>CM073477.1:10000-4810000 GCA_037074505.1 Albizia julibrissin
CTGATCATGATGTGTTTTCTTAAAAGAAATTGTTTTCGATTATCACTTGTAAATCAAGTTTTGTAAAACTATTAAGGATAATTGTGGTTTATGAGAAATGGCCTTTTCAAAAACAGATGATTCTTGTGATGCCGTTTGACATTCTTGAATCCTCATGAAAATTGGAGTAGTTATGTGGGTTTTCATGCAAATCGGACATTTGAATTTTTCCCAATATTTTGACCAAATCGAGTATGCGGCTATTTAAGGGGCAAAACAGATGGATCTCACAACGCCGTCTGGCATTCTAGAATCCTCCTAAAAATTGTAGCGGTTTTGTAGGTTTACATATAAATCAGAGACATTGACTTTTTTCCCCAATATTTTGATCAAATCAAGTATGAGGCCATTCGTAAGCGTCGGCACCATTTCCTATCGATCCCACACAAAACCACGAGATCATGTAGTTGAAATGCAGCTCGCACAATAAAGAATGAGTTTTACATTTTTTTTTTCATCAAAAGAGTTTTACATAATATGAGAACTATAAAGACCAAGTAGTTGGTAGTTTCAAATTATATAAAATAAAACAATATAAAAATCTCAGTGAAAGCTTGAGACTGATGGAACAAGTTTAGCCCAAATTTCATATGAGGATTCTACTCCTCAGCGCATCTCTTGGTTACCTCATTAGCACTAGTTTCTTGATCAAAAAGGTCATTTAGTGCCCAGCACTTTGGAGTGATCAAAGGACTTTATGAAGAATATAAAGAAGTCGAATCTGAAGTAAACGGTGTCGACAACGACGACCACACAATCATGAAAAAAGTAATTCTGAATTTAAATAAAGAATGCGATGAAGTTGATTTTTAAAAGGAGTAGATGATCGGGAGATGAATCAAATGTTCGAAAAGGAGAGGATTTGTGGGTTGCAGCCTTGGGGGAAGCTAAGAAAGAAAGAGGATAATCTGAGTCCTAAGGATTATTATTAGTTGAATTTCTGAAATGCCCTTCAAGCCAAAATAAATGAATAAAATGATAAAAATTATATATCACTTGCCACATCATTCTCAATAATATGATGTGGCATGCATTCTGTTAGATTTAACAGTAATTTTTACGATAGGGGGTTAAATGTCAAAACATGAAAGTTGATGGTTTGTTTTTTAAGCTTCCATAGATGATAGGGTTATGCACAACAGGACTAAAGTTAAGGGGCATTATGAATATTTTGGCCTTTTATTATTGATTTAATCATTGACTGATTAATATTAAATATTATTGTTACGTGTGTAAATGGTTTATTAAAAAGTACAAGTGTACACTATTGTAAACAAGTAATACAGAAGTGAGTAGAATATCGTTCCCACGAGAATTGATCACTAAGTACCAAAACTGGTAATCTTAATTCTATTTAGTTACTCGATTAGTTGGTGATTGAGTTTTCAAAATAAAAATGATTAAATAATGACATTGGTATAGAAACAAATATGACAAAAAACCCTAGGGATCATATTTCAATTAGCAAATTTTGAATTGAATCAACTATCTATTCTAGTCTAATTTATTCCACATGATTGATAACCGAGTTTTCCTAATTTAATTACTAACATCTTCTAAGGTGAAGAAATATATCCTTATATGAATTAAAATAATTAATCACGCATTAAGATTTAATGAAAATTTAGATCATGATGAAATTAAAAAAAAATTGAAAACTTCATAAACATTGCTTAAAATTTATTATTAAATTCTAAAATATAAAGATACAACTACAAAATGTATGAAAATAGGAAAAAAAAAAACTAGTCTTCCTTATAAGAGGTAAAACATTCCATGTAGGTGACAACCTATATCATCTATGAAGGAGGGCTATCTAAGCCTTACAAGAAGGAGGCATGTAAAAACAATACAATGTATGAAATTAAACTCTAAGATAGTGTGTCTCCTTGTGTCTTCAACTCCTCCATTTATAGATGAATGGGGTGCAAAAATTTTCACTTGTTAGGTACGAATCTTAACTTTAAGCCACCAATGTTGACCTTGTGGCAACCTTACTTCTTGATTCCAGCCAAATTTTGACAATTAAAACGGTGGAATCTCACATTTTTGTCTTCATAAAAGTTGTAGATCTAGATCTTAGCTTGAAAACGCATATTAGAGCTCTTTATTCCAACATTTGTAGCTCAGGTTATGATCAAATTAGTGGGTAAATGTCATACTTGGATAAATCCACGTGCTAAACTTCTAAGCAAAATTTAGAACTCTTGTAGGTAGAATTGAATTTTGGCCTCAACATAAAAGTTGTAGAAATTTTTATTAACTTTTTATCCATATAAAAAATGTCCCAATCTGATATGTAGAACTCCATATATTGCTTGAAAATTGAAACAAGGTCAAAATTTAGTATTTTTCAATTAATTCTATTTTATGTCAAAATCATTATTTATTTATCAATTACACCCAAATTTATTAAATTAAGCTCAAATGTCATCCAAAAACCTTCATATAAGGAAAATAAATATATAAATATTTTATTTATCAATTATATTGATGATTGATCCCAAATAAATAAATCAATAAATAGAATTTTCCTATGTTTTCACTAGTTCCAATCAAGAAATACTTACACACTGCATAAATATCATGTTATATAAATTATGTCTAATGAAAATATTACAACTCATATCATTTTAATCCTAGTTGACTAATAACTCATAAAAGAATTCAAATTTTAAAATAATCTGAGTTATTATGTTTTCATTGGATAAAATTCAGATAATTTGATACTAATGGAGTATGTAAGTATTTCTTACTAATTAAAATATAACAACTCATCTTATTTTATTCCTATATGACATATGAGTCATCTGTAAAAAAAATCAAATTTTATGATTCGAGGGATAGGGGGAAATTTTTTTGTTTGTTCCAATTGACCTTTATTTTTCGCTACACAAGTTCCAACTAGTGTTTTGGAACCCAGATCAGACCAACTGAACCAAACCGAAAATCGACGAATCGAGCAGAAAATCGGTTTGGTTTGTCGATTTAACCCGGGGTTCTGGGTTGACCCGGGTCAAACCGGTAAACCCGGCCTAACTCAGCCGAGTTGATTTGGATTAACCTTTTTTTTATGTTCAAACTTCAATTTGCGTCGAGCTCTGTATATGTAATCAGTAAATCAAATCACTTAATTATTCATGATTTCATTCACATTTCATAGTTTTACTTTCACACTCAATAAATTTTTTATATTTTTTTTTGTAATTTCATATTAATAAACTTAAAATATTTAATTTTTTACTATTTTAGCCCCGATTTAACTCCTGTTTGAAACTTGACCCAATACTAATACCGGTTCGATCTCAGTTGCTTGCTTCCAACCAATCAGACGATGACAGTATAGCGAATGTATCATATTTTAAAGATTTAAGTATATAACCATATATCGAAAAACAAATTCGAAAACAAAAATTCCTCAATCGAAGGCGGCCTCGACAATCGCCTGCGGCCTTGCTCCATAGTCCCAACTCAGAATTTGAGCCGTTTGAATCCAGAGTAACCTTGGTTGGATTTTGTTCAAGCTCGTTCGAATTCAAAGTGAAAGTTCAATGTGCTGACTATTTCTTGACCTTTCCAGTTCGACGTTCGGGCATACTTAGGGTTTGCCATTTTCCGCTAAAATTTTGCTCAGCTACTCTTGCTTCGTCCTTCCTTTTCGTTCTTTGATTTTAGAACTATGCAGCCATGAAGTGTCTACTAAAAGTATTGTAAATTTCGTTGAAGGAGGCTCTCTTCCACGTTCTTAAGGTCCTCGGTGCAATTTTGTAGTTTTGTCCTTTCAGGAGCAATTAGGGTTTTAACTTGTAATTTAAGCCGTTGAATTTTCAGTTTCGGTGTCCAGTGGGATCGACAAGACATTTCTTGGGTAGCTTTAGGTTTGTTTGGTTGCATGATTTCTCGGCGACTGCCGTTTTAACCTTCTGATTTTTCATCTTCCTTTCTTGTGGAGTGGGGAGCTTTTGAGGGTATGGGATTTAAATTTTGGGGCCATTTGTTGCACGAGAAATAGGAATTCATTGCCAAAGTAAAGGAGTGAGGCATGTTTTATTCTCAGTTTATATTGGCCAAGAAAGGGCCGCTTGGAACGATATGGATAGCTGCCCATCTGGAGAGAAAGCTCCGGAAGAATCAAGTTGCCGATACCGACATTGGCGTCTCCGTGGGTTAGTTACCTGGATCTTATGTTGTTTAAGCCTTATTATAGTGATTTTATAGTGATATTTACATTCAGGATAATGACATGTTTTGAATATCGTTTATATTGTCTAGGATGTATGGAATGTTAAAAGATTGGCTCATTTATGACTAATAGCAGTTATCATACTGTCTATTCGATATTGCGTTATACAAACCCATCGGTCCTTTTTTTCTATATGCAGTGTTATGATTTCATCATTAAGCTCTCTGTATAGATTTTTGTGCAGTTCTTCTAAGGAAACTTTGTGGAATTGCACTCTTTTGCTGTTTAATTATGGACTACTTTCCCTTTTAGTTCTTTTGTTATCAAGAGACGATTTATTTACTTTTTTTATGTAAGTCAAGAGCTATACTTATGAATGAGAAAGAAAATTAGTATAATTTCATTGGCACTCCAGAAGAGACTACGGTGCTGTAGAGGGAATGACTGTTTTGGGGTGACTGTACCAAGTGGTATTAGAGTGTTATCTGCTTCCTTTGGGCACTGGGTTTCATCAGTTGGACTTGGAGAGGATGAACCTGCATCAATAAGCAAAGTCGTTAGTCTGTGTACTGCTCTTTCCAGCTGTTAAACAAATGGAAAAGTCAAAGGGCAACTGGCGCACATATTTGTTCACTCTCCGAAAGGGTTACCAGCTCCTAAAAATGAGAAAGAAGGGAATAATGACAGTAGTAATGAAGTTAAGGGTTCGAACACATATATACAAAGGATCAAACACATGGGCCCAATCTTAGTTGCTGCCATTACCATATGCTCAACCAGTCAACTTTCTCTTATTATTTAGCAGCAACTCCCAGATATTAATGCTTCAATTGTGCCACATCCTTGAGGACAGGGATTTTTTAACCCTTTTTTTTTTTTGGCCCGGGGGTGTTTTAGTGTTGTTACAAGACAGTTGAGTAATAACCATTAATATTAGGCAGCGTTAGTTATATCATAGTAGGATCTTATGGGTAGTTATGGTGGCTGGGGGTAGTTCTGACAGTATTAGAGCCAGACATGAATGTATCCTTTGAGTTCTGACAATATTATAAGCAAATATGAAAGTTTATAATTCCATATTATATTTGTACGTATTGCCTGTGCTGCATGTGTTATACTCTAGTTTTTATATTATGTTTTTTTTTTCCTGATATTTAAGCCGTAACTTTTGTGGACAGATTCAATTCTTTTTCCTGAAGTACCAATTGCACTTCGCTTGTCCAGTCATCTTCTGCTTGGTGTAGTGAGGATATATTCTAGAAAGGTGAATTACCTTTTTGATGATTGCAGCGAAGCTTTGCTTAAGATTAAGCAAGCTTTCCGCTCCACTGCTGTTGATTTGCCACCAGAAGAGTCCACTGCACCTTACCATTCTATAACCTTACCTGAGACTTTTGATCTTGATGATTTTGAACTGCCTGATAATGATATATTTCAAGGGTAAGTTTCACAATACTTGCATATCTTCTTAACTGAAGTTCTAGCTGTTTATGTGAGCGTTGTAACTAGTGCAGCAACATTTATGACAAAGTTTAGCTGGTTTTATTGTGTTCATCAGTTTCATTTGAAATTCTTAACTGGTTATTTTCTCTAATCTTATGTATAAGCTTTCTCCTTGGCTGTTGTCTGATGGTGAAGAGGAGAAATTTCTTAGAAACATATATTGCATTGCAGTTACATTTCCTTTACATGGTTCTGTTGTACATGAACTGGTTAATATTTTGGATGGTGATTTTATGTAATATGGTTTCCCCCTTTAGTAACAGTGAAGTGCATTTCTTGTGAACTTGCAGTAACTATGTTGATCATCACGTTAGTACACGAGAACAGATCACATTACAAGATACCATGGAGGGTGCAGTTTACACTACTTCACAGTTTGGATTGGATGGTGAGTATTCACTATTGTCTCTTTTTTGTTCCTTCCAATTTTTAGTTGTTTAGCAAGTCTAAGCCATGCAATGGAGAGACATTTGACGTGTAGTATTTAACTTCAAATACATTGGTTTCAGAGCGGTTTGGTGATGGTGATGCTTCTCAAATTGGTTTAGACCTCGAGGAGGTAATTTATGTTTTCCCCCTGTTTTGTACCCATGAAGCTGGTATTTGCCTATTTGAAACGGGCCTTATTGGTTTTATGATTTTGTTAGTCATAATACTGATTTGCGTGCTCCGAGCTTTTTGGGTTTGTGATAATGTTACAGAATTGTGATAATGTATGAGATGGAGAGAGAGAGAATAAGAGAGATCGGGGAGAAAGAGAGACAGAATAGGGGAACACGGGGGGTTGGGGAAGGAAAATGCACTAAGCCATCACATTATGATCTAAAAAGTCTGATGAAATACAATTGGGGGATCTATTTATAGGCTTAAGGGTGTAAACTAATGGCTAAACCTTTAACGGTTATATTCTAACTAACTGTTAACTAACTTTTATATTTATTTACAATTACACCACTGATAACCTGGGAAGAATAGGCAGATTTTCGTTGAGATAGAATTGTGTGTATGTTAAGGACAGTGGAAGGAGAGGGTTGGAATGGGATGTTAATTATTTCTCAACAATAAGGTGGATATCTAATATAAATGCTTAAATATGATTGCAATGTTATCGGGAGGGCGAGGAGATTGTGGGCCTTTTGAAGTGAGGGAGCTTGTGGGAGCTATAATTTGTAAAGAAAATATGTTTAAAATGCTTTGACTTGGGAAGTCTATCTTGCTTATATTCTAGGCTTATAATTTGAAGAAGGGGATTAGATCATCGATTAATCATTAATCCTGAAATAGCTAGGAAACTATTATTAAAATCAAGTTATGAGGGAACTGATGGAACCCAACAAAAATTGAAGCTGTGCGAAAAAAATTATTAATACTCATTTTCTCTGCAAAAATTAATAAAAATAACTGAAAACTATAAAGTGCACCATATATTTTACCTTGAGATACAGTCATCTGGGTGTTGAAAACTTCTGCTTATCCAAACTTATAGAGTCTTGATCTTAAATCTAATTACGAAACATATTAAACAGACAAGATAATTGATTTATCACATGACAACAGTGACTTTTTAATTCTTGGGTTAAACTCGTTTTATAGTATCATGTTTTGGTTATGCATTTGTGCATATGTATACTATATGTTTCACTTCGATTTATTTTTCAGTTGATTATTGATTCTTCAATATGGTTTACAATTTGTAAATTTGGCTTTCAATGTGTGATTTCACATTTATTATGAGAGTTAATCAAACTAAATGTGATATATAACTGTAATAACAGTTTATGAAGTTGTTAGAAGGGTAGTTAGGATATAGCCGTTAGTGAATTAGCTAGTGAGTTAGGCTCTAACATGGTTAGTCCTAATGACCCCTGCCTTCAGTTATATATCAAAATGAGTCTTTGAACAGATGAACAGAATAAGGTAATTTCTTGGACAGTTGGATAAAGAAAAAATCAATTGATTTATTTTTCTCACATTAGTTGTTTTCCCTAATTGTTTTGGACTTTAGTATTTATAATATATAATATGAGCTATGCTTCAGTAGTACCTTGTTTTAGAATGTGTATCAAGTTACTTTGTTATGAGTTGCCACGAGTTCTTGTAACAGAAGCACATCATGCTTATGAATGACTGTGACTGCCATCTGTTTTATCTATTTATTTATTTTATCTATTGCTTTTACATCCTTTATTTTAACCTGAACTGGAAAGCAGGATTTATTGCTGGAAAAGGCATCTACTTTTGAGCATGATGGCATATTGGAGTAAGATTTATCCGTCTCTCAAAAATAGTCTCTTATCTTTGTCATCACTCATTATTATCATGTACGCCATAAATTTCCTGAAATACCCAAATGTCTGTGTTGATTGCAGGACTAATCCTCAAGAATCCATGCAATCTGATAGACCTTTAGACGAAAATGAAAGGAAAGAAGAGGAAACTGAAACACTGGATGGGGTGCAAGTGAAAGTCAACGGCAGCAAGGTTAATAATCTAGAATTGTGGATTGTTCTTGTCTCCTGATCCACTTCTGTTAAGACATGAGCTCATGATCTCTGCTAGATCTAATTATTGAATTGGTTTATTCTGATCAGATTGATGGTGCATCCTCTGGTACTGAAGCTAGTGAATATGCTCAAGGGCCATCTACTCCTGGACTAGAAGAGCCAAACTTGGCTCAGGTCATTAATGAAGCAGATTATCATAATTCAACTGATTTTGTATCAATGAAGAGCTCACAAGAGGAAGTTGCAATTGATCATTCTATGCAAGATAATGTAAAGAATGGCAGTGTTCTAGATTTTCACCATGACGAGACCGACTGTCTTTTGGGTGACTGCGAAAGAGAAAATGGCCCATCCTTTTTGCCAGAATACACAGATGGGACTATCAGTGCTTCTGCTGTGCCTGAGAAGGTGGAGGATTTGCATGATGGAGTTGTGATAAATAATGAACCTGTTGTGACTTCTCCGGACCAAACTGTTATTGATGCGGTCTCTAGAGGAGCAAATGTTAGTGAAACTGTTGCATCACCAAGTTGTTCTCGTGTTACATCTGATCAGGAGGACCCCAGTTATAAACTTTTGTCTCACTTGGATGTCTCAAAAGGGTCAGAATCAGATGGTCATCTAAAGGATAAACATGCATTGTCAAAGCATGAAAATCTAACTGACATTGAAATTGCTAACAGTGAGGGTGAATCTGCTCCCTTTGGTGAGGCTAAAGCATCCAGTGCTGTGCATCTTCTAGGTTCACCTGGGAGACCTGAGGTTGTTGATGTTGAAGCTCAGGCCTCTCAAGAATTGAAGGAAGCAGAGGTTTTAAACCATGTTGCTTATGAAGCTGTACATCCTGATGAATTACATCTTCGGTCATGCACATCCTGTTTGGGCCATACTGATGTGTCGTCCATTGGAGGTAAACGCTTGCTGATTCAACGTTGCATCTTTACTGCCTGGATCCAATTGTTGTAGTGACATTAACTTTGCCTTGTTAACTTCTGTTAGAATTGCGGACTTAGTTGATGACTTTCTAACTTGACCTTATATTCTTGGTTGAGAAAATCAACTTTCTAATGCCAATTTAAGACTTTTGGTTGAATACTTTTCCTTAATTAGTTACAGTATGTATATATGGTAACTTTGGTGGACAGATACAAATAATACTTCTTCTGGTAGTTGGTTATTTTCATATTTGCGGGAAAACAGTGTCATATAACCTAGTTTTGCATCCTGTTTAGGTGATTGGCAGACAACAGAGCAATCTGTGTGTAAAGAAATTCACCGAGATCTGGAGAAGTCAGATAAACATGGGAGTCAGATCTTTATTGATAATCAAGTAAGAAGCGACAGCAAATCTGTTGCTTCTGACTTGCCAGCACCTGAAAAAGTGCTCTCTCTAGCATATCAACACAGTGTTGGACCTAACAATTTGCCGATGGAATCTACTCCTGATTATCAGGATATGGCTGGAGGCATTAAGAGTGTTGAGGGGGTGAAATGGGTCTCAGCTAAAAAGCGAAGTTTTACAGAAAGTACTCTGACAATGCAGAGTGCGGATTTGACTGAATCATACGAGGGGACTAAATCCAAGAGAAGTGCAGAGTTCCTTCCTGATGATGATGATTTATTGTCTTCCATATTAGGTATTAAAGTGATTCCTATATACTTCTAGAAGTACATGATAATGATTCTCTTTCCATGAGAATCAATCTCAGTTTTGGCTTTTTTTTTTTTTTTTTTTTTGGTTGCTCTAGTTGGAAGAAGATCTTCGTTTTTGAAAGTGAAACCTACTCCAGCAGCCTCTGAAGTGTTATCAATAAAACGTCCCCGTATGGCACCGCGCTCTAGTGCCTTAAAGAGGAAGGTGCTCACAGATGAAACAATGGTCTTGCATGGCGAGTATGTTTTTATAATGTCTGCATGTTCGATTGCACATGCTTTTCCTCTTTATTTTATGTTTAGGGTGCTGTCAGACTTTGTGTGATTAATATATCTTGAAAATGTTTAGGTGCCAAAGACAATCTAGCTGAGTGTTTAATAAGTTGTACCTACCGTTACAGAATTGCTAAAACTCTCCATGTCTATTCCTAGAAAGATGAGGATAAATCTTCATGCTGATTGCTGAAGTTCTTTGACCTTTAAGCTTTGATTTGCTTTTAAATGCAGCAGATTGCTTTTTTACAATGAAGGATGGATTACATAAAAGGAGGATGTACTGTGAAACAAACATTAATAGTTCTTCAACCCCTATACATGTCCATCTAGGAAACTCACTGAAAAAGTTGTATGTTGAATGCCAAAGAGGCCTTATAATTGCTCTACCACGGAAGACACCTAAGAGCAATTATGAGCTCTCTTGTTTAATATCTCAGCAATCATTTTTATTAGATGGCCATCCTTGAAGATAGCATATATATCACATATTTGATGATTTACTGTACTCAGTCTTATTTGCCATATCCGATCCTAATTTGTAAGATTTCCATTATGTGAGCCCCTTCAAAACACACGTATAAACACAAGGAGCATCATTCTATATTGTTTGAACCTTACACACTTCAAACAATTCATATACAGCCAAAAGTTTTAATTATCTAATAATTACTTTATCCAGTCCTTAATATAAAACCCACTTTAATAAAGAAATTGAACTACAAAGTAAATCTTATATCAAGGACCAGGGGGAATACTTCATATGTTTTCTATCCCATTTTTTATTTCCTTCATAATTGAAGATGATAGCCTTTAACTTCAGTTAACGAAGAGAAAGATGTGTTAGTTCTTGATATGTAGAATTTGTGCACTGCACTTAATGGGAAAGGCACTGGATTATTTCACCCAAAAATGGCAGTAGATTGTTTCACTCAAAGAAAAAGGCACCAGATTGTTGTCCATATTACAATCTCAGAAACTTACCCCATGCGTTTAGCTGATATCCTTTTTTAATTGTCTGGTGATGAATGAAATATACCATTAGCTTTGTCTTCCCTCCTTCAATTGAAGTTTGATTGATTATAGAGCTTATGATGCTACATTTGATCTCTGGCTTCATAGAACGCCGTATTTTATTTTTCTCTGCAGGGGAATACTAATTAATTTTACCATCTTTCTTTAGTATAATAAGGCAACAACTAACAAATACTGAAGACATACGTCGCACGAGGAAGAAGGCTCCTTGCACTCACCAAGAAATATTAATGATTCAAAGACAGTTTCTGGAGGATGAAATTTTTCAAGAACCAATATTTAAAGGTGAGAAATGTTTGTGTGTTTCGTGTTATGGCTTTCAGGTATATGCTCCAATCTCTCAATCTCCCCATTTCCTTAATCATATACAACCCTACAATCAGAAATCTAGTGATGCCAGAAAAATATTTGTGATCAAGCAGTGGACTCATTCAACTGGTTGTTAGTTACCTTTTTCTCCTTGTCTTGTAGCTTGTGTATAGAAATTGCAATTTTATATAACCCATAACCATGTAATCGTTAATTTCTCCCAATCACACTCTTTCCAATTGCTTGATACAACATACTTTATACTTCAACCCACTCTTTGGCATTTACTCCCCATCACTAACCTACTCCCTCTTTATCATGCTCTTCACACACTTCATGTGACTCAACCTGGACCCATTACTCCTGAACCCATCATGATATAATCTAGAACTGTTTTGGACCATGCATGATAAGGTCGATCAGAAAAATGTTTAGCAAATTTTGAATTTATGAATTGGATGATTTCAGAAAGAAAATTAGATCAAAGAATCTAAAATTAAAATAATAAAAGACTGCAATAAATGATCAAAAAAATGAAAACAAGAACTACCATATGAATATAGGTATGTTGGCTGTAGGATTATCCATACTAAAAGGATCATGGGTCATAACCTATGTAAAATTTAAAATGACTATACTTGATTAATCATAAGGGACTCACCTGAAATGGAATCAAACCATATTGATGTTGTGAATCATGCCTTTATGTTCAGATGTTTCTCTGTTATGCTTGAAACTGTGCTCTTTAGATTTTAAGGTTATTTCTGATTATACTCTCTCCAGAGTAGTTGCCTTGGAATGGAAATCATAGCTAAAAATAAAAGTTTCCATGTAATGTATCAAAAGTATTTTAAACTGAGTCATTTTTTGTAAATCTTTCAGGTGTGTCAGCTGATTTGTTACTTCTGCGAGATGAGAAATTTGATCTTACTGGAATTAAGATTTGTGATCACACTTTAGACTGTTCTCTCTCAGAAGCAACAAATGATAATGAAGTCCATTTGAGAACAAATGTTACTGAAATTCATGGAGTAGAAAGTCACATTGAACCTGTGTTGGCCCAAGATGTGGAAGAACAACCTACTGGGACTCCTGTTATGCCTGAGAGCAATCAGTCTGAATATAATGCAGAATCTCTTGATATTAATATTCACGGGAATATAGATGTTGTTTCCCATATGAAGGATATTGAAATTTCTGAAACTGCCAAAGTAAATGGTGGTAGGGAAAATACTGAGGTTTTTTACTCTGAAAATTGCTCTGTTGCCCCTGGGTTTGAATCATCATCTCATACTGATTCTGTCTTTAACAACAACTGTACGCCTGATGATTTTGCTGCTCCATTGGCTGTAATGGATAAAAGCAATGACTTTGATGGTTCTATGCATACTGATATACTGGGCATATCATCTTCCCAGAATTTACATCCACTCCCTATTCTAGAGGATGAACTTGTAGAGAGTAAAATCAATAAAAGTGGAGTCGGCACCTCTGAAATTTCAGAAGACAGAGTTGACATTGGAACAGGAGAAGTTCTAATTGCTGGTTCTGAAGCTGTGAACAATTTACGCCCATCCTTGGCTACTGGATGTGAGAGAATGGATGAATACACTAATAATCAGGCTTCCTTAAATAGAGACCTACATCTAGAGGAAAGTGGAAACAACTTGCTAGGGGGTGTAAATGAGGATCAAATCCTTGCCTCTGGTTATGGGTATGATGACAAGGACTCTACGTTTGCATGCAGCAGTTATAATGAAAATACTAGAGTAGATAATTTACATGGTGTAGCTGTCGCTTCGGATGCCAAAGAGACTTCTCTAATTGATCAAGAAAATTTGGTTTCTCATGAAGCTGACCAGCGAAGTACAATGTGCCCTGAAATTTCAGCTATTCAGAGTCCTTTGGTGGATCAAAATGATGTAAGTTCCTCATTCGTCTTCAATTCTTTTTTATTTATATTGTGTCATCTATGTTGCACTGATACGGGCACCTTTTTTACATAACTGATGTGATATCTATAAAATACTTCACAATACGCATAATATATCCCAACATCTTTGTCATTGTTTTTTTCCTTGTCTGAAACGCTGCAAATCAGTTTGGAAGTTTTGGAAACTCTTAGTGATATGAATGGACGTGGAGATTGGCATTTACTTTGAATTAGAACTCTATAGCTTTAGTTTATTATTCCTGAGAAAGTGCACAGGGCTGACGGACAGTTCTAACCATCATTTTGTGAAATTTTGTATGCTATTAATCTACTAGGTACTCAAATCACTGGCATAAATATTGATGACATATATTTTGAAGAGTAGTTAGGTATTGGTTTAGGACATGTAGGTCATTGTGATTCTAAACAGAAATTGAAGTTGATCTTCGAGTTGCAGAATGTCATTTCTAGTTGAGTTTGTTATTCTGGATGTATTTGAGGGCCTTAAGTTGTTTTGGGATTTTGGCCACCATATCTTAAAGTAGTGGTGTTCATTCTACATGACATTTCAAGATGGATTTTTCTAAAACGGAAGCATAGAAGTTGAGGTCAGATTGCTCTAATCAGTGGAAATTAGAAAATGGTGGAGAATTAAAAGGATTGGGAGAGATATTAATTACTCATAAATCAGGGATAAATTATATTAACAACAACAAAGCCCTATCCTATTGTGTGGGGTCAGCTATATGGGTCATAGAGCGTCATTGTACTCTATCAATAACCAAATCTTCGAATAGATTGTTAATGCTCAATAAAATTATTAAGTGTTCTCTGTGGCCTTCCTGTTCTCTTTTTCAAATGACTATATTGTTTGATCAACCCTCTGATGTGATGGGTGTAAAGAAAGAGAGAGTATAGTAGAGAAGAGAAGAGAAGAGAGAAGGAAGGTTGAGAGAAGAACAGTGAGGAGACTGAAAAAGGCGTTGTATATTCAGAGATCAAGCAGAGAGTACAATTGAGGGGTACCCTCTTGTATAGGGAGATAAGGTAACAGCTAGCTACTCCTTTAACCAGCTAAGCTAACTAATCTAACCCAAAATGGCCCATAGACTTTGTAACCACATAGCCCCCTTTTCTATTTATTTACTAATTATTATTCAGTTACATATCATTATCCCCTTAAAAACACCCCTGCCCTCAGGGGTCTGATGTCTGAAAACCTGGATACTACTGCTGTAACTGAAACAGAGAAACCCATTTAGTTTCATCAGGCAGGTCTTTCTACTGCACCAGCACCACAGTCACAATTCTCCCTTCCTTTCTTCCCATATGCTTATTCAAAATCCTTTTTGGTACCAAGTTTGGAGGTGGTTGTGCCCGATTTATTGGTGGATGTTGCGGCTTGGTTGTTGGATCAGGGCATAGCTTAAGCAAAGATTTATGAAAGGTTGAGTGTATCCTTGAAGCCTAAAAAGGGGGGGGGGAAGAGAAAGGGTGTGAGGAATTTTATTTGTTAAAATAATAATGTGGGGCCCACATATAAAAAGTGGCGGGAGTTTAACTCCGTTAATGGAAATGATATTTTTTCCCCATTTTGAAATTTTCATAGTCATTTTTGCGCCCAAATAAAAATTTATGGTGCCGGGCACACTTTTGGCAAAAGTGCCCATCCTATCAGAATACTTTTTTTCGAAAACAAGAAAAGAAATGCCCATCCTCTCTTGCTTTTCCCTCAAACGGTGTAAATTTAGGGTAAAGGATGGGAGCGGATGGGAAAAGAAAAGGAGAAAAGCCAGATTCAATAGGTAAATAAGGTATATGTAAGGGTGGTTTCTGTCCCTATTCATGAGGACTTACCTTTGTTGAGGTATGATAAGTGATATTATACAACCATTCTGCCAAGGGCAACCACCTAAACCAATTCTTAGGTTTCTCCTAGCAGTTACATCTCAAATAGGTTTCTAAACACCTGCTTAACACCTTGGATTGATCATCTGTTTGAGGATGATGGGAGGAAGTTAGCTTCTGCCCTATACCCAGCGCCTTCAAGAACTCTTTCTAGAAATTACTTATAAATATTGGGTGTCTCTAACTGATAACTTCCAGCGGAGCACCATGCAATTTGCTGACACTATCTAGAAATTGTTGAGACAAAGTAGAAGCTGAAAAGGGATGTGAAAGGGGTAGGAAGTGGGCATACTTGCTCAACCTGTCTGCCACTACCCAAATATTATCCTTACCATTTAATTTTGGCAATCCCTCAATAATATCCATAGCAATACTTTTCCACACACTACTAGGTATAGGAAGAGGCTGCAATAAACCCGGTGCCTCATGCTTACATTCTGCACAAGTATCACAATGCTTGATGAATTCTTTGATTTCAGCAATTAAGTTTGTCCACCAAAAAATTGATTTGACCCTTTGGTAAGTAGCATGGATACTTGAATGCCCCCCTTGATGGCTAGTTTGAAGCCACTCAAGTATATTCTGCCTCACTGTTGAGCTGCTTCCCACTGCTATCCTGCTACTTTTCCTCATAAGATCACCATCTCAAGAGAATTTTCCTACCTGTTGTAGTTGAGAAATGGACCCTGCAAGGTATCGTCTTCCTCCCATCTATGTTTATTTCCAGCAACAATGCATCCAAACATGTGGAGAGTAATCTGAAAAATCTCCATCTCTGGCATCCTTGAGAGAGCATGTGCTGCATTATTATCATTACCCCGTTTATAATGAACCTTGTAGTCATAACCCATAAGCTTGGACACCCAATGCATTTGGAAAGAGGTATTCAATTTTTGATCCAGTAAATGTTTGAGGCTCTGCTGGTCCATTCTGATAATAAATTTTCTTCTCTCAAGATACTGGTGCCAATGCTTGACAGCTTGCACTTCCACGGGCAACTCCTCACATATGGACAAAATTTGGTGTCTAGGAGTCAATGCCTTGTTGAATAATGCTAAGGGCTGTCCCTGCTGCATCAACACTGCCCCAATTCACTTCTCATGCATCAGTTTCCACTGCAAATGTTTTAGAAAAATCTGGAAGTGTTAAGACTGGTGCTGCCACCAGTGTTTTGGGTCATGGAGACTTCTTCGACATTCCAGTCTGGGCTCAATCTGGTATGAGAAGACTTCTCACCACCAGCAAGCTCAGGCCCAATGTGGTTGTTGCCAAGGATGGGACTAGAAAAGTCAGGACCATTAACCAGTGTTTTCAGAGATGCAGAGAGTACAATTGAGGGTTGCCCTTTTATATAGGGAGATAAAGTAACGGCTAGGTACTCCTATAACTAACCAATCTAATGGCTCATAGACTCAGTAATCTCAGTGTCCCCCTTTTCTATTTATTTATCAATTATTATTCTACTGATTATTATTTCACAATTACATACCCCCTCCTCACTGGCACATCCTATGACCTTCTTTGAAATTTTAACTTTTGAATTAATAAGGATATGTATATGAAATAATATTTTAATTCAATATCGGGATTAGAAGTTATAAGGAATTATCCCATGGGCTTCATATGCAAAACCCTTGGCAATCGCACTAATGTAGATTTTATAGATCATTTGGATTATATTGTCAAATGTTTTTCTTTCCCCCCACCCAACCCACACCCTTTTCTTTCTGTTTCTTCCTCTTTCTCCCCCGTTTAGTAATTGTTCTTCATTGCTGTGTTCATTGCAAGTTTTGCAATAAAATACTGTTGGCCATATTTAGATGAAATCTGAAGTATTGATTTTGAATTTCTGACTTTGTTTTGTGTTACCAGATAGTGTTGATCGTGTAAGTTTGTTCAATTGATAATAAATTATCATATTGTATATCTTATTGGTTCGGTTGTTCAATTTTGGTATATTTCTATCTAAATTGATTGACCACTGAACTCCGGTTATGTATTTATGAAACTTGATGAATTTTAATTCAAGTTTTGATGAATATCTAACCTAGCTCTTTCTCTACCTGGTGCAGGAAAACATCATAGTAACAGAGGATACAGGTTTGCTTCTACATCTTTACATTGTTTATTCATCTCCTGATGTATATGCTCCCAGTAGCTTATGTAGATTTCTATAAGTAGTTTTCCAGTCCAATGAGACGGTATATATATATGTAGGCTCATTTTATTGGCATGCTTTCCTTTTGATGGATGAGTAAGGCTGCCATGAGTTTCTAAGTGATGAACCATAGTACAAAGTGAGTACTAAGTGTTAGAAAAGAAGCCCTATTATATATATAATTGAATAAAAGTGAAGAAATGTGCATATGCCTGCTAGAAAATTTTCTGCATGAGGTGTTTTCTTTCCTTGAGATATTTTTTTACTTGTACGTTGAGATCATAGTTGGCAGATTGAGGCCATCTTCCTGAAGCTAAACCTGCTAGAAATTGCGCACTCTTTCCTCAAGAAATCAGCTGTTAATTACTCCCCTTTTACTACAGTCATACAAGGAAAGCAATAGTGTCGAACTTTATTTTTCCAAACAGAGTTCTATGGGCCAACAAGGGTTCACTCATTTGTTAGAGTTGAGCTGCATCAACTAAAGTGTCTTTGGTTGGTTCAATTCCTGCTAGGGATCCTGTGCTGCTGGGCATACACAAATGGTGTTGCCCCCAGACATCTAACTCCTCATCCACTAGTACACCATAAAAGATTAAGGTGACATTTAGTTCCTGGAATTCCATAGGAAAGGAATGGAATCCAGTATGGATTCCATCAGGTCCATGTGTTTGGTTACTTTGATACCTATTCCCAAAACGACATGTTTTCTACAAATGTGGGAATTCCCATTCATAAAAAATAGCAGGTTTCCTAATTCACACTTTGGAATGATGATGCAGTTACAAAATCCCCTGCTCTCTTTGCTTTCAGTGAAATCCATTGATGCTCCTCCATTTTTATCATTGAATCATTGTCAGTGTCGTCTCTGCCCACCTTTGTCTATGCTGCTCACAGCCTCACCCATCATCTCTACCTCACCTTGCTGGTGCGGCTCACTCCCATCACGATCTCCAACCAGAACCATCGTCAAAGCCAAATCCATCATGCCCCCTCCCCTATTAATGCTACACTCACCGTACCACTGTACTTAATGACCACCATCCCTCTTGCTGTCACACCTACTTGTTCTGCCATAATAGGTTATGAGCAACAGCACCTCACCTTGAAGTTCGATCTGCCATGCCTCTCATCATTGAGTTGATCCATTCTTTTATTTTTGCTCAATCGCTTTCTCTCTTATTTGCACAAACTTGGGATGACTCTGCACAAAAATCAACCCAACTCTCGGAACTAGGTTGATATTTAAAATGCTTCTGGTGAAATAGTTTTTGATTTTGGTTGCGCTGTTGTCGACTAAGATGGGAGGACAATGGGTTAAGCAATGAAGGAGAATGAAGGATGCGAGGTGGGAGTTACCATTATGAAGAATATTAATAAAAATAGAGAGGGAAATTATGTCTTCCAGGTTTTAGGGTTTAGGATGCAAGTGTGGCTTCCTAAATTGTCAATGTAGTCATTATGTGGAGTGTGAGGCATTTATTGCTGCTAGTTTGTGTGTATCTCACATAGGTATGCATCTTGTTCAATCTGTTTCCAGGGTTTCTTAATGTTGATGATGATATGGTTCAAGATGACGATGATTACATACCATGTGATGAAGGAGCTCATCAAGAAAATAGCGGATGGTCGTCTCGGACCAGGTTCATATATTTGAAGCATTCATAAAAATATTTATATATGCAGCTACTAACTGCTTTTTTCTTGTGCCTTTTATGCAATAAAACACTACTTTTTACCAAAAATTTGACATCAATTCATGGTGGTCTTAGTGATCCTCTAGTTATATAATATATGCTGTATTGTAGACTGATAAAGCTCATTCGATCTAATACTAGCTCACTGATCTACTATATAATTTATACAATATAATATTAGCTCACTGATTTCTTTTACTGTAGTTATTAACTAATTTTTTAAATTTATTTATTATTTATTAGTATTTCATTCATTTTTGTTCAGATGTCATTTTTTGATCAGAATACTTTGACTAAAACTAATATAATCTCAATAAAACTGGCGTGCCACCCCTGAAATTTATCTTGCTGTAATGCTTCACTCCCTCTAGCATTGCCTTTTAATTGGTTTCTTTTAAGCCGGGCCTCTAGCATTGCCTTGCACAGTACTGATGCCCTGTAAGAGAGGGATTATCCAGATATTGCTAGATTTCAGTGGAGTCATACACCGTTTGAGTAATTTTTTCTTTATTAATTGTTAGATGTTTCATTCAGTTTTGCTAATTAATATGCAATCCTTATCGCTTGTTGGATTTTTTTGAATTTTGAATCTTATTGTATTGTTTTAGATAGAACATTCTTATGATGTCAACATTTTTGAGGTCTAACATTCTTATGAGATCTGAATTCATGCATATTAGTTTGGTAGCCAACTAATCCTTTTATCTGCAGAGCTGTTGCCAAGTATCTGCAGGCTTTGTTTGATAAGGAAGATGTACATGGAAGGAAGAACCTATCTCTTGATAACCTAATAGCTGGTAAAACCCGGAAAGAAGCCTCGAGGATGTTTTTTGAAACACTGGTATGTTCGTGGATAATGGTCTAGGTGATGTAATTAAGTGTTGTATACATATGATGAACTCAAGGCGCCATGTTGACATATCTTTTTGTTTAGAATTAATAATTGTTGAAAGTGAAAGTCCATCTTCAAAAGTACAGGCACAAAAATACCTCTATCTGCAGTGGTCAAGTTTGTGTCTATGTTTACTTTTTGGAAAACTTTTGTGATCAAGATACAATTTTTTGAACTTTTTAGAACTTGAGAAGCTTGGTTAATGTGTATGTAATCTCTTTAATGTTAATGGCTCAATTTCACATATTGTTTGATGTTCTGCAAACTGCATCCAAAAATTGAAATTGCTATGTTTTGCTAACACTATATGAGTACCATTTAACCCTGGAAAAACTTAAGTATTTTCTTAGATTATCTTGATCATATTTGTTTTATATTGGTAGAAGTGCTTGATTACAAACTTCATTTTCCGATATTACAGTTTTGTTATTGGAGTGTTCTTTTGCATATGCCTTCTCTGTTTTTGGAGTCGTTTTTGTTTGAGGCTTGATTTGGGCAGGATTGTCTTGGATTAGACGAGTGACATTGATGTTTATAGTCACTTATCTTGATTACTTTAGCTGGTTGTCAGGTCTTGTTCTAGCTTCCTAGCTATGTGGATGCTATTTGGGAGATGATCAGCACTAGGTTTCGTGTTGGTATCTAGTGACTCCAAATGTTATAAAAAGTAGGATGGGTCAGGAGGCTTTTCAAGTGTAAAACCGTTTCTGCTGTAATCATTTAAAGGAATAATATTGTTTGATGGGTACTGCATGACAAGCCTAAGCAGAAGAAATGCCTGGGTTATAATGGAAATGAGACAAATTCTTCAAGTCTTGGTATGGTGATAAAAGATACCTTACTATAAACTTGTAATCAAGCCTAAGTATTTACTCCCCCAGTTCCTAATTATAAGCTTCATTTTTCAAAAGAATATGGTCCTTTTTATAAGTTACATTTTGGAGATGTCTGAACATTTAATGCTTTTTCCATTTTTACCCTTAATTATGTTTCTCTCATCTACTTTCTTCACTCATTTTTCTCCCACTCACCCTCTCCATGAATAAGGGTGTTTTGGGAAAATAGGTTGCATCTTTTACATATTTATTATCTTTAGCCAATTTTAACCACCTTTTTGAGTTGTGTAATTTAGCTATTTGAAGTTTATAAAAAAGATCGAAGGGAGAATTATACAATGACTTATTTTGACAATATGAGGCTTTTTTGCCAAACTTATGGAAAAAATAAAAAATATAATGAGGATGCTGAAAATTGGAGCTTATCCATGAAAGCTGAGGTAAAATTAGATTTTGTTTTTTTATTAGACACAACCATTACCATTCAATTCAAAATCACTGACTACCGTAATTTTTCTGATTATGCCGTACCAGCTAAATGAAATATAATGATTTTGCCAAATGCCATCTACTTCCTCACAGTGCTTTACAGAAACGGTTTCAAAAAATAGTATTCCACAGCAACCTCAAGCAGGCAGATGCTTATGGCTGAAAGTGAGCAATGGAGTTAAAAGCTTAGGGATGAACACACCAATACTATCATTAACGGTAGTATGGTCACTAGATTTAACTAGGATTTTATATTTCTCCCTTTTTTTCTTTAGGGGGTGTGTTTGGATTTCTTTAGGCATGCTTGTTAAACATTCACCATGTTATTGTCAAGGCTTTCATCTGTCAGGGTGATCTAAGGAATTGAAAGGCATTGGACATTATCATTGGTCATGTGGGAATGAATCTTTTCATTACAAGTTTATCTTGAATGATTTTGGATAGAGCTATATTTTCTTTCATTCAATATTCTTAGGTTTCTAAACATGTTTTCTTGATTGGGAAATTAATATATTTGTCTGTAATATGTAATTTATAAATGATGATCACCAGTTTTCCATGCATAATTTTATTTCTTTGTTGTGCGCAGTTCAGTCTGTTTCTGCTGTACCTTCTATGCAACACTTGTGTATGATTAATTTAATCTGACCATGTTGGCAGGTTCTCAAGACCAGGGATTATATTCATGTAGAACAGATGAAACCCTTTGCAAATATCAACATAAAACCTCGATCAAAGCTGATGAAATCAGATTTCTAATCCTGGCATAGGATTGGCTGATGTAGTTTTTAAGATCCAGATGGTGCCAATTTGGTTGATGTCTGCCATATTGCGTAATTCTTCACCCCCCGCCCCCTCCCTTTTTTATGATTTTTTGTGATAGGAGTTAGCTGTCTAGTTCATAGATGGGTTGTTCTGGAACGGGTAAAGGGTAGGCATGAAGAGGCACCTGCATCATTCTGCTGACTGTAGCAACAACATAGTCGGATCAATATTTATGTATATATTTTTGTAAAATATCGCCATTTGTAACTCTAGTTGCTAATTTGTATGTTATTCAAACGGTTCCGTACAAGCAAGGCTGGTATAATGCTATCACTATGTCAAGATGGGTTGTGGAGAATGATCGGCCATTCTAGATGTTACAGCGATTATCAAATCTTGCATCTACGGATTGTATAGTACCATGTGTGTTGATCCTTCAAGGGCTCCAGACATTTGTGGAGTTGTTTGCAATGAATGCCTGCGGGGACGGTCACTTGATGCCATAATTCTCTTTTTTTAATACTTGATTATAACCATGTGGGAGGAATGAGTCATCCCAATTGCTGAAGGGTCAAAGTCCAATTTTGCTCTGAAAGATCAATGTTTTATTTAGCGTTAAAATTGTAGTAATTTCATCTTGTGGTTAATAAATGTCATGGTTAAGCGTTAAATATTTCTTTTTAACCCATTCCCAATTAAGATCATAATTGTCGGGATTCAGGGATATTCCGATATTCAGAATTGATTATTACATGATGTCATCCACTATCTTATCCATTTTCAGCTCCCCAATATTGGCCTCATATCTCTGTTTACCTATATCTGCCCAGAGATCAAACATGCTAGAAGTGGAGCCTGAATCAACCTTCGCAGATCTTGCAGTAGGATGAAAATTTGAACCCCACTCTTCCATCGATCTTTCCCCACTTGTGCCTTGTGTGTTGCCGATTTCTCATCTAGGTGTCTTTTTAATAGAAAATTCATTTTCTTCCTTGATCAATATGGAGAGCAGAGCATTCAAGAAGATAAAAAATATATATTCTATAGCTTGATGTTGCATCATTTGCAAACTAAAAATATTTACAAAAAGCCCAACAATCATCCCAAAAAACAGAGAGAGAAATGCAGGGGAAGGGTAAGCAAGTGTTTAAAATCGTTTGCCAGAAAAAGTCAAGCCTTGTGGGAGAATTCTTTGAAAAACATGAACCAATATAGCCAAACATATTTTAATTAGAAGGATTTTAATTAAAAAAAATTTCAACACCAATCTTGAAGATGGAGGATTTATCAAAGCTAAGAACCAATAAGTGGTTTGGTTGATAATTAGGAGTGAGAGAAGGAGGAGACAAAGATATGGAGATTTGACACGAGATCTAGAGAAATCAAGGCTTGAATTACGATTTGGAGAAAACACCGTGCCAAGCTCGTTGCACAACACCCACATCTCTCCCTTACCAATTTAGAGAAACCCAAACAACAACAACTCTCTCTCTCTCTCTCTCTCTCTCTCTCTCTCTATCTCTGTGATATGCGATGAAAGGACAATAAAAGAGCGATAAGTTGCATAGATGAGAAGTTGTGGGGAAGAGGAAGAAGAAAGGATGAACACATGGAGGAATAGGATAAGAAGGTGATGATGAGAAAGATAGAGGGAGGGGATGAGGTGGCTTGATGATGAAGTGGATATGCTAAGTGTATTATACCAGTCAAGGTTAACACAAGGGCAATATTGGTATGATTTGAACACTTCTAGAACAACATTACACCAAAAAAAAACCTTTTGGAGTAACATTCCTCCTTTTTTGACAACTTACTAGTCAAAATTGGTGCATAACCCCAATTGTAAAATTATTATGCAAGCAAATTTTGTTAGAGTTAAGAATATAGGTAGATTCTAGGGGTGAGCAAATATTAACCGAAACCGAAAACCGAACCGAACCGTGTGCAATTTGGTTTATTCAGTTTTCGGGTTTTTTTCGGTTTGTAAAATAGGCATATTTCGGTTTTCAATGCGGTTTTTGTGAAATTAATTCGGTTTTAACCGAAAAACCGAAATTATCACTAGAAAAAGGAAAGCTATTAAGAAAAGATCATTTCCTTGTATAAATATGATAGTTTACAATAGGAATTGAATTGTAATCATATCTTTTCCTTTTAAGATTTTTGGTTTATGGTTTGTTTCTTAATTAAAAGGCCCAAAACGTGGACAAGCTTGAACCAAAAAGGCCTTTATTTGTAGATTTTTCGAATTAGACATTCTTGAACCAAAAAGTCCCAAAATGTGGCTCAAATACCGAAAAACCGAACCAAAATATTTCGGTTATTCAGTGTTCGATTTTTTACTCATTTTGGTTTCGGTTCAGTTGTAAAAATGGACATATTTCGGTTTTTCAGTTTTAACCGAATACCAAACCGAAAAACCGATTGCACACCCCCTAGTAGATTCAGGCCTGATAATCCTAATTAGGTCTTAGGCTTAGCTTATTAGGGCTTGGGCCCGTAAGTCTTAATTCCCCAATTTGTATCATTTCATGAAATTCGGCCCGACCAAGGTCTAAAAAGTTTGGTTTGGCATTACCACATACTAAGTCTAATCTATACCATACAAATCTAAAATCTAAAATACTAAAGTTAAACATAATGGTTACTTTGGGGAACAAAGGAGGGATTGGTTTTAGAGAACTTGAAAGGTGGTAAGGAGTGGAAGGTGGTGTTTGGGGTGTGTTGCTGGTGGTTATTGAATTAGAGAAATAGTTGCCTATTTGAATAGGGTTTTTTTTTTGCATTTGCGTCCAGACTTGATTATAAAAAAAATATGTCTGGGAATGTAAAGTTCTTGCTAAGAATGTTGATTGTAATCCTACGCAGAGATGTGTGAGGAATATCATATGGGTCTTTCCGCTTGAAGGTTGGGTTCTGTTTGGTATCAGGGATTAGTAGGGGAAGAGAAAGAAGGGAAAAAAATTATGAGTTAAATTTAAAAAAATTGGAGAAGTGGGATTACAAACTTTTAATAAAGAGAATATATAAGATAATAGAGTAATAAAAATTAAAGGTTAATATAATATTTGGTTCCTCAAGTTTCAAACCATAGGTTTTGGCCCATCAAGTTTCATTTCCTTTAGAATATTAGTCACTATAACTCATTAAAAACTTAGACCATTTTACCTCTAGAGGGACCAAAACCAAAATAAGGATAAACTTGAAGGACAAAAATGATACTAACCCAAAAATTAATTTAAAACTTTTAACCTCACCTTTTTAACTTTTTTTTTTAAATCCAACTCAATTTTGCCCTCTTCTCACTTTCCCTCCCCTCATACCAATACAAGCCCTGATGGTGTAGTGAAAGGGAATCCTAAAAAAGCTTGCATGTGGTGGGATGTTTGTAAAGTGTGGGTGGAAGTTGGGTTTTGGGTATGGTTTAATATTGGCTTAGGAATTGGGTTTCTCGAAACTGCTTATAGAAGGTGATTCTCAAGTTGTGATTCCGCTCCTACAAAAGGCTTGGAGAGGTGGAACGATTGGTAACCGTATTATCTCCTCCTAGTTACAATATGCTCAAAAGGAAAATCAAATATATTTCATGCATATGTATAGAGAAGAGAATAGGGTCGCTAACTAGCTTACAAATTATGGTCTGCAATATAGGGATGAATTGTGTGTCTTGCAAGATCCTCTAGGTTATCTGACTTGTTGTTTAGTGCCTTAATGGAAGTTTCTCTCCCAAAATATTTTACATATGTTTCTTGAGTAGTATTTGGGCTTTTGCCCCATTTTCATCCAAAAAAAATATGTTTTAAGGAAAATTCCACTCAATTTTTTTCAAAAGACAAGAACCCTCGCCTGCTGTCGACGTCGGAGCTCTGCCCAGAAGGCCCCACCCCATAAGTCTGCATGTTGTTAGAGCTTCGATGTCGTTAACTAGAGCTCCGGTTACAACTTCAATAATGCAGTTAGCTACTTTGGTATAGAGATTAACAACTTGAGCTCTCTAAGTTGTCTATGTATATACCCAGGTTGTCAATTGCTATTCTGAAGTTGTCAATGCCTATACTAAACTTCAACGCCTAATAAGGGTACACCCCTATTAGACATTATTAACAACTTGAGCTTAGGCTATGACAATTTAAGTATAGCATTTAACAACTACCCCCATTAGGCGTCATTGACAACTTGAATGTATGTAATTAACAACTTGGGTATAGAGATTGGCAACTTAAGCTCCTTAAGTTGTCAATCTTTAAACCCAAATTGCTAGTTGTTATACTCAAGGTGTCATTGCCTATAATCAAGTTGTCAAGGATGCCTAATAAGGGTGTTGACAACTTAAGTATAGACAATGACGACTTCATAATAGCAATTAGCAAAACACATGCAAAAACCCAATCACAACCATAAATCAAATCTCATTGCTGAAGGTGATGGAAGGGAAAAAGACAGAAAGCGGTAAACCCAGATTGATATTTGGGTCTGTTAAAACATTTACACTCCCATGTAAAACAATTAATGGAATCTTCACATCACACAACCTTTGACTCAAATAATCTGTTACCTAAAAAGCTTTGCCACTATCCCTAATCTGGGTTTTCCCTTATACCTCATCAAATTCATATCTCTGATGACTTTCTTGTGTTCTACTTTTACAGATTTGCGCAAGAGATTAGGGGCAGGAACAATATCCCAAGTAGGGAAAAATTTTGTAAGTAAGAATTTAAGGGATCGACCATCTAGGTCTGACCTTATTGTAGATTTTGCACATGGGTGCAACCAATATAGCACCATTAAAACCTTTTTGATCTATGAAATGGATCAGGAGGCAAATCACGCCGCCCATGGATTCACCTAGAGGAAACGAGGAAGGCCCTGAAAGTTCAGGTCTTTCTTGAAAGATTCAAAGAAGGAAAGGCAGTCTTGGACGACAAGATCAATGTTGGGAATGAAGGCCTTGAGGCCTTGAGATCGGTCACGACCTTGGATATCAAGAGTGAAACAAAGGCCTTGGGGTGGATTTTCTTGTTCCTCTTCTTCTTCTTGTCTCCAACAGCGGCCCTACCCTCCTTTAGAAGCTTCTTTGTAGTTTTAGGCTTCCTCTATCCGAAGGAGCTTTCTCAGCTACTGTCGACTTCTTCTCTTTGGTAGGCTTCTTCTACTACGGTGGCTTCCACAACCCCGATTGCCACGTTCAACCCTAACGGTGAGAGCGAGATCTGGCAATTTGAGATGAGAGATAAAGATGGGGCACTTTGGTAAAAACTCTCAAACTTTCAAAACCCAAATTCCTCCCCAATCATCACTTCTTTGTCCTTTCCATTTCTTATAAGACCTTTTGGGGTTTTCTAAGTTCAAATGGTGTTTTTTGATTTTTTCCCCAATGTTTTGTAGTTCAATTTAAATAATAAAAAATGTAAGTTCCAGAGGATAAAAAATAAATGTTTTAAATTCCAGATTGCACAACCCAAATGAATCTTCATACCCATCTTGATGATTAAAAACAAAATATTTGAATCTTGAAGTAGGTACATTTGTTGGATCTTGGAGGTGTTAACAATCTCACCGATTTTATCTTCATCAAGAAAACCATATGTTAAAAATTTTATCTCAAACGCAGGGATTAAATTATAAAATGTTTAAAATTATAGGGATGTGCATTGAAGTTAATGGACCTTATCCTTTGGAACTCGAATTAATTCCAAATTAGCAGCACAAAAATAAAAGTATGACAGTAACTCTTCATGAGGATAGATTAGTGGCTACCATACATCAAACAGATATAGAGTCATTAACTACTAAGTCAAGATTATAAATGAATATTCTTGAACTATAGAAAATAAATATTTTTAATAATATTTTTAACAACCAATTATCTTGTAATTCAAGATTGATTTATAAATTTCTTCTCTTTAAAAAAAACTCAATTAAAGTTTAAGATTGAGACTCAATATATTAAAGATTCATATAATCTAAACATAACTCAGGCAAGAAGATATGAGATCAAAAAGATATGAAATCAATATTAATACTATATACAATCCTTAATATAAAATTTAATTTGTAATTGTACTCCAAACTAAATTTTATATTAAGGATAAAATTAAAAAGTAGTACTTCAAATTATAAAGGTTAAATTATACAAAACTTTCTTGAATTTTGGATCGGTTGCAGAAAGCCCATAACATTTTGAAATTTAAATTTAATCTCCTTAACCTTTTAAATCTTTATTATAAGCCCCTTGATGTTAACTTACTGTTATTTTTTTTAACAGAAAGTGGCACGTCAAATTAATCAAAGATATGTGGCATCCTACTTAGATAACTAATTTATATAACCCCTGAACTTTGACTAGTTACAGATAACCCTCTTAACATTTCAAAATTTAAATTTAATCTCCTTAATGTTTTAATTTTAATATTAAACACATGTTGTTAATTTTATCATCTTAATAAATTCCGTAAACCTTTTATTATCATTTATCAATTAAAATAGTTTTTGTTTATGGAAAAAAATAGATTTTCTCCTGAAATTATGCAATTACTCGATTATATTTTAAACATTATATCTAAATTATATGATAAATATTTTTTCATTTAAACTTATTAATGGTTTTATATACTATGCTCTCAATAATTGTTACAGATTTATTAAACTTGTTAACCGTCGCTTTGAATCTACTGTGTTTCTTTCTTTTTGCATCTCAACTCGCTACCTTGTGGAAATTTGCAAGCTTGAGGGTGCTCAGTATGGTGCGATATCATCATCATAAGTAATAACAAATACTACAATTGGGATGAAAGCTGTACATCGTTAGAGGAGAGTTGCTCCAGTGGTTTCAATGACAACAGCTCCCCAAGAGGTGGTATTCATAGGTTTCGTTGACGAGGCAAGGTCCAGCGGTGACATTGGGTGTTCAACATACTGAAAATAGAAGAGCTTTGCTACAGAATTGTGCCTTTGACTTTATGATTGACAAGAAAATATGGTCCAAAGGTGACCTTCAAGCTGCCCTGAATCATGTATGGAAGCTGCAGCAGGATAGTGTTATTGTGCGAGGTCGCTGCAGAAACCGATTCTAGCCACAGTTCTGCAATGAACAGGACAGACAATACTTAGTTAATATGGGTCCATGGTCAATCCAAAACTCTGTCTTCATTGTGTCACAGTATAAGAATAATGTAGTTTTGGAACGAGAACCTCTTCCTAAGATTAATATGTGGGTGCAAGTATGGGGTTTATCACTTGATTATCACACTTCTTCCATTGCTAAATTAATTTTTAAAAAGGGACGCCTAAAGTAAAAAAAAATTAATTTTTTTTAATTTTTTTTAGACTTTAGACGTCCCTTTACAAAAAGGGACGCCTAAAGTAGAAAAAATTAATTTTTTTTAGACTTTAGACATCCCTTTTTGACGTCTAAAGTCAATTAATGAAAAAGGAACGTCTAAAGTCAATTTTTTTTTACTTTAGACGTCCCAAATTCAAAAAGTGACGTCTAAAGGTAATGTAAATCAGTCAAATTAATACTGGCATAACTCTTTTTAAGGTTATCTCTACCTCCGCAAGCTAGCTTCCTCGATACAAATTTTAAAACTCTCATTTTCTCTCGAAGCTGAATTTTCCACCACTCTCTTGAAGCTCATTTTCCACCATAACTCTCTCTCTTACTCCCTTTCATTATCGTTGTTCTTTTTTTGAAAGTCGTCCTCCTCTATCTCCACCACCATCATCTACCGTCTTCCTCTCTTCCTCTCCATTGTTGAAGCTCGTCGCCATTGTTCTTCCTCGATCTTTGATGCTGTTGGTTCCTCCTCCCTCCCTCTCCCGTCGTTGGCCTCCATCCTCCCTCTCTTACTGTGGCTAAAAGGTATGGATAATTACTTTTTCTTTTTATAGGCTAAGTTTTGAACTATGATTATTGTATATGTATTTTGTTGTGTTAAGATTTAGATTTATCTTCATTGTAGATTCATTTTGATTTATCATCATTCACCAATATTAATCTGTAAGGACATTTTGGTTTATGAAAAACTGTTCGATCTTGTTTCTGTAGGTTATAATTGTTAGGCAGTGAAAAATATAAGCGAATTTTTTTAAAAAAAAACAACTTTAGACGTCACTTTTTTAAAGGACGCCGTATCCTGACATTTTTACGTCCCTAGTATAGGCGTCTCTCTATTTTTAGACGTTAAAAGTGTTTTCTGTAGTAGTGGTTATTGGTACTTACCTTATAGGGTGAAATTCCTTCAACCTCTCAAGTCTAGCAACTTTGGGAATGAGTGCAATGAGGGTGTGTTTAAGTTCTGGCTCCAAGCCTACACCACGAAAAACAGAAACAGATTGCACAAATTTATAAACAGAGGGAGCCCATAAGATCCGGCACTGAAATCCGACTATTGGTTTCTTACGGAAGGGAATTTGTAACTCACCAATAGGTGGAGGAAATTGGAATTTCTTAAATAGAGCACCAACAACTATTCCACTCGAGCGGAAATGAAGCTGCTCACCTTTTTCAGGGGTAAGTATGTACCCATAAATAGAGGGACCCCATTGGATAACAAGAAGGCAAGCTGATCTACTTTGTTCAAGGAAAACGCCTAAGTATATGGATTAGAGCTCACATTTTTCCTTCTTTCCAATGACTTCCTCTCCGGCTTTCTCTCTCGCTCTCTCTTCTCTCTCGCTGGCCAAGTATGAGAAATGAAATGGAGAAAGTGAGGAAGTGTTAAGGGTGAAAAATTACTCCATGGGTTTTGGCGGGCTGAGCAAAAAGCCAAAGCGAGGGATTTTTTTTTGACAAATTAACACCTTCTACACCGGTTGGAAAGTCAACCGATGTAGAAAGTGAAGTTTCTACACCGGTTGGATCTCCAACCGGTGTAAAAAGTCAGTTTTCTATACTGGTTAAAGGCCCAACCGGTGTAGAAAACTTTCTACACCGGTTCAGTCTTCAACCGGTGTAGAAAGTGTTTATTTATTTTTAAAAAAATTAAAAAATTTTAAAATAAAATTAATGGCATTAATATTAAAGAAAAATATTTTAAATTTACTTTCTACACGTGTTTTAATTTTAACACGTGTAGAAAGTTCCTTCATTTTCATATATTTACAAAAATGACACCGGTCATACTTTCTACACGTGTTCTATTTTGTCAAGTGTAAAAAACAGGTGTAAAATCTCTGTTTTGTACTAGTGACCCCCTTTCGCTTATGGCATGCTGTGACTCAATGGAACATGGATCGAATATCACGAGTAGCATCTTGCTTGGGCCTTTTAACAGTCACAAATTCCTTAGAGGCCCATCTTTATTGGTCCGACTATATGGTCATAGAGGGGCCCTGGATTGAAATCTTTCCTGATGCGAATCAGCAAGTTGTGCATTCAAATTCAAGTGATCCTTTGCAAATTCCAAGTGGACCAATCACAAGAGGAAGAGCCAAACAAATTAAGGAAGCATTAAATGGGCTAGTGCAAGAGGCTTGGACAAAGCAAGAGGTGATCGGATCAAATCCGGACAAAAATGCTGAAAACGTCACTAATATCATATGGGCTGCAAACGGAGATACTAATCAAATTTTGGGCTTAGAGACTTCAAAACAAAGAGCTTGGACCTAGTACTATACATGGAAGGATTCATCTGGGCCTAAATAAGCACATTTTGGGCCTTAAATGCTGATTATATTTTAGGACTTTTATTTGTGCGAAAATTATTGGACAATTTGCATATTTGACTTTTAAGTTTCTTAATTAATTAATTGATTAGGTTAGTTTCAATTTTCTAGGATGCATTTAATGCAATTAGGGTTTTTGAAACTTCTCTTTAAATATCTTGTAACCCTTCATTTGGAGGGAGACTTGAAACTTGATTATTGAATGAAAGGTTGCACTTTTCTGCACCTTGTTTCTTGGGAGTGAATTCTCTCTAGGGTTCTTCTTAGAACTAACAGACTTATCAAGGCTTGATCAACCTTGTGGCGTCTTCCAACACTTCGGGTCCTTGTTCTTTCGTGCTCAAGGGTTCAAGTGGATCGTCGATCTGCGTTTAGCGTTCTTGGGGTGCGTATATTCATATTGGTTGTGGGTTCGTGGGGTCTTCCCTTGTGGGTTCGCACCATCTTGGTATCAGAGCTTCGGATCTAAACTCAGGTCACATCTTTCCATTCGTTGTTTTAAATTTCGCTTAGGGTTTCGTACTTTGTTCTTGAGTCTTTTCGTCTAGGTCATCTGCGTTCATGTCTGAAATTTTTGCTTCTTTTTGTTAACCGTCTCTTTGTCGTTTCCAATGTTTAGTAAGTCCTTTTCATAGTTCAAAATCTCTTCTTTCATATCGTTTTGGAATTAGTTCAATTCGATTTGTCATTAGTGAGTTCTAGTCATTTTAAATCAGTCGTGTTTCTGCAAATTTTCTGTGTCAATTCGTCATTTTTTCCAGAACGTCATCAAATCTTCTTTCCTTGTTTGACACGTTTTACTTTGCGGTTTTGGTCATTTAATAGGTCATTCTCATTGTTCAGAATCTCATCTTTCCAGTCGTTTCAGTTTCATCTCAATCCAAAATTTCTACAGTACGTTATAGTCTTTTGAAAATGACGCATTTCTAGAATTTCTGGGTTCAGATTGCTTGAGATTGTTTGTGATAGATTGAGTATTCTCTTTAAATTTCAGTAAAAAAAAAGAGAAAAAAAACCAGCATCAGGAAAAAAAAAATTGACAAAAAAAAGCAGCAAAACAAAAAAAACAAAAAAAAAAGAGAAGAAAGTTCCAATTGGTATGCTGGAAGTGTTATATGCAAGCATCTATCCTAATACCTAGAATTTGACTGTACCTTTTTCACTTTGTCAATTGAACTTTTGTTTTTCCTTAAACTCCTTTTCCCATACTCACTTTGATGTTCCTTATATATGAGTGTTGTGTTGATCTCTATAAGTTGTGATTGCATTGATTAAATTGCTTAGTTCTTTAAAGAGCCTCAAGAGGAATCTAAGAGCGGAAAAAGGCAAGAGTGATATACATCAATTCAAAAAGCCCAATTTGAGTGAAACACGAGTGAAGAGTGACATTCTTGAGGGAAACACGTGAGGAATTTGTGAGGAAATTTATTTCTCTAACATCTTTCTTGCAGATACCATGTCTAATGCAGAAGAAACTTCAGGTGGTAATCCACTGAATCTAGATGACCACCTCAGGGCAATGCAGCAACAATTTGCACGTATGAATGTGGTTTTTGGAGAAATAAGGGATAGGATGGATAGGCAAGATGAAAGGATTGCAAATCTGCAAAGAGTCCGGCCAAATCCTCGAAGGCACAATAGGCAATGGGATGCTTCTATGGATGAATTTGAATCTGAAAGTTATGAGGGTAGTGGTGCTAGTGAGGAAGATCTTGAATCTGAATTTGAAGTGGGGAGAAATAGGGTTAGAGGAGATAGGAGGTATGAGAGAAGACATGGCAGAAATATTCCTAGGGAAAGAAATAGAGTCGATGGAAACCTTGGGAGCATCAAAATGAAAATACCACCGTTCCAAGGTAGGAGTGATCCTGAAGCATATTTGGAGTGGGAGAAGAAGATAGAGATGATTTTTGAGTGCCATAACTATTCTGAGGCTAAAAAGGTGAAGTTAGCAGCAATAGAATTCACTGATTATGCCATTGTTTGGTGGGATAAATTAGGCACTAACAGAAGAAATAATGGTGAGAGGCCTGTAACAACATGGAGAGAAATGAAAACTCTAATGAGGAGGAGATTTATCCCTAATCATTACTATAGGGAGCTTTATCAAAAGTTGCAGACCCTTACACAAGGTTCTAAGAGTGTAGAGGAATATTATAAAGAGATGGAATTAGCTTTAATAAGAGCTAATGTGCAAGAAGAAAGAGAGGCTACAATGGCTCGTTTCCTAAATGGACTTCACAAAGACATTGCTGACATAGTGGAATTGCAACACTATGTAGAGTTGGAGGACATGGTGCATATGGCAATTAAGGTGGAAAAGCAACTCAAGCGTAAAAGTGCTTCAAAATTCCATTATGGATCAAGTTCTTCACAAAAACAGATTTGGAAGAAAGGAGAAAGAGCTATCCAAAGGGAGGCAACCAAAGGCAGAGAAGACGCTACATCAAAGAGCAAAGGTAAACCTGATTCCCAAACTTCTAGAAATAGAGATATAAAGTGTTTCAAGTGTTTGGGTATAGGTCATATAGCTTCTCAGTGCCCCAACAAGAGAGTCATGATTTTGAAAAATAATGAAGTTGTCACCGAAAGTGAAAGTGATCATGATTCCATGCCCTTAATTGAAGATGCTAGTGATGATGGGGTTGAATATGCTGTGGAAGGAGAATGTCTTGTGGTTAGAAGAGCTTTGAATTGTCAAGTGAAGGAAAATGAGATGAATGAGCAAAGGGAAAATATTTTCCATACTCGTTGCCTCATCAATAATAAAGTTTGTAGCTTGATAATTGATGGTGGGAGTGTAACAAACGTTGCAAGCACTACATTAGTTGAGAAATTGAATTTACCTACCACTAGACACCCTAGACCATACAAGCTGCAATGGTTGAATGAATGTGGGGAAATTAAAGTTGATAAGCAAGTTCTTGTTTCCTTTTCCATTGGCAAATATTGTGATGAAATAATATGTGATGTTGTTCCTATGCATGCTGCACATCTGCTTTTGGGAAGACCTTGGGAGTTTGATAGAAAAGTAAAGATGGATGGGTTTACAAATAGATATTCTTTTGTAATGAACAACAGACCCGTGACTCTTGTACCATTGACTCCAAAACAAGTCTATGAGGATCAACTCAAGATGAAAAGAGAAAGAGATAAGAAAAAGAGTGATATGGAAAATGAGAAACATGAAAGAGAAAAATCAAAAAGAATAGGGAGTGAGAAAGAGAGAAGAAAATCTGAGAGTTCAGAAAAAGAAAGCCAGAGAAAGGAAAAGAGTGAAGAGAGAAAAGAAAAAAAGAAAATGAGTTTTTATGCAAAAGAAAGTGAAGTGAGGAGTGCTTTTCTGGCTGAAACACACTTGCTTCTCCTTGTTTACAAGGAATCCTTTTTTAACACTAATGACATTAACTCTTCTTTTCCTAGTGTTATTGGTTCTTTGTTGCAGGAATTTGATGATGTGTTCCCTGAAGAGATTCCACCAGGTTTACCACCTATTAGAGGAATTGAACATCAAATTGATTTCATTCCTGGAGCAACAATTCCTAATAGGCCAGCATATAGGAGCAACCCTGAAGAAACAAAAGAGCTTCAAAGGCAAGTAGAAGAGCTCATGGCAAAAGGCTATATTAGAGAAAGTTTGAGCCCTTGTGCAGTCCCAGTACTTCTAGTGCCAAAGAAAGATGGGACTTGGAGGATGTGCATTGATTGTAGAGCTGTCAACAATATCACTGTAAAGTATCGCCATCCCATTCCTAGATTAGATGATATGCTTGATGAATTACATGGTTCTATTGTATTTTCTAAGATTGATTTGAAATCTGGGTACCATCAAATTAGAATGAGGGAAGGGGATGAGTGGAAAACTGCTTTTAAGACCAAACATGGATTGTATGAATGGCTAGTTATGCCATTTGGTTTAACTAATGCGCCTAGTACTTTCATGAGATTAATGAACCATGTTTTGCGTGCTTTTATTGGGAAATTTGTTGTGGTTTATTTTGATGATATTCTGATTTATAGCAAGGATTTGGATGAGCATTTGAATCATTTGCATTGTGTGCTTGATGTTTTGAGGAAGGAAAAATTATTTGCAAATATGAAGAAGTGTGATTTTTGCATGGATAAAATTGTTTTTCTTGGTTTTGTGGTGAGTGCTAAAGGAATAGAAGTAGATGAGGAAAAGATAAGAGCTATAAAAGAATGGCCAACACCTAAAAGCATAACTGAGGTAAGAAGTTTTCATGGTTTGGCTAGCTTTTATAGGCGATTTGTAAAAGATTTTAGCACACTTGCTGCACCACTCACTGAGGTTATTAAAAAATCTGTTGGTTTTAAATGGGATAAAGCACAAGATGATGCATTCATTAAACTTAAGGATAGATTGTGTTCTGCACCTGTGTTGGTATTGCCTGATTTTGGCAAAACTTTTGAGATTGAATGTGATGCGTCTGGAGTTGGGATAGGGGCTGTTTTAATGCAGGAAAGCAAGCCAATTGCTTATTTTAATGAAAAACTAAATGGAGCAGCCTTGAAGTATCCAACTTATGATAAAGAGCTCTATGCACTTAAAAGAGCATTGGAGAATTGGCAACACTACCTTTGGCCCAAACAATTTGTGATTCACACTGATCATCAGTCCTTGAAGCATATTAAGGGGCAAGGTAAGCTGAACAAGAGACATGCAAGGTGGCTGGAATTTATTGAGACATTTCCATATGTCATCAAATACAAGAAAGGTAAAGAGAATGTGGTTGCCGATGCATTGTCAAGAAGGTATACTCTTCTTTCTTCTCTTAATACTAGATTGCTTGGCTTTGAACATATCAAGAAGTTGTATGCAAATGATGCTGATTTTGCTGAAGTGTTTCTTGCTTGTGAAAAGAAAACATTTGATAAATTTTACAGGGTTGATGGATACTTGTTTAAAGAAAACAAATTGTGTGTGCCTCAATGTTCATTGCGTGAATTGCTTGTGAGAGAAGCACATGGGGGAGGTTTAATGGGTCACTTTGGTGTGAAAAAAACTTTGGATGTTTTGCATGAGCATTTCTTTTGGCCTAAAATGAAACGTGATGTGGAAAGAATTTGTGCTAAATGCATAATATGCAAAAAGGCTAAATCTAGAGTTTTGCCACATGGTTTGTATACTCCTTTACCTGTACCTAGTGAACCTTGGGTTGATATCTCAATGGATTTTGTATTGGGGTTGCCTAGGTCAAAAAGAGGAATGGATTCCATATTTGTAGTTGTTGATAGATTTTCTAAAATGGCACATTTCATTGCATGTCATAAAACTGATGATGCCACATATATTGCTGATTTGTTCTTCAGAGAAATTGTGAGACTTCATGGTGTTCCTAAAAGTATTGTTTCTGATAGGGATACAAAATTCTTGAGTCATTTTTGGAGAGTTTTGTGGGGAAAGCTTGGTACTAAATTATTATTTTCTACTGCTTGTCATCCACAAACTGATGGACAAACTGAAGTTGTTAATAGAACCTTGTCTCAATTACTTAGAATTGTGATTCAAAAGAATTTAAAAAATTGGGAAGGTTGCTTGCCATTCATTGAATTTGCATATAATAGAAGTGTGCATTCATCTACTGATTATTCCCCTTTTGAAATAGTATATGGTTTTAATCCACTAACTCCTTTGGATTTATTACCATTGCCTATTGATGAGAGAAAAAGTCTTGATGGGAAAAAGAAAGCTGAACTAGTGCAGCAACTTCATAAGCATGTGAAACAGCAAATTGAAAAGAAAAATGAGGAATATGCATCCAAAGCAAACAAAGGGAGAAGGCGTGTTCTTTTTGAACCTGGAGATTGGGTGTGGGTGCATATGAGAAAAGAGAGATTTCCAACTCAAAGAAAATCAAAATTAGCTCCAAGAGGAGATGGTCCATTCCAAGTGCTTGAGCGAATAAATGATAACGCTTACAAGATTGATTTGCCCGGTGAGTATTCTGTTAGTGGTACTTTTAATGTAGCTGATTTATCTCCTTTTGATGTAGGTGAAGATTCGAGGACGAATCCTTTTGAGGAGAGAGGGAATGATGCGAATCAGCAAGTTGTGCATTCAAATTCAAGTGATCCTTTGCAAATTCCAAGTGGACCAATCACAAGAGGAAGAGCCAAACAAATTAAGGAAGCATTAAATGGGCTAGTGCAAGAGGCTTGGACAAAGCAAGAGGTGATCGGATCAAATCCGGACAAAAATGCTGAAAACGTCACTAATATCATATGGGCTGCAAATGGAGATACTAATCAAATTTTGGGCTTAGAGACTTCAAAACAAAGAGCTTGGACCTAGTACTATACATGGAAGGATTCATCTGGGCCTAAATAAGCACATTTTGGGCCTTAAATGCTGATTATATTTTAGGACTTTTATTTGTGCGAAAATTATTGGACAATTTGCATATTTGACTTTTAAGTTTCTTAATTAATTAATTGATTAGGTTAGTTTCAATTTTCTAGGATGCATTTAATGCAATTAGGGTTTTTGAAACTTCTCTTTAAATATCTTGTAACCCTTCATTTGGAGGGAGACTTGAAACTTGATTATTGAATGAAAGGTTGCACTTTTCTGCACCTTGTTTCTTGGGAGTGAATTCTCTCTAGGGTTCTTCTTAGAACTAACAGACTTATCAAGGCTTGATCAACCTTGTGGCGTCTTCCAACACTTCGGGTCCTTGTTCTTTCGTGCTCAAGGGTTCAAGTGGATCGTCGATCTGCGTTTAGCGTTCTTGGGGTGCGTATATTCATATTGGTTGTGGGTTCGTGGGGTCTTCCCTTGTGGGTTCGCACCATTTCCAGACTTAGAATTTGAGGAAGACTTGGGTTTGTTAAATGGCCTTTTATTGGCTCTTTCTTGTTTTGGTGTTAACAAACCACCCAAAAAAAAAAATACAAGTCATGGGCATCAGACTTCCCCAAGAGAGATTATGTAGAATTAGGTCGTTATGGATTTACTTGACCTTCTTATACGTGTTGCTTATCCACAAAATGAAGAAGATCCATTGATAATTTATAACTTCAGATCTCAGACTTATATCCAACTTTTTCCTCGGATCAATCAAGAACCCCATGATGGTGGATGTATAAGGGAAAACAGGGATGAAGAACTCACTGCACGAGTTTCCTTAATTCTGATGGCGTCTTTTGATCATATTCCGAAGAGAGCTCATACAACTACTCAGATTTAGTTCAAAAGCATCAATTGGGCGTGGCTGCTCCAGCGGCTCATTTATCTTATGACACATACTGCTCTTCTATGGGTTTTAGCGGAGTTTGTGCCAAAAAACTCTGCCTAATAGCATGAAGGTATTGTCATGGAACTGTCGCGGTCTCTATAAAACCATGACATTTTAACGACTTAGGAATTATTTTTATTTCTTATGAAGCAAGATAAGATTAGTAGAAAGCTATGTAAATTTCCTTTCTCTGATGCTTTTGTCGTTGATCCAGTTGGCCATAGGGGGGCTCTTTTGGATAACTGGATCCATCTGGTTTGTAATATTTTGGATGTATCGCCTAATTGGATCCATCTAGTTTGTAATCTTTTAAATAATCAAGAAATATATATTACTTTTGTGTATGGTTCTATTCCGGCTTCAGAATGTATGGCAAAAAATCCCAAGACTCAGAAAAGCTGGGATAGATGGTGTGCAATTAAATTAGACATTACTAAAGCATATGATAAGGTTTCCTAGTGTTTTTTTAGGAAAGTGGTACAATTTATGGATTTCCCTTCCTGGATGATTCAGTTGATTATGTAGTATGCCACTACGGTTTCATATCAAGTCATAGTTAATGGTGTTCTTGTTCAACCAGCGTAAGGCCTTCATCGAGGAGACTTGATGTCCCCATATCTTTTTCTACTTTGTGCAAATGTTCTATCTTGTATGATACATTGGGCAGAACATTATAATTGGTGGAGGGGCATATGTGTCTCTCATGACACATTCTATAATTCATCTCATGTATGTGGATGATACGCTTCTTTTCTGTTGTGCTACAGATGAAGATTATCATATTTTTTAAGGCACTGCTCATGAGATATGCCTCATCTCAAGTCAACATATTAATTATCGAAAGTTAAGTCTTGTATTTAGCATGTCAGTTTCCTATCAGATGAAGAAACAATTGTCTGATGTTCTTTGAATTAGGTTTCATTCTCGACTGGGTAAATATTTGGGCACTTATGTGGGTGGTCCTAGCTCAGAGAGGAGGAAGTATGAGGAGGTGTTGGAAAAATTTGACAAAAAGCTAGCTGGGTGGAAAAGTCACCTTCTTTCTTAGGCAAGTAGATTAGTTTTGATTAACAATTCCTTAATGCCACTTTTGGTCTATTCATTCTCCTATATGAAGTTCTCTCAGCAGCTATGTCACAAGATTTCTATGAAGATGGCCAATTTCTTTTGGGGATGGAACAAAGCTCACTATCTAAGTTGGGAAGAAATGTTCCTTCCTTGCAATAGGTGAGGATTGTAGTTGTTCCAGCGGGAACATTTCAACTCTGCGTTATTAGCTAGGCATATGTGGAGAGTAATATCATATCAGTCTTGGTTGCTCAGCAAAATTATGCTTACCAAATATATGGATATGGATCTTTCCTTCCAATTCAAACCAGCATACAACAACTCCACCTTATGGAAACAAATTATTAAAACTGGACAATTGATATCAAATCATCTTACCTAACAAAGTAGAGGACGACTCTACTATTTCATTAGATAGTAGGCTTAAGTGGCCGTTGTATCGGTTTGGTTCGTCTTATCTCTCTATAAGGGTGTCAGACCTTATACTGCCTTCCAAGGGAGTTTGGAATTTTTGTATTCTATCATCTCTTTATCCCAGGTGGGTCGTGCAACAATTTACTATGTATTCGGTTCCTTACATGAAAGCACAAATTCAATTAGATGGAGTGTCAATCAATCGGGATCATACATAGTTTGGGATGGATATCGTTTGTGCAATCCTCATCAGGCCAGTCTTTTAATACGGTAAGTTTTGTATGTGAAATGATTTGGAAGTCTCCTCTTCCCCCAAGGGTCAAGGTCAGATTGTTATTAGGGAAGATTGTTAGAGGTATTTTATCAACTTCCAATTTTTTGAGATCGAGACACTTAACAAATGAGGAGGTATGTTATTTTTATGCTTCTAATAATGAATCAATAGAACATTTGTTTCTTTACTGTTCATTCTCCAAGGCTTGCTGGTTTGATGTAATTTAGGCATACTAGTGGATATCTCTTCCTCAAATTCCTTGATTAATTGGATTGTGGTTGCAAACTCGTAATGATTCAAGTAACTTCATTACTTATTTACCCTTCCAAATACTAGAGTTATTATGGTTTGCACGGCATACAATTTGTCATGCAAGAACTAGGTACCATCCTCAATAGATAATAAGTATGGCTCAAACAAGAGCCATAACTATTACATCTTTGGCAAGACAACAGTCACTATCACTCATTTTTGGACAAGCAGGGAAAATATGCGCTCATCAACCTGAAGATCTATTTGCCCCTCCGTGGTCACATCAATTTTCGCAAGGAATTCAATGTAATTTGTTTTTCAAATTAAAGAAAATCCAAGGTGAAAGGAGATGCATTGAAATCACTATTTATTTTAATGAAGATGCTTTTAGGAATTGGGTTATGGTTCCTCCGCTTAGGCTAGGAATTTTACAACAGCTTCAGTTAATGGCTTGAAGAGATGCCATGATCTTCATTCGGCAGCAGCACATCATCCAACAGTATCAATCCTTTCCTATTTTTTTGTAGACTGTTGCGGAAATCACATGTCAAGATTATCATGAAGACTAGGGTAGTGCCATGGCCGCTTTCATATCTCCTTCAGGATGTAACTAACCTATTACTATCCTTTGTACAATATTACTTAGTTGCTTGAATGCATAATTATCAGTCATAGAAAAAACATTAAAATAGTAATTAAAAGTTTCACAGTGATGTAACAAAAATTTTCGTTAAATAATTGTAATAGAAAATTGCTATTTCATTTGTAATATATATAACAGAAAAGGCTGACACAACAAACTCAAGTGACGACTGTTAATTAAATAATATTAATATTAAATTTAAAATATGCATAAATTAAAAAATATCTAAAAAAAATAATGAAGCAGTTAATATCAAAACTTTGATTGTATTAAAAAAATTTAGTTTAATAATGTCAATATATTATTTTAATAATATAAATAACAAAACCTTGATTGCATTTGCTGGGATTTGTTGATTATTTTAATAATCTAAATATATTATATTAATAAATTAAAACTTAAATATGCTTTGTCAGCTGCATGGTCATCAGTTGAGTTTACTACATTAACAACATTAACAGTGATAGAAATATATGATCAAAAGTGTACTTTATAAAGTTAAGAGACTAAAAATATACTTCATGTAAAACTTAAAGGACTACAAGTATGCTTTAGCTTATAACAACAAATTTCCTTTAAACAATGGTAATATATATAAAAAAAGAAGCCTTTTATTTTATATATTTCTTTAAATATCATTCTTCTATATTTTGTTGTACCAAAAAGGTATTTTAATCTAGAAATAATAATAAAAATCTTACTGAATTTATTAAGAAAATAAAGGTAACGACAGGGTTTTAACATACTAAAATGAAAATATCAATAGGTTAAATTTAAATTTCAAAATATTAGGGGGTTATCTACAACTAGTTAAAGTTAAGGGGGTTTTGTAAAATTGGTAACTTATAGTTAAAGTTAAGGGGGTTTTGTAAAATTGGTAACTTATAGTTATCATGTAGGATGCTACGTGTCTTTAGATAATATGACATTACAATTTCTATTAAAAAGATAACGGTAAGTTAATGACAAAAATATAACAGGTCAAGAAGGTTAAATTTAAACTTTAAGATGCCAATGGTTATTTGCAACTAACATAAAATTCAGGAGATTTTTTGTAATTTAGCTAATTATAAATAAAAAATAAATACAAGAGTTTAATCCCTATAAATATTCAACTAAAATTCAAAGTTTCAAATATAAAAATTCAAATTCAGTAAAAAAAATATAAAAATTCAAAACCTAAACTATAGGAATTAGCACGAAAGATTATATGTATAGTAAATATTAAACAAGATTAATAAAAGAGAAGAAGAAAAAACGGAAGATTATTTTATTTTTTGTTAAAAAAAATTCACTCAACCGGATGACTTGAAGGTCAAGCCGACTAATCCAACATTAGCATTTTTTAATCCAACGTTAGCGCCGGATCCGGAAGTACCTATATAGTGGCGGGGCAACGAAAAGAACTCGCGGCCGCATGAACTGCTTCTGCAGATTACCGAGCCAACAAAATGAGGGTAATAAAGTTGGTTTTAGCATTCACTGTGTCTCTCTTTCTCGCTTCGTCGCTGGCTTTCGAATCCGATGAGCTTCTCATAGACGACGAAGAATTTGGCCTCGAGGGAGGACTGGCCCGGACTCAATCGTCGCCTCCCACCGCTACTACCACCTCTCGGAAGAGATTTTCCGAATCCGGATCAGACTCCAAGATCCAGTTCAACCTTGAACATGCTTTTGGAGACTCCCAGTTCACTGGCGCCGGCAATTTTTCTTCTCGCCTAAAGATATGGAATCACGGCGGCCAGGTTGGTTGGTTATCGTCGTTGTTGAATTAGGTGCTTCAACTGAGGCTCTTTGCTGTTTTTTAAATTTAATTTGAGAAATTGTAAGACAAAATTTTATTAATTTTCACCTACGACATCTGCAACATTACTGTTGATGCTTGTGGAGTTGTGGTGATGGCTTGAAAAGGGGGAAGAAACTTAAGGCCCAGTTTGGTACGTGGCACTGAATTTTGATGGATTGGGATTGGGATTGGGATTAGGACTGGGACTGGGACTGGGACTGATATTGATGCTTTAAAAATAGTTTGGTACGAAATAATAGTTGGAGATAATAATTTCATTAATCATATTTAATAAAATAGTCACTAATTATGTCATTAGCAAGAAAAAAAAACAGAGAGAGTGATTATGCAATGTTTTGAAACCCGAACTGGTCGTTGAATCGGTCAGGGTACTCGGTTAAGGGTCTGTGGGTTAGATCGGAGTTAAACCGGAGCTAAATCGGGGCCAAATAGGTGAAAAATTGAATATTTTAGGCTTATTAATATGAAATTCTAAAAGAAAATAAAAAAACTTAAATTTTTTTAAAAAATGGTGGATTGGACCAGTTTTCGGACCTGATTGGTTTTACGGCGATTGGCCAGTTCCCGATCCGAACCGGTCGGTTCGGTCCGGGTTTCAAAACCCTATGATTATGTGAGAGTAATGGATTCTTGGTTAAAATTAGGGCTTATTTTGTCCAAAAAATATTTTAATTAAGGATATTTTTGTCTCTACAATTTTACAGTCCAGGGATTGAAAACACAATACCAGGGGGAGGTGGCTTTGCAACAATCCCACTTTCGTGGTACTCCCAATCCCTAGTTATCTGTAGTCCCTCATACCAAACGATATATTTTGACTCAATCCCTAATCCAATCCCTGTCCCTACCCCACAATACCTCATACCAAACAGGGCCTAAGAGTCTTAGACATCCGCCGGAACGTAGTCTGGAGCGTATGAAGTGGTGATTTTTCCCTTTTGTGATTGTGAGCTAAGAGGGGAGTGTGAAATCTCAAACCTCAATAACGAAGCAGATATGGATTATATAGTCAAGTTGTAAGCACAGATTGCGAACTAACCTGAAAAGGATGTAACAGAAATAATGGAGAGGAAATCAAAACATAGTAACAGAAGGTAGGATCCTATGAACTCAGGGATGAAAATGCATAAAATAAAATACAATGGAGACAGAATAATAGATAATAGATGATTGATCATTCACAACGTGTTGCAAAGTTGTTCAAATCTGTTTCTGGATAGAACATTAGTGAAAAGCCCAGCAACCTGAGATTGAGAGGCCACCTGGGACAAATCAACTATACCTGCTTCAATATTTTCCTTCATGAAGTTTCTATCAATTATCATGATTAGCAGGATTATTCACGTTCTCAATTCTTGCCTTGGTACACCATTTCTTCATTGGTGCAAAGGCTTCAATTTTCAATTCCTTTAATAGCTTAAGAATCCACATTCCTTCTCAAACCCTTGCTGATAAGGTTTTGTACTCAGTTTCTTCTAGTCAATATTGGTTGCTTGTTACTCCTTCAAGTGACCACTTTCATGCAAACGTTGGCACAACAACCAATGGTGGATCTCCAATCAATAGTTGATCCTGCCCAATTAGCATTTGCTAAGATTTCAATACTTCAAGAATTCCTTTTCTCAAAGAATAGGCCTTTATTGGTGTTATTTTCAAATATCTCAAGATTTTGTATATGGATTCTATATGCTCTTTTTGGGGCTTACTCATGAATGAATTCACCACACTCATGAACTACAAGTTGCTTCTTTTTCAATATTCATGCAAAACAATACACATAGCAAGACTGAATTCTTCTAGCCCTTGTGCCTTAGATTCATGTTTATATGAATTCGATAGAGTTTTACTTTGACTAATGAGGGCCGAACGTAACCCTCCTCTATTTGGGCTAGGGATTGGCTACGCAACATAGGCAGAGTTATTTGTGATGAAAAGGTACCTAATGAGCTTAAAGGAAAATCTTATCAAACTGCTATAAAACCAACAATGTTAATTGCAGTGAATGTTGGTCTCTATAGGGACGACAATAACATAAAGTTGGGGTAGCCAAGATGAGAATGTTGAGATGGATGCGCAGTCATACAAGAAAAGATAAGTTTCAGAATGATCAGAGAAAGAGTAGGTGTGGCGCATATTGAAGAGAAAATGGTTGAAAATCGTTTGAGGTGGTTTAAGAAGGCCATTAGAGGTACCGATGAGGAGGTTAGATAAGACAGTATGGAATCATGTAAAAAGGAGTAGAGGAAGATTGAAGAGAATGCTCAATAAAGTCATTGAATGGGACCTTTTGGTTAGCAACATATTTAAGGATTTGGTTGTTGAAAGAGTGCAATGGCGTTATGCAATCCATATAGCCAACCTAACTAGTGGGATTAGGTTTGTTGTTGTTGTGTGCCCTAGATTCATTAATTAGGTGATAATGTCCCAGTCCCAAACAGTCCTTTGTTGACTTATTCTCGAAGAGGAAAATGTATCGGAGAGGATTAAGGAAGCAATGGATAAATCTTTTGCTATTTATTTGTTATTTTATTTAATTAGAGTTGTTGGGAAATAAGTGGAAGCATCCACCATTAGCACGTTTAGGAATTAGTTAAGATATTTTGCTGACTTCATGGATTGTTATTTATTTTATTTGCTTTATTCTCTCTGTAAATTGCTTCTATAAATAGGCTTTGTGCCTCATCAAGAAAGCATGACATATTTTCAGAGAGTATTTTATTCTTGGAGATTATCCTGGGCTATTATTCCGAGAGTTAGTGAGATTCTTCATTAGGATTATTCCCTATTCTAATAGAATATCACATAATCAACAGATTCGGTAATCTAGGATTATATCATGAAAGATAGATAATGAATAAATGGTGAATCCCTTTAGGCTAGAGTCATGGTAATGTGACTGCTGAAGGGGTGAACTTCAACATAGAGTTACTTTGGGAATTGTCAATGTGTGCGGACCATCTCCAACCTATAAGAACATTTGGTTTCTAAGGCTTGTAACCATTCTCTTGTCCAGTTTTGCTCAACACTTTCATATCAAAAGTTCAATTCAAAGACCCTTGGATGTATGGGGTTTCCATTTGTTCTTTTGGTCTGAAATGCAATTTCAATTTTTCAGACACTCACAAAGCTGCGGTTTTCAAGAAATTCTTTCAATAAAATTGAGCAGAAGAATTTTGAGGTAAGTGTTTATTTTCCTTCTATGAATTTGTCTATTTATTTATGTAATATGAAGTTTTAACACTTATGACAGAAGCTGTTGCAAGAAGATGATTTCTATAGGATCAGACTGCCGTCCAATGTTTTGAGCCCTCCTGGTCGGGACTATATTATATCCTCAGTGAAGGCTGTAAGTATGGATCACGTTCTTGTGAATTTGAAATTTCTAGATTGTTGTTTAACTGTGTTTGGTGTTTTCCACTGCTAATTTTTCATTTCATGGTTTTATAACTGATTTATTTTTTGAATTTAGACTTAGTTATTCTATCTGTTTGACCCCTTTTGGTATTGTATTTCATCATAATATAATGATTCTAGGTACCAACATTGCTTGAAGCTTCTACTACCATTATCATATGATATTAATATATAGTTTTGATCTTCTTTAAATTCTCTCTTAGTCTTTTCTTGTTCACACGCTTATTCTAGTTCCATTGCTACCACATTTGTCACTCTTCTGATTTGTACCTCATTTACTTGGTGTTGCAATGATCAATGTGAGTATTTTACTTTATTGAAATAATTATTCTTTCTTTCTGAATCCAGCGATGTCTTACAGGGGAAGGTTTGGAGGAGAATTTTGTAATACACATGGTAACTTTCACTGTTATTATAAAGTACATTATTTTTACTGCAATAGTGTTCTAATTCATGAAAAGATAGTTTCTCGCACTTGTTATTCAGATATTGGTGCATGATGAAATTGTCATTGTTGGCAATTTCATTAGTTCTAACTTTATCTGTTTTTATTTAATTAGTTATTGTTTATTTGTGATTATGTTAGGACCACTTTTGGAAACCTAGGACAATACATGAAAAGGGGAAGGATACTTTTTGTTGTTCTGAACTTTGATTACCAATTTGGAGAAAGAAATAGAGGAATCGGGTTGCTATAGGTGGCTGTAGTCAAAGTCTATATGTTGGGAAGTATGAGAGTCACTTTTTGAGGTCTATATATCGTTCCTTTTGGTTCAGCATGAGAGAGAGAACTTGGAAGTGTGTTTGGCCCTTTTGGGGTGGAGAGTGCCAACTTCTCAAATGTTTGGCAACCTTGTTCTGTTTAGGGAGTTTGTAGTGTGTGTTGTGTTTTTGTATGTTTTGTTTGATGTTATCTGTATCTACTCATCTAAAGTGTAATAATTAATCCTCCCGTGTAGTTCTACTTATGTGTTTTTCCTTGTAATAGTCTTGTTTATCTTAAGTATTTCCCCACTTTTTTGTGTTTATTTTTGTTGTTAGTCTTAATACCACTTTGGTTCTATTTATAAATCCAGTTGGAGAAAAATTTTGGTCTTTATTAGAAGTTCACTTTCATAGTAATAAATGAGTGTTACAATTTTGCCCCTATTAAAGATAGAGTGAGAAGAAAGAGGTGAAAAATACTCATTCATAAATGAGGGTAAAATTGGAAAAAATTATCAATTTAGTCCATATTTATTGAGTTAACTAACTTTCCTTGGTATGTGAGAATTATGTAATTTGGAGTTATAAATAGGACTAGAGTGGCATCTTCTTGTTTAGAGGAGGGTCATAACAGATTATGTGTTTTATCCCTGATATCTTGGGGGTTTATTTTCTCATTTATGTTGCTTTATTCTCCTGATTTTTCTTTCTTGTTTTTAGTATTGAGTTTTTAGTTTGTCGCTGCCACTCCTTCAAGAAGACTTGTACTCTTCTTTGAATGATCGAAGAAAATTCTTATTTAGTGTTCTTTCCTCAATCATCTACATTTTTATTAATTATGGAAGGTGTCCAAAGATGCACAAAATCGAAATGAAATGTTTTCTTAATAATGACCAAACTTATAAATGAAAACTGAAAAAAGAGGAAGAAAGGAAGAAAAACCCGATCAAGTCCTAACTCTTTGCAAACTAATTTATGTCGCAGTAGCACCTCAAACACTTGGCTCAAATGCTCCAAATGAGATTTTTCATCCCTGTTGTAAACCCAAGACGTAATCAAAAAATACCAGAACAAATTTCCTAAAAAATTACAGAAAAAACATCATTTATTAAGGATTGAAAAGCATTAGTGAGGCCAAAATAAGAATTCATAGTGCCTATTGAGTGTGAAAAGCTGTCTTATACTCATCTCCGGCTTTAATTCAAATCTAGTTGTATCCAGATTTTAGATCAAGCTTTGAAAAAAATCTCTGCACTACCGAGTGCATCTAGTAGCTCATTGATGGCTAGAATAGGATATTGGTCGGATACAGGCCCTGTAAACCACACAAAATCTCAAGCTCCTGTCCTTTCTTTGAAAAGGGTTTGCTGCTTGTCTAATAACTCCAGCTTCAATCATCTCCTTCACCAGCTTCTTAATTTCAGTTTTATGAGCATAGGGGTTCTGATAAGGGCCAAATTGGGAGGCTGTGTTCCCTTTTTAAGCACTATATCATGATCTTTAGTCCTTCGAGGTGGTAACTCTAAAGTTTTTCCACATATCCCATTGTACTTCCCTTCATAGCCTTCTTAAGGGCCTTGAAAGTAACATGAGTTTGAGTCAAGGTAGGATCTCCTGTCAAGCATTGCCAACTTTGATCAATCCTCACCTTCATATAATGTTGTCCCTAGTTCACTCTAACTTCTCCCAACGTCTCTGACCATGCCATCCCCAAAACTGCATCAACATTAGCTAAAGGAAAAGTGTAGAATATTTGTACCACTTTCAATCCTAGCAAATTCAGTTCCACATCCTTGCATTTTCCATTGAGGTTCATTCTTCGGCCATCCTCTTATGGCAATAAAATAAGTCATTGTTGGTAGTATTGTAATTCTTGACTCTCACCACGTGATTGGAGATGAAATTGTGTGTTGCTCCACTATCAATTAACACCACCACCTCCCATATACCCGTTAGACGTCTCACTTTCATGGTCTCATGGCTGCAAATACCAAGCATAGTAGCCTGTGATAATTCTATGGTTTAGCACATCTTTGTCTCATCTTCTAGCCTCACAAAAGTCTTCCTCTTTAATCATCTTTCTGCTTTCTTCATCCGCCAACATGAGTTGCAGCTGTTTGGCTTTACACTTGTGATTTGGTCCCCATTCAAAGCACAATCCCTACTCTCTTCTTTGGTTCATCTCTACCTCTGACAACCTTTTAGTGCTTTAAGCTGTGCTACTACCAATATTGGGTGTCCATTTGGGTTGTAACTCTGTTGTTTGAAGCTTTTGAACTCTCAACTCCCTTGCTACCTCCAAATTGATTCAGCGTTGGTATTTGTAAACGGCATGAATCATGAATAAGGAGGAGTCAACGCTGCCCATCTTATCGGATTTTCCTTGTGTTTAATCTGTGTTGCGCTTCTTTTTGGCTTTTTCCATAGTGATGTTTCAGCTTTCTATCTTTGTGTTGTCCATCCTTTTCTCCAGCCCCTGTTGATTTCCTGTTCCTATTAGGCTGCTCAATACCTCCTCCTTCTGGTGCTTCTATATTTCATGGTTCTGCATTAGTACCCTCAAGAAATCTTTGCTGCAATAATATGAGATTATTTGCATTTTGCTCTTGTAAATGAGTTATCGCTCTTTGCATCACTGCTCTCTCCTCTTTGGCCTTTATGGTTGCCCTCTGCAAATCACTCATTGAACATCCCAAATCCAGTATCCCATTCAAAGTTCTCTCTACATTTTCCAACCTAGCCTACATTCTTGTACTCACCATCCATAGGCCCCGTTCTAATACCCAACTAATAGAACTGATTGTATTATTGTTTGTTTCTTCACTTAAATAATTAGCTACAGTCTCTTCAATGGTAATGGAAGAGGAAAAGGATTAGAACAGCCAACTAAAGCTAGTTACAATGTGGAAAATAAGGGAACACAAAGGAAAAAGTAGTAGAAATGAACCATCTTCCTAATGTTTGAGAGGTTAGGAACTCTCCCAAGATACACACAGCTTGAATGCTTACTTCCTCAAGGACACACAACCCTAGATAACTGCCTTTACACTACCCTCCTTAAAGCTATTGAGCTTGGGCCCAATTGATGCTTTCTTTAGTGTCCCTATCTTAGCTTAATCGTGGGACTGCTTCTTTTTATACACATGGGTTAGTAGCGTAGTAGGCTCATCATGATGTCACAAGTGTAGTGGAGGCCTTTATTTATAAACCTAAAGCACAAAACAAATTTACAAGAATATCCTAGGACTTAGAGGAGAGGGTGAGCTTGTGACCTAAGGGTTGGGTTCAAATCTTGAAAACAGCCATTCTGCTTATGGGATAAGGTTGTGTACTTGGTGAGAGACTTGTGCATCAAATTTCCCTTTTCTATCCTAGTACTAAGAGGAATGTATAGTAATATCCTTTGAGGTTAATTTATTTACAACAACAACGAACTCCTGGTACTGCCAATTATTTTATAATCATCCAAATCCTAACAATGACCGTCATGTAGTTCATTGGTGAGTAAGATCCGGTTTTATTGCAAAATAACTAGGAGTGACCTAGTAACATTCAACATTCTCATTTCCACAATTTTTTTTTTCATTTGATCAAGGTTTCCTCTTTGAGACTTAGAGGGTAAAAGTTTCTCACCTCTTTCAACAAGTGCACTTCCTGGGATTCGAACTTGTGTTCTCTTCCTTGCAGGGTGGAAGCCCCTTACCACCTCAACCAACAACTTGTTGGTATTTCCACCATTTCTTTGTTACTATCAATTGTGCATTCTTTCAAGCTAAGATTGAAATGGGTAGATATTGATGATTATTGTGCCAGATATGTATTTCAGTTCTATTTTTATGTTATCTGTATTATATATAGCATGTGAAAAATAAATTGAGTTATCTTATAGTTCTATCTTTACATTTTACCATTTGTCGCTTTACTCTTCTAAGATCTCACTCTTAATTTTTCCGTTACAGGAAGGCCTTAGCATTGTGGCTGTCAATTATGGTGCCCCTGGGGCATGCCCTTATCCCCGCCAATTGAAGTTGGTGAGTTAGATATGCTTTTCACCTAGTTGACTTATGTAAAGAATATACTTTAAGATTGATGTTCGAGATATCACTATCTATGATCAACCAAAAATTATGTTTGTACAAGGAGTCCAGGATATTGCCTTCACCCCTGATTTGTCACTCATGCATGACATAAGTACAGAAAGTATATAATATATTGTTGGTAAATTATGTGTTTTAGCCCTAAATATAATTATTGTTTATGGAGAATTTCAGTTAGGTCCCTTAAATCAGGGAAACTTATGAAATTAAAAATTAAAGTGCATTTACTAAAATTGCCTTTCCCCCCAACAATTGATACCTCTATCGCTGCCACAGGCAGCCATCGGAGCTCCGCCATAATAGGTGGCAGTTGGAGCTCCATCACTAAGGATTGATGATAGAGTTACGGTTTGCCAGTGACTCTTTAAAAATTCACAATTATATCCTATCACATTTACAACTACTTTATTGAAATTCACAATTATATCATATTATATCAATTGAACAGCTCCATTTACATGTAAATTTTACCTTATTAAAATTCACAGCTTTATTATACAGATTCATGACTACCCTTTAAAAATATACTAGTCATTTCCATCTATTTGAAGACTGTGAAAGTTGTTTTTGTATGTGTAATTTTGCCTTTTTATTGGCTCATAGAGCCTATATTGCATTGATACAATTACAAGAGGTTACATAACACAAATATATAGAGAAAACAGAGTAGAAAACGCAGGAATAGAAAGATAGAGAGTGAGGAGTGATTGACAGAGATTTAATATGGCTTTCGGTGCAAGTCAATAATCTCAAGCTTGCACCGAAAGTCCCTCCGACTTTTAACACTCCCCTTCAAGCTGGAGAGTATATGTTGATCATTCCCAGCTTGCACCAAAATCCTTCAAACTTAGTTTTGCTTAGTGCTTTTGTCATTATATTTGCAATCTGGTCTATAGATCTAATATAGGACAGACGCATGATGCCTGCTTCAATTTTCTCTTTAATAAAGTGCCTGTCTATCTCAACATGTTTTGTTCGATCTTGATAGACTGGATTCTTATTCCCAAATTCTTCAATAATCTGATGACCCAAATTCCTTCACATACTCCATTGTTAATAGCCCTTAGTTATGCTTCTTTACTACTTTTTGACTAAATGGTTTGTTTCTTGCTTCTTCACTTTAACCAGATTTCCCCACACATGTGCAATACCCTGAGGTTGACCTTCTAGTTTCTCTATCCCTTGCATGGTCTGCATAGGCGTAGATTTCAATATTTTTGGCAGTGCCTTTCTTAAAGAAGATTCCTCTTCCAGGGTTAAGTTTTTGATAGCTCAGAATTATGTATACGGCCTCCATATGTTCTTCCTATGGCTGATGCATAAATTGACTTACTATTCCAACTGCATAACTAATATCAGGACGTGTGTGGGTTAAGTATATTAATTTTCCCACAAGTCTTTTGTATCTTTCTGAGCTAACTGGTACACTTTGTGGCTTGATCTCCAAGTGATACTTTGACACCCAACATGCCCGTCTCATGTAGTAGATCTAGGGTATACTTTTGCTGAGATATGCTAATACCCTTTTTAGTCCTTGCAAATTCTATGCCTAGGAAATATCTCATTTGTCCAAGATCTTTTACTTGGAACTTAGTTGACAAGTCCTGTTTTAGTTGAGTAATGGATTCTTCATCATTTCCTGTAATGACTGTCATCAACATAGACAATTAAGACGATGACTTTTCCATTAACACATTTGATGAACAATGTGTCATATGCTTGTTCCTGAGTATACCCGAGGTCTTTCATTGCTTTGGTGAATCTCCCGAACCATGCCTAAGAGATTGCTTAAGTTCGTATAATGACTTGTTGAGTTTACATACAGAGTTGTTAGGAGCTGAAATTCCATTTGGAATCTCCATGTATACTTCTGCCAAATTTCCATTCAGAAATGCATTCTTCACATCCAGTTGATGCAATGACCAATCTAAGTTGGCTGCAATTGATAGTAGTACTTGGATGGTATTAAGCTTTGCTATTGGAGCAAATGTCTCCTGATAATCAATTCCGTATGTCTGAGTATATCCTTTTGCAACAAGTCTCGCCTTGTATTTGTTGATACTGCCATTAGGATTGAATTTTAGAGTGAAGATCCACCTACATCCTACTGGTTTCTTTCCTTCGGGAAGAGTTGTAATCTCCCATGTTTTGTTTTCCTTAAGTGCCCTCAATTCCTCTTCTGCAGCTTGTTTCCAATTCGGACTAGTCATTGCTTGTTGAAATGTGTCTGGAACCTTTATTTGTGCACTGTTTACAACAAAGCTTTGCATTTTTGCTGACAAGTTATTGTATGAGACAAAACGTTGAATTGGATGCTGAGTACAAGATCTTACCCCTTTTCTTAAAGCAATAGGCCAACCCAGTTCTTCAGGATTTAATCCGGGATTGGAGTTATGGTCGTTCCTTTGAATGAGAGAGACAGTACTACCAGTGTTTGGTTCATCTCGAGTTTGTAGTTTGGACTCTTCCTCTCGTCGTGGTTCGGTATCCATCCTTGAATTGATTTCAATATTTGTTTCTAATTCACTATTTGTGCGTTCAGGTTGAGGTGGACTAGGTTGGGTTGTGGGAGCAAATGAGTCAATGGTGGGTATAAGGTTAGGTTGTGGTGGTGGTGATGTGTGTGGTAACCCTTTTGATTTAGATTCTTCTAAGATTAGCCATTCGATGTCAGTACACTCCCCTTGAATAGATAATTTGGGATAATAGGCTTCTTCCAAGAAGACAGTATCCCGAGAGATAATAAGCTTCTTAAAAGTAGGACAATAACATTTGTACCCTTTTTGAGTAGAGGAGTAGCTAAGAAATATACATTTGTCAGTGTGAGCAGTAAATTTATTACCATCATTTTTGTGAACAAAGACAACACAACCAAACACCTTTGGAGGTAATGAATTTATCAGTGGGCAATTTGAAAGTGTTCAAGGAGTTTTTGGATAGGAGTTTCGTAATTGAGAGCTTTGGGTGGCATGCGGTTAATAAGATACGCTGCAGTAAGTACAACATCACCCCAGAATACGGTAGGAACATGTCGTTCCATTAGTAAGGTTCAGGTTATTTCCAATAGGTGACGATTCTTTCACTCAGCCACTCCATTTTGTTGAGGGGTATAAGGGCATGAAGTTTGGTGATGAATTCCTTATTGAGCAAGAAATTCGTTAAAGGCATTGCTCATGTATTCCTTGGCATTATAACTTCGTAGTACCTTAATAGAAGTGTTAAATTGGGTTTGCACAAAGGTATAGAGGTTTTGAAATACTTTGGCTACATCAGATTTATCTTTCATTAAATAAACCCATGTGGTTCTAGTGTGATCATCTATAAATGTAACAAACCACCTAGCTTTAGTGAGGGTTTTTACACGTGCAGGACCCTAAATGTCACTATGGATTAGTGTAAATAGTGGGGAGGGTGTGTAGGGCTGTTTGGGATATGAAGATCTAGTTTTCTTTGCAAATTAGCAAGTTTCACAATGAAAAGGAATGGAATTTTTATTGAACAAATTTGGAAATACATGCTTTATGTAATCAAGATTAGGGTAACCTAAACGACAATGCCATAAGTGTACATCATGATTTTGAGAGTTGGAGCTAACCAGTGATTTTCTTTCCTTCCTTGCATTTTCAAGTTTGAACTTTCAAGGTAGAACAGTCCATCCCATTCTCTAGAAGTCTCAATCGTCCTCCTTGATTTTAAATCCTAAAAAACATAGATCATCATAAAAAATTACTCAGTATGTTCTTCCTCTAGTTAACTTGCTTTCAGATATTAGATTACAAGTGAGTGTGGGTACAAATAGAACATTTTGTACTTCCAAGTAATCAGATAATGTGACTATGCCAATTCCTTCAACCCTTGTGAAAACACCATTAGCAACTTTTACTTTAAGGCAGCGGTGTTGTCAAGAGAAGAATAAGTTTACCTTGTTGTAACCCAGATTTCCTTTGCTGTGTTTGCTAGGAGATAACTTTCACTATTGCATCAGTCATTGAATTGCACAACCAAGTCATAACTTGATTGTTTTCAGCAAACCATGTGTCAAAATTTGGATCATTTGGGGCAGGTTGTGTGCTACTCCATTGATATATTTTTCCTTCCGATTTCCACGAATATACCTTAGTACAGTTTGGGACCACTGGAGATAGTTTCGTCCATTGAACCTATGGTTAATGGCCATAATTTGACTATTGGAGAGTTCTGGAGCTGTCACCGTACTACTAGTATTGGAGGTACGAGGGAGGAAGATGAGTCTTGAGTTTTAGGATTTGTACCTGACATAAGTGCAATTAGAGTAACCCTAGTTGTTGATGGATTGCTAGGAAGAGAGCCAAAAAGAGGAGGAAATTTTGAAGGATCCATGTTTCTAGAAAAAGTGGCCGGAAAACACTGTGTACGGCGGCGCGTGCAGTTCACGCACCAGTGAGAGTATCGGCTAGTGGAGGTCACGCGCAGGGGACTGTGACGGCGCGCGTGAGTCACCCGCCTGTCAGATTGTCACCATTTCTTTGAGAATTTCCGATCAGCACTTTCTAATCCCTTTTGGGTAGGTGGTGTACTCACTCGCTGGAGTTAAGAAGAAAACGGATCCAGGTCAGATGCCTTGTTTCTTGTTCTCTTACTGTTTTCTCTCTTTCCTAGCCGTCTCTCACCGCCGTCATCAACCCCCTGGTCACAGAGCATTGCTAGTCCTGGCTCTGATACCATATTGGCTCAGCCTATATTGCATTGATACAATTACAAAAGGTTAAATGACACATATATATAGAGAAATTAGAGTAGAAAACGCGGGAACAGAAAGATAGAGAGTGAGGAGTGATTGATGAAGATCTGAAAAGGTTTTCGGTGTAAGTCAATAATCCCAGGCTTGCACCAAAAGTCCCTCTGACTTTTAACACTTTTAAAACTTAAGGTGCTTCTTGGTCTGATGGTTGTAATGTCTTTTGACAAACCTCATTTTAAAGGTTTGGATCCCAAGTTTGTCATTTTTGACTTGCTACAAGAGACCAACATCAGTCCAGCCACCGGCTATAGGGCTCTTGCTATCATCCATGGTGACTCTGATGGTGGTGGCTCTAGCATCAATGGCTGGCTTGAAGGGAGGCTTGTTTGGGGGGGGGGGGGAAGGAAGGGAAATTTAGTAAATATACTTTAATTTAATTTTTAGTTTCATTAAAATCTTTTGGGACTTCGTTAGAACTTGGAAAATAAAAGTAGGAATACAGGAAAGGGAAAGAGAGAGAGGAGGAAGAATAGAGGGATGAGAGAAGAAGGGAGAGACTAGAACCAAAATCTGAGTTCCAAGGAAATAGAGGATAGAATTATCTCAGCAATAACTTCATTCATTCATCTATGGTTTTGGTAGAATACATGTATGATATTTATAGGCTAACACAAATTGAAAATAACTTCCTTGTCCTATCCATATAAAACCGACATACCAACACTAAACACTTGTAACATTTAATACAAGACACGTAACAACAACAACAACAACAACAAAGTTTTTATCCCACTAGGTGGGGTTGGCTACATGGATCACACGACGCCATTGTGCTTTGTCAAAAACCATAGATTTTGATATATTATTAATTAAAAGGTTTCTCTCTATGACCTCATTGAGCATTCGTTTTGGCCTTCCTCGACCTCGTCTAACAGGACTCCATACTGCTTGATCAACCTTTCTCACCGGAGCACTCAATTGCCTTCACTGAACATGTCTAAACCACCTCGAACGATTTTCTACCATTTTTGCTTCAATAGGGGCCACTCCAACTCATTCGTGTATGAGTATTACGAATCTTGTTTTTTCTTGTATGGCCACACATCTATCTCAACATCCTCATCTCAGCTACCCCCATTTTATGTTCATGTTGTCCCTTTAAAGCCCAACATTCACTACCATATAACATTGTTGGTCTTATAGCAGTACCATAGAACTTTCCTTTTACCTTATTAGGTACTTTACGGTCACAAATAACTCTAATAGCTTTTTTCTATTTATATCATCCGGCTTGAATTCTATGATGGACATCTCCATCAATTTCACCATCTTGTTGTATAATTGATCCCAAATATCTAAATTTTGTCACTTGTGGGATGACTTGCCCTCCCAATTTAACTTCCATTTCTCTTTGGCCTTGTCTCTTATCAAACTTGTAATGCATATATTCAGTTTTGCTCCTAAGACGAAAGCCCCTCAATTCCAAAGTTTGTCTTCATATCTCAAGTTTAGAGTTAATTTCTTCCCTGGATTCAGCCAACAGAACTATGTCATCCGCAAAAAGCATGCATTTAGGGATCTCCTATTTTATAGGCTCAATTAACACATCTATCACTAGATTGAACAAATAAGGACTCAAGGCTGATCCCTGATATAGTCCAATCCTTATGGGAAAGTCTTTTGTAACACCTTCAGGCGTTCTAACATTGGTTGTAACCCCCTCATACATGTCCTGAATGGCTTTGATATATGCAACCCTCACCCCCTTTCTTTCCAAAGTACATCTCTTAGTACCCGGTCATAAGCTTTTTCCAAATCAATGAAGACCATATGCAAATCTCTTCCTTTACTCCTGTACTTTTCCATAAACCCCCTTAATAAATAAATCACTTCTGTTGTAGACCTTCATGGCATGAATCCAAATTGGTTTTCAGCAATATCAGTCTCCAACCTCAATCTGTGTTCAATCACTTTTTCCCACAATTTCATTGTATGACTCATTAGCTTAATTCCTCTATAATTTGCTCAATTCTGGATATCCCCTTTATTCTTATAAATAGGAACCAAAGTACTTTTTCTCCACTCATCCGGCATTTTCTTGGTTCGTAAGATCTCATTAAATAATTTTGTGAGCCACAACACACCATCTTCACCCAAACATTTCCAAACTTCAATAGAAATATTATCAGGTCTGACAGCTTTACCATTATCCATTTTCTTAAGACCTTCCTTAACCTTGCAAATTCGAATCCTACGATAAAATGACAAGTTGAGATTACCTTCTCAAGTTGTCAAATCTTCCCAGTCATAATGCGACCCTCCCCCACCATCATTGAATAGCTTATAAAAGTAGGCTTCCCACCTATCCTTAATATCTCCATCAGTAACTAAAATTTTTCCTTCGTCGTCCTTTATACACCTCACTTAGTCCAAGTCTCTCAATTTTCTTTCCTTATTCTTTGCAATATTGTAAATTTTATGATTTCCTCCCTTTGTCTCTAACTCCTTATAAACTCCTCATATGCTTTATTACGAACCTCGCACACGGCCTTTTTAGTCTCCTTTTTAACCATGTGATACTTTTCCCAATTTTCAGCATTATTACATATGTGTATGGTTTTAAAACAATCTTTCTTATGTTTAGTTTTTTTTTAACACTTTCATCCCACCACCAAGTCTCCTTATCTTGTCGACCTAGACCTTTTGATTCTCCCAAAGTTGCTTTAGCAACCTGCTTGACCTTTTTAGACATATTCTCCCACATGACATTAGCATTACTTTGTAACTCCCACTCCCCTTCCTCCAAGAGAGTTCTCTTAAAAATCTCCCTTTTCTCCCCTTCAATTGCCACCACCTGACCCTTGGGTTTAAAACTTGCCGGCGCTTTTGTTTTACATACTTAATATTCACATCAAGAACCAAAACCCTATGTTGTGCTGTCACGCTATCTCCAGGGATCACTTTGTAATTAGTACAAAATCGTCTGCCAGCATTTCTTACCAAAAAAAAGTCAATCTGTGTCTTTACAGCTCCACTCTTGTATGTTATTAAATGCTCCTCTCGTTTCTTAAAGCAAGTATTGACAATCTTGATGTTATATGCGAGGGAGAAATCAATAATAGATTGACCTTCACTATTGAGCGTCCTAAATCCAAAACCACCATGAGCCCTTACATGAGGTCCTGCCTCCTTACTAACATGTCCATTAAGATCTCCTCTAATAAAAATCTTTTCGGTTAGTGGGATACTCTGAATTAGCCCCTCCAAATCTTCCCATAATTTTTCCTTAAGATGTGTTTCTGCCCCTACTTGAGGTGCATACGCACTGATAATATTTATAGTATCTTTCTCAACAATTATTCTTAAGAAAATAATTATATCATCAATCCTCTTAACATCCACCACAATCTTCCTCTATTCCTTGTCAGTGATGATACCAACACCATTCCTTTCATTAACCTTCCTTGTGTATCATAGCTTAAAACCATTAATTTTCCGAGACCTTTCTCGTGACCATCTAGTTTCCTAGAGACACAGGATATTAATCTTCCGATCCTTCATTACTCCTACCACCTCCCAAGATTTGCCGCTTAGAGTCTCAATGTTCCAAGTGCCAAATCTAATATTGTTCTCATGAACTAGCTTCTTTAGTCGCCTCCGTTCAGAAGAGAGCAGTAGCCTTTGCTCATTTAACATCACATTCGGGCGACGATGCAGCGGCTCTCGCTCATTTCTCATTGTACTCGAGCCATACAATGCGTTACTTGTAGGCAAAGCACAATTTCTTCGTTGATCCATGTTCATAAGAGATTCAACAGGGTTTTACGTTGGCTGTCAAGGCCTAAAACAACCCTCCTCCTTTACCTGGGCTTGAGACCGGCTATAAACATAGGCGGAGTTACAAGACACATAATAAAACATATAAAAATCAAATAACTTCCTAAAATAGATCAGTAAAGGCCGTTGGTTTCCTATCAAACTTAACTAAAATTTCTCTAATTCTAGGGACCTTATTGGAATTGTAGACAAATAGAGGAGAGAATATGTATTCTAAGTTGTGTATTGATTCATATGCATATGGGGGTATTTATAAATGAGTAAGAGCCCTTAGAATTAAATGGGCTAATTAAGACAATTGATCCTAATAATCTAATCCCTGATTTCTTGTGATCCTAACAAATACATAATATTTCCTAATCATCCTAATAAATGCATAATTATTTCTAACACTCCCCCTCAAGTTGGAGCGTAGATGTTAATCAAGTCCAACTTGTTACAAAGGTAATCAACCCAAGTCCCATTTAGAGCCTTAGTTAAAAAATCACTCAATTGGTCGCTAGACCTCACATATCCTGTAGAAATGAAGTTCTCCTTGATTTTATCACGTACAAAATGATAGTCAATCTCAATGTGTTTCGTTCATTCATGAAACACAGAATTGGAAGCTATATGCAAAGCAACTTTGTTATCACACCACAATTTTGCAGGTAATGATGTGGTAAGGCCAACCTCCTTCATTAACTGGTGGATCCACACAATCTCCTGTACCGACTGAGCCATGGCTCTATACTCAGCTTTTGCACTAGAGTTCGAAACCACATTCTGCTTCTTGCTTCTCCAGGACACTAGATTTCCTCCCACAAGCACACAGTATCCTGTAGTGGATCTCCTGGTAGACTTTGACCCAGCATGATCCGCATCACAAAAACATTCAATCTTAGTGTGACCATGATCTGTATAGAGTATACCACGGCCAGGTGATCCCTTCAAGTAATGTAAGACATGCTCCAAAGCTTCCCACTGAGCCACAGTCGGTGCTGTCATGAATCGACTAAGCATACTCACTGGGAATGTAACATCAGGACGAGTCACCGTGAGATAGTTCAACTTCCCAATCAATCTACGGTATCTCTCAGGGTAGGCAAATGGCTTAATCTTTTCAGGATCATCCTTGGTTCTTACATTTTCTGGTAGTTCATCAAATGGTATGCTATCATCAACTTCCAAAAAAGGATTAGGAATCATGGGAAAGCTACTTGGGGCTGCCCCAAGTTTTCCTGTCTCCTTTAGCAAATCCAGAACATATTTCCGCTGCGTCAAAAGAATACCTTTTTTGCTTCTCAAAACTTCAATCCCAAGAAAGTATTTTAATTGACCCAAATCTTTCGTTTGGAAATGAGAATTCAGGAAGGCTTTTAGTGATGAGATTCCAGATGCGTTGCTCCCCGTAATAACAATGTCATCAAAATATACCACTAATAGGATCAAGCCAGCTTTTGTTTGCTGATAAAACACAGAGTGGTCACACTTACTCTGATTTAGACCAAAGTCCTTAACTACCATGCTAAATCTGTCAAACCATGCACGAGGACTCTGTTTTAGGCCATATAGTGATTTCTTAAGGTGACATACCTTCCCACACTCCCCCTGAGCAACAAAGCCAGGTGGTTGCTCTATGTAAACCTCTTCAAGAAGATCACCATTCAAGAAGGCATTTTTGACATCCAACTGATGAAGTTCCCAACCATAAGTAGCTGCCAGTGAGATAAATAAACGGACAAAGGACAATTTGGCCGCAGGGGAGAAGGTTTCAGAATAGTCAACACCGTAGGTCTGAGCATAGCCCTTGGCAACGAGCCGTGCTTTCAAGCGTTCTAAGGTGCCATCGACCTTGGTTTTGATGGCGAAGACCCACTTGCAACCAATAGCTTTCTTGCCCGGGGGTAGATCAACAAGAGTCTAGGTACCTGCTTGATCAAGGGCCATCATTTCTTCCTTCATAGCAGTACGCCAACCTGGATGGGCTAAGGCTTGGTGGAGAGTAGTAGGGATGATAATGGAGTCAACAGAAGCTATGAATGAACAGGATGTAGGAGAAAGTTGATTATAGGAAACAAAAGAGGAAATAGGATAGGCACAAGAGCGTTTACCTTTACGGAGGGCAATAGGCAAGTCATTATCAGAGGTGTCAGGGATGGTGGGTTGATCTGGCACAGAGGTAGGAGTGGAAGGGACTGAATCGGGATCAGACGCCAAAGCGGGCACCATTGGTGGGTCATGAACAGGAGCGGCAACATTACTTTCCTTAGGACGCTTCCGATAAACATGATGGATGGGAGGTTTTTCCGGAGCCGGCACAGTTGCTTGCACAGGTGGTAAACATACCTCATAGACAAATACGTCATCAAGGCCGATAGGGGTGGCTAAGGAAGGGGGCGTAGTAGGTACAGGGAAGAATGGGGTGGACTCGTGAAAGGTAACATCTGTAAAGACAAGATAGCGTCGAAGACTGGGAGAATAACATCTACAACCCTTTTGAACTCTAGAGCAGCCAATGAAGACACACTTGAGAGATTTTGGATCAAGTTTGGTAACTGTAGGGCGAACATCTCGAACAAAACAAACGCAGCCAAATATTTTTGCGTCAATAGGAAACAGGGTAGTGTATGGAATATCACCACGAAGGACAGGAGTTGGCATATGATTGATAAGGAAGCAAGCCGTGGACACAGTATCGGCCTAAAAAGGTTTTGGAATGTGCATTTGAAACATCAAGGCCCGAGCAACTTCTAATAAGTGTCGGTTCTTTCTTTCGGCAACACCGTTTTGGGCGGGGTTATCGGCACAAGAGGACTGATGAATCATGCCATGGGTAAGCATATAGTCATGAAACTGGGCAGAAAAATACTCTTTAGCGTTATCACTCCTCAATGTTTTCACAGAGGTACCAAACTGATTTTTGATCTTAGCACAAAAATTGGAAAAGTGAGAAAACAACTCAGAACGACTTTTCATTAGGTATAGCCAGGTAGTTCGAGAAAAATCATCAACAAACGTAACAAAATACCTAAAACCAGACATGGACACGACAGGACACGAACTCCAAACATCGGAATGAACTAAATCAAAAGGGGACGCAGCCCGTTTATTGACGCGAGGTGTCAGATGAACACGGTGATGTTTAGCAAACTGACACGACTCACACTCTAAGGACGACACATGATGAAACTGAGGATACAATTTCTTTAATGAAGACAACGACATATGACCAAGACGACAGTGAACATCAAAAGGGGATGAACCACCAGAACAAGCAACAGAACGCGGCACCGTATCAGCAAGAAAGTAATGAACGCCTGCTTCATAGCCCCTACCAATAATCCGCTTCGTCGTAAGATCTTGGATTAAACAGTGATCAGGGAAAAGTGAGATAAAACAGTTCATTTGGCGAGTAAGTTTGCTAGGAGATAGAAGATTAAATGCAAGATCAGGCACATTAAGGACGGATGACAAGGAAACAGAAGATGTAGGGGTAATAGTGCCAGATCCAAGGACACGAGAGAAGGAACCATTGGCTATTGTTATCGAGGTAGGGTTAGCGTAAGGTGCATATGTAGAAAACAAATGATGGTTACCTGTCATGTGATCAGTGGCACCGGAATCTATGATCCACTTAGACGAAGCAGTAGCCAGGCACGAATCACAGTTACCTGTAGCAAGTGCAGCCGGTGTGGGAGAAGCAACAGAGGATTGAGCCATATGAGGAGAATCAGAGGATTGAGCCATGTGAGCAGCACCACTACGTTGCAGCTTATTTTGCAACTTACGACAGTAACGTTTGATATGCCCTGGTTCCTTGCAATAGTAGCAGACAATAGGGCTAGGATTCGAAGGATTGTTGCCCTGACGTGGAAGACTTTGGTTCCTTGTATCAATAGAAGACGATGTATTACTTCCGGGACTCTAGAAGCTCTGGAAGCGGTTGTCATTGGGACCACGGCCAGCTAATGCACTAGCAGTAGGAGTAGAAGTTGAGTGGGAGAGACTATCTGCACGGAGGACACGTGAATACACATCCTGAAGCGAAGGAAGTTCAGAACTCAACAAAATCTGGGAACGAACTGTCTCATAGGCCGGATCAAGCGCAGTTAGGAAACTGATAATTGCCTGTTTTTCCATATTGTCAATCTGCGCCTGAAGGTCAGTGGTAGGTGGCATCAACATCTTTAACTCTTCGTACATCTTAAAATCCATATAAAAATTCTTTAAGGGACGGCCTTGCTGTTCAACACGATAAAACCCCTTGCAAACATCGTGAATACGGGTAATATTTCCTTTCCCATAATAGAGAAATTCTAGGTAGCCCATGAGTTCTTTAACAGTATTACAGTGGCTCACAGAGGGAAGTATATCACTCTCGATAGAATTTTGGATTTGCAGGAATAAACGGGCATCAGCCCTGGCCCAAGCCATCTTAGGATCATCCATGGGAGGAGCATCGGTTAGATGTCCTTCATTCTCAATGCTAAGCAAGTACATACGGATAGTTTTGCTCCAATCCATATAATTAGTCCAACTTAACTTATGATCAGTGATTTTGTTATGTACCGGAACAATTTCAGTGACACTAGCCTTAGAATCAGCCATAGATATTTAATGTGACCAAAGAACGGACAGAATACGAACCTCAAACAAGGAGATAATCAACCAATCAGAGCCACAACAGTCCCAAAATTGCGAACAACTCCAAAACAGATCCAAATGCCAAAAAACGCGGTCACTGTTTACTACCGGAATTTTGAAACAGATAACCCACAACACGAAACTACCGGGGATATGACGGGAACACCAAGTCGATCCAAATGCAGCAATCACCGGCGGAAAACTCGCCGGAAAATGCCTTCACGCGCCGGCGCGTGTAATCGGCGGCGGACGGCAGGGAGGCGCATGGCAAGAAACGCGCTGGTGAAACAGGATGCAGCCGGAGGGGTTTGGCCGATCGGGACCTCCTGAGCACGGGAAGGTGGCGTGTGGTCGCAGAAACGGTCGGGAACTGGTTGCCGGAAAACGCCTTCTCTCTCTCTGACACTGTGCACGCCGGAAAAATGTCACCGGAAAAAAATTGCCGGATAGAAGCTTCAACACACAGATCGCTCTGATACCATGTAGACAAATAGAGGAGAGAATATGTATTCTAAGTTGTGTATTGATTCATATGCATATGAGGGTATTTATACATGAGTAAGATCCCTTAGAATTAAATGGGCTAATTAAGACAATTGATCATAATCATCTAATCCCTGATTTCTTGTGATCCTAATAAATACATAATATTTCCTAATCATCCTAATAAATGTATAATATTTTCTAACAGGAATTAAAGGGACCCAACTGAAATTCTCTTTTTGTATTCTTGGAGTAATCATATGATATGAGACTTCTACTTAGAATTATGATTAAATCCAAAACTGGCAAAGTGTCAGGTGACTGTTTAGACATGTCGTTTCAAGATACCATCCCAATGTCTACATGTTTACTCATACACTTGATATCTGTGTTTAATGTACCACTGGCTTTCCTTTTTTTTGAAGAGTAATTGAGCTGGGAAACCTTAAATGGCGTTATTTCAAGTGCAAACTTCTAATATTTAATGAGTGGAAAACGCTGATCGCATGCATTTCTTTCATGTTGCTTTAGCCTGCAAGGTGGTCTTTCAGGTCACACACAGTATTGAGGAACAGTGAACAAGCGCCAAGGTATATGTGCTTGTATTTATAGTTTCAAAATTCTTGGTCTGTTAAGCTTAATAGATGCAGCCCTTCATATCCAACCTAATACTCTTTTTCAATCTATAGAACGTCAACTAAAGCTTTGTTAGGTCCACCTAAACACCAATTCTAGCTAACCTTCATCACATCTGCAGTGAGGTAGACATATCTACCTTCACCATTGAGCCAATTATGTTTCTAATATTACCACAAGACTCTTCCATCATTATACTCCATTGGCAAATCTGATATTCTAATCCCTGCCAAAAATTAACGATGGCTGATGTTGAATTAAACTACAGCTCATTTCAATAGTTGTCCGAATTGAAAATTTTAGTGACACTAATCATTCCTCGGGTCAGTGATTAAATTAATTCCATTCTTCACCAGCATTTGTGGAAATATTGATTCCTATGTTCTAAATCTGAGCTTCCTTCAAAGTAACTTGACAATCAAGCTAATTCTCAATGGCATATGGAGCCTTTGTCCCCCCCCCCTCTCTCTCTCTCTGACAATTTAGAATGTGAATGCCTCCTCTCAAGTGTCTCATAGTTTCAATCTCTATCTTCTTTTCCCCCCCCTCTGTTTGCACCATCTTCTGTCATTTCTCCAATGATGTTTGTGAGAATTTGAAGGATTGAAGTAGAGGAAAAAAAGGGCCTCTGAATATTGTTAATCCTTTAGTCCTTAAATCATCTAATATGATCTGATTAAATCATAATATCTTAGGTTTATACTTCCAAGTTAGATATAATATGAGAAAATATTAATATATATTATAATATCCCTATCTAATCCTAAGATATAATAAATATTAAATAATAAACATCAAACCTGATAATATTAATTAATTAATATTTTAATACTAAACTTGCTGCTCTCAACAATGTTCTTTTCCGTGATTGACCCTAGCATTGACATGTTGTACCTCCTTCCTCCAATTATACCTCACCCTCGTTCAAAACATTCTCCTCAAAAAGTCATTATTTATTTCCTTCATGCTTCTCTGGAAGATATCTGCCTCCTCCTCCTATACATTTCCCTTCTGCAGTGACAAATTCCGTTGCCAATAGCATGTCCATCATCAAGGCCTGGCAAAGCTTTTTGTGACCATTTTGGGTTGGAATTCAAGCTTGTATGATTTTTTTCGTATATTCATTCAAAAAACAGAGGAGGACTCAAGAAAAAGATACATGAGCTTTGCAGGCTAGCTAGCTGCTCTCCTCTGCAAAGGGAAAACCCTGAGTACTGATGGACAAATAAGGGGAGAAAACCTCTCTCTTCAATTGCAGTTTGACTATTCATATTGTTAATTAGTATTGCAGCTGTTACACCATTTTTGAGACAAATTTTGGGATTATTTTGTCAACAGTTTCTATTTGTTTCCTCAGGGCTCCTATATTTTCTGAAGACGTAGTAGGCGGTGAGGATGGAGAAGGTGAAATTGTGAAGCCACCAGAAAGGTCCTTCTGGGCTAAATATGTGAGTAACTTAACCACCACCACCACCCACCCCCAACCCCCCCCCCCAAAAAAAAAAAAAAAAAAAGAAAAAGAAAAAACCCACTCAAAAACAAAATTACCTAACTTATATATGAATAAAACGGTTTTAACTAACTCGTGTCTCAATTTTATTTTATTTTTTTCCACCCTTGCCATCAACTGATAATCATCACTTTTTTAACTTTACTTAAAGGTAGACCAAGTCTTTTTATAGAAAAAAATAGGGAGTATAAGCTAGCTGACATCTAAGTCAAAGCTTTATTTCCCTTCTTTCTATCTGCCTTATTTTCATTTTTCTAAATCAAAATTTTAACTCGAAATTTGTCTTCTTTCCAGTGGATGTACTTGATCCCGCTAGGACTCATTGTTATGAATGCCATTACCCAAGCAATGAACATGCCAGAGGAACAGGCTGCTGGCCAAGCAGGTGCTGAGACCCAGCGGGGAACAAATTCTGCTGTGCGCAGAAGATGACTGATTTAGCTTCACTCTGGATGATAATATCTGACATTATGAGGGAAACAAAACTTTTTAAGTGGTTAAACATTTTTTCTGGTGTTGCTCAATTATCAAAATTCATAATGAAATTTTGATACAACTATATAATTGCGTAGCTACTGATTTCTGTAGACAGTAAAGAAAAATCGAGTTGCATTTTATTTTACCGAAGGTCTGTTGAGAATGCTGTATTTGAATCTATTGATGGCTACAAAATCACTGTACTCAGCGGTGGCAGTTGTCTTTTAAACAAATGATTGGTGGTATTGTAGGTAAATTTCTAGCATTTGTGTATGTCGCAAGCTTAACTGGGAAAGGTTTGTCATTTGTCTTCCAAACACTCAGATTAGTTTTTGACGTTAGTAAAAGTAAAAATATGACTTTTAATTTTAAAATTTCCTGTCAATTATTAATTTGGTCGTTGAACCTTAATATGGATGATTCAGTCTCTACCAGTTTTTTCCCCCTAGAACAATTCAACCCCTAGTTCAATAAAGAACAAATACTTTTTTCTATGCAGGACAAAATGATATTAAATAAGAAACATTAAGTGGATGTTTGCTTCATGGAATTGGAAGTAATATAATGAAATGTAATACAATATAATAGAATGTAATGATGATTATATAATTTGTTTGGTTCGTTATTAAAGAAAGATGATGCACATACATAAAAAGTTTGGTTGGATTACATCGAACATGAGAATATATAGGAATAATATAGAAAATGACAAAATTACCATTTTCTACACATAATAATGTATATGTTGGGTTCATGATAATTTTTTTAATTTCATATAGTATTCATGTTGGCTTCATAGTAATTTTTTAATATTTAATGGTGAGAATATTATACAGTGTATAGATTTAATTCATGTTAATTTTTTAATATTTAATGATGGGAATATTATTTAATGAGATATTTTAATTTTTTTTTAACGGTGGAATATAATTTTTTTTAAATTTTTGAATGGAAGAATATTTCTTAAATTTCTATATTATTAATTATTTTTTAATAATTAATTGTGGTAATTAAAATTATTTAATATTTAACCACATTTATAGATGGACACTTTGGTCAATTTAAAAAATTATAATGACAATAGTGTCATTTTCACTAGATTACAAGACATCTGCATTCTTATTCATCAATCATAATAGTGTAATACTGATTACATCAAATAATATAATCAGAATTACAAAAGGTAATCCTTTTTACATTATATAAGCCTAATCAAATGTTGTAATCTCGTTATTACATCAAGATTATATGTAATCATCTCTCATATAATCAAAGCAAACGAGCTATAAGTGTTCCTAATGATAAAAGAAAGGAGAATGAAAGTATATAAGAAATAGTTTGAATACCAAAAAATTTAAAATCATCAATTAATGAAAGTATTCCATGCCATGTGATGTGGGTTAAATGAAGAGAGTTAGCAGGGAAACGAAGAAAACATATTTCGTCAATTAATAATGATTGAACTGTGCTAGTTTGTGATCTAACATGCGATATTGTGATAGTTGATTATTACTATTGTATTTCTTGATTACTTTTATTCATCTCTTATATCTTATTTGTTAGTCTTATCTGCCACCCCACAGGTGGTGCCAGTAGATAAGGCTAATAGAGATTATGTTACTAAGACAATGATTTCATTCCATTACTCTACATTTTTAAGTAAGAATTCGAGGCCAAGTGTGACTAGGAAGGCACCTGATGCTTGAGGCTACTGCGACGCGTAGCCATTGGTTTATTGCTCTATTTACTTTTATTGTCATCTATAGGGATTGCATTTCATTCTATTATGTTGAGGTTGTTTTTTATTCTAGTTATTAATTGAGTTTTCGCAATAGACGGCTAGAGACCTATGATCTTATTTGAGATGTTTGAATTAAGAATATAGTTATTTTATTCTGAGTTATGTTAAAACTTGACTATAATTGAATTCTTTGAACTATTGTATGAACTTTGGGCTGGAGGCTTGGGATGGAGCTCCTCTTTTATTAATATATTTGTCACAAAGGCATGTTTAATGCCGATGTATGTGATTGTAAGAATGAAAGGTTTTAATTAGCCATGATAAATCGTGTGAGTTTGTTTCTTTTTATATCATGGTTAAAATTTAAAAAGAGTGACATCATATATTTATAACCTCGAGAGCCTTGAAGTAAGTCAGTTTTTTTTCTATCAAGATTATCTAAAAAAATTTTAAAATCTCATACTAAGAGTATAGTATTACAAAACTCACCTCGGTGAACTTGTTTTTCACTAAGGTGAGGCGTGTGTTTGTAAACACCTTAACCGAAAACAACTTGTACATTCAGATTCACATGTTATCTCTTAGATTTCATATAGGCGCTAATTTCTTTGAAAATAATCCCACAAGGCATAGCCATCAAAGTGTTGGAGTTTTCTCAAAAACTCCTATAAGTAGTACTAGCAAACAAAATGAATAGAAACCACATACCTGATGTCTTCAAGCTACTAACTCACAAAAAGCCATCCTCCGAGATGCGAATTCAATCTATAGGGTAATGGGAAATCTAATTAAAATCACAATAATCTAACTAACTCATGGCCTATCTTATACAGTTACTCAATAATTTTAAAAGTGACATCGGTATAAGAAAACTCTGCTAGGTCTAAGAATGGACGCTAACCAAGCGTTAGACTAACCTTCATAAACCATCAATTTGGGATTTCTACCCTTACAATCTCATTCTTCAAAAAATCCCCTGATTTGGGGTTCTTAAAACCTATCTTAGCATCTCATGAACCCTATAGTCTAAGGAATTGAGATTAGGAAGGCTTATCCGGTGATTAGGAACCTTCAAAAGTCCTTTAGACAAAACCTTAGAAGAGCTCTCCTTCTTTTCATGCCAAATTTTTTTTTAAAAAAAAAGAGCAGGGATGCACATCTTATATTTATCAAAATTTGACAACTCACTTTGGCAAATGTATCCCTCACTAAAGCAAGTAACATAGAGGGGGATGTTCACTCGTTATGCCATTTGCCATGGTGAGCAATGCTCTAGTTGAAGTGAGTAACACAGAGAGTTGCTCCTTTTGCTAGGCTATGTGCTTCGAAGAGGACACACCACTTGCTGAGGCAAATTGTCTTAACTCAAAGTTCAAATTTTAGGATGTTACAATCATACTAACAGATTACCAATTCGCAGTATATCCATATCCAGTTCCCAACAGTAGCTATGGTTCTAAATAATTAGGTGTACCTACAACAAAACATTTTTTCCTCCTTTCCCTTTAATGTTGTCATGTAGATGACTGAGGTTCACCTTCTTGAGGAGAGATATCACCCACTGCTGGACTAAAGGAATCATCAGTGTTATTGATGAGACCAACTTTTGAAAGCTCAAATCTAATAAAATGAACTGAGTTAATTGTAAGGCGGTCTAGCAGGCCCAATAAAAAAAGAAAAAAAAACGTAATTTAAGATGATTGGGGTAAATGAAATATTATAAAGATATAGTATTCTCATGCCGTAATTATAAATATCTCAAGCTCTCTAACTTTTTCGGCTTTGGCTAAGAACAACGGTTCACCCAATAGATTAATCTCCCTCTACCTCTCCTAGTGGACCAAATCAAAGATGAAGGATGATCTGCCATCCTTTATAAGCATAAACCAGTTAGAAAAATTTTCCCTCATATATTAGTTTGCTATAATGGCTCACTAATGCAACAATTCTTAGGTGAAAAAACCTACTAGTGATATATTCTTGCTCCTAGTTGTTATTAGCTGGATTTGTAAATTTGAAATTTCAATCATGAATACATAGTCGTGTTGGAGATTATACGTATTGACAAATAATTTATAAGCCTTATTAACTGGACAGAACATATGATTTAATGAGATCAATATAATGTAATTTTATTCAGTAGTGTACATATAACATGGTGCACCCAGTTTAATAAGAATTTCTCATTTTTTAGTTTGTTGGAGTCCTATACTTGTCATGTTTCTTATGCTACTTTGTTGTTTTATAAATAAAAAAAATGTAATATTACAATAAAATTAAATTAATTTTGAGAGATAAGAAGAAAAGTGTCAAGGTCAAACCTAAACGACTCTAAGTATTAATTATTAATTATCCATAATGTGCCTGTTAGTGGAGACGATTTTGGTGGAGAGAAACGACGGCTACCTGAGAAATACTTGCATATTTCAGTAGGGCATCTCATTTATGCTCTGACTAAATAATTTATTTTATTTTAATCTTATATGGTAAATGAATCATTTAGAGAAATTTAAATTTTATGATTTTAAAGATGATAGAAGAGAATTACGTTTTTTATTTTTTTAAATTAAAAGGTTTATATTTTTTAAAATTATAAAATTTAAATCTATCAAAATGACTTATCTATTATAAAAATTTAAAATAATATAAATTATTATATTTTAATTAATCATATGAGATGAAATATATATTTCTCCGTTAGCTGCCCCATGGTGCCACGTAATTTTTCCCCTTTGCTCTCATTGGGGACATTACCTTCCAGTTCCGGCGTCCAAGCATGAGCTTGTGGTGAAGTCAGCAGCCACCCATGGAAGAATGCTTGCAATTTTTCTGCTCGTTCCAAAGCCGAAGCTCCAGGGAAGCAACCAAGGATCGTAACCCGGTTCTCCTCGTTTCTGGCATGGGAGGCTCCATTCTTCATTCTAAGCCCAAGAAATTTGGGTTTCAGTCTCGGGTATGGGTTAGGATTCTTCTGGCTGATTTGGAGTTCAGAAAGAAGCTATGGTCCGTCTATAATCCCCAAACAGGTCTTCTATTTCTCTGTTTCTGCATGGATGTGCGCATGATCGTCCCTTTGTTGATTTGATGTCTGAGGCAATTAAATCAAATTCTTTTGCTTGCTTTCAATTCACGGCTTATTTATGAACCGCCTGTTGTTCAAACATATCTGCTTTTTTGGTGTAAATAAGGTATACAAAGAATAAAATGTAAGGAATGGTTGAGCTTTTTTTAGCTGCGAAGCTTTCATTACTACGTCTTATATGCATCGTCAATGAAATGCACTCGTGGTGATTTATCTCCATAAATTTGTCTCTAAGTTTTTAGTTGGATACCTCAGGTTACGCTGAAACATTAGACAAAAACGCTGAAATTGTCGTCCCTGAAGATGACTATGGTCTGTACGCAATCGATATTCTAGATCCATCATTGGTAAGCACAGATCTTACTGTCACTCTTATGCGGCTTTTAAGCCTTGTGTGGCTGTGTCAACGTCAACGTGCTATATATTCTTCTACTTATTGTAGCTTTTGGCTCCCTTTTTCGAATGTGGTGGTCACGGATGATCATAGGATAGTCATACAGAGCATTTCACATTAAATTTTACATATCCGTGGTTTGGCTTTGTGGAATTTGCTTGTGAAAGACACTGGTGCTTTTACCGTGTTGTGGTTCCTTCCAACTATATTATAGAATTTTTGCCCCCTTTTAGGCTTTCTCAGATTATGCTCTCTTGGCTGTCTGCACCGTGGAAATCACACAAACCATGGTTTTGGAAGCTAACAAAACATTTAGCACGATAGTGATTGTCAAGTTAACGTATTGCACTTACATTACGCTGTCCATTTCATTAATACCCTCTTACAATTTCATTTTGCTGTTGATCCTTAGAATTTTTCTTGCACTTCCTGACTCATGGAATCTTATTCTCTATGGGAATGCAGCTGATAGTGAACAAGCTTTTTCCTTTCCAACTTAAAAATAATTTTGGTATGTTTTTCTTCCATGTTTCAGGTGGTAAAATGTGTGCATTTGACTGAGGTATACCATTTCCATGATATGATTGACATGCTTGTTAAATGTGGATACGAGAAGGGAATCACATTGTTTGGATATGGTTATGATTTCCGGCAAAGCAATCGGTAATTACTGTAGAAACTTAAGTTGTTACCTACTAACCAACATTTGTGAGAACTTTATATGACTGGAAATTCTTGATGTCTCTTTGCCATTTACAAACTTTTCAACCTTTAAACCTTTTTTTTTGGCAGAATCGGCAAGTTAATGGAAGGGCTTAGAGTCAAGTTGGAAACTGCTTACAAAGCCTCCGGTGGAAGAAAAGTTGATATAATTTCACATTCAATGGGTGGAATACTGATATTGTGTTTCATGTCGCTCCACGGTGATGTGAGCAACATTATCTCTAGGGAAAATGACACTTAGGGATCCTCTAAGAATATTAATTACAAGTAAGGGCTATATGTTTTGGTCCTTAACTGTATTTAATGTTTTTATAGCATCCTTATATGTTATTTTCCCTTATCTATATGAACATTGACCACTTAGGACCTTTGAACTATTTGAAAATTCTATGCTATTAAATACATCCTACCTTGGCAGGTATTTTCAAAATATGTGCAAAAGTGGATTTGTATTGCTTGTCCTTTCCAAGGTAATTCCTCTGCTGTGAGTGTTTCTGCATTTATTTCTCTGCCCCGTCTTGTTTGAATAATGCTCCTAACCTAATCTTTAATGCGTATGCAAGTTATGAGGAGGGGGATGACAAGAAGGGCACTCTTTGGTAAATGTGACAAATCTATGATTAAATGGGCAGTAAACTGGAAAGTTAATTGGTTTTGTTTGTTTGATTATCAATTGAACATTGCGCTCCCCCCCCTCCCTTATTCCTTTACAAGGTAATTCCTCTGCTGTGAGTGTTTGATTATTGCTCCCCCCCTCCCTGTTGATCCTTAGAAATTTATTGAATAAGAGGTATCAACACTCTGAGTTGTGTGTATTATTTAGTAGAAAGCATTACAATATATAGGCTCAAGAGTGAGCCATTAGAGGAGAGAATCATGCAATTACATTAAATGATAATTACCCTAATCAGATTACTACAAATTAGGAGTAATAAAGAGCCAATCAATCAGAGATATTTATGGGATCTTGATTCTGATTTCCAACATGATTTTGATTTGATTCTGATTCTGATTCTGATTTCCAATTCTCCCCTTCAAGCTGGAGAATATATGTTAATTATTCTCAGCTTGCATCAAAACCTAGCCTAGTGGTTTTGTCATTATGTCTGCAATCTGATCTGCAGATCGTATGTTAGATAGATTCATGATGCCTGCTTCAACATTTTCTTTAATAAAGTACCTGTCTATCTCAACATGTTTCACTCGATCGTGATAAACATGATTCTTTGTCATTTCAATGCTAGTCTTATTGTCACACCAGAGTTGCATGGGTCCCTCATATGGAATTCCCAACTCTGTCAATAGCCTGATAACCTAGAGTCTTTCACATACTCCTTCGTTAATGGCTCTTAACTCTGCTTCTACACTACTTCTTAAAACCACAGTTTGTTTCTGGCTTCTCCATGTAATCAGATTTCCCCACACATATGTGCAGTATCTTAAAGTTGATCTCCTATTCTCTCTATCTCTTGCATGGTCTGCATCAGTGTAGATTTCGATGTTTTTGGTAGTACATTTCTTAAAGAAGATTCCTCTTCCAGGGTTAAGCTTCAGATAGCGCAGAATTTTGTATACAGCTTCCATGTACTCTTTTTGTGGCTGATGCATGAACTGACTTGCTATTCCAATTGTATAGCTGATATCTGGACGTGTGTTGGTTAAGTGTATTAGCTTCCCTACAAGTCTTCTGTATTGTTCTGAGTTAACTGAGACATCATTTGGTTTGATCTCTAGATAACAACCTTCTTCTATCGGTGTTTTTTCAGGTTGTGCCCCTAACATTCCCGTTTCATGTAATAGATCTAGTGTATACTTTCATTAGGATACGTTAATGCCCTTTTTGGTTTTTACCACTTCCATACCCAGGAAGTATCTCATTTGATCGAGATCCTTCTCCTGGAATTTTTTGACAGGTTCCTCTTTAGTTGGGCAATAGAATCTTCATTGTTCCTTGTAATAACTATGTCATCAACATAGACAATCAGGATAGTGACTCCTCCCAATGTCATGCTTGATAAACAGTGTGTCATTTGCTTGCCCCTGTTTATACCCAAGTTTCTTAATTACCTTGGTGAACCGTCTGAACCATGCCCTTGGAGATTGCTTTAGCCCATACAAAGACTTGTTGAGTTTGCAAAATGAGTTGTTTGGAGCTAGTACTCCATCTGGGATCTCCATGTAAACCTCTTCCTCCAAAATCACCATTTAGAAATACATTCTTAACGTCCAACTGATGTAGTAATCAATCCAAGTTAGATGCAATTGACAACAATACTTAGATTGTATTGAATTTAGCTACCAGGGAAAAATTTTCCTGGTAATCAATTCCTTAAGTCTGAGTATACCCTTTTGCAATCAATCTTGCCTAGTTCTCATTGATACTTTTATCAGGATTTAACTTCGGGGTAAAGATTTACTTGCATCCTACTGATTTCTTTCCTATGGGAAGAGTTGTGATTTCCCATGTTTTATTTTTCTCAAGTGCCTTAACTCTTCTTTTGCATCTTGCTTCCAATTCGGATTAGCCATAACTTGTTGGATAGTATTTGGAATTTTAATCTGTGCACTGTTTACAACAAAGCTCTGCATCTTTTCAGACAGATTACCATATGATATAAATCGTTGAATTGGATGCTGAGTACAAGTTCTTGCCCCTTTTCTAAGTGCAATAGGCTAGCCCAACTCTTTAGGATCTAATCCTGAGTCAGAGTTATGGTTGTTCCTTCAAGTAGGAGAGATATTTCTACCATTATCGTCTTGTGATTGTTGCCTGGACTCTCCTTCGGATCTACCTTATGTATGCATCCTCGAACTGACCTCAACATGTGTTTCCAGTTCATTAGGTGTAGGTTCAAGTTGGTTGGATGGAAGAGTGGTATCAGGAGGTAATGATGATAAGGTATCAAGGACTGGTGGCAAGGTATCAGTATTATTAAGGACTTTGGAAGTGGGATCATGCGAAATTAGCCATTTGATATTTGAGTGCTCTCCTGAATGGGTAATTTAGGATAATAGGCATCCTCCTCATATAATACAACATCTTTGGAGATGAACAATTTCTTTGAGGTAGGGCAGTAACACTTGTACCCTTTTTTAGTAGATGAGTAACCAAAAAATATACACTTTTGGGCTTGGGCATCAAATTTGCTTCCATCATCGTTATGAATGAAGATAACACAACCAACCTTTTGGGGTAATGGGTTGATAAGGGGACAATTGGGAAAGGTTTTAAGGAGTTTTTGAATGGGAGTAGCATAGTTAAGGACTTTCGAGGGCATCCGGTTTGAATAGATAGGAAGCAGTTAGGACTGCATCACCCTAGAAGGCTGTAGGTACATTTCATTCCATTAATAAAGTTCTAGTTACCTCCAATAAGTGGTGGTTTTTGCGCTTAGCAACCCCATTTTGTTGAGGTATGTAAGAACAAAAGGTTTAGTGATGAATTCCTTGCTGATCAAGAAACTCCTTATAGGTTCCACTCAAGTATTCCCTAGCATTGTCACTCCAAAAGACTTTGATGGAAGTTTGAAACTGATTTTTCACAAAGTATAGAAGTTTTGGAAAACCTTGGCTACCTTAGATTTTTCTTTTATTAAGTAAGCCCACGTGGTTCTGGTGCGATCATCTATGAAAGTTACAAACCTTTTGGCCTTTGTCAAGGTTTTTGTTCTTACAAGACCCCAGATGTCACTATGGATTAGTTGGAAAGAAGTAGAGGGTGTGTAGGGCTGTTTTGGATATGAGGATCGTGTTTGTTTAGCGAGTTGACAAGTTTCACAATGAAAATGAACATAATTTTTATTGAATAAACTTGGAAACACATGTTTCATATAGTCAAAACTAGGATAATCTGAGCAACAATCCTATAAAAATATACTTTATTTTGAGAACTTGTGCCTTTCGTGCATTCCAAGTATCTTTACTCTTCAACTCTGATCCTTTCAGGTAGAAAAGTCCATCCCGCTCTCTAGAAATTCCAATCGTCTTTCCCGAGTTTAAATCCTGAAAAATACATAAATCATTGTCAAAGATCACTCGGCATATTTGCCTCTTAGTTAATTTGCTCACAGATATTAAGTTACAAGTAAGTGCAGGTACAAATAAAACATTATGAACTTTCAAATGATTAGATAGCATGACTATGCCAATTCCTTCAACTTTTTTGAACACGCCATTAGCAACCTTAACTCGAAGGCTTTCAATACACAATTTAAGAGTTGTAAACATTGTTCTATTACCAGTAATGTGATCTATAACTCCTGAGTCAACAATCCATGCATCTTCTGTAGTCCTCATGGCATTGAGAGCTATAATAGAATTACCTGATTGTACCAAATTGACACTTGGTACGGAGTTTGACTTATTCTGTTTGTCAAGTATCCTGCGAAACACCTATAACTCTTCTTGGCTTAGGGAATTAGAATCCTTGACTTTTTTCTCAGTTGTAGTGAGATGGCTTTGTTGGAAGTTTTGTTTTCCAGTTGATGGCTTGCCATGCAACTTCTAGCATTCTTCTTTGGTATGACCCTTCTTCTTACAATAATTGCACCATTTATTATTTTTGCATTCTTTCACTGAAAGAGTTGAACCCTCAATGTGACTTTGGCTGCTCCCATAATTCTGCCCCTTATCTCCTGAAAGGAATCATCGAGTTCAAGGAGAAAATCATGAATTCTTCCTTCTTCCACTATCTTCCTATACAATTGAGCATCCTTGACGGTCTTCCATAGATGCACCTCAAACAAGTCCTGTTACTGCTAGAGTTTCAACAAAGCATTAATAATCAGTCACCAAGATATTAACTTGTCTCAAATAGTTGCTGCTTCAAATGAATCAAGGCAGTGGTGTTATCAAGAGAAGAGTAGGTTCTTCTTGCCGCATCCCAGATTTCTTTTGCAATGTTCGCCAGAAGATATCATTCACTAATATCCAATGTCATAGAGTTACATAACCAAGTCATGACTTGATTATTGTCAGCAAACCACGTGTTGAAACTTGGATCATCAGGGCTTGGTTAAAGGGCTACTCCATTGATATATTTCTCTTTTCTCTTGTCACGAATGTATCTCAGTCCGCTTTAGGACCATTAGAGATAGTTTCTTCCATTAAACTTATGGTAAATAACCATAACCATAGTTTGATTTCTGAGAAATCTGGTGTCGTTTCCGCAAGTCTGGATGGTGTTATAATTGTAGAGGAAGGAGTAGGAGAGGTGGAAGATGAAGAAGAGTCACTTTGGGTTTGAGGGTTTATACCCGTCATAAAAGCCATTGGATTGACTCTGGAATTTGTTAAGTTTTGAGGACAAGAACCGGGTAGAGGAGGTAATTCTGAGGGGTTCATTGTTCTGGGAAGAAAAGTTGTTGGAGATCAAACACCACCATCCCCTGTTGCTCTCTCTCTCTCTCGTGCTACTCTCTCTTCGCTGTCTCTCACTGTATCTCTCGCTCTCTATGGCTTCAGATTACTGCCTAAAACTTTGATACCATATTGAATCAGAGGTATCAACACTATCTGAGTTGTGTGTATTATTCAGTAGAAAGCATTACAATATATAGGCTCAAGAGTGAGCCATTGGAGGAGAGAATCATGCAATTACATTAAATGATAATTACCCTAATCAGGTAACTACAAATTAGGAGTAATAAAGAGTCAATCAATCAAAGATATTTATGGGATCTTGATTCTGATTTTAATTTCCAACATGATTCTGATTCTGATTTTCAACAAAATCTAACCATTTATGAAAGGTGGATGATTTATGTGTGAGATTTCATCACCTTATTAATAAGTTTGGGGGCGGCTTTATCAGATCCTTAATATTTATAACTCAAACTTATTCCTCTTCGTTAAAATTGTTGCTATGCAGCAATGTAGTTTTATATTTTACAGTCTTAAGCTTTCTCATTAATTTTTTTGTTTCTAATGTGTTTCCAAAGACTGTATTAATATAAATACCAAAATATGCCGGTCCTTCAATTTCTCCTTGAAAACATTTAGCATATTTGAAGCCTTAAATTGTTTATGAGATTAAACTGCTATGAATGGCGAATCTGATGAGATAAACATTTGTTTTCACTCGATGTTTTATCCATCTATACTTGAACTCATATCCTGCATGAACAGGAGCCCCAGGATGCATCAATGATTCTTTATTAACTGGACTGCAATTTGTTGATGGTTTTGAAAGCTACTTTTTTGTATTAAGGTGGACTATGCATCAACTGGTAAATTTGTCCTTTCTGTTGAATGGCTCTATACTTTCTTTTAATATGATGCAGCAACACCCTTTATTATGCTAGTTTCCTCTTTTTCTTTTTTCTTTTTTTGTTTAGGGTTGGGGGCTTGAGAGGTGGGAAATTTACATTCAAATAAAATGACTTCCTCTACTTTAGGATCACAATCTTTCTTTCTTTCTTTCTTTCTTTTTTTTTTTTTGCCAACATCAAAGTCTTTTTGATGTGGAAGGAGAAGGAAATTTTAGGAAACCATAATTCAACTACTAACCAACTTCCTTCCTTGTGGCTTTAGGTTTTCAGTGTAGATGAAAGTTAGCAAATGGACTTGAGCCTAGCCCATTTAGTCAAATGTTTACTGTTTTCTTTTCTTTATTTTTGTTTTTGTTTTTTTGGCCAAGTTAGCGGCAAATTTTCATTGAAAGATCAACAACTTACGTGATGTCTATGGTCCTTAAGAGGTACTTATTCCACTGTTGCCTTAAAACACGTTAAGGCATTATATTCATTGTTTATAGCTGTGGTCTGGTTTGGATCAGCAAACACTTAATCAATTGTAGTAGGACAAGAAATAAGTTGTGACCATGAAGACTCACGGCTTAAAAATCCTTTGATTTTGAGCGTGTTGTCACTAGATGATAAGAGAAAGGAAAAGGATGCTTCACAATAACTTCTCCAGAATTAGCTTTCAAGGAAATTGTAGAAAATATTTAAATAAATATATTATTTTGATTTAATAATTAGTCTATTAGAGTTAGTTAGAAGAGGATTTGTTGGATAACAAAATAGGAGATATATTTGGATTATTTGTAAATAAGTTAGATCAGATTTAATTATGTTTTCTCTCTGTTGTAACTTCCTTAGAAACGTGGCCTCTTAGCTGCCGGCTCTAATGTGTATATATTCAACCCTTTGATAAATAAAATATCTATCGGGTGAATTACAATTCCTATTAACAACCATAAATCCTACATGGCATCAGAGCAATTATAGGAAAAACATATTCACTGGCTGATTCACTCGGTTCAGATTTGGGGTCGGACCTTTAGTCGGAGACACATCCATCTTCGGCGATGGGAAGTTCCCTCATAAATGGCATAATGCATTACCATTGTTGGACTCGAGAGTTCGGCGGTGTTAATTGTCCAAGAAAAGCTCTTCGGCAACGATAGGAATTATCGACAATGGGGGCAATTAATGCACCTCGCTGTTGATGGCAGAGGACGTCTTGGGTATCTCATTGGTGCCACTATTGCTCCTCTACAGGCCAACGAGAAGGCTTACCAAACTTGGCAATCTGAGAACTCCATGGTGTCCTCATGTTTGGTCAACGCAATGGCACCAGGAATCCAAAAGAGCTTCATGTTTCTTCCATATGCACATGACATCTAAGAAGTTGTCAAAGAAGCATATGGAGACGAAGCCATCGTACCACTAATCTTTGATTTACAACAGGTTTGGGATCTGAAACAAAATTCCCTCTCATGGTTTGGCAAAAACTGCACTTTGGCAGGAAATTGATCTCATAAATGATGAACATGAGTGTTGTGCTTCTCATACCGCCAGCCACGTGAAACAAATTGAAAGAGCACACATGTTTGAACTACTTGCTGGCCTTAATCCTTCTTATGATGATGTTAGAGGCAGAATCTTATCCCAGGAACCTACTCCATTAGTCCATGCTGCATTTGCAATACTTCGAGAAGAATTCACTTGGAAAAAGGTTATGCTCAGGGGAACATGGGTACCAACAGAATCATCCGCGCTTGCAGCCAGATCATATGATCAACGTAATACAAAACCCCGACCAACATATGACCATTGCCAGAAAATTGGCCACATGAAGGACACTCGCTGGGAAATTTACGGCAAACCAGCCGATTGGAAACCGAAACGGGGAAAAGGCTGTGGATATGTGGCCGAAACCTCTGCAGATGCTAACACTGGATCTGTGACTCTCTCTTCTGATGATACTCTACATCTGATCCTTGAGGGACTTGCTGCATTAGAAGGTAATCGTCAAACCCGCAAGCAACCAAGTGCTACCGTAGTCAACTGAGATAATTTTTCTAAGGCATTAGCTACTATTCAAGGTATGAGTTCTAAAACTTGTTGGATCATTGACTCTGGCATATCTTATCACATGTCCGATGTCATCTCCTTATTCTTTAATTAAATGTGTGTTTGGATTAGCTTTTGAGAATAGCTTTTATGATTTACGAGGTAAGTATGTGAGAGGAGTTTTGTCTCGACTTACGGAAAATAGCTTTTAAAACTACGGTTTGGAGGTTTTCCAAACACTCATTTATACTCCCACTAAATGGAAGCTTATCGTACAAATAATTGATGTCTCTCATTCAATGATTAGTGGTATTGGAAGCATAAGAGTTTCAAGTACATTAACTCTTCATGACGTTTTACATGTTCTAAACTTAAAATGTAATATGCTATTTGTGAACCAGTTGGCAAGATATAAGTGCTGCCATGCTAACTTCTTTGCCACTTATTGTGTCTTCTAGGATTTGTTGATGGGGATGACGATTGAAACTGCTAGAGAGTTTGATGGACTTTACTACTTGAATGACTGTGCTAATAAAGGTGTTCGCCATTGCAATAATGTCTCTCCATAGCTCTAGTGATTTTGAATTGTGGCACAAACGCTTAGGACACCTAAACTTTCATTATATGACCAAATTGTGTCCTTCGATTTATTCCAATAAAATTTCCACTGAATTTCATTATGATTCATGTGAGCATGCTAAACATCACCGAAGTACCTTTCCAAGTATTCCATACAAAGCATCTAAACCATTCACAACGATTCATAGTGATTTATGGGGACCTTCTCAGGTTTCAAAGCGGTCACATGCCAAGTGGTTTATCAACTTCATTGATGATCACACCTAAGTAAGTCGGGTATATCTACTAAAAGAAAAAACGGACATTTATCAAACCTTCCTTGACTTCTATACTATGATAAAAAATCTGTTCAAAACAACAATTCAAATCCTTCATACAGATAATGGCACTAAGTACTTCAACCAGTCCCTTTCCCATTTTCTAATGACCATGGCATTCTTCACAAAAGTACATGCCCACACAACCCCCAACAGAATGTGGCTGAAAAAAAAAACAGGCACATCCTTGAAACAACTAGGGCAATCATTGCACACACGGACAAATTGATCACACCCTTTTCTTCAAACGTATAAATGGAAAAATAGTAATCCTAGTAGTTTGCGTGGAGGACATAGTTATCAAAGTTGATAATGAACAGGAAATTGACATAATCAAGAAGGCTCTAAATAAAGAATTCCAAGTGAAAGACCTTAGTGAGATGAAATATTTCCTTGGAATGGAGGTTGCATGTTCTAATAAAGGAATCTATATCTCACAGAGAAAGTATATCCTTGATCTTCTTAAGGAAACAAGTATGTTAGGATGCTGACTAAGTAACACACCAATCAAAGTTGAAAAGATAGGTGATGATGAAGACCTAGGGAAAGACGTCAATATTGGAAGATACCAACGTATGGTGGGAAAGTTGATATATTTATCACACACCTGTCCTGACATTGCCTTTGCAGTCAGCATGGTCAGTCAACACATTCGCGATCCTAAACAGAAACACCTGAACGAAGTATACATAATTCTTAGATACTTGAAAGGCACACCTGGTAAAGGATTGTTGTTTAAGAAATCCAATGAAAGGAATGTAAAAATGTTCACTGATGCTGACTAGGCAGATGATCAAGAGGATAGAAAGTCCACATCCGGATACTGCACATTCGTTTGCGGAAATCTAGTCACCTGGCAAAGCAAAAAACGAAATGTGGTGGCTAGAAGTAGTGCTCAGGTAGAGTTGCAAGCCATAGCACTTGGAATCTGTGAAGGTATTTGGGTCAAACAGGTACTTGAAGAGCTAAATATGATTGTTAATCTGCCTAGAAAAATGTACTCTGATAACATAGCAACAATCAACATATGTCACAATCCAATTCAACATGATCAGATTAAGCATGTGGAGATTGACAAATACTTCATATGTAAGAAGATTGATGATGGGATAATAGACCTTCAATGTGTGCCTTCTCAACAACAATCAAATGACATCCTTACACAAGGACTTACGAAAGACAAGTTCGAGTTCTTAGTTGGCAAGTTGGAGACGATCAATATCTATACTCTAACTTGAGGAGTGTAGAAAGTATTTAAATAAATATATTATTCTGATTTAATAATTAGTCTATTAGAGTTAGTTAGAAGAGGATTTATCGGATAACAAAATAGGAGATATATTTGGATTATTTGTAAATAAGTTAGATCAGATTTAATTTTGTTTTCTCTCTATTGTAACCTCCCTAGAAACGTGGCCTCTTAACTGACGGCCCTAACATGTATATATTCAACCCTTTGGTCAATAAAATATCTATCGGGTGAATAATGTGTATATATTCAACCCTTTGATCAATAAAACATCTATCAAGTGAATTACAATTCCTATTAACAGCCATAAATCCTATAGAAACACTCACTCACCATCAGATTCAACAACAACAACAAAGCCTTTATCCCACTAGATGGGGTCGGCTACATCGATCATACGGCGTTATTGTGCTATGTCAAAAATCATAGATTTTGATATATTATTAATTAAAAAGTCTCTCTCTATGACCTCATTGAGCATTCGTTTCGGCCTTCCTTGACCTCGTCTAACAGGACTCCATACTGCTTGATCAACCCTTCTCACCGGAGCACTCAATGGCCTTCGCTGAACATGTCCAAACCACCTAAAACGATTTTCTACCATTTTTGCTTCAATAATGGCAACTCCAATTCGTTCGTGTATATAAGTATTACGAATATTGTCTTTTCTTGTATGACCACACATCCATCTCAACATCCTCATCTCAGCTACCCCCATTTTATGTTCATGTTGTCCCTTTAAAGTCTTATAGCAGTGCGATAGAACTTTCCTTTTACCTTATTAAGTACTTTATGATCACAAATAACTCTAGTAGCTTTTCTCCATTTATACCATCTGGCTTGAATTCTATGATTGACATCTCCATCAATTTCATCATCTTGTTGTATAATTGATCCCAAATATCTAAATGGTCACTTGTGGGATGACTTGTCCTCCCAATTTAACTTCTACTTCTCTTTGGCCTTGTCTCTTATCAAACTTGCAATGCATATTGCTCCTACTAAGACGAAAGCCCCTCAATTCCAAAGTCTGTCTTCATATCTCAAGTTTAGAGTTAATTTCTTCCCTGGATTTAGCCAACAGAACTATGTCATCCGCAAAAAGCATGCATTTAGGGATCTCCTATTTTATAGGCTCAATTAACACATCTATCACTAGATTGAACAAATAAGGACTCAAGGCTGATCCTTGATATAGTCCAATCCTTATAGGAAAGTCCTTTGTAACACCTCCAGGCGTTCTAACATTGGTTGTAACCCCCTCATACATGTCCTGAATAGCTTTGATATATGCAACCCTCTCCCCTTTTCTTTCCAAAGCTTTCCAAAGTACATCTCTTAGTACCCGGTCATACGTTTTTTCCAAATCAATGAAGACCATATGGAAATCTTTTCCTTTACTCCTGTACTTTTCCATAAGCCCCCTTAATAAATAAATCGCTTCTGTTGTAGACCTTCCTGGCATGAATTCAAATTGGTTTTCAGCAATATCAGTCTCCAACCTCAATCTGTGTTCAATCACTTTTTCCCACAATTTCATTGTATGACTCATTAGCTTAATTCCTCTATAATTTGCACAATTCTGGATATCCCCTTTATTCTTATAAATGGGAACCAAAGTACTTTTTCTCCACTCATCCGGCATTTTCTTGGTTCGTAAGATCTCATTAAATAATTTTATGAGCCACAACACACCCTCTTCACCCAAACATTTCCAAACTTCAATAGGAATATCATCAAGTCCGACAGCTTTATCATTATCCCTTTTCTTAAGAGCTTCCTTAACCTTGCCAATTCGAATCCTACGATAAAATGACAAGTTGAGATCACCTTCTCGAGTTGTCAAATCTTCCCAGTCACAATACGACCCTCCCCCACCATCATTGAACAGCTTATAAACGTAGGCTTCCCACCTATCCTTAATATCTCCATCAGTAACCAAAACTTTTCCTTCGTTGTCCTTTATACACCTCACTTAGTCCAAGTCTCTCGATTTTCTTTCCTTGTTCTTTGCGATCTTGTAAATCTTACGCTCTCCTTCCTTTGTCTCTAACTTCTTATAAAACTCCTCATATGCTTTATTACGATCCTCGCTCACAGCCTTTTTAGTCTCCTTTTTCGCCATGCGATACCTTTCCCAATTTTTAGCATTATTTTATGTGTATGCTTTAAAATAATCTTTCTTATGCTTAGTTTTTTCTTGAACACTTTATCCCACCACTAAGTCTCTTTATTTTTTCGACCAAGACCTTTTGATTCTCCTAAAGTTGCTTTAGCAACCTCACCACCAGATTCAACATCTGGTGAAATTCTAACAAAGGGAAAATTCTGATTTCCACCAGCCACAAAATGAACGTCAGACATCAAGCTGCTAGTTGTGTCACTATTAGTAATGACGTTCCCAATTTTGCGCCAGAGAGAAGTAAACTAGCAGAAGAGCCATTGTCATTAGTAGCTGGGTCTACATACTTGTTGACCTTTACTTGGACCTCTTAAAAGCAGCAAGTAGTGTCTTATTCTTTGCAGATGTTGTTTATGAGAGTCAAATATAAAGAATTGCAGCATAATTTGTAAATCTGTATATTGTGTATTTTACACTATTATAGAATAATCTTTATGAGACAAGTGTCATAATGTAATTGGACATTATTTGTTATAAATATAAAATAGAGCACTAGAACCATTCATTTTGGGAGCCTCAATATTCATCATATTCTCAACTTGGTATCAGAGCAATGACGTCAGAAATGACATCTTCCATTGGGATCACTAACACTACCAGCCAAGAAAACCCTAATGTCACCATCACCTCAATAAACCCTAGCTCCACCATTATTGCATCACAGCCTACCCCACTCGTCACATGAGTCTACTGTTACCTTGATTTTGGCTCCATCCTCCACTTTCAGCTACAACCCAATAACATTTACCAACACTAACCCTAGCACAGTTCCCTAACCATCTTTCTCTACTTTTCCATCATTCCCATTTCACTACACCACACTCGCTGGATTTCAACCATTTCATCAACCTTCTGCAACAACATCCCCTCCAATCTCTTCTCACTAAACACAAGCCATTCCCATTTCAATAGCCGTTGTTCCTCACCCATATCTTGTCAGTGGTCCATACAGTGCTCTTTCGTCATACTCTATTTTCCCATAGTTGCCGGCGGTCACAACTAAACTGATTCCACTTCTCATCTCACTAAATCAAACTGGCTCCGTCAAGCTGGACGGAGTCAACTTCCTTATATGGGAGTCAACAATTTGCCCATTGTTTGAGGGCACCGGCTAGAAGGCTATATGATCGGATTGAAAGCTATTCCTTTGGAATACGTTTTAGACGTTACCACCGACCAAATTCTTGGATGATGGAGAAGCACGATGACACCTGAGATCACAATACAGATGACCCACTGCAGGACGGCAGCTGGTCTATGGATTGCAGTCAACGAGTATGTCGGATCGCGAGTGACTTTCCTTAAAGGGGAATTTCAACGCACTCGTAAAGGAAATCTCAAAATGTGTGATTATTTGACTAAAATGAAGTCTATCGCAGATAATCTCACTCGAGTTGGCTCTCCTTTGCCCTTACCTGATCTAATCACTTGAACTCTTGCTGGATTGGATGCTACCTATACACCAATTGTCGTGATGCTATCTGAGAATGACGGGATAACTTGGTTAGATCTACAATCCAAACTATTAACTTATGAGTTTCGCATGGAGCATTTGTAGAGTGATTCACAAACCAGTCTGACCACTGCCTTTACTAATTTGTCATTCCACTATCAAAACCCCAACTCTACTCGAAACTCTAATTGGAGAGGTAGAGGAAATCGAAAAGGAAGGGGTAGTGCTGGTAGAAATACTGGAGAAAGAAGGTTTGACAAGGCTGAAAAATTCTGTTACCTTTGTGAAAAACAGGGACATGAGATTCTTAACTATTATCATAGTTTTGATAGGAACTACACAGGACCTCATAAAAGCGAAAGTGCATCAGCTTACATTGCTACTTCAGAGACCACAACTAATCATGCTTGGTACTTGAACACAGGTGCAACACACCATTTAACTCACTCGTCAAATAATGTGGAGGATCCATTAATATAGTAAGAGTTGGAAACTCTAAGTTGCTATGTGATAATTCTGATAAACCATTATTACTGAATCATGTCCTAGTTGCACCAAATATTGCTAAAAATTTAATTAGTAGATATAAATTGACAAGTGACAATGCTTTTGTTGAGATCAACTCACATGGGTGCTTTGTGAAGGACAAGAGGAAGCATAAGGTACTACTTCAAGGTCAAATCACAAAAGGAGCTACACCAGGATCAGTAATCAAGTGGTTCCAGCTGAAAGAGTTGCAGAGTCAGTTGACAATAGGTCTAAGATTAAGAGTCAATCATGTCAAGTGTTTCTTAGCACAGTTGAGTCATGGCATAGGAGACTAGGCCATCCAAATAAAGATACTCTTAACAGAGTACTAAGGATTTGTAATGTTGCAACGTAGAGTAACGAGGATTTCTTTTTTGTTTTTTAATCTTGTCAACTTGGTAAATCTCACAAAATGTCATGTACAAATTCTAAATCCAGAGTAGCAGCTCCATTAGATCTTGTTCACACCGATTTGTGGGGGCCAGCCCCTGTCCAATCTAATGTTAGATATAAATATTACATAAGTTTTCTTGATGATTTTAGTAGACACACCTGGATATTTTCACTGCATTCTAAAGATGATGCTCTAACTGTTTTTCAGCATTTTGAAATTATGGTAGAAAATAAGCTTGATCGGAAAATTAAAACTCTTCACAGTGATTGGGGAGGAGAATATTGATCATTTCAGTCCTTTCTTGATGAGAATGGAATAATCTTTCGCCATTCTTGTCCATATACCTCTCCACAGAATGGAAGAGTTGAGTGTAAACACAGGCACATTGTTGAGCTAGGACTCACACTACTTGCTCAAGTTCACATGCCTGTGAGTTATTGGTGGGATGCGTTCTCTACAGCAAGTTGTTTAATTAACAGATTGCGTACTGCTATTTTGTCTGGCAGGTCACCTTTTGAGGTTCTGTTTCAGAAGAAACCAGACTATACCTCCTTAAAAGTCTTCGGTTGTGCTTGCTACCCTTGCCTCACTCCTTACAACAAGCACAAACTTCAATTTCACAATACTAAATGTGTTTTCCTTGGATACAGTGGATCATATAAGGGGTATAAGTGTCTAAGCTCTACTAGTCGAATATATATCACGGCATGTTGTATTTAATGAAGATCATTTTCCATTTACTAATGGTTTTCTAAATATGAGGCAGCCTTTACAGGATGAAATAGTAAACTTTGCAAGTATCTCACCGATTCTTGATGTTCAAACACTTCAAGGAAATGAAGAAAATGATGCTTCTCAAGCTGAACATTTATCTCAACCATCACAACTGATAGAAACCAACACAGCGTCCTCTTCTGACACTTCTGGTCATCATGAGACACATGAATCACTTGCAGATTCTCCTGCTTCATCAGAGACCAACAACATGGTGATAATTAATGTATCACCTCTGACTTCTGATCATGGAGAAACATCTCAGGCTGCAACTCAATATGATTCAGACTTACAAGAAGAATCACATCAATCTAATCCAAGCTCAGACAACACTCAAGTAGCAGAACTTGTTGCAACCATCTCACAGCAACATAATAGCATTCATCATAGCAAACTCGGAGCAAGCATGGAATATTCAAACCTGAACAGCCCTATATTGGATTTATTCAAATTCATGAGATTGAGATTACTCCAAAGTTTGCAAATGAAGCAATGCAGATTCCAATTTGGAAACAAGCCATGTTGGATGAATTCTCAGTGCTAGAAAGAAATCCTACATGGACACTAGTTCCCCGACCACAACAACAAGTAGTGGAAAATAAATGGTTGTTCAAGTCAAAATTCAACCTAGATGGAACCTTGGCAAAAAGAAAAGCACGTCTTGTAGCAAAGGGATTTCAACAAACCGAAGGTATAGATTTCATGACACTTTTAGCCCTGTGATCAAGTCTTCTACAATAAGAATCATATTAACAATTGATGTAGCATTTGGCTGGAACATAAAACAACTAGATATAAACAATGCTTTTCTAAATGGAATTCTCTCTGAACTTGTATTTATGAAGCAACCAGAGGGATTTGTGTTTGCATCTAAACCCCACTATGTCAGCAAACTTGCCAAGGCACTGTACGGTCTAAAACATGCCCCTAGGGCTTGGTTTGACAAACTTTGGAATGTTCTCCTGAGCTAGGGATTTTCCAACTCAGAGTGATATCTAACTTTTTATATACTCTGACAAAAGGCTGATCTTGATGATTCTCATCCATGTAGATGATATCTTAGGTACAGGAAGTAACTCATATAGTCTATAGTGTTTTACTGAAAAGCTACACTGTATATTCTCACTCAAAGATCTAGGCTCCATTTACTACTTTCTAGGAATTGAAGCATATAGAGATCACACTGGCTTGTACCTATCACAAGGTAAATACATTAATGACATGCTTGCCAGATTTTACATGAGCAATGCTACTCCTACTCCAACACCTATGGCTGCACACAAATCGTTGTCTGTCAACTCTGGAGAGATATTGACAAACCCTTCACAATCTAGAAGTGCAATAGGAGCACTCCAATACCTATATAATACAAGGCCAGACATCAGCTTTAGTGTTGGGAAACTCAGTCAATTCTTAGCAGAACCAACTACTGAATATTGGAAAGCTGTAAAAAGAGTCTTAAGATATCTCAAAGGAACAACATACTATGGGATACACATTAAACCCTCCAAATTACTTGATATAATTGCTTACTCAAATGCAGATTGGGCTTCTTGCCCAGATGATAGAAGATCAGTAGGAGGATATTGTGTGTTCCTGGGAGATTCTCTCATTACATGGTCATCTAAGAAGCAAAAGGTAGTATCCAATTCTAGTGCAGAGTCTGAGTATAGATCTCTGTCAGACACATCAGCAGAACTGTGTTGGGTTAAATCATTCTTGTCAGAACTCAAGTTACAGGTTTATCAAACACCAACTATATGGTGTGATAGCACAAGTGCTGCAGCTATTGCCTCTAATCCTGTACAGCATGCAAGAACAAAGCATATCGAAATTGATGTACATTTTGTTCGAGATCAAATTATGTCAAAAGCGCTGAATGTTAAGTATGTGCCTACTGAATCACAAATTGCAGACTGTCTCACACTTGGTTCTGGAGCTTGAGAGATAAGCTGGGAGTCACAATAACTCCAGCCAAGGCCACTCAACAAGAGAAGATAAACCAGAAGAGCACTAGCAAGAAAAAGAAGAAAGAGGGAAGTTCTAATTGAAGGAGCGAGTCAGACATAAAGAATTGTAGCATAATTTGTAAATCTGTCTATGGTGTATTTTACACTATTCTAGAATAATCTTTATATGAGATAGGTGTCATAATGTAATTGGACATCATCTGTTATAAATATAAAATAGAGGACCAGAACCATTCATTCTGGGAGCCTCAATATTCATCATATTCTCGACTATGAGATTATGTGGGTTGTTTCATTGTTGAAAGTAAAAGATAACAGTGTTACTGGGACATTGTGTCTACTGTGATAATTCTAGAACTGTGCCATTGGCAGCTGATCCAGTTCTTCCTAAGACAATGCACGGGGATTTATATCTCTATTTTATTTAGGAGAAGGTGGCGTTCTGTAAGTGAATTTTGTTGAACCAGTAGATTAGGTAGCAGATATGTGAACAAAGGCTTTACGCATGCCTTTTTTCCTTCAGAAAGTGGGGGGGAATTTAGTGCATTGATGAATGTTAGTAAATGGGCTCGTGCCCAGTCTATATAGTCAAGTGTTTACTTCTTCAATTTAGATGCTCTGAAACATACAGATCAATCCTATACTTGACTTTAGAACTCAGTTGCATAATACATCTTTATTCAATATTCTCGAAGACTCTAACATCAGTGACATTTATAGGGAGTCAGTGTTATTTGTATTAATTTGTTCACGTACTTGTCATTTTCATAAATTCACAATGACAAAGTATTATGTTATCATCTTTCTTGGCAGCTAGTTGAATGTCCATCAATCTATGAGATGCTGGCAAATCCAGAATATAAATGGAAAAACCAGCCAGAAATTCTTGTATGGCGAAAGCATACTAAGGATGGGGAGATTAACGTCAATTTGGAATCTTATGGACCAAACCACAGTATATCTTTATTTGAGGAAGCGCTGAGGCACAATGAGGTACTCATTATGAGATTTCATTGAAGCTTGTAAGAACCATTATTGTTAATACTTCTGGATGTTCAAAGCTTCTGTCTTCTGTTTTTGGGGGATTGATCTTGAGTTATTATTAATTCCTTGCTTGTGCAAAGTGATTTTCTTTTTCAGCTAAGAAATGTGAGCTTTATTTTATAGAGTGAGAATGTAAACTTAACTATGGACAGAATCCTATTAGAAGTTTAAAATAAAATTTGGTTTGAATTTTCAAGGAATTTTGGTTGAGTAAACTTTCAAAATGTTGGTTCTGACAATATCATTCTGGGATTTTCATTAAAGAAACCTCTATATTATGCAATCTTTATCTGTTTTCTTATGCCAAACGTGTTTATGGAAATGGAGCACCTTGGACCTACAAGACTTTTCTGTACAAGATTTTTTTTTGTTTTTGTTTTGTTTTGGATAGAAATGAATGAAGATAAAATCAATGGGGAGGTTTAAATAGGTTAAGTATTCTGTTATTTATCACTGGTTTGTGCGTAGTAACAAAGTATAAAAATCACTTTACTGATTACTTAATTTTGTAGTACATATGGCTAACGGTTCATGGTTCATAGCAATGCCATGATTTACTCCAGGAAAAGACCCTACTACCATGCAAGCCTTCATTTTTGTGGCCATCGTGTAACCTCATACAAGAGATTGATGTGAGGCAACTTGCCTTTAAGCTTGTTTGTAAGTTGCGGTTTCACTGTTTCAATAAAAACTGGCTTGGTTTCTGCACTAGCAAGATTGCCACCTGTCATGAAGCATGTGGACCCAAAAAATAGAAATAAAATAAGACTAAAAATGTCACTTCAAATTTCATCTTTTTATTTGACGATGAGGATTGGTGCTAATCATGAAAATCTTATCTGACATGTCTCTTTTTTTGCCTTTATTAACAGCACAGCTTAAATTTCTAACATAGTTGTGGCTCCATGCACTTTAAGTTTATCCCTTGCTAGTGATGAGGGCTTATTACTGTTAATTTTGCAGCTAAATTATGATGGAAAAACAATAGCACTGCCCTTTAACCTAGCTATCCTCAAATGGGCTGCTGAAACTCGTCAAGTTATGCGCAGTGCTAAACTACCAGATGGTGTCTGCTTTTATAATATTTATGGGACGTCTTTTGACACACCCTTTGATGTTTGGTATGTGAGTTAATTGCTTTTGTTTGAATTTGAAGTTTAGTTTGAGTTGAGATATGAAATTTTTTTGAGGAAACTGAATCACCTGATATTATGGGTGATGTAAAACAGATTTAAAAACACTCACACACACTGATTAAAGGCAAACTAGAAACACTTTAGGGGAGGAAAATGCAGAAACAGTGAAGGGAGAGTGAGAAACAGAGAGAGAGGAGGGGGAAGTGAGAGAGACAGACAGAATTAGGGGGGAAGAGTAGAGAGCTCACATAGCCATCAATTATCATTCATTCAAGTCTAGGTTATATATGCTTCCTAACTAAAATTTATAGGAGAGGTTTCCTTCTCATGAAGAAAACATCCACTTGCTTCTAACTTTTCTTCCCTATGAAGTAAATCATCCACTTGCTTGATAAAACAATAATAAAACTTCAACTTGCAGCCAATTAATGATTAAACAACCACTTGCTACATAAAGTGAAACGAGAATTAATAAAATATACTCCCTCCGTTCCTTTTTATAGAATACAAATGACTGAATTACTTAGATCAAAAGGTTAGTAAAAATTGGTTAAAGACAATAAATATGTAAAAAAATGCAACTCATTTTCCAAAAACACCTTATTTATAAAGGAGGTGGGAGAGAAAATGGGTGGGAAAAAGTGAGGAGAGACACATAATTAATTGAGAGAAAAACTAAAAATGGAAAAAATGCATTAAATGTTTAGACATCTCTAAAGTGTATCTTATAAAAAGGAACAGAGGGAGTATAAAAATAGATTTCCTTCCATAGAAGGTTTTTTCACAATATCATAATGTTTCTTCAAATATCCTGTCAAAGGGTATTGAAAACCTAATTCTTCATACAGTAATCATTGGATTCAACTATGCCCTGTCTGCCTTATTTAATCTAAACCTTCCTGTTAAGCTGAACAATTGAGGCGTTGGCTCCACATCCTTTTTTAGATCAAAACTCTATCTGTTTTCCTTAGTTTTTTCTGTTTGAAAAGTATAATCTTGTTATTAACATCCGGACTTTGTCCATTGGATTGGTTATCAAGAGAGTTTAGATGCAACTTCCAGTGCACAATGTCTGAAGAAAAGTTGCTACATGGAAATTGATATTCTAAGAATACAGTACTTTACAGGATACTGTTTGAGAGATAGAGAGTGGTGAAGGTCCACATTGGACCTAAATGAATGCCCCTCTCCCCTTTTCTCTCTCTCTCTATTCATCTCTCTCCGACATTACTCCTCAAATTTATTTTCAAACTTCAGAAGTTTTAAATCCGTTCTATACTATTGTTGCATCTTACAGGTCTCTGCTTATTGCAGTTATACTATTGTTGCATCTTACATGTCTCTGCTTATTGCAGTTATGGCTCGGAAAATTCTCCAATAGAAGATTTATCCGAAATATGCCACACAATGGTGAGCCACCTTCAATCATATTTCTAAGATAAAGGTCTCTAATACTGACTTTGATATCTTCCTCTAAAATAGTCCATTGATTCTGGGCTGTTTTCTAATCTCTGTTGGGAGGCTCAATAATCTAGCATAATCTTGAAATTGAGGTACAGAAATCCGTGTTTGTACTTTTGAACATTTCTGACTCTCAAAACTCGTGTTATATGCTACACAGGCAAAAACAACGCAAATAAAATACTATGTTATTATTTTAAAATTCAAATTTTCAACTGACATTCTGACTCGTGGAAGGCTCAATGTTCTTTTTCAAGAATAAATTGTTAATGCCGTTTGGTAGGTTTCAGAATCAAGTAGGACATCATTTAGCACAATGAGAAAACTCGCCTTCACAGGAATTTCTTTTATTTAAATTTCTAAAATTTTAACTTTCCTCTAAAATAATTTGAAATTTCTATTTCTGTCATTCTCCATAAATGTTTGCCATTCACAACTTTTGAATAGGCTTGTCACAACGTTCCTTTTTTTTTTTTTTTTTGAGAATCATTGAGGTCCTAAGGAAGGAATGCCATCACTAAAAAGTCCTACAATAAGTGAGTTGCATTCAAGTTCCAGTGTAGGAAATAACAATTGATCTATGCTGCTCACTTGTTATTAGGACTTTTTGCGTCCACATTTCTTCTTTAAGACCTCATTGTGATTTTCCTTTCTTTTTCTATCTAGAAGAATAAAAAGTCTCTAATTGTGGATCCTTATCCAAATGTTTATCACACACATAATATTGCATTGTACTTTCACGAATTTCCGTAGGCACTTTCACATCCATCAATAAACTTGCACTTCGAGTGAACTTTGAATTTTTTAGACTCAGAAACCTTGCACCTAAAATACAGACTGTGTTCCTCTGTTTTTTAGTTACTTTCCTTCTTTGTTTCCAGCCGCAATATTCTTACATCCAAGGAGATGGAACAGTACCTGCTGAATCAGCCAAGGTGCTTTTTTGTTCTTATCATTTAGTATTATGCATATACATATACTAGGCTGTACTTGAAACCTCTGTAATTGCTTTGGTCATCCCCTAATGCTAAGTTAAGAGAAGAATGTGTGATTGAGGTATAAGGAGGTATATGTGGTACACGATTAGCTTTGTTCATCTAGGATCAATTTTAATTTAGCTAGTACTACAGCATCAAATGCATGTTGTTCCCCTTTAAGCAAGGTCAACGTGTTGAGATCCTTGATGATGATTGTTTGTTGCTAGTTAATTGCAAGGAATATGACAAAGAAATTTTGAGAATAATGTGGGGTTCAGACTTCAATGTCATTGAAAGTGTTCAAGCATGTCTCTCTGGGAGTTGTTTCACCATCGAATGGGATTAAAGAAAATCGTTAAAGCCATGTGTTCTGCTGCCTTTACAGAAGTAGGCTAAATAGATGGATATTAGTTAACATTACGCAATGCTCAATTACAACAATAACAAGCCTTATCTGACGAAAAATTATCATTCGATAACTTTAAATGTTTTTTGTTTGTTCTACCTCTCTTCATAGGACAAGTGTATGTTCAACTTTTCTCCTCAAATCCTCTATCGGCCTTCTTTGTATATGTGCAAATCACCTTAAATAATTTTTATCATTTTCTCTAATAGATATCACATCAACTCTTTCTTATATATGTGTGTTACAATTTTCTTATATGACCATATATCTATCTTAATATCCTTATTTATACTAAATTTTTTTTATTTTTGTTCTTTTAATACCGAGTTGATGCCATATAGCATCCTCAATAAATGCTTAACTCATGTGAGTTTAAATTTATTTTCCAATGCCTTTTGGTAATGTAATTAAACTTATATCTGAGGATTTGATACCATTCTTTTGTCGTCATATTTTAGGCTGATGGACTTCCAGCAGCTGAAAGAGTAGAAGTTACTGCTTCTCATCGTGAACTCGTACGAGATAAAAGAGTATTTCAACTTATCCAGAAATGGCTGGTTGTTGAGCCCACGGTTAGCAACCCATCAGAGATATCTAGGTGGCAGATGCCAGTCCATTCAACTCTGATTAATTAGATGCTTCCTTATTGAATATGGCACATGCTTGTATTTCGTGCTTTTTTGGGAATGACCTTTATGGGATTGCAGATTTTGTCCCGGTCCGTTGGCCCGGGCCTGTGCAAAATTAATTCTACAAATTATAAATCTCATATATAGAACTAAATTTAAATCTCCAGGCGTTTACATTTAGATTCTGACAGTGTTTCAAATAAGATTAACTCTGATAGGAGATACCTGTGGCTATGAAAAAACAAACTCACTCTTGACCAAAATTATTAGTCATTGAAGTGCGAATCATATTCTCTACATACTCCTCGATGAAGCATGTCTGGAATAATGGCGAACCAAAACAAGATACTATGATTCCCCTTCTTATTGCCTTATTTGCGAAACCAGAAATATGTTATCTAATGAAACTTGTCTGGAAAAGGTTCCTAGTTGGTAATTGATGCAATGCAACCCTCGATGAAGCATGTCTGGAATAGTGGCGAACCAAAACAAGATACTATGATTCCCCTTCTTATTGCCTTATTTGCGAAACCAGAAATATATTATCTAATGAAACTTGTCTGGAAAAGTTTCCTAGTTGGTAATTGATGCAATGTAAAAAGTCTGCATTTGTAACCCAAAAAAAAAAGTCTGCATTGCGATAGCTGAGTTACTATGTAAGGATTAAGGGGCAAAAGTAGGGCTTCTATTTAAGACATAAATACTCCAATTTTTTATTTCAGGCAAAAAAATTTTTAGGACCTTTCTTTTCGCTAGCAAGCTTCTCACCATGTTAAGAATGGTCCGGTTCTTCCTTCCTTTCTGATGCACCATTTTGTTGTGGTGTATAAGTAGCTGTAAGCTCTTTTCAAATGCCAAATTGCTCACAAAAATTTGCAAATACCTTTGAGCAATATTATCCACCATGGTTTGTAAAGAGAGTTTTAATCATCTTTCCTACTTCCTTTTCAACTTGAGCTTTAAAGCTTTTAAATATATTAAAAGCTTAACTTTTTTCCTACAAAAAGTAGACTTAAGTTTTTCTGGTCAAATCATTAATACAAAATTTGATTTTTTTCTCCTTTCTTTTTATTGTTAGACAACTTGGCATGACATTCAACAATAATGATCAAATTTATGACATCTAAACCTTAGATTTGTCAAATTGCTTATTTCATTCTTCACGTTTGCTTTGAAATTCATCCTCCTCATGTTTGTCACCTCTATGGTCTCGATCTTCTCTACCTCTACCACGGCCTCTGCCTTGGCCTTGACCTCTACCTCTACCCCTTCCTCTAGAGTTTGCGGAACGAGTGGTAGTGGAAGCTTTTAAGGCTTGCACCTTTACAGTTGAACTGTGGTTCATTTTTTTACTCATAAACTAATAAAGAGCTCTGTAATTTATTAAGTGATAGTACATCTATATCTTTTGTCTTCTTTGATAGAACAACCAACAAAATCAAACTTAGGAGTTAATGAGCGTAATATTTTTTCAACAATAGTAACATCTTGCATTTTCCCACCATATAAACGCTTTTTGTTACTTATCTCTAAAGTTCTGCCACAATAGCTTGTGACAGATTCATCATCCTTCATTTGTAAAGTCTCAAAATCCCTTCTCAAGGCTTGAAGCCATGCACGCTTTACTCTTGTAGTGCCTTGATATTTCCTCTTCATGGAATCCCATATGTCCTTGGAAGTATCTTTGCAAAGAATAGTTTCCAAAATGGGACGGTCAATTGGCTAAAACAAATAGCTCTTCGCGTTTAAATTCTTCAACTTCAATGCCTCTATTTCCGATGGTTGTGCATTTCCAGGTGCTAATACATCATTTTCTACAACCTAGCAGTACTCCTTGGATCTCAAGAAGTTCTCCATTAGCATGCTCCAATGATTATAATGACCATGAAAGCATGGAATAGATAGTTGCACAAAATTAAAATATGAAGAAGACATATTATTTTTTCAAATAAAAAACAACACTTACGTCAGAATTAACAAGAAGAAAAATAATATTGTGCTATATTTTTTTTCTCAAAAAATTAACTCTCATAAATCTGGCTTAGATACCACTATTAAAATAAAGTAGAAAGAAAATGTACGAAAATTGGACGATATGTTTATTCATCGTAGAAAGCCTTTTAGATAGGTATATTACATGACATACATTTAAGTAATAGAAAAGTAACCCATGACTAAACATTAAACATGACTAGCTATTAACAACGAAAATATGCATAACATCATGGAGTGTGGCAATGAAACTCATGCCATGAAACTGAAAATGGGATAGTAACTAATCCTAACATACATAATTGGGTAACTCCTAACGTGCAGAATAAATGGGTAACCGATTTAGAGTGGTCATCAAGCTAAGACACGTAACAACAAAATGAATTTTCCAACAACACCTGTAGCATCACTAAGCCTTGTACTTTTTGATGTTCTTAGTTGCAAATATATATTACTCCAATTCTTAATGCAAGACATATAACTTATTTATTTAATTAATTAGATTAAGGAAGTTAGTTAATATGACATGTTATTTCTAAGACACTATTCATCTTTCTTAATACACTCTATCTCTCTCTTAATTATTATTAAAAGAACATCAATAGGGGTAAATTAGAAAAATATTGACAAATATGACTTACATTTAGGACCAAAATTAACCCTACAAGTAGGTCCTACACCAAAAACCAGAGGAGTATTCCCTAATCGACAATGGTCAAGATGCATAATCATCATATCTTTTTAGATTAGAATAGCCGGTTATTTAGTTGCTAAAGAAGCTACTTTGTCCAAGAATGTATGTCTTTGTTCCAAAAAGAATTCTTATAGAAATAAAAATGTGTGGTATACACAATCACATCCAGAATTTCGTTTACAAACAAACATTCAAAGGGTGACGGTATTGACATGGCAAAAAAATTATACGATACCCTTCCTTGTTTAGTGCATCAACCATCATACAAGTTGCCTGTAGGAATGAGAAAGTGAATAAACACACACAAAAAAATAGAAAAAGAAAAAGAAAAGAAAACGACATACTTGGGATGCCAATGTTGCCCATGATGCACCCTGCATGACCATATAAATTGCAGCTTAACGTTATGTAAATATAAAGGGAGTAGGATTTAGTTAGTTGTGACAGTTATGATTTAGATTAGTATAAATAAAGGGGTCTAGGGCTTTATTATGGAGTGTGAGTTGCTATGATCAAACTAATGCAATAGAATTATGTTCTCTCTGCTTCTTCTCTCTCCTCTCTTTCTTCTGTTTCTCTCCCTTTCCCTCTCTTTCCTATCTTTCTCTATGCATCACATGTCAATATAAAGTGTAATTTAAGTAAAATATTTTGATATAGTTGATAACATGGCTTAGTTGTAAATCTCAAAAGCTCGGTTGCAACTAACGGGGTTGAGTCACATTTAGTACCTGACAATATCTCGAACAGGACTACTTCCAACAGAAGGATACCAGTAATTATTTTTTAAAAAAAAACTTAATAGCAAATTACACAAAATTTAGTGGCAAATGAATTATTATTTGTAAAAGTTGTAAATCCCCCCCCCCCAAAAAAAAACAGATTGCCTTATAAGTTACTGCGGATAAATAAACCTCAAAAGCTTTGCAAACTTCTTCCAAACAAAGCTTTTTATAAGATTTATCATAATTTCAAACCCACTGTGTATCTACTCATGTGAGATTCACAACATCCGTGTATCCATTCATTTTAGTGTTTTAAAATTACTCTCATCTTTCTTTGCAAATTTGAGAAAATGGAAGATTCCTTAAAACAACTTTTTAACAGGAACTCTATAATGAAATGGGGCCGCGTGAAAACGTGTTTGTGTTTTAGAATAAAAGGAGAGGTGATAAGAGAAAGGAAGAATGCGTAGTGATGATGGAGCAATAATATGATTCTATGATTATAGGAGATGATGGAGGAATCATAGAAATTGATGGGATATAAACATCCACATAAATATTATATTCATAACATTCTTTTTTGGATGGCTATGATTAATCATGTGCCTCATTAAAAAACTTTAACTAAGAAAAATTCAGTGGAACAAGAACTTAATAAAAGAAAAAGAGTACATTATTTGTTAATAAGCTGCCCAATACTACTTCATTAAAAACATTGCCAGGAACACTCAATGAAATAAAACTATAAACAATGGAAAAAGAGTACCGTGTGTATTAGCTCCCTCTCTTAGCAACGTGAGTTGATAACTGAGTCTGTGAAATCTAATATCATGAACAAACTTTTCAAATATTGTCACACGAAGTGACTTGGTGAATAAATTCCATTCTAATATCTTCGTGTTGATGAAAACATATGTCTTGCTAACAATAAATAATATAACAAATCGAGTGTGACTAACAAGATACATAAGTGCTTCAATTGTCACAACAACAAAAACATAAAATTAGTGACAGAAATTTTGTCACTAATCAGTTTAGAGATTGAAATTAGTGATGGATTAGCGACGTAATTTGTTTCGTCGATAAAAGTACCGTTACTAATTGATTAGTAATGGAATTTTGAATTTTGTCGCTAATTGACAACGGATTAGCGATGAAAAATTTCTGTCGTTAATTAGTGTTTGAATTTTCCATCACTAATTAGTGACGGAATTTTCGTCCCTAATCCGTCTCAAAATATTTTTTATATATATAATTTAAAGTGCCACATGTCTTTACCATGAGCCTCCACATGTCCCTCGCCTACCCACTGCTAGCCATTGCCACCTTGCCTCCGGCTACCACATGTCTTGATCAACTACCACACGTCACCCTCTATCGTGTGCCATGTGTCGCCCTCCGTCGCCTACCACATGTCTATAGCACAAATTGGTTGCATTTTATGATCAAGTTGGGATTCGAAGCCATGAGCTCACACACGTGTGCCGGTGCCTTTGCCAGTTGAGCTAGGAAGAACCTATATGATTTAAATGCAAAATCATATATGTATATGTATGTGTGTGTGTAATAATTTAGTTTTCTTATTTTTTACGTAAATATTCTATCTAAATTTTATTATTAATATATTTTTTTATTTGTATATAATATTATATATATATATATTTCAAATTCAATAATTAATATGAATTAATAATTTTTTTATTTATATTATAATAATTTAAATTTTAAAGTTTACATAATCTACCAAATTTATAATTATGAAAAAAATATAACTATTGAAAAAGTTAACTATTATAAAATTTAATTTTTTTTATTTTAAAAAATAAAATAACTTGGAGAGATTATACAAAAAATTCATTATTCAATGTTGTGAGTTAGCAACGGAATTTTTTTGTCGCAAAATATTTTGTGATCGAAATTAATGACGGATTAGCAACGGAAATTAGTGACGAAAAAATTATGTCGCTAATGTTTTCACAAAACATTTAGTGACAAAAATTAGAAATGGATTAGCAACGAAAATCAGAGGCAAAAAATTTTCGTTGCTAGTTCCGTCACAAAATATTTTAGACAGAAATTAGTAACAGATTAGGGACGAAAATTAGTAACGGAATTTTTCCATCACTAATTTCCATTGTTAATTTTCTTATGACAATTAAAAACGGATTAGTGATAGAATTTAGCATTTTGTCGCTAATCCATCACTAAATTCTGTAGCTAATTTTAGTAACGGATTAGCGACGAAATGAAATTCTGTCACTAATTCTCTATTTTTTTTGTAGTGTGTATTAAAATATAGTACTTCTAGACCAAATCTTTCATCATAACCTTCTTGAGGTTTAAAGACATGATACTTCTGGACCAAGCATTTCTCCGTCACTTTCTTGAGGTATAAAAGGATCTTTATCCATCTCCAAAAATCTTACAACTATTACATGATAGATGTGATTCATCCATAGATAGATCTTAATACACTAAAATTCGATCTTTCAAATATTCAATTTATAATTCAAAGAAACATTTTATTCTTCCCAAGTCCTTCATTTCAAATGTTTTTTTATGCAATCCACAACTCTGGTAAGCTCTTTAGGAGTTTAAGCAGTTTGCAACTTTTGCAAGCTTTTCAAGAGTTTCAAAGATATTTAAGCTATTTAAGAGTCCTAATGATATTTATTTCAACAATTATTGCAAACTCATTTACAGATTCAATCAAAAATACATGAACAAATTCGATCATCTTTATCAAATATTTAACGAGTTGGTAATACTACATATATACGTCCTAGTTGCTTCAAACCATATTGAGATTTTGATAGTTATTTGCTTCTAGAAACTTGAATCCCTCGAGGAGTTTCATATATTTTGATCACATGCTTCTAGCAACTTGAATCGTTTAGGGATTTTCATATGTTTAGATATAAATATATTTATGTATTTTATCCTTAAAGGATTTTAAGTATAGCAATTTTTCGATTATATGCTCCTAGTATTTTAAATCCTTTTGGGATTCATATACAATTTCACAATGTAATGAGTCATAAGTTAGAATCACAATCCCTAGACACATCAACATTTTGTATATTGTGAATGTAATATTCCAAATGTATTCACCGAAATTTCTTGTACATTTAATTATATTCAATGGAATAAAATAGTAAATTTTAGTACATTTAAAATAGCCAAAATGTTGGAAATAGTGATTATGTGAAATTTTGGCCGAGTAAGATTTAAGGCACAACTTTTGTCTTGATAAAGGCCTCATATTGTGGCCTAAAATTAAGTGTGAAAGAGCACAATTCTTGGCCCAATTTATAATAAAAATTTTGGCCAAAACAAAAAGGGAAGAAGAAAAACAATACTTGGTACAAAAATTCAAGAAATGTAAGGGTAAAATGGTCATTTGGCTAATAAAATAAAAAACCAATATTTTTCCCCTTAAAATATGGTGTTGGAAGGCCAAGAGAGGAGGAGGCAAGGGAAAAATATGATTGGGACACATAAAGGGACATGTGGAAGCTTAGATTGCCATATGGAAAAATAAGTTGTATGAAAATGCCAAGCATAACATTTTTGGCAATAAAATAATATTAAAATTAAGGAGGTAGAAGAGAGTTTTTAAAAACACATTTCAGCCTTCTTAGAGCTCATTTTCGACCATCCAAGAGGAAAGAAGAGAGAGAGAGAGAGAGAGAGTTTGGAGAACATAGGAGTAAGAAGAGAGCTTAAGAGAAATCAAGAAGCAAAACAAGGTAAGTAGTAGTTGGAATTGCTTGTTTTTGCCTTTAATCTCTTGTAAACATAAACCCTCTCTAATATTCATATTTATATTAGAAACATCTAAAGAAAAAAGAAAATCAAAGGAAAAGGGAGAGGGAGAGGGAAGTCCCCAGCCAAGTGAGGAAAAGAAGGAGAAAGCAAGGTAAGTTTGAACACTTGTCTTGTTTAGTTTATTCATGATGATTGTTAGTGGTTTTGCTTGGTTATTGGCTTGTTTTGTCTTAAATTTTTTATTTAGGATGCATGAACCCTAAGGGGAAGTGATGTCCAAACTTTGATTAATCATGTGCAAGATGTATTTAAATGGTTAAATAAGTTATTAGAAGTGAAAAGAAAATGTTTGGTTGGCTGGAAATTGAAAAATTCTATTTTCCATAAAATTGTGAAACTTTCGGCCAGACCTAGATGAAGGGGTTTGAGCTAGAATTTAGTGGATTTGATTACTTCATTGTGTTTATAATGAAAAATTGTGTAGGAAACATGTGAATTATGGAGTGTGAAATAACAATTTTGCCTCTAAAACCCTAATTGGTGGTTGTCAAGGGTAAATATGAAAATGCAGTATGATTTTTCCAAAAATGTGGTCAAAAAATGGATTCTACATGAGAAATTGTGTAGGAACAGCCTGGTTCATAATTTTTGAAAAAGTACAATTATGCCCGGTATAAAGGGAATTAGACCGAATTCCCTAGGGGCATTTTGGTAATTACGCTTTATTGGGTAAAGATAACCAACTTTATGAGTTTTAGAATGAAGTATGAATGAGTAATAACCCATTTGTTATCAATTTGAGAATTTTAGGATTTGACAGTTGCCCTAGTCGAACAAAGGTTTAAGGACCAGTAGTCGCTAGCCAAATTGGAAAGGAGTCCAGGTAATAACTTTATCTCTTGTATATTATGCAATTGTTTATATGCATTGTTTGGCATACTCTGTAATGTGAATTATATAGCGGTAATTCCTAGAGTTGTGGTGTGGGAAAAGTACAAGTATCACCCAGTAGGAAAAACACAAGTACCACTAGGCCAGTTTGGATAAGTACGGACAGGTTGGTGCATGCTCCAAAATATTATTGTGATCACTGTGAAGTAAGTAGGGATAAACATTCATTTTAATCCAGACAAAATTTTCGTTTGATCCTGAACATTGATTGACAGACATGTGCACAGCATTATTATCTGCTACATCATATGCTGCATTGCATGTTTATCTTTCGCATTTTATATGATTGATTGCATGTTACTACTGAGATTCATTTGAATCTCACTCTTTCCATAAATTAAAATTTATTCAGCAAAAACAAGCAATTCTAAGGTCAAGGAAGTGGACACCAGCAACTAAGGGGTTCCGGTCCTGATGAAGAGTTTTATTGTTGGTTATTTGTGTCCTATTTATGTATTTTTGGATTTTGTAATTTAGTATATACAAACCCTGTGTAGATTTCTTGTAATGTAATCAAGAATTTTATATCAAAATGTTTATGCCATTTATATATACCTACTAAACTATGCGTTGGTATTCTGTTAAATGTCGAATTATTGAGGGATTTGACAATGAAACTATCAAATTGACAAAACATATGAAAATTCAATCCACCATAAAATCATATTTATCAACATTGAACTTATGGGGAGTGTTAAGCAATTCATTATTGCTTTGGCATCTGGACGGATTTTCAATACTGCATTATATCAAGGGAAAATTTCTGGAAAAAAACATTAAAAATACTAAAAGGTAGAAAGTGGGCTTATCCTTCCTTAAATCAAAATGAAATGATACAAATGTCCTTGTTATTTATAATGATTGCCCACTTCCCCTCTCGCTACCACCGCTGCTGCACCTTCACCGTTTGTTCCTGCCTAAAAATGGAATCAACGATTCCCGCCACTACGACTTCGACCTTTTCACTATTGGTTCCAAAAGCAATGGTGTTCGAGCCTCTTGCCTACCCATTTCAACGCTTAAGTCACTATCTGTGAGCTCCCTTTTTCCCCCTTCTCGTTCGACAGCACCGGAGGAGTTGGCGGAACGTGAGTGCTAGATCAATATTTGTCTTGATCATTTCTTTGTATAAGGATAAGTAATAGCCTTTGAATTTCCGTGGAAACTAAGCAATAAATTAATGTTATGTTGTTGACTGTCGATTAACGGTGAATTTAGGTGACTGAAACTTAAGTAGTTTATGTTTTATGATACTAGTACAGTTTGGAAAATATAGAGGATGTTTGTTTGAGCGTTAGGCTCTATTTTAAGCTCGTTTGCACACCAAAAGCCTGATTACAATTGTGTTTTTTTTTTAGTGTTTGGCTTGGTTTTAGTTCAGAAGGGCTTAAAATATACACTGCTATCGGGCTTTTCTCATAAGCCTCATAATATGATACTGTGTTTCAACATTAAATACCTTTTTGACCGTTAGACCCACAAAAATCATGTACCCATGTGCTTCTCTCTCACATTCTCTCTTCTCTCTCCTAATCTCTATCACCACTTTCATCCCGTACCTTCCCCATCTCTGCATTATTTATTCCCTCTGCATTATTTATTAACGCATCGCCAATGTCTCCCCCCAACTCCGTTGTTCCTGTGGTCGCTGCTGCATCGTCTCGGATCTTTATCTCCTCCTCTCAGCTACGAAGTTCTCCAACTCTCAGCTCCTTCCAGGTCTGCCATGCTCTGAGCTAAGCCTCAAGTCGTGGTCGCCACTGCATCAAGGTGTATGTGTGCCCTACTATTGGCGTCTCTCAGATCTATAAAAAAGTCCATCTCTTGCAGCTCTGTGGAGCTCTATTTCGTTGTCAGGTCCGATCGGGTTCTCCGACGAGTCCTGTAAATGTCGGCGGCCTGACGCTTCTGTCTTCATCTTCCTTGTGTGCTTTCTTTGGAATCTCCAGTTCTCATCTTCCCTGTGTGCTTTCTTTGGAATCTCCAGTTCCGCCGAACGCGTTTCACTTGTCCTCAGCAACATCCCTTTTAGTGTGCTTGGGCTGGTTTAGCGCCTCCAAAAGAGAAGAACTCAGCCAAGGAGAGGGTCTGGCCTTTCTTCTTCTTGGGTTTGGTTACAGCGGCAGAGGCAAGAGAAAGAAAAGCAGCAATGTCATCTTCTTCCTTATGATGAAGAAGCTCCACTTCATGTTCCTCAGAATCCAGGGCCCAAGCCCCAGGCAGATACAGTAGCCGCCATAGTTATAGCAGGGTTCGTCTCACTCTCTCGTGCGTCTCCATTAAAATTCTGGTTCGCTCTCGCTTCATTGCTCGTTAGCAAAGCTAGGCGATATATACATATATACACACACGGAGATCAAACGGTGGATGGTTTTTGTGTATGGGTGTCGGGCTTATTACATATCCGAATAAGAACAGGAAAGTTTAAAGTTATAAATTGATAATTACTGATTAATCCAATCAAAGAAAAAAAAAGAAAAAGAAAAGTTTAAGAGAGATTTAATTCGTGTTCGTTTTAAATATGTATTATTGGCGAAATTTTTAAATCTGTATTACAAGATTGTATATAAGTTATTTAGATTAGATTTATATAATTAAGAGTTTTGGTAAAAGTAAACGTGCACTCTTTTATTTTCATTAAATTTTATTTTGATTTCTACATTATATAAAATATCTTTAGAATCTTTTAACATTAATTATTGTTGACAAAATTATCTACAAAAGATGTCAACATTAAAATTATAAATGTAGATAGAATTTTATTAAAACCAGATATGTTAAGTTTAATTTTAAAAAACAATAATGATTGGCCGGAGAAATTATCATTTGAGATAAAAGATTATGTTAAGGTTGAACGATTAAAAAGATATACTTTATAACATCATGATCAAAATCAAAATCGTACAAAGTTAGAAGATCAAAAAATAAAATTTTAAATTCAAAATAACTTGATATTGTTGATAATAATAAAACAAGCCAAGAGTTTATAGGTATGTTTGGTTGAGCGATTGGGAGGCCCATAAGTGCTAATGAGACGTTCAATTTCTACTACTTCAGTTTGAAGTTAACAATTGAAAGAATTTTGACCAAGCAGACAATGGGAATGTAGCTCGTGAAGAAAATACTACTGTAGAGGATGAGGATTCGTCGAGCAATAATTATGGAACATCTTCAACCAGGATGAATCGCATTCGTGACATGATTAGAGACTATCTTGTGCAGGACATGTGATTTTATTAGTTATGTAATATTTTTTGAACAAATTTATGTACCTTGGCACTATATTATTTATCTAATATTTTTCCATTTCTTCCTAATATTAAATATCTTTTTTTTCATACATAAATCACAAAAGTACTTATGCAATCTCTAATTCAAACAAGTTTTGACTTTTAGAAAAGTACTTATACAATTTTCAATCCAAACATAAATCACGTTACACAATCTCACTTATTCCAATTGCACTTTTCCATAAAGCTCAATTGAAAAAAGTCATTTTACCCACCGATATTCCAAACACCCTCTAATGGCTTTAGAGTGCAACAATATATTCTTCAATGTTTAAGAATATTAAGAATAATTAAAGACATTAAAATTTTGAAATTTTTTTTAAAAAAAGCATTCATAATTCTTTACTGAACAGTAAAAAAAATTTGAGTTGATTTTTCCATTACCCATTTTGATATTTTAAATACACAACTTTAATCTTTTCAATGATCATTTTTAATATTTTTTTCAATGAAATCATTTTTAATATTTTTAGTGTTCACTATTTTCTTCATTGATCCATGTTCATTTCTTCATTGATCCTTATTTATAAAAATTCGATAAAGTTTTACGTTGGCCGTCAAGAGCCTAACACAACAATCCTTCTTTATCCAAGCTCAAGACTAACTATAAAACATAGGCAGAGTTTAAAAATGGTAATATGCCTGATACATTTATTTTTAATCAAAAGATTCCTCTCAGATTAAAAGGAAAATTTTATTGTATTGCTATTCGACCAATAATACTTTATGGTAGTAGATGTTGGGTAGTGAAGAGGCTTCATGAGCACAAAGTGAAGGTAGTTGAGAAGAGTATATTGAAATGGATGTATGGTCATACAATAAAAAATAAGATACGTACCAGACTTATTCGAAAAAGGATTGGAGTGGCACCTATTGAAGAAAAAATTGTAAATAATCGTCTGAAGTAGTATGAACACATACAAAGAAGGATATTGGATATGCCGGTAAGAAGAGTGGATCAAGTTGTCTGAAGCCTAATTAAAAAAGGTAAATAAAGACTGAAGAGAGCACTCAATGAGATTATTGAGCGAAATTTCTTGGTTGACAATTTATCCTAATATTTGATTTTTAACCGAGCTCAATGGCGTCTTTTGATCTATGTGGCTCTTTTGATTCATGTAGCTGACCCCACCTAATAGGATAAAAGTAGTTGTTATTATTAGTATTCACTATTTTATTTTTTTTCAACCCACACATTTAATTTCTTCAAAATTCATCTTCCATGTTTTCAACATCTTTAATTTTTCAAAGTATTTCTCCAATACTCACCTTTAATATTTTCAATGCTTATATTTCATTTTTTCAACTCTCATCTTTAATTCTTTTTAATACTAAAAATACTAATATAAGTATTAGATATATTAAAATAAAATATTTAAGACATTAAAATAGTACATTCTGAATATAATAAAAATATGTGAAAATACTAAAAATAAATACTGCATATGGTAAAAATGAATACGAAAAAACCAAGTCAAAAATTTTAATTTCAATCAAGGACCACGATTCTTTTTTGAAATTTCAAAAATTCGAAGTCTTCAATTATAATAAATGTTCTTCAGGTATCCATCAAGCAAAACTGTCCCTAAAACAAAGATGCGAATGCCAAGGGCCTCTATTTGATTGGTTTTAGAACCAGGCAAAGCCACATGGTTGGAATTTTAAATTCCAATCCCCTCAATATTACATATATTAAGTTTCCCGTAAAGTCAGTTTGTACTTGAGTAAAAAAATAGATATAAACAAATAGACACAATGTCAATCAATAAAAATTCATTGGGTTGTGACACTCTTGGCGAGATTTCGAGGCTGGTCAACATTTAATCCTTTAAGCACAGTGAGATGATATGCCAGTAACTACATCAGAAAGAATTGGCGTATTGTTAAAATATATATGCGGAAACCTTCTCAATTAAAATCCATAATGAAAATTAAGAAGCTTTCAGGGAAAGCCAAAGAAATCGAACAGCAAGACTCGCATATAGGAATTCAAAAAAATTAAAATCTTCAAATATTTTAGCAACAACTCTTCTACATTAGAAGCACATGAAATAGAGAAAAATTAAAAGAGGTTTCAAATGCATTTTTGCTCTGAAAGTATTCCCAGAAAAGTTGTTGGCATCCAAAATTTGTGTGATGTTCTCACTTTTTTGACAATCAAGTCAACCGTTAGCATCGGCCAAGAGAATTTTTTTTTATGTTGACAGTTGAAAAAGGGCTACATTCACATTGCACTAGTTTTGAAAAATTATGTGTTACATTACTCCATAATCTTTTTAGGGTGCCCAAAGCCCCTCCAAAAATATCTTTGGGACAAAAATAAACTTACAGTAGGGGGGGAAATGCAGCTGAAAATTTACCCGATTTTAGCACAAGAACCGTTCTCATTCTGAAGTTCACATCCCCTTAAATTCTCTAATATTGCACAACTGGTATGGAATAAAAATAAAGCAAAATGATTTGAAAATTTAGTTAACATACCTGTAATGGAATTATATTAATTACAGGTTGAAGACAGTCTTCAACATGTGGAACTTCAATTACCCTACAAGATTCACCAGTAGACACCAAAGCAGCATCCCCTTTTGAACACATAACTATAAGACGGCCTTTGCGAGCATGAAGTTGCCGAATGACAGACTGCTGCTTGCTGTGTAAAATTAAAAATATTAATGTCACTTTCTAATCCAGACGTTATAGCCACTCCTAATTGATGGCAACTAACCTGAAGCAAGCATCACGAGTAGCTAAAACAATAATTGGAAGATTTTCATCCACCAAGGCCAAAGGACCATGCTTCATTTCACCAGCAAGTATTCCTTCACTGTGTGTAAGAGCCACTTCCTTTACTTTCAAAGCTCCCTCCAGAGCTGTTGCATAGTTAAATCCTCTTCCAAAGACAAGAAGAGACTGCTCAGACATTAACAGCTTCGCCAGATCCTTCATCTCCTGGTCTTGCTTCAGCACCTCCCTGACTTTATCTGCAACACACCATACAATTCACATCAACTACGATAACAACTTACAAGGTTATTTTCATAAAACGATGGCATTTGGTGCAAAAAAATGAAGAAAAAATCCTAAAAATCCTGTCTGTAAATTTAAGATTAGGATTTTGTTCAAGTTTTCAAAAAGCATCCCTAAAGATTATAAATTCCACTGAAAACAAAATTTCATGAAATAAAAGAGCCCATGAATTTCAAACTTTCACCTCGTGTTAATGCTATCAAATGCCTGGCACAAGGTATATTTAGGTCACTAATGCCATCACTACCACCTATATCAACGTCCTCTCTCTCGTAATCAATGTTAGCGTTGCTATAACTCAATTACTTCAATAGCTGTTGCTCTAGCACTACTCTTATAACTAATATCGTTACCACCATCATATTTATTCTAAGAAAGTTAATTTCCTGACATTATCACTGATATATCAATAAGAATGATAGATACACAGCAACAATTAGGGAATTATTGACCAACTAAAGCATAGCATTCATATTCACCCCCACATGGTATCTAACAGTAGAGATTTATGAAAGAATCTATACCATTAGGACATAGCCATTAATAAGATGCCACAGAAGGTACCAAGACCAATTCTAGTATGATGATCAGTCAACAGAAACTCACTTGGCAGGTCCAAGAGACCATCGATGATTGCTTCTCTCCTGGCTTGATTAGAAATTGTGTCACCTCCTATTGCAAGTGCCAACATTGCCATCACTACTATTTGACTTGTGTAAGCCTATTACAAATACCAATGTAAATAAAGCAACTGATGGTGATATAAAATAATATCCACTTACTGAATAGAAACAAACAAACATCCATATTCATGCATGCACATAAGCACGTGTGTGTGGATATCCCTCCTCTAAATGTAACTTTTTACCTTGGTACTTGCCACACCTATCTCAGCACCAGCATTTATATGTACACCACAATGTGTATTTCTTGCTATTGCACTACCAACAGTATTTGTTATGCCAACACATAAGGCACCATTATCTAAAGCATATTGCAGTGCAAGTAAAGTATCAGCAGTTTCACCAGATTGACTAACAAAAACAGCAGTATCTTCTCTGTATATTGGTCCTTGCCGATCCAATAGATCACTAGCGATTTCCATGGTAACAGGGATTCCTACAATTTGATGTGTAAATAGTACAAAGTAAGAATGAAAACAATTTTTTGACTCTAAAAATGATACAAGTCGCATGGCACTAACCAGTAAGTTCTTCCAATATCGGCCTAGATGCCAAAGCTGCATTGTAACTAGTACCACAACCGATGAAAACAATCCTTCTACTTCTTCGGATTGTTTTAAGGTGATCCTTCAATCCACCCAACAGTACGGTTTTTAATTTACTCGATCCTCCCCGACTAAGCCTCCCCCTCATTGTGGTTGTAAGAGATTCAGGTTGCTCATGAATTTCTTTCTGCATGTAATGCTCATAATGTCCTTTATTAATTTGCTCAACCTCCATCTCAAGAACTGATAAAGCCCGCTGCACTGAAGCAGGTCTATAATGGGAACTACCATTTTTTACTTTATCATTTTCAAACTTCAAAATTGAAACTCCACCATCCTGTAAGAATTGCTTGTAAGTATGGTATAATTCCATACAAAGTGATATAACAACTCAATAGAGCAATTTGGCATGATAAACAATGAAACATATAGTAAGAATTAATGATTCATCTCATCAGGTTAAACTAGGAAGATGGGCATAATATGAATAAGATTATCCACAAAGTACTTTGCAAAGATTATTTTTTCCTTATATCAACTAACCCAGAGTCAGATTCTATAACTTCTGGTGATTAGAAATATACTACAAACACACTACCTCGTAAGTGCCACAATGGAAAGAGAGGCGCATGTACCTTGAGGTGAACAACTTCACCATCCCGGATCTCCAAATACCTATTTGTATGTTCTACCACGGCATTAGCATCACTAGATATAAAGAACTCTTGGGGGTGGCCATTTTTTGATAGAGAGTTATTATCCTCAAATGCTGAGCCAGCAACCATATTTTCTCTCAATTCCTGAAATTGGAAAAGTCTCTTCAATCCTCATCAACCAATCAACATAATTCATTGCCACTCAATATCAATCAAGTGGGAAAAATAGATGAGCTAGAAAAGGAGGATACCACAAAATATTCCACAAGATATAGTTTGTTGAGATTGAAGGATCACATTAAATCACAGAGAAAATACTATGAATATTATTGATCCTTAATAATAAAAGAGAATACAAAGAGGCCTTTATATAGGCAAACTAATAGACTAGCCCTAACTCAAGAACCTAATCTAATCTAATCTAATTCAATCAAATCAGATCATAATGATAAAATATTCATATCAAATCCCAATAGATATTAAGTAATAAACATTAATCATAATAATACTAATTAATTAATATTTCTAAACTTGACGTTCTCAACATAGTTCAATCATGATAAATGGTTAAAAACTGGAAAAAGAAAGAAAGAAAGAAAAACGAAAATAAACTTCAGCTGCAGACTTGGTATATTGGTTTTCATTTTCTTCAATTTCAAAAGGAAAGAAAACTTCAATTCATTCAACAGATATTATTGATATGAATAGCTTCTCTCCAAAGAAGACTGTTGATGTATCAAAAGTTATTTACAAGCACACTGCATTTAACAACCTACATTTGAGAAGCACTACAGATAGCCAAGAATCCACTGCAACATTATGCTTCTTCAACGGCAGGATTGACAATGTATGAAACATAAGTCATTCATTTGCCTATATCTTTAAAAAAAAAAAAAAAAAAACATTGCTCAGCTCATACAGCAAAGCAACTAACAAGCATCCTCAGGAAGCTATTTTTACACTTTCACTCGAAGAAACATTAGCAAAATCAAGGAGATTTATAAAATAATAAAACTAAACAAAATGACTATGCATACAGATCTGTCACTATGTTTTTAAAAGCTGAAACTTCATCAAATTGCGTTTTGCTTACTTTTACACCTATGAGTAGTGGGCTGCCACGCTTGCAAGCAATCAACTCATTTGGATAATGTCGGCTTTTGAAAATAAGGGCATATGCTCCATCTAGATGCCTCATAACTTCCAGAACAACTTGACTAAAGGTAACAACTTGGTCGCCTGCAGCATGAATGGGAAAATACTTCAATCCAACCTCAGGAACAGCCAACAGAAAAGTTCATGGAAACAAGATCATGATGAACTGGAAGTAAAAATGCAATGCAGATTCCCTAATGTGACAGTTAGGCAGTTGTTAAAATCATAGATGATGCTTTATAGTCCACATAATGTGGACAATTTAGGGTGTTTGGATATCGGTTGTGAAAAATGATCATGTTGGGAAAATTCAGTTTAGAAAATCCAGTTGAGCAAAAGCGACCTTTTGCTTGCATTAGGATAACTGATGTCTAAGGAGCAGAATCCTATTCAGCAAAAGTAGCTAAATAAGCATTTTGCTTGCATTAGGATAACTGATGTCTAAGGAGCAGAATCCTATTCAACAAAAGTAGCTAAATAGGCATTTCATGAAAACTGGGCTTGCAAAATTGGGTTTTGGCCTCAAAACTGATATCCAAACACACTCTTACACTTGAAAACTTGCAAAGTTTTCTAGTTAGGAAAAAAAGGCTAACTTTATCGGATTTGGCTTCTCTCCATTCCTTTTCTCCTCCACTTGCCACCTCAACCCTTGGATCAATTTTAAATGGCTAGGATTAAACATTGTGCAAAATTATTATTAAAATGTACAATTATGAAAATAACTAAATAAATTCAAATTGCGAAAACTTAACCTAAATGGTCCAAAAACTATAATTAAAAAAAATATTTTATAGAATGTTAAATCCTAACCATTCAAAATTTTATCCAAGGGTTGAGAACTTGTAATGGGAAGTGGAGGGGAAAGAAATGGAAAGAAGCCAAATCCAACTTTATTAAGACTTAGCAGGGTCTACCTGTCTATAACAGGTGGGATACTCATTTTCAAATAAATTCATAAAATATCAATTTTGCTGGACCTGAAATGGTAATTTTGTCATTTTCTATTCTTTTTCTTTGTATTTCAAAATAAGCATCAATTTAACATAAGGACACAGCTTAGGTCCATTTGTTTATATCCATTCTGTCCCTAACATAAACATTATATCATGAATTGCATCACCTGAAATGGTAATTTTGTCATTTTCTATTCTTTTTCTTTGTATTTCAAAATAAGCATCAATTTAACATAAGGACACAGCTTAGGTCCATTTGTTTATATCCATTCTGTCCCTAACATAAACATTATATCATGAATTGCATCCTTTTGTCCATATGAAGCAACAGTCAAGCGTATTTCTACCAAAGAAGCCATGCACCTAATAAAATCTTTGTGCAGTAATGCCTTAACATTCATGTACTTCTGATCTGTAATCAAGACTGAAGTCACACCCGATTACCTTCTAAAGGGTCCATATTAAAATTACATAAAGCAAATATAGAAAATTGATCAAAAGTTGCATTTATATCAAGAATAAGCATAGGAGAAACATCCTTGTCTCAAAAAAGTATAAATCAAAAGCACCTTTACCAATAAACTTTACCTTCTGCCTCATTTGCTTTATCAAAAACAAACTTTGCAAGTTTTGGAATGACTTCTGTGTCAGTTTCAGATTCAAATGTGAACCCATGCCGGATCAATGTTTCCTTCAAAACCTGAATACATAACCAACCATAATGAGACTTAGCAACAGCGTCCAGAAATATGAAAGGGGGAATGGGACAAGCAAAGAATTTTGATTCTGGAGCAAAATGTCAATCTTAAATTAAACGAGTTTGCAGTAATATCTATGTAGAGACTATCTTGAATTAAATGAGTATGCAGTTACATATAAAACAAGATAATTGGCTTGCTTTTTTTCATTAGTGTGTCTGCAGATAAATTCCCACATATTACCATGATCATTACAGTCATTGCAACCTTTAAAAGAAATCAAAAGAGAGAGGAAGCCATCGAGAGGTCAAATAATCAGGAGACAGCAGATGAGAAATGAAATCTTGGTCACACCTCGTAATTAGTAATAACCCCATTGTGAACAACCAAAAAGTCATCTCCTGAGCCAGAGCTCTGAGGATGACTATTCCTTGGAGAAGGCTCTCCGTGAGTTGCCCATCGTGTATGCGCGATTCCAGCATGGGTGGGGAAAGATTCCTCCAAATTTAATTCCACTTCAGCAACTTCTGATTTTTTTTCAAACAAAGTAAGAAGTTCAATCCAGGCGTTAGATGTCAAACTCACGAACCACACTCAGCAATAGAAAAGATCTAACTTGAATTTAAAGTTTTCTAGATGGCCAAGGAAGACAAGGAGGAAGAGGGCGGAGGAAGCTTAGCTAAGTGCTGCAATTGCGTACTAAAAATACGGTTTTGCAGTGTGTTATTGCATTATATGGAGACTTCTTCACCCACGACAATTACAATAATTAAAATTGCGATGCTTTCCGTATTCAATTTTTCAGAATAAAATAGGGGTAAAATGTAAGCAATGAGAGTTGCATGATAATAGGCAGAGCTGCCATAAATTTAACCACAGAAAAGATACTACGCACCAACAAAATTGAGAAAATAAAGAATACTGTGAGCGCGATAAGAGGCAGATGGGAAGAAAAATGTCGAAAGAGAAGTGACCTTGGTAAACGGATTTGACAAGGGATTCAATGTTGCCCTCTTGACGGAAGATAAGAGGGGGAGGGGTGATGGAAATTGACGAGCATTGAGAAGTGTTTGGATCGAGTGCAGGTGAGGAGTCGATGGCGATGCCAGCGGAATCATAGCCACGATATTCCAATCGCCTGAGCCCATTGAATAGTACCTGAAGGATGTACCTCCTTTCTTTGTTGACGTTATAGTTAAGATAAGCAAATATGCCGCACATTATTTCTTCCTCCTCCTTCCTCTTTTTCCTCTTCCCTGTCGTTGATTCTCCTTATATAGCGAAGAAACACACCGGCAGACGCATTTGACTATAAGTACCTGTCGAGTTGTCCAATTGAACGTGGTCTAAGTACCGGATGTAATACAGAAATGTTTGTTACGTTATGTATAAGTTCGATTTATGTAAATTGAGATAAAATTTTTTTACATATTTACTTTGTAGATTATAAAAACTATATCATAGACTATGAATCACGATTGAAAAGCACGATTGGAAGTTCTAACCGCTATTCCAAATATCCTCATAATGGAATAGAATCATGATTATATGATTTTTTTTTTATCCAGGAAAGATAATGTCCTGACTAAAAACGTTTGGTAGAATTATTAAATATAAGAATATATAAGAATAATATTATAAGGGATAAAATTATTTTTTTACGCATATAATAATATACATTTTGGATTCATGATAATTTTTTTCATTCAGTATAATATACACACTGGGTTCATGGTAATTTTTTAATATTTAATAGTGAAAATATTATATAGTGTATAAGTTGAATTCATATTAAATTTTTCATATTTAATTATTAAAATATTATTTAATGAGATATTTTAATATTTTTTTAACAGTGGAATATAATTTTTTTAAATTTTTGAATGGGGAATATTTTTTAAATTTCTATATTATTAATTTCTTTTTAATATTTAATTGTAGTAATTAAAATTATTTAATATTTAACTTCATTTATAGGTGGGCACTTTGGTCAATTTAAAAAATTATAATGGTAATAATGTCATTTTTACTATATTACAAGATGTCTACATCATCATTCATCAGTCCTGACAGTATAATCCGGATTACATCACATCAAATAATCTAATAAGAATTACAAAATATAATCTGTAATCCTTTTTATATTATATAAACCTAACTAAATCTATAATCAAGCTATTATATCAGAATACATATAATCATCTCTCATAAGAACGTCATATAATGTATGCTCCCAGTTTGGCGGCCCAATCATGCTGGCTGATTAGAGGAACATTCAGGGTTATTTTAGTTATTAGAGTCTGCATCAAACGTGCTTACGTTACAGCATGCATATCTACTACTCCGTAGCAAGAAACTGAGAACCTTGTCTATAATATCTTCATGTTATTAGTAGAATTTTAATGAAACAACTCATATTTTCTAAGGGAAATAACCTTAGACAATCAAACATACACAGTTCATCATAAAATATCATTAGCACAATTTAAAAAGACATTATTCCTATACGTTTTAAATTCCTAAATACCCCCGATAAACCAGTACAAATATTTTTAATTCATCCATATATATTTCTAACTCTTGATGCAACATATAATAGACTATAAATCATGTTTAGGATTATGATTGGGGATCACAAAAGTGTTTATACACGTAAGTCGAGATAACACTCATTTCACCTACTTATCCGTATATCATAAATCACAATTGAAAACTATTTTTATATATTTCAATCATTATTCCAAACAAACACATATATGTGTAAGAACTGAATTGAATAGATATGACTTAAGATGGCACAATGATTACCCTTATCCATTACAACTAAACTTCCTCACATACTATGTCACATGATATATTAAAACTTCATTATCCATGCATACTTAATTATGAAAAAGGGCTCTATAATGAACCAACATCATGCTTGATGCACTCAAACTAATTCAAAAATCTTAAGAAAAGCAATATTGACATGGGGGAGAGGTGATTTTCCAAGGATTGCTAAATAGCCAAGACAACCAAAATAAAGTAATCTTAAGAAACCAATATTGACACGTGGGAGAGGTGATTTTCTGCCATAAGAATTAAGATCCAAATTTTTACCTCAAATATAAAACCTGTAGTTCAAAAAATCCATTAATTACATGATAGATTGGAAGTTGTCAATGTGTTCTACCAATACACATTCCATTAAAAGGATGATGAACACAATGCTTGCAGTCATTACAACAATTTAATATATATCTTGAGAGTGGAATAGCATTGACTAAAACGCAATACTGCATGTAAGAGTTTGAATGTTCTGAGATGTTCACATGCCTTTTCCACCGCATTTCCTCAATAAATATCTCACCTATTGTTGGAACCCTATACAAAATCAAATTATTTGCACCTCACACAACCCCATGACAACAGATAATGCTTTTTATTACCATGTTGCAGGTGCTTCCCTTTTTTCTATTTCTGTATAACAATGTCCATTTCGTCCATAAGACAATGCAACCCTTCATTGAACGATTACACCACTCCCCAAGTTGTTGGTCAGCCAGCAAGAAACGTTCATACAAGAAATTAACAGTTTTGCCTTAAAGACAATGCAGCTTGTTGGCTAGTGTGACTTACACCACTCCCCATGTTATAGGTTGAATAGGCAGAAAGCAGGATCCAAAAGAAGGACCAAAGGAAATCCAACAATTCTATTCATCATATCACTTATAACATAAGAAATTCCATAAAGATTCTTACATGCATCCATCTTTTTCAAAATAAAATGGAGAATACACTATTACAGAAATTGCGATATATGACAGTTATTAACTGTTATACATAACGGTATGAACTGTTATATTGGATTGATGGCGGCCTTTAGCTCTCTAGGCTAATATGATTCTGAGGGAGAAGCGAGTTGTAGATCGTGTTATCCATTTGTAGGTTATACATATGGCCTATAGAGACACTTGTGAATCGTGTTCCCCCTATAAGTTATACATGTGATCTGCAGCAACTTTATGCTGCTTAAGGCTATCTGTCGTACATTCAACATAATGAAATCTTTATAAATCTTTAACGATTTCCTGTAACAGAAGAGGAACCTTCTATCAGAGATTTTTCAAAAAAAAAAAAGAAAAAAAAGAGCATGACTTAGGTGAAAACCTAGCTACAAAGCACGAAGTAAATAATAATGGAGAATGGAAATCATCCCTTCATATGATTAGAATAAACAACACAAAAAAAATGTGACCTAGCTAGGGATGAAGTGCAAAAACATGTGGTAGGAATTGAGCAGCAACTCAAGCAGTTATTGCTGAGAAGCACGGAGAAGGCATTGTGGATGGTATGGTTTGACTGAAAACAATGGTCGACAACCAAAAAAGACGATCAGAGTAGTAGGATTCTGAGGTTGGGAGGTTGGGGGTTTACATTTAACCTAATTAAGAAGCTAAGACGAGTGTGCTAATGAATAAAATGGAGAAGCGGAGAGACGTTCCTTATCCGTATCTAGCTACTGACTATAATACACAACTCTCATTGTTCACACATCACATGTGCACATCACATGTGGATTGGTGGATTTCTCATAGTTGGTGCTGCTATGCAACCAAAAGAAGGAAAGCGCTTTTAGATATATAATGGTTATTGTAAGAAACCGTTAGGTAATTTCAAAACATATATTACAATTTCTAGCTAATAAGTGTTAAATATCTACAATATTTTTTTAAAAAAATAGGGGGTACTGCTATTGATTTCCACCTGCTTTCATAATCAACACATAAACAAACAATAATACAATAAATTATCCATAAAAACACATAAATTAACCCATCATAGAAGTAAGAAAATAACAATACACGGTCAAAACACATAAATTAAGTACCCTTTTTCTTTTCCTAGTCTTATATTTTTGTAAGTTACTTTTTTAACTTGAATTCTTCTCTTCTTGTCAAGTAATAATCCCCCCTCTTTAAAACCCAAATGTCTTCATTATAATCGTGTCTAACGTACAAAACATGTTCTTCATTCAAATTTAATGGTTCAAGTGACCTCCCATTGAATGGATCAACTCCATCATTCATCTCCTTATCAATAACTTTATTTGTCAACAAAACAATAGACCATCCATGTTTAGAAGAATCATGGACATAGAACACTTGTTTAGCCTGAGAAGCCAAAATGCAAGGCTCTTCTTTATACCCTCCCTTATTCAAATTCAATGGTATCAAGCCTAAGTCATCAATTATCAAGCCATGATTATTGTCAACCTACTTGCAAACGAAAATAGGAACCCGAAAGCCATATAATCCAACTCCCAAATATCCTCAATCACCCCAAAGTATGACATATTCCAATAGTTAGGATTTCTATCTTTGGATTTAGCTACAAGAGTTACACCACTATTTTGCATTTTACTTCAACCATCTTGCTCTTTGGTGTAGAAGATAAACCTATTGATGATGAAGCTTGTGTAAGACGTCACTTAATTGCTTGGGTTGTATGCTAAGAACTTCAATATGCTAGAAACTGATATAGGATCAGCTCTATACTCACCAAGGACTTGATCTTTAAACCATGTTATAAAATGTTTATTGTGTTATTAAGCACGTCATATTTCTCTTTTGTAAGGATTTTCCCTTTGAATTTGATACATATGGTTGTGCATATACTCATCAACCTCCTCGGAGTTGTGCAACACATATAGGTGTGTTTGTTCTTCTTCCCTCGTGCCGAGACACAGGACGCCCAATATCACTTACATGCTTTTAGTATGTGGCACAAAATTTAGCAATCTCTTCACAGATATATCATTCAACAATGCAACCCTCTGGGCAACTCCAATTTTTCACAAACCCTTCAATTATATTTATGAAACGTTCAATGAGGTACATCCAACTTAAGTAGGCCAGGCCACAAAGTTGTAACTCTCTAACCAAGTGAGTTGTCAGGTGGACCATGATGTCAAAATATGCTAGAGAAAAATACATCTCAAGCTCACATAATGTGTATACAATTCAGTTTTGTAACATTGGCAAGTTTTGAGAGTCTATCACTTTACTTGAGCTTCATAACCCCATCCAGTGTTGTTAACAAGTTAAAATTAATGACAACTTGAGTAAAATGATTGACAAATTATGCTCCCGAGGTTATTAATGGTTACACTAAAGTTGTCATTGCTAATATTAAAGTTGTCATTTCCTTTATTCAACCTGTCAACGACGCTTGATAGGACTTAAGGAGCTCAAGTGCTCAATCATATTACTTAACTTGTCAATTTCATTACTCAACTTGTCAACGGAGCTTCGGTGGCCAGCCATGGTAGTCCCACCGGTGAGGTGGTGTCGGCCGTCAGAGCTCCAGTGCCAGCGAGGGTTTTTCTTTTTTAAAAAAATAAATAAATAAATAACTTGAGGGGCATTTTGGTAAAAGCACAATATTTCAAAATCCTAAATTAGTCCCTTGAGATTTATTGGTCATTTCCATGTGTTAATAGATTTTTTGCGACTTTTCAAGTTCAAATGGTATTTATTTAAAATTTTTTCAAAAAAGAAAGGGGTACCGTACCTAGCACCTCTTGCTTTCATAAAAAAAATAAATAAAACTTTTGTAAAACACGCAACAACTTTATGCTTGCAAAAATACCCTAAAAAACTAAATGATAAAATTTAATTATTAGAGTCTACTCCGAGCCTAATTGATCTCCATCATTAATATTTAATTAATCTCTAAAAAACTACAAAAATAAAATAAAACAATATTCAATAGTCATATTTAATTAATCTCTAAAAAAATTCATATTTAACAAAATTTCAATTTAGGGATTTATTTGAGAAATAATAGGGGGAAAACATGACATTAATTAGGGGGAAAATTCTATATGTATTACTCTGTCCGGTCCTAATATAAGCAACTTTCTTTTTTATTGCGTAAAACGAGATGGTTGTTAAAAGCAATAAGTGTGTCAAAAATGCCATTTTTTCCATATATACCCCTATTTATGAAAACAGAGAGAGAATGTATAAAAATTATGAGAGATAGTAAAATATATTTTTTCAATGCTTTGTTGACTTTATTCACCTAGTGAGTTCTCTCTCTCTCTCTTGAATATAACTCTCTGTGTATGTGATAATTAATTATAAATAATATGTATTTAATAAAGGTAAAATAGGAAAAATGATGTTACATTTTTAGACACAAAGTGAAAGTTGCTTATAAAAGGGACCAATCACATGAAAGAGAAATTTGCTTATAAATAAGACTGGAGGGAGTATTTAATAAGATTCATTTTTTTCAGTCATTTTCCATCTAAACTTGCTTTTTAAATAACCATCCAAACAAGTTTTAGTTTGAAAAAAATCACTTATACAACCGCTAATCTAAACATAAATCACATTAAACTATCTAACTTCTATCCTAACTTAAGTTTCCAAAAGTCAAATTGAAAAAATGTCACATCTATCACCGTTAATCCAAACAAGCACTTATAAGATATATGTTTTACTAAAGTGGTCATTCAACAATAATCCAATAACAAAATCATCAAAAGTAATCAAATAACAAAAAATCAAAAGTATATTGTTAATACATATGATTTTCCAAATAAATCATAATACACAAGATTATCCCTAACATGGCAATATAAAAATAATCTAGCATAAACAAAAAAGGATGGAAGCATCACTCTTAGCAGAAGTAGCCTAAGTTTTCGAAGCCTTCCCTAGCGGATCCACACGAGAATTACCACATGAAAAAATGTTAAATCAAATGGGTGAGACAAAAGCCTCAACAACCAACAATCCTACTCATCAGGCATACAAGTAAGTGTTCGTGAGGGGTAAAGTGAGACAATTGCAAATTCATAACATTAACACAAATGTCACATGGTTACATGTATATCAATTTACAATATCATAATCTTATTTTTGTAACCATCATGTGAGTGTACAACAATCAATACACAATAATTAATCCCCTAACCTCCCTTATTTCCTCACACCTTATCTTCTATAACTGAACCCATGGGTTAGTACTCACATATGTGACTAATAGTTCAACTCAACAAGTTCACCAATGAAATGATATAGACCAACTAAAACCCATTAAGTATAGGATTGGACCGTGGGTTCCCCCTCTAATGTACCAGTGGTGTCAAGACTATAATAAATACAAGTGGGTCAAATGACTAACTATTGACCTTAAGGAGGCCATAACAATAAGTATTAGGCTTAGAAAGATAAAATATAGGCTGAGTAAGAAGGAATTAAATTACCAAATATATGAAATCATTATAAAATAAAATAGTGAAGTAAGCAAAAGATATTATAGTGATTGAGATAGAAAATAATAATCACAATAGTGGTTCATACATGCGTACATGTGTGCATACGTTTGAAATAGAAGACAAAAAAAAGTGTGTAAATATATACAAATATGTATATAACAAAAAAAAAAGGTAAAAGGAGTATGAAGTAAGGATATGGTAGTTCAAAGAATCCGGCTAAATCTTTAAATAGTTCATCCATGAACTACTTCTCACTTATTAGTTACTAAAATGAGAAATACTTACATATTTTAGGAACGTCACTTTATGTATACTCTGATTAATTAAAATATAATAACTCATCTTATTTTAATTTCACATGACTGATGAGTCATCTGGAAAAATTCAAACTTTATGTAAAGGAGGGAATTGTGCTTTTAGCTTTTCTAAATTATGAAGTTTATGTTTTTTAAAATTATAAAATTTCAATTTTTTCAGATGACTCATTAGTCATGTGGGATTAAAATGAGATGATTTGTTATATTTTAATTAGTCAAAATACAAATGAGGTGGCACTCTTAGAGTATATAAGTGCCAGTTTGGTTTACAGAATTAGAAGTAATGTAATGGAATGTAATGTAATGATGATTACATAATTTATTTGGTTCGTCATTAGGGAAATATTATGCGTATATATAAAAATGTTTGATTGGATTACATCGAACATGAGAATATATAAGAATAATATAGCAAGTAACAAAATTACCCATTTCTACACATTTAGTAATGTACACATTGGGTTCATGATAATTTTTTTTTATTCCGTGCAATGTATACGGTGGGTTCATAGTAATTTTTTAATATTTAATAGTGGAAATATTATACAGTGTGTAAATTGGATTTATATTAATTTTTTAATATTTAATGAGATATTTTAATATTTTTTTAACTGTGGAATATAATTTTTTTAAATTTTTGAAGGGTGAATATTTATTAAATTTCTATATTATTAATTATTTTTTAATATTTAATGGTGGTAATTAAAATTATTTAATATTTAACCACATTTATGGGTGGGCACTTTGATCAATTTAAAAAATTATAATGGCAATAGTGTTATTTTCACTGGATTACATGATGTCTGCATTCTTCATTAATCCTACCAATGTAATCATGATTACATCTTTTGATGTAATCAGGATTACAAAATATAATCATCTTTATATTACATAAGCATAACCAAACAATGTAATCGGGCTATTACATCAGGATTACATATAATCATTTCTCATGTAATCGAACTAAACGAGCTATAAATATTTCTCCACTAAAATATAACTATCTCCTTAATTCCTTCAAAACTCCAAAATTTCCATATTTAAAGTTTCAATAAAAATAATTAATATTCAAATCTATTCCTAAGCCTTAAATTCAATCTATCCAATAAATAATACAAATTCCAATAAACTAAAGTGAATTATAAAATTTCGAATTTAATTTGTACAAGTACCCTACATAACATACAACATAAACTTTTTTAACTAAAATATTAATTATAAATTCTCACAACAACTAAATAAGAAATCTAAACTTATTAAAATTAACTATTAGCTTACCACTACATTTTTATAAATATCTATTGGCAAAACTCAAAATTTACTTAAAACCATAACTCAAAAATTTTCTCTAATCACCTCATAAATATAGTTAATAGAAACATCTAAATGAGTAAAACAACTTTAATGAAGGAAGTTTTGTGAGTGAGGGTGTAAAATCCTCGCCTTATAACTATAATTACCCAAACACTTATCTTTTTAAAATAATTTATTTGACTATTTTAGTAGAAAAGAGACAATGTTATATAAAAGGGTTATCATAGTAAAAAAGATTGCAACTCATTTTTCAAAAGTTAACCATGGTAGACAAAAAGGTCAAATAATCATTTGAAAACACTACTATGATTGTGAACACCTTATTTTGTTCAGGCCACACTCAAAAAAAAAAAAATGAAAATCCTCTCATTGATGATGATTGGTATCTAAATTAACAATAATCATTTATTGGAGAGGAAAATAAAAAAAAGAGAAAAAAGAAAATCCTCTCATTGACGATGATTGGTGTCTAAATTGACAATCATCATTAAAGGGAAAAATAAAAAAGAGAAAATAAGAAAATCCTCATTGATGATGATTGGTGTCCAAATTGGCAATCATCATTAAAGGAGAAAATAAAAAAATCTCTTATTGATGATAATTGTGGTCCAAATTAACAATCATCATTAAAGGAGAAAGGAAAAAAAATATATCTCTCATTTTGCTAGATTTAAAATTTTAAATTAGGAATTTATTTGTGGGGAAAATGTTAAAAAAATTGAAAAAAATGAAAGTTAAAAAAAATCTCTTATTAATGGTGATTAGGTCAAATTAGATAGAAAGTTTTAATAATAAAAAATACCTAAAAAATTTAAATTTTTTTTAAAAATCTCCTATTAATGGTGATTGGATCAAGTTAAGAAGTTTTATTAATATATAATAATAATAATAATAAATGAAAATAAATAAAAAGATGCATTTATGGGGAAAAAAAAACCCCTATCTTGAGACTATAAATAAAGGGATAAAGGTTGAAAAAAGACACACAAAAATTTTGAGGAGAGCAAGAGAAGCAAAGTAAAGACCTAATTTGATTTCTCATTGCTCCTTCTTATTCTGTCACGGGTTTTGAGAATTACAAATTTATTTGAGTAACCTACTATTCTTCATGACATGTCTAGATACTTGCTAATGAATATATCCATGAGATTGATGAACTTACATACAAAGCTTTAAGCATGTTTTTGTTTCGTTTCCTTCTCTCTTCATTGAATGCTCAAACGTGTTCCTGGCCATTTGATATTGTTGTATTTGATTCCATTACTTCGTTGATAGATAAGTCTTTTCTCATGGTGATGTTTTGATGATTGAAATGATTGCATGCTCTCTCCTCTAATGCCAACACGCTTTGTGAAGATTAATTGCAAGAAAGCCTTTTTATTTTGACATGTCTTCATACTCTGTGACTCTCGTATATTTGATTGAATTTAATCTCTCGCCCTCAATATATATTCATCAAAATTGAAGGGATTTATAAGATGGATTTAATATGATGCAATGAATTGTGTATTGATTTATTCATGTGGTTTTCTCACTTTGTCTCTTTTGTAGCAAGGTTCAAAGCACTGGAGGTACATATTCTCACCATGTTTTACAATGAATGATATGTGGAGAATGCAATTCCTTATTGACTTGATGAACTTTGTTTTTTCTTCATTTTGCAAGTAAAAATTTTCCAAATAATAAAAAAATAGGTTCTTTTCTTAAAATAAATGAATTTGGTTTCATATGAGAAAATAGGGGAAATGATTTTTTTTAAAAAAAAAAAAAACCAAACAAAAAAAATATTTTTCTCAAATAAATTAAATAAACATTTTTTTCTAAAAAACACCAACACGTTTTTCTACCCATAACGAACTACGTGAGTTTTAATCCCTCTAAAGGTTACGTAGGCCTTAGGTTTTTATCTTAGGTCAAGTCCAACAATGTAAATAATTAATTCTATTTTTTCATTTTATAAATATTTTATTTTCAGATAATTATGATGAAATTTTAAAATGTTATATTTATTTTTTATTATGAATGAGTGTTGTGGGGTGTTTAACACCTTCCCCATGCACAATCGACTCTCAAACCTTAAATGATTTTTATAGACCCTTTTCTTTTTTCAAAAAAAAGATTTCCAAAATGATCATTTTTAAAATTTTGGTGGTGGCTCCATATTTTTCAAATTTCGGGTGCTACAATGATATTAAAAATGATTTAAATCACTGTAAAGATCCATCCATGATAAAAAAACAATACAACTAATAGTTTAAAAATTATCATGGATAAAGAAAATATTTCTATAATGATTGAATGCTAAACCATGTTAGAAAATAGCACAATCCCCCTAACATGGTTATTAAAACAAACTCCTCATTTATAATGTCATTCTAATTAATATTTGGGCCTTAAACTTCTTAAAGCTTAGAATATAATATTCAGCCATAAACCCAATATCAAACTTAATTATCAAAATACTTACACAATTTTCTCAAATATCTAAAGTTTCACAGCTAGTCAAGCATCTAAATAAAAATCATAGTAGGTCCACGATTAAAAATCAAATGCATCTCTAAAGGCCTTTAGCCTTCACTACTCTTAGTAAAAGTAACTCAAGCTTTCAAAGCCTTCTTTGGCGAACTTGCACAGAAATTGCCACCTAAAAAAAATATTAAATTAACAGGGTGAGACAAAAGTCTCGATAACCTACTATTCTATTCATTATATCTACTAACATGAGTTCAAGATGTGCCAAGTGGAACAATTAACCAAATAAGTAATAGCAACATACATATATAAATAAGCATTTTATAATATCATAATTCCTAAGTTTTCTCTCTCATCAATCCTTTCGAACTGCCTTATTTTTGTCGACGAGATCTATGGGATAAGTCATAATCCATATTACTAGCCACTTAATAAACTCGCATGTCATGTGATAAGAGTCGACTGAGACCCTTAAATCACATGTTCGAACCATCCTCTTATAGACTAGTGGGGTATTACAACCCCTCATTGAATTGATAGGACAATTCTTTGTTGAACCTATGGGGCAATCCCTCGTTGGCATGGTAGGACATAGAAAAGTCAACTATCATGCACTAATGGAGACTACACCACGTGGTAGAATTAACTACTTCATCTCATTCCAATCCAAATCAATATAACGATTATCAATATAATTATCAATGAGAATTACTCAAAGATTCCATATTCAAATTATGTTATTCAAACAATTTCCATATACAAGTCATAGCATCACAAATCTCAACTCATACTATACCACTATTCAAATTATAAAGTTCAACAATGCAATTGTTTTTTATCAAAAGAGTCTATCCATATCAATATTCCATAGTCATCCTCAAAATTTATTTCACAATTAATTACAAGCAACATATCAACAAATATAATAACTGGAAAGTGGTTACATCTCGTCAAGCAAAGATAATTCATCAACCAATTAATAATCATGTGCTCAAGTCATTAAATACAATCAATTTATACAATTAAAGCATTACTACATATTAGTTTATAAACTAATTGAGTAGTTAATAAAAACAATCTAGAGACTTAAAGGCCTTTTAGAAGTCTCAACTCTCATATTTGACCATTCTTAATGAATCCATTATCAAAATTGGTGTCACAATAGCTCAAACAACTCAACCAACCCAATTACCAAACCTTATTTCCAATAATCATATTATCCATATCAACCCAAAATAAAACTCACAAATTAAACTATTTCAAATCTTCATATAACCTCTAAATTATTCACTTTAATACTAATCCCTAAAATTCTCAATTTAATACTATAACTCATTTCTCTATTTCAATCACGTTTAACATCAAACAACTATATTTCACTCGTTAAAATTATTGGCAATAATAATTTCTTCCATTTTTCTTAAAATCCCAAAACGATTGTTAATTTGTCATTATCTATACATAAGTAGTTATGTCGTCTAATAAGGGTGGCTTCAAAATATGATTTACAAAGTTGTTAACATTTGGAGAGCTCAAGCTATTAATTATAGCAATAAATACTATTATTGAAGTGGTTAATACCTTTACAAATATTGTCAAGTATAGTTAGTAGGTGAAACATTACATTTTCTTATTTTTATTATATATATAATGTTAAAAATTATTATATCATCCAGGCTTGGTGGCCTAATAGCCACCAATCCTTTTGGAACAATTAAAAAAAATCACCACCTTAGCTCCCAATTTTTAAAAAATAATGTCCAAAAAGAAGCCACTGATGTTTTTTTAATTAAAAAATCGAGGACAATTTTATAAAAATAAAACACTTTTAAATCTCAAATCTATACCAACACTTGCTTAACACCAGAAAAATTACTCTTTTTGCATATTCAAGTGATATTTTGGATTCAGGTCAAAAAAACAAGTGACATTTAGGGATTTTATAATAATTTATTTGGCATTTTTTTTGGGATTTTACCTATATAAATATATTTTTTGCTGGCCCAAAAAAACATTTTTTGATATTTATTTATTTTTTAATCTGTTGGGGAACTCCACATAGCATCAGAATGAGTTGATTAGTACGCTTTGTAATTTTGCCCGAGACAGATAGGATTTGGAGTGAATGAGCATGGAAGTCAATTCGTTGTCGGTGAAAGTCAATTGCCCCATGCATATATAATTTTCAAAGAAAAATTTTGGGGGGGAGGAGGAGAGAGAATGAGAAGAAACTCTGGCAAGGAAAGCACCAAAACATATGAGAAATGAATTGAAAAAGACGCTGAACGTTGTATACGATTTTTCTACTACACACCTTCAAAATCATGATTTAAAATTAAAACTATAATTTATATAAATTAAGATAAAACTCTTATATATTTAGAAGCTATTTTTAAAAATTAACTCCCAACACACACTAGATTAGACGCGTTTGCCGTTGGAATCGCGAAATTCCCTCTCCCCTCTCTCTCTCTCTAAGTATCTATTGCCGACTTGCCTCCAAATTTTTTGTTTGTTGTTTGCTGTCATATTAGCTTGCTCATTGTCATTCCCCACTTCACCACCTATACTTAAACCGTGCTGGCAATGGATTTCTGTCACAAATATGGAAAATAGTTAAATAAACATTCGAATCGAATTTGAATTCAATTTAATTTATTTGATCTGTTTTTATTCTGTTATTTTTCAATTGCTTTTTGTTGAAGCTACCTGTGCCAAGATTTCTTGCTCATGAAAATGGATCTTAGAGGATCACTGGTAGTTGGTATATTCGTTTTTGAATTTTGTTGGTTTGCCCATGGCAATTTGGTGTTTCCGGTCAACCACAAATTCAAAGGCCGGGAAAATAGTTTGAGTGCAATGAAAATTCATGATGTTCGTCGTCGAAGTAGATATCTTTCTGCAGTGGATCTGAACCTTGGCGGCAATGGGCAACCTTCTGAAACAGGGTTTGTTTCTCAATCGATTCTACTTTTTATTCTTCTTTTTCTTTTTAATGTTCAAAGGTCATATCTGGAGCTGGTTCTTTTTTATTTTTCCCATCTGTTTGACTTAATTGAGTGCAAAGATCCTATGTTTTCTACTTTTTACTTTGATTAAGTACTTGTGGACTCATCCTTGATTTCGCATATATGGGGTCTTAATTCTCATGTCTGCTTCTGATCTTAGACAAGATTTGATTGAGATGTGTTAGCATCATACGCTCATTGAAACCATCCCTATGCAAAACATAGACGAACTGAGGTTTTTTTTTTTTTTTGGGGGGGGGGGGTTTGTGAGAACAAAACTCTGTACTAATTTGTTGATCTAATCTCTGGAAAACTACTCTCATCCTGATGTGGATGCTTATTTGATTATAGGCTGTATTACACGAAACTTGGGCTCGGATCTCCGCCAAAGGACTACTATGTGCAAGTTGATACCGGAAGTGACATCCTATGGGTTAATTGTGTTGACTGCGTGAGATGTCCCAGGAAAAGTGATCTTGGAGTATGTATCTGCACTTCACTCTTTCCAATTTTTTTGGTGAACGAAAGCATTGTTGTTGCATGACATTTCTTGCATGCCTGTTCTCACTTCAGACTGACATTGTTAAAATCACATACCTTTCCAATTTATGTTGGACCCTTTTCAAAGTGGTATTGCTGTACTACAGATAGAGTTGACACTATATGACCCAAAGGGCTCCAAAACTTCAGATTTGGTTTCTTGTGCGGAAGATTTTTGCTCTGACACATATGATGGCCCAATTGCTGATTGCAAGCCTGATGTAGCCTGCCCATATAGTGTAACTTATGGAGATGGAAGCTCCACAACTGGGTACTTTGTGAAGGATTATCTTACATTCAACCAGGTCAATGGTAACCTTCATAGTTCTCCAGCAAATAGCACGGTGATTTTTGGGTGAGAACCAGAGAAGTATTTTCCCTTATAATCATACAATGTTGACATCTGACAACTGTTCTATAATTCTATTAGTAGATCTTATTCTGGCTTCTGATAGTGGAATTTATGTTATTTCTTAATGGTTATTTGAGTTAATTGCTTTATTTTTTGTGGATATCTTCCTGTGTGATTATTTGACTGACTACTTTTTCTAGATTTGTTGAGGTATTTTGAATGCTGCGTTCCTTTTTATGTTTATTTTTTACTTCATTTTTCTTGCTGGTCTTTGTTCTTGATGTTTATTGCTGTATAAGAAAACTCCTTATGGATCACTCATTTCCAGATAACTGAAGGCAATGACATGAACCTCAAGTCAAGCTGTGAAAAGTTCATTCCGTGGATTTTTTATAATTAATATGTTTTGTCGAAGTGCAAAGTCTACTTACACCTTTACATCCTTGCTAATTTTGTTGACGCTGGTTTCAAACTCCCTCACATCCTCCTAGAGACTTCTCTAAATGAAATCTGCTGACCTTCTGCTCAAAAACCCTCCCACCCGCAATGTAACATGCATAAGATCTTCCTATACAATTTTTCCTCCTTTATCTTCCACTTTAATTGACCCTACACTCCCTACATACTATGTTTTCTTCACAGCTGTTCCTTTTGTTACCAGCTGGGAGCTATCTTTTTACTTTTTTTAATATCATGACATACTTAGCTTTGTAAATGTATAAACAAATATAAGAAAAGGTCACGATTATATTTGAATGCTTTTCTGGATGTGTTCTGACTTTTGAAGTTTTGTTTTCTTGATAGGTGCGGTGCTAAACAATCTGGGGCTTTAGGGTCAACTAATGAAGCTCTTGATGGAATACTTGGTTTTGGTCAAGCGAATTCGTCTGTGCTTTCACAGCTTGCTGCATCGGGGAAGGTGAAAAAAATATTTTCACACTGCCTTGATAATATTCATGGAGGTGGAATCTTTGCCCTGGGGGAAGTTGTGGAGCCAAAAGTCAACACCACACCTTTGGTTTCTGGACAGTATGTGTAGTATGTTGCCTTTTTTGTTTCCATTGCCATGATATTTCTTGTTCGTTTGATCAATAAGTTGGCATTAATTGGTAACAATAATTTGCAGCAACATGATGGTAATTTCTTGATGACTATGTGTAGGAGATTTAGAGCTTGATTATGAGTCACCAAGCTGATTATTCATTGATCAGAGTACTCAATATACACACACACTAATCAAGGTAGTTGAGATTTTAATGGAAATAAAATCTGACCTAATAAAATCTAATCTAATATATTTACAACTAACCCATATAATTAGAACTAATAACTCACAAAATCTCTTCTAATATATTGACTCATAATATATTAATTATTAATTCCTACACTCCCCTTCAAATTGGAGCATAGATGTCAATCATCTCCAACTTGTCAATTAGGAATTCAAATTTGTCGTTAGCAAGTCCTATAGTAAGGATGTATGTTGTCTGTTGCTGTGACGGTATATACCTGAGATCGATTATCCCATCATCTATCTTCTAAAAAATGAAGTGTTTATTAATTTCCACATGTTTCATTCTATCATGCTGGATAGGATTGTGGCATATGTTGATGGCTGTCATGTTGTCAGAATACATCTTTATAGATAGGTTCACACTCAGTTTAAGCTCTTCAAGTACTCTTTTAATCCAGATCCCTTCACATATGCCAAGTGCTATGGCCCGAAACTCTGCCTCAGCACTACTTCTAGCTACTACACTATTTTTTACTGCGCCAAGTAACCAAATTGCCCCACACAAATGTGCAATACCCAGAGGTAGATTTTCTATCTTCCTGGTCACCTGCCTAAGCAGCATCAGTGAACATTCTAACATTCCTCTCATTAGTTTTCTTGAATAAGAGTTCCCTTCCTGGTGAGCTTTTTAGGTACCTAAGAATTATGTATACTTCATTCAGGTGTTTCTGTTTAGGGTCATAGGAATGTTGACTTACCATGCTAACTGCAAATGCAATGTCAGGGCGTGTATGTGACAGGTAAATCAACTTTCCTACTATACGTCGGTATCTTCCTATATCCACATCTTTGCTTGAGTCTTCACCGTCCTCGATCTTTTCAACCTTGATTGGAGTACTACTAGGTCTACAACCCAACATTCCTGTTTCCTTGAGAAAGTCAAGAATATATTTCCTCTGTGAAATGTAGATTCCTTCGGCAGAACGAGCAACCTCCATTCCAAGGAAATATTTCATCTCACCGAGGTCTTTTACTTGAAATTCTTGGTTTAGAGCCTTTTTTTATCCTGTTTATTTCATCTTCATTGTCGCCAGTGAGATTTATGTTATCTACATATACTGCAAGGATCGTAATTCTCCCCTTTATTTGCTTAAAGAAGAAAGTATGATCACTTTGTCCCTGTGTATAGCCCAGTGTCTTCAATACTCGAGTAAACCGCTCAAACCAGGCTCGTGGGGATTGGTTCAGTCCATATAGTATCTTTTTTAATTTACATACTTGATCTCCCTTTTTCCCTGGGAACCCTGGAGGCATCTTCATATAAACTTCTTCCTTCATATCCCCATTAAGGAATGCGTTTTTTAAAGAAAGGGATTGGTTGAAATATTCAGTGTCGTTGTCTGTATGAAGTATTTGGATGGTAGTTTTGAACTGATTTTGGATCATGGTGTGAAAATTGACGAAGGTTTCGTACACATCTGTTTTTTTCTTTTAGTCGATATACCCAACATACTCAGGTGATAATCAATAAAGCTGATGAACCACTTTGAGTGGGTTCGATTTGAAATTCGGGAAGGACCCCACAAATCACTATGAATTGTAGTGAATGGTTGAGACGTTATGTAAGGATTACTCGAAAAAGAGGTTCAATGATGTTCAGCGCGTTCACACAAATCACAATGAAATTCAGTAGTGATTTGATTAGAATAAATAGATGGGAACAACTTCGTCATAAAATGAAAATTTGGGTGTCTTAAACGTTTGTGCCACAATTCAAAATCACTAATCCTAGAGGAAGGCACATTGTTGCAAAGTTTGACACCTTTATTGATACAATTAACTAGATAATAAAGCCCTTCAAACTCCTTAGCAACTCCAATCGTCGTCTCCGTCAGTAAATCCTGGAAAACACAATCAGTGGCAGAGAGGTTAGCATGGCATCACATATCTTTTGCTAATTTTCCCACAGATAACAAATTGCATTTTAGGTTTGGGACATGTAGAACAGCGTGAAGAGTTTTTGTATTAGATATCTTCACACTTCCAATACCAGCAACGGTTGAATGAGAGGCATCAACAATTTTTACCATAAGTCTTTTCTTGGTTGGCATATAATTAAAGAATAATGTGATGTCATCGGTCATATGATCAAATGCACCGGAATCAACAATCCAACAATTTCTAGAAGTTATACCTTTAGCAGTAGTAAATGCAATAGAAAAATTACATCGCTTAGCTATAGTGACACTTGGCTGTTTCGTAGTTTGGGGAGTACCTTCTAACGCAACAAGTTGTTCAAGAATCAGACTCAAGGTGTCAGGTGGTTGAGATTCATTGTCATCCAATGCAGTAGTCTCCGCCACATAGCCACGGCCTCTGTCGCTTTTTGGTTTCTAATTTGTCAGTTTACCATGAATTTCCCAACAGGTATCCTTTGTGTGCCCAACCTTTTTGCAGTGATCACACATTGGTCTGGGTTTATTATTCCTCTGTTCACTTGTTCTGGTTACGAGTGCAGAAGATTCAGGTTATACATGGGTCCCTCTGAGCATTACTTTCTTCCGGCTTTGTTCATCTCGAAGAATAGCTAACGCTGTATGTATAGGAGGAAGGGGATTTTGAGCAAGTATCCTACCTCGGACATCATTAAAGGTCGGATTCAGGCCCGCCAATAATTCAAAAAGGCGTTCTCTGGAGACGCATTTCTAGTAGGTTGGTGTGTGAGTGGGGCAGCATTCAACCTTGTCATTTATAAGGTCAATTTCTTGCCATAATGTTGTCTTCTACAGATAATAGTCACTTAGAGGAAGAGAATTTTGTTTAAGATCCCAAACCTTTTGCTTCAAGTCAAAGATCAACGAGTTATTTGCTCCATCTCCATATGCTTCGGTGACTGCCTCTAGATGTCGTGTGCTGTGGGAAGGAACCTGAAGCTTTTCCGAAGACCAGGTGACATTACGTTGATTAGCCACGAGGAGACCATCGCGTTTTCAAACTGCTGCTTTTGATGGGCTGGTTCGTCGGTTAGAGGAAGAGCTGTGGTGGTCCCAATGAGAGTTCTGAGTCGTCCCCTGCCATCAACAGCAAGGCGAATTGACCTAGCCCATTGCAGAAATTTTCCCCATCACCAGTGAGCTTCTGCGGGACGATAAGAACGGTTGGCACTTCAAGGTCGACGGTGGGGCGTTGTACGCCATAACCGAGTGAGTAGACTGTTGAAGAAGATGAGGTCGAGATACCATCGCTAGGTATCTCGCTCGAGTTGGGTGATGACGCAATCAAGTATGACGAGGCTATGAGGTAGTCTGAATTGTCTCTCGCTCTCAGTCACTTGTGTTTGAGTTCTCGCAGTCACTCATGTACAGGTACTCGAGTACTCCCTCACAGGTACCCGAGTACTCGTGTATCTCACAGGTACCCGAGTACGTCTCTCTCTGTACTCGAATACGTCCCTCGCCCTTTCTTCCTTTCTTTCTTTTTCTCTAACTCCTTAGAAGCTCTGATACCATGTAGAAGATTTAGAGCTTGATTATGAGTCTTCAAGCTGATTATTCATTGATCAAAGTACTGAATACACACACACACACTAATAAATGTAGTTGAGATTTTAATGGAAATAAAATTTGACCTAATAAAATCTAATCTAATATATTTACAACTAACCCACATAATTAGAACTAATAACTTAGAAAATCTCTCATAATATACTGACTCATAATATATTAATTATTAATTCCTACACTATGTAATTTAGGTTCATTCTACGATTGTTTTGCATTAATAAAATCTAAGATTTTGGTTTTGTACATTTTATTTTCCTGAAGACTTGTATGAATTCTATTACTAACTAATGCTATTGATAGATTGATTATTCATTATATACTTGATAGTCATATGATATTGGTACTATATTAAATGCAAAATACTCTCATCTTCAGTGGGAAGGAGATGATACTGTGATAAAAATACTAACACACTAGCAATAAAGGAAAGTACTGTAAGTGAAATCACACCATCACTCCCACAAGCTAAGCATAGTAACAACAAGAAAACATTCAAAGTACAATGTTCATAAGAGATTCGACATGGTTTTACGTTGGCTGTCGGGGCCTAACACAACCCTCCTCCTTTACCCAGGCTTGGGACCAGCTATAAACATAGGCGGAGTTAACAAGAAAACATTCAAACTAGGAGAAGAAAATAATGGAAAGAAGAATCCTCCTCCACCAAGACTTGGTATTCAAGAGTGTTGGTGCTGCCACAGGTCTTAGGCCCAAACCTGGCTATAATCAACTAAACAAGTTATTCTTCCTACCATTTTTCTCCCTAGCTATAATCACTTGAATAAACAAGTCTTTCTGGCACTAAATCACACAAAGAGACTAGGCCCTCTCCCTACTATACTACAGTTGTTCTATGCGCACGCGTGATTTGTTAAACACTTTAGTTGTTCTCTATGGTTCCTCCCTTTTACCTCATATACCCTCCTCTCAGTTCCACTACTGACAAGGCTGTTAGCCTCATTAGACCTTGCTTTCTTGTCCCCTTTCCTTGGCTGGTTCGTCTCCCTGCCGAGCTGGTCGGCCTCTCTTCTTCCTAACATATCTCTTAAGATTATCCCCTCCATTAGAGCCTGCTTTGCCTCCCCTAGTATATGTCTTGCCCCACAGCCCAAGATTCTCATCTTTTCCCCTTTCTGCAAGCAAGACATTGTCTTCAAGGTAAAAGTGTTTTTCCTCCAATCATCTGGCATTTTCTTAAATTGTAAAGCTGTTGGTCCTGACGGTATCTCTATTGAAGTTTGGAAGTACTTAGATGAAAAGGGGGTGTTTTGGCTTACTAAGCTTTTTAATGAGATTTTATTATCCAAAAAAATGCCAGATGATTGGAGGAAAAACACTTTAGTCCCTATTTACAAGAATAAAGGGGATATCCAAAATTGTGCTAGTTACATAGGGATAAAGCTTATGAGCCACCCAATGAATTGTGGGAAAATGTGATTGAACACAAATTGAGATTGAAGACTCGCATTTCAAATAACCAATCTGGATTTATGCTAGGAAGATCCACAACAGAAGCGATTTATTTGCTGAGGGGGTTAATGGAGAAGATCAAAGCAAAGGAAGGGACTTGCATATGGTTTTTATTGACTTGGAGAAAGCTTATGACAGTGTGGTGAGAGATGTACTTTAGGAAGCCTTAGAAAAGAAGGGTGTGTGTATTACATATATTAAGGGCATACAAGATATGTATGAGGGGGTAACAATTAGTGTGAAAACGTTTGGATGTGAGACTAAGGACTTTTCTAGAAGGTTTAACCTTCATCAAGGATAAGCCTTGAGCCCTTGTTTGTTTAACCTAGTCTTAGACGTTCTAATTGAGCGTATACTTGAAGAAACCCCCAAGTGCATGCTTTTTACAGTTGATATTGTTCTTATGGCTAAGAAAAGAGAAGAAATTAATTCTAAACTTAAGTTATAGAGAAGAACCTTAAAGTCAAAGGGTTTTTGATTAAGAATAAGATAGAATATATGCATTACAATTTTGATAAGAGGGGAGTAAGAAGTGATTTGGAGGTCAAATTGGAGGATCATGTTATTCCCTAAGTGACAAAGTTAAGATATTTAGGATTAATTCTACAAAAAGATGGTGAAATTGATGGGGATGTTAACCATAGAATTCAAGATGGATGGTTTACATGGAGAAAAGCTACCGGAGTTATTTGTGATCTAAAAGTACTTGATAAAGTCAAAGGAAAATTTGATTGTACTATTATTCGACCAACAATGATTTATGATAGTGAATGTTGGGCTATAAAGAGGCTATATGAGCACAAAGTGGGAGAAGTTGAGATGGATGTATGGTCATACAGGAAATATAAGATTTATAATAAACTTAAATAAGGAAGGGTGGGAGTAGTTCCTATTGAAGAAAAAATGGTAGAAAATCATCTGAGGTAGGTTCGGCATGTACAGAGGAGGCTATTGGATGTGCCAATGAGGAGGGTATATTAAGTTGTTTGGAGCTCAGTTAAAAGGGGTAGAGGAAGACCAAAGAGAATGTTTAATGAGGTTATTGAGCAAAATCTTTTAGTTAACAATTTATCTCGAAAATTGGTTTTTGATAGAGCTCAATGACATTGTTTGATCCATGCAACCCACCCCACCTAGTGAGATTAAGGCTCTGTTATGTTTTTTTTTGGGGGGTTGTCTTGAATAACTTCATTTCTAGCTCCATCTTTTCCCCTTAGTTCCAACTCCATTTTTTCAGTTAAGGCCTAATGGAAGTGATTGAGCCTTAGTAGAAGGATGTAAGGCTGGGTTGAGTTGAGATACATAGAATACATTATGGGCTATAGAAGGAAGTTCCATCCTTTACGCCACTTTCCTAATCTTATCTATCACCTCGTAAGTCCTAGAAAATTTATATGACAACTTCTCATTTGGTTTCTTGGCAAGGGACTTGAAATTGTAGGGCTTCAACTTCAAATAAATCGAATTTCCTTTTTCAAATTCAACCTCTCTTTTCTTTTTATTAGCATAACCTTTCGTCATTATTTGATCTTTTCATAAATGCTCCTTGAGTTGATTGAGCATTAAATTCCTCTATGGAATATGCTTATCTACCTCCTTTAGTCATCATCATCATGTGAATTTGCTTGCTCTTGCGCTTTTCACTCAGCCAAAACAAAATTCTCCTCACACTTGAAACACTATTCTAACTCTCTCCTCCTATTAATTTTAGCCTTAGACAACCTCTTTCTATTGGTGTTACTACCATTGCTGCTGGCTGGAGTAGTTATTGAGATGGTAATCTTACTTGTGGTGCTCTTAGCTTCTTCTCCACTTTTAGCACCATTCATTTTGTTATTATTGAAATACCTGTGATTTGGGATAATCAGTACAAGCATCCTGAAAAGTTTGAGTTGTGGTTTCACCCCATTTTCCTCCTTCTCCCCTTTTGCTATCTTGGAGTGGGACTTCCTCTCCTCTATGGCTTTCTGAAGAACTACGCTCTTTCTTGGTGGTCCCATTAATTGAAAATTAGTCAACCACTTTTAACAGCTACCCTATAGCATCTCTCCCAAAAATAAATGGAGCTCAAGTCTTTGAAACTTCCTAGCATCATGATGCTTGGTGTTGTTTTCCCTATTCTCCTCAGTTTTACCTGCTTGTGTCAACTTATCTGGTCTTGTTGGCACGTGACTTATGTGCTTGAGCCTAAACCATAGCATTGAAGGTAGCTCAATCTGTGAAAATTTGACCGCTAAACCTCATTAGAGTGCTCTTCTTGCTTCCTTTGATCTCTTTGCCCGTATGCTAAGAATTGTTCACTCTGCCCTCCATCTGATTATTGACCATATCCAATACTATAGCAGCTTTGGTACCACTACCAACTTATGAAAATCCAACACTAAAATTATATTAAATGCAAAATACATGCAGAATACTCTTCTCTTTAGTGAGAAAGGGAGATGCATTAACTGGTTATACAGTGATCAAACGCTCCCACATTAATGATAAAGGAAAAAACAGTAAGTGAAATCACACACAGACTCACACTTAGAACAGTAACAGCAAGAAAACACTCAAAGCGGAAAGAAAATAATGGCAATAAGAAACCTTACTCCACCAAGACCTAGTGTTCAAAAGACCACGAATTCTCCCTCACTATACCACACTTTAGCTGTCATCTCTTAGACCTCCCTGTTGTCTCATTTACCCCCCCCCGGATCATTCCACTGACAAGGTTGTTAGCCTCATCAGACCTTGGTTTTTTGTTCCCCTGCCTTGGCTAGTTCATCCACTTGTTGGGCCGGGCCTTTCTCCTTCTAAATATATGCCTCAATAGCATCCCTTTCCTTAGAGTCCCTTTTACCTCCCCTGGTATATGTCTTGCCGCCACCCCCCTAAAAAAAAAAAAAAACACACACACACACCCCGTCTTTCTTTAAAAGGACTAAGATTCTCATCCATACTTGAGGCCTTTTGGAAAACAAATGCATGTATAAACTCAGAAGTCATGCAACTATAATGGAATTTTATCTCTATTTTTCTTTCTTTTTAAGATCTATGGCATATTACAACTTTTCTTCATTTTAATTTATTGTAACGAATATGTTGAGTTCAGGTCCTGGATTTAGTATGATGTCATGATTGTAGTGTATCAACTATTTTAGGACACACTACAATGTGAATTTGAAGGATATTGAGGTTGATAGGGAAGTTTTACAGCTTCCCACAGATATATTTGATTCTGAAAATGGGAGGGGAACAGTAATAGATAGTGGCACAACTTTGGCTTATCTTCCAGATACAGTTTATGACCAATTAATAACCAAGGTAAGTGTACCTTTTAAACTTTAATTGAATCAATTGTTTTACTTCAATTCTCATGATTGTTCTTAATATTAGGTTATGGCTCAACAACCTGGATTGAAATTACATCTAGTCGAGGATCAGTTTACTTGTTTTCAGTATGTTGGAAAGTAAGATACTAATCTTCGCGATATCCGTTCACTTCATATGGATAGATGGGATATTATTATATTTTCCAGCTATTTTTGAATAACTTTAGTCACTATTTATGAATATTAAGGTGTAGGTAATCTTTCATGTTCAAAAATTCTGTCGAATAGCACTTACTCAAATGTCATGTTTATCATTGATATGATTCATGATACTAGTAAAGTTATATAGGTGGACAATCAAAGTCAGTAACTGATCGGTTCTAAGCACTAAGAAATTAGAGGATCAAGGAAAGTAGGAAGAGTAAAGAAATAGAAGTCGTCCAAAGCTAGAATCTATAACTTAGACTAAAGTTGAGAAGAAAATATCATTTCATATTCAAAATCATAGTTTGCTAAAATCTCCAACAATGATTAAATACTGACCTAGGACTGATAATTGCTCTAATAACTGCACTACCACTACTACTAACTGTCACCCACTCCCTAATACATAAAGCATAATTAAACCACGCACTAGAGCATGATAATGGAATAGATAAAGGGATAAAGGGCAGGCCACTAACCCACTAATGATTTTGCCCATGTGCCTTTCTCCTAGTGTAAACAAGGAATGGATGACATGGGGTCCTATCAATACCCCCCCAAGAGGGCTGCCCTGTCCTCAAGGAAGAAATAAGGGAATTGAGCTGCAAGGTTGTCATATAATTCCCAGCTGGCTTCCTCCATCGATCGGTCCCTCCATTCGATGAGAAGTTCAACATCAGTGGCACCTTGCTGATCTATGATTCATGTTTATAAAATTTGTTCAAGCTGTAATTGGAGTTCGCAGTCGTCATTGATGGGTAGTGGTGGGACTAGTTCAGCTAACTGTTGCCCGTGAGCAACTTTGACTAAGGAGACATGAAAGACCTAGTGAACACGAGTTCTTGGTGGTAGTTGCAACTCATATGCAACGTTGCCTACCTTCTTAATGATAAGATACGGGCTGAAATACCTGGGTGAGAGTTTCTCATATTTTTTTTTGTTTAGCCAAAGTATGCTGTCTATAGGGTTGGAGTTTCAAGAAAACCAGATTGCCAGGTTCAAATTCGACCTCCCTTCTCTTGTTGTCTGCTTGCCGCTTCATTCGTGCTTGAGCCATGGCAAGATTGTCCTTAATTGTAGAGAGAACCGAATCTCTTTCTTCCAATTAATTTTCCAATTCTACAATGTTGGTAGAACCTACTTCATACGGTATAAGTGTAGGCGCAGCCCTCCCATAAACAATTTGAAATGGGGTTGAACCTATAGCTGTCTGGAAGCCTGTATTGTATGATAGCTCAGTCTAGTGTAGAATCTGTCCCCAAGCTTTGGGATGTTCCTGAGAAAAGTAACGAAGATATGTTTCCAAGCTTCTATTAACCACTTTTGTTTGCCTATCGGATTATGGGTGATATGCTGAAATCATGTGAAGTTGTGTCCCACTAAGTCTAAAGAGTTCCTGCTAGAATGAGCTTAAGAATAATAGATCCCTATCAGAAACTATGGATTTGGGAAAACCATGCAACCTGATAATTTCCCTACAAAAGAGTGCAGAGATGGATTTTGCTGTAATTGATCTTGATAGCCTGATGAAATGTCCATATTTGTTGCAGCAGTCAACCACTACCAATATTGCATCCATCCCATGAGATGTGGGCAGGCCCGTAATTAAGTCAATAGAAAGATCTTCACATATACTAGAAGGAATGGGTAATGGTTGGAGTAAACCAGCAGGTGAGTGAGCGATATACTTAACTTTCTGGCACGTAGAGCATTGCTAGACATACTGTTGTACTTCTCCTTTCATATCTTTCCAATGAAAATGTTGTTGTAGTTGTTTGAGAGTCTTTTTAACACCACCATGGCCACCTAGAGGGGAGGAGTGTGCCTCCTATAGCATCTTTTTGCTCGAATTGGTTGAAGCAGGGATGACTAGCCGATCTTTGTAGTACAATTGACTTGCTACCAAGACATAATGTGGAACTGATTGTGGGTCTTCTTTCAATGAAGCAATAATGGCAAAAGTGTAGCTGTCTTGTTGAAGGACCTGCTTAAGAATACTAATGGCAAATAGCTCTGCTAAACAGGGATAAGGAGATAGTGCATCTGCACCTTGATTAGAAAAACCTGCCCTGTATTTGATGACAAAGTCAAAAGGTAACAATTTGACCATAAGACGTTGTTGCTCCGGTGTGGTTACTCTTTGTTCCAGCAGATGTTTCAAGCTACAATGGTCCATCAGGACTTCAAATCTGCGTCTTAACAAGCAATGCCTCCATTTTTGCAAGGAAAAGACCAAGGCCAAGAGCTCACCGTCATAGACCGATTTATACCGGTTGGAATAAGAAAGTCCCTTGCTGTAATAAGCAATGGGGTGCCTGTTTTTCTGCAAGACATCCCCAATTCCCACCAAGGCATCACATTCTACTATGAATTGCTGGTTGAAGTTTGGTAGTTGTAGTACTGGAACTTTGAGGAGAGCTTCCTTTAACGATTGAAATGCCCTTTCGGACTTAGCACTCCATGAAAAAGCATCTTTTCGGGTCATATCTGTGAGGGGCTTAGCTATTAAGCCATAGTTGCGGACGAAGCGTCTGTAATACCTTGTTAAACTCAAAAACCCTCTCAAATCAGAAATTGTTTGTGGTAAGGGCCAATCTGCTACTGATGCGATTTTGTCTGGATCAACTGCTACCCCTCAGTGCGAAATTAAATGTCCGAGGAAGGCCACTTCCATTTGACCGAATGAGCATTTCTTGTAGTTAACAAAGAATTGTTGTTGCTGTAAAATTTGAAAAATAGTTCCCACATGCGCATAATGCTCCTGTATGGTCTTGCTGAACACCAATACGTCATCAAAGAAGACAAGTATAAATTTGTGCAGGTAAGGATGAAATAAGTCATTCATGGCTGCCTGAAAAGTTAAGGGAGCATTAGTAAGCCTGAAAGGCATGACCACAAATTCATCGTAACTCGAATGAGTCCTAAAAGCAGTTTTGTGTACATCTTCAGGGGCTACCCAGACTTGATGATAGCCTGATCTTAAATCAATCTTTGAAAAGTACGTAGCCCTATGCAATTCATCAATAAGCTCATCTATGTTAGGTATAGGATACTTATCTGGTATGGTAATCTTATTGAGCTCTCGGTAATTGACACAGAATCTCCAGGAAGAGTCTTTTTTGGGAACCAGGAGAACGGGACTTGCAAATGGATTGATGCTAGGTTGTATAAATCCTCGTTTCAACAACTCTTCAACTTGCCTTTCAATCTCATTTTTAAGAATGTGAGCTTTTGTAGGGTCTGATGTTCGGAGGTGTTGACCCTGGTAATAAATGTTTAACATGGTAGTAGGAATGGTAGGGTGGAAGCTATGTTGGTTCCTCAAATGCATCAGAGTAGATGTCCAGTAGTGCATAAAGGCCGAGGATTCTTTGAAATTTTCTCTTCTTTGTGTGCAGCCCCGTTGTGACAAGTGTAACTCTGTAAAGACGCTACTGTGGATGGCAGTTGTGGTGTTCCTTGAAGCTTAAACCTCTTACCATTACCCCAGAATATCATGTCCATTTTTTGCCAATTTGCTTCCACAGTGTTGAGGGATGCTAACCACTTGATTCCCAGGACCATGTCTGATCCTCCAATGGCGAATGGAAATAAATCTTCTTTGATTACCAAACTCTACACTCTTACTTCTAGTTGCTTACAGATTGCATCACAAGAGATAATGTTTCCATTGCCAATTTGTACACCAAAAGAAGGAAGGTGTTGCGTCAGCAATTGAAGTTCTGCCACTAATTTTTCTGAGACAAAATTGTGCGCAGAGCTACTATCGATCAGGATCATAATCGGTTTGGAGTGAAGTGTTCCTTGCACCTTCATGGTTGTGATCGATGGACTGCCAAGAATTGCGTGTAATGAAATCTTAGTGAATTCCTCTTTTATAGGCGTATTTTCATTTGAATCTTCGGCCTCATTGAGTTCTGCATCTTCTAATATCTCCATTAATTGAAAAGATGATTTTAAAATTTGTCCCCACACTTGAAACAAAGGCATTTATCCCTGCGGAGTTGCCTTTCAATTTCGGAATAAGTGGTATTTTCCGAATAGTGAGGAGAGACTGACGAAAGAGTATAATTTTCTGCTATTAGTTGCTTTGGAATCAGATTTGATGTTGCATACGATATTCCCGACCCTAATTGGTATAATGACTTCTGTGAAATAGGGTTTCTATTTTCTTTAAAAAAAAAACTACCCTCACTGCCACATGTCAGATTTGTTTGCTGCTGATATCTTGGGAGAATCTGTGATTGCATTTTAGCCTTAAATTCCATAGCGAGACTTGACGCTCGGTATTCGGTCCGTGGCTTTTGTATCTTCACATCCGCTTGCAATTCCTCCTTTAGTCTATTGATGAAAACTCCCAGCAGGCAATGTTATGGCCATCCTCGTACCCTTGCAGATCTCCTCACAACTTCTTGCCAATAGTCGTGAACTGAACCGGTCTATTTGATGTTGCACAGGTATACATCGGGATTTTCAAACTCTGCTGGCCCAAAGTGTTCTTGCAGAATTGCGATCAGCTCATCCCAAAATCGAATTGTTCTGCCTGTAGAGACCCAAGTGAATACGTCCAAAGCATCTCCTTCTAGGTTGATTGCCGCCACATCAACTTTGAGATCCTCGGGTGTTTGGTAATACCTGAAGTATTTCTCTCCTCGTTCATATTTTGGGAATTCAACCTTGGTATGAGGCCTATTTGTCGGATTCTATGTCCACCAAGGTCGTTCTCCAAGATGTTCTTCACTTTCCTCCTCCTCTTCATTGTCTCTATTTGCGTTGGAAGACTACCCTTTTTTCAATTCTGATAAATCTGAATCTATTCAGATCATTTTGGCAAGCATCACCGCCATTTGTTGAGCAATAAACTCTTGGAAGGCTGGTTGATTTTTGGGATCAGTTGGTAGGGTAGTATGAGAAGATTCTGCATGGGGTTAGGCAGCAAAGGAGGATTTTGATCATCATGAGTCCCAGAGCATGTAGTTACCATTTTTCCACAAGCGAGGAAGGTACCACTCTGATACCAGATTGATCTGTTCTAAGCACTAAGAAATTAGAGGATCATGGAAAGTAGGAAGAATAAAGAAATAGAAGTCGTCCAAAGGCAGAATCTGTAACTTAGACTAAAGATGAGAAGAAAATATCATTTCATATTCAAAATCATAGTTTGCTACAATCTCCTACAATGATTAAATACTGTCCTAGAACTGATAACTGCTCTAATAACTGCACTACCATTACTACTAACTATCACCCACTCCCTAATATATAAAGCATAATTAACCCACTCACTAGAGCATGATAATGGAATAGATAAAGGGATAAAGGGCAGGCCACTAACCCACTAATGATTCTGTCCACGTGCCTTTCTCCTAGTGCAAACAAGGAATGGACGACATGGGGTCCTATCAGTAACATTCAGCCTACAAAACAGAGGCTGTTTATAAGTATTAAGCTATTAACTCCTACTTGAATTGAGCTGTGTCATAGAGCTATTTGTTGGCCTAAATTTCATTAATTAGGTTCTTGTTGAAGTGCGATCTGAAATTATTTGACAGACCTGATCTTAAGTGATTTCTGTTAACAGAAAAAAATTAGGAATTGGAATTTGGAAGCAAAGTTCTTGAAAATTTATTCTGCGATCCCACTTGGTGCCTGTCATTTCCATTTTGAGCTTCTCAATTACTTTATCATGTTTCCTTTCTTTGGGAAGTAAGTATTGAGCTTGTTGTACATGGTCATATTATTTTCTTGTGGCCTCATATACAGAATAAAAAATATGATGAAAAATCATTTTCAAGCTGGCTTTCTTTAAAACATTGTAGCTGGGCATGGATTGTTGTTTAAATGATATTCTAGTTCGTGGTGGCAAAATTGCTATCTAGATTTCAGACCTTTACTCGCCCATTGTACTCCTGCAGTGTTGATGATGGATTTCCAATTGTCAAGTTTCATTTTGAGGAATCTGTTTCTCTGACTGTTTATCCACACGACTACCTCTTCCAGATTCATGTAAGTGGGAACTTTATCATTCATTGTCTAATCCTCTGTGACAAGTACTGGGCCGATCATGCAAGGGAGCATAGATGCATTTTTTGCATTTAGCTAATTCATTGTTTTTAGGGTAAAATACTCTCCTCTTTAAGTGATGTTTAATTAGATTATTAAAAAATTAGATGATTATTATTTATGTTTTAAAAATATACCCATAGATCCACTAAAATTAAAATAAATAAATAAATAAATAAATATAGTCAGCAACAATCACACTCGTTATGATCAGAATACCACAATATCCATCTCTTATATAGTATAAATATGAATATGAATTTGGTCAATATAAAATAATGACTTTTCTAAACATAGCAAAGTTTAAAATTGCATGATATTAAATAAATTTCTGAAGAAACAAAGAAAATAGTTTCAAAATAACCCTTTTTAAGAATTTAATCCAATTAAAAGATATTAATTAATAATATTTAAGTTCCATGATGCCTTGTGTATTAAATGCATATGAATAACATAAAAATTGCCCAAAATTCAATAAAATTTTGAAAATTATGGTTTTATCACTAAATAACCTAATTTCTTCAAAACTTAATTCTTTTTAAATGAAATAAATCTTATCCTTGAGCTTTTGTTGGTCAAATGGATGCTATATGAAGAGGTTGTTTATATGTTCATGATAGAGAGGAAGACAGCATAATCAAAGCGTAACTCCTGAGAGGGGAGATTAGTATACATCTGTTTTGACTTATGCCTTTAGATTTGATTTTGTCCTTGTGCCGTAGGACAATGTATGGTGTGTTGGGTGGCAGAGGAGTGTGGCACAAACTAAGGACGGAAAGGATATGACTCTTCTTGGAGGTAAAATTTAGAATTAAATGTCACGAACTAATTTTACCTAGCGATTTATAAGTTGTGGAACAGTGTGACGGGGTTTGGATGTTAATATCTTTCTTTCTTTGTCTTTTTTACCCCTTTGCTTTGTTTCTGATTACAGATTTGGTACTTTCAAATAGACTCGTCGTATATGATCTTGAAAATATGGCCATTGGATGGACGGAATTCAATTGTGAGTAACAAATCAAATGACCTTTCAGCAAATTTTCAATTTTCTCTATTATGTTCTTATTTGGGGATTGTTTGTTTTAGCTTTTAGAAAAAGTAATTTTCAAATTATTCAAAAGACTTACAGTTGATTAGCTCCACTCAGAAGATCTTTAAACAATAAAGGATGTAAACAAGCACTTTTTAAGAAAGTGATTGTTTTAAAAAGTTGATCCAAGTAGTTTTTCAAAATAAACTGAACACACACTGTTTTTCTAAAAGTGGTCATTTTATAAAAATCATTTTTAAGTTTAAACAGACCCTTTAATGTAGCCCCATTTATGAATATGCGAATTCATTTTAGATCAACCTAGATCTTTCTTTTAGTTCTCTTTGACGAGATCAATACTCACTCTCCGCAGCCCATGCCATGATTTGTGAATTTAATGTTTCCAATAATTTTGTTGGCGGCTCTTCAGATTTTGTATATAGAATTTATTTTCTACCACCTTGGGGGAATTTTTCTGAACACTCCTGATTAGTAACATACCAATCAGGCAAGTTCCCTTTTGGCTTGTCGATGATACCAGAATTTTTAGCTCGAGTTAGATAAGTTTAATTTGGGTCAGCCTATTGGAGTGAGCTTTGCCAGTCATCCTCTGCATTCCCTGAAGCTATCATATGACTCTAATCTGAAATCATTGTTGTTTTTAGGGTTTGCGTCTACTAGAATGGCCTCTTTACTTTTTAGCCTTCTGTTATTGTTTCTTAGGCTCTTCTAGCATTAAAGTGAAGGACGCAACAACTGGAGCCGTGTATGCAGTCGGCGCACACAATATTTCTTCAATTTCCACCCTGTTAAACGGAAGAATATTGACATTCTTTGTATTAATAATGACCATGCTAAATAGTTTATTTATCTAGTTTTTAATTCGGAGGGATGGCATTCATTTGGTTTGGCTGTATTGTAAGTAGAAACCCCAGCACTTTGAGCGTTTTTATTCTTTACCCTGCTGGTTCGGCTGTTGCACTTGTTTAATTGGGTTTATCTATGTTGGCTGACATTGGTTTGGTAACTGTAAATCTCAGTAACATGGGCTTGCAATTTTAGTTATTATGATAATTTGTGGAATAGATTATAATTGACAAGGCAGATTTCACAAAGTTGTCCTCAGAAATTGAACAAGAAAATAAAGAACCGCCAGAAATAGTGCAATCTGGTATGCGTCTCGCTGAAAGCTGTCGTCCCTCTGGAAGAACTGGAAAACATTTCTGATAGCGTCAGGCTAAAACTTAGGGAGCGAGCTTAAAAAAAATGTGTGATTAGTTAGTTGATGTAGAAAAGTCACCTTAGTTGGATCAGGTGATGGATCTGGATCAATCTCCAAGTTGTCTTTTTGGGTGGGAAGACGACCACTCACATCTTTGGCAATGTCAACCAAGTCTTTTCCAGACTCGAGGGCAGCAAAAAGCGCTCGGGATGTCCAGAAAAATGTCTGAGCAACAGCGGACGAATTAGATAAATCCCAGGATTCTTCATGTTCAATGACTTGACCACTAATTTGGTTAAGGGTGAATCGGGAAGTAACTCGCAGTATCAGAACCCCCGCTATTCTACCAACTAAAGATTTGGGCTTCCCTTCAATTGTCCACTTGATACAGAGCACACTGGTCGACAACATCATTTCCTGCACACTCTGTGACCAAAATAAAATTAAAAATTATTCAAAGTCAAAGGCTAGCCGGTTGACTCGAGAAAGAACACAAGTCTAACCACGGAGGGATTGTTCAGAGCATCCCTAGCCCATAGCGGTCGTTTGTACTTGCCGCGACCGACAAAGCTCCTCAAAGGATCCTGCAAACTAGGAAGAATCTCAGCGAGCAAAATTATGGGATGCGTGGTGAATTGATGGGAATGGAAATAAACAAAGCACCCTGTATTTGACGGAAACAGCCAAAGTTGCAAAAGCTCTGTTGTCATCCCGAAGCTCAAGTATATCGCGAGCAAGTTGTCTTGCTGTGGATTCTACCAAGGGGCTGCTGATGCATTCGAAGTCATTGCATAATTCACCGAAGTCGATGCCATCAACAATCTTATCGGCATCATTGGCAACTGCAAGGAAATCGTTATCTGAAGTTCGGGCAAGTATTCTATTTATTGATTTATTGAGAGTGTAGAAGAGAGTAAAGAGAGGCGAAACCTCGCAATAAAAAGGAGTGGTTATGATTGTGAGGGAGGAAAAGGGGAGCCCTGCAGATCTTGGAATTTGAGGGGTAGCAGAGGGTGGCGACAGTAGAAGAAAGAGTGGCAACCATTTCTGCTCATTCAGCAGCTAGCCCCTGAGCCAGATATCTCTCCTGATTGGATTACGATTACTTCCACAGCCGCAACTAGAGGCTCTCTTTTCTCCCCACCCTCCTCTTGATTGCCGAACAAACAAATACCCTTATTATAAACTAGATTTAGGAGAGTAGAGGACACGAAGTGGCTAAAAGATCTTAATAATTCCGGCAAAAAATAGTAATAATAAAAGATCTTAATAAATTTGAGTTTATTTAATCAGGTTCTTGTAGTCTTCTTTTAATTTTATTAGGTTATTATACTTTCATTTGTTTTTAATCAAATCCTTATTTTTTTTTCTTTTTAATCAAGTCAAATTTTTTACTCTTTATTTTATAAATTCTAATAATATTCTTCTATGAATTAACATAATATTCTTTCATAAATATAAAATATAGTATTATTAAGTATAATACTTTTTAATATTATAATACTTCTATAAATAATAAGTTATTCTAATAATTTTATTTTAATATTCTTTCAAATTTTTCAACTAAACATATATTTATATTATTTATTTTATAATTTTAATTTTAATTTATTTGTATAATTATAAAATCCGAATCATAATAATATTTTTTTTTAAAATAGAATATAATTATAATTAATCATTCTAATTATATATAATTATTTATGCATAAATCCATTAAATTAATTATTTTTTTCTAATTATTAATTAAAAATATATTTTATTTTTATTTTTTTTAATTATAAATTAAATGGATAAATATTAAACTACAAAGACTTAATTAAAAACCATATGAAACTATAAGGACCTATAAAAAGGAGAGAGAGAAAACTATAAAAACCTGAATAAAAACATGTGAAATTAAAATTAAAAAGACCCAATAAAAAAACTACAACGATCCAATTAAAATTTGTTGAAATTATAAGGATTTGTAGATTAATTATCCCTAAAATTTAATTTTCAAAAGCATATAACTGACATATCAGACATACACGGAAAATACCAAATAAATAGTAAGCTGACATCTTTATAAAAAAAGTAGCGTTTCCAAAGATGTAAAATAAAATTGTACAAGTATTATAAATAACTATAGCTGCACAAGCAAATCTAATGATATTTTTTTAATTCTCATATAAACAATATTTATTACTTTGGAATTGCTTATTGAAGAGACAAATAGCAATATATTTTGTTTTAGAATGTTTCACCTTGGGAAAATTAAAATATAGATGACATCTTGGTAAAATTCTAAAAAAATACCATTTAAACTTCAAAATCTTAAATAAGTGATTTAACAATAAAATAATTTATTATTTACATTATTGTTCTTATTAATCACATTAACGACTTTGTCAACAGGATTTTGAAATTTAAAAGATATTTTTTTAGAATTTTCCCTAACATCTAATTCTATTTTATAATTTGTTGCCGCGTGTATTTTAAAAGGTTAAACAGTATATTTTATTCAAAAAATTATCATCACATACATCCGTGTGTTAGAACTTATAATATAAGCAATGTTTACTAACTTGTTATTTTTTACCACGTGCAAATTAAAAATCTAAATCACGTGTTTTCTTTGATATTGTATAAACAATTTGTTTTTTTTATATAATTTGTTATCCCATGCAAATTCCTTATTTTTTTCAGAACTAATTACCTATGGTAGAATTAAAAAATAAATAAAACTACACGAAAAACAAAAATTAATATCATCTTCGGTCTTTAATATAAGAGCTTTTTTTTATCGGATTATAAGAAGTAGTTAGAGGTTGGATTTATTACTAAATATAAAACATCATTCCATTTTTCCCTCTATATTTATCATTTATTTCTAAATCATCCTTATTGATTACACATGTTAAGGGAGTTTGCACGTAGTTTTAATGCAAATGGTCCAAGAGAACATTATAAAAAACTAACCCATATTTTTAGGAATTAACTAATTTTATTAATATACTCAAATTATTTAAGTAGATCTTATATTAAGTGAAAAAGGTAGTACTCCCTTCGGTCATAAATATAAGACAGAGTTGACTTTTTTTTAAAAGATTAAGAAAGCTAAATAAATTACTTAATCATATCATATGTTGTGTATTCTTAGATTATATATCAATTTATAATTTAAGAAAAATAGTTTATAAAAAATAATAAATATAAATATTTTAAAGCAATTTAATTAACTTTTTTAATATTTCTTAGGACCGAAAAAAGTATGAAATTTGGCGTGTGATTCATTAGAGTTGGTAGAAGAGTTTGGGCAATATTGATTTTGCAAAACTTTTTTTTTTTGAACGAATTTTAGGAATGGGGGTCAGACTTATCCACGATCCAAGGACAAGCTCCTAACTCATGATCAACTTGGGCCTATCCCTATGGGTACGGGAGCACAATAAGCATGCCCTTTTTTATCTGGCTCATAGGTAGGAATCATCGTAGCTTCACTTAGCTGTGAAGATGTCATCCCCAACATCAAAACCAGCTTAGGAATCAAACTCGCTCCATTTGTAAGAGTGTTTGCCAACTGAACCCACAGATGAGAGGTATTTTACAAACTTGATTCTTAACAAAATTAAATTTTCTATAACATGATTTGTATTTGGATGTTAGGACACTCATTTCACAAAACCTATATATACTTAACAAATTTATTTTTGATATTATCATCTGGTATCCGGTTCAAGGTTCGGGACTGCCTCTTCTAATACAGGCGTCTTCTCTAGGACTCGAACACGAGATTCAGAAGAATCTAATAAGACCTTACACGCTAGACCATATATATATATATATGGTCAAGCCATTCCAACTATATGTTGATATACTTAACAAATTATCATAAACCATTGTGGAAATAAACCGTTAGAATCCCAAACATATACAACTGGGTTTAAGGCACCTTGAGGCCCATAATAATAGGAGTTAACTAAAAGTTGGGCTCAGCCCAACACTTCAATAGCCAACCAAATTTCCGAAACATTCGGGTTCAGCCCATAATCATTCCAGCAATCATTCAAAATGATAGGCAAGCTACAAGGATAGAGATGGAAAGAAATGTAATAGTTCGTGACAAATTTATCGAGTTATTCAGTTTTTAACCTGCTTTTTTTCATTGCCTTTGATATGTATAACATGACTTGTTTTTTTAGAATAGGAGTACCCACACGCACACTACTATGGGCAGCCTTCTGCTGAGTTTTTTTAATTGCCTTTGATATGTATAACATGACTTGTTTTTTTTAGAATAGGAGTACCCACACGCACACTACTATGGGCAGCCTTCTGCTGTATGAGCAAGATTTCTAGTCACCCCAAGAGCCTAACCATCTACAGGAAGGTAGGGATCTTCGTTAATCATTTATAATCTCCAAAAGTTGGTTTACTCACGGCGAAGAAGTGGGGATAGAAATGGACCAAGTAGTCAAGTTGAAAACAACTGCACCTTTCTCATGCCATAAGTATAAGCCTACTGCGGGCACTGCCCACACCACATATTTGAGACCATACTTGATGTTGCTGTCATCATATTTGGATTAGTTTATATAAAACTTAAAAGTATTTTTTACATAAATTGAAACAAAACTCTTTTTACATACTTACCTCGTATAATATAAATCACGATTAAAAAAATACTTTTAAAAGTTTCAATCGTTATTCCAAACAAGTAAAATCATAATTTAGCAGTCAGATAAAGTCAAAAAACCAACAAAGTAAAAAAAAACAACAAAATACAATTTAAACTTCAAAATCCCAACTGTTACTTAAAAGAATATAGGTGTTTTCTTATCTTTTTTTTTTAAAAAAACAATTATATCAGAAATTGCCTAATATCTTGAAAAATAAATTAATGGAGACTTCAATCATACAAAATTTATAATTCTCCACACAACAGAGAGAGGACAGATTTCCAGACACGATAATATAGCCCGGTCCACCTCTCCGGTGTCCAATTCAAATTCAAGACAAAAGCAATCAATGGCTGAAAACGAGGTAGAGAAATAAAATTAGGAAAAATGTATGTATGTATGTATAATGATTAAGAAAATAGATGGGCAAAATAAATCATTTGCGTTTCCTCATCCCAGCCACGGCCTTGTCATCATCTTCACCAGGGACAAATCTTGGGAGATTTAATAGTGTGTTTACGCGAGAAACTCCTTCAAGAGCAGACCACTCATTTTCTAAATCGGCATCTATCATCTCCTTTAACTCTTCTTCATTGCTTTCCTCGTGTGACTTTTCATTACTTGCCCGGCAAGTTCCTGACCTTTCCAGAACAGTTGGTCCAGAAAGATCTACCCCACCAACTGGGTCGATTTGGTTTCCTAAACAAGGCTGCTCTTTAGAATTCATATGAGATGCACTAGATAATTTTGGCGAGTCAGAATCAAGGAAGAGGCAAACGACAGCGCAATCATCCACCTTAGAAGTTGGGTATTTATATCTCCAAGCCCGAACTGCCGACTCAACCAGCGCTCTGGCAGCAGAAGAACGTGCCGATGATGCTGCTATGATGTCAACAACTTCTTTGTTTGAGAGTACATCCCAAATCTGCCAAAATTAAATCAACAAACTTGAAATGAAATCAGAGGTAAGAAGTCAAATTAGATTAGACAAAGTAAGGCATTCATTAGCAATTGAAATTTCAAAAATGTCTCCCACCCCATCTGTTGCCAACACAACAAATTCATCCTTCTCATTGAGGCGTCGATAGGATATTTCTGGAACAGAAATTAGCCCAAAATCCTTAAGACAAAAATCTCCAAATGCCCGGGCCATGGCTAGGCCAGGGGAATCATTGTTGGGCAACCAGACTCGGGCAACCTCAGGTTCATCTTGAAGAGCAAAAACACGCCCTTTACATTTGCGAATTCTCTCTGCTTCGGCTGTTCAAGAGAAAAGGACACAAGGTAAGGCTTACTAAAAAGATTCAACAAGTACACTCGCAAAAAAATAGCCACCAAAACAAGACTTCCACAGACTACAATCATAAACCAACAGACAACAACACATTTATTAGCGATCAAGAGCAAGTCTTAGAATTCCTATCCTTCGCATTATTTAAGGCATAAGCCAACTACTCCTCCAGTCCATAATATAACGCAACTTTGGGGCGTTGATCTTGGTCTTGAATATAAGACATAGTTTCATATTTATCAATTTTTTCCTAATTTGTCCCAATTAATGCTCCCTCAGCAATAGTCAAGGAAGAGAAAGAATGAGAGAATTAAGGAAAGTGACTAGGGTTTTTTAGAAAATAAATGTTATATTAACCAACTCAATTAACTTTCTTAATCTCGTCAAATTAGGTAAATATATTTTATATTAAGGAGCGGAAGACTATTTAAATAAGGCAGGCATCCTGTCAACCATATTTGCACTTATGCACTCTATATGAGCTAAAATCTTTTCTCTCTCAGATTACATACCAAGAGATGTCAAACAGTAAATTTATATGTTTGAGAACACATGAGCGAGAAAGGAAACCTGAAAATGGAACATCCAATCTTTAATCCAACATTCACAAGCAGGAATGAAGAACTATGATATGAAAGGGAGGATGGCAAAATCTGTGTCCTTCAATCACAAGTTAACCCCAAATCCCCAATACATTTATTGACCCACAGAAATTTTTAAGTCGCATAATAGTAACAACTACCAACACAACAGACATTTTCTGCAGTCAATTAAGCATTATGTATTCCCAGCCTAAACAGACGTCATACGTTTTCAATTTAAGGTCCAGCTCAGTATTATTTAAAGCAAATTTTTAGATTAAGTATCCACAAGGACCACAACTATGTAGCCAGTATTGTTAAAGGCTGCCATCAGGAACTACTTCAACCCAAATATTTAAGCTATGAAGTGAAGGCGGATTGGTTGTATTAACATCTGCAGTATGCCCTCTCATACAAACCCAAGGGCTTGAAACATGGACATAGCACACACTTATTATTCATTGTGCAAGAACATAATTTTAATGCAAAGAAAGGTGGATGAAAGGATCGAATGCCTGACTAGTTGTCATCAAGACCCCTAATTCCATGTCAACAACTTCAACTCAAAATCTTAAATTGTTAAGTGATGGCCAACATTAGTTCAACAAGTATCCTTAACAGTTATCACCAAAATTTATCATGCGCAAGCCTCATTTCAGTGTCTGCTAAAAAGCCTACTGCCTTGCTGCTCGTGCTGCCATTATTGACAAAATAAAGCTTCCATCAACTGTATCAATGATAAATTGCGGGTGATAGAAGTCAAGACAAATTTATCTTATAAACATAATGTCAATGGAGACATAATTCTAGCAAAACAAAATTCTAAAGTTTATGAATGCCAAGTTTGATTTACTTTCTTTACTTTTGAGAAAAGAATGTGTTCCTTATTGGAAATGCTCAAGTTTTTATAACTATAGACCAAATCGAATTAAAATAGCAGTATGTATGGATATAGAAGAGTTAAACCTGACCTAAAATAAAATTTTCAAAACATCAGAAAAGAATCGGTGAGGGAAGCGGAGGAAAGCATAGCAGCTTCAGAAAACTAAAGAGTAGGTGCTTCAGGTATCTAAAAATATATGATCCACTTGCTCAAACTTATGGAGATGCTGTCATTATTCAAATTGGCGATTGGGAAAGGCCTAATTGGCAGCTTTCAACTACTTCATTGTATATGATAGATTTTTAAAGGGATACCTGGCATGACAGAGATACATTTGTAATAAGTGGGACCTGTGACAACTACATTACTTTCTCAAAGTACAGATCTAGAACAGGTTTCTCCAATCTGCCTTTCTGTCACTTGCTTATGATAGGAATAGATCAAGTAGTAAGCAATAACTTCATAAGTATTTGAACTTGAGTGGTAAAATGCTAATAAGATAAAAACTTCATTCGCCTGATTTAAGTCACTGCCAAAGAGGAAAAAAAGACAAGAATTAGTCAACAGAGACAAACCTGGAAGACTGGGTTTCAGATCAACTGTTAATTGAACAGCTGTAAGAGAATCATCTTTGTCTCTTGTACCCAGAACAGCTCTAGAGTCACCAACATTTCCAATAACAAGGTCAAGACCCTACAATGAAAACCGTATCGTTCTTAAAATAAATTATTTACATGCACAAAAGTCATAGCATGCATGAGGTAATTGTCAACATTACTAAGGTTACAAACTCTTACATGCTTAACTAGAGTCACAGCTGTAGTCCCACTGCAAAAGCAGTCAATACTTGGATGCATTTTCAGTTCCCTGTCCATAACCTTAAACGCCCTAAAAAATGACTCTTTAAGTGTTCGGAAGATCTCAGGGTGTTTTTCCATTTCTTCAGAATCAATGGATGCCCTGGAGTCCTCATCAGCAGATACAAAGGCAGCCTCTTCTGAATTCATAATCCCTGCAGTATTAATGCTTATCTCCTTGAGGACTTCTTCACCAGCTCCATTCAGTTCCCAGTGTGAACTCAGTTTTAGGGGAAGCGAATCCCTCACTCTTTTTGCAACCATATGGCCAAACGGACCGTGCCCATCAAAAACTCCACAAAAAATGGTATCGTTTCTCGAACAAAAGTTCTGCAATGCACAATAAATTGAATTCAGGAAAAAAACTACATAAAACAGGCTTAGGATAAACCAAATGACAGGCATCAATCATTGCAATTCAATGACTTGATATATATTAATGGAATAGCATTTCCCAAAACAGTTTGGAGCACATAATTTTTATAGGCAATGTTATATTGTAAAGAATTTAAGATGAGGTAAATCATGTATTAAAAAAAGGCGGTTCGTTGCCCGAATATGAACGGAACAAGATAAAAGAGGTAATTAATTTGGATATCATCGGAATAAAGCGCGAAAAACTGTGGCAAAGCGTAAACTTATGTTAAAATGGAAGAACCTTTCAATAATCAGCGTGCAAAAATGGGGAAAGATCTAACCTCCCAAACAATCATGGCGTCTTGATTTGTGCCTTTCTTGCCTTGTTGAGTGAACAAGGACGCAACTTCACTTGACCCATTCAGAAAAAGCCTCCCCGGAATTCTATGTAGGGGCTCGTCCCTCCAATGGTCAAAGGAAGAACTCCTTGATCCCAGTCTTTTTCTAGAGTTCTTCCGTCTACTGATACCCGAAGGTGAAGTGGGAAGAGAACTCCTGCTTTCCGCAGAGAAGCAGGACCCCATCCTGAGGGCCCTGAGAATGCTGAGAATGCACTCCAGACCAGCTGAGCAATCGCACCTCCTATGTTCTGTTGACGGATCCGTCACAGAGAGGAGGGGAAAACCTTGAGAAGCTGCAGGTGCAGGCAGTATTCCAGAAATAATTCACCAGCTCACCCGTAAATAACTGAAATACCAGTGAAGGAAAAAGGTTTCGACCGCAATAACAACTCAGAAAATTTCCAAATGATAAGCTCTTCAATCCCGTATTCGGGAAGAGAAGCTCCAATTTGTGGATGAAGCAGCAACTAAAAGAGCTCCCACTTGCTTTTGCTTGCTTTGCGTACTGGTAATCATAAAAGACACGGCATAAGGCGCAGATCTGCGTCATAAACATGCAGTAAATGTCATCGACAGTCGGAATTCCGCGACCCTGGAATCAGATACACAGACAGACACAGGCAGGGCAGTTTGATCATTCTCTCTTCTTCTTTAGATCGAGATGGGAAATAAAGATAGGAAAAAGGAAAGGAACAAATCCAATCCAATGTGAGAGTCTGTTATGTTTTGGGGGTTGTGGGGGTTGTGGGGTGTTGCAGAAATGAAATTGGACAAGTTGAATCAGAGAAATAATCGCAACCACCAACAACAAAAAAGATCGCCAGAAACCCACTCTCGAAACAATGCCACAAGGACGTGACCTGTTTAGACAGACAAACGGACAAAGCAATTTTTGGAGACTCGAAAGTTTTTTCTTTATTTTTTATTTTTATTTTATCTTTTATTTTTTATTTTTTTTGCCAGTAAGAGCCAAAAGGCTGTAGGAGAAAAGATTTCATGCGAACCTCTGTGTTTTTTTTTTGTTACAAAACCTTTGTGTTTTTAACAACAATAACTAATGAGCGTGTGCATATATTTGCGTTTCACCCCAATTCCCTGTGATAATAAATATCAGAAAAATTATATTTTGGATTACATATGAATCTCAAATATTGTTGAATTGGTGGTTATTTATAATCAATATGATGTGAGTTTGACTTGTAATTTTCTGACTTGCATGATGAATAATTGAATTTGAAAGTTGGACTCTCAAGTTATAAATTATGATTTTGAGTTTTTTGGGTTATGACTGCTAGAGGGTTATCAAAAATTAAAATTTATTAGAAAAGTACTAATTGGGTGAAGATATGTCCTGATCCTAATGGGTCTCTGGAGGAGGGGAAGAAATTTTTTAAATTTTACATATTTCATTTTTTATAATATGTAAATAGGAATTATATTTGAAAAATATTGGAGGAGACAAGGAGGACCCAATGTCTTTATCAACTTGAACGAAAATGATAACGATATAACTTGGACGTAGAAAACATGAAGCATGCCTCCATGTTTCTCATCCGTCCTTTTTTCCTTCTCTTTTCTAGCTTTCTTTGCTGTTCTTTTTATTTGAGAACATAACAGACATACACAATAAATAGAAGTTCAATGCATTTTACTCAAATATTAATCCCTTCTGATTCATCACGCATAATTTTCCCATTCTGATTACTAGAACTGAGTCCATTTCTTTATGCAAATTATACCTAATTCAATTAATTTCATTAAATCAAAATCAAATATATCCGTACGCTAATGTAAATCACAAAAAGAATATATCATTGACAACAATCTCAATTACTTATAATACTTATATTTAAAATAGTAATTAAAATCTTCAAATACGCAATATCAAGTAAATATATGAAAAAAATGTTATCTCAAATTATGTATATAAACACTTTTAGAATCCTCAACCATAATCTCAAACATGCTTTAAAATGATATCAGTGACCTTCAGTTGTAACAGATCGACTATGACTGCCCCATTCCTCTTCTTAACTCTCAGACACTACATTCCACACCAAAATTTTTTATTAAAAAAAAAAAAAGAAACTTTCAAACGCTTCAGATATGAATATGATCAGAAGAACCGTAATACGAGTTAATTCGGCAAAACTAATTCCAGGTCTTAAGCATTTCTTTTCTTGCTAACCGATAATCCATGGTTACAAAAATAAAATAAATTTGACAAAGCAAAATGGTAATCAACTCCAAAACTTGGAGCAAGAGCGGCCACTAAACAAACAAATGAGTCTAGTCGATAGTTCAATGTTTCATGGATGCAAGCTCGTTAATCCTGAACTCTTGTCGTTATCACTAGATGAAGACTCCCCAAGAAACTCTAATCTCAATTGCATCAATAGTCGGCCAAGATAATTTAAGCCTTCTCCATCCCGACCTCCGCCCCAAAACAGATCATGCGGTGATGCCTCAACAAGCACCGAACCAGCAGTTGAGATCAGCATGTTATTCAAGTGCGGGTAGATTGAGAACTTGCATTTAAGAGCTCTATACATTACTTCAATCTTTATGTTGCCCCAGTCAGGCCTTACCTGTGTACCCACCTAAATATCAGTTTCAGACTTTATCCAAATCAGGAAATAACCAATTCAATGTATATTCCAAGACGATATCATTGGCATATGCAGTAAGGATTAACACGCATGCTTTCAGAAGTAAATCATATGCAAAGGGGTCCAAAATTATTTATAGAAATCGTAAAATTTTCTTCATTTCCTGGCCTACATTTTAATAATCAGTGTTTTGGACCACTAAAAATAAGACCCGTGTATTTACATTCTGGCCCCTCAATATTTTTATTATAGCCTCGCCTCTTTATAGGATAGTTATACCAGATCAGGTCAATGCATACCAAATCAGGTCGCTGTCTCTGCATCGACCTTCCTATTCTCGCAGCTTCTTCTGGACTTTCTGCAGATTTGATCCTTTCAACGCATTTATGAGCAAAAGGGTCATTGACCCCAACAAATTTGTGTGCCTACACATTGTGTTATATTTCATACGCAAACAAACATGACTGCAACGATTAGAATTTATGCGGAAAACGCAAAAGTACCTGGTAGTAGTGCTCCACACTTAACCAAGTTGCATAATCACCATTTCCATCAGGCATTTGAATGGGATGAGGTGAAAAATTTGAAAATGCACCATAAGGATCCCACGTTTTATAGAAAAATATGATGCTAGATTCATAAGGTGAGACAGTAGGATCAACGGCAAAAGTCTCATCCACTGATGGGATAACAGGAGTCAGATCTGGTATAGGCTGAAGAAACCCACTTACTAGCATGTCAGGTCCAATCTGCATTACACTTGCCAGTGAAAAAATATCAAGAACATGGTAAGATCTGGTAAATCATGTCCAATTTAAATATCTAATACTAGACAATCTGGTAACCATGTCCAATTAAACAGACAATACTAGAAGCAACCAAAATTTCACCTCCGAGATATTTAAGGATATGATAGTTAGGTCAATACATGCACCAATCAGATGAAGATATACTTGATATTTTGAAAAAATTATTACCAACCTGATTGTAGCAAACATCAATTAGATCTAAGGCCTGTGACATCTCAACCATCCCAAGCTCACCAACAGGAGATGGTGCACCTTTCCCCCCGATAATTTTAGGAGCAACAAATGCATAAACCTGCAGACAACATAAATTACTATCATACCAGTTAATAATCAAATCGAAACGAGACAGCCACCAAAAAGCTTTGTAAACCTAACCATAAATTTCCAGCTAAACACAATTATTTTAAAGCACATAGCAATTTGTTTGGATATTTTTCACCAAGACTTGCCCCCTAGACAAAGAATTAAAGGCAGATATTCACAAGCTCAGCACCAAAAATCAAAAGGTCTGACAGATGACCTATTTCTTTTTTTGGGAAAATTACAATCAGGTCCCAAACAAGAGGCAAAATAAAAAAAATGGTTCCATAAAATCTCAAAATGAAAAAAAAAAGTCCCAAGAACTTGTCAATAGAGCCCTTGGACTTGTCAATGACCCGCTCCTGGAGTTGTCAACAGGACTATTTCTTCATTTTGCCTCTTGCTTGAGAACTGATAGTAATTTTCCCTTCTTTTTTTCTGTTCCAAAGACAGATAACCTATTTCAGAGTATTCAAACAGCAAGAGTCAATTCTAAAAGATGTCTTGCCAGCAGTTCGATAAAATCTGATACTATTCAGCCCATTATAGTGACCACAAGTCCACGATAAAAGCAAATATCCAACCTCCACTAATAACCCAACCCTGTGGATTTTTACACAGCAGTCCAAAAAAGCCAATAGTTTGTATCAATAGAGCATATACACACTACATTGCATGGTTAAAAAACAGCATCTGGTAACTATGGCTGAGCTTTCCAAAAAAATTAAACAAAATCCACTAGTGGCCATTTATTAGGGGCCATCTGTTATTGACACCCATATATCTCAACAGGTGGTGCGACATCATGTCTTTCTTAAACAAAAGATATTGAATCCATCTAACTCAGCTTCTTCAGCTAAATAAGCACGATATCTCAGTAGAAACACATCACAGCGAGCAAACAGATATTTTAGGCATTTCAATGGGCTCATAGCCACCCCTCAAAAGAAAAAGAAAAATAAACAGGCAGAAAGAAAATAAAACTAACTACCTCACAAATGAGGTATCACTATCCAATCCAAATAACCCCAAGCTAACTAAAGGTATCACCACATCCCAATCCACACTTGATTATACACCTGCGAAAGCTTGACTTCCCAATCTCTATCCAGCGTATCAACGATCCTTCACACCACCCTACATCTACTTCTGACTCCCTCTTTACAGTCCAGTTGACTCAAACTGCAGAACCAAACGGACCATTATACAATCTCCTTTCTTCATCCTTGAAATGACAAACCCTAGAATCTTTAGGTTTCCTATTTTGTGCTCTATAACCTCCAATCCACCATCTAACTCATCCTCATTCAAATTGTTTGCTGATTTCTTCTCACCGTCCACATCCTCCAACTTCAAGCAGGCACCATATTCACCTATAACTTCATCCGTCCCTTTCAACATCTCACAATACAATTGATCATCATCCTGCTGACAAAAAACATCACCATAGCACATGCATTGGTGACTCACCATCAAAATTATTACCATCATTTTAAAGTTTGCTTCTCCAAAGAAGATCAGCCTCTACCATTATCCACACTTCAGCAAGGGCAGAGAGGGACGGAGACTTTTTTATAACATTTTACAGACATTAACTTATTCTAATATCCTGCATAAAGGATCAAACGAGAAGCTTCTTGTAATATTATAAAGGTTTCACATTAGTCCATAAAAAGAGGTTTCACGTTAATCCACTCCCAACAAAAGAAAATGAGCCAACAAGGATAAATAAAACCTTGTGAATTACTCCAGATGAAATGGCAGATGCAGCCAAAGTTCCTCCACACTCCCATAAAATTGAAAGATACCCGCGATCATGAAAATACTCCATAACATCTCGGGGATTTAGTATGTCAAACTCCACCACTTCAACACCTTTAGATGCAAGCAGTTTTTGGAAGCTCCTCCTAGCACCTCTTTGTGTTACAACTATTGTAGAGGCCTCTGACATGTCCCATAGGTTTGCTTCCTCAGGAAGATCAAGAGTCTGGGACGATACAATGCGAACTGGCATATGCCCGCCTCCATGTCTTGCTGTCAATCTTGGATCTAATTCAAACATGAGAAAGTATAAAAGTTCAAGAACTATCAAAGTCGTGTGATCATCATGATACTTACTGTCCTTTCGAACTGTGTTTCCACCAACAATTATAGCATCACTTCTACCACGTAGATCGAAAACTAGATTTCTAGATTGCTTGCTGCTTATCCACGCTGCATGCCCACTGCTAGTAGCAATTTTTCCTAACAGAGTAAAGGGACTGTTATAATTTTAAGGGTCTGTTACGGAGGTCAAAAGGGAAAATCATTCAAGAAAGGGGAAAGACAAATACAAAGGAAAAGCTTAAAACTGCTGACACGATGCTCACCATCAAGGGTCATGGCAAACTTGAGAACAGAGAAAGGAAGTTGTGAAGCAGCTCTGAAAATCAAAGGCGCATTGACATGAAAACATGCTTTCTGAGCTTCCTGTAATACATATTTCCAATATTTCAACGCAAAACTAAAAAGTAAACATCATGTTAATGCACAATAAGACATGAGATTAGAAAAAATGTTTGATGCACACCTCAGTAAGTTTACTTTTGAGATCCTCCCCAACAACATCAACTTGCACTCCTTGACTTCTGAATGCACGCACAGCATTGCCTCGCAGATTTGGTAAGGGATGTCTCATTCCAATAACAACTCTTTTAACTCCTCCCTAGTTCACACACATTGTCATTTATGAACTAAAAAAAAGGCAAAGAAAACTAGAGTTAAGATAATCAAAGATGAGAAGTGGGGCTAGTAGCATGAAATAAAGGCATATAAAGGGCAAACCTGAACAAGAGCAGATACCGCAGTGTGGTCACCATGACAATCTCCCGGTTCCATGTTGAGATAAGCGGTACCACCACAGCTATGTTGACCTGCAGCCTCAACAGCCTGAACCTCAGCTGGTTTAGTACCTTGGGCATAGAGGAACCCCTCCCCAACAATGTTGCCAGAGGCAGTAGCTAATACACAGCCAAAATTGGGATGGGGAGAAGTGAATCCAGCCGATTTGTCAGCTATCTCGGCTGCTCGCTGGATGTAAGCTGAATCAAGTACGCAGGTTCCATTATTGTGGTTTTTAAATGATGCCTTGCATGTAAGGGAAGGACCATAAGCCTTGAGAAAGAATAATGCCATAAGTGAAGCTCCTTTGGACTGGCTTTGTTGTGCTTGATGAAATTAAGCAACTGAGAAAGGACAAATTTCTCCTCTCTATACAACACCTGCAAAGAGAGAGATGGGGCCTACAACATCCATAATCAATAAATAATGTCATAGCGCCATTTAAATAAAAAAGTGCTTTTAATAATAATAAAATATTTTAATAACAGTATTTTTTTGTTTTATGAATTATAGAAGAACAATATTTATGTAAAACATGACCAATCAATTGAACAATGTTTTAAGTAAAAGATGAACCAACAATTGAACAATATCTTTTTGATGTGCTATCTGACAAAATCAATGCCAATTTCAAGTTTAGGCACAAATAAATTAAAAAAAATAATGATGTCATTGTCTCGACAATTGGCAACTTAAAAGGAGACGAATTTCTTAAAATCTAAAGTTGATATGCATGATATTTTTGGACTTTAATTTCCATTTTAGAACCATCATCACCTTTGTCTGAACTATCATTCATCTGTGTTCAAGTTTGCCATTGCATCTCCCAAAACAGTTTTGTGGACTTGAGCACCATTACATCATATTGCTTTTTTCCCTTTGCTTGCTGAGGTGCTTGTGTTCAAAAAGTTAAAGCAAAAGATGTTTACTTTCTAACTTTCTTAAAAGATGTCATTACACGTTTTGGGAGAACCCTCCCATATTGCTTGGCTTCACTCAAGGTTATCACAAAATTACCAGTATAAAATAAAGCTTCTACAATTGTAAAGAAATAGTTGAACGTTATTAACAACGTGCTAATCTTTTTAGAAAGGCAATCACACACATGAAAGGAAAACGAAAATAGAAAAAGTCAAATATGAGATAAGCCGCATGTAGTTTATCACGTTGTGATCATCAAAGTAGAACTCTCCACCTTCTACATGAGTAAAGCAGGCATTTTACATTAAGCCCTCAAATTATAACTATCTGATATGCAGCCTCACTCTAATATGTATGCAAAACAGAAAAGGATCCAAACTCTAATGTACTATGCATATATACTAACTGACAAAGATCCAACTGTGATATGCCAAAGAAAAGAACTCTTCATTGTGATAAAATTAATAAACAACCTTCAAGATATACTGAACAGAGAAGGAGGGAAGATTTAATTTAAAATATTCCTCTCCCTTTCCCGGTAATCCTCCCTCTCACTTTCTTCCTTCAAAACCAACCCCCCTCCTTGAAATCTCACGACAGACTCACCCTCATTCTTCACTTGATCTTATTATAATCATTTTGAGTCATCTTGACACTCACACAAAGGTCTGATTTTCCATGCTTATACACCAAAAACCTCAACTTCATCTTTTATTTGTTTAAAAGATCTCCTATCGATGCCTATTAGAGTGAGGCTGCATATCAATTGCCTATTAGAGCGAGTTTGGATCTTTCATCAAAACTGAGCATGTCAATTTCAAAGTGAGAAAGACCTAAACACACAAATGCCTATACACTTGCACGCACATACAAAAAGAAATCGTATCTTTTTAATAAAGGGGCTTGGCCGTTGGCTCCAAGAGGAAGACGAGCGACTCTGCATAAACATCTTATCAAATAAACTGATGCATTACGAGCGCGCGCGGCCGTACAGCCCTCTCCAGGTAAGTGCAGCGTAGATTGTGATTTATTGCATAGCAATATGAAGCAAAGCATGAAAGGAGAGATTTAGTGTAAAGTACCCAGGGAAGTGAAGCGACTCACTCAAGTGAGAGACGAGGCTGAGACCGAGCTCTGCTTCCGACTTCAACTTCAGAGAAGAGGCAGATCGCAGTTGCAATCCAAGTGATAGCGAGACGCTCCGCGCAGTGAGGACTGAAGGCGGTGGCCGCCGATGGTTGATTGGCGATGCGAAGTGAGGAGGCGAGAGGATCTTAGCCGATCAGATCAATCAGTAGAAGAGGGAGCGGCGATGGGGTTAGGGTAGTGAGCTCAATGGAGCTGCTTCTTCGGGATTTTTATTTGGACACCCTGGGGGCGTAGGAACGAATGCATTTTTAGTTTTTTACCCAGGAATCCTTACCAACCGTTGACTTTCTTTTTCTGTTTGGAATATGGGGAACGACACCGTTAAAGCCGAGGCACCCGTACTGATGGCATGGCACCATAAATAAATAGGATGCAAAGATAGCTATGAACATTTATAAAGGATTGAGAAAACGTCCGTCAATTGGAGTCCAACGTGGCAAGAGCCTAAGTTATAAATATCACTTCTTCTCATTGTTTTCCTCTCCGGAGTCTCCTCCATACTTCAGCCATTGCTCTTCTTCAACCATTCCTCCATTGCTCCACCATTCTCATATTGTACCTTTGCCATAAACAATAAAATCAAATTGTAGAGACAAAAACCACCCTTAATTCGTAAAATGAGGTAGTACAGTGAAGTGTAACAGAGTAAGAAACAAGACTAAACTAAATTGCTTTGCATTCAAACAAGAAAAAGCTCCGTTCCTGGTACAACTATAAAGACGCAAACGAATAAGCCAACAATCAATATTTTCATACCCCAAGCACGAGTTTTTGGATGTCTTGATCCTAATGTGGTTGAGATGGATTCGGGCAACCTGAATATCGAAATTCGACGGGTAAATGAAGAAAGTGGCGGCCTCTTGGAGAAGGATGAGGAAGAATGCGCTGGAGTAGTGGACATATTGAACGTTTCGACGACTATAAGGAGGATGATAGGTAGGGATTCGACAAATCTACCTTTAGTGGCAAGGCATCGCTTGAAATACTCAACAATGACGGTAGTGTCTACAGCAATGGATGGTGTCGGATGCAGAAAGGTTGCGGTTGCAATTCTTTAGGCCGAAAGGTTCCATCTTGATGACAAACCTCAAAATTTCGCTCTAAACCCGAGACCCATTTGTCGTTGGATTCCTAATTTCGTGGGTGCTTTAGTTGCTGTTGACAAGGCTAGCGCTAATTTCATGTATGTTTCATAGTCTCAATTCTCACTTTACAGAAGGATTTTGCTTCAGAGGAGGAAAGTGGGAGCAGGTAGAGAAAAGAGAAAGTGATGCGTATGACGAAGAAAGAGGGGTGAGGAGTGAGAGGCGACACAATGAAGACCATATGAAGAGGAGGAACTTGTCTTAGAGGGGAAACATGATGCTGCCATGGAGGGCCAGATGAAGCTGGTGGGTAGGTTTGGCTGAAAAAGAAGCAGGGGATGAGGAAGAAAGAGCGATGATAGTTGAAGAGGGAGAGGAGTTTCTCCTTGTGAAGCAAAGAGAGGTCATGTGTTCACACTTCACTACCACGAAGGATATGATTTTGCCTACTCAATGTCCATGTCATCTTATTTGGTCAAAATTTTCAAGCTCACAGTCAACATATCTTAATTTAATAGTGGTAGCATTTCAGGACTCTTTTTAAATAATCATAAATATTTTTACCCGTAAAAATTATTTATGGTGCTAACAACTCTTTTTAAAAAAGATTATAAGCATTTTTACTTATTTACTCTAGATTAATATATCATTTTTCAATATAAAAACACAAGAAGAAGGCTAAAGGTGGAGGCTTGAAAACAAAATAAATAAAAATGGTGCTGGGTGGGTCTGTAGGTGAAAATTGAAGTGTGAAGTGTAAAAAGAATAAATAAAAATATGTATAATGTGATATTGTGATGTGGTTTCACTCTAAATTTTAGTTATTCTGTCATAACTGAATTATTTTCGCATTAACCACATCAATAATTGGAAATGAGTTATTAAAACTTAGAAGAAAAACACCAAGTTAACTGAAATCGATAATCGAACTGAGTTTGGTTTGGATTTGCTCACCTCTAGCTAGGGGTCTATAGATATTTTAAAATTATTATATTTTTTTAGAGTTAAGGTACACCCAACAACTCAAATATTTTTCAGAGGCATCGAACACCCTAAATACATTTAGTTGTACAATATTACCCATAAAATACTAAAAGGCAATGTTTGCATTGCCGGACTGAACTAGACAGTTAGACCAGTCCGACCCTCAAGCGGTGATGAGAATGAGCTGACTCTTAGCTTCAAACTGCTTCAGTGGTTCAAGCGGATCAAAGTCGGACTTTATGCTGAAAGCCGAAATAAATCAAGTAACAGGAGTGGGTGGATAGCTAGACAAGCAGAAATGATAAGCAAAGGAGAAAAACATGATCGATACATAAAGAGATCAAATTGATGATAAGACAGAGAAGCACTAGTACAAAATATAGGATTTACACCTATTTTTTACACATGACCAAACCAGTAACGTGTAGAAAGAATGACCGGTGGCATTTTTGTAAATATATTAAGATAAAATGACTTTCTACACGTGTTGAAAAGATAACACGTGTAGAAAGAAAAAGTTAAAATTTATTTTCTTTAAAATAAATGAAATGAAATTTATTTTTAAATTATATAATTTTTTTAAAAAAAAGAATATAACTTTCTGCATCGGTCTCATCTAAAGAGGTGTGGAAATAAATTTTTTAATCACTTTCTACACCGGTTGGATCTTAACTGGTGTAGAAATTGCCACAGCAACTCAAAACGAGAGCAAAAAAATTTTTTTTTAAATAAATAAGAATATTCTACACCGGTTAGGCCAGAACCGGTGTAGAATCTATCACTATCTACACCGGTTGAAAATCAACCGATGTAGAAAATATCACAGCAATTAATCAGGAGAAGTAATTTTTTTAAAAAAAAAATAAGCATATTCTACACCGGTTGGGCCTCAACCGGTGTAGAATATATTTTCTACACCGGTTACAAACCAACCGGTGTAGAAAATATCACAGTAATTAATTCAGAGAAGTAAAAAAAAAATTAAAAAAAATTAGAAACTATCAATTTCTACACCGGTTGAAGTCCAACCGGTGTAGATAGTTACAGTTTCTATACTTAAAAAAAACAAATCAGGTCCTCTCCCTCCCTCCCTCCAATTCATTTGCTTTTGCCGCTAATCTCACGCTCTGCTGCGCACGACCGCCGAACTTTCTGCCCTAGCTGCTACCTCGAGTTTAGACTGCTCTCTCTCTCATTGCTGCCGGCTACCTCGTGCTCACCGGGATGACGCCACCGTAAGTTGCTGCCTCGGGTCTGTCTTCCACGGTATTTTACTGTGACCTTCGCTATTTTACTTCCTTTTGTTTTCCCCTTGTGGCTTGTGTTTTATTTCCAAAGTGCTGTCTATTTCCATTTTAATAGATTCTTTCCTTTTTCGGATTTGATTTTTGTTATCTGGTGCATCTGGACTATGTCTGTAGCTTGATGAGATCGCTACTTGCTGTAAAACTTTTAGCTGCTCAGGAATATGCAACCTCAAATGGATTACCTATTCCTAGAAATGTGTTGATTCCTCGAACTAAAGTGAGTTCTTACCTTGTTTTTATTTTCACTCTGCTTGCTGTCATTTACATACATTGAAAAGTCTTTTTCCAGAATCTGGTCTAGCTTGCAACAGCAGGCTCAGCACACCACCAGATAAATTATTTATTCATCCGTATATTTTAGTGTCACGTTCAAGTATTTGAATGGTTGTTTATGAAAACATGCTACCATATGATACATTGTAATTGGTGGCGCTGCTCTACCTGTCTTTCTACTTATTTTAAATTATCAGTAAAGAAATTGAAAGAAATTATAGACATATGACTGAAACCATGAATTTCTGTTTTATCTTTATTCTATTTGTTAAATTGAAAGAAATCATGGACATATAATGTGGTTGTGTTCCCATATTGGAAGGTCATAATTGGTTTATTTTGCATAATAAGTTGCGCTCTTGCCATTGTGTTCACGCTCAATTGTTCCTATTTGCTTTGCTGAGATATTTACTCAGTTATGTTGTTTTCAGGGTTTTGTTTCAGCAGTGAGTCATATGCGCTCATTCGTTCCTGCCATTTATGATGTGACTTTGGCTATTCCTAAAAGTTCTCCTGCCCCTACAATGCTGAGACTTTTCAAGGGGCAACCACCAGTGGTAAGGGAATCATTGCTGAGATTTAAAAGCAACTGCATTGAATATTTTATTCCCCACTTCTCCTTTTCTGCTGCCACATGATCTTCTACTGCTAAATTTTTATTAAAGTTCTTGCCATGCCTTTTTCTTAAATATAACTTTGTTGTAGTTTTCCTGGAGTTTACTTTGGTTCTTTTGTCAACCAATCACAAAGTTTGTTATTCGATGGAACTTTCATTATTTCTTTTTTTTGGGTGTGTTACACAGGTTTCCTACTAAGAGCACTTTATAGGCAGAATATGTAATTGCTGAAATTAGCTTTGTTGGGATTATGAATAGGAATGAGATGCTGAAAGAAGTGAGCCTGATGCTCAGTCTCTCGAGAGTATTGCAGTCTGTTGCACAAGTAGTATATCTGCATGACATTGTGTATTAATAGTATATGATTGTCCTTTGGAGACCGTGCATTTAGTAGGTCGGTGGCTTTGGCTGTAGTGGAACTTAATGTGTTTGATTTTTATGCAATTATGTTTGTGGAGTGGACTCTGGAGTTTATTATTCTATTGATGTAGGAGCACACGGACTATCCAAGGCTCTTACTTCAGAGCAGTTATATTTTACTTCTACCATTTCTATGAGACGCATGGCCATCAGTTTTAACACAACTCCCTTATTTTGGAGGGTTTTTTAAGTCTATGCTGAGAGTACCTCTTATGGACTTTAAATGGTTTCCTTTGTTTGAGGAGAAGAAAAATATAACAATCACTTTGGTGCTTTGGTTCTGAAAACCCTGGCTTTATTTATTGATTTTCGGCCAAGCACTAGTTTTCAAAGTTTAAACCTTTGTTTGCATTTGGCTTGCTTCTTTAAGAGGATTTGTTTTCTTACTTGTGGTTGTATGTCTTTCTTATTTTCTCTACGCTGGGGCCGGGGGTTACTACTCAATAAATGGTTGTTTTAAACCTTCAACTCTTATGTGTACTCATTTTCCCACAACAGGTTCATGTGCATATCAAGCGGCATTTGATGAAGGAATTACCTGAAACAGACGAACAATGCAGGCACTGAGTATATTTAGCACATTTAGATGCATGGATAGCATAATTCATTTATATTTCAGGCTTACTTTTTACATGCATATTGTTGTACTCTAAGATGTAGTGCTATTTGATTAATATTTTTTGTTTCTCTTGCATCTGTGTTGTTATATGTGCTTCAACTATGATTTATTTTTTAACATCTTTCAACAACGCTCAGGTTTCCTTGGAAGTTCTCTAGCAGTGATGAAGAAATCATCAAAAATGTTGCTGGTACGTCTCTGATTGTAAAGTGGTCCTTGTGCTTTCCAAAATGAAAAGATGGAATGGTTCTTGTTTTGCTGAGGTTATGATTGTTTAATCATTTGATCATGGATGTTCATGCAATTTGAAGTTGGGGTATGAGTGTAGGGATATATAATTGATGTATATGAACTCATTATCAGCAGCATAACCACTTGCTGGTTAAATTTATCACTGTTGGCATACTTTTAAAGTTCTATGAATGCAGGTAATTGGTTGGTCAATGTGGTTTTCTGAGTATCTTTTTCTGGAGAGAAGTTGGGCCAAGGATGAAAACACATTAAAGGTATGACTTGTTAAAACATAGTAAGCATATATTCTGCATGCATGTAAGAGATTCATATCTGTGCTTCTTATATAGATAGCTCATATCTGAGGGAACAAACTGAGAGTTGAGCTCTTGGTGCATGCATAGTTATCTTGTTCACATATATATATATATAATTAATATAATATAATGCATGTTCTTCTATGAAAATAAAAAGTATTTTTTTTTTCAAAACTGAGTTTCTACACCTGACATTAGAGTTCACGTGTAGAAAGTGTGGACTTTCTACACGTGACCTCTAACGTCAGGTGTATAAAGTTCCCCTTTTCAGACTTTCTACACCTGACGTTAGAGGTCACGTGTAGAAAGTGTGGACTTTCTACACATGACCTCTAACGTCAGGTGTATAAAGTTCCCCTTTTCAGACTTTCTATACCTGACGTTAGAGGTCACGTGTAGAAAGTCCACACTTTTTACACGTTACCTCTCATGTCAGGTGTAGAAAGTCCCACTTTTTCAGACTTTCTACACCTGACATTTTACGTCCGGTGTAGAAAGTCCACACTTTCTACACCTGATGCGGTAGGTCAAGTGTAGAAAGTTGGACTTTCTACACGTGATTTACGACACATGTAGAAAGTCTGGATTTTCTACACCTATTGTTTCTACACGTGTTTTATGTCAGGTGTAAAAAGTCGTTTCCGCCACATGTAAAAAGTCTTTTCTGCACTAGTGAAGGGAAAGTCGGGCATTGCTATTGTAACATCTTAGCGTCCTGCTCTCAATATTGTGCACTTTGAGGCCCATCACCCCTCATGGCTTTAAAACGCATCAAAAAAGGGAGGTATCTTCTAACTGATATGAGACATAACAATTGTCATATTGTGTGTTTCATTCTTCTATTTTTATCCTCAAGAAGAAAGCGATTTGTAGAGAGAAGGAGAGGGGATATTTTTGAAAAGATCAAGAAGTAGGGAAGACAAAGGGAGTGAGAAAGTGATCTGCAGGGAGAGTATTGTCCATCGTTTAAAAGGGTGAAAGGTTGTTTTAACAAATAAAAAATTATTAAAAAATAAATTGATGGAAGAGTTTAGGGAGGGCATGAATCACTTTTTTATTTTTTATTTTATTGGGCTTTTTAGTTTGTACCTTCCATAACAAAATGAAATATTTTTCATTTATTATTTTTTATCTAAAATGCTAAAGTATTATTTTTAAATATATAAAAAAAATTATGGTATTGCCAAATAGTGTTTTTTTTACTAAAAACATTATATATTATAGGGTGAAGATGCAATTATATCCATGAACATTTCTTGAAAGAGCTATCAGTATATTAAACATTTTTTGTGTGTAAAAATACTCATGAACATTAAAACATAGACTTATAAAGCCAATTCTATTAACTTGGGCTAACGATGTTACTTTTTTGTTCATATAGGCCCCACCTATTGTTTTAACCAAAAAGTAATACCATGAAGTGAAGCTAATGAAATTGACATTATCAGTCTATTTTTTAATGTTCATAGGTACTTTTAAACCTAAAAAATGTTTATTGTGCTGGTAGCTCTTTCGAGAAATGTTTATGGATAGAATTGCACATTCGCCCTATATTATAATGCCATGTGGTGTTGAATTGTTAGGTTGATTGTTCACCTATTAACATGTTGCCCTCAATTGTTTCATTTTGTTAGAATATAGGGCGAAAGTGCAAAAATACCCATCTATATGTCTCGCATGTACATCTAGCACCATATACAATCCTTGGGTGCAATAATACCTATGATCTTTAAAAAGGGGAAAAAATACCAGCTCCATTAATGAAGGAAAACGTTTGTTAATTTCTAGTTTGTGGGTCCCACTTTAATAATTTTTAAATAATTATTTGATGGCGAAGGATCAAAATTACCCACATCTACATATCCCACATGTGCGTCTAGCACCATATATAATCATTGAGGTGTAAAAATACCTATGATCATTTAAAAAATAGGCAAAAATGCCAGCTCCGTTAATTAAAGTAAATGTCTATTAATTTCTAATTTTGTAAGCCTACTTTTTAATAATTTTTAAATAATTATTTAAAAAAACCCTCACCCTCTCTCTTCCAACAATCCCTCTCTCTCTCACCCTCATCTCCCCCCTAGAGCTGGGAATCAGGGCCAACCCTTTTAGGCTCGGGGTAAGAAAAATTGTTTTTTTTCAAGGCCCGGCCCGAGAGCATGTGGGCTAGGACTGGAAGTCATTTTCATAAGATTTAACTACACGCCTCATGTAATAAAACAAATACAGTTACTAATTCATAATCAAAAGTAAAAAATTGTGTCCACAAACAGTCTCACACAGAGTATAAGAAGGCAAGAAGTTAAACACTCTAAGCAATATGAGTATGACGACTATTATTTTCATCTTTTTGGCCACTATCGTTAATTTCAAGGAAATTTGATTGTATTTAACTTTGAGTAGTAGGCTCTGCTTGAGGGCTTTATTCAGCAATGAATGAGCTTAGAGCTTCCACCTTTGACTTTGACACAGTGTGAGACGAATGGGAAGGAACAGTCGAATAGAGTTGACGCTGTCGCGCCGAGTTGCCACTGACCACTGAGTTTGCAAGATTGAGTATGTGAGAGTGTGAAACCAATTAAGTCTGAGAATGAGAGACTGAGAGTGAAATGCGGTGCAAAATTTAACAAGTTTTGGATTAGGTCTTAGGGTGGAGGGGTACGAGTAGGGGGCAGGGGAATTAAAAAAAAGAAAAAAATTAACAGCCCTAACGGGCCTGCCTTTTTAAGCCATCGGCCTTACAGGGTTGGCCCTTTTAGGTCCAACTTCCTTTAGAGGCTTCAATTTTTAAGCATTGCTCTTGATTTAAAAGGGCTTAAACGAGCCGGCTCGACGGGCTCAACCCGATTTTCTGGCTTTACCCCCTCCAAACCAGAGCCCAGGGGTGTTTAAAGTCCAAGTTGGGACCAAGATTACCTTGTACCAGGTCCTATCCCGTTAAGAGGATAAAAGTTGAAAATCAATCCCAATCCTATGAAAGTCTCGGTATCATCGGGATTGTGAGTTTCCTAGAATTGTGATTGGGAAATCCCAGCTTTTTTTAAAAAAATAAACTTAAAAAAATCATTATGTTAGTTAATTTTTTTATATTCTATTGTTTAAAGCAATCATTTAACAACTAATAAAACCATAATAATTACACAAATTGATCTAAAGTTGAAGAATAACATCATGATCTTCTTCTTCATTATTATCTTTATACAATATATAGTTAGGATTAGTATCACGATATATACGGTTTAACTCCAATTAAATATTTGATACACATCTTATTAAAGGATAATTTAACTTATGTGGTAAAAAATAAAAAAAATGATAACTTAATTTATAGGGTAAAAAAAGGGACCGAGACCAGGATCTCAAGGGTGATCTCGATTCCTGTTCCGGTCTCGATCTCGAATGGGATGAGAAATCCCCTGTCAAAATGTTCAGGACCGAGTCAATACTAAAAATTAACGAAGTTGGTATTAACGGAGCTAGAAATTAATGAACGTCTGTTTTCATTAATGGAGCTGGCATTTTGTCCCATTTTTTAATGATCATAGTTATTTTTTCATCCAAGATTGTGTATGGTGCCAGACGCATATGCGGGATATGTATATAGCTATTTTTGCACCTTTGCCCTTGAAATAATTATTTAAAAATTATTAAAGTGGGCCCACAAAATCATAAATTAACCGCCATTTGCCTTCATTAACGGAGCTGACATTTTTGTCCTATTTTTTAATGATCATAGGTATTTTTACACCCAAAAATTGTATATAGTGCTAGATGCACATACGGATATGTAGATAAGTATTTTTGCACTTTTGCCCTAGAATATATATTGTGAACATTGTTAACTTTTTCATCAACTTGGATTAATTATAATTATATAATTATATATGTATATAATATTATTTAAAATTTAATTATTGTATTACATGTCCCACTAGACGGCTCGACCATTTCAACCGCTTGAACTATGACCGGCTGACTTTTCCGGCACCACATCTGGTCCGTCTCTTAAAATATTGTTAAAGGGGAGCAATTCCCATCCTAGTTGAAATAAGGTTAACTTTACTATTAATTTACTTTTCATCTTCTTCTTCAGGAGAGGCACGGGGAGAAAGGGCCAACAACAAGAGCAGCAATGGAATCTTTGGGTCCTCCTCAAGCTGCTCCCAAATGATGTTACTTGAGTTGAGGAAATTTCTGCGTTTATCTCATTGCTAAGGCTGGTTTCCTGCTGACACACTCACCATTGAATGCTCCATATTGCACTATTTATCCATTCCCCATCGAACAAAAGGGGGCTTTTTGACATCTGTGTTCTTGTGGAAAATCTTGCTCACTACCCATTCATCTTGCACCATTATTATCATCATCACCCCAAGTGTAAGATTCTCCTTGTGCCAATTTAACCCAAAAAAGAAAATGTTATGAAGATTAAAGGAGAATATGAAAGAAACTTCTAAACCAACATACAAAAAAGGGGCATAAAAAGTATAATTTCATGACGAAAGTTGTTTTGTAAGTGATGAATTTTCCTTCCAGTCGGAATTCACGCATAACCCACCTAACTTTCTCACCTGAAAGATCTCTTGATCCTCTGTAGAAAAAGAGTGTCTTCTTCATGCCCACAAGGTGTATTGCCTTTCCCTCTGGAATCTCCTTATCTTTTTCCGGTGGCCTTCCAGTAGCCAGACTCTTTCGGTCTATTGGTTCTCGTCCCTATTGAATATTTCTAGTCTCTTTGACAAAGTACTACCACTCTTTCTCCCTTATCCTTGCTCTCTCGCGTCTGATGAAGATGAACGGTAAATTAATGGGAAAGTTAACGTTTCTGTAGGAATGGGTGCTGGATGCGTCTTTAAAGTGCTAGGTACACTTTAACCCTTTATTTTATTTATTTATCTTTAATATGAGAGAATATGATCATTGAGTGGTCGGTAACTGGATTTAACATTGATATTGCACGTTTTGTGATGTTTGGTATTGGTACAGGGGCTCAGGATAACATGAAATTGGGAATGCCACATAAGTGGATAGCTAGAGACCCACCGACCCCACTGTATTGGAAAAACTATCTTGGGATTATAAAATTTTGTGACAAAATTATTCTTATTTATAATACATTTTAGACAGAATTGTCCCTCTAAAATTCTGGGATTTAAGTTTACTCTCATGCATCTCCATCACTGCAAGCATCTCCATTAACGCAAGCATCTCCACCGTCGCCCTCAATCTCCATTTGTCAGTCAAGAAAGTCCTAGTCTCACAGGCAAAGTGTTGGGTATCTTTTACTTTTCTTTCTGTTATACCTAACTTCTCTCCATCTTTGTTTGTATTCTTGGTTATGTCCGCGATGAGTTTCAAGGTTGAGATGAGGGATCGTTTTTGTGGAGGTTTTGTGTATACATCTCTGGTACTTGTGATATGCCTGATTCTAACGAGTCTTTCACTCCATTTCATTTCCATTTCTCACCATGAAGTCATGTAGTAGCTTGCATACTCCAAAGTGAAAAGTCATGGACGGATGGTTTCATTGAGTGGGTTGCGGAATTTGATCGATAATCAACTTAAAGTAATTTTGGTGAACAAATATCAAAATACTTGAGATTTATTTTCTTATAGTCACGAAATCGTTATAAATTCGAAAATTAGCTTAGCTATTAGTATTATATAATATTTTGCAATATAACATCGAGATGCATTATTGCCTCACTAGTTGATAAGTCTTTTGAAAAATAAGTGACCTTGGGGGGATATACTCCTACCAAGGCCACCATTTCTTAAAACATTGATGGATTTTAAATATGATTAATAGAGCAAGTCAATATTTTGGGAAGGGTGTTATAATTGTAAACTTTGTGGTAAATCGAATGTGCTTTAGAAATGTGAAATATGTTGGAAATAATGTGCAGGGAGTAAGTGCTCATTTTTTAAAATAAAATCACTGGTCACTAGCAGCGAAAATCCATAGTAACTGCCGGTGGTGACGACAACAATTAATATTCCAGTGCTGACAATAGTTATCGGCCTGAGCTTTGGCAACTCATATTGGAGGGACTGAGCTTTTTTCAAAAGAATGAGGGCATTTTAGCAATTAAGTACTAAAACTTGTTTATAATTAAGGCTCAGGAGAGTCCACAGTGATATGATGATTTTAAGGGATTTTGGAACATAAAATGTTGTGCTTCTAAAACACTGATTACTTCGTCGTCCTTTGATGCATATGAGTGCGTTTTGAAAGGGCCTACGCCAAAAGAATATGCTCCCTCCTCCCCTCTGTATTGGTCATTTTAACCGCCCTTTTTGTTTTAAAATGAAACATTTTTTCGATTAATTTCACTCATGTTTAAGAGGATATAATAACACTACTACATTAGATCTCAACTCTTCCTCTTGGGGAAATTAATAAATTGTAATAGCAATAATATTTGAAAAAATATTATAAATGACCCACCAAGTGAGATTAATATTATGAATCAAGAATTTATTTTAGAAGGCACCCTATATAATTAAGATTGGAGAAGGTATTATAATAGAGGTTGAGTCTCACGTCCCAGTAGAAAGTTTTTAGGTACTTGATTCAATCACGCACACATACATGTATATATAAATGAGAAAAAAAACTATCTCATGATTCTTAAATAATATTAATTATATTGGATAGAGAGAAGAAAATAATATTGATGCAACTATGCATCCCAATATATCAATCCGTTTTAGTATTTTGTAATAATGTAAATAATTAAGGGTATTTAATAAGAGAAATAACAAATGACTTGTAAGCGCCAGGTTGGTCAAAACTCAAAACTGGGGGGAAGGTTCATCCCAACCCCCAAAAGGGTTTGCCCTTTTGTGGGAGTGAGGATTATGCCGAAGCAGATGAAGAGGAGATGCATGTGGAGGATCAGTCGTCGTCGAGGGATCTGCGGAGAGAGCGAGAGTTTTGCTTGAGGGAGTGAGCGGAGTCTTGAGCCTTGTCAAGCACAGTGTCAGCTGCCCTTTGGGCGGAGTCCTTGGCGGAATCCCAGGCGTCTTGCATCGCTTGCTTTGCTTTCTCCCCCATGTTCTCTGCCTTGCCTGCCATCTCACTCCCCACCTCTCGTGCCTTCTGCTTCACCTGCATTCATTCATTTTATCGTCATTTCAATAATATAATATATGCAGCTAGCTATCTTGTGATCCAGTACTTATGTACATTTTGGGTGGCCGTGGAATAAGCCTGGCTTTCATCTGTCCCATCACTGCTCAGCGTCTCATTTGAGTTGGGTACCTACAGTACCACCTGTGAATCAGTGATCATGTATATGTTCATTATTTCATCACCAATATAATCATGAGTGTGTGTACTTGATTAATAGCCCTGTGAGTCGCGGCTCCAACAAGCCTAGGGTTCCAGGTTCCAGTTCTGGCGATTGTCGCTCCGGCATGCCCAATCTTTGGGAGGCACATCACCAAGTTGCTCAACCTTCCCATTTTCTCTCTTTTGCTCTCTAATTACTAGTTTGATTATCACACATGTATTTGATGCGTGTATGTCTATATATATATATATATCAACCCACTCAGAGTAATTCGGCCACTCTCGTGGGGCGCGTCCAAATAAGGATTCATATTCAGGGTGCTCCACCTTCCATGGATCCTGTATTTTAGGTTGTATGAACAATATTAGTCACCCACGTAAACTTGCTGACTTTTCCAATAACATCCATACACTTTTCATTTTCTTCCACCATCCATACACCTACAAAATTTCCTTCTCTTGTAGGATTCTTTAATTAACGCATAATACGTTCATCCAAAAATGTACACCGGGAGTCAATTTTTCTTTTTCTCGTATAACTATATATAGTATACACAATATCATTTGCCAACCATTTATATAACACATTGATGTTTTAAACGTCTCATCTATATTTAGAGATCTCACTGTTGCTTTTCAAACTGATACTCCCTTCATCCTAAAATACAAGTGTTTTTTTTTTTTAAAAAAATCCATTAAATAGAAAGCCTATTTCCAAACTTTATCCTTGCTGGGAAATGTAGATTATTTTAGAATTTTAAAAGGATAGTTTAAAAAGCAATACAAATTTTTGATAGATTATTTAATGATCAGTTAACTTCTATTTAACTTGTTTCCTTAGTTTGTGTATTGTCAGATAAACTAGATTTACAGTAAATAATACTAACTTATATCTTTGCATCATTTAAATTTTTGAATGGTAGCAAATGGCAATCTCATCATCATTTTTTGGACACGCGTTATTGCCAGCAAATCAGAGATACAGCACCCGTAGAGTCATGGCAACAATAAAAGGGTAACATAACAACGGGGAACAATAACAAAGCCGAAAAACGTTAGCCAACACCCAATCTGAACTGGTGATGAAATATCTGCTGGTGACCATCCATTATGCACTCCACAAGCATCCTAAGTGACAAAGAGAGTGATGGCTGTGAAACCGACCCTTAAAAGCCTTTGCTGCTAGTAGACTTACTGCGAGCATTTCCAAGTCCAGGAGTACATACTCTGGATGAAAGGAGATTAATGATATCATGCACGATACCTCTGCTTTTAATTTCCAGTCATAAAGATCTGGAAGTTGCATTTTAACACAGGTATATGCAGAAGTTTTGAATCATTATTACATATTTGCATGTGTAAAATTTATGCCATGGGTGATATAAATCATATCAGTCTATTCAAAATCAATCACATATTTGATTTAAATATATATGAAAAACTAAAACGGAAAACTACTATATAGCAAACTAGTCAAACGAACGTAAACTAGTCAAAATTGGTATAATCAGGAAGGATGGCCTATCTGATCATGATGTCCCTTTGTCCCTAAAATTCGCTAGATTCTACTTTCTACTGTAATTATTATTTCATTATTAGATAAATTAAAACTGAAATTGGAAAAAGTAATGCAAGTGAGAACTAGTTTTGAAAGTGTGTTTAGCACGAAAAAATGCAATCTTTATATGGTTTTTATCTGAGGTATTGATTTAATATGAAGATGCAGCCAAAGGGTATAAAAATATTATATGGAAAAATCCTCTCTAATAAGACTCTCCTTTCTTCTACTTCTATGGTCTTGTTTATTGCAAAGAAAATGTAGCGATTGGAAAGGAACCAGGCTTCCTTTGCTTTGTGTTGCACGTTAGGTTGTCCCCCGTACTTCCCTCAACAATCCCTCCTCCTATAAACACCGAAAGCTCAAATCCTTCAATGGATCGAAGGAAGCAAGCTTCCCAAGGGAGAAAATCATATAAAGGGACAAAAATACCCTGATTCCTTCTTCCTTCAATTTGTCAATTATGCGAGCTTCATCCTTGAAAAGTCCTATCTTCTGTGTGTTTTAAGGCTAAGGTCGTGCGGGTTAGAGAGGGAGGGAGGGAGGGATTGGGTTCAAAGGGTGTGAACTCAACAATCATCTCCCCATAAGAAAACCCCAAACTATTTTTTTTATATGTAATCAACACCCTAAAGTGTCTAGTGATGCAATTTTAGCTCTAATGAATTAAAAATGGCACAATCATCACCTCAAATTAACTGACTTAACCTCCATTTACTCCCCTCTGAGGCAAACTCTCTCTGTCTCTCTACGTCTTCCTTCCTTCCTTCTTTTGCTTCTCCTGCGACAAAGCCCAGTCCTGGAGTCGCTTACTTTCTGATCCCTTATCCTTCCGCACATGTATGCATTATTTTGAGAATATAGGTATTCATATTAATCTTCAATCCTGAAAATGTGCAAGCTTTCATTGTTTTAATCCACTCCACCGCCACCTGTATAGCCATAGCCTCAATCATAAAAGCAACGACCTTAATACCTCATAGATTAAATTCTAAATGGCAAGGTGACAAGGCTAAACTTGGCAGCAACCTCAAAATTTTCATTTCATGGCCCTTACTTGCAGTGTTTCTCGTCCATGTTAATCAATTATATCAACCTAATGCTCATCAACCCTAGAGTCCTGTTATATATATATATATGTCAAAGAGATGTAACTTCAAGAAGGAAAGCAAGAATATTTCACACCTAAATCTTTCAAATTTCTTATGGGTTGTACATGGTAAAGAAACGTTCTTTTTTTTACCGTGATTCTAAATATCAACAGTGCGTTGAATTCATTCAGCGTGCAAAATAGAAAATGAAACTTAGGATAAATATGGCTAGCATCAAATGGATTTTTGTTTTCTATATTTCATTTACTAACCAAGTTTTTCTTCGATTTACAAACTTTTTTATCTATTTGAATCTTCCCCGAGTGAAGTAGAAGTAGGTGAGAAAACAATGAGTATTAGAAGGGCATGATATGGGGGTTCTTAGTATTGCAGCAAGAAACGCTGATGGGAGTGGCAAGGTAAGAGATGCAGCTGTTGAGCGGGGGAGGAAACGAAAGTTAACGTCACTTAGTTTGGAGGTTTGCACCACTTTTAATATACATATCACTAAATACTTTAAAATATTGACTTCATGCTTAAAAATAATGTGAAGTATTGGGTCTGGGTGCACCTTTACCTTTAAAAAAAAATGTCTTTCTTATTGAACTTAACCACAACAACTATAATCTTTCCCTTTGACTTTGTCTTCTTCTCCATTTTATTTCTCATTTTACTCCTTAGTAGTGGAACATTATTTTATTAATGGGTAAAATATATGCTTGGACCTTTCACTTTACATCAAGTTTATAAAAGGAATTTTTAGTCTCATTAACGTATCTTAATACTATTAGTTTCACTTTAACGGAAAATACTAACTAAGTAAAGATCGTGCAATTAAATGTTAACAAAATTAAATATGATTAGATTTTAAACTTTTAATATAAAATTTTTTATTTTAAATTAAAATTAAACGAACTAATATAAAAGCAAATTTTGAGGAGGGAATATGATTGAATTATGCTTTGAATAGCTTTAGGCGGTGGAGAGTTCTCTCTCTCTCTCTATTACACCGCTTAATCCCTATTACCCTTTTTGGTATGGTGTAAGAGTTTTTATAGAACTGGAATTGAAAGTTGCAATGGAAGTAGGATTAGAAGTGACGACGAAAGAAGGCTTCGGTGACGGGGACGCACATGACAGCAAGGTGAAAGTTGTCTCACCTATCGAGCACCTTTGTGTCGTGGTTGTAAGTGGCCATCGAATTTTGGAAAAAGTTTTTGCCAATGTTTATGTCGAAGAAAGAGACCATGAATGATGAAAGTGGAGGTGTCGTGCGTGCTCATAATTGTGAACGAAGATGAGAAAGGGAGGCGTCAACATTGCAAATCAAAGAAGGACACAAGAGAAAGGAGGCCATGGGTCTACCAAAGGAATTTATGGAACCCATTTTGATCAAACTAGCAGTTTTTTAAAAGTAGGTTCCAACATACCAAACAATCTAATTTAAGGATTCCATTTGTAATTCTCATGTCTCAGTTATAATACACGAGGTATAAGTTTAGGTTTTGATGATTCCATTTGTAATTCTTATGTCTCAGTTCTAATGTACCAAACGAGATATAAGTTTGGGTCACTCCATCTTCTTATGAAAATCATTGTAACATCTCAGTGTCTCGTTTTTAATATTATCTGTTTTGAAACTTGTCACCCCTTACTTGTTCAAACGTGTTGAGAGGGGGAGATATCTAAATCCTTATAAGGCATGTTTTGTTTTCTTCCTTAACTGATGTGGGACATCACACTAAATCATAAAAGGTGACAGAGCCAAAACAACTAATATTGATGGTAACTAACTTAAATGTTACACTCAGACTATTCAACAAGATAGAAATTATTTCACGATATTTTTTGAGATGCCCTGGGTCGATCTTTTATCTTAAGCCATATATGGCTCTTAGTTACTTCAAGGATTCATGGTAGTTGTGTTTGAATGACAACTAAACATGGTGATTGTCTAGGTTTTCTTTCCAACTATCCAAGTACAAGTAATGGGCCTGCGCCTTGATTATTACACACAATCAGTTGCAAGACAAATCGATAACTTTTTTGGTTCATTGTTGGCTTATGATTATTCTCATTGTTTAAGCATGGTGGTTTGCATATCAAAGTTGTGTTGGTGTTAGCACCTAAATTCACATATGGTCCAGCGAATTCCAACTCCACCTAGTATTTTGTAGATCCAAACGACGGCAACAGCTACAAAGGAAATAAATAATTTGAGTCACGTCTAAAGACGTTGTCTTTAAAAGCTATTCCGCAACCACCGGCTAAGTGAAAACGACACTCCCCAGGATAAAACGAATCTTTCCTGCAAGAACAGGGTGAACATAACAACAAAATATAATTGAACTCAATAGGCAAAGAGAGTATTCAAGAGGAGGAAGAGAGATTTCTGAGAACTCAAGAGCAATCTTCTTGACCCTCTTGTAGACACTGCCTTATATAGGCCTCATGTACATGAACTTTGGGCAGTCAAATAAAGACAATAAAATCATGATTTTATTATCATTAAAATGCCATAAAGATGCTCAAGAAGGGCTGTTATAGACGTTGGGAATTAAAGCAATTAGATGGCTATCAAACTCCACACATTATGCATTCAAGGTTAGGCTTTTAAGGTGATCCAAAGAAAAATTATCTTTTGACTTCAAAGCACAACGTTTAGAACTTTCAATAAGGTTTATAGAATTGGTGTTTTTTTTTAAACTCATTTATTCCAAAAAAAAAGGTTTTGAATTCCACAAAAAAAAAATCTTGTTAAATAGTGCCCAATATATGTTCTAACTCACACATATAAGGTAGAGAAATATCGCTGGATTTCAACTATGTTTGTCTCTTGTAGCCCATTATTGTGTGACCTCATTCCTCCTCTTAACCTAAGATCACTTATTACTTGGACACCCACAATCCCTAGCAAAGTGGGACTTGTTGTTTGTAACACACCCACTTATTATCTCCAACAAGTTGCTCTTAATGGTTGCTTTAAGTTTACCCAGGTTCCTTATTTCCAGCTTGAATCCGGTGAATTTATGAGTTATTTTTCTTGGTTGAGCATTCTACACAGCTTTGCCAACGGTGTGGGAGATTTGGACTCTTTAAGTCACTGTACATGGTCGATGCTAGGAACCTTGTAACTCTCTTGAGTTATTGGGCCAAAATTAGTTCAAATTAATTACGGGGCTTCTGAGTGTTACTACCAAATAGATAATGGGCTTCTCAAATGGGCTGATCACTTTTCTGTAGACTCTTTTTTCACAGCCCCCAACAGGGCTACAGTTGCTGATACATGTGTGGCATGGTCAGAGTGTTGGATTCGTACACGCAGCGGAAAAATTAACCGTTTAAAAACCTCGAATCCCAATCACAGATCTATCAAAAACGTCTAAATCGAGTAGTTAGAATAGTACCTTTATGTTTTTCGTGCTTTCGATCTCTAGGAGTCAACACCTCTGGTCGCCTCCCTCTACCAGTATCCACACGAACAAGACCCAATGCGGCAGCGTGCTAGCGCCTCCAAGATGCCTCTCTAGGGTTTCTCGTGGCTCTCCAAGTTCTCTGCACAGCCTAGGGTTCTCTAGCCCTTCGAATTTTATATCTGATGTAGGCCGTATTAGAATCTCAAAATTAATCTTAATTAATTTGAAATTCAAATTAAATCAAATAAATATGACTTGATTAAATATGTCAAACAGATTTAATTTATCATATTCATTTAATCTAATTAAAGAGCCAATAGATTTAATTTATCTTTATAAATTAAATCTAAGATATGATATTTGTATTAGTTTTAATTATTTAATTTATCAAATAAATTAAATATAAAACTAACGTCTTATAATAATATTATAATCTATATATATTATTATTATTTTTTCAAATTTATATATATATATATATATATATATATATATATATATATATATATATAATTCATCCACCCTAGGTCAAATATTGTATTCATTGAATCTTAGACACATCTTAGATTCAATGAATCTGGACATCATAGCTCGTGTTGGGCTATTCTTGTGTGTGCGACCCTGTAGGCCCACATGAAGTTGGCAGTTGGCCAAAAACTATTCTAGCCCACAAGTCGCAAGCGGCCTCTAGCAAGACATTGCGACTACCCAATTCACATGAGGATCGATGATACGATGCAACCTTTTATACAACCATGTCACGTCCCTTTTTGTCACACGATATTTTGGTCAAGGATGAGGCATGGACAACGTCATCCTCCTGTTCCTGACCATCACTTTCCCGATTCCTGAGTAGCCTGAAATTAGAAATGGAAACTCCTTCCCATTACAGTATGGCCATACATTTCTCAGACTCACTCATCGAGGGGCCCAGTAATATCTCTCACTAATGTGAGGGACAAATTCCATCTTGACCACTCACATTCCTCTTCATGAAAACTCCTAAGCCCGATTGTAGCCTTTATCATCACCCGGTCAAAGGTGACTTTTGACTAGGTCAAAACTTAGCAAGTTTCATGCAGGAATCTATGATGATCTCAGGTCAGAGGGCACTGTGACATGATTATATGTATGAGATAAGCTTATGACTTAATCCATGTAACTTTCTCATAGCGGGTCGGTCCAGCACCTTATACTCCTACAAGTGCCTAAGACTTTGATTTGTATCTCTATACCTCATCAAAGTCATACTGGTTTTATTTCATCTTTGCTCCCGCATAAATAATTGACCAAGAACATTTAGGATAATCTTTATAGTTCATCCAAGGATACAATTATCATAATAAACATACAAATGATATGATAATAATAAGGAGAAATTCTTAAATAACAATAATATTTAAAGTATAATGATTAGCCCTTAGGGCACAATTTCTAACACAGAGGTGATAAGGAGACTGTCAATAAGTTGGATTCTACAACTGACGCAAAAGCTAGCATACGTTCAGCTACCAATATGACATCATACCCAAACAAACGAACTAAACTAGTTGATGTCCATGCAGAGGGATTAAAATCTAACCAAACTGTTTTCCAAAACTGCCTTAGTTCTTCTTCTCAATCTGTGAGTCACTGCAACTTAATGATGAAGGATTGTCAGGACGTTTCATCTGCTCATGATGTGATCTTCGCATTATCTTATAGCAGCTTTGGATTCACTTCGATCTACACACTCACTCTCAATTTTGGATACAACTTTATGGAGAATTACAGGTTGTTTGATTTTGTTTTTAAAAACTATTTTTTTGTTTTTAAAAATAATAAAACAATAAAACATGTTTGTTAAACTGTTTTCAAAAATTATTTTTAAAAACAAAAAAATAAGAAGTTATTTTTAAAAACTAAAAAATAAAAACAATTTTTAGTTGTTTTTTTGTTTTTGTTTTTCTATTTTTTTATTTTTTAAAGTTGTCATTTATCCACTATTGATTGTACACTACCAATAGTGACAACTGTCACGTCACCACCAACTACTTCACCGTTATGTCATTTTAAAAACAGATTTTTCAAAATAATATATCTAAACATATTTTTTTGTTTTTTTATTTTTAAAACTTATTTCTAAAAACTGTTTTATAAAACTATTTATGAGAACAAAAAATAGAAAACAGAATCAAACAAGCCCATAGGTTTTCCAAAGTTCCACCTCTTGGGCTCTTCCCAAGTGGATGTTTGAATAGTGTTGTGGGGCGTCGTTGTAGTCGAGCACAATATGAAGCTGAAGGAAATGGTTGGGTCTCATCCGAGCTAGCTAGCTTTCTCACTGGAGCCGGCTGCCAAAAAGGCTCACATGGTTGAATGATGAAGCGCAACTCACCGAGCTGCCATAGAACGAGCCGTGTTATAGCACTTAGGAATTTTCTTAGGCTACTCAAGATATCTACTTTATGTTTGTCTCGTTTTAGTTCAGTTCTTTTTTTTGCGTTTACTTTTTTGTTATGGATCTTGTTTTGATCAGCATCCTTCCCCTGCACAAATTCCAGAGGGCCATGTGTCTGTTGATCCTTCCTTATGGGTGATGTTCTTTGGACCGTGCAAAACCCATGGAGACTCCATTACCGATCTTGTGGTATCTACGTGAGGCATTGGAGAGATCTAAGGTCTCGTGGTGGCGTGACCCAGTGGTTCTGTGCATACCTTTATCTTCAGGCGATTCTTCAACCAATCTTTCAACCTTTATTCGCCAAAGCTAGTGTGGAGTTCAAATACAATTCTGGATCACTGCTTTTTCATCCTCAATTTTGACATTGTCTGTTGTGGTTATTTTTATGTTATGTTATGTATGTGGACTAGACCTATGATCTTACTAGTAATTATTGGGTTAGTCTCTGAAAGGTAAATCTAGACCTTTTTTATGTAACTTGTTTTATTCTCTTAATGAATTGTCTTTTAATTAAAAAAGAGAAGGAATATGATTAATACAAGAAAGCAAAAGTGGCTGATGACGTGAATAGCGAAACAAAATAAATCAATGTTTTGATGGCCAGATGATGTGTATATCATGATTTAATACTGCCCAATCTTTCATACGGACCTAGTTTATTTTTAATTAAAAATCAAGAAAAAATGTTAAAATCTAATAATGCTTTGTCATTAGTGAGAGTATTTAATTATGAAATCATAACTTAAATTAGCTGAGACAATATTTTTCGTTAAGTAAAACTAATGTGGTTAAGTTAATAAACTAAAAATGCCATTTATAAGCTTATGGGATTGAAATAAAACTCCATGTAAAGTCAAGGAATTGAACATATATGTTAGTCTCAGTAAGGTGTTTGAAATATTGATTGAAATTTTTAAAAATATTTTTCAATCGTGATTTACGGTATATAAGGTAAGTTTTACAGTATGCGAGATAAGTATGTAGAGAAATTTTATCTTAATTTATGTAAATCAGACTTATAAAATAATCTTTTACATATCAAACATGTCGTGGTTGACACGTTTCCCTTTCATCTAATTCCTTTCTTTTTCCTTCTTTCATTCTTCCTACCAAAAAGCGACGTCTTCTTCCGCCATTGTGATCAAGTTAAAGGCCAACAAAATCATAAAAAAGCAATCTATAAAATGATATTTTATAAAATAAAGTAAAAATATAATTTATATTTTATATAACTCAAATTATTAAAATATTTTTATAGATTACAGAAATTAAAATTAAATGGTTTACAGCACTTAAATAATTTTTTTAAAAGAAAGTAAAAAATAATAATTTTTTAAAAGTCACATATATCTTTCTATTAGATACAATCTTATTCAAAAAAATTAAAATTAAATATTATATATATATATAAACCACATGTATCCTTTTATTGGTAGCGATCAACTTACATCATCACTTTCATCATTTTCCACTAGACCTAATCCGAATCCTATTGTTAAAAGCCAATAACAAACACTATTTTTACAGGGCTTGGGGACTCGGATGCGCGTTGTCTATGTGCTTTAAACTGCCCCAAATATTGGCCATTGAGATCATCTAATGGATAGGAAAATGCCACTTATCAAAACGACTTCGTATTTATTGAGCACATCTGGACTGCACATTAACACACTCAATCACAGCCATCTACCATTTTTATTTTAATCAGCATTGTCGACAACAACAAAGAATCGCAGAAGCTTTCAGTGGGTCTTTGAAGAATGCGTGGGAAAACTTGGTGAGGTAAATCTGAGGCTCAAGTCGTGCTTTTTATAGCTTATTTGATATCTATTAGTGAAAAAATTATTCAAATAGGCTGTATTATGATAAAAAAAAACCAATCTTTTAAAGTTTTGATGGAGAATGTCAAATGGGGATAAAAGCTTTGAGCATATTTCGGTTTATTGTTTTTTTTATATTCATGGTTAGGAAAAAAATGGTGTTTATTGTGTTTTTTATTCAAAACACATTCTTTATTTCATCTTCACTATAAAAACTTGTTTTGTTCTTTCAATTTCCCTGTTAACTCTATTTCTCTAAAAACTTTGTTATATGCAGTAAAATGGCAAGAAAAGTGCAAGGGTGTTCACTTTAATAAGAAAAAAGGTGCAAGATACGTTTTTATTATAATATATGGAGCAAACTAAGTGTTTGAGACTTTATTTGATATTACATATTCTTTTTAATATTGTAATAAAGGTGATTTTTTTAACCTGATCTGGACATAATAAGAAACAAAGGTGGAAAAAATAAAAAATAAAAGAATATATTGATGAGACAAATATGAGAAAGAATTACTTATGTGAAATTTTGCATTTTGAAAGGTAGTGGAATAATTGTTTTAATGTTGAGTTAACTTAGAATTTTGATATTTATGTAGATTTAATTAGATGGATATTGAGTTCACTCCAAGAATAGGTCTTGAGTTTGAAAGTTTAGATAATGCACATCAATTTTGGACCAATTATGGAGCTAGAATGGGTTTCAATGTCAAAAAGCACAATTTCACCTATAGCAAGAGGGATAAGAGTATCATTACTTGTTATAGATATGCTTGTAGTAAGCAAGATAAGTGAAAGTCAAGGCACTGAAATAGAAACAGCAAATGATGCGGGGCTGAAACAAAAAGATACATTTAATTTGATGAGCAGGCAAGTTGGAGGTAGAGTCAATTTGGGGTTCACAAGAGATGATGTCAAAAGTTATTTAAAGTGTAAAAGGCAATGAGAAATGGAGTATAGAGAAGCTAGATGCTTATTACAATATTTTCAACAACAATTGGCAGAGAATCCATCTTTTTTTTCATGCTTATCAGATGGATTTTGATGAGCAAAAATCACAAATATGTTTTGGGCAGATCCACAAATGCTAATAGACTATGCTTGTTTCGGTGATGTTGTTTCATTTGATACTACCTATTGCAGAAATCATCAAAATATGCCTCTTGCTATTTTTTCAGGCTTTAACCATTATAGATCAGGGGTAATATTCGGTGCCGCATTATTATATGATGAGACAATAGATTCATTCAAATGACTCTTTGAAACTTTCTTACAGGCTCACAAGCAGAAGCGACCATATACTTTTTTCACCGATCAAGATCAAGCAATGGCTAGAGCACTACAAGATGTCATGCCTGAGGTTAAACATGGGTTATGCATATTCCATTTGCACATAAATGGCATAAAACATTTAGGGAACTTAATGAAAGATGGATCACATTTCATCAAGGATCTTAACAAGTGCTTGTACAACTATGATGAAGAATCTGAGTTTGAGGATGCTTGGGGGAAGCTATTGTCAACTTACAATTTGAAAGAAAACTCTTGGTTGTCCTCAATATACAAGATAAAAGAAAAATGGGCTGCTTGCTATATGAAACATGCTTTCACAATTGGTATGCGAAGTACTCAACTAAGTGAAAGTATCAATTCATCTTTAAAGGATTACATGAATCATGAACTTGACATTAATAGATTCTTCAAGCTCTTTGAGTTGGTAGTCAATGATAAGCGATATGCTGAGTTGCAACATGACTTTGCCACACGTGAGAAGTTGCCTAGATTGATTGTGCAAAGTGCTCCTATGCTCCAACAAGTTTCTCAAATATATACTCCTAATATATTTCATGTCTTCCAGTGTGAATGGGATTATAGTTGTGCTTGTCGTATAAAAGAAAGAGATGAGTTAGGTGATGTAAAGAAGTATGTGATAAGAATGATTACTAAACCCGGAGAGTGGAGAATAACTTATGATACTACTAATGGTTCTACCAATTATAGTTGCATGAAGTTTGAGCAATATGGAATAATATGTTGCCATGTATTGAGGATATATACGCACTTAGAAGTCGATGAACTTCCAAAACAATATATTATAAAAAGGTGGACAATGGAAGCAAGATGTGAAGTTGTTCAGGATATACTGGGTAATGAGATTAATGTTGATCTTATGTTGGAAAGTTCAATGCGTTACAGACAATTATGTCCAATGTTTGTGAGATTGGTATCGAAGGCTTCAAAATGTCAAGAGACTTTTAATATTGTGCAGCAAACGATCATAGAACTCAACAAGAAAGTTAGTGACATTCTTGCCATGCGTGAATCTTTTGAGGATGAAACATCCTCCAAAATGTATACTAAGTGTGGTATCACTGCTATTTTTAAGAAAAAGGAGGAGGAGAAGCACAAAAGGCGATATATGCCTTGGGTTGATAATTAACCTAACAAAAGGAGAAAAGTTCAATCTAAGTGCATATACAAGGTGAAGACAAAGTCTTTGTTATATCATTTTCATCTTAAGTTTAGTCAATGCTAATCATTTTTTATTTTCATTGCACTTTTAAGTTTGTTCACATTCTAAAATTGTTTTCATAGGATGCTAAAGTGGCACAAGATGCATCTAACTCAGCTACACAAAAGCCAAAAAGGAAGAGAGAAATCAAATCTCTCGGATCACTAGGTATATTAGAATATGTATACTTGAATTTTTTGATAAATGTTGTGTGGTATTTTGTTTCTTATAATTAGTAACCTATGGCTTATAGAGTTACGATGTTTTTTATTGAATTTTCTGATAAAAAAATTCTAGTTGAAGATTGATTTTCCACTTGAATATACATACACCTTTGCATATGAACACATATATAAGATTGTTGGTTGGTTGATTTGGATGGGAGCAAAACTTAATTTCTTGATCGCATTTGCCATAAATAAAATAGAATTTTTATTCAAATATTTCACATATATGACAATTAAATTTTTACCCTTCAACTTTTATCATCATTGTACACTACTCGATGCTATAAACTTCTTCAAGATACATGAAATTTTTTTCACTATATTCTCTTTGTAGCAGGTTCTCCATCTAGCACCATTTTATCGGCTCCTCCTCCTTCGGATTCATTTTGATTCAGCTACCTATTTTAGTCAAGTCATTTTGGTTCATTATTCCTAATAGGTCTTTGTGGTTCAACTACCTCTTTTGATGCTACTATGATTCTGGCAATCCAACAAAAAATAGTCATTAGCATATGAAATACTCAAAAACAACTCTTTTGGCATTGTATTTTGACTAATGCTATTGATTACTTAGATGGACATTGTATTATCAGTAATTGTAAAGGAAAACAAAGTGAAAATGAAACTGGGTTCTTCATTATAATGTATTTCTCAGTAAGGCATTTTCCTGCATAATTTACATTTTGATTATAATATCTTAAAGGTTTGCATAATAAACAAGATTCTTCATTGAAGTTTCACATTTTCTGCATAAATGACTGAAGGGAAAATCAAGTGTTAAACCAATACCTATACGACTAATACTGGCAATCTGCAGTGATGCTCATCAAAGTGCATTAGAGAAATGATTGTGTGGTTGGGAATATCTCAATATCCTTATGTCATGTACTTAGCATGTAATTTTCACTTCCACGATTCTCTAAAATTCGATCCATCATTTTCAATTTTTCGTCTTTAGTATTATTGAATTGAATAAACCTATTGCTATAGACCTTTGGAATGGATGTGGTCAATTTTTGCCCAAAAAAAAGCAAATATAATCACTATTATTACTTTTGATAAGTGATCTTATTATCAAAAAATAAAAAATAAAAATACGCCATTCATCTCAAAAACCAAAGGAGGAAAATTCCTAATATAAAAAAAAACCAATAAACTAAAATATGCTTAAAGCTTTTTCCCCCATTTGACATTCTCTATCAAAACTTTAAAAGATTGGTTTTTTTTAATCACAATACAACATATTTGAACAATTTTTTCACTAATAGATATCAAATAAGCTATAAAAAGCACGACTTGAGCCTCAGATTTACCTCACCAAGTTTTCCCGTGCATTCTTCAAAGGCCCATTGAAAGCTTCTGCGATTCTGTGTTGTGTTGTTGTCTTGGGGAAGACAATGCTAATTAAAAAAAAATGGTGGATGGCTGTGATTGAGTGTGTTAATGTGCAGTCCAGATGTGCTCAATAAATACGAAGTCGTTTTGATAAGTGACATTTTCCTATCCATTGGATGATCTTAATGACCAAGATTTGGGGCAGCTTAAAGCACATTCGACAACGCGCATCCAAGGCCCCAAACCGAGTGACATTATCCAACTAACTTAAAAAATACCCATTTCCTTTCAGAGCACGCTGAATATACTCTCTAGTCTTTACATTCTATCTATCCTCTTGGCGAGTTCTCATTTTTCCATTCCATTTTCACGAAAAATAATCGGCAAACCAAACAAGCTCCGACAAACAACCCTTCCAAAGCTACGGTTTTCGAACATTAAAATCTCATATTTCAATTAACAAATAAGAAAAAACATTACATGCCCGGCAGACAAATAAGTACGATCAATCTTATTCAAATTCATCAAACAGTATTTTACCGGCTTAAAAGTTTAAGTGGGCTACAAACCAGAAACACAGCACAAACAAATCGGTTTTATATAGAGACACACACAACTTCAGCCGGTTGAGGAACCAACTGATGCCCAAAGCTTGACCCAGTCTTCCATGGCTTGGGCAGCCCGCAAAAACAGAGGATCCACCTGTCCCAGTTTCTCCTTCACCGTCTTGGCCATCTCCGCCACACAAGCCTCTGGTGTACTAGCTGACTGTGGCAACCTCAACGACTGAAAGAAAGGAACGATGTCCTCCATCAGTTTCACCCCTTGCCACTCTTTCTTCAGGCTCTCTATGGCACTACCTCTTTGCGTTCTATAAACATAGGGCAGCCCTGTTTTCACGCCTAGACCTAAATGATCACATATCACTTTCACACACATTCCGGACCATATATCTTCAATTGTTTCCCACCTCAACTTTCCTTCATCAGCCAACTTCAAGGCAGGGACTAATGCAGGGCCAACTACTTCACGGTTAAAAGCAATGTTGATTCCACTAACAGGTATCACAGCTCTCACAGGAACAGTCATAACCGCATCCACATATCGCGAATTCCTCACCCCTGGCTTGAGTGCTTGTGTTGGTGCATCAAAGTCTGCCTGATTAAGCCATAAGCCACATGACAGAGCACAATCAACCCCACTTCGCAAGCTAAATGGGTAACCACGAACAAAATCTGCACCCTTGCGAAAAGGATCATAGAGAGTATTAAAGAAGAAAGGGGTCGCAGGGGTTTTGAGGTTAAATAGATGCTCAGCCAGAGCATCTACCACATTTCCCATATTATCCCTCGCTGGAATGCAATCATCATCAACACACACAATATACTTCTTTCGTGAAACTAGATAACCAAAGTACCTACAAGAGTAGCCAGAGAATAGGTCAGCAGTAGAGGAACCCACAACTCGCTCAATATCAGACTTTGAATAGACATCCAACTCAAAGCCTTCAGGGATTCGAAGATCCTCCTTGAGATCAGGATCTTTGACAATTATAATGTGGAAACGAGAGAAAAATGGTCTCCATTCATTCATAAAAAATGTCAGATCGGAGTGCAGTGCACCAATCACTATGTCCACTTCACTCTCATTGATATTTGCTTGGGACATATTTAGGTCATACAAACTTACTGTAGAAACCAAATTTGTTTTCGCCTCCTCAAAGCTGACAAGTTGAGTTCAAATAGCTATCTGGTGCTGAAACTACACAAACCTATCTTAAAATTTTTCAGAACATCCTGTTAAATGAGATTCTTCAAAGGTCAGAAAAACACTTCCATTAGGGGAAAATATTTACAATGTTGGAGAAATTTTGAAACAACTCACTGGTAGGCAGCACAGGGGTCACGATATGCTGGATGTTAAGTGCCTGAATAAGTGAGATGACTTCCTCCTTGCCAGTTGCCACGAACAGTCTCAGAACTTTCTCAGTCAGCTTTCCAGCATTCAAAATTCTCTGCCCGTGACAATCATACAAGGCAATGAGGATGCCAACAGCAACAAAATGAAACTTATAGGTTAGAGTGAACAGACACATTTGAAGGAAAAAAACATATGAAACAGGTCAATTGAGCCAGTGAGTTGAGGTATAAGTAGTGATTTGGGTTTAAACCCTCTAGATGTAACTAGGAAAAAGAGAGAAGAAGCAGATGGTCGTTCTAGTGCATGGTACAAAACATGAACCATTGCCGCCTTAAATAGTATAGTCCTTAATGCCTACTATCAAGTTAGTCACAGTTGCTATAGGAACAAGAAAAGACAACTGAAAATTTGATAGCCTAATAAAACAGATATGAAGCAAAAACAGATACATGAAATCCCCATCTCTCTAACATAATTGCTAAATTCCCATATCTTGACAATTTTCAAATATGAAGACCAGTCAATAATTGAAGTCAAAGGGCCATCAACTTAGCAATACCATCACAAGTACTAAAGATTAATGATAGGGGGAAAACTTGAAAGTGAAATTAGTTCCATCAACTTAGACAAGACATCCATTGGATGATTGTTGAAATTATCTGACGAAGCTAGATCCTCACAAGATGTTGGAAAAAGTAAGAAAACATCTACCTCTATAATTCTGGTAACCTACGAATAAACTAGCAAACGAGTGAAGCTAAAAACTTTCTTCTTCTTTTCTTTTTCTTTTTAATCTGAGAACAAACAACTTGGCCAAACATGAATCTAGAATTAAGCAGCAAAAGACATAATCATGGTTACAGCCATATCATCATGTCAACGGTTTGTTTGTTATAGAAGACACTCAACTTCCTCCTGGTTGGGTGGATCAAGGTCAATATCCAACAAGCAGCTCACTGACAACCTCAATCGTTGTCATGGCAATTCGTTACATGATATGCTCAGCATGTTGTTAATGGATCAAGGTCAATATCCAAATGGCAGCTCACTGACAACCTCAATCGTTGTCATGGCAATTTGTTACATGATATGCTCAGTATGTTGTTAATAAATTGCACAATATCACAACTCAGTTTCATCCCACAAAAGAAAAGATTTGGAGATTTTAAAAACAAGTTATACCTTTTCATTGGCACGGTTTTATGAAATATGTGGGAAAACATTTGACGGCTCAAGTCCTTTGAGATCAGGAAAATGATGACAGAAGCTACTAATATTAACGAGAAGAAAGACAAAATGCAAATATAATTTGGCACCTAATGATTGGATTCCCCCGATAAACTATCAGCTGAATAAAAGTTTGCTAGAACACCATGTCATCCTCATAAAATAAAATAAAAAATTAAAATCGAACCATCCTTCAATTCGCATAACTTTTCAATTATCATAAAAGGGGTTCCCCTCTTGATGACGAAAAATCATAACAGGTTTTTGATGACGCAGGAGCAGAAGAGATCCATTAACTTTTCAGTCATTCAAACCAATAATATCTAAGTTAAAGCACAAACAATCATTATATTACCTTAATGGAAGATACGCTAATGATACATCGATTGTACTCACATCCAAAATGATAGAAAGAAAAAAAATAGAACAATCCCAGTTAAGCCTAGCCGGAAAACTCGTATGACTTAAAATTCGTCGATTGGACGCATTACAATCAATGGTAGTCTAGTGGGAAAAAATCGGTCGAAAATTCAACGGCAGAAGAGAGCGATGCCGAAGTGATTGCCTCAAAAAAAAAAAAAAAAAAAAAAGGCAAAGACAGATATAAAGAAAATAGCAACAGAAGAGAAAGGAAGATACCAAGAAGAGATCGAGGATGATGTGGTCAGGGAGGGGAGTGAGATCAGAGATGTCGGAGAGATTAAGGAGGGCTGAGTCAAGAGTGAGAGAAAGGAGGGAAGGGGGAGCTTTCATTCAATCGAAAATCACCGTCATGAATATAAGACCCTCTCGCCGCAGGAGTTAAGAAGTCTGAATTCTGAACTCGACTCGGAGATTGCTGACCCCACGCCCTTTTTGCTTCGTCCTCGCATCAGAACTTCGTTGCTTCCGTCCTTGTATTCTCCCCCACCGGCCAGGGCCTGCCCCAGTACTTGGGCCTCCAATCTTTTGAGGACGTTGTTGGACCATTAATTAGTTTATTACAATTAAAATCGTAGTATAAGTTTTTTATATTTTATAAAAGGATCTCCCTAATCTTAGAATTAATTTTTTGGCTAAATTATATGAAAGCTCCATGACTTTATATCAGTACAGAGAAGACTTTCCTTTTTCTCTTTCTCATTTTCTTCTCAAAATTTCATTTCCACCTTAAATCATGAAAATGAATGGTTTGGATTGATATTTTATAAAATTATTATTATATATATTTCAGTTTTGAACTATATATATATATCGTACCAACAAATAGTTGGTCTGACAGTGTAAAGTCTCGTTAAATCCTTTTAGGTCTCGAGTTCGTGTCCGAATGAGGCACCTGTATTGAAAGAAATAGTTGGATACCGGATAATACTATAAACAAATAAATGATCAGTTTAGAAAAGTCGACACGTTTACAACCAGTCTAAAAAATTGACTTTCTAGACCTATTCTATTTTAGAATAGGTCTAGAAAGCTCACTTTTTAGATCAGTTATCGATCTAAAAAGTGTCGACTTTTAAAATTAGTCAAATACAAGATCAAACATAAACTCAATTTAAATGATCAATTTTAATCAGCTTAAAAGACTTTTTTTTTAAGTAGTGATAGAATTGGAGGAATAGGATTTTGTTTGAAGTGGGTTTTGCATTGTCTTGGTTTCCAAGTATGAGTAATTAGAAACTATGTAAAGTAAATATTGTTATCCATGGAGAAATATGGGGAGTAGGGTGTGAGAAGACAGGAAAGAAATATCAATTGGCATGCTCCTATGAGGGGTGGGTGAAGTTGAATCATGATGGGCTGCAAAAGGACAACTTGGTTTTGCTGAGTGTGGTCGGTTGCTGAAAGGAAGTGATGGTAAGTGGACTCGAGGCTTTGCAAGAAAAGTGGGAACGTGCACGACCATCAAGGTGGAGCTATGGGGCATCCTCACAAGTTTACAACTGACTTTTAAAACCGAGGTAACACATATTATGCTTGTTTGATTGAACGATTGACAAGTCTGTAAATATTTATATATATAAATTGGGATACGACTTCTCTTATATACTATAAATTACGATTGAAAAACTGTTTTTAAATATTTCAATCACTGTTCCAAACAAGCATATAATTGTTGAGTGTCACATGCTTGTTTGGGATAGCTTTTAGAACATCCAAAAGTGATTATTTACGTAAGTCGAGATAAAACTTTTCTCATATACTTACTTCGTATACCGTAAATCACGATTGAAAAGTTGTTTTTAAAGGCTCCAATTGAGCACGTTGTTGTAAATATGATAGAAAAGATTAAGGTAGTATGATGGGGTAGTCTATTGAAACTTGTAAAGGTTGAAGAACAATTTGAAACCTTAAAAAATATATTGAATTTTAAAAACAGTTTTTTAATCATGATTTACGACTGAGACAAATAATAAAACGCGTTTTATTTCAATTTGCATAAATAAGTGTTTTTAGGGTATCAAATTGTGATCTAAACAAGAAATAATTTTGTGCAAACGTGTATTCTGATTGTCTTGTCAATTTTAAGGTAGGTTTGGAATAGTGATTGGAAATTCCAATCGTACTTTTCAATCGTGATTTACAGTATATGAGATAGTTTTTACGATCTACAAGATAAAATATGTGAATGAGATTTATCTCAACTTACATAAATCAGATTTATGAATAAGCATAAGCTAAAACAAACAAGCCATTAATTTAGGTGTAGGCTTGGCTGTTGTCATGCCAATTAGTTTTGATATAGGTGGGGGTGACAGGTTTTTGATGGATCGCCTCAAATAGGGAGGGAATACCTGTTCAATGACTTTGGGGCTGTTTGTGATAGCTTTTTTGAATTGGGCTTATCATATAAGCCCGATTCACGTAAATCGAGATAAATCTCCTCCACATATTTATCTCGTAGACCTTGAAAGCACTTCGTAGACCGTAAAAGTACCTCGTAGACCGTAAAAGCTACCTCGTAGACCGTAAAAGTTACCTCGTAGACCGTAAATTACAAAGAAAAAGAAAATGTGCTGATGTTTGGAGGGGAATAAAAACCTAACTAGCCCATCCATCATTACAATATTTGCAAACAGGAGAGAAGATGAAGAGGCAGATTCAAGGCCGATTGGACTTGACTCCAAGGATGGACATGAGAAATTGAAGGTGGTCATGGATTGCGTAGGAACTGTAGGAAGCGTCGAGCAGAGAGGGCGGCTCAACTCCAGCGACAATATACAGCTTCTTTAATTCATCCATGCACGACGCCTGTGGTGTTCCTTCATATCCTACTATCACTCGGATGGCATTGATCTCTTTCCATAGCTTCTCCTCATTCACCGCGACCTGCAATTTCAAACTCCTCATTCTCTCGCTATGAAATTTCCAACATCAGTATTAAAAAGGGGTCTTCACCTCATTATTATTAGGACTCATAACGGGTCCAGATCGGGAAGAGTTCTGCACATCCGCAACATCATTCACCACGAGGCCGCAAGATTCTGCACAATAACTAATAATCTCATATGGGTGTGATTGTTAGTGCACTAATTAAACATGGCGCATGGAAATTACCTTGACGTAAACCAATTGTTTCATCAGCAGTCACTACACTTGGAATTGGCTTGTGTGAGTGTACGATATCACTCTCATCAACTTGTTTAATTCTTTGATCATCCGCTGCTGGGGATTCCATTTCAACACGGACATAAGAAGGTGTAGCAGGTATGGGGAGCAATTTACTCATCAGCTTGTGCGTGCAGGCATGGCTAGCCCAAAAGAGGCCAAAAGGGATGGAGACGGAGATCCCAATTACTGAAACAACCACGAGAGGCGGAATAACCACTGGGGCAGATGATGCCAACAAGCTCGCCACCAGTACCTGCTTTCCCATTCTCACTCCTCTCTTCAACGCCCACCTCTTCCTCTCTCCCTCTGCTTCTTCCATCCTAATACACTGCACACATTACCAATCCTAATCATACTTTCTATCAATTCAATCTTATCCTAGTTTCCTGACTTTCACCAAACCAAAAAGAAAAGTAATTAATGACGAACTAGCATAATGATCCCCGTTAATAAAATATTAAAATATTCTTAAATCACAAATTAAATTACAGTAAGACAGAACAAAAAAGCTGGTAATGCAAATATTCAAATAAGAGTGACTAAAGCTGGTCATGCATAATAAGTGCAGGTTAGATTGAAGAGTCTTTGCCTACATGAAACAAACTCCTCACCCATAATTCTGTGCTTTCTTTTCAATAAATTATTTTCAATTTATGGGTGTGGTCACTAAACGAGGTGATAAGACTCAGACATGCAAGAATGCACCGTCAACTTCAATTTTAGGCCTACTTGCTTGATAACGGTAAAATATAAGAAAAATTTTGCTTGAGAAAGAGTGAGGAGGAAAGAAACATTATGCCACTAAGCGCTTGGATCAACTGGTTGTGGATTGTTTCGGCTTAGCTAGTGGTTTCGTGTTTGAACTCTAAGCATGCAGCCATGATAATTACTTAGAAGTAGTGAGATTCTTCTCATAGTGGACCTACATTTCCTCGAATTGGACTAGTCCGGACACTAGTGGATTAATAAAAAAAAAATATTGAGATGAGAAGATAAGCATCCCTCCAGAAAAAATTTGCAATGCAAAACAAGAAAGTAAAGGAGAAAAAAATTTTAAAAAAAATATTTTCACCAAAAAAAAGGAAACAAAATATAAGATAAATAAACAAATAAGGAAATACCCGGTCAAGATCAGTGTGTGCAAGTGCCACATGGCCATTACACGCTATACAATTTGATCTGGTAGACTGTTTCTCAAATGTTGAAGTTCTTTTGCAGTAGCCACAATAACATCAAGAGTCAGCATGATATAAGTATGGAATTAGAAGGCGATTAAGAAACATTAGACTTGTCATACAATCAAAAATATCACTACCTTCAGTACCCAATTAATTTTTTTAGGTGATTAAGAAAGTTAATTAAATTACATTAAAGTATTTATATTTATCAGTTTTTTCTCTAAATAAATTTGTCCTTATAAATTGATATATAATTTAATCATACACAACATATGATATGATTAAATAACTTATTTAGCTTCCTTAATCTCTTAAAAAAAATCAATTAGATCTTATATGACTACGGAGGTAGTAGTAATTTGTAATTAATAATCCACAAATGCCTGTATGGCTGTATAGCAACAACACAGAGTATCATAACTGACAGACATAAATAAGCTCATCAAACCCAACACTGATAATGTTCGTTGGATTGTGATTGACCAAGAGAATTGAAGGTCCTGCATGGTTGCAGATAAACAACAGCTTTCAGAGTTATTTTAACTCTTGATAAAATATCAAACTAGAATATGATAATCGGATAAGCACCGAGAGAGTACCAGACAAATCAAACTTTCCCCTGTCTGCTTTATAATTTATTTACAATTACATTTATACAGGAGCAGGACTGTTCTTATTAGATATGCACTTTTCACCATCTCATCTATGCAATCTGCCGCATCAGCAAATGCCAACTGATATCAAGGTTTTCAAATAAAGAGTTCCTATAACTTTTAGGGACATTTGTAACCATGCTCAGCAAATGTTATTCTCCTGCAAAGTATAAATATAGAATGGAGGAAATGGGCACAAAACCTTAACAATAATTAGAAGCTTCAGAAGAATTTAGAATGAACAGAAGGATGAACAAATGCGGACCCCCCCCCCCAAAAAAAAGGTAAAAAAGAAAAGAGATATTAAAGATACTACGAAGTATGAGAAGCAGGGAAAGTGTTGCAGAGATCCAATAATACATATAAGTGGAGTCACCTTGGTCTGTGGTAGTGTGTGGCAAGAGAAGGCCGTTCTTCTTTCCAGCACAAAGGCGGTCAACACTACTAGTTCCAGCAATGGAGGTCTTCACCACAGGGATAAAACCTGCCAACTAGTTGCGAGGAGCAAAGCACATTTACCTGTTTCGTACAACAATTAAGATCATACATGCTCACTTCTCTGCTTCATCTCAAAACCAATTATTCCGCGGCGAAGCTTGAGAACCATTACGAGAGAGGGCGGAATATGGGCATCTCTGTGTCATGTCACACGTGTTTGAAACGAGACGGTGACACCTCCTGCCTAAGCATCCGCAGCTGAATTCCACATGGCTTTCTCTACACTCTACATTCTGCAATTCTGCATTCTATTATTTTGAGAATAAAAATTAACTTATTTACTCAAATATCCATGCACCATTTGTAAAATAACTTTAATTGCAGATTATAATTTAATTATATTAAAATTAGATGAATATTTTGTAATCAACCCCCTCTAAAGAAAAATCACATAAAGAAAGAAATGTTGGTAAAGATAGAAACAAATTACACACCTAAAATTGAGGAATATGCTGTTAAAAGGAATCTTGATTATCTAATCAGTGAATTATGAGAAAATATTAAAAAAGGAAAGTATTAATTAATAATAAATTTTATGTATTTATTGATTAATGAATCTAATCCAACCTATTGTTTTATGAACTCAATATTATAAGTTTTTAAAAATAAAGATGATTGATTGATGAGTACATAATGTTTTCATGTTTTCCTTCTTTTTTTAATATAGGGAAAAATACACTTAAATACTAGTTAAACTTTAAAATCTTAAATTAATTTTGTTGACAATAAAAATAATGAAATTGACAACTCACATTTTTGAAAAGTCATTGATTTGAGATTTTGAAATTCAAGTGGTATTTAAGTATTTTTTTTTCTATTATATTCTTGATTTCGTGTTAATATGGTTAAAAATAAAATTGGGAAGATCACTCACAGGTCCCAAGAAAAAAAAAACAAAAACAAATCCTAATAGAAATTATTAAATCAAAAAAGTCCTTAGAAACTTTTGTGTGGTTAATTGTCAATGTGAAAAAACTATCTTAGCCCAAAGAAACAAAACAAGGAAAACACACAGGAAAGAGAAAACGAAGGAAAATGCACAAAAAGAGAAAACAGAGGAACGCCACGGTGGTGTTTGCAGCAACGTTGAAGGGATTAAGTTTGGTGATCATATCATGGGCAAAAGTTAGACCTTCAGTGTAATACCCCACTTTTTCACCAATATTCCTTATATGTATATTTTTTATATTTAGTGAAATAAAATAGTGAATTGTGGTGCATATAAATTTACAGAAATATTTCAATCTTCAGTAACACGTAATTCGGCCAAGTAAGGACACGAAGAGGTAATTAATGTCTACTTAAAGGCCTAATATTGTAACCAAAATTTGAGTATAAAATGATACAAATAATGGCTTCATACAAGTGTCAAAATTCGGCCAAACCAAAGAAAATGAGTAAGAAATTATTTATTTCGATAAATCATAAAACATAAGGGCAAAACGGTAATTTTTTCATAAAATAAAAAATAATTATTTTTCCCTAATATTCCCAATAATTTTAGTTAAATGGGAATTAAAAAGAGGAAAATAGCTACTTGGTAATTAATAAGCCTATTATGGTGAATTATTATCAATGAAGGTCAAAGGTCCAAAAGTCAACAAATTGCAAGATGGCATTGGGATAGCTCAAAAGCAATATTTCCATTCTCATTTCTCATGCAATTTTTGGTAGACAAGATGGTAAAAGGGAAATGGAAAATTGGACAAAAAGTTAATCTTTAGACCAATAGGAAACCACCATATGGAAAGCAACTTTGATGATTCGTTAAAACACCATTCTCTTCATCTTTTCATCCTCATTTTCAATCAAACATCTGATCAAAGAGAGAGTGAGAGAGAGAGTTGCTGGGACGAAGGAGAAGTTCAAGCATAAGGAAGAGCTAGGGTTTTCCAAAATCTAAGGTAAGGAAGCTTGTAACCTTGTGATTCTTGCTTCCTAATCCCTCTATAACCTCTTATAATCTCTTCTACTCTATTAAATTCATGGATTCAAGAAAAAATCTCAAGAGAGTAGAGAGAGGGGCTGGCATTTTTAGGGAGAGAAGAGTAGGAATCAAGAGGTAAACTTCCAAACTTGCTTCTTTTACATTAGTTGTTGTTTTTGGCTTGTAATTGGTTGTTTGGTGAAGATTGAATGATGAAACCCTAAGGGGTCTTGATGTCCAAGTTCCTTCAAAACATGTCCAATGAGTGTTTCAATAGCTAATCATGTGATTAGAAGTAGAAATGAAGTGATTAAGCAAGAGAAAACAAGAAAACAACATGTTACTCTTAATAATCCTATTTTCTGCCCTGTTCATGACGTGGAGAAGGAGTAGGAATTTGATAATTTTAATGCTTCCATTAGCTTTAAAAGGAAAAATTGTATAGGTATGCAAGTGTTCATGATTTTTGGATGCTTGTATATGAATTTGGGAATTTATGAAGTGTATGTGTGCATGTTGACAATCTGCCCTATATAGAACATTGTGCTTATGCGTGGTATTTCAAGGGTCAAACCTTATCCAAAAATTCTGAAACTTTTCAGAATTAAAGTAGAGACATAAATATTTAATTTTATATATAGTCTGTAATTTTTGGACTAGTGGATTCAGAGTTATAAATTTTCAAAGTTTGGTCTTGTTTCTGGAACCCAATCTGAACTAGTTGAGGTTTGGTGAATTTCTAGGAATTTCTTGTTGTTATTTTCCATACAATGATATTTTTACTTGAAAAAGTACTTAAATATGGTTACAATGTGCTTGGAACCAATCAATTTTGAGTTTTCTAGAATTAATTATAATTCTTGAAAGTTGGACATTGAATCTAGAAGCTAACCTGGGACAGACCTATTGTGACGTGAGTTTGTCACACCAAATGAATTACAATGTCTATGATATTTTCCAAAAATAAATTAGACCCAACAATATTTAATGTTATGGGTAATTTGTAATAAATAAAAAAGTACATTGGGAGATACAAATTTTTAAAGTTTAGTAAGGATTCTAGATGCTGTCTTGGGACAGTGATGAGTAATTTTGAAATATGGAATTGTGTGTGTGGAGAATGCATAAGTAATCATTTTTTCTATAAAGTAGACTTAATAGGAGTCACATAGGATTTTGAACCAAATCATTTGAAATTTTTTTAAATTAGTTATGATTTTTCATAGTTGAATGAAAAATCCTGTCAATATGTGGACTATGCGAATTTAATGGGCTTTGAGCCAAAAATAGTAAAGGTGAATTTTAAATGTAAAGATTAGTATTTGGGCCTAGTGTAACCATATTAATTACTTAATTAGGCCTAAACACTAACCCAGATGACAACAAACTTGATTAATTAGATTATGCAACTATTGGACGGAATAATAATCTATTGTCCGTAAATTCTAATTATAGGGCCTAATAACTCTCTGGAGCTTAAGACTTGCCCGAGCTCTAAGAAACGATTGTACGTTGCTCAAAGGAAGCAGTCAGGTAGTAACTTATCTTTCATATGTTTATAATATACATTGTATGTTGTGTGAAATCACCATGAGTTGTCTGACACATTCTGATTATGCGAGGTGGACGACCGGGGCCTATCTACACAATATTCTATGTTGTGTGAAATCACCATGAGTTGTCTGACACATTTTGATTATGCGGGGTAGACGACTGGGGCTTATTTGCACAGGTGGACACTCAGGCCGATATAATGTTCATTAATGTACGAGTGGGTGCCCGGAGCCTGTTTGTGCTGGTATTCCTCGAGGCCTATAATATACTTAGCGCTATGGTAGTTTTATGAACTGCATGTGATGCACTGAATGATGTTGTGATAATTATGTTGTATGATGCATGTGTATCATGTTTTATGATATTTGTATGATTGGCACCATGTTACTACTGAGATTATTTGGAATATCACTCTTTTTCATAAACCATCTACAATACAGGGAGAAAGCTCAAGGGGTAAGAAGAAGGTGAATACGGACGGCTAGAGGTTGCCAAAAGACTTTAGTCTCTTTTGTTGATTGTCTATTTTGATATTTTGGATTGTATATAATGTATATATATATGTACCATGACAACAGAATGATTTAATTATATTACACTTCCGATTGCTAACAAAACATAATTAAGGTATGAAACACGAGAACTAAGCAGGGAATCGCTCGCAAACTCTGATAAAACGAAAAGAAAAGCCGATGAGACTTAATAAGATAGTGAATGTTTGTGAAAATAGTTTGAGAAAATTTGATTACCCTCGAAATTCCTTTCCAATCCCAGGTTCAAATCCTGAGATAAGTTTGAAATTTGTGAATGTTTTTCAGTATTTCTTAATCCGGGACTTAATCCTGGTTTCACAAATGATTTCACTGCTCTTTTGTATTTATTTGAGGTTATGGAAAATGAGGCATCACATTCAGACTTCATTTACTGTTACAGAGGTTGAACAGTGACTTTGATTTTTTTTTTTTTCCGGTATGTATGTTAGATGCATTGAGATTAAGGAGTTGGTGAAAGGTTGGAGCTTGAGCTCAATAATGGATTATGTGCTATGAGGTAGATAAGTAATGTTAAGATTTTGCTAAAGATTTGACATTGCTCATTAAAGTTGGAGTTTCACCGTGGTTGGATTGTGAGAATTTTATTGTGTTATGTTTTTGGGGTTGGTTACAAAGGGAGTACTCTGTTTTAAGTGAGAATAGTTAAATGTGATGTGGTTTATTTGATAAGAAAACGTTGATATGATATTAAAAAAGTGTTGTTAATATGTTGTTGTAGTTGTAAGTACAGAACATGTTTTCTGTTTTTGGGTAATGTAATAGATGAATTGCTCTGTTATTGGGCAAGGTTACAGAGGGGGTGCTCTATCTTAAGTGTGAATTGTTGAATGTGATAGTGGTTTGTTTGGTGAGAAAAAACTGATATGATAATAAAAAAGTGTTGTTAATACGTGCAGTTGTAGTTGTAAATATTGATGTCGTAGTTGTTACTACATAACTTGTGCCATGTTTTTGGGTAATGTAATAGAGAGATTGCTCTGGTTTTGGACAAGGTAACAAAGGGATTGATAAGTTTTAAGTGGGAATGATTGAATGTGATGGTGGTTTGTATGATTACAAAATACTCAAATGATATAAAAGAATTGTTGTTAATATGTGCATTTGTAGTTGTTAATATTACCGAGACAATTGTTAATATGCAGTTTGTGTTGCAGATTGTCATGAAAGATGAGAACTAGTTCGGAGAAGAATCTATTCTATTTCTGAAACGACCATTTCTCACAAACAACAATTATCCAATACAGTTATACACAAACTCGCCCACAAACTCTTTTACAACATATCAGAGTTTAGAGCACAAACTCGCCCACAAACTCTTTTACAGATAAATTTATTATTTTATTCTCACATCACAATTATCCCATGGGTTACAAAATGATTTCCAACACAAATATCCAAACAGCAAATGTGGCATTTTAAAAACATGTGGGCCCTATAATGGTAATATAGAAATTAACACAACACCAATATCAAAAGAGGCCTACAAGATTCTCAATATTTATGCCTCTGGTTGTTTCCCTTGGCCTCTAGCCAGATTAGAGGTCTCGCCTGAAAAATTATTTAGAATGACGGGGTGAGACATAAAGTCTCAGTAACCAAAATCAATTTACAAAATATGCAGGAAAAGATTGTAAGTCAGAGAAGTAGATTTAACTGACATAGAATAGTAATATTCTTATAAATTAAAACTTAACATAATATAATCAATGAATAAAACCATCCCCACTCATCCATCCTGCTCATTCTTATCTCCTCTGGACTGGTACAGCCTATCAGTGCTAGTATACCCGGCCAAAGGTTAGCTAGTCACATTAAGAATACAACCCCCTCCCATGCTACCACCAATATACCGTAACAGGGAGGTGTCAGCCCAAAACACTCAACTCTAAATCCGGGCAAGGATTGAGAGAGCCGATGGGCACACAATTCACCATATCTCTTCCACACAACCCAACATATCCCGTAATATAAAAATAATAAATTAATATAGCTTTTGAAAACAATTACGAGAATTCTAAATTCTTATACAACATTCCATCTCAAACAATATATCCATCATAACAGTAACAATTTAATAATAATTTTCACTTATATATATAAATTGGAAAATACACTGCTTCACTGAAATAAATTCATATTCAGACATAAATATAATCTTGCAAAACACATACAAATAATATAAATAAAAGTAAGGTTTATAAAACACCTTACAGTTCAAAGCAAGCATACAAAATAAATTAACACCGGTTACCTCGATTCCAAGCTTAATCTTAATTTGGATAGTAAAACCCGTCCAATCACCGATCACAAGAAAAATCTATATTATTAATGTAGATATCAATTAACCACAAATAACAATAAAATAATTAATTTACATAATTTAACTCCTACAACCCAATTTTCTCTACAACTATTATCCTCGATTATTTCAATTTCCTTAAAAATCCTTAATCATAGATCATTCCTCATAAACCAAAAGCACTCATTAAAAATTCTTGGTCACAAATGATTCCTAAAAATCCTTAAATAACCTTTAATATACCTATAATTACAAAATCCCCTATATCAACTTTCTGAATAATTAAATCTCCTTCTCATAATTTATATGAGTATAATCCAATTATTAAACAACTCCTCAAATATCCACATAATTAAAATCATATCAAATTCTAATTTAAATATTAAGTCCTAATTCATATTTTCCACGGAGCTTATATCTAACAAAAATAAACTGATTAAAACCTCAATAATACCTCTAATAATCTAAATAAATTATTTAAAGTTATATCCTATTTATAAAAGAAATTAATTATAAAGTCACATAACAACCAAATACTAAATCTAAACCGGTTAAAATTAACTATTAATTATTTTCTACATTTCTACAGTCTTATATTGACAAAACTCAAAACTTGCCTAAAATCATATCCCAAAATATTCTCTACTAGCATAAAATCACTATCATAGGAAAGATAAAATTATTTAGAATATATTTCATAAAAGAAACTCTGTAATTAGAAGAGAGTTTAAGTACCTTAATGATCCCCGAAAAACCGAAAATCCTCCTAACATAACCTCACTTTCCTTCGTCTTGCCTTAACACTTCAAGCTGGAAGTGTTAAGGGGGAAGGGGTATTTATAATACCACATCCTCAATCAATTGGCGCCTAATGGCGCCAATTTTAATTAATTTTTTTATATTAATATATATATAGATAAGGGGATACCCCTTATCTACTTGACTTTAATTATATATATATATATATATATATAATATTATATTATTATTTTATTATATATATATATAATATTTAATTTTTCCTTTTAGGATATCATAGTTTTTTTCATGTGGGGGGAAGTTTTTAAATGGTGGAGAAGATGAAATGCAATATGTTGGTGGTTTGGTAAGAACAAGATGCATAAAAGAAGGCATAATTGTAAAAATATGCATTAGGAATTCTGAAAACAGGCGTAAGCTATTATCAAAATTGGCATAATAATGACTTGTAAAAAAAATAGGCACAAGAAGGTGTTAAAATACTGATAAGCTTTTGTGACAATTGAGATTTGTGAAATTTATAAACTCCTTCAAGAATTACAATTCAGTTATAAATATGGGTCAGTAACTTGTCAAAATAGACACAACATATTGTTAATATCCAAATAAGCTGTAGTGGTAGGCCTTACATGAATAACTTATGCTGTTATAAATATGACAAATTCACTTGTTAAAAAATGTAGAATAAGTTGTTAAAACAAAATCAGATGTTGTGACATGGGAGTTGTCAAATTTTACACTCCTTCAGGAATTGCTCATATAGTTGTAAATATGACTAATTCACTTGTTAACAAATTTTGAGCAATTTGTTTAAACCAGACTAGTTGTTGTGCCAGACCTTAGAGAAATAACTAATGCTGTTGTGAAAAAAATTGATGAAGTTGTTAAAATGACTGATGCATGTGTTAAACCTCTAATACGCAGTTGTAACTATTACGACTTGTAAAATTTGAAATACACTCTATGAATGAAAATAGAGTTGTGAAAAAAACTGACGAAGTTGTTAAAATGACTAAAGCAAATGTTTTAAAATTTGAACACACTCTAGTTTAAACTTTAATGACAAGATCGTCATTTCATATTGATAATTAATCACATAATAAAGACTTTTTTGATTTGAGAATTTCTATTAAAACTTTATTATTATTATTTTATATCTTTAAGACCTGAGAGTGATTTACCCAATAAAATTCGCCTTTTACCGCAAAATAGTCTCAATTTTAAATGTTAAAACTTAAAACAGAAATATGGTTACCAAAATGGTATAAAACTCAGCTGATGAATGAATGAAGCGCTGGATGTCCATACTGTTTCCTGTATACTGTATCTAGCAAAGATGCAATAATTGGCTGGTTCTGGACGCCGCCATTCATTCTATGTCTTCACTCGTCAGAGTTTCTATCGGACAATTGTAATTGATATTAGCATGAGGATCGTTAGGAAAGACCTCGTACCCGATGGACCCGGCAGCGTTAAGGTGTAATTCCTCACTAAGCCGAACTTGTTCCAGATTTCCTTTTTGACTCAACGCGAGTCAGACTTCCTTTTCTTTTTCTTCCTGCGGCTTCTTACTTGTTCCCTATGATTCATTCTTTTTCCTGTCTCGGGTATAGGCTTTTGCGAAGCATAACTCGTTAATTTTTTTAATTTGAAATCTTATCTGATTTTGAATTTCATTTGTAGATGGTACCGATTGATTCGGATGATCTATGGTTTGCGTATAACCTGATCGCTCCCGGAGACTCTGTCATGGCTGTTACTGTGAGGTGATTCTTTATTCTTTATTTTATTTGTACCCCTTACAGAACATTGTTGTAACTTGGAAGGAACCCCTATTGTAATTGGTAGTGGAATTTGAACATCACGGATCACTCTATTTAATCATTTGTCTCATTTTAGTCACATTTTTGATGAGTGGATCTTCCACTTGCGGATAGTTATAACACTGATATTGAAGTCTATAGTCATTGAAACATGATAGTCGTTGTGGTGTCCTCAATCCCATAATCTTTCCTGACTGCAATAGGAAGGTTCTCAGAGAAATGGCTTCTGGTGGACGAGAAGCTGAACGTTTGAAGCTGAAATTGGAAATTAAAGTTGAGGAGGTAGAAGACACATAATTAAGTTCTGTTCAGTATACATTGAAGTTCATCGTGTCTGACATTTTTTCTCTCAGGTGGCAGATTATGACAAAGAAGGGTCACTCTTACGCATACGTGGAAAGAACATTTTGGAGAACGAACATGTTAAGGTAAATGCCGTCCCAAATTTATGTACGGCATGTAGACTTGCAGGTTCAGCCATCAGTGATAAATATAACCTTTCATCTTTATCTTTGCAGATAGGGGCTTTCCATACTTTAGAACTTGAGCTGCAAAGGCCCTTTGTGCTCAGGAAGGTGTGGTTCATTTTACTTCTCGCTAGTAGTTAGGTTTACAGATGGAGTTTATTTCATGCTAGTTGTGTCTGGCATGTTATTACACATTTGCTTGACATATATTAGAGCTAGATCTTTTGCTTCATGACTGGCTTGTTTGGGCATATCATTAAGGCGTTCTACTTCAAACATTGAGGGAGTGGTTAGTAGAAATGCTTAAGTTTCATATTGCCATTCGTAGGATGTTTGGGATTCCTTGGCTTTGGAGATGCTGCAACAGGCCTCTGGTATGGTATTTTTTCTGTTTTTACTACCTTCTTATATTGGGGAATATACATTTAAAATTATACTCTCAAGGTTGTGTGATTTACGTATATGAGAATTCCTAGACTTGTAATTTTGAAGATAGTTCAGTATTAATGCAAAGTTCAGTCTGTGTCCTGTTATAACACCAGACTGTCCTGTTATTATACTTTGGAGGTTGGGTGGTATCTTGCATTTGTTCTTACACCCGTTTAAGTGGGCAAATAAAGGCAAATGGTAGAAAAAAGTTCAATAGAGCTTATGGTCACTTTCAAATCCATTTAAAGTCAAAAGGTAGGTTGTATCATACAGATAATTTTGTCAGTTTGGAACATACGTTTGGATTTACATCAGTAATCAATATGGCAAATAAAAATATCATTCCAATTTTGTAGATCCTGGTGCAAGTGCTGATCTAGCTGTGGTTTTGATGCAAGAAGGACTAGCTCATATCCTCCTTGTTGGTAGAAGGTACTAGCAACTTTCAGCTGAATAAGATGAAGTTATCCAATCCCTATAGAATTTCCAATATATCCCCCCTTTTTGAGTCCAATGTATCAAATATAAGTTTATGCAAGACATGAACAAGTTAATATTAAAAGCTACTCTTTGACTCGCTCAACTACTATTTTGGACTACATTGCCTAGAATGTGGTGAGGAAAGGGCCAGTTGTAGACTTGAGAACTTTTTCTAACAAATTAATTCGGGTTATTTTTTAAGAAACAGTAATTTTTGAGGATTCTCTGGGTACTTCGTGTCTGTCTTTGAAACAAGACATTAAGATTGCAGAAAAAAATTGATGTATGCTATATGAGGCATGTTCATTTGAGTTCTGTGAAACCAGGAGCATTGGGAATTAATTGTTCTTGTTGAAACTGTGATTTGTTTCTTACATCTAATTGTGCCATTGTGTTAATGCATTCATCTTAATGACTGACCTGACAGTATGACTGTTACTCAATCGCGGATTGAAACTTCAATTCCTCGCAAGCATGGACCTGCTATTGCTGGTTATGAGTCTGTATGTTCTTTCACGCTCTTCCTTGATAATCTGTTTTCATTACTGCGAGCCATATCAGTGAATAAATTTAATATCATGTTATGACTCTAAAGCATCTTCCTGCCATTTGCAGGCTTTGAATAAGTTCTTTGATAATGTTTTGCATGTAAGTTCCATCTGAGGACTTAGAGTGAAATATTTTCTATTCATAAAATTTAGTTATGCCTTTTCAAGTTTATTGGTTACTATAATTGGTTTCAGGCTTTCTTGAAACATGTCGATTTCAATGTGGTTCGCTGTGCTGTAATTGCAAGTCCTGGATTTACAAAGGTCTATGATCATTCCTGATCTCTGTTCTCTCTCTCTCTCTCTGTTTTTTTTAGGCTTTTAGCTTCCTTGTTTAGCTATAGCAACGATTTTTTTTTTTTAAAATAATGATCGGAATCTCAATCTTAAATGACTTTGAAGTAAATAAAAGCTAAGACTGGATATTGGTATATAAGACTACATTATGCCTACGTTATATGTCTCTGCTCATTTCAGGATCAGTTTCATCGTCACTTATTATTAGAAGCAGAAAGAAAGCAGTTGCGACCTATTATTGAGAACAAGTCACGTATCATTCTTGTGCATACAAGCTCAGGATACAAGTATGATTGGTTTTTGAAATTGCATCATCTTTTTGTTATTCCTTGTATAAGACATTGAGAAGTAACAACTGTAAAGTAAAAAATACGAAGATGATCATGGCCATATAGATGCAGCTTATAGCAGAGGCTCCTTAACAACTCTTATTTTTTATGCTGATAATATGTCCGTCTTGACATTTGATCTCACATAAGCATAAATCAAATCTCATGTGCTCGAAGCTAGCATAAGATACCAATTATTTTTATTTCCTCTTGTAACTTAATGGCTGATGATGTGGTAGTTAGAGGAAGACAGGTTCTAGTTTATTAAATGAGTGTCTAGGAGGGATGAATAATGTAGCTATGACAAACTGTTGGAGTTAAGGAGTTATGACAACATGACTTTATGGCAAACCATGGCATAAATCAACATACGCTACATTGTCAAGGCACTATGATACTGGTTCTGATTGTCAATTACATGCCTATAATTTTGAATGTGAGGAAAAGAAAAATAGTATCAAACATAATCTTGAGATGCCAATTTTAAGAATTGACTTTTTAGTTTAATTGCTTGTTAGTTCTCTGTAATGCAGCTGAGATCTTTGACTGACATTAGACCTTATCCTTTTTAGGCATAGCTTGAGAGAGGTTTTGGATGCTCCAAATGTCATGAATATGATAAAAGATACAAAAGCTGCTCTAGAGGTATCATAGAAAGTAAATTATTAATTATATTGCATTTTCTTACTGTTTCCTCTGGCTTCTTAGCAGTGTGTTAATCCTGTGATTTTTTTTCCCTTGAGATTGGTGATAAGCCCTTGTAATATAAATGTTTATAGAATTGTGAATTAGGGTAGAAGAGAAGAGAATTAGAGGGTTGAGAGGAAGAAGCAGAGGAGAGTGGCAAAGGAGAGAGGGAGATAGAGAGAAAATGATCTGAATAGTACGAATCTTATTAACACTGCAAATCTGACTTTACAACGAGTAATTGCCATATATATAGGCAGTAGAGGGTTCATTAAAACAGGGCTCAATAGTCGTTAAACACGGCTAAGACCATGTTTGGCTAGTGCCGCTCCTAAACGGCTAGTACCACTAATGGTTACTGCCGCTCGTCTTACTAACTAACTAACTTTTAAAATGCCTTAATTACAATATCATATCAATACCCCCCCTATTAGACATCCTTGACCTTAAGGATTAGAGACCACAAAACTAGGATATTGTTGTTGAAAAGAGTAAAGGGCCATCCAAGAGGCTTCTTCATCTAGCAAGCCCTTCCATTGAACCAATACTTCTGTAATCATCCTCTTTCGGCGCTTCTTAGTTCTCCAGTTCAGAATTCTCTTTAGTTTTATGGCCGGAGGCAACTTTCGAAACTTAATGGGAGGATGCCTAGGTCTCCCAGTAGGATCTGGGCATAGTTTCAACATTGAAACATGAAAGGTAGAATGAATTCTGGACTCTGGTGGCAATTCCAGCTTATATGCTACTGCCCCAATCTCACCTGATAAGGCCCATAAAACCGAGGAACTAACTTCTGTGAAGCTCTTGTTGCTATAGATATTTGCCTATAGGGCTTGAGCTTCAAAAACACCCATTGCCCCACCTGAAACTCACGATCAGTTCTATGCAAATCGGCCTTTTGCTTCATCAAGATTGCTGCACGGTGCAAATGATGCTTCAAAAGTGCTAGAACTTATTCTCTAGCCGTGAAGCTACGATCTACCAACTCTAGCACCAAATTGTGGGGTAAATAAGGGGTATGTATTGGAGGTTGTTGCCCATAAAGCAACTCATATGGTGTAGCTTTAGCTGCTATGTGGTACCACCATTCCGCGTGTGAAACCTACTTAGCCCAATCTCTAGGCTTCTCCCAACACATACACTGCAAATACGTCTCCAAACATCTATTAAGCACTTCTGATTGTCCAATTGTTTGAGGGTGATAAGTGGTAGAAAGCTTTTGGTCCACATCTAACACGAAGAAACTCTTTCTGAAAGCTACTAACGAAGAGTGAGTCACGATCACTCACAATTTCAGCCGGGGCACCATGAAGCTTGTAAACCTGATCCATAAAGTGTTGTGCCAAGGTAGAGGCTGAAAAGCGGTGAGCCAGAGGTATAAAATGGGCGTACTTACTCATTCGGTCGATGACTACCCATATGATATCCTTTCCTTGTGACTTGGGAAGACCTTCAGTGAAGTTCGTAGCAATCGATTCCCACGCCCTACTAGGTATAGGTAGAGGCTGCAACAATCCTGGAGAAGCTATACTCTCATACTTACATCTAGAGCATGTGTCACACCGCTTGACATAGTCCACAACATCAATCATTAGCTTCTTCCACCAAAAGGGACCTTTAATACGTTGATGGGTAGCTTGGATTCCCGACTGGCCTCCTTAAGGGCTTGAATGGAGCCAACCGAGAATTTGCAACCGAAGAGCAACTACTTTGCCTATAACCAACTTACCTTTCTTGCGTAAAAAAGTACCATCCCAAGTGAAGTGACTCCAAACTCCCTCATTTTGTTGCACTTTTTCAAGTAGAGAACGAGTGAAGTCATCTTTATTCCAACTATCCTTCACCTATTGCAACAACTCCGGTGATGTAGTGCTATAGGTTATTTGCATTAGTTGCTGCTTGGGAAGGCGAGAAAGTGCATCGGCTATGGAGTTATTCACCCTTTTCTTGTATACAATATCATAGGCAAAACCAGCAAGTTTTGCCATCCAATACATCTGAAATGGTGTCTTTAGTTGATGACCCAGCAAAAATTTAAGGCTTTGTTAGTCAGTGTGAATGATAAATTTACCGCTAGCACTACCGCCATCAATTCCTTCTCATAAATTGAAAGATTCTAGTGTCGCAGAGACAACCTTTTGCTAAAGAATGCAAGAGGCTGCCCTTGTTGCATCAAAACAGCACCTATACCCACTCCACATGCATCGGATTCCACCGCAAATTGCTTAGTGAAATCGGGAAGAACAAGAACCGAAGCTGAAACAAATGCTTGCTTAAGGCAATGGAAGGCTTCACTTGCAGGTTCAGACCACACAAAAGCATTGCTTCTCAACAAGAGAGTCAAGGGCCTTGCAATTATGCCATAACTCTTGATAAAGCGCCGGTAGTAACCAGCTAACCCTAAAAATGCTCTCAATTGCTTTACTGGAGTAGGTTGAGGCTAATTCGCAACGGCTTGTATCTTCTTAGGGTCGGTTGCTACTACTCCATTACCTAGGATGTGTCCTAGATATTCCACACTTGTTGCAGCAAAAGTACACTTGCTTTCCGTGATGAAGTAGTGATGTTGCTGCAATATGTGCAAAGCGATCCTCAAGTGCTCTCGATGATTTGCAAGTGAAGGACTATAAATCAGTATATCATCAAAGAAGACTAGAATAAGCTTTCGAAGATAAGGGTGGAAAATATTATTAATAGCTCCTTGGAAGTTTGCCGGAGCATTAGTAATGCCGAATGGTATTACTAGTTTTTGCTACCGCAAGTGCATGGATCGCGTCAAGTAATAGAGTGATAAGTAAAGATCGTTCCCACGAGGACTATGACAAAAGCAAGCTAACTAATACAACTATGTTCTTAATTAGGTTGAATTGAATCATTTAAACTTGATCAAGGTAAATAAAGATTATTAATGAAAACAACAAAGCAAACAATGGAAATTGGGAAATTGGGTTTGATTTCAAGAGGTTATAAGCTTAGGATTACTCTTTCCCCATTGTATTTCATAAAACTATACAATTATCCACTTATGTTGGTTAAATGAGTCTATATGCTAATCTAGGGTTCTAAAATCATCAACCATGCTCTCTTAAGTCAAAATTGATTTTTAATATTCATTAAAAATATGCAATCTCTTGTTTATAATTAATGAAAGCCATCTTTCCAAAGCAATCCTTCAATAGACTATGCTAGGTTGTTAAATATATCTCTATTCTAACAACAAACCATCCATTTAATTCCTAAACTTGGAGTCTAACATGATTTTTCCAAAGTTCTACAATCAAAATAGCTCTCTCAAGCATCTTCCAATTGAACTACTCTATTCATATGGTGATCAAGCACAAGATAATATTTAACCAACAAAAGCAAGATAATCTAGTAGTTTAAATCCATATAATGGGTAAAAGTAATCCTAAATGATAGTGTCTAGCTACTTATGGTCTTTACATACCAAAATTTCAGCTCAACAATGTAACCCATATCAGCAAATGAAAGAAAAAAGGAAGAAGAATGATAAAAGCCCAAAATAGCTCTCTAAAGCATCTTCCAATTGAACTACCCTATTCATGTGGTGATCAAGCACAAGATAGCATTAAGTATAAAGAAAAATCATTATATGTACTCATTAACCAACAAAAGCAAGATAATCTAGTAGTTTAAATCCATATAATGGGTAAAAGTAATCCTAAATGAAAGTGTCTAGCTACTTATGGTCTTTACATGCCAAAATTTCAGCTCAACAATGTAACCCATATCAGCAAATGAAAAAAAAAAGGAAGAAGAATGATAAAAACCTAAGATTGTTGCCTCAATCTTCCTTAAAAAATTCCAACCTAAGGCTCCAAATCTTCAAAGTTCTCATTTCCCAAGCTTTCCCTTGCGTGCTCCACTGTTTCCCAGTCCAGAGAAATGTTTTTCGGTTCCTTCTTCTAGGTTAAGTAGTGTTTTTCCGCTTCTGAAATCAAAACTCACAACTGTACTTTTCACGACTTGCTATGACAAGTTTGTCAACTTGCCGTAGCCAGTTACACAGAGAGCATATTTCTCTTCAGATTCTTGACTTGCTACGGCAATCTGTCAACTTGCCGCCGCCAGTTACACAGAGAGTATGACAGGGATTTCTTGCCACAACCAGTTAGTCAACTTGCTGAGGCCAGTTGTACAAGCTCCTTCTAACTTTGCAATGCTTCACTTCCTTGTTTCTGGATTCTTATAGGGCTTTAAAACCTGCCTCCATCCTCCTACAAAAGAGGGAGGATTTATAAATTCTTAATTGAATCACAAACTATATAGGATGTAACTATAATATCTTTGATTTTTGCATGATACTTTGATATGTACATTTTCTTCTATACACTTCTTTCTATGCACATTTTAAACCCAAAATAGGTAAAAAGAGAAGAAAATGTACTGGAATGTTATCAATTTCTAAGAGTTAACAACTAGCCACTCATAATGTCTGGAGTGAGTCTTGAAAGCAGTTCGATAAGCATCCGATGGCATCATCCGGATTTGATGATAACCAACTCGTAGATCAAGATTCGCGAACGATCTAACCGTGCTCAACTCATCAAACAAGTCCTCAACTAGAGGAATGGGGTATTGGTTCTTGATAGTCTTCTTGTTCAACTCCCAATAATCCACACACACACACGCCAAGACACATCTTTCTTCTTGACAAGGACTATTGGTGCTGAAAATGGAAAGCAACTCTCTTGTACAACACCTGCCTCAAGTAATTTAGCAACCAATTTCTCAATGACATCCTTTTGTGCGGCCGGGTATCTATATGGTTTCAAGGAAATAGGAATGGTGCCCTCTTCTAAGACAATAGGATGGTTGTGACCTTCTCTAAATGGAGGAAGGCTCTAAGGCTCATCAAATACAGTTTGAAAAGCCTTTAATACTCCTTGAATCTCTGCTGGCAGCTTATGTTCGGCATCCTTAATGGCAAAGCAACTCATCCTATCACCTTGCACTTCAACCAGCTGCATGAACTACATTTGCTCTTCCTTTAGGCAGCTTGCTTCCACCCTTTTTGGTGCCACAATCTTCAAGGAATTAGGGGTATTAGCTTGTAGTTTCACTAGCGACGCTCTTTCCAAAAATACATGGAAAGAGTCTCATAATCCTAAAAGGCATTCTTTGTGCTTTTATGCCATTGCAAACCCCGGTACTACATCGTATGTATGTACCTCAAATGATTCGAAGATCAAAAACGAATTCTAGACCTTGCATTTTCCATCGAAATCCATGCGAAACATCATGAATTTTTAGTTTACCTCCAACAGCTATCTCAACATAAGAAGGAGATGTTTCTTGAGCTTGCCAACCCAAGTTCATAGCTGTTTCTAAGTTTAAGAAGTCGTGTGTGCTCCCACTATCAATTAGGATTGTAGAGGAAGTTTCCCAGCAGCACCCAAAACTCTCATACTCGGCATGATCTATTCCTTCTATTGCATACAAGGAAATACGAGGATGCTCTGTTTCTTCATTAATTGCAGATTCTGGAATTTCAAGGGAAGCGTCAGTATCATTACCTTCTTCATCTGACAGAACCAAGTGTAATTGCATTTTCTGCCGTTGAGGGCACTTGTGGTCCCTCGAAAATTTTCCATGGCAAAAGAAGCAAAGATTATTTGCTCGGTGTTTTGCCTCCTCTTCGGCAATCAAAGCCTTCACTTGATGTGTGATTGTCCTGGAGATGAAGCTGGAATTTTGGGTGTTTAGTAGGGCGTTTTTGGTCTTTTTATTGGTACTTATTAGAAAAAGATCCTGCCTTGGAAGTGCTCGACGTAGACGATGAAGGGAATGATAGTGAATTCACCGGCGCTTGCTTCTGTGATCTGTCAAACATTACTTTTAGCGGCCCTTCGATTGACCGCAATTTCTTGAACACGCACTGGTCGCCTTGTTTTGATCATTGTGGAGGGATTGAACAAAAGCACTGAATCTACAATTTCTTCCTTCAAGGCACCGATATATGCATCGACCAAGTATGCCTCGGGAAGATCGAGTCTTGCCGAGATTGAGTCAAATTTGATATTAAATTCTTGTAGTGACCTAGTTTGACGCAGAAGGGTCAAATCGGTCATCGGTTTTTCATGAATCTGACTGAAGGTGTCCCATAACAATCTTGAATACTTTGCCTAGGTAGGTGGATGTCCCTGCCAACACTATTTAACGGCTACGTGCCAGTAGAAGCCTTCATCATCAAGGTCATCAACACCATGTTAATTTTTGACGCCTCTGGAGTTCCATCTAAAGTAAAATAATTTCTACCTTTAATAGCTAGGTATCTATGTCTTGACCGAAATACCGTGGAAACTCCATTTTAGTAAACTGAGTTGGCCTGTGTGATAACCCGATCTTTATTTTCTGGGATTCTGGGTTGCCTATTCGGCCGGTCTCTTTGTGCCGCTAGCTTTAAGGCTCGAATTTGTTTAGTAATAGCCTCTATATTTTGCTGCATCCCCTGTTGAACCAGCTGTAGCTCTTCTCTGTAATCTTGCACCGAATCTTGAAGAGTTTCGACTATTCATTAAGAGTACTAACAACCCCTAATCGTTGTTCAATAGCGTGCAGTCTTTCCTCCATAATTCTTGAATTTTCTTGGAATACCATTCAGCACCGGAAGTGAAGAGCTGATACTCATGGCCAAGAACCGAAAGCTCTGATACCACTGATAAGCCCTTGTAATATGAATGTTTATAGAATTGAGAATTAGGGTAGAAGAGAAGAGAATTAGAGGGTTGAGAGGAAGAAGTAGAGGAGAGAGGGAGATAGAGAGAAAATGATCTGAATAGTATGAATCTTATTAACACTGCAAATCTGACTTTACAATGAGTAATTGCCATATATATAGGCAGTAGAGGGGTTCATTAAAACCGGGGCTCAATAGTCATTAGACATGGCTAAGGCCATGTTTGGCTAGTGCCGCTCCTAAACAGCTAGTACCACTAATGGTTACTGCCGCTCGTCTTACTAACTAACTTTTAAAATGCCTTCATTACAATATCATATCAGTTGGGAACAAGTTTAATTTTTTCCTACTTTTTCCAGGTTCGGATTTTGAAGGATTTCTACAACATGCTTTCAAATGTCAGGTTCTATTTTTGAGATGCTTTTTTTTTTTTTTTGCCTTGTCTAGTTGGTTGGAATGTCAATTCCCCTATTTTAAAAACCGGTGGTCAGTGGGTTGAAAATTAGTTCATCATTAAGGGTTGATAGGGTGGAAAATTTTTTTTCAATAAGGCCTTTGTGTGCTTTTATTTGTCAATAATCATCATATATATAGATGAATAATAACGATCTGTTGATCAATTGTGTGATGACTTCTGTAATGACTATCAGATAAATGCTTCACTGAAGCTTCTAGACAGATGTATATTTACATTGGAGTGTACTTCCCCCATGTTTTTCTTCGTCAGTTGGTGTTAGTTGTGTGTAGCTTTTACTTTTCTAGTTACAAAAAATCACCTGTCTCATAGATATGCATTATCTTTTTAATCAACTAAACACCTAATCTTAAATCTAAATTGTTACAAGTTAATTTTTTCCCTTTGGAAATTATTGAAGTATTTTGTAACTATACTTAGGTGGCAAATGATGAATATGCAAGGGTTGTGCCCTCATTTTTACTGTCTGTTTCATAATGAGCGTTCTTTGCTTTTTTGTTCATAATACTCAATTGGTGAGAATGTGGATGGAGATGCTAAAAATTCATCTTGCTGAGAATTTACCTTGGGAAACCATCGTTGTCTATATCTGCTTATGTTTATTAAGTGCTCAATGTTGAGTGCGATGAAGTCTTTAGAATGTGGGTCTTTCAAATGCCCAAAACCTGTACCAAGACTGAAGTGAGTGTCAAGTTTTCCCCCCTCTCAAAAAGGATAAAGAGAAAAAACAGTTGTTAGTGACATGAAGGGTAAATTTATTGTATAATAGTTGTCAAACAATTATGGTAGTATGATTGTCCCTGCCACGATGTGGTTAATCTTCTTTAATGTCTTTGGCCTAAAAAAAAAAAACCCTTAAATGTCATCGGGTCCTTTCAAATAATCTCCTATATAGAAACAAATAGCAAAATGGGAAAATACGATACCATAAAATTAATGGAAGAGAATGCATTGGTGAATGCAGCAAGTGCCACATTCTGAAGAGTTTGAGAAGGTTTCTTGTAAACTTTTACTTGTCACTGATCTCTATTTCCTTTTCTTTCAAACTATACTATATAGATCTGGGGAATGGCTCTCCAAGCAATTATGTATTCTTTGCCTTTAGGATTTCACGTTTTCAGACATCTAGGAAATGCTGATTGAAGATTTTTTTGGGATTGGCCAGGATCCATCCCGTGCTTGTTATGGATTAAAGCATATTGAGGTTGCCATTGAACGTCTAGCTGTGCAAACACTTCTCATTACAGACGAGCTTTTCAGGTTTCTATTAAAGCCCTCTGATATTTTGAAGGGCGCTTGTTTGTGCTATCTTATTCATACCCATTTGATGTATCCTGCGTTTTTGTTAAATTCAATAATAGAACTCATCTCTCTTCATACCTGCTTGAAAATGGTCTCAATCAAAGCGTCCAAGTTATATCCCCCTTTAATTAGAAGGGACAAGGGAGCCTGGGGGGCTTCTTCATCTCATGAATTTGACATACTTCACAAGTCTATTTCAAACTGCATGTCAAGTACGGGGAGTACTAATGCTTTTCCTAGTGAAAGTGTTAGAGCTGCTGCTTTTTGAATTTTTGACAGTAGTATATAAAGTGTGGGTCATTGTAATGCAGTCTTCTGAATTATCTTCATACAAATTTATCCTTAATTACTGATTTAGATAATTAACTGTCACTGTAATGGCTTCAGAAACTTGTCACGCAACATTTTCAAATTTCTTGTTTTCTTTGGGTTTTCTAGTTTTTGTTTTATAATTTCATGCTGCACTTGTTTTTGCCTTTGTTTTTCTGATAAAGTAGGATTTTTCTTGGGAGTCACTTTAGCGTCTCGACAACTGGAAACTTTATATTTAGCATAATCTTTGATTGCTTGGGATGCCATTCAAAAATATAAGTTGATAATTGTGAGTTCTATCGATCTCCATTCCTTTGATAATAGGAATTCAGATATAACAAGGAGGCTAAAGTATGTCAACCTGGTCAACTCAGTTAAGGGTTCAGGAGGATCTGTCCATGTATTCTCGTCCATGCATGTCTCTGGAGAGCGTGAGTGTTATTATTTTATTCTTATCTTCCTTCTTGTTTTTAAATTTGAATCTTTTTCTATCCTGTTTTTGGTGTTGAAGATCTGATTTTCATTGCTGAACCACCAAGGTAAACAAACTTGGATTTAGATTCCTCCCATTTCTTTTCTATGTGCAGTACTCAAATTCAACCTACCAAGAAGATAAATCTATTATAACTAAAAAGAAATATATAAATATCATTAGTGTTACTTTTACAACTACACTTGAGCACTGCATAATATAAAGGGTTCTATATCCAAACAAAACACACTATGACGGTGAGCTTTTCCTTTTATCTTCAGTTTTTGCCTTGTGAAGTAGAAGGCTTTGGTTGAAAGATTGAAATTATTATTCATTTAAATTTTTCAATTTTGTATTGATGGACAGAGCTAGCACAACTTGGTGGCATTGCAGCAATTCTTCGTTTTCCTCTCCCGGATCTTGAAGACATTGAGATGTGATGGGCACATATGGCTTATGCTGCAACATTCTTTCTGGTTACCTTGCTAGTTTCCGTGCCAGACTTGGATCAGCGTTTTTTATTGCAATGCCAGGCAATACTAGTTGACCGTTATGTTGCAATGCACTACCAGTAATTATATACTAGCATTATTTTTTGTTCATATCTATCGCTAAGTCATATGTGCCTGTGTGTGAGCGAGTGGGAGTGTGTGTGTGGGCGCATGTCATCATATGTTTAAATGAAGAGAAAAGTAGGAAAGAAAAATATAGATGAATAAAGGCGGGGGAAAATATTTTCTCCCCTTAGGCCCCGTTTGGATTAGTGGTGGTGACAGAAGTGACTTTTTTTTAATATGACTTTTGTAAACTTAGGATAGGATAAAAGTTATATTATAAATGTGATTTATGTTTGTATTGGTTGTGGTAGAATCCCATCTGTACTATAAAAAGTAGGTCTTAGTAGTTTTGTGGCTTATTCTTAAAAATAGCTTTAGGCCTGAAAGCCGTTTGAAAATAATATCAACCCTAAACTCCCACTTGGCTTTTTCCCTTCCTACTCTATTTTTTCAACTCCCCACTGTCTTCCCAAATAGACCTATAGTAATAATTGAAAAGTGGAGAAGCAAGGGGCACAAGATTTGCCTATTCTTCTTCCTTGGAAAAAAAAAAGTGGAGATTATGTAGATAAAACGCTTGTTAAAAGCAAGAAAAAGATATCCAAGATTTATATATTTTTTGATTTTATCAAGGGTATAATCTTTTTTGAAGGTTAGAAGGTAAAAAAGTTTTTGTTTCTTTCAATAAATGTGTTTTGCAATTTTTAAATTTGTGCTTTTCTTACAGGGCCTCGACTGTGTTCCACTCCAATCAATATGTTGGTAGATTCATATGCTTTATCTATGAGTAGCGTTGTTATTGTAAAATTAACTTTTGTTTTTGTTTTTTCCTTTTCATCTTTTTTTATTATTACAAAAACTAGATACATATCCTAATCTCTTTCATCAATCACTTCCCCTCTAAAGTAGATGATGGTTGATTAAAGAAACAAAAATTTCCTAATAGATGATGAGCTAATCTAGCTAACATATCCTCAATAGTGTTATGATCCCTACAAAGATGACAAATACTAACTTGCCAATCTCAGTAAACAAGAGTTCAGGCTTCATGCACTACATCCCTAAAGTGGTGTTTGTTATCATATCCTCTAGTTAACAAATTAATGACATTAATACAATTTATATCTCTTGCCCAACAAAAATAAAGTTCATGAATAACTGCTATCAGTTCTGTAATGGTTGGTGGACCCCTCCTGAGTTTGCTGCTAAATCTAAAGACCCATCCTGCTTGTTGATCTCTCAGAACTCCTCCGCATCCGCTTCTTCCATCTCTTAGCACTAAGCCATCTACTTCTAGTCTCATGTGGTTCGCCTGTGTCTCTTGTATTCCCTAATATTGCACCCTTTCCCCTTTATAGAACTTGTAATTTCCTAGTAACTCCTAATCTGCAAATGCTCGATAGTAGGTATCCATTCCCTGATATTGAGTGTTTGTATCTTTATCTGCAAAGAGCTGTTTACATCTTGCTAACCAAATATCCCAACATTGTAACCAAACAAGGTTGACCATTTTAGTTTCTTGGTAAACGTCATGCTGACATCGTGTTTTAGATTCCAGTTGACCCACTCCTTTCCTTCTAGGGAGGAAAACTTCTCCCACGATGTAGGGCTGATCAAAGTAATCCATCATTTGCTGGCATTTTTGCAATCCCTTAGTAAATACATGGAATCTTCTTCTTGTGGACATCCGGCCGATTGTCCAATACCTCTACAAACTCTCAGCTATGCAATATATGCTCTACCATGTATGAATAGCCACATGAAGGATTTGATTTTCTCCAGTACCGACCACTTCCACAAAGCTCTCCATATGGTGTCATTTGTTCGATGGATACCTGCAAAAAGAAAATGATATACAAAACTAATAGAAAAACAATCTTCTGAAGATGGCTTCAAAAACTAGCTATCCTCTCCTCTCCCCTCTCGGGGTGGGTATACACACAAAATACGATCAACAATATAAGGATAGAATTATCTCCCTAATTTATCCCTATCTCCTTCACCCTTAGGGTGTCATAATCCAACACCTTCTCCTTCTTATCCACAAAAACTTCAATTCCAGGAATAAGAGTAATTTGGGGATTATTAATTTTTGACCAATTATTAAACCAAAAGGATGCCTGCTTCCCATCCCCAATTTTCACTCCAACGCCTCGTTGAAACTTACCCCAAACAACACATATACCTCTTTGGGTCACATGAATTTTTCTTTTTCTCAACTGTTGGCATAACTTCTGGACCACATTTATATTTTGCTCGCAAAAGTTGAACCTACGAAGCCTCTCTATTGTTCAAAAGATTCCCTCATAGTTTCATTAGGAAGGCCTCGTTTTGTTTACTGAGATCTTTGATCCCTAATCGCCCATCTTTTTTGTCTCTCTTGTCCAAATCCCATGATACCAGGTGAATTTTTCCTTCTCCCCTCATTATCACTCCACAGAAAATCCGCTACTCGTTTTCTCAAGATCTCTTAGCAAACCTTTTGGAAGTAACATAGTCTGTATGTGATAAGAAAGAAAAGCAGATAGCATTGGCTTACTAAGAGTAGCCTTTCCTGTAAGATTTTTCTTTCATCCTGCTAATTTTTTCCGAGTCTTTTCCATAATGGGGGCGAAGGTGACATAAGAAGCCCTCTTATGGACTAGAGGGACTCCTAAGTACTTTCCTAAAGCCCTTGTCAATCCTACTCCCATCCGCTTACATAGTGCCAAGGCTCTAGAGAAATGGACATTTCTGGAAAAGCATTACCTTTCCGCATCTTCATAGTGTATAATTTTATGGACGATGATGATACTATCACTACTTTGCTTGTCTGCTATGAAGCTATATTGATGTTTCCCAATCAATTTCCCCATTACATTCCTAAGGTGGCAACTGATGAGCTTAGTCATCACCTTATAACTAACATTACAAAAAGATATTGACCTGAAATCATTAATGATTTCTGATGTGTCCATCTTGGGAATAAGAATGAGTTTGGTATCATTTATCTCCGTCACACACCTTGGGTCTAGGAAAAAATCTTTAACTAGATCACAAATAGAACTTCCGATGATGTGCCAAAATTCTTGATAAAACATAGCTTGTATACCATATGGGTCTGATGCCTTAAAGGCATCCAAATCAAATGTAGAATTTCTAATTTCTTCATTCAAAACCTCAGCACACAACGCTAATATTTCTTCTCTACTGAGGCTAGGAAATTGAGTTTTCATACTGAGTTGTTGATTGGTGGTGCCTCCAGTATGAAGAAATTAGAAAAGTTAAAATTTCTTAAACATGAAAAGAGAGAACATTTTCTCTCTATTTTCCCTGCATTTTCTATTTTTAGTTTCGTTTATATATTCTCTTTCCCATCCAATTAAAGCGTTAATGCATATTGTATTTTTTTTAAAAAAAACAAGCGTTAATCCATATAAACCTTAATAATGGGTCAATTTTGTCCAACTCTTCTTTGAATCGAACATTTGGTGGTAAGCTAATTTATGGTTACTTTTTTTAAATTCTCTCTTAATAATGTTGAAGATTGCTTTGTTAAATTTATAATTCATTACATTTCTACACACACCTGAAATGATTTTTAAGCCAAGGCATATGGGTAAACTTTAAACGATTGTTGAATAAATACGCTTAAATTAAGTATGTTTGAAACTTAATTATTATTTATTTAGGGGTTGAAATCGGATATTTTGGCAAAAAAAGGTGATTTAATTATTATTTAATGGAAAAATTCCTGAAAAAGAACTTTAAAAATGCTAAAAGATAAAAAAGGGTTTTGAATATTCATAATATCATATAGGCGTGATGGCCTTATTTGTCCTTTTCAAAATTAAATAGAAATGATATAATTGTCCCTCTGAGTTTAAAAAACATGTTCCCATTTTTTAAAGATTTAACAAGTTTAAAGTTTAAACAAGTTTTGATAAAATTTTCAAAAATTTCAATTTAAAAATCATCACTTGTAACAAATGGCAAGATATTGATTCCCACTTTTGATAATGATTTCAGAAGTTCAAATAAGGATTTTACAAGTTTTAAGATTTTTACAAATTCCAATTCAAAATTCACAATTTGCTATAACGATAAGGTATTGATTTTCAATTATGATAAATGTTTCACAAGTTCAGATAATGTTTTATAGGATTTTTACAAATTCCAATTCAAAAATCATCATTTACTACAATGACAAGGTATTGATTCGACCTATTAATAAGGGTTTCATAAATTCATATAATGTTTTAACAAGTTATGACAGGATTTTTACAAATTCTAATTTAAAAATTACCACTTGTCACAATGATAAGGGATTGATTCCCATCTATGATAAAAGTTTCATAAATTCAGACAATATTTTAACAAATTCTAATAATATTTTCTCAAATTCCAATCCATGCCACCAGTTCGTTTGATTCCCACGGCCTTCAATAATGCAAGATACGAAGAACCCTATGGAACAAAATGAAAGAAAGAAAGAAAAAGCTAATTCCCAAATTATAGAGGCTAAAGTATATTCTTTTTTATCCCCTTTACAAAAAAGAAAAAGAAAAAGCCCGGCAAGATGGAGGGTGTGTCTGGAATAGCGATTGGAGTCTTCAAAAACAGCTTATCAATCGTGATTTACGATATACGAGGTAAGTATGTGAGAGGAGTGTTGTCTCGACTTATGTATATAAGCACTTATAAATCATTTAAACGCTGAAACAAACACATGCCGAGTCAATCCAAGAGCCAGCTTCATTCCGTTTTCGATCAGTTTCTCTTTTTCTTAAAATTGTGGGGTTTACAGCAATTGGGCAACTGTTAACTGATCCATAGACTGCCTTCTCGCGGATTTCAGGTGTAAATGTTGAACCACAGAAGGTGAAGTTGTTATATGAGAAGTTATACTTGACCATTCCTTGTTAATAGAAAAGTCAAGAATTTGGAGGTTTTTGTTGTTCAGTGAGGGGAATTTCCCAATGAGATCCTCGAGAATGTGACCAACAAAAAAAAAGAAAAAAAATCCCAACTCCCTTCGCATTCTCTACCTTTCATTTCCACCATCAACGTCGCTGCCCAGAGAAAATCTTGCAGGAGAGCAAGAGACCTCCGCCACAACCGTCCCGCACCCACGTTCCTTCGTGACTCTGTGCGCGTACCCACACAGCGCCTTCACCATCTTCGCCATCTCAGGCCCTTCGCCTCCTAATCCGTACACAAAGTGAAACCAAAAAGGCTGGAAAAAATTCAGGTCCATCCCCAACTTTGCCCCACTTTCCTTCACGCAGGGCTTCGTCTCCTCCATGGAGCATCTTACTCTTCCCACTTTAGCAATTGTGGGCAACCCTATGCAACCATTTTTGCAGCATCACTTGGTTTGAATTTTAGTGAAGCTTTGTTTTAATGCTTATGAGAAATCTCATGTTGAAACAACTTACCAAGAATAGGAGAGGAAGAGACTTCGGAAGTGGGCCAGATCTATGAACGAACATTTGGAGACGGTGGTAAAGATTGAATAGGAGGGAGGAGGAGATTCTGTGGACGGATGATAATATATATATAAAAGGACCATTTGTCTCATCTTTTTTTTTGGGATAGTACAAGAAAACTATAACAAAACTCAGGGATTAACCTCTTGAGCTAAATAGTATTCTCAACCCTCTTCATAGGTAAATAAAAACCTCTTAATAATTTTAAGAGACGACTCTGTGATATGAATGTTCATCATCATTCTTCACACTTCCCTTACCATGGCATCTGCAACATTGTTAACATCTCTATTGCACCATAATATTTCCACTTCTCAGTCTTGATTCAACAATGTACGAACCTCCCCGATGAGATGAAAATCATGACGTTCTTGAGGCACCGTATCTTAAATTAGCTCCGTGACTTATGTACATGCACATTCAACTAAAATTTGTTTGTATCCTCTATCCAATACAATTTTAAGTCCCCACAAGACACCCCAAGCTTCAACAGATATCACTGTTCCTTGCCCAATCCGGTACATAAACCTTTGCAAGAACTTTCCATTATGATCTCGCAATACACCTCCACAAGTACACAAACCAGAATTTTCATTCCTTGATCCATCAGTATTGATTTTCACCCACCCAAGTGGTGGTGGCCTCCAATGGGAAGAGCTTCTCTCCTCATGTTGATTTTGGAGCAGTTTCGTATTGCCCTATGTTAAGCAGGCAGGAGCACATGCTAAAATGTTTGTATAACTCCAAGTAATGTTATTAAAGCAGCGATCATTTCTAACCAACTAGATATGTCTGCATATGACTGTAAACCAAAGACGAAATTTGAAACCCTGTACTATGTCCTTTCGTCCCAAACATCATGCATGCAAGCCATTCATTCATGTCCAACATGTTAAAAAATAGATCACGCCTTCCCGTCAGCAAAAAATATCTCCAGAATTCAGAGATCATCAAGTAGTCACGTAGGACGTGGAGAATTGACTCATAAAAAATATTGCATGATCCACAATTTCCTGTGGGATGACTTCAATTTCCAAATGATAAATCAGGCTCTCATAGTTCACTGATATTATAGATATTGAGTGCGTTTTTTTATTTTTTACTATATTGAATTAAAAAAAAATCTTATAAATTGCGAAAGTCCATGTCACATAATTTTTTATTTCAAGAAAAGTTTAAGTTGATTTTACCAGGTTGCTAAACATGCCAATTAAAATAAACTTATGATAAGGATGTAAAATCAGATTATGAACTCCAATCATAAACTTGTAAGAGTTTACTTTTATTAATAAATAGGTGTTAAAAGTATATAAAAATAATGAAAATATAAAAATGACAATAATTTGATTTAAATATATTTTAAATATGAATAATTGAAATTAAATTCATCAAAATTTATAATTTATTACATCCAAAAAAAGAAATTTTTATGAAGTTCATATATAAAGCCATTAAACACAATCAAAACGAATAAACTAACATAAGTTTAAGAGTGAGTTGACACAATTTTATAAGATAAAAATACAAAAACAATAAACTCAATGTATAAACTCAAGAGTTTGACTGAATTTATAGGTAGCACATATTTAAAATACAAACGAACTAGATTTTATAAGTTAAAATCGTAAAATTGATAAACTCGGAAAGTCATGAGTTGAAAAAAAAAAATGTTACACTGCAAAGTGTCGGTATTGACTTGCTAATTGTGCTTAAGCAAATGCCAAAGTCACTTTACATTTTATTTGACGGGCATTCTTATTTACTTTTGATTTTTGTGGTTAACAATGGTAGGGATAAACGGCACAAAGTTGACAGCGTAAATTGGTCAAAGTTTCCGAAATAATTATACAAATAAATTCTACTCGGAGACTCTTAATTGGTTTCCTTGTTTAGAAATACAGTTATTAGAGGAAAGCGAATTTTAACCAGTAGAAAGAAAGGATGAAGCTAGTCAAAATAACTCAGCCAATAAGAACTCCAAAAGCTTGTAAAATAATCCATGGAAATAGAGAAGGCAGCAATTTTGCTGCGTAGCCGTTCAAAGTCTGCGTATAAAAGTAAAAGGTGCTAGCTAGGTCGTGTAGTGGACATGCATGCACAAGTGCAAGAGTTTGAGAGAAAAGAGGAGAGTATATGGCAGGAGGGGGCTTCGTGGACGATCCTATGAGATATTACGAGGGAAGGGGCACCGCCTTTGTATTGGTGATTTGTATAGTTGCTGCCATGGGAGGTCTGATATTTGGTTATGACCTTGGCATCTCCGGTAGATATATATGTTTACAATATCATGTCAAGATCTATATGTGTGTGTGTGTGAGAAACGATGGAATTTGAATCATCAATCAATGTGCATGTGAGTGGGTGCAAGGAGGGGTTACTTCAATGGATGTTTTCTTGGAAAAGTTGTTTCCAGCGGTAAGAGCACAGTGCAGGTGAAGGAGCAGACCATATGTACTGCAGATTCGACAGTCAGTTGCTGACCTTGTTCACTTCTTCGCGATACCTGACAGCACTAGTGTCATCGTTCTTTGCCTCCGCAATAACAAGGTCATTCGGAAGAAAGGTGACCATGTTCATCGGAGGTGTTGTTTTCCTTGTAGGTTCAATCATCAACGGTTTTGCAGTTAATATCACAATGCTTATTGTCGGTCGTATGTTGCTGGGAGTAGGGGTTGGATTTGCTAACCAGGTAGGTAATAATATGCGTACGTGCGTGCGTGTGTAAATCATCAAGTAATTAAAGTGCTGAATGATGTACACACACACACACAGTCAGTTCCAGTATATTTATCAGAGATGGCGCCGGCGAAGATAAGAGGAGCTCTGAACATGGGGTTCCAAATAGCCATCACCATTGGCATTTTGGTGGCGAATTTGGTGAAGTATGGGACCGACAAAATGAAAGGAGGGATTGGGTGGAGGGTATCGCTAGGAGTGCCAGCGGCACCGGCATTGGTCATGACTGTGGGGTCCATGGTGTTGCCGGACACTCCAAACTCCATGCTGGAGAGAGGAAAGGTGGAAGAGGCAAAGCAAATGCTGAGGAAGGTGAGAGCCGGGCACAACGTAGAGCAAGAGTTACAGAACCTGATGGAGGCGTGCGAGGCGGCTAGCAAGGTAGAGAACCCGGGGAAGAACATCACCTTCCAGCAGATGACTGGCATTAACATCATCATGTTTTACGCTCCCGTGTTCTTCAAGACTCTGGGCTTCCGTCATCACCGGCGTCGTCAACGTGGCCGCCACATTCGTGTCGGTCTAGGTGGTTGTTCCTACAAGGCGGGATCCAGATGATTGTGTGCATGTGCGAGGAAGCGGTGCTGATGGCGGTCAAGTATACGGCGTCACAGGGCCTGGTCTTGGGGCCCCCCTGGGTTGGCTGGTGCCCACGGAGGTGTGCTCGCTGGCCGTCAGATCATCCAGGCAAGCCACCAACGTGTCCGTCAACATGGCCTTCACTTTCATCATTGCTCAGGCCCTCCCCACCATGCTCTACTGCCACATGGAGTTCCGTCTCTTATCATGACCATCTTCATCCACCTGCTTCTCCGGAGACCAAGGGCGTTCCCATCGAAGAGATCAACATTGTCTGGAACTCTCATTGGCTCTGGCGCAATTACATTCCTCATCACCATCCTCCTCCTCCAACCGCTTCAGCCGACCGATCTCTTTAGTTTCCAACTCATTTTTTATTTTTCCGCTCTTAGGATTTAGGAAGCCATCATTCTTATTGTCTGGTTCGTATTATTCAATAATAATACCCAGTTAATTATTTTAGGCATTTTTGACACGCCTTCTCATATTTCTAAACTTATTGCTTAACTCCCGAAAATGGCGCCAATCTTTTTTGTGTGTTCTGCAAAACACGAATCTGATCAAGGATTGGCACGTCCTACAAATATAATTTTAATCTCCCTGAACATATTCAGAGAAGAGAACTGTAAATTAGAAATTGAAATGACACCACCCGCCGCAGAGAAAAGAGATTTGTGCCGTCGTATTGCCTTCGATCTCTTGTTCGCGGATCTCCGCGCTTGACCTAGAGTATTATCCCAGTCACATACAACGTAAAAAACCATAGTATAAGGTCAAGTCGGGCCAAAAAAAAGTGTTAGCAGAGGTGGTCGCCAGGTTTAAGCTATTAAAACGAAGGGAAAAGAGAGACACCAGAAAATCCTACAAGTACCTCGTTAAAATGGTTTTTCCTGCCACAAGAAAGCTTTCTTACATGCATATCCAGTACAGCAATCACACGTTAACACAACTGCTCACCATGAAAAATACAATTTGGTTGATGAAAACAGCCCGTAATTACCCAATAATGTAAAATGAAACTACTAATTACATTACACAAAAATTGACAAATAGCAAACATAATATCTCGTCTTGAAACAGGATCTGCCATAAAAATCCCCCTTGGAACAAAAACCATGACATAATAAAGAATAATATTACAAATCAATTATCAATTATGTCAGTGATGCATGTTCCCATGTAATTGATATATCATCAGCACAGAGATTCTTGTATTTTAATATGAATACCAGCCACCAGAAGAAATAGAGCAATATCCACACAATCTTTACTCGTTCCTTTTCTCTGGCAACTCATTTTACATCCCAGATGATGTTCGGTTTATTCTCTGAGCACCTAATTTAGGAGCGCTAGGTTTAACCCCCCGACCTCTGCTAGCCGATAAGGGCTTCGCTTTAGTGGTGGGTGCTGGTGCAGCAATGGCAGCCCAAGGATCATCATCATTGGTAGCCACTGATTTGACGTCCGAAGGCTTCGATGCTTTAGGAGCAGGCGCTGCAATGGAACCCCACAAATCATCATCCTCATCCTTGTTCAACTTTGTTGCACTTTTTGGCCGCATAATTGAGGCTAAGAATAAAAGAAAAACTTCAAGTTAAAATGAAAAATATCCAGATAGGTATTAAGAGTAAAGTGCATGAGAATGTGCTTTGTAGCACCTTTAGCACAAACTACATACTAGACAACTCGAACTGTATTTTCTTCAGTATTACAGTTATGCTTTTTGCTTATAGAATGTCATTTCATAAATTAACGTGCAAGGCTGAAATAACGTGATAAGGTATCATGGTAAATCAATCAACAGTGAAGAAAATATAAAACAATCCAATTAAGCACCATCCTAGCACACGCCAAAACTTAGGCGCATGCTTAGCAAGATGAAATCAGACCAATCATTCAATGCAAACCTAAAATTCACATACTTCAAAATAACTCAGTTGTCAAGATATACATAAACTTTTAGGGGTGAGCAATGAGCTATATGGGCCCCCCGATAGTCTGCCTGCCCATTTATTGTTTAAGCCCATGCCCGTCAAAAGCCTGTTCATGCCTGTGACAAATAGGCTGAGCTAAACCTATGTGGGCTGGAATGGGCATGGGCTGCTCATTAGTAAATCTTTTCCAAAAGCTATACTTCTACCTTATTGTTTTATTGTTACTAATTTCTCAATATAAATTACTAAAAACACTAATTATAAAAGCACCATAATCCTCATCATTCCTCATGAGATAATTTATTTAATAATTTAATTAATCCTTAATTAATAGTTGATAAAATCGTTAGAGTAAGAGCAATTTATAATATTATATATAGAATTATAACTTATATATATCATGATCATGATTCTGATTTATGAAACTTAATCACAATATATAATCATTGATTCATGAAATATATATAATTATATCATTTAACTCGGCTGGAAATTTGTCCTTTAGAATCACATTATCTCTTATATTATACTTACATAAATATTATATATATTATATATTATAATATTTACAATATATATTATATATTTTTGCAAAAAAATATATTATATATTTATATTTAAATAAATATTATATATATACACACATAAATCGGCAGGCATGGGCAACCCAAAGGTGTGCCTGTGGCCTGTCCTGTTTAGTGCATACGCCCGCCTATTTAAGCCCGCCGGTTATAGGCCTTTATTAGGCGGGCCAAAATGGGCAAATTTTTCATTAGGTGTGGGCAGGCTTACTGAACCGTGGACGACATGCTCAGCCCTAAACTTCTGTATTTCTTCTTCTGGTCAAGCAGTCAGGTATATAACTTGAATCTGACATTTGAAGCATAAAAGTATTAACTTATAAAAATATAAAATACCATGTTTTGCCTGTGAAACAGGTTGAGAGACTGGTCGCCTTTGAGCTGCTTGAATGCTTGCAAGAGCTTGAGACGGTTTTGGCTCTTCGAGTGGTTCCAAATCATCCCAACCATCCTTGTCATTTTCATGCTCTTCAAGTCCATTCTCCAGTTCTCCCCAACCATCTGTTGATGTAGGGGATGCAGGGATGGCAATTTCAGTCAAATCAGAGGTAGATCTTACACGGACCGGTGCTGTTGATGGCACGTCCACAGCTAGATTACCAGATAATAAAAAGGGGAATCCACAGGTTAACTTGTATATATGCACTGACAGAATTAAGACATTGAAGTGAAAAGGAAATGAAACAAAGCCCCATTGGAAGAAAAACATGAGGTCTAGCCCTGTCACAAGGGCAAAGTATATGAGGAGTAAGACCTTCAGGTTGAGGGATGCAGGACTGAAAAAAGTTAATTTTCCTTCATACAACAATCAAAATAAGCAAAACCTGCCAAGAACAGTATTGTCTTTCACCTCACCCGTTCCACGCAAAAAAAAAAAAAAAAAAACAAAGTAAAAGCTTTAACATCAAGCAAACAAGATCTTAGATAATATTAAAAATTGACATTTCAATGAAGAATCTTGCAGGGCATAAAACGATCAATAGTGCAAACAAGACTAATAACCAGAATTTTAATTCAGAAGCAGGCCACAAGGGGACAAGGAGGACAGGACATGAGAATGAAGAGCAGGCAGAACATTAGCCATAAAACATTCACATTCAGAGAACCAGAGGAATATGCATTAACAAATCAAATTTTTCAACAAAGAGAATAATCATTAGCCATACCTGAACTGGTATTGGAAGATGTTGGTGTAAGTGCGCTGGTGCTTGCAGAAGCAATAGGAGCATGGTCAGAAGGTTTTCCCTTCAGGGTCAAAGAGCTCATAGCCCATCTGCATGGAGACATATCTTATTTGTAATAAGTTCCTTAAAATTATATTTTGTATCTAATTAAGCACCTTTCCCAGACAGGCAAGCACCAAAGCATCATAGAACAAAATTATAACATGAAGTTTGTACTAGTAGCTTTATACATCACATATTTAGACAAACTCTCCTGCATTATTTTATGATACGTTATTCATAAAAAATCAGGAGTTTAAAATTAGACTGCAGCACGCAGTATCTATAGGAATCAGATTGACATATTGATCTCTCCTCCTTGATTAACATGAAAATAGGCAAGAGTGAGTGAATGAATGAGAACAAGCAGCTGTCTGACCACAAAATTCAGACGGACTTACCCAAGCAAACTCGCATTTCCTGGAGTAGATGAAATTCCCACGCCAACGGCTCCTGTAGTATCTGTTGTATTTGACTATAATATACAACATATAAGAACACAAACATCACAATTAACCAAAACAAGGGCAGAAACAAATGATAAACATTAAAAACAATCATCCAAAACATGCGTTATCAGTGTAACTCAAAACAGACGAACCACATAAAATGGGCCAGTTCTGAGATTTTTGGCCTTTTTCCAATTTTATCTCATATTACTCTGAACCAGGTAATGTTTGTCAAACAACTGATAATTTCCGTAAGTTTCATTTGATTTTTGAAACTTCTACTACAATCAAGACCAAGGTTATCAAATCGGGATACAAATCATGAATCGGAAAGTCTATTTTCAGAATCGTGAATCAAAACGTATTGTGAATCGAAAGATTCATAACCAATTTTAATGATGATATTAATGTAACTTTTATATAAGAGAACATCAAAAGCTTGTACATATTATCATTTAAAAGGCAAATAATACTTCAGGAAACAAGAAATAAAAAATAGGGTTTTGCTTGGGATAAATTAGAGGGAATAAGGGATAATCAAAGAAGTAAGAAAAAATTCTTAAATAAATCTGGACAAAATTATAAAATGAAAATTAAAAAAAGGGTTTTCTAGATTGTAAAACTTTCATCTAGAATAGCAAGAATCGTAGGAATCACGGCGATTCCGTGATTCTGGCTTGTATCGCTCCTAGAATCGCAAGAATCAACAGATTCGTATCTTTCTCACCTGTTTTTGAATTGAGTCGTAAGATACAAATTCATGGGATTCTGATAACCATGATCAAGACCACTGAAACTGTCAAAGCTGAAATAAATGCACCACTATTGCATGTGCTAGATCACAATTTTTGTCATTTCATAACAAGGTGTAGGAATTAGGAGAGCTACTGTAACAACTTGAATACTAATTAATTGTGTTTTTAGAACATAACAGAGCACAAATAAACAACTTGAGTTCTAAAGTTGTAAATTGAAAAATGATGAAATAGATTATACCTAATCTGTAAACTTTAATCAGGGATAACAAATAAAGAATATAAAATAATTAATATGAAATTGGAAACTGACTTCAAGAAAAATGATTAATCCGTATTGCACATGAAGAAATACATGCAGCTAAAAGAATCATTAATTATATGCAAGTAAAAGCCAAAAGGATTTTCAGAAAATACCTTGTCATAGCATTGCTTCACTATCTGCAAAAATTGATCAACGGTTTGAAATGCTTTGGAACGAACATCACTGTTTGAACCATGACAATAACAACAGCAAAGCAGATAATAACATCACTCGTTTAACCCATCAATGAAGCCAAGAAAAGGGAAAAAGAAAAGACATAGAAGCAATAAAAATGTTTGAAATGCTAATATGGTAATGTTTGGAGGGAGAGGGGGGAGTAAGCAGCAGTGATTTGATGAAGAAAGATGTAGATATGAGTCAACCAAATAAAATTGAATGATTTGACAGGAAAATCACTTTACAACTAAACAAAAATCATCAGCTTGAGAGTACCTGTCAGGATCAATTGTAAGCACGACAACGTTGGGAAGTATCCGAGTAGCAATTTCAGGTATATCATAATAGGAGCTGGTGGCACTTAAAGCCATTATGCCTGAACAATAGAAAATTGAGAGGCTGTGAAAAGAATGTCTCAAGCCAAAAACAAAAAACAAAAAACAAAAGAGCAAACTTGAAAAATAGCAGTCAAAACTGAAATGCCATCTTAGCATCATCAATGAAAAGAAAAGGCATAATGGAGAGGAAAAAAGTAATAGAAAATTCAAATAATACCTGCTCCTCTAGCAGGAGGGAAAGTATCCCGTAAAGCACGGACTGTAAATGCATTAATCAAAACTCTTTTTCTTGTCTGCATACATAGCGCCAGAGGCATCAGTTAATTCACCAAATCAACACAAACAGAATAAAATATAGCACAATATATGAAACTAGTGTGTTGCAGGCAGCACTTAGCACATACCCCTTCATTTAGGTAGCTTGCAATATTTCCTAGCAAGATGGTCGTATTTGTTCGAATTGCTGGTTCTTCATCAACCTGCAAATATAATAGCCGGTTTCTGAGATACAGCAAAGAAAGTTCAACACACAAGCAAATAACAAAGAAAAAGTCTTTTCCTTTAATTCCAATGTAAACCAAATCAAAACTGGCAACAAGTGGAAAGTCAATTTTGACAGTAAGATGAGAGAGATCAAACTTGTAGCCAAAATAAACTCAAGCTTTGTAATCAGCAGCATAAGCAACATTAACAAGACAATCCCACACTGGAAAGGTTCAAGAAATACCTGTAACTTGGACAGGTATTTCAGTAATGAGCCTGAGATGGTCCTTTGAGACAGCTGCAATAGTCAAACAAACAAATCTTTTACACATAACTCAAAGGGTAAGCAGTATTCCACTGTAGATTCATCAAAAATAACGGAAAAATTTAAAACATTAGCAAGACCAAAAGGGAACAACAAAACCAAAGGAAGCAGACTCTAAGAACAAATGATATTAATAGCCAATCCAGATTTGTGATCATTTGGAGAAAATATCAATTAGGAGCCCTTAAATCACAAGGTCAGTGACAATGAACCTGAGACTTTTACCTGACCTTGACCCATCTCTCTCTCACTCTAACAAATACATTCATTTGTATGAAATGGCATTAAACTTCGGTCAATTCAACCCAGTCTAATCAACTGAGCTTCAATGAAAACATTATTTTCACATCAATATTGAAGAATGTACTATTGAATACCAAGGAGCAACAACAGCTATAAAATACTCTTAAGTGATTTGATAGAACACCACCAATACTTGAAAAGATCAGACTGATATAATCAATTTGACTGTCATGAAAAAATTCAAATTTGTTGCATTCTCATAATTCTTATACCTTAGGAGCAACTATAAGCATGGCCTTAAGTGTCAGTTCCCTCAGAAAAGCAGATGTGTCAGAGAACCCAGTAGCAACATGAGGGTAAACCTGATTAGTGTCAAAATAAAATATCAAATCTTCCATTTGTTACCAAGATATCTTTGTACAAAGGAGAAATAATCAAGGTATACCAAAAAAAGGGCTTAGAAGTTGAAATCATTTCATCCAAAACATTTACCTGCTCATCAACAACCTGCACTGATAAGGACTCACCAAATTGATCAATATGTTGAAGAAGCGCAACTCGAATAGCTCGGTCATTAGAGGCAAAGAGTTTTACAATAGTTGGAAGCACCTTTGCATTTAAACCAGAAATTCAACAAATACATGATATGCATCCTAATTATATTAAAAAGATGGAAATAAATTATGTAAATGAAAAAAAACATTAACATGAAGAAGCAGAAAGAGTTGCTTACCTTGACACTGAACTCCTCAACTGAAAGCCAGGAACCCATTTTCAACAATGCTGTCAAAGCAGGGGCCACAGCTGAACCAAATTCAAGAGCAGAAGCTAACAAAGGTAGCAACTGAAAAAACAAAAATATTAAGTCATAAAAACGGTATAGAATATCTTGACAGATTTAAAACTTCCAATACGGAGATCAAAATTTGAAGTTCCAAAGAGAAGCACCTTCTTCAACACAATCTGGCGAGGTAGTTGCTCCGCTAAATTTGGAAGCTTACGAAAGAAGGAGTCTTTCTCAACGCTGTCTTTCAAGCTAAGAATCTCCATGAAATGTATTGTGTCTACCAACTTATTTTGAAAATATTCTGCATGCCCATGAGCAAAACAAATGTTTGAACAAACAAATAAAATGCTGAAAACATTTTTACTGTCCATTAACAGGTAAACTTGAAGAAGAAAATTCCCTCCAAAATCTGAGTTGAGTTCAATTTACATAAGAATGAGGTAACATCCCTTATGCTGTCAACCACCAACCTCTCTAAACTACCCTGTTTGGTTCAACGGAGGGGAGGGGAGGGGAAGCATTTTAATATCCCTTGATTGGTTCAAGGGTAAGCATTTTTTGTTTAGTTCAAAGTTAAAATATACCCTCCCCTCCAAAATTCCCCAATTTGAAGGGGAGGGGAAAGAGAGGGGGCGTTTATTTATTAAGGGGGAAAAAATCCCCCCCCAACCCCACCCCAACAATCAAACAGGGGCTACATGTATAAAATGCTAAACAATAATATCCGCATGTCAGAGTTAACCGTAGTCTAATTAGCAAAGGCTTATTTGAACTGGTAAAGTAAGAAAATGAATTTTCGTCACACAACGATATCATTCAGCTAATCCCCATTCACATAAAGGGAAATTTATAAATTGCTTCCATAATCAAAAAACTTCAGATAACTGAATACTACATGAGAACCATAACGAGCTCCTTAGAATCAGACAAAAACCAAGATATAATAACTAAAATTTTGAATGATATTGTCATATAAATATGCATGTTTATGATTGTGAGCATATGTAGACATTGAACCGTGCATTGCAAACAAGACAAACCATTAAAAGAAGAAGGAAAAAATCATTAATGTGAAGGAGCACCTACCACTGTTTTCTATCAGCTTTGATGTATTTAATCTACGAGATGGCATGGAACTCAATAGGCGCTGGTAATCTGGAAGCAGAGACTGTGAGACAATGAAATAGACATAAAGATGAAAAATTAATATGTCATAAGAATGAAGTATCAGAGCAACATAAATAGTAAAGCAATCTTCAATTTCCATATTAAGTAATACATACATTTAAAAAAAAAATAGCTTTACTGCTAAGAAAGCAAACCTTGGGAATGGAGACAGTGTTGCGTAACTCCTCTGTTTTGCCCAAACTGACACCCGAGAATAGCTCATAGATAAGACAACCTATAAAAATAGAACCGCTAAATCAGTCAAAGAAACCTAGTCAGAAAGGCAAAAGAGTAAAAAGGAAACAGCAGGTGAACAAATTAAAAGAAGCTGCAACATGTGAACAAGTTCACATAATTTAGGTTATCAAACAAACCCCAGCCATATGGCGGAAGAATTCATTTCTGGCATAAGGTCATGGGTGCAGTGGCAGTGATTATGAAGTTAAGAAAGGTCATGAATTTGAATCTTGTGGATAGAAGGGAAGGAAAAAACCATGTTGGGAAAGCAATCCCCGTTTAGTCCTCTTGAATATAACCCTATAGCATCAAAATAGCTAATATATATATGGTCTAACTTAAATCAATCTAGTAGGGAATATTAATCTGTATGTCCCTATAATTTCACCTCATTTTTAATCAGGTCCTAGTAGTTTTTTTTCCCTCCCAATTTTATTAGGTTTTTATAGTCTTCCCAGTTATAGGCATTAACCTTAATGGTTGATGGTGGTGTGGCTCTCAGTATACATAGGATAAATTTTGCCACATGGATTACGAAAAAACCTAAATATTATATATGCATGGGGACGAAGAAAACTAACATCAAATCATCGTTCAAATTTGCTTTTGAATCTGGGTGTGGAAAGGGAAACAAAACTTGGGATTTTGGATCTTTTGTGTGCAAGCAAGAACAATTCCCTCCAAGGGGTAGCGGTGATATTTCTGCCCACCAAGGGGCGGCGGTTGGTGGGATGAAGCTTCTACCGCTAGTAGCTAATGAAACAATTAACTAGTGCCAACTTATTTCAATCTATGTTCCTACCAAATTGCTATCACAATGAATTCTCAGCAAAAAAAAGGGCCTAAATGAACAGGCAAAACAATAACAACTTACCCATGCCCCAAGAATCAATGGCCCATGGAGGAGATTTTCTGATAGCCGCCCAGTCAGACTTTGCCAACTCCATTGGTTTGTATTGTGATCCAACAAGCCATGCATATTGCTGAATGAAAAAAATGTGAACATGAGAGGAATGAAGTAGGTAGCACTATTCCATATCCTTTACTTGAAAAGAGACAATCGCACACACAAAAACAAACACCTTTGGCTCCATTAACATAATGTCAGTATAGTTTGTCATAGATGCTCAAATGCCCAAAAAACCGACAATTGAAGCATCACACAGCTGAAACTTGAGTTTCTAATATTTCAATTTCAAGAAACAATAACAGCAAAATTTCAGATACAGAGTACAATGCCAAAGAGAACATGGAAAAAAGGCATTACAGCCAAGCATTTGTGTTACCAGCATTTGCCCAGAAGAAGCTTCATTGCTCCCATCAAATTCTGAAAGAACATCAAAAGCATGGAGTTTCCAGTCCAAAGTTTGTGTGACCACTACACTAGCCAAGCAAACATTACCATGAATCTGCAACACAAAAGCTTGTCAAGAAAAATAAACAGATTCCTCAGAAGAGACAAAGTCTTAATTGACCCGTGAATACTCACAAGTTTGCAATCATTATTTAAGAAGCTCACAGCCTTGGCTATTTGATGCAGCCCCCAAGCATAATATTCGTCCCTAAAACATTGATAAAGATGAAGTGTATATTAACAAAATCGTAAATCAATTTTGACTTGGTGTAAAACTCATAGTGTATGATCTGCAATTTGCATATGATGAATCTTATAGGGAGTAAAAGCATACTACACTATAAATTACAAGAACAAAAGAAAGTTCCTACCTTTGACCAAAAAAACAAAGTTCCTACCAAAATACAGAGTAGAAGCTCCATTCATACCTTTGAGTACCTTCGAGTCCTAACTCCTTAATCTTTTCTGAAAGTGGCATGACAGGCTCTGTTACAATATAGATCGTGACCTTGGCAGAACCACCATCAGAAGTTTCATTCTCAGTACTGTGAAGAAATGACAAAATATTTGGATGCCTGACCTGAAAATGATAAGAGTTAAAAAATCAACCAGGGAAATCTGAAATTGGAATTCAAAGCTAAATATAGTCCACAGATCAAAGATGAACAAAGCACAAAATATCGAAATGCTGTATTCTTCATGAATATCAAGAATGTCTATCATCATGGAAACAGGCTGATAGAGTTTCATATTTTTGACAGGTGAAGGCCAGTTCTTGCTACGCAACCGGTATCTGGCTAGAATTTGACACAAACACCATAATGAAGGGAGGAAATGCTCAATATCAGAAGGATTTCAAAAACGTTTTTGAACTTTGGACATAATTTTAGGGCTCATGTCATACATTAATGAAACGAGAAAAGACATCATGTCCCCACTTTAAAAAAGATAATAAAAAGGAACAAAACTGCTCAATAGAAAAGGGAAAGGAATCTGTTTTCTTCCTCATACCAAACAACTCTCTCAAGGGCATCCAAACAATGAGGGAAAAGAAATTGAGAGAAAACGATAAAAGAAAATATTTACAAATGTATCAACCACAAAGCAAAAAACAGTTGCTGCATAAACTGCATACACTGAGAAGAACAAAATTTTTTACAACACTCAAGCATGAGTTAGTGACGGGAAATTTAGTTGGATTTATTTTCTGCTTTTAGTAATTCCTTTTGCTTTAAGTTCAGGTTTTCTTTTGCTTTGTACTTCAGTTATTGTGCTTGGGGCTCTATAAATAGCTGTAGATTATTGTCATTGTAAGACTTCTATTTGCCTTCAACCCTCCCTTTCTCCCTTTATCTCTCTATTTCTACCTCCTTCTCCTTCCCCCTCCCCCCTTTCTTTTTTACGCTGCATCATTGATCTGTCCCCACAACAATTAAACAGGTCCAAACAAAGGAGTTATGTAAGCCAAATTACATTTAATTATGAGAACTGTCCCCATATGATATCATATATTATTGAAAGGGGGGGAACTCTCCATAAGAGTGACAGTAATTTTATTGAAACCATAAATTTCTATATTATCATTGAAGTAACAAAAACAGTAATACAACATTAGATTGCAAAAAGGAAGCAATTCTCAAAATTTAAACGGCATCAGTTAAATTTCAAAAACAAAACAATCATGATTTAATACTTACTGTTCGGAGACGCTTGACACCATTTCGACCTGCTGCTAAATGTCCATCCTGAGCATTACTCCCAGATAGAGAAAAGATTGAAACTGGAGATTCATCATCCTGTAATTGCATCAACATGCAGACTTGTATCAAATCAACTGCCTAAGGAATATGACGGAAGAAAAAATAAGACCATTCAAGACACCTAAATCCAAAAGCCAGCAGCTGTTGGTAGAACAAGTTCATAAATTGAAGTTTGCCGCCAAATGATAGAGTCAGGTTCATTAGGTGAATAAAAAGTTTAAAATGAGAAAGGTAACCAGCATCCAGGGGACTAACACATTATGGCGTACCGAATATATGCAGCTTTAAGCAAGCCACACAAATTATCTAAACTAGAACATAACTTCTGTTCGTTCCACAGCGTTTCAATATAACAAGGTGCTTTATTGTTTTCTTTATATTAACTTTTCGCAATCAGATAATAATTACAGGATGGGAAGCAAAGAGAGGTCCTATTACCTTCCTTGAGCAACACTAGCCAGTAGCCACCAAGGCAACGGCTCAATTTTCATCAGATCAATGCATAATCAGTTGCCCATGGCGAGGTGTTCTGAAATAAACTGGTACTAAATCCAGTACCATAAAAAAATGCAGGTCCCTACTGAGCTAAACCGTGAAATTCCTGCTAGTTGAGCATATTATCACATATGCCGTGTTCAAAGACAAGCTACTGGATAAGCCTATAAGCATTACCAATACAAAAATGACGCATGCAAACCCCGTAATCATTGGGGAGAGAAGTAATATTTAAGGCACAAGATAGGTGAACAATAAGAAGCAGATCCAACGTAGGTGTAATCTAACAGTTCGATCAAATTATAATTCTGGGACATAAAAAGAAGAAATACCAAATTATACGAATGAGAAAGAGAGGAAGAAGAATATGTGGAAAGTACCTTGGAGGTGCCGCGGTAGTGAGTCCAAGATCCCCAAGCAGAAGGGTAAGGTTGGCCGATGTTATAAGGGAGATCTTTGAGTCCGGTTCCAGATCCACCCACCACCTCTTTCAAGAATTTAAACATTGTGTTCCGTGGTTACGAAGAAATAACTGATCGGCAACAAGGACGCAGAGAAGATTAAGATAAGATTAATCTGATGGTGTATTTAACGGTCGTATGGATTCTCCCGCTCTGCATGAGAGCGATATAATCACCTGAGCGAAGCAGCCGAGCCGGTTTCTTATTCGGGGAGGGATCAACCAGATGGCATCAACCGATGAGGCCAGGCCAGTAGCCGCAGCGAACAGCGACGCTGCTCACAAAATTTGCCAAAGAAAACATAATAATCATAGTAATCCCAGGGGAAATAATTAATGCTAATTTGATCCTTATTTTTATCAGATTTGAACTTGGTATAGTTTAAATTTTTCGCTCGTTGGGAAAAAAAATCCCCGACCATTTAAATCATGATTTCAAACGACTTTTGAAACTGTAATTTCAGAATTCGTCCTCCTTGGTTTAATATTTAATTGGTGCCTATGTACTATAATAAGGTTCTCCCACAAAAAGTTCACAAATGCATTCACAATAACATGAATCTACCAATGGTTTAGTCCAAAAAAAGAATCTACTAGTCGGTGAGGTTTAGGGTCTAATTTTATATATATTTGAAAACTAAAGGAAAAAAAAAAGGCACTTTTTCAGTCCTTTTTTTTTTATTTGGTTAAGGATATATGATTTGTTTGTCAAATCATAAAACCTTAGTTTCAGAAACCTTTTTTTTAAACCGAAATAAAATTTCTCTCACATACTTAACTCATGAATCATAAAAGCTATTCTCCTAAAATTAATCTAAACATGATATTTTTTAGGCTTAAAGAAGAAAGATCCTATTTAGTACGAAGCACTAAATGTAAAGGGTAAGGATTGGGATTGAGTCAATGATTTAGCTAAATTGTATTATTTAATATGAGGGACTGAGGATAACTTGGAATTGAGAGTACTATGAAAGTGATGTTACTGTAAAACCACCTCCCCTTGTGTTTTTTTTTTTAATGATAAACTATAATCCATTAACAAAATCTTAAAAGAGCATATACAAGCAAATCTACCGCTATTGTGCTATCCTTCTTCAATAACCTCCTCCTGATAAGTAGGTGGTGGTTGATTAACGAGAGAGAGATTTTCCTATATATTATAGGCTAATTTTACCAAATGGTTCGCTAAACTATTTTCCTCCCTAGGAATATGCGTAATCAAAACTTGCCAGTTTTTCAGTAACCACGATCTGGCATCATCAATAATATCCTTAAAAGAGTAATTATTATCACAAACCCTAGTTACTGCATTAACAACTTTAATACAATCACCTTCCTGTAACCACAATTCCAACATAATTGTAATCCTTGGATGATTGTAATGACTTCTGCTATTGCTGGGGGAACAGATGTAAGTTTCCATATAAATACGCATATCCAGTTTCCCTCCTCTCCATTAATAGCACCTCCATAGCCTCTTCTCCCAGACTCAAGAATAGATGCATCCACTTCAAGTGAGAAAAAACCATTTCGACGTTCCTAGTTGATTGATTTTGTAGTATTAGGATTAGTATAGAATTTACATTTAGATACTAAATCCATATCCCAGCTTGCACGAAAAAAGCTAGCATATACATTTGTGTTATCGATGTTTACCTCTTCTCTAAACAATTTCTTACATCGAGCCACCCATATATCCAAATAAACATATCCGAACAGGATTGCCCATTAGACTTTCTTGGTAAAATCTCTGCATGCTGCCTGCTTGAGGTTCCATTGTAGCCATTCTGTGCCTTGTAGTGTTGTAAACTTTTCCCATAATGCCGGCTTAATTATTGAGATCCATTGTTCCCTGGTATTGCTGCAATTCCGCATTAAATGCATTAAGTCCTCTTCCTGGCCGCATCCAAATGGGTATCTGGCTATCTTCTCAATTCCTCTCTGAGCTCTCAGTTGTGTCGTATGAACTCGTCCATGCGCGAAAGTCCACATAAAGGATTTGATCTTCTCCGGTACTGCTTATCTCCATAACAACTTCCAAACCAATTCTCCAAGTCAATAAGTACCTGTAAAAAGAAAATGATATGCAGAATTTACAGAAAAACTACCGTCAGAAGCTGGCCTCCAATAATATTTATCCCCTCCTCTCTCCGCACAAGAAGGATGAGCACACATGATCATATCCACAACTGAAGGCTGAAACCATCTGCTTAATTTGTTTCTATTTCACTCTCCCTATGGTCCAACATAATCTGCTACTTTGTCATTTATGTCCACGAAAGCTTCATATCCTAGAATAAGTTTAATAAGGGGTCTATTAATTTCAGACCAATTGTCAAAACCAAAATGAAGCTAATTCTCCATTACCAATTTTAACCCCAACCCCTTTAGAGAATTTCTCCCATATTGAGACTATTTCTCTTTACGAGTGAGATATTCCTTCATCCCTCTAAATCTCATGTCTAAAACCTTCTCGCAATTGTATTTATGATAAAGGACCTTAACCCATAACGCCTCCTTTTTAGTTAGAAGATTCCAACAAAGTTTCATTAAGAAGGCTTTATTCTGTTTACGCAAGTCTTTTATTCCTAGTCCTCCATCTCTTTTGTCTCTTTTAATTTGCTCCCAAGAAACCAAATGGATCTTTTCTCCATTAGCATCATCTCCCTAAAGGAAATTCCTACTCTTCTTCAGTTTGGTGACCAAGCCTTTAGGGAGGAGCATTGTTTGCATGAAATAAGATGGTAACGCAGCTAGGACTGCTTTAATAAGGATAGTACATCCTACTAAGTTCAAACATCTTCGCTTCCATCCTGCCAATTTCTTCTCCGTTTTTTCCAAGATCGAGTACAAACACGACATTTGAAATTCTCTTATGAATCAAAGGAATACCCAAGTATTTTCCTAAATCACCTGTAAGACCAACTCCCATACTCTGACTTAGATGAAAGGGCTCTAGATCCATGAACATTCCTAGAAAAACAAACTTTAGTCTTATCTTTATTCATAAGTTGACTTGAAGCTCTGCAAAAAGGCTCTAAGCATTCCATCATCCCTTCAACCTGTCTTTCTAATGCTTCGCTAAATAAAATGAGATCGTCAGGAAAAAATAGGTGAGAGATAGACGAGCCTTCCTTCTTTAGTTGAATCGACTTCCAAATACCATCCTTAATAATGTGATTTAATCTCTCCATACATAGAGTGGAAATATATAGAAAGATTGGATCTTCTTGCCTTATACCTCTAGAAGGTGTGAAAGTTTCTGTAGCTTCCCCGTTCCAAAGAACTTGGAATGAAGGATTAGTAATGCAAGTTATTATAGCAGTACACCACTTCTCTTCAAAACCAACAACTGTAAGAGTTTCTCGAATAAAACTCTACTCAAGTATATCATAGGCTTTTTGAAGATCAACTTTGACTATCATCCATCCTTTCTTGCCAGTCTTTGTTATCATGGAATGAATAACCTCTTGGATTATAATAATGTTATCATTGCTCTGTCTTCTTGCTATAAAGCTGCTTTGATGATCTCCTACAATCTTCCCCATTACTGCATGGAATCGCTGACTAATAACCTTAGTAATGATCTTGTAGCTCACATTACATAAGAAGATTGGCTTAAAATCCTTAATGGTATCTGGATTTTCCAACTTAGGTATAAGGATAATATTCGTATTGTTTATGTCATTTACCCTTTGTGGATTGTCAAAAAAGTTGTTAACCAGTTTACAAGTCGACTCCCCTACTAAATCCCAATACTCCTGATAAAGCACATCATGTATCTCATCTGGTCCTGGAGCCTTAAAAGCTCCAAGATCAAAAGCAGCAGCTCGGATATCATCCTCAGAAACATCTGTATGGAGAAGATTTAACTCTACTGCATTTAAGGTAGGGAATTGAGAGCGTGTCCTAATTTGACAAGTATATGCCACCCCTGTCTTAAACAGCTCCTTGTAATACTCAAGAGCTAGGGTTCTGAGAGTATGCTGATCAAAAACTCATCTTCCATTCATGTCTTGAAGCCCCTCGGTCCTGTTTCTTCTTCTTATTATTATAGCAATAGTATGGAAAAAGTTGCTACTTTTATCCCCCCATTTGAGCCAATTACATCTTGACTTCTGAAACCACATCAATTCTTCTTGAGCTATAACTTGTTATATTCCTTCCAGAGTTCCTTTTCTATTTGTACAAGATACTGACTATCCCTTCTACCCTTTGCTTTATCCACACCCTCTATTCTTCTAAGGATATTCTTCTTTTTTATATTTAGATTTCCTACTCTGCTTCTTTTCCATTCTCTGGCCTTTTTGGAAAAACTTTCTACTTTGCCACTCCAATTTCCTTCTCTCAACTCTGTTTCACGATTTCAAAAAAACCGTCTTCAAGAAACCAAGCAGCATTACATCTGAAAGGGGATTCCTCACGTCAAACCTTTGTATCAGGAGAACTTTTGAATAGAATCGGTCTATGGTCTGAACCAAACTTGTTCAGATGAAACACCTTAGATAAAGGGTGTAGACGATTCCATTCAACATTAGTAACGGTCAGTCTATCCTTTCCTTAAGTAAATTCCTTTTCCAGGTATATCTTTCTCCAACAAAATCAATTTCAATCAATTGAACTTGATCAATGCACTCTCTAAACTATGTCATCGATCTAAAGTTGGGTCGAGATCCACCTCTTTTATCTTCCACTGATAGATATGTATTAAATCACATATAACAATCTAAGGCCCATTTACAATGTTACTAATGTCAACGAGTTCACTCCATAGATTGCGTCTAAAAATACAATTGGGCTCCGTATATATGCTAGATAAGAGAAAGCCCTCTAAATTTCTGGAAGGCACTACTCTAAGGTGAATAGCTTGTGTAGAGGAGGATACATAAGATATAGGTACACTACTACCAAAAGTACTTTTAACGTCACTAATTAACATCCATGTTTAAAAAACAGAAGTTAAAAAGGAGGCGGTGGAATTTTTGAAATTTTGGCTTGTCTTTTAACAACTATTTTTGAAAAACTGTCGTTGAAATATCATCAGCTACCGTTGTCAGTTCCTCCCTTCGGTTCTTGGTAATTCCTTCATTTTCTTTCTGTCTTCCTAGGGTTTGGTTTTATCTTTGTGGAGTTTAATCATCTCTTCTTCTTTTCGGATTTTAGTTTTTCAGCAGCTAGAGATTGATTATGTTATTGGAGAGAGACATAAAGAATTGCTTCCAAATTCGTCCGAAGCATCCGCCATTATTAGAATGTTAGGAATTACGAAGGAAGGTTGGCTTATTATCAAATTTTTCTTCAAATTTAAATTTTTTTTCTAAAAGAATCGAATGCAACAATTGGAGATTTTTTTGTCTATACTTGACGGACTTTTGCCTTTGTTTATAGTGAAGGATCTTGCATTGTTATATTTTTGCACATTTGAAAATAAACTAAAAGTTTAGGTAACTATAGGTTGTAGTTGCATCTGTTCTGTTTATTTTATATTGATTATAAAATTTGGACTCACTTTTTACATGCTTATTTTTTATATTAATTATAGTTTATAGTTATTCATTATAGAACTTTAAGTGACGATGTTTGCCATGAGTGACCTTCGTATTTGAAGATGTAATCCAAATGTTTAATGTCATGTTTCACACTTGAAATATATGTTAGTTGATGTTTAAGTATAGTATCAAGTGAAAATATAATGGATAAATAACATTTAACCATATTCGGATTGTTCTATGTAAATTTATAACTTGTTCTACTTCAGTGACTGATGAACTCGAGTTCTTGCTATAAACTCGAGTGCAAACTTGAGTTCTCATTACATACTCGAGTTCCCTCCAATTAAACATGTCTAAGCAGTGTTAAACTTTAAGTGTTTTCTGGAGATTGTGTGAAGAATTTTTCTCTAGACTCGAGTTCTTAATCCAAACTCGAGTTCATTGTCTGTTTTTCAAAGTCCTGACTCGAGTTCTTCACATAAACTTAAGTTTCAGTATTGTCAGCTTCTCTTCAGTTTGTCTCTGCCAAGAACTCGCGATAGTTCATTTTTCAAACTCGAGTTCTCTCCTAACCAGAACTCGAGTTCTCTCGGTACTTCAAGTTTCTAACTAAGTTTTTGATTAAAACTTGTGGGAGTTCAACTTGCCAACTCGAGTTTCTTTTTTACAAGAACTCGAGTTTTGCTTCGAAACTCGAGTTCTTCAGATAGTTCAAGTTTTTGATTAACTCTTCTGGATAAAACTTACGGAAGTTAAAGTGCCAACTCGAGTTCCTTTCTTACAAGAACTTGAATTTTGGTCTCAAACTCGAGTTTTCCAAATATTGCAAGATTCTTAACAAGTCTCTGGATAAAACTTGTGGGAGTTCAAATGCCAACTTGAGTTCATCTTGGGCCACAAATCAAGGTCTATCCCAAAACTCGAGTTCTTATGACAACTTTAGTTTATGGCTCAACTTAAAAACTTGTGAGTTCAAATATCAACTCGAGTTCTCTTCACACCAAAACTTGAGTTTTGACCCAAAACTCGAGTTCTCCAGAAAGTTTCATTTTTTGATTAAGTTGCTGTATGAAACTTGCGAGAGTTGATTTCCCAACTTGAGTTCACTTTTTTTTCATAACTCGAGTTCATACTGAAAACTTTGGAAAATGATGCTGTGAGGAGAAACATGAATATTTTTTTATAAAAAAAGGGGTTACAACAACTGTTTTTGCAAAAACAGTTGTTGTATGTCTCTTACAACGACTGTTTTGAAAAGGTCGTCTATTTTAAAACTTTCAATAACACTTACATACACGTCCTCCTGAAAACGGTCGTCTAAAGGATATAAAAATAGACGTTCAAAGTGCATTATGTAGTAGTAATATTATTTCTTTATTCCAGAGCGCCCAAATACCTCCCGCATAACCTGTAGCTTCTAGTCTCAACCAAGTGTTAAAACCTAGTTTGCAAGTCACTTTATCTACCCTTTGGCCGCTAATATGGGTTTCCGTAATAATAAGAATATTAACATTCCTTCCTTGTATCATATCCCTTACTCTACCAGGAAAAGATTTGAGGCTGCACCCCTACAATTCCAAGATAAGATATTCATAATTAACTGAATAAAAATGATAGAAGATTGGAACCTGGGAACTAGTGTCTTGACTCGGATAACTCCATATCTTCATTAACTCCCTGCAGCTCGTCTTTGACTTCATTTAGGTTTTTAACCCACATGTCATTCTGAATATATGTCTCACTATTTGTAGAAGAAATATGGCTTTCTAAAATATTGTCAAGTGTTTGTGGAGTTTTTGGAACCTGACTTGCTATTTCTTGATGTTGAATATGAGGACTGTGAGTCTCAGTATGATCTATTCTATTTCACTGCATCTATGTACATCTAGAATCTGCACTTTGATTTACTTGCTCCAAGACTTGGTTTATGACTGACAGCTTACCTTTCAATAATGAAGCAAAGACAAGCGTATGGGCTCAGCCCACTTGTTGTTTCTTCAACGTGTTTAACCTAAACTTTGGTGCTGAACTATTTCCTTTCTTTTTGCTCTTGCTTATACATCTTTATAGACCCTTGATTCTATCCAATGTTGTCTCACTTTGACTGCATCTCACTTCCTCAATATTTCTTTCTGGACAGCTCAATAATACTCCATTTGTTGTCCCTGTGATATCTGCTCTCTCACTAGTTTTGGTCTCTTTCTCAACCTGCTTTGTTCCCTTTTTATCTTTGTCTATATTAGTCTTCTTTGCCTCAACTTCTTCCGCCACAGATATATTAAAAACATGCGCATTCTTTTTTTTATTAGAAAGCTCTCCGATCTCTTTTCTCCTCCACTGTGTAACATGTCCTCTTTTTGTGTTAATATTTTCTTTTACTGATGATGGGTCTTCCACATTTAATTCCCTCAGAATGTCAAATCAAGTCGCTACTGACTTATCACCCTGTTTTGTGATTACTCTACCGTTGCTAGTTTGTTTGAAGATTTGTGGTTGAATTGACTCAACTTTCTAGCCGAGACGCTTAGTTGATGTGACCTTCATCCACAGTCCATACTCTTCCTTCACTGGAATACCTGGAACACTGATTGCTAATTGCTTCTTGTCCTTCTTTTTTTCCAGTGCCGTCAAATTCATGTGCGACACTCCCTGCTCTGGTATTGGTACTAGCCTCTATATTCTTTGTGGACAAGCCTCCTGTATATGCCATATATTCCACAGGTGAAACATATTGTGTCTAGCCCCTCATATTCCACAGGATAGATACGATTTCAAAGAGAAAATTTTGCTTGAAGTACTTGTTTAAATCTACTTCCACACTTACTCTGGCATACTTGTCTCTTTTCACACAATGCTGATTATTATCTCTCTGTGCTAAAGTATGGAGATCCACCTTAAGGGCACATCCAATTAAGTTACCAATCTCCATCATACACTCTTCCTAGTACATGTGCAATGGAAGAGTGGAAATCTTAACCCAAATCGCTACTTTACGCACTTTGTTATAATATGGGTTAAAATTTGGACTCCATCTTTGAACAGCAAGGTAGTTCCTTGTATAAGCCACGGCCCATCGAACATTAACTTGTTACACAAACCTTCTTCAGCTATTCTAAACACATAGTAGTAGTTTGACAGGTTAATGAGTACAAAATTGTCAGAACGCAGCAACTACTTGACCCTGTCCTTCATCATATCTAGATTAGTCCTTTTGCCCAAAATTGTCAAAATTAAAGCATCCTTCCATGGTTTACAAAGCCCCTTTAGTTGCTCATTTGAAATATTAAGTTTGAGAATATACCCTATCATTTTTTTTCTGCTCGTCCGTCAGCTCCGATATTGTATCTTCTTCCTCTTGCAGCCACTCCTTCATTTTCTCCTCAAGATTTTTATCAAAAGCCTTTTCTTCATTTCCCAGCAGTTTTGCCTTGTAAGAAATCTGAGATTTTAATGGCATTTTTAAGCTATATCTTTGTTGTGATACATCTTCTTCTATTGTTGCTTGATTAAAACTATGATTTTCTCTCTCTACTTCTCTCTTGATCCTTAGTAAATCAGATCCGAATTCAGGAAAATAGAAACAAAATAATATGATGTAAAATGTTGAGAATGATGTAAAAAATAGGAGTACAACATAGCATTTTAATCTTTGTACTTCTCTTTCTATGTTGCTCAATACCGACAGTCTCATACACGAATAGAACAAGAAACAGAGATTAGTATAAATAGAACCTGAAAACCACCGCTTAACACAGCTCCGATAGGGTGAGAACAGTGAAGTAGAAATCTGCAAAAAGCCCCAGTGACGGCGACGTTATAGTCAGACCTTCACCGGACATACACCATTGCTAGGATGGTGAAAGCCTACTGGTCGGACTATCGTCTGGACGGTGATGCACGACGACCCAAACAAAAAAAGATGGTTGTGCACTCCGACCTCCACCGCAAAAACTCAGACAGAATCCGTTGCCAGGGCGGTGACTCCCGCTAGCCGGAAAAGGCGCTCCAAGACTGTTGCAGAAGGCAACGGTCAAAAAACATAGAGCTTCTCTCTCTTCTAACACCCAAAAAAACTCAGTTCTTCACTTTACCTCCATCCATTTTCAATCCCCTACTCCTTGCATTTTCAATGCTGGGATTACAAATTTTAATTAGTACTCATCCCTTCCATTAGCTCCATCATTATGGCTTCCGTTGTTGTTCTAAAATCTGGTTGTCTCCCTCTCATCTAGTGTGCCCTATCTCCTCCCTCTTGCCCAGTTACCTCTCTTATCGGCCCCGTCATGCCTTCTTCCTCTCTTTTTCGACGGCAAGATGTCTCTCCCCTCTCCTCCCACTGGTCTAGCGCCTAGTCGTCCCTCTAATCAACGCCATCATCCCCTCTTCCTCTTTTCTTTAGCGGCTAGATTAAGGGGTGTTGCCAAAGAATCTTAGAAGTTGAGTGAAAAATAAAGAAGGCGCGAAAGAAGAAGAATCAATGTTTGAGGAAGAAGAGTAGTATATGAAAGATGAGGGAATGATCAAATAAAATTCTTGTACAGCCCGTGGATGAATCGAAACTATGGAGGGGATGATCCAATTCCAAACAAAGACGAGATGACAGAGATGTTGGTGAATGAGGGAGAGTTGCAAAATATTTTTTTTAAAATAGGAAAGATATTATAGTCATTTTATAATTAATATCTAACTATAAAATTAAATTAATGTAAGTATTCGTTATAAATATTACTCCTTATCAAACTTAATTTTAAACTCTTGCTTCCACCCCCAATCCCATCGCAGGCCAATCACAATATCAATCCCAATACATTAAAATTCAAATCTCTGTATCAAACAAGGCTAAAAGGAGGGTTTTTGATTTTCCAAGTGTGTTTTTCTGCACGTATTCAAACTTTTCTGTATTGAAACAAGACATACTTAGGAGTTGATTATGATTTTAAATATAAGACATTTATATCTATCAATCTTTTCTTACGTTATCCCTATTAATACCCCATAATAATAATTAAGGAGAAAAGGGAATTAAGGAATATAAGATACACTTGTATTAATCCTCCTCCTATGGGTGAGGATCTGACTCTCCTTCACACCTCTAAATCACATACTAAGTCAAATAGAACTTAATGTTTTAACCAACTAATACAATCTAACTTACATGAGATTTTTTTTTTCCAAAAAAAAAAAGATAATGCATTCCAGCAATAGAGGAGCGGCAAGTGTGCCATTGACTTCCTTTCTTTGAATGCGTCTTTTCTTGCTCCCCACGGTTTTATAACACATTTTTTTTGCCAATGGTTTCTAGCTGCTCACGATTTTATAACACCTTGGAACCTTTTCAATCCACATCCTCCTCTCAAGGTTGGTTGTTGGCAAAGGTCGTTCCAGTTCAGTAAACTGGGTTTATTGGTAGAGCCATTTGTTCCCCAGATGAATCTGCGGATGAGTTCCTCCAATGCTTGGGTGCATGTGGCAGGTAGGAGTGATTCGTAGTAACTGATGAATTTTTAAGCGAAATAAGATGGATGAAACTTGCATTGTGACGTGTCTGTGTTAATTAAGTTTGGCGTCTACCTCTCATTATCTATTAAAGGTGATGAAGAAGGAAAAAAATATGTTTTTTGGGCCCTTTCTTCCAGATTGATAGATATATGCATGCATTATATTGGACGGGCATGATGAAGCAAGGTTGATTCTCTACATCAGTAGTGGCCAGTAGCTGAAAAATTTCGAGACTTGTAGCAGCAGCAATAATATATATTGCTAATAAAGGAGATTCAAAGGGAACGTGCACCACAAGGAGTACTTTACTATTATATATATTCAGCAACGTGCATGCAATTCTAACGGTACGTAGAATAAGAACAACAGACTAGACATTGCAAATAATGCTTGTATAAATTAAAGGGCCAACTGGGAGCTAGTGATTGAGATTACTTATCCTTTTTTTGAATGAAGCCAAATTGGCGTGGCCTGTTCGAGGAAAGAGAGGTGCGCATCAAATAAATGGGTCATTTTCAACCAATCACAGTGGTGTACTCATTCCATGCTTGGCTGGGGGACAGTGGGCTGTAGTAATGAGTATAGCTTTAAGACTGCCATGAAATTATATCCCCATACTAGCTATATTATAAGAATATAAGAGAATTCTAGAGATTTGATGCCCTAGAAAAAAGCTGGCTCATCTGATCTCTGCATAACATTGTTCAGATGACTACACCACACAACTTGTTTAATTTATATGTGTGTGTGTCCTCCTCCAAACATGGAATTCAAATAATTAAGGATACATGACACATCATCACGCGCCTTATCTCCTTAATTAGGTGTTCACTCATCTTTAATTTCCATATTCCTTTGGAACGTCGTTTAATTAATTTGGTCACTTTTACAGTTTAATTTCTAACTCGTTGTGTTCAGATCATGCCGGTTCAAAAACATCAAAGAATCAATGGGTTGGATGGGGAACCAAACTTGGTTTCGCGGGATTTAAGGAGAGAACTTTCCAATTAGATTTCAGATGTTATATGAGTGTGTCCACTTTCGTCAAACTCACTCCACTCGTTTTATACTTAAAATAAACCAAGAGATTTTTACGGCCAAAAAGCGACGGCTGAAGTGTTTGATTAATTAACTCCAAGAATTAGAAAAAATTATGAGCAGTTTTTATTATTATTATTATTTTTTTTTTTTGCATATTACTACCATGTTTTTAATATAAAAGCTACTTAATTAATTTGGACATATTAAAGAAATTAATAAAATTAGTTGATTTGAAACAAATGTGACACACAATCTCCTTAATTAAAATATCATTAATGTAATATTAGGTTATAAATCAGTTTATAAATTAATTGGATTAGTTTAAAAAAATCATAAATATAAAAAAATAAAATGGATTCAATTCTTATATTTAAAATTATACTCTTAACTAGCTTTTTTATATTAGGGAATAAAGCGAAAGTATATTTTAGCAAGACAGAATATAGAATGGATTAACATTTGCACAAGCACGCGTGTTTTCCAAATATGTTAGCAAAGACAGAATATAGAATTTTCTGTGCGCAAGAATATAATTTGTTCTCCCACGGTTCAGATCATTTAAGCCATTTGTTCGATCCATAATGAAGGACAGATAGAACCTATACGTTGCATTAGATATTTGTCTGATTTTTCCCACGACAAGTTCAGGAACGTCTCCTCAAGAAGACAAGCCAGAGCAAGAAAACCAATCAAATTATATATTAATTATATTTACAAGAAGGAATTGAAAGAGATAGGGCTTGGCTGAAATATCAATGGCATAATACGAGAACCCCGGGCACGGCAATGCATAAATTAAGGTAATATGGCCACTTAAGCCAGGCGTTAAGGGCACATATGATAACTCGACCATTACACTAGTTCAGCTACGCACATATATATTTTAGGCTGAGGTGCGTTGGCCCCCGTATTTAAATGTCGACTTAATTAAGGATGCCCGTGTGCGCCAAGATATACATATATAGTTGATTAATCTAACGGATTACATTTCAGGAGATGGGTGAGACACAGAAATTTGTGTACGTCAATTTCAGGCAGAGAAGGAAAAAGAAATTTCAGAGTAGGAATTTGTGATGCCTCCATTATTGCTAGGTGGTGATCAAATACCAATACCCACTTTGTGTTATGCTTAGGGAATAATAATAATAAGCAATACTTAACGAAACACAAAAACCTATTTGCCAAGGTAGTGGGAGGAGAATAATGGCTGCACCTCATATATATATTCTTTAATTTATTCTGATAAATTTTATGAGGGTAAGCAAATCCCAGTGGCAAATTAAAAGCAACCACACATTCATATGCAGTGCTGCCATCAGAAGAATCAAATTCGGAACGTACGTCCACTTAATTCTCATCAATCATCATACACGGTCGAAATGGCTTGTCCATAGAAACAGAAAGAATATGTACGTAGACCTCATTAGTTAAAAGTTAGAACTTTTAATTTGTCTGTATATATATATGGGGGAGGCTAGGGCAAATTAAATTACTGTGGGGCTGAACATGCTTAGAGAGAGAGAAAATGATAGGATGGGAAGATGTGTATAAGGTGGTGGGGGCAATGGTGCCACTGTATGTAGCTTTGATGTTGGGATACGGGTCGGTGAGGTGGTGGGGGATCTTCACAAGGGAGCAGTGCGAGGCCATAAACCGACTGGTGTGCTATTTCACGCTGCCTCTCTTCACCTTTGAGTTCACCGCTCACATTGATCCCTTCCGCATGAATTTCCCCTTCATCGCTGCCGACGCCATCTCCAAGCTGATCATCGTGTCGGTGCTTGCCTTGTGGACCAAGTGCTCTCCCAAGGGAAGTTACTGCTGGTCCATCACCAGCTTCTCGCTGTGCACCCTAACCAACTCTCTGGTGGTGGGGGTCCCGCTCTTGAAGGCCATGTATGGGCCCTTGGGGTTGGACTTGGTCGTCCAATCCTCGGTTGTGCAGGCCATCCTCTGGCTCACTCTCCTCCTCTTTGTCTTGGAATTTCGGAGAGCCGCAACCATGACCACGCCTAAAGATGTTCCTGTACAAGTGGACGAGTCCTTGGTCATCACCAGCAGGCCTCCCTTCTGCAACTCCATCAAGCTTGTGGCCCTCAAGCTTGCTCTCAACCCTAACACCTACGGTTGTGTCGTTGGCATTTCCTGGGCTTTCATAGCTAACAGGTGTGGGTTTGTGTGAACCTATTAGCTACTTCATTAACTGCCGTTTCATGAGATGCTTATTGTTAGGTCGTTACGTACTGATCATATATACGTACGTACAGGTGGAAGTTGGAAATGCCAAGCATCGTAGAGGGCTGTGTATTAATCATGTCCAGGTCTGGCACAGGCACTGCCATGTTTAGTATGGGTGAGTGTACAGTTGGCCATGTCTGTTGCAGTACCAAGTATAATATGTATGTGTAGTATTATTAATTCACATGGAAACGTCTGTGTTATACATTATTTTGCAGGGATTTTCATGGCGCTTCAGGAGAAGTTGATAGCCTGTGGATCCAGTCTGACGGTGTTCAGTATGGTTCTAAAGTTGGTGGCCGGACCTGCCGCCATGGCTATTGCTTCCCTCTGTGTGGGACTGCATGCGGACGTTTTACGAGTCGCTATCATTCAGGTTTGCCTTTTACTCTTCTGTTTTACGGTCTGTGTGTCGCGGATTACTTAAAGTTTAATTTACTAATTAACTCGCCTGACAGATGACAACGTAACAGAAATATAACAAACTCATTCTTCTGTCTTCTGGCATGTGGCAAATCTATAGAAAAGTGACTCAATCCCTCCTACAAAATCCAATTTTATCAGTAACTGACTGGGAACTAGGAAGGACCGGGAGGGCGAAGTTAAATAAATTACTTATAATCGATCTCAGATAGAAAATTAAATATAAGTATATTTTTAAATTTTATTTAATAATAATACATCTTAAGGGATCCAATATCTACAGTTCAACTGTCATATTTACAAATTGAGCTGCGTCATTCATAACTCAAATTGAATAATCTAATATTTTATAAATCAAACTTTTATATTTGTAAGTTAAGCTAGTTGTTTACAAGTTAAACTTGTGAATATTAAATATTAAATTGATAAAAATTTGGAGGGCTTATAGATAATTTTTCTTATTAAAATTAGGTTTTAATACTGGAAGTCCCTTGTTCTCTATTTTTTTTTAACTACTAGACTGTATAAAGTATACATTCAATTAATTTTTGCTCCAGCGAAATTTCCATTGTCCTTCTATAGAATAGCCTTTGTGTGAGACAATTATGTTGTTTCCAAATCTAATTTTTTTTTAAAGAAAATTATCTCTAACATAACATAAACCTCCGCCATATGCAAGGAACGCTTACAACCATCACATACCCATTTGGAACATTCCATGTAGGAGTGTGAATTGACAGTTGAGTCAAAGGCTCCAAATACTTTTAAAGAAGGTTGGATAAATATATTACTTAATTTTTCACTAAAATAATTATTAAGAATACTTTATACTTATCGTGGGCGTAATGGATTACTTTCTTTAAATAATAAAAAAATATTACCGGGGCCAAGTTTAAAGAGATAGAGGAGTGATGGTCACCAAAAAGCAAAAAAGCGTTATTGTTCCTCTCTCCAATAGTTTCTAGAAAAAAGTTAAAAAAAAATTAAAGGTGAAAATATCCTAAAAGTTCTTACTGAAAAATATGGGGGTGTTTGAAAGTTTTTGAGGTGTAATTTCACCCTAAAAATTACAAAATCGGAGCAATTTTGCATAAACCTAGCAGACTCAAACAGTCAATCATCACTGACCAATTTTGCTGAGTTGTTTCTTCCACCTAGGATCATCATACGCCACATCATCCCCCTCCTCCTCCTCCTCACTGGAAAAAGCAAAAGAAGGCACTTCCCCTCCGTCAACCTTTTGGGGAAGCGCGCTCTCCAGCTTCATTGAATAATCAACAAAAAAACAGTCAATCATCATTGACCAATTTTGCTGAGTTGTCTCTTCCACCTAGGATCATCATACGACACATCATCCCCCTCCTCCTCCTCACTTTGCTTTCTGCTAATGCTCGACACAGTTTCGTCGTCACAGTCCACCGTTGACGGCGCAGCGCTAAACTCACATCCACTCCCCGTAGCAACTTTCTCACAGCTCTGATCTACCCGTGTCAACAAAAGCTTTTGCCTTTGTGATTGTAAAGCACTTTTCAACATTTTTCTGGGCAAAAGATTCACAAAACCACAACAATAGTTTGATCTGAAATAAGAAACTACAGTTCCTGGGTTTTAGCAGTTAGATCTTAGATCTGAAATCACAAACTTGTCATCTTTCTGCATCTGCCATTGTAGTCACTGAGAAGAGAAAGTGAAATCGCAATTTTTTTATTTGTTACTTATAAATCCAAGTAGGGAAAAAATTGTGGTGGATGCCATGGATGACACCTCAACTAAATGCTTGCCACGGTTGCATCTGGTAGTGACAGTTTGTCATTTAACGGAAAACCTTAGGTTTTCATCTACTTAGGTCAATATCACCCCGATTTTGTAACTTTCGAAACGAAATTACCCTATAAAAAATTTTAGACACGGCTCCTTGATAGAAACTTTCAAAATATTTTTGTGGAATTACTCTGGAGACGAAGTATAGTTAAAGGGTGACCGAAATCAAAATATTGACGTAAACAACAGAATGAAATATGACGGGACAAAGGAAGGAACAATGATCGAGACGAAGTAAAGCTTAATTACCGGTGTTTCTTAATTAATTTTTTAATTATTTTATTGAAAAAGATTGTCAGTTCTGTAAGCATCAATTAACAGTACAGATAATAAGAGGAAAGATGCTTATAGTGACGTTTCTTAATTAATTTTTTAATTATTTTATTGAAAAAGATTGTCAGTTCTGTAAGCATCAATTAACAGTACAGATAATAAGAGGAAAGATGCTTAATTGCTTATAGTGACGTTGGATATTGTCCTGCAGGCAGCACTGCCACAATCCATAACGTCCTTCATTTTTGCTAAAGAATATGGATTGCATCCGGAGGTTCTTAGCACAGCGTGAGTTTACATTTCAAATATTAACATCGATTATATTTATATTGCTGCTCTTTTTCTATACATATGTATGTTAAGATTTCAACTCTTTGCATGCTGCAGGGTGATTTTTGGTATGATCGTCTCCCTTCCAGTGTTGATTGCCTACTACGCAATATTGGAGTTTGTGCATTAACAGTCTGAGATTTTTTTCCCTCTGGGAAAAAAGGGTTTCGGAACCCATTACTTAAATTTTAGAATTTATAATATTTGGATTAATTGTCTTTATATTTTTCAAGCTTGTTTAAATACCACTCTTGTCAACTTATTTAACTATTATTTCTTACCAACTCATTTAAAACTCCTTATCCCAGTTTTACCAGTCAATTCATCAAAATTTTGCAGGCAACATTTTCTCAGCCTTTTTTCATTTTTTTAAGAAAAAATCAATTATACAATCATGAATCAAGGAGTGACCCGGAGCTCGACACCCAGGGCCTTCTGCATCACCAACTACCCGCATAATGCATCTCAACAGGCTCAAGTATTTTGCCTGAGGCTAGAGTATTATAAAAAAGGATAGTTTTGATTTACTTATCGGTCTGTCGACAGAGATGTGATTATGGAGGGCCTTGGTATGAAGGTTTGATCGGTTTCAATGGAATACTGAGAACGACGTGCAAGTGTCAAGAATCATAATGCATTACAAGTGTTAAATGCAGAAGCTACCAACCGGCACCCACTCTGCACCTCTGTATAAGTCCTCTAACTGGCCACCTCTAACCCCAATCTTGTCACGCTACGCTGCAATGGGAACTTGGTACCTATTTAAGTTGACAATAAAAGGTAAATATATAAAAGAAGTTTTACTTCGACTTACATGAATGTGTTTCTCCAATGCTAACTTACACATACCCTTATTCACCGGAACTTCATTGTAACATCGATGAAATCGCGCGTCAGTTAATTTGCATAATGCACTCCCTACTTGCACCGTGAAAACCAGGGCCAACATAATACAGGTACAATCCTAAATAAATTCTGACCAGATAAACAGAAAAAGTAAATACACAACGGGTCGTATCACTACTAGACCACATTCTTCACCGAGAGCTGCTTGTTTTTTGCTTGGCCTTCTCAATGAGTGGCTTCAATTGCTTCTTCTCGGCAAGGATCTTCAGAAAGTTAAACAGAAAGGGTATATAATTGTGCTTCCTACGGATATTCTCAGTTCTCCATTTTTTGAATTTTTCTTCCTCCAGCAATATCTTCTCAGTAGCAGCTTCGATTCCAGCATTCACTTCAGAGAGAGAATTGTTCAGTGTCTCATAATTGCTATTTTCCATCAGCCTCTCCGATTTTGATGCAGCCAGCTGCTGCAAGATGCGCTCCCTCCTCTTCTGAAGCTCCTTGAGTTCAGCAGTATACATCTCCTTCCTGTTCTTGATAACTGCCATGAGATTAAATCTTATCTCACTTTGGGAATACCTATCTATGCGTTCCTGTATCACGGGTTGCACCATCTTTAGCCATTCCATATCACCTTGACTGCCAGAGCACTGACCAAGGCTAATGGGACCCTCCTTTAACCCATCAAGCTCATACAGGATCCCATCCACTGGTAGGTAGCTTATAAAATGGTAAACATCATCTTTCCCGGCAACCTTCTGCTCATCAGGGACAAAAGGTTCAGGCCTTGCAAAGCTATTATGGGCCGTACGAATAGCTTCACTATTATTGATAGCCAATCCTTTTAGCTCAGGCGGGAAGTTCTTTGTAAATTCTTTCAATTTTGACAACTCTGGTCCAATGTCAACACCCGGTGAATTCATAAGGATAGACAAGATCGCTTGTGTTGCACAAGCATTATTTATTACCTGCAGATTTAACACTCAGCAATCAGTAAACCTTGAATAAAAAAAATTGTGTAAGCCAAGAAAACCAACCTGGCTAGCAAAAAACAAGTTAGGATTGGGATCTTTGATAATAGCACGGTCATCCTTTTCGCCTGGACGCCATTTGAAAAGAAAAATCAACCCATAAACAGGCCTGCAGTTGAGGGTGGAAACCACAAAAAGGGGGAAAACAGAGGGAAACGCTCACAAATAGATCATCATAACTTGTGAGCATAAACTTAATTTGGTGAGGTAGTACACCAACCTAAGGCTGTTGAGGGAGTCAAGGTCCAATGAATACAACTCCTCAACCTGCCAACACAACGGGCATCATGACAATATTCATGCGGAACATAAAGCAAAAACTAAAACTGGGAAATTGAAAGTAAATAGCCTAGGGCAATATATAAAAAATACAACTTAAATGAAATCAGATAGAATAATATAACTGTCCCTGGCACTGGACTTATACTTACATAAAAATTGGGAAAATCAGGTTGTCCATTATGGTTATTTATAGCTTTTTAATTATTGTTTGGATACTTCTACTTAAATGCATACACTGCCAACCTAGCCATCTCTCATTGAATGCAGAATAGTATATGCTTCACTGTTGGTGATTCTCTTTCATCTTTTTTAATTCATTCCCAAAGACTGTTGTTGCCATCAAATTTAGATGGTAGATATTCAGGCACAAAGTGTTATCAACAACATCTCCAAAAAATCCATGCTAGAGCCATTCAAGGAGGTTAAAGTAGATAAGTTTCTTAGGAGCTACAAGACATCACCCCGAAAAAAATTTAAAGAAACATAAAACAACATCTTACAACATGCAAAAGCTAAAAATACAACACTAGAATAAAACCAAAAACACTTATATAGGACAAAAACTACCTGTACTCCTTTCACTTGCATTTGTTGTATAAGTTCTGTGAATACACCTGAAAAGTTGAAAAGAGAAGGCGGGATGCTTTGTGTTATGTCTTAACAAAAATTATGTAACTACTACAGATTTACAAGTATGCCAGACCTAAGGCATTTATGGAGAGCCAATCTAATGGCTCAATCTTTTAGGTAGAATGGCTATTGAAATTACCGAATCTAAGAAACTTGATTTTCACTACCTCCGCTTTCTTGATTATGAAATTCAATTTTAGCATTAGATAGAGATGGGTCTTGCTTTGTCCACTCGTCAAATATGTCAGGCAAGCTGCTAGAAGCATACCTGGATCTGATTCGATTGTACACCAAGACATGATTGAAAATCCTAAAAGCTGCAAGGAGAGGAATATAATTAGAAACAGACATTCAAAAACAAGAAATATGAAAGATTGTGAAAAGAGGGAGGAGGACGCACCTAAGAATGACGGTGGTGGAAGAGAGGAGGCGAGAGACAGAGTGGAGACGGACGGAGAGTCTGAGGACTGAGAGACGAAGTCCACGGCGAGCAGCGGAGTCGGGGAAGGGGAGAGGCAATGGGGAGAGCAGCCGCAAGATGGGTGTAGTATAAACGCCCTAGAGGTTCCTTGCCCGGGCTTGCCTCTTCAAGTTCTTTATTATTTTTTTTTTTAAGGGTTAAAGGCCTTGAAATGTCAATGAATAGAGTTTGTTTGAAATAGCGGTTGAAAATTTCATAAATGCTTATGAATTGTAATTCACGGAATATGAAGTAACTTTTACGGTCTACGAGGTAACTTTTACGGTCTACGAGGTGCTTTCACGATCTACGAGATAAATATGTGAAGGAGATTTGTCTCGATTTACGTGAATCGGGCTTATATAATAAGCCCGATTCACGTAAATCGAGACAAATCTCCTTCACATATTTATCTCGTAGATCGTGAAAGCACCTCGTAGACCGTAAAAGCTACCTCGTATACCGTAAATTACAATTCATAAGCACTTATGAAATTTTCATAAACTATTTCAAACAGCCTCTATGTTTGGATTTTTTCTATAAGTGTTTTTCAATCGTGGTTTACGGAATATGAGGTAAGTTATGTGGTGAAGGTTATCTCGATTTATGTGTAAGATAAATTATGTGGTGAGAGTTATATCGATTTATGTGCACAAGCCATAAGTGCTTATGAAAAACTAGCTTGTTTGGAAACTCTGTTTCCAATCGGGCTTATTTTATAAGCCCGAATTACTTAAATCTCCACCATATATTTACCTCGTAGACCATTAAAGTAACCTCGTAAACCGTAAAAGTTACTTCGTATTCAGTGAATTACGATTTATAAGCACTTATGGAGTTTCCATAAGCTAATCCAAACGAGCTATAAAACAAACATGCTAGAAGTTTTCATACCTAGAATTGGATACCAGAAAATTTTTTATAGGACAGTTTAAAGAAACAAGGCAATTTTACTCGTAATACCTTATATCTAATAGATTCAGATGAGTGTAAAAGAGTAGTAAAATAAATTATAAAACCAAGATTGGATTCGGGATTAAGCAGACTTTTGAAAATGTTCATAAACCCCAAACTTATCACAGGAATTGAACCTAGGATTTAGAGAGTTTAAGAGGAATAAAAAAAAACTTTTCAAACATTTTCACAAACATCCACTGCCTCACTAAGTCTCATCAACTCTCAGTTTCATTTTATCAAAGTGTGCAAGCGATTCTCTGCTTAAATCTCACTTTCCATATATTAGTTATGTTTCGTTAGTGTTTGGAAGCGTTGTCTAACTATGTTATCCCACTATAAAGTTATCGTTCATTTACTAGGCTACTGGTACTATTGGTTCTACCATTGTACTATCGACAGGTTTATAGGTTTATATATATCATATTCATAATCCAAAATATTCAAAATAGACAACCAACGGGAAATAAAATCCTTCAGCTTTGTCCCCTAGCTGTCCGTGTTTACCTTCTTACCCTTTAAACTACTAGCATGTACTGTAGATTTATTTATAAGAAAATAGTGAGATTCAAAAAAATCTCAATAATAATAGGTAGTCAATCATATAAATACAAAATCACAGAGCATGTCACACAGTTATCATATAAACAAAATTATTATAACAACATTCAATACACAACATGCAGTTCAACATATCACTAGTGTTACCCGCGTAAAAGGCCCTAGACATCCACTCGTGCATCATAGAAAGTTTTAATGGTTTGGACGTCTACCCGTACAATAGGCCCCGGGTGACCACCCCGCATAATAAGAATGCTTCAGAAAAATTCATGATGAAACCACAAACATGCAATGTATCTTATAACATATGAAAGATGAAATTACTACCTAATCACTTTTCCTGGGAAATATCCAATTGTTTCCCCGAACTCGGGCATGTCTTAAATCCTGGATATCTATCAAGTCATATAATTAGAATTATGGATGACGAGTTACTTAATCCAATCCTTTTGGTATAATGTAAACTAAATTATTCTTAATTTAGCTTGTTAGTTGTCATTTGAGTAACTTAGGTAGCCCTTAAAAGCCCAAACAAATACTTATGAGGTTGGGAAAGGCCATACCAATCAACACCTCTTTAAAAATATGAAACATAGAAAAAATTAGGTTTTGGCCAAGGCCAAGGATGTTTGTCCGAGGCTAAAAAAAGGTTAGGAGCTTTTGAGGCCAAAGCCAAGAAATCCTTTGCCCGCAGCCAAGAATCTGGCCTTCCAGATTTCCCCTGTTTCTTGGTCGAAATTCCAAAAATCATAACTAAATCTACAAAATTTCAAATGAAGTGGTTCCAAATGCTACATGACCTTGTTTAAGTCTACTTTCAGGAAAAAATATATCCACTAGCCAAATGGACAAACATCAATACAAAATTCCACTTTATTTGCCACTGCTCCAGAATTTTCTAATTTTACATGATCAATCTTTAAAAATATAGAACTTCCAATGTACACATCCAATTGACACAAATGACATATCAAGTTAAATTTTGACATGTATACTTTTATATTAGAAAGTTTCATAATTTGTGGGCATCATTTAAATATTCAAAAACGTCACATAATCCAACTGCCACATAGGGAAACTCACACTGGCAGAAATCCCAGTTTACATTATTGGTTTCCAGTGGTCCAGAATTTACCAATAGGGCTATTCCCACACAGTTTTCCATTTTAAACACAATGACAATATCAAAAACATCAAAATCAAAAGTCTTCAGCTACTATCCCATCTAGCCTAACAGACCCCCTTTTTGGCCAAAATCAACCAAAACAGAATTTTACCAAGGTTATTAAATCGCGACCGGTCAGGGAACCGGTTGGGGTACTGGGTTAAAGGTTAGTGGGTCAGACCGGAGCTAACCCGGGACCAAATCGGTGAGAAAATGAAAATTTCAGGCTTATTAATATGAAATTAAAAAAAATAAAAAAATCGATTTTATAAAATTAAAAAAAAAAGGTAGACCGGTTCACTACCCGGACTGGACCAGTTTCCTGCCCGATTCACCGGTTTCCGGGCCGGACCGGCCGGTCCGGTCCGGGTTTAATAACCATGATTTTAACTATCAACTTAGTCCAACATCATCATAAATCATTATCTAACCACAAATACATAATTAAAACACAATTAACCCTTAAAAAGACCCTCTGGACGAAAATACCCATCCCCCAAACCCTCATAAAAACTTATCAAAATCACAAACCAATCGATTCAAAATAAAGCCTACGCTTACCGCTAAGCATTTTTGTAACCGGTTAGAAATCCGGCAGTACTTTGTCTGACAAGAAGTCACCAAACACCTCCAAAAGAAATTATGAAACCGTAGATATGAAGCTTATGATGAGAAGTTTTGTGAAGGGTATTTCAGGAGAAAACGCCAATTCAGTAATGTTTCGACGGATTGAAGTCAAAGGAATTTACTATTCACTTCTTCTATTTCCTTTTTCAATTTCTTGGGATTTTTCTGATTTTCCCCATGCTTTTAATGATGATGGCCGAAATATATGGCCCTTGATTGTCTTACAAGTTGTCCGCCACGTGTCGCAAACATGTGGTGTCATTTGTTCGGTGATCCAGTTATTCGGTGACCTGTCTCACTAGCTTTAATTTATTTAATTATTACTTTATTCGGGAAAAGTAAAGTCAGGAGATTTTCCTCAGGTTTACCTACAAGGTGTCATCTTTCATAGTCTCCGCATAAAGTAAAATTAATTTATTTAATTATTACTTTATGACCTCAAATAAAATCTTGCCAAATGTCCATTTTATTTAAATTGGCGCCATATACACATAATACTTGGCACTAGTAAACTTCTTCTAACTAATCATATTTACAAGCAATACCGGGCACTCATATTTCAGTATATTACATTACCCTTCCGTTAAAAATCCAAACGGTCAACCATTTGTTGACCCATTATGTTGAGGTGGATGCCAAATAGACGTATCAACTCATCTTTTTTTTTAGGTCAGATTTTTTATGGAGAAAATAAAAAAAATATTTCTCCTTCTCCTCAAGCATTCTCTCGCTACCACATTCTTCGGCAAGATTGAGAACATGTTCACCGTCCTTCTCTAACATTGGACACAGTTGAACAAAATCAAGCCTTTTAATTCATCACACATTAAAAGGGAATAAACACATTGCAAATAATAAAACATCAAGAATAAGAATCTGGGAAGAATATGGGGAAAAATGCGGGGAAGAGATTACAAATTAAAAAGTCGCATACCAAGAATTTGTTTGGAATAGCGGTTGAAAATTTCATAAGTGCTTATGAATTGTAATTCACGGAATACGAAGTAATTTTTACGGTCTACGAGGTAGCTTTTACGGTCTACGAGGTGCTTTTACGGTCTACGAAGTGCTTTCACAGTCTACGAGATAAATATGTGGAAGAGATTTGTCTCGATTTATGTGAATCGGGCTTATATAATAAACCCGATTCAAATAAGTGATAACAAACAAGCACCAAGAATGATGAAACAAAGCTTATGAGGCATAATTTTAAACCAATAAAACAGAGACACATGACATAAAGTAACCTCATGTAAGATGATTGAGCGTAAAATGGAGTTGGTCTTAACTTAAAGGTTTCTTGAGCTATGTAATCGAAATCCCTAATAATGGTAAAGAGCATGGTGGATAATGGATTGGTTAGAATCCTCTATTTTTATGCCTCCACAAAAATTCACAGCAAATAATTGATTGTGTATTGGAAGTTGCGACGTCTAGATTGGAATTAGGGTGGCACCTTCCCCTTCATCAATATTGGCCACTCGGATCTTCTAACTGCTGACTATTGCTCTCACTCTCTCTCTCTCTCTCAATCTCTTCTTTGCTGCAACGTCATCAAAGGTCTAAGCTTTACTGGGAGAAAGTTGCGCCTGCAACGCTGAGAGTTGAACGAGAGGAAGGAGTTTGGACGATGAACAAGTGACGTTAAAGAGCCTGCTTGGAACACCGAGAGAGTGGCGGCGGAGATGAACCTATTGGAGGAGGTTTGCCATAAAGGAGAGATCTGATGAGGGTTTGTTAGATTTGAGGGACAGATGGGATGATTATAGAAGATGATATATATATATATATATTTTTTTTTTTAAAATTTTCAACTAAAAAATCTGACATGGAAAATTTGGTTACCAAACATTGACTATTTGGATTTTTAATGGAGGGGCGACATTACCTATTTTTTTAATTTTCGGGGTATATTTATCCCCTTGAAAACTTCAAACCAATGCCTATACCAGAAAAATTTTGAGGTATTTAAACCCCTTAACCTTTATTATTATTGTTGTTGCCGTTACTGTTGTTATTGCTGCTACTGTTGCTAGGCACTTATTCGAAACATTGTCGGCTACTAAAAGTTAGCACCTTTTTCAAAATTTAAACCTTAGTTCGCATATTGTTATTGTTGTTGTTGTTTGTTTTGTTACAAAAAGAAAGTAACAGTTTGTGAAAGTAGGCCATAGGAATGGATCAAACCACACTGGATTAAAGGCTTACCCTGTGTTTGGTTTGATTAAAACCTCGAACTGAAAAAGGCAACCCATGGTCAGTTTTGGTCTAGTAACAACCAGAAATTAGGCCATACCATACTTGGTCCATCAAACCGGTGGATAGGATGGTCCAGGTAAACCAAAATCCCTAATTTTTTTTATAAGTTCACAAAAATAACAGCAGAAGAAGAATTAGACCATGTCACCTCGGCTTAAACTGGGTCTTTTTTTTTTTTACATCCCTAGTAGGCAATATATATATATCAATAACATGTATGGGCGGTCCCAGTCTATGGGCCAAGGCAACTGACAATAACTTCCTCTTCTCCATGCCATGTCACATGTAGTGACTTTACAGGCTTAAATCCAAGAAACAAAACCCCTTTTCTGGACGAATTATTCTTCCTCTTTTTATAAAATACTAGCTAACTATCAATCTCCCTCGTAGAATCCACATTCACTGTTCATCCCAAAATGGGAGTTTTTTTTCTTTTCAAAATTTTTCATTATTTTTTATTTGTTTGAGTTAAGTTGTGCCAGAAGTATTGTTTAGTAACGCCTAATATTTCAAATTAATTAATTTTTGGTGCATCCAGCACCATAGAATATTTTTTTCCATAAATACTTCATGACGTTTCATGCACTAAAAATTAATTAATTTAAAATATTGTATGTTATTGAAAAAATATTTCAGGATAATAGAGGAACAGGAAAAATATTTTTGAATGCTAGATATATTATAAATTAATTAATTTGAGATGTTGGGTGTCAAAAATATTTTAGGGTACATTATATAATTGAATCCAAATAAATAAAAATACATTAAAAAAAAAGTTCCCCCACCCCAAAATTAAGGATGAGCATACCCTGCTTATACATGTGCTGAGCAGGGCATGCGTACCCCTCCCTCATAGCTTTCTAGACAATTCTTCTCAGATGTTTTAAAGGGTTCCAAGTTGGTCAACTCCCCCCTTTAAATAAAAAAAAATATTGTTGGCAAAAAAAAACCAAAAAAATATTAACTAACTTTTTAAATTGTATGATTTAATTATTAGGTTAATATAACTTTTAGTTCCTGAAGTTTGGTCCGATTTTGGTCCTTTAAGTTTGAAATTGGTGATTTTAATCCCTAAAGTTTGGTCCGATTTTAGTTATAGTCCTTCAAGTTTGAAATATACGGTTTTAATCCCTAAAGTTTGACCCGATTTTGGTTTTATTCCCTCAAGTTTAAAAAGAACTTAGATATAAACTTGAGGGACCAACAATTATAAATAGACTAAACTTGAAGGACAAAAACTAAAATCGGGCCAAACTTGAAGGATCAAAACCACCAATTTCAAATTTGAAGGACCAAAACCAAAATTGGGCTAAACTTTAGAAATTAAAACCACCAATTTTAAATTTGAAAGACTAAAACTAAAATCAGACAAAATCTCAATGACCAAAAATTTTATTAACTCTTAATTATTTGAAGCTTGTATAGATACAAACTGAGTATTTATTTTTCCTATGTAAAGTGATGAGAAGTAGTATTGTTTCCGTGCAATTAGAATTAGAGTTTGTTTGGAATAGCGGTTGAAAATTTCATAAGTACTTATGAATTGTAATTTACGGAATACGAAGTAACTTTTACGGTCTACGAGATGCTTTTACGGTCTATGAGGTGCTTTCACGGTCTACGAGATAAATATGTGAAGGAGATTTATCTCGATTTACGTAAATCGGACTTATATAATAAACCCGATTCATAAAAGTGATAACAAACAAGCACTTAGTGTATTCGACATGAATAATCCCAAGGCAAAAGCATAAACACCCCCCCCCCCCCCCCAAGCAAGTTAAACAAAGGCACGAGTTTCAAAATCAGCGGAAACAACATAGTTTACCGCACACATGACGCAACTAATTAAGCAACCTCCCTGGCAAAAAAAAAAAAAAAGAAGAAGCCTAATTAATTGTGGAGTAATGAGGCCATAGTAAGCCGAAACGCGGCCCGATCACACTCCCACTCCATTTGGTATTTTGGAACATGCAGAACAAACTAGTTCCACACCGGCACTGCTTGTAGCAGTAGTTGCATTCCCAGATCCTTCGACATTAGAGACACTGATAAACTTACCAAAACGTTCCACCGATATTTGAAGAGGCCTTTTGTCTTTGGGCGAGTGATTCCTGTTGATTCAAATAAGACCTTGTCCAGTGATATGTTCGATGATTGGAGAGAGTATATGGGAGGGATGTGGGAGAGGAGAGAGGACAGGGTTAGTAAACATTTAAGGGCCTTCAGACCAATTTACAAGATTAAAAAAGTCTCACTTTAATCCTCCCAATCCGAATAGAGACTTAATAAAAGTGAGAGCCTAAATATAAATCTTAGATATTTCAGCTAGTGATTTCTTTTAGAGTTTATTAATACGTGAAAATAAAAATAAGAACGTGTCTTCTAACTAAATAATAGTATCATATGAATGAAAGCAACAATTAATATAAGAAATGGCAAAAAAAAAAAATCTTATACTATTTGACAACTCCTCGTATATGTTAACTTGATTTTATTACTGACCTTTTTATCGGGGAAAAAGGATAATTGGACAAGAACAAATTATAAACAAAATTGATTTATGAAATAAAAAACGGCTTGAAAGGATGAGAAGCAAGGTGAAATCAGTGGGGACTGGCGGATCATTAGTTGGAATCATTTTAAAAATGAAAAAAAAAAAAAAAAAAGTTTGACCGGGTCTCTATGGGCAGTGCCCGCCTTATTCGCTGCTTCCTCCTCTTTCCCAGTCTCTACCGTTTCCTCCATATTGTATGTATATGCTTCTCTTCATTCGCTGCAATTCAGCGCCCGAAGATGAGGTCATCATCTGATCGTGTACCCACTAATCTCTCCTGCTTTTATTTCTTCCCCTGCCTTTCATTCTTACCTTTTTTTTTAGCACACTTTTCCCTCCTTCCTTGTACCAGGCATTTGCTGCTGATTCGAAGAGTAAAAAATCACATCTTCTTTGTGTTATCTTCCCAGCAGCTGGTTTACTTTGTGTTGTTACGTTCGTTACATGTTCATTTTTTGCACAAGGCTACAGAGAGGTACATGAATAAATTCTCTCGGGATTAATTATGCCACTCATCATCAAAAGCAGTAGCCCATACTTAATTAAAAGTCTTTCTTTCCACCTGAACGTATGTGTAAAATTGATGTCGATCGTTCGATTAATAAGGAATTCCATTTCTTTCCAATTTCAATACTCTGGGATGGTCATTTTGATCTCCATTACCACGTACAGAAATTCATAAGATGGAGAACGCATGGTGTTGTTCAGAATTTGGAATCTGACGAATGCAAGGTTTCCTCTCCTCACCATGCATGGATGCTTCTATACTCCCACAATTTTAGATGATTTACTCATGTATATGTTCAGATTTTGTACTTATTTGTTTCTCTTGTTTAGTAGAATCAGTGCAGACCCAGAGGAAGCGAGGCATTACCTCGAGGTATAGTCTCCAACACTTCTGATTTCAAAACGCAACGTTTATCGGATCCTCCGGGAAGAAGTCAAGTCAAAAAAATAGATGTAAGTTTCGAATTTTTTGTGTGTATATTTCTTGATCTTGTGACCCCCTGGAGAAAAAATAACACGGGCAACGCCATTAATTCCCTGTTCAAGGAAATTATGTAAGTGAACGCACAATATCAAGTTTACTGGGGGCACTAACCTCCCCACTGAATTATATGGTAAGCCTATAAATATATATCCTTTACAAAATTTTACTCTCTCTCTCTCTCTCTCTCTCTAGTTTCAAGTTGTTATTGTAGGCCATACAGTGCCTTTTCTACTTAAACCTTTCATCTCTTTATCCGTTACTCAATTACCCTAATGCATGTACCGTCCGTTCAATCTCACTTTTACTTGCTATTGTGGGTGTGCTTGACTTAGCTTGCACGTTTTAACAGATTAAGGCAAATGTGTCACCCAATTTGCTTGCGGTGACAGTTGGGATAAAGCAGAAAGATCTTGTGAGCAAAATGGTCCAAAAGGTCCTCCAACCCATTCTGTGGCTGCTTGCATTGTTAAATTTGATTTTTGTGCATGAATCGTGACCCTTTTTCTCCTTTTAAATTTCAGTTTCTAGCGAGTGATTTCCTTGTAATGCTCTTCCATTATGATGGTTTTGTTGACGAGTGGAAGGATTTTGGATGGAGTAGTGATCAAGTGATTCAAGTGTCTGTCAATAATCAAAGTAAATGGTAAATCATCCCCATTATATTTTCCTTCCTCATCGATCAGTAATGATAATATTAGCTAGTTACCCTAAATAATGAAGGTGCTTGTTTTTATACATTAGGTGGTTTGCCAAGCGTTTCTTACACCCTGACATAGTTGCAGATTATGGATATATTTTCCTTTGGGATGAGGACCTCGGAGTTGAAAATTTCCATCCTGATAAGTGCGTCAAATACCTTTACCTAGAGTTTATTCCATGAATATTGGATCAGTTTAACTTTTTATATTACCCCTCGGGACCTTTACACTTGAAGGGCTGATGCTATATGCCTATATGAATGGAACAAATATAACGTCGTGGACTTGTAGTTTACATAATCTATATATCCTCTCGATCGTATGTACGTAGCTTTGTTGGGAGAATAAGGCAGTTTTATTGGGAAGACGACATCATGTTAACAAGTGGTTGAGTGTAGGTATGTGTCTATCATAAAGAGAGAAGGGCTGGAGGTATCACAACCTGCACTTGATCCTAAAGAATCAGAAGTTCATCATCAGATTACTGTACGCGGGAGGTCAGAAGTGCACAGGTATATATCCATTTTACCACGTACAGGAATATTCTACAAAACATATTTATATCAGCTAGCTAGATGTTGATCGAGTTGAGGTATCATCGGCAAGACTCTTGCAATTATATATGTTTCAAGTCTCTACAGGACTCCGCCTATTTTATGATAGGAGACTGATGAGTCCCTAATCAGTAAGCAATATGACTAAAGCCTTCTGGAAGTCCATCTCCAGATCATCCTCTCTTGCGCATTCTCCCTGGACTGAGAGGGAAAACAGGAAAAAGCGTAGCTTAATTAAGTTTTCTTGTTTCTGATGATATATATTCGATTCTTATGCTTTTGGTCATTTTGTATCTAATTTGCAGAAGGACATACAAGGCTGCTGGTGATGGTCAAGGGTGTGATGATAACAGTACAGGCCCTCCTTGCACCGGGTACAAGTTTCTTGTTGTAAGCTCACGACAAGATGTTTTTATTTTAAATATTTGCAGTTGAGGAAATGTAAAAAGTTTTGCTTTAATTTATAGGTGGATAGAGATGATGGCTCCTGTATTTTCTAGAGCCGCCTGGCGCTGCGTTTGGTACATGATCCAGGTGTGCCAATCTATAATGCTTAGCGTTGCTGTATGTAGCCATTATATATATCATATCACTGTGAAAATTAAAGGTTACGTATATACATGTATGTTTGTTTGTACGCGGCTCATTTAACAGAATGACTTGGTGCATGCATGGGGACTAGACATGAAGCTGGGGTATTGCGCGCAGGCAAGCAAATTAATTATTATTTGTAGCCCCTCCCTCCTAATTTGCTTTTGGTTCTGAGGTTGGTTTTTGTGGATAGGGAGACCGAACCAAAAATGTTGGTGTCGTGGATGCCGAATATATTGTCCACTATAATCGCCCCACTCTTGGAGGTTCATCAGACGAGGTCAGAAATACATAGATACATACAGCATATCTTATCTGAGACGAAGAAACTGATGACATACATGTTATATATGCAGGTTTCATCGTCTCAGGCGGCTAAGGATCTCAGAGTTGGCGTAAGTACAGATCATCCTGTCTGTCCTCTAGTGATGTGTCAGTTAATTAAGCGTAGATGATGAATGAATTTCATAATGGAGTGAGTGCAGGTGAGAAGACGGTCATTTCGTGAATATCGTGCATTCGAAAAACGATGGGAAGCGGCAGCGGAGCTGGATGAATGCTGGAAGGATCCCTATCCATAATAAATACCCAATGCAACATCCATGACTCTTCAGTTCCTTCCCATTCTCGAAAATTCCAGCGCAGCCAAGTCAAGCTTGCGTTCAGGAGAAAATATGTTTGTCATTCTCCTATGTAAACCACCCCTAAAAAAAATACAAAACACCTCTTAAAATTTAGGGAGTTTATCTTGGTCTTAAATATAAGATATATTTGGCGCTATGTTTCCTCAACAATAATCAAAGAGGGGGAAGGAATTAAGAAAGATGATTAAAATGTTTTAAAAAATGCATATCATATAATTAGGGTGTTTTAAAAAATACATGTCATATTAACCAACTTAACTAACTTCTTTAATTTAATCATAACTTCCTTGTTGCTAAGCTATCCCTTGCAAGTTATTAATCTCAAACTTGGAATCAATTTAAAATTTGGTGGTTATTTTTCAAATTTCATAAATGTCTTGGACTCCTCTAATTCCTTGTTATGATGCAATCAAAGTTCAAATAACAAGAAGACACGTAGCATAATTGCTCTAAAAAATCAAATGCAGGCCAAATGTGTTAGCTTGTGTTTAAAAACAAACCCATTAAATTAGAATTTCATGAAACTTGTTGTTTGGACGGTTGAACAAGTACCCATATACTTGAACTGGAACCCCACAACTTATTCTTTGGCCAAGGGAATTATCAACATGAATAACAAATTGATTAGATGAGTGACAATCCCAGAGAAATATCGTTGTATAAAATAAAGGAAAGGCAATGAACTTTGATATATATAACTTTTTACTAGAGGAAAGTAGTTTTGGGGCCGATTCAATTTTGTCCATTATCAGTTTCAAATTTACTTATAAATACATTGTGTTCGTGAGGGATAATTAATGGAGTAACAACAGACATGCTTCTCGGTGAAAAAGATTCAATGAGGAGAACCATACCAAAAAAACCAATGGAGAGAGATCTGGGATGGTAACTGCGCTTTTGCAGCTGGCCCCTCTGCTGCACCCCCATTTTGGGGTTTTCCCAAATGTATTTTTTATGCTTCTTTAGATCATTAGATTCTACATAAAATGAGTGATATTTTGATATCTTATGGGGAAAAAATAGAGTTTTTTTCAATTTTTTATGATTTTTCAAAGATTCAGTACTTAAAGTGAAAAAATAGAAAATAAAAAAAATGTACCATTTTTTAAAATATCTTTAAAAAATCATAAAAAATTGAAACAATTCTATTTTTTACCTACAAGATATCAAAATGTCACCTATTTTATGTAGAATCTAATAATCCAAAGAAGCATAAAAAATACATTTAGGAAAACCCCAAAATGGGGGCGCAGCAGAGGAGGCAGCTGCAAAGGCGCAGCTGCCACCCCAGATCCAACGGAGAGAAGAGAAACTCTAGGCTATCAAACTTTGTCGGCCTTTCACGTTATTACTCCCTGCTCCTTAATGCTCAAGCCCGATTCAATGAGACTTGTTTGTTTGAATCGTGTTTATACATAAGTCCGATTCACGTAAATCGAGATAAATCTCATCCATATATTTACTTCATAGACCGTAAAGTTACCTCATAGACCATAAAAACTACCTCGTATTCCGTAAATCACGATTAAAAAACAAACCAAGCTAATGATGCACAAAGAAGCATACTGACGAAATTAACAGATACCTGATAACCAGTACAACTATGCCATCCTACTCTCGCCATAACCAACGAGTTAGAATAGCTATTTTCTATTTCTGCTTTAAAATAAGACAACCACATATTGGTAACACACTAAAATCCTTGAGCGGTTCATGAACGGTAGGCATTTCTGCAGTGGAAATGCTACTGCTCAAAGTCTCGTGAAATAAACTGGAAACATCCATCAGCATCAACTTGACATGACAACTTTGAATTCCGTAAAAGACAAATACAAATGATTATCAGGCAGTGCATGAATATGGAAAGTAGAATGATGATTATGATGATACTGTTGCTGAAGACGAATTCTACATGCATGCGCTGAACAACAATACATACGTTTACGAGAAACTAAAGGCTCTGCAATGAATTTCAATCATGCATCTAACAATTTTTCACAAAGGAGGCATCATTTGGTTGTAAATAAATTATGCAAGAAGATAATTTTGCATCACGGGAATAAATTAATTTAAAAAGACAGGCTCAAGGACAGAATAAATGTTCACATCAGATTTGACCTAATATGACAATATTTGTTGAATTTTATACAATATGGCAGCATGAAATCCAGAACAGTTATATCTGTCAACTGCATGCATTTTGGTTGACAGAATTCCCATGACATGACCTCTGTACATCTCCAGCGATGGAGAAAATGAATTTACAGATTATTCATTTATCTCCCAAAAAAATTGTAAAAGGCAAATGACCCATTTCTAAACACTTCATTCATCCCTCATCATCAATGCTATCTTCAGAAGACATCTGTCTAGTCTCTGACAGTGAAAGCCGCCGGGGCTTTGTTGAGCCTGACTCAACAAGTCCATCTGATGATAAATTCAATGCAGCAGTTCCCGACGAAGACCCCAATAAACGTCGGACAGAAGTATCTGATGAAGGCGATGCAGATATATTGTATGCGAAGATTCCCATTGGATGATCAAACTTACAACTTGGGCCAAATTTGCATATGCCATAACGAGAATAGAAGACACACAAAGGCTCTCCCTGTAGCAGGAAATTTGACAATGCATCTTTCAGCTTGCAATGTATCAATGAGGATCAAACTAGGATAAATCCAAGAGTATGGAGTAGCTCCAATAATGTTCAGAAACCATAAGTTGGTGAGAAAAAATAACAAGGCAAAAATATGTTTCAAATAATTCACTGTTCACTTTTCCTTTATCATCTCATTTTCACAGCTGCTTCAAACCATTAATACCCCCCTTAAGTTAGTTGTGATCATACATGAACTAAATCTTTTATGCCCTCTTCAGTAATCTCAGTGTGTAATGTGCTGCACGTATGGTTTATTAACAGGTTTTTCACAGTGTGATAGCTCATTGACTTACACGTTATCATCCACAGAAGGAGAGCCTGTCACTTTCTAAGTATTTTGTTTACAAAATGGAAAAACATAGGTAAGTGGTAATAAAACAGGCAAGCCACCAGTAAAATTAGAAGGACTAATCTTGAAATCAAGACCTTAATTGATTCAAACTTAGAAATATCATGCAGTATAAACAATAGAATCTAAGACACAGGGAAAACCATCATGGTAGAGATACGATGGTAGTAGAGAAAAGAACTCACTGGACGTAGAGGAAGGCCTATAGGACTCAAGACACAGTCAGGAGCAGGTATTAATCTCTCACGTGGATGATGAAACCGACAGACTGCACCAAACTTACAATCTCCAGTCTTCATGTAGAATTGGCATTCAGGCTGACCAGGCCTCTCAGGAAATATGTTCTCCCTCTGCAGAGCATAAAACCCCAGAGGAACAGAGCCAGAACGAAATTGAGAATATGTCCCTTGAGATCCTGCATTTGCTGGTTCATCCTGGCGGGAAACTCCATACATTTGACCATTTCCTACTGTTTGTTGTGGACTATCCGAAGTAGAGACTGATCCAATCTGACCCTGGAGAATACAAATAGCCAATTAGCATGTTGGCAAGCCTCAGCAAATAACGAATTCTAGCAAAAGAAACAAGGCATGCATATGTCCAATTTTGAGTCACATTAAGTTAAAGACAGCCCTATCCAAGAACAGTGCCTTATAATCATCAACATGTCCACATGAAAAGCATTCCACTTTTCATGTTTTCTTTAATTAATAAAGCATGGATGAGCTTACACTGTATGCACTCCACCCAGGAACTGAAACCACTCCCTGAGGTAGGATCAGAGGTGCATAGCTTGAAGGGCCTTGCCATCGTGGACTAGGAATATAAGAAGCTCTAGACCAATTTGTGATCCCCCCTGCATATGATGACTGCTGGCCAGGTGTAGTTGGAGAATGAATAGTAGGATAAACAGGAGAGCCCCGCAATGAAATCATCATATTATTTGGCTGAGGATGGTGGAATTTGCAAGTGCTCCCAAATTTGCATTGTCCAGTTCTCAAATAATAAGCACATTCAGGTTCATTCTTCATAACAAAAAAATAAAAAATAAAAAAAATAAAAAAAAATAATAAAAAAAGATAAAATAAAGCCATAAATTCAACAATCCTTAAAAACTAGAGAACATGTCAAGAAAAGATTAGGTGTCATAAATGCATAACAGCATCCCACAAAATTTGAGAAAAACCACAAGGGAAAAAATACAGATAATTCGAATTAAAACTTTGGTTGCCTAAATGTGTATTCTCCATGTTAATTTTGTTCACCCAACCAATCAATGAGGCAAGAATAAACCACAAACTGATTAATTGTATTGTTTTTCAAAATTAATTACTTGTATCAAAGTCATATTATTACTGCAAGGAAAATATTAGTCTACTAACTGGGCGAAGTGGATAGCCTAAACTATTTAAGGCAACTCTTCCAGCAATCCCAGCCTTTTCTCTTGGATGATGAAACTTGCATGTGGCTCCAAACTTGCAAGTTCCCGTCTTCAGATAATACTGGAAAGCAAATAAAAAATATTAGTTTTCAAAATATGCTGATGGTCCAAGTTACACAAGTTTAGAAGCATCTTATGTCACAACAAAAGCTAATGCTCAACATAAAAAAGATGAAATTAACATCCATATTGCTGAGAGGACATGAATTTTGGAACAAAAATGAAAAATTATAAGAAAAAAAAAGGGACTTATAATTAAGCACGGAGCATTTCCAACTCTTTCTTACCCAACATAACCGGTAGATATATTAATTTTTCACTCAGATGAACACCACAATGAACTAACATTTCTATCAAGAACAAGTTACATCAATGTTAAGGTAAAATTAAGTCCATGGACAGCAACTATGAATTAAATAAGCATTCCACCTCAACAATACTATTGTTCAGATAATCCAGTGACAATAAATAGCACATAAAATAGATGGCATGCAAAATATGCTGCCAATTTGGTCCCCCCCACCCCCCAAAAAAGGGGGCAAAAACCAAACATCCATTCTGAACCGTTTAAAAGTTGAGCTCTACTGAATTACTAACACTGTATGCTTCACTTACACAACTTGACATGAGGTCCAAAAGGAATGTTAACTCAAAAGTCAAAACCCAAGTACCTATAGAATGAGCTAATTAGCACAGCGTATGCATAATATAAGCAGCAGTGTGCCTGGTGCATGCATTAAGAAGAAAGTACATGCCTGACATTCTGGCTGTCCAACTCTTTCTGGGAACTCACCTTTCATCCTTGCAGTGGCAATAGCCTGAATGTATTTGATGAAAAATTTATCAGGAATCTAAATTCTCCAATGTACTTGCATGATATCAAAACAAAAGGTATTACAAGTACAGCACAGATTAATATTATGCAACATTGATGCAAGAAATTTATTTTATCTGCAAAAGTGCAAGGGACATGTATGTGTAAATCAACACGGAAACATGCATAGGAAATGTTACTCCTGCCTAAAAAAGAGTTTGATGCAGCCAAAGTTAGTAGCTAAACATGATACTAAACATCAGAAACAGAACAAGAAAACGGAAATGCAAAGTAACCTTCTCTAGCTGTGTCTACATACATCTTTTAGTGTATGCCAATTATAATATTAATACACCGGCTGACTAAAAGATGCAAGGTCTTAACAAAAGGAAGAAAACAAGCAAACACACCTAGGCAAAAAAATATAGAGAGGAAAATAGTACATAGGCAGTCATTAATTTCATCACTTTTAGGGATCTATGGTGATAATAAAAAGGCTTTGGGATGAGTAAGTTTAAAAATCTTAATAATAATATGCCAACAATGTCTAACCATAATAGTATTAACTTAAAATTACAATTTTTCAAAATACATTGCAGCTTATACCAGCTTCCTGTTTGGAGGATGATTAAATCGGCATGTTGGCCCAAATCTACAAAGGCCTGTTCTGATGTAGTAAGAACAATCTAATTCTCCTGGACGCTCAGGATAAGGTCGAGATTCCATTGTTTCCCCTGATCTCAATTTCATTTGCCACATTGCTTCTGAAATAACATCACAATAATAAAGGAAAATTTTCAAATCATGCATCAGCTATTATAAATCTATACAAAAATAGAGAATGGAAATTGAAGAAGTTAAATATTATCCTCATTGATTTTGTCACGGTCTGATGTCAATAATGCCTGAGACTTTATTTTCCATTTTTGTAACACAAACTTAGCTTGTGAGGAGAGAAGTTCCAAGTCATGCATGCCAAGAGAGAAGTTCGTGAAATTATTTCGCCTAATTCACTTTCTTGATCACCCAAGCAGTTTTTAAAAATAGTAAAAAAAAACCACCAAGTGCTAGGATCGGCTAGTTGTGAGTCGTTCCACCTTAACTAGCGGTATCATATTAGAGCCCTAGGTATGCGGCCGCAATAATTATTCAGAGGTAGCAAGGTCCCCTATCGTGGGCCTAAATTCCTGCAATCAGGACTAGTCGGTTGCTAGTAGCATTGGATACCGGTAGAGAAATTAAAAAAAAATGGTAAAAATGAAAATGTATTCAAGATGCAATGATGATACTTCCAATCATGGTTGGGTTCTTAATGGCCCATCCTGGACAAAAGAGTTACTTGCATGAACCAGAACTTTCAAGTTAATTTCCATTTTGCCTTTTTGCGCTTTCCATTTCTTGCCAGAACCATTTATATTGGAGTAATGCTAGTTGCACTGCCATCTCTCTGGACCATAAATCCTTTCAAATTATCAATCAAGTTTTGGTCATTTGAGGGTTCACCTTATTATAGCTAGAGCTGGGTTTGATGAAGTTGCTAATCAACACGGCGGAATGAAGTAAATATATAGCACTATTTAGTACGGTGGGAATATTATTTGCTTACTAATTGATATAATATTTATTTATTTTCTATTTTTTAGGCAACCAGTAAGATTGGCTGATTTGTGAAAGATGAAAGTTGCGATAGAAGGTAGTCAACTAGCGTTTTCCTTTGCGTTTATGGAGCATTCGTGTTAAGGGAAAGTCGGAAGAAGATAAACACTAGGGCAGGGTCAATAGAAGCAGATGCAAACACCGCCCTGCAGCAAAAAGGGAGGGAAAAAAACGAAACACGGTCCTAAACTGAAGCGACTTGGTCTCCAAAGTCACGTGTGGGCTAACTACTAGATACTGAAGCAGGGAATGAAGGGTGTGTAAAGAAGAAGGATAACTATATAAGAAGATTATCATCATCCTGTATTCAATAAACGGAACGACAGCAAATCAATTGAAAGTTTTTCAACAGCTCAGAAAGGAAAGCGGAAGAAGAGAAAGGGAAAGAAAAGAGAGAAAATCGATGAAGGAAACTTGCATTGAAAGGGGAAAAGTACCAATTTGACCGATAAGCAAACCCAAAGCAATCGCAAAAGAGTCAAACAAAGCAAATTGAAGGAAGCCAAGGCTATAATTACAAAAGCGAGCAGATGAACAGGGAGGGAAAATAGGCAATGGAGAGGAGACAGGAATAAGAATCAGATGCCAACAAATGATGAAGCCGAGAAAAACGAGCGGGGAAGGGGAGGAATTGACATGGTGAAAAGGGATTCTGCACGGGAAAATCAACACACATACGAAAGAAAATTTAAAAAAAAAAACACAGAGAGAGAGAGAGAGAGAGGGAAGAGGAGAAGCAGAAGGAAAACCTTGGGAGAGGGCCGCCGGGGACATGGGGATTGCGGCATCGAAATCCATAGGGAAGAGACGTTCTTCTCCATATCAACAACGGCGTGTGAGGGAAGAGAAGCCCGCATGAATTCCCATCGACGCACCAGTAAGGCGATCAATTGGTAGACGCCGGGAAAGAGAGAGAAAGAAAGGCGCTCTCTTCTCTCCACAAACAGGAGGAGAGGGAATAAAAACCAACCACCCAACCAGAGGATCCCCAGTGTTGTGTGTTTGCTTTTTTGGTTTTTATTATTTCTTTTTTCTTCTCGGAAAACGGGCGACCTGCCACACGTATGCGGTATGCGCATCCTGTCTCCTTCTTTCTTTTTACCCTTTTCCTAAAAAAAATAAAAATAAATTGACTTTCCTGCTTTCCGTCAATGCACCCTACCGTAACTGCTTTCCTACTAATTCCCGCCACCTTCTTCATCCATGGCACCCGCCAACCTTTTTTCATTCTCCTCCCGCTTCAATGAACACCCTATTCTCCATAACTTCATGTTCCTGGATCTTGCTTAACTAAAATAGAGGGCAATACAAATTTGGGACGATCTCCTCCCAAAATATGGTTTGTGATGAAACCAGTACGGTGGAGTGCTATACCCCAAGTCTGTGGGGGTATGGCAACGTCCCACGTTTGCAAGTTTTCAAGATAAAGGGGCTTTTATACTAAGAGGAGGCCATTATCCCTTTAAAATCATCTCACAATCGTCTTTTTTTTTTATATAAGATATTTTATATTTCTATCTTTCTTACAGTATTTTATTTATAAATTATTTAGAGTGAAATTAATTTTTGATATTTGTTTACCGTTATCTTTTTTATTATTTATTAGTTATTATTAGATATAGTAGCTATGATTTATTATATTATTAAATTACGTCTAGAGATTTTATATTCTAATATTGTGATTTTTTAATCTAATCGATTACACTCTATATATTTCATTTTCGCAATAATTGGTTTCAAAGCCAATGTTCTGTTGGATTTGGATTTCCTTATTTTCCTTTACTCTCCTCTTCCTTCCTTTTCTTTAATTTGAACCATTGGATTAAGATCTCAACGGTTCAGATTTAATATATTATAAAAATAATATTTATTATTATAAAATATTATAAAAATATTATTTTTATAATATTTTATAATAATAAATATTATTTTTTATAATAAAAGAAAAATCTGAACCGTTGAGATCTTAATCCAATGACTCAAATTAAAGAAAATGAGGGAAGAAGAGAGTAAGGGAAAATGAGATAATCCAAGTCCGTTACTTGATGAGCAAAATAGCTTATTGACATGCATTGGGATGAGGGGTTTGGCACGGTATCCTGAGTACTTTATAATTTTCTATCTTAAATGACTTTTATAAATTAATGTTTGAATAACCGAATAACAGTTAATTAGTATAAATGCAATATGTATTTTGATAAATCTTTATAAAACAGTTAATTTAAACATGTTTGAATGATATATTGAAAAATAAGTTAAAAAGATTCTAATATAAAAAAGTTATTTGAACTTAACACAGTTTTCGGGCAAAAAGTTTGTTTGATTGAACACTTCTCCAAACTTCATATTTAAGCTCTAGGTAACTTTTAACTTTTAAGAATAAAAAAGTTTGGCTCCTCCCTATGCCATCATAGAAAAGCTCTCACCAATACCACTTCCCATCCTTATATTTACACTACAATATCTTGATACTACTATCTTATTAAGTTCAGGAAGCAGTAGTGTTTTTGGGCAAGACAATAGTGCTCGACATTTGAAGAAACTGTAGCTTTAAATCCAGAGAGCCCGCAAAAAACGACACATGGTTATACGTCGTATGATGTTGGTCCTCTCGGAAAGAAAAATAATATAAATGCAAAACCGGGTCACCCGGGCGCCCGGGGATCTTCGCTGGGCGCAGGATCTCACAGTTCAGATCAGATCTATGCAATTTTAAAGAGTGACGTTCAACATCGGCAAAGGGAATGAACAGATCCAGTTAATACCCGTGAGGTTCCTACCTTGATCGACCTGGATTCCCTTCCAACTCGTCTTCACTTTCCGCGGTGTGACTTTCTTGTTTATTCTCTCCAGTATTTATCCCGCAAGGAGAATTGGGGATCACAGGAGTACGTATCATTCCTACCATGGGCCTGCTTTTTTACCATCGCAGAAGCATCCTCGCTTTTTCTTTCGTCTTGTTCTTGAGCCTGTCGCTGGCCTTAGCTCAGGTCTCCCACGATGTCCCTGTTCTTATGTACTGCGGTTATTTTTATCCCTTCATTCTTTCTTCGTATGCTCATATAATACCTGTAAGCATTTTGATGTTGGTTGTGCCACTGTTTAGGATTCTCTGCTAGATACTGAGAAAGAAGACTCTGGTGGATCTCTGGATTTGGGCCGCCGAGGCCAAGTGAGCGTCATATCCTTTTATTAATCATGTATTCGAAGCTTCAGTTATTGGAAAAATTAAATCAAACGCAATATAGGACGATAGAGTAAATAATTTTAATGCAACGCATTTGCTGGGTTGGTTATAAGGAATTCTATTCATCTAACCTGAAGGGCTGCGTATGAGAATAGCTGTGGCATAGAAGTTGAGTTTTTATTAAGTTTATTTTTTTTTGTGTTTATTTTATGTGCCATTATAGATGTCAGTTTCTGTGGACAGATCACCTTGAAGAATCTAGGCAACTATGCTGTCAAAAACGACAATGATGCAACTTATGCCGGCATTGCTTTTGGCTTGGATTCTGGGCTTGGAGTCTTTGACGCTTTTTTTGCCAGTCTATCAATGATCATCGTCAGTGAGGTTAGTTTAAGCACTAACCGTGAGTTATTGGTTTTCAATCGTGAAGCAAATTTGTAAAGTTCGAATATGCAAGCAAATAGATTTGGTTAAGTACGAAGCCTTCGGATTTGGAAGAATGGGGTAGCTAGCAGCACACATGAAGAGCACGGTGCAATGGGGAATTGTATGCTGCATTCGGACTAGCCAGTAGGAGTAATCAAATCATGAAGAATGTTTTTGTTGCTCTTACATGTTAACTCTTCTTTGAAAGAGAAGCCCTACTAGCCAGTAGGAGCAATCATGTTGCTAAGGATGCTTTTGTTACTCCTACCTGTTAACTCTTCTCTCTATGTTTTAATGTCAGATTTACTGATTATGCTCTTTGAATGACAATGATGGTGCTAGATTGGAGATGAGACATTTATTATAGCAGCTCTTATGGCAATGCGTCACCCTAAGTCAACTGTCTTATCTGGAGCACTCTCTGCTCTTATTATTATGACAGTAAGTGCCCTTGTTATATTTTACAGTTCTGATCATGTGATACTAATGAACAACTACAAAAGAAGGGGGGGACACATCCTTAAAAATTGGCTTGTAACTTGTAAAGGAGGAAAAACGCTATGCCAGTGAAGGACCACTGGAACCACTTGTGACTGCACAGTGTGGGACTTTATCAAATGTATTTTGCATGGTATTGTAATGAACTGGTTTCAATAACCATAGAGCACTTAGGAGGGGCTCTAATTCTTATTTTTGATGTTACCGAGTTGTTATACGTGTCAATTAGGTACTTTCTACTGGACTTGGCAGGATTGTGCCGAATTTGATTTCAAGGAAGCATACAAATAGTGCAGCTACAGGTAAATCCTCTGGATTAGTACTTAGCACGCAGCTATATTTCTGTCTTTTCTCATGAGGATTTGCAATTTATAAATTGTGGCACAGGAGCACGCAATAAGAAAAATGATCTGAATGTTACTTTACATGAATTACAACAGTTGCATATGCTCTTTTATTGAAGCTTTGTGAATAGTACTTGTTTGTTTGTTGGACGTGACATTGTGAACTTGACAGATTTTGTTTAAGTTTGTTTGTATTTTAAATTTGACTCGTAGTTGCTTGTGTTAAGTGTCATAGGTTATAACTTACTATGATGCCCCATCTAGTACCTTGGAATCGGAGGTTAGGAATTTGAAACAGAAGTGGAAGTGTTTATTTTGCTTGTTGGTGCTCTAAAACTAAAATATCACTTCCATCAAAATGGCCTGAAGTTGATTCCATCTCATGGGGCATGGAGTTGCCTGGCTTCCATGGAAGTGAGATTTTGTGACACTTATACTCTCATTTTTTTGAAATTCTTGACCGAATTGCCCTCCAACATCTTGAGTAAATGAGGGTTAGTGGAAATTGAAGGTGACTGAACCCGCTACAAGAATTTTTAGATTTGCAGTAAACCACATACAAATCCAATTCTGTCAACAAACAAATGCAAAGACAATATTCTCATACATGATTTTATTATTGGAAATCAGAGGAATAATGCTTTCACTCTTATTTCATTCTAATGAGAATGGAGTGCAATATATATGGGCTCCAAAGGAGAGCCCTCATAAAAAGAGAAATTAAAGAGACATTAAGAGGAGGATTACAATCAATCATCATAAAGCTATAATCCTTCCTAAACAAGATAGGCTATAATCAAGGGATATGATAGGATACTAGAATCATGGGATCTTAATTTATTTCCTAATATTCTAACACTTCCCCTTAAGCTAGAGAATATATGTCAATCATTCCCAGCTTGCCTCGAAATCCTTAAAATTTAGCTCTGCCCAAGGGTTTAGTCATTACATCTGCAATTTGATCTACAAATCGTATGTAGGACAGGGTCATAATACTCGCTTCAACTTTCTCTTTAATGAAGTGCCTATCTATTTCAACATGCTTTGTTCGATCATGATAAACAGGGTTTCTCGTCATTTCAATACTGGCTTTGTTGCCACACTAGACTTGCATGGGGCCCTCATATGGAATTCCTAATTCTTGCAATAACCTGATAACCTAGAGTCCCTCACATGTTCCGTCATTCACAGCTCTCAGCTATGCTTCTGCACTGCTTTTTGACACTACAGTTTGCTTCTTGCTTCTCCATATCACCAGGTTTCCCCACATATATGTACAGTATCCTAAGGTTGACCTTCTAGTTTCCATGTCTCTTGCATGGGCTGCATCGGTGTAGATCTCTAAGTTTCTGGCCATGCCCTTTTTGAAGAAGATTCCTCTTCCTGGATTGAGTTTCAGATAACTTAAGATTCTATATACAACTGTGATATGCTCTTCTTGTGGTTGATGCATGAACTGACTTACTATTCCAACTGCATAGCTGATATCTGGACGTGTGTGGATTAGGTATATCAGTTTCCCCACAAGTTGTATGTATTGTTCTGAGTCAACCGGAACCCTATTCTCTTTAATTTCTAGATGACACCGTTCTTCCATCAGTGTTCCTTCGGGTTGTGCCCCTAACATTCCTGTCTCATACAACAGGTCTAGGGTATACTTCTGTTGTAATACATTAATGCCCCTCTTTGTTCTTGCCACTTCCATACCTAAGAAGTATCTCATTTGGCCGAGATCCTTAACCTGAAATTCAATGGACAAATCCCTCTTTAGTTGGGCAATAAAGCCTTCATCATTTCCGATGATGACTATACGTAGACAATCAGGATAGTAATTCTTCCATCATTATGCTTGACAAACAATGTGTCATCTACTTGCCCTTGGTTATACCCAAGTTTCTTTATTGCTTTGTTGAATCAGCTAAACCATGCCCTTGGAGATTGTTTTAGTCCATACAATGACTTGTTAAGTTTGCAGACTGAGCCGTTTGGAGCTAGTACTCCATCTGGAACCTCTATATATAGACCTCTTCCTCCAAGTCACCATTCAGAAATGCGTTCTTTATGTCTAGTTGATGTAGTGACCAGTCCAAGTTAGCTGCAATTGACAACAGTACTTGAAGGTGTTTGCAAGTGGGTCTCTCTCATAAAATTCTGGCAAGGTATTTTGTTCTTTAATATAATAAATACACATCCCGTCTCTTGTCCTATTCCATTTCCTTAAACATCTCTTCCAACATGCCAGACGGGGTTTAAGATTCTAACTTTCGTCTGTGTTAATGACATCGGATTCTTTCCTGTTTGGCAACTTTATTGTGCGGGACTACAATTATATACCCATTTTCCTTTTTCAGGCCTCCAGTATCAGTGTTCATGAGGATTGATAATTGTGTTAGTGATCAAGATGTTTTCTCAGTTTAGCCTAATTTGCTTCCTGTTTGGATTCTGTTCACATGGGCTGTTAGAGATCAGCCTATGTTAGTGTACTTCAGGAGATAAAGGGTTAAAAGGGACTGACTTAATTATTAGTTTATGTCTTGTGTGTCAGTTTTGTTTTATGCTAGAAGTTATTTTCTATCTTATCTTAATTAGGGAAGTTATGTTCCGTTATTGTATTAGGCTTATAAATATCTGTATGTAACTTGGTTATGACATGTAATGATATTATCAAGTTTCCAGAATTCCTTCCCTCTAGAATTGCAGATCCTGGTTCTAGATTTCTTTTCTTCCTCTCCCTACCTCTTTTTCTCAAACCTATTTCTGCAGAATCTAATACGGGCCTTTTATTTTATCTCTGTTCAATTAAATTTAATAAGAATCTTTATTAACCGTATTAAGCCAGAATGAACAATATAAATGTACCAATTGCCCTATTTAGAGTTTTTGACTAGGTTGGGTTCGTGTGTTTCTTAGCTAGCCAGTTCTAACTTCTTGGTTACCTTTATTTTTCTTGTTCGTGTAATATTTTGCATGAGGGTGAGTCTTAGCGCACTGGTAAGGTTGCTGCCATGTGACCTTGAAGGTTATGGGTTCGAATCCTAGCTATTTACATCTATTCCTCCTTAGACCCCACCTGATGAGAGCCTTGTGCACTAGACCGTCCTTTTATAATATTTTACATATTTTCATTCTTAATTCTTTGTTTACATATGGGTGTTCCATTCATTTTATGGGTTCTAGAAAGATAATGCGAAACTTATGTTTATAACTATATTTTTTATTATCTGCAGTTCTATATGCATTCTTTGGGTTGCGGTTACTTTATATTGCTTGGAGATCAGATTCAAAATGTTCACAGAAGAAAGAAATGGAAGAAGTAGGTATTTATTTACCATTTACAGTGTAATAGTAGAATTCTTGACATAATTCTGTCCATTCAGTCATATGGGATCATGGATGTATAGTTTCGAATATCAGTATTGAGTTTGAATTTGTTGACTGGAATGGTTTGTTTTACATGGCCATAGCCATTCACTACATTCATGTGTCATCCTAATTTTAAACGTTCAACTCTTCAAAGAACCAGAATCTTCCTTAACCAACAGGGTTTTATGTAGCTGCTGCTTATTATTATAGTTTTCCTTGCCCTCCTTGGTCCGCACCCAAAGCATTCTATAGCTGTTTATTAATTGATGCTTTTGGAATGTTTTGCTTCATAAAGCATCTCTTATGCTCAGTATAGTCTTGTTTCCCTGCTCTCTTCTTTTCTATGGTCAAATTTGGTACTGGCTCTGAAGGTTATTCTTGTCAATCAGGTGGAGGAGAAACTTGAAGCTGGACAGGGGAAAACAACCTTCCGACGGTTCTTTTCAAGATTTTGTACACCTATATTTTTGGAGGTGTGTACTATTTTTTTCATCATTTGTTTATACTGCATGTTTATAATCACATCTGAGATTGTAGTCTTCTGTTTGCAGTCTTTTATTCTAACATTCCTTGCTGAGTGGGGGGATCGTAGCCAGATTGCGACAATTGCTGTGAGAAACTTAATTTTTTGGGTTCAGGTTTTGGTTTATTTTCTGCATCGTTGTTAATACTATTTTAGGTTCTTAATATAAAAGCCAGTTGACTAATTCAGCGAAATTAAGGAAGCTAAATAAATTACTTAATAATGGCTTATGTTACATGTTTACTCTAAAATACTTGCGTGTATCATTAAAGATAAATTATTTTAGAGAAAAACAATAAATATAAATACTTTAAAGTAATTTATTTAGCTTTCTCAATCTCCCTAAATTAGTCAATTAGCTCTTATATTAAGGAGTGGAGGTAGTATTTGATGTTTATATTGTAAGCTTTGGCTTTTGGCAGCAGTTTTGGTATGATTTTGGTTCTTGCTGACAACCTTGGTTGTCTCATTTTCTTAGGAAATGGATATGTTGAGCATGGGCCTGGGTTTATATATTATGGAAGGAGGTCCAGATCCAGAAATACGGGAGAGGGTCTAGCAAATTAGAAAAGGGTATTTGGGGTATTTTGTATGTGTTCGTTAGAGGAGAGAGAAGGGAAGGTTGTTATTTGGAGTGCCATGCAGATTGGGGAGAAGGGAAGGAAATTCTGAAATAGTTTTGGGAGAGCCTATGCCCCTTGAAGGCATAGGAACTGAGTTTTTGCTTTCCAATTCCTGTGACCAGTGTATTTCCCCATTAGACCTACACTAGAGTTTTGTCATTGAATAATACAATACCTTTGGCTGTTTCCTCCGTGATAAACTCAATTTTGGAGATGCAAAAATAATATTTTATGACCCTTATTCTTTCCAGGCTGCATCCTCTGCTATGAGACTCCACACAGCAGTGTCTTGACCTCCCATATAGGGTTCACCTCCTTTTTAATGAATTTACTTATTTTTCGAGTTCAAGCATCCATGCTGTTCTAGTGTGGACTTGTTATGTTCTTCATTACCATCATATCTTGAGTGTGTGCTTAACATGTTATTCTTGGGACTTGCCATGCCTCTACCAGAAATTTCTTTTCCTCTTGACCTCCAACTTGCTTGTTCTGCAGCTGGCAACACACAAAAATGCACTGGGAGTGGCAGTTGGGGCCACTTTTGGACACACCATCTGTACTTCACTAGCAGTGGTGGGAGGAAGCATGCTGGCATCTAAGATTTCTCAGCGCACTGTTGCCACGATAGGTGGTTTGCTCTTCCTCTGCTTTTCCATATCTTCCTTCTTTTATCCTCCTCTATGATTCATATTGAGAAACAAGTTTAATCTTTTTTTGTTTGTAATAGTCTTTCCAACCCTTGAAAAAAATTCAAAAATGGTTTGTTTTGGACCTCAACAAGTAGCATCTTTATATTTGGCTTGTTTGCCTGAGCTTATTTACATCGGGCTTATTATATAAGCCCGATTTACGTAAATCGAGATAAATCTCCTCCACATATTTACCTCGTAGACTGTAAAAGTACCTCGTAGACCGTAAAAGCAACTTCGTATTCCGTAAATCACGATTTATAAGCACTTATGGAGCTTCCATAAGCTAATCCAAACGAGCATATAAATTCCATAGCGGCTTCCCCACGTAAGCTGGATATTGTAGCTTTTGCGTGTATTCTTTTTGTAAAAATAATTTTCGCTCCAGTCTTGGCTAATTTTTTAGAGGCATTTGTCGATTTGTCATGCTTCGATTGTTGAGAGCATTTTTCATAACGTATAGTCAAAGTAGTTCAACTTTACTTATAAAATGAAAACTGATAACTTTATTAGTAGTGATGGGCCGTGGGCCGTGAGCGGCGGGGTTGAGGAAGGGAGGAAGTTTTTATTTTTATTTTTTTATAAAAGAATTAGAGCTATTTTAATGAGCATACATTAAAGTTTGTTTATAATTAAAATCCATGTGACTGACGTGTATTTTCATGATTTAAAAGAACATTACGGTAGTTTGTGATGCTGGGTGGGATTTGAATGTAATCTTCCTTTTGTGAAAGAAAATGAGAAAGCGGAAACGTATGTATATATAAAGTAAAAATGGGAATTTATGGGTTCTGCATAAGGAAGGGAAAAGGGAATGTGGCAATTGCAGATTTTGTAAAAGTATTAAATACAATTGAAGACCTCCGATTATTAAAATATCATGGAAGGATCATGAATTGAGGGAAAGTTGGTGGTTAGTTCAGAAAGGTCACTTGTGAATTAATGAGAAGTCAATAGTGAATAAATAGACGGTCTCAAGAATTTTACAAAGGTCACCTGTGAATTTATGGAAAATCATTTTTTGTGGGTTTACGGATAGTTTCATCAATTTATGTATCGCCGCTTGGTCAGTTGTGAATTTAGGTAATGTCACGTGTAAATGGATAAATAGTCTCTTATATGCATTGGCATTGTCACTTGTAAATTTAAAGACGGCAATTTGTAAATCTAAGAATAGTCTTGATTGTAAAGCTATGATTTAGTGACCATCTTCTGTATTTGAATATCTATTCACACGTGCCTTTCTTAAAATTCATAGATAACCATCCTTAGGTTCATGAGCGGCGATGTATAACGAACGAGACTATCTATATATTGACAATTGACTAATCATTGATTCAGAAGTACTACGTTTGTTAAATTCACAGATTTTTTTTTTAAATTCGTAAGTCACCTCTCATTAACTATGTTTTTATATTTGGTAATAAATAACGATTTTCAATTGTCACTACCCTCTTCACAAAAGTGTGATTATATTTTTTTAGAAAATTGGGGGAAATCCCTCATTAAATATTTTGTTGGTGATAAGGATGTGATAAATTCTTATACACAAGTATTCTATAAATTTTTTTTATATATTATCATCTGTTACTTACTGATTTGATATTTGTAATTGTCCCTCCCGACACAAGTTTATTCTTTGAGACTCAAATTTGAGACCTAGAGGGTCCTTACGAGATTGGCTACGATCCTCTATTCTTACCGTTCTCTTCTCATCATCTTTTCCCCACTATCCATCTTAGCATTTAAATTAAAATCTGAGCGGTTCAAATTTAATGTTTATAAAAATAGTTAAAAAATATCAAACTATTGAAAAATAATTAAATAAATTCAAAATTGTTAAATTTTAGTTATGATAATTTAAATATGTAATAAAAAATATATAAAATAATATTTTTATGAAACATTAAATATAAACCGCTCAAATTTTAATTTAAAGGCTGAAATAAGTAGTGGAGGTGAAGAGAATGATTAGAGTTAAGACCATAGTCAATCCCACATTACTCTATAAATTTTAGAGATGAAGTATTAGTAATTTGATTTAATAATTTTTCCCATTTTCATTTTTCTGCCAATGGAAAAACAGTGTAATTATGGGCGTCAACTATCGAGGTGGGGTGAGGGAGGGGATTGGGAAGCAGCGAGCGTTATGTTCAATTCAACCTTTACGTCGTTCAGAATCGTCCTCCTTTCTTTGACTACACGAATGAAGGAAAGAGAAGGGGAAGCTTCCGGCGAGAAGGAGTTCAACTTGTCATCTTCAAGATTCAAGGAGGCTGCCCAGTCATTTTCATTGACTGACCTATCCAATCATTGAATTGAATCATCAACCTTGGACTCTTCCACAACGCAATATCGAATTTATTAAACACCCACACCCAGATTTTCACCCTTAAATATAGCGACTTAGACCAAATCAATTCTTTATTATATACTCATTTATCCCCTATAAAAATCGTGTGCCGCCATGCCCTTTTCCAATTTCCCAAGTTCCATTTCCACCGCTTTGAACCATCCAATTTAGGGTGCGTTTAATATAATAATCTCAATATCAAATCTATTCATAATTCATTTTTTTTTTAAAGAAAAATATATGATTGAGAAGTTCCGAAATAAAAGCCAGGATGGAGAATCGGATCTCAATACCGTTGATCAGTTATTTGTACAGAGCCTAAAATCTAGGACTCAGAGAGAAGGTCAGGGCAACAAAAGCCAATGGGATTGATCGTGGAGGACGGGGGTGACCGCCACCTTCTGCTTCCGCCGCCCAATTTCTCGATGGTCGAGGACAACATTTTTCGATCCAGTTTCCCTCGACCTCCCAATTTCTCCTTCCTCCAAACCCTAAATCTTCGATCTATAATGTGAGTTCTCCTTCTTCTCATCTTTTCCCATAATTATCACCGACCAATTTCACCTTCCATTACTTTTTGCCCTTTCCAACAATGAAACATAAATGTGCCCACTTTTTCTTTTGCACTAGTTGGGCAGGCAGAATCAGAATTCTTCGCTTGTTCCCTTCAATCGCCCGTGTTATTTTGAAAATTTATCAAGAAATTGGTAGTTTTCTTGGCAACCGGACCATTTTCAATGTGAAATTTAAGTTCAGATATTCTAAAGTTTACCTCTCTGGTGCAGATACTTGTGTCCCGAACCATATCCGCAAGAAAATTTGGAATTTCTTCGGTCACAGGACATTCGACTCTTTCAGTTTGGAATTGAGGGAAAGACGGTAATTGCTTTGTTGTACGCTGTCCTCTCTCACATTTATTAGCTACCCAGCTAGTTGGCTCAAAGTGACAGTCATCCCATAATGGGCGTCTGTTTATGGGCCACTTAATTTTTTTAAGTCACAAAGCTATTGTTCTCGGAAAGCTGCCTCTATGTCTGAAACTAAATTTGTGGTTTTACGTTAGGCAAGGAAAACTGCTGATGCTTAAGACATGTGATGATGAAATATAGTTTATGGACTTCGACTTTGTCTAGCCGTCCTTGTAGGCTTGTTTTGACTCCATAGTTAATGTATGTGCAGGAGGTTTCAGTACCTATTCTGAAGGATACTGTCATGGATGCTCTGAAAGTCTTAATTGGTACTGAATTCTAACCTTTTCGATCCCTTTTAGATGCAATGTGTTTGCCTACCCTTGCAACTGCTGCTGTTCTTCTTGTTCATTAGAATTAGGTATTAAAGCTACTTTACTTGTTGCAATTTCAGATGTGAGAAATCACCCCCTTTTAATCCATTGCAAACAAGGAAAGGTATAATTTTATTGGCATTTTCCGCTATCATCTGCTCATTAGGTAATTATGATGATTACACGCTCGAGCACACTCAAACTGGACTGACATGCTCTTGTTTAATTGTATACAGCATCGAACGGGTTGCCTGGTAGGTTGCTTAAGAAAATTGCAGAAGTGGTGTTTGTCTTCAGTGTTTGAGGAGTACAACAGATTTGCTGGCGCCAAATCGAGGATAGCGGATTTAAGATTTATAGAATCCTTTGATATATTATGCCTGAGACAGTGCCTTTACAGCATTATATACCAGTACCAAGGATATAATTCAACCAAGAGGCGGTTGTTGTATAAAGAAGAGAATTTACAGAAGCCCCGAATGCATGCTTCCTAGTCACATTATTAAAACACATTTTTTGCCTCCCCCAGTGGATCCAATTTTACTGTGGCCCTTGCTTTTCCATTTTCCATGATCGTTTTTCTTTCTTTTAAAATAAGTACAATTTCAAGACTTGTTAACACATCTGGCCTTAGTTTTGGTACCCCCTTTGTTCATAATCTCCTCCCCCTGCTTGGTGCCACCAATTTTTAGGCACTTGTCTAGTTATACGTTATATTTGCTCAAGTCCAGGCGATGGCACTCAATCGTGACTTGGCCCACCGGTTCACGAGGAAGGATTCTTTTTTCATAATGCAGATAGATTTTGAAGATTTAAAAGTTGTATGTATATTATTCCCCTCAGTAAAATTTATAAAGGTAAATCATTCAATATACCCAAAAAAACAAAAGCATTCTAGATTGTAGAATGTTTCTGATAAATAGTTTCGTCTGATATCATTTTTCTTTACAAAGTCTGTTAAACTAGTCTGTGTGTATGTCTGCCTTTAGAGAATCGATTCATATTTGAGATTTATATTTGAGCTGTGATTTATGATGCACGAAATAAGTATATAATTTTTTTTTTGTCTCAATATACTTATGATCTCAAAGGCTCCTTTACCTCCATTTTTTGGAGGTTTTGATATGGAAAAAAATAAAGAACAAAAAGACACATTAGGTGAAGTTTGAGGAGATTTTGAAGGCCTGGCCTTTGAGTACTCACTCATTAGAGAGAGGAGGCCGCCAGGATTCAGAAAAAAGGTGTCGCGAATGATTATTATTTGCCCCAAAGTGAAAAAATGGTTAACTTTTAAAAAGGGGTCACTTTGCTAATGGAACAAGGCGCCATGTGCAAATGTGATGTATTTCCTTTGTTTTTTTATTAACTTTTGGTAATAATTTTTACGACTTATTTCGATATAAGGAAAATTTTATGTCGACTATAAAAAAAGTTTCTGAAATCTCAGTTTAAATGTTTTCCAACTCACATACATTAGATGAATTAGAATCCAAGAATGCCAAACTCAAGAAGTGCACAGCCAATGAGATCACCTCCAAGATCAATCCCGATACCACTAATAGGGGCAGAGGGAAGCCAGTAAGGGTGACCACAATGAGTGCCCCCTCTGCAAGACCACAGCCCCTGCTATCAAGTCTATGCATACTCATGCATTCATTATAAAATTACTTCAAACAAACAAGCCTAATGTGAATGTAAAGCAGTTATAAGTTTGAGATAATTACTATATCTCACTAGATCTCGTCACTATGAGAGTATTCATCTTTTAGCTTACCACCAAATAATGGTACTTACCCTATTAATTACAATAATGATAGTATCTCTAATTCTTAATTCTTAATATAAGACGCAGTTAACTTCTTTATAGAGATTAAAAAAATAAAATAAATTATCTTAGAATATTTATATTTATCTTTTTTATATTAAACTAATTTTTCTAAATTATAAATTAACAAATAATCAAATGATACATAATATATATATTATAATTAATTAACTTATTTAATCTTAAAAAAAACATACGGAGAGAGTATAATATAATAATAAACCAAAAGCAAAATCACGCGTGTTGGATGATATGCCAGTGCCATTCCAACTTACCTCGAAGATTAAATGATACATACATTATCCTTCGCACACAACTAATTCAACTTAAGCAGACCGATTCAGAGTCCCCGACATCCTCAACAGCCGTGCTGGTTACTTCATGTCTACTCACGGTAATGCTGGACGCGGCCTCATCACCCTGTGTCAGCATCGCTTTTCTCTTGCTTCTGCTTCTTCGCCATCTTCTCAACAACTCTGAAACTTCATTTTCATCTCTTTCCCTCACCTGTGATTCTTCAGCTTCTACGCTCCTCACTTCTCTTGTGCTGTCCTGTTCCCTCAAGTACTCTGGTATCACCATCAGAGTAAGAGGCCTACAGCAACACAGCAGGATCATGAGCAGCACAATGTAGATATACAAGGACACCCACACATAAAAAGTCCACTTCCAATTGTGAACCAATTGTTTGGGCCCAGGGAGTTGGGAGTTTATTACGATCTCAGCTTCATATATCTGCGGCAGAAATGATGTCCCTGCTCTCGGACTCAAAATGGCTTTGATTGCTTTGGATCTTCGATTGTCCTCCTTGTGCCTCAATATTTCCATAGTGATCTTCTGGGTTTCCTCACATATTCCCAGTAACAGAGGCATGCCCATCATTAATGTCCTAGCAAGTCGGACTGGGAAGCTTCTATACCGCAACATCATCGGCTGGCTAGATTTTGCTATAACATTCCCATTTTCTGATAGGACTTCTGCGCTCAGCTGCAATAACAGATCCAGGAGCCAAGTACGACACTCGAGTTAAAACAAAATGCAAATGTTCTGATAAAAGCATATATACCACTTCTTTGCTAATAGGGTCAGATCAGTTAGATAGATAATTTCTTAATACGTATGGAGTCCCCGGCCGAACTACTTATCATTACGGTGCAAAAGGCAGTGAGATAGCGACTATAATAAATACGGGCAAGCTCCCCAACGGAGTTCAAGCTCAATTGGAGCTCTAGTTCTAGTAGTTGGATGTTGTGTTCAAGGTTTGTAATAAACTGTACTCGTTTCCTTTGCTTAATATAAGATCAACAACATGCTATATTTAAGAAAAAATGCAATGCTGTGTCTATGTGTAAGCATACCTGAAATACGCCAATGTCCCGATTGAAGTTAGATTCGGGCATGACAAGGAGCAAGGAAATGTAAAATGTATGGCCAATGGGAACACCTATCCGCTTCTTGTTGCTACAGCCGTCAAAAGAAAAGACGGCCACAGGGTGAGCATGGGTGTAATCGAAATGCAACTTTCCCCTCACAAACACAGGTTCCTCGGCCCACAGATGAACGAATCCAACACCCAGCACAGCAGCCAGAAGGAGAACCAAGAGCAGAACCATGCACACATAAGCAGCACTAAGAAAGCCAAGTCCGAACCTCTTAAGTAAGAGGGTGATGGTGGAGGGGATTTGGCAGACTGCCGATTCAACATTTTGTGTGGTCTCTTGGGCTGGACGGTAGGACTCAGACGCAACAGGGAAAGGGGTAAAGACAGGAACCAAGCAGTTGTAGATTAAATCGGCCTGGAGGGATATAAGTTTTGTGACCCAATTCGGTGGTTGTGGAAAAAGAGCCATGAGCTTTGGGTCTTCGTCCATGGAGTAGGCAGAATTCAACAGAGAACAAAATATTGGAGGGGCGCTGGGTGAAGTGTTGAACGGCACGGCGTCACACGTGTCTCGTGCATGGCGTGGATATGATGTCGTGGCAATGGTCCGTGCATCAAGAGAGCCAGCTGTTGTGTCACTCCATAATCTAAGTTTTTTAGATGAATATTTTTATTTCAATTTTTATATTTTTAAAAATTCTCAATCACTATTTATGAGATAAGTATTATCTCAAATTTTAATCGTTTAATTTTATTATTCATTTTTTATTATTTAGTATTATAACATTAATTTACTTATATATTAAATCCTGGGAGTTAAAATATAGATACAAGGAAGAGTAGCGAAACTAGGTCTCAGTGTATTTGGATTAGTTTTTACAGATAAATATGTGAGATGAGTTTTTTCTCAATTTACAAAAAAATAACTTTTGAAATCTTGATTTTGGGTCTCCCAGACACATTCGTGCGTTCGTTGTCTAACTTTTGACCCTATGAATTGGCTGAACGAATTTTGTTTTATGGTTTTGCTGCTTTGTATAGTATGAGTTTGCTTATTGCAGCCAACATCTTACAATACAATTCAGTTCCCACTACTAAGTTTTCAGCTGACACGTTCATATGCTCAGGAGATTATCCGAATACGAACGCCGCACAGCACCCAACCCACACCAGTTCATGCTCCGCATTTGAGCACAATTAATTCTCAATCTGACCCTGCAATTCTGCCAAGGTCATCAAAATTTGCTTACAATAATTAACGTTTGAAAATTACAAAATTACCTGAAACATATATAGCATCTGAATTTTCCATATTGCTTATATTAAATATTTATGGGTTCTACTGCCAACTCATTCATATTTTGAAAAATCAAAGTTTCAGACACCCCATGAATTTCTTCAATTAAGTGCCTAATTGAATTAATGGTTGAAATTATTTTTCTAATATGATTTATAGTATAAAAAATAAATTTATGAAAGAAGTTTTATCTTAACTTACGTAAATATTTTTTATCACTTTCTCAATCAAGCCCTAATGATGGGGGGCTACAATGATGGGGGGCTACCAAACATATTGGTCTCATTTAAAGAGATCCTAGGCGCATGAAATCACCTGAGAGCAGCCAGGACTTTATTAATGAGTACTCGCGTCCCATTAACCCAATCTTCAGTCTACATTTCTCAGCTAATTATAAGAAACAACCCATTTTTATGGTATAAATGTTCAAACAAAAGACAAAATGAACAGTGTCAAAAGGCCAGCACACCAAATCCTTCTCCATCTTTCGGGCACAAGAAATGAAATTTATTTCGAGAATGCTACCAGTTTAGGTCAACTTGTGAATGGTTTTCATGTCAGCGACCTCTTTAAGATCTCCTCGTTCCACATGGTCCCACCACTTGAATAGGAAATTGTCCACGACTAGTCTGAACCAGGGAGAGAGTTTCAATCCTTCCTCACCAGCGTCAGCTTTCTTCAACAGCTCCTTCAACTGCTCCCGATTTACGTATTTAATATCAGCCACTTCATCTGGATTAGGATGAACAGAAACATCCCGAACTATGAACAGTAGATAATCGACTGCAATTGGGGGAAGAGATTTTTTGTTAACAAAACCATCTGAAGAAAGATTACTTGCACTAAAAGTAGAAAACAACTAAGTTGCCTCACGTTCATGCTCCCCCCATTTGCCATCAGAAGGTGCCTTGTAAAGCATACGACCCAATGGGATGAACTGATCAACTGGGACATCTTCAGCAGCAATACCAAGTTCATCCAAAAGTTTCCTCTGAGCTGCATTTCTTACTCCTGGCATATAAGAAGGCAGAACCATTTAAGAAAAGCATTCATGACAATAAGGGTATTCTTCTTTTTCAGTATAAAAGGTATATCAACATATACCAAGGGCGTGGTCTTCAATAAGCTCTGATTCACGGTACAGTGGATGGCTGCAGCAGGTGTTTGTCCACACAAGCGGAAATGTCACCTTTGTTGCAGATCGTTGCTTCATTAAGAACATGACATAATCTTAGTCAACACACGCAAACAAAACCTAAGACTAGTGAACAGGGTGCCTTATGGATAATTTTCACACATGACCAAGCAGAAGAATATCAAAGGGATGCCATGCGTTGTACATATAACAAAAACTATTCAAAGACGTATTATTTAAATTTCACCATGGTGCTTGAACTTTAATTCACAATATCGTATGTGTGTTGCTAGAGCAAGATATACACGCAAACTTTAATTTTATTTTAGAACAAGAGATACCTTGCCTGCATGCCTATTGATGAGGCCACCAATTAATACAAAGACGAATGCATACCTGAAGAAGCAACTCATACTTTGAGTTGAACAGAAATACACTGAAAGCTCTGTGTAGCAAATTTTCAGATTCAATCTTCTCCATCAAGTGACCTAGAAAAATAGAAGTTCAAAGAAATGAATTAACACAGCCAGAAGTAAGCAGAAGAGTAGAAGGAAGTTAAGTTATAACTAGGTTCCAAGTTACCATGCTCATTTTTCAGCATCACGAGGTAAAATGAGGAGGAAAGGGGGGATGATAGCATATATTTGCAAAGAAAATTGAGTGTTTGCTAAACATATTAACTCTAAAACCACTATCAAGATATGATATGAGCCATTTAAAATGTCTATTTGCAGCCAATCCTGCAACATCAGTGCTTAGGAGTTTGCTTGCATTAAAAACAGATCTACCTACATAAAATAAGTTGACGTATTTCTTATACATGATTATTTAGGAGCAACTTTTCTTACAGCTACTAAATTGAATGATCTGGAGACGCAAAATATAACTCATCATTCAGATTACCAATCACAACGAGAGCGAACTCAACTGCTACGGATTTCAGATCCTTCTGATTTGCCATATTGAGATAAACTCACCATACACCAATGAGTAATTTATACATTTAAGTGTGAGGAATGTTACGATTTTAGAATATGAGAGTTCATATAACACAATATATAGCCAGAACCATCACCTCTCAATATATAATAGGAGAGGATAGATTTTATTTTAATCTTTTCAGTAAACAGAGCTTGGAAGATATCAGAATGCACACGAGATTCAGACATCGAAATTTCCCTTACAATTGTATTTGGAATCATGACCGACAACACGATCATTCTCATCCACCAAAATGCATCTGCAGAAAGTTTAAAAACAACTCCACCGTCAATTCTAGGGAACAAAAGTACATGTAAAAGTCAAGATACAAACAAGTAAAGGGAGTGTTGTGGCTATAGTAATACTCCTAGCAACCGGAAAAATTATCCATGAAGCTTAGCAAGAAAAGTCACTTCACATCACAGAACCGCCAACTTTAAAACACACACACACATATATATATATCCGAACTCCAAAAATAAACAAGAGGAACCGAAAACAAGTTGATTGTGGCAGTAAATTTAAATAAAGCGAAAATCAGAAGCTATTAAGGCTCAGTTCAGGTCAACACACATCATGCTAAAGAATGGCCACAAACGAACGCCAAGGCAGAAGATCGTGGCGGTAGACACAAGATCCGTGCCTTTTAATTGAAAAAGTGGTTAATTAAATTGAATTAATCAACTAAAAAGTAATAAAACACAGAAACGAGAGACTTCATTCGGCAACAAAAATAAATAAAAACAAGAGGAGCTACAGAAGAGTTGCTGTAAAGGAAGAAGGAAGCAAAGAGTTTTTTTGTGAGGAAGAAGAGGAAGAAGACAGGGCAAGGGAAACGGACTCGTCTTCGAACATGAGGCGGCGTTGGACAGCGTCCATGGCGGCATCAGGAAGGTCTCCCATGGCGGTAGGAGTAGATAGAGAGAGCCTGGCAGTAAGAGGAGAGGGAGGGCGGCGACGGAGGAGGAGGGTGGAAGAAGGACGAGATCTGTGAGTAAGAGAAGCACACACTGGCGAGACGCAGAGTTTGGCGTTCTTAAAGAATCTGCAGCTCAGCGTGAGCGACATGACTGCACGAATTTCCATCCTCTCCTGAAATCCCCATATCCATAAATGTTTTGTTTCCATCCTTCTCCTTTTTTATATAATGTAAATAAAATAGCCGCATTTATTTAATTTATTTAACAATTGTTGATAAATATTTTATTAAAAATTTATTTGTTAAATTGAATTTTTATGTGTAAATAATTTGTCCATGTGTAAAATATATTTCCTTGTGTTCAAACAATCTTTATTGTATTTAGAGTTAATATAACTTTTAGTCCTTAAAGTTTAATTCGATTTTGATTTTGGTCCCAGAAGTTTGACCCAATTTTGGTTTTGATCCATCAAATTTAAAATCGGTGGTTTTGGTCCTCAAGTTTACTCCATTTATAACTATTAGTCCCTCAAGTTTGAAAAGAACTTGATATATTACCCTAAACTTGAGGGACCAACAGTTATAAATTAAGTAAACTTGAAATATCAAAACCACCGATTTCAAACTTGAGGGACCAAAACCAAAACCTGTCTAAACTTTAGGAATCAAAAGTTATATTAACCCTTGTATGTAATATATCTTCCATACGTGACATTCTCTTATATTTAAATAATATTCCTTTCTTTGTAAAATATCTTCCCTTAAATGTTTTCACGTTCCATTTGGCAAATAAGTTTTTAATCAGGTATTTATGAACAATTTTCCTTTTATATATTGGGTTAAAGTGTTTAAATATCCTTTAACTTTTTTGAAAAGTGTAAAAGTAACCATAAACTATTTTTTAGAGCAAAAATAACTATAAACATCATAAAAGAGAACAAAAATAGCCTTACGTTAACAGACAACATTCGTTAATGTGAGCTTTTCAATAAAATGTTAAGTGTTAGAATAGCTATTAATTTATATCAAAAGTTCAAAAATAAACCATAAACTTTATTTGGATGTAAAAGTAACTAAAAAGTTACTTCTTATACATTAATTTATAATTTTTTATTTGGCTTTTGTATTATGAGTGTTTTATTGTGAATTAAAATGACAAGACTTATAAATTAATATTTAAGAAGCCGCCTTTTTTTTATTCTGGCAAGAATAATGAAACAGAACAAAACTTGTCACCCTATCTCTAAAATCCCTAACATGAGTCACTAGCTTTAAAAGTATCATTATCGCTATCGTTAAAGCAATCCCGTAATCAATAATGAGAATATTCTAAGACAAGATATTTGAGAGGAAAATTAAAATCCCCAATGATCGCATATGTATATGGTAAGGTTGAATGACAAGTGGATTTTAATTATGAAATGACTAGGGGTAATGTGAATTTTCTCAACCCTACCATATGAGTATGAGATCTTCCATTGCCCTAGTTTTTTTTTCTCAAATATCCTCCCTTATAATTATTTAATCTTTGGTTATGGGATTCCTTCAACATTAGTGATGATGGCAATTTTAAGGCCAATTATTCATGTTAGGGATTTTAGTTTTTGGAGTTTGAGTGACAAGTTTTTTCCGCTTCTTTATTCTCGTCAGATGTCATCCCTTATAATTATTTCATCTTTGGTTATGGGATTGCTTCAATATTAGTGATGATGGCAATTTTAAAGCCAGTGATTCATGTTAGGGATTTTAGTTTTTGGAATTTAAATGACAAGTTTCTTCCGCTTCTTTATTCTCATCAGATTAAAAAATAAGTGATTTCTTGAATATAATTCATAAATTTTTTCTTTGACTTTTGTCATTTTAATCCCCAAATTGATAAAACACTTATAACACAAAAGCCAAAAAAAATTATTAATTAATGTTCAAAAAATATCCTTTTTATAGTAAAATCACTCTTCTAAAAACTTCTCTAAAAACTTCTAGATACCAATCATTCCCTAGTGTTACTTCCCAAACAAAAATGGACTTTATCCCTTTATCATTTCAATGGGATTTAATTGAGATTTGTTTTCATTTTTTTACTTAAAAATAAAGATTTTTTTTTCTTTTAGATACTATTTGGAATGATGCATTTACTCTTCAATGTGCTAGTATATCTCAATTTTTAGATTTAAAAATAGTAAACAATGTATTGTCGAATAAAAAAAATTTATTAGTGCGTGTGAGACTTTGTTCATTATGCTTATCTTGAAATTTTCTCTCTGGACCACTACTTGTTTCTTTTAAAAGCTGGTGCACCTTTTTTTTTTTTAGTGTGAAATAATGTGACTTAATTTAAATTTTATTAAATTTTCATATGTCCACGCAAGTGTAGACTACGTATGGAAAAATGATATTTATGTTTTTAAAATACATTTGATGACAATTAAATTTAGAATAGTGCGTTATATGTAAAAGTTTATTTGAGTAGCTGGAAATATGAAAATATGAGTCATTACATTGGAAAAGTTTCAAATAAATCAAGCTTAAATATCACAATCTAAATTTAAGCCTATAGTACTTTGCCTAATTAGGAATTTTTTATGTTATTAAAAAGGTCATAACGCCCCTTTGCAGTTAAAAGGGAAAAATTGAAGATAGGTTAGTCTTGATTTTGGGTTTTGTTTATTTTAGCCCTATTTAATTAAAATTTTCACTTATTTGTCTATTACACACACTAAACTGTGCTTGAAATTTCAGTTTGTTCTAAAAATGGAAGAAAAAGCTTCCAAAATTGATCAACTCATCACGAATTGCACGATAAGTTTTTCCCCCGCAATAATTGCGGAATAAGTTGAAAGTCTCATGTAAATGAGAATTCTTATTATCATTGAATAAATTGAATATTTGCATAAGGCCATTGATGGAAATAGAATTGAGTCTCAATTCTATTAAGGGAGTTTGTTTGGTATAATGAAATTAGAAAATTTTTTAATTCCATATGGAAGCCAAAATAAACCAATTCCATCAAGATGATTTCCATAAAAAAAGTTAAGATTTGCAATTATACTAACACATTTCCATCTATTACCCTTTTTTTTTTAGCGCACGCATATTCCAACCACCATACCGTTCCTTCTTCCACCTTGCCTCCGACAACAACATGCCACTAGCACCTCCATTTATGAAGTCGAGATACCCACCATTGGCATGATTCCAGCAACGGCGACGTCGCTTTCGCCTTCTTCATCCCGACCATCGGCATGCTTCCAGGTGAATAAAGGTGATTGTGGCCTCTATCAATGCACCTTTGGCCGTAAGGATATTCTGGCCATTCAACCCCAACCGCCGACAAGCTTCCCACTGCAACCATCGGCATGCTTCGAGACCCCAATAAATGGGTTTGGGATTTTCATCCTTAATTCATAATTTTGTTTGATTCCTCAGATCCAAGTTTCTACTACACGTTGGTGATGTTTTTTTTTACTTTGGCATGTTGGTGAAAGATTGATGAAGATGCTTGATTCTGTTATTGGTAGATCTATTTTTCTTGTTTTCGGGGAAGATGAAGATAGGTTGTATGTTGTTTTAGGGTTTTTTTATAAAATAAAAAAATAGGAGGGCATTTTGGACCTTTGATATAAAAATTAAATCTCATTTTCATGATATACCAAACATCCTTTTAAACCTCATATCCATATCCATATCCATATCTATTTCAATTAAAATCAATTCCAACATACCAAACAAGCCTATAGGGTTGCCAAGGGGACTTAGCCCATCGATTCTAATACCTCGTTTGGTATGTTAGAATTGGAGTTGGAAAATTGGAATTGAAAGTGAAAATGATATTTTAGGGTGTTTGGTAGGTGGGAACCAGGTTCCATACGGAACTTATTTCTATCAAAATCGTTGGACTTGGGTTCCATAACTCCCTAATAGAACTCACTTCCACTTCCTATAAAAGTAGAGAAGAAGATATGCCTATTTTACCGCTTTAATCCATTGCAATCTATCTTCCCTTACTCCATTGGTCCTTTGTCGGCAACAGCTCTCTACGACGATGGAGAATATAGCCATCCTCATGTGACGACGGTGATGGCCCTTCTCTACCAGCAATGGCAGCAAACAGCCGAACACAACTCCACCCTCCAACAGGGAACACGACTCCGCAATCATCTCCCTCCGGCAACGAACATGACTCCACCATTGTCTCCTTCTAGCAACAAACGTGAATATGACATCGTCTCCCTTTAGCAACAAACACAACTCTATCGTCGTCTTCCTTTGACAACAAATGCAATTTAGCCAAGTGCAAACAATTTTTGTTCATTCGATTGAGATTATGATTTCCCTCTAACATCTAGGTTTTTGGTTTATATTTTGATTTCCCTCCAACATTTGGGATCTTGTTTAAATTTTGATTTTAAACAATGATTTTGATTTCGATTTAGGAAAGATTTTAGTGTGATTTCCATTGCCGATTTGGTTTTGGTTCTTGTTTGTTCTTCTGATTTTTTATTTCTTGTTTTGTTTGTGGTTTTTTTATCGAAATACTTTTGTCCAGTTGCATTTCCAACGGTGATAGTGGTCAGATGAAGGTGGGGATGGCGATTAACATCAACCGGAAGTGGGAAGATTTTTTTTGTCGAAGGACATTTTGGTATTATAAATACATATTTTAATTTAAAATTATATCTCACTTCTACCATACTACTAAACATATTTTATAACCCAATTCCACTTCCTCTTCCATCATAAACTCTTTTGTGACACCAAACAGGAAATAAGTGAATCCGAAGATGTTCCCCAAGAATGACAGGGAGAAACTGGAGGTTTGTCAAGTCATAATTTCATATGTCATCATCCCCTCCCACTAGATCTGTGCCTGTTTGGGAACGCAGTGTAAAAGTGACTTTTTTTTAATGTGGCTTCTATATAAGCTAAATAGAAAAAAAGTCATATCGTTAATGTGATTTGTGTTTGGATTAGCGGTGTGAGAAGTTTTTTTTAAGCTGTGTGAGTGAGCTTATAAAAAAAAATTACTTTTTCACTTAAAGCTCATTAAACTCCAAGGGATTTCTAAATACTCATAAGTAAGTCAAATGAGCTTATACATGATAAATATGTTTTTTTTATCTCAAGTGAGATCCCAAACAGACCCTCGTCTAGAGGATATATGAATGGCATCTATCCACATGAGTTTATGGAATTAGATGAGAAGATCATTCTGCTGGGCCATCTCCAAGGTCGCATGGTAAATTCTAATTATATGCTCCTCTAGTTTTTAATATAAGATATAGTTACCTAATTTAATTAGATTAAAGAAATTGGTTAATATGACATGTATTTTCTAAAATACCCTGTTTACTTTTATTAATTCTCTCATTCCTTCCCCTCATTGATTGTTGTTGAGGGAGTATCATTATAGATAAATTAAAAAAATTGAAAAATATAAAATTGTGTCTCATATTTAATTACAAAATCAACCCTCTAAATATATTTTATATTAAGAACTGGAGGAGTATATATTTAAAGAAAGGAGGAAAATTCTAATTAAATAAAAATGAAACAGTCAAAGCTATAATAAGACTCATATCTTCCTTAATTTTTTTTATTTTTAATTATAGGAGTATTATGGCCGTTCAATAATATTTAAAATTGTTAATTATGCATTTTTTGCCTGATTATATATTTACTAAAAATGTTGGTTTGAATTTAAATTTGATATTTCAGCCAGATCTAGTTGAAATTGTTCTTGTAACATTCACTAATTTGTAATTAAAAATATCATATTCATAATTACCTAAAACAATATAAAAAAAATAATCCATAATTCCTTATAGTTTTCCTCAAATTTGAATTAGGTTCTTATGATTTATTTTGTTTGAATTGATTACTTATTATTGTTTGGCCAATAATTTTAGTTTATAGCCTTTATGGAATGTCATCTAGTATAAAAATGCATAGTTGTTAAAACTGTGATAAATGAAACAAAGGAAGTATTTTAAAATTCAAAAAAAAATTATAAATTAAAATTAAAAATATTTACCGAAATACTTATAACATATTGAACTATAAGGATTTAGTTCAAACAAAATAAACCATAAAAAATTAATTTAAGATTGAGGTAAAATATGAGAATTTATAGATTAATTTTTTAAAGTAATGTTTACCACCTACTATCTTTTAAAGTAATTTAAAATTGAGGCAAAATATGAGTATTGCTCATACTAGAAAAGAAAACCACGGGGAAGGCGAGGGAAAAATGAAAAGGAGAGCATGTGAAAGGCGAGGAAGAGATGATGTGGCCGTCAAGAGCATGACGGAAGGTAGTGCCTGGTGAGTCAACCGCTCAATTGGGGGCAGTTGCATATTAAATTAAATTATAAATAATATCTTCGCCGTAGATGACGCAACTCGTGCCCCATGAGATGCTTCCCCTGCCAATCTGTCCTTTTCTTATTCGCAAAATGACATCAACCCTCCTTTTGAAATCATTTATTGATTGATGATTGTCATTTAGCAAAATTGAGGAAAAATCGGCCCGTCAAGGAATCGGTGGGAATCATTTAAATTAGAGTATTAGTACTCCATATGTGCAGAATTTGTGAATAAAATTTTTCAAGTCATTCTCATAAATTAAATTTTCAATGGGAGAATTTTTCACAATGTTTTCTAAAAGTTGTGAATTTTATAAATTTCAGAAACAAATAATATTAACTTCCCAAATTAGCTTTTTCCATGCTTATCTTTTATTTTTTTCAGCACTAAATATTCATCTTTTGAGGTAAAATTAATATTCATCCTTTTAATGTTCAAATTTAATATTACCAATATTCATGCTCAATTTTAATTTTTCAAATGCTTAAAATCTTAGGAACAAATATTAAAATTAAAAATTTCCAATGGGAGATTTTTCACAATTTTTTCTAAAATTTGTAAATTTTATAAATTTCAGAAAAAATAATATTAGCTTCTTCCATACTTATCTTTTATTTTTTTAAGCACTAAATGTTCATCTTTTGAGGTAAAATTAATATTCATCCTTTTAATGTTCAAATTTAATATTACCAATATTCATGCTCAATTTTAATTTTTCAAATGCTTAAAATCTTAGGAACAAATATTAAAATTTAAAAGTAAATGTTACGAAGCTAAAAGTTAAGTGTTGAAAATAGAAATAATAAACATTTTAATTTTAACTATGGTGTTGCCCTTCCGTTCATTTTTGGCCTCCAAAGAATCCAAGACACTACTTTCTGATTTCTGCTCCTCTTGAGGATATACTCAACTTCGTAAATACAAGTCAAGGGAGTACTTAGCTTATTTTATGAATATAACTGTTGTTATTAAACTCATAAAGGTTTATTATGTGTTTGGTTGGATGATTGAGAGGTCTAAAAGTGTTTATGCACATAAATCAAGACAACATTCTTTTTACATACTTACTTCGTATACCGTAAATCATAATTAAAAAACTACTTTTAAAAGCTTAAATCACTAATCCAAATAAGCACTTATTGAATTGACTGTTTTTACATTTTTAACTTATAAAATTATGTAAGTTTGTTTTTAAACTCGTGCTAATTTGAATCCATTTGAATTCACAAGTTCATTTATTGAATTTGTTGTTTTTGCATTTATAGTTTATAAAATCAGATCAATTCTTATTTAAACTCATGTTAATTTTTTTATTTGATTATTTTTTGTGACTTCATATGTGAACTCTAAAGCAATTTTTTTGTTGGGTATGATAACTGTAAATGTTGATGGATTTAATTTGAATTATTTAAATTTAAATATATTTAAATCAAATGATAATCATTTTTTATATTTTGATTATCTAATCATATGCTTTTAATAGTTATTTGCTGATAAAAATAATTTTTTATGAACTTACTATTTGAACTTAGGTTCCTATCAGGAGTTTAAGCAAGCTTGTGTGTTTGACACAGTGGACATAACAAAAATAGTTTGATTAATTCGATTAGTGCAAATCATAATTATTTTCTCAAATCCCCCTAATTAAACGGTAAATCAACTTTAATGTATTTTTCTAATTTCTTGGGTAAATTTCTGAATCTCAAGTTCTGAAGCGAAGTATTTAAGGGAAGAGCCCAACTACAAATGTAGTCAAGGGCACCTTACCAACGGCCTGAAGACCCAAAATATTTAAGGAAAGAGTTGTTTAATGATTTAGACAATTTAAAAAATAATTAACTTTTGATTTCTGAATCAACAATCATGGTGGCAACAAAAAGTGTCTGGGCCGTGACAACGATACCAAAATGTTTACAAGAAAAAACCAAAAACAAGGGGACAGAGAGAAGGGTTAAGGACTCAAGGCTCCAATTGGGGCATTGAGAGCGCAAGTATATATGATTCTCGAGTAGTTCGCTTGTTCATCTATCATTTGAAGGTGTAAAAATAATAATGATGTTGTGAACTTTCAACAACCAACAAAATTATTTTTTATTCGGTATAAACGTGGTCATAAACAATTTTTAAGGTAGTTAAATTGAGAATGTATTAAGTTTGATTATATTAGTGCCTATTTGGGAACACGGTGGAAAAGTAACCTTTTTTTTTTAATTTGGCTTTTGTAGAAGTTAAATGGAAAAAAAATCATATTGTTAATGTGATTTGTGTTTGGATTAGCGGCGGGAAAAGTGACTTCTTTTTTACCTTGAACTTGTTTGGATTAGCGTTTGAAAAGCCCGTTTAGATGAGAAATGACTGAAAATGGTATGAAGCTTGTTGAATACTACATATATATTGTTTGTGAATATTGTTATAATTGATGTTAAAAAATGTAAATAAAATTTTTTAAAATAAAAAAAGTTGTTGAAGGCTCTATGGTTGCTGAGAAAACATAAAAGATGAAGGAGAGAACTGAGAATTTTGGTGAGGAAGGAGAGATGGAAATGAGAGAGCTATGAGGGTTGGTGAAGTTTGAATGATAATTAAGGGTATGTTTGGGATCACGGTGGAAGGGGGAAAATCAATTTCTCTACTGTGAAAATTTGCTTTTGGTAATATGAGGCCGATTGGGTTTACATAGACGTCCACTGAGCTTCTAAGCCGAACGTGGCTTTCAGCAGAAGCCCAAAATTTGAGCTTCTGACTTCTCTCTTTTTTACGGTGGCTTCAAATTCATTGCAGAGGATAGAAGATCATTGTGGTATTTATTTTCTCCTTACCTGTCATTGGCATGCAACAGTTGTGTTCGGTGGAGGTAAGTTTTCGCTTGACGTCCTCTTGCCCTCAGCGTGTGTTTTTTTCATTGTTTATGTGGTTGTTGTGAAGTGCAAACTGAAGAAGGGGCAACGAAAATGACGGGTTATCAAAAAAATTTTGCCAAAAATTATTCTGGTTTTACTCTGTTTTCACACAAGAGAAACAAAGCATGTTTTGCAGTTTCAATTCGAATGCTTTGGTCAAATAATGAGTTGACCAAGGACTTCATTGTAAAATTTAAAAGTTCTTGATTAAGGATTAAAGTGAAAATTTTTGAAATATTTTTGAGGTATAACTGCAATTTCCAAAACATTTGGGTATTTGTCTATGATTTCCCCGATCTCTTTTCTACATTTACTTGTAATTTCTATAAATTATAGGGATCTTTTCTGTAATTTTGTCTAGGCCTCAAAATATTAATTCTAACCCTCCAAAATCTCAAATTTCTTATTAAGCATTTATAATGCAGGATTAAGCATAAGATAGTATTAAAAGTTCAGAGATCATTTATATGAATAATTAAAAATTTTAATAATAATAATTTATCTTTTTGTATTTTATCAAATTTTAATTTTAATTTTTCACTTGAATTATCACTATATATATATATATAGTATTCAATAAGGTTCATGCCTTTTTTAGTCATTTTTCATCTAAACTGACTTTTCAAACGCTAATCCAAATAGATTTAGAGGCTGTTTGGGAATGCGTTTGGCCAAATAAAAAGCCCAGTGAACTTCCAAAAGCCCAGTGAGCTAAATCCATGCGTTTGGGAAGGCTTCTCCAGCTGATAGGCTTTTGCAAAAAAAGTCAGTTACCCAATAAGCTGAAAATCAGAGCTTCTCCACTGATGAAATTTCCTACCGTTGAGAGAGGAGCATTTATTATTATTTAAAATCTCACTTACCTCACTCTCATCCAGTTAAAGTATCATCCACATAAACTATTCACAGATTATCTTCAACACACATGAATCATGTTCGTGCCATGATCAGAGACGAACTTGTTAGGGCTGTTAGGGGTAGGTCATCCAATTAAATTCCACTGCATGTATGACATTATGATTGAAATATATAATTATATTTTATTTTAAAATTAACTGTTTTAGTGTATTTTTCTTCTTTTTCAATAATTATTGCACTTTTTTATTTTAAAAAAATTTATTCACATTTTTTAACATAAATTATAACAATATTAACACAAACAATATATATGTAGTATTCAACAAGCTTCATACCTTTTTCAGTCATTTCTCATCTAAACGGGCTTTTCAAACGCTAATCCAAACAGGTTCAACTTTAAAAAAAAATCACTTATCCCACCGCTAATCCAAACACAAATCACATCTACAATCTGACTTTTTTTCAATCGGGCTTCTGCAAAAGCTCCTTTTAAAAAAAACTACTTCTCCGCTGAGTTCCCAAACAGGCACTTACGAGCCTATTTGTGAACACATTTACTGAGCAAAAAAGCTCATTTGAAGCTCTTAATCACCAAAAAGCTCATTTGATATATTAAAGAAGTGTCTGGGATCATTATTGCTCATGATGGGCTTTTTAAGAAAAAAAAAGAGTTTTTTCTTAAAATCTCATTTTTTAGCTTCTTCTACTAATGAGCTTTCAATTGGGTATCACCTAGGCAACTTTTTCCTCTTAACTTCATACGCTGTTTTTTTTCTTTTCTTTTTTTTGAAAAAAACACTCATCGCTTCAATTTTTATTTTTTAATTTAATTTGTTTCGGTGGGATTAACAAATTTTGAACCGAAAAGCTGGCACCAAAATCAATGACGGAAAGGGAGAATCTACGAAGCTAAGTAACTATATATATATATATGTAGTATTCAATAAGGTTTATATTTTTTTCAGTTATTTTTCATTTAAACGGAATTTTCCAACTTTAATCCAAACAAGTTCAAATTAAAAAAAAAAATCATTTTTCCCACCACCAATCTAAACATAAATCACATTAAAAAAAAGTCACTTCTCCCACCGTTAATCCAAACACAAATTACATCTATAATCTAATTTTTTTTCAATCTGACTTATATAAAAGTCACATTACAAAAAAACACTTCTCCGCTGCATTGCCAAAACAGGCACTGACGATGTGATCATCCTCTTACACAGCTCTAATCCAATCTGCGTTGGAGACGACAAGGACATCGATGACTGTGACAAGAACAATGGGCGACGGCGACGGCGACGACTCCGTTGAGGTTGACGACGGACGACTCTAACTCCTGGAAGACAACGGACATTGGCTCTTTTTCTTATCCGTCCTTTGATTTGCAACGCGAGTCGTCTAACCCTGCGACTTTAACGACCCGTCTTCCCCAATGACAGCGGCGTGCTCATGTTGACCGGTGGAGTGCAAATTAGCCAAGTGACGATCTGGGTCTTCAAGTTTTCTAGTCTTGGGTCTTGTTTCAATTTCCTTTGATCTGTAAACTTGGAAGGAGTATTATTTCATGTTCCTTCACAAAAATGTTTTTAGCTTTTTCAGAAATCACCTGGTTCATATTTTTATTCCTCATTCTTGATTCTCAATCGATCCATTTATAGTAAACGTGAAGACCAGTAGAGGTGCGATTTAGCCAAGAGACGATATGGGTCTTTGATTTTTTCGGATTTGTGTCTTTGTCAGAAATCACCTAGTTCATAATTTTACTCCTCATTCTTGATTTTTGATTTTTATGAAACTGTCATTGTGAAAGGCGTTCTGTTCTGCGGCAACGATGGTGGTCACATGAAGGTGGTGGACGATGAATCCCATGATTGTTGATGCATGAAGGTGGAAGAGATTATTTTTTATTTTGGTATTTTTATATTATAAATATATATTTTAATTAAAAAAGTTTTCTATTTTAATTATTTCTGTCACATCACCTTACAAAGTTGGCTATATCAACTCTCAAACTTCACCACGTCACCATGTCTGGTCAAATTTTCCCTCTCCCACTGTTTATAACAGTTAAGGGTCTGTTTGGAAACGGGGAATGAGAAAAAAAACTTATTTACAATGAGAAGCCCATTGGATAAGTTCAGGGCCTGTTTGGAAACTCGGTGGAGAAGTGAATTTTTTTTAATGGGGCTTTTACAAAAGCCCAATTGAAAAAAAACCAGATTGAAAATATGATTTGTGTTTGGATTGGTGGCGGGAGAAGTGACTTTTTTTTAAAAGCTGTGTGTGAGAGCTTTTGAAAAAAAACTCTTTTACATCTAAAAGCCAATTACTTTTTAATGATTGTCCAAACACTAATTTTTAAGGTAAATGAGCTTTTTTGGGTGGCAAATGGGATTCCAAACAGGCTATAGTGTTTGGAATCTCATAAAATTAAGATGAGCTTTTTAGGAAAAAAAAAAGAGCTTTTTTCAAAAGCTCCTATTGTGAGCTTTTAACTTTTGGACAATAAGCTTTTATTTTTGGAAATAACATTAGTGCATGTTTGGATTAACGGTGAAAAAATGACTTTTTTTAAAATGGGCTTTTACAGAAGTCAGATTAAAAAAAATCAAATTATAAATATGATTTGTATTTAGATTGCCAGTGACATAAATGACTTTTTTATAACCTTATAGACTAATGGGAGAGGGCGTTGGACTTCTCGCATGAGCCGTTCTTAGAGATGGAGAAAGAAGAGGAACCGTTGACGCTAGGGAGAAACCTTGCCATGTTTGATCACCTCTGAGCCAAATCACATGCCACCTAGTAGAATCGTGGGCCCCACAATGCACATAATGGACAAACGTTAAAGCTGAGTTGTCATATTAGCAACCTTTAAAATTATTTATGACTACTTAGTCCAAAAAAAAAATATTTATGACTACGTCTGCACACAATAAAAGAAAATTCTGTTGGTATTCAAAATGTAAAATATTGTTGCCATTTTTATACATTCACCCCTTTTTTGCCAACTTATTCAGCTAACATTTTACATACATAGTGTTGGGTCATGTTTTATAAGATGTGACTATTTTTAGATGAGATGGAGAAGGAGAGAATGAAGCTTATGGAATGGAAGGGTTGTTTTTTTTTTGGGTTTAAAATGTGGTTGTTGACAAATCTCAACACGTAGCATGTGGCCGGATATTACGAGATTCTCAATTAGTTGGCTCATAGGATTTGGCACAAGATTCATATCCAATCCTTGTATTTTTCTTATGAGCCTAGTCACGCTAATACCTAAATTATTAGTACTACAACATTTACTGTACAATTCACTCCAAGAGTTGCACCTTGTTATTGGAGAATAAGTGTTTTTTAAAAAGTGATTAAAGTCTTTAAAAATAGTTTTTCAATCATCATTTACTATATGTGAGATAAGTATGTGAGATAAATTTCATCTCGATTTATATAAATAAATATCTTTGAAAGCTCCAAACGAATACTATATCAATCAGCATCCTCTGAAGTCTAAAATAAACCATTGATCTAAAATTACTTGTTCAACCTTTAACAAACTTGACATTAAATACGCCCTGTGGGTGTTTGAATTCACTAAAACAAGCACTTTCTAATATAAACAAAGGTTTTACAATAAATTAATGTCACATAAATACCTACAACACATCTAACAAAAGTATATCAACAATGAAAACATAACATGTCTATGTAGATACTAAATAAAATAAACATACAACAATGCAGAAGTAGAGAGCGTGATTAATTTTAAATTTGGTAGAAATAACGGGTTTTATTTTAGTAATGAAAATCAGTTTGCTCGAGTATCTGTTTGACCAAAAACAAAAGGAAATGACCGCAGAAAAAAAGGGACTGAATTTTTCATTCAATTTTTTTTACTGAAAATGTTATATGTACTACTGAACTGCATCAATGTAGTATATTTTAGGCTAAATTATGTAAAATTTTCTTGATTTTGAGGTTAATTTTACGTAACTTTTTTAAAATTTTAAAGTTTAAATTTAACCTCCTAAACTTTTATATTTTTACCATAAATCTCTTGCCATTAATTTATCGTTATCTTTTTAACAGAATTTATCATGTCAGATCAATATAAGACACGTGACATCCTATATAATATAATAATTAATTTTATAGTAATTATATATTTTTATAAAAGGATTAAATTGTCATTTTATCATTGAAAAAAACCCTAATTCTTCTTGTGGTTCATGCGATTCCCTGCCATCTCCATACTCATCGAACACAAAAACCATTGTAGATCCTAAAGGTGATTTGGGTATCCATTAACCATGTTATGGGTTGGTGAAGACGTCGGAGGATATAATGGCGATTGGCGAAGATGAGGTTTTCAAAGTGGGTACCCTTTGTCTTAGTTGTGGTTAATTTTGTTTATAATTGATTCATCATCTTCGTTGGTTCCTCCCAACAATTATTTGATTTCTTGTGGTGCTTCCAAAGAGATCACCTTCCAAAGAGATCACCTTCCAAAGTTGCTCTTTCATTTATTTTCATTTATATGCAAAAAAATGTCGTTTTTACCCTAATTCATAAACTTCTCCATTGATTTTGAAAACAATAAATTCTTTAGTGGCCAGTTTCAAGTGAAAGAGGGGTGTCTCTACTAACTTCTCTGTTTACTTAATATCTTAACTATTTAACCATATTTTAATGGGTGAGATTTAATACTATATAAAAAATATTATTATTATATTACATATAATAAAAATCTATAGTTATAATATTATTATATAGCATAAAATCTCATGGATTAAATCATAATCCAATGGTCATGATATTAAATGGAGAGAATTATTAGTGGAGACACTCTCTCTGTAACATCCTGTTTTTTTTAAAAAAATATAAAATAAATAAATAAATATATAATTAAAAAAACGAAAAAAATAATAAAATAATAATTTAACTAATATTATATTATTATTATAATATATAATATAATATTATAATATAAAATATTATATATATATATATATATATATAATTATCTATCAGCCATTATAGATAATTGGGGGTGGCGTCATCCCCAATTGTTATAATAAAAAAAAAATTTGTGTGGTAGGTGGCAAATTGCCACCTACCACATACGTGAAAGGAGGAGGGGTATATATATACCCCTTCCATTTCTTCATTTCGTCATGCGACGAAGTGGAGTTTGTTTTGAAGAGTAGGAGGTTACAAGTTAGTGTTTGCAGTTTTAAAGAGATCAATAAGGTACTTTAATTCTTTTCTAATCATGATATTTCTTTTATGAAAAGTGTTCTAAATAATTTTCTCTTACTTATGATAGTAATTTTGTGTTGAAAAGAGAAAATTTTAAGATTTGGATTTTGGATAAAATTAAGTTTTGTCAATATAAGACTATAGAAATGTAGAGGAGAATTTATAGTTAATTTTGATCGGTTTACTTTTGTTATTTAATGATTATAATATTTTATAATGAATTTTTTATATATAACTAATTTATAAATAATTCTATATTAGACTTTTTAACCGATTAAATCTAGATTAAATAATTTATTTAGATTATTGGAGATATTATTGTAGTTATAATCGGTTTAGTTTTGTAGATTTTGTGTTATAAAATTATATGTCATAATTTTATTTTAGAAATTAAAGTTTGATATGATTTTTAATATATGTGGAGATGTTAATATTATTTAATAATTAAGTTATACTCATATAAGTTAGAAGAGTGATTTAATTAAATTAGGATATTGATATTAATGATTTTATGATACTTGAAATTAAGGTGATTAGAAAATTACTATTGTTAAATATTTTAGTAAGTAAAATAATTAAGGAAATGTTAGAAAATTTTTATTGAGGAATAGATCAATTATTGTTATTTTTCTAAAAAGAATTAAGAGAGTTAATTATGGGGATTAATTTAGTTAGCAAGTATTATTAATTTTATTAACCAATAATTATATATTTATTGTAGAGTGAATTTGGCTTGTTGAACTTGAATTCTCTTTAGTTGTCAAGAACTCGAGGTAACCACTTTTCAATTTATCTTGTATGCTTGTTGATGTGATTATAAGCATATGTTTGTATTTTTAATTACTATAAATATGTTATAGTATTTTATATATGAAATGTACAATCATAGTATGAATTATTTTTTCAGTAAATTTTAGTTAAGTGGGCCTGAATGTTTTGGAATGGTTGATGATGTATAGTATTGATTATGATACATATAAATAAATTATTGATGATGGTGATGTTGAAATATTCAGTAAATTTTAGTTAAGTGGGCCTGAATGTTTTGGAATGGTTGATGATGTATAGTATTGATTATGATACATATAAATAAATTATTGATGATGGTGATGTTGAAATATTGAATGTGGTGAGGTGTGATTGGAGGAGGTTTGGTTCTTTTATACCACGTGGTATAGCCCCACTGAGCGCACAGTGGATGGCTTTGGCATTGTCAGGGTCCTTGGTACCACTCTTTTCCTTTGGCCGGGATAAGGGTCAGTTCAAGGGACATGTGACACCTTTCCATGTTCAACGGAAAGCGAACCCATGGTCTGATATGAGCTCTGTAGCCTTTGGCCGGGGTACACCTCATTATCAGTGAGCTTGGTGCAGTTTTGTTAAAGAAACTAAACCTGTTATGTGATGTAGCTCATTGGTTATGTCAGCGGTTAAGGAGGTTATAAGGATGGTTGAGGGAGTACATATTAATTTGTTTTTTTTTGAAATAATAATGTTTATTTGAAAGATTATATCATATATTATTTATATTGCCCGCTTAACTATCTTATAATCATTCCCTGCATACCTGTTAAAATGGAAGTGGTTACTGGGTCTATATGACTCATCCTGTCAATTTTTTTTTTTAGGCAGAAGTCCAAACTGGTGCCAAGGGGGAAGCGAACGAGGCTTGATTTGATATCAAATTGTTTGTCTTGTTTAGTTTTATGAGTGTAATGTATATTGCCAAACTTAAGGGCCTTTTTGGGCAATCATGACATATATTTAATAATTCGATGCATATTGGAATATGTACTGTGGACGGAACACTTGTTATATTGTTTATGTGATATTTGGATGGAGCATTTGATATTATATTTATATAATATTATTTCATTTCTTGACGAAATGATGGATTTTGAGGTAATTTAAGGAGGATGTTACACTCTTGCCATGTTCCTTCTTTAAACAAATCAAAATTAAGCTAAAAGATCGACACTGGTGTAACTCTATTTTCGCTCTCTTTCCAACTTTGGCCATAACTTGACTTCTCCATTAGGGGTCACGGGTAATTTTGTTTTCTTGAAAAACTTCACCTTTAGGAACTACATTGGTTTTTGTGTTCAAGGAGGATCATGGAGATAACATGGAACCACAAAAAGAATTAGGGTTTTTTTAGTGATAATATGGTAATTTTATCCTCATATAAAACTATATAATTACTATAGAATTAATTATTGGATTACATAGGATGCTTATATCAATCTACATGATAAATTCCATTAAAAAGATTTAAAAAGATGATAGTGAATTAATGGCAAAGGGTTTATGGGAAAAAATAAGTTTATTAGAGATGTTAAATTTAAACTTTGAAATATCAACGGGTGTTGTACAATTTAGCCTATACTTTATTACTCTCATCGGTTCTTAATATAAAATATATTTGGAAAATTAATTTTAGTCATAAATATAAGACTTATGTTTTCCTAGTTTACTTCCATTAATGCTCTCTTAATAATAATCAAGTATAAGAAGGAACGAGACTAGGATATTTAGAAAATATATGTGATATCAACTAACTTATTTAATCTAATAAATTAGATAAGTATGTCTTTATATTATGAATAGAGGGAGTAATTAATTATTTACTATCGCCGACTCATCTCTTGGTTTCAACTTTCCATGCAGTGTCCAGGTAAAAAAAAACTTTCCATGCAGTGTCTGGTCCGCCTTTATGTTTTTGTTTTCTGGTTTTTCGAGGGGTGTTATGTTGTTTTCGACTATGGGGTTCTTCTACACCCGCCCTCACCCAAGATAATTCCAGCTAAATGGGCATTTTGTAAGCCCACCGCTTTTCATTTTCACGCCGTCTCTCCTGTCTGTTATAAAAACAAAAACAGAACAATTTTTTTCTTAGGCCAAATATGAAAGAACGAGTTTGTTTGGGAATTATGTTTGTGAGGGGCAGCTCGTAGATTTTGGTTTGTTGTTTCTGCTTTGGGATTTTAGACTAAGGTTCTGAAATCCAGACCGATCATTGAACATGTTAGGGTATTTGGTCAAAAGTCAGTGTGTTAGATCAGAGTTAGACAGAAGCTAAACTGGGGTCAAATCGGTGAGAAATTGAAGATTTTAGATATATTAATATGAAATTCTAAAAAAATAAAAAAAAATTATTTTTTTTAAAAAATACCGATATGATTCGGTCCGGGTTTAAAAATTTGATTTTAGACTCTTCTATAACCAATGAATAAAAAACCGGACCGGGAAATGAACCGGTCGCAGCATAGGTTCAAGGGTCAATGGATCAACCAAGGGTGGACCGGTGGTCGGACCGGCCATATTAAAATATTACAATTTAATTAACAAATAATAAAATAATCATAATTCATAAGTCATTATTAACATCAAGTTAGTTCTTCAAAGTTTAAACAAAACCCATAAACTAACAACAAAATATAGTTAAAACATACAAATGTCAATCATCATTCATTAAACATAGCCAAGAACCAACATCAAAATAGTCAAAATATAGCAATTTTAATCAACAAACTCTACAACTCATCAATGTGATCTATTGGAGATGAGCTATTAGGAAGTGGATTAGGGAAATGGTAAGTGGTAATAATATCATCATTCAGAGTTGGGGGATCAGGAACGTCCATATCTTCATCACCTATGCAAATGCACTATAATAATTAATATCAATGGTTATGTGTAACAAATAATTATATGGATGGATAATAAATTAGTAACATAATATTAATAGGATATATAAACCTTAATTAATCCTATCTAAAGTTGATAAAAGTTCAATGCTTTCATTATTAAGAATTCCTTCAAGATTTTCTGCATCTTCATCATTAAATTCTGGAAAGGGATCTTCTTCAGTTACCCAAAAATCCATCTCATTAATTGACTCATAGTAAATGAGATCATAACTTGTCTTCTTTTTGTTCAATTCAGTCATTTGAATTTCAAATGACAAATAATTTCACTTAAAAACGTAAAATTTAAAAATAAATCCATTTTATAGTAAAAAAAAGCATTTTTCATAATATATAAACTTACCTATGCTTTAATCGCAAGTTGTAGTTAGTGTAAACCAAATCATTCAGCCTTTGATGCTCCAATCTATTCCTCCTTTTTGTATGGATGCGCTCAAATAAGCTTCAGTTTCTCTCACAACCAGAAGAAGCAGACGTTTGGCTAAGAACACGAATTGCAACGCGTTGCAATTCTGGAACTGAATAGCCATAGTACATCCACCATTCATCTACAAAATAAAACATGTACATAATATTAGTTGCAATCAATTAATATGTTAATTAAACATTAAACAATAAAGATGAATACTTAGTTACTTACAAGGATCTAGTTTTTGAGCTCCCATTTTACATGTTTGTCTGCTGAAAGATTCACTGCCTTCAAGATACAATATCACTTTCTTCATTATCTTAAAGCAATCAACATTTTCATTTGAGTTAGACTCCACCACGTCAATCAAAGCTTGTATTAAGCCTCCCTTGTGAACAAAGTTTGGAAAATATAAGAATGCCGGGTTCAATAAATAGGAAGCTGCATGGAGATCGGTCTTCAAATATTTATCTCATCTCACTTGAATGATACTTGTATAAGGCTTGTAGTGATCTTTGTTCCTCTTAACATCTCCTTAATGCCATTTTTTGCCCTTTGCATGCCTTCATAAACATATGACAGTGAATGCTTTTCATCCGAGTCAATAATTCTCAACAATTTGATCAGAGGAGTTACAATCTTTACAATTTAGTAACACTTATTCTAAAACTGGCTATCTAATATGATTTCAATAAAAAAATTTCTTGGATTAGTCTTAGATAGCTTATGGTCCACAAAGTATTTGTCAACAACAAGGGCTTGCAAGTCATACTTGTGCATGTATATGCTGTGCGATGTAATAAAGGTAGTGGCAAACCTTTTAGCACCTGGACGCACAATTTCTTTCCAACATGGCCTTTTCCTCAACTAAGACAAGAATATCATGTGATTGTAGGCAAATACATCTTTGATGCCTTTACTGCAATGTTTGACACATGAGGCATACTTGAAATGTCTTTCAATACAAGATTTAAACAATAAGCAGCACAAGGAGACTAATAAATATTTTTATATTTCTCCTTGATCAACCTTCCATATGCCATACAGTTGGCAGCATTGTTAGTCACCATATAAACAATATTCTTGGAACCAACCCACTCAATCACTTCAAAAAACAATGTGAAAAAAGTTTTAGCATCTTTGACTAAATCTGATGCATCAACAGACTTAACAAACAACATTCCATGGGTAGAATAAACTAAGAAGTTTATCAAAGTCTATTGTCTCAAATCAGTCCATCCATCCGCCATAAGTGTGCAGCCTTTCTTTTTCCACTTTTCTTTATGATTATCAATGAGTAGCTGTCATTCCTTTTTCCATTGTCTGAACAAGTTAGTTTTAAAATCATAATCACTAGGGGATTTAAACCCAGGCCCTATAGAACACATTCCATCTACGACTCTTTAAAATAAAGAACACTCAATGCTTTAAATGGAATGCAATTCACTATAGCCCATTCAGCAATAAGCATCTTCACACTGTGTTGTGCTTCTTTCGATGTTAATACACTCTTGATGGTTGGTTGAGCTCCAGAAGTTGTCTTAGGAGCAAAATATTTATCCACCGAAAAATGAGGTTTCCTCTTCTTAGCTCCACTATCAACCTCCTCCTCTTTTATATCTTCAACTGCCTTTTTCTTTGAAGTTTCTTTAAAGACTCTGCAATCCGATGACGTAGATCAGCTGTAACTTTTTTACAAGAACAAATTTGACCTATAACACTAGCAAGATGTTACTTCATTCTGTTTATTCCACCTCCTCTATAGCGCTATTACCACAGTGAAGACATATGTATACATTTTGTGTCCCCTCTTTCTTGTAGGCAACATGTACCCATGCTGGGTCAGTTTTAGTACGAATTGTGGTATTGGAAGTAGGATTAGGAGTAGGACTGTAATTGGTATTGGAAGTGTGAGTGGGAGGTTTGTTATTGGTAGTAGGAGGAGTGACATTCTCATGTCTAGAACTTGATAGATTCATCCCTGTAAAAATTGAAGCATGACCACACTAAACCTACTTCCATAGATCAATGAATTGTAGACACCCACCACCCTAAAAGATGCAGTATAATTATATTATATAGTTAACACATCAGGGTTTTGACAATTCTTAAAAAGGTTAGGAATAACTAATGGTCACTTATCAATAATACAAATAATTGAGTGAAACTGTACTCCTAAACCATTCAATTTGACATGTTAATTTTATAAACGAAAATTAGTTATCTCATGCTCATCAGACTAAAACCATTAATTGATAATTTATCTTATGCCTATTATGTTATCATCTTCCTGGTTAGAAGAAAGCAATCATATTCACTTATTCAATCATCTACATTAGTCTACCTAGAAAAATACAAATTTTACATACAATGATTGAAATGGTCTCCTTCCACATTCAACCCTCCAACTCAAATATCTAAGACCTTTAGATGCATGATATTTTAAGATTACTTTCATCAAACAGTTTCCAATCTTTACAATTCCAGAATTCTCAAAAACAAAAATGATTCATTTCTATTCCTCTGAGCATGACATGCGACAATACCCATAAGCAAACAAGAAAAATCTTCCTATGGTAAGCAAGTTCTTAAATGAATGAGTAATAACCACAAGTAATGAACTACACCAGAAGAAGAAATGAAGGTGATGAGGAGCTTTAAACAAATCTCATTATATCACAACCAAATGGACAAATTGACAAAGAAATCAAAACTAGAAACAGCAAGTTAGCAACTTCATCGTCGGAATACGCAAGTTTGCCGCCGCAACTTCACTTACCACTCGAATCGCTCTCACAGGTCACAAGTGCAGCTCGCTGTTGCAACTCGGTAACTTCATGGCTTAACTTCACCATCACAACTTCACAACTCACCTTCGTTGCTTGCCGTCGACTTCAATGTCGTCGATTGACCATTGCAGAGACGAGACGCCAATGGAGGAAGAGATTCTCAACTCCTAGGGCATGATTACATAATCTTTTCGTTGATTATAGAGCAAGAATGCTGAGAGTTGAGTAGTTGAAAAGGATATGAGAGTCGGGTCATCGGGTCAACCTACTTTGACTTGACTCAATTTTTTTTATTATTGGAAATGTCCCAAAACAACGCTGTTTTGGGACATTTCCAAACAAAAAAAAAACTAACTCGGCCAAACCGCCCCACTCGGCGGGTTGACCGAGTTTCTTAAGAACCAGCTAGGTGGGCTCGTGGTTGACCGAGTTGACCTTCCCTTGGTTCCTTCACTCTGTCGGATCAGACTATGGTCCGGTTGACCGGTTTGGTTCGGTCTGATTTTTTTTCTTCATGTCTATAACCAATAAAAAAAAGAAAATGAAAGAACTAGTTGATCGCATTAATTCAAAAAAAGACTTTGAGGAAATTTTTGGCCCAAAAAGAACTTCCAGAAAGTTTAAATTAAAAATGTGCCTGAGAGAAAGCCGCGTTAAGAAGTTATTTCCGCTTAGAAACAGGAGAATTAATAACAATTATTAATTAAATTAATCTTGACTTTATTCCTTGAGTTGCTATCATCTAGTGTCAGGGGCTGGTCTTGGTTGTTGAATTAATCTGATTATTGTGTGTTTCTCTTTGGTTTTGGTATCTCATTTGCTGTTGTGTTTGTTCGTGTGTTCACTTACCCATTTCTGAGGGGTAGTGAATTCTGTGATGGGGACGCTGGGTAAGCATAATTTGGTGAGAAATAATGAAAATCCCATTTGTTAGGGAGAAGGGGAAAAAATGCAGAAGATGAAGATATTATGGATGAACAATTAGTGTGCCAATCTGTAAAAGTATTAAAAATGGATGCTAGAATGGAGAACTACATTCCACAACAGAATTTTAAATAAAAAATGATATCCAAATCTCAGATTTCCTACAAGGCAAAGCTACTGGCAAATGAAGAAAAGGCATTTGATAAAAATTTTGAGGAAAGAATGAAGGAGTGGTTGCAAGAGGAAAGAGAGGCAACCCCGAACCTGACTGACGAATAAAAGAAAATCATGGGGTCTATGCCCAGACTCAATATTTCAGATGAACGGCTTAAGGAGCTTTGTAAGCCGTGGAAGGATGCTCTAATCTTGACAGTTTTGGGTAGAAAAACAAATCTTGATATGATGAAGGACATGGTCAAATCACTGCTGCGGTCTAATAATTTTGAACTCATTGATCTTCCAAACTATTATTATGTTTTCAGTACAGTTGAAGAATGTTTGTGTAACAAGTTAATGTTCGATGGCCCATTGCTTATACAGGGGCATTACCTTGCCGTTCAGCGCTGGAGTCTAAACTTTAACCCCTACTGTAACAAAGTGCGTAAAGTAGCGGTTTGGATTAGGATTCCCACCCTTCCATTACACATGTATTCAGAAGAGTGTACAATGGAGATTGGGAATTTAATTGGACGTGCACTTAAGGTGGACCTCCATACTTTAGCACATAAAGAAAAGTGTGGAAAGAGGAAAGTATGCGAGAGTAAGTGTGGAAGTTGATTTAAATAAACAACTTCAAGCTAGGTTTCTCTTCAAAATCAAGTCTATCCGGTGGAATATGAGGGGCTAGATACAATATGTTTCACTTGTGGTTTATATGGGCATATTCGAGACGCTTGTACGCGAAGTTTGCAAAAGATGATACAAACAACAAATCAAGGAGAATCACATACAATTTTAACGAAGCAGGAAGAGATTAAGGAGGAGAAACAATTAGCAATCAGTGTTCCCGGTATAGAAGAGGAGTATGGAGAGTGGATGAAAGTTACGAAATCTAAACGTCGTGGCTAGAGGAATGATTCAATTGAACCACAGTTCCCCAAAACATATGGAAACGGTCGAGTAAACGTGATACATAATGAGAAGTTAGATGGGACAAGATTTGAAATCCTGAGGAAAATATATGCGGTTAATACATCATCAGGAGAAAAATATTAATATGAAAAGAGGAAATCCTACACAATGGAGGAAAAAAGAGACTGGAGAGCCTTCTAATACTAAAAAAGATATGTAGAGCACTAGTTCACCTGTGACGAAAAAAGTTGTGACAGAGAAAGTTAATATAGACACTTTTGAGGAAGGAACTAAGCAGAATGAAAAAGAAACAAACAGATATATTAGTTTTGAGCAAAGGAGTAGCAACCAAAGTGAGCCAATAGCGGAGAAAAACAAGGGGCTGGAAAGAAGAGCGAGTACAAGTAAAAAGAAAGGAAATATTTCAGTAACTAAGGTTTTACCCAACATGTTGAAGAAGAAGAAAGTGGGTCGGGCATATAAGATTGTCTTCGGTTCATTGTTGAAGGGTGGGCCATCGGTTATAAACCAAGCTTTGGAACAGGTTAGTCTTAATGCAGATTTGAGATGGAACGAGACCCGAAAAGTAGATCAAGATCATACTGAGAATCAGAATCCTCTTATTCAAAATCAAGAAATAGCAAGTCAAACTTTAGAACATGAACATTCTCTTGAGGATAACTTAGAAAGTCATGTTTCTTCTTCTTATAGTGAGAGATATATTCAAAATGATGTATGGGCTGAAAATGAAGATGTTTCCAAAGAAGATTTGCAGGGAGTTAATGAAGACATGGAATTATCAGTGTTAGGACAATAATTTCCCAGGTTCCTTTCTTTCTTTCTTTATTTTGTTAATTATGATTATCTTATCTTGGAATTGTAGGGGTGCAGCCTCAAAATCTTTTCCTGGGAGAGTTAAAGATGTGATGTATGGAAGGAAAGTTAATATTCTTATTCTCACGGAAACTCGTATCAGTGGAATAAGGGCAGATAAAGTTATATGGAAGTTGGGTTTTAACACCTGGTTGAGACTGGAAGCTACGGGTTATGCAGGAGGCATTTGGGTTCTCTGGAATAAAGAAGTTATTTCTATATCTTATGTCTCTTCATCCACGCAAGCTATTCACCTCTAAGTTGTGCCTTTTGATAATTCTGAGAGTTTTCTTTTATCTAGCATCTATGCGGAACCCAATTGCATGCTAAGATGTAATTTATGGAGTGAGCTAATTGACATTAGTAATAATGTTAATGGGCCTTGGGTTGTTATGGGTGATTTTAATGCTTATCTCTCGATGGAAGATAAAAAAAGGAGGATCTCAGCCTAATTTTAGATTAATGAGACAATTTGGAGAGTGTATTGATCAAGCTCATTTGATTGAAACTGAATTTGTTGGAGATAGATATACTTGGGAAAGGGATTTACTTAAGGAAAGAATTGATTGGGCTTTCACTAATGGTGAATGGAATAGTCTATATCCCTTATCTAAGGTGTTTTACTTGAATAAGTTTGGTTCGGATCATAGACCAATTCTTCTCAGAAGTTCTCCTGATACAAGGTCTAGGCGTGTGGAACCTCCCTTAAGATGTCATGCTACTTGGTTTCTTGATCAGGGTTTTAGGGATATTGTTAAACAGAGTTGGGAAAATGAGCAGTGGAATGGCAAGATTGAGAGTTTTGCTAAATTGGCCAAATAATGGAATAAAACCAGAGTGGGGAATTTAAGTATAAAAAAGAAGAATATCCTTAGAAGAATTGAGGGAGTGAAAAGATCGAGGGCAAGAAGAGACAACCAGTATCTTGTTCAAACTGAAAATGAGCTCTGGAAGGAATATAACAAAGTTTTGGCACAAGAAGAATTGATGTGGTTTCAGAAATCTAGATGTAATTGGCTCAAGTAGGGGGATAAAAATAGCAAATTCTTTCATACTATTGCTACTATAAGAAGAAGAAGGAATAGGATCGAGGGACTTAAAGACATGGAAGGAAGATGAGTTTTTGACCAACATACTCTCAGAAATATAGCTCTTCAGTATTACAAGGAGCTGTTTAAGACTGGGCTGGATGATATTTGTCATTTTAGGACACGTTCTCAGTTCCCTAACCTTAATGCAGAAGAGTTAGATATTCTTCAGGCTGATGTTTCTAAGGAGGAAATTCGTGTTGCTGTTTTTGATCTTGGAGCCTTTAAGGCTCCAGGTCCAGATGGTATACAGGCTGTGCTATATCAAGAGTATTGGAAATTAGTAGAGGAATCGATTTGTAATATGGCCAATAGATTTTTTTGATGAGCCACAAAGGGTGAAGGAAATAAATAATACGAACATCGTCCTTATTTCGAAAGGGATAAATCCAGAGAATATTATGGACTTTAGACCTATATCCTTATGTAATGTGAGCTACAAGATCATTACTAAAGTGATTAGTCAGCAGCTTCGTACTGTGATGGGGAAGATTGTAGGAGATCATCAGTGCAGTTTTATTGTAGGAAGACAAAGCAGTGATAACATTATTATAGCCCAAGAGGTTATTCACTCTATGAAATCAAAGTCTGTGAAGAAGGGTTGGATGACAGTTAAAGTTGATCTTGAGAAAGCTCATGATAGACTTGAGTGGACTTTTATTAGAGATACTCTTGAAGCTGTTGGTTTTGATGAGAAGTGGTGTAGTGCTATAATGGCTTGCATTTCTACTCCTTCATTCCAGATTCTATGGAACGGGGAAGCTACGGAGACTTTCACATCTTCTAGAGGTATAAGGCAAGGAGATCCTATCTCTCTATATGTTTTTACTCTATGTATGTAAAGATTAAATCATAGTATCATGTGTGCTCATCCTTCAGTTGTTGACAGAATCATGTGTGCTCATCCTCCTTGTGCTGATAGAGGAGAGGATAAATACTATTGGATGCAGGCTTCTGACGGTAGGTTCTCTGTAAATTATGCATATTATTTTCTTTCTACAGGTACTCATCGAAATGATGAACATATCTGGAAGTTATTATGGAAATGGCCAGTACCGGAGAAGATCAAGTCTTTTATGTGGTTGTTCGCACATGGTCGAATCCATACTGCAAAACTGAGAGCTCAAAGAGGAATTGACGAGTTAGCAAGATGTTCGTTTGGATGCGAACAGGATGAGGAGTTAATGCATTTAATGAGGGATTGTAACAATGCCAGGGAACGATGGATCTTAATTATTAAACCAGTTTTATGGGAGAAGTTTACAACACTTCAAGGCATGGATTGGCTAAGATGGAACCTTAAGCAGGAAGCAGGCATATATTTTACAAAGAAAATTCCATGGGCCTTGTTCGGGTATGTGTGCTGGGATATATGGGTGACTCGATGTAGGAAACTGTTTGGAGAGGATGCAGAATTTGAAAGCAAAAATGCTTATAATAGCCTGTTCCGTGCTAATTGGGACATTGATTTAATATCAAATTGTCAGTTCTATAATAATCTCACTGTTGCTAATTCGGTAATACAAGAACGATGGAAGGGTTTTTTCTCTCTTGAAGTGGATGCATTAGTGCTTGAGTCAAGAAGAAGGAGCTGTGGAGGTGTTATTCGCGGAGACGATGGAAGCTGGATTTGTGAGTTTGCTCGAAAACTTGTATATGTTCCTTTAACTATAGCGGAAATCATTGCGATCATCCAAGGATTACATTTATGCTGGGATCGTGGGTACAAGAAGGTGATTGTATTATCTGACTCTGTTGAAGCGGTAAATGCTATTACTAGGGGTTGTGATCAGTCTCATCCATTTAAGGATATTATTGATGATGCCAGAAAGTGGTTTTCAAAGAATTGACAAATTTTGATTAAACACATTCTTAGAAAGGATAATATTTTAGCTGATCATTTGGCTAAATTAGTTCATAACCCTTATTAAAAATTTCATTCTCTTTGATCAACCACCATCTACATATCAGGAGGTGGTTAGATAAGTTTGTTTGTAATATTTATTTTTTGTGATATTGTTAATGAAATCCAGTTATTCATTAAAAAAAATTTAATTTAATTATCAATATTAATAATATTATTTATTTATTGAAAAAAGAATCCCTTTTAATCCTCTCGAATAAATATCAGTGTCCGAGCACGCAGCCGGGATCCCTCTGTTCTTTCTCCTCGTCGTTCATCCCATTCCAATTCCCAATCAAGCGCAGAGTCTCCCAGACTCACCGACCTTCCGATCCATTTTCAACTTGGTTTATGAGGTATCTTTTTTCATCTTTTTGATCAGGCATCGTCTTTCCTGTTTTACTGATCTAAAAAAAAAAGAGCCTTTATGTGATCTGTTTCGCCATCCTCAGAACCCAACCATTCTAATTTTCTTCTTGATCAAGTACGGCTGTTCTTTTCTTTTTTCATATTTTGTTAAATGATTTTGATACTTATCTTTACTCGACGGCTCTGTTCTATATTTGCTCTCTTGAATTTCTTTGGTAGGCCTTTTAGGTCTTTTTTCAAATACCGCCCAACACAAGCTACTTCGTAACCTGATCCACCCTTTCGTTAGGCAATACTTGTATATTTATTCCACCTATAATTAATTGGCATCTTTGAGGAAAGAAGTATGCTTTTTGGCATGCTGGTCGGTGAATTGTTGTTTTTTCCTCACCCTGTCTCTCTTGCTTGAGTAATTTTCATGGGGAACAAGCCTTCGATTTTCTTCTGTATTGTAATTTGATTTATGGATTTACACTCCTGTAAAACACTCGGCGTGAACTTTTTCTCTTGAATAATTTTTGTATGATTGGACACATCATCCAGTTTGGGGAACTTTCTTCTTCTTTCAGATCTGAAAAGTGTACTTTCTTTTTTCTTTTATTGGTAGCGGGCGTTGGCTTCTTGACGTTGAGTGCATAATGTTAACTTGCTTCTCACTTGACTAATCTTGATTCTTCTTGTTGCAGCTCGAAGGAGAGACCCACTCTTGGGTAAGTCTTGGATTTTCAAATTTCAACTGCTTTGTCCCATTCTTTCTGCTTTGAATATTTTTATATCAGTCTATTCTATTCCTTCTATGTCCACACATCGTAGGTCCTACACTTTCTTTTTTAAATTTTGTCAAACTTAATGTAAATTTTATGTTACATGTGCATACCCATAGCATCAAGTCAATTATCAGTATGATCTGGTTTTCACTGTGAAGCTTAAATCTTGTTTTGATTTTTGTTTATGACCTGGTTAGTCACCAACGGAATCTAACTTAAATTTAATTTTCATGCATTTTTTCTGGCTGATGCAGTATCTTTATTGATCTTTGCCTTTTGTACTGTTTGTTGCAATTTTCAGTGGTACGCGGATTAAGACCCGCAAACGGAATATTGCAGCGCCACTGGACCCTGCAGCATTTTCGGATGCAGTGGTCCAGATTTACTTGGATAATGCTGGTGATCTCGTAATATGGCGCACACTTTTAAGTGCTATCCTATGTTGGACCATTTTGGTGCATGCGCCATGCTGCATGCACAAACTGTTTTTACCTAGGCTGATCAAGTAATTTTATGTTTGCAGGAACTTGTTGCTAAGAGCATTGAGTCCTCAGACCTTAACTTCTCACGATACGGTGACACCTTCTTTGAGGCAAGCTCGCTCTCTCTCTTAAAAAAAAGTTGTATTATAGATTATATCTATCCTATCTGGAATTTGATGCATAGCTTCTATTACTGTGATAGTGTGGCTTCCTTAGATGACTTATGCCCTATTAAGATTCTGTGTCGTGATGCAATATATTATTCTTCTATTGTTATCTATTATTCTGACGGTGGTATTCTTTTACTATCATTCTGTTTTTAGATTACAACTCCTCATTTCTCATGTGCAGTCTTAATGTCTCATCATTAGGTTTGAGGTTCCAATCATATTGGTAACCTCATTTTTGCATGTTAGCACAGATTGCAAAAGTGATGCTTGGCTGATTCAAAGTAAGAGCATGGTTGTCCCAAAGGCTTTGTTAACGTAAATGACTAAAGTAATGCTTGTTCGCTCTTTCTTCAGCACGGAGGAGCTACTTACTTTATGTTTTCATGTTTTGATGTTGTGGTGCTTCTAAATAACTACGATGCTGATCAGAGTGGCAAAACTTGACAAATTAGGCAGACGTTAAATTTAAAACTTCACTTCCTTGATCTTCACTTGTTGATTTGCAAGAAAATTTGCTGTATCAGTTGGCTTGAAAATCTGAATTCTCTTGTGCAAAGAAAATTTAATCCCCCCAACAGGAAAAACTTTATTTTAGATTTTTGTGGCCCCACTAAATGATTTCAGGATCTGCCAGTGCAGTAATAGTCATTTTCTGTTACTTTTTTCATTCAGGGACACAATATTTGTCATCTTCAAAATCAATTGCATCATTTCATTTTTTTTCCTTTTGTTTTAAATTTTATTCTATTCTCCATGCAAATGAGAACCTTGCAATTGCTTACTGTCACAGAAAATTAATGCCTTCTAGCAAGTTGAAATTTGCTGCGGATTGCAGATCCACTACAAGTTACAGCAATATGCTTAGTCTGTTTCACTATATTAGCTTGTTATCATTAGTTGTTTCTGTTTCATGCCAATATGATGTACCTGCCTGTTGCATTACCACAGGGTGTTTTCTATTATTAGTTGTTTCTGATTCATGCCAACATGATGTATCTGCCTGTTGCATTACACAGGTTGTTTTCACTGGGGGGCGTACGCAACCTGGAACTACCAAGCCTGATGAGGGGGAGCGGCATCCTTACTCTATAATTGAGTGTGAGCCGAAGCGTGAAGTCATATCACCGTCCGTAATCTACATACAGAAGATTTTGCGGCGGAGGCCTTTTCTTATCAAGAATCTTGAAAATGTCATGCGAAAATTTCTGCAGTCCTTGGAACTTTTTGAGGAAAATGAGAGGAAAAAGCTGGCAATCTTCACAGCACTTGCATTCTCCCAGAAGCTATCTGGTCTCCCACCAGAAACTGTGTTCCAGCCACTTCTCAAAGATAATCTTGTGGCCAAAGGGTTAGTTCTATCGTTTATAACTGACTTCTTTAAGGAGTATCTGGTTGACAACAGCCTTGATGACCTCATATCGATTCTGAAGCGGGGAAAAGTGGAGGACAATCTATTGGACTTCTTTCCACCTGCAAAAAGATCTAATGATGCTTTTGCTGATCATTTCACGTAAGATTTACTTATGATTGATTCAGACATGTCTTTATGGTTAATCTTAGGAAATGCTAGTAACTTACAATTGCTGTTTGCTTGGTTTTTCGTGAATATCATTTTTCACTTTTTTGCCAGTTTCCAGAGCATTGGTGATTTTATTTTGACGAAGTTTGACTTCAAAAACTAGTACTAATAATATTTGTCTGTGTAATTTTGGAGCATGTAATTTTTGTGACTACATATGGGTTTGATCCTAACTCTGTTTTTGTTTTTCTGTCTTGGACTGGTGGTATCCCGACAAGTCTTAAATAGTTGGATCAATTCAAAATTAAATTGTCAGTTTCTCTTTTACCATAGCTATTGATTTATCAAACAAGTCATGTGATAACTAATTGTAATATGAATGTGGTAGAATTGGGAATTAGGGTATAGGAGAAAGAAGATTAGAGGGTTGAAGAAGGAGGAGGAGTAGAAGAAGAGAGTAGAGAGAAGAGCTAATCTGAATAGTGCAGTACTGTAATTAACTTGCAAAATCTGGATTACAAGGGGAATAACCTGCCATATATATAGGCAGTAGAGGGGTTGATTAAAACAGGGGCACCGATCACAAAGGCTCATTAATCATTAGACACAGTTAATGCCATGTTTGGCTAGGGTTGCTCCTAAACTGCTAGTGTTACTAATGGTTAATGCCACTAGTCTAACTAACTAACTTTCAAAATCTTCTTATTACAATATCATATAATCATGTCATTGTGTCCTTAAGAATGTTTGATTATGGTCTTGTGTCTGGAAGGGTAATTTAGTTAGAAGTCTAAGATGTTTAGCAAGTTACAAGTACGATGGTACTTCAAAACTAAGGAGCAAGCTAATCCTTCCCTAAAACATATGTAATTAGCAATGCCTAGCTTAGGTGATTACAGAAAGCTGGTGATTATGTTTTTGAGACATTATTAAGGCTAGAATACTAACAGCTATTTCTTTCTGATTACTCTCCCACCCATATACGGGGGCGGATCAGTGTACATTTGTTTAATATCTGATATAGTGAGGAAACTGTTTTGATTAGAAATTTGAAGAATAAGTTCAGGGAGAAGGAATGATGAGGGCTGATTTGGAAAATAACTGTACTTTTATTTTCAATTTTAAATATTGAAGGGGCCAGTTATGTTAAGTAATTTAGAGTCCCCCCCCCTAACTTTTCTCTTAGTCTTATCTGACCAAAAAAGATAAAAGAAAATTTTTCTTAATCTTTGAAGTGTTTAATAGAAGAGGAAAAATAGTTGTTTTTGGGTTTTGTTAAACTTTTTGGGACGTAACTGAATGAGCGGCCAGAATCATAAAGTAGAATGGGAGTATCAATTTTTTATGGTTAAAGCATTTGCTTGTATTATTTCTCATCTTCAATTGCTTAGCATTGAACTAGCGGTTGTTAATTGATTACTGTCTGCTTCTTTTTATGATGCTTAAGGTTTTGGTGCACAAATTAAGATGCTTAAGGTTTTGGTGCACAAATTAAGAAATACAATTAATGTCATGTTAATTCCTTTTAGATGATCTAACATGCCCTTAACTATTTTATCTATTCTTTCTTAAGTATTCCTTTGCTAATTAATTAAATTTAGTAAATATGAGGGTATAATTGGAAAAGTTAAAACTGACAGATAAATATAAACAGAATTTTTCTTAAAAATGACTGTAAAAAGCAATGACGGAGTATCTAAATGTGGTTTTCCTTGTTTTCTCTCTATAAACTGTTGTTGGGAGGAGGTAATCATCAGTTGATTTTGAATCACTGTACTGGGGCATCCAGTCAGTGTAGTCTTGTTTGGTGGTGGTTTTGATATTATTTCTCCCCCCCCCCCCCGGGTTAATATTTCATATCATGAACCAAGTTGCAACTTATAAATGTCTATTCATTTATAACTTCTTAGCAAGGAAGGACTAGCAGCCTTGGTGGAGTATAATGAGAAGAAAATTTTTGAGGTGAAACTTAAGGAGATGAAATCTGCTCTGACAACCCAGATAACAGAGGAAACTGATATATCTGAAGTCATCGAAACTGTGAAGCTACGTGTTAGAGATGCTAAGTTACCAGACACAGAGGCTGTGAGGGTTCTGTGGGATGTCTTAATGGACGCTGTCCAGTGGTCAGGGAAAAACCAGCAACAGAATGCAAATGCAGCCCTGCGTCAGGTGTGGTGTACATTCACTGTGCTTATTTTATGTTTTCTTAGAATCTTATTGTTAGTTAAACAGATCTAGTTTGCTTTCTTGCTGGGAGCCAAAAAGTGTTTTGGATATGCAGCCTTGTTGTTCTATATTGAGTCCTCTTAATACATTTTGCTGTTATGCTGTGAACGGATTCATTGGACAAATATCATTTGCTTTTTGCCATTTTGGGATGGTCCTTGATGCTCTGATGTGTGGCGGTTCATTTCCAGTGTCTATTGTAGGACCTGATTCTATGATGTTCTATGCAGATATTTTTTGGTGATATAACTAGGAAATGGACTTTTTTTATAGAGAGTTGTTGCGGTTCTTAGCTGTTTTAATGGTTGTGCGATGGGTATGCAAGAATGTAAAATATATTTGCTTTCTTGAACTTATTGATGACAGTGCTATGTTTGATGATTAAGGTAAAAACTTGGGCGGAACTGTTGAATACCTTCTGCACCAGTGGGAAGCTTGAGCTGGAACTGATGTACAAAGTACAGATGCAATGCTACGAGGATGCTAAACTGATGAAGCTCTTCCCGGAGATTATTAGGTCGCTTTATGACCAAGATGTGCTGGCAGAGGATACCATTCTCCATTGGTTCCGGAAAGGAACAAACACCAAGGGAAGGTATGCAGTCATTGTGGAGAGACTTTGTTCTTTTTTTATTTGCCAAATTGTGTGTTACCCATCGTATGAAGTTGTGTATTGTCGTATCCTTGTGCTGCAGGCAAACCTTTGTGAAGGCCCTGGAACCCTTTGTGAACTGGCTGGAGGAGGCGGAAGAGGAGGATTAGGTAAGGAGCCCAGATATCAGGAACTGTTTGTCATTATCCATCAAATTTCTGAGACACAGACTCGTATCAAATTTCTGAGACAGAGACTCGTATTGTCCTAACATTACTTTCCCTTGCACTCATTACATCCTGCTGTCTTCCGTGGTACTGTTATACTTTACAAATGTGTGTTAGTTTGGGTGTTTGCACCAATGATGGGTCTATTTCATGTTCTTAATTAAGGTGGCCTTTGAAATTGTCGGTTGTGGTGCCACAAGTTGCTTATTAGCCTCTTAAAATTTGTTCAGTTCAAAGGGAGGACGCAATGCACGTTGGTATCACAGGGAAAAATTGCCAGTTGCGGATTGCTGGGTAGCATATCTAATTAGTGCCCATGATATAGAATTACCCGTACCACCATAATGATTTTAAAGGAGAAAAGTCCAAAATCTCGAAATTGTACAATCCAAACCCATTGAAATGAATTAACCGGCGTTCTTCTCTCTTAATTTGGATTGCACGAGGGTATTTTATTGGCTAATCTAGGAGGGCATAGTCGAAGAAATCCGAGGTTCTGAAAACCGGACCAGTCACTGAACCGGTCGGGGTACTGGGTCAGTGGGTCAGATTGGAGTCAAACAGGTGATAAATTAAATATTTTAGACTTATAAATATGAAATTTTAAAGAAAAATTTTAAAAATTGATTTTTTAAAAATAAAAAAATACCGAACCGGTTCGGTCACCGGACCGAACCGGTTCAGTCACCAGGTCACCGGTTCTCAGGTCGGACCGGCCGGTCCAGTTTGGATTCCAAAACAGTGAAGAAATCAAAGTATTCCTTAATTTGGATTGCACGAGGGTATTTTATTTTCGGATAAAAAGGCCATAGTTGTCCGTCCATTATCCAACTGGACTAACACAACTGTAGGTTCGGTGCGAAAGGAACATTAGAAAAAAGAAAAGCCCTTTTTGAACAAGCTAATTGGCACACCCGAATAAAACTAACATGTTATGGTTTTGAACTCATCATTCCAGTCCCGATGTCTCAGTTTTGCTATAAGGAAGTCTATGGGCCAAATTGCCAATACTTGCATGGAACCCTGGATACAATTCCCTTGAGTATGATTTTTCACGAGTATCACAGTTAGAATTTGCACCCTCCATTTCCCAGCTGCTGAAGTCTCCTTTGCACGATCATTTCGTGATCTTGTTTGTATAAAGTAAATGCTTAAAGGTTAAAAAAGACCCGCAGCCAACGGGATTATGAAACTTTGCATTCATTCGCATAGATAATTTTCATGATTCCAAGTAAAAATAGAAATTTCTTCAATAAAGACACATGCCATATGATCCGTACATAACAGCAAGCTGTTTAAGCCCGTATGAGGAACCAAAAGGCTTGGAAACAATTTGTGAAATTTATTCACTTATCGAGTGTGGGCCTAATTTCGAATCCTTGAATGACAAGGCCGCTCTTCCAGTGACCCCCCTTGACCTCACAAACAGCCATTTCCAGCTCCTTGTCATCTATTCCTTGGTTGAAGAAGTCTCCCAATTCGATCTCGAACCATCCATCTGCTCGCTTGTTTGGATATTGTAGATTGAGATTCTCTGCAGGAATGGGCGTGCGTGCCTCAACTCCCAGCATACGCGTACGATTGAAGAGGCTGGCACGCCTAGGAACACTCTGTTGTTGTCGTCGTCGCCGCGGCGCTCCTTTTGGATATAAACAGACTAATCGCTTGTGAACATCGCTATCATTGCCGGCAATCCCAACGGAGACCTCCACCGGTTGGTATTCGAACCCACAGGCGGTGGCAGTTAAGTTAAACACGAGGTAAGCTGAATACAGGGTTGAAGGAGACAGCATGCGCGTGTTGATCCGCCCTCGCATTTCCAGCCAACACACATTAAGAAGTTCAGCAACCTCCTCAAACCTGCAAGGTAGCAGTCCCACGCCCCAAATCGGATCACGTGGCAACAAATAAACAGAATACGAAAAGGCCACAGCATTCTATTGAGTATTGACCCACCTGCCCTCGGGCACCGAAGTCCACCGCCAATAACTCGGAGTGCATCCCCAAACAATAGAGAGACTCCTCGGGGATAGCATGAAACATTTCGCGCCGCAAAATTTATCCAGCCAAAAGCTCTGAATATAAACGAAAATAAAGAGGCATGAGACTGAAAAACCTAATCTAAGTAAAAAGGAATTACTAGGGCAGTAAGAAGCGTAAATCTACAGAGATGAAAATGAAATAAAATAGGAGAAAGAAGGGGAAGGAATACCTTGAGACCGTCGTCGATGAGGAGGGGTTGGTGGGAGAGAGAGAGATAGAGATGTTTCTTGGAAGAGAATGAGGGAGGGGAAGAGGAACGGGAAAGGAGGGAGGGGCAATCGGGAGGGATGAAGGAATCCCAGAGGGCGTCGGAGTCGGCGGCGGAACGGAAGGAGGAGGAAACACAGGAGAGCCTGCAGGCATCGCGGGGGGACGTGAAGGAAAGGACGTGGGCGATGCAAGCTTCGGGGAGATCCATGAGAGCCTGAATCCTGCTCCTGCTTCTGCGTTGCTTGGTGTTGGGTTTGGGGGGTGGAGAGGGCCGCTTATAAATAAGGTTCACGCCATATGCCAGGAAGCTTAGCTCTTAAGTCTGGCCATTTGATGCCCCCTCAAAATCTTTTATTATTTATACGTATTCCTCACCTTTTGCCCCACCTTTTCATTTCTGAAATGAGCCCACTTTTGTCCAACTGAGCTTCATATTTATTTATTGACATCACCTGTCCGCCATCCTATTATACTAAGATGTACTGAAATATTTAGCCAGTTTAAAATAGTAATTAAAAATTTTATAAGTATTTTTTAATTATGATTTATAAAATATGAGGTAATTTTTATGATTTACGAGGTAATTTTTACAATCTATAAGATAAATATGTAAAATAATTTTATCTCAATTTACATAAATCATACCTCCATAAATCATTCCAAATATACTCGTTATAACTGAAGTCGTTCTCGACTTCCAAATTGTGAAGCAACGGCGATTTCTTCTTTCTTCATCTCTCTCCTCGTGACGTTGTCTTGAAATCCGCTATTTAATAAAAAAAAAAAAAACGTGTTCACCCCCTTTCTCTCACATCTGGCATCTGCCCACCCTCTCCTATTTAAAATGTTAATAAGGTAATCCATATTTTTTTAAAAAACACGGCGACACATTAAATCTCAAAAAAGTAAATATTATCAATCAAAATACATGTGCAAAAAAGTAAATACTGAAATTAATTTTATTATTTAGAAAAATGATTTCTAAGATTTCTTCACAATCTGAAAGAAAATTCAGTGAAAACTCCCTCACCTTTATTGTTTATAGATAGTAGTATCTCAATAAATTTCCCCGTATTTGCTAAAGTAGAGCGTGGGGCCACGTGTTGCTTTAGAATTGTCTCGTGGCACATGCACATGAATATGGCAAAGGAGGAGGACAGCTCAGAAGGAAGAGCGCTGAAATCTGCCCACATTTCGCTCCATCCCCTCTGAGAGTCGAGAGACTTGTTCCCAATGTCAGCCATTGCCTCTTTCATTGTCTTTTCCCTCCTCAAACATGCGCCATGGCTTCCCCTTCTTTCCTTTTACCTCTTTTCCCTTCTTCCTCATAGCTTTTCCTCCCCTCCCCCGCAGGGTCCTTCAATCTTCTTTGAGGGACCCTCTGCCCCTCCCCTTTCTTCATTAATTCTCTTTTCTTTTTTTATTCTCTACGTACAGTTTCTTCATTTTCTCTCGCCTTAGATGATTGCATCATCAGTGCCACTATGAATTGTTTCTCGTGTTTCACCTCTCAGAGAAGTAAGAAAAACCTTGCCGCCGGAGACCATGAATCTGCAACACAAGATCATGTCGCTTCAAAACCACCGGGTACATTCTTTTCTGCATCTTATAGGATCTCATTATTTGAATCCAATGCAGAAGCTCCAGAATTCCTACCATTGAACCTATCAGTTTTCCTGTTTGTTTAATAATAATAATAATAATAAAAGAAATAACAAACGATCGGTCATGATGAGGCAGATAATGGAACCCAAGGTCAGAGCCCAAATATTCAAGCGCAAACATTCACCTTTCGTGAGCTAGCAACCGCCACCAAGAACTTCAGGCAGGAATGCTTGTTAGGAGAAGGTGGATTCGGAAGAGTGTACAAGGGCACCATTCCGGCAACCGGCAAGGTCATCTCTGCTCTCATTAAGCGATGGAAGAAATACAAATTCAATATTACTTACCTCTGCTATGCCGCAGGTGGTAGCTGTGAAGCAATTGGACCGAAATGGGATGAATGGCAGCAAGGATTTTCTTACAGAGGTTGCAGTTTTAAGTCGCCTGAACCACGAAAATCTGGTGAATCTAGTTGGTTACTGTGCCGATGGGGATCAACGTCTTCTGGTCTATGAATACATGCCAGGGGGCTCTGTATATGATCGTCTTTTTGGTACCCTCGCCCTTCACCTGATCTTATTAAATCATCACATTAGCATATTCATTTTTCATGCCATGTAACAATATTGACAATGTGGCAGAGGTAGAGGAAGGCAAGTCTCCGTTGGATTGGTTCAACAGAATGAAAATAGCGTCGGGAGCAGCGAGAGGACTTGAGTATCTACATGACAAGGCCAATCCACCAGTTGTTTACAGGGACTTGAAATCCTCCAATATCCTGTTGGATGGCAATCTTAACCCCAAACTATCTGATTTTGGGCTCAACAAGCTTTCCGGAGGAGACAGGACAAACCTTATATCCCCCGGAGTTACGGGTACTTATGGCTACTCTGCTCCCGAGTATATTAGGACCGGACACCTCACCTTGAAATCAGACGTCTACGGTTTTGGAGTTGTGCTGCTGGAGCTCATCACCGGACGGCGAGCCATTGATACTACCAAACCCAATGAGGAGCAAAATTTAGTTTCATGGGTACGTTATGTTATCACGTTACGCCGCCTTGAATTCCTGCCTTGCTAATTTAGCATTTGTGCAATAAATGAGCAGGCACAGCCTTTATTCAGAAATCCAAAACAATTCCCAGAAATGGCGGATCCGCTGCTGAAGAAGCATTTCCCGGAAAAGGATCTAAATCAAGCAGTAGCAGTAGCGGCCATGTGCCTCCAGGAGGAGGAAGGGGCGAGGCCTTTGATGAGTGACGTGGTAACTGCTCTGAGTTTCCTGTCCATGGTTCCACCGGAGGTAATTCCAGCATCGGTGTCGACCTCCACCTTGCCCCCGCAGGATGATGGTTCCGAGGAGGAGGAGGAAGAGGAGGAGGAGGAGGAGGAGGAGGAGGAGGAGGATGATGATTCTGATGAGACGGAGGGAAGATCAAGCCGCAGAAGCAGCGGGAGTTGGGAAGAGGAAAGCGTGACATCGAGCAAGAAATCGCGAAATTTGAGCCAGAAGGAAAGTCGCTCCAGAGATTTAAAGCAGAAGAGTAGCAAGAAGGTTGGAGGAAGAGTGTTGAGCAGAAAGATTAGCAGTAGAAAATCATCGAGAAGCAGGAAGATGAGCAGGGAATGGGAGGAAGGAGGAGGAGAGGGAATGCACGAGAGAGGGAGCAGCAGGATGTCTGAAAGAGATATATCGTTTGGGCTCACCAGCAGTGGGGAGATCATGCGCCGCGGCGGCGGCGGCGGCAGTGACGACAGCAACAGGGGGTTGCAGCACTCCCATACCGCCAAACATCCCGCTTCCAAGGATCCTGGCAGGGGACGACTCGCCGCTTCTAGCGCCAAAGTCTAATTATTAATAATAATCATATCTTCTTCCTTTACTTCCCACTCCCATCCCAGAGTAGCCATATTCACCCATCTTTGCTTTCATTTATTATTTTAAAATTATTTTTGGGCTTATTTGGTTGTTTATGCATCACTTTCATCTTAAAAGCGCCACGCAGGACAAACAAACCTCATGTTGACCCTCCCACTAACTTTCTAATTCCCACCATACTATTCGACTCTCGATCCCCTGCTCCTTCTCCGTGAACATTGTTTGTAATCACTTTAATTTGTCTCCAATATATATATATGCACATTTAATAGTTCGTATTATCATATACAATGCCAATGCCAATAAATAAAGCTTAGAAAAGGCCTTCGACATAATATATAATTCGATATATCTGGTAATGAAATTTGGAAGATTACTTGCAAGCTTTGTGGTGGGAGTTTGGGAAGGGAGAAAATTTTGAACCAATGTTTCTTTAATTATTCCATTGACAAGCCTTGTAGGAGCTGGGAGATCCAATTTCACACACACACACACATTAAAAAAGGTAAAAGCTAATATAGTACATTTAGCTGTAATATTAGTATTCGAAGGGAAGAGCTGTTTATTTCTGCAAACAAATTGAAGTAAGTAATTGCAAATGATGAATAAGTAGTTTGCATCACTTGGAATGAGTCATCTTATTTCATATGATGTGGTGGTATAACAGCGTGTGCCGTGGACGTGTTGGATAGAAAAGGTCCCTGAAGCTTGAAGTTGAGGGATGCATGGCTTTTCTACCATTATACAATAAAGAGAAGAGGAAAATATCAAAGGGTTAATTGTCTATTTTGCCTTGAAAGTTGTCACACTGGAGCAATTTTGTCATCGAAGTTTTTTGGGGTGTAATGTTGTTCAGAAGTTTCTACATTGTAGCAATTTTTTCATGATCGTTATCCCAGTTAAGTTTGACCGTTAATTAACTATATATAATGAGTTGACAGTTCATATATCATTTACATCATTTTTGTTTTGGGTTTAGATGCCAATTTGTCCTGAAAGTTTTCACTAAGAAGTAATGTTACCCTGAAAGTTTTTAAATTGTAGTAAATTCGCTTGACTATTATTTAGGTTAAGTTTACCCGTTAATTGATAAAATAGGTTTATTTAACAAGTTTATGTGTCATCCATTTCATTTTTTTTTCAAAAGTTAAATTTAAAATATGTAATTTTTTTAAAAAAATCAAAGAGGTGAAATCAAAGATTAGATGCAATCAAAGAAGTAAAAACATCTTGTGGGATAAAGAAAAAGTCAAAGAGATATTTGCATATCTTGGTGTCACTGGGGACGATGGTATAGAGTTTTTGATGGCTTTGTTCTCAACAATCATACTTAAAATTAGACTTAACCTAGACAATTGTTAGGGCGACATTGTTACGGTTTATAAACTTTCAGAATATCATTATTGCTCCTAAGTGAAAATTCTTGGATAAATTTACACTTTAATAAAAATGACGTGGGTGATATGTCGGATTACTAGCTCAACGTATTTGGTGAACTAATGGCAAAATATAATTAGGATAACGGTTAGAGCAAAATTGATATGATTTGGAAACTTTTGAGACAACATCACACCCTAAAAAACTTCCATAACAAAATTGCTCCATCATAACAACTTTGGAGACAATATAAACCCATAACCCAATATCAAAATGCTATGTTAAAGAAGTATTGATTCGGATCATAATGTAAGACATAGTATGTAATACAATTTTACATTTAAAACAAAATTTTGTCTCATACAGTCACATACGATTTCTCATACACTATATTCTAAATATTCTATCTTATTGATAAGTCCTTTGCAACATATTTTACTAGAATTAAGAAAAAAAATAGATCTATCTTAAATTTTAATGAACTTCTAACCCGATCTCTATTTAACATATACCATCTTCAGAAAAAATAACAATATATACAATAATAAATGGAAGATAAAATTACACATTCATGTAAAAGTATTAAAGACTTGACTTATAGATATGATTAAAAAATCCCCCATTCAACGTATAATAAATAAAATCAAAGGAATATATAGAATACATATATTATTACACATTGATAAAATCTATCATTTTCCACCATGTAAGTGGCTTATCATTTTCTTATTTAACCTATCAATAAAATATAAAGTTGGAACATATTTAAATATGGTGGAACTGACTTATTAATAGTGAAAAAAAGTGTATATGAGACAATATTTAAAATGTAGGTAGATGGAAAAGTGTGATATTAATTACATGACAAAATTGAAATCTAGTCATCAAAGGCGAACAATTTCACTTTATTCTACGTCATAGAAGTTGAAATCTTTCTAGACAAGAATGAGTTTAATCTGTATAAGTGAGTATTTTAATAAATACTTCTCGCAATGTGATATTTTGAAAATATTCCCCTGTTTATCAGAGAATGGTATAAAAGCCAGGACTGCATTTATTAGGTATAATTACATTCCGTGAAGAACTTTGAAGGTGGCTAAAGGAACTAAGGAAGGATATCGGCAAAACGTGTGTGGATGACTGGATGGATGTGAGTGTGCATAGTCTGCTCAAACCTTGTAATCCTAGCCTTGTCCTTAGATTTTAACGCAAGACTGCAAGAGGATACGACAACAAATATTCTCCTCAGCACAATGAAATTATTCTCATTACAATTTTAATATCATCACTAAAGAGCAATACCAAAGACAGCTCCGAGAGCAGCAATGCTTTTTGGGCGTTCTGCATAGTTCAATGCATACGTATCCTAGACTAAGGGAAACAAAACAAGGGCACCGCGATCGATCGATGTCGATGGATATGCATTTAATAATGTACAAGATGATGGCCATCCATCTCTCTCTCTATATATACATACATACATACATACGTGTGTAACGTGTCGCTGATGCTTTGTGTCATGTAATAATCAAATCGGAGGATACGGAAGTGGATGCGCTATGATCCTGCTTTGCCTTCTGCCACTCATCCAAAACCAAAAATGACGACAAGAGAATTTAGAACAAGCGAAGTAAATATATATATGCACAAGCAAGCTAAGCAAGCGAGCGAGCATGATTAATTAATAGGACACGCATATATACCAACTGGGCAAGAGTGTTCTTATAGGCCTTATCCAATTCCTCGAACACAACCTCAATGGTGGGGCGGCCTCTGCTTGATTTAGCAACACAGAGAACTGCAATATGCAGGATGGCCTCAAAGTCTGCCGTGTTTACTTGTCCCTTCAGCCTTGGGTCTTCAAAATCCGATACTGGCCGCCTTCCCATGCTCACGTCCCTCGCCTGCAAAAAAATACAAGTTCAATTGGTTCTTTAGAGCTGGTTTGTTTTGGTTTCTGTTTATGTATAAGCTTGATTCATGTAAATCGAGACAAAACTACTCCACATATTTACTTTGTAGACCGTAAAAGCTGCCTCATAAACCATAAAAACTACCTCGTATATCACGATTGAAAAACATAATTAAAAGTTCTAATCGCTATTTCAAACATACTAAATACTTGGGGATGCAAGAAATAGTACCTTCCTGGTGAGCTGATCTCTGGCGTCAAGATCTAACTCTATCACCTTCTGACCCGATAGAATTTGCAGGGCAACTATTCCAAAACTGTAGATGTCACTGGCACATGTTAACTTGGCATTGCTCATGTACTCTGGATCCATATACCCTATAGTCCCTCTTACATCCGTGAACACTTTGCTCTCTTCCATCCCCAACATCTTCGCCAGCCCAAAATCCGACAGTTTGGCTTGCAAACTCTCCGTCAACAGTATGTTTGTCAGCTACAATAATTTCAAATCCATATACATCCACCATTACTTTCTATCCATCCCATTCATGTTCATGTTCATTCTTTTTCTTCCGCACCCACACACTTATATATTATTAATCACGTGATGTGTGTGTGATTATATTGTATATATACCTTGATATCTCTATGGACAACGCAGCCCTCAATATGATGGTGCAGATATTTGAGAGCGAAGGAGCACTCCCTTAAAATCCTAACTCTTGTTTCCCACGTCAAATGCGCGTCTCTTCCTGAATATATGTGTACGTGCAAGATGCAATAAATATAGAGTGCGTGTAGTAAGCTAAGAAAAAGAAATAATCATTATGATATCTGAATGAGAGAACTGAGGAGAAAGGAAGACATTACTCAAGAGATGCTGGGCTAGATTGCCTTGAGAACAATACTCATAGACTAAATATCTGTCTCCATCTTCAATGCAACAGCCAAAGAGGCAAACGAGATTGGGATGGCGAAGCCTGGAAAGGCCTTCGACTTCGCGGGTGAAAGAATCAGAGCTGTTGGTTTTGTTGAGGTGCTTGATGGCCACCACCTGACCGCTGGGAAGAACCCCTTTGAATACCTGTCCCGCACTCCCTCTTCCCAGGCACTTCCTCTCGTTCCCGTGGTTTATGGCAGTCTCTATCTCTGCCTTGGAGAACCAGTACATCCCCGACCACGTCGTTATTTCCTTCAACGCCCCCGCCCCCGCTTTCCGAGGCTTCTTCTGCCACACGCACCACACCAGTATTGCCGTCAGGGCCATCGCAATCACCGCCAACAGCGCAACTATGAGGAACCCTGCCGAAGAAGCTACAAAAACAACACCCATGCGTGTCTGTTAGTCAGTCTCTACGTACGTGGTTTTCACTCTCGTCGAATTAACTAAAAGTATAAGGCACAGCTTGAATTTGATGATTTTTCACTCACATCTGAGGAAGCCTGCCAAAGAAATAATGAAACTGATGAGGAAAATTAAAGGAAGAAGGCAATAGACAAGTGAAAGTGAAGAGGGGCGGTATACCGTTGTTGAGGGGAGGAGGCCAACAGCGCAAGAACTTGTCAGAAAGGGCAGGATCGTCGGGTTTGCCGGCAGCAAGGGAAACAAGGGCGGCGACGCCACAAACGGCTCTTTCGAGGGGAATGTCTTGGAGGCCGAGTAACTGGTCGTAGAGGGAGTCTCTGATATTCAAGACGGCAGAGACACAGGAGGAACAAGAATCGGAAGAGGGATGGTCGAAGTGAGCGCACTGGTCGAGGGAGCTCTGGTAGAACTGCTGGCCCTGAATGTCAGGGAGGGTGAGGTCGGAGCATTTGGAGGCGCCGAGGCGCAAGTCGTGGAAGCCGCAGGAATCGGGAGAGAGGCCGTGCCGGAGACGGAAGGCCTGGGAACAGGCGTCCCATTCGGAGGAGGGGATGAAGAGGGTGGCCTGCTGGGGAGAATCGCGGGCTTGGGAGGCCAAAGCCTGAGAGAAGATAGTGAGGGCATTGCGGCAGCAGAGGGTGTTGGGGAAGGAGTCCCATTCATCCATGGGCTCATGCACCCACCCGCACTCCTCGTATGCCACGTAGGGGTATGCACTCAGATTGAGCCCGCATTGGGGCGCCACCCCGCGCACCACCACCACCACCAATACTATGAGTCTCGCAATCATATCCACACTTCCTCTACCCCGCCCCCTCCATTTCCATACTTATACATACTACACTTGCCTCGTTCCTATCGCCCCTCCATGGATATTCTCCTCCTTTCTTTAATTTGCTTCCACCTGCACCCCTCAATTCCCAACTCATCTCTCCCCCCTCGCCATCATCGCCCTCTCCCTTGCTTCCTCATGAAATCACCGACCTCCTTTTCCTTTTCTTTTTTTTTTTTTCTCTTTTTATACATCCATCCGTCCCCATGCATGAATGACCAACGCCTCCTTCATTTTTAACTCCATCAACTAAAAAAAATGTAAATTCATAATTATTAGTACTATACATGTGTTGCCAAAAATTTAGGATTAGCTATTTTTCGCTTTTTAAAAATATCACCTCCCGGAAAATTTTCTCATTCAATTATCATTTTTCCATTCAGCACAGCACTTCAAATATTTTTGTAATTATACACTGACTTTAATTACTAAGTAAGAACAAATAAAAAAGTAGAGTATTACTCTCTGGTCTTATTTATAAGCAATTTTTTTTATTACGCAAAAAAAAAAATTGGTAGTTAAAAAAATAAGTGTATAAAAAATGTTATTATTTTTTTTCATATATGTCCTTATTAATGAAAACAGAGAGAGAATATATAGAAAGTATGAGAGATAGTAAAATATGTTTTTTCAATACTTTGTTGACTTCATTCACTTAGTGAGTTCTCCCTCCCTCCCTCATGAATATATACTCTTGGTATGTGTGATAATTAATTATAAATAATAGATATTTAATAAGGGTAAAATAAGAAAAATGAGCTTACACTTTTAGACACAAAATAAAAATTATTTATAAAAAAGACCAACTCTATAAAAAAACATTATTTATAAATAGGATAGAAGATAGTATTATAAAGTCTAAAAGAAATGATCTTTTATGTGGACATAAGAACTAATTAACATTTATTACCTTGTTAAATGTTACCTTCAACATAATATCTAAAACATTGTTTTGGGAGTCATGAAGTGGGCCGATTGAGATCTCGCGGGCCTTGGTCAACTGAAGCCCAGTTTTACTCTGACACGAAAGTGACTCAAACTTACGACCAATTGGAGCTGGCAACGTGTACCTTCCCGGTACCGTTACGAGTTTGTTTCCGGTCCACACGATGTTCTTATCCGGGACCTCGTGCGACGGCGCCCCTTCCTTCTCCTTCTACTCCCTCCCTGCTGTGCCATGACGCCCCTGTTTCTCGCACTGCTCCGTCGTCTCCCTCGTCCCACTTCATCGGCTACCACATAAGGCGTGTCTTTCTCTCTTCCTGCATTTCGGCAATTCAATCCTTCTGACAGCTAGTTTATTTGTCTTCAATTAATGTCAATAATATGTTTTATTTTTATTTTTATTTTTATCGAGGCCATGGGAAGAATGATAAATCATTCGTCCTAGGTTAGTGGAAATGACTGAACGAGGAGAATTATAACAGGGCTGGCAATTTCCTAAGAAGAAGAAAGCCAATTTATGTTTTTGTTTAGCATACCCGTAGGAAACATCTGCATTCATTCAGTTCTACTCGGAGAAATGAATAGATGGTCCATGCTATTCTCCAAGCACTTTTATGATTTGCTCTTGCTAATTATTCCGTGTCCTTTCTCAGGTCGTCATTTTTGGAAGCCAAATCATGGCGTTGGCTGCACACTCAATGGTTCCATTCAACCGTGGAGGCAGCGCCGATATATGCATCAGATTGGGGCTGACAGTTGATAAGAGGTTGCAAAAGATAAGAAGAATTGCTTGTCGTGACGTGGTGGTACTCCAAGTATTGTCCAACAGCAACAACTCAACACACTTGCGACTGTTGAGACCTTGTGGACATCACCGCAGTTTGGCTTCGAGACTTTCGAAATCGCTTAGACGACAGAAACAAGACTTGTCCGCTTCGGCGCATGGAACCCGGACAAATGCACCACAGGTACTCGCTGAGGTGTCTGAGTTTCTGGTGGATAGAGCGATTGTTTTCCTCAAAGATTGGAGCTATTCACGCTTCTTGGAATTAGCCGTTGTATTGTTGTGTGCATTTATTGTTATTCCATCGGCCGATGCTGTTGATGCCCTCAAAACTTGTGCTTGCTTATTGAAGGAATGCAGGTATACGTTACGTGCCATTTGATTCTAGCACACTAGAGTCTAGAGTTCCTACTTCTGGCCCGGTGACAGAGTCTAACCAGGTGTTTTCATCTGTGTAGGATAGAACTTGCCAAGTGTATATCGAATCCATCGTGTGCTGCCAATATTGCTTGTCTCCAGACTTGCAATAATCGACCTGATGAGGCTGAATGCCAAGTTAGTCCTTCCCGTCCCTTGGTTAACTTGCATCTGTGCAACGTTTTATACCAACCCCTTTTACATTTCCTCCTTAACCTTCCAGATTAAATGCGGTGACGTGTTCGAAAACAATGTGGTTGATGAATTCAACGAGTGTGCAGTCTCAAGGAAGAAATGCGTGCCTAGGAAATCTGATGTCGGAGAATTTCCCGTTCCAAATCCTGATGTCCTTGTTAAGAGCTTTAACATCGGAGATTTCAGTGGGAAGTGGTTCATCAGTGCCGGCTTAAATCCTACCTTTGATACTTTTGACTGCCAGTTGCATGAATTCCACACGGAATCCAACAAACTTGTTGGCAACTTATCATGGAGAGTACAGACTCCAGATGGCGGATTTCTTACTCGATCAGCTGTGCAGAGATTTGTACAAGATCCTTCTCAGCCTGGAATACTCTACAATCACGATAATGAGTACCTTCACTATCAGGACGACTGGTAAGTCCTTGCTCAAAAGTCAATTTTAGTAGAAAATTTCGTTAATATGTGCACAAGACTGAAAACTGAGGGGCCATGAAATGCAGGTATATTATATCATCCAAGATTGAGAAGAAAGCAGACGATTACATATTTGTTTACTACCGAGGGAGGAACGATGCGTGGGACGGGTACGGAGGCGCGGTTGTGTATACAAGGAGTGCAGTTTTACCGGAAAGCATAGTTCCGGAACTTGAGAGGGCGGCAAAGAGTGTGAGAAGGGAGTTGAGTAGGTTCAAGAGAACAGACAACAGGTGCGGGCCAGAGCCGTCCCTGGTGGAGAGACTGGAGAAGAAGGTGGAGGAAGGAGAGGAGACCATTGCGAGGGAGGTGGAAGAGTTAGAAGGGGAGGTGGAGAGGGTGGGCAAAACGGAGATGACCTTGTTTCAGAGGTTGGCGGAAGGGTTCAAAGTACTTAGGGAGGACGAGGAAAATTTCTTGAGGGGCCTATCCAACGAAGAAATGGACCTGTTGAACCAGCTTCAATTGGAAGCCACTCAAGTAGAGCAGCTCTTCGGCCGCGCCTTGCCAATCAGGAAACTCAGGTAATTCTTCATTTCCATTATTTGTGCTGCGCAGCTTCAGATTTCTGTGCCTTTCTCAATTATTCCATTCGTGAACATTTGCCTATTGTAAATTATTCGTGTGACCTCCAACGTTATGTTCAAATAACTGGCTTGACGATATAGTACTAATGGTATTACCCAAATGCATAATGATAAACAAATTCAATGCTGAGTAAAAACTAATTTCAGCCGGTAAGTCCATGCTGGTCTGGAACTGGAAGATTAGTCTGCATCATTCAGGAGGGCGAATGCAAAATAACAGTACCGAGCACGTGCCTGAACACTATGATTAATTATTTCATTTATACACGAGGAAGGCAACGCCAGTTCTATCAAATTCAAATGCGCTATTAGCACTCCTCTCATAAAATACTTCACACCACTCCTTCCATACATAAAGAAACGGGAAGCTACACCTCACAACAAAAAAGAGAATAGACAAGTTAGGACTAGAGAGCTTTAAGTATGGGTTTTGGATTCTTTCGGCTGTTCAATCGCTCAAGTGAGAGGACAAATAGAAATAGAATGGGACCCAATTACAAGGTGAACTCGACTCCTCCTTTATCTCTTCACTTGAGAAACTGAGTGGCGGGAATCCAACTCCAACTGAATTCAAGTCCAGCCATCATCCCAAGAAATGTTCACAGTTTAGAAAGTGATCCCATATCAGTCTTAACTCCTGTTCAAGCATCTCTGAGATCAAACCGATATCAACTTCACCCACCTATTGGAAGCACAAGAGGCAAAATGTCAGTAAAATGCTTCACAGCTAATATATATAGTCCATAACCTGTTTATATGCTCTACTATAGCAATTTTCTTTAAAAAAATGTTTTACTATTTTGTAACATTCGTACAGAGGCATATTTCTCTGCGTGTAAGACATGGGCTCATGTATCCCGCGGGTCTCCACAGGTTTTGCTAGTTGCTATACAAGATTTAGGATATGACTGCAGCAACAAATCTTTTCTTACTAGACAAAGCAGACACCGACCCAAACCTTTACCACAAGATAAGGACTTGAATCTCACACTTTTATCAGTAGGAAGAAGAAAAGTCAATTAGTAACAAAGCAATTCAAGAGAAATCTGCAGCTAATAATCCCCAAGTTCCAGAAAGGTCATATGAAATTCAATTCTGGATGAGATGTAATTTGTTTGGAATAACTTTTAATAAGTTTATAAGTGTTTTTCATGTAAATCAAGATAAAACTCATCTCACATACTTACCTCATATATCGTAAATTATGATTAAAAAACTGTTTTTTAAGATTCCAATCGTTATTCTAAACAAGCATGTATATAATTTATTTCCTCTCATTCTATTCAAAACTGAACAATTAAATATTATGGAATGCTCACAGCCTTGGAAAGCACGCGCACGATTCGAGATTATACTCAACTACCCGATCTAAAGTCTTCCTGTCATATCTTAATTCTTAAATAAACTTCCGATTCTCATATTAGGGCCTCCCAAAAGCTACTTTTTAGATGAAAAGCACAGTGCAGCACTGTATATAAGTACTGTTTAGTTTACATTTTTTTGCATTGTGCTTCATTCCCCAATCGTGCGGTTATGCTGAAGCAACTTTGAGTTGCTTTTCCATAGCTGAATGTGGAGAGAGCAGAAGAAATATATGACAATTACTCTAGATGCCCCTTTGTTTTTTTTAGATGTAAAATTACTTAAAAGGAATCAATTTTGCAAAAACAAATGTTATTATTAGATGGTACAGGTTAGTATTTTCAAGTTTTCTTAAATAATAAATTAACTAATTTTTATAATTTTAAATTTTCTCTTAAATTTTCATAATATATACATATAATATAAATACATATGTGTGTATTATTCAATAAAATTTATACCATTTTCAGACATTTTCCATCTTAACTTGCTTTTTAAATAATAATCCAAACAAGTTTAAAAAAAAAAAGCCACTTCTGTCATCACTAATCCAAACATAAATCACATTTACAATCTGACTTTTATCTTATCTTAAATTTGTAAAAGTCAGATTGAAAAAAAATCAGTTCTACCACCGCTAATCCAAACGGGCCCTAACAAGATAATTAGATTGTATATCATGTCCAATGTTCCTACATTAATTTAGAGGACTAAATCCTCACATTTATCTGAACTAGCACAAACTCTCCCGTACATGCAGCATTTCTTTAATGATGACCCCTTAAGGAAGTAATCACATGGCTAACAATCATTTGTAGTAAACAGAGAGAATTTTTGGGCCAACAATGCATTTAAATGGTCATTACCTACTAAGCTCACCCATCTACTAAATGGACATCAAATTTGAGGTCTAACACAGTCAACGTTGATATTGTATATCATGTCCTAACAAAATAATTAGATTGTATATCATGTCCAATGTTCCTACATTAATTTAGAGGACTAAATCCTCACATTTATCTGAATTTCCATCACTGATAGGAAAGTATTCCCTGCTTTCTTAGGCCTGAGGCTTGTTAAAACAGTAACAGTAGATGGTTTCTTAAAAATAGCAAAAGGAATAAAAACCAGACATTTTCTCTTCTACTAATGAATTACCTGTAATTCTGAGACAATTCGTTTTAGCTTCAAGTAAACTTCAGAAGCAGATTCACCAGTTGATGTCCGAAAATCAAATCGATCAGCATGTCTGACCTTGAGCCTTAGCGATGGAGTTCTGTAAGCTTTAGCTATAGTGTGCCAGACCCCAACCACAGAAAATCTATCTCCGGAACATGTTTTCCCAAGGGCCCATCTTAATCCGCCCTTCACATTTGGATCTAGAATTGCAGAATGAATCAGGTCTTGAATGCATTGCATTTCATCATCCTGGAATGGGGTGGACACATGCTATTACATCACGGGAGCTAATCATTACAAATTACAACTACAAATTCAAGGTTTCAATATGATATATATGATATAGTATGACACGCAAGAATATAAAGGTGCTTTTCTTCAACAAGGACTCTCCACTTAAAAAATCTTTTTATTTAAGAAAATTATCTCCCTCTAGTACCCCCCCTTTTTTTTGGTTACATTGCGAAGGTACTTCTGCTCCTCTTGTATCTATTAGAATTCTGTAGACAAGTTATCAAGGGATGAAAATTACAACAATAAAAAAAGATGGATAATGAATAAACAGCAGCAAAAATGTAATTGCAGAGGGCATGCAATGAGAAAGCAACTTACTTTCAAAGCCGTTAGAATTATTTTGGAGCACAACATCAGCCTCAAATCAAGATTCTTGGTAAGAGATGATATGTCAGCGACCATGTGGCGTACTTGATTCAATTCAATCTACAATAAGAATGCTTATATCAACAGAAACGTGGAGAAAAGTTGATTCAAAATAAAACATATGGCTGTTTATTTTTATAGTGTAAAGCCTATTATTTTGGTAGTAAAGAAATCCATTATCTATCACCAAAAAAAAAAAAAAAGCATATATACGAAAAACAAAATGAAAATGGTTGTTTAAAGATGAATAAAACGACCATTTTAAATTAAAGCGGGAAGCAACTTCCAATGATCTCAAGTAGGTTTTCCATAAATTTCAGAACTTGTCAGAAAATTTAACAGTAAGCTATTACTCCCTCTGGTGAGATGTTTTGTCTAAAGCATTATTAATCTTTCCCACTTCATATATCCAACGGACTATAAAACTTCCTAACTAATTACCCAGACACCTCTAACTAATAAATTTTATTGAGGGTAATATGAGAAAAACTAACATTAACTTAAGTAGATAATTAATGAAGTTTGTAAAAAGGATCAGAGGGAGTATATAATTATATGATAAAATCAAAACAAACACAATTTATTAAGTTAGAACCAGAAAACTTGCCTTGTACATTTGAAGCCTTTTGTGTTCTTTTATTACGCGGCACTTACAAGAAATAGTTGCATCTGGTCGGTTGGCATCAGACAACTAATTAACACAAGAAAGAAATTACAAAATTTAGCAGCCAACTAGATCTGAATTGATCATGAGATGAATTCCATAGGCAAAGCAAAAAACAAAAGGATACCTTAACATGGAACACATCTTTCTCCTCTTCAAAGTTAAACCCAATTTTTGGTGACTCTTCGCTGGTAATTTTTTCCATGTACAGAGTAGGAATATTTGTGTAAAATGATCTTTTAAAATGTCCCAACCTGATCCCAGCAGCAAAACCTTTTTGCATTGCTTCTTGCGCAGCGAAAGGTCTCCTGCACAATATCAAACCGTTCTGTAATATTTTTCTTCTAGCTTCCGCACGACGACTAATAGGACAAATAAGTCCATTACTTGTCAAAAACCACAAATCAGTGTACCAATATTGTTTCCAAAGTTACTGGGCTTATGTGACGGGAAGGTGAAATTGAAACTTTGATGCTAATAACTTATGAAACAATCAGTTCATTCAATGAACTGAATACTCCAGCTGTGGTCTAGGATAGAGGTGTTTAGAACGTATTCACAATATCGGATGACCAAAAACTATTCTGCAAATCAAATAAAGAGGCTACCATAATCAACTGCAGTCATGAAATTACCACCCAAATATGAGGAGGCACGTGGGAATGAAGCAATTACAGGGCAGTTTAATAGGAAGAGTGATAGTTTACCCATGGAAGAGAACCTTGCCAAATCTGGCCACTAATGTTGGCTTAACTTCTTCAGAAGATCGGACCTGCATCTGGCTTCTCACGTTTTCAAAAGAAGAAAGTAGATCATGAAGCACATTTTCCGTAATGATTTCCGCAGGGCTTCTCATGCATGTAATTCCCATGTCTGGAAGAAAAAGAAAGAAAAACCTTAAAGTTAAGTTGGGATTTTGAGCAAAAGTCGAGCAAGAATGCGTGATTGCACAATTGGAATCGACGTCTAACCTCCAGTTAGCTGACTATTTGTTACTAAAATAAGGGGTTTTTCTCCAATTTTGCGCTCAATAGATTCCAACGAAATGGGGCGAAGGCAAACAGAAGGGGGAAGGCGGCTGTGATCATCCAGGCCAACCGCATACCATCTGGAAACGGCCTGCTCTGCATATATAATCTTGCCGCTTCTTCCAGCATAAGAGTTGCGAGGGTTTACATTTGGATTTTTCTTCGAGTGAGGAGGGATCAGCTCGGGTGATGGTAACGGAGCACCACTGTCCTTGGAGTGGCGCTTGTGAGGAGGTACGTAAGCCATGGCTACGAAGAAGACGACCCCTGAATCGGAAAGAAAAGGATCACTATAGTATAGCCTACCAGGAGGAGAGGGCGCCGTTAAGTACAAACAGTAGACTCCATATTCGTTCTTCTCGAATTGACTAGAAAGAGGAGATTCGATTCCTATAGTATAAGGTAACGAAATGGCGGAGGGCGAGCAGGCTAATATGCCCTGGATCGTAACTCTTATCTGTTTCCCATCAATTTCGAAAGACAACGGGTGCGTTTGGTAGAGGTTTTTGAGGGATTTAAGTTCAATTGGACTCCTATAAGCTCAATTAAGCTCAATTGAATTGGTGTTTTGAAAAAGTTGGTGTTTGGATAGGTTTATAGATTTAAGAGTTTATATAAGTAAAAACTACTTATTCTAAAAGCTCTTCAAGGTAGGGTGTGTTTGGATGAGCGATGAGAAAAGTGACTTATTTAAAAAGTGACTTATGGATAAGTTAGATTGGGTAAAAGTTAAATTGTGTAAGTTATTTATGTTTGGATTGACGATTGGATAAGTGCTTTTATAAAAGTGAAATGTGTTTGGTTTAGCTTTTACATAAGTGACTTTTATGATATTTAAAATAAAAAATTGTAAAATATATGAAAAGTGAGAAAAATATATTTAAGGGTTAAGGTGCAAAAATAGCAATGAACTATTTCTCAAAGTGTACCCAACACAACTAATTATTTTATATTGCAAAAATAGACATTATGAATTTTTTTGGAGCAAAAATTACACCCCAAAATAGATAAAAAAATTTTATTTTTGCTCCAAAAAAATTCATAATGTCTACTTTTTCACTCTAAAAATTCATAATGTCTATTTTTGCACCCTAAAATAATTAATTGTGTTGGGTGCACTTTGAGAAATAGTTCTTTACTAAATCTGCACATGAACCTATATTTAATCACATTTGACAATGGTAAAATAGATAATTAAATTGCAATGAAAATGAAAATAAATTAGAAACGATACAAAATTAAAGTTTTTGATACAGTCAAATATAACATAATTAATCAGATCAAATGTCCTGTACAATTAGGTTCCTGATGGTGTTATGAATATAATTTATTTGGGTTGAAGATGTCCAAGGATCATTTGTTGACGATAACTCTTGATCTTAACTATTATCTACATTAACTGTATTCTCATTTTCTGCATCCCTAAAGTCTACATCAGTTTGAGAATTCCTTATAAGCTCTTAATTTAAGCCAAAAACTACTTATTCCAGCTTAAATGAAAAGTGACTTTTTTTTTCTTGTAAGCTCTTAATTTAAAAGCCCACCCAAACACCTAATAATCCATCTCTCTAATTGAATTGAGCTTATGTCTTGCTATAAGTCCTTAAAGTGAAAAATAAGCTCATCCAAACACACCCATAGCTTATTTTAGAAGCTACTTATATCCATGGCTTTTAAATAAGACAACTATATATAAATTCAATCTTTTTTTCTAGTTAAAAAAAAAACTCTCATAGTGAAACGAATTTCCCATCTGCTACTAGCAGTATATTTAAATCTCGAGAGCATGTGAATGAATGCATATTATGCTTTAGTGCTTATAGGGATAGTCTTTGTTTCATTCCAAAAATTACTGCTCCATAGTAGGCAACGTATAGTTTGTAATTTTTGAATTATCAGGTAATTAATTATTTTACCTATACCCGGACTAACAACTCAATCAAAAAATGATGCAAAATTAAATGATAGCAATATTTTACCAAACAAGTCAAGGTAGCTTGTTTGGATGATGTTTTGTTATATTTGACTATTTGAAAAAATTTAATTTTGTATCATTTCTAATTTATTTGTATTTTTATTACAATTTAATTATTTATTTCACCATTGTCAAATGTGATTAAAAACAATTTTTTCATATTTCAACATATATTTTACAATTTTTAATTTTTAAATATCTCAAAAGTCACTTATGCAAAAGTCAAATCAAACACATTTCACTTTTATAAAAGTCATTATCCAATCGCTAATCCAAACATAAAATAACTTACACAATTTAACTTTTATCCAATCTAACTTACCCACAGGTCACTTTTTAAATAAGTTACTTTTCTCACCGTTCATCCAAACACACCCAACAAATACCACATCGACTTGGGATTGGGAATCGCCTGCCAGCAAAGGGCATTGGGAAAGAAGCATGTCTTCAACATTTCTAGGAACACCAATTCGTTACTTGCTATAGTTTACGTTAATTAATTATGATATGATTCAATGGTGACATTTTTACCATTTAGCGTAACATACATTTGATACTCGTCATCTGGATGCACATGTTGAATGGGGAGGGAAGGATTGTCATTGATTTCCAGAAATGAATGAATGGGCTGATGGCAAATAGTGTGAAAAATGATGGAAGGCCGAGGGCCCAACCTAGCATGGGCCGGGGGATATGAGAGGCCCAATAGTGAGTGGGAGTCAAAATCATGTGAATCTGATGGGAGGCCTCATTTTCAACACTCTTGATCACATTCATTGACTCACACTGCTGCCTACCCTATCCCGAGCCGAGATTGAGGTGCGGACCCCACACGGCACTGCGTCCTGACGAATTAGGAGGAGTTGAGCCTTAAATGCAGCGTCCTTGTTTTAACCAAATGATTAAATTAATTGGTGGTGGTGTTGACTTTTGGGCGGTGAGATTGACAAAAGTCCCATACATTGTTGACTCCTCTCTCCATCCATGCAAACCTTCCCTTTGACCATTGTCTGCTTCCCCCACATGCAATCCCCGCCCTCGGCGTTCGCACCTTCATTAATTAATTAATTAATAATTAATAATACTCCTCCGAATCCCAACCCAACTCAAGCCGAGCCCTCGCGCCCTCGCCCTCGCCCTCGCCCACGCCCTCGGTGCCACACTTGCCTCTCTTATATTTATTCCTTCCCTTCTTTGCTTTCGTCTGTTCATTATGGATGTGAATGTGAGTTAGCTAGCCTTCCAACCCTTTTTGCCTATAATACTATCTTCTAATGATCAATGTTTTCAATTGCTGCAGGAATGCAAGAGGAGCGCTCACATTCCGGCATTCGGCAACTGGGATTTGGCCAACCAGCTCCCCATCACTCAGTACTTCGAGTGTGCCACACAGGCCGGTCTGCTTCGTCCCACTTCCTCTTCCGCACATCGCGATCGTGATCTTTACGCCCTCGATTTTCACATGCCTCCTTCCCTCAAAAAGGTTCCTTCTCTCTGTCCTCATATTTAACATGCGTATTTTGGAGCTTTTGTTTTATCGTGTGGATTTGGCGGCAGATGAGGAGGAAGAGGACCTCCGATGTGAATACTAAAAGGCAAGGCAAAGTGTGGGACGTAAGGCCGCCGCTGCCGCCGTCGGGGAAGCCAAATGGGAAAAGCGAGGGCCTTCCGCCGCCCAGACGTCCGAAGCCAGTGGACCAAGATCTCTATCAGATCCCTCCCGAACTCCTTCGCACTTCCAAGCGGGTCTCTCTTTCCTTTCCTTTCCTTTTCTGTGCGCATATTCTTTGGTGGATTCCATAACTACTCATATTAGTATACTGGTATATTCATTTGATTGATGGTTTTATTGCTATTTCAATGTGGCGTGGCAGAGTAAAATGCTGGGATTCATTTCCAAGTGCCTGCTCCCCTGTGGTTGCGTTTCCTGACTCATCAGCCTTCACCATCCATCTTGGTAATTTTTTTCCATTTCCTGTTGGGTTCTAGCGATCCAATGAGAGATCGCTTTCAAATTTGAGAGGAGAGGGTTGTTATGTGAATCTGTGAGTGCTGGGGGCGGCTACCGCCCACCGCCTCTGATTTGGGGATGATAGAGATATTCTTTTTGAGTTTTGAATTATTAGCCACTTCCACTGCTCAAGCCCACCCTTTGTCTCCAGCTCCCCACAACACTACTTTCCAATCTTCCCTCTATTTTATCCATCAATATGTCTCTGTTAATATATTTTCCTTTTCAATTTATATGTAATATTTGTATATTTTTAAAAAACCCATAAAATGTTTATACATTTAAATTTCTATTATTCTCTTCGTCAAACATAAATCAATATCACAGTATAGAAGATACAATCCAGATCAAATTTTATTGTCCACATATTAAAAATAATGCAAATATGCAATTTACTTCAAAATCCACGTGATGTATATTGGAAGACTTGAGCCTTTTTTTTTTTTTTGTGTGCATAGAATAGGAAAGCCTGTATGGTCACAAAAAGTGGCTAAAAATCTGTTTCCACGTAGAGGTTGTTTGGAATGGTTTATAGAAGTTTCATAAATGCTTATGAATTGTGATTTACGGAATACGAAGTAACTTTTACGGTATATGAAGTAGCTTTTACGGTCTACGAGGTGCTTTTACGGTCTATGAGATACATATGTGGAGGAGATTTATCTCGATTTACATGAATCGAACTTATATAATAAGCCCGATTCATAAAAGCAATGCCAAACAGCCTCGTAATGTTCCCACTATAAACATACACAATATCATCCGCTTGTATATGTAAATTCACTAGGGGAAGGTTTTGTTTTTGCCAAAATTTCTCTTATTTCTCACTGATAAAATAAAACCCACGGCTAAGAAAATTGTAATCAGTTTCCTTCGTACTTAAATTTCTATGTGGCGAAAATACATTTTTATCCTTAAATTTAATTATGTAGTATATTAATTTATTGTTGATTAAAATCTTGCCCCGTATTTTTAAATTAACATAAACACGTTCCTTATACCAAAAAAACAAAAAAAAAAACATAAACACGTTACATAACTTTCGTGAGTGTTGACGAGTCATGTTTAACCGCCAACAAATCAGGATCCTTGCTTGCCTGTCTCTCTGTTGTGTGTTTAAAATACTCACGATGACAGAAATAATTTTTTTAATTTGATTTTTATAAATTTAATTTAAAATAAAATTTATATTATAAATATGATTTATATTTAAATTTACAGTGATAGAAATGATTTTTTTAAAAAAAAAATCAGACTTTTTAAATTTTTCTCATAAGCTATTTTTTTAAAAAAAAATCCAATTGTTCAAACTCCAACCCAAAGATCCTAATTAAACACCATCAGGCTTCTTTTTTTTAAACAAAAAAAAAACCCGTTTAGGATATGATCCCAAACAAATTCTTAATAGTTATATCACATCGCATTCTGCACGTCAATTTTTGGGTGAACCTCATCTTTAGTGAAGATGGTTTAATGAAGATGGTTAAGGTGTAAATCTATTCTGAAAATACACGTGTAATATTATCTTAAATTTTTTTTAGGAAAATAAAAAAAATGTATGTGAAAATAGAAAAAGGATAAGTCAGTACAATGAATATGTTTAATCCCAAATCAGTAAGGTGTCGGTACGAATAAGAAATATGAGATTTTGAAATTTCGGCAAAAAGACAATTTTGCCCTTCAGCCCTCCCTCCCTCTCAACTTTCAATAACAACAGTGGACTCTTAATTAACAACATCGTCTTCTTCATTAACAACTTCAGGGATAAATTTCAAATTAACAAGTTTTAGGGGTCAATAAAAACACCGGTGTCTATATTAACAACACCGTATTTTGGATAACGGTGTTGTTAATTAAAAGGCCGGTGTTACTAATCAAGAGTCCAGTATTATTATTCTAAATTGAGAGAGAGGGAGAACTGAAGGATAAAATTATCTTTTCACTGAAATTTCAAAATCACAAATTCCTTATCCGTATTAACACCTGACTGATTTAAAATTTATCATATGATTTATCCTTTTCTACTTTCACTGCATTTTTCTAAAATTTTTCCTTTTCTTTTTTTTAATCTCAATGTTATTCCGAAAGTCTTGAAACATAATCATGTCATCCTTAACAAATGTTAAATTTCATATTTGACCAATTTATGGTGATATGCCTTGTCAAAGTTGGAAGTGTAGGAGGGAGCCATTTGATAAATTAAAATAGTAAAAAACACAAAATACTCGAAATCATCCTTACTTCATCCGGGGGGGGGTCATCCCCTCATCTTCATCACTCAACCTCCGGTCCTCTCCCTTATCTTCATCACTCAACTTCCATGGCTAGAGATTTGCATCCCTCATCTTCTTCCCTGACTTCGCGGCCATCGAAAGTGCTGAAACTAAAACAGAGCATCATCCAAAAATCACAGCAACATTCAAAACTTTCATGAGATCTATCAAGATCTGGGATAGAACAATGGGAGAAACACTATCTCCATCTTCTTTTTATGCGGAACTTGGTTTTTTCTTTAATAACGGAACAAGCATCAAACTGGAACCACTTAACAAACTCTTAACAAGTCGTAAGCATGAAATTTTAATCCTTTCGTCGAGAGTACAGATGATGGTGGAAACAAAATATTTTGAGCATGACTGCTCGAAGGAAGAAAAAGATTGTTAAGATTGTACTTCACTATCAACAGACGAATGAAAATTAGTGGACAAAGGGAACCAATTAAATAAGTAGTGATATGAAGAGAGAAAAGAGAGCGGAAATTCGTACCCAACAAAGAATGAGTCAAAGATTGGATTTGAGTTGAGAGAGTTTATAATCAGAGTTTCAAAACAACAAAAGATCTTATCTTGGGTAGTCAAAAGAAGGAAATGAGTAGTTTTCTTTATAGAGTTGAAAGAGAAAAGAAGGGGTCAAACATGGTGTTTACAATGAAGAGAGAATAGAAGAGTGGGGGAAAGGGTTTGATCAGAGGACCTCTCTTCATACAAGCAAGAAACCTCTGGCGTCAATTATAGAAAGAAACCAATGTTTTCCAGAGAAAGCGCAGATTATAGAATGCACTCAATCTTCTCCCCCAATCCCCAAAGGGCAATCAATGAGATTGAAGATGAAAACTCACCTTGATCGGACTTTGTAGCTACGCTTGGATTCGAGCTTCTAGGACCCAATCGAGCTCATAGATCAAGATCACGGGAGGGATAAAGAGCATGAGAGGGATCGATCAAGTCACATGAAGTGGAAGATGCGATACTCTTCATCTCCGGTGCTGCCGTGTTTGTAAGGATGATGAAGAAAATGAAGAAGTGGGGTTGAGCAGCGGCCAATAAGATAGATGGAAGAGATAAAAAACGTTGATGTAGCTATGAGTAGGATCATTGGATGCCACATAAGAGTTCTAGTCAAATAAAACGGACAAATTCACCATCCATTGATTTTTGATAACATGTTTTTAAATCTTTGAGGCAATATTGAAATAAAAATTTTTTTAGGTCAATATTACTTCTTTATAAATGCTTCTGGAATATATTTGCACATTAATTCCTTAATTCTTAGTGAAGGCTTTAAGGCAATCATTGCTTTCGTGAGTGTTTGGCAATAAATTAAAAAAATGTTTTTTTAAGAAAAAAATTGCTAAACATCTCAAAAAATAAGAAAAACACTTTTTTATCCTAAACCTATGGTTTAGGAAAAAGATAAAAAAAATTTTCTCTTCTCTATTTTTCTTTCTTTCCCCATTTTCCTCTTTTCTCCTCTCTATCTCTCTTTCCTCTTTCACTCCCTTTCCGTATTTTCACATTTTTCCTATTTCCCTTCTCTTCCTCTCTCGATTTCCCCTCTCTTCCTCTCTCAATTTCCCCTTTTTTTTCTCTTTCCTTTCCGTAATTATGCTTAGTTTATTGCATGCCTTTTTTTTTTGGTAGTTGGACAATTTTTTGATTATATATATATAGACACACACACTTTTTTATATTATATAATTGACTAATGTTATAATTTTAATTTTACAAATAAATTTATTTTATTTTTAGTATTTATTATAAAATTTAATATGAAATAATACATAAAATATAATATTATCCTTTTATATGTAAGTATCATAAAATTTAATGTCCTTTTTAGTAATTGGACCATTAAAAAAGTGATTCTCAACACAATATCCAAATACTCTTATTTTATCAAAATCATTTTTTTCACATAATCTATTCTACTCAAAATATGTTAAAAAAATCATTTTTTTCACTTTTTCTGTAGAAACTATTCTCAAAAGCTAATCCAAACACTCTCTTGAAATTATATTTTTATTTTCACTATTATTTTCATTTTCGGCATAAAAATTTTAACACTTTTGTTATTATATTTTATCTTGATTTCAAAATATTAACTATTATATAATTGAAAATGTTAGTATAATTATGACTGATTTAATAATAATATTGCCACTACTAAATAAGAAACTAACGTCTCCATTCATTAAATATCTTATCAGAGTTTTAATACTTGAAAAAATGTATATTAATTAATTAATAGAAGCACATGTTGGGCCAGGGCAAGAGATATTTAAAAAGGAAGGCCCAAGGCCCGTTATTTCTTGTGGCATTGTGACCCCCACCCCCACGGGTGGGTCGTCTTTTTCATCATAAAGACTAAAGAGGATGGAGTGGGGAGGGGTAATTGAGTAATTGGACGCCAATAAATAGTGGAGACTGGAGAGGTAGAGCCACGAAGGCCACCCAATTAAATGATAAAGGGTCTGTTTAGTTAAGCATTGAGGAATGGCTACCGCATGTTCAACCCTCTAAAGTCACGGTGATGTAACGTGGAGGTGTTTGGGAATGCATTAAAGATCACTGTGCTTCTTCCATCAACGTTGCGTCTGCGAGAAGTAGCCACCAGCTTCATTCATTGCGCACAGATGACTGTTGAAGCATAATTATTTCTCTTCTTCCTTTTATCAGAACCCAACTTCCTCTATGATTTGTGGTTACCGGTGGCTGTATAGGTGGTTTTGTGTATAAATGGCTTACTAGTGAGACGAGCAACGATGGGTGTCAGAGCAGCGGTGGTTTTCGAAGCTTTTCGTGGTTTTGTTTAGCAGATCCTTTCTGAAACTCCCAGCTCTTTCCTAATCTGTCCAGCTCTGCTTGTGCTCGTCGGTGTCTCCTGGCCAAACATCAGCTTCTGTGGGTTGCTTCCTGGTAAGATGATAGGTGGTGGTTGTCAGAGATGGTGGTGGTTTTATTAGTTAATCTATCGAGGTTAATGGCTTTTTGGGAGATCCATTGCTCGTGAATGTTATGTGTGCTTTCATGCTTGCATGTTGGCATTTTGAGTGAGTTCACCATGAATATGGTCAGACGCCGTTTTAAGTGAGTAGCTTTAACATCGTCGTTGTCAGATCTCTTAGTTATAGTTGCCTTTAAGTGTCGTGAGTTGTGGCCATTGGCCTTTGTTGGCCAGATTCATGGGTGGGTGTCCTCCTCTGTCCTCGCTAGATCTTTTGTGGTGGCTGGAAAAGTTTCAGGCTGCCGAAGCTTCAGGTTGCTGGTGTGTGCCATTTGTTTTTCAAATTTTTCTGGTGTTTCCCACGCAGCTCTGTTTCACTCTGTTATTTTTCTCCCATTAGTTGTAGCGTCGGTTGTTCCCTCCCTTATGTGCCTAGAGGTGGAAGGTGTAACGGTCGCCATTGATATTGTAGCATAGTGAAGGCTCATCGGGTGCTTGATAGGATTCCTTCTTCTAGTTTGGCTTCATGCTCTATGTTTTTAAGATTTACTCTTCATTGCCATATATACTTTCATGATATTCAATAGATTAGTTGCCAGCCTTGTTTCTAGCTACAAAAAAAATTTCTGTTTTGTTAGCTCTAACCATTTGATATGTTTTTCTATATGTAATGAATATTTGTGATCATTTTCCCTCCTTCGAATGCTCAATTGTAAATGCAGAGTTTGATTTTTGTTTGCCACACTGACTATCTCCATTCATATACTATTAGATCCTTGCCAAATCGGGCAGTGCTAATTAAACATCCTTTTCTTATTTCTACTACATGTGCTGCAGCGTCATAAATGCACAGAGCAGCCAAGGTGTGTAGTATTGGGTGATTATAGCCTTGAAAACCAATTACACATTATTTGACTTGTAATTTATTTGAGATAAAAAACATAGAGAGTCATTCTGTTTAGATCAAATGTGGGAATTCTAGTGATTTGCTAATGGTATATCTTTATGCAATTTGTTATCTTAGAAATCAGATATGCAATGCAACGCAACTTCTTTTAAATTGGGAAGGCTAAAATATTTTGTTCATTGATATGGACTCTAACCAATTGATAATGATATTTGTATAGGGGGATTGCATTTAGTTTTCCTTTTTTTTTTGTAAGAAATGGCAATAACATCATAGATCCTTTTTTGTATAATACAAATTGCTTTGAGTCCTGTTCATTAGAAGAATATTAATCAAGGGAAGTTTGTGAACATTCTTAAGGATGCTTTTAAATTTGTGTTGCTGGTATAAATACATCAGCAAGGTACTTTATGATTAGATTAGTATTACTGATATAACTACGTAGTGCATCCCTCCCATGTATATTCATGCATGTTTAATAAATCTTATCTTTTATATTTTCTATTAATGTAGCCTCTGTGTTGGCTGTTTTAGCGTTCACTATTTCTCTTTCTAACTAATGAGTTCGTTGGAGTAAAAATGCAAGAGATATATGATTTTTTTACCACAACATATATGATTAAATTTTAGGTTGCTAAAAATACATTTATCGAAAAAAAATGTTGGTAAGCATATATATATGTATATATATGTATATATATATGTATATATATGTATGTATTCTTATTTTGAAAGTTGTGGGCTTCAGCATCTTTAATTACACAAACACTATTGGCACCTATTTGCTCAGAATAACGAAAACCATAAAACACCTTCGATGGTTATTCATTGACGGCTTATACCTTGTTTTGTTTCTATTTATTGACATTGGTTTTGTTCCCAATATTTGGTTTTGATGATTCTAGATTGGATTATTCATATGCACCTTAGGAGGTGGAATTTTTGTTGTACATAGTTGACATATAAGTATAAACGAGAACAAAAGTAAGGCAATGTGGGATGTCAGTACCACGGGGATTTTCATACATGAATACCTTGATCAAATATACAAGAAACAATGTCAAGGCTCTTAATTCACAAAGGATGGGTGGAAGAATATTCTGCACTCATTTAATGAGAAATCAGGACGATCATATAACAAGAAGCAATTGAAAAATAGGTTTGATAACTTGAGGAAAGATGGAAGGTATAGGAAAAGTTATTCTCTAAAGAGACAGGTATAACTTATGACTCTGCGAGGAATTTGGTGATTACAGAAGATGAGTGGTGGGAGAGGAAAATATCGGTACAAATTCCTTATTATTATTATTATTATTATTATTATTATTATTAAATGTATTGTCATTATTACATGCATGTAAGAGAATGAAGACTACGCAAAATACATGTACAAAGGCCTCATGTTCGTCAAAGAATTGGAAATACTATTTAAGGATGTGATGACATCGGGAGACAAAATGTTCACACCGTCTTCTACACAGTGGATGTCATTGGCTGATGATGACAACGTCTGCCGACCCACAATGGACCTAGAGAAAGGTTCAGGAGATAGTGAAAAAGATCTTGAATCTCCTACTGCTGGAGCTAGTGTGGGAGTGACAACTGATTTGGAAGGAATTACCTTGACAACAAATACTCCACCTAGTGCGCCTAATGCTTCGGGAAGCAGTGGGAAAAGAAAGAGGGCTGAAGAGTTGGGCAAATCAAATTAGAAAAAAAATCACAACCTTGAAAGTAATAGCAAATGCGGTTAGTAGAATAGCTGACTCATCTAAGGATAGAGCAGATGTATTAAAAAAGATCGTAACGAATGATCTAAACTGAGAAACGTCGTAAAAGAATTATGGACCATTCCAGAAGTTGCCAATGACAGGGACTTTTGTCGCCGCTGTTATAATATGATAATGCATCAACTTGCTTGTGACATGTACGTTGGGTTGAGAGAAGATAAACAGCTCTTGCTAGACTGGTTGCACGAACATGCTTACAACAGCCCTGAGCTTGAGAAACCCTCGACTCACTGAACTCATGTCACTTTTTAAAACTTTGTTATGTATAATTAAAACATACCACTAGGCCATTTTATGCCAATTGTGAATGTTACTAATCTCTGGTATATGACGTTGATTTTTAATTTGTACAGTGTTATAATTGTATTTGATTTCATATAATCCTGCCACTCGTACATGTTACATCATTAATGGCAAGTTCAAGTCGTAAGGATATTTCTGAGGGAACAGAGGAAGTAGGATCGTCTCGTGCAGATAAAAGGTCTCAACTCATGTCCCTTATAGATTAATAGATGACAGAGTATGAGCAGGTAGCTGCCTTGATGGCTCAATATGTCGTGCCCTATGTTTGCAAAGAACCCCGTAGAACTAGTAAGCAAACAGGTGCACAGTGGGTACAAGAGGTAATGGAAGGCTATGATAGAGTTTGTCCTAAGAATTTTCCAGTGGAAAAGCATATCTTCTATCTCTTATGCTCCAAATTGGTAGAACATGAGTTACAGAGAACTAGGTATATTGGAATAAAAGAAATGGTAGCCATATTCCTATATACAGTTGGACATGCACAAGGAAATAAAATCTTACAAGAAAGATTTCTACATTCTAAAGAAACTATTCACATGATCTTCTACAGGGTTTTAGATGTTTGTGTGAACTTATTGGCAGAAATTATCAAATTGAACGATCTTGAGTTCCATAATTGTCACCTAAAAATATTTAACGATCGGCAATATTACCCATATTTCAAGGATGCAATAGGAACAATTGATGAAACTCATATCAGGTGTGTGGTCTGTGAGTCTGAACAAGAGAAATATATCGGCAGAAAGGGATATTTGACACAGAATATCATGGTCGTATGTGATTAGGAGATGTGCTTCACTTTTGTATTGGCAGGGTAGGAGGGAACTACATATGATGCTCGAGTCTTCCAAATTGTTATCTCGACTCCATCTATGAATTTCCTCATTCCACCTGAAGGTATCTTTTTAACACTTGCACCTATATTGTGTGTTTGTTTGTTTTTTTTGTGACATTCGCTATAATTTTACGGTGTTAAAGAAAATTGTATATTTATTAGGAAAATATTGTTTGGTCGACGCTGGTTACCTAACACCAATTGGATATCTTGATCCGTATAAACGTGAGCGTTATCACATTCTAGACTTCAGGAGACACCAGGGACTTACAATTCCGAACGAGATGTTCAATTATTATCATTCAAGCTTGAAAATCACTATCGAAAGGATGTTTGGAGTATGTAAAAATAGATTTAACCTCTTGGGGGAAATGAAGTCATTTAGCTTTGAAACACAAGTCCATATTGTTTGTACAACAATAACTATACATAATCTTATCAGTAGAAATTCCTAAACAAATGTGTATTTTCAACAAATTGAAACAGGGAATGGATTTGCTGAAGGTAATAATGATCTAGTTGATGTAACATCCATATCAACTATCCGTAGATTATCTTCAACACACAAGAATTATGTTCGTGACACGATCAGAGATGACCTTGTTAGGGGTAAACAATCCAATTATGATCCACTTCATGTATGGCATTCAGATTAAAATATATATTTATCATTTTTTTAATTAAGTACTTCAGTGTATTTTTCTTCTTTTTCAATAATAATTGAACTTTTTTATTTTACAAAATTTTATTTACATTTTTTCACATCAATTATAACAATATATATATGTTCATGCCCTTTTCAATCATTTTTCACCTAAACAGGCTTTTCAAAAGCTAATCCAAATAAGTTCAAGGTTAGAAAAAATATCACTTCTGTCACCGCCAATCCAAACACAATTCACATTTATAATATGACTTTTTTTCAATTTGACTTCTATAAAAATCAAGTTAAAAAAACTATTTCTCCACCATTAATCTACACTGGCACAAAATGGCATGACTCATTCCATTTAATTTCGTTATGGACAAACTTGGGCTTTGCTCTTATTTGAACTTTGCTTAGGTCCGCTCCGCCATGCAGTTAATGAATGCCGATCCTGCAGCCACCTCATCCATTCGTAATCACATCGTATTACTTCCATTCAGCACGTACGTACACTCATATGTCATGACATGACCCAACCAAAGTACCCAGGAAGTAGCGAGTGGTGGTTGGACCGAAAGAGAAGAACAAGTGGATTGGGGCATATGTGAGATTCTTGAATATTTGTAGGACCTACCACCTCCGTCTACGTGTACTTTCATTCACGCTGAAACACACAAAAGATGCTTTAATTTAACGGAAGTCCAATATCAATATGCAACAACCTCACTATACTCCCGACACTATCATCTCTCATTCTCTGTTCATCATATTAACACCGCCACAAACTCTCAGACAATGGCCCCACCACCTAATTGCTACCCCAACAATTATATCATTTTTTTTGCTCCCTCACACCCACAAAGCCAATTTAAAATTAATTCGAACGCCCACACAACCATCACGGGCTGCCCCAGGACCCTTGATTAGCATTCTCCGGCAAACAACAGCTCTTTTTCGGGAAAAAAAAGAGGATGATTTTTCCCCGATTTATTGCTTACAAATATAGCATGTTAAATGCAGGTGATCTCTTTACATAAAAACTTCACCTTGTCATTTACAGCTACTTGAGAAGATGTGTACAGAGGAACGTGAGACGTTTATTTACAAAGGTGATCTCGAATTTCCATGGCTCTCCTTCAAACTAAGACGTGTGTGTCAAGGAGGGATATCTATTGAGCCTCTGAAGAATCCTATTAGCCTTTCTCTTGGCCCTTGAAGTCCCACATTATGTGAGTTCGTAAAGTATGCCCTTGGCTTTTTCTTCTTGTCTAATTTCCTTCCATTTTGTTCTATCAGTAAGACAGATTGTGTATAGGATTGCAACACAATTTTCCTTGCAGCTTTCAGATGTGCTCTCCTGTATTATACTGAGTAACAAGGAGACTACACCAAGGTCACTTATTTCTTCAACCGCCTTTGGATGGCTAGATAGAAGTGCCATAATAGCCAACAACTCATCAACTAGAACACAGTCCATGATCTTATTCAAGATAACTGGGACAGCTCCTTCTCGAACAGTCCTTCCTTTATTTTCATGCACTAAACATAGGTTGAATATCGCTGAGGCAGAATCTTTCATGGCCAATGGATGTCCCTCCTCCAAAAGCTCAATTAAATGTTTGATGGCCTCAAAATTTCCAATGGTGCTCTTGTTGGAATCAAGTGCTGATAATGTGAAAATAGCTGCCGCAGCATTACTTCTTGTTTGGATGGTTCCAAATTTTAAGGACTCAATCAGCAGAGGGATGACCATAGGATTCTCAGCAAACATTTTCTTATTATCATCATGAATTGATAAATTTAGAATAGTAGTGATCAAGTCCTCGTGAAGGTCAGGAGGGATATAAGCCGCACCAGGTGACAATGGACTGAGCAACTGTAATATCACATCACTGGACTCATTAAAAATGATTCGAAATGAGAGCATTCACTTTGTTAATAGCCGGAGCTCTTTTGCAGCTGCTTTCTGATCAGAAATAGACATTGACAACTTCTTGAGTAATGAATTTAAATGGCTTCTGTCTGCACCAGTTATTACTTCTTCATCAATGTCCCGAAGAGGCTTAGGCAACTCAACTCCGTTCTCTTTGCACCAATGAGAAATCATGTCATGGACCAGATGATTTAGAGTAAGGATGCAGTGAGAAAGGACTTATTGTGTTTGCGGGCATGTCATGTGGCCTTCATTTAACCATCTTTGGATGGATGACCAATCATAAGTCTGCAACATAAAAACATGAATTAAGAAACACTATAATGAGTAACTATGTACATACTTCTCCCTTCTTCTATTCCTTCCATTTTCCCTCCTATAAAGCACACAAGCGAAAAAATTTTAGACGCATGGATGTAACATTAGTAACAGAAGCTAGTGTTCATAGCAGCATCAACTTCCTACTAATAATAATGTTAACGATATTTTTCTGTCAGTATTTCCTTCACCAAAAGAAATCACATGTAACTTAATCTCTATGTCAAACAAGTAGGACTTGCAAGAATTAAACAAAAAGTGGACAAATAGTCCATTGTATTAATCCCCTGACAAATCAAAAGAGAAGTTTTCGAAAGAAAAAAATGGTTTGGAACACCCAGCTAAAGATTAAAGCCTGTGGTTTGAACCGTTTTGTTCTCTTCACTGATGTAAAATTCATATGAACACGTACAATAGTATAATTATAGGCAAAAGAAAACACCAGTATTTTTCCTAAGATGACCATACACGTTCAATCGATAATCACGTGACAAAAGCATCCGTATCAGAGAAAAGATTTGTATAGTGATTCAATGTCTATTCATATCGTCAAGCACGCAGTGAGTCCGGGACTCGGACAACTAAAGTCACCATGTGAAAATTCATTGCCAGCAGAAACCAAATTCATAAGAAATAATACAAGATACATATTTCCGGAAAGACAAGAACAAGTAGCCCTCCGGTTCTTGTAAATTTAACTCACACACTTTAAAATGACTGGTAATACAATCAGAGATAAAGAACGCGCCGAAGATATGAACAGGAGATGAAATATCTAGCGAATTAGAATGGAAAAAAGGATAAGAAAGTAGGAAGTTTAAAAATACCAGTCTGGTGGCCAGGATAACAGGATCACTCATTAGCTCTAGAGATATGGGGCATCGAAATTCCGGAGGAATAGACAAATCATGGAATTCCTGAGGGAAGGAGCCGGTAGATTTACATTTCAATCCTTGAGAGTAGAAAGAGTTGCAATAGCTTCGTCAAGTCTGGGTAGCGGGAAATCATCAGCGTCCAGGATAATATTGACGAGCCCCCGCAATTTGTGCTTCAAATCCAAAGCCTTTGCATGGGGAAACAAAGTTGAGTCATTTTCAGAGAAGCCTGTCTTTGCCATAAGGAGAAGAAAATAAAAGGGATGATGAGGAATGTAGGAATTAAAGGGGAAGAGTAAGGAAAATAGTGAGGGAGGGTAGGTCGGGCTTCATTGGGTATGTTTGTTTGGGCGTTTTGCCCTCATATAAGCCCAATTGGTGAGAAAAAAAGCCGGATTGCATTGTTCCTGTGTTTGTTTAAGTGTCCAGCCCACTGAGCTTTTGAAAGTATAAACCACTTATTTGAAAAGCTGATCAGAGTAGCTTTAATTAAAAGCCAATAGAATTTTTTACCGTTAGTATAATAAATGCTGGTCAGATGGCTGCAACACGCTGAACAAACAAATCTCTCTCTTCTCTCTTCACTTCTCATTTCTTCGTCCAACTGCATCCGAAAGCGTCCGAAGAAGAAGACTTGCACGCGAAATCTTGGCTCTTTCCTTCCTGGATTTGTGTCGTTGGGCATCCAACGGGTAAGTGTGTAGACTATTTCGTTGATCTATGTTCTTCTGTTCGCTTCTTCGTGTGCCATGTCCATGGCGGAACAAGAAACTGAAAAAATTTCTGACCCATGTTGCTGGTTTTCCGTCTCTCAGCAGCCATTTAAATGGGTTGCAGGTAGATCTTTAGTTACCTTGAGCCATCAGTTGTGGGTCTTAGTCGGCGCCGACGGTGGACTGAGATTTGATGGCCTGGCTAGTGTTTATCCGTTGCTCAGCCATCGGCTTTAATCGACGATGCTGGTGGACTCTGGAGGGAAGTATCCTGGTGAGAAGGAGGTCGATCTATTCCTGCTTGCGTTTTCCGGTCACATTGCTCAGGCAAGTGTAGATCTAGCATCTCATTTGTCTTCCTGTGGTCTCTGCTTGTCGACACCACTGTGAGCTTTAGTGTGTGGTGATTTGTCTTCCTCCGCCGGTGTGTTCTTCTCGGTGTGGTAAGGTTTTGAAGTGCCAATATTGTTCCTTTCGGTGTGTTCTTCTCCCTTTCAGTGTGTTCTTCTCAGTGCCGATTTGTTTGTGGTCGCATGTGTTGCTCTGTTTCTGGTCGCATTTGTTCCTCTGTTTCTTGCTGTTGATGATCGATCTGTGAATTGGGATTTTGATAATAATGTAATGTAATGAAATTTTGATAACAATATTGTTCCTTTCGGTGTGTTCTTCTCCCTTTCGGTATTGTTCCTTTCATATTTCTTTTTATTTCTTCATATGCTCTGTGAAATGGATTTTCAGAATGGTGAGGCATGTTAGGCATTTCTTATTACAGCATAAGTGTTATTAGCAGAATGGCTTCCAGTCTTCATTTTGGTTGCTAGAATTAATTTGGGCTGAGAGCAGAGTGTTATTATGCATGTTAGGCATTTCTCAAGTCATAGAACTGTTACCTTTAGATTTTGGAAGAGAACTATCGCCTATTACTATTTCTACTGATGTATCGTTGTGTTGGAGTGGCCGGAGACTTTGAGAATCACGGCAATTAAAGAGAACAAAATGAAAAAAAAAAACAGAGAGAGATATGTAAATAATTAGGGGTGAAAATGAAAAAAAATGCATTCATTTTGAAACAAATACAGAATTTTCTTATACATTTGATGAGAGAATATCTGGAAAAAATTCCCAATTGTTTTCAATTTGCTGTTTTTTGAAATGAAATATAATGCTTGGAACGGGTATTTTCATTTTATCTTCCTAAACCTTTTTTTTTCATAATTTAGGAAACATTTTAATAGAGTAGGTGTGATACTTTGTCATAGCAAGAATGGATAACAAAGCAGTCTGGGATGACGAGACTACTGGAATTTTCATCCACGCATGCCTTGATCAAGTTTATAAAAAAGAACGGACTGGGTTAGCATTTATGAAAGAAGGGTGGAAGAACATAGTCTCAACATTCAATGAGAAGACGGGAAAATCATATGATCGGAAACAGTTGAAGAATAGGTTAGACAAATTAAAGAAGGATTTCAAGATTTAGGATTCATTACTGAAAGAGACTGGTGTGGGCTTTGACCCTGTAAACAATAGGGTCACAGCAACCGAGGCTTGGTGGACTGAGAAATTACAGGTCCGAAATGACTATAATTACTTGATTTTATTCGTAACAACATGATATGTTTGTTGACTAAAGTGTTGCTTTTTAATTAAAAAATTGATTTCGCTTAGCTGGATGCATGCAGGTTAAGTCAGGGTACAAGAAGTTTAAGCGATCAGGCCTCAAGTTTGAAAGAGAACTAAGAATTATATTTAAGAATTTTATGGCTACTGGAGATTATATGTTCTTACCTTGTTCGACACAACCTCAGACCAATCAGGAAGAGGGGAACGATGTGTACAGACCTGCGGTGGATGAAGAAGAAGGCTCTGGTGACAGCGAGGACGAGCATTTTGGTGTTGACCTTGCACTTAGTACAGGAGTCACAAATGAAATGGCCAGCATCAGATTAGCCACATCAACGCCATCAGACACTGGTCCCAGTGCATTTTCGTACCTACAGAAACGGAAGAGAGGTGAAGGGTCTAGTAAGAGCAAAAAACAAAAAGTGACGGCCGTGAACAAAATAGCTGATGCTATTAGTGCTATTGCTAATGTGACTGTAGATAGAGCAGCGGCCTTAACAGAGACTGACGAGTCTAGCATCGGAGAGGTTATGAAATATCTAATGTCCTTTGATAAATTCAAGCGTGACATAGCATTTGGAGTCTGGTGTATGAAGGCTCTGGAGAGCAAGGCACGTCGGGAATTTTTCGTGACATTGAAAGGAGACCATGATTACTTGTTTAAGTGGCTGCGTTATATCATACAGGAGCAGTAGCTCCAATTGTACTTGATATGTGGATGATTGACTTAAGACGATCTTAGTTTTTTTTATATTTCGGCTTAATTGACTTGTCGTTTAAAACGGTTTGATGTAGTTTCTATTTGTATGGTAATATTATGTTTCTTAATTATCCTGCTCACACCTCAATTTAACCACAATCATAGGTACGTCAATGGCTAATCGTAACAACCAAAGCAGGTTGCAAGGGATGGAGGAAGACGAAGATTATGACAATGCTTCAATTCTTGATGTTGATCTATCTGTGTATGCACAATTATGCGCATTGCTTTGTCAATATTTTGAACCATATGTGTGTAGAAAACTGCGTAAAACAAGTATGCAAACAGGTCACCACTGGGTGCAACAACTATTGGTAAGTGAAAGTTCAGAGTGTCACAAAATTTTTAGAATGGAAAAGCATGTATTCTACAACTTATGCAATAAGTTGGGTGAGCATGGGTTAAGAGAATCTAGGAATGTAGGTGTCGAAGAAATGGTTGTAATATTTTTACTCATTATCGGACACAGAGTAGGAAATAGGTTGTCATAACAAATATTTCAATATTAAGGTGAAACTATTAGTAGGCTTCTTCACATAGTTTTGGATGCCTGCCTTAATCTTGCAACAAAAATTATCAGGCCGCTTGATCCCGAATTTCGTGAATGTCATCCAAAAATAAGGAACGATAACCGATATTACCCATATTTCAAGAACGCCATTGGAGCTATAGATGGTACTCACATCAGGTGTGTGATAACTGGACCGGGCCGAGATAGATTTATTAGGAGAAAGGGATATCTCACGCAGAATGTTATGGCTGTTTGTGATTGAGATATGTGCTTTACGTTCGTGTTAGCAGGATGGGAAGGTTCAGCACACGATGTTCGTGTGTTTGACTCTACTATATCAAATCCAACCATAAATTTCCCACGTCTTCCACAAGGTGTGTTTTTGTATACTTTAATTACATTTCTTTGTCTTTATTTCACTGTGAAAATAATCTCACATTTACAATGATTTTAACACATGTTAGACAAATATTATTTGGTCGATTCTGGCTACCCTACATCGGTTGGGTTTCTTGGTCCATACAGATGTGAACGTTACCACCACCTCCCAGAATTCAGGAATCAACAGGGGTTTCAGAATCCTAATGAGGCCTTCAATTTTTATCATTCAAGTCTGAGGTGCACAATAGAAAGAACTTTTGGAGTATGGAAAAATAGGTTCAAAATCTTACAAAAAATGCGCAAGTACAGCTTCCAGACGCAAGTCCGCATTATCTGTGCCACAATGGCTATACATAATTTCATTAGAAGAAATTCTCAAACTGATGAGGACTTTAGGAATACAGAAAATGAGAATTTAGTTGATGAAGATAATAGTCAAGATCAAGAGCCACTGTCGACAAATAATCCTCGGACATCAACAACCCAGATGAATCATGTTTGTGACACTATTAGGGACCGAATCGTACGAGACCTGAGATCTAATTAGTTCTGTTATATTTTACTGTATCAAAAACTTTAACTTTGTATCGTTTCTAATTTATTGGCATTTTTATTATAATTTGATTATGTATTATCATTGTTAAATTGTCAAAGTTTATTAAATCACTTTTAATAAATTTTACAATTTTTTCTCTTAAATATCACAAAAGTCACTTATGAAAAAGTTAAACCAAACACCCTTCATGTTCATAAAAAGCACTTATTCAATCGTCAATCCAAACACAAATCACTTACACAATCTGACTTTTATCCAAAGTCACTTTTCTATAAGCCACTTTTCAAATAAACCACTTTTCCACCGCTCATCAAAACACACCAATTATCTAGCTGCTTGGTTGTGTTTGTAACTCTCCTTTGGTTAAGAAAATAGGCCAGAAGCAGCGGCATAACTCAGTCGAATTGGGTATGGTTATGTTATGCAATTCTTTATTTATTTCCTTCCGAGATTAAAAAAAACGATAAATATAATTTTTAATCTCTAAAAATTAACCCGATCTTTATCACAGTTAGTTCCTCAAATTTGAAAAAGGACTTGGTTTTAACGGTGTTAGCGCAATGTCAAACAAATTAAAATCGTCAAAGGCCAACAAATCCTTTTCAAACTTGAGGGATCAACAATTATAAATGGAATAAATTTGAGGGACCAAAGCCACTAATTTCAAACTTAAAGGACTAACAGTGATAAATGGAGTAAACTTGAAAGACCAAAACTATCGATTTCAAACTTAAATGATCAAAACCAAAATTGAACCAAACTCTAGGGACCAAAAGTTATATTTACTCTTTAAAAAACTAAATTAGTTATTTAATTATATTATATATTTTCATTAGATTATATATCAATTCATAAACCAGACAAATTAGTCCAGAGAAAAAATATAAATACTTTAAAATAATTTAATTAATTTTCTTAATCTCTACAAAAAAAAAATCAAAGTTCTTATTTATACACATATAATACAACGGTGATAAAATTGTATGGATGTTAGTTAAAATAACATCTTTTAAAATATGTATAAAAAATAGGTTGGATAGTCTTTATTTGTTTATCGTTAAACATGTCAAAATAGGTAATATGCTTGTTTGTCTTTCTTTATATGGTTTTTGCCATCTCTTGTCTTTTGATCATATGAAAAACCTTCAGTCTAACCTAGTTAGTTACCTAGGGGAAATGACATACAAGAACCTTAAGGAGCCTGTTTAGTATGAAGGAAGGAAAGTTGGGGAAAATTTTAAATGATTCTCTATTTTTTTTTAAAATTGCACTAATTAAAAAATTTTCTTCCGCTCACATCTCCTCCATTTCTCTTATATTAATATGACGTTAAGATCTAATTTTTCAAAAGTCTTCCAAACAGTATAGTGAAAGAAATTTGTAAAATATTCCGTAAAATACAAATTCTTTATGTCGTTTTCATATAAAAAAGTTTAGGGAAAATTTTAATCAAGGACCACGGTAGACAATTAATATCCAATGGTCCCAAAAAATTATTAAACTTTACTACAGAACCTTGATGAAAAATGAAATTAAAATTTATGGTGGAAAGACATTACTACCCTTGCTTATTTTATTTTTTAAATTAAAAAGGTCAACTAGCCCTGCCCAAAAAATAATAAAGGTGGACAAGGGAGGTTTGAACCTGTGATGCCTTGACACATCAAAATGGTTATGGTTACCAAGCCATCAAAGTCATTTAGTTAATAGGTGAAAGAAAAATTATATGCTGCTTAACTACTTTACATCCTAATTTAGGACAATGATTAATGCGATTAACTAGACACAGAATTTGGGGGAAAAAACTAAACACATAAAAGAATTAACAACACTTCATGCATTTACAAGATATACAAATTCAAATATCGAGCATTATACTTAATAAAAAAGACAAAAAACTTTTACGTACTAAGTCTCAAAAAAGTAATTATACTGTCAAAACTCATTAGAAATTTGCAGTCATTTTGACGCAAATATTATTTCTTGAAGAACAAAATGAATATTTTCCTTGATAGTCCTAGAATCATCTCTTTAGTTAAATGGCAGAAACAATAGGTAGATAGCCTTCCAACAAATTTAAAATAATCAGAGATGAGATGAACGCAAAAATCAAATGCATTCCACTGTAACTTAATTATTTGAATTAATTTTTAAAAAATAGTTTTTACGATTTTACCTCATGTTATGAAAAAAAAAATTTCTAAAACCACAGTTTTGATGATACTCAAACACTCAAACAGGAAAAGAGCAAAGGTTTTATACTACTTTTTTTTTTGCACCTAGGTTTTATGCTACATTTTTTTTTTGCACCTAGGTTTTATGCTACTCTTTCCGATCCTTAATATAAGACATATTTAACTAATTTAATTAGATTAAAGAAGTTAGTTAATGACATACATTTTCTAAAATACCCTAATCTCCTTCCTTAATTCTCTCATTCCCTCCCCTCCTTGATTGTTATTGAAGAAGCATTAATAAGGTAAATTAAGAAAATACTGATAAATATAAAAAATTTATCTTATAATTAAAACTAAATATGTCTTATATTAAAGACAAGAAGGAGTACATGTTAATGACTATGTACTATCACTTCAAAGATGCCTGTGAGGGGAGAAGACATGTAGAGATGGGCCAACACATGAACTGAAATCAAAATACCACATTTTAGTGAGTTCAGCCTGACCAGTCCACGATGTTTCCCTGAGGCACGAATTAATAATTCAAATGCCACAGGAACCACAATCTTTCCTGGTATAAAGCATCAAATCAAACAATTATTTTAAAAGAACACTCACGTTTGACCTGTCTCCTTAAGATGCCTTGGCATGATGTTTAAATTAAATCTTAGACAGGCATTGGCCTTATAGCCAAGCCGTATGAAAACTCCCCAACGAGTTTGATCTTGCTTGTAATCTCGTGCTGTTAGTGCTAGTCCCTTCAATTTAAAAAAAAAATCTTAGGCAATGACGGCTCATCCAGTCAACAATCAAATGCCCTCCCATTTCGTCATTTGAACGGGAGCAGGTATTTGTGGATTATGATGCAATTACACGCAATTAAACAGTATAATACATATACAGACACGACACAAAGTTGCACCCAATTACTTACAGTAAGATCGTCAAGGAATTGGAAAGAAGCACGGCACTAGTTTAGGCCCCTTTTTGTGGCAAGGTTTCAAATGCGGAGACTGTGTTCTCAAATTTAATTCTATGGAGCGGAGCACCACTTTGTTTGATAGCACAAGCTGTCTTTTCTTCCAAAGGGCAGCGTGCTTTCAGCATAGAGAATACATGGTTGTTTAATCTCCTTGCTTTCTTCATTGCTTCCAGTAACGCATCCCACCCCTGTTGGCAGAGAAAATGTGACTGTCATTACCACCGCACAAGATATTTCTAGGGGATTTTTTTTTTTTTTTGTTTATAAAAAAGCATTGAAGTCACCACAGATTTTTCTAGATCTTCAAATCAATAATAAACCTAATCAATCACAGCTTCACACAGCTAATTACTCATCTGACATTGTGACGATTCAATAGGCGCCCCATCTGTTCTATATCTGATTTCTTCCATACGAGGTAAAAAGATCACGTAATCATTCCTCATTATGTTAGAAGATTCACAATGTCCATTTATTAATTGTTTAGACATGATGCTAATTGACAGACGCAACAAAATGAAGCAAGGTACCAGAAATGTTAGCAACCGCCCATTGTATGGGTCCCCAGCAAAATCCTAAGGCCCTGTTTGGTATAGGGCACTAAATTTTGAGGGATTGAGATTGAGACTAGGATTGAGGCCTTATAATTATATTTAATATGGAGTAATATTGAGAGGGACTATTTAAATTAATTTTATTTCGTAATTATTCATAAACTGTAGAAAGGCTATAATACCTCTAATGATAAATTAAAAAAATATATATATTATAACAAAATTTATGGCTTCTCCTATCTTTCCCGATCTTCCTCTCCATGAGAATAGAAGACAATTGTTCTCTTCCACTGCCTCTAAGGAAACTGCGAATCCTTTTGTTTATCAATATTGTTGGAGAATAAATTATACTCTAAACAAAATCAGGGGGAAAAACAAACAAAACGAAACGATCAAAATGTAGAAACTCAAAAATGGTCAATATATTCTAAATATTTTAAGAGCAAAACAAAATAGACTAAACCTGGAATAGAAAGAAAAGTGACTATCAGGATGAGAAAATATTAGGATGTTGCGGTTAAAGAAGTATAAAATATCTTTTTGCAGAGAGACGATGGTATGTTGCGGTTATGGAGAGAGATTGTGTGAAAGGGATGAATCTTAGGTTAAAATAAGAGGGTTATTTTTGCCCAAAAAATATTATAATCAAAGATATTTTTGTCTCTATAGTTTGCCATCCCAGGATTGAAAACGCAATATCTTACTTTCGTGGTACTCCCAATCTCAGGTTATCCTCAGTCCCTCATACCAAACAATACAATTTGGCCCAATCCCTACCTCCATGCTTCGTAAGCAGAGCCAAGGTCAAAAACATCATGACCTTAGGATTTTGCTTTTATTAAACCTAATTGTTGATCTACAGAACAAACACAATTGCATTAATTTAAAAAATGAAAGCTATAGGGCATATTTGTTCTTGATTCAAGCAATTTAGCATTGTAAACCTGAACAAGAAAATGCGGGTTCTTATTTGTTTGAACCACAGATGCAGCCTCTACTTCTGCAATATTGAGGATCTGATATGAGAAGTCAAAGAGCTCAAAATGTAGCTGTTGCCCAAGCAAATATATTATGGTGCAGCCACCCCAAGCAACTGAATCACCCAGCCTTTCATGGCTATTTGCTGGTACTTGAACAGATGCTTCTAAATATCCCTGCGTGGTTCAAGCATAATAACTGTCATCAAAATACATTTTTTTAATCAAAACAAGGCTTAATACCATCTTTGGTTCCTCAAGTTTACCTTCATTTTGGTTTTGGTCCCTCTAGAGGCAAAATGGTCCAAGTTTTTATTGAGTTATAGGGACCAATATTTTAGATGAAATGAAAACTTGAAGGACCAAAACCTATGGTTTGAAACTTGAGGGACTAAAACCAAAATGAGGGCAAACTTGAGGAATCAGATTATATTGACCCAAAAAATTGTGATTTCATGAAGATATCAAACAATCAAATCTTGAGCAGTTAGAGTATGAATTTTACCATTTTAAAAAGGACAAAGACATGACACCACTAATGTAAATTCATATTTAAAACTCTCAACAACAAACATGACCAAAATTTATATGTGGAGACAATATGCCATTCAAATAGAAAATTGGAGATGATGGATCTCCTATAACTGAAAACTTGCTACGCGAAGGAAGTAGAATATGTGTGCCAGGTATTGCCAATAAGAGAATCAAATAAATAATTAAATGCTCTGACTATATAAAAAACAGTATAAAGGAACAAGATTTATTTACAATTTGGAGACCACTGTATATACGGTAGACATCTTTAGTAGTTGTAATGTCAATGAAGCCTGTCTTGGGCACAGCACTCCATTTACTACAGTATTTATCTAACGCAGCACTTGTGAAGGCAAGGGCATACTCCAGCACACTTCCAGTATTCAAGTTAGCCTTGTATAAAAGATCTGTAGTACAGTCAAGGATGCCTGATTAACAACTGACGAAATACCAAAGGGCAGATAAGTTATATCTCTACAAGCAAAGGAGAAATGATAAAAATAAGAATAACTGGGAATGCCATCAAGAAAAAATGAAGTGTTCTAAGAGATGCAATGCGGGAAAAAAAAGGAGATTTTAAGGGAAAACAACAAAATGAAATAAAATAATTCATAACAGGATAATCAACGGGTCTTTTCTGTAGCCTGTCAAATCCACAAGTTGAAACATCTTTTGGCATAACACTGACCTATCGAAAATTTCCTTAAAAGAGAATTACTGAGAAAGGCCGCACCCATGCTGTAACCCCACTGACTCATTTCTCCATGACTTGGGAGGAAAAAGCAGACAAGAAAAACAAAGATAACTGGGAATGCCATCAAGAAAAAATGAAGTGTTCTAAGAGATGCAATGCGGGGGGAAAAAAGGAGATTTTAAGGAAAAAAAACAAAACGAAATAAAATAATTCATAACAGGATAATCAACGGGTCTTTTCTGTAGCCTGTCAAATCCACAAGTTGAAACATCTTTTGGCATAACACTGACCTATTGAAAATTTCCTTAAAAGAGAATTACTGAGAAAGGCTGCACCCATGATGTAACCTCACTGACTCATTTCTCCATGACTTGGGAGGAAAAAGCAGACAAGAAAAACAGAAGCGCTTTACAGTTTTTTCTTTCTAGTGTCAGATAGTTAAAAGAGCAGAAAAGAACCAAATATCAAGAACGTCAGATTGACATTGCCTCATCTAAGACGATACATTTTCATTATTTTCCTGACCGGCGGGTGTGCTGACAAGACAACCAGGAAATAAAGACAAAATCTTTAAAAGCTTTCATGGATGAATTAATTGCTCTTTATATCAAAAACAAATAAGATTCCATTACTGCCATCGATGTTCCTGATCAAAATAACTTGCTAGACAGCAATGCATTTTGCACCAACCTAATAATATAACCGTTTTAGTTTTACCTGGACAATTTTCCTTCTTATAGTTATAATTTCCTTTATTCCTTCAACTTTTGGGCAATTCCGTATAATTAATCATATGTCCTGATTTACAAGATCACACAACATTGTTGTTTTTTGATAGCATCAAGTGCATATGTACAGTTGGCCAAAAAAAATGCATATGTACATATTATACTTCCGGTGCTAATAACACATATCTAAGAGCATACCTGCAGCTTCAGCTTGTTTTGCCATGATGTGGAAAGAATTAGGATTTGGGCATCCAGGGCTCGACACCATTGCAGCAGTTGTTGATTTAAAGAGACTAACAACAGGGCTGTCTCCACCATCATGAGCATTTAATACTTGTCCGTCTGCACCAGGAACCAAGCCCAACCAAGGAGCAGTTTGCATGAAGTGCATTGCATCTGTTTCTCTCTGTCAAGCAAGCAATGTATTCATTGCTAAGATTTGCAACCAAAGTAGCCAGCAAAGAGAAACTATTTTGCTTTAGGAAAGAAATTGATGAGAAAAGAAATCAATACACCAAAAGAGGACATATACAATTTAAACAACGGAAAATCCAATATTTCAAAATTATATCTAGAATGACTGGAAAAGTGGAAACAAAACGGGACATAATTTGATCATTATTTGTAAATCCAAAATCTTTATAGACAGAACCAATCGTTAGTTCCCAACCATGGGTCGAATGGAATCCTATACATAAATCAGTTAATAAAAGAATAGAAAAAGCTTTTATTGTGTCGCTTAAGTTATATAAGAATTCTTGAACCTAAGAGTTAAGAATAAAATAACCACTTAAAATAACAAAACAAATTATATTTGTTGAGAAGTGCAAAATTGTATTCATACAATCGTCTTGATCAATTGGATCGTTTCTTTGTAGATTGGAATTTTCCCAAACCCCCCTTTCTAAAAAAACCAAAAAAGGGGGGGGGCAATAATTTGCTCAAATGATGTTGCTAACTTCTTTGTAAATCCACGTGGGAAAACCCCAGGAGAAAGCCATTTGCTGAAAACCTGTTATATCCTTAAATTTAGAATCAAGAAAATTAGGAAGAAGCCTTCTAGAACCATAATCTGAAGTTCTAGATCAAGACACAGTCAAATTACTGAATATTACTTCTCATAAAAATAATCTGTTAAACATGATGGTATAAATAGAAAAACAACATAACTGACAACACCAGTTACACAAACAAATGACACAACCGACAATAACCACCCTATAACTTGCTAAACTGCCTAAAAAGATAAACATATATCAAATAAACATAACATACAGACTACATGCTTTCCTAAACAGAGCATCTCTTCCTTGAGTATACAAGAAGAGGACACGATATCCTAACATTACCCTCCCCTTGAAAATGAGCCTTGTCCTCAAGGCGAAAGGAAGGGAACTGGGTAGCAATGAGGTCATAGGATTCCCAGCTAGACTCCTTAAGAGGGCGATTTTTCTATTGAATCAGCAGCTGCACATCTGAATCATCAGTTATCCTTGATTTGAGGACTCGTTCAGGTTCCAAAAGTAATTCCCAGTCAGCGTTAATTGGTAGAGGGGACAATGGAGTAGAGGCATCAGAACCGTGAGCAGGCTTGAGAAGTGAGAAATGAAATATAGGATGCACGCGAGATTCACGTGGAAGCTGAAGTTCATATGCCACAGAACCCACTTTTTGAAGAACCGGATAAGGACCAAAGTAATGGGGAGATGACTTTTCAAACTTCCGTTGGGAGAGTGATTTCTGTCTATATGGCTGAACTTTAAGGAACATGTTACCAGGAACAAAAGTAACATCCCTTCGGTGAGAATCTGCTGAATTTTCACTTGAGTTTGGGCAAAACTCAAATTATCTTTGATATTAGTCAAAACGGCGTCACGCTCTTCAAAAAATTCCTCCAAGTCATGAATTCTGGTGTCCCCTTTAACAAATGGCAGCAAGGATGGAGGATCTTTACCATATACAACCTTAAAAGGGGTGTAACCAGAGGAAGTGTGACAACCTATATTGTATGAGAATTCTGCCCAATGAATGAATTGACCCCAATGTTTTGGGTGATCTTGACAAAAACATTGAAGTTTGTTTCCAAACACTGGTTGATCACTTCCGTCTATCCATTGGTTTGAGGATAGCAGGAAGTGCTCATTTTCATAGTTGTACCACTCAAGCGAAATAACTCTTGCCAAAAAGCACCGAGGAAAACAGGATCACAATCAGAACTAACGGATTTGGGAAACCCGTGGAGACGAACCACTTCCTTGTAGAATAAGCTGGCAACAGATTTAGCTGAGAACGAACTTTGCATGCCTAAGAAATGGGCTGCTTTGCTGAAAACCAGTCCATTAGAATTAGGTAGACCAGTGATGAAATCCATTGAGATATCTTCCCAAATATGTTCAGGAATGGAAATAGGCTGCAAAAGACCTTCAAGTGCCTGCAGTACATATTTACCACGCTGACAAGCCTCACAATTCTGGACAAAGGTAGTAACTTCATCTTTCATGTCCTTCCAAAAGAAATATTGCTGCAAGTGTTTCAAAGTTTTGAGAACTCCACCATGCCTGCCAGTTGGAGTAGAGTGAGCCTCGGTTATAAGGGAAGTGGTGAGAGAAGAAGAAGCAGAAATTACCAAGTGATCTTTATAATATACTCTCCCTGAATTAAGAAAAAAGGGTGGCACCGACTGCAAATCAGATTGCAATGAAGTCAGAACCGATGCTTTGTAAGGATCCTGCTCCAAGAGGGAAGGAAGATCATCAAAGATAGATGCATGAGGAATGACGAGAGAAAATAATTCACCTAAATGTGGCATTCTGGATAACACATCAGTAGCCTGATTGGAAGGACCAGATTTGTAGATGATGGTAAAATCAAAGGGAAGCAGCTTAAGAATAAGCCTTTGTCGCTCAGGAGTGTAACATGCTGCTCTAGTCAGTATTTGAGGTTGAAATGATCCGTGTGAACTTCAAATTTACGCCCCAAAAGATAGTGTCGCCATTTCTATAATGATGAAACCAAGGCCAGAAGTTCTCTATTATAAACAGAGGTATGTTTCTTAGATGGAGACAACCATTTACTATAGAAAGAAATTGGATGACCGTCCTGTTGCAACACAGCGCCAATACCACTTGAAGAAGCATCACATTCAACTATGAATTTCTTTGAAGGAGCACTCACCAACACCTTTTGTAATTCTTGGAACTATCAAAGAGGTGGCATTCCATGTAAATCCATCCTTCTTGGTCATATCTGTTAATGGCTTAGCAATCTGACCATAATGCTGAACAAACCTGCGATAATAGCTAGAAAGTCCCAAGAATCCTGTGAGTTCTGAAATATCTTTAGGTAGAGGCCATTTATCTATTCCAGCAATTTTTTCAGGGTCTACTGCCACTCCTTTAGCAGAAATTATATGCCCCAAAAAGGAAATCTCAAGGTTGAGGAAGTCACTTGTAAAGATTGGCATAGAAAGCTTGCTGCCTTAAGAGTTGGAAGACAATATTGAGATGATTCATGTGATCCTGAAAGGTCCCGTTATAGATCAATATTTCATCAAAGAAAACCAAAATGAACTTTCTAAGATAAGGCCGAAACAGAGAATTCATAATAGCCTAGAAGGTTGCTGGGGCATTAGTTAGGCCAAAAGGCATCACAGTAAACTCATAATGCCCTGTATGCTTGCAAAATGCTGTCTTGGGTATGTCTTCTGGAAGAACTCAGATTTAGTGATAACCCAATCGAAGACTGATTTTTGAGAAAAAAGTAGCCCCATGTAGTTCATCAATCAACTGATCAACAGTAAGAATAGGATACTTATTTGGCATAGTAAGCCGGTTCAATTATCTGTAGTCAAAACAGAAACACCAAGAAGAAATTTTCTTTGCAATCAACAAGACAGGACTTGCAAATGAACTTACACTGGGTTGTATGAATCATTTCCTGAGTAATTCAGCCACTTGTCTTTTGATTTTATCCTTCTAAGAATAAGGATATTGATAAAGCCGAATGTTTGGTGGAATGGCTCCTGGATACAATGTGATCGCATGGTTCTTATCTCATATAGGTGGAAGTGTTTGAGGTTCTGCAAAGATATCTGTGTACTGCTGCAATAAGTCTTGTAGGATTTCAAATCACTAAACAATTTCCATATAGGTATAACTGCATAATGAAACCTTCGATACTTGTTGAGGAATTCCCTGAAGCTTGTATCACTTTCCATCAACCCAGAAAACCATGAACATCTTCTGCCAATTAGCTTCCACAATATTAAGTGAAACCAACCACATGATTCCTAGAACCATGTCAACATTGTCCAAAGTGAAAGGAAAGAAAGCATCCTTGATTGTCAAACTCGATACTGAAACTTTTAAATTTCTGCAAATAGAACAAGAAGTAACCATTGAACCATCTCGTACTTGAACGCCACAAGGAGGAAGCCGTTCTGTTTCAACACCCAAGTCAGTTATCAATTTGTAGGACACAAAGTTATGTGCCGACCCATTATGTATGAGAATTAACACCGGTTTGGATCCAACAATCCCCTTCACCTTTATAGTCGAAGCAGTTGAATTCCCTAGAATGGCGTGAAGTGAAATCTCTGCCACGTTTACATTGTACTCGATGTCTTCTTGCACTACACTGTCTTCATCAATGGCGTTAGTGATCTCCATTAATCCCAGTGATGAAGTCTTGCATCGGCTGGCTAGGAGAGAACTTTTCTCCACAGCGATAACAAAGCCCCTTTTCTCTTTGAAGTTGATGTTCGTTTTCTGAGAGAGGTGTTGCCGAAGTTGTCGAGTGATTAGCAGAAACTGACGCAATTAATGGCTTATTATAATCTGTAACAACTTGATTTGATATCAGATTTCGACTCCCTTGCTAGCATGGCGTATAAGCTTTATTATCTCTCTAATTAATTCCCCATTCATTGCCACATGGCGTCAAGAATCGCTGAGGACCGAAGGGTTTGTTGACTCTGAATTTTGGATTCAAATTCAACAGCAAGGCTTGTGGCTTTGTATACAATCCGTGGCTTTTGAATTTTGATGTCAGCCTTCAATTATTCCTTCAACCCATGAATAAATACCGCTAGTAAACAATGCTCCGACCATCCTTGAACTTGAGAAGATCGCTGAACAAACTGCTTTCGATAATCCTCAACCGATTGAACTTGAGAAGATCGCTGAACAAACTGCTTTCGATAATCCTCAACCGATCTTGTCTACTTGATATCACATAAGAAGATGTTAGGGTTTTAAAATTCTGCTGGGCCAAAATTGTCTGGGAAGATCTATATTAACTCATCCCAATAGCAAATGGTTCAGTTAGAAGAAACCTAGGTAAACACATCTAAGGCATCTCCTTCTAGGTTCATGGCCACTACTACTTTGAAGTCCTTTGGAGTCTAGTAATAGCGGAAGTATTTCTTTGCTTTCATCATCCACCCTTAGGATCTCCTCCTTCAAACTTTAGAAAGTCTACTTTAGTGTGACGCAATTTGTTTGGGTTTTTCTTCCACCAAGGGCTGTTGTACTCAACATCCCTAGAATCTTCAGTGTTCTTGCCTGTGTCTTTCCCCAATGACTCAATTACTATGGTGGAATTCTTTTGTTTCTGTTAGGAAATATTATGATAGCAAGAAATCAAGAATTAAGATATTAAGATCAATTATCATTAATTGTATTAATTGTAAGGATTCTCTCACTTGTGTATATATACCCTTGTGAATATGAATGAAATATACAATTTTCGGAGTACATATTCGTTCTACATGGTATTAGAGCATTAGGGTTCATTTTCTGACGAGCTGAATAGTGTGAACAGTGTGAGAGGGAGGATTAGGGTTCTGTCCATCGCGCCGCCCAGGGAGATTCAGCACCCTCCGATCGGCCCATCCCACCGTCGCGACCTTCATCTGCCGTGCGCATGGCCTTCACGCGCCACCAGACCTCCGCTGCCGGTTACACACGCCGGCGCGTGACAGCATTTTCCGGCGATTTTTTCGCCGTTGCTTGCTGCATTGTGCTTGACGTCGTATTCCCGTCCTATCCCCGCTGGTTTTGTGCTGTGGGTCCTTCATCTCTGCTGTTTGATTGGTGATTTATGCTCGTGGTTACTGTTCACTTCATGCTCTGGAGGATTTTCTGGCTTGTGTGGTAATTTGGTTCTTGCTTCTGATTTGTTTGGCTTCCTTAGCACCTTTGGGGGCTGTTTGGTGAGTTGCTTTGCCTTGTTTGGTTTTGCTAGCATACTTTGGCGAATATTTGGTTAGTATTTCTGTGTTGTTTGGCTTGGCTAGTACCTCTTTGGGATTGTACATCTAGTTTGCTGGTTGCATTCATTATATATGGCTGATTCTAAGGCTAATATTACTGCTGAAATTGTTCCCGTGATGTACAAAATCACTGATCACAAGTTGAATTGGACAAATTATATGGATTGGAGCAAAATCGTCCGTATGTATCTACTTAGTATTGAGAAGCAAGGACATCTGACTGAGGCTCCTCCCCTGGATGATCCTAAGATGGCATGGGCGAGAGCTTATGCCCGTTTATTCCTCTAAATTCAGAATTCTATCGAGAGTGATATCTTCCCTATGTTAGCCACTGTAATACCGTTAAAGACCTCATGGACTACCTAGAATTCCTCTACTCTAGGAAAGGAAATATTACCCGAATATACGATGTTTGTAAGGGGTTTTATCGTGCTGAACAGCAAGGCCGGTCTTTGAAGAACTTTTACATGGACTTTAAGCAGATGTATGAGGAGTTGAAGATGTTGATGCCACACGACTGATCTTCAGGCTCAGGTTGATAATATGGAAAAACAGGCCATTATTAGTTTCCTTACTGCTCTTGACCCGGCCTATAAGACAGTTCGTTCCTAGATTCTGTCCAATTCTGAACTTCCTTCACTTCAGGATGTCTATTCTCATGTCCTGCGTGCAGATAGTCTCTCCCACCCGACTCCTACTGCTAGTGCATTAGTTGGCCGTGGTCCCACTGATAACCGGTCCCAGAGCTTCTCAAAACCAAGAAATAGCTCGCCATTTTTATTGCAAAGAACCCGGGCATACCAAACGTTACTATCGCAAGTTACAAAATAAATTGCAACGTAGTGATGCTGCTCATATGGCTCAATCATCTGATCATCCTTATATGGCTCCATCCTCTGATACTTCTACTACACCGGCTGCACTTGCTACAGGTAACTGTGATTCGTGCCTGGCTACTGCTTCATCAAAGTGGATCATTGATTCCGGTGCCACTGATCACATGACAGGTAACCATCACTTGTTCTCTACATATGCACCTTACGCCAACCCCACTTCGATAACAAACGCCAATGGTTCCTCCTCTCGTGTCCTTGGATCTGACACTGTTACCCCTACATCTTCTGTTTCTTTGTCATCCGTCCTTAATGTGCCTGATCTTGCATTTAATCTTCTATCTCCTTGCAAACTTACTCGCCAAATGAACTGTTTGATCCAGGATCTTACGACGAAGTGGATTATTGGTAGGGGCTATAAAGCAGGCGGTCATTACTTTCTTGCTGATACGGTACCGCGTTCTGGTGGTTCGTCCCCTTTTGATGTTCAATGTCGCCTTGGTCATTTGTCGTTGTCGTCATTGAAGAAATTGTATCCTCAGTTTCATCATGTGTCGTCTTTAGAGAGAGTCGTGTCAGTTTGCCAAACATCACCGTGTTCATCTGACACCTCGCGTCAATAAACGGGCTACGTCCCCTTTTGATTTGGTTCATTCTGATGTTTGGGGTCCGTGTCCATGTCTGGTTTCAAGTATTTTGTTATGTGTGTTGATTTTTCTCGAACTACCTGGTTATACCTAATGAAAAGTCGTTTTGAGTTGTTTTCTCACTTTTGTAACTTTTGTGCTGAGATCAAAAATCAGTTTGGTGTCTCTGTGAAAACATTGAGGAGTGATAATGCTAAAGAGTATTTTTCCGCCAAGTTTCATGACTCTATGCTTACCCATGGCATGATGCATCAGTCCTCCTGTGCCGATAACCCCGCCCAAAATGGTGTTGCCGAAAGAAAGAACCGACACTTGTTAGAAGTTGCTCGGGCCTTGATGTTTCAAATGCACATTCCAAAACCGTTTTGGGCTGAAGTTGTGTTCACAGCCTGCTTCCTTATCAATCGTATGCCAACTCCTATCCTTCGTGGTGACATTCCATACACTACCCTGTTTCCTTCTAAACCCCTATTTCCTATTAACACAAAAATATTTGGCTGCATTTGTTTTGTTCGAGATGTCCGTCCTATAGTTACCAAACTTGACCCAAAATCTCTCAAGTGTGTCTTCCTTGGCTACTCTAGAGTTCAAAAGGGTTATAGATGCTACTCTCCCAGCCTTCGACGCTATCTTGTCTCTACAGATGTTACCTTCCATGAGACCACTCCGTTCTTCCCTGTGTCTACTATGCCCCCTTCCTTGACCACCCCTAACGGCCTTGATGACGTATTGGTCTATGAGGTCTGTTTACCATCTGTGCAAGCAACTGTGCCAGATCCAGGAAAACCCCCCATCCATCATGTTTATCGGAAGCGTCCCAAGGAAAGTAATGTTGTCACTTATGTTTATGACCCACTAATGGTACCCGCTTCAGCGTCTAATCCGGATTCAGTCCCTTCCACTCCTGCCTTTGAGTCAGATCAGCCCACCGTCCCCGACACCTCTGATAATGACTTGCTCATTGCTCTCCGCAAAGGTAAACGCTCTTGTGCCTATCATATTTCCTCTTTTGTTTCCTATAATCATCTTTCTCCTCCATCCTTCTCATTCATAGCTTCTGTTGACTCAATTACCATCCCTACTACTCTCCACCAGGCCTTAGCCCATCTAGGTTGGTTTGCTGCTATGGAGGACGAAATAATGGCCTTTGATCAAGCAGGTACCTGGAATCTTGTTGATCTACCTCTAGGAAAGAAAGCTATTGGTTGCAAGTGAGTATTCGCCATCAAAACTAAGGCCGATGACACCTTAGAACGCTTGTAAGCATGGCTCGTTGCCAAGGGCTATGCTCAGACCTACGATGTTGACTATTCTGAAACCTTCTCCCATGTGGCAAAATTGTCCTCTGTCCGTTTATTTATTTCACCGGCAGCCACTTATGGTTGGGAACTTCATCAGTTGGATGTCAAAAATCCCTTCTTGAATGGTGATCTCCTTGAAGAGGTTTACATGGAGCAACCACCTGGCTTTGTTGCTCAGGGGGAGTGTGGGAAGGTATGTCACCTTAACAAATCACTATATGGCCTAAAACAGAGTCCTCGTGGATTTAGCACGGTAGTTAAGGACTTTGGTCTAAATCAGAGTAAGTGTGATCATTCTGTGTTTTATCAGCAAACAGAAGCGGGCTTGATCCTATTAGTGGTATATGTTGATGACATTGTTATTACAGGGAGCAACGCATCTGGAATCTCATCACTAAAAGCCTTCCTGAATTCTCATTTCCAAACGAAAGATTTGGGTAGTTAAAATATTATCTTGGGATTGAAGTTTTGAGAAGCAAGAAAGGTATTCTTCTGACGCAGCGGAAACATGTTCTAGATCTGTTAAAGGAGACAGGAAAACTTGGGGCAGCCCCGAGTAGCTTTCCTATGTTTCCTAATCCTTTTTTGGAAATTCATGATAGCATACCATTTGATAAACTACCAGAAAATGTAAGAACCAAGGTTGACCCTGAGAAGATTAAGCCGTTTGCCTACCCTGAGAGATACCGTAGATTGATTGGGAAGTTGAACTATCTCACGGTAACTCGTCATAATGTTACATTCCCAGTAAGTATGCTGAGTCGATTCATGACAGCACCGACTGTGGCTCATTAGGAAGCTTTGGAGCATATCTTATATTACTTGAAGGGGTCACCTGGTCGTGTTAAACTCTATATAGATCATGGTCACTAAGATTGAATGTTTTTGTGATGCGGATCATGCTGGGTCAAAGTCTACCAGGAGATCCACTACAAGATACTGTGTGCTTGTGGGAGGAAATCTAGTGTCCTGGAGAAGCAAGAAGCAGAATGTGGTTTTGAACTCTAGTGCCGAAGCTGAGTATAGAGCCATGGCTCAGTTGGTACAGGAGATTGTGTGGATCCACCAGTTAATGAAGGAAGTTGGCCTTACCACATCATTACCTGCAAAATTGTGGTGAGATAACAAGGCTGCTTTGCAAATAGCTTCCAATTCTGTGTTTCATGAACGAACGAAACACATTGAGATCGACTGTCATTTTGTACGTGATAAAATCAAGGAGAACTTCATTGCTACGGGACATTTGAGGTCCAGCAACCAATTGAGTGATGTTTTAACTAAGGTACTAAATGGGACTCAGGTTGATTACCTTTTTAACAAGTTGGGCTTGATTAACATCTACGCTCCAGCTTGAAGGGGAGTGTTAGGAAATATTATGATAGCAAGAAATCAAGGATTAAGAAATTATGATAGCAAGAAATCAGGGATTAGGATATTAAGATCAATTATCATTAATTGTATTAATTGTAAGGATTCTCTCACTTGTGTATATATACCCTTGTGCATATGAATGAAATATACAATTTCCGGAGTACATATTCGTTCTACTTTTTCTTCCACCAAGGGCTGTCGTACTCAACATCCCTAGAATCTTCAGTGTTCTTGCCCGTGTCTTTCCCCAATGACTCAATTACTATGGTGGAATTCTTTTGTTTCTTCATCTCTTGCATGTCAGTATCTAAACTCTATAGTTTACTCACAATGTAGGATAATTGTTGTGCCATCGGGTCTGGAATTGAGGGAGTTTCGTTTTCATTAAGTTTTGAAGACTCAGCCTCATGATTCTGGGAAATAGAATCTGTGGACTGATGTTTCTTGCGAGTGCTGCCCATGATTCCACAATTTGGCCAGAGATCAATGCTCTGATACCAATTTGTTAGATCCTTAGATTTCGGATCAAGAAAATTAGGAAGATACCTTCTAGAACCAGAATCTGAAGTTCTAGACCAAGACAGAGTCAAACTACTGAATATTACTTCTCATAACCATAATCTGTCATACATGATGGTATAAATAGAAAAGCAACATAACTGACAACACCGGTTACACAAACAAATGACACAACCGAGAATAACCTCCCTATAACTTGCTAAACTGCCTAAAAAGAGAAACATATAGCAAATAAACATAACATACAAACTACATGCTTTCCTAAACAAAGTGCCTCTTCCTAGAGTATACAAGAGGAGGACGCGATATCCTAACAAAACCACAGGGCAAGATTTGTACTTTTAACTCATTATGCATTGCTTAGGTGTCATGAATAATATTTATGAAAAATGTTTGGTATTTGTAATTCTGCCATTCTTTTTTTGGTGCATACCTAAAAACCCAGGCATTCAAATTAAGGAGAACCATATCATGATAATGCCGAACAATATCATTTTAGTATCCATAATCATACAAGCTACTATATATAGTTAAGGGCACAAGGTTACCAACCAACACAATATCTAGAAGCCCCATCCAGTATAATACACTTCCAATCTCTTTAATTCCACGGAGAACCTCTGCTTTCAGCTCAGACTTTGTCCCCCAATTAAGATGTTCTTTAACAAGTCTCACACAAGCTGCAACAAAAATAACCAGAGAATTAATTCCAAATACTTGGGTATGAAATTCAGTGACAGGCTATATAAAAGCATCATCATTGTTGATATGACCGTGAGTTATGATAATAACCATGAAATTTTTTTTTTTTTAAAAAAGGTAATAATAAAGATTAAGATGCGTCAATAACTAATAAAGATCCAAATATTTATTATCATCTTAACAATTGTATGCAAGTGTCAAAATTCAGGTATCAAGGATCAGTCGTACAAAATTGATGGTGCTATGCATATGATATAGGTTGGGCGGTTGAAACAAAAAAAAAAACATCAGTAGTTATCAATACGTTCACATACCTGTCACACCTCCATCAAAAGGCAGAAGTCCAATAGTTTTCGGCAATGATTCTTGCAATCCAGTGATCATTGGTTCAATCAAAGTTATCTGAGAATAGCACAAATAAAATTTTGCTGACACATGCCCTTTTTCTTACCCCGGATCCAATTATATCAATGCACAAGGATGCATCTGTACGCATGTGCATGTGCCTATATGCATGTTTGTCGGGCTCCTACATGACCTTTACCAGTCAATATTTTTAATCCCCCTCACTTTTCCTTCGTTTCAGTCACACTTCAAAAGACCCATCAGGAAATTACAGAAGTTAGATGATCTGACTAATATGCTAATTTACACAAGCATTTGGATGGAAACTAAGACAGTGTGACATGCCTAGGTCCCACAAAGAATAGTAGGAATGTGCTCTGTAAGACACTGCGGTTCTCTGACATTTTCTCGAAGTCAAGGAATCTGGGCTAGCAAAGTTGTCAAAAAAAGCAGTCCACTCCTATATCCTAGGAGCCAATTCATTGATTTTCCAGCTTAAGCAATGACTTACAGTCCTTCAGGTCACAGGTTGACTTCCTGTTTTTGTATTTGTTTTTGGGCCAGGGGGAGGGATTGGTGAGGAAGTGATTGATACTTGAGGAACATGTAGTTTAAACTTTAAAGAACTAGTAGTTACTAGATAGAAGAGTACGAGTTAGACTGTTATGACAGCAAGGATAGAAACTAGATTCCCAATTATTCGTGCCATAAACAAGAGTCAAGTGGGAATGAAAATGTCATGGAACTGTTGCAAAAAGAATTCTTACTTTGTCCACTCCAAGAAGTCCAATGTTGGGGGCTTACATATATTTGTTGTAGATTGATGAGAAACTCTGGGAAAATCACAAGGGCACAAACAAGAAGCTAGTTCATGAGGTTTGGAACCAATATCCCAAGCCTCTAGTAGGAGACTCAACTCTTATACCTTGCAATTCGGTCCGAACATGGTCCAACTTAATCCCCGTTTCACAGTACAAATGTAAAGAAAAAAGAGAATCTAGAGACGAAGGACCAAAAGATTTCACCAAAGAAGCAAACAGCAAAATGCAATAAATATATTCACAACGTAAAATAGTGTAGCATGAAAGGTAGCCAAAATGCACGACACGAAACTGAAAAACCTAAAGCTCCATCGTATGACATACCTTGTTGGATATGTGATCTAGAAGAGCTCGAATGAGCCAAGGTAATGATCTGGATCCTAGAAGTCGAGCAATTGAAAGCATGTGAGGTATTCCAAAGAATCCACTATGCAATCGTGCAAAACTTTGATGAGCAGAGTTCAAATCCTACCAGAAACAAAAAATATTGTGAGAAACACACATGTCATTAAGCAAAAGAAAGAAAAACATTATTTTATGACTTTGACAAGCAGTCTTTCAGCAAATAATATAGGTAGCAGAAACTTCAAGAAGGTACATCCATACACACACACAAAGTATTTAGGAGAGAGGAAAGCCAAAATAAACAACTAGACAAATAAGATAGTTTTGAATAAGAAATGGGGAAAAACAGAAGGAATAAGTAAGGTGCGGGGCACTAGTTGCTCTCAAACAATATTATAATTGGTTTTATTATTACTGATTGCAGATTAAAAAAGATTAGATAATAGATAAAAAATAATTTTTAAAAAAACATGAGTCATGCTTACTTTAGTGCCACAATAGAAATTAGGCTTGGCAGAGGGTATGGATGGCTTCTGTAGAGGAGTAACCTTCATTGATCGGATAAAACGTTGAGTGGTATTGCAAAGAATGAAATTGGGCAAGAAATCACTTTGCATCTCTGACCAAATCTAGCATACACACAAACAAATAATATGTTAAGCTCAGAAATGGCTCAAGTTACGCACTTTCATATACCATGCAAATATTGATTTCTAATTTGGCATAGTAGCAAAACAATCTTCATATGCAGAGGGAAGAAAGACAAACACCTGAGAGGCCAGTCGACTAGAAAAGGACACGAGAGAAATGTTCTCTTGCATTTCATTCAACATGAGACTAAAGCAATCTATGGAAAGATATCTAGACAGTAATTCATGGGCATGTTTTAAGACATCCAATAAATTCTCTAGCTCCTGCAATAAAATAGTTGTGTTGCTTCAGTTACTGATTCTTAAAAATAAAAAAACATCCGCTAAGGTTGATCATGGAAAGTACAAAAGTAAACCTACTAACCACTATGGCGCACAGGTCCTGACACTCAAAACGATCAAAAAGAAACTCCAGATTTTCACGGAAAACCTTGCTCATCCTTTCAGTGATCAAACTTCGCAGGTTGATTGTTCTCCCAAGGAGCTGTGCATCATAAAATTGTTAGAAAAATGCAAAGTTAATGGGAGGGATCCTGTTCTGGCAATAGTGGTAAGCAGGTACATATCTGAGGAATCTTTATGATAAGTGTTTGTCTGTGCACGCAATGCATCTGACTTGTAGATCAGGTATATGTTTATTCCTATTCAAGCTAAATTCACTATTATATGTGAAATTAGTGACGACTGAACCTCTTCAGATACTTCTGAGTTCAATTCTTCAAGTTTTGATGACGACAAGAATTGGAGTTAACACTGAAACAATATATTTAGTAACCAAATAAACTACAAAGACATCTTCTCTTGAAGAGCAATGTTTTTGAAGACTTTGACAATTGAGGGAATTGTAATTAGGTTACGATTTTAGTATTTATATTACAAAGTTAGAGAGGCAGAATTTGTCAAACACTTATTGCTCCATTATGATAATTCTTGGGATGTGTTGTGTCATGTATATTATGAGGTTCTTGCTCTGTGAGGATAAAGCCAAGAGATACCTAAATCACCACTACACATGATAACTCTTAGCCGAAAAACTAATAGAAGAACTTTTATTAAGTAAGGAGGCTTTAAGCTTGCTAAAGCAGGGTATCCAGAAGATTGATGTATCTTGGTGAATTGTGTGGTATCTTGAGGGGAGTGAAAATGATGTGCTTAAACTGCATAATTCTTGTGCATATATTTGTTTTCATCATCCCTTTTTGGGCTCGTGATAAAAATTTGCTAAATTCAAAAAAATGTTGACAAGGTTGACAACTTCTAGCTTACACTTCAATGCACCAAGTCAAATCATAGGAGGTCAGCACTATTGAAGTAATTAAAACTTAACCTTGACTTTAGTCATCTTCAGCAGCATATTGAACCTCATAGGCTGTACAGCATACTTTTCGGCATTGTCTGAGGTGAAGAGGAAAGAAGGATCAAGCAATTCACTGCAGTGTTTGCAAGCAACATAAGAAGTTTGAAATATATCAACAAAAAAGGTGAATAACCAAGAGAGGAAAAAAGAGCACACCTTGCTGCCCAGCTTTTATAATATGTGAAAATAGTTTCACATAACTTTGAAACAAATATATCAAAACAATGGTCCACCTGTTAAGAAGTTCATGTAAAACAATTTAAGAATAAGCTGGCACATGTGAAACCTGTTAGGAAATATATGTTAGGGAATATATTGTAATTAATATAGAATCAATTAGTAAATCAGAGATTATAGGGAATATGTTGTAATTAATATAGAATCAATTAGTATCCCCATCAATCAGGGATTATGATTAGGAAATCATCATTAAGAGCCATTATCACTGAGGCTCTCCCCTCTTGTATAAATATACCCCATCTGTACATTTAATAGATAAAACTTTCAGATTATATTCTTATCATCTGTTTACAAACCCATTTGTATTACTTCCAAGAATTAAGCCCTTTATTTCAGTACATTTAACTTGTCCACACTTAAAAGAAGCTGCACAACTTATTGAAGAATTTTCAGTGCCTCGTGCGTTGGGTTAAAAATGGATTATACCTCAGCCTCAATTTCATCATAGAGAAACCGTTGCTTCAGCACCACCAACGCTTGCTGTGCTGAATCATTGTAGACGTCAAATGGCATCAGAACACTCTCCAGAAGCCCACTATTTGGTGACTCAAGTACACAATCCACCAACATCCAGGGAAGAGAGCACTCAATTGGAAACTAAAGGGAGCAAAATTACAATTTTTAATTCGAGGAAAGGGGAGAAAAACGCACACATGTGAGCAGAAATGGAAAGTAGAAAGGCCACAACTTTAGATCTAGATGCTAGAAAGAGAATTCTCTAGTGAAAAAAGGAAACTTTGAGCAAATGCAAATATATAGATATACATATTGACAGAGTTGATATATATGGAAAGCCATCAGCAAAGACGAAGAAAGATCAAGGTATATGCAACTTGTTACAATAATTATTCATTTCTTTAGACAAAACACATTGCCTTATCCAATATGGAAACTGGTTTCCATCTTACTTGAGAAGTCTACTGGGAAGCTAACAATATCTAGTTTAGGGTGTGGGCAGAAGTGGCAACTATACAACACATTCTCAGTAGTAAAATCATTAACTACTAAAGGGAAAAAAAAAACAGAATAATTATATGTCAAACAAGCCATAAGTACAGTAATTTGCAGGTCCTTGACTAGTCAAGCTCGTGGATAGGGATGGAAGCAGGCTAGGCCCTTATCAAGGCCTACAGCCTAGGCTACTTTAAGCCTAGCCTAGCCTATTTACTAAGAGGCCACACTTAGGCTTAGGCTTATTGTCAAGCCTATTTAGGCAAACAGGCTAAGCTTATTTTTATAAGGCCTAACTTACAAGCCTACAGGTCTAGCCTATTTTATAAATCATTTATAAATTGCTAACTTAGCCTTAACCCTAAGTTTCACATCACATTAATCACCCATAAGCTCAAACCTTTCATTCATTAGCCACTTACCTCTCCCTCTCTTCTCTTTGATCACTTAAGACGGCAACACTAGCTCACTCCCTCTCCCTTGATTTATGTTGTTTGCTAAAACATAATAAATGCCATAAGTTTATTTTAGTGATGCCCAAATAAAATATTATAATCTTAGTATGAGAAGTTTGTCTTAGTTTTTACGGAAAAAGCAAAAGAGGTAAAATCCATTTTTACATGTCATATGTTGTGCTTGGTTGATTTTAGAAAATATACCTCCTTAGTCAAAAAATGGTTGGTTTTTCTTATTTTTATTTGCTCAAACAACTATTGGCATCAAGCTTTTAAATAGGCTTGAAGGGTTGCATATGGCTTTGGAGGGTATAGACTTTTGAGCCTATTTAAAGGCCTACATTTTAAATAGCCCTATAAGAAGGCTTCAGGCCATGTTAGACCTTTTGAAGGCCCAAGCTTGAATCTAAAAAAAAGCCTATACACACACTCAAGCTCAGACCCAGGCTTTAGATTTTTGTCTCAAGCTTAGACCTATTTAGTTAAAGCCTAACCTAGCCTATTCCACCCCTACTCATGGATGAAGTGGTTCACATAACATCATCCCTATTACCTATTGAACAATACAGGTCTCAAATCTGAAACTAATAAGAACGATGAGGATATATAATCTTGAGGCAAACTAGCAATCATAACCAAGAAGCTTAAGCTATTTTGGTGATACAGATGAGCCCAAGCAAAAATCTATACAAAAGTTAACATTGAATCAAAGCCGACAAGATTTAGGAACCTCACATGGGACCAATAAGATTCAAAAGCACAAATCTAGGACAAAAAAATGCTATGACCTAAGGCCTTTAAGACACCGAGAAGACAAGCCTAAGAAAATAGGAAAAATAAAGAAAGAAAGAAAGGAAACAAAAGAGGAAATGGGAATCTTGGAAAATGGAAGTCCCACATTTAAAAGTAATAGAAGAGAGTAAGGGTACACAAGCTTGTAGCAATCCTAACCAAGTAGCTTAAACTATTTTGGTGATGTGGACAAGTCAAAACACACAACTAAGAAAGTGTTCTCGGAACAAATTCCTCTGAGCAGTCAAAATGCAATATCTTGCAAGTATCTTGGAAATTTTTTTGGTTGCTCCAGCTTCAGGATACTTGTGGAACTTATCAGAGAAGTTCGTTTCAACTACCTCAATTCCTTGTATTAATATGATCACAATAACGCCTATTGAATGATCAACCGATAATTAAGCACGTGCTTAAGAAGAAAACTGCGGTTCAGAAAAATAGAAAATTTTCATATATGTGCACACAAGACTGTATTTATTTACCTGAATTACTCGAGAAGACTCCAAGTAAAATTCTCGAAACCATAAGAAACCAAGGTCAGTCAATGTTGCAACAGTGACTGCAAGCATGATCAACTTAAGAGTCAATAAAACTGAAGCATGTACTGTCACCAAAGGAGAAAAAAATAAAAGACTGAAGCATGTACATGGCTAGAAACCAAAGCATTCTATACCACTTATAAGTTCAGAAATATATTAAAGAGTCAAAAGATTTCAAGATAGTTTCCAAGAACACCACCATGATCATCTAGTTAGTTTATATAAACATCACAAAAGGATACAATTTAAAAGCCAAATCTTAAGCCTGTCTTGGATGTTGTAAAAGGAAAACTCCTCACCATCCAATTCACATAATCGTCAATGGCCAAAAATGCATCATGCAACAATATAGAACCCCAAAAAGATTCTGATGTAGCCACTAATCTTATGATGAAAGCAGAATCTAATTCATTGTATGGTCCTGCACTTTTTTAAATATCAATTCGCCCTCTCAGATAATTTAATTATTTGGCAACAGTGAACACATTTTTTACATCCCTAATTTCTATTTCCAAGGGTTGGACCAGCTGCCCTTTTGTTCTGTAGATAACAAAAACGAGAATGTGTAGTCCCAAGTTGGTCGGATGTGCAACTAAGTGAAACCAACGATGAACCCCCATTTAATAATTTAGCCATTGCTGTAGCACCAATAACCACATGTTCAAGAATTCTATCGCTGCCAATGCCCATTAAAAACATCGTTTCCCCACAAGGTACTGTGACCTGTGTTTTGTACATACTTTAAGCCCCAATAACTTATGTGCAAGGAGGAATATTAGAATTAGAAATACTAATAAAACCAAGTCATTTCTGAGAGTGGAGGCCAAAGAATTTTCTTGTATTGGTCATGGAAAAAAGGTACACAATATATACAGCATGTACATTGAATGTTACAACAACAATCGAGCCTAAGAATCAGGGATTAGGAATAAACCTAATACAGAATAAGAGGAGAAAGGAAATAAAATAAAACCATATAAATCCTAAGAAATGTTGGGATTTCCACAATTTCTGCTTTCATCTATCAAATATTATGCCAAAAAAATAAGAATATATTTTCTGACTGAGGCATTTCACACCTAAGAGTTTAATCTATCAAATAAGAATATGCCAAGAGAATGAGTGATTCACATGCAAACTTTGATACATGATCAGCCTTAGAACTTTACCTGTATAGTCGAGAATATGAAGGAAAAAACCAAGCTTGTAGAAAAATGTCTCCAGTTGTTTTAAATCGTTAACAGGAATTTCTGAAGCACTATTGCCAAAAAGGCCACCTGGCCTCCTAAGGTTCCCACCAGAAACCACCTCATATATTAAGAACTGCAAGCAGTGCACCTGCATCAAAGCAATTATTTTAGCAGTTATCTCCACAAACGAAAACAAACACGTGAATTCGCCAAAATAATTCATGAAGTGGTTGGTGCCAGAACATACAGCATGTATCATAACTTCAGATAAACCATATATGTATCAATGTGTAAACAGGACCTCAGAGTTCAAGTGAGCGGATTATTAATAATGCCCAAACTAATAATTAATGGACATTTAGAAGTAAGTCGTACAAATGCAATTGCATAATGTTGGCAATTCATGGGTAATTTTTAGTACATTTCTAGGTTTATGTCATCGTATTCCATCACATGGCCGATGAAAGAAGCACGAAGAACGCACTGGGGCCTGCTCATTGGAAGCTGGTCAAAAAGTTTAATTTTTGTCAAGTATTATGGACAATGTCAAAGGATGAATCCCTTTATTTAAGTTGTTTCATATTTTCATTTTATTTGTAACAAATTACATTGTTCAACTTAAAGAGAAGTGTTAGGAAGTATTAGAAATACAGCAATCTCAGAGGTTAAAAAAGTCCCAAAAAAGTTACTAGCAGTGCATTCAAAGTAAATGGGACATGCCTATTAGCTTGGTCATAGAAGGTTATTAAACCGGAACCGGTCAGGTACTGGGTTAAGGGTCAGTGGGTCAGACCGGAGTCAAACCGGAGCTAACCCGGGACCAAACCGATGAGAAAATGAAGATTTTAGGCTTATTAATATGAAATTATAAAAAAAAATAAAAACTGGTTCACTACCCGGACCGGACCAGTTTCCTGCCCGGGCCAGTCCGGGTTTAATAACCCTGAGTGTTAGTGTAAGTAAAGGTTGGGCATCGATATGATGTACACTGTCAGTGAATCTCTCTGATATCTAAGAAAAACAATCAGAACAAACCTACACCAGTAACACCTTCCTTCATTCAGGAAGAGGAGATCCCAAGGTAGAGTCTCCATAATTATACCAGCCTCCATCTCATTTTAGAGAGTAGGAGGTTCATCGAAGGTAGCTTGCCCTTTTGTTTTCTGTATATACTCTTTTGATTCATTGATAGATACATTCTTTAATTCCAATAAAAGTGTCCATAGTTCTCCAGCCCATAAGCTCCTCTGTTTGATTCTCCATAAGAATGCAGCACCTTCACTTCCCATCATCATTCCAGCAACATATCAGTTTCTCTTTTCCTCTAACTTTAGGTCCCTAAAATTCCCAACATACTGATTCAACGCATAAACTACTGCGACATCCCCTCACGGCCTCTCCTAAATCTTTTTTATTTTACTCAAGTTTCCCCTTTAGATTGAAAGCCTATTCAAAGCTTCCTTAACCAGAGAAGATATGCAAGAAATAAGATTAATCTTATGTGTAGCTTTTTTAGATTACAAGTGAGGTCACATGCAGAGGGCAGGAGATGGAGAACCAGTAGAAGGAAAGGGCAAGTGGAAGGAGAAAGAGAGATAATGAGAAAAGAAGGCGGAAGAGAAGGCAGAAGGGAATAATGGAAGACAGAGGTAACTGATACTATTTTCAAATCAATGAGATCGACGACTAGCGCCAGGACTGGTAATAACAAGCCCCAAACATACCTAAAAAGGAGAAAATAAAACAAAACACTTAAGCTTCAAGAGTTACAAGGTGCATTAATTAAATAAACAACAAAAGTTCCAAGGTGAGTCAGATATTCATAGACATTGATTTTCCTATCTAAAGTAAGCCTGCCACAATGTCCCATCAGCAGGATGATCAAAATTTAGGAAAAAAGAGGGTGTTCAAGTATTTCTTTCATTTTAGAAAATCTTTCGCCACAATTTTATAGCACTTGATAGAAGGAGAATAGGAAATGATGCAAACCTGAGCTGCAGTTGGGGCAACTGCCCTTGGATAAAAGAAGTTTCCTTTGCTCTCTTCACCTCCATGCTGCGATGACTGTAACTCTGATTCTGACTTATTTGTATTTGCCATCCAATCGGCCGAAAGAGTCCGCATATCAGAAAGAATCCTGAAAGTAAGCACTTTAGTGAATATACAAGCAATCTAAAAATATTAAGGCAGGAAGCAAGTATTACATGGCACAGGTTTATCAATCATTGAGCCATTCCCGTGAAGGTAAGACGAAGCAGCAGATTTATTCAACCAAAAAACTCCACCAACAAGTTAATGATCATAAGATAAAACCGTTGCACATTATGTTTGAAATTAACTTCAATTGACGCAACATGCAGAATTTGAAAGCTAGCATTATAAATGGCATTTAGCTTCCAATGGCAGCAGGCCCAAAAAACAATTAAATACAATCATATAACGATGGCCACAACAGCCATTACAGCTATTATGTCAACCTCATGACTTAAGAGTGCATTATTGCGGAAATCCCTGAAGCCATCATGCCATTCAGTCATCTTCAACTCATAGACCCCTTGTTCATCACACTTCGAAAACTCTATCTGAAGTCTGAACTCCAATATATGTTATATGTGGACCTAATTTTCACAATCTCAGCCTCTCCAAATGAAGCTTCTGTTCTAAAAAAGAAAGCATACTCCCTAAACCTCATTGGTATTTATTTCTTCTCAAATATCAGAGCACTGGTGCACGCTAGTATAAGTTTCTCTTCACATGAAATTGTAACTTTTAGACACCTCCTGCTGACATGAAATAGCATTATAAACTATTTTGTACAATATGCCTCTCTTTCAACACAGTAGTTATTTGTAGTCCTTATCTCTTTTTTTTTTTTTGGTGGCATCAGGCAGTTAGGGTCTTTAACCCCCTAACCCGGAGACCCACCGGTATCCGGCGCCTTTTCCTGAGTCCCTAGCCTTCTACAACGAACCAAGTAACCCAGGGCAACCGACTAATCCGGAGCGGGGAATTTTTTAGGCACGCCCATGTAAGGTGCTTTGCACCAAGGACGGGTTCCCCCTACCACCAAGCGCGACTCCGAGTTCGAACTCGGGTCCGCCTGGGGAAGTGACAATTGCCTTACTACTGCACCCCAACGCTTGTTAGTTAGTCCTTATCTCTTTTGCATGTAAGCATCATGTGGGAACTATTTATAAAGCAAGGTGGAAACAGGCACATCCTTGGAGCTTAGAACATCTATAGGTAGCTTATGAAAAATGAATTTGGACATGATCAGACTTTCCCAAGTGTGCTTTTCATGAGCTGGCTCAATATAGTAAATTGTTTATGGGTTCAATATAGATCCTCACCCACTTCAAATCTTCCTAGAAACCACAGATGCAAGGCCAGTTAACCAAAGAAAAAACAGAGAAAGATTCATATGCACTTTGATGGCAAAACCCACAACCCCCGATCAGTGTCTTATAGTGTTATGATATTGAAAGAAAATAGAAATGTAGAAGAGAGGAGAGAACAGAAGTTGAGAGAGACGTAGAGAGAAGAACATAAGAGACAAAGAAGAGGAGAGAACATGTATGTTCTGAATAGCAATTCTCAGGTAATACTAATTAGTCTGATCGAAACACAATAAAGTAGGCTATTTATAATACCATAGCATGCCCATATCCTAACGGCTACTCAGATTAACTAGCTAATCATTACACAAGTATTAATCTTCTCACTTAAGTCCCTAACCCATATTTACATTTAAATCCCTACTAACATTCTGTTATATTCCATAACATCCCCCCCCCAAAAAAAAAAAAAACCCTTGTCCTCAAGGTTTGGCATAGGAAAATCAGGAAACTGGCTCTTGAGATTGAACAAAGAGATCCACGTAGCTTCCTCCTCTGGATAACCATGCCACTGAACTAACACTTCAATGATGATGCGGCGCTTTTTCCTTCCCACACGCTGGGTCAGAATCCTCTCTGGATACAAGGAAGTACAAACCGTAGGCTAGTCAATAGGAGGATCCTAGACTCGAGGGGCAACTCCAACTTGTAAGCTACTAGCCCCACCCTCTCCAACACTCTAAGGCCCATAAAACCTGGGAGCCAACTTCTAATTACTTCTAGTAGCTGCAGAAACTTATCTATAGGGCTGCAACTTAAGGAAAACCCATTGACCTACTTCAAACTCTCTATCCGATCTCTTCAAATCAGCCTTCTGCTTCATAGTATTAGCTGACCAGTACAAATGATACTTTAAAGCTGCAACCATTTTTTCCCTTGCTTGAAAACTTCTGTCCACCACTTCTACTATAGCAGATCTAGGCACATAGGGAACATAAACCAAAGGCTTTTGACCATACAAAAAAGCTCATAGGGCCTTGGTTGAAGTGTGGAAAGTTGTATTATACCACCATTCCACCAAAGACACCCATTGGCACCATTCCTTAGGCATTTCCCAAGACATACAATGTAAGTAAGATTCTAGGCACCTATTAAGTACCTCAGTTTGGCCATCACTTTGAGGGTGGTAGGAAGATGAAAGACTTTGAGAAACTCCTTCCAAAAGTTGCTTAGGAAGAGAGGATCTCTATCACTAATGATCTCCACTGGTGTACCATGCAACTTATAAACTTGATCCAGGAAAGCTTGTGCCAAGTTAGAGGCCGAATAGGGGTGAGAAAGAAGAATAAAGTGAGCATATTTACTCATCCGATCTACAATGACCCAAATGACCTCTTTCCCTCCAAATTTAGGCAACCCCTTTTTAAAGTCTATTGAGATACTCTCCCAAACTTTACTTGGGATTGGTAATGGCTTCAGCAACCCAGGTGCAGCAACAGTTTCATACTTGCACCTTGCACATGTATTACACCCCTTCACAAAATCCTCCACATCCTTATGCAGGTTTTTTCACCAAAACACACCCTTAATCTTGTACTAGGTTCCCTAAACCCTTAAATGACCCCCTTAAGGGCTAGCATGAAGCCATTACAGTATTCTTTGCTTCAAACCAACATCATTACCAACCACTAAGCAATTATTCTTCCTCAAGTGCCATCCCAAGAGTACTTCTTAAGCACCCCATCCTTTGCCTTTACCTCAACTAGAACAGCAACCATATCACTATCAGATTCCCAACTCCTCTTAATATCATTTACCAACTCAAGTGAAGTAGTATCAAAAGAAATCTGCAATAATTGAGAAGCAAGCAGTCTAGACAAAGCATCAGCCACAGTATTATCATTCCCCTTCTTATATTGTATCTCAATCATATCCCATAAGTTTAGCTATCCAATACATTTGAAATGGGGTCTTCAACTTCTGCCCCAGCAAGTACTTGAGACTTTGCTGATCAGTTTTAATAATAAACTTAGTGCGCTCTTGATACTGATGCCAATATTCAATAGCATGTACCACAGCCAACAATTCCTTCTCATATATAGAAAGATTTACATGTTTAGGAGCTAGAACCTTACTGAAATAAGCTAGTGGCTTACCTTGCTGCATTAACACAGCATCAATCCCCACTCCAGAAGCATCTGTCTCCTCCACAAATTCCATAGAAAAATCAGGTAGGGCCAAAACAAGTGCTGAAACCAATGCATTTTTCAGCTTGCAAAAAGCGTCACTTGCTGACTCATTCCATTCAAACACATCTTTCCTCAACAAGGTCAGTGGTTTTACTAAGGAACCATACCCTTGAATAAACCTCCGGTAGTATCCAGCCAAACCAAGGAAGGCCCTTAATTGTTTAGCTGTTTTAGGCTCTGACCAACTTGCAACTGCCTCAATCTTTTTAGGATCTGTGGCCACTTTATCCTCACTAATGATATGGCCAGGATATTCAACACCCTTGGCAGCAAAGGTACACTTGCTTTTCTTTACAAAGTAGTAGTTCTCCTGCAAGATCTTTAACACTTCCTCCAAATGCCTAGCATGATCAGCAATGGATGAGTTGTAAACCAATATGTCATCAAAGAAAACAAGCACAAAGTTCCTCAACAAGGGTCTAAAAATATCATTCATAGCCCCTTGGAAGGTGGCTGGGGCATTTGTTAGCCCAAAAGGCATCACCAACCACTCAAAGTTCCCTGAATGTGTCTTAAATGCTGTTTTGTAACAATCTTTAGGCTCCATCCTGAGTTGATGATAACCAGCCCTAAGGTCCAACTTAGTAAACCACTGAGCATCATGCAATTCATCCAACAAATCCTCAACCAAGGGAATAGGGTATTGGTTCTTAACCATTTTTTTATTCAATTCCCTAAAATCTATACACATACGCCAAGTTCTATCTTTTTTCTTTACCGACACAATAGGCGCTGAAAAGGGAGAGGAGCTCTCTTGAATCACCCCTGTTTGGAGCAACTCCGATACTTGCTTTTCAATCACATCTTTCAAGGCAGCAGAATATCTATAAGGCTCAAGACTAATGGGATTAGTACCTTCATGTAAAATAATAGGGTGATTATGACCAAACCTCAACGGTGGCAACCCCTTAGGCTCCCCAAAAATTGCTTCAAACCTGTTGAGTGTACTTTGAATTCCTGCTGGCATCTCTTCAGCTATTTCTAATATGGAAGAACACTGCAGATCTGGCTAGGCTCTCCCCAGGGCTGTAACATTTGAATCAAGAAGACCTGCTCATCCCCCAAACCTTTCAATTCTATCCTTCATGAAGGGACCACCCTAAGGGAGTTGCTTGGGATCGCTTGCAGCTTGCACAACTTCCCTTTATACTAAAATTCCATCGAGAGCTTCTCATAATCCCAGAAGGCACTCTTAATGGACCTCAACCACATCAACCCCAATACCATGTCGAAGGTCTGTAACTTGATTATACGGAATAAGCCTTCAAAATTCATCCCCTGCATTTTCCACCTGAATACATGCCATACCCCAAACACTTGCAATTTCTGACCTCCAGCAACCTGCACTAATGAAACCAGTGTTGCAGTTTCTAGCCATCCCTACTTAATTGCCAAATCATAATCCAAGAAATCATGAGAACTACTATTATTCACCAAGATTTGAATTTGCTGCTTACCCACGTTACCTTGGATGCACATGGAGTCGCTAGAGTCAACACCATTAATGGCATAGAGAGATATCAGGGGAGCATGGTCATCATCTGATTCAACCCCTTACTTAACAAAGTCTGCATTCTCCAATTCTTCCACCAACTCCAAATAATGAAGTTGCATTCACTGCCTTTGGGGACACCGGTGATCCTTGGAGAACTTCTCATGGCAGTAGAGGCAAAGATTTTTGGCGCGATACTCTGCTTCATCTTCAGCAAACAAAACTCTCGCTGCTTTCCACAACTTAGGACCGGCCTTGTCATTACTGTTCAAATTCTTGGCTACAGTGTTGTGGATTACTTCTTTCTGGTAGGTCCCACCTCTATTATAATAAATCTTACCGGCACTATTCAATTACGTGGACGTATTTTAGGTCCCCGACATGTCTTTCATCGACGATATGTATCGGCCCATTGCGACCTTGGATTCCCTTCTGTTTACCGCTATCTCTTGAACTCGTGCCAATTGTCAGGCTTCTCCCAATGTTCGCTGGTTAAACATCAACACTGAATCAGCAATTTCGTCTTTAAGGCCCCCACATAGATATCAACCAGATATTCCTCCAATAGCTTTAATTAAGGCCCCGTGTTCCGAAGTCGAGTGAGGTCACTCATTAGCTTATTAACCGGGAGACCGAACGTGCTCCGAAGAAAGATAACATACTCCGGCCACGTAGGTGGTCGCAGCCACCGTTTCTCTACTACCACATGCCAAGTGAAACTCACGTCATCAAGATTCATCGAGGCCATCGTCACTTTAGCGTTATTCGATGTTGCATCCAATTCAAAGAACCGTTCACACTTCAAGATCCATGTGTCGATGTCTTGACCTTGGTACCGCGGAAACTCCATTTTCATTAATATTGTAGGCCGTTGGTAACCTCCGCCGTTAGCTTGACCGGCCCCCTGTCCATTTCCCCGGTTCCAGTACGCATGGTTCGCCACCATCAAGGCCCTCATCTCTTCCCAGAATCCCAGGACAGTGTCCCGAAGCTCGTCAACAATATTCAGCTTCTAGAGTTATTCTTCAATAGCCAAGATTCAATCTTCCATGTTCTTGATCAATCTTGACCGAGTTTGGACCATATAATAAAACGTGACAGTGGAAGAGCCAAGGAAAGAGAGCTCTGATACCACTGTTATGATATTAAAAGAAAATAGAAATGTAGAAGAGAGGAGAGAACAGAAGTTGAGAGAGACGTAGAGAGAAGAACAGAAGAGATAGAGAAGAGAAGAGAACATGTATGTTCTAAATAGCAATTCTTAGGTAATACTAATTAGTCTGATCAAAACATAATAGGGTAGGCTATTTATAATACCATAGCATCCCCATATCCTAATGGCTACTCAGATTAACTAACTAATCATTACACAAGTCTTAATCTTCTCACTTAAGTCCCTAACCCATATTTGCATTTAAATCCCTACTAACATTCTGTTATATTCCATAACATATAACATCTGAAGAATATTTAGAGAAAATGAATCTGAAATCTTCAACTTTATTTGAATGCTCAGCAACTTCTAAGGACCATGACCACAAGCAGACCAATAGAAACCCGAGGAACCGGAGGCCCAAAAAGAAAGGGGGCAGAAGGGAGAAATAAAATACATGGATAAAGGAAAATATATGGCAATAAAGTGTTGAACCAATCTCATGGGCTCAGGAATTAAAGACCACATACTCAGGGAAGTATACAAGCTTATCCTAACATCTAGGAAAACTTCAACAATTAAGACAGCTAATTACCAACAGCCCCCACTGAAATGGGCTAAATTTTAAGGGGAGACCCAACAACTATATAATGTATATCAAAGCTTTGGGACTTTCTGATAGGAATCCATGTCCCCTCTTAGTCTATTCTAGGAAAAACCGTGGGTCCCTAAAGGCTTAGTGTTTTGCTTAGTGAGGGCTTAATGCTTTAGCAGAAGTAGTATTTTATTTTAGTGCTTTAGCAGTAGTAGTATTTTATTATTTATGTTTTATTCAGTAGTGGCCTGTTTCTTAGAACGTGCTTTAATGGGGACAGCTATGGGGATAGTGACAACAAGGCTATATAATTTTTCTCTGGATTTACAGAAGGCACGATGGAATGAATATATTATGTTTTCTCTTCCTCTAGGAAGTTTGAAGTTGCAGATTCTGGCTCAACTTCTTTTCTCTCCTTCTTATCTCTTCTAAATTCCTATTCTCTCTGATCTGATTCATAAGCCTACCATTTTGGTATCAGAGTGGTTCCATCCTAACCTGTGAATATGGTGACTACCGTTCTGGTTCACATGACCCAAATCCAAACAATCCGATTTCGAATCTTCCCTTGTTGCCAACACCTCCACCTAAATCATCTCACACAACACCACCCAACCATCCGCCAACTCAACCTAAATTCCAAGAATTCATTGCACAACAAATGGCACTTATTCTTTCCAATATTGGAAGTATGGATACTGACCTCAATGTGTTAAAAAAAGGCAAGTCTTCAGGCACCCGCAAGGAAACAACCCCAGAAGAAGAAGAATCACAACAAGAGGAACCTTGGTGGCTGCAAAATTCAAAGGAAGCCACATACCAAGGTTGAATTCCCTACATATGAGGGAGGTGATCCTAGAGGGTGGGTGCTAAAAGCTGAAAAGTATTTTAGATATTACCAAACTCTTGAAGATCTTAAAGTCAATGTGGCTGCGATTAATCTAGAAGGTGATGCACGTGATGTGTTTATGTGGGTTTCTTCTAGTATGACTATCAGATTTTGGGAAGAACTGGTAGAGGTGTTTCAAGAGCAGTTCGGACCTGCTAAGTTTCAAAACCCAGATGTGCATTTGTGTAGTATTAAGCAAATTGGGTCAGTGCAATTGTAAGAAGATCAGCAAGGATGAAAGGATGGCCTGAGCACTGTCTCTTTGGAGTTTTCATCAATGGATTGAAAGCTGAATTGCAACCAGATGTTGAGATCCAGAAGCCTCATATGGTGTTCAAGGCATCAAGCTTAGCCATGGAATTTGAGGAAAAGCTACAAACTCAATTTCAGTCACGTTACACTCAGTGCCCTAATTATTCCAGAGGCAGCGAAAGAGGTTCGAATTTAAAAGAGATTAAATTCTGGGTGATTCCCAAAACGTCACAGGGGTATGGGCCGAATTATACGCATGCGGTTACAGCGTCTCCTAATTATTCTTGGCAATTAAGCGTACCGACCCCTATCACACAATTGACTCAACCCCAGATGTCCACCAATTACAATTCTAAACGCAAATTTGGCGTGACAAGGGATTATGTCACCGATGTGGGTAAAAGTTCTTACCAGGTCACCGTTGTAAGAGCTCTTCTTTTAAACTCAGAGATAATAAAGGATACGGAAAACGCTAAAAGCAACAACCCAAGTGAAGAGCACATGATCGAGGGCGACTTTGTAGAAATATCACTGCATGCGATTCTTGGCAGCAAGTCAATCACAACAATGAAGGTGCAGGGTGAACTTCATTCGAAACAAATTCTCATCCTGATAGATAGCGGGCCAACACATAATTTCATCTCAGAAAGGTTAGTAAACGAACTCAAACTACCCACCTGCTCTCTACCTTCGTTTGGAGTACAAGTCAGTAATGGCAATATAATTTCTTGCAACTCAATTTGCAAGCAATTGGAGGTTAAGATTCAAAACTTGATTGTCAAAGAAGATTTTTTCCCTTTTGCTATTGGAGGATCAGATATGGTATTGGGAATCAAATGGCTAGCGTCACTCAACACGGTAGAGGCCAATTGGCAGAAGGTGTACATGATCTTTTGGGGCCTAGGCCAATGGAAAGAGATTTAAACTTCAGGGGACACCTCAACCTAAGAGTTCAGTTACTTCCTTGCAAAGTTTCACCTATCAGGAGAAAGATTCATATAGAGAACACAAGACGCAACAACTTCTTAAGTTCTATGAGTTCCTGGATATATACGCTCTTATGTTTCAAAAAACCAAACCAATTACCTCCCCCTTACGTCGTCATTGCCATACAATCAGCATCCAATCAAGTTCTTCTCATCTGAACATAAGACCATACTACTATCCCCACTCTCAAAAGGATGAGATAGAGAGGCAAATTGATGAACTCTTGCACCAAGGCTTTATTTGGCCAAGTGAGTCCTTTTGCAAGTACAGTCCTACTCGTCCCAAAGAAAGATGCTTCTTGGAGACTCTGCATAGACTATAGAGAGCTCAACTGTATAATTGTACCAAAAAGTACCCCATTCTAAATACTGATGAACTCATTGATGAATTATATGGTGCTGAATATTTCTCTACGATAGACCTTCGCTCTGGTTACATCAAATCCGAGTAAACCCTGCTGATATTCATAAGACGGCGTTTAGAACTCATTATGGGCATTACGAATTCCTTGTAATGCCTTTTGGTCTCAAATTAATGCCCCCTCTACATTTCAAGCTGCAATGAATGAGCTATTTCGCCTTTTTCTCCACAAATTCATACTAGTATTCTTTGATGACATTTTGGTGTATAGTAAGAATTTATAGGAGCATCATTCACACATTGAAACTATCCTACAAACATTACATAAACATGAATTATATGCTAATCCTAAGAAGTGTAGCTTTACTCAGTTAGAGATGTCTTTCTTGGGGCATGTTGTTTCCAAAAAAGGGGTGGCTGTGAACGAGAAAATTTCAGCAATTACTAATTGGCCTCTCCCTCATACTTTATTAGACCTCAGAGGGTTCTTGGGGATCACGGGGTATTACAGGCGCTTTTTGAAGAATTACGATCTCATTGCAAAGCCTTCAACTGACATGACCAAAAAAGATTCTTTTCACTAGACGGCTGCCTCTAAACAAGCCTTTCATGATCTAAAAATTTCTTTGGTGCACATGCATGTGCTACAACTACCTGATTTCTCCAACCGTTCGTAGTTGAATGTAATGCATCTTCAGTGGGGATTGGAGCAGTGTTGCAGCAGCATGGACACCCAATAGCTTATTACAGTAAGGGATTATCAAGTTCTAAACGACATAAGTCAGTCTATGATCGCAAGTTATTAGCTTTGGTTTCTGCATTACAGAAAATGGAAGCATTATTTGTTGGGGAGCAGATTTGAGGTCTTGACTGACCACTGCAGTCTCAAGTATCTTCTCGAACAGCGCTTTACAACTCCAAAACAGCAACGTATGATGATAAAGCTGTTGCCATTTGACTTCATCATTAAATACAGACCTGGTTCATCAAATCAGGGGGGGGGGGCTGATGCACTTTCTAGATACCCTTGCTCGGCAGATTTATTTGCTATCAGCATTCCTAAGGCAATAGACTTTGACAATCTTGAACAATTGTTATTACAGGATGCCTATACTTCGTCTATCATTTCAGCCTTACAAGATGACTCCAACTCTCAAGCAAATTTTACATTAGTGGCTGGCAGATTATACTATAAACAACGCCTGGTCATTCCAGCACCAACTGCACTAAGTGAAAAATTACTAACAGAAGCACACTCTTGTCCTTTGGGAGGGCACGGAGGATTCTTAAAAACCATGAAAAGATTGCAGCAGCACTTCTTCTGGAAAAACACTTGCCAAAAAAATAAATACTTACCTCAATCGCCAAAAGGCCTCCTTCAGCCTCTACAGATCCCTAACCAGATTTGGGAAGATATCTCTATGGATTTTGTGGTAGGACTTCCAAAATCGAGGGGGGTGGACACTGTATTGGTGGTAGTAGATAGATTTAGCAAGTATACTCACTTTATTGGTTTATCCAAACCAATCACTGATAAATCAGTTGCTGACACCTTCTGCAAAGAAATCATCAAACTTCACGGTTTCCCTCACTCAATTGTTTCTGACTGTGACCCCATCTTCCTCAATTCCTTCTGGCAAGAGCTTTTTAAACTAAGCGGCACACAACTTTGTATGAGCTCGGCTTATCACCCCCAATCTGATAGACAAACAAAAGTAGTGAACAAATATTTAGAGACCTATCTCCAATGTTTTTCTCAAGAGCAACCTAAATCATAGAATCAAATTCTGCACTGGGCAGAACTACCATATAACACACGGTATCACACAGCATCAGGTCACACTCCATTCCAGCTAGTATATGGGCGAGTTGCTCCCACATTCCTGCCTTATACAAAAGGCTCCACCAATATTGCAGATTTAGAGGACTATTTTGAAGAAAGAGAGGCTATCTTAACCAACACCAAGGAGAATCTGTTAACAGCCCAGAAAAGAATGAAGAAACAAGCGGATTCCCATCGCCGAGAGGTAGAGTTCAATCCAAGAGACTTAGTCTTTTTGAAGCTCCAACCATATAGGCAAAAAAGTATGGCTAAGAGGCACTATGAAAAGTTATCACCAAGATACTTTGGCCCATTTCAGTGTTGCACAAAATTGGAACAGCAGCCTATAAACGAGACCTACCACAAGGAGCAAAGGTGCATCCTATCTTTCATGTCTCTCTTCTAAAAACAGCCCATAACTGTCAATCTCCTGACCCATTTTCATCCTTGCCCATCAATGAGGACTGGGAATTACAACTCCAACCTGAACAGGTTCTTGCTTCTTGGCAAGTCACTCAGAATGGACAGCCTGATATTGAACTACTCATCAAATGGCAAGATCGTCCAAATGAAGACAATAGCTGGGAATCATATGATACCCTTTCTATGTAGTTTCCACAGTTATGCCTTGAGGACAAGGCGCATCTCTTAGGGGGAGTATTGATAGGAATCCACGTCCCCTCTCAGTCTATTCTAGGAAAAACCGTGATCCCTAAAGGCTTAGTGTTTTGCTTAGTGGGGGCTTAGTGCTTTAGCGGAAGTAGTATTTTATTTTAGTGCTTTAGCAGTAGTATTTTATTATTTATGTTTTATTCAGTAGTGTCTTGTTTCTTAGAACGTGCTTTAGTGGGGACAGTTATAGGGATAGTGACAGCAAGGCTATATAATTGTTCTCTGGATTTACAGAAGGCACGATGGAATGAATATATTATGTTTTCTCCTCTAGGAAGTTTGGAGTTGCAGATTCTGGCTCAACTTCTTTTCTCTCCTTATCTCTTCTAAATTCCCATTCTCTCTAATCTGATTCATAAGCCTACCACTTTCTGGACTGTCATCAATAATTTCAACGGAGCATTAAATTTTATTTACCAGAAAAAATATCTTAGTGAAATTACAAAAGTAAACAATTAATGCCATCCAATAAGAATCTAGCTTCCTACCTAGACAGGTCCTTCTTCTTTCGGAAGGAAGTCCTCAACATAGTAGCTAGTGTATTTTGGACAAAATCTTGGACCTCAGAATGTATTGTCTCCCATAAAGCATCAGCCACGAGTGTATCACATCGCTGCATAATGGATCCAACACTCTTTATGTAGCTGACTAGTTCAACCAGTGCTCTCCTTTCCTCTGTAGTGTAATTATATCGCACAACCTACAAGATGAAACAATAGTTACAACAAAAAATCTAAAAGCATAAAAAATAAATACATATTGGTCCCAAAAAAAAAAATCAACTCGATATAAAATACTTCTAATGTCACATAAAGCAACTAAACCCGACATAATTTTTTTAAAGGTTCACAGCTCATAATTTAAAAACTTTTCAATGATGAATCAGAAATGACAAGTGATATCAAAGAATTAACAACCAAAAAAAAGTCAACAAAATTTGCCTTTCTATTGCAGAATTCGGGTTGCAGAAGTAAAAAAGCTCTTAAGAGAATGAATCATAGTAAAGCCATAGCCCTTCATGGTATTCTTATTGAAGTTTGGAAGAATTTAGAAGAGTTCTTTTTGGCTTACTAAGTTGTTTAATGAGATTTTCAAATTCAAATAAATGCCAAAAGAAGGAAGAATAGCATTTTGGAGGCTATATAATTTATGAGCCACGTTATAAAAATATAGGAAAGAGTGATTAAGCAACTATGCTATATAAAAGAGAATATTATGAAATAATCAAATTGAGATAAGACCAACAATGATATATAATAGAGAATGTTGGGTGTTGAAGGGACAAAAGCAAAACAAAAATAAACAAATAAATTACGGTACCGAAATGATGGATGTGCGATCACAGAAGAAAAGGCAAGATCTGAAATGATTGTATACAAGTTAGCGCGGTGTTTATTGAAGAGAAAATCATGAAAAAAATTATAGTTGTTTGGAACTATGTAAGAAAAGGAGGGGGGGGAAGGTGCGAGAAACACCACTGAGGAAAGGGTCTTTAGCCCTTTGAAAAAATGCAGACGCAAGTAAAGAAGATTACTAAAGGAAATTATAAAATGGGATCTCATGGTAAATGATATATCTAAACAATTAGTTTTTCAAAGAACCCAATGCCATCAAGCAATCCATTTAGTCGACCTTACTTACAACTATAATTGTTTCTGATTATATAGCATAGTTCAAGGTGGACTGGCTTGAGCTATTAGACTCAAAAAAAATGGGAAGGGCCTAGATAGCAAAAATAATTAGAGGACTTGAAGACCATTACCTTTTCATAGTCAGAGAATGATGCTGAAGAGTCATGTAATTCTACATGCGTTACATCCTTGCAGGGGCGAGAAAATTTCCATGCACATTGCTCCCAGATACGTGCCGTCCATCTGCTTAAGAGCTGAAAACCTTCAACAATCATATCATACATATTCCCCTTGACTTCTTTGCTCCAATCAACCTCTGAACCATCAGTTGACTTCAACAGCAGCAGCTGCAAAAGCAGATATAATGAACAAACAAACAGGCACAGTAACAAAACAAACGACAATGTTCAAAAATTAAATTAAGGAGGACTCTTGATTATGATAAGATGCATTCGCTAAGATGCCAGCACCTGATTCATGGCTGAAGCAAAACGAACAGTGAAATCATCATGCTCAGCTCGGATAACCCCAATATGATTGATGATCAAATAATGTCTCTGATAGGTATTATATGTCAAGGACACATTCAAAAGGCACATCATGATGAAAATTCAAGCAATGAACGATCTCTCTAATGCATCCTCATTTTATTCCAATTCCTAAGCAATAACTACAAACTTGTAATTGCAAGATTATCAACTGAAATAAATTTTCTTATCACTCAACAATAATAATTAAACAAAAGATCTGCAGAAAGAAGGGGGGGAAAAGTTAGACCAATTGGTTTAAAGAAACTACAAAAGCTACGTATTTCAGCTCAAATTCAACAGATGTTATTAGTAGGGGAAAAAAGGATAGGGCAGAAATCTAGGAGAGGATCAGGAACGCCTCCAAATAGGATGGGGAGATGAGAGAGAAAACAAGCATGGGTCAAAAACAGAACAAAGCCGTCTCTCTTTGCATATCATTGAGATATTCTATTCAAACCTTAAGGAAGGAAAACATCATGCTGGGTGTGCTGCCCCAATTTGGATCCAGTAACGCTCAAATCTTGATTGGTAATATTGGATAATAGATAGTTGTATCAAAAAAGAAATACCGTTAAAACAAACATGACCACAGCATTATAGACATGCCATAAAATTGATCAAGTCCCATAACAAATGTAGAGGTAAAGAGAATCCTTGAAATACAGGAATTTCACTTCAAATGACATCAGAGAATCACATAACCCTCGCATTGCCATCAATTCATACAATGCATCTCAACTCATACACTAAGCAATTCTGGAGTAAATACAAGAAAATATACTTATAAAAAATGTGTAGTACTATATTTTCATTGTTTAAGTTGCAGAAAGCCACCCAGATTATTCATCTCAAGAAAAATTCATCTATCCAAATCAAAAGTGATGAGTGGTAACAAGTATAAAAAAAGACATCACCAGAAAGCATCAATATTTGCATAGATGATAGATCCAGGAGATGAAATGCATGATACAATGGCAATTGCCAAAGGGTCAGCGAATCATTTAAGGACATAAAACTATCTGTAGGATATTCTTGTGCTTCACGTAGCGGAAGTTCATGAGGTGCTGGAAGAGTAAGAAGACGAGTCTGCGAAGAAAATTTTTGAAAATATGTTGTTAACTCCTTCATTATTGCAGCAGGAGACAGATGTAGATCTGGAAATGCAGGAATGACTGCATCATTCTGCAAAAGTAAAAGAAAGAGTGATGCACATAAACTTTATAAAGATAAATGAAAACAATCAAATCCATGTAAAATAAGATTATAATCAAGCCTATTTAACATAAAAATACCTTAAATATATTGATCAGTCTATTGATTTTCACCCGCTTGTACAAAGATTCACTATCCTTCTCCGATGATGTTGCCAAGACAACAAGGACAGGCAAAACACGAAGAAGAACATGACGTTCTGAGAAGAGAAGTGCAAAATCTAATTCCAAAGACTCTACAACAAAGACTATAAGAACTTGAAGAATGTCTTCTACACTATATCAAGTCAAGGAACTGAAAAAATGGGTGATCTGGACAGCATAAATTGATACAAGTTCGTGGCATATGTCTATAACATTTTGTTCCAGGTAAAATTTATTTTACTAGCCTAGTCTGCAAATAGCAAATTTAAGGAAGACATGCATTACTCCGGTTTTTTCAGTTAAACCCCCCATCTCTACTGATACACCCAATCAGTTTGTATAGCAGACACAACACAATAGCATCAACAAGAAAACTCTCCTGTTTTGTATTCCATCTTTCTTTCTCTCTGACACATCACTCACTGATGGTTCATTTCGTGAAAGAAAACCAGTTCAGACCTATTTGTCAATTCAACCAGTTAGCATTCAATAAAGAGAAAAATGATGATACAGTAATAAATTCAGGCCCTTCATTGCCCATAGATACACATACTTAATCGAAATAGTGAAGACGGGGTAGAAATAGTGGTTTATCCAAGAACTGACATGTACCAAAAAAAAAACGTAGTACAAAAGTAGGATACTTGTTCACACGGAACATCTCAACGTGCAAATTCAACAAGATAGCCCACCTTGTGCTCAAGAAAATCTGCACATAAATTGAGAAAAATGGGAGAGTCAAAGCAGCCTATTTTTGGTTTGGAATTTTCATATCAAAAGACATGCAAGGTTGAAAACAATCAGGAAAAAGAATACATCAATAATACAGGAAACCATAAAGCTTGTTGTCTTCCATAAACACAGAAGTGCCAAAATTATGCACCTGTAAATCATCTAACTCCTCCCTCATCGAATCAGTGTCTTGCCACTGACCACTGACTTGTGTGAAAGTCCTGACATATTGAGAAAAAGGACCAAAATTTAAAAAATGGGAAATTGTAATAAGTAATTTGTCAATTTTGAAAATGTATTATAGCAGAACATGGAAGAGCCTCCATAATACTCCAAACAATAATCAAATACTATTGAAGCTGCGTAGCCATAGTCCAGACAGATATTCCTCCTTCATTAACCCCTTTGGAAATCCAAAGCTTCTCTCAAGGTTAAATATCATCTGATCAGCTCTCAACAAAAAGTCTAGACCTAGACTTCAAAGATATCCCTTTCATGACCCTCTTTCTCCCTGACAATGCTGCTTGTTTGAGTATATAGATATATAGGCATATAAAGTCCAGAGATACCCTGGGGTGGCAATCAGGTTTTCTTCTTGCAAGTTTTCCTTCTATTAGCTTAAAGATTATAAATGGCATTGAGAAAGACATGGAACAATCTTGAATATCGTAATAACTTCTTTTGGTCTCTTCAAACCCATCTTTGCCCAACATTTCATTTTGATGCTGAATATCATGAGCACACATAAGACAGAACAGCAAGATTTATTTTTTGTACCAATTCTCGAATGCAGAATTCTTGCAAGGTTAAACAAATCATGGGTTATCGATAACTGGATTTTCTTTTTCGCCTTAAAGTTTAAAATATCAGAGCCACGTTGTTTCCCACAAATTTATGAAAAAAATTTTAAAAAAAATGAAAAAATGGCACTCTAACTTCAACAGAGAGTATTGGCACATAGCACTTTTTTGTTTAAACTTTTCACAGGACATAGGGAAATTGCCTTCAGGGAAATTGAACCTGCCAGGGGGTGTTCAGTTCACTCCTGCACCCCTGGCACGTCTAGGCAAAATACATAAATCACATTGATTTTTTAATCAAAAGAACTATGAAATTCTTATGTTTTATCATATGAATGCATCTCTATCCAGCAGGCATGAGGTTTAAACTAACAGAGCATCATTTATTCTTGATACACATAAAGCGATAAGTATATATTCTAATTCCCCACACACAAGAGAAAGTCCAGAATCAGATTCCAAATCGTAAGAATCACCATATATAAAGACAGATGTGAAGAGGAATGCGTGAGATATAATTTTCCTTTGACAGAATAATAACTTGACCAAGCCAGAACTGTTTAAAAACAATGGAAGACCTAGAACTTGTATTTAAGAAAGAGAGAAAACAAAACATTATATACATAAATGTGTACGATAAAGAGAAAGACAGAACAGGCATACCTTTTATACCACGAAAAATCATTAGGTATGCTAGCTTTAGCATTTTTCAGATGGTCAAGTTGCACCAAAACATCAAGTAACTTCAACATAGACCTAGAGTGATGAACAAAAAGATTACAAAGGATGGGAGTGATTTTTTATGAAAAAAACAATGGATTGGCCACAGTGACAAACTTAAAAGGTGCTTGAAGATATGACCGAAACTTGTTAAAAAAAAATAAGGTGGCCAATTCCAAGTGACAGACCACTCGAGCAGAATTGTAACACACCACAAATGAGAAATTGTAGGGCCATTAACGCGCCTCTCAGGCCGAGAGAAACGTTGCATGTCCGCAGCTAACTGCAAAATGATTAAAATTCACTTCAATGTAGGTAAGTCTAGATATGGCTAAATTCCTAAACCAATCAAAAAATAGGGGGAGAAATGATTATGTACTTTGGAAGAAGCTGATGCCTGCCATCTCTGAATTTCACGAAGACGACTCATTTCCAAGTCCAAAACTTGGTATGTCTCCAAGTATAGGTCAGCTTGACTTTGCTTCATAGAATCCGGAAGCTGTAACATTGTGCAAGAATTGTTGTTTAATTCAAATTAATCGTAGTGGTAATTCATCTTCAAATACTAGCCATTCTTTCTTTCTAGCAAAATTTCCACTTTTATAGGAAAAAAGGAAGTATTTAATGTCCAATCATTGACTTCAACTCCTCGCAACTAAGAGTAGATTCACCTGAGGAAGTGCCTTAACACAACTGCGATATGTGTAAAGCACAGATGCCATCTCCTTCCCCTCTTGAATGAGGGCATTCTGCATTTGTTTCAGTAGTTGCAGTTAAGGCCCATCATTAGATATGAAAAGCTAAGGAACAGAGAAACGCCCATAGCACCATACCAACTGATTGAGAGCTTTAGTGTCCTCTGAAAGTGATAAGCGGTATGCAGAAACATCGCTATACTCTGCAAAAGAAGTGTAGCAATTAGCATGTGTCAAGAGCAAAAATGAGTAATCCCAAAACTGAAATCACAGGATTATTTATTAACAAATAAAATCATACATAGAAGAGAAAAGTCAAAAACACCCATACCAACAGGACTGTCCGTTGCACCTCTTTCAGTTGAGATCCACACTCCAGGACCTTGCACCTCCGGTTGCTCATCCTACATAATTAAGAAACAATGAAAGCAGCTTACATCTATGTAAACAAGAGTACCGTGTTCGTGAAAATGTCTTGAATTGGTACCTCTTCCAAATTAAAAGCATATAAATAAGTAGTTTGAATCGGCCATCATTAACTAAATATTCCAAAGAAAGGGAGTAGAGAACCTCGCGTCATGATTAAGATGATATTTTTAAAGTAAACTCGTATTCTTTCAAGCAAATTTAAAATTTATGAATTTCCAGTCAGCATGGATCAAATTACCCATAGATTCCGAGATCAATTGCCAACAATAGAATATCCATAAGTGCATTTCAGTTTCATAAATAGGACTGCTTCATCTACTAAGCAACTGAAGGGGGAAAAAATAGATTTGAACCAACACATTCCCGTCAGATGTGTTCGGATGCAAGTACCTCCAGCGAGAATGTCGATAGAGCAGCAATGGCTTCCTCAACGGGTACAGCCATCATGCAGCCTTCTACAAAGCTTGGAGAAAACAATAGTGGGGAGCAAATAACAGAAAATCAAGCAGATTAATCCATTTCTCTCTCCACCTCTGAGCTTTGCTTGTAATTAGGAGGAGGGTCGCCGAGCGTAGCAGGTAGAACAGTGCGAACCCCTGTATGTCCAAGAATACCCTCCGTCAATGCTCTTATCTCCCTCGACTAGAGTCTCGACTCTCGAGAGTCCCTACTCTTGCTCTCGAGGCTGGTGCGAGATATTATAATTATTATTATATATAACTTATATTTATGTCATATTTTATATTATAAAAAAGATGATGAGATATAGTTATATAGATTTGTTGTGGATAAATTTTATGTTGATATAGTTGTAATCGACATGCATCTTGATGGTAGCTATTACGTTATGTTTAGAGTCACCAATTTACTGTAAGAGTGGGTGGGGTGGGAATGGTAGGGCCATCGGTTGCTTGATTTTGGGTCTACACTATCAGAACCAATGATGAAATCCATTATCGGCGCAACGTCTTCAGGCCCAAGCAATGATGACATACTCCGGAAGAGTTACTTGTATACTTTCGTTTCGGCAATTAAATAACGTGAGTGTTTGGAATAGTGATTAAAATTTTTAAAGGTATTTTTTAATTATAATTTACGGTATATGAGGTAAGTATGTGAAAAAAATTTTATCTCAACTTATGTAAATCGCACTTATAAAATAATTTTCAGCTATCCAAAACAAGCTAAGTAGGCTGCGAGGGCTCAATTCATGACATTATAGGACCCGTTTGGTTCAAATAATTGATAGGAATGGAAATAAATGAAAAGGAAAAGAGTGGAAAGGAAAGGAGAATATTTTGTCTCCAGTGTGTTTGGTTTACACTGGAAAAGAAAATAGGTTGATAATACAATTTTTGTTTGTTTGGAAAAAAAATAAGGTAGGAAAATAAGACAAATGACCACTTTACCCTTATATTAAATCAACCTAAAACAGAAAATGGCATCCCCTGGCTTGTCGAACTCCAATATATTAAATCATTAGAATCGACTCCATTATTATTCTGGTGGGCAACAAGCAAGCAAGAGATGGTAGCATTTTTGGGTGCTGTGAATTTAGAAACAAAGGAGACTTGGAAGCTACTATTCATCATCGTCTTCAACATCTTCGACTCTGAGAGAACTAGAGGCCGAAAGGGAGACCAGATGTGATATCCTTAAAAATAAAAATAAAATAATTAAATAATAATATAATATTATTTTATTTTTAAGGATGTCACACCAGAGAAGCAAACTGCACGAGGGACCTTCTTCTTCTTCTTCCATCATTGACCTGAGAAGAGGGCATCGACAAACTAGGGGACGCCGTTTTGGGTTGATTCTTAAGCGGAATAAAGAAGGTTTCATTGGTGACTATTAATGCTATGAGGATGAAGGAAGAAGATGAAGGGACTATTTGGGAATTTCTCACGAAGGAAAATTGGATACCACCTGTTATGGAAGGAACCCATTCTCTCACATTTAAAGGAAAATCTTCAACCATCGGAAAATGTAGTAGGTGCAATCAAACAATTGCCACCGATGGAAAATGAAAATTTTCCATTTCCTTCTCCCAATTTTCCTTGAACCAAAAGGACTCATAGAAAGAGATGACAGAATGAAAATCAGGCACGTGGCGTAAGGAAACTATATGCCTATATGGAGTTCCTTGAAAAGATTTTCTTAAACTCGGATATGAAATAAGATTAGATGTGTGTTTGGATTAGTTTTTAGAGAATAGTTTTTACGATTTATGAAATAAGTATATGAGATGAGTTTATCTCAGCTTGTAAAAAAAGGCTTATAAAATCACGGTTTTATAGTTTCCTAAACACTCACTATATCATTTTGTTGCCCCTCTCTCTCATTGGTGACTTGGTGTCCAGCAAGTATCATCAACTAGCACTGACTTGAATTTGAATGAAACCGAGGCACCTGCTTTTATTATCATACGATGCCTGGGAGATTAATTCCATATATTGTTCACACATCAACCCTCCTCTGCGACTTGAAATAGCCACCACCCCTGTCATGGACTCCTAAAATCTAAACGTTACTTGCCGCGCCACTCACCACCGACTTGCCAGCCCGCTCCACAATGCGCGCGCCTCGAGCTCTCTTGCGCTCCTTTAGCTTAACTCAACTCCCCCAACTTATTCGGCCCAAAAACATATCCTCCCACCTCTAGGATTCCATCATCGTTATTCGTTATGTTATGTTATATTATTTTCATGGAAACATTTAAAAATTCTTCTTTATATTTATATATGTATTATAGCATACTTCTTTTCTGAACAAGACAAAAACATATCCACCCACCTCTAGTATTAACCTTCCACTTGATATCTTGATTTGAGGGAAATGAAAAATAAAGGACATGACATTTCAACGGGTTTGATTTAAAAAGATGGTTAATTGACATTATGGAATATTAACTTGATAATTTAAAAAAAAAACCTAATAATGTCTAAACAAAGAATAGGGTTGATAAGATATAGAATAGAATTAAATAAGTGATTATAAATAAATAATGCTTTTTTCCAACTATACTTAAAAAAATAGCTATATTTTTTTATTCCAAGTTTGATGCGTATTAGTGGTCAGAAGATATAAATTAAAAATCCAAACAAAAACATTTTTTACTTGGTCGTATGCCTGTGCGTGTTTTTAAAATTTGTGTAAATTTTAAGTATGTCGCCCCTTTTTTAGGTCTCACTTACGCAATAATGCAGTATATTTTTACACTTTTTTTGTAATATAGGTCACATACCCACTTTTTTTTTTTTTTATACACCAGTGTTATGTGAATTCATTCAGTTTGCAGTTTGGATGAGGCGGGAGAAAGAATTGTAGTAGAGCAAAGAGAGAGGGCACTTTATATATATGGTAATAAATTGGGGAGAGCTTGGACCCCAATACAAGGAAGGGAAGACATGTTGCCAAGACAGAAACAAGTATAAATAAGAAGACACAAAAGTAGCAAGCTCTCAAACCCTCCCACACAAACCAAGATAAAGTAAATAAAACGTACACACAAAGGCAATAGTAGAGTAAAGGAAGGAGAGATAGATGAATAATTAGTTGGAGGAATCGAGGGCCAAAATGGTGCTGAGATTCATGGGATGCATATATTTGCTGCTGCCTGACATGATCTGTTGGACAATCAGCTTATTGGCCCTCTCAGAAGGATGGAATGGGTCCCAAAATGCGTACACATCACGGTTTGGGCACAAGTTAGATGCGACAGTACACAATCCAATGCCATTATACGGTCCTTGACCACAGCATGCCACCTTTGATGTCACAAATCCTGGTTCCACACAACAAATTAAACCTCAATGCATCATTATTTCAATTCACTAATGAAGTGAGAAGTTATGATAATGAGAGGAGGGCAGGGGATAAGGAAATAGTCGTACCAAATGCACGGGGATTAGAGACGAAATCAAGGTGCATCTGTTGGGTGTTGACCCCAATGAAGACCTGGGAGCCAACTTCACGGTTGAGTTGACCCAACATCTGCACAAGCTGTGGGTTGAACAAAGACGCTGCTCGCTGCAACTCTGCCGAGCACTCCCCATTTCTACTTCGTTGCGCCAACTCTGCCGGCACACACCCCAGTGGGCCAGTTCCCGTCACCAGCACTCTCCGAGCTCCAATATCATACAGTCTCTGATCGAAATTGCGTCCATATCAATAATTTAATCAATCCAAATAAAAAATTAAAAAAATAGGGTGAAAGCTTGGATGCATCAGATTTGGAAGCTGACCCGTAGAATCTTCTTGTACTCGGCGATCAAATACTTGACATAATCTGGCAGAGCGAATTGGCGGGATCGGGCTGAGAAAGGCACCAGGTAGTAGTTATTCACAAAGTCATTGCCTCCAAGAGTAATCAGCACCAGTGCTCGATTCACTAATCGCTTCGTCCTCGCGGCTCCAATCAGAGCAGTCGCCCTCTGCTGGTATTCTTCGAAATACTCTAGCTGCCTGTATATTCTGATGATGTTCACCTGCAAAATTTGCTCACTCTTTTTCAGAGCTCAAACATTAAACTATATGTATGTATATTTGTCTTGACAATGCCATATATATGGTAGGTAGAAATCTGGGTGCTATGCTTCTAAAAGATCACAACAGTCCAACGTACAAATTGGATTCCGGTGTCGTTAAGAATTCCAATGCCAGCAGAGGCAAAGTTGGCACCTACAAGCAATCTTTGTCCAGTGAGCTCGGGGCTTAAATACGGCAGGGTGGATTCTGAGCCAAGTTGTTGACCTGCGGAAGCAACTTGAATGGTTAGTCATGTATGTATACAAGCAAGGAGTGTAATAGAGAGGATGGGATTGTTACTGATGAAGTCAGGAATGTTGTAGCCATTAGAAAAACGGCCAGTGGGTCTGCGGGTGGGGTAGTCAATGCCATAAGGAGGAGTGTCGGCTCGAGCAGAGGTTGCCAAGTAATTGTTGTTGCCATTGTCCACAAGGGAATCGCCAAACACAAAGAAAGCTCTGGCTCCCTCCGCCCCGCCTGCCGCCAATGCCATGACTAGTACACCCAAGATGATCAGAGCACCAGAGCTGGCCATGGATCAGTCGGATATTGTTAATTTCAGGGAAGATGGAGGATCTCAGCTCTGCAAGAACCCACTTTATGGATGCTTGGCCTCAACAATGGCAGTAGGAGCTATATAGTGTGCCAGCAGGCAGTGTCATTGGAGACATGACTGGTCCACATTTCCAGCAAATAACGGCAAATAATTAGTATAGGTGGTTGCGTGTTGAAATTTAAATGGTAAGAGGGCATTATCGATCTATCGTGCCTATGCCTCAGAATGTGGTTACCTTTAATTTCCAACCTTGTCAATTTACCATCCTTCTTCAAAAGGAAGCATTTATTCTCAATCTCCTGACATCATTTCGTGCTTATTTTTGTTTCATTTTTTTAGGGATAGTTTCTTCCAAGTATACAGCATCATGCATGTAGGAACCGCCTCGTGCTGAAGCATTCTTATAATCTGTCCCCGCGCTCTAGTTATCCAGCCACAAATGCAGCTGACACTAGTGATATATATGCATATCAACAATACTAATTATGAAGAAAAAGATGGACTCATTTCCGATTACCGCCCATGAAAATACAGGATATGTAGACGTTGTATTTTAGTTTCTAGGGGGGATAATGAAAAGGGGGGCTTCAAAATGAAGAATACAGCTAACGCCATATGAATTGAGGGTGGGTATCCTTTTAGAAAGGCGCCAATAAGAACATGGGGAGAGTTCTTGTGCTTGCCTATCTATCTGCCTAGGCGTTTGAACTGCAATTTTAAATCTTTGGAATATTATAAATTTTGTCCAGTGTTTTAACACACCCACAAAGTCACAGCTGAGTTGTATATATAGTGTATATATATAATTTATGTGTGCCGGATAAGAAAATCACTCATCTATATATATATTTGTTGATTTAAAACCATACACGCTAATTGATTTCGTTCATGATTTTTTAAAAATATGGAATATGAGTTGTGATTATCTTTCAAGCACAAATGGCATTATACCTAGAAATGTTAAGAGGGATGGCCACAATTCTTAAAATTGAAGTAATTGGTCGCTCGAATATCTGATAATAAAATCCAGAAAAAAATATTGGATGTTGGTTGATAGCATAAAAAAAAATGTTGAGACCCAATAAAAAAAAAAAAAGGATGTCGTAGCTTATATATACCGTACATATAGTTGTGATGGATAATATTGAAAATTGACTCAATATGCCTTGTTTAATGAACTGCTTTTGGTATCTAGCACGCGTAATTAAATTTTCACTAGTTAATCACGTATATGGTGTCATAAATTTTGCTAAATTTAGAGGCTTCTAATCAGGGCAACGGCTAATAAAAGTTGATTTTGCAGTAGGTACTAAACATGACAATATCCGTCGGTGTCTAAGTAAGCAACAGAGTGTGATACTATACATGTATACATGCAGGGAGTAGTTGTAGCAATCTGTCAACAACTCCGCATCTGCGTCCTACAGCATGTAACATAAAGTTGGCTGTAGAAACGGTTCAACCTGGCCCTCCAATTCCCCCTCTTTTCCACAACTAACTTGGCTGGCATTTAATTTTTCCCCATTTTCTCAAATTAATTAAACTGAATCCTTCCCACCTTTCTTACTTTCCTCTGTTAGCTGCCTGTTCTCACAGTTTAACTCCTCTTTGCCCACTTCACTCTTCTAATGTTAACATTAAATGTTAGACTGATTGCTTCCCGATCCTAATGACTGTTGGGGCATGGCTCAAATATTTTTTGACTTGAAGGATTAAAAAACAACTAATTCGTTTGTGAGGAAGGGAATAGCATATTCTCTTTCATTTAATTATACGCATCATAATATTAATATACGAGGAGTAAAGAGTGGATGCAACACATTCGGAGGCCCCATTAATGCGACAAAACGGGACCTGGACTCAGAATTTATGACAGCCATATTCTTAGGTGGCCAGCTCCTAAATCTGGTTCCATCTTTAACTCTTTTAAACTTCATTTCTTCGTGTCGCCACCACCACCACTATCATGCCCTGCCTTTTGTACCCAGTCAGCCTCCACATGGGCTTTTCTTAGCAACCACGTCATCCCTATAATCAACAGTCAATAACTACATAAAATTTTAAGGCTGGTGATTTGTATAACTTCTTTTAAAGCTGATGACTTCAAAACAATAAAGTGACTTCAATTTCAATATTAATCCTAACCCTCCCCTCCAATATCTCCTGCAAGTTATCGTCAACCTCTTACACTTTGGTCGGAGGGGAGGGGCGATTTCAATAAGTTTAATTTTTTTTTAGAAATGGACAAATGAAATTACAAAATCTTAACAGAAAAAAAAAATGTAAGAGGAGTGGGTAATGGGAGTTAATTAAAAGTACTAATAGATGTTGGCCATAGTATTGAGGATTTTGACCACTTAAACATGATCCTTTGAGTAATGTCAATGTAAAAAATGTCTTTGAGAAAGCTCCCTTCAATTGAATGTGACAATGTTGGAACTTGAATTAACTACACAGTAATATAAAAAAATCAACCCTATTTCTTATTTTTTTTAATTATATTAGATTCATCAAAATCTGCCCTTCCCTTTATTCTCCTCCAACTAATTAAAGGTCAAAGGACAAACTAGGGAGATTACTGGCCGGGGAACCATGGGTAAAAGTGCTTGAACTTCTATGGAGATTGGGGAGGTAATTTTCCTCTTAAGGGAAATAAATGAAAAATATTTTATTCCCATTTTGCCACTTGCCACAAAAAGATGTTAAAATAATTAGAGAATAATCCTTAAAATTAATATATAGTAAAAATATACTTAATATATATATATTATTTCCTTTTTCTGAGTGAAGCTTTTGTTTTTTTTCTTTAATATATATCTTAAACTGGATCGAATTTGGTGCTGCCTATACTCCTTGGATTCCCTTCTGAGGTTTTGGGCCTTCCTATCCTGAGGCCCAGAGGAAGGTTAGAGTGTGATAAATAAAAAAATGGGGCTTTAAAGAGTACGTCTGGCGTTTGATGTAATTTGTGTGAATGGATGGATGCAAGCGTGAAAGCGGAAAAGCAGATCCGGAGGAATTTATTCTCATGTGGCAATGAAAGGAGAACAATAAGAGGAGGAATAATTTATTAGTACAAGCAAGGGAGGGAGACTAAAATGAAAGAGGGCGGAGAAATAAAGAGGAAGGCATAATAAATAAAAAAAGAAAAAAAGAAAAGATCAAGTCATGGAATCGAGGGCCATGATGGTGGTGAGATTCATGGGGTGCATGTACTGAGTGGAGCCCTGCAGAATCTGGCGCACAATAATTCTGCTGGCCTTCTCGGAGGGATGGAAGGGATCCCAGAAGGCGTAGAGGTCTCTGTCTGGGCAGAGGTTTGAGAGTGGCGTGCACAGCCCTATCCCATTGTATGGCCCCTGACCACAGCATGCCACCTTGGACGTTACAAACCCATAAGCTTCAGGATTGGTAATGAAGTCCATGTGCATCTGATACGCATTGGCTGCCACGAACACGTCAGCACCTACTTCCTTGTTAAGCCCTGAGATCATGTCCCCCAGCTGCGGATTGAACAGCGATGCCGCCCTCTGCAGTTCCTCGTCGCACTCCCCGTTCCTGCTTCTCATCCCTAATTCTGCCGGAACACATCCCATCGGCCCCGTCCCCGTCACGATCACCCTCCTTCCTCCCATATCATACACTCTCTGCCTCCATCCAACAATTCATCAATATAATTACACTACACTTGTTTTGCTTTTTTGGTGTGTGTGTGTGTATATAACTTGATTGAATTAATATAATTTCCCTCAAATAAAAAATGCAAGGTGCACAAAGTCATTTGCGTATATGCCACGCCAACCCCACACAACATCCACCTCTGTTTTCACTTTCATTTAATTTGCACCAACACCTCCTTCTAAGTCACGTCAACGTCATGTGATGATCACACACACACACAAACATCTATATATATTGTCTGGCAGTTATATATATATATATAACAGGGAAAGAATACCCACCCGGAGAATTTTACGGTACTCAGAAACGAGATAGCGAACATAGTCCGGGAGAGAAAATTGGCGAGATCTGGCAGAGTAGGGAACCAGGTAGTAATTGTTGACAAAATCGTTACCGCCGAGAGTGATGAGCACGAGGGCTTGGTTTACTAGTCGGCGGGCTCCCTCGGCACCAATATGTGCCGCCAGCCTTTGCTGGTAATGCCCAAACAACTTCAGTTGCTTGTAGATGTGGATAATGTGCAGCTGCCACAAATATGGGTGTTTATACATATATATCAACCTCACGTACGTCCCTAGAAACCATGCACGTGCATAATAATACAAAATGGACGCGCATATAAAAGTAACCACTCACAAACTGAAATCCCGTGTCATTGAGAATCCCGATGCCAGCCGACGCAAAATTCGCACCAACTAGCAGCTTATCTCCTGTTAGTTCAGGGTTCAAATACGGGAGAGTAGGCTCTAAGCCAAGCTGCTCACCTGCATGATCAGCTCGCACAATATTTTATGCATGCATGCATATATTATATACCAAAGCAAAGCATTAATTAATTAAAATTTGCTTATAGAGTATATATACTGATTAAGTCAGGGATGCTGAGGCCATTAGAGAAGCGTCCGGTGGCCCTGCGAGTGGGGTAGTCAATGCCGTAGGGGGGAGAGTCTGCCCGTGCGGTGGTCGCCAGGAAATTATTGTTGCCGTTATCCACCAGTGAGTCCCCAAATACAAAGAAAGCCCTCTTTGGCTGCGCCGAAACTGAACTCGCTGCCACCACTAGGCTTGCTATTGCCCAGTAATAACCAAACATCCAACACCCAGCCATATCTCCTTTAATTTTTCTATAACAATATTTACTCTTACTTCGCAGTGCATTGTAAATGAGCGGGTGTGTGGCTTTATATAAGCTCTGGATGGGGTACGTTGATTTAATTTTGATCTCTGTAAGCCACGATCATAAATGTCCTCTTCTACCACCACTATCCAGATTTAAAGCAGCCGCCGAATCAAGGTGAGAAGCAAGTACCCTCCAGTAATTGCTGTGCCCAATTCCATATGGTACTAACTTTTTCCTCACTCGTTAAATATTTCATTTTTCGTATCAAAATGTAGGGGTCCGTCAGCCCCACTCTCACTTATTACTAGCCGTCCTTACAGCCCGGTAATTAAACATAGTGTACATATATAGTCTTCGCCCTTCGTCCTCATCGAGGGCGCTATCACAAGCAAATACTATATTTTTCTAAATATTTACCGCCACATACATTGCATCTCCATATTTTGCATGGTGCAAAGTGGCATCCCATATGCACTTGATATGCCTCACTCTTTTGTGTGGGAGAGTAGGTAAGAAATTAATTTTAGGAACAGCTCCAAAAGCAGGTGACGTGGAAGAGTAAATAATGCTCATACTACTATCAAACTTCAAAACTATGTTCCGGTGAGAATTGCTCTTCCAGCTTGGATGTTTCCGGCCGATCGATCCACCAGTTCTGAAAGTTGTTAGCTGCGATGTCTATTTGACAATGACTCCATTATATTCTATCACGAGCACATTAATGGCTAATTATGATCAGCCTCCATTATTATCATTCACTAACAACTATGATCAGCCAATCAGGCATTTTGGGCATTCATTAAAATGGATCGCTGATGTTTGTTTAGTTCAAATAATAAACATTCCCGGGACATTATCATTAAAAATAATCAATGAGGCGACACAAAAAGAAACAACAGGCAAAGGGAAAATTTTCCATTAATATAAGGGCTCCTGGAGTTTGGTCGGTGTAATCTTCCAGAATATGTTTGGTAGGTACAGAGCCTAAATCATGGTCCTTGAGGAAGAAAAGCGTAGTTACAAATTCAATACAGATTGAAACGGAACTGGTGAGAACAAAATGGACTCGGATTATAAGAGAAAACGTAATTAATCTTTCATGTTGCAGCAGGTAACGAAGTGAGGTTACCAGTATAATTTACTCTCAGTTCAAGCTTTCCTGAGCCCCAAAACTCCAGCCTTAACAGCTAATCGATACTTCACATGTGTTGCTCCTTCTTTTTCCAAGGCTCGGTGCATGGCGCCAAACGCTGTCTGTCAATGGTTTAGTGGTCCCATTCACATATAAAGATCCAATTCTCACTGCTTGTTCCCTAGTTGCAAGTGTTCCCATATAATTCAAAACACCCCACTGCTTATTTAGAGAAATCCTTCTCACGAGACAACTTTGTGTACATTATTAATTAGGTTTTCTACAAAATTAATGTGCCTTTCTTAAATAAAGGTACAGGCTTCCTTTACTTCAACCAAGGAAATTAAATAAGCTTTTCGCCTTAGTGTTCAAAAAATGGTGTAGCCTATTTCGACCTCCTCTTTTATGAAATAATTTGATCCAATTTTCCCTTTTTGGTCTAAGAAAACCCTAACATTATTTACCTATTACTTATTTTTCAAACAATAGCTTTCATATTTTAAACATTCATAATTTTTAAAAATATGAAGTGCAACATAAAAATACTAAGCATAGTTTTAATGAGCAGGTGTAACAATTTTAGCCATTTATAATATTTAAATTTTCAATTTTTTTATTATTTTATTTGAATATTTATATATCGCCTCTCTTGAAAAACTATTTAACTTTTATTTTATTTTATAAAAGTGTGGATGCAGAGTTTTTCACCTCGAGAACTTTTCTCGCAAGGGCTCGACGTGAATAGAGGTGAGGAGAGAGTAGACTCCGTCGCCCACTGTGGCGGAGGAAAAGAGTAGTCTCTTAAGCGCATATTGTGACAAGAGGCGAGAGAGCGATCGGATGGTGGCGGAAGTGGAGGATTCGGGTAGGAGGAAGAGGAAGGTTGGGATGAACGGTACAACGTTTACGGGAAATGTCAGTTTGAGGCCAAGAGCGGAAGGCTGGATGGAGAAGGAGGATGCACCGAAGTCGTCGAAATCGTACAGGGAATCCTTGCTGAGAAATGTTGGCTCGAAGGTCTGCTGGTGGCAATGGTCGAAAGATGAAGAGGAAAGGATGTTGAAGATTATGGAGCTGGTACGGATTTTGATAAAGTGTTGAATCCGGACGAAGGTGTCTCAGTGGACTGCTCAAATCCTCTGTGTTCGAAATTCTCCTTAGATGATAAGGAAAGGGAGTGGTTGATAAAACATTTCTGATCTACTCTAATTGTTAAATTGATGGGAAGGAGACCATTATATGGGTTCATGGTGATGAAGTTGAAGCAACTTTGGGCTCGAAAGGGCGAGATTGACATCTTTGATCTGGAGAACGACTTTTTCTTGGTCATATTTCAGGACAAAGGGGATTACATGGATGCATTGAGGGGGCGACTCTAAAATCCCCTCCCAACTTTCATAATATTAACTATTTTTTCTTAAAGACTAATCATAATAGAGATAAAATCTAACAAACTATTAAATATTATAATATCTAATCTACGATACGATAATCTAAAGTATGCAATTAAATCTAAGTTTACAGGATGTAGGCCCTATGAGTGGCAATATACATTAATTCAACACATAATAAACCACAAGAGGCCATAGAGATATATCTATGCCTCAAGAGCTACTCCCGACATTCTAGCACAGAAACTATCACCTGAAAAATGTTAAATCGACGGGGTGAGACAAAAGCCTCAATAACCAGCTTTCCAACTCATTACACATACTAACATGTGTTCATGAGGTGTCACGTGGAACAGTTTATATAATAAATTATTAAAAATTCAATATCATAGTTTTGTACACAAATATCATATCAGAAATTATATAATATTAAATCTCAAATCTCATATCAAAATTCCCAAGTGCCTCCCATCAATCCAACTGAACCGCCTTATTTCCGCCGACTAGACCCATGGGCTAAATTACTATCCATGTTACTGGTCACTCTAAGAGCTCTTCGTTCACATGATGAGGATTGGCCAAAATCCACAGAGCATGTTTACGGACCATGGGTCTTTCCCCTTATTAAACTAGTGGGATGTCGCAGCCCCTCATTGAACTGATGAGACAATAGAAAGCCAACCATCGTGCACCAATAGAGGCTATACCACGTGGTAAAAATAACTTTCTCCGTCTCAACACAAACCAAACAACCCAATATGTATCAATAAATAGCTTAATAGGAATTTCTCAAGATTTTCATACTCATATGAGGATATTCAAAATATAAAAATATATCTTACAATTTAAATCACAAGGTTCCACAAAGTAAGTTTATAACAAAATACTCCTCAATATTGCTCATTGAAATAATCTATAAATATCCACCTATGATTTTCAATCTCATAATCATTTTACAAAATATTCATAAACACGCACCAACACACATAATAAATGGAAAGTGGTTACCTCTCGCCAAAGCTAATTATTATCGCACTGTTCCAAATCCAAGAGCTCAAACATACACCAAAATCAATCTACCACAATCAATTTACTACCCGTTAATAATTTTTCAAAATTCAAAATTATAACTTATTTACAAATTATAATAATAATATACTATAAAAACTGAAAATAACAATTTAGGGTTTAAATTATAAAAATGACCGTTTAGTCCTTCGAATTTCATAAATGATAGTTTAGTCCTCTAAATTTCATAAATGACAGTTTAGTCCTCCAAATTTTATATATAACAGTTTAGTCCTATAAATTTCATAAATGACAGTTTAGACTTACAAATTTCAGAAGTAACAATTTAGTCCTTCAGATTTTAAAACTAAACCAACTAAAATTTTAATAATATTTCCATTAACTCAAATAAATTATTTAATATAAATTTAATCGGTTTAAAAGTTCAAAATAGCATTATTTATAAAATGATTATATAGAAAATTCATTATAAAATATTATATCAACTAAATAACAAAAATAAATCGATTAAAATTAAATATTAGTTATCATCTATATTCTTATAGCCATATACTGACAAAACTCAAACTTGCCCAAAATTATAATCCTAAAATATTCTCTAATTAGTACAAAATTAATATCATAAGAAAGATAACATTATTTAGAAAATATTTCATAAAAGAAGTTTTATAATTAGAATAGATTTTGAGTACCTTATTGATCCTCGAAGAATAAAAAATACTCCTATCAAAACCTTGCTCGTCACATTACTGCACGACACTTCACGCAGATTTGATGTGTAAAGTGTGTGAGGAGAGGGGGTATTTATAATACCTCCTCCTGCCTCCTTTCTATTTTTTTATTATTTTATTTTTCAAAAGTGTGGCACCGGCCACACCATTTTCAAAAGTGGGGGCGCAGCCTGCGCCTCCCACGTTTTTTTCTAATATTTTAATATTATATTATAATAATATAATATTATTTTAATTTATTATAAATAAATTTAAATATTATTTTTATTTTTATTTTAATTTTTTAATCTCGAAATTACCTACTAAAATGTAATTATCTCTAAATTATAATTATATTCTAAAAATAAAATCAGGATGTTACAGGGACCATGGGTAATAGCAGATGCTTACCAGAGTGTTGCTTGATATATGTGACTTATAACGTCTGTTTTCTAAAAACAACAGTTGTAAGTCTGAAACATACAAGGATTGTTTTAAGAAAACAGTCGTTGCAAGTCACATACAACGACTGTTTTCTCGAAACATTCGTTGTAAGTCAAAACTTTCAACGATACTCACATACATGTCCCCCTAAAAACAGACGTTAAAAGTGCATTTTGTAGTAGTGATAACTAATTCCCAGGGCCATTTGGGGGCAAAAGAGAGATAAAGAATAAGCATAATATAGAAAAGGAGGGGAAGCACATGCCATTGATGAGGAGTGGAAGGACTATTAATCAGGCTGATCGGAAGGAGAAGGTGTTAAAGTTGAAAATTAAAACAGGAGCTTAAAGGAGGCTAGAAAGAGCAGTGAGACATTAAACAAGAGCCATAAGAGTGGGGAAGGGAATTATGTTGCAGAAACAAATATAAAGGAGTTTGAGGAGGGGGCGTGTAACATCCTCATTAAATTACCTCAAAATCCATCATTTCATCAAGAAATAAAATAATATTATATAAATATCATATCAAATGCTCCGTTCAAATATCACGTAAACAATATAACAAATGCTCCGTCCACAATACATATTCCAATATGCAGCGAATTATTAAATATATGGCATGATTGCCCAAAAAGGCACTTAAGTTTAGCAATATACATTATACTCATAAAACTAAACGAGACATACAATTTGATATCAAATCAAGCCTCGTTCGCTTCCCCTTCGGTACCACCGCCTAAACTTCTGCCTAAAAAAAATAAATTGACAGGATGAGTCACATGGACCCAGTAACCACTTTCATTTTAACAAGTATGCAGGGAATGATTACAAGATAGTTAAGCGGGCAATATAAATAATATAAAATATAATCTTTCAAATAAACAATAATATTTCAAAAGAAAAAAATTAAAATGTACTCCCTCAACCATCCTTATAACCTCTTTAACCATTGACAGAACCTATAGGCTACATCACATAATAGGTTTAGTCTCTTTAACAAAACTACACCAAGCTCACTGATAATGAGGTGTACCCCGACCAAAGGCTATAGAGCTCATATCAGACCATGGGTTCCCTTTCCGTCGAATATGGAAAGGTGTCACATGTCCCTTGAACAGACTCTTATCCCAGCCAAAGGAAAAGAGTGGTACTAAGGGCCCTGACAATGCCAAAGCCATCCACTGTGCGCTTAGTGGGGCTATACCATGTGGTATAAAAGAATCCAACCTCATCCAATCATATCTCACCACATTCAACATCTCAACATCACCATCATCAATAATTTATTCTCATATATATCATAATCAATGCTATACGTCATCAATCATTCCAAATCATTCAGGCCCACTTAACTAAAGTTTACTAAAAACATAATTCATACTAATTGTACATCTCATGTATAAAATACTATAACATATTTATAGCAATTAAAAATACCAACATATGCTTATAATCACATCAACAAGCATACAAGACAAATTGAAAAGTGGTTACCTCGAGTTCTTGACAACTAAAAAGAATTCAAGTTCAACAAGCCAAATTCACTCTACAATAAATATATAATTATAAGTTAATAAAATTAATAATACTTGCTAACTAAACTAATCCCCATAATTAACTCACTTAATTCTTTTTAGAAAAATAACAATAATTGATATATTCCTCAATAAAATTTTCTAACATTTCCTTAATTATTTTATTTACTAAAATCTTTAACAATAGTAATTTTCTAATCACCTTAATTTCAAGTATCATAAAATCATTAATATCAATATCCTAATTTAATTAAATCACTCTTCTAACTTATATGAGCATAACCTAATTATTAAATAATATTAACATCTCCACATATATTAAAAATTATATCGAACTTAATTTCTAATATCAAATTATGACATATAAATTTTATAACACAAAATCTATAAAACTAAACGATTAGAACTACAATAATATCTCCAATAATCCAAATAAATTATTTTATCTAGATTTAATCGGTTAAAAAAAGTCTAATATAAAATTATTTATAAAAATTCATTATAAAATCTTATAACCACTAAATAATAAAAGTAAACCGATCAAAATTAACTATTAAATGCTCCTCTATATTTCTATAGTCTTATATTGACAAAACTCAATTTTATCCAAAATCCTAATCTTAAAATTTTCTCTAATCAACACAAAATTACTATCATAAGAAAGAGAAAATTATTTAGAACACTTTTCATAAAAGAAGTATCATGACTAGAAGAGAATTTGAGTATCTTATTGATCCCCGAAGAATCGAAAATACTCCTATTAGAACCTGATCGAATGCACTTCCAGCACAACACTTCACGCAACTCTCTGTGTGAAGTGTTGAGGAGAGGGGGTATTTATAATACCCCCTCCTGAGCCCCTCTCCTCTTTTTTCTTATTTTTTTTAATAGGGGGTTGGCACCGTCACCCCCCAAATTCTAATATGGCTGCGTTGTTAGGCACAGCATATATATATATATATATATTATATAAAATATAATATATATTATTATTTTATAATTTTAATTATTATTTTATTATTATTATTATTATTTATTAAGGATGTTATAGGGCGGGCTGAGATGCTTAATAAGGATTTATTCGATCTGGGAGAGTGGGGGAAGGTGGATATGGAGTTGGGAGAACAAGGCGTCAGGGAGGAAGGTGATGAAATTGAATGCTCTGAGATAAATGCGGAGGTGGGAGTGTATACTCCTTTTCTTGGTGCAGATAACTAAGGTGTGAGTGGCTGAGTACAAGGGTTAACCATGAAGATTATAATCTGGAATGTTAGGGGAGCGACGAGCAGAGGGACTGCAACTGCTTTAAAGGAGTTAAGAAGGAGGTATAGAGTTGATATTGTAGCTATATTAGAACCACGAGTAAGTGGCACTAATGCTAGTAGGATCATAAAAAGATGGGGATTTAAATACTCTATTAGAATGGAAGTTGAAGGGTTTTCAGGAGGAATTTGGTTACTTTGGGATATGGAAGATGTTAAATTAGAACTATTAATTAAAAAGACACACAATTTATGCATTGCAGAATACAAATTGGGGAGGATAAAATGATGTTAGCTGCTGTTTATGTAAGTCCAAATTAGAGCTGGTAAAACTAGCCAACCCGCGGGCCGCACGGTGCAGGCCCATGCGGCCCGTACTTTTGCGGGATGGCAAAATGCCAACCCTAACCCGCAGTGAGCGAGTTGCAGTCCAACCCGCAGGCCCGCATTTTTAAAAAAATATTTTTTATATTTTTTTAAGACTGCCAAAAATACGATATACATATATGTGAGTTATTAAATTTATCTTCCTAGCATCAATTATTCCTCTTATAAAAATTTAAAAATATAATCCATAATTCAAGAGATAAAGTTATCAAATCTATCAAAGTTTATACAAAAAAACATAAAATCATTTTCAAACAACCAATATATAATAATTTTGTTTAAAGAAGAAGTGAAAATGTTAAGATTTTTTCTATTTGGATTGAGAGGTACCAAAATGGGAAGGGACAATTTATAGGTTTTGTGAGATTATTATATATAAAAAATTGTGGGCCAACCCGCGGGCCATGCGGTACAGGTTTGTGCGGCCCGTATTTTTGCGGGTTGGGATTTTTCAAACCCTAACCCTGTCCTAACCCACGGGCTCACGAGTTGAGCCAGCAGGTTGGGCCCGTATTACCGGCTTTAGTCCAAATGAACAAGTAAGGAATCAGCTGTGGGGGAGATTTAAAGAATTGGTAGAGAGTGTGCAAGAACCATGGTTGATAGGAGGGGATTTTAATGAAATCAAGACATCGTTAGAGCAAAAAGGAGGGGGACGTATAAATGCAGCCCGTTGTATAAATTCAATGATTGGATTAATACTTGTAGTTTAATTGATATTGATGCGAAAGGGCCGCTATATACGTGGAAGGGGCCTAAATGGGATGGGTTGGAACATATACACAAGAGGCTGGATAGGTGTTTGAGTAACACTTTATGGCAGCAACATTTTAAAGATGTTGTAGTAAAAGTTGTCCCAAGAGTGTGCTCTAATCATCATCCTTTAGTAATTGACTTGCATTCAGAAAATTATAGCATAGGCAAAAGAATATTTAGATATTTGGCTGCGTGCAACTACATGAGCAGTTTGATGATGTGTTGAGGAGTTGTTTGAGAGGTAAGGAGGATGCAAGAGGGAATTTGTGTAGACTAAGACAGAATTTAGAAACATGGAATAGGGATGCCTTTGGGAGGATTGAACAAAGGCTGTTAAATAGGCTGAAAATGGTTCAAAATTCTATGGAAAGACGTTTGAATCCTTTCCTTATACAACTTGAGCAGGAGCTTGAGGCAAACTTGCTTGATACTTTGAAGCAAGAAGAACTATCATAGTTCTAAAAGGCTAGAGGGAAGTGGATTGAAGAGGGGGACATAAATACAAAGTAATATCATGCAAAAATGTTAGTACAAAGACGAAGGAACAAGATAAAAATGCAGAAGAATAATGAGGGAGATTGGATTGAGAATGATGAGGATATTGCAGGTTTATTTCAGACCTTCTATGAACAGTTATTTTTAGAAGATGTTTGTGAAAGAGGGTGGAGTATAACTGTTCATTCCATGAATAGAATGCAAGGGAAAAGGGGTACATGGCTATAAAGATTGATTTAGAAAAGACCTATGATAGAATGTCATGAAACTTTATGGATAAAGTGTTGTTAGAAATTGGGATGGAGGAGCATGTGAGAAAGGTGATAATGGGTTGTATTAGAGCCTGTTTGGTTCAACCCCATTGCATGCATGCAATGGTAATCATGATTGCATTACCATGAGAAGAGTGTTTGGTTGCTCTTTAGCATGGTAATAGGGTTTACCATGGTAATGATGATTACCAAAAAATTGGTAATCCTCATTCATACCTCCCCCCTATGAATCCTCATTACCATCCCATTGCATAGTTAGAAAAGTCTAATTTACCCTTTAGTTTTACTTCTCTTTATTTTACTTATATATTTTTACTTAGGCACATCGCCACAAACGCTACCACCGTCGCCGCCGCCACCTCCTCCTCCACCACTGCAGCCACCTGCCACCACCTCTTCCTACATTACCGCCAACACTTCCTCCTCCTCTACCGTTGCCGCCACCTACTCCTGCACCACCGCCGCCACCACCTCCTCCTCTACCGTTGCCGCCACCTACTCCTGCACCACCGCCGCCACCACCTCCTCCTCTACCGTTGCCGCCACCTACTCCTGCACCGCTGCCGCCGCCGCCACCTACTCCTCCTCTACCGTTTCCGCCACCTGCAGCCACCTACTCCTCCACCACCGCCGCCACCATCCACCACCTCCTCTATCGTTGCCGCCACCTGTCGCCACCTACTCCTTCACTACCGCCGCCACCTCCTCCTCCACCACCACCGCCACTACCTCCTCCTCCTCCACCACCGCCACTACCTCCTCCTCCTCCACCACCGCCACTACCTCCTCCTCCTCTACCGCTGCTGCCACCCGGCACCTCCGCTACTACCTCCTCCTCCTCCGCCGCCGCCACTACCTCCTCCTTCTCCGTTCCCGCCACCACTACCTCCTTCTCCTCTGCCGCCGCTACTACCTCCTCCTCCTTTACCGTTGCAACCACCTCCTCCTCCTCCTCTGCCGCTGCAACCACCGCCACCTCCTCTGCCGTTGCCACCACCCGGCATCGCAGCTACTACCTCCTCTTCATCCGCCGCCACCGTCGCCACTACCTCCTCCTCCTCCCTCGCCGACACCTGCCGCTGCCACTACCTCCTCCTTCTCCGCCGCCGCCGTCGCCACTACCTCCTCCTTCTCCGTTCCCACTACCACTACCTCCTCCTCCTCCTCTTCCGCCGCCACCCCCGGCCCCCTGCCACCGCCTCTACTACCTCCTCTTCCTCCTCCTCTGCCTCCGCCGCTGCCACTACCTCCTCTGCCACTGCCGCCACCACTACCTCCTCCTCCTCCATCGCTGTAGCCACCCACCACCCGACATCACCGCCACTACCTCCTCCTCCTCCTGACTCTTAACTTTCTTTTTACAAAGATTATAGTAAGGGTAAAATAGACTTTGTGTAATATATTAATTTTAAATAATTGTTAAAATAATAATTCATTGCACCTTACTTAAAAATCAAACCAAACACTAGCCCTGTAATTAATATTGCATTGCATTACCATTGCATCGCATCGCATTGCACTGCAGGGTGTAATGGGATCGAACCAAACGGGCCCTTAGTTCAACAACAATAAGTGTGATATGGAATGAAGCTAAAAAAAATGAATTTATTCCAGGAAGAGGGCTAAGGCAAGGAGATCCTTTGTCTCCATACTTGTTTGTCTTAGAGATGGAGAAGTTATCTCACATGATTTCTGATTGTGTGAACATGAAGAAGTGGATTCCATTGAGAATTGGCAGAAGGGTTAGGGCAATATCTCATCTTTTATTTGCCGATGACCTTTTGTTGTTTTATAAGGCAAATAAAGAGCAAATAAGTACAATAATGGGAGTGTTAGAGGAGTTTGGGAGAATATCTAGACAGAAGATCAATATACACAATACATGTATTTTTTCTCTCAAAGAATACAAATAGAGGTATGCAGAAGGAGATATGTGACATCTCCTATCATGAAATATGTTCGTGACCTTCAAGCACAGAAACAGAGGTATGGGGGAAGAGTACACAGGAGGGTTATGCATAATATATGTTGGGAAGCTTTGGATAAGGGTTGGGTGAAGTTGAATGTGGATGGCGCATATAAAACAAATTTTGGTAGAGCTGGTTGTGGGGGTCTACTCCGGGGAAGTAATGGCAGCTGGATTAAAGGCTTCTGCAGAAAGCTTGGAAATTATTCAGCTATAAAAGTTGAGTTATATGGCGTGTAGTAACAGGTCTGAAAATGGCTGGCGAAGTAAAGGTAAAGAAATTGATTTTAGAAAGCGATTCTTCGGTACTTGTATGTATGATTGAGCAGGTGCTTCATGGTATAGACGTTGATAGTAGTCTGTTAAAGCTTGTAAAGAGTCAGTTAGCTGTATTTTCAAAATTTAGAGTCCAACATGTATGCAGGGAGGGAAATATGTGTGCTGACCTCCTAGTAAACATAAGCCTAGAGCAGGAAAACTTGGTGGTGATATATGATGATCCACCTTTATAGGTTAGACATTATTTGTATAGGGACGTCGTGGGGGTGGCATAACCTCGATCAGTGTTGAATAATGAATAGGGCTGAGCCCCGCTTTTCAACAAAAAAAAAAAAAAAAAGAGTGTGGATGCATAGCGGAACTAATAATTTTTGAAGATCCAGTTGGCCGGAGTGTAAATGGTATTTATGTCACACCAAACCCTCAACACCAAAAAGTTTTTAATTGTAAACCGAGCACATTTTTGCTTAAAACCTGCAGTACCGACTTATGCAAACGGTGGATCTTCCAATCTCCCCCTGTGAAGCCATCGAAAAGAAACCTTAAGATTTCTTGTGGGGATCATCTGATAAGCGTAGAAAAATGCATCTTGTTGCATAAAATAGTGTGTAGTGATAAAAGTGCTGGTGGTCTTGGTATGAGACACATCAAATAACAAAACTAAGGCTTTCATGATGAAATTGGTGAAAGATTGTAACTCTCTGAGTGAAGGTGATAAGAAGCAAATACGGGTGTGGTGAGGACTTGCTTCTAGAAATTAACCCCCGCAAGAAAGGCTCGAATGAATGGAGCGTGATTAAACAAAATTGAATGAAGTTAAAGGATGGCGTCAAATGCTCAAGAGATATAAATGGCGCATTGAAAATGCACGACGGAAGTGGGAGAAAAGTAGTATGTTCAAGGTGATCATCTGCCTACAAATTCTTTGGGAAATGAGACTACATACCCTGATTTTAAATGGGCAGATGTATGTGGAAGCTTCGGATCCCACGGAGATGTAAAACTTTTGCTTAGCTTTATGTTGCATGAACGGCTTACCACGAATGAAGTTAAACGGCAACGCACTCTCCATTCTAGTGGTATGTGTGATCAGTGCATGAGCTTTGTTGAAACCGTCTTGCATGCATTGAGAGCTTGCGGAGACGTTAAAAAATCCTGGTCTTCAGTGATCAATCCCAGCTTTCATAACAGTTTTTCTCTGGTAATCTTCAGGAGTGGTTTCGGACGAACATGAGAAGGAACCTTAGTAACACAGAAAGCTACTAGAGAGGCATGTTCGTAATCGTGTGCTGGCATATTTGGCATGAACGAAATTAACAAATCCATTCCGGAGCATCATTGGGTATGGAGTACAATATAATGGCCAGAACGTATGTGATCTTGGAATGCTTGTCCAAAGTTGATCATAAGTTTAATGACGTAAAACTAACTGCTCAACCACAACAACAGAGACCCCGTCAGATTCTTACCGAGAACAGTAGAGCGTTTGTGCAGGTCGATGGCGCGTACTCATATGTATCTGAGAGAGCTAGTTGCGGTGGCGTGATTAAAAATAGTAAAGGAGATCTGGTAGAAGGTTTTCTATTTCGTCTATAGAGTGGGGACTCTCTCACTGCCGAACTGTGGGGTTGCATGCTTGGATTGAGAAGAGTTTGGGCTTGTAACTTACTGGACATCATAGTGACATCCGATTCTAGTGAAGCGTTGCACTTCATCCAGGATGAAGTTCCAGAGATGCATGAAGATCGAGATATTGTACTTGAGATCAAGGAGATGCTATGCAACAATACTGAAGAGTTTATTTCAAAAAAATTGACAGGGACAACAATGGTTTATTAGCTGATATGCTAGTTGAGAAGGCGCTGAGTGGACCTATGGGGCTACATGTTGTAGGGCCTTGGGAGCTTAGGATATATGCCTGTGGAGGTTTAGATTTTGGTTTGTTCTGCTTTCCTGTGTATTAAAAATTACGATGCATGGCGGGCCCAAGTCGTATTCAGCCCTCCAATTGACGAGTTTCATGGTCGAATGGTCAATACAGCTCCCTCTATGTCTCACACAGGCTCCATTCTCCCAGGCCCAAATCACCAAGTCATTCAGTCAATCTAGGCCAGCTCACTTCTCATATTTACACTTTTTGGGCCAACTTCTAATTATTACTTTTGAGTTAGGCTTAAAGTCATGCTTGCACCAATCCATCCCCGTCCATTAAAACTGCACAGTTCATAAATTTAAGGTTAAGGTGTATCCAACTCTGGAGTGTTTTTGACTTCTTTTCATACGCATAATTCAGAATTCTAAGGCATTTTGTGGCGGTATCCAACGTTCTGAAATAACTTTTTCTTATATGTCTCCAACTTCTTAAAATATTTTTCTTTTAATCTAAAATTATAAGTACATCTAACACTTTTAAATATTTTTTACTATGTTCGGTACCAAAACATAAAAAATACTTTTAGGTAATGAACGTACTTAAAAAAAAAATATGCCAGGGCGCTTGATACACATGGGAATATATTTCAAGTTGCTGATTCCACTTTAATCCTAAATTTAAACCATTACCGTTCAAAAAGAGGTAAAGAACCCAACAGTAGCCGAAAATAATAATACTACAGTAATTATAATAAAAGAAGGATGAGGCAACGTGGAGGCGTAGGATATGCGGTGCATTATTTACAACAAAGGCGCAAATTGACGAAAAAGGCATCGTGTTGCCGTCGCAGAATGTTTATATAAAAGTTGTCTTTGTTCCACTAAAATTGGCTTTTCAATGAAAAAAAAAGAGCACCCATAATTAAGGTGAAGAGGACGTTAATTATATTCTTATTCAGGAAAATGAAGAACATTGCAAGGACGCGTACACAGCCATAATTAATTTCAAGAATCAGAAGAGGGTATGTAACACATCACTCAGCTCAATCAAGAAATACAACATAAGAAGAGATCACCAGAGAGGAGGAGGGGGATCAATAATAATGAAGGGAATGCATGACGGATGATATTGGTGTATATAAATAAATAGAGGCTATAAGCTGCTATAGCGAGCTAGGTCCTAGAATCTAGAGCCAAGATGGTGCTGAGGTTCATGGGGTTCATATATTGGGTGGATCCGGTCATGAATTTGTCGACGATCAGTCGGTTGGCCCTCTCGCTGGGATGAAAGGGATCCCAAAACGCAAATATGTCCCTGTTTGGGCACAAGTTCGACGCCGGAGTGCACAGTCCGATCCCATTATAGGGTCCTTGACCACAGCACGCCACCTTCGATGTCACGAACCCTGCACACACACACACAACCCGCTTCATTATGTTTCCATTTGTTCCAAACCCTAACCACAAACAAGGCTATCGATCGGGCCTTTGGATAGTTTAGGACAAATCAAGGAAGCCATCGGGGGTATGTTGGGTGCATTTACTAAGGAACCTAACTCACTGTCACCCGTAATTAGACAAATAAATATACGTACGTCTATATATATAGATATAGATATATGCATTTACTCATGGCATCGTACACACACACACATATATATATATATAAGTGTTTATGGTCCCCGGCCCACAAGGAATTCATTGTGGAACAGGAGAGTAGATATATGTTGGCGGTTTAATTTATAGTAATGTTATTGGGTACCAAAATTGGAAAAAAGAAAAAGAAGAAGTAAAATTACCGTAAGCTTGAGGATCAGTAACGAAATCCATGTGCATGGCGAAGGCATTGGCGGAGATGAAGACGGGAGAGCCAATCTGAGAGTTGAGTTGGGAGAGCAACTGGACAAGCTGTGGATTAAACATATCTGCCGCTCTCTGCAGTTCAGCGTAGCACTCTCCGTTCCTGCTGTGCAGCGCCAATTCTGCTGGCACGCACCCTATTGGCCCCGTCCCCGTCACCAGCACTTTTCTCGCCCCCAGCTCGTACAGTCTCTGCAATTCCCATTCATTCTTCTTTTTAACTCCGATTCCATATAGTTTGTGTTTAGATTAGCTTTTACGACTTACGGGAAGAGAATACTCTATTACCACGCTCTATCATTTACCTTTCCTTAATTACTCACCCTCTATACTATTACTTACTATATATTATTGAACCATTAATAAGCGGTAACATATATAATAGTATGAAATAATTAATTAGGAGCGGCAACTTACGGCGAGAATCTTGCGATACTCGGAAATGAGGTAGACAACGTAATCGGGGAGGGCGAACTGGCGAGATCTGGCGGAGAAGGGGACGAGGTAATAGTTGTTGACGAAATCATTACCGCCCAGCGTTATGAGCACCAGCGCCTCGTTCACCAGCCGTCCCGTCTGCTCCTCTCCGATCAGTGCGCTCACCCGCTGCTGATACTGTTCGAACAGCTCCAACTGCCGCCCTATTCTTATTATGTTTATCTGCACCCCGCCCGCCCCATACGTTAATTTTACTCATTCACTCATCTAGTATAGTAGTATCATATAATATGCTAATAATAATTACACATGATCCAGGCCTTACAAACTGAATTCCCGTGTCGTTCAGAATTCCTATTCCTGCCGAAGCAAAGTTGGCACCCACCAGCAGTTTCTCTCCGTTGAGCTCTGGACTCAAATATGGCAGCGTCGGTTCAGATCCAATCTTCTCACCTGCATATTATATTGCACATGAACGAATGAATTAAGATGGGTTGACGGTGAGGGATGAGAGAAGCCGTAGTATAGTAGGGTAGTTACTGATAATGTCGGGGATGTTGAGGCCATTGGAGAAACGGCCGGACGCTCTGTGGGAGGGAGAATCGATGCCGTAGGGATATGAGTCGGCGCGGGCGGTGGTGGCCAGGTAGTTGTTGTTGCCATTGTCCACCAGTGAATCTCCGAACACGAAGAACGCTCGACCCTCTGCCTGCGGAGCCACGCTGCTCCAACTCAGGATGGCGCACATTAAAATGCAAACCCACCTCTTGTTCTCCATGACCCACGTACAAATGATCGCCGTATCGTTTCAACACGTAACACCCCCACACCTAAACTCTGGCCACCCAATCACTCGGTATTCAGAAGGAGTCCTCTCCTATATATAAAATCTCTTCTTGTGGTTTTAAACTGTAGTGCCTAATTTAATTGCTTGGGCTTCCCCGGCCCCCACCACTTATACACTACTACTCACACACTGGATCAAACTGTAGAATTCAATTTCAACTTCAACTTCAGTTTTTAATTTGTCTCTTTATTAATGCGTCATAGTCTACTAGCTAACTGTATTCCTCATTCATCTATCGCTAGCTCTTGCATGTGGCTCACCACAAAATATTGGATTGTTACACTGCTACTACTGCTATAGTATTTTAGTTGGCCTAGGTCACATACCCCCTCGATCAGCTGCTTAATATATATAAAGTTTTTTATAATCTTAAATGTAAGCACCCTATAAAAGATCAATAACATTGTATCAAATTTTGTTTTTACACATAAATATTTATTAATTAATTGTATTGTGAAGAGAAACTATGTAGGAAATAAATTAAAGTAATTAAAATATGTTAATTTTAATAAAATGGTAACCTTAAAAAAATAATAGTGATAATTGTTTATAATTATTTTAATGATATATATAAATAATCTCTAATGAACTAATCTCGTTAATTTGTGTAAAGAGGGAGGGAGGGGGAGAGTGATTAATTGGACTGAGACAGATCACTAGATATGGTCAATGCAAATTTAGTTGGTGATTACTCCCTTCGGTCCTATTTATAAACAACCTTTTTTCTTATGGGGCTGTTCTTTTTATAAATAACTTTTATTTTGTGTCTGACAATTTAAGCTCCTTTTTCATATTTTACTCTTATTTGTATATTATTTATAATTAATTATCACATACACTAAGAGTTATATTCTGAAGAGAGAGAACTCACTAAATGAATGAAATTAACAAAGTATTGAGAAAACATATTTTACTATATCTCTTACTTTTTATATATTCTTTCTCTATTTTTATAAAAAGGGATATATATGAAAAAAAAACATTTTTAATATACTTATTATTTGTAATTACCAATTCATTTTACATAATTAAAGAGAGAGTTACTTAAATAAGACCGGAGTCTGTATACTGTAAGGGTATGTAGTCCGCTAGGAGCAAGAAACCCCAAAGAACATGAAAATGATGCAGCTAGCATTGAAGAGGCTTGAATGCGTGGTCGCTTTCTTTTGTTTGGCAGCTTACCCCCTCCTGACAGTAGTAATTAGAAAGGCCTTGTCATGATGATTCACGTATGTCGGTGTTTTTTAGGAAGATATGTACTACTAACATCTCCCCATCGCCTGTATACTTCTCTTTATTGGTACTATCACCCTCCCCTTTTAACCCTTGTACCAAAGCACCGGCTTTTAATAAAATAAAGGCCTCAAGCATATTTATAGTGTCATTAACAATTTGAAGCTTCGCTGGCGAGAGCAGAGTAGTCAAGGGTTAATTATAAGTGGGTTAGGATTAAAAGACATCACATAATATAAATTTTCCATAAATTTCGGGCGACAAATATTTGTCGCAATAATATATAAAATGGAGAAATTCTTGTGTGAATCTCCAAATTTATATTTTTTTTAACATTTTATATAAAAAAATTCTTGTGTGAACAAGAAATGTTAAAAAAAAAAAAAAGTTTGGAAGGCCTGCCGCCCCCTTCCCTTCACCAAGATGGAAATATCTTCATTGATGTCTCTCTTCCCATTTTCTTTTCATTTAATGCATTTACCATTAAATCAAGTTTTAATGGTTGGAATTTAATAATGTATAAAAATATTACTATGTAATTAAATATTATAAGAATCAACCATTAATTTTTTATCTAATAGTGGATATATTAAATGATGAAGAAATTGAGAGAATGATAAATGAAGACATTCTTTTCCTGGCTCTCTTTGCCATTGTTCGATAATCTTGCTATAGATATCATCAACTAAAACTTTTTTGTTTTTGCCAACCAATTAAAATTTATAATTTAATACCTAAAGAATTTGTAAAGCTTTCAAAGTATACATACCATTGACAAAATACCAACAATATATATGTGTGTGTGTTAATTATTTAATGAATTACTTGTATGGAAGGGCCAAATAAGGAAACAAATATAAAGTCAATGGGAGAAAATGACTACTTAATATATATTATAGAGGGGAGGATTGTTGGGAGAAAAGCAGATATCGAAGAAACCCATTAATCTGGAAAAGAGACAGTTGCATCGTCATAAATGGAGAGGGACACATCAAATGGCAAGAGATTTTGTAAGGCATGTGACCAAAGTAAATGAGGTGGGTGAAATTTTAACTACCAATAGCCACTACTATGCTACTAGATATAAGGTGCACATTAATTTAAGCGTGGGAGACATATATAAAGTACAGATATAGGTGCTGGATGAATTCAATCGATCTCGTGTGTTGTGTGGAGTATTCAAAGGATCGTTGGTGAACAAGTTGTCAAACGAAGGGAGAAAATCAAACAAGACCTGGAATAAAGAAATTGAAGATGTTTGGTTTAACTTATACTATTAATATATAAACTTGATTTACATAAATTGAGATAAAACTTCTCTATATATTTATTTCGTAGATCGTAAAAACTACCTCATATGTCATAAATCACGATTAAAAAATATTTTAAGAGGTTCTAATCATTATTTCAAACACCCTCGTTACTTAGCTAACAAGAAACGAATGGCTTGTCGCCCGCGCCCATATATAATATATTACTCATAGAAATCTGATGCATCGAGCTTTTGTGTATTTGGTAAGACGCTGTAAAGCTCGCTTACGATGTAAGCATTGGAAAGAGAGTGCATCCAAATGAATGGTTTCATCTCGAAGCGGGAGCGCAGTTTGTAGGTTCCAGAGCCGAAAATGACATTGCATCACCTTTCATGTTTATAGTTATAATGCACATCCACATCCTTCTTCCTTTTCTTTGACCTGATTAATCTAATCCTTCCACTGTAATCCCTGCACGTGAACTAAGCCTCTCTCTCTTGTTTACTTTATCTTATCTTTATTATAAGACACCAATAATTAATTTTCACAAATCAATAAGATTAATTAAAAATAGTAAAGTTGTCATAAAATATGAGTAATTTCTAATATTATTTTTATCAATTATACTAAACTCAGACATCACATTAATTAAGAAAAAAGATAAAAAAAATACTACTTGAACTTCAAAATCTCAAATTGATTTTGTTAATTATAAGAATAATGGATTTGATAAAAAGAATATAGCAATTGACAATTCAGATTTTTTTAAAATCATTTATTTAAAATTTTGAAGTTCAAATGGTATTTTTTGGTCTTTCTCCCTATTAATTATTACTCTCTCTCACCACCTTTATTAAATAATGGTATATATGAAAAAATAAATTTAATGCTCCTTGAAAGCTTAAAGTGCCTTATAAAAAAGACTAAAAATACAGTTAGTTAGTGCCTTATAATAAGAATAAGAGAATATTTCTTTTCTCGGCCTTTTCATGTAATTATATCCATCCCAGTCATGTGAGGCATACGTGTGTGAATATTTGTATAGGTATTACCAAGAGGCTTAGGGGCTGTTTGGTATGAGTGGGAGGGGAGGGAAAATAAAAATTTTATGAGTTGAATTTGAAGAAATTGAAGAAGTAGGGTTATAAAATTTTAATAAAGAAAAAATATAATATAAAAAAGTATGAAAAATTAATTAAAAACTTTTAACACTACTTATCTAATTTTTTAAAATTTAGCTTATAAAAAATTTATCTCCCTTGCCCTTCCCTCCAAAATCCCTTGTATCAAACAGATTCTTAGAGACCAATTTTTTTGTTTTTTTAGATCAAGCAAACTTAAATATTACATAATATTAGATATAAAAAAAATACAAAAAAAATCTTCCCTCAATTAAAACTACATCCATATGATATCATTCGTGCATGTTCCCCCCGGCCCAAACCATATGTATGTCTTGTCGTCATTGGTGCGCCTGAAGGGACGCCCGAACCTTTTCGCTCTTTTACTGTTAACAAATCTTTCTAATACACGTTTTATTCAGTAATTTTGAACTACTATTTTGTTTCCAGAGAAATAAATCCAAAATTGAAGATCTAAAGTTTCAACGGGGCAACATTTGATCAGATAACAAGTTTTCCAAGTTGTTATTAAACATGAACCAGAATCTTTTATTTTTTATTTTTTGTGAGGGTGGGGGACTAACATGTACAATAACTCAAGGATAGGTATGTGGGTCAATAATAAATAGATAATGGTTGTAGTTTTCATAAGTATCTTTTTAATCATAATTTACGATATATGAAATAAGTATGTGAGAGAAGTGTTGTCTTGATTTATGTGTAATAGTATTTTTTGGATTCCCAATCATGATCTCAAACATATTTAGAATTAAAAATTGTTTGGAAAGGAAATTGTTTCTCGATTCCGATCCTGAGAATTTTCTAAGTTCGAGGTGAGGAATTTCCCAAATTCAAAAAAAAAAAAAAAGATCTGCGGATAAAAAAAGAGCCCATGCATTATTTTTCGTCTATTCTTTACCTTTGTTGGATTTTATATATAAGAATAAATAAGAAACAAAAGAAAAGAAAAAAACAACAAGTCACTTAACTGCAAAAATCTACGCATGCCAAAAGAGAGACTTCATAATGCGTTCATATAATATCCTAGCCTTCAAAGTAAAAGAAGGATTCCGATAGATCAACGATAACAAGATGTTCCGCGCCTTCCAACAAGAAGAATAATGAAGCTGCATGCTGCAGATTGCCGAGTGGAGGCTAATTACTAAATTTAGAAAAAAGTGTTCCATTGCAAACTTTAGTTGAACGAACCAAGTAAAGTTTCCTTCTGATTGTTTCTTACATAAAACATCTAGCTCGTTTTGATTATCTTATGAAAATTTTATAAGTACTTATAAATTGTGATTCACGAAATACGAAATAATTTTTATAATTTATGAAGTAGTTTTTACGATCTACAAGATAAATATATTTTTCTCGATTTACGTAAATCAGGCTTATTATATCAACCCTATTGATAAAAACTTAGCCAAACGAGCTAATCATTTCAAAAGGAAAAAGTAGCCAAGAAAAAGAAAAATCTCAAAGCCTTTCTATGACAGAACAATCTGCTACACCGAGACACAATCTGAAGCAACTAAAAGCAAATGCAAGCAAGATCTCAGAAATCTTTACAGATCCACCCACAACAAGAATTACAAACCTTCCGCTCTAGTAGAGAACCTAATGGCAAAATTACATACCTTAGCTCTAGTATCCTTAAGCTCATAAGCAAAACAGAGTGATTTGTAAAGGAAAAATCTACTACAGAGCTTGAAGATCAGCACAGGCAAGCACCCACAGGCAAAGAGACCAAAATCTAATATAGAGCTTGAAAAATCTACAATAGGTAGAGCTTGAAAAATATACGACACGTCCACGGCGATTCCAATTGGACGAAAAATCTACTACAGTGCTTGAAAAATCAGGCAGAGGGGATGATCGAGCGATCGGGAATGGCACATCCACGGCGATTCCAATCAGACGATGAGAGCAAAGCAATTCGTTCAGAAGAGAGTTGAACAGCTGTGGGACAAGCAAGCACCAACAGGCTAATGGCAGAGAGAACAAGGAACTGAAGGAAGAGAAATGAGGGTTCAGAGTCAGACACTGTGCGACTGGGATGAATTTGAACGGATGTGCTCAGTGCTTGACTAATTGCTCCTTCAGCCCTTCTTGAGCTTTAGTTAGAAAATTTTAAAAAAAATATATGTATATTATATATATATTATCTCGAGATCGGAAAATACCATTTCCGGTCTCGACTTCAGTATTCTCAATCCTAAATTTTTCCCCTTTCGACATTTTCAAAACGGGATTTTCCCGTCCTAATTTGTTTAGGATCAGGATGAAAAGGTCGGAACAGTAAATTGGCACACACCCCTACTGGGCACCACAAGGAATTGGGCCTTGAGTGGGGGCATAAGAAAGCCCAATAACCCAAACGGGCCTCCGTAGTGGCAAGACTATTTGCGAAATACTATCCCATGTCTGTGCGCAAGCACGAGTTATTGTTCAAGAATAGGCTGGTGGAGGGATTGTGTGGTAAGTTTGAAGTTGATGATTGAACCTTGACGCCCAATTCACCTCATCACTCACATACACGTACACATACACAACCTTGCCTTCAAAGGCAAGTCTCACCATTACGTATACTTCAAACTCAATCATCTCCACATCGTCTCTCTCTCTACGTACCCTTCATTCGCCCCCTTCTTTTGTCCTTCCCTACCACACTCCTAACTCTCCTGAATAATCAATAACGCTCACAAGTGGATAAACTCTCTCTCTCTCTCTCTCTCAAAAACTCAAATTTAAACTGAAGAAGAGGAGGATAGCTAGGCTAAATATCCCAGAAAGCAAAACTGGTAACAATGCAATAGCGTTTCCCAGGACAAGGGCGTCCCCTTGTGCAGGGGGCTCCCTAAAGTCTCATGAATTGCTCTCACTACCCATATAGAGATCCCATGCATGAACGGGAGGCTTTCTTTGTTGGCGAAAATGATGATTAATTCCCTGTATGTTTAGCAAACTCCAGTACTATTGTAAGGAGTAAATAATCATAAACATTAGTTGTTGACAAAGATCGATATAGCTTCTTTAATATAAAAACGCGCTATATCTATTCAATTATTATATTATTTTCAAATATGTAATTACTTGCTATTTTATTTTTCCATATACGTACGAGGCCGTTTAAAAAGGTCAGGAGAAGAAGCTATGATGAGGCCGTTTAAAAAGGTCAGGAGAAGAAGCTATGATGATGTGGGTGGAAGATGGTACGGTGGAGAAAGGATTTATTATTAGAGAGGCAGAAACTAGTGGAGAAGGGAAGAACAAGAGCAGACAACGTAACAGTGGAGATGTCCGAATTAAAAGTATGAAGTTGATGAACAGAAACGACAAGGCACTCTCAATGGGAAGCTGCACCCTTAGCTTCCCTCCAATCGTCCTCTGGTGATGCAGCAACCAGCAAAGCTCTTTAGGTTCCCCTTTCCCTCTGACTCCTTCAATTCTCTTCTACCAACCAAACTCTCATATCCAGCAAGCAGGCTAGCTAGGGGGCTCTCCTACCACCTGCATTTCTTTTTCTTTTATGGCTCTGCAAACAAACAAATTAAACCCACAAAAAAAAAAAAAAAAACTCTACTCTACTTGGTTTGTGGATAATACACGCTACTATTAAATTTTACTGACTCGGATTTTATAATTTCGCAGTTTTTAGTGAAGCTTGCAGTTCAAGTATTCCGGAGGAATCAAATTTTAACTTTTGACCATTCACGTGTTGCATTGCTTCACAAATTACTGAAACGAGTAGTACTTCCTCTTGCTTCCCTCAAACTCTTAACTCTATTCCAAGGACCTCCTCCGCTTCTTCTTATCATTGGAAGGAGAGAAGGTTCGGTATGTTGAGACATTCTATCCAGTTACTGATTCGTGGAAAAAAATTGTACGATAATATCCACAAAAACGCAGTCGAGACGCCCTGAAATCACATCTGTAGGTACTTTTGAGTTCTAATTTTTACCAATTTAACAACCTTTTCTCTAGGGGTAAAAAGTGTTTTTAAATGCAATGAACTATTATATTGTTAATTAACAATAGTAAATGATGGACAAATTTGATAAAAGATAGTAATATTTTTACATATTAATTTGTTACATTTTTTTTATCTGTATACATTAATTTTAAAGAATAAGTTTATAAAACGGAGAGAATATATATTATACACATTGTAAATAAAAATGTCAAAACTTTTTTTAAACGACGCTTGTTAAGAAAATAAAAGAAAGAAAAAAAAACATAATGTGAAAAGAGTGTCTCCACTTCCTCACCCTCTCTTTGTGATGTGATGAGTATGTGATAATAATATCCAATACCCGTGGACAGAAGGAATGGAGAATTCTGCGGTAAAGTCTCGTAGTAATTATGATCGACCAAAATAAAAACTACCTATAAAATAAATGAACGGATTCCAATTAACTTAACAGCTTCTTTAGGATAGTAATTGGAGTCTTTAAAAATAATTTTTTAATCATGATTTATAAAATACGAGGTAAATATATAAGAAAAGAGTTATCTCGATTTAAATGAATAAACACTTAGAAGCTAAAGAAACGCTCAACGAACCGCGTACTCTAATAATCCAGTACACCATCAAACATTAATTAATAAAAATGAGATGATTTATGTGCAGAGGTGGGATTAAAGCTTCAGCCTCGAAGGTCATTAATTTCAGCCCCACTATTCTAGTCTTTCCCGCCGTCTAATTCGGACAGCTCAAATTTTGTATTCAACTCCAGGTTCGAGAATAGAAGCTTACCGGTACCCAGTTTCATAAATTAATACTACTACTCGTTGCAAAATCCCTCACCTAACCATTGTTAATTAATTTATAAGAAATTTATTATATTACGTTAACAGTGGCACTTGTTAATAATTTTTGAATTCCATAGGGCACATGCACGGGGGACCGCCCGCTCATTTTCAGCACCCAGCCCCAACAAGTTGCTACCCTCAACTCTCAATACGTTGACGGAATATCTTCCTTCTCTCAATGTCGAAACACTCCCCGTAGATTCCCGTGGATTTCGTCAAATTTTATATTCTTAATAATATTCATTAAAGACAAATCAATCAAGTATCTGTTAGTTACTCCTTCGTAATCAAAAGCTATTAATATATAGCAGGCTATACCGGCTAGTGTAGATCCGTAGACAGGAAGAAATTCTGAGGATATCCATCCTGCCGGTGTAATAGATATACTAGTGAGTATGAGTTAATAATTACTCATGAAACCTGATTAAAATTTCAACTGGTATTGATTAAAAAGTTTGATGATCTTTTAGCAGCTAAGAATGGAGGCAATGAATGCAGCCCCCACGTGGCGCTTGGAAAAGGTCAGAGAGAGGCAAAGGGATGGAGAGACTGTGAAGGAAAGGAAGGTAATATAAAGAAGAGAGAAGAGAGGGAAGAAAAAAATATAATAAATGGGGAAGAGTATTGTGGCAGATAGACATTGAAGGAGTGCAATAAAAGGTGGGTGTTGCAGTTAGGTGTGGCTCTCCGTTTTAACAATGCTTTGAAGCCAGGATTCCTCTCTCTTCCAATTCATATTCCTTCATTTCATTTCATTCAACTTGTGTATTAGAATTAATATGATATGATCCATCATCGTCAATTCCATGAATCAAATGCTGGCAATATAATCATGATGTTGATAGCGAATATGTATGCAAATAAATTAAAGAGCCCCCTCTGAGGCCTCCCTTAATTAGCCTCACCCACCTCCCCCTTCCTCTCCATTTAATATTTCCTTCGTTTCCTTCCCTGCACAGTTGGTGTTTGGGTATAGTAATGCCCACGATACTCAGATTTACTCTGGGCTCTTTGCTTTGCTACTAATGGTCTGCGCCTCTTAACTCCGCTCAAAGAAAACCCACCTTCTTTCTTGGCACTGAAACAGATATGGGTACTGCTGGTGGCAATAGGTGCTCCGATCGTCGTCTTCTTGTCGTGGCTTTCTTCTTGGCGGTTCTTGTCCACACTGCTTCCGCCGCCCTAAACTACACCAGGTATCGGCCGGTTAGTAGCCTACGGCTGGAGAGGATTCAAAGGCACTTGCGCAAGATTAACAAGCCTCCCCTCCTCACCATTGAGGTAATATATATATATATATATATATATGTAACAATTGTTATTTTCTTTTCCTTGACTCTTTATGAAGGAGGCCTTTGTGGGTGTGGTTGATAATTATATTATATTATATTGCAGAGCCCAGATGGGGACGTGATCGATTGCGTTCACAAAAGAAAACAACCAGCTCTTGATCACCCACTTCTAAAGGATCACAAGATCCAGGTGCAACTAGTGATTAATTCATCTTCTAAATATCTCCATTTTACTTGTCATGATGATGATGGACAAATAGTTAAGTGAATAGAGATGGGTGTGTATTGACAGAAGGCGCCGACAGAGATGCCGAGGGGGAAGAAGAAAGAGGTGGAGGGAGAAAGATGGCCAGAAGGTGCACAAGAGATGACGGTAACGCAAATGTGGCATCGAAATGGGACGCTGTGCCCAGAGGGGACGATTCCCATAAGGAGGAGCTCAGTGCATGATGTGTTGAGAGCCAAGTCCCTTTTCCATTTTGGCAAGAAACACCACCGCCGCCTTCCCAACCCTCTCTCCCGCCGCACCGACGCTCCCGATGTCGTCTCCGGCAACGGCCACGAGGTCCCTTCATTTACTCCTCTTTCCTTTCCACCATATACCTCATTAATTGCACATCCTATATAACGCATCATTTTTAATTAATTTCTATCATCATATCACCTCACCTAGATTCCCCAACTTGCACAAACAAAACACTGTATTTCTTTCTGCCATGTATTATTAATTAATGCATACAGATAGATGGGTATAAAATGCTAGATTCATACAAGTCTGTGCAAACAAATACTAAAGAGGAGAGAGAGTATAGGGGTTGTTTTTTAATTTAGGAAAAACGTGAAGTTAATATAAAAAAAAGAAGAGAAAATGAAGATGAGAGATGGGGTTGTGGGTGCAGCACGCAATAGCGTACACGGGAACGACGGAGGAGGTGTACGGGGCAAAGGCGACCATAAACGTGTGGGACCCATCGATCCAGGTGGTGAACGAGTTCAGCCTCTCTCAGATCTGGATCCTCTCCGGTTCCTTCGACGGCACCGATCTCAACAGCATTGAAGCCGGATGGCAGGTTCTCTCTCTTTTATTTCTTCCTTCCCTCCTTTTCTTTCTTCCTTATTAGCTTCTTCAAATGCTCCCACTTCTATCATGACGCTTTGATTATTGCACTAGACAGGTCAGTCCGGAGCTTTATGGTGACAGCAGACCCCGATTGTTCACTTATTGGACGGTCAGATCACATCCCCCCAATCATTTTTCCCTCGAGTTTGTCATTATAAATACTCATAATTCGACTAACTAAATATGTCGTCGTGCACTTTACATATATGTGCAGAGTGATTCGTATCAAGCAACCGGATGCTACAACCTTCTGTGTGCTGGTTTCATCCAAACCAACAGCAGGATAGCCATCGGAGCCGCCATTTCTCCCGTGTCTTCCTACGCTTCTAACCAATATGACGTCACCATCCTCATTTGGAAGGTCTCATATCGTCATAACCATAATTCATATTGATTGTTATTCGTAATAATATGAACACAAAAACCTTGATGCATGTGGGATTTTTGTGATATACATGTATAAATATAGGACCCCAAAGTGGGAAACTGGTGGATGAGTTTCGGGGACAACACGTTAGTAGGGTATTGGCCGGCAGAGCTATTCACACACCTGGCGGACCACGCGACGATGGTGGAATGGGGTGGGGAGGTGGTGAACACGCGAACTAACGGGGAGCACACGTCGACCCAGATGGGGTCGGGCCACTTCCCCGGCGATGGCTTTGGAAAGGCCAGCTACTTTCGGAACCTGGAGATAGTGGACACCGATAACAGTCTGAGCGGCGTCCACAACATCCAGACCTTGGCCGAGAACACTAACTGCTACGATATCAAGAGCTCCTACAGCGGCGATTGGGGAACTTACTTCTACTACGGTGGCCCGGGCCGCAATCCCCTCTGCCCTTAGCTTCACAACTCAATTGTACCTATTATTAATTCCTCATTCTTGTTTGTTTCTGGCTTTCTCCCACTCTTTCACCACCTTTTTTGGCTAATTTGTTATCGTGCTGGAAGTGGAAGGGATCGGAAAACCACCATTCTTAACTCAATAACAACAAGTATTTGTATTATTGTATAATCAGACTCTTGTGCCGCATCACCTCATGTAAAAGCAAGTTGAGGTGAGGTGAGATTTGGGGACGGAGGCAGCTCCAGCCTGGTGCATATCGGTGACCGGTAATCCTATTTAAAAATAATAATAAAGTAGCGCATTATTATTATTTTTTCCCTCACAAAAGTTGTTTTCATTTTATTTACAGGGTTGACTAAAATAAATTTAGTCACGTGCCTCTTAACTGAAATTACCCTAGGAAATAAAAGACGGCTATCCATTTAGGTTGCACGGGGATAACGAGATCACAACCCTTGCTAACCCCTACATACCGTGTTGCTAGTACACTAATGATCTGTTGATGTTGAGGTTTCCTCCATTAAAAAAGTGGTGAACACTAACAGTGCCTATACGGGTATACCACTCTAAAACCTAGAGGAGATTGGAGATTTGGGAATCGATCAAACTAGCATATAATTTTATTTTAGTACTTTTTAAAATTTAAAACATAATTCTGAGTTATGATATATGCATATTGTTTGTAACTTACAAGCTTCGGCAAAAGAAAACGCAATAAGCAAATGGGTGAGAAATGTCTATACTATTAAATTAATAATCCATAAAATAATTATAGAAAACCTTGTTTCACAATCATTCTATTCTTTTTCCTTAAATTATAATATATTAATTAAAATTTGCATTCTTACCTTTACTCACATTATATTCTTATTTAAATTTTAAATAATATTTTTCATATTAGTATTAGTCGTTTTTTTATTTAAAAATATATTTATTTAATTAAAAGTACGTAAATTAGTGTAAGAACCAGTGAGAGGTTTAGTACATGGGGATGCAGCCATGTGCTTGGTGTTGATGCATCATGGGCGGAAGAAAATAGCGAACAAGTTTGTAATTATACGAGAATGCTCCTATTTCTTGTTTTCTTTTACCCACATGCGGGGGCTATTGCTGCCGGCCTGCCAAGAACGTATGAACGACCTATAAACATACGAGCCCCGTTTAGCACCACCTCACCTCATCACTAATGATTCATGACATCATAAATATATCCCATCTACATTAGTGTGTGATCTCTCGACCCTCATGTGTTGAAAGGGCTCCACCAAAAGGTTGTTTTGTCACAACAGTAATTTGCATTTGGGTTGGAAAGACCATGCCGTTAAGCAATACCCTGGCTCAAGCTACCCTCATGGCTGCCATGCAAGCGCCAAACTGGTCAGGAGTGCCTTATATAATAATAATAATAATACACGGCCTTCTCTCTTTTTATTGTGACTTGAGTGGATAACTTTTAGGACCATGACATAAACTGTGGTCCTTCACTATGATGTTATTGCTCACATTATGCTGTGCATAACATATACAACATCATTCACAAGCAAAACTGGCTCAATCTTTCTTCGATTTGAGCTGCATCCCCAGAAGCACAAGTCCCACTGAAGTACATGCGGACAATAATGTTGACGAGTAGAACAGAGCAAGCAGTGCCCCCCTCAGAGACTGCAAATGAAGATGATGATATGCCCTTTTGGCGTCACAAGCTTTCAGTAGTAATAAGAGAAATTTTAATCACATGTTCTTTTAAAGCACCTTGGCTAGCAGCAAAGCATTCTCATTTGCATACTGCAATGAACTCTCAGGAATGCTTTGTATTCCCTGGGCTATTTCCCATGAAAGAACCCTTCATTTCAATTTTGGCAGCAATTAGGCAAAACATTATCTTCTCTGATTCTCGGACTCTCATGTAAATCAAAATGAACAAAAAATCATATTCGATTCAAAAAAGGTGAATACTTACCCAAAAACAATCCCAATTACAGCCCCAATATTGGCTTTATCTGGTGTTAATTCAACCTGCAATTCTCCAAACTGCAGGAGGCAACATCATTATTAATTTTTTTGCCACGTTATGGTAAGGGCATCTCATAAATTAAAGGCAACTTCCCAAAACCTAAGACGTGTACTAATAACTAACCTTCAGCATTCTAGCTTCCTCTTTTGGTGGCTCATCTGTTATTGCAGATGTTGAAGTATCAGTTAGAACCCTCCCGGCTGTAATCATCGCTCTTGCAATCTATTATGATCAGACATTGCAAGATATAACTGTCACTTTGAAGCACGTTACTACTTCAAGTATTGAAACACGCATTATGCCTATTAATCCAATGAGCGAGGAACAAAGACGAAAGATTTAAATATGTCATCTTATTTGGATATGCTGGTGAACAGTTGGAGAAGATTGACTTGTGTAAGATAAGCAATTGATCGAGTATGAAATCAATGTTTTCTGCATATTGTTCGCAGCCAAAATTTTAACGGGGCTGTTGCATGCAATAATTAGCGCACAGCCACACACTTTGTCTTGTCACTTGACACGCTTGGACTTATCATATGAAGAGTCACGCTTATTATTGTGAAAGGTATCATTTAAATTTCCTCCTCGAAACAGATAATGTAAGAAGAAAAAACAACAGCAATCCACATTGGATGGTGTACTCTGTAAATACCTTTTCTGGCTCACCTTGGCCATATTTTCCCATAGATTGAAACCTTCTTCCAGCAGATAACAATCTCTTGCCAAGTGCTGAGCAGCAAACCAATGAGATATTCGAATCACATTCATTTATTTTGGGTTAAGGGGCCTGGTAGGACAAGCCTATGGATGTATGAACATCGACTGCATGCTTACTGGCTTACCTGATTTGGTCTTGCCAATCAAAGTGTCCACCAACAAAGGTAGCTTGCTAACCAAGGAATGGGAAGTTGACGCGTCAGCAAGTTCCCATGCTCGAGAAAGGTTAAGTAATATCTCTCCAAGCTCTTGGCCACACTGAAAAATTATGTTCCCATAAAAAAAAAAAAATCGTTTCAAAATAGCATAAAGAAATTTCAAGTTACTAATAACAGAAAAGGCACTAAAACATACAAGATTGCGACGTCTAAAATGCAATTTGGAAATGAAAAATGCATTAAGGATAGAAGGAATCACTATATCGCTGTAAGCGCCAATTCATTCAGGGATGTCTTACATCAGGATCGCCATGCGTACTATGGCTATGAATATAAGAAAGCTGAGCCACTGCGTTCTTGAGCGACTGTGTCCCGTTCAAGAGACATTTTTATTACATACAACAGAAAGAGATAAATGATAATGCCAATGGAGATACTTGTATTGGGAGGAGGAAGCGGATACCCGATGATAATATCCAAAAAAGAAAAAAGAAAATTCAAAGTAAACCCGTGTAATTCATACAGCAAACAAGCAGAAAGTGGAGAAAGAAAGGCTTTAGAACTGGGAAAAACCTGGTAATTATAGCAATTATAACTATTACAAACCTCATCCACGATAGGTCCGTTTGAAAGGTCAAAAGCAGCATCGTTGAGCTTCACAAATGGACACTTTTGTTATTTATAATCGAAAAAATGTATGAAATTACAGAGATTAAAATATGTATTCTCATTACATCTAATCGAAGATCGCGAGGAAGCTGCGCAAAATAATCCGGAGGAAGCTCGAAACTGTCCTGCAATGTAAACACACGTAAGAATCGCAAAAGTAGAGCACGAAATCAACAATTGAAGTTGAAACCCTCATACAAAACCATAAATTGAAATGGGAAGCATGCAAAAGATAAAAGCTTACAGCGATTTCTTGGAGGAGAGATCGAGGGTCAGGTTCTAAGGATTTCGGAGAATCGGACTCAGTTAGTGCAAAACAGATGACGAAGGATTTGGAAATGAAGGGGCCGGTGCGGGCTGTGAAACTAACCGAGGGCAACGAAAAGATACGTTGAGAATGGTGGGGAGGTAGAGGGGCAAGAGAGGAACAGTATTTGGAAAGAGGTGGAAAGAGATGAAGTGAAGCCATTATATCCTTGTCAAGCCACCAAGAAAACCAGTTCAGATAAGTGCGGTCACTGAAATTCTGTCCGTCATAGATTTTGATCCTCTTCGGCTTTTAAAATTTAATTAATAACGGCCCAAACTCGAGAAATGTCTGGCCTTGAAATGAGGCAATGGCAGACTTTCTACAAATTATTACTAGTATTCATTTATTAAATAAAACAATTCTGAAAATTTATATTCATAGACCAAACTTATGGCTTTATTTTGGTTTTTTTTTTTTTGGGGGGGGGGGTTTTGGTTTTGGTGGTGGTCAGGTGAGGTGAGGGGTGGAGGTAAAAAAAAAAAACAAAGTTTTTGTTTGGAGAATGGGGAGGTTAAAATTGTTGTCTTTTTTGGTTCCTCTCCTCTCCCCACTCAATCATTTAAAATTAAGGGTTTTTGGAGGGGAAAGAAATATTGCTCCCATTTTGATCAAAATACCTTTACTTATTTTTAAATATTTTAACCTTACCCCTCTTGTTTAAAACTATTATGTCACACTTTGACCAAAATATACATACCTATTTTTATAAAGAAACCTTCTAAATCATGAACTAAATTTATTATTTTATTTTTTACATAGATTTAACTATATCTAATTTAATTTAAAGCTAACATATTTGCAATGAAAACCCTCAAGTCATGGACCAAATTTATATCTTATCAAAATCTCTTATAAATTCTTTTATTTTAACATTGATGACACCTTGACTATGTCAAAACATATATCAAATTTACTAAAAACGAGAAGTTATCAAAAGCATATTAAAATATTTTATCATAATAAAATTAATGAGTTAATATGTAAAAATCAATAAAATATCCTTTAAAATGTATACAATTTTGCTATCATGTATACCTGAGGTAATAGATTTTTTGAGATTTATAAATTAAAAAATAAAAGAAGGAAAATATATAAATAAAGGAAAAAGAGTATTTTTGTCCACTTATAATTAACTCCTCTCACCTCCCCTTCTGAATCAAACAAGAAATCAAACCTCCCCTCCCCTCTTTTTTGAACCAAATAAAATTATAACCTCCCCTAACCTAACTTAAATAAATCTCACATGACCTAACATTTCTTAAACCAAACACACCCTATATGTAATTATTTCAACTTAGTTCTGCCAACCCCTAGTTGACAGGAAAAAAAAAAGTTCTGATAGCCCCAAAACGTCAATAAATTACTGCTGTGATTTTATTTATAAATAATTTTTTTATAGGACTGATGCTTTTTATAAACAATTTTCACTTAATATCTGAAAATGTAAGCTCTTTTTTTTTATTTTACCCTTATTAAATACATATTATTTATAATTAATTATCACACACACTAAGAATATATTCAGAAGAGATAAAACTCATATGTTACTATCTCTCATACTGTTTATACATTCTTTCTTCGATTTTATAAATAAGGACATATATAAAAAGAAAACCCTAACATTTTTAACACACTTATTACTTTTAACTATTTTACACAATCAATAAGAAAATTAATTATAAATAAGACCTCCGAGAGTAGATTTTTCAATGTCAAATAGCCACAGTAATTTTACAATAATTAATACGTCCCATAAACTTGATAAAAAATAACTTCACGCATGGATATTAATCATCAATCAAATAAATAACAAGTGAACAATTTAGAGAATTACAATTTATTTTTAAATATTTTTTAAAGATTCCCCCCCCCCTCTTTCTGGAGATCAAATAACCCCTTCTGTCGCAATAGCCAACGGCCCAACACCTTGGAAGCATCATTGGCACAATAATAAAAAAATCTCAGAAGGGCCACAGCCCCAGTATTCAAAAACTCCTGGAAGTATATTCCATTTCTACTACTGCATGAGCTGTGGCGAGTGTTTAAACTGCCTTAGAGTGAGAACCAAAGACAGAGCCGTCAGACCCTGAAAATTGAAAGTCGAATGAATACATTAATTATTAGACATGTCTCAACGGTGACAACGTGATCGCATCCCCGTACTCGGCTCAGGAAAACTGCTTTAGCTATAGTTTTCGATTCTGATGACAAGGCTTGTTAGCAGAGGATTCTACATAAAATTTTCAAATTAATTAATGGTAGGCTCAGAAAATAGGAGCTTGATGTTTGGTATTCTTCTCAGCTTTTGCCCTTCGCAACCTTTCTTCTTTCGATTTGACCGGTTATTGGGCACTGCATCTCTGTCCAATTTATTGGCACCATGGTCGCACCTAAACCAGAAATCACATGAGTTCAAGCTTATGTGTAAATGACCCCATTTATTGAGCATGAAATAATTTCTGAACCAGGAAAAAAATTTATCAGCCGGTATGCCACCTCACACAAATTTGATTAAACATTCTATTACAATAATACCAGAAATATGGCGCCATGTACCAACAAGCAGTCACCTAGTCCACTAACAAACTATAGGTTACCGACAGCACATTAGCAACAAGTAAAACAAGTTGTGCCGGTGTAACTCAAAATCCATGTAAAATCTCACCAGCAGTGCTTTCCGCAGAGATGACACCAAGCTCATTCTTTGCCGTTGACAGATAGTATGCTCGTGCATCTCCAAGAGAAAGCTAGTAAACAATAGATGTGTTGAGAGAAGTATCCAAATAACAACTAATTAATGTAAAAATTAGATCTAAAGTTGATTTTTTTGTCGTGACGAAATAATACCACAATAGCTCTGACAATGTCACCAGGATGGAAAGATAGGTGCATATCAACTTTATCGATCTCAGTTGCTCTTACATCTTGCTGCCTATCAAAATAAGAACAATATACACAGGCACATGGTAAAAAATGAACATACTTTCTCTAACCATAGAAATAAAACATCAGATTTTCTGCATGCCAGACAACATAGGAAGTGCGATCAAGATAACCAACTACATATAAAGTAAATTAAATACCTCAAACAGAAGTCATTCAAACTTCTCCTATTTTGCCTAGTAATTGCTTGGATTTCCACCAAAAAAAAAGGAAAAAAGAAAAAAAGCCTCAAACTACAGGATCAGGGATGATTTTGGTTGAACAGAAATCAGATTTCCAAGGGCAAAGTAGCGAAATAGTTTTATATGACAGTTTTCACAGTTTCATAAAATATTCAAGTATTCAACATCATTTGACACGTAATTTAGCCACCTAAAAATAGGGTCCACCAATTTCTTTAGTCAGCCAATACCACTAAGAAAACAGATATACAGCTGATGTTTCCACTTTACTGTGGGGGGAGGCAACCCTTCTGGATTCTATAACCACAAAGATGTGTGCAAGCAGCAATTGTGTATGCAAGCTTGTATAAGATGGAGTTAAAAATAAGGTTGAAAAAATATAACTGCATCGCAACAACCACATGATGCTTTTTCCTGATTTCCATGAGTGAAATGCTTTTCTAAGTAATATGATGTGCTTTTCTGCCTTCTTCTTCTTCTTCTTCTTCTTTTTGCCATATTCATCGGCATATGATGCAAATAACATCGATGTCTGAAATGTTCGTGCAACTATGCTTGCGCAAGTATAATTTTGTAAATTTATACTTCATAGCATACAGTGTATGTAATCATGCCAATAAATTCACTTGAGTAGAAGAATAGCATAGGCAATTACCTAATTATCCCAGTAAATTTTTCTCGAACCGACTTGGGGCCAACACACATAATATCAGCAGAAGCTGACCTAGCCATCACCTTGGTAACCTATCATAATCCAATAAATGTGTGATTGTTTAAACCAAAAAAAAAAAAACAAATCACATATTTGAGAATGAGAGTGGGAGATGCTCATTGTCCAAGCAGAATGGTAGAAAGTGACCCCAATCAAAGGTTAAAATAAAAATTAATATGGTTGCAAGTAGTTTTAGATGATCTAGCTCATAAAAATACTAAAAACCTCAAGAAAAAAGATTTTAAAACTAAAACCCGTATTCTACAGGACAAAATCAACTAACTAGAAATAAATAATAAGATAAAAACTCCAACCCCTCTCATGTAACAAGAAGCTGTATCTGTAGTTTATCGTGGGTGATACAAATCATTTACCTTGTCACTAACTCTTATAATTATTACTTTTAACTTATTTTTAAATTTAAAATCCATTTATACTAACTTGACTGCCACAATTATGTAAGTTTAAATGCCTTAAGTCTTCTCCTTCCTCATAGTGGTTAAGAAAGAACAAGTACACAAGCTAATAAAAAAAAGGATAAGAGTTTAGAGAAACAATTTTTTTCATATAGAGATTAAGGATGGAAATCCAATCAGACTTCAAGCAAGAAGAACATGTATGTTGAATGTAAAATTATCGTAAATCGAATCAGTGAGACAGTACTCGTGCAATGACAACAGATCCAGGCTCTGGCACAGGTCCATGGGATTTGTGACCAGCCACTTCAACAGTGGGTTTCTGCGTAGTACGAGCAGCAATTATTTTGAGTGAACAAATTCCACATTATGAAACCGGGACATAGTATGAGAAAACTAAAGCTATGAATTCCGAAAAACAAAAAGTTGCATCCGAATGGGGTTAACAGAAAAGAGAAGAAGGGCTTCACGAAGAGAGAAACCCTAGGGAAAGATCGAAAACCTGGTCGGTAGAATCGGGGGAAGGAGAGATGATGCGGCGGAAACCAGTTAAAGAAGCATAGACGGTGTTGTTGTGAGGGGCCTGATAAGCACCTTTACCGGGCTTCACTTCGGAGGCAATGCCCAGCACTTCCCCCGGCGTCACCATCTCTTGTTCCATTCTTCCTCCCTAGTCCCTCCCTTCCAAATGATTTCGTAAGTTTGGGCCACCTGGCTTTTTGTTCGAACGGGTTCCATCCGTGCCGCTTAATCCTAGTCAGCGCATTTAACATTGGGCGTGTTTGGTTTGTGGGCAGGACTCCTCCTTGATTGAATTTTTAGGTGAGGAAGAAATTAAAATTTTAACTTTTATTTTTTTTTCTCTGATTATAAAAGATTCTTTTTCTGTTCTTCTAACAAACTAAATAAGATAATATACCTCATTTCATTCCCTTAAACCAAACACACAGCCTTTCCCGCTTTAATAATGCACGTGGGTAGGAAAGGATTCTGATTCTCTACCTATTATTATTTGTATTTTAAAGAATATAGAATTATTTGCATTTGAATTTCAAAAATCTAAAATTTTGGGTAAAAGTTTTATTTTTTAAAATGAAAATAATGAGAGAAATACGAACATTAAAAAAATTCATATATTTTTTATAATTATATATTTATAAGTGTTTTTAATAAATGGTCCAAATAATCAAAATTCTTAGACTCGATTGTAGAAAAGATATCAAAACAATAACTAAGGGCACTTTTAATAACCGTCTGCACTTATATGCTGATGACGGCTAAAATCACGACTCTCCCCACAACTTATCCAAAGGGGCACTAAGTTGCATGACATGTAAACCATGAAATTGGAGTTATATGGTAGATGCAGAGCTAAATCTCAGGATATTATACGGGACACAGCATACATGCATTTGAAGAAGGTGAGGGGTCTCTTTTCTTCCCTTCCATTTCGCTTTTCAGCAGGGGTGGGCTGATGCTGGGGGCAATCACTAAGGGCTTATTTGATATGAGGGGAGGGGGGAGGGAAAGTGGGTGGAAGGAAAATTTTTTTTGAATTGGATTTAAGAAAATAAGAAAAGTGAGATTAAAAAATTTTAATTAATGTTTCTTACTCTTATATCTTATATATTTACTTTATTAAAATATTATAACCCCACTTCTCCAATTTTTATAAATTTAACTTATAAAAATTTTCCCTCTCATTCTTTTCCCTTCAAACCCATCATACTAAACAAACCCTAAAGTTGGCAGGGATGAGACTAAGCGAAAGGGGATGGCTTTGGATAAAAGCGGCATACACGCGCCCGCCAACTATGGCTGATGTTTGCTCCCCTAAAACCCGTTCTCCGCGGTCTTAAAATGGCATATTCACCATCCTTGCAGCATATATTAATACTACACTATTTCTTCGTCTTAAATATAAAATAGAGTTGGTTTTTTTAGAGATTCAGGAAGTTAGTTAAATTATTTTAAAATATTTATATTTATCATTTTTTTAAACTATTTTATCTAACTTATAAACTGACGTATAATCTAAGGATATACAACATATAATATGATTAAGTAACTTATTTAGCTTTTTTAACCTTTTCAAAAAAAAAAAATCAAGTCTATCTTATCTTTAGAAAGAAATACCACATACATTTTATTATAGGCTAACAACATGGGATTGGCTTTCCTCCTATACCTGTTAAAATTTGATGCCCTCCTTTACTTAAAACGATGTTGTTTTGCGTGGGAAATAAAATCTGGACCGTTTGTTTGTTAAATTGCATCGACGGTGATGAGGGGCAACTTATTGAAACGATGCATTTTGAAGATTTTATCTGAATTGTCAAATTTATCAGTCAATCTTAGCCATCCGTTTAATATATATTTCTTTTCTCTTTTTCCTCCCATAAGAACCAAAAAATGTCCATATTTTTTACGCCAATATCCCTTTCTCCTATTTGAAGCTGTCCAGGAAAACTTTTAGAGGAAATCGAAAGAGGAGGTGGGAAAAGGTTTTAGATATTTATATTCCTATTTAAATTTGCTGACTCCCTATTTTCTTTTGTGTGTATATTTATATATATTGCTATTGTAGATATAAATGTTTTTTTATTAGTTTCGGTTAGTTTGCTAAATTTTGTGTGTGTGTGATGTATATGTTGTTGATATATTTCTACTTGATTTTTGTTAGTATGATATGTTGTTAATATATTTCTATTTGTGTTTTCCTATATTGTTAATCTATTTCTATATTTTAATTTTAATTTCCTGTTCATATATTTTATGTTTTTGATATATTTCTATGTTTCTATCTCTATGTGTGTGTACATATGTGTATTGATTTTGATATCATAATTTTTATATTTTTGTTGCTAGTTTATATTTATATTAGTACATATTTTTCAATTTTTCATATGGATATAAATTTGACTCCTAAACTTGATCTTGAATTTAATAATATAGAAGAAGCATGAGAATTTTGGAGGGCATATGGCAAAAGAATTGGTTTTGGTGTTCGAAAACAGAGCTTTAACAAGAGCAAAAAAGATAAGTCAAAATATTCTTCTTATCTATATATTTTTCATAAAGAAGGGGTGAAGAAACCAAACATTCGTGATATGAAAACTAGGAAGCCTAGAGAAGAGACAAGAACAGATTGCAAAGCAAGAATGAAAGTTAAAGAAGTAAATGGAAAGTACAAAATAAATGAAGTTTTCCTTGATCATAATCATCCTCTTTAACCTCCTGAAGTTGTTCACCTATTTGCATCATTTCGAGGATTAACACCAGCTCAACAATATGAATTAGAAAATGCTGAAAGGGCTGGGATTAGTAAAAAATTAGCATTCAATTTACAAAGCCAATATGCAGGAGGTCAAACCAATTTGAGATACACAAGAGGTGATGTGAAGAATTATCTTAATTTAAGAAGGCAATGAGCCATAAAATACGGGAAAGTTGGATGTATATTTGGGTATTTTGAGCATCAATTAGCAGAAATCTATCTTTTTTTCATACTCACCAAATGGATTCAGAAGAGCTAGTGTCAAATGTATTTTGGGTTGATGCACGCATGTTGGTCGACTATGCTTACTTTGGTGAAGTAATTTAACTTGATACAACTTATTGCACAAATCATGACCATAGATCTCTTGCAATCTTCTCTGGCCTTAACCATTATAAGGGAGGGGTAATATTTGGAGTGTCATTGTTATATGATGAGACTGTTGAAAGTTTCAAATGACTCTTTGAGACTTTTCTGTGTGCACATAAAAATGCAAGGCCACTAACTATGTTTACCGATCAAGATGCCGCTATGTCACATGTATTACAAGAAGTGATGGCGAAGGTAAATCATACCTTGTGCACTTGGCATATTTCAAAAAAAATGCAATGAAGCACATTTCAAGCTCAATGGTTAGTGATTTCAACTATTACATGTATCATTATTGGGATGAAGTCGAGTTTGAAGAAGCTTGGCAAACATTATTATCACAACAAGATATGGAAAAAAACTCGTGGTTGATGTCCATGTGCCAAATAAAAGAGAAATGAGCAGTATGCTATATAAAGAACTCAAGGACACTTGGGATGAGAAGGACACAAATTTAGAAAAGTGTCAATGCATCTGTCAAAAGTTGCACCCATGCTAAATTAAATATCAATCAATTCATCCAACAATCTGAACAAGTTCTAGAGGATAAATGTAACGGCACGGCGTCTCCCGTCTCCCACACGGGGTCCCTAGGGTCCCTAGCGGTGCCGGACTGGGGCTTCACCCCAGCCAGAGCTTCATCCTGCCCCCAGCAGGATTATCCCCCCCCATAAGGGGACCTCCCCAGGCCTCGAACGCTCAACCTGGGGGTAAGTAGAGCCTTAAGAGGAACCTGGTAACCACTTGCACCGGTGCAAGTGGCTACCAGGTTCCTCTTAAGGCTCTACTTACCCCCAGGTTGAGCGTTCGAGGCCTGGGGAGGTCCCCTTATGGGGGGGGATAATCCTGCTGGGGGCAGGATGAAGCTCTGGCTGGGGTGAAGCCCCAGTCCGGCACCGCTAGGGACCCTAGGGACCCCGAGTGGGAGACGGGAGACGCCGTGCCGTTACAATAAATGTTATAACGAATTAAAAAGTGATTTTGAGGCGCTTGACAAGTTGTTAAGGTTGATATTGCAGAGTTCAAGTATGCTTCATCAGCTTTCTGGTGTATATACTCGACCTATTTTTAACTTGTTTCAACAACAATGTGATCTACACGATGCTACATGTATAAAAGAGAGGAAAAAAAGAAAGATCATTATGGATGTGGAGGATAGCATCACCATGTTTGACTACGTGATCACCATTGATGGAAGCAAACAAGAGTATAGTTTGGCATTTGATCCTTTAATAGAGACAATAACTTGTAGTTGCAAAAAGTTTGAATGGGTTGTCATATTATGTTGTCATGTATTGAGGGTATTGAATGAACGTGATGTTAAATTACTTCCTCAGAAATATATAGTAAAAAGGTAGACAGGAGGAGCACGATATGGTGTAGTGTACGATATAAAGGGGAAACAAATTGAAGTTGATCATAAACACAAAGATCAAATCGGTATAGACAATTATGCCCTTTACTTGTTAAATTAGCCAATGATGCATCAGAAAGTTCAGAGACATTCTCGCTTATTCATGATGTTGTCTTGGAACTAAGTAAAAAAGTGACTGAGCTTCATATAAAATACCTAGTAGATGATGGTAAAGGTGATAACAATGGTGTGGGGAATCATAATGGCAATAATGGTGGTAGGAAAGTTGTTGCCTTAAAAAAGAGATATGGTAGAAAGATAAGTAAACGAATAAAGAGTTGTCTTGAAACCGATCGAAGAAGAGGAATAACAAAAGCCTCATCAAGCTTCACATGTATACTCTTGATATCATTTATTTTTTTCAAAGATGCTTATTGCTTATTACATATTTGATATTTCATTCGGAATATGTTTTAGGGACACCATAATCAACTACAAAAATCTGAGACATCAATTGCAATACAACATAATAACATGATGTTGGATAACTCTCAATCAAGTCAAATGACTCTTACAAATTTATTGATGGTATGTCATATGATGTTGAATAGCATACTCAACTAGTTTGTTTTATATATTGAGAGATTTATTTATTTATTTATTTTTACAGGCACCACTTGACTGCGACTTTACATCGCTTGAAGTATTGGATTTTAGCCAAACATATAATGTTGGTAAGCATAAAGAATAATGATAATGAAAGAAAACAATTTGGCCTCTTATGTTGAAATATGAAATTATTTACATAGTATTGTCTTACCTTACAACAATAGATAAATTCAAGACTGTCAATATATATTCACTAACATTACAAAGTTGCATTGTGTTACAAATACAGATTCAATGATTGACTTAGATCCTCCTGCATGAAGTCTCCATTCCACCTTATTTCGTCCGGCTCTTTTGAACAGCTTATGACTTCCTTTGGACTACTCTCTATTTTGCTCAAGCAGGCTCATTTTGTACTTCCTTTGGTCTACTCCCTATTTTGGTCAAGCAGGCTCATTTTGTATATAAAGTCTTCATTTTGTTTCTCTAGCTTCTTATGTCTTCTCAATTGATTTTGTTTCAGCTGGCTCAATTTTTTGGTAAAGATTGCTCATTATTTGTATAATTTGTTATGAAACAAAGTAAACATAAAGCATTAACCAAAGTTAATGCCAGAACATGAATATTTTCATGCTCATTTCTCATCTTGATAGGAACAATTGCAAAAATAACAGTAAGGAAAATAATTCAAGCTGAAAAATCAGTACCTTCTCACTTGCATGTAAAAAGTCGTTGTAGTTTAGATTCCCATTTGGTACAGGAGTGGAACTGATATGATCAAACTTACCCTGAAATGAAAATAACTTACATTAGTGAGTAAGAAAATTATGCCAATCAATTTTGCAAATGTTGGAACTTGGAATCACGTTAAATTTGTTTTCATACAGAAAAAATCTTAAAAGTGTTGTCGTTAGTGTGTTCTACAAGAAATAGTGCACAAGGAAGATTCTATTATAAGTCTTGCAAGAACATAAAGCACCATGAGATTCCAGTTGCTTGAGGAATATAGTGTTGAACCATGAGATTTTGTTACAAGTCTTGCAAGAATATAAAGAACATATAAGTCTTGCAAAAACATAAAGCACCATGAAAATTTGAAATAGTGAATGGGCACAGAACAACACTCTGGACCTCCCATTAACTACAGTTACAGAACACCTAAATTCTAAGTGTTGAACCACCAAGGAGCAAGACAATATAATATGTTACAATATGTACAATTTTTCAAAAAGTTATGATCTATCTTGTGCATCGCTTGGGAAAAGATGCCATGTTACAATATAATAATTCACACTGACAGACAAAAGTACCAACAGTTTGGCCACCCTATGTATCACCATCCTGTTGGACAAAGATTAATGCTCTCTTCTGAAGCAACCGATGAGGTAAGCTTCATTATGGCTTCCACTTCAGGGCCTGAAGTAATGACACAAATTCAAACATAATAACCATAAAGCTTATTTTACTGGTTTACCTAATATGAACTGCAAATAAGAGCTAAGAAATTTAAGACTTGATCTTTCAGATTAAATTTCTCAAACAACAATGGAGGAGCTTCAAGAAGTAATTGACATTTTGAGACCCAATGATTGTGAACATGAATAAGGCCTTTATACTTCACGAGAAAACATTTCTCAGTTGACCATCCTGGAACAAAAACTGCAGAATAGACAATTAAAGTTAGACACCATAGTATGCAGCACAAATCATCAGCAAGTAATGGCAACAAACAGAAAAAACTCCATTATACAATACCATTAGCATGAGACACGTTGACTTCTCTGGCATCCCAAATTGATTCTATTCCCTCAGATACAAAATATACACCTAACTCTATCTTCTTCTTCACGTAGAGGTAACAGTGCCAAACTCCAAGGGGAGCATCCACCAAGGGAGGTTCAAGACAAGAAAAGTGGTAGCATCCATCACAACATCCATTACAGAATCTGTTAAATTAAGTTGACATGCTATGAAGATATAGGCTTTAATGGAGTGTCATTTACTTCTCAAAGTGATAAAGAATGAGAAGGGTATAATCACACATAAATGCAGCAATTTATGAAAGAATGTGAATAAGACGTCATTATGCAAATGAGCACAACAAATCATAAAAATAGCACATTAACTCAATGCATCAATGCCGCTGTAGTTAGGTAGAATACATAAGAGAATAGAAATAGAATGTTTGATTAAAAGATTTGGCAGACTCTAACCCACTAGCATCTAATTGTTTAGGAGTAAAATGTTAGATAGGCATTTCACCGCAATCATATCACATTTACCTAATTAACTCAATCATTTAGAAGCTCTTCTTTTGAATCAATAGTTAACTAAGCTTTACAATAACCCAACAATTAATATTAAGCTTTGCAATATTAATATTAATCGAAGCAGCAAAAGAACGAAGAGGTTAGAGCGCCGGATACCCACTTCAGCTAAGAATTCTTCGCTACTTCGGCGGATACCCACTTCGGCCAAGAACAAAGCAGCAACGGATGACGACGACAAACAAAGGAGCATGACGACAAGGGAATCTTCTTCCTCCATGATCGGAGGGGCTGATTTGATGCCGAAGAGGTTAGAGCGCCAGATTTGGTTGATAGATTTCACAAAACTCAGGGCAAACATCCTTGGAACCAACGGTTTGGATTAAAAATATATGGAGGGCTGGGATTTTATTTCACACACAAAACGACGTCATTTTAAGCAAAGGAGGGCAACGGATATAACATGTATAGGAGGAAAGCCAATCCCCAACAACATGGCCCACTCAGCTGCACCTTAAGTCGCTTTTGTTCTCCTCTCTGCATCTATTATGTCATATCCCCCATTCTAATTACACATACAACTACTCTCGCCTTCAGCATTGCGTGCCTCTTATCAGTTGTGGGAGTTTGAGTTGACCCCGTTAATATGAAGAAAGATAGCTGAAAACACAGTTGAATGTAGATAAGATATGAGTGGGCATTCCCATTGTTATATGTGTCTGTTTGGATTGACAGTAAAAATTATTTTTTAACTTAATTTATGTTTATAAAATAGGTATATGAATGTAGTTTTGTCTTGACTTATATAAATGTATTTTTCAAACGTCAATTCAAATAACACTATGACAATTGAACCATAAGCTCCCAGTTATAGTTACTTCCTTATCACTCATGTATACATGAGCGTGAAAGCTGATTGATCCTTTATTTAATTATATATATATATATATATATATATATATATATATATATTAACAATCACATGCATATATCTTTATCTTCAATTTTTTCTCTTAAGTTGATACTGTAACTTTCATATGAATGTTGCCGCTACCATCAGGTGCCTAATTATGGGTCTGTTTGCAATCACGGTTGGACCAAAAAAAAGTACAGTAACATGTGTTTTGAGTGTCTGAGATCACGTTATTTTTGGCTGAGCTTTTATGGGAGAAGCTACTTTTAAAAGAAGCTCACCTTCCCTACTTTTTTTTTTTCCCACCGTGCTCTCTCACAGAAGCTGAAAAATAAAAAAAAGACTGCAAGTGCCTATAATAGTTATCACTCCCCCCCCCCCAATTTTTTTTTGGAAAATAATCTACCTACGTTGATGCTGACAAATCTGGCCCACAATTTTCCATTTGTTAATCACAAGGATTTTGAGGGAGAAAATATGTAAAACAAAAAATTCTTATTTAAACATTTTTTATTGATAAATAATAGTTAAATTTTTTTTCCCTACAAAGGAACTATTAGTATTAAAATCAGTTGAGGTACAATAATGATTCACTTCATATATGTCATTCTAATTGAAATACATATTTATCTATTTTTAATTAAGTACGTTAGTGTATTTTTTTTATTTTTCAATAATAATCGATTTTTTTATTTTATAAATTTTATTTACATTTTTTACATCAATTATAACAATATATATAAACAATATATATGTAATATTTAATAAGATTTATGCTATTTTCAATCATTTTTCATCTAAACAGACTTTTCAAACACTAATCCGAACAGATTCAAAGTTTAAATAAAAGTCACTTCTGTCACTGTCAATCCAAACATAAATCACATTTGTAATCTAACGTTTTTTCAATATGACTTCTGTAAAAACCAAATTAAAAAAAAAAACTAATTCTCCATCGCCAATCCAAACCGCACTATTTTTTTTATCAAAACCATGAGCATGAGCTAATTTATTTCCAGTTCGATCACTCTTGGTACGGAACTATAACACACACACGCGGTCGTATAAGCTCCATCAGCTCTTTGACAACCAATGACATTTCCAAGCTATTTGGGTGCGGGTCTTGTTCATCATTCTCAAACCTTGATCTATTCTAGAGAATTTTCTTGTAACCCGCTTGGTGCAAATTAAAACATGCCTTTTTTCTTAAAAAAAAAAAATACTTTTTTCTTCTTTAAAAATTGAAATCACAACTTCAAATGTGTTTTCTGTAAGGTAATTAAATTCGGATCGGTTATTAAATTGATCGGGGTATTAGGTCAAAGATCAGTAGGTTAGACCGGAGTCAAACCGAAACTAACTCAGAACTAAACTGATAAGAAATTAAAAATTTTATTATTTTAATATAAAATTCTACAAAAAAAACCTAAGGCTTGTCTAGTACTGAATTATTAAGAGTTGGTGGTGAATTTTTGGCGGAACATTATCATCAACAGACTATACTTTTACCTCAACCTAAATGAGATAACCACCAATAGTTTTCACCTTGGCTCGATTCTCTATCAAAAAGCATCACTACTATGCTGCAGCGACACTAGGGCTTGGTTTTAAAAAATTATCGCTATTAACTCAACACTTCATCCTGTCTTTCCGCCTCCTCCCTCAATGGTATCCCCGATTGAACAGGGGAGAAGATGGTCTTTTTGTCTCTATTTTAGTTTTTAAATATAAAAATTATTATATTAAATAATTAAAATTTAAACAACATTTAATTGTTGAGTCATCATTTTCTGTTAGTAAGAGTTAACAGTATTAAAATAAAAAAACTAAAAGTATATTTTATAAACTTATGGGATTAAATTGATATAAAAGATAAACTTAAATGACGAAAATTATACTTTAACCAAAAAATTAATATATAACAAGATGTAAGGATATTTTACTCAGATATTCTTATTTATCACGATACCTATAAGAAAGACTTTTATATTTATTGAATTATAAAATTATTAAAAAAACAGTCAATATTTCCTTAAATATCCAAAGTAATAATTATTTTAGGATTAATATAACATATAGTCTTTGAAGTTTGATCTGATTTTGATTTTAGTCTCTTAAGTTTGAAATCAGTGGTTTTAGTCCCTGTAGTTTGGCCTAATTTTGGTTTTGGGCAAACTTGAGGAACCAACCGTTATAAACAGAATAAACCTAAAGGAGCAAAATCATCGATTTCAAACTTGAGGGATCAAAACTAAAATCGGGCTAAATTTCAAAAACTAAAAATTATATTAACCCATTATTTTAAAATTTATTCAAAGGATATTGTAAACATTTATCTTGAGTCTCTAATGAATTAACTAACCTTTTGCACTACCAAGCCTTCGAAATTTAAGATCCAGTTGCTATAAGCGAAGGAAGAAGGCAAGAAGCAAGCTGACACAAAATATCTAAAAGCGGGGCAGATAAGGCGAACGGAGCTTGAGGCGTCAAATGGCAATGTCCACCATGCTTTCGTTCTCCCTAAGCACACTGTGCTTCAAGCCTCTCCCCCCCGTCCCTCCTTCATTCTGCAACGACCGTCGCTCACTCCTGAAACCCGTATCAGCCATTATTAGACCTTCCAATCCTCAACCACAACCACAACAACAACCACAGCTCTATCAACCCTTCAGGCCTCCCCCTTCCCCCCTTCCCCCTCAGTTTGGCTCCCTCGACACCGCTGCTCGCATTGATGTACTTGCCAATCGATTGGGCCTCTGGCATGAATACGCCCCTCTCATCCCTTCTCTCATCCAAGAAGGCTTTTCCCCTCCTTCTATTGAAGAGGCCACCGGCATCTCTGGCGTCGAGCAGAATCGCCTTGTCGTTGCCGCTCAGGTGCGCGATTCCCTTGTTCAGTCTAACGCCGACCTTGAAGTCCTTTCCGCTTTTGACTCCGGCGGATCCGAATTGCTTTACGAAATCCGGCTTCTCAGCGCGTCGCAGCGCTTAGCAGCTGCCCGTTACATTGTCGTGAACAACCTTGACGGTCAGGGGGCTCAAGATCTGGCTCGCGCAATGAAGGATTTCCCTCGCAGGCGCGGTGACAAAGGATGGGAAAGCTTCGATTACAAACTTCCGGGTGATTGTCTGTCTTTCATGTATTATAGGCAGAGCAGAGAACACAGGAACCCATCGGAGCAGAGAACTGCTGCATTAGAGCAGGCGCTGAGCGTTGCCGAAACGGAAAAGGCAAGAAGTCAAATTATAGAGGAATTGAAAGGAAAGGCGGGCGAAAAGGAAGAAGCAGCAGAGGAGGAAATTGAACAGGGGGTTAGGGTGGCGGTGGTGAGGCTGAAGATGGGTGAGGTGGCAGAGGCTAGTTCGGTGGCAGTTCTGCCAGTTTGTAGGGCGGAGGGGAGAGAGAAGGAGCTGATGGAAGCACCGATGGAACGCACAAGTGAGGGCGAGTTCGGTGTGGTGGCGGCGGAGAAGGGATGGAAGAGATGGGTGGCGCTGCCTGGATGGGAGCCTGTGTTGGGATTGGGAAAGGGAGGAGTGGTGGTATCGTTTGGGGATGCAAGGGTGTTACCGTGGAAGGTGAATAGGTGGTACACGGAGGAGCCCATATTGGTGGTGGTTGACAGGACTCGTAACAAAGTGGCTACCAATAATGGATTCTATTTAGTGGCGGTTGATGATGGTGGTGGTGGTGATGGTGCCGAGGGCTTAAAGGTGGAAAGAGGGTCCACGCTGACGAGCTCGGGCGTCGAAGATGCCTTAGGAACTGTAGTATTGGTAGTTAGGCCTCCAAGGGAAGAGAATGGTGATCAACTCAGTGATGAAGATTGGGAATGAAAAGATAGGAAACGAGTAACTGTTTGTTCAACATTTGTTTCATACACCACACTTTGAAATTCTATCTGGACATTCAGTTCTCAGAGAGTTTCAGATTTTGTTGTAATTTCTATTTCTTCCGTTGGAAATAAAATAATATAGCACATGACTTTAGATTCCTCTCTATTTCCATTAATTCATTACTGTTTTTTTAAGGCGGAAGTGGGATGGAATCAGTTTCTGATGGGTAAGGAAGTCTGAATCGTCTATATTTAAATTTATATTTTAAAAAATTATTTTAATATAAAGAAAATCTAAAATAAAAATAATTTTTTAATTAACATTTTTTTTAAAAAAATAATTTTTTAATTCAAAAATCACCTCTCTTACAAAAATCAAATCCGAACCATTTAAATTTAGATTTGGATCTAGACGACTTAGATCTAGGCTAGCGCTCGGCGCCTATCATCCCAATGATTTGTCATACTCGTACTCGGAATATGAAAGCCCTCACTTTCATTTATGCAAATGCCAACGAGGGTGATGATCTGGAACAGTGGAACTTCATCTTGAGTAGTCAGGTACACAAGTGAACTTACAAAATTCATACAACTGGGGTTGGCCCCATTAAAAGGCTTAAAGGGCAAGCTCCTGAATGAGCATGGTTATCTCTATCGGCATTCTGGGGCATTCAGTCAGTATTAAGCTAGGCGCAACGTACCCAATGTCCTAATAGCAGAGTAATATGAAATTTCTCTGTAGACGAAAGACTGAATTTGATGTGGCATAAAACTTCAAGGTGTTAATTTTAGCCTCTATTTATTTATTTTTTTTAAAAAAAAGTAGCAGCGACCGACAGCAGATATTCACGAGGGTAACCCTCACCCTTGTCCCTAAGAATCAAATCCATAGCTTCCACCGAATCAGTTTGTGATGCCAGCTTGATTGTCCACAGCTCAGCAGCAGTGGAAGGACAATATCTCAAGCAGCAATTTGTCTGCCCCCAACAGCTCCATCTACATTCAAGCACCATTGCCCTGCTCTCCGCCCTGACTATTACAATAATATATTGATGAAAACTTTTCCAAATTATACATTTACAACCTCAACGCCAGCATCCTCACTAGAATTTATATATACGTGTTTGTTTGTGAGTGGCGACTCAAGCTTGGACATTGCCAACATCTGGATTCTGGAATACCGAGTAGTCTGGCTAGCTCCTTCACTGGTTATTATTGATGACGTTAGCATATGCAGATAATCTGTTGGTTAACAAAATTATTCCTAATGCATAATAAAGCTATAAGCTTATCAGACAGCTCCAGGATCTCTTCCCGCAAAGCCGGTGATTACAACTTCTTGATAAAGAACTAAAGTCACCAGGCACAAAAATCGCCCTCATAATTTGAAGATAAACTGATAATCTAACTTATTACAACTTGTTACAATAAATCAAGCACCCAACATCAGTTGTCCGCTAGCTGACCACAATCTTCAATTACAACTGGTTCTGAGGTCCTCCCACTCTGTGAACCCACTTTCTCCATTTCCTTAACGACACCGTAGCCATCAACAACTTTCCCAAATACAACATGCTTTCCGTCAAGCCATTCAGTCTTCATAGTGCATATAAAGAACTGAGAACCATTTGTATTGGGACCAGCATTTGCCATTGAGAGAACACCAGGCCCCGTATGCTTCAGCTTGAAATTCTCGTCAGCAAACTTTGAGCCGTAAATTGATTCCCCACCAGTTCCATTCCCTCTGGTGAAATCGCCTCCCTGACACATGAACTGTGGAATAATTCGGTGAAATGCGGACCCCTTGTAATGTAAAGGCTTCCCAGATGCGCCGATCCCCTTTTCACCAGTGCAGAGAGCTCGGAAGTTTTCAGCTGTCTTTGGGGTGACATCTGCAAATAACTCCATCACCATTCGACCAGCTTTCATCTTTCCAATTAATATGTCAAAGAACACCTTTGGGTTTGACATTTCGATTATCACAATGGGCCTGGTAACAGAAAAAATTTCCCCCCCAACATATAGCTTAGACAGATATCATTATATCATAGAATAGAAAAGCTTCGAAGCAAACACATCATTTGTAATTCTTGAGGAAAATTTGTGACACAGATAAATATTATAAATGTTATAAAATAAAGAAATTAAACTCAAATGAACTTGAATGGAGTTTTTTTACAAAGAAATACGAGGAAGATACACAAACAGAGGATTAAGGTTGAATGATGTTTGACGCACAACATATTGGAGGTTTCCTACACGTTGGGAAAAACCAATGACGGTGCGGCAACGATTGATATAGCTTATGTTAATGTTATGTGCTGACGGAAGAACTAATCAGCACAAGACCGTTCATAAGCACAGTGGGGTTTAAAACCCCAAACATTCCTAGGACAATAAAACAAACATAAGAAGAGATATGGCTCTACAATTGCGAGCACTGGGGAAGTCGTGACTGTTTTGTACAAGGTGGTGCGAATGCAAATTTATGAATATGTCCAGAATCCAAAAGGAATTCACTCAAGAGCATTGACAGATTCATCCGAAAAGACAAATAGAGCTACTTGACACCAAGCAAGGAACCTCGCCCTAAATTTAAATGTGAGGGTATGTTAGAAAAATGTTCATCATCCCCCATAAAAATCCTCAAGCATAAGAGACATGCAGATACAGAGGATCACATTAAGGGGACGACTCATGATATTGCACAAGTTTTGAGCCCACAGGCTTCGAATAAGAGAGCGCTTGCAAGCCTTCGATATGTGCAGTACAATGCAGGATACAATAAAACTTTATGATATTAAACATCAGAAGGGCTCACTATATATAGTAAGACTCAGATAGACAAGTACAGAGTGAGGGCGAAATGAGAGAAAGGAAGAAGCGAGTACCTGAACCAGGGAGATGATCAGCGTTGGTCAGGCGAGGATGAGCATCTCACTGAACTGGCCTTGTAGGATTTTATAGGGGGGGCCGTCGGATTCAGGGTTTAGGGTTTTGCTTGGTAATGATCTAATGCCACTTCTGCCCCTGGGCTTAGCCCATTCATTCACCTCTGCCTCTCCCGGCCTACTAAAATTTCTTTTTCTTTTATTTTGGCATAAGGAACGATCTTGTATATATGTGTGCATTTTCGAGCTTTCAAGGTTCCACAACTCATTTATGAACTATATGTATATTGAATTTTTTAAATTAATTTTTTTTTTAGCTTCTTTGCTTCTCAATTTTTAAGTTACTCAAATTGAATTTAAAGGATTTAAATATGATGTTTTGTCAACATATATAATTGGAATTTTAAAATTTTCCACATAAACAAATTTAAATAACTGAAGTTTAAGTCCAAGATAATCTATATCACCTGGAGTGTCTTTATGCGACCCGTGAAGTAAAATGGTTGAAAGAAACCTCTAGCGAGGAAGGTCGACGGTGTGCTCGAGGCCTTGTCCCTTGTTTAGGGGTGTTTCAGAGAATCTTTTTTCTATTTTGGTGAATGTAAACTGAAATGCATTACGAAAGATAAAAAAACAACAAAACAAATCTTTACACAGCGAACAAGTCAAAAATCTACTAAGATGACAGTAAGAAGAACTTCAAAGAAGGCGATCGTTTTAGGATACAAGGCTTGTTCTCGGCTACTTCACAGTGCTCCGTCACATCGGCATGGAAGTGCAGTGGCATAAGCCATATGAATACACGCATTTACCATACTGAACTAACATGTCAGAATCTTGATAGAATCAACATGTATATAAGCATTTGCTTGCTTTGCAGGTTAGTTCCTTCTCTCGGGGAATCATACCAAATGACTTGTTATCACAATTTGCAGAGGCAAATGTACATATATTCAACACACACAAGAATGATCAACCAAGCCATTGTTGAGCACGACGATCTCCACTAGCTCCCACAGAATGCCGGATGCTAATCTTCTCACCAGCATATTTTTGTTGGAGCCACTCAAAAGCATTCACATCAAGTTTTCCGCTCACTGACTTCCCTTGCTTCCTGCGAGTCTGCTGCTCCCGTATAGATGCCCAAAGCTTCTCAATCGCATGCCTCTGTTGAGCCGTAAATCTTCCCACATTATCAAAGGCATGCTTTACTAATATATCAATTACTGTCTGGCACCTGCGAAAGCCACAATTCTAACGTGTTGGGAACAATGTGTCAATTATAAAGCATAAGTCAATAAAAAAAACATAAGATAGCAGCAGCTTCTACCACGGAGTTTTATAACGTCGAGCAGCAATCTCTAAACAGGTTATCAAGGCTTCTCTTTGTGACTTCATGAATCTCTTCGTATCTTCCTCATCTTCTTCCTTCTTCATCTTCACTGCAGCACCATTCTTCTTTTCACTTTTCTTTGTTGAACCAGGAATTAAAGCATCAAGTCCAAATGGGTCAGCCTCCTCCTCTTCATTATCTTCGGATCTAGAAACCAAGGATGTGTCCAGCTTTATTTTGTCACTTTCATCTACCTTACCCGTGCTATGTTTCAGGGACACTTCTTCATCAACATCATCTTCCTCCATCGCAACAGGAAGGTTAGATACAGCTTCCTTGATTCGACCAGCTGCTTTGGAGAACTGTCAAAATTTAGCAGGAAAAAAACAACAAATCATAATGTATCAAAATATTCATGGTAAGCTTATAGAACTACAGGTGATAACAGAATTCCCAGTATACTAGTTCTGGTGATTAAGCAAGAGATAAACTCCTGACAAATTATGCATTGCCAAACAAATTTACACTAACAATCTCCAACAAGACATTCAAATGCATAGCAGAGTGCCAAGTCCATCAAACTGTCAGAAGTCAGAATTATATGACCACTCAGGCGTGTAGCAGCTAGGCCAGATCTTGACCTCTTTTTTTAAAAAAGATTTGTGACAGAATCTCCAAGAGTCAAGGGGCAAAACGAGCACTCCAACAGGTATGTGCCACAGGAAAGCATGGCAGATGTGAACATGGTGGACAGCGATCTCAGACCTCAGTAATTCACTCCACATCTAATTTAGTCTCTGAAGGAACACCACCCCCCCCCCCCCCCAAAAAAAAAGAAAAAAAAGAAAAAACACTTTAATTTCTCTTTGGTTTAATAAATTCACATACAAGGAAGACTACAATATAAAGAAATGCAGTGTCAACTTAAACATAGGCACATCAACAACTACAAACAAAATTTGCAATTGAAACAGCATTATATGCCAAATCTAATGAATATCATTCCAATACTTCCGACTGTCTTGAATAGATGGACAACTACAATGACTATTTACAAGTTTTAAATAAAACAGCAAGCAACATACCACAAAGCTGTCATCAGTATATAAATCAGTTGCAACCACAGCACTGATTGTCCATGCTGTCAGTTGATTCTTTTGCTTCTTATTGAGGTGCTACATTTAAAGAGTGGGGAGGGGTTAAAATCTTAATTAAAAGATGAAAGTGATTATCAATATCAACAGAACTTAAGCCTTACAACCCAGGAAAAAAGCCTTACTTCAATGGCATCCTGAGCTGCTGAAAATAGAGCATTATAATCTGCCCGAACTGCAGGATCTGTACAAGGTATGGGAGATGACATTGCAGCTTCTAATATAGAAAAAAAATAATCACGAGTTCCAGACTTTACACTTCCTGACTGAATTAGCTGTATTGCAAGCTTTGAAGCCTTGCTGAACTTTGCAGGGGTCTTGATATGTGACGATATCTTCTTCATGGCTTCAATAACTTGTGTTTCAGAAGCATCAGTTGTTGTTTTAAACTTTAAGCTTTTCTTAGGTGTTGCAGCTGAAATAAGAAAAAGATGCAAGTTCTCAAGAGAACAAACTCCAGCATCTAACGAGCCTAAAAGTAAACATATAAAAAGACATACAAAATATCCCGGCTTCCTTAAAACAAGGGGGGGAAAAAAGAAATTTTCAATCTTTTACATATAAAATATAAAATTTCAAGTGTTATAAACCAAGGAGAGCTTCACTAGTGCGTACCCTATCATTCCACACAACAGGGTATATTTTTGTTCTAAGTAACTCATACTAATTCTTTATAATACAATTAAACTTTTATGAGAGTTCAAAAAATTAAGGTCATATACCAAGGCCAAGAAACCATCTACTGCGGGTCTGTGAACGAAAAAAATTACCGAAAGAAGTGTGAAAGACATAAAAAACTTGTTAAGAACTTTTGACACCACAGTCCATGGGTATCATCTCCTCCACTATACCCTCACCATGCACAAATTTAGTTAATCCTGGGAGCTTTTTATTTATATATTCGTAATTATGTTATTCAAAGTTATAGAAGTTCCATTATGCTATTCAAAGGATGAGACTACAACCTTTGTTGAATGAAAGATGCTTCGGCGCTCATACGTTTCAATTATGATTTCCTTCTTCTTGTAAGAAAGAACATAGCCCATTAATGTCATTTTTAAAGAAATAGATCGAAGATCGCGAATTTAGCTGGCAAACTCAGCTCTCAGGGAAAGAGAGGCATGCAATAGTGAAAGAATTACTGTTGAGAACCCCCAAAGTATCCCTAGGATTCTTTAATTATCAAAAGTTTAAGTCTTAAAGAAAAGAAAGGGGGAAAAATTTATTGCTCGAGAGTAAAAGTAATCTGAAGGTGCACACGGAATTAACTCTCGAATAGGGAGCAGAATAACAAGTTAACGAGAGAAGAGGAGAAAAGAGAGGAAAATTTGTTTATCAATTGAAAAAGTAGTCACCTTCTAAGTCAGATTCAGGGGGCTTAGAGCGCTTGAGGGCACTTTTGAGGATAGGCTTTGGAGCAGAAACTGGAGGGGATTCCCTGACGTCAGCAGGAACAGGGTCCGGGGCTTCGTGTTCAGAAGAAGGAGAAGGAGGAGGAAAAGGGTTTGCAGAAGGAGGGGGCAATCCTTCGAAGAGGTTGTCCGCCATGATTAGCTCTTTCTTTCTCCCTCGTCTCGCCCCGCAAGGGAAAAATGGTAGAATCCAACCAGACCGTTGAAATGCAAACAATGACGCTGCGTTTGTGTCGTCAAACGACACAACAGTCTATTAATAAAAGTGTGTGTTTGTGCTTTTATTTATTCCGACCCTGGAAGGCTTGAAACGACCCCACGCGGTCGATCCTCCATAATTTACAAAGTGCAAACTGAACTAGGTTTTCTGAGATTATTAAATCAGGACAGGTTACAGAATAGGTTGGGGTGAGTCCAATCGAAATTAATCTAAAATTAGATTAGTGAGGAATAAAAAATTAAGAAATAATTTAATGTCTCATCATACTATCCATAATTTTAAATACTATATGTCATTTTAATACCTTAAATCACTAGCAAAATAATCATATTCTTGACCAAAAAAATCCAACGGAAGAAGGAAAAAATCAGTAATCACATAGCACTGGATGACATCAGAAATTTGGTAAAAATAGTAGAGGTCAAACCTAAGATTATTATAATTTATAAGGTGAATGTGCAATTCTACCCATAAACATTTTCTGAAAGAACTACTAGCACAGTAAACATTTTTCACGTGTAAAAATACCTATGAACATTAAAAAGTTGACCAATAATACTAATTCCGTTAATTTCACCTAACGGTGTTACTTTTTGGTTGAAATAATAGGTAGGGCCCACATAAACAAAAAAGTAATTCCGTAAGCCCAAATTAATGGAATTGACATTATTGGTCTACTTTTTAATGTTCATGGGTACTTTTGCACCAAAAAAATGTTTACGATGCTGGTAACTCTTTCGAAAAATGTTTATGGGTAGAATTGGACATTCGCCCTAATTTATATCCTCTTACTCCCAAAATGGATGTTACAACTCAGAGTAATAACAAGCCACAGCCATTTTGAAGCAAGAAGAAAATAATCAAACAAATGAAAGCACAAAATAGAAATAAAGATTATGGAATCCAAAAAGTAAACAGTAAAAATGAAGGAAAAAGCTACAACGACGAAGCTTGAAGACCCAAAGCTTCGACCACCCAACGCTTCGTCTTCCATGATTTAACCCACAACAAATGGCAAAAACTTCTCTGGACTAGTGATGAGCAGCAATAGGAGGTCAAGAACATCTGAAAGCTCCGACCTTTAACCCACGACAGCAACGATTAGGGCTCAACCAAGCATGTGAAGCTTGGCTTCATGAAGGGAGAAGAAGAGCAATTCCGTCAATTTTGATTTGTGTTTTTTCCTTTTCCTACAATGTTTTGACTGTTTCAGACTTAAAGCTTAAATTAAAAAAAAAAGATCAAACAACGTCGTTTCTTCCTTTTTAGAAGAAAAAAAATAATAAATGACCCGCGCAACTCGCTAAACTCAGGCAGGTCACGCCAGGTCGTGGTTGGGTTAGGAATGACTCCGGTTTCTAAGCTTTGATCAAACCGGTTTCACAACCGATTCGTCGATTTCTAATCCAAACCAATTGGTCTAAAATTCATAACCATGATGACTTTTAACATTAGAGTTTGAACTTATCAGAGTTAGAAGTTATAATAAATGATAAGCAGTTCAATTTTATAGACAATTATCCTTCATATCATTTTTTTAACATGTAAATGCTAAATAGTTCGATATAACCTATTTGTCAGTCAGTTATTTACGAATAACCATTTTTCCCCTTGTTTTGGGTACTAACGAATCAGTTTAGATTATCAAATAAATGAGCTATTCAACTTTGATTTGGAGAATCTGATTGTGGCGTATTTTCTCAAGGACCAGGATTCCTATCTCAACTCATTTAGATGAATACGATTAATATTAAACTCAATCTTATGCGGGTGGAAAATGAGGGAGCCCGCGTCTAAAACAGGCTAATATATTCATATGATTAAAAATCTCATTCATACCAATCCATAAATCAGACTAATCAGTATGTTGTCGTCTCGCGCACATACATATCTCATCTGGAAAGAAAGAAGGACAAGAAGGATCTCATAAGGTTAACGAAGCTAATGCCCAGGGAAAAAGGTTCAGAAGGTCCAGAAAACAAAACGTACAAAGGAAGCAACCCTAATGGCATTCTTTCTATGCACAACGAAAATAGAAGCAAATTGTAGCCCAGAAGCTAATCTGACATTGCATGTCACTACTACCTTTATTTATTGTGGTAGTAAAAAGGGAAACAGCCCTGACTTTAGACTACAGCATGGCAGATGAATAATAATCTTGAGAAGCAACGACCTTTCCTTCAATGGATCGTGCATTCGCATGCTATAAACAGCATCACTTTGGGTTGAGGCTTGTGGAAAGTAAAGATATTATACAAGTACCACGGCAGAGGATAGTGCCTTCCAAACCCAAAAGCCATCATCTCTCATCAATCATGTTAAAAAATCCCCATTCTCTGGAGACTGGTGAGCCCCATGGCCTGTTTTTCCTGCAAACCAGAAACCCATAACAATAAGAAAGCAAAGTTTAAACTTGGATTAAGTGAAGGTTCAATTGGTATTTCATACCTGTCATTTGTTCAAACCCAGCATTTCTGGAATCAGGACGAGCCCACCATTCTGTGGGCTGGGAAGGTGTCACATGCACAGCGCGTTGTTGAATCATGAAATGACTCCCTCCAACAGCATGATGATGATCATCATTTCCGTGAATTGGATTGCCACTGGAAGATTCAACCCCCGGCTGGTAACCTAAACTTGATACTGATTCCCCAACCAATGATGCCAGCTTGCTCCCAGGAGCGTCGCCTTTTACACCAGCACTAGCTCCCACATCCTTCTTGGCATCCAGAAAAAATGTACCAACAATGACCTGCGTGCAAATCAATCATTAATTCCAGGAAACTTCTTGCTATAACTTTTACATGGGTGTGTTTGGTATGACTGGAAGGAGGAGAGATGAAGCACTAAAGATGAAACTTATTTGGACACCATGCCTCAAAGCATCAATTATTCCCATGCCCGTCTCCTACCTCCCAAGAAGGATGATGTCAGAAATCAGAACTAATTAGATGAAAGAAAAGGGATGATGTCACCAATGTGGAGCATCTGTTAGTAGAAATTTGTTAACAGAAAAAACTTCAGTAAAAAGAATATTCAAAAAATTTCATTTTGACGATACCTGAACTGGACCAGCAGCTTTTAGGGGTCCACCAACTCCTCCACCTATGATTTGACCATCAGTACTCGATAAGCATACACTAAGACCACCAGTGCGCCCTCCAAGTTCAGTACGGACATAGGAGCCAGAAAGTGAAATAATCTCAAATCGACCCTAATGTCAAAGAAAATCATGACATTACAGCTATGAGGATTGGACTAGGTCCACTATCCCACAATAACTGAAAAACCCTTCCACACAAATGAAAGTGCAGAATCACATGACCCAAAGAAAAGCAACAAACCAACATCAAGAATGGTTATTTTCAGTAAACATATTGAGATCACATGAAATTTATTACTGCCAGAACTAGCAATTGTGCTCTTGAAGGAGACTAAAACAGAATTATTCATTAGATGGGAGCCTGAGAAATGTCCATAGAAATTGAGACCTTTTAATTCAAGTCCTTTCACTTTTATTCAAACATATATATAAGTAGAATTTCATTCCATCATGAAAAGTCAGATATAAAAGAAAATTCATAAATATAAATAATAAAAAAAACCCTCAATGTCTAATGAGTGTCACATTTAATCTGGTAATTAGATGCAGACTAAAGGTTGAAATAGTCTAACTTCCTTTCGAAGATAGGTTAAAGAACAAGAGATCAAATAGAACACTCCAGATGTTATAAAAGAGTGATTACTAGTTTACCTCATATGCGATATTGCCTCCAGAGGTTGCAGGCTGACGAAGAGAAGCATTTGAGATGGAACCAGATGCAGACAAGATGCACATTTCCCGCCTACTTTGTTGCATGAACAACATAATTTTTTGGCCAACATCCTATTGAATGCCCAAAAAATGTTAATCTTCGTTTACAATGGCAGCAATCACAATATATCAAAATGCCATGAATAATAAAGATCCAAGACCAATTCTGAACATGAAATTTGACAGGAAAGGCTCCGCCTTCAAAAAAAATACAAATGCATCAATAATATTTAATTTAGGGAAACTCATGCAGAGACACAAAGCGTTAATCAGTAATATTAGTTTAGCTCTATTAGATCATACAAGGTCAATTGTTTGGATGTTAGCAAAATCTACGTGACACATCCTGTTGTGCCCTTGCCCAGACACATGGTAGGTGCCTTTACAAAGATGCAGACCATTGCATTTTCATAAAAACATGACGAGTGCCTAGAGATAAAAAACATGATTTCTCATTTGCAGCGGAACTACGGCCCAACCACTAGTCCATTACTAGAGACATTATCACTCACTCCAACCATAGTGTGAAAATCACTATTTTAACAAGAGCAGACAATGGACTTATGAAAGGTCAGATACAAAAAACCACAAAGGCTGCACAACTATAGAAAAATCCATACGAAATGCTAGATGTCCAGGTGAGTAACGGCAAGTGACAAACAAACCAGCCATCTAAACCTAACTCAAATAGGACCAATCAGAAGCTATGATGCCAAAAAAATGGTTTAAATTGGATTTACAATTCTAATAAAGGTGAGAAATCACAGTGTGGGCTTAGCTTAAAAAGGCTAAAAGTGCCTTAATTGTCATAAATGCCACTATAGGATCTTGCTGAGTTTAATCTTTTTCAATTTATTCCAAAGATTCTAGAGAGAGATTATGATTCTTACTTATAGGGCATGCAAACCATATAACTCATGAGTTATCAACCTCTGAAACATGTACCATGCAGAGGTCAAGCACGAAACAATCCCTCCGTCTCATTTTTAAACGTCTCATTTGATTTTTATACAAAGATTTCATTATTTCAAAACTTGTTATATATTATAAATACCATCATCCTTTCTGTTAAAAATAAAACCAAAATTGTTAGACTTGATATTTTAGGTATTTGAAAAACCCTCACCTTACATCCCCCAGTAAAATTCCCAATTAGCCAAGTAGAAGAATGCATAGTCTTCAATAAATTTATTAAATGCATAACACGGTATAGGTGTCATCAAGACCAAATGAACCTTTGGACATTGGTTGTGCATCCCTACAACTAGAACAGATTTTGAGATACAATGGCAACAAAGACTTGTTAAGTATGTTTAAAAGTTTCCCTTTGCATGACTTGACACACAATATTTTTTAAAAAACTAATGTCCAGTTAGTCTTGTTTTCTTGCAAAGTCCAACAAATCAAGAAATAAGAATCCGCACAAAATGAATACATTTGATGTTCAAGATATAAAATGTAGCCCAATCATGTATCCCCTTTCAAAATGGATTATGCTCAAGTATTCATTCAAATATTAAACTCCGCCTATGTTTATAGTCGGTCCCAAGCCCGGGTAAAGGAGGAGGGTTGTGTTAGGCTCCGACAGCCAACGTAAAACCCTGTCGAATCTCTTATGAAAATGGATCAACGAAGAAATTGTGCTAATGCTAAGTCGTTGCCTGTAAGTAACGCGCTGTATGGTTCGAGTACAGTGAGAAGTGAGCGAGAGCCGCTGCATCGTCGCCCGGATGTAGTGTTAAATGAGCAAGGGCTACCGCTCTCTTCTGAACGGAGGCGGCTAAAGAATCTAGTTAATGAGAACAAGATTAGATTTGGCACTTGGAACATTGTGACTCTAAGCAGAAAATCTTGGGAGGTGGTAGGAGTAATGAAGGATCAGAAGATTAATATCCTATGTCTCCAGGAAACTAAATGGTCAGGAGAAAAGTCTCGGGAAATTAATGGTTTTAAGCTCTGGTACACAGGAAAGGTCAATGGAAGGAATGGTGTTGGTATCATCGCTGAAAAGAAATGGAGGAAGAATGTGGTGAATGTTAAGAGGATTGAGGATATAATTATTTCTTTAAGAATGATTGTTGGGAATGATACTATAAACATTATCAGTGCGTATGCACCTCAAGTAGGGGCATAAGCACATCTTAAGAAAAAATTCTAGGAAGATTTGGAGGGGCTAATTCAAAATATCCCACTAACCGAAAAGATTTTTATTGGAGGAGATCTTAATGGACATGTTGGTAAGGAGGCAGGACCTCATGCAAGGGCTCATGGTGGTTTTGGATTTGAGACGCTCAATAATGAAGTTCAATCTATTATTGATTTATCACTCGCATATAACCTCAAAATTGTCAACACTTGCTTTAAGAAACGAGAGGAGCATTTAATAATATACAAGAGTAGAGCCGTAAGGACACAGATTGACTTTTTGTGGTAAGGAATGCTGATAGACGATTTTGTACTAACTGCAAAGTGATCCATAGGGATGGCATGACAACACAACATAGGATTTTGGTCCTTGATGTGAAAATTAAGTAACAAAAGTGCCGGCAAGTTTTAAACCCAAGGGTCAGGTGGTAGCAATTGAAGGGGGAGAAAAGAGAGATTTTTAAGAGAACTCTCTTGGAGGAAGGGGAGTGGGAGTTACAGGGTAATACTAATGTCATGTGGGAGAATGTCTAAAAAGGTCCAGTAGGTTGCTAAAGCAACTTTGGGAGAATCAAAAGGTCTTGGTCGACAAGATAAGGAGACTTGGTGGTGGGATGAAAGTATTCAAGAAAAAAATAAGCATAAAAAAAGATTGTTTTAAAGCCATACATATATGCAATAATGCTGAAAATTGGGAAAGGTGTCGTATGGCCAAAAAGGATACTAAAAAGGCCGTGAACGAGGCTCATAATAAAGCATATGAGGAGTTTTATAAGGAGTTAGGGACAAAGGCAGGAGAGCGTAAGATTTACAATATCGCAAAGAACAAGGAAAGAAAATCGAGAGACTTGGACGAAGTGAGGTATATAAAAGACGACGAAGGAAAAGTTTTGGTTACTGATAGAGATATTAAGGATAGGTGGGAAGCATACTTTTATAAGTTGTTCAATAATGGTGGGGGAGGGTCGCATTATGACTGGGAAGATTTGACAACTCGAGAAAGTGATCTCAACTTGTCATTTTATCGTAGGATTCGAATTGGTGAGGTTAAGGAAGCTCTTAAGAAAATGGATAATGGTAAAGCTGTTGGACCTAATAATATTCCTATTGAAGTTTGGAAATGTTTGGGTGAAGAGGGTGTGTTGTGGCTCACAAAATTATTTAATGAGATCTTACGAACCAAGAAAATGCCGGATGAGTGGAGAAAAAGTACTTTGGTTCCCATTTATAAGAATAAATGGGATATCCAGAATTGTGCAAATTATTGAGGAATTAAGCTAATGAGTCATACAATGAAATTGTGGGAAAAAATGATTAAACACAGATTGAGGTTGGAGACTGATATTGCTGAAAATCAATTTGGATTCATGCCAGGAAGGTCTACAACATAAGCGATTTATTTATTAAGGAGGCTTATGAAAAAGTATAGGAGTAAAGGAAGAGATTTACATATGATCTTCATTGATTTGGAAAAAGCGTATGACTGGGTAGCAAGAGATGTACTTTGGAAAGCCTTGGAAAGGAAGGGAGTAAGGGTTGTATATATCAAAGCCATTCAGGATATGTATGAGGGGGTTACAACCAATGTTAGAACACCTGGAGGTGTTACAAATGACTTTCCTATAAGGATTGGGCTACATCATAGATCAGCCTTGAGTTCTTATTTGTTCAATCTAGTGATAGATGTGTTAGTTGAGCCTATAAAAGAGGAGATCCCTAAATGCATGCTTTTTGCGGATGATATAGTTCTGTTGGTTGAATCCAAGAAAGAAATTAACTCTAAACTTGAGATATGGAGATAGACTTTGGAATTGAGGGACTTTCGTCTAAGTAGGAGTAAAACTGAATATATGTATTGCAAGTTTGATAAGAGACAAGGCCAAAGAAAAGTGGAAGTTAAATTGGGAGGGCAAGTCATCCCACAAAAAACAAAATTTAGATATTTGAGATCAATTATACAACAAGATGGTGAAATTGATGGAGATGTCAATTATAGAATTCAAGACGGATGATATAAATGGAGAAAAGCTACTCGAGTTATTTGTGATCGTAAAGTACCTAATAAAGTAAAAGGAAAGTTCTATCGCACTGCTATAAGACTAGCAATATTATATTGTAGTGAATGTTGGGCTTTAAAGGGACAACATGAACATAAAATGGAGATAGCTGAGATGAGGATGTAGAGATGGATATGTGGCCATACAAGAAAAGACAAGATTCGTAATACCCATATATGCGAACGAGTTGGAGTGGCCCCTATTGAAGCAAAAATGGTAGAAAATCATTTGCAATGGTTTGGACATGTTCAGCGAAGGTCATTGAGTGCTCCGGTGAGAAGGGTTGATCAAGTAGTATGGAGTCATGTTAGACGAAGTCGAAGAAGGCCGAAACAAACACTCAATGAGGTCATAGAGAGAGACCTTTTAATTAATAATATATCAAAATCTATGATTTTTGACAGAGCATGATGGCGACGTGTGATCCATATAGCCAACCCCACCTAGTGGGATAAAGGCTTTGTTGTTGTTGTATTCATTCAAATATTCCACAAAAAAAAAGAAAAGAAAAGAATATATCAGTTCATTTCTTTAAGTTATCATCAAACTATCTTAAAAGAATTAAATCCAATTGCAGAAGGATGCTACCCAAGAATGTAAGAGTTACAATTTTTCCAAGGAAAACCTTAATCAAATTAAATTATAATAATGCAAAAATACTTCCACCTTCTCTTTGGCCTCTGAGAAAAATAGTATGGAAGCATTAATTGCCTTCTAGTATGGCAAGACTTAAACTTCATGCAAGATCCAAGTGCACATGACCTTTATAAATTAGCATGGGAGTATAAAGCCAATATATGTGGATATCCTGCTATATCTATTTACATATATCACAGTGCTTCCTATCATAAGAGCTTACCTGTATTACAAGTCAATATAGACATATAATTTACAAGATCTAGTAAAAGTCCGTCAAGAACACATACCTCACCAGCAGCAACAGTAATGACATGTGGGGTGAAGCCTTGACCTGCATCAGTTGGCAGCACCAGCAGCATTCAGTTAACATTCTATGATTCACTTGATACTATCATTTCTTCATTCCCCCCCCCCTTTTTCACAAGTTAGTAGTAAAATTAGAAACCTGTTCGGGAGTATCCAGATATTACCAATGCCCCAAAGCTACTTTGCAAACGAAAAATAAAACTAAATGGAATAGTATCACAGCATTATACATCATCCTGAACAAAGTTGCGTCACAGTCCACGCAATTAAGTACCGCAAAACAAGTAGGCCGAAATTTTGAAAATCCACCAAAAAAAAAAAAACAGCCGTAGAAACACCCCGAAAGGCGAGACCAACAGCCAAGTTGAAGAAAAAACCTAAATGTGCCCTAAACAAAAGTAAAAGGATTCCACACTAGAACTCCAAAATCCAGGACTGGCAATCCTTACCCAAGGGAAGGGGGAAAGGGTTAGTAGAGGAACCCACCTAGAGAAGACAACTGGGATTTCTTGGAGGAGCCAGTGTACGAAGAGGAAGCAGAGGGACTGCCCAAAGCGTGGCCCTTTTTATCCTTGTTGAAAGAGTGAGAGGAGGAGGTAGCAGCTTTCTTTGCGGCGAGAGCTTGCTCGGGGGTGCCATACTTCCTGGGCCTGCCCCTCTTCCTCTTTGCGGGTTCTAATTGAGAGGAGACGGCAGAGGGCACGGAATGAGGGAAGACCATGTGGGAGGCGTCAGTGGTGGGTAAGAGGCCATTGGTGGGGGAGGAGGTGGTGGGGGCGGCGGCGGCGGAGGTGGCGGTCTGCTGTTGCTGGTGGTGGAAGTAGGAGCTGAGCTGGTTGTCATTGGGTTCCATTTTGAGGAGGGAAGGAGGGAGTAGAGAAGGAGGAGGAGCGTGAGGGCGAGGCCGAAACAAATTTTTTTTTTAATTTTTGGTAATTCTGAAATTAATTTGTGACGAAGAAAATAGGTTAAGGGAGGAAGGAGGGACGAGACCCGTTGGATTGGATGAGTTAGGGTGAGATGGAGGGTGGATGAGGGATGTGGGAATGGGGGAATGAAGGATGAGGGCGAGGGATATGATGAGGGAGACATGCATGATTGAAAAAGGAAAGCGTGTCAATGCTCAATAGTCTCTCTTCCTAATTGCCACTCGCAAGTGGTCAGTGTGTGACAACTGACACTATCACAAGCAAGGCCTTCTCACTTATCGGCCTCCCCAAAAGCCTATCTTCTTTTTCGTTTTGGGCTCCCCATCCACTCAAAAACCCCCCCATGTTTTTTTTTTAATTTCTTTTTCTTTCTCAAGGGAACCATCCTTGGCACTGGGCACCTGGCATCCATGAATCCAATTTATCCATCCACGTCTCTGATAAAAATGAGTTTCGGACATTGTTGAATCCTTTGCGAGCAGTGCTGGAAATGAGTGATCTGAGAAAGCCGGAGAGTACTTGACTTTATGAACAAGTTTTTTTGCGTAACATGATGTATGGTTTCGCTTTAAATGATGATAGGCAGTGAGTTTAAACATTTGGTTATATCTATTTAGTATTATTTTATGTATGTGTTTTTTATCAGGTTTTACTTAATAATGTATACTAATTTAAAATAAATATAATCTTCCACCTAGCCGCTTTTAAAAATAAATTTATTATTTAAAAGCTTCTAAATTTGGACCGTCAAACAAAAATTAAATGTATAGTTTAAATTTACCGCTATAATAAGCAGTAAGCACCCAACTCATTCAGGGGCTGTTTGTTATAGCTTTTTTGAATCGGGCTTATTATATAAGCCCGATTCACATAAATCGAGATAAATCTCCTCCACATATTTATCTCGTAGACCGTGAAAGAACTTCGTAGACCGTAAAAGCACCTCGTAGACCGTAAAAGTTACCTCGTAGATCGTAAAAGTTACCTCGTAGACCGTAAATTACAATTCATAAGCACTTATAAAATTTTCATAAGCTATTCCAAACAGTCTCTCAATGAAATACATGGGACTAGTACGGGATCAGAGGTTCAGAGCCCCCTGAAGTACATCCTTAAACAGTGCCAAAGCCACCACTTGAGGCCCTGTTAACTCTATAAACATATATGTTTGAATAGTCTCAATAAGTGATTTTTAATTGTAATTTATAGAATATGAGATAGCTTTTACAGTCTACGAGATAACTTTACGGTCTACAAAGTAAATATGTGGAGGAGGTTTATCTCGATTTACGTGAATCGGGCTTATGTATAAGCCCGATTCAAACAAACAAGATAATTATTGCCTGTTCAATGGTGTGGTAATTTTAAATAGATACGTCTATATGCAGGGATGATAACCTATTAACTGTTTCAGGAAAGCAAGGTTCTTAGACTCGGACCGGAAACCGGTCAACCTGCCGGTAGATCGGTCTGGTCCAGTGACCCAGTCCAGTTTCGAATTTTTTTAAAAAAAAGTTGGAAGGCATTCCTTATCATAAGATTTGTTGTTTTACCCTTCTAAAGACATCCAAAACAAGAGTTTTCCTTCCATTGTCCAGGAAGCACCAACACCCAAATTCAATTTGAAAATAGGTCTGAAGGAAAAAAAAAAGGCACATGATTAGTTGGGCTGATTGTATACAAGCCCATTAGCATATAGTTGAGTCATTTCAGTTAGGCTTCTAAACTCTGTATAAATATGTGCATATGTGTATTGCTTATGCATGGATTATTTTTCACATAGTTAACATGGCATCAAAGCCAACCTTGATCCAAGAAAACAATATCATCACTACTGTTCGCTGGGCTAAGAATACAAGAACAACCTAAAAATACAGCTAAAAATCAAGACTCAGGTGCAAAAATCGGGTCAGCCCACATTGCACAACAAGATCTAAAGCCCCTAGGAAAATAAGATCGAGAAACACGATCTGCAGAACTTCAAAAATTTCCAAAACTTGATCTAAACCTATTCTGGAAACCACTGCGCAATGCGACGACGCACGCCATGGAATCGTTGTTATTGACAATAGTTGCTGCAGCAGATTCGTGAATCTCCAATGTACGATACCGCCTTATTGTCTTCAACACCAATGATTATCAGAGATATCACACACAGCCAATTTGATTCTTGAAGCCCAGAACCACTCAACACTATTATTCCTCTCAACCATACTCTTGCCGATCGTCGATGATAGCAGAATCCCCAACGATCGAAGAAGTTTCACAGCCTTGACCTTTCTTCCACGCCGTCGACCTTTAGGGTAATTACAACACCTTAACTCTTCTTCACCAAATTTCATGGCATTTGCATCGACAACTATGGCAACAAAGACTAGTAGTGATGACTCTGCCGTAGAAGGACTCCACTTCACACATCCCCTGTACCTTCACTAGTCAGATACACAGGGTGCCTCTATTATTCCACATGTGTTGACTGGGAGCAAAAACTACATTGTTTGGAGGAGGGCTATGCGGATTGCACTTCTTGGTAAGCATAAATTGGGTTTCATTGATGGTTCTTGCACAAAGGAATCACAAGAAGAGAAACTCCAGGTTCAATGGGAACAATGTAATGCGGTCATCCTATCATGGCTCTTAAATTATGTGTCCAAAGAACTTACCAGCAGTGTAATCTTCTTTCAAAATGCTCATCTTGTATGGACAGACCTACAAGAATGCTTTGATAAGGTAACAGGTTTAAGGATTTTTGCTTTACACCGTGAAATTAGTCTACTTCGTCAGGGGACTTCCATTATTTCCATATATTATACAAAGCTTAAGGAATTATGGGAGGAACAAGCATCATTACTCATTTTGCCCTGCTGCAAGTGTGATACCTCCAAAATTTACACTGAGATGACTCAACAACCAAAGCTCTTGCAATTTCTCCTTGGCCTAAATGACAATTATAGTGCTGCAAGAAGTCAGATTCTGTTAATGCTCCCTCTTCCCACTATCAATCAAGCCTTTGCAATAGTGTCCGAGGATGAAGCTCAAAATCACTCATCAACCTGAACACAAATAACCCTTTTGAGGCAATCACAATGGCGACAAAAGAAAGGAGGAGAGGCCAAGGAAGAGGCAGGAGATCTCCTCCCCCAAAATGTACCCATTGTGGCAAACGAGGACATAGCAAAGAAGGCTGCTGGTACCTCATAGGTGTCCTTACTAACTTCAGCAAAGGAAACAAAGGGAAAACCACCAAAGAGGCTAATATTAGCCAAACTATGAATCACTCTAGTCTATAACAAGAAGCAACTGGACATATAGTTAATATCATTATACCAACATTCACCCCAGAACAATATAAGAGATTGCTTGAATTCCTTAAGAAAGATGCAGAAGCTTTATCTGTTGTGCATGCTCTGACTGGTACAGGTTTGTCTAGACCTCTCTCTCTCACACACTAATTAGATATTTGATTTTAGAGCTACCACACACCTAGTAGACAATCTGTCATTATTAGATACATATAAGGAATATATGGGACCTATTAAGAACATTAGAATACCTAATGGAGATATAATGACTATCACATATATAGGTAGTATTAAACTTAATGAGAAAATTATACTCAATAATGTGATGTATGCTCAACGACTTTAATTTAATCTAATTTCAGTGTCTAGACTAACCACTAAGCTACAATGCATGGTGGCTTTCTTCCCTGACCATTATTTACTGCAGGACCTTTAAGGTGAATGATGAGGGAGACTAGTAAGCTTGTTGATGGTTTATATCTACTGCAAAATCAAAGGATGCCAAACGATGATTGTGTGAACTTTACTGCCAAGAACAATTATATGCATACTTGTGTCGATAGCTAGTTATTACATTATAGATTAGGACACGCTCCATATTTTATAATGAAATACTTAGACTTTGTAAAGATAGATGACATGATAAAGAATAAAGTCTGTGATGTTTGCTTTCGTTCTAAACAAACTAAACTTCATTTCTCTCCTAGTTGCATTAAGACTAAAAGTTGCTTTGAGTTGTTGCACATGGATGTATGGGGTCTATATAAGACACCCACACACCAAGGCACTAATATTTCCTTACAATCGTTGATGATTACTCATGGGCGACTTGGGTGTTTTTGATGCTATCTAAGTCTGAAACTAGGAATCATGTTAAAAATTTTGTAGCTCATGTTCTTACACACTTTGGTGCACATGTAAAAAGAGTGAGAAGTGATAATGAAATTGAATTCATTAATCATGAACTTAATCAATATTTTTTTGCATAAAGGGATTGTACATAAAACTACTTGCCCTTATACACCTGAACAAAATGGTATAGTAGAACGTAAACACCAAACATTGATGCAAATAGCTCAAAGTCTCATGCTTCAATCCAATCTTCCTATTAAATATTGGGGTGAATGTATTAAAATGTCCGTCCATTTAGTTAATAGGACTCCCTCTCGTATCCTTGATTAGAAAACTTCATTTGAAGAGGTTTATAGTCATGCCCTTGATTATAATGCTTTAAGAGTGTTTGGTTCACTTGCATATGCTACTAATCTTAATGTCTCTGAAAAATTTCAATCTTGCTCTTTTCCTTGTGTCTTTTTGGGCTACCACTTTACTCAAAAAAGGTTTCTCTTTCTAGACTTGCATAATAAACAGTTGTTGGTGAGTAGACATGTTACCTTCATTAAGAACAAGTTTCCTTTCAAATATATTGTTGGGATTCGTACACGCAGCGGAAGAAATTAACCATTTAAAATCCTCAAATCCCAATCGCGAATCTATCAAAGACGTCTAAATCGAGTAGTTGGAATAGTACATTTATGGTTTTTGTGCTTTCGATCTCTAGGAGTCAACACCTCTGGTCGCCTCCCTTTACCGGTATCCACACGAACAAGACTCAACATGGCAGCGTGCTAGCGCCTCTAATCCTCTCTAGGGTTTCTTACGGATCTCCAAAATCCGTACCACCCAGGGTTCTCCAGCCCTTCAAATTTTTTATATCTTTTGTGGGCCGTATTAGTTTTTTTTTTCAAAATTAATCTGAATTAATTTTTGAAATTTAAATTAAATCAAATAAATATGATTTGATTAAATCTGTCAAACAGATTTAATTATATCATATTTATTTAATCTAAATAAAGAGCCAATAGATTTAATTTATCTTTATAAATTAAATCTGAGATACAATATCTCTATTAGTTTTAGTTATTTAATTTATCAAATAAATTAAATATAAAACTAATACTATATAATAATAATAATACATAATAATAATATTATTTCAAATTTATATTATATATATATATATATATATATAATCCGTCCTCCCTAGATTAAATATTATATTCATTGAATCTTAGACACATCTTAGATTCAATGAATTTGGACATCATAGCTCGTGTTGGGCTATTATTGTGTGTGACCCTGTAGGCCCATATGAAGTTGGCAGTGGGCCAAAACTGTTCTAGCCCACAAGTCGCAAGCGGCCTCTAGTAAGACATTGCGACTACCCAATTCACATGAGGATCGATGATACGATGCAACCTATTATACAACCATGTCATGTCCCTTTTTGCCACACGATATTTTGGTCAAGGATGAGGCATGGATATTGTCATCCTCCTGTTCCTGACCATCACTTTCTCGATTCTTGAGTAGCCTGAAATTAGAAATGGAAACTCCTTCCCATTACAGTATGACCATACATTTCTCAGACTCACTCATCGAGGGGCCCAGTAATATCCCTCACTAATGTGAGGGACAAATTCCATCTTGACTACTCACATTCCTCTTCATGAAAACTCCTAAGCCCGATTGTAGCCTTTATCATCACCCGGTCAAAGATGACTTTTGACTACGTCAAAACTTAGCAACTCTCATGCAGGAATCTATGATGATCTCAGGTCAGAGGGCACTGTGACATGATTATATGTATGAGATAAGCTTATGACTTAATCCATGCAGCTTTCTCATAGCGGGTTGGTCCAACACCTTGTACTCCTACAAGTGCCTAAGACTTTGATTTGTATATCTATACCTCATCAAAGTCATACTGATCTTATTTCATCTTTGCTCCCGCATAGATAATCGACCAGGGACATTTAGGATAATCTTTATAGTTCATCCAATGATACAATTATCATAATAAACATGCAAACGATATGATAACAATATAGAGAAATTCTTAAATAACAATAATATTTAAGGTATAATGATTGGCCTATAGGGCACAATTTCCAACATATATCATGTCTCCTCATCAAAGAGGAGTGTCCAAAGAAATACGAGAAATGTTTTTATTTGACTCTAAATTTAATGAGCAGTCTATTGATTCTTAAGCTAACAAATTGCTTGCTGATAGTGTTAATGATAAAATGACACATGTACCTGATCAAAATTATAAGGTTGAGTGTGATATAGGGGGAGCATCATGATGTAGATGAAAATCATATGCAGACTGAGCTACCAGCTGCTGGTAGATCGAATAGGGATAGAAAAGCACCTATTTGGACGATGGATTACATCTGTAATATTGTTAAAACTTGTTCATATGATGGTCCGGTCAGTAAGTGATATACCCAAGTAAGAATTACATGTCTTATGCTAATTTATCTTCTTCCTATATGTGTTTTTCTGGTCAATATGGAGTCAGTTACTGAGCCTTGGAGTTATAATGATGTTGTAAAACACAAAGAATGGGTGCATGCAATGGATTTAGAAATGAAAGCTTTGGAAAGCAATAAGACATGGGAATTGGTTACATTACCAAAGGATAAGAAAGCAATAGGATGTAAATGGGTATATAAAATAAAATATAGACCAAATGGAGAGGTTAAGGTTGATAAGTACAAGGCTAGGTTAGTAGTGAAAGGATACACTCAAAAGAAAGGAATAGATTATCATGAGACTTTTCCCCCGGTAATTAAAATGGTAACCATTCAAATAGTGTTGAAATTGGATGCTATGTACAACTGGAATTTATTTCATGTGGATGTCTATACTGCCTTCTTACAAGGTGATTTAGAAGAAGAAGTATACATGACCATCCCTCAAGGTTATCATACTAAGGGGGAGAATCTAGTATATAAACTAAATAAAACATTGTATGGGCTTAAACAAGCCTCAAGGCAATGTAATCATAAATTGTCTAAGGCCTTGATTCAAGGTGGATTTAAGCAAATCAAACATGATTATTCACTTTTTGTTAAAAGATATGATAGAGATATTTTGTTTATGCTTGTGCATGTGAATGACTTGCTGATTACAGGTTCATCAGATGAAAAAAAATGAAGTAAAGGAGCTCTTACATAATCAATTCAAAATCAAGGATTTGGGGGCAATGAAATACTTTCTTGGGATCGAAATAGTAAGGTCAAAGAAAGGAATTATACCATCACAAAGAAAATAAGTTCTAGACTTGCTCTTTGACACTGGAATGAGTAGGTGTAAACTATTGAATGTGCAAATGGCCTAAAGGCCAAAACTCTTAGCTTATGAAGAAGGAAGAGACAAGAAGGAGGATTTGATAAAGGACCCAGACCGCTATAGGAGATTAGTGGGTAGGTTAATTTATTTAACTGTGACTCATCCTGACATTTCATTTTTTGTGCAAGCACTCAGTCAATTCATGCAAAACCCTATAAAGAGTCATATGGTAGCGGCGCTTGAAATAGTTAGATATTTGACGCAGAGTCCAGGGGTTGGAGTTCTTATCAGCTCGATAGGGCCTTTAACCGTAGATTACTATTATGATTTGGATTGGGGAGCGTGTGGCACTACACGTCAATCATTGACTAGATACTTGTTAAAGTTTGGGGGTTCTCTCATCATGTGTAAAATAAAGAAACAAAATAAGGTCTCTCGTTCTTCAGCAGAAGCGGAGTGTAGAACTTTAGGATCAGCGGTAGCTGAAGTAACATAAGTCATAGGATTACTTAAAGAACTTGACATTCATAATCCAAAACTAGTTGGTGTGTATTGTGACAGCAAAGCCGTAATTTACATTGTTTATAATCCAATCTTCTATGAACAGACCAAACATATAGAGACAGATCTACATTTTGTTCGAGAGAAGCTGTTGGCAAAGTTAGTCAACTTAATACATGTGAAATCAGAAAATCAGCAAGCAGACATTTTAACAAAGGCGACTGGCAAAGTTTTGCAGACAAGAATGCTCAGCAAGTTAGGAGTAATTGACATTTATAGCCCTAACTTGAGGAGGAGTGTAGGAAAATAAGGCACATGATTAGTTGGGCTGATTGTATACAAGCTCATTATCATATAGTTGAGTCATTTTAGTTAGGCCCATAAACTCTGTATAAATATATGCAGATGCGTATTGCTTATGTGTGGATTATTTTTCACATAGTCAATGGATATACAGTTGTACAAGAGAATTAAGTAAATTTCTCTAAGTCAACAAGGTCTTTGTTTAAATTGCTTAGTTAGCAGATGCATCTATCAGTAACGTGGGCCTGGAGCATTGTATCAGTGGGAGACGCAATTGTCGAACAAGGGAGGGAAGAGATAAGGAGAAGACACATCTTTTTGCCTCTATTTTAATTTTTATAAAAATTAATTATATTAAATAATTAAAATTTAAACATGCTTTAATTGCTGACTCATCATTTTCAGTTTGTGAGAGTTAATTGTGTTAAAATAAAAGGACTAAAAGCATACTTTATAAACTTAGGGACTAAATTGAAACCTAAAGTAAACTTAAATGACTAAAACTATATCTTAGCCTTTTTTTTAAGGTTGAGATTCAATCTTGATTCAAAAATTCATGTTTGGGAGTTAGTAATGGGTGGCCCAGTGCACAAGACTTCCATCAAGTGAGGTCACGGTTCAAATTATGAAAATAATCTCTTATCTTAAAGTTTTTGTTAAATGAATTTTATCCTAAAAATATTAAGAAAATGAGTAATACGGCTCTTCATTAATAATTATTTTATTGCCAATATTAATTTTCTAATGGTGATTTTACTTTTTTTAATTATGTGGTTACAACCACTATAAGGATGAACCAACATTTTATTACCTAATAACATTAGTGATAGATTGAAATTAAACCTCATCTTAAATTGAACCATTATTGTAAACAATGACTTGGCTGAGTCGATTTAGCCACAAGTTTAGTAGAAACTAAAATCTTTGATGTTAGAACTCACGTTTCCAACAAAAAATCCCAAAGAGTGTGTCAGTCAGCACCAACCACCTGTGTTGTGCCTTGCGTTACATCAAAATGACTGAGTGTTGTTATTGGTGCCGAAGAGTAACCATGGAATGAAATGAGCGGTGCGCCACATTCTCCTTTTTGCTACATTGTTTTAAGGGTAATGGAGCAAAAATGCCCATATTCTTTTCCTTAAAGAGCACCTATCACCATATACAAATTTATGGTCCAAAAATACCTATATGCAGTAAAAAAAGTAGCAAAAATACTACTGCCGTTTGACGAAGTAAATGGCCATTTAATTCTTTTGCTCGACTATATGACGATTCAAGGATTGTCTTCTACTTATGCAATTGGTGTTATTAATGAGTCAATATCCCCACGCCTCCGAGGACCGTAATAAAATCGGTCCAAATTTACTCTTATCGGAGGCACACAGCTTTCTGGCCTCAGCAACGTTGTCCCTCCGGTCATACTCAACCATTGGTCATTCTCATGGCTCCACACAATGCAACTCCTTACCTCTGGTCCAACGTTCAGCGTCTGTGGTAACCTCTCGCTAACACAACCACCGAGGGGTCATAATCAATGGCCTCGTCAGAAATGGAATCTTCAGCATCTTGTACAAGCGGGCCAATTACAGTCGCGGGTGGTGTGCGCGGTGGTTCGTATTCTAGGATGGCGTTCTTTCGTATTTTAAAATCCACGATTCCAATAAGCTCGTGCTCAACGGCAAAGTCGAAAGGGGATCTATGATCATTGGGGAAGAATCTCTGCGTCGAATCGCCAATCACCGCAATAACCCCTCTCGCCAAAGCAAACTCATCTGCGAAATCCATCTCATGGTCATTCTCAATTCAATTTCGCCCAATTATTGATACGATCACAGATTACTCTTATTTAACGTGTATTTTTTTTAATTGTAACGCATAAATTGATGTAGGTGTATTCAATAAGGGAGAGCAAATCCGACGAGAGGAGGTTTTCAGTGAGGACGGGGGCGAAGGAGAGGCTACATCTGAGGGTTGAGAGCAGGGAGGACAGGAACACATGGGTGGAGGCGTTGAGGGCGGTGAAGGGTTTGTATCCACGATTGCCGAAGAATGCAGAGATAATTAATGGCTCCGCACGAGACGATGTTAATGTCTACCCAGAAGTTAAGGCAACACCTTATGGAGGAGGGTGTGAGTGAAATTGCCATTCAAGAGTGAGAAAATAACATGAGAATCAAGTGAGCTCAGATGCATAAGCATATTTTGGCCCTCAAGTAAAAGTACAAGCTCCTTTTGCCAACTCACCGGCCACATCAACATCTTGGTCAAAATTTTAAAAATCACAGTCAACGTTCATACGTCAAACGACAATAGCATTTTTGCTACTTTTTTTACTGCACATAAGCATTTTTGGACCATAAATTTATATATGATACTAGGTGCTCCTAAAAAAAACATGTTCTCCCCACGCCACGCACTGCTCAGAAGCCCTGGCTCAAAAATTTATGGTCTATCAATCTTATCAAGGCAAAACACACAGCTAGTTATGTAGTGTATAAATCTCCGCCCCTTATTTTGATTTTCACCTAGAAACCACATCCAATAGTTCTACAATTTTAGCAAAATTTTATTTGTATTTTATTCTTTATCCACACCCAAAAATAAAGAAAAAAACATCTCATATTCTTATAAGCTTATTAATTAATTCAACAATGAAAGCTACACCAGACATCATTAATAAATCCAAAATTTATATATTTTATCTCACTTTATTCATTTATCTTAGGGACTATTTTAGGCTAATTTAGATTTATTAGATAATATTTAGATTGTTAGCCAATCTTAAAAAATAATATAAATTTGAATAAATTATGAAATTATTTAGCTTAATTTGTTAATATTCTGATTGCTATCTTGTGATTGAATAATATTTCTAAATATATGATAGATCAAAATATTATTTGATTCTTATAGGATAAGAAAAAACAAATTAAAAGACCCTACAATGTAGAATTTTTATGAAAAGTTAAAATAAAATTTAGTGATTGAAGTTTATTATTAGACTACTTAAATTTTAGTAGACATAAGTTTTAACCCAAAAACTCTCTTATAAGAGCTAAGACTCACCGGTTGTATTTTTGCTATTCGGCGCATTATCCATCGCCACCTCCTCATTCTCTCCCTATGCCACTTTCTTTATTCACATACTGACCTCACGCCACCATTGGAGGGTGTGCTTCATTCAATATACTATTATCTTTAGGGGCTGTTTGTGATAGCTTTTTTGAATCGGGCTTATCATATAAGCCCGATTCACGTAAATCGAGATAAATCTCCTCCACATATTTATCTCGTAGACCGTGAAAGCACTTCGTAGACCGTAAAAGCACCTCGTAGACCGTAAAAGCTATCTCGTAGACCGTAAAAGTTACCTCGTAGACCGTAAATTACAATTCATAAGCACTTATAAAATTTTCATAAGCTATTCCAAACAGCCTCTTATTTACTACTCCCACGGCCATCAACCACCAACACTTCACAAATTAATATGATGGCCATGAATTACTGCTTGGGGCGTGACGAAAAGATATTCATGGCAGCTTGAGTTATCTTGGAAATAATTTGAGAGGATTATGGAGAAAATTAGAGCCTACAAATTTATACTTGAAGACTATAAATAGTGTCTTTTTTTTTATCTTTTTAATTCAAGACTTCAGATTATTTAGTTTTAGATAATTTTGAGTTGTATTTTCTGAGAACAATCTGATTTTATATTATAAAAATATCTCTTTTGGATTGGATTGATATTATAGAATATTTTGTACTTGAGACATTTACTGAAATTTTTGTTTACAAACCATTGAATTGTCAATTGAATTATTAATTGAGTTTTCATTATTAATTTAATTGTCAATTTGATTTATCCTCTTAATTGTTTAATTGAGTTTGTTAATTGTCTATTTGTTTAATTAGATAATTGTAAACAAGATTTTCAAAATTATTTTGAAATTAATTATGATTGGTTTTAATGGGTTTAATTAGCCAGTGTTTAAGCCATTATGAGTTTTCTAATGGATTAAATGTTATTAAGCTTGATGATTTTTCATATTTTAATTAGGTGATTAAATTTATTAATTACTCTCTTTTATCAATCTCCCTTCAGTCTACTTAATTAATTTAGGCAAATAAAACTAACTTCATGTAAATCCTAAGTTGTTACCTCCACCGTGCCTGAAGTAAACCTTCGGTATCTTTTCTTATTTGATTTTCTTAACTATTAGTTGATTTCTTCTTCTTAGGATTTTAATCCCTCCTTTTACAAAACCCAACAAAAAATGCATTTGCATTCATTTTGGTTAGTTTTATTCTCATATAGGTTTTAGAGTCATTTACATTTTGCAATTAGGTAGTAGAGTCTTGCATTTTAGTTTAGATCCATTATCACCTAAATTCAATCTTATAAAAAAATCCACATATTGCTCATTAGGAGAATGACCGAGATTGCCACTATATTGTATTATTAGTTGGTTCTAGTTTAATTGATTACTTTAGCGACAATAAGCAAACATCAACCTTCTCATACTATTTTTGGTTGAATATAGTGCTTATATATTTGTAGCAAGGTAAAAGTATCAAATGAAGCATTTGCCACTAATTAGCAGTCAATTTCTTTAATTAAATCACTTTGGCATGATCAATCTCAAGAAGATGTGAATACGCAGCAACAACGACAATGTACAAAGAGGAGAGCAAAATATAGTATCGGAACTCACTATTTATAATATAAATCAAGTTTCAATTTTCATTCAGATAAATTTAATCATTATTTATTATTTAATTTTTTAAACAATGTTGTAGGTTATAAAGAAGTTGTTTAAGAAGTGATGAAGTTTAAAAGTTAAATTGATCTTAGCTGCATCAATTTTGCAAATTATTAGTTTGAATGTAGCATTTTAAATCTTTATAGGAGACATTTGTATTAAGAGCTGTAGTTACAAACTTTAAAATAAATATCAGTAATAAATAATATAAAAAAAATGTAGCATTTTAAGAAATAATTCCTACTAGGTAGCGTTGGGGGTTTTTTTTTTTCCTATTAAAATGTAGGTGGTAAAAAAGCCCCAAATAAGGGATAGGTGAAGATGAAAGAAGAAAAGATGAAAATAGACTAGACTTGAAGACATGGCTTTGGTATATTCGAACGGCTGGTCGCACTCCACACTCCGCGGCCGGCCCATCCTGAATGCAAACCCTTGCCCCTGCGGAATCGTTCGCATTGACAAAACAACTTATACGGTTCCGCCATCTCCATCTCCATCGCCATCGCCATTGCCGCTGCCCCACCACTACTTCTCTCCATCTTCATAGTCCCTATTCGTCCATCTGAGAAGCACTTCCCTCTTAGGTTAAGCTATGGACCAATTAGTTCTCGATGACATAATTAATCGTCTCCTTGAAGTCCGCGGTCGTCCTGGCAAGCAGGTTCAGTTGTCCGAGTCCGAGATCCGTCAGCTTTGCCTTGTCTCCAAAGATATTTTCTTGCAACAGCCTAATTTATTGGAACTTGAAGCGCCCATTAAGATTTGTGGTATCTTTCGTTTCTATTCCTTCTCTCCTTTTCATCTTTTTACTCTGCCCTTTATATTTTGCTTCTTCATCTCCTACGTCAGGCCCTTGATATTCCGCCTTCGTCCATCAGAGGGTCTGTAATAAAACATAGCATATTTCCTGGTCAAACTCTAACGCGGATTATTTTGGTTTTTAGGCTTGGGGGTATGATCATACTGCTTGTCCTTTAAATTAATACGTGATCTTTGACATCTTGTTGGTCTTTATCTCTAGCATGTGCATCTTGGTTCTACAGTGCAACACTTCTCCTAGTCTATAGGAAAAGATATACCTAGACCACAGCATCAGTAACGAGTGGGGTTTAGTCATTTAGAAGGCTTTCTTCACCCATTTTTAAAACAATTATGGAATCTAGTATCATTCTTATAATACCTCGATTCATCATTGATTGAAAAACTTGTCTTTACGAAAGGGTTCCAGAAGATATTATAGATCATGCCTCTTGATGGTGTAGCTTCCTATATAGAAGCAAAGAGCTCTGAAATCGGTGAAATTTCAGTTTCAAAATAGAATCTTAAAAAATCTTATGTCAGACGATTTCTAAGAGGCGCCTTATTAGAAATTAGAGCTAGTTGTCACATTGGGCCTAACCGGATTGGGACTTGAAGCAAACTACTGAGACAAAATTGGTTTAGCTGAAATTGAAATATGTGTGATAGTTCAAGAGAACTTTTTAAGTTGAGGAGGATAACATATTCATATCAAAATGCGAGTTGATTTAAATGCAAGTGTAAGTCAGCCAAGGAAGTTTCCTGCGTATAAACTAACAAGTTTTCTGGTATCTTTGATCTATGAAATGCCTTAAATTGAACACGTGAGTTTCTCTTTGGAGGAAATAATGTAACTAACTGGAACTACGAAGTTATTCAATCTTGGTCACTAAATGTGAGGGCATTGAGACCTAGCGAGTATAATGACGGAAATCGTTTCTGGCTATTTACTCAGTGACAAGACATGAAATAATGCAAAATATAATGTCCTATATGAAGACTTCAACTTTCTAAGATATAGGGTGAATGGAAAGATGAGTCTCTTACCCGGACGACTTACTTTTGTCACTGTAGATATGTCATCATAATCTAGAAAGTCTTTGCTAGCCGTCTTACATTCCCAATACACGGTAGCAATTTAGTGCACCTATCACATGATCCTAAAGGTTCTGTCCCACATTCGTCAGTTTTGTTAATTTAAGTCTCCAGCTGAATTACAATATAAAACAGGCTTTCTGGTATAAGATTCTACAAATTTTAGTATATGATAAAGTTTTTTTCAGTGATATGGATGGTTTGGAAGTTCCTAGTAGTTTTGAGTGTCTCTGATGGAGACCTAAGTTTGTCTAGGAGAAATGATATCCAGTCTTCTTATGGCAGCAGTCCCATTCACAATACTAACATATGAATGAGAACCTTGTCTAAAGGATGATATCTCCCAATCCTTTTACTGTATCAAGCTTCATTTCTATGTTCCTGTGTCTGTGATGGTATATCTGCTATTGTATAAAATGTCCTCATCATAAGGTCCAACATTTGTTGAGCTGAGCTTGTCTGTTCATATACATACTCCAGCAGTCAATGCTCAACTAGTTAACCCTGTTACCAGTTGGGGAAGAAACTGTTGATGATATGTCTTATGTTCTAATTGGAAGTAGGATGTTCTATTTTTTTCCAACTAAAGCACTGTCTCTTTGGTTACAAAAACAAAACATTCATAATGTTTGTGCAATGATTACTGAATTTCCTGATATTTATGTTTCAGGTGATGTACATGGTCAATATTCTGATCTTTTACGTCTCTTTGAGTATGGTGGATTACCTCCGCATGCCAACTATTTATTTTTAGGGGATTATGTGGACCGAGGGAAGCAGAGTTTGGAAACAATATGCCTTCTTCTTGCTTATAAAATAAAATATCCTGAGAACTTTTTCTTGTTGAGGGGGAACCATGAATGTGCTTCTATAAACCGTATATATGGATTTTATGATGAGTGTAAGAGGAGGTTTAATATAAGGTTATGGAAGACATTTACTGAGTGCTTCAACTGCCTACCTGTTGCGGCCCTTATTGATGAAAAGATTATTTGCATGCATGGGGGACTTTCTCCTGACTTGCATAATTTGGATCAGATAAGAAATCTACAGCGTCCAACGGATGTGCCAGATACTGGTTTGCTTTGTGATCTTCTTTGGTCAGACCCAAGCAAAGATGTTCAAGGTTGGGGAATGAATGACAGAGGGGTTTCGTATACATTTGGTGCTGATAAGGTCTCAGAATTTCTTCAGAAACAAGATCTGGATCTTATTTGCCGTGCTCATCAGGTTAAGCCCCAGCGATTTTTCTGTTCAGTGTGTTACCAATTTTTCAGCTTTTGATTCTATATCTCCCTATTTCTACAAATAAAGGATTATGAAATACATTTTCTGCAGTGAACATGTACTATTTTCTTCATTGTAGTGAGTTCAAAATTGCTGTTTGCATCATACATGTGAAGAATTTATTACATTGAGCCTTTGTTTTCCGGAATGCCATCCAGTAGCATAGGCATAGGTGATTCATGCTGTACAATGGTTTGTGTTTAGATTGGAGATGTTAGGTTTTAACTAAAATTAAGTTGTTTTGCTTTCCTATATGCGGCTAGCAGGTTGTGCAGGATGGTTACGAGTTCTTTGCTGACCGACAGCTAGTAACAATATTTTCAGCACCTAATTATTGTGGAGAGTTTGACAATGCTGGTGCTATGATGAGTGTTGATGAGACACTGATGTGCTCTTTCCAAATATTAAAGCCAGCGGATAAAAAGCCAAAGATCAATTTTGGAAGTAGTACAACAACTACTAAGCCCGGAAATTCTCCAGCAGGTATAAAGGTAAAAAGTTAGATTATTTGCTAATGTAATGCACGCTAAATATTAATAGACATGAGTCCTATACTACCAATTGGAGATATGACTTGTGAATTTGTGGTGGGGGGGTCATTGTCGCTGTTAAATTAGTGTCTGTAGTTACAACTTGTGCTGCGACCTTTCCTAATTTGTGATCGAGTTCTTGTTAAAGCTTAAATGATGAATACAAGAGATTGCCTTCCTGATTTATCGCATAATTCAAATGTTTTTTCACCGAAATATCACTCTAATTCATACCTCATCTTCTTTCATTCATGTTTTCGATTATTTACGTTCACAATTTGATTGATTCATCTGCCTACTCTGACTTCTTTCTCCCATTGTGGCTTGCAGTCCTTCCTGGGTACAAAGGTTTGAATTGAATATTTGGGGGAAACGGTGTTGCTTCCAAAATATGAGAGGTCTTCAACGTAGTACTGGCAAGAAAGGGAAACAGAGTTCCATGTCGTCTATTGTGATGTGTTGAAGCACTTGACTTCCATCTAGTCTGGCTATGATTTACTGAAGTTGTAACATGGCATAACACCATCATGAACTAATGTAAACCATTGTTTTGTGCTGGTACGAAGTTGGTTTTCAAGATGGAAAGCCATAACCTCCCCCCTGGTGTTCCTTGTACACTAGTGCTTGGGTTTACGTTCTTCTGAAGCATAAGCTTCTCAAGTGCAGATGGATGCATCGGCTTATGTCGCTGAGAACCATTGATACATTGCTCATAGATTTTATAATGTTTTCGGCCATTTCATCAGGCTGGCAAGCCCGGCTCTGGGAGAATCCTCTGTTGTTTATAATTATTATATTCCCTAATTAAATTTTTTCTAGAGATTAAGAAAGTTAAATAAATTATTTAACCATAATATATGTTGTGTATGATTAGATTTTATTAGTTTATAAGTCAAATAAATTACTTGAAAGATAATAAATATAAGTATTTTAATGTAACTTAATTAGTTTCTTTTAATCTTTCTTTTAAAAAAAAAAATAAATCGGCTATATTAAAAACTGGGAGGAGTTCTGGCTTTTTCTAAAAGCTAGCATTAACTTTTGCGCGGGGAGCAATAAATTAAGGAACAACATTATCTTACACCACTAAATATGTAATTAGAACCAACACAACCAACTAAATCCAACTTTAACAACTAATGATACAAACTCAAATGAGTCTTCAATTACCTAACAATAAAGGCTTAAAAAACCTTCAAAAGGACAAAAAGTTCAGCGTACAAAGGAAATACATACAATGGCTACTAAAATATATTCCAAGTTCAAACTTCAAAGACAACAACAAATCATATGAAAAAAATCTTTTCTAATTCCTACTATATACTTTAGAGGATGTCAGTGCCTTTTTTAATTCTTGATCGATACTTCAAAGGATTCAATAAGGTCTGTTCAATTTTAATTTTAATCTAAGTTAAAACTGAAATCTTCTAGTTTTAAGTATTCTCAGTTTTTGTATTTATACCTTGCCACTACTTAATGGAGATGTGTTATATGATCATAAATTTATAACTTATGTTGTCCTTACTTAGAACTATTACCATACCAGAACATAACTTAAAATTCCATATTTTTTTAGCATTCATCTTAGGTAGACCGATAGACCCAAAAATCCCATATTTTTTTCCTTTCTCATGGTTCTCCCGGAAATTGTGCATGTCTAATTATGGTTAACAGACTGAGAATGAATTATGTGGAATTTTAAGTTGATTTTTACATCCTGATTTATTAGTAGCCAACCATTAATAATTGTTTACGAGTGGTTAAGAGGGTAATGAAACTGTATACTATTTAATTTCACCTTTACTTGGTGTTCAGAATTTTTACCTTGCTGAAATTGAAAATGAAACTGAAACTGAAACTGATCCTGAAAGTAAACTAAGAAGTAGTACAACAACAAACAAAGCAGCACAACATCCCTTATTTCATGTTTAAGTGCATTGTAACTTCATTCTTTCCTTAAAAAAGAGTGTTTACTCAGTCAGCAAGTATGCAAAACACATTATCATCATTTATATCACAAGGACAAAAGATTGATCACATATTTATGAGAGCAACATGGACTAATTTCATATTTAAAAAAGCTGCAACTGCTATCCTTAAAAAAGGGAGTCCAAGCATGCAGCAAGAATGCAAAACAAATCAGCAGTGTTTATATCACAAGAACAAATGTGATAACACAGATTAATGACACCAGCATTGACTAATTGCATGAAATGGATGTCACATATTGCCTTTTCTGCATCATGTAGAACCTGGTTGAAAGTATTGGTCAGATCAAAAGGTATATTTTTATATTTAAGGGGTCTTGCTTACTCACATTGCAAAAAAAGTATACACAGTATGAATCCTTATCAAAATGCTTGTAGATTCTGGTCTTTAACATGAAAATGATCTTAAATATATCCTTAACGTTTTTGTGAAAGGCCACGAAGTAATACCTGTTAAATGAATACCCTTCTAGATCCAGAACATAAACATATAAAGCAAAAAATTTTCAGCCTGCATTTAAATAAAAGACATTAACCAAAGGATAAAGGGATAACACACTGCAAATCCATCTTGTAACAATATTGGGAAAAGTCAAGTATTATTGATGTGTGATCACATATTTATACAATCAGAATCAGTATACAATCAGAATCAGAGTGCGCAATGTTTATCCTATGCTAAGTATGTACACAACAGAATAACAAAATTAAGTTACAATGCTAACTAACTCAACAATTAATTAGTTATAACGTTTGACACCCCCCGCAAGCTGGAGCATGGATGTTTTTCATGCCAAGATTCGTAATGAGTTCATGAAACCTTGTTGGATAGAGAGGCTTAGTAAAGATATCAGCAAGCTGGTCAGAAGAGCGTACAGGTAAAAGATGAATCAGCTTGGCTTGAACTTTTTCACGAACGAGGTGACAATCCAGCTCTATGTGTTTTGTCCTCTCATGATAGATAGGGTTGGCGACTATTTGGAGAGTAGATTGATTATCACAATAAAGGAAGGCTAGATCTATATGGTCGACATCAAAATCATTCAACAAGTAAACCACCCATTGGATTTCACAAGTGGTGGATGCAAGTGCACGGTACTCGGCCTCAGAGGAAGATTTGGAAACAGTGGCTTGCTTCTTGGCTTTCCATGAAATTAGGGAATGGCCTAAGAAAACAGCAAAACTAGTAACAGATCTATGCGTATCCACACAACTAGCCCAATCCGAGTCACTAAAAGCACGAATTTTAAGATCTGAATTAGAAGACAGAAAAAGACCAGCACCTGGAGCAGATTTAATATACCGAAGGACTCGGTGAGCAGCCTGAAGATGAATGTATGATGGCTGCGATAAGTATTGGCTGAGCTGTTGAGTAACAAAGCTGAGATCTGGTCTAGTGGTGGTGAGATATTGAAGGCGACCAATGAGGTGTCGATAGGGCTTCGGATCTGTTAAGGGAGTTCCTTTGACTTTCGAAAGTTTTAAGTGAGGATCCATGGGGGTAGTGACAGGTTTGCAAGCAAGGAAACCTGCATCTTCAAGCAATTCTAAAGCAAATTTGTGCTGGGACAGAAATATACCTTCCTTGGAACGAGCCAACTCTAAACCCAGAAAATAACGAAGGTCACCAAGGTCTTTAATAGTAAAAGCATCATGCAACTGTTGTTTTAGAAGGGTAATTTTAGAGATATCATTACCAGCCAAGACAAGATCATTAACATAGACCAAAGCAGCAGTGAATGATGTAGAAGAAGCTTTGTAAAATAATGAATGATCAGAAACAGATTGTTTGTAGCCAAAAGAATTTAAAGCCTTGGACAATTTGGAATACCATTGTCTACTAGCTTGTTTAAGACTATAGAGGGATTTACGCAGCTTACATACAAGATTAGGACTTGGTGCCACAAAACCTTTAGGTAAGTCCATGTAAACTTCTTCATGAAGATCACCATGTAAAAAAGCATTATTGACATCTAATTGATGAAGATGCCAATTCTTAGTAGCTGCAATGGACAATAAAAGACGTAAAGTGGTCATCTTGGCAACCGGAGAAAAAGTATGAAAAAAATCTACCCCTTCAGTTTGTGTGTAGCCCTTGGCTACTAGACGTGCCTTGTGTCGTTCAATTTCACCATTGGCTTTGAACTTAGTTCGGAAGACCCATTTGCAGCCTATAGAAGACTTCCCATGTGGTAAAGATGTGAGGTCCCATGTCTGATTCTGTTCTAAGGCCTTAATTTCTGCAGCCATTGCATCTTTCCAAACTGAATGCTTGACAGCTTGGGCATAGGTTTTAGGATCTAAAACTTGGGAAACAACGAAAACAAAAGATCTATATGGGCTGTTTAGAGCAGAATAGGACAGAACAGACGATAGGGGATAACGAGGAGTACCTTTACATGATGATTGATGAGAAGAAGAAACAAGGGCACAATGATAATCTCGTAGATAAGATGGAGGATTGTGTGGTCTATGAGATCGACGAAGCTGAGGTGGAGGAGAAGGATCAGAGGTGGACGGTTCTGTAGGTAGTGAGGGCTGGGTGGTAGACTGAGACTGGGGGGAAAAATGAGAAGGATCATCAAGAAAATCAGGATATGCCTGAATAGTTGGGTCTGAATGGACTGATGGAGAAAGGACAGATGCTGAATCAGAAACAAAAGGAAAGACAAGTTCATGAAAATAGACATCCTGAGATTGAAAAATATTGTTGGAGGAAAGATCTAGTAAAATATATGCTTTGGAGCAGGTAGGGTATCCTAAGAAAACACATTTTTAGCACGGGAAGCAAATTTAGTGCGATTGTGGGAAAGTGAGGAAGCATAACAAAGTGAGCCAAAGACTTTAAAATCATTGTAAACAGGAATGGTGTGAAATAACCGAGTATAAGGAGTAGAGTTATGAATAATAGGAGAAGGCAATCTGTTAATAATGAACATATCATGTGTTATTGCGTAGGGCCAGTAAACAATAAGTATGTTAGAATGAAATAAGAGAGCACGTGCCACATTGAGAATGTGTTGGTGCTTTCGCTCCACCAAGCCATTTTGTTGAGGTGTAGCAACACAGGATGTTTGATGTAAAATGCCTTTAGAAGCAAAAAATTGTGATAGAAGAAACTCAAGACCATTGTTAGATCGTATAACCTTGATAGTTTTATGGAATTGTGTTTCAACAAAAGAAATGAAATGTAAAAGCTGAGATCGTGCGTCAGATTTCTGAGTGAGAAAAAACACCCAAGTATAACGAGAATAATCATCTATGATAGTTAGAAAATAACGAAAACCAGCAGTAGATGGAAGAGAATAAGGGCCCCAAATATCAATATATATCAATTCGAAAATGCTATTACATGAACTTGTACTAATAGGAAAACTTAAACGTTTCTGTTTAGCATAATGGCAAATATCACAAGGTATAGAAAGAGGAGAACATGTTATATCAGTATGGGTATTTAAAAAATGAAGTACAACATTTGATGAATGGCCTAAACGAAGGTGCCATAGGAGAGAAGATGAATCTGAGGTAGTAATGGTTGAAGATATCTGAGAAGTATAGGAAGATGCCATCTTATCTACGGTCAAAAGATATAGCCCTTTGGATATTCTAGCTGCACCAATCATCATGGAAGGCTAGAGTAAGTGAATCTGGCACATATCGGAAGAAAAGGTCAGAGTACAATTAAGAGAGGTGGTAAGACGAGACACAGATATAATGTTGAAGGAGAAACAGGACATTGGACAAAGTTAAAGAAGAGGAAAGGACAATAGTGCCAGAAACAAAAGTGATGGTTCTCGCCCCTGTTGGAAGTGAAACTGTAATTGGGGAAATACGATGATAAGAGGTAAAAAAGGTTAGAGAATTACAAACATGATCAGTAGCACCTGAATCTAAGATCCAAGTATTTGAGTCAGAATGAAAAGAAGTATTGATACCTACAGATGGGAGATTAGAAGAAGTAGCTAGAAATGTGATTTACTGAAGAAGTGGCAGGAGAGGTATTTAGCAAGGCAAGCAGACGTTGGTACTGATCTGCCAACAATTGAGGTAGCAAGGATGCGGTAGCAGATACAGGAGCAGAAGATGAATGCAAAGCAGAAATAGAAGCCTGAATAAAACCAGAGTTTGGAGTTGCAACACAATGTACCGAGGAGGAAGAACTAGATGATCTGAATTTGAAGCCTGGAGGAAAGCCATGCTTGCGGTAACAAGTAGCCTCAGTGTGGCGAGGACGACCACAATAGGTGCATAATTTGGTATTAGCAGTCGCAGAAGAAGATTTCATACCAGCAGAAGAAGAACAAGAAACAATAGAAGAATCAATAACAGGAGCCTTAGTCAAAAGTACCTTAGGTTCAGTAGGTAAACGTAATTCCCGTTCTTGCTGGAGAACTAAGGAAAAAACACGGCTAATAGGCGGCAGGGGATCCAATAACATAATTTGTGATTTTACAGACACATATTGCTCATTTAATCCCTTTAAAAACCTAATAACCTTATCTTCTTCACGATAATAATGAGAAACAGAAGTAGAACCACACTGACAGGCCTTCAGAGGACGTATATTCGCTAACTCATCCCATAAAATTTTCAATTTTGTATAATAAGCACTGACAGACAAACTACCTTGCTTTAAAGCATAAATGTCGTCTTGCAAATCAGCAATTCTAAAAATATCAGACTAAGAATACATGGATGCAAGATCAAGCCAGATGTCGGAAGCTCGATCAAACCATAAAGTACTGCGTGCAATAGTTGGCGAAAGCGTCTTCGTGATCCAGCCATAAACTAAGGTATTGCACCTCTCCCAAGCAGGAAACAAAGGATCAATGGCCAGGGGTGGAGGAATCGAGCCGTCGACAAACTTGAACTTGTTTTTAGAAAGCAACGCCATCCGCATCGCCCTAGACCAGCTGTGAAAATTGCTGCCATCCATCGGCGGCGCCACAAGAACAAGAGCGGGGTTCTCATTCGGATGGATGTAATATGGATTGGTAGGATCTGAAAGGGAATCAGAAGAGGCCATGGAAGACGACACAGAGGAAGCCATGAGAGATGATGAGAAAGAAAAGCAACTCGAAGCGACGAAAAGCTCGAGGCAGAGAAAGAAAATCAGATAGAAACAAAAAGCGTGAAACCCAAGAAAAAATCTGATACCATGTAACAATATTGGGAAAAGTCAAGTATTATTGATGTGTGATCACATATTTATACAATCAGAATCAGTATATAATCAGAATCAGAGTGCGTAATGTTTATCCTATACTAAGTATGTACACAACAGAATAACAAAATTAAGTTACAATGCTAACTAACTCAACAATTAATTAGTTATAATGTTTGACACATCTATCAACTCTACTGAACCTACTGATTTTATGTTGGGTTTACTTAAGTTAAATGTTAGCCTATGCATGTTGTTCATTGGACCAAGTAGCTAATATTAGAACCACAACCTCACATCTTTACTCTACTGAACGTACGTATTTTATTTACTGCTCTTTATTTCATGTAGTTTTAATTCCAGCAGTATTACTCCCCATTATGTCTCTTGTTCAGTAACTTTTATATTGTATCAGTTTTTAATTAGGGAAGTTTTCCTTTTTTTTTTTTTTTTAATGTTGATTCAATTTTTTATCAGCATGGAGTTGGCTTTTTCAACATTTTGGGATATATATCTATTGAGTGATTGGTGTAGCCAAGTATTACTATTAAACTTATTAGAAGTGAATGGAGATGATAAGATAATATTAAATAAAACTGTATATAACCTTCTATTCTTTAGAATTAGCTAACGTGTAGAGAGTGCATAGGAAATAAAGCAATTGGCGGTAATGATAGATGAGGGACCCCCCCCAGAGGAAGAATTGAACCTAATAGAGAAATGTCTTATATTAGTTGGAGGAGAGCTAAGCCAGAAATAAAGCAATTGGCGGTAATGATAGATGAGGAAGGACCCCCCCCCAGAGGAAGAATTGAACCAAATAGAGAAATGTCCTATATTAGTTGGAGGAGAGCTAAGCCACTGCGTCTAAAGAATGCAATGGTATGAAGTTGTCACTTTCTATGAAAATAAGCATAGTATTAAAGACTAATTTATGTGGTTCTCCTACCAAATATGAAACAAACTGTTTTGGTGGTTTTCAGTTCAACAATCTTATAGCCACCTTATTATTTACATTATTCGTTGTAGGAAATTAAAGGTCCCAACTTCTTTTGGACTATACCACATAGAAGCATAGAAAATAAACTAAAACATCTGGACCATATCTACTTTCTCAGCTTTAAGTTTGATTAAAATATCATGCAACCTTTAACTTTTGACATTTAGATGTAAGGATCAGCCTCAGCTGGATATGATAGACAAAAAAGTTACTCAATTTTGTGTTCTAGCTAGTCAAACACTACAAACCTTACTTTACATTAATTTCTTAGCATTGTTTGTTTCTCATTCTAAACCAAGACCTGCCATGTTTTGTCTCCTCCAAGTTCAGGTCTACTACCATTATAACCTATGATCATGTTACTTTTTCTCGTAATGCCACAATATTTAATGCAATACCATATTAAGAACTAAATACTTTTTCACGCATGCTTTCACTGTTTCCAATAATCTGGAATTGTATTTTTGCTATCCCTTTTTCTCTTTCCAAGGTTTTATTTTGTTTTTATTTATTGCCTTTCTGAAACTTAATAATACCTTTATGTGTCCACTCTACTTAAGGCTATCCCTTTTTTCTTTCCAAGGAAAAGCTTGCCATATGAATTATATATTTCTTTTAGGTGATGGAACAAAAATACTCATGATGATTTGTAAAAGGAACATCCAGCACTATGAAAAAAATTTTGGTTTAAAAATGCATATGTACATTACAAAAGGGTTCAAAAATACCACCATCGTTAAATCCTATAACGTCTTTAAATATTTTTCATGGGCAATAGAGAAAAAATGCCCATGATCATAAGCAAAAGGAGCAACAGGCACCATGAAATTTTTTTTTTGTTTAAAAATACCTATGTACATTACTATCCATCCGGCTCGGGCTAGTGATATATCCTAAAATTCTAAATTGATTATTCCATTGATTTATTATTCATTCAAAATTCTTTCTAAACTCATTTTTTAAGTTATCTCAACTTAAAATTGCTAATTGATCAAAATACTCCTGAGGACCCGGTCTAAGCCCCTTTGTACCCGGTCTAACTGTACTTTACCAAAAATTATGACATAGGCTAATCTTATATAATTTCGCGTGTAGAATCCAACTTTGACCTCATATTTGTCAAAATCATGCTCAAATTATAAAAATACCCCTAGTAGCCATTATGTTCGGGTTTTAGGGGTAAAATTGGACTTGATTTTGGTTTTTTTGATGATTCCATTGAGTTTATAATGGAAAATTGTGTAGGAAACATGTGAATTATGAAGTGTGAAGGCTTTACGGAATGAAATGACAATTTTACCCCTAAAACCTTAACATAATAGCTACTAGGGGTATTTTTATAAGTTGAGCATGATTTTGACAAATCTTAGGTCAAAATTGGATTATACACGCGAAATTGTATAAGATTAGTCCATGTCATAATTTTTGGTAAAATACAGTTAGATCGGGTATAAAGGGGCTTAGACTGGGTCCTTAGGGGTATTTTGGTCAATTAGCAATTTTAAGTTGAGATAACTTAAAAAATGAGTTTAGAACGAATTTTGAATGAGTAATAAATCAATGGAACCATTATTTTGGAATTTTAGGATATATCACTAGCCTGAGCCGGATGTATAGTAATAGATATTTTTAAACAAAAAAAAATTCAATGGTACCTGTTGCTCCTTTTGCTTATGATCATGGGCATTTTTGCTCCATTGCCCATAAAAAATATTTAACGGCGTTACAGGATTTAACGATGGTGTTATTTTTGAACCCTTTTGTAATGTGCATAGACATTTTTGAACCAAAATTTTTTTCATGGTGCTGGATGCTCCTTTTGCAAATCATCATGAGTATTTTTGCTCCATCGTCATTTCCTTTATTATAATTTTGTCTCTAAGTATTTCAATTCTCGAATAGCTGTTTGTTGAGTACCATATGCCTTTAATGAAAAGCAAAACATTCAAGGACTCTAACATAGATATATGAGCATAGCTTTTTTTTGTGTACTATAAAAAATGTTTCCTTAAACATGCAAAGCATAGGGGTAGTCGTCATTTTTATTTAGTCTAGACATTCGCTTAAGCTATAGGACATGAAAAGCAAATCTTTCACGGGTTCTTGTTAGTCCACACACTCGCGCGCGCCCCTTTCCTTCAATACAACAAAACTTGCTGACACTTGATACAACAACAAAAAGTATTTGGAGGATTGGCCAAAAAAAAGCAAAATTTATTTGGAGGGAATGGAGAGACTGTCATGTGTTGTTTGAATGCAACAGTGAACATAGAGAATGAGAACAAAAGCACAAATTATGCCATATGAGGGAATGGAAGCAAGTCTACTAAAGAGAGAGGTTAAAGTGTAATCAAGAGGGTCAACTTACAAGATGTCAGCATATGGTTATAGCATATATCAGCAAATGGTTTAAGCAGATGGTGTAATCAACAGGGTCAACTTTCAAGAATATAAGGTGATTGTATGAGCTATATTATCACACACAAATGTTAAAGTGTACAAAGACAAGAGAAAAGCGGCTATGAGTATTGGTTCAAGTTGATTTCATTTGTATGACTTTTTTGACTTGCAACAGGTTATAAATTATTACACCAGTATGAGCTTTATATATGCATAAGGATGACTTCTTAGTTAACTTTACAATAGGGATGACCAGGCTATCCATAAACATGTAAGCATAATTAACTTCAATGAGACAACATTTAGATAAAAGGAAGAAGCAGGACCTCCCTTTTCTGAGTACACAATCACAGCATCCAGAAAGGTGAAACACTAACATTCATGGAAACATAACCTATTTGCCATGGAGAACTGAGAAAAGTAACCATAGGTCAAATACTTGCATGCATGTAAATAGAGGAACAAATTAAATTGAAAAAAATAAGTAAATTTGTAAACAGAAAAACCGAGGGATTCATTAAGGAAGGAGGATAGTGAATGCATTCAGAAAGTGTAGCATGGGAACTATCATGGTTTAGGAACTTCCTGCAGCTAATAAAGGCATCGAGGTTTACATAAAAGGCTTAGGATAGAAATGTGTAATAGAGTCAACCGCACCTTATAGGCATATACTTTTTTTTTTTTTTTTGCACCAAATAATTGGTAGGCATATATAGGATTTGCAATTGGTAGGCATAAATATTTCCTTACTGGTAAATATTTTGCGTAAGTTAGTAAATGCCTCACATGTTAATATCATTTAATTTGTATCACAAAGGACTACTATGGCATTAATGGATGTGAATTCCATTTTCTGATATGACGCTGGCAGCTTTAATTTATTCACCTCCACGCCATGCAGCTTTATACACAATCATTCAGCTTCATCTTAGGAGTAGTATTTCCTTCTTTAACCATTTTGCCTTACAAATCAACTAAAATCCCCTTATATATATATATATAGGATTTTCAACTTATTCTTGAGACCTTGATATCTTCATATTTATATATGATAAGATGAAAATGCATTCTGTATGATTTTGTTTCATGGGTTTAACTTATATATAGGATTTTCAACTTATTCTTTGATGAAATTATTTATTACTGTTCTTATGATCCTGTTGTCACTCCCCCCCTCTTGGGCACATCTTCACAAAAGAACAACACTGTCTCAGAAAATCGAAAAGAAGACAGAGGTTTTCATATTCATGAAAGATTTTCTAATAAATGTTTGACATGAAACATGAGCGAGAGAAAAAGAGTTGATAAAAGAAAGAATGAGACTAAGACAAGCCTAGGACAACACAATAAAACTAATCCAAAAATCTTTTCTGCACTCATCAACGGCTCTCATTATGATTGTTATCTACTATTGTGTTCTCTCATCCCTTTACCCTCGTCTCCTCCTTGTTTATAGCCAAGTCAATTCTGGAGTTAAAGTTTGAATGGCAGAAAATGAAGCTTATTGTTAGTTGTTACCTGATAGATGGGATTTTCCCAAACTTCTAGCTAAAAAATATTACCATAAGGAACCAAAATATTGATGCTTGGGCAGAACATAATGCAAACTAACTTAGCAGGAAATTAAACAGTACAACATGTTTTGATTACTCAACAGTAAAACCACAGCCTCGTTCACCATACAAGATGAGTGTCTGATGTTTATTTACGAAACAGATGAAGTTAATGTACATTTGAAGCATTGGCCTCATTCCTGTAAGAAACGTCAATAACTCATAAGAACAAATGTAAATAGAGTTACATTCATAGTTCTTCATATGGGATGAAGAGAAAATGTTAGACGACAGACCTATATCTTCTTCAATGCACCACGAGCTTCTTCTTCTCATGTTCGCGGTTCCTTCTAATCAGCTTCACCTTACCACTTCTCACACTGAATGTTATATGCTAGGCTATGAACGAAAAGGATTGTGTTTAGTTATAATTCAAAACGGCCACGGCCACTAATCTATAAGGTGAAGCTCGAACATCCTACATATAACATCATGTTTGTCCTCATACAACATGAGCGTCCCCTGCATTCTGAGCCGGCATATGAAGTAAAGATAATATTGCCGGCCTCATTCCTGGATGATGCTGAAATGGAACACAGCTTCTTCGAAAGTGGGGACGGCCGTTTTGCTTGCATGAATTGCAATGGTACAATATATAAAGGACAACAAAATCTCACGGGGAGGAAATGACGGCAATTTGAAATTTGAAATGCAACAAAGCCACAAGGCAATGACAGCGACACGTTGGCTTGAAACGGAGCCCAAAGCAGTTTTTTTTTTTTTTTCAATGAAGCCGCAACACTGTTAGCTACAGTGATTTGTGTCTAGAGCCGTGGGGGAGCCAGTTTTCAGGGGGTCGCTTGGTGGGAATTTTGGATGTAACCTTTTCTTCCCCCCGTCGTGAGATGCCATAATTATACTGCCTCTACGGTGGCCGTGCCTGGGTTCGTGTTCTCAGGTGGCCTGGAAAGAATCCAGACAAATAAAAGTGAAGATGAAATGGGACCATGGGAGTCAACTTTCTTTTGCTTAATATTTATATTGACAGAATTTTAAACAAACGTCAACGCAAGTTTGTATAGAATTTGTAAAATGAAGTACAAATATTGCGTATCGATTGTGTGGGGATTGTACAGGAAAACCGGAATTTTGAAATAAACTGAAGTCTAAAATAAAAATCATTTTATAAATTGAAAAAAAAAGTTACACGAACTACTATGTAAAATTTATATAAAAATTGTACTATTTATATGTCCGAAAAATGTAAAATTATATAATCCATACGCTTAACAATACGGTTTTTTCCCCTCTGTGACGCTTAAACTTGTGTCTGGTTGAAAGTAAATTATTATTATTTTATATATTTATACAACATATGGTCTGATCTTATAGCGCTGAAGATAATTCAATATTATTGTCAAAGATATTCTAATGAATAATTTTTATCTGAAATGAAAATTTGTAAAGCAGTAAAATTGAGCATGGGATAATGCTTTTCTGTTGATTAATGTAAAACCTACTTTAATGAAGAAAATATACTGTAAGTAAATCCTATATTGAGAACGGGGATGATATATCTAAAACCAGTGGCTAGTTAGGCAGGATTGTTTCAAAGAGTAGGATGGTGAAGATTTTCAAAAACTTTGTTTGTTTGGGGTCATTTTTGGGACTCTAATGGGACCCTAAAAAATATTTATTTATGTAAATCGAGATAAAACTACTCTTATATACTTATCTCAAATATCATAAATCACTGTTAAAAAATTATTTTTAAATATTCTAATTATTATTCTAAATAAATACATTATCTTAACCCGAGTGCGCTGGAGCCTTGGAGGATATGCTATGAGGAAATTTAGGGGCAATATAATTATATAAAATAACTAGGTCATCACCCGCACCGCATGCTATCCAACTCATATAGGAATAGGAGTATTTGGCTTCAAATACGGGGTTTGAAGTTATACATTTTTATATAAGTTTAAAGTCAAACTTTTTTTAATCAATATAGAATTGGTTTAACGTGTATGTAAGATTATGTTAAATCTATTTGTGTCTCGAATTTGAGCCCCAGTGAAAATACTTATGTTGGGAGAAGCAGCATCGAATGGGATGATAATATATTTTTATAAAATATTGAAGTTATAAATAAAAAAATGTTAAACGTTGTTATCAAATATTGATGTTTTAAATAAAAAATGTTATATTATGAAACTGGTAGGGAGTATTTAAAATTTAAGGGAAAGGAGTACTTAATTTGATTTGGGTTGTGGTCACTGCGTCTTCTCGCTTTATCAATATGGGACTTGATGACTTAAAGTTGGCCCATTTCTTTCAAACCTAATTTAGGTAAATGCCTATTTCTCTTCCTTCGAGAGTGATCATAGCGGCATAAGTTTCGTGGTCAACTTCTTATTAATGGTTTTCTTGTTATCCGGTGTCAGGGTATGAGGATCTTCCCTAAGGTACATCACTTGCTCATGTTTTCAATTGTGTGTTTGTGCTTTGAAGTTTAGTTAACAAGGGTATCATAACTGGCGAGTGTTTTTATGCCCTGTCCCATGTATTTTCTTATAAGGTGATGTTTGATGCATGCTCCAGTCGACTCCACTGTGCGCTGTCTGAAGCGTGACCTTTTGTACTTATCTTTTTAACTCTAAATATAGAGTGATCTTTTTATTTTTTATTTTTTAAAAAGTTAATTAAGGAGAGCAGGTTTAGCGGCGAGGAAAAAACAAAACGGATGAGTGAATATCGGGTGTGAGAGTCGAGAAGGGGGAGGGAATGTTCAGTGAGTATTACTGATTAAAGTAGTTAAATAAATTTTTTAATTATATTAAATATTGTATATGTTTAAATTATATATTAGTTTATAAATAAAATAAATTAATTTTTTTAAAAAAAGATAAATATAAATATTTTAAAATAATCTAATTAGCTTCTCCAAACTTCTTAAAAAAATAAATTGAATTTTATATTTAAAATATATAAAAATTAAAATGGATAACCCAACAAATAGGCAACAGGCGGAAATGGAGACATCATCAATTGTGGAAGCGAGCAGCGCAGACAGATGGGGCCACCTAGTTGGTTTAGAATCAATCACAGTATCTTGTACAATTATTGCTATTGCTGATTGATTAATTATTAAGTCAACAGGTTAATTATGATCCAAGGAGTCCCCAGAATCTTTCCAGCTGTACTAGGTTGACCCTTTCGCCTTCTTCATTTGGTTCTCCTTCTTCCAGGGGTGGCAATATACCATGTATATTTTTAAGGAATCAGAATTTGAATAAACATCCGCACCACGACCCGACAGAGTTGAGAATCTCATAAGTAATTTATTTTATCTATCATTTATAGACCCCAACCCTTACTATACAATTTTTTTTTTTTTACATCCATCCCTAATTAGTAGTTTTACGTGTCGAGATGGTATCCTCAAATATCCCCACGACTTAGATCATTTAGGTTCACTATGGGACTAATCTCGAGTCAGTGAGACCGAGTGTGAGTTAAGTCCATGGTTAATTTTCTTCATCCCCAGCGTTTGACCCCTTCTTAACAAGAACGCTTCTCAAAGCTCGAACACACGTTTTCCTCTAAAGAATACCAATCCTCTTACCACTTGGTATCATCTATTGTTGGTTACAGTATTATTTTTATCTTGAGTTACAAAACGAGAAGGCATAGCAAAATTATGAATTAAGACAAAAGCTGAAGGTACGTATATTTTATAATGAGTTTTATAAATGAATCGTTATTTTTCTTATGAGTTTTATAATTGAAATTTATTTTTTATAATGAATTTTATAAAATGAGGAGTAAGAATACTTTGCAAAAGTTTACTTAATGTCTGTTTATTTTAGCTTTTTAAAAGTATTTTAAAACATTCAGAATAAGTGAGAGATAGGAGTTTTGCATTGATTTACTAAAAAATATTTTAAAAAACATTTTTTTCATCATGCTTTCCAAATAAACACTTATATGTTGTCGAGGTGTTATTAATAATATATTAAAATATTATATTGTGGATATTCATCTCCCTATTATTTCTCTCATCTTTCTATTATTTCTCCCCATTATTTTCCTACGATTATGTAATTTCATTTATTTTAAGTTATAAAGTTATGCCCACAAATAGGAGCTATATGTTATGTATTGTACACATCTTGAATAGTGAATAATAATTACTTATGACTTCAGATTAGTCAAATTCAGGCCTGAATGACGAAAATACCCTTAATAGCCCTTACCTAGAGCCTTTAAGGGGTAATTTGGTCATTTCACACTCCAGGCCTTTTCTCACCTTCCCCTCAACATAAACCCTACACAGTTTACCCTTCTGAACTCAATGGAATCATCCAATCGATGAAATTCCAACTCTATATGATTAGCCGCTTAGACATCCATTGGACATCATTTCGTCCCCCAAAACACAAATAGAACGAGAGATGAATAGTACCCAACTCTCAAAATACTCATCTAAATGACAAACTGAAATGGTAGAAAGGAAGATTACGCTTACCTCTACACGCTTCTGAATTCGGTTCGGAATTCCGGCGATACTCTGGCCGGCAAGACGGCACAAACCACCTCCAACTGAGAAACCAAAATCATAGAAATGAAGCTTGGGATGAGTAGAAGAACGTTTGTACTAGGTACTTAGAGAGAAAACGTCGTTTTAGTCGAATTCCGGTGAATTATCACTTTCTCTCTCTTCTCTCTCTCTCTTCTGCGTTCTCGTTCTTTCCGTTCTCTTTCTCTTTCTCGTTCTGATCTATTTCGTTTCTCTTTCTTTCTTTCTCTTTTAATCCGCACGAGAATGAGAATAAGAATTGATGATGAAGGGTGATGATTAATTAAAATCATCCAGGTGGCCTTTACTCAATTAGTCCACCTATCTCATGTCTTGCACTGCAAGTTTCATTTCTCTTTTCCTTCATCATTTCATCAATATTAATGAGAAATAAGAGAGTATAATTCACTCTCAAACTATCCTATTATACCACCTCAAGTGGTCAACCGAAGCCTTAAGCTTCTCCGCTTATTGACTTTACTTGATAATAATTCACCCGCTTGGCTTATTAATTATCAAGGAGTCATTTCCCTTTTTTTAATTCCCATTTAACTCAAATCATTGCGAATATTAGGGAAAACCATCATTTCTCATATTTTGACAAAATTACTATTTTGCCCTTACCTTTTATTTCTTTTAATATCCAAAGATATTAAGGAATTTTGGGATAAATATCATGCCCCACTAAGACATTTGCTAAACCGGGGTCTAGCAGTCCACTAAATCCAGGTTTAATCTCAAGCCTTTAATCCCAAAATTCAAGGTATTACACTTCATGCTAATAACGTATTATAAATAAAGAGAAATTCTACACGTGAAATTGTGTAGGATTGGCCCAGGTGATAAATTCGGTAAAAGTATAGTTAAGCTGAGCTTCCGGGGGCATTTTGGTAATATAGCGTAATTGGGCTAAGTTATCAACTAATACGAGTCTAGAATGTTATATGGATGAGTAATGACTCATTAAATGTATTTGGAATTTTAGGACTCGATGGATTGTCGTGCCCGAACTGGAGCAAAGACGATGGATTGAGAACGGACGTGAAGTCTAATAGGTAGTAAACTTACCTTGCCTGCATGTGTATGATATGTATGTTTATGCATTGATTATGTGACTGCTTTACCTATTTGTGTGGAACATGTATGATTGGTTGAAGCTCTGTTATATTTGTGCAATGGTCATATGTATGTCATAACATCGAGCATGCAACATGTCATTATGTTGGCATGAAATAGTGTAGGCAAGCATGTCATGCATTCATATGTATCTGTCATGCATAGTGGTACTGTTCGCTACTGAGATTCTCTCGAATCTCACTCCTCCCAAATAACCATTTTAGACAGGTTGAAGGATGCATGAAAGTATGCATGGAGGAGATATGAAGATGAGTGAAGCTTAAAAAGTAAGGCGCTAGCTTGTATTTGGTGTATTTATACGGTGATTGTATTAACGGGAAGTTATACATGTATGTATGTATATGGGATGTATTTTGATATGTATGGATGTTGTATAAGCAGAGGATCGCTCTAGTGTAAATGTAGTGAACGGCTTTTAGCTTATTAAAGTAATCGCTCGCTTACTCTGATTTAATAGAACTAAGAGCCGGTGAGGTAATGTAAGGAATGGTGTTTCACGAAGCTTTAGTCAGAGTATGATACTTTTAATATCTATTTATTTAGATTCTTCTCCATTATTTGTTTTTTTTTCTATTCCTATGTGACCTGAAGTCACAATTTTTCAATGAAACCTAAAGTTTCAATCATCTTTTTTTTCCTCTCATGATGACCTGATGTCATTATCTTCGATGGAACCAGAAGTTTTAATTGGTATTTTTATCCATTCTATGGTAACCTGATGTCATTAGTTTTTTTTTTGCTACGCAGGGTATTCACCAGAGCGAACCCAATGATTAATCCCTCAAGTACTGTCGGGCCCAAGATGAGAGCGACCCTCTCAAACGAATTTTCTTCATACACGTCGCCCCAAGGATCGAACATGGGACTAGAGTGCTTAAAGGAACGCAAGCCTCTTACCATTTGCGCTAACCGACATTAGTTGATGTCATTAGCTTTAACGGAACTTGAAGTTACAATCTATATTTGTGGTCTCCCTGAAGGATTACCATATATCTATACCTTATATTTTCTTTTATTTTTAATTCTTATTTTGATATTATATAGCCAGAAATCATATAACATATATTCTTTATTTTATTAAATAGCCATAAGCCATATAACTTACATCCTCTAATTTCTTTTTTATTTTTCAATGGCTAGAAGCCATATTATTTTTATTTTGATGTTATGTGGCTTCTTGCCATATAATTTTTATTTCCTATTTTGAAATTATATAGTCGGAAACTATATAACTTTTATCTTATTAAAAGGCTAGGACCTATAATTTTGATTTTTAGATTAAATGGCCCGAAGTCATAATTTAATTTTTTTTAGATTAAATGGTCATAAGTCATATAATTTTAATTTTTTACCTTGAGATTAATTGGTTTGAACCCATGAGTACTAAATGACCAAAAGCTATAAAGTTTTAAGTTTGTTGTAAAATTTTACTTTATGAATTATTTTTTGTCTTTACAAATTTCTTGTTATTATCATTTGTATTATTATATTATATTTTTACATCTTATATTTTAGGGATTTCCTTTTATCGTATTAGTGTGAACTATGTTAAATCTTGTAAAATTTGAATTCGTGGCTCTTGTCATTACTAGAAAGAGCTATTTATTTTGTTTCATCCAGGATTTTCCACCATTTACATGAAGGTCTCAAAACTAAATATATGACCATAAAGACGCATTTTTTATAACAATTTTAAAGAAATCTATGACCACCAGAAGATGGTTATCCTTACAAAGGCTCATTGTGAATAAATGCATCTAATTTGTTCCTGCAGTAGCAATACCGTAACAGAAGTTTAAGAATTATGTTGAATTAATTTTTTACCTCTACGTGGCCAAACAAAACAATAAACTTTTGTTAAAAAAACATGAATTATGTCCAACAGGCATGACGACATTCCCATAAGTGAATGCAATGATGAATGAATCTAATTATAGTCATAGACATGGATGTAGATGTGGCCACAGCTGTGAGCGTAGCCATAATCATAACATAGCAGTTCAAATTCCCACCCAAAGAGGGGAAAGATTGAAATAAATTATGTTGATAAAGCTAATAATTCTAAGTATGGTGACATGAATACTATCCATTTATGTGTTGATGATTTCTTAGCATAAATTATTTTTATCTATTTGAACTACTATAATTTAGTATGTTTAAAGTTGCTACTATAATATGTATTTCCTTTTTTAATTATATTTAATTTTTTTACATGCTCCTTTTAATGAAAAATGACTCTTTGTAATGTCAATTGTGAAGATTTGTGTCTCGTTGATAGTGCAATAACTCACATCATACTTAAAAATGATAAATATTTTTCTTCTTTAGTAATGCAAAAGCCAATGTTCAAACTATATCCGAAAGTATAAATATGATTGAAGGCTCTGGAAGAGCTAATATTTTGTTACTTGAATGAACAAAATTATGCATTGATAATGCATTTTATTCTACTAAGTCTAAAAGAAACTTGTTGAGTTTCAAAGATATCCGCAGAAATGGATATCATATAGAAACAACAACTAAAAATAATCAAGAATGTCTTGCTATCACAAATATAGTTTCTAGTAGAAAATGCATATTAGAAATTTTTCCTGCCTTTTCTTCTGGCTTGTATTATACATTTATAAGTACAATTAAAACATATACTATTAAAAACCAAAAGTTCAATAATGCAGGCCAGAAGTCTGTCAATGCAAACCAGCAGTTTGCCAATGCCAACCAGAAGTTTACTAATGAATTTAATGTTTGGCATGATCGGTTAGGCCATCATTCTTCAATAATGATGCAAAAAATAATTGAGAATTCATGTGGGTATATACTGAAGTGTAAACAAATACCACAATCACATGATTTCTCATGTGCTGCATGTTCCAAGGGAAAGTTGATTATTCGGCACTCACTAAGAAATCTAAAGTGATCTCTTACTTTTCTAAAATGGATATAGAAACATATTTGTGGGCTAGTACACCCACCATGCAGACTACTTAGTTACCATATGGTTTTAATCGATGCATCAAGTAAATGGTTGAATGTTTACTTATTATCTTCTTGCAACTTGGCATTTGCCAAATTACTTGCTCAATTGATTAGATTAAAAGCATATGACCCTAATTACCCTATCAAGAAAATACATCTTGATAATGCTGGTAAATTTACTTTATAAGCTTTTAATAAATATTGTATATCCCTTGGAATTGATGTTGAACATCTTATAGCTCATGTTTATATGCAAAATAGACTTGCAGAATCATTAGTTAAACAACGAAAACTAATTGTAAGACCTGTACTTATGAGATCTAATCTCCCAATTTCTACTTAGAGCCATGCCAATTTGCAGCAACAATATTAATACACATAAGGTAACCATGCTACTTAAAGGTGCTTTACAAATGGTTTTTAGTTAGCAACCTAATATTTCTCATTTAAGAATCTTTAGGTGTGCAATATATGTGCCAGTAGTACCACCATTATGCTCCAAAATGGGTCCTCAAAGAAGGATTGAAATATATGTTAGGTATGGATCTCCTTCAATTATAAAATATTTAGAACAATTTACATGAGATTTATTTACGGCTTGATTTGCCGATTGTCATTTTGACGAATTATCTTTTCTAACATTAGGGAGAGAAAATAAGCAGTTGGGAAAAAAATTAGTTGGAATGATTTATCATTATCTCACCTTGATCCTCGTACAAAAGAATGTGAACTAGAAGTTTAAAAAATAGTTCATTTACAAAGTTTGACTAATCAATTGCCAAACGCATTTATTGACCCAAAGAAAGTAACAAAATCACATCTTAACTGCTAATGCTCCTATCAAAATAGATGTCCCTGTTAGACAACCTGCTGTAAATGAATCTAAAGTACGCATGAAGTAGTGCAGGACCATTGGTTCCAAGGATAAAAATCTACAAAAGAAAAAAGGGGCTAAAGGTATAGATGGTCAAGTTGAGGACAATCAATAAAGATTAGTTTCTTCGAAAGAGCTATTGGACAACACCAATGTCATAATTCCAAAAGATACTCATGTACGTGAAATATGTGAAAATAATGAGATCTCAATAAATTATGTTATGAATGGAATACAATGGGATCGAAATGAAGTTAACGTTGACGATATTTTTGCCTAAAATGTAGCGCTTGATGTAATAAATAATAATGAGGATCATAAGCCAAAGTCAATTGGCGAGTGCAAATAAAGAAAGGATTAGCTAAGATGGAAAGACGCAACTGAGGCAGAGTTAAAATCATTAGAAAAACGAAAAGTTTTTGGACCTGTAGTTCTTACACCTGAAGATGTAAAACCAGTTGGATACAAATGAGTTTTGTGAAAAAGAGAAATGAAAAAGGTAAAATCACAAGATATAAGGCACGTCTTGTTGCCTAAGGGTTTACATAAGACCTGGTATTAATTTTGAAGAAACATACTCACCAGTGATAGATGCAACTACATTTAGATATTTGATTAGCCTAATAGTAAGAGAAGGGTTTAATCTGTGTCTAATAGATGTCGTTACAACCTATTTGTATAGCTCACTTGACAATAACATTTATATGAAACTCGCTGAAGGACTTAAGTTGCTAGATGTATTACAATTCAAATTCTCAAAAATGATACTCAATAAAGTTAAATAAGTCATTGTATGGATTGAAACAATCTGGGCGTAGGTGGTATAATCAACTTAGTCAATATCTATTAAAGGAAGGATATACAAATGATCAAATATGCTCATGCATCTTTAAGAAAAGATTTGAAAATGAGTTTGCTATAATTGTCGTTTATGTTAATGATATAAATATCATTGGAACTCCTAAAGAGCTTGAAAAGGCAATTAATTGCTTAAAAAAATTTGAAATTAAGGACTTAGGAAGAACAAAATTTTGCCTTAGATTGCAAATTGAGTATTTAAAAAATGGAATATTTGTATATTGTAACATACTGAAATATGAGCACCCAGTATTACTTGTGAATATGATTAGTCGGAAGAAATTTACTGGTGCCAAGTATGGGTGTGTGACGGCAATTTGAATAAAAAGGGGACATTTAGCAAAATTCTATTAGTAGATACATAAAGTAATAATTAAATAAATTAATTTTACTTTATGTGGGGACCACAAAAAATGGCACCTCTTGGGTGAACCTGAGAAAAATCCCCAGACTTTTCTTCCCCGATAAAGTGAATGATTAGATAAAACACGGAAAAAGAACGTGGGTCCCACATAAAGGTGCTGCATGGCGCCATTTAAGAGGAGGAAGCATAAAGCTACGTTTTGCTTTATGTGTTGCACTAATCAAGGGATGACACTTGTCCCCTAATTATGATAAAGTAACATTACCTTTTGAGTTATCATCACCAGAGGAAATCCACTAGTCTCCGGTCCGGTCACCCGACCAACTTTCACGAACACCGAACCGAGAGTCAAGGAAATTCATTACAGATGGATGTTTATTGTCCCAACCATTATTCTTAGTCTCGATCCCAATAAGGAAGGGGGGATATCTTTTTTAACTTACTTTTCCTGACAAAAAGGATGGTTAAAATCCCAAGAAAAGAGACGGGACCCATATTATTAAAGCAAGCAATGTGTCACTAAATGGATGGTTCACCAGACAAATGGCACCACAATATTTTGACACATGGCATAACTTTTAAAGACTCATTCTTGGCCCTATATTTTCTGCCAGTAGCCTAAATAAATCAGAAAAAATGACTAAAATGTCACAAAATTGTTAGAGGAGAGATAGAAGGTGAATAGTATTTTTCAAGAATTTCAATCCATCGAAACATTGTCGAATCAGCGTTTCCTCCTAAAATACACTTCAAAATATTCTTCTACTCACCCCAAGCTTCACTTCTACAGTTTTGGATTTTCATTTGGAGGTGTTTGGTACTATCTCACCGAATGAAGTACTGTCGGATTTCCGAACCAGTTGCAATAATGCATAGAGGTAAGCATATGCCTCATTTTAAACCAATTAGTTTGTTGTTTGGATGAATTTTTATGAGGGTTGAGGTACTGTTCATTTTTTTCTAGGAGGTATTTTTTAGGTTTAATCATATTTTAATCATGTGTTTATGGTTAAATGATGATTTATGAAGATATTGGATCAAGTTGTTGGATAAAATTTTGTTTTGGTAATTTTACTAAAAAGGGGTTTTGTTTGGTCAGTGTGATAGAGGGCTAAAGCTTTGTGATTTTGATGATTTTGACATTACCATTATGTTTAGAATGGAAAAATATGTGGGAATAACACTTGATTGTAATTTCTGGACCACTAGAAATATATATTGCAAAACTGAAAATTTATCAGTGTGTGTTTTGTGCATAAAAGTTGGTTTGTATGACGTTTTTAAATAGGAAAATGATGTCCAAAAATTGTGAAACTTTTTAGTTTGAAACTAAGCATGTCAAGCTTTAATTTGATATGTCATTTATGTCATTTAGATGTGTATATTGGAAGTTTTATATTTTTAAAGTTTGGTCATGTAAAACTGAAAAATTCTGGAGCAGTGTCCAACAAAATAGAGTTCTATAGTGATTATTGTCCATTTGGCTAATGGCTATATTTTTCCCTAAAATTAGACATAACAAGGTCACGTAAACTTGGAACCACCTGATTTAGAATTTTGTGGATTTAGTTATGATTTTTGAAAGTTTGGCCAAGAAACAGGGGATTCTTGGCCGCGGGTAAAGGATTTCTTGACCATGGCCTAAAAGCTCCTGACCTATTTTTGGTCGCAGCCAATACCTAAATTTTTCTATATTTCACATTTTCTAAGAAGTGTTTATTGGTATGGTCTTTTCCAACCTCATAGGCATTTGTTTGGGCTTCCAAAGGCTACTAAAATTACTCAAAGGACAACCAACAAGCTAAACCAAGAATAATTTAGTTTACATTATACCAAAAGGATCGGATTAAGTAATGACTTATCGTCCGTAATTCTAATCATAGGACCTAATGTAAAGACCCCGCCTTATATACCCTTTATTATTGACCTTACTCAAAGTAGCAACGCGCAGTTCAGTGGGCACACATGAATAACATGAATATACTGATAATATTAATACAATATTACTTGATTATAATGCAAAATTTTCCCCAACAGGGGTTTACACAATATTTACAGACCTTAAAATAACTAAAAGGTCTTCAGACAACCAGCAGCATTCCTCTTCTCTGTTCTCAGCACACTTCCAGTGCTCACATGTCTGCATGGTTAGTTGGGGAGGGTGAGATTCGAGGACTCTCAGTAGAAAATAATATTAACCATTGCATATAAGAAATGCTTTGTGCATGACATGCTTGTTTACATGAATTCATGCCAACATAATGACAGATATACATGCTCAATATTTCATATAACATACTTATGGCCATAGTATAAATAGAGACAGAGCTTCATTCATTCACCTATACTTCAAAGCAATTAACACATCAATACACAAGCATACAAATCAAGTCATGCAAGTTAGGAAAGTTTACTACCTCTTGAACTTTGTGTCCTTCTCTTGTCCCTTGATCTTCTAACCATTGCTTCTTCTTTGTCACTTCATGGCCCTATATATTATTAGAGCCATGATTCAATGCTCTATTCAACCCTCTTTAGGTCAAATTTCAAAGGAACATATAGCCATTAGCTATATGTGAACACTTTAACATGTAATTTCCCCTTTCTAATCTCTGTTTCAGAATTTCAGTTAACACGATTAACTTTGAAAATTCACCATTAATTCTAGAAAACTCTAAATTGAGTGTTTCCAATTCATATGTAAATATATTTGAATATAATTTCACATAAAAATACTAAATTTTTTCCACCACAACCAAAAAATTCTCATAATTTCGCCCAATCACACTGTTCCAGGTTTCTTTTCAGAAAACAGGGCAGAACTTAAAAAATTCATATCTCCCTATATACTTGTCCAAAAAGTACAAAATACATACCATATTAAATATTTACATGTCTAATTTAAGATTAAAAAATTTCAGAATTTTTGGATAAGGTTTACCCTATGAAACACCATGCACAACTTTACTATTCAGACATCACAGAATCAACAACATGAACAATCCTACTTCATACATTCCCATATACAAGCATCCAAAAATCATGAATACTTCCATACCAACACAATTTTGCCTCCTAAATCCAATAGAAGCATCAAAATCATCAAGTTCTCAGTCCATCACCACGTCACTCACAACACAAAAAATTAGAGTTATCGGGAAGAGTTTGTCGGTTTCTTATTTTATTTGGCTTAATCACTTCCTTTCTACTTCTAATCAAATGATTAGCTATTTAGACATCCGTTGGACATCATTTAGCCATCAAAAAAACCCTTTAAACAAGATATAAATAGTACCCAACCTTCCAAAAACTCATTCAAACAACAAACCAATCGGTTCAAAAGGAAGCTTACGCCTACCTCTACACGTTTCCATAGACGGTTGGGAATTCTGGCAACACTCCTGCCAGTGAGATGGTGCCAACCACCTCCAAACAAGAATCTAAAACTATAGAAACAAAGCTCGTGATGAGTAGAAAAAGGTTAGTGAAAGGCACTTTGAGAGAAGATTTCGATTCGGCAGTGTTTCGACGGACTAAAGTTTCTCTCTCTTCTTTTCTCCATTTTCATCAGCTCTCTTCTCTCTCTATTTCTGTTTTTCACGCAGGAAATGGATGAAGAAGATTAAGGTAATGGTTAAATATAATTAACCAACCACTTGCCACGTGTCACCCCTCCATTAGTCCAAATATCTCATTTTCGCACATAATACTAAACTTGGCAGAATTTTCATTAAACCATGAAAATTCATATCTAACTGTACAAATGTCTAATTGTGGTGATTCTAAAGGTTATGTGACCCTTATTGAGTCTAGTTTTAAGAAAAAATATAAAATTTGACCAATTAGAATCTCACTCTTTCCATAATATTAATCTTTGGACGCTGCCCCATAAAATAGTTAATTTCACTAGGCTAACTTCAAAAATACATAATTTCATGTGTACAGCTTCAAATGACTTATATGACCTATAAAATTGAAGCTTGATAAGTCTAATTTTATTCTAGAAATTTTTATAATTTTTGAACATCATTTCCCCTTAAAAGATGCCACACAACCACAACTGCCACACTAGGAATTTCACCGGTAGCAATACTACTTTGTGTTATAACATAATTATGTTGTGTGTGACCTCTAATTGCTTTGTTTTGTTACTCCCAATGCTCTTTAATAGCCCCAAGGATATAAATAAATTTTAGGGAATTTAAACATGCCTCATAGGGACATTTGCTAAAACAGGGCTTAGCAGTCCACTTGATCCAGGCTTAATCTCAAGCCTCTTATCCCAAAATTTGGGATATTACACCTAACAGTTGTCTAAAATCTAAGATCTGCTCGAGCTCAGAGAAAAAATTGGATATTGCTCAAGTGTAGCAACCAGGTAGTAACTTTATCTTTCATATGTTATGAGATACATTATATGTTTTATGGATTCATCATGAATTGTTTGGTACATTCTGTTTATGCCGGGTGGTCGCTCGGGGCCTATTATACTGGTGGACACTTAGGCCATTTAATTTTTCTATGATGTACGAGTGGATGCCCGGGGCCTATTGCACGGGTAACACTCGAGGCCTTATGATTTGAAACGCCTAGCGCTATAGTAATATGTTGAACGCTATTGTGATAATTCTGTTATATGACGAATGTGTATCATGCTCTGTGATTTTGTATCTATATGATTGGCTTCCTGTTATAATTGAGATTATTTTGAATCTCACTATTTTTCTATAAACAAATTTACAATACAAGCTGGTAGCTTAAAGGGCAAGAAGGTAAACACTGACAGCTAGAGGATGGAGCAGAAATATTTTAATTTTCTGTTGGTTGTCTGTTTTGAATATTTTAGAAACTTTAGATATTTTAGATATGTATATTGTTGGGATTCATACACGCAGCGAAAGAAATTGACCGTTTAAAATTTTCAAATCCCGAACACGGATCTATCAACGGTGTTTAAACCGAGTGGTTAAAGTTGTACCTTTTTCGTTTTTGTGTCTTGTTCGATCTCTAGGAGCCAACTGCACGAACCAGCTCCCTATACTGGTATCTACACGAATAGGACCCCAACACTGGCAACGTGCTAGCACCTCTAATGCCTCTCTCTAGGGTTTTTCTCTTATGGCTCTCTAATCGCTTCATCTGCCCCTAGGGTTCTCTAACCCTACGTTTTTTTATAACTAATGTGGGCCCTATTCAAAATTAATCTTAATTAATTTTGAAATTCGAATTGGATTAAATGAATTTTGATTTAATTAAATATGTCCAACAGATTTAATCTAATCTATTTATTTAATCCGAATAAAGAGCCAACTGATTTAATTTATCTTTATAAATTAAATTTGAGATACGATATCTCTATTAGTTTTAGTTATTTAATTTATCAAATAAATTAAATATAAAACTAACACTACATAATAATATTATTATCTATATATAATATTATTATGTTTGAATATATATAATATGTCCTCCCTAGATTAAACATTGTATTCATTGAATTTTAGATACATCTTAGATTCAATGAATCTGGACATTATAGCTCGTGTTGGGCTATTCTTGTGTGTGACCCTGTAGGCCTATATGAAGTTGGCAGTGGGCCAATAACTGTACTAGCCCACAAGTTGCAAGCAGCCTCTAGTAAGACATTACGACTACCCAATTCACATGAGGATCGTTAATACGATGCAACTTGTCATATAATATAACCATGTCACATCCCTTTTGTCACACGATATTTTGGTCAAGGATGAGGCATGGATAGTGTCATCCTCCTGTTCCTGACCATTACTTTCCCGATTCCTGAGTAGTCTGATAATAGAAATGGAAACTCCTTTCCATCACAGTATGACCATACATTTCTCAGACTCATTCATCGAGGGGCTTAGTAATATCTCTCTACTAATGTGAGGGACAAATTCCATCTTGACCATTCACATTCCTCTACATGAAAACCCCTAATCCCGATTGTAACCTTTATTATCACCCGGTCAAATGTGACTTTTGACTAGGTCAAAACTTAGCAACTCTCATGCAAGAATCCATGATGATCTCAGGTCAGAGGGTATTGTGACGTGGTTATATATGAGATAAGCTTATGACTTAATCTATGCAGCTTTCTCATAGTAGGTCGGTCCAGCACCTTGTACTCCTACAAGTGCATAAGCATTTGATTCGTATCTCCATACCTCATCAAAGTTATACTGGTCTTATTTCATCTTTGCTCCCGCATAGATAACCAACCAGGGACATTTACGACAATTTTTATGATACATCCAAGGATACAATTATCATAATAAACATGCAAATGATATGATAACAAAATTGGAGAAATTCTTTAAATAACAATAATGTTTAAAGTACAATGATTGACCCCTAGGGTATAATTTCCAACATATATATTGTACATAACTCTGTAAAACTGACAAAAGTACAGTGGTAGAACCAGTAATACCAGTAGCTTGGTAAATGAACGGTAACTTGTTAAAGACATAATGCTTCCACTTAGCGAAGTAACATTAATTAATGAACGTATCATAAGACTTAAGCAAAGACACGCTCGCGCACTCTGATAAAATGGATTTAAGTACCGATGGGACTTAATGAGATAATGAATGTTTATGAAATTGTTTGAAAATTTTTTTATTCCATTAAAAAATCCCTTCCAATTCTATGTTCAACTTATGAGATAGGTTTGGAATTTGTGAACATTTTCTAAAGTATGTTTAATTCGGGACCGAATCCTTGTTCCATAACTAACTTCACTACTCTTTTGTACTCATATGAGTCTATTGGATATAAGGTGTTACATATATCAAGAAACTTATACAAAAAAAAAAGTCCTAAAGCGGTTTTATATGGATAAATCACACCCACTATGTACTTTGATGGTACTAAGATCATTGGAAGTTGATAAAAACCCTTTTAGACCTCGAAAAATTAGTGAAGAAGGTGATGGATAACTATTTGATCTAGAAGTACCATATTTTAGTGCAATAGGAGCACTACTGTATCTTATCAATCACACTCGACTCGACATATCATTTACTGTAAACTTATTAGCAAGATAAGGTTCTTTACCAACATGAAGACATTTGAATGGAATTAAACACATTCTTCGTTATCTTAGAGGCACAATAGATATGGGGTTATTCTACTCAAATGTACTCAAGCATGAACTTTTTGGCTTTGCAGATGCTGGTTTTTTGTCTGATCCACATGATAGTAAATCACAAAAGGGTATTTATTCACAAGTGGTGGCACAACCATTTCATGGAGATCTATGAAAAAAATCTATATCAGCCACATCATCTAATCATGCAGAAATTCTAGCAATGCATAAAGCGAATTAGGAATGTGTATAATTAAGATCAATAATACATCAAATAAGAACCACTTGTGGTTTATCTCCTAGTAAAATGATCCCAACAATCATATATGAGGATAATACTGCATGTATTGCCCAACTAAAGGAACGGTACATCAAGGGAGATAAAAAAAACATATTTCACCAAAATTCTTTTTCACTTGTGAGCTTCAAAAGGGTAGTGAAATTGATATTCAACAAATCCGTTCCAATGAAAATCTAGCAGATTTATTTACCAAGTCACTTCCTGGTACATCTTTTGAAAAGCTCGTTTGTGGCATCGGACTTCACAGACTCAGAGATATCATCTGATGTTGTCAAGAGGGGAGTTGATACACGTTGTACTCTTTTTCCCTTGCATATGGTTTTTTCCACTGGGTTTTCCTAAGAATGTTTTTAATGAGGTAACACTATTAAGTGTATCACTAAACAGTATATTCTTTTTCTTCTACTACGTTTTTTGTCCTACTGTGCTTTTCTTAGTTGAAGTTTTTTAGGCACATATTTAGTCATGGACATCAAAGGAGGAGTATTATGAATAATATATTAAAATATTATATTATAGATGTCCATCTCCCTATTATTTCTCCCCATTATTTTCTTACGACTATGTAATCTCATTTATTCTAGGTTATAAAGTTATACCTATAAATAGGAGGCATATATTATATATTGTACATATCTTAAATAGTAAATAAAAATTACCCTCCTCCTCCTCTTTTTCTCATATTCTCTCTTATATTTTTCTTTATTTATAACATGGGGAATATTTATTATGAATCCGGGAAAAAAAATAAGTATGGAAGAACAAAGACAACAAATAAACTGCGGTTTTCCATACTATCTGCGGTAGTTAAAATCTAAATGCAACTGCTCTTTGTCGTTGGTGGGTTCAAATTCAAACCTTGGAAAAGAGTCGCGTGACGTGGGAATGGGACGATTGATTGATTAAGATAACCAATCAAACTGTGACACATAGAATCTATATTTTATTACTTGTCTGTGACGAGCGGGTGACCCCTTGATACGCACACTTGCCGATCATATGGCTAATCACTGCGCTGAGTTCTACACATTGTTGTAACTTCGTGAGTTACTCTTTAAATTTATCGTTTTAATATTTTAAATTTAAAAAATTATGTTAACTTATTTTTAAACTTATATTAATTTTTTTATTTAATAATTCTCAATGACTTTATATATAAATTACTTTACTAAATATGATAAATTATTAATGTTGATATATTAAATTTTAATTATTTATATTTTAAATATATTTAATTTAAATTGTTGTCATTTTTATATTATAATTATTTAATCATACACTATAAATATATATTTAATGATAAAAATAAATTAGTTTACGTCATTATCACAGATTTACTTAACGTCGGGTTTGCTTAATCTTGGACGTCAACGGCAGTAGCCTAGACCCAATTTCTCAATTTGTGTCATTACTTCAATTACAGCCTTAGAATAATTTTGTGATTAGAGTTCAATTATTTGAGCGGCACAGACTTTCATGAATTAGTATTTGGTTTAGGCCATCCTTATTTTTTTTACGAGTATTTGGCATACACTATAACCCACCATCAAATTATTATCCTTATCATCAATTCTTTTTCTTAAACTGAATGCTCAAAATCACACTGTACCCAGAAATTGAAAACATGCACTTCAAAATTACTTCACATCAAGACTATTTTTACTACTATTAATTTACATTCCAGACACTTTAATTCCCGTTCATTAAGAAAAAACAGAGAAAAACGCTGGAGGGGTGTTTAGATTAGATCATACTCCCACACTTCCTATCACTACGCAAAAACCAGAATAAAAAGAAAAAGATCAAGACGGCGGAGGAAGACGATTCTCAGTAGTTAGCTGTCTTGTTCATATATCTGCAGCATCAGAAAAAGAAAAGGATTTTCGTTGCTGCGACAGAAAACGTATATACAGGCGCCAAAGTTGAACATCTCCCTGTCGCCCTCTGTTTCTTCACGTCAGATCCCTTTTCTCTCCTCCACTCTGGATCCACGGATGCCCTGTACAATTACACACAACACCAATCCATTTGTTAGGATTCAGAATGACACAAATGTTTCTTTCCTTATTACATTGTGCTGCTGATGCTGAGACAATGAGAAAGAGTCCTTGAACTGAAAAGAAATTCAGAATGAAAAAAACAAAGAAAGGATACAGAGAGTCAGAAACATACCCAAGGCTTGCTCCACCGAAAATCTCCTCGAAACATCCCTGCAGATCATCTTCCTGAGGAGATCCTTGGCAGAGGGAGACACGGACCTGAAAGTCCTGGGAGGGAACCTCAGATTGGCCCTGACCACAGCCTCAAATATCTCGGCCGCCGATTCCCCGTGGAAGGGGGGAACTCCGGATAACATTATGTACAAAATCACACCGCTACTCCACACATCTACTTTCTCATCGTAGTCTCTTCCCAGTAATACCTCCGGCGCCACATAGTAAGGCGTCCCGACCACTCCACTCATGCTTCTTCCGTCACCGAACCACTGTGCGGACCCAAAGTCGGCAACCTTGAGATTATTAGCGGAATCAAACAAGAGATTGTCGGGCTTGATGTCTCGGTGGGCTATGCCGAGACGGTGGCAGTGAGAGAGGGCTTCGAGGAGCTGCTTCATGACAGAAGCGGCTTCGGTCTCCGGGAAAGGGCGAGGGAGGATGCGGTCGAGGAGTGTGTGGGGATGGCAGAGCTCGAGGACGATGCAGAGAAAGTGGTCGTGGTGGAAGACGTGGAAGATCTGAAGAATGTTGGGGTGAGGAGAGAGGAGGGACATGTATTTGGGCTCCTTTTGGAGGCAAGAGCGATCGGTGGGATCGGAGAGGAGACGCTTGTCTATGAGTTTGCAGGCAAAGAGTTGGCCGGAGACGAGGTGAATGCAGCGGAAGATGGTGCCGAATCGGCCACGGCCGATCTCATCGCACAGTTGATAGTGGTTGTTTTGAAGGATCTGCTCCATCTGTGACTCCGATTATGGAAGATTGCAAGTGCTGTTAGGCTGTTAGCTTATTTCTATCCCTCCAGTGCTTGTTGCGTGCCGTTTGTTTTTTTGTTTTTATTTTTTAGCCAGGACTCGGGGCAGGTTACCTCAGCTCTCTTATTTTTATTACTATTAGTGCTATGCGCGAGCGAATATTCTTTTCCGATTCTCCCGCACCACGGCACCACCATTCACCAAACTGTAATCTTCTTTCGATACTACTGTTACGAGCATATCATTATATTTACGTGATCATTGCTTAGTATTACAATTATTGATGATACAGATTTAAGGTATTTGTGTTTTTAACTTTGACCCTTGTCTGCTTCATCCTTGTCATTTAAATTCAATTAAATTAAAAAAAATCAAAATCTTAACCTCATGATTCTCATCGATTCCTTGGAGTTCGAATCATTTTTAAGCACCCTGGTCCCTGGCCATGGCTACCACAATAGCAACGATAAGTCAGAATATGAAAAAGGCGTAAATATGATCGAGGATATGCCAAGAAAATGCAAGCAGAGTGACCCCAAAGCTCCACGCTGATGAGAGGATCCATGATCATGTTGCCGCCTTAAACTAATTGGCCTCGCCTTTATTCTCCATCCAATATAATTAAATTACAGAGTTAGGCACAGCCCACTATGTCAAGAAATAATGTATCTTTGATATAAGACATATTTATCTAATTTGATTAGGTATACTCATACACTTGCTTTGCAAATGAAATTTAAGCTCCACCTATCACCAAAAAAAAAATTTAAGGTCCACAAAAAAAAGACTCAGTGCCAAATCTTCTCCTGATCTCATTTTTTGGCAATCGCACACGCACAATAACGTCTAACCTCAAGAGTCCACAAACTTCTTCATTTGTGTGTGTGAGAGGGATAGCATAAATGAGTAAAAAAATCAGTTGAGTTTTCGTGTGAAGATGATCATGGACAAAAATGAATATCATTGCTTTGCTTGGGGAAGACGGAAAACCAACAGAAGGGGGCAGGTTATCTAATTCCGGCGTATCGATATTATCATATACCAAAATAAACCAACTCATTTCCCCATACTAGCCTTCACTGCACATGCTTGACACACGCCCACAACCAGTTTGTGTTTCTTATGTACGCCCTTGTCCCCTCTTTTATGCAATACCCTAACTCTCATTAGATTAAAAAAGTTTGTTAAATTAGTTCATACAACTTGTTTCTTTTTATAATACCCTAATTATCTTTTTTAACTCCCTCTCCCATCTCTTATTTAATTATTGTTTATGAAGTATCAATAAAAATTGCATAACCAACTCCTAACCAACTATTCATGTAATTTGATAAAAAAATTGATAAATACAAGTAATGTGTTTACATTTAAGATCAATATCAACCAAGGTTATTAAACCGGGACCGGTCAGGAAACCGGTCGGGGTACTGGGTTAAGGGTTAGTGGGTCAGACCGGAGTTAAACCGGAGCTAACCCGGGACCAAACCCGTGAGAAAATAAAAATTTCAGGCTTATTAATATGAAATTATAAAAAAAATTTAAAAAATCGATTTTATAAAAAAAAATAAAAAAAAAAACCTGTTCACTACCCCGGACCGCCCGAGTCTCCGGTTTCCGGGCCGGTCCGGTCCGGGTTTAATAACATTGATATCAACTCCTAACCAACTATCTATGACCTATAGCAAAACCAACTAATTGAAGGCCGGCAACGATATGCAATTATTTTTGTAAAACTAAATTAATCTGTCCCATTTTAGATGCAAGTAATGAAAAGAGATGGAATGCTACTAACACGGACAAAACCCTGTGATGTGAGAATCATGATTCTCATGTTCGTTTCAGCAGCATTCCCTTCACCCTTCATTCCCATCTTCACCAGAACAAAAATCTCAAATATAATCCACATCACGATACTTAAATTTGACGATTTGTGCCCACACTTGTTAAAAAATACATAGAGGGAAAATGAATAAAGATTGCGTTGGGAGCACTTGCGCATAGGAAATGCCCTCATCCAAATCAGTAGCCCTCAGCAACACTATCATCTCTCTCACCCCCAATGTAATTCAAGTGACCTGAGCATTAATTATTTTTAATGGCCCCCATTTCCAATCTCAAGTTATGTCGGTAAAGAACAATAAACCATGGAAACCAACTAAGCAAAACTTTCAACCGTTTGATATTTAGGGGAGGGGGAAAAATTCTTTCTTCAGATAAGCTCTAACAAACTTAGATGCCCCAAACAACGAGCGTACTCAACAATATCAATAAAATCGACCTGGCTTGCATGGGCATTGGAATGAGGCAATAACACTTGCGTGATAATGGCCTCGTGCTTTTCACTACCAGCACAAGATCAAAATATAGCTGCGGTGCTGCTTGCCCTTTAATAACATGTTTCGAAGTGAAGCTCAGAGTACCAATTCTTTGGGCAGGGTTAGCAAGATCCAAGCTGATCCTTAGTCCAGCGTCTCTGAAAAATGGCCACTCCTTCACTGCTGGGGCGTTCATTTCTTTTCAACCCCTCTATTAATAGACCAAATAAAGATAAACTTAGAAGGGATCACAAGGCGAAAATTATGCCCAAACGCAAACAAAAAAGAATAATCACAACATTGCATGGCCAATATCTCTAATTTCCGACTCTCCTGAATGCATCTAGAAAGAACAATTTTTTTAGAAAAACAAACGCACTTTTCGGTCGCAACACAATATGGGCTCAGACTTATAGTACCGTCATTCTTTTAAATTAAGTCACTTACACAGAGTCTTAGAAGGGAGCCTCAAGTGATTCATCCCAGACTTCCGCACTTCCATTAGAGACATCTTCTACATCTTCTTCCATGGAAAGCCTGATGTATTCCCTATGAGCAAAGCGATCCCACTCTGTCAATGTTGGATTCTCACGTTGCTGTGCAAGGCAAGACAAAAATCACAACAGTCACTAATAATGGCCAAGCAACCAAACAAAGCATTTTTATTCCTTTAATCAAATTTCTCATCAACCTGACGAATCAAAAATGGGTCCCGGGTTTCAAAGGCCATAAACTTATTCAGATTAAACAGGATATTGAAAGCACTTCCCGAGAGCTTACTGCCTTTCAGGTCACGTAGAGTTACATAGCTCTCATTCTGCAGCGTGAAGAATTTTAAATGAGAAAAATTGTCACAATGAAAGTAATGGTATTAAACATGAAGAGTGTGAAAAAAAGGAGAGAACGAAATAAAAAAAGTAGCCAATTCAATTTTCAAACAGCTCATACAGCTGCTTACTAGATTTGTACACATATTTAGGTAATTTGCTGGTGTTCTTACACTTCCCAAAAACTTAATAATGGAAGATCTTACAAAACGAAAGGAGGAAAGGAAAACCTCAGTCCCAATCATGTCAATAATCTGGCATAATATATCCTCAAAAAACACAGGCTCTTGGGCCATGCACTCCATCCGGTGCAGTTGCTCCTCGTAAAAAAATTGCAGTTCATTCCGAGTCAGAACTCCATTTCCATCCAAATCTATGCACTTGAACCTAATAATGACAATTACAGTCGATTAACACAGCTGCTATCAAAAGAAATCAGGAACTAGTTAACCACATGGGTCAGTGAAAATGAGAAGTTTTGGTTTCCACCACCTGGAACACAAAACATGAATGTTCCACTTTCATGTATTTAGCTGTACCATGCAACCACTAACTAATAGTCACCTCTCCCTTTCTCTAAAAACTAACATTCCCATTGATACTACAATAACTCAAAATAAAACTCAATTGCACGATGCTTACTATAACAAACTAAAGCTCTATAATGGCATGAGGTATACTGTCCTCCCAAGTCCCAAGACATGAATTTGTCATCCTGAGCAGTTCTTTTTAGAACCGTGCTTCACTTCACTTTGATCAAGCTCCAGTAACAGATAAATCATGTTGACCGTGTCCCATTATCACTACTCCCCAGGGGGAGACGCATGCACATGCATGGAAATGCACATTGATGCGCATTCAAACCAAATAAAGCAAGGTACAAACATATGCCTAATCTAACAATGCTGTGTCTTCATAATTGCAACTGTTTAGCCACTAATCTGATATCATGCATAACAAGTAAAGCAAATAACAAGAGAACCAGAAAAAATACCAATACTCAAGACTAGGCTCAGATGATTTATCCTCCTCAGACAGAATGAAGTAAACAAAATCTTCATATCCCATCTTTCCCTCAACCTTGCTAGTAAACTTTCTTGGAACCTGAGATGACATTGAAACAAGACAGGATTGTTCTTTTTTATATTTATTTTAACAAAAGGAAGAAAATATTGATAAATTGTACGAATGAACAGCACCCTGAAAAAACACACTTGTTTTATTTATAGTAGGTAGGAGTTGTCCCTCAAGACGTCAGCATTTAGGTTTCAAGACAAAAGCAACATTGAATTTACACAAACCTGAGAAAAAATTCTATCGACAATACGATAGGTAAGCGCATGGTTACCATATCTGATAAGGTTCTCCTTGTCTATCAAGAAATCGTGATCTGTATCCAGCTCCCAAAACTTGCAGTATATAACATAGAAATGCTCATAAGAGAAGTACCTACAGAGAATATGTAGTGCAACATCATCAAGTGAAAAAAAGGAAAAGGATTTGTTTGCAGTTAAATGCGGCAAAACTCTCCGACCTCAAAACTTTGTTGATGTCTTCTTCCTCATCTGCATGCTGCATGGCATCAATTATGTTACTGCGCTTCATCTCCCTCAGGGTAAGATGGCCATTCCCAGATCTATTTGTGTAGTAATATATTCTATATATTACAGTTTCAGCTGAAACATAGAAAGACAACAAAGCATGAAGGTTGCAACCTTAACACACCAGAAACCTTGATAAATGGCACCAGTCCATGTCCAGACTTCAAAATCAAAATTGATTGATGCATTATTTCAAATTATTTCTCATTGCACTTAGAAAGTTGGAGTGCCACTTTTTCAACAAATGCATATAATGTCCAAAAAAATAGATAGATAAAATAAAATAAAAATGATATTCATTACATAATTAAACCTGTTGGCAGGGAATTGATTAAAATCTTGATTAAAAAACAAAAGAGGCCAGCTGAAATTCTTTGCTGTAAGGAATGCCTGTGAGAACGGATTGTAAGCTTGCAGCTATGAAGAATCATGCCATGCATGGCAAGAAACAAAGGTGATTACTTTTCAAGATGAGGCTAGTTTCAACCGAGCAAGATTCAAGGAAAAGGTTCCAAGAATTTTTCACTTGTAAAAGAGCATGTTTCATAATTTTCGTCAGAGAAAAATGTTAGCACAAGCATCATTCACCACATATAAACCTACAACTCAAGCTATTGGATCTATTAAAAATCCTTCTACACAAACAAGGACAAAGGGACAACATAGAAACAAGATTATGCTTGATTTAGAGCCCAAATATTCATTATTTGCTTCCTCTTTTCTACTATAGAATTAACTTCCAATCTAGCCTCATAAACAAACAACATACAATGAAATCTATCATCTAGATAAAGGGACTACATCTTTAAAAGTTCTCATGAGGAAGTCAATAAGAAGTAAATGTAAATAGATTTATTAGACAAAATTTTCAAAGAAACATAATATCCCAGGACTTACAGTATCACATGCAAACATCTACATTTTATTACCAAAACACATAACTGCAATGTTATAGTAAGGACTAAAGACAAACCGTATCTCTCTTGAAACTCGGGCGTACTCTGCAGGAACTCCAGCCCTGGATGAGTAGCCAAAAGCTCACGAAGCACAGGTTTGAAATCATCCTAACATGGAATAGAGCATCGTTCTCAAATGAGAAGGATCTTTATGAATATAATTCATCAGTCAATATGATCAAACCTGCGTGAGGTAGTTGAGATCCGGTTGCTTTAAAATTTTGTATACTTGAGTTGCTATATCTGCCGTCAACATGTTGTTATTGATCCAGTAATCAACAAATGTATCCCTTTAGAAACATAAAATCAAGTAAAAGAAAAGTGTAAGTGATAGTAATTATTTCAGTGGAAGCACCATTAACTTTAGATACCTTCACCATTGGAAAGGAGAATTAAATAGAAAAAGGGTACGCTTTAGGAACCCATATGTCTTCCAAGAAAATAAGCTAAAAAGGGTCACTTTGTCATAAAGAGGGGAAGCTATCTTCAGCGAAGGAAAAGGCATTCACTTGACAAGGACTTTCAAAGTTGATAGATCCAATTCAATCACAGTTTCTCAAGTACAATAACAATCCTTATGTCCCTATAAACACATCATTTAGCACAGAGAACTTTGCAGTGTAGCTTTGAACCAGATAAGTGAGTGAACATACATAAACATGCCATTGAAGAACCCATATTGCCATATACCTGAGGCAATCTTCATGGGATGGAGAATTATCAATGCTTCGTGATGTAACAAAATGGTGTCAAGTAACTCTTTCAATACAGGGGAAAATTAAAGAAGGGGAGAATACACTATGTCAAAAGAAAGCCAACAAGAAAGCAGGACTTCTAGTTTGATCAGCAGTGAAAGAATGTGCCAAAAAAGTCTCAGTAAGAAAATAAGTAACAGAAATTACATTGAATATACTTGCTTTACATCTTTTAAAACCATTGTTTTTTGTTCCTATAATTTCAACGTGGGTCACAACTAAACAGCCAAAACCATGGAGCACTATCCAAGACACAAATAGAAATGCAAAGTTGCATCTGGATAGATTAAAGTACATACCTTGTCACCAACCCAGTTCCATTGGCATCAATTTTTCTGAAAAGAGAAGAGGAAAAGAAAGATGGCAGCTTGCAGAGTTCCTTGGTAACCAATTTGAATTCTGACACACCAAAGAAGTGAGAATAATATCATTCTTACTGCTAATTGTTACAACTCTAACACTGTTGGAACACTTCTTATATGAATAATCATTTTTTCTTTACTACCAACATTTAGGAAAACAAGATATTTACCAATAATCAAGATGTGACAATCGAAAGAAACTAAAATTTTAACAATATTCAAAATCATTCAATTCCTAGATGAAACAAAACGGGCCCTCAGGTTATCACCATTATATATGTTTATATCTTACCATGCATCTGCAGTCCATCCAAGTGACCACAAAATAACTGATCCGCTCTAAACAAGAATCGTTCCCTCAGTTCATTTGGTGGTGGACGCCCATTTTGAAAGTAAAACTGCAAGCATGAAGATCAATATTTTATCAAGGTTATCATAGCACTAAACCAAGTCACAACCACAAAAGTGTCGCCAAAGAAAGATACTAAGACGTACCTGGCGTATCAATTCTTTAGGTGGTTCACTGACAACTTTCAAAGGAGAACTCAAATTAGAAGGACCAAATCTCTGTTTCATTATGCGAGGAGAACCAGAAGAACTTCTTGGTGAAAGAGGAGGTGCAGTGCCTGCAGGAAACATGGACGGCAAAGGACTGCTTGCAGCATTTGGACTGGAGCAATTCCCAGGGACATTAAGGGGAACACCTGACTTTGCGTCAGTCAACAATGATGTTACCTACGCACACAAACAATTGAGAAACTACAGAAATTAAGCATGTCAGGATGAAGAACCCCAAAAATGAGTACAAAGAAGGTATATCATATCTGGTTGTTAAACAGAATTTGATATACTTCAAGGATCGCAGAGGATTCCTCCGTATGACTTCGAGGTAAGCATTCATGATAGTACGTTCAAGTTAAAATGGCTACACTCTTTACTTTTGTCCATGCTTTTGGCGTTCAAATGAAAAGATGAAATAATGCATCTGTTTGAAACAACTTATAAAATTCCACCATTGTCATCTAAACCATTGGTTTGTAACAACCGAGATTCATGTACTCCACTCAATTATCCATACACGTATTGGGTTTGTTTTCAAAGAAAAGCATCAAGCAAACTTTAATAAATGCCGAGAAAGCAAGATTATGAGACTCTAAAACATTCCGATTTCAAAAGTGAGAATTGTCAAATGAAGCCTACCACTCGATTGCTTTCAGGAAGCGACAGCCACTGCTCGAAGAACTTTTCAACAAAATTCAGGTTAGACTTGAGGGCCAAAATAGACACGTCTTGGAGCTGCAACAACTCAACGTCCAAAGACGCCACATCACCAACGGCTTCCATGGTCATGAAAACAAAATCCCTATTTTCTCATTCGCAATCACAAATCAAACCAGTAGGCGGCATAGAGATCCATCCAAATCCAGGATTAATTTTCAGTTGAATTTCAATGCAACTGAATCGAGATTGTATATATCAATCAAGAATATGTTCAAAACAAAAGAAATGCCCTTGAAATAGACGGATTGGGAGCTGCGGATTAAGTTAGAACCCTAGATCAGATCTTTCGGGTAAAAGGTTCAGGTGATCTTAACGAGATGAGAGATAGAACTTGAGCAGGAGCGGGAAAAAAAATGAGGGAACTTCTGCAAAGATCCAAGCGATTCGGGATGGAGAAGTGCAATTAGACATGAGGCAGATGCATGATAGCAAAGGGAATTGTGTTATATTGTAATGGGAAAATAGCAACAGAAAATTCGCCCAAGAAAAAATTAGCAACAGAAAATAGAAATTTGGCAGGATGAGGGGAGAAGTTGACACGTGACACTCGGTACATCGTATGAAAATACGGTCTTCGGAATCGGAATCCAATCATCACATGCTAGTGGCCTAGTGCGATCGAAGAGATCCAGCAATGCATCTTCTTGCGTCCCAGGCAACCCTAGTACACAATATCCGGGCTTTTTTGTTTCTGTTTGCTTTTATTTTTATACATCTTGTGAATGATCTATGACAGGTTCACTTTAATTTGTTAACTTTTTTTAATGTAGGATATTGACCGGAACAAGCCTAATAATTAATCATATGAATACTGTCAGGTTTAAGGTAATGACGACATTTTTAAACGATTTTTTTTCAAACACGTCACCCCAATCTGAGATTAGAACATTTAAAGAAAAGGAAACATCTTACCACTCATCCCACTTTAATAATTTATTAACGTTTTATGTTAGCGCATAGTGGAATAAATGGTGAATTGTTGTGCACATAAATTTATGGAAATATTTCAATCGTCGGTTACACATAATTCGACTAAATAAGGACACAAATAGGTAATTAATGCCTACTTAAAGGCCTAATATTATAACCCAAATCTTGAGCATAAAATGGCACAAATAATGGTTTATTTAAATATCAAAAATTAGGCTAAACCAAAGGAATGAGTAAGAAATGATTTATTTCGGTAAATCATAAAACATACATTTTGCTATAAAATAAAGAAATAAATATTTTTCTTCAATATTCGCAATAATTTTAGTTAAATGGGAATTAAGAAGAGGAAATGGTCACTTAGTAATTATTAAGTCCATTTTGGAATATTGTTACCAAATGAAAAAAAATCAAAGCCTAAAAAAAAAAGATATCGAAAAGCAAAGACATAGGACTTTGGTCAACAAATTGTAAAATGATATATGAAATAATTTAAGACCAATATTTTCTCTAAAAGTCTCATGCAACTCACGCTGGAATGAAGAAGGAAAAGGGAATGAATATTGTTGCAATATTAAGCAAAAGTCAGGTATGTGGACCAATGACTGGCTAGCAAATGCACAAATCATTTGACCACTTTAATATATATCATCTTTCCTCATTCTCATTTTCGTTCAAAACTGATCAAAAAGAGTGAGAAAGAGAGCTGAGACGTGAGAGCAAGAAGAAGAGGAGGAAGAAGCTAGGAGTCATCATATTTCAAGGTAATGAACTTGTACCTTGTGTCTTAAGCTTTCTAATCCCTCTATAACCTCTCATACTCACTTCTCCACCTTTGGAACCATGGATTTTCAGCTGATTTAAGAGTTGTGGAGAGAGAGAGAGAAACATCCTAGAGAGAGGAGCAACAAGAAATCCAAGGTAAACTTCAAAAACTTACTTCTTGTGCCTTGTTGTGGTTGTTGTTGTTGTTGTCTTGGATTAGGATGTTTTGTGGACTATGGATGTTGAAAACCCTAAGAGGTCCTAATGATCAAATTGCTTCTAATCATGTATAATGAGTGTTTAAATAGTTAATCATTTGATTAAAAGTAGCAAGGAAATGATTAAGTAAGAGAAAACGACACAACTTTTTGAGAATCCTTAAATCTTCCCTGTGCTGTTTCATATAAGATGAGTAGGAATTTGACCATTTTGATGCTTCTATTAGCTTTAGAAGAAAAAATTGTGTAGGTATACAAGTGTTCATGATTTTTGGATGCTTATATATGAATTTGGGAATTTATGAAGCATATGTGTTCGTAGTGTTAATCTGCCTGTCTGGAGCTTTGTTACTGTGCGTGATAATTCAAAAGGTAAAAATTGTCTGAAAATTCTGAAACTTTCCAATTGAAAATTACACACAAAGACCTTTAATTTTATTTGTCATAATGGTCAATTGGACTTGTGTGCTGGAAGTTCTGCGTTTTTGAAGTTAGGTCATGCAAAACTGGAATTTCTAGAATAATAAGTAGAAAGTTAAAATATTGTGTTAATGTGTGTGTATATATAGCTAATGGAAATATTTTTCCTTGATATTAGACTTAATAAGGGTCAAGTATGACTTTGAACCACCTCAATTGGATTTTTGTAGATTTAGAAATGAATTTGTGAACTTGTACCTTGTATTGGAATGTAATCTGGATAGGTTGAGTTTGGTGAAATCCTGGGAATACTGTGGCTGTGATAGCAGAAATTTAGTATTTTTATGTGAAGTTATAATGAAATAGCTTTACATAGAATTTTGAACCACTTAATTCTGAGTTTCCTAGAATTAATGGTGAATTTTTGAAGTTATGCCTGATTTCTCGGAAGGAATCTGGAACAGTGGATTCCAACGAATTTCTGGGAATAAATTGTCTACATTAGGAATACCTAACTATTGTTCCTCCAATTTACATTGAAATAGCTTCATTTCTGCTTTGGAATCAATCAAATTGGATTTTTTTAGAATTAATTAAGAATTTTCAAAGTAGACTGAAAAATCTTCAGTTTCTGGAAAACAGTGAAATTGCACTGTATAAAATTCTATTATGCATAAAATGTTATAACTGCTTTAGATAACCAATAAAATTTGATTTAAAGACAACAATAGTGCAAGTAATAACCAGTTACTTGTAACTCTAATTTTGGTAGGAACTAGAACTTGCCCGAGCTTAAGCAAACGATTGGAAATTACTCGAGGGAAACAGCCAGGTAATAACTTGTCTTTCGTACATTTATAATATACAATGTATGTTGTGTGAAATCATCATGAATTTTCTGACACGTTCTGGTTATGCGGAGTGGTCGCTCTGGGCATGTTGCGCTGGTAGACGCTCGGGCCAATAATGTTCTACGATGCACGAGTGGATCCCGGGGCCTATTGCGCGGGTATCCCTCGGGGCCTTTAACATGCCTAGCGCTATGGTTGTTTATTATGAACTACATGTGATGCACTAAATGTTGTTATGATAGTTCTGATGTATGATGTCTATATAGCATGCTTTGTGATGATATATATGTTTGATTGGCATTACATTACTACTAAGATTCTTTTAAATCTCACTCTTTTTCATAAACCATCTACAGTACAGGGTAACAACTCGAAGGGCAAGAAGAAGGTAAATATAGACAACTAGAGGCTGCGAATACGCAAGACTTTAGTCTTTTGTTGGTTGTCTATTTTGATATTTTTGGAATTGAATATAATGTACATGACTATGTAAACGCGACAACCGTAGTCATCTCAAATGTTTGTGTAAGGCTTGAATGAAGGTACATACATTACTACGTTGGTTAGCAGTTCGGAAAAATTGTTTGTCAAACGTTCATTTGTTAAAAATATATTTTACTAAAAATAAATTGAATTTTATTATATGAAATTTATATTTTGTATAATTATCTTGTGCCAAGCCAAAAAAAAAGGAAAAAGAGCATTTACTTTGCTTGTTTAAAAAAATTAATATGCAAGTGATTGTAATTGGATCTCATTAATTAAATTAAATCCTTATTGATTTTCTTTTTATTGTGTTGTTAAAATTTTATTAATTATAGGGATTAGTATCTATATTCATGATTTATTGATTTGTAAAAAGGAAACCATGTTAGCAGATGAACCCTTACCCAATATATCTGACTTTGTGTTGGATAGCCTGCCAATGGTGTTGTTAATTGTGGTTACATCAATAAGTAGAGTGGTCCTTCTCTATTCCATTTCATTGACGAATGAGGATCGCATGGCCCTCGATTTACGTGTCTCTTATCACTCCTTACTTTTTTAAGGGTCTGTTTGGTTTTGGCGTAGGGAGGGGAAGGGAGTAATTTTAATATTTCCTTATTTGGATTGATTAGAGGAGAGGAGAGATATTTTAATGTTACCTTGTTTGGTTCAAGAGGGGAGGGGAGGGAACTTATTTTCACATAGATAACTTTACCCTTATGTTATAAGTTTTTTTTTGGCAAAGTTTTCTTTTCATAAACTTCAATTGTTTCATTTTTTTTAGAAGTGATGTTCTTTACCCTTTTTTTTCTGGAGAAGTGAATTCTAGCAAGTTTTCGGTCGAGCAACAGGTTCTGACCCTCTGAAAAGAATATAAATGATCAAGGGTAATATTGGATTATCATAAAATTACTATGGGTATTTTAGTCCCATAATACAAAAAAATTGTATTCTCCTCTCCAAATCCATCCGATTTGGAATTTTCCCCTCCCCTCCTAAATTTATTTTTACACCAATCAAAATGCTCCCCTCCCCTCCCCTCAATTCCCCTCAAACCAAACATACCCTAAATGCTAATAATATTGGTGACAGGAGATAACTGAAATATATATTCCCTTATTCAATTTAGTGAAATTATATTGCTTATCTACTAAAAACACTAGGAAAAAAAGTAAATGAAGAGAGTAATAAGAAATGAAAAGGACAAAGACACGCATCTACCAAAAAAACGAAGTTTCCATATATGGTATATTTAGGGTAAGAGATTTCAAAAAATCACATCTCCGAAATAAATTTAAATTGGAAAAGGAAATCCAACAAGTGATAACCTACTCATGAACATGGTGGTATAGGTTAAAGAGACTGGTTTATTCTGCTAAACTCAATTCCAATTGTTCTATTGGTATAAAACTACCTCCGAATCTTAATATAAAAGTCATTTAACTTGTTTATTTTAGAAAAATCAAATAAGTAAAATAAATTATTCAATTATGGCACATATTATATATCATTAAATTATACAATAGTTTATAAAATCAAATAAATTAGTTGAGAGAGAAAATGATAAATATAAACATTTTAATCTAACTTATTTAGTTTATTTAACCTCTCAGATAAAAGTTAAATAAATCTTATATTAAAGAGTAGAGGGAGCAGATAGATCCGTGAAAACTGTTATAGACATGACGAGTGTTTATTTTCTGGTTCACAGTAAATAAATTTTGTGTTTTGCAATTTTTTATTTTATATTCCATGGTAATTTACATATTAATAAAATTTTTATTAACATGAGTATTAATTAAAAGACTACGACGATGTTAATAAAATTACGATGAGCAATATTGGAGCCAATATTAATATTTCGCCAGACGGCAATTGGACAATTTAATTGAAAAAAGGGAAAATCACTGGTAAGTACCAAGTCCCAAAAAACCATAAACAAGTCCTAATCTAAATTCTCAAATTAAAAAAGTATCTATTGACTTTTATGTGATTAATTGGCAATGTGAAATGACTAAATTGCCCTTAGTAATTTACAAGTGCATGAGTCATTTTCACAACTACATTTTCATATGTAAACAATAGCAATTAGAGAAACATAATGAAGAAGATAAAGAATTTTGTATTAACCATGTAAAAGCAACATGCTTATACAAACTATGACTCACTTAGGTTATCTCTAATCTACCCTCACTTGAGGAAGATAATCAACTCCACTTGAGAACTAAGAGAGACTTCCCTCTCTATAGAGAGACTCAAATTAATCTCTCTCTAAACATAGTGAGAATCTAACTATCCTATACACTAAATCACATTAACAAAAACCCTTTATATAGACTAGGGCCATAACCAACTAACTAATCAATTTAATTTCACCTTAATATCTCTAACACACCCCCTCAAGTTGATACTTCTTATACTCATAAAAGTGTCAACTTGCAAAACAAAAATAAGAGGGGTTAAGATGAATTAAATCAAACAATTTCAATTTACAATACAAAGATTTCTTCAAACCTTTCTTCTCCATATCTACTGGCATGTTTCTCTTTGTAGGCAACACCATCAATATCGTTTGCCTCTCTCATACTTCTTTGACCAGAATCGATCTGCAACCTCATCTACTTGCAATCTTCTTCACCCATTAAAATATTTGACCCTGCACTCAAATGTCGTTATCTCATCTAGAAGAAACACAAATTTCACTTAATTCCTTCTGTCTAAGATATTGTTGCAGTATAGTAAGCCTTGTTATTTCAAACATAAAGTAACCCAATGCTGAAAAGCAATCACTGATAACAGATTAAACATCCAAAAAATCAACTTTGAGCTAATAATATCCTAGCTAATAACAAGCACACTTTAGCATTATACCCTTCTAGCAAGCATTTGGCATAAAAAAAATTCTCAGTTCAGTATATTCTAAACTAAGGTGGAATAATATCAGGGGTTTTCTCATTCTGGATATTCTGGAGACAACTTTTAGCCTGTAAAGTGCCTCAGATTGTCTTTTATCCCTCTTATAATTAGAAATAGACAATCTTGAATATGCTAAAAGTGAAAGACCCAAGAAGCAATTGGTAGAACTTGCGAACTAATCCCATCTTCCTTCCAATGTGTCAAGCAATTTGCAAGCAAAATGTACTCCTCCATTTACTTTAAAAATATGCATAAGTATCATATGAAAGCAACAGATTAGTATATTCTAACAATGGTCTCATAGCATTCCTTTTAACAAATATTTTGTCATTTCTTCACGGTATTAAGACTAAAACTTATGGCGGTGTTGGTTCTCCAAGGTCACGATCTATATTGTAACAGAGTTTAAGGAGTTAGGACTATAAGGTACACAAAGGGACAAATATTATCCTTTGAAGGCTACATCAAATAGCCAAGGCTATGAGCTTCTTAAACAATGGATGCAAACTTATACATGGTAATGTTTGCTTGGCTAGTATAGTGGTCACACAAACTTTGGACCGAAAACTCTAGTACCCTTGCTCACAAGATTGGTAGTAGATTCAATATCACCATTTTTCACAAGAGTTTTGCCTTCTGTCATTGTGGGTCTCTTTCTCTCCTTGCCATTCTCTCTGCTCTCCTCATTCTTTCTCTGTAGCTCTCTATTTCTCTCTCTCTTAAATAAGAATATATGGAAGAAGAAATTTGTGATTTTGATCTCCTTACACCAAGAAATGACCCTCTTCCATAGATATTAGCATTCTAAGAAAAGAAGCCATTGTTGGAAAGATCTGAATGGAAGGACAACAACAAATAGAACATTGATGTCATTCATATCCTCCAAAATAATGTGAATCAATGATTTCTTTTCAGTAGAATCGCAACGGCAGTTTAAAAAAACCCCTGACAAGACAATGGAGATCTTTGGCGGGCCAGAGCAAGAGAGATGACGATAGTGGTAAGAATTTCAAAATAGGAGAAGAAAGAACACAACAGAAAATCAATAACAATTTATCTTTGATGAAAGGCAAGAACATGCACAATCCTTGACAAAAAGAATGGCGAATGGAATCATAACACAAAAGATAAAGACATGAAAGAATCTCGACCGCTTGTTGGGGGCACTATGGCGAAAGAGAAGACTCCAATGCAGGGCTTGATGCAAGTGCAAGATTCAGGACTTTGATGTTGTTTTTCAATGATCCAATCTCGAACGCTGAACCTTGAACACCGTGATTTACCCATGCTTCAACAAGGATCTATCACCGCTGAACACACACAAAATCTTGACGGGGGAGGCGATTAGGGTAGAGATTATTGCAGTCAGGGAGAGTGAATCGAGGAAGAAAGACTACTAATCTTGCAAACATAGCAACGACGTCATTGCAACCTAATTGGGTCTTGTTTTGTAGAAATAAATTGGGCTTTAAGATTTGGGTTATAATGGTAATTCAATAATCACTAAATTAGACTTTCCTATTTTTCCCAAGATAATAGCTGCTCATGATACCATGTAAACAATGGAAATTAGAAAAACATAATGAAGAAGATAAAGAATCTTGTATTAACTATATAAGAGCAACATGCTCATACAAACTATAACTCACTTGGGTTATCTCTAATCTATCATCACTTGAGGGAGATAACCAACCTCATTTGGGGACTAAGAGGGACTTCCCTCTTTAGAGAGAGACTCAAATTAACTTCTTTCTAAACATAGTGAGGATCTAACCATCCTACACACTAAACCACATTAACCAATACCCTTTATATAGATTAGGGCCTTAACCAACTAACTAATCAATTTAATTTCACCGTAATATCTCTAACATTATACCCGAAGGAGTTTATCAATTTCATAGGCCACAGTTTTAACAACTGTTTATTTGGTTGTTAACAACTTCTTCTACCATTTTTACAAGTCCATGAGTCATTTTCACAACTGCATTTTCATACCGGGAGGAGTTTATCATTTTCACAGGTCCTAGCTTTAACAACTGCTTATTTGGTTGTTAACAACTTCTTCTGCTACTTTTACAAGTCCATGAGTCATTTTCACAACTGTATTTTCATACCCGGAGGAGTTTATCAGTTTCATAGGTCCTAGCTTTAACAACTGCTTATTTGGTTGTTAACAACTTCTTCTGCCATTATACAAGTCTATGAGTCATTTTCACAACTGCATTTTCATACACATAGGAGTTTATCAGTTTCATAGGTCTCAGCTTTAACAACAGCTTATTTGGTTTTTAACAACCTCTTCTGCCATTTTTACAAGTCAACGAGTCATTTCCACAACTACATTTTCATACCCGGAGGAGTTTATCAGTTTCGTAGGTCCCAATTGTCATAATTGCTTATTTGGTTTTTAACAATTTCTTCTACCTATTTTGACAAGTCAATGAGTCATTTTGACAACATCATTTTCATTCACTGAGGTATTTACAAATTTCACAAGTCCCTAATTTGACAACTGCTTATCAGAATTTTAATAATTTCTTGTACATATTTTAACAAGTACATGAGTCATTTTGACAACTGAATTTTAATTCCCAAACGAGTTTATAAATTTCACATGCCCCAATAGTCACAACTGCTTATCAAAATTTTAACAACTTCATGTGCCTATTTTGTCAACTTAATTAGAAACAAAATAGATTCCTCCCCGAGCTACTTGCCATCTTTCATGATAATCTGCAACATAAACCTTGTATTAACATCTGTCATATCAATATTAACAACTGCACGTATTAACAACATTTTTTTATATCATATCAGCATTTTATAATCAAACAAATCACTACCATATTCAACTATTCCCACTTAAGACGAAGCAATCCCTCTGTTATCTTGCCTAAAAACAGAGCAATCCCTCTGTTACATTGCTTAAAAATAGAGCACAAGTTCTGTATTAACAACTATAACAACAACATTAACAACTACAACTGCAAGTATTAACAACATTTTTTTTATATCATATCAGTGTTTTGTCAGTAAACAAACCACAATCACATTCAACCATTCCTACTTAAAATAGAGCAATATCTCTATTACCTTACCCAAAAACAGAACACAATTTTATTCACACAACCCAACAATGGTGAAACCCCAACTTCAATAGTCAAGATCATATCTTTAGCAAAATCTTAGCATTACTTATGTACCTCCTAGCACATAGTCCATTATTGAGCCCAAACTCCAACCTTTGAACAACCATTCAATCTCAATGCAACTAACATACACAGCAAAAAAAAACTTTTTGAAATCACTGTTCACGCTCTCTAACAATAGATGAAGGCTGCAAAGTCTAACCTTTACTCAGAACATGAACACCACACTTAATCCCTTCAACGTTGTAGCTGCAACCACCATAGGTTTCCTCCGTTTTCTCTTTCTTATTAATGAGAAAAAACCCATCATCCTCCTGTGCTTTTCCCTTTTTATTCATTAAGGGTAAGTTAGTCATTTCACATTGTCAATTAATCACACAAAAGTCCTTAGAGACTTTTTTATAATTTTTTTTACCCTTGGGATGTGTCAGTGATTTTCTTTGAAAAAAAAAAGGAGAATTACATTTAAGTCCTATTCAAGAGAAAAAAAATTGATCACATAGAGATGACAATCAAGCCATTGAACTTGTCAATTCACTCCTCTAAAACTATAAATAAAATTATTTTTTCGTTTTTTCTTATAAAGGGGCCTGAATGTAATTTAAAAAAGAGAGAGAAACGGGGGTGTTTAATATGACAAGATTGCGGGATACAGGCCCTTATCCACAACTAGCGTCCGGAAAGCCAATGGATCTTTTGGCAGCATATCCAAAGACGGCTCAATCGATCCACTTCGGTGCCCTGATTTCACGATTTCTTGTTTCCCACTTGGCGCGTCCCCAAATTACAGGTACTTCATATCCTCTCGCACACTTGTAATCTGCAAACTGATTGTATGTCTATGAAGAATAGAAACCGTAAGAATCATCTTCATCAATGACAACATTTTCTACTGACTTCCTCCCGCGAACCATCCCCCACAGAATCCAGCCGAAGAAGCCTGCTTCACTTTCAAAATCAAATCCCTACGCTCTTATTACTTGTAAGATCCCGCTTCTAAATGACGCTAGCAATCGAAGGAGCTCGGCACATGCCCGGGTTTATTCTGAAACAAGACCCAAACATTACCCAAATTTTGACTTCAAAGATACCCACCTGATGAAAGCTCTCAACAGGTCCTCGAAGGTAGGCAAATACAACGATTCCCTGTACTTTCTCCAGCGAATGGTCAATAAGGGTTATAAACCCGATGTCATTCTCTGCACAAAACTCATCAAAGGGTTCTTCAACATTAAGAAAATCGACAAAGCCATTCGGGTCATGGAAATACTGGAGAAGCACGGTGAACCCGATGTGTTCGCCTATAATGCAGTGATTAGTGGGTTGTGCAAGGCTGAACGAATTGACTTTGCCAACCAGGTACTTGACAGAATGAAGAGCAGAGGTTTTTCTCCTGACGTCGTCACCTACAACATATTGATTGGGAATCTTTCAGGCAGGGGAAAGCTTGAGTTGGCTTTAAAGGTTTTGGATCAGCTATTGAAAGACAAGTGCGAGCCCACTGTAATTACTTACACAATTTTGATAGAAGCAACCATCCACGAGGGTGGTATTGATGAGGCCATGAAGCTTTTAGATGAGATGTTATCAAGAGGGCTGCAACCTGACATGTATACGTACAACGCAATCATCCGGGGCATGTGCAGACAAGGGTTGTTAGATCGAGCCTTTGAGTTCATTTCGACTATAAGTTCTAAGACCTGTGCCCCGGATGTGGTTTCGTACAATATTCTGTTGCGTGGACTTTTGAATCAAGGCAAATGGAAGGAGGGAGAGAAGTTGATGGCTGATATGATTCAAAGAGGTTGCGAACCAAACGTGGTCACGTACAGCATTTTGATCAGCACACTTTGTCGTCATGGGAAAGTTGAGGAGGCTGTAGATGTGTTGAAGGCTATGAAGGAAAAGGGGTTAACTCCTGACGCTTATAGCTATGATCCGTTGATCTATGCTTTCTGCAGAGAAGGTAGGGTTGATTTGGCAATAGAATTTCTGGAGATTATGATCTCTGATGGCTGCTTGCCAGATATTGTTAATTACAACACAATTTTGGCCTCTCTGTGCAAGAATGGAAAAGCTGATGAGGCTCTCAACATCTTTGAGAAGCTTGAAGAGGTGGGTTGTCCTCCAAATGTCAGTTCTTATAACACTATGCTCTGTGCACTCTGGAGCAGTGGAGACAAAATTAGAGCATTGGGGATGATTTTGGAGATGGTAGACAACGGAATCGATCCCGATGGGATTACATATAACTCACTCATATCGTGTTTGTGTCGAGATGGAATGGTGGATGAGGCCATTGGGTTGTTGGTGGACATGGAAACTAGCAAAAATCAGCCAACAGTTATCAGCTACAACATTGTTCTTCTTGGGCTGTGCAAAGTACACAGAATTGTCGATGCCATTGAGGTATTAACTGCAATGGTCGAAAAGGGATGTCGGCCAAATGAGACCACATACACATTATTGATTGAAGGGATTGGTTTTGCTGGATGGCGAAATGAAGCAATGGAGCTGGCCAATTCCCTTGTTAGTATGGATGCTGTTTCTCAAGATTCATTCAAACGTTTAAGCAAAACCTTCCCCATGCTTGACGTGTACAAAGAGCTCACTTTATCAGAAATTAAGAGCTAGATTCTTGGACATTAATTGATTTTATTCTGGTCTTCTCGCTGGGATTTTAATTTGAACCCAGTTCAATGTCGACCGCTGAATTCGATGCTGTGCTCGACGGCCTTTCTTCATTGAAATTAGACAGATTTCGAGATGGATTTCTGGCAGAGGAAGGATCGAGGAGTCCACAACTTCAACTTCGGTGCGGACTCCGTCATTGGGAGGACAGAAAACGTTAAGAGGGGACGACGATTATACATTGCATTAAGTTACACTGATCAAGATTGTTCCATATATTCCTGCAACAAGTTCTGATCTATAACTGAACCGTGTTAAAATTGCCTTCAGTTGACAATTTCAATTTTTCTGTTGCGACCACGAAATTGATAACTTATCCAATTCCCTGCCCGTTTTCAAAATTTGCTTTAACATCTAGCATATCGTTTTTTATCGAGATGTATGAGTTTTGTGTGAAGTCAAATTATGATTAATACTGTTTTGTTTACTTAATTTGGTTGTTGGTATTTATTTCAGTAATCAAGCGATTTGAGTTTGAATTATTTAAAGTTTATTAGTACATCTTAAGTATTTCTTCTCATACAACACACAAGTCATTCTTTCTAATTATACTCAAATTTATCAGGGATCTCAACAGTGTTTTTACGCTTCCTGAAAACTTATTGTAAAACATCTTGATCAAATGTGGGACACAGCAGACTAAAGTTGGTAAAGGTCCCCATGGTTGAGAGAACTAGGAAAACAGAAGTTTCACAAGGGGACACTAAACAAATGAAAAATGGGTGCGTAGGAGCAGAAAGTCCCGTCCAAATAAAAGGAAGTCTACCAACCCTTTTCAAGCAACACTTCCATATTTATTCGCATTCTCGTTTTACAGAACTCTTGTTTCTCTCAAGCATAGAATCCTATGATAACTTAGTCACCTAAATTCACAACAAAGCCCCTACACTGTTGAGGTTATAGCCGCCTGATGATAGCAGTTCACCGCTGATCTGAGGCCAGATCCTTCTCAGACAAAACTCGAATGTGCTTCACAATTCCATAGAGCTCGACGAACATCAAAATTCGACAGGGAAATGCCCTTAACCCCGTGTAACATGGTAGCAGAATAGCAGATCTCAGTTCTCATGTTTTGATTTTAACTTTATAAAAGCAGCTGCGTCAACGTTGTAAATAAAATGATTTAGAAAGGGCAAAACTTATGGCATACACCAACATGCTTTAACAAACGAAAAGAGCTCAGCACTTGCAAACAAATATAACTACACAAATCGCCTCGTAGAAATGCAAAATTTGCACATGGGCAGAATCATTCAAGTATGCTAATCTTTACGGGCAGATTACAATTATCTCAAAATGGTTCCATTCTTCAAAATCTTCCTTTCAACTAACTTCTGATGTAAATCATTAGCCTCTTCAATCATCCCCTCATCAGCAACAGCTTTAATTATAGCCAAATATATCCTGTCATCCGGCTTGTATTGATCTTTTATCATCAAATCTAGAACTTGAATGGCAACATCGAGCTTTTTTTGTCTGCATAATCCAAGGATGACAAGTTTGTAAGCAGAATTCCCAATGTTATGTCCCTTCTTACACGTCTCATGTAATAGCTCCGCAGCGTCCCCCACCTGCCCTGCTCGGCAAAATCCCCAAATCAGAGTACGGTGAGTAATTTCATCTGGAATAAATCCTTTTTCTACCAATTCACTGTATAACTCTTTTGCTTTCTCCATAGATCCCATTTTGGCCAACCCATCAATCACAGTATTATAGGTGATCAAACAAGGAGAACAACTAGTACCGACCAAAAAGTGGAGTAATTGGATGCCCTCATCCACAAATCCCTGTTTACACATGGCACCTAGAAGAGTATTGTAAGTAACAATGTCTGGTGAACAGTTTTGAGAAACCATTATATTGTAAAAGCTTATCGCACGATCTAGAAGCCCACTCTTACACAAGCCATTAATCAGAATATTGTACGTAATAACTGTGGGAGGTCTGGAAGTCTCATTCATGATCATCAAAATCTCAGCGACTTCATCCCAACATCCATGGTTACAAAGGGAGTGGACCAGAGTATTGTATGTCACATTATTGGGCTGCATCTCATAGGACAGAAGATTTAAAATAACCAAAGCAGTGTCCTCAAATCTCCCCTGTTTACAAGTGAAATTAACGAGACTGTTATATGTAATAATATCTGGGTAACAGCCCTCCGTTGCAATATCTTCCAATACTTCTAAGGCCCGAACAGTGCCACAATATTTGCATACCAGCTCAATTAGAACTGTGTACGTGATCAGATAAGGAGGACATCCCTTTCTTAATTGGTCCCTCCAGAAACTAACAGCCTGATCAAATTCTCCATTATCAAACATGCAACGAATTATTGTATTATATGTAATTACATCAGGGGAGCAACCACTCGAGCTCATATCCCCCAGAATATCAATGGCAGATCTTAAATGACCTCTTTTACACAGCCCACCAACAATCATGTTGTATGTAATTATGTCAGGAACACCACCAGACATGATCATAATTTTCAGGATTCCGCAAGCTTTATCTATCTGACCTAATTTAATAAAGCCTCGAATTAAACTTGTACAAGAAGGGAAGTGAGGAATTTGATTTTTCCTAGCCATAATATCAATCAATCTTGCCGCGGCCTTTAATCTTCCTTGTTTGCAGAGATTCTGAAGAATTGTATTGTTGATTTCCTCGTCATTTCTGACAAAAGGCCCTTCCAGCAACAAAATTGAAGAGTCTATTGTCTTGTCTGAATCCAGTTGTTTCCTAGACTTTCTCCCATTACCATTACCAATATCAAAATCTTCAAAGCCCCAATTTTTATGATCAACTTCATTGACACTATCAATAGAAATACTTCTCTGAAAACTCCCACACTGCAAAATATGCACTTTTCTTGAAAATTTGAGGCTTCTACACCGGAAAGAGTTTAGGCTAAAGGAAGATGATTTTGTTCTTGAGAAATTATCAAAAGCACAGCTCTCCTGCATGTGACACCCATATAGGCCGTGTAAATAACTGAATCTGAACATAATGTTCTGTAGGATAACTGCATGTCCCATCTTTGTCCACGAATCTCGGCTAACCTCTCTCAAGCTATAAAAATCTATATGTGCAATCCATATTCTTTCAAACTCGATGAAGACAGGAACAAAAGGGCTTGGTTCAGATTGATAAAATCCATGGGTAGACAACAGTAAATTCACCTTTTCCTCTGCTGGTGCACATCTAAAACCGGGCCTGTGAAAGTGTTTAAAAAAGATTCCTTATTCCGAGTGTATATATATATTGAATATCAGAGAGCAACTAGGAAAACCAAAAACCCGAAACTTCTAAATTCTCATATATATGACCAAGCATCGACTCAGCGAACTCGGCAACTAATTCTTCAAAATAAAAATTATGACACCCGAAAAGATAAACCTCTCATGTAGACAAAATGAAACAGAGCTAATAGTGGTAACATACTTAAATACCAGCAAAAACTCACAATTTTAGAAGCGCCGTTGAGTGCCATGAGTAAAATTTAATGAAGGGAAAGATTAGAGATGGGAAATCCAAGGGCCCAACAGGAGATAAGGAAAAAATTGGAGGAGTGAATAACAGACGAGGAACTAAGGACTGAAGCAAAGAAAGGAACTTACGATTGATTTTGGTCTCCACAATCCCCTCTCCTTCGATGCGAAAAACGGAAAAGGCGCAAAGCATGAACGAGGGGGTCAGGGACGTTGGCGCGGGACACAGGCGTTAAACTAGGGTTGCACCAAGTTAATGTCCATAAGGCTTTGTTTGATTGTGGGGGTTTTGAGGGGAGGTTAGGTGAGAAGAGGGTTAGAGGTGGAAAAAATAAAAATGTATTTGGTTGGAAATAGAGGAAGGGAGTTAAGATTAAAAATTTTATCTTTTTTTTATTCTCCTCCCCTTCTCGCTCTATCCTTTAAAATTGAGGGTTTTTGGAAGAGAGATAAATATTGTGTCTCATTTTGACCAAAATACACATACCTATTTTTTAATATTTTAAGTTTATCCCTCTTGTTTAAAAACATTGTATCACACTTTAACCAAAATGTTCATGCCTATTTTTGCAATGAAACATCCTAAATCATGGATCAAATTTATTATTTTATTGTTCACATAGATTTAATTATACCTAATTTAATTTAAAACTAAGATATTTGCAATGAAAGCCTCTAAGTCATGGACCAAATTTATATCTTATCAAAATATCTTATAGATTCTTTTATTTTAGTATTGATGACACCTTGATTATGTCAAAATATATCTCAAATTTACTAAAAATGAGGAGTTATCAAAAGTATATTAAAATATTTTATCATAATAAAATTAATGAGATAATATGTAAAAATAAATAAAATATCCTTTAAAATGTATACAATTTTTTTATCATATATACTTGAGGTAATATGTTTTTTGAGATTTATAAATTAAAAAATAAAAGAAGAAGGAAAATATATAGATAAAGAAAAAATGATATACTTGTCAACTTATAATTAACTCCACCCACCTACTCTATTAAACCAAATAATAAATCAATCCTCCCCTCCCATCTTCTTAAATCAAACAAAACTTATAACCTATTTTAATCTAACTTTAATAAATCGCAAATAACCTAACTTCCATTAAACCAGGTACTCAATATTGTTTTTTCCTCTTCGTTAATCTGGCAGCACAATGCTGAGAGAGTCGACTATGGGATGGGCCACATGGGCCTTCTTTCATAGGTTTTCCGCACAGATGAGGTTGCAGGCTTAGTCAAAAGCCTGTCCGATGTAAAGAAACCGTGTGACCAATGACTCAACAAGGTCGGCTTCACAACAAAACCAACTAAAGTTTAAATTCTCATTAAAACAGATGTCCACAAAGCTTGTTTGGAACAGCGGTTGAAAATTTCATAAATGTTTATGAATTGTAATTCACGGAATACGAAGTAACTTTTACGGTCTACAAGGTAGCTTTTATGGTCTACGAAGTGCTTTCACGGTCTACGAGATAAATATGTGGAGGAGATTTATCTCGATTTACGTAAATCGGGCTTATATAATAAGCCCGATTCACAAAAGCTTGGCCAAACAATAATGGTCGATGGTCATGGTACCCTAAAGTCCTAAACAGACTGCCAACAATATCATTATTATTATTTTTTGCCCGTCATTATTATTATTGATTAATCTAATAATTATAATTAAAATATTTTTAAGGTTTGAAATATGTTATGCAAAGATATATGAAAGGTTGCGGCCTCAGAACTAATACTCCATGTGTTAAACAAAACTAGTCAATCGCTTACATATATTATACAAATTAGACAAGTTAATTGTTTATAAAAATGTGTATTGATTTTTTTAAATGACTGTTATTTTTAATCATGTGAGTATATTGAAATTATGTCAATTTTTTTTGTTTGCCATGAAATTATTTCAATATAACTTTTATGTCATACATAAATTTAGTGATAAGGGTAGATTGAGTAAATAATCAGTATGACAAATATGGGATATCAGGATCTTAGGATCAAAATAGGAGGAAAAAAGAAAATATCACTTAAACTTTAAAATCTTAAATCAATTATTTATTATTAAAATAAATAGTTAATTTTGCTGTAAAAGTGTAGTGAATACCTATACTTATAGCCAATAAGAATGATTTAAGGTTTTGAAGTTCAAATGATATTTTTTTTTATCTTTTTTTTTATTAAAATAAGCTCTTTGGCTAGCTTTTATATTGAGGGTACAAGGAAGTAGCTTTTATTTAAAATATGATTATGTTTTATTAATATTTTGAGCCTGTAAATATTTATTTAAAGCCTTAAGAATATTTAATATTTAATTCTCACGCTTTTTTCACCCTCAAGTTAAATTTCCCATCCCTCTAGATTGGCTTAAAACGAGTAAAACTTATTCATTTAAAAATTGTAATTTAAAACATTCTATTAAAATATTTTAATTTTTTTTTTATTTCAGGGATGTATTTTTAACTTCTTAAGTAATATGCTAGATATTTTCACTTGTCCCTTCGGCGACATCCGAATAAAATTTTTTTAGATGGGCAAAATCATATATAAAACTAGCTAAAATAGTGAAATTTCAAATGAGGACTGTGAATTCAACAAAACTCTGATTGAGTCACTGACTTGGTTTGAGATTTTAAAATATGGATAAAATGATTTTAATTCTTTCTCATCTCTCATATTAAGAGATTTCATTGCTCTAACTTTTTTAATATATATGTCAATATTAATATATAATAAAATAAAAGGTTAAATGTCATTTTTGTCTCGGAAGTATTGGCTTAAGGCAATTTCGCCCCGAAAGTTTCATTTAGGGCAATTTTGCTCCGGAAGTTTCAAATGTTGAACAATTTTACCCCGACCGTTATCCCAGTTAAGTTTGACTGTAACTAAATTGAAGGGCAAATTTGCTCATAAATGAAAACTTTCAGGGCAAATTTGATCATAAGTTAAAACTTTCAGGTGGAGCCGGGAAAATGGTCGAGCTTGTCAGGCCGACCTATTTATGCCCTAAACTTTCAAGAGTCACTGGATCTAGGCACGGTGCCTCTCCTTCTCTCCTCACAATTGTTTTAAAAACTAAAAAATAGTAAAAATTATTAAAATAGTTTCGGCCCTGTAGGGTCGGGCCAACCCTTTTTCCTAGCTCTACTTCCAGGGCAATTTTAGGCCCTTGGCCCTACAGGGTCGGCCTTTTTAGGCTCGCTTTCATTTTTGAGACAAAAATCTTAAGCTCAACCCTTTCAAATTCAAGGCATAAATAGGCCAGTCTGACAGGCTCGACCTGTTTTCCCAACTTCACCAAAAAGTTTCAATTTATGACCAAATTTACCTTAAAAGTTTTCACTTATGAGTAAATTTTCCCCTCAATTTGATAAACTAACGATCAGACTTAATTGGAATAACAGTCGGGGGCAAAATTGCCCACATATGAAACCTCCAAGGTAAAATTGTCCCAAATGAAACTTTCAGGGTAAAATTGCTCCAGAGCCAATACTTCCGGGGTAAAAATGCCATTTAACCCTAAAATAAATCATGATTAACTAAATTAAAGGAAATTTGTGTTTTGAAAGGATCATCCAGAATAATTTAAACAAAAAAGGGAAAGCATGACTGATGCCATGACAATATCATTAATATCAATCAAATGATTTTTAGTTGAAAATTGTTAGCAGGAAAATTTATGTTTTTTAAGAATTTGACTTGAATTTCAATTCACTCATAATATCAAACATTAATTATTTTATAAAATTATAGAGTTAAGGTATAAATTTAACAACAAAATTTTAATAAAAGTACTCTAACATAATAATATCTACTTAAGTGCAAAAAAATTTCTAGAAGGTCAAAACACCACATCTGTATACTCTCCTTAACAGCCATTACTTCTTTTCTCTTGTGGGACCCATCTGCTTTCCACCCATATCATCTTTCACAATTCACCTTCTCTCTGTCCAGGTACATCCTTCAATCTATCTCCTCTCCCACCTCCCTTACGTCAGCGTCTCCATGGCAGCTGGAAATGGGAAAGAAGCCATCAACATTCATAGAGGACTACATCCTATGTTATGAATACCAATAAAATAAATTTTAATCGAAAGTTGTTAGTTGAAAATTGGTAACAGGAAAATTTATTTTTTGAAGAACTTGACTTAGAATTTCAATTCACTCATAATATTAAACATTAATAATTTTATAAAAATATAAAGTTAAGATATAAATTTGACGAGGAAATTTTAGTAAATGATTGTTTGATACAATAATTTTTATTTAATTGTAAAAATATACATAAATTTTTTTTAAGGTCAGAACACTATGCTTGTTAATTATGCTTGTTAATTTTCATTAACAGTTGTTATTTTTTTTTCTTTTGTCGGACCCATATACTTTTCACCCCATCTCATATTTCACAATCCACCTTCTCTCTCTTCAGGTACATCCTCCAATCTGTCTCCTCTCCCTCCTCCCTCACGTCAGCGTCTTCATGGCAGCCGGAAATAGGAAAGAAGCCATCAACATTCACAAAGGAGGACTACATCCTCAATGGATACACCAACCAACCCCCATTTGACTCCTTCGAGATTCCTCCGGTCACCATTCCTTCACCGTCGCCGCCTCCCCTAGCAATGCCACCACAGCTTCTCCACCGAGATTCCTCTATCAATAATAACGGTGCTAGTAGCACTCCCACCAACTGTGGAAGAATTAGTAGAAAGTGGGCTTTTTGTCAGGGCTCTACGGATCCTACAGAGGCCAAGTACTAAAGGGTTGTACTCCCTTAATCGCCAGATTTGCCCAATTAATTTATGATTTACATATTTATCAGCTGTTAGGATTAAAGGCTAGAACTTTAGTGTAAGGAATTCAAAATGGCAAGCTGGGGCATGTTGTATGTGACTAATCTAGCATTTGTACTATGGTTTATGTAATTATAGATTTTTTTGTTTGTTTTTATTTACGCTTGATTTTGACTTAACTCATGGTTGCGATTTCGAGTATAAAGATCCAAGTAGATGATGCTAGTTCAACTGTAAATTGTTGATTGGTAATTCCATGAAGCTATAAAAAAATCGAGCTTTTTAAAATTAATGCTCAGATCTCAAAATACTCTTTGCTAGTCCAAAAGTTTATATGTTTGAGTCGTCTCTGGTTATTTACTCTGAATTTGGCATGCCATCGACATTCATAGAGGAAGCCATGGAGATGTTGACGTGAGGGAGGAGCAAGAGGAGACGGACCCAAGGATATTGCTCAAATGCTTATTTAGGTTAGCAGTAAATAAATATTTTTTTAATCTGATTTCTATAAAAGTCATATTGTAGATGTTATTTGTGTTTGGATTGACGGTGGGAGAATTGTTTTTTTTTTTTAATTTTGAACCTGTTTGGATTAGCGTTAGAAAAATTCATTTAGATAGAAAATGATTTAAAAGGGTATAAATCTTATTAAATACTATATATATATTATTTGTATATTTTGTGACAATTAAAAAGAAAATATGTAAATAAAATTTGATAAAATAAAAAAATCAATTATTATTGAAAAAAAGAAAAATGCACTAAACTGTTTAATTAAAAATAGGTAAATTTATATTTAAATCACTTAAATTTTTTTTTTTAATTTGAAATAAACTATGTTTCCCATTCATTGTCGGTCCATTCTTGATGGGATGAGAAAGTGCATGAAATACAATAGAGAAAGAAATAGGTGGGTTTCAGGTAAAAAAATAAAGGAAGTGGGTGGGGGCCATGATAGGGCAAGAGAAGAATAATACCCCACGATTTTACAGTCTTCTTCTCAGCTTCACCGCACCGACAGAAAAAGTAGCTAAAGTTAGCTTCTTATAGAAGCTCGGTGAAAAATGATGCATTTCCAAACACATCCACTTGGCTTTTGAGTTTTTTCGTGGTTCAACTGAGCTTTTTCCCCCTCTACTGGGTTCCTAAACAAACCCTAAGAGAAGATGAACTGTGAAAGATAAGATGGGGTGGAAAGTAGATGTGTCTCAAAAAAGTGAAAAATTAACGGTCATTAAGGACAACTGGAGCAAATGCCATCCCAGACATGGTTTCTTTTTTTAAAAAACTCGGTGGCAGCTGGTTTAGGGTATTTGAGTTGGTGTTTTGGTAACTGGGTTTTTTTTAAAGCAGTTTTTGAGAAGAAGCTCAAAAGTCTGGTTATTCTAAAACAAGCCACTTTTGACATCGCTAATCTAAACAAAAATCACATTTACAATTTGACTTTTGTAAAAGTTAAATTAAAAAAAGTCACTTCTGTCACCGCTAGTACAAATGAGCCCTTAGAAGGTGTGGCGTTTTTGTCCCCTGACAAAAACTTCATGTGTATTTTTTCATCCAAGTAAACATTATTATATTAGACGCCATTTCGCTATAACTTCGTTATCATATTTGCACCTTAACCAAAAAATATATAGAAATATCAACTTATTCTCTTGAATTTAAAGTACAACAAAGAGGTAAAAATATTAACTTAATTATTATTAACGAATACATAAAAAATAATTCCAATGTTGATATATATTAATATATAAAAAATAGATATTACATCTTATAACTTAATTACACCTCATGCTAAAAAATTAACAAGTTAAAATTAGCTTTTATAATTATGCATGGAAAAATAAAGAAAAAACTTGGCTCACACCTCAACTTTGTTTTTTTATGAAATCAGTGCTGTGGTGGTAATTTGACTCAATTTTTAAATTTCATTTTGCTATGTGTGACTTGATTAATAATTTTTTAGATTTAGCAATCTAGATTGTGATTTTGGCATTTCATATGATTTTTAAAGGTATTTGACATTTTAAGTTTTAAGGTTATACTTTTTTTAAAATAAATCTTAGAATTAGTTTAAGTATAATTATCGAACTAATTAACAGTATACAGTAATACTGATGAATCTCTATCATACAAGTTACCATTTTTATTAACTTATTTATTAATATTAACCGTTAGAAGGAAGATCTCGAACTCGGCCAAAAAAAAATAGGAAGAAGAAAGATCTCGATTTTTGCACAAAGCCATCAATAAAATTGATCCGACTCATTTGAAAGATCTCACCAAGATCAGCTATGATCTAAATAGAAGGTTCAGAGCCTGTTTGAAATCTCATTTATCATTTAAAAAAATACATTTAACATGTAAAAGTTCATTTATCTTAAAAATTAGTATTTAGAAAATTATTGAAAAACAATGGGCTTTTAGATGTAAAAGAGTTTTTTTTTTCAAAAGCTCTCACACACTGCTTTTAAAAAAAGTCACTTCTTCCATCGTCAATCCAAACACAAATCATATTTTTAATCTTACTTTTTTTTAATTGGACTTTTGTAAAAACCTTATTAAAAAAAAATCACTTCTCCACCGAATTTCTAAACAGACCCTTAATTTTCTACCATACATTTTGAGATTTAACCAAATCTATCCCCTTTTTACTCAAAAGAAACTTTCCCTTTAGATTTTAACACATAAAAAGGGACACACCGTAATCTGCAAATAATTTATCCCATCAAACCAATCAACGTAACAAAAACATTTCAATATGTCCACGTCAGAACCTTTCTGCTTTTTGAAGCGTCATCCCTTCCACGCGGTGGGAATTCCTCCAAGCACCAACGCGTAATCTTTATTAGGGAGAATTGTTAAAAGAATATTTTTAAGATAAATTAATTTTTAAATACTACAGTGAAAGATCTGTTGTATATAATAGAAGATATTTTATATATAATGGAAGATATTTATATGTTTATAGTGAAAATTTTTAAACACACCAAAGATTATTTACACACGACGAAAGATCTTATGAACACACTGAAGATTGTTTATACGCATAGTAACATTTAAAAATTAATTTACCTTAAATGTATTTTTTGACAATTTTTCCTATTTATTATTTAATAACCTCAATTTCAGGAATTTCCTTTTTCTTGACAAATAAAAAAAATTTGCAATCACATTTAAGTATGTGTTTGAATAAATTTTTAAAAAATAATTTTTATAATTTATAAAGTGAATATATATAAAAAGTTTTATCTCAATTTATTAAAAAAAAACTTCTAAAAATCGTGATTTCGGTATGCTTACAAATTAATTTTCCCACGGTAACCGATATTTCTCATGCAATCCGGGAATACTCGTTAGGTTTTTTTCGTTTTAGTGTAAAAAAACAAAACAAAAAAGTAGCAAAACAAGAAGCAAAATCCGTCTCTGGGGCACATGTGTGACACGAAATTATATTATCGCTATCTTAATATGTTGCCTAACTTTCCTGTGAATCTATTAGTCCCCGAGGGTATTAATAGATGTGAGCGTTTTTTATTCATGGTTATTAAGAAATTGCGAAGTGCACCCAAAACGTATGTCATTCAAGCCAATTTCCATTTCTTTTTTTTTTTTTTTACGGAAATCTGTTTATTGATCAGCTGGACCAAATAATTCGTCTTCCGGATTTACCCCTGTCTGCGCCTTCCGTAAAATTGCTAATGTCTGAAATAGAAGCAACGGTTAATCCTTCCCTATATCTTTTCTAGATGGATCTTTGTTATTGTATTGGTCTTTTGGGGTCTGTTTGTTATATAAGAATTTGTGGACCCTTAAACTGTGGGTGAAGTGTTGTGGCTCAGGGCTTTCTCTTCCTGCAATCTGATTTAGGGTTAGGGTTAGATCTGCTCCTTCAGATTCTTTTTTTTTTTTTTTTTAATATCTTCCGTTGTAGTTAGGGTTTTCGTCCTCACTCTTAAAAATGGTAACCAAGTGAGCTTCATTATTTAAAAGATTTTCTGGAGTTTTAATACTGCATTTAGTTCAAGGGGAATCTCAGACATCTGGATCAACATGTAAGCTTAATTCTGATTATTTCAAGTCTCTCACACACACATCTTCATATCTATATATGAACATGTACATATATTCTTGAATAATAGTGTCCTATGCTGTGGATTTTATCAAATTGATACTGAGTTTGTAAACTAAAATTACATCAGGATTCTTTTTATCCCCTGTTCACGATAAAATGTTCAGTTTCTATCCAGTTGAAAATTCCAAATAATAATGGTCTGATGAGTATATAACAATTTTTACTTTGTACATATTTATTTTTGGACATATGGATTCTGGTTAATGATGATAACTAAAGCTCCTGAAGATCCATCCTAAAAGAGCTTTTATGTTATGTTTGAGGTTCTGATTGGTTTCTGAATTACCTTTTCCCTTACAATCGGGCAGATTAAAAGTTAATTTCGCTGCTAATCTTAGCCAGTAAGCTTCCCGTCAAATGTTTTTAAATTTCAGTTTATACCTTTTCTCCTTCTTTGTGTTTACCGCGTCCATTTCAATTGATTATAAAATGAACACTTAAAAGATAAGGTTTGGTATATCACTAAACTAAAATTGAAAGTTACTGCTAAGGCTAATGTGTTTGATTTAGCATCTTCAAGTCATCGTCACTTTTTCTGTTTATTCTTGGCGAGCTTGGCATGACTGAAGCATCATTACCTATTTGACGGTGCTTACATTTTTGGACTAAATTTGTTTGGCGCATATGATATTTTTGCTTCTTCATCAGACTTGGTCCCTGAATTATTGAGATTGGATTTTGCTATTTACACAAGTGACATGTATCTTATGTATGGATTGAATTTTGGTATTAACACGTGTTCTGTTGTCTTGATAGCGTGCACCTGCCATTTTGGTGATTTCAATAACATCAGTCATGATTGTATATTATGCTTGGATATACTGTTGTTTAAAGTTAAAATTGCACCATTCAAATTATGCATTTACCATCATTGAGTCATTCACTTGTGAATTAATCTTGTTTATTGAAACAAGAGTGTACGCTTGTTGATTAACTGGAGAAAAATTCTTTCTGGAAATATGTTCTGCATGAAACAGCTATAAGTGCAAATAGGATGAGTAACATCTCATTACATAGATAAAGTATTTAAGTACTTCAAGTTTCAGTGCCATCTCTTGCTATGTTTGTAAGAAGTTAAATTTTCATGAGTATATTTAATATCAAACAACAACTTATTCAGGAGTGAACATTTTCTTTCTTTCTTACTTGCCATTGCGGTGGATAATAAGAAACCATTCTGAGTGTCGATATTTCACTCTATCTGAGCTCTTCTCTCTCTCTTTTTTGTTGTGTAACATTGCAGATTTGATGCTTTCCAGCCATTTTTGAAGATACTGGATCTTTGCATTACCTGCAGTGGTGTTATTTATTTGAGGTGTAATAGGCAGCTGAAGTTCAAAGTATCTAAATATTTTGCATTTCTCCCTTTATAACCACTCTTCACAGTAAGTATTTTAATTGTCGGAGACATTTCAGCAAGTTTAATAGGACCTTGAATAGATTATATTCTGTTGTCTGTAGATTTTGCTTTGCTGACTCTTTTTTATTCATACAGGTAACACAACCAAGTGCAGATATATTTGGTATTGCCTTTGTAAGACGTTATAAATGGGGACAGAACTCATGAGAACATGTGTTCAAGAAGATAACGATGAGTTTCCATCAGTTCCACCTGGCTTTGAGTCATATACATCTTCCTCACTGAATACAGGGGAAGGCAGTGAGAAACAGAATGATAAAACCATGATTAATTTTTCAGTCTCTACAAGTGTTTCTAATTGTAAATCACAGTCAATTCAGGCTAAAACTGATGGTCAAGCTAGTGATACTGCACAGGTTGATGGGTCCCTTCGACGAAGACGATGGATCAACCATGGACGGTATGATAACAGTTCAGAGGAAGACTCTGATACTGAGCGGCTTGATCAAGTTAGTCTTATGTTCAGTTTTAGTATATGGTGCTGGAGTTTTGTAATATAGTATTAAATTAATCTGTGGCATTTCATAATTGAGAGATCACACATTTGGGTGGCATCTTATATTTGATTGTCAATGCAGAATTTTCCCTCAGTACCTGGTCTTCCAAAGGGAGTTATCCGTGGATGTCTGGATTGCAGTAATTGCCAAAAGGTTATATTTTAAGATTTTATCATATGCATTAGTTATTTGTGGCTTTGAGTTTGTTATATAGTTCACTGACTGACGGATTTTTTTGGCATGCCAACACAATTATGATGCTTAGTGATGACAAAGGATCTGTTTGTGTCATCTTCATATATATTGTAAAAGTAACGTAAATTCTGTTATTTTTGCATCACCTGAGTGACTGATTTTTAAAATCTTGTGACAGGTTATAGCCAGATGGAGGCCAGAAGATGCTTGCAGGCCCGCCCTTGAAGATGCTCCCGTTTTTTACCCAACTGAAGAGGTCTTGATGAGCTATTGTGGCATATTTGGATTCTCATCTGTTACTGCGATCAATAATTTTACTTCTCATTTAGATTATATTGTAGAATCAGATCATTAACGTATCTGATATTTTTTTCAGGAGTTTCAAGACACCATGAAATATATAGCAAGTATTTGTTCCAGAGCAGAACCATATGGCATTTGTCGCATTGTTCCCCCTTCGTCATGGAAGCCCCCTTGTCCTCTTAAGGGAAAGGTTATATGGGAGGGTTCTAAATTTGCTACTCGAGTTCAGAGGATTGATAAGCTTCAGAATCGTGATTCAATGAGAAAGATATCAAGGATTCATCTTAATACGAGACGGAAAAGAAAAAGATGCCATAGAATGGGATTGGATAATGGCAGTCATAGAGGACCTAATGCAGGATTTTGTGAGATTGAAAGGCCCTTTGGGTTTGAACCTGGCCCAGAATTTACTTTGGAAACATTTCAGAGATATGCAGATGAATTTAAGGCCAGTTACTTCAGAAAGAATGATAATATATCTAATATGGGAGGTAATACAACAATGTCAAAAGGATGGGAGCCTTCTGCGGAGAACATAGAGGGTGAATATTGGCGAATGGTGGAGAGACCTACTGAAGAAATTGAGGTCACATATAGTTTCAATATTTTATCATTTCATGCAATTGCTGCCCATTTTCTGTGTTTAACTGGTACCTATCCTTACCTTCAATTTTGTATTCCCTTTTAGGTGCTTTATGGAGCTGACCTGGAAACTGGGGTTTTTGGGAGTGGTTTTCCCAGAAAGCTTAGTGAAGTTGGTTCTGATTTACACAAAGAGTACATAAAGTCTGGCTGGAATTTAAATAACTTTGCTAGGCTTCCTGGATCTCTGCTTTCATATGAAAGCAGCGATATATCTGGTGTCCTTGTACCCTGGCTGTATATAGGAATGTGCTTTTCTTCCTTTTGTTGGGTAAGGGCTACATCTCTCCCTCATTAATTGGTCACTACATGTATTTCCTGATTTGACACGATTCTTGCTTGTAATAAGGGCAGTCTCTTGTATATTTTTTTTATACCACCCAGTGGGATAAGGCTTTATTGTTGTTGTTGCATGTTAAGGGGGATGTTGTATTGCCTATTTATTCATACCTTCCATGAACAAGGGAGATTGTTTGTTTGACATGTGTCTGTGCATGTTATGTTTTTTGTGCCATGTTTATGTAGCTTTTTATGTCTGTTCATGCTCCTCCTAAGGAAGGGAGGCTGGACTTGGTGGGTATGATTTTTGGTAGAGGGAATTGATATGTATTTGACAACTTGACCCTGATTTGTGTAATATGCTATTCCGAGATGATTTTTCACATGTTCTATACTGAACTTTTGTGTGTATGTGTGTGAGAAAGAAGCTATCAAGCTAGCATCTTTAGTTGTAGGCTGTAGCTGCTAATTCTTTTCATAATGGTTTAATTGTTTGTTACAGCATGTGGAGGATCACCATTTATATTCATTGAATTACATGCATTGGGGTGCTCCAAAAATGTGGTATGGTGTCCCTGGCAAAGATGCTTGCAAACTGGAAGAGGCCATGAGAAAGCATTTGCCAGACCTTTTTAGAGAACAACCTGATTTGCTTCATAAGCTGGTGAGTTACAGTTTTTCCTCACAAATTTAATTTGTTTTTGATGTCCTTGCACATGGAGTTCGCTTATGTGGTCTTGTTTGCCTAGTCTTAAGGGATAGGTAATGGGGTTGAAAATACTTGGATTGCCACGTAGTGGCTCAAGTTGTGTTCATTCATGTTCCGTCCCTTTTGGTTTCACTTCTGGCATTTCATATTTGTATTATTTAGTAAACTTAGTAGCCATATTTATTTATCTAATTCTTGCAGGTCACTCAGCTTTCTCCTTCTATCCTTAAGTCTGAAGGAGTACCTGTCTATAGGTGTGTCCAGAACCCTGGAGAGTTTGTTCTGACATTCCCTCGAGCTTATCATTCTGGATTCAATTGTGGCTTCAACTGTGCAGAGGCTGTTAACGTAGCTCCAGTTGATTGGCTGCCCCATGGGCAGATTGCCATTGAGCTATACCGGGGTCAAGGACGCAAGACTTCTATATCTCATGATAAACTGTTGCTTGGGGCTGCTAGGGAAGCAGTGCGAGCACTGTGGGAGCTTAACCTGCAGAAGAAGAATACTTCAATTAATCTAAGATGGAAAGATGTCTGTGGAAAAGATGGCGTTCTAGCAAAAGCACTCAAGGTTAGTGCTACAACGAAGAGTCCCAGTTGGTTGATGGCGGGCTGACATCCCACCATAATTCACCCCCCCAACAACACACACACACAAAAAAACCAAAAAAAAAACTCACACAAAAACATGCATGCACACTCCAGAAAAAAAAAAAACCAGTTTGAATCCTAGATCCGTCACTGATCTAAACAGCATAATGGAAAAAAGGCCTCCAGTTTGCTTTATTTTATGTGCCAAATATTGAAAGTTTTTATTATATTCTTTTGTTATCATATTTCAACATAATCTTTTAGGCATCTTTTTTGGAAAGTTCTCTCGGGATAAAGGTTTCTACATGTGTAGAAGTTATGGATTCACAGTTGGCGTTGAAATTATCTCATTTAATTAATTTCGCCTTCTGACTTTTCTTTGTTGTCTTTCTTAGACACGTGTTGAGATGGAACAAGTAAGGAGGAAATTTCTCTGCAGTTCTTCACAGGCATCGAAGATGGAGAGCAATTTTGATGCCACAAGTGAAAGGGAATGCAGTGTTTGCTATTTTGATTTACACTTATCTGCAGCTGGTTGCCATTGTTGCCCAGACCGATATGCTTGCTTGGATCATGCAAAGCAGTTCTGTTCATGTGCTTTGGATTCCAAATTCTTCCTCTTCCGTTATGATATTAGTGAATTATTTATCCTCGTCGAGGCATTGGAAGGAAAATTAAGTTCAGTATATAGATGGGCAAAATTAGATCTTGGGTTGGCACTAACTTCTTCTATATCAAAAGACAAAAGCCGATGTAGCAACTTAATTCAATCTTCAAAGGAAGCAATGCTTCACAAATTGAGATTAGATTCCTCAGATCTGTCTGGTTCTTCTTGTGGCACTACGGTTAAAGAGACGACATTGCATCCATCAGTTGTTTCTATTGAAGATTCGCATTTGATAGATGTCCCAATAGAGAATCTGAGTTTTATAGAACTAAGAAAATCAGCAGAAGATGTGATTCCCTTGGGTTATTCAAAAGAACCGTCCACATCTAATTCCTGGACAACTCCATGTGAGATGATTAGTCATGAGAGAGATTCTGAGAAAGAGTCCATTATTTGCAAATCTGCTGTCGAGAATCCTGTTTGTCAGTTGCCTGTAGGGGGCACCTCCTCTCCTTTACCTCTTCCTTTAGCTGAACATGGACCTAAGAAAACTCCTTATGGGCATGATAATGTTATACTTCTTAGTGATGATGAAACTGATGAACCTAAGATAACAGAAAAAGATAGCAAGAAGGAGCTTTCTCAAAGGCTTATAGGTTACTGTGATAAACTAAACCCATGTTATTATAGAGAAGATCCAGACGGGACTGTCCCTGTCTCAGATGCTGCTTTAAAGGTTGGGAATGATGTGCCTCATGAAAATACGAGTTCTCATTCAATTTATCATTTGCATGTGAAACAGGAACATGATATAATTAAGGGAGCAGTTTTAGATCCAGTAGATTTATCCTGCAATATTGGTTATGGTAGTGCAGAGTCAGCCAGGCAAATTCAGGCTTCCTCAACAAGAGAGAGTAGAGATCATTGTCTAGATTCTTCAGAGAGTTGTCCTCTGAATCCACGGCATTCTGGGACTGTCAAACCTAAGAATGAGGACAACCATGAGAAGGTTGGAGTATGTAGTGCAGATAATGCTAGAGCTGTTAATGGAAACCTGTCCTGTAGTCCAAACAATTTGGGAAGATACTATCGTCAGAAAGGTCCTCGTATAGCAAAGGTTGTCCGGCGCATCAACTGCAATGTTGAGCCTCTAGAATTTGGAATCATGTTTGCTGGAAAGTCATGGTGCAACAGTCGGACTATATTTCCAAAGGGTATCTGAGTGCTTGGTTTATAATTAATTGCTTCTTCTCTAGATTTTTTACTGTGCATTTGGTTGATGCAAATTCAAATAATTGATGCAGGATTTCGAAGCCGTGTGAGATACATAAATGTCTTAGATCCAACAAGTATGTGTTATTATATTTCAGAAATTCTTGATGCTGGACGAGATGGGCCTCTGTTTATGGTACTTAACCATCCTACTTTTATGATTTGATTTTTAATTTAAATTTAGTCATAGTAATATAATATTTATTTTTCTTCATCTAGAATGGCTTTTATATGTGCGTGTGTGTGTGTAATATATATTTTCTATTGTGTTTGGTGTTTAAAACCCTCTCACAAAGATCTTGCTTAGTTCTGCCATTGATTATATGAGCAGAAGTTTTGGTAAAAACTGGATAGTTGTTCAGGCAGGATTAGGTTTAGTGTATTACAAACTACTGTGTAATTAGAGAATTTATTGAATGCCAATGTCAGTGCCTTACCATAAATTTAACATGTGCAGTTAATTTGACTGTTTTTTGGCCTTCACTTTCTTATTCCTTTAACTAGATACCAGAGCAATTAATGTTTTTTTTTTCCTGCAAAGTTCAGTTTTATAGAATTTATTACTCTTGGTTTTCATGTGTTTCACAGACTAATCGTACCATTTTCTTAGCCCTTTGAAAAGAATATTGTGAAACTATGCCCTACTTGGGATTCTGATTTTTAGAATTAGTTTCATGAATAAACTTGGTTTGAACTTTGAAAGCCTTAATTCGAATGAAGAACTGATTGTTTTGTTAGGATTTCCAAATGCGGTTCAGTGGGATGAAGTTAAAGACATAATAACACTAGTTTTTCTCCCTCAGGTGTCCTTGGAACATCACCCAAGTGAGGTGTTCATTCATCTTTCTGCCGGTAGATGCTGGGAACTGGTACGAGAGAGAGTGAATCTGGAAATCACTAAGCAACATAAGCTGGGAAGAAAGGACCTTCCTCCTTTGCAGCCACCTGGCAGCATTGATGGCTTTGAAATGTTTGGGTTTTCTTCGCCAGCTATAGTGCAGGTAATTTTTCTGCGGAAAACAGAATTATAATTTATAAATTAATAAATTGTTCCAAGCAGACTTGGGCAAAAGATCAATTTTATTCCATTTCTTGCTTTCCGCCTGACTTACAAGCAAAGCTATATACCCAAAAAAAAAAAAAAATCCATGCGCAAATACATTCAAATGAATACCATATTACCTTTCATTTGCTCATGGCTTTATCTTATTTGTCTCTCCCCTTCACAAGGAGCGCTTTCTTATCGTTAGGCAAATCGAAACATTTTGGCATTTGTTCTGTAATTTTTTGTTTAGTTTGGTTTATGGGGGTAAAAGAAATCAAATCATTTATCTTGCATCTGATCTTTCAAGCCAGTTGCTTCTTTGGTTTTAATCACCCCGTTAGATTCTGCTTCCTTTGAGATGGATTTGATACATCTTCCTTCTTTTCCCAGGCTATCGAGGCATTGGATCAAAATCGTGTCAGTAAGGAATATTGGGATTCGCGGCCCTATTCACGGGCTCTAGGTCAAATTCAGCAAACTTCACGGCCCAAAGAAAATGGTGGAAGTGCGGATGGGCCATTCCAGGGGGGAAACGTTCAGGGGGTCCACAGGAATGAGGTCGTGCCTGTTGGAATAGATGCAGTGTTAAGGAGTCTGTTCAAAAAAGCTAATGAACAAGAATTGAACTCGTTGTGCAGCATTCTTTGTGACGACAATAACAATACTGCAGCTGACGGCAGCCTTCTTGTTCAACTTCTCAACCAAGAGATCAGCAGTCGTCCCAGATGATTCATTATCTGCGCTTAAAATCTAGCTGCATGTAAATTCTTGTTTCTGCTTTGAGGTTGCCCGTGGATAGCCATGCGACCTGTTCCTTTTTTTTTTTTTTGACCCCTGATGAAGGGCAAAGAGGGAAAATAGAATTTTAGAAAAGCCTACGAGAAAGACCAAGGAAAGAGAGTGAATACGGAAAATACCTTTTAACCTTTGGATTTTTTTTTTTTAAAAAAATAGGCAGCTGGGTCGGGTGAAAATCACTGGGGACACCTCTGGTATAATGCCTATATAGGAAGATCTGAGAGGAGCGCCGGCCTAAGTTTTTTTAAGTTTCTGCTGTATTGTGTATCATACAGGGCAAATTGATGTCAGGTTAGAGTTTAGTGACATTTATTCATGTTGGGAGGTGCTAACTGTGCATTTATCGTTGGAATAACATTAACTTGTTCTCAAGGGAGATATTTTATTCCTAAGGTTTTGACATATCAAAAGTGAGGAGCTATAAATAGTGAAGGAAGTGGTCCGTTTCTCGTTCACAGGAGAATGTATAATTCCATATTAATGTTATTCCGTCCAGTACTCATAAATGTTGTCCCTGAGCGCAATCTTCCTTTCTTGCTCAGCGTGCCCGTAATTTCGTCAACCGATGCTTATTTTATTTCCGGGAAGCAAACTCCGCAGTGGACTGCTCGTCATTGATGGAGCTTGGCGTCGAAATGTACACTCTAATAGTCACGTAAACTATGGTATGAAAATTTAAAAAAAAAAAAAAAAAAGTCACAGAAGCTGGTCCACGCAAGTCAGACGTGCAAAATAAAAATGTTGAAGCGCTAATTGTGAATATCGATGTGTTTATTGAAAGTGCTGCATGGCAATATTTTCAAGAGCTGTGATTGTTTTTGTGAGACAGAAAATATTTGACGACGAAGAGTGGTCCCGGGCAGGGGGAGTGAATGTGAGATGGCCAGAAATGGCAAAAAAGGAGAGGGCCAAAGATGGAAATCGAAGAGGAGGGCAGAAACCGACACAGGTGGTGCTAAGCGCTTACCTTAACCTTAGCAATTTGCATCAACCTCTTGGACTTGAACCACACAAACACGAAGGAGGGTGGCTGTGGAGTGTGGAATATGGATGAATGAAGAAGATGCCGCCGCTGTTGCCGACATTCAGTACTAATGTGCACGTGACACCACGTGTCACCCTCCACTTCACCGTAGATTGCGGGATTGTTGTACGGTCCTCGGCCCTTGAGCCATTTGTATGTCCCTTTCTCCTTATTTATGCCTTTTTGACTTCCATTCAACCACATCACCCAATTTTTCCTATTATTGTGTGGCAATAACGAGTGTTGTAATTCATTAGCTCTTCTTTTTATATTTCATCTCTTTTTCTATATCGAATGAACCCTTTGGTTAAGCTTGTATGTAATATGATTTGTATTATTTAGCTGACAAAATAGGAGACAAGTTATTAGTGGCTACTTAAGCAAGCTCAAGAAATAGTAGATTGTATATATCCCTCTGCGTCGATGTGTACGGAATGGGAGTTGGCAAGTGAAAGGCCCAAGGTAAGGTGGGAGGCACATATATCAATAGGAGTATAATTTATAAGGAATTGAGCATTAAGCAGCAAAGCTTTATTCCTAAAGCCTAACTTAATCGCCTCAATAGGTTGTTTATGCCAAGCATTTGGTACGTTGCTTGCTTTGCCTGTACGTCGGCTTCATTAATGCCTCATTCTCCTTCATCTCACCTTCCATACTTCACGGTGGCAAACGTGGATTCGACTCATTGGATTGTTTTTATACATTTCCATCCTAAATATGAAATATTATACTTTTTTACCTCTCATTTTTTTTAATTATCCTTCTTAATTATACAGTTTTTATCACTTTTTTATCTCTAACATTTAATACTTTCATGGCACCCACCTTATCTCTCTTTTAGGGAGAGGTCACAAGATTGATCATGTGCAGTGGTTGTTTGTGTGTGATAATGTTAATGTGCGCGCTTCATTTGATCCCTAAGAGAGAGAGAGAGAGAGAGAGAGAGCGGGGGGGGGGGATATTAAGGAAAACGATATATGTTGGGTAAAAAGAACGAAAATGATATATGTTTTACCTAATAATGATCAACGAGTAATTTAACAAACTTTAATAATATAATAAATTAATTATTGTAATATTTATAAATTAATTATTAGATCTCACTCTTCAAACTGCCCATAAATTTTTAGTTTGCATGTCCCTCCTCAAAACGCCAACGTTTCGATCGAATTAAATAAAATACTCGTTTTGATCGAGGGTATATGCAATTTTAAAGTTCTAGAGTTTAGACAGTTGTGCGCTACATATGATAATTGACATGAGATTTGGACGTTGCATCATTGCGTGTGATATATATGCATTAGACCATCAAAAAACCCATATTCACATCAAAAAAAAAAAAAAAATATATATCCGTAGTTAAAGAACGAAATTCATATTTATCCCCTAATCGTTGCTAATGTATCAGAAAGAGAAAAATAAACAAATACTAAGAGTCGGTTTGGTTCAATCCTATTACATGCCTGCAATGGTAATCATGATTGCATTACTAAGAGAATAATGTTTGGTTGTTCTTTAGCATAATAATAAAGTTTACTATGATAATGATGATTACCAAAAAATTAGTAATCCTCATTCATATTTATACCTCCTCCCCTATGAATCTTCATTATCATCCAATTGCATAGTTAAAAAATTCTAATTTACCCTTTAATTTCAAGTGTATTTGTTTCATTTATCTCATTTCACTTGACACATCACGTCATAGCCGTTACTGCCACTACCTTCTCCTCCTCCACCATTGTCGCCTCCACTCGCAGTCACCACCACTACCTTCTCCTCTACCATTGCCCCCGGCACCCCCTTCTGTTGCCACCCCTACCATTACCGCCACCACTGCCTCATCCTCCACCCCTACCGTTACCGCCACCACTGCCTCATCCTCCATTGCCGCCCCCATCATTGCTGCCACCCTTACCTCCTAGTCCTTCATCCCCCGCTGCTACTACTACTTTCTCCTCCACTACTGCCGCCACCGCCTCCACTGTTGCCATCGCCGCCATGAACCTCTCCTCCTCCCCTAAACTCGTCGTCGCTACCTCCATTATGGCCGCCAGCCATCCACCATGACCTCCTCCCCCACTAGCGCCGCCGCTGCCACTATTTCCTCCTTCTCCACCTCCACTGTTGCCGCCAATGCCACTACCTCCTCCTTCTCCTTCTTTACATCCGCCGTTGCTTCCGCCACTATTTTCTCCTGTAGCGCCATAGCCGCCACCACGACCTCCTACTTCACCATCGCCACCGCCGGCCCTATTACCTCCTCCTTCTCTACTGCCGTCGCCACCACCCTTGTCATCGCCACTACTATCTCTTCTTCCACTATTGTTGATGTCACTACCTGCCATTGCCGTCGCCACAACACTATTACCTTCCTCCACCACCACAACCATCACCATTGGATAATCCTCGGCGAGATAGTGTGACTGTTATGATGAGGCAACGCGATGACTCTTAACTATTTTTTTTTTATAAAAATTATATGAAGGGTAAAATAGACTTTGCGTGATACATTAATTTTAAATAATTGTTAAAACAATAATTCATTACACCATGCTTAAAAATCAAACCAAACACTAGCCCTAAAATTAATATTGTATTGCATTACCATTGCATCGAATCGCATTGCACTGTAGGGTGTAATAAGATTGAATTAAACGAGCCCTAAGACATTCAATTTTTGAACTAATCTTAGTCATACATTTTTTTTTAAAAAAATGGGTGAAGGTATATATGTACTTACAAATGAGATTTTCTCGGTATAAAATGCAATCTAATATAATAAGGGCGCACTTGGAAAAAAAATATTTTTTCCCCTTTATTTATACAAAAGGTTGGTGGTATTTATAGTTTTTTTTTAATTTTTCTCTTACTTACCTCTCATTAATAAGGGCATATTTGGGGAAAATTTATTTTAAATATACTTATTATTTTAAATTAATTTTAACCATTTTTTAAGTCACATAGTTCGGTTACTAGACTCTTATAAATAGAATTGGAGGGAGTATTAACTATTATTCCAGCCAATTCTATTTATAAGAAACATTTTCTTTCATATGCTTGGTCAATCTATAAACAACCATTTTGCTTTATCTAAAAGTTTAATACACTTTTTCTGTTTTTACCTTTAATTAATTATATGTCTCTTTCATCTTTTTTCCACTCATTCTCCCTCTCACTCTTCTTAAAAAATAAGAGTATGTTTGAAAAAAATTTATATCTCCTATACGTTCATTATTTTTTAACTAGTTTTAACTATCAATTTATTTTACGTTATTTTATTAATTGTTTGTTGCTTATAAAAAAAAAAACCTCGAGGGGAGTAACTCGCAGATCATTCGTAATGCAAATTACCTTTTTTTTCCCTTAAAGTAAGAGTTAGCTAAGTGAGAAGTTTATTTTGATGTTAAATATAAAACTTTAATTCTCTTTATGTTTTATGTTTATTATTTTCTTTTTGAATTATTCCCTTCAGTTTTATTTATAAGAGTTTAATAACCCAATAAAAAAAACAGTTAAAATTAATTAAAAATAATAAGTATGTTTGAAATCAACTTTGTTTTACCAGTATGCCCTTATTTATGAGGGGAAGGCAAGAAAAAAATAAAGTAAATATAAGTATCATCAACCTTTTAATTAATGCAATATATATAATTAATGAAGGATAAAAATAAAAAAAATCATTAAATATTCAGACAACTCCTATCAAACTCTTATAAAAAAGAGTTAGACAATTCAAATTTTAGGCACTAATAAAAAGGATCGGAGGAGTACTTTTATTAAGAGACCAACTATCAATATTAGTATAAATGATTAAAATAAGGGGTATTTTAAAAAATCAACACATTTATTTTATGAATAATTAATTTAACTAATTTTCTTATTTTAGATAAATTTTTTATCTCATTTTTTTATTTTAAATAGGATAGCCCAACAGTATTGGAATATGATGCAGTCAAATAACATGGATAGAAGTAATCAATTTCTTGTTTGGATGAACTTTTCTAAAATTTATAAGTGCTTATACACATAAGTTGAGATAACATTCATTTTATATATTTACTTCGTATATCATGAATTATGATTAAAAATTTATTTTTAAATACCTCAATCACTATTTCAAACCAACCCATCAAATTTTGCTAATTTTGCTAGTGTGGATGGAAGAACCACTTTGTTTACGCAAATTACTAGAATTCCGGAAAATGCAACATACATCCTATCAGTCAATCATAATTTAGGATTGCTTTTAATCAATTAGACTCAGAATCACATCAAGTTTGAATTTGACGCTCTTTGGTTACCCAAATTAAGAACATGATTGCCGGTAGATTCGAAGTAAATATGTCGTCATAACATTAATTAAATTAAATACTCATTTGATTATTCCGACTTTTGATGTTAAAGGCAGTATACACGATTATGTGATAGTTTACTCTACACGATTGTGCACAAACAGCCCACTCTCTCTCTCTCTCAACGTCCACTCTAGCAAGTAGCAACAGCCATCGCACTGCAATTTTCTCATGGCGCCATCACAAGCCAAGCTCTGCAAAATGGAAAATGATGGAACATGGGAGATGAATATGTAGCAAGCTAAGCTGTTTGATACTTGAAGCTATTAGTTTTAATGTATGAAGTCTGAGTAATTAATTTGAATTACTTGAACAAGCGAGCTTTCAGGTAGATTGCGCAGGGTCTAACTCATAAATGAAGTATTGTCGACAGAATATGAATAGTGCATGTTTGTTTTAATGATTTTATCGTTTTATGCCAAGTAAACCAAGTTTCCATGTACATGATAATTTAGCTTTCATAAAGGGGAACCCCCGCCGGGGGGAGAGTGGGGGGGGGGGGGTTATATTCTTTGGACCAAAATAAATAAATAAGTAACAAAAAACTTTGAAAAGTCAGGCACTTTTCATTTGGTATATATCCGTAGGATTATTTATTTGGTATGTGATTGTTTATTTTACCATAGGCTAATAAATTATTCAGATAATCTTTGTTTTGGGGTAATTTCTGAGGAATAATAAGTCACTTCATGTTACTTTAATCATACTACCATCTGTAATTTAAAGTGCACGAAATTCACATTCCTGTACTTTTAGCATATATAATTGAAAACAAATATGTCTATATATATTCACTTTCCATCAAACGTATATAATTGAAAGACATGTAGCACGTATTAATTACGATTCTTATACTTTCTTTTAAAGTTTCAGAGCTTCATTTATAATTTAAAAATTATGTGCGCCGCGTCTGCACAATATGAGATCTGCATATTTTTACAAAAAAAAAAATGTCGGAAGGGTTTGCTTTTTCATTTTAAAGGACATGATAACTATCAACAAATAGGCTGACTCGCAAAGGTTATTTTATTTCCTTAGTTTTCCTTTTAACTTCTCTGTAATGATCCACAAATAATGTGCCTTAGTTATAAGTAAAAAGGTATAACTGCGCCTTCCCTTCACTTAAATGAAGCTCAAAGATATTACCAAACAATTATAAAGGAAAAAATAGACTCAAATTAAAAGACAGACGGAAGAAGTACGTAACCAGATGAAAAATGTGACGCATCCCATTTCTTTCAAACGATTTCATGAAAAACTTAACTTGATCTCCGTAGAAATAAACACTTGTAGAAGACGTTGACGAGTGCGATTACCAAACACAAGATTCCTAATTCCTATTCCAGAAACCCCTAAATGTATAATTACACAAAAACATAAATCAAGATATGCAACTCACTACTTTTCCGCTGCCTTTGATATGAGTGTGATCATCACAATTAGAATCACATAAAGTGGCCTTAACCATCATGATTAGCTGTGCTCTTTAAAGCTTAATAAAATAACAAGTTTCTCTAAATCTACCAAACAAGCTATTACACAAAGCCTCAGACCAGAAATGAATAAAGGATCCTCTTTTTAACCCAATATGACCAAAACCAGAAGATATTCGCACAGTCATTCGTACGGCAACGATAGAGAATAGTGTTTCATCCTACTTCAAATTAAGTTTGTTGTTCAGGCAAATGGCTTCCCCTATGATTGCCAACACTTGAAAATTAATTTTTATATATTCTTGGATACAATCCAGTGTTGATTCACTTTTGACATGTCCATTTATAGCTGGCATCTATAAATAATATATATACAAGATAATCTAGGTTCATGTCTTTTTGTCTAATGCAGATTTCCCCAAGATCATCTTTAATCGGAACCATACCTAACCAGATTTGACCAATACTTGTAATATTAGCCTCGTGAGTTTTCCATTAACCACCCAATCCTTATTTACCTCGTTACCCGTAGCATTTCTCCTGGCTATATATATATATTACATGCTGTTATGATGAGATACGCTGGTAATTCAAATTTAACTACCAGCAAAACAATTCTGCAGATATGATAGCTTTTCTTCCTTCTGGAAGCGAATGGCTCTACTGCACCAACAATACACTCAAAGAGAGCCCATGCGAGCAAGCATGTGCACTAAATTTCGTAAGTGAAAAATGATCTTAGCTTCATGAAGCTAATATAGAATAGAACTTGTATTCCCAGCAGTAACTAAAAACCAGCTTCACTTGCTATAGCTAGTTTATGAGCAGGAATTGGAAATATAACATATATAATATATAAATATATATACATATTGACAGAGAGAAGCAGACACATCACAGCTTGAGACTCACTGATGATAATTTTAATAATTTGCAAAAGGGCATTGCAACATCAATTACAGAGAGAGAGGGAGGGAGAGAATCGAGTGCATATATATTTGTCTTTCAAAATAATACACTACATGTATGCGCATAACATTTAGTTGGGCACAAATTATCAGTCACGGAAGAACATTTCTTGGACTGCTCGCGAACAAAGCATTTCAGTGGCAAATCCTTGCGAGGCATAATAAAGTAAACATCTTAAAATTGCGCACCACAAAACATTGTCGGGAAAGAAATATATATATATTACAGGATGCGTACGAAGAGAAGGGAGCGGATTCCTCTTGCTTTGTTGTTGTAGTTGTAGTTGTTTTTCTTTTATTTGGAAGAATCAATCATCTTGATGACTAGGTAGTAGAACTGGTAGCATCAGAAGTGACGTTAGGCTTGGGTTTAGGTCTCTTCCTCTTCTTGTCGTAGCTGACGCCTCTGGACTTGGCCTGAAAGTCACGAACCTCGCGCAGATAAAGCCTGACGGGACGGGCGGCGAAGGGGTTGGAGTCGGGGGTGCCTCCGTTCTCCTCGTAGGCGGCGCGGAGGCGGCCGATGAGGGCGTCGAGGCTGCCCCAGGCCTGACGGAGAGGGCAGGGGCAGGGCGCGGGCGGGTTTGGAAGGCCGAAGAAAGGGCAGGTGGGAGTGTGGACTTTGGTCTTGCCGAACTGATCGAGGTATCGGAGGAAGTCCAGCACCTGAGTGCCGCCGCAGAGGGCCAAGGGCACCGGCGGCCTCTGGTTCCTGAGGTACTGGCAGAATGTGTTCCAGTCCCTCCTCTTCTGGTTCTCGTAGCGGCTGGGCGACGCAGTGACGCGACCCTCACTGTCACAGCTGGGGTTTGATGATTCTGGAACCAAATCCATGTCCTCGATCTCCCACTAGATCTCCTCCGTCCTCACCACCGCCTGGTCTAGGGTTTTTAAGCTTGTTTTTGTTTTTTTGTGGCGATGAGAGATGATCATGCAGGGAGAGGGAGAGGGAGAGGGGCTGCTACCTATATCTAGTGTGCTGTGTGTAGGGCGAAAGGGGCAAAAACTAAGGGGGAAGAAGGAGGAGGAGCAGAGTGCAAGGATAAAACCTAGAAGGCAGGATAGTGTCCTTAGGAGAAAAGGGTGAGTGAGAGAAGCAATGATTCGTGGGTTGGGAGGGGAAGGCTCAATGGGGAAGGGGATCAGTCATCAGATTATCTATTTTCCAGAAGAACGCCAGTAACTGAGAGTTAAATAGTACGATAAGAGAGAGAGGGAGAACCGAGGGTTAATGGAAGGAAGCGGGGAGAGAGAGAGGGGGAGGGGGGGGGGGAATAGTAGGTGGGGGTTGTCTTATGCCCTCAACAGCCACAGCACTGACTTTGGCAGTGAGCAGCCATGATGGAGACCAAAGATGGCCTTCCCCCAATACTCCCACACTCCCCCACCTCCCCGCGCGTCCCTTTTATGGTATATAACTACGCGTCCCCACCCTCTCTCACACGTGTCGATAATTTACATCCCGCAAGGTGGAAAAGTCTACACTACTGGACCATATCTATTTTTATTAATTTTACCCTTTTTCACAATGAAGACGCTGCAACCATCGATTCCACAGATAAGGAGTTATACTACTTTAATTAGAGGTTTTGAGTTTAAAATTTAAAAATATAGTAGTGTTAAATATTTAATGGTAATGTTTTGTCATCCTTATTATCCTACGTATATTGATATGAATTAGCATGGACTCCTGATAAATCCTGAAGTCCAGGATACCAAATACTCTATGAGAAAAAAATTAAGAATGAAGAAGTTAGAGTGGATACATTGTTAAATTATGTCTCCCTTCATTCTTATATATAAGAGCTTTTTTTTGGTGAAAAATAGTTAAATATAATAATTATACATGAAATTTAAAATTTCCCTATTTATGAATAAGTGGAAGAGAAAGTAATAATAAAAAAAAAAGTATGTAATATAATAATTAATTAAAGATAAAATTAAAAAATATTTATTATTAAAATAAATTTAAAAAATGATGTTAAATTTAGAGACAAACCTTGAATGGACCTCATAGGATGATTGGGCAGGAGGACAATTTTAATAGGGGAGGGGCCATGGGGAGAGGAAGGCAAGCTAAGACGCGTGTATATTACTATTAGAGGGTACGTAGTTGATTTAGATGAGGAAAAGGGAGAGAGACAGGAAGGAAGAATAATGGGTGTGGTGTGGATATACTTACTATAAAGGAAGGGACAGAGAGAGATTGGCGTGGTAAGTGGGTATCAAGAATGGAGTTGACTTGATAATATGTTGGTCAACAGTTACTAGATAGCGAAGAGGGAGTGAGAGTGTGTGATATTAAAAGTGGGGAAACGTATCGGGGGGAGTTAAGTTCCAGTTAGGGGCATTAGTTGGAATCTGAGAAGGCACAAATAGGGCCAGACACACACACACTCAATCACAAATATATATATAGCTATCATCCCCCCGGGGAACTGTCACTGTTCCAATTATGGAAACTAATCAACTACTCCTCTTTACCCTAACCCTACGTACCCTCCCCCCATACATACATTCATACCCTTTCTCTCTGGGGAACTTGAAAGTCTACATCTTCTTCGATCATCCCTTGTTATGCCCCTCTTTCAGCCCACAAATGCCACGTCATCTCCCCCCGGCCCCGTTAGGCGCGTGTATAACCCCTCCCCGCCAATTTGAAAGGAATTCCCAGCAATGATTCTCCCTCGTAGACGATCCCTCTTTGCACACCAAAGTCGTGAACATGACATCTCTTCTCTCCTAATTTGAACTTCCTAAGGAATCTTAGCTCCCACCTTTTTCTAGTGCATTTTCAATCTAATACCCATATTTATTGCCTGCAAATTATCCAGATTTTACGTATTACATGGATTGATGGATGTTACGATGACAATAGTAAGACTTTTTTGGGCCCATGAATTTCAGCCCACACCATGAAAAACTGTGCGCATGTGGCACAACAGTCATACAAGGAGTTTGATCAGGTCATTAGGCTAAATTATCACTTACTTGCATACTCACATCCATACATCGATCACCAGAGAAGCGAAATTAAATATATATGGGGTTAGCTGTGTTGGTGAGAGAGAAAAGTGAGGGCTTTTGTTGGGATGGCTGTCCAGATTTGCAGCACAAAGGATGGAAAGCTGTCCCATTCCCTCACTCCCACCCAAGGTTTTTGGGAGCCGCCTACCCTACACTCATCCACCTTACTACAACACTTTTCAACTTCTCACACTAACCACATATATACATTCACTGCTATGCTATGCTCTACTCTACTCTGCTCTCTTAAGTGATTGTTTGGCTGAGCGTTATCATCCTCTTTAAGCCCAATTGAAGTTGGGCGGGCGTTTGTTGAAACTGGCTTATGGTAAAATAAGGTGCTTTTGAAATAAGCCCTCAGCTAGAGCTCTTAATTTGTGGCTTATCAGAATTTATTACCGTTATTGCATTTAATGTGGCAAGAGCTGGTTTTTTTTTCTCTTTCTCTCTTCTCTTATCTTCTTTGACTTCACATTCTTCTCTTCTCACAAAGGACTCTCGCCAACTTCTGTCTCTGCTGATCTTGCCTCTCTCGGCGGCCAACTCAAACTTGTTGCAGCTGGATCTGTCGTCGCTTGCTGTGTGGGTCGTGTTGTGCGCAGTAGTCAGCGGTAGCTGTGTTTGAGGCTCTCGCTTTCAGTCCCCGTTGCTCTTGAAGTGAGGCACCTGGTGTTGATGTCCGATAGGGCCTTCTAGAGTCCGGTGTGAAGCTTCTCAGTCCGACGGTGGCCGATTTGTGCATCTACGCAGTTGTGGTGATTTTGGTGGGGTGTTTTCTGGATCTTTTCTCTATCAACTGTTGGCGTTTGGTCTTTGGCCGTGGACACCTTGTGATCCAGTCTATACTCGTCCCTTTGATCTCCTGCGGTATGCTCTTCCCAATGGTAAGGTTAACAAGTTGCTCTTATCCGAAATTTGTGTCACTTTTGCATGTTCCATTGCTGCTTGTTTGCAAGGATCCGATAAGTTCAAAAAGTTGTTTGGTCTTAAGTCTTCCGAATCTATGGTATGTCGTTGGTTTTTTTTCCCTCTCCAACTGTGGCTGGAATAATTTTTTTTGTAGCATTGTTGTTGCTCCGGGTTAAGGTTTTTTAGTCTACAAGTGTTTCCTAAAGTGTGTAAATTTTTTCTTATATTTTTTGTTTGGTTGATCATTTTTTTCACCGTGTGACTATGGTCAAAATTTGGTTTTTCTGGCATTTTTTATTGCTTTATTTCATCCTTTTTTTGTGGCCTGGTATTGTGTTTGCTCTGGTTCATGGGATATTTCTGGCATTTTTTATTGCTCTGCTCAGCCAAACAGAGCTTGTTGTTCCAAACACATGTTGTATCCTTTTTGTTGCTTCATCGTCCGTCTTCTTCCTTCCCTCTGCTTATCGGTTTGCTTGTTACTCCCACTATCACTTCAACTCTCCAATCGTAATGACTAGAATGCAAGCATATTTTATTTTTTATGTTGTTTTACTTCTGTTATATGCTTAAGGAGAAATCTGTTGAACTATTAATTTGCTTCACATAAATTGTATCATTGATTTATGAATAATCTCTGTGTGTATCTTGTATTGTAATAATTTAATTGAAAGGATTATGCTGGCTTGGGTCATACATTTGTGACTATTCACAAGAAAAATGTATATTAAAGCTCAGGTTAATTTAGTCTTATTATTGTATAGTTTTTCCTCCTTCAATTGCTTTTATTATGGTGAAGACTATCTAATGCAACCTGAAAGTATATTCCAACATGCTAGTTTGGGCATCACAAAGTATATATCTCTGAAAAGATTTTCATGCCTTATGTACATTTAGTTATTATCTTCCATTGTTGTAGCTTTATTTCTGCGTTGCCTCTTTGCATGGAATTGAATATACAACTCTTCAGCTGAATAGATACAAGAGAATGCTTTCATGTTAATGATATTTTAAATATCTTATGGAATAAGCATGTTTTGCTACCGTAACACCACTCTGATGTTTGGTTTGAGGATTTCTCTGCATGTGGTGTTTGATTTCAAATCTCTTTTGGAATCAACATGTTATGCTTTCCCGTTGGTTTGGTTCCCTTGACGTTGTTTGAAGCATATACATATGTTTGTGGGTGGGGTTTCCATTTCCTAACTTGTTTGTAAATTTGTTTCCTTTTATTGTCAATCTTCGTTTACCCAATAAAAAGCTGAAAATATATAGAACAAAGTTCTCACCTATCTCTAGTTTCTTAGAAGCCAGACATGAATGCATGTATAGAGTTTTTGTATGATTTGCTGTTATGTTCTGTAGTAATCATGGACGTGTGTTTGGTAACATAAAGTTGTGGTCTACTGCAATGTATTGTACTTTGTGTTGATAATTTAGGGAATTTGTTGATAGAATAGTTGTCAAACTTTGCCATAGAAAAAATGGACAGCAAAGCAGTTGGGATGAAGAGACAATTGAGATTTTTATCAATGCATGCTTTGACCAAATTTACCGCAAAGAATGAAATGGGTTGTCATTTACGAAGACAAGATGGAACAACATAGTCTCCACTTTCAATGACAAGACAGGGAAATCATATGACAAGAAACAGTTGAAGAATATGTTAGATATATTAAGGAAGGATTTGAAGACTTGGGATTTGTTAACAAAAGAGACTGGTGTGGGCCGAGACCTTGTAACCAATAATGTCGTTGCATTCGATAAGTGGTGGCACCAAAAATTATAGGTAAATAATGACAATAATAACTTGTAATTTTTGTAACTACTAATTCAATTGACTCAAGTGTTATTTTTTAATATAGGTTTTGATTTTTGTTACCTGGATGCATAGTTTAAAGAACTGGATTGGATCGGACGGTCGGATCGGTCACTGAGGCGGGACAAACATATGTATTGGATCATTTTTCTGGGGGAGCCATTTTGGGCCGTCATTTATCCATTTTTGTGCTACCAACCGTTGTTAGGCCAGAACCTGGACTGGTTTTTCAAAAACCGCTCGGCCTAATAAACATGCGAAAAAAAATATTTTTACTACAATTTTTTTTTAAATTTGATGTTGCAAAACAATTGGCATATAAATTTTAGACATTTTACTTTATTTTATTTCTATATATATATTACTAATTTTAATAATTTGGTTTGGTACACACTATTTTATAAAGATGCTTTTGAAGAACAAGACAATGAGGTTAATTCATCCTAAAGCTAAGGATGGAATTGGAAGCACTGGGATTGAAGTTTAAGGTCTTGATTTTGGGTCATTTCCTCAAGAAGATGATGACATTTATAGTCCAAATACCTTTTAAGAAACTCATGTTTGAATCAATCAAGAGTCATCAATATTCGATAAGTCATGAAATCATTATTGTTAATGAATTTTGTTAGGTTGATGGCTGACTTAGTGTTCTTCCTTAAATAGTATTTTGTGACGTTGTTAACTTTCTATTAAATTATACTAAAGAATAATTGTAATATATATATATATATATATATATATATATATATATATATATATATATATATATTAAATTTAATTATTACATCACCGGTTAGATGGAACGGCTTGACCGTTCCATCCGTTTGAACCATAACCCGCTGACCTTTCCGGCTCGACGTCTGGTTCTGCTTTTAAAATATTACTTGGATGCATGCAGGTTAATTCGGGATACAGAAAGTTTATGCGTTCAAGCCTCAAGTTTGTAAGAGAACTAGGAATTATATTTAAGGATGTTATGGCAACTGGCGACGATATTTTTTCACTGTCTTTCACATAGCCACAGACACAAACAAAAAAGGCAAAGGAGGAAGAAGTGAAGAAGTCTACCGACTAACAATAGATAAACAAGAAGGGCCAGGGGACAGCTAAGATGATTCCTTCAGAGTTAACCCAACTGCTAGTACATGGGTGACATATGATTTTGCTAGCATTGGCTTATCAACCCAGACACCACCAATTGTTCTTACTAGTTCAGGAGGATTTGGCAAGAGGAAGAGACTTGATTGGGCCCGTCTTAAGAAAAACCAGAAACTTCCAGCTTCACAACAAATTGTGAATGCAATTAGTTTGATAGCTAATGCATCCATAGACAAAGCAACAACATTAAATGAAATCAAAGATGTCAATATCGATGCTATTATGAATTAGCTGCTTGACCTTGAAGAAGTCCTATGTGATGAGGACTTTCGATGCCGCTGTATCAAGCTTCTAATGGATAATACAAGCCAGGAAACGTTTGTGTCAATCTCTAAACGGAACAAGCAGTTCTTGGTTTAGTGGTTGCGGTTTATGCGTATATATCGTTTATCGTTCATGACCCCTAGATGTACCTAAACTATATATGTCTACGTAGTTTAATTATGTTTGTGTTTGTAACTTATGACAATATTTGACTTTATGACAACATGTTTGGTGAACTACCTTTTATGACAACACTTAAATGTGTTTACATGTATCATCGAGTTTTTATTTGGTATTTTTTTCTTTCCATTACTCACACTTGAATTTAATCACACTCACAGGGTACATCACCAATAGCAAATTGGAACAATCAAAACTTAACTGACATGGTGGAGGAAGATGATCATCTCAAGTAGTATCTCTTATAGATGAAGAGTTAATAGAATATGAACAATTGACTGCATTGTTGTGTTAATATTGGGTGCCTTTCGTGTGCAAAGAACGGCGCAAAACTAGTAAACACATTGGTCATTTATAGGTCCAAGAGATATTCGTAACCCATGGTTCACGTTGTTATGACATGTTTAGAGTGGAAAAACATGTGTTCTACAACTTGTGTCATAAATTGGTCTAACATGGGTTACAGAATTCAACGAATGTTAGTGTCGAGGAAATAGTTGCCATGTTTTTACTCACTGTTGGCCATAGAGTAGGAAATAGGGTGGTACATGAACTTTTTCAACATTCAAGGGAAATGGCCAGTAGGCTTTTGCACATCGTATTAGATGCTTGCATTAGTCTAGCGCAGGAAAATATCAGACCGTGCAATCCCAAATTATGTGAATGCCACCTAAAAATACTCAACGATTCATGATAGTATCCATACTTTAAAGATGCAATTAGAGCAATAGATAGAACTCACATTAAGTATGTGATCATTGGTCCCATCCAGGATAAAATATCGAGAGAAAGGGATATCCAACAAAGAATATAATAGTTGTATATGATTGAGATATGTGTTTTACGTTCATGTTGGCGGGTTGGGAAGGTACTACACATGATGTTTGTGTGTTTCAATCTGCTGTTTCAAATCCATCTATAAATTTCTCTCATCCACCTACATGTATATTTCCGTCATCTTCAGTTCAATTACTTTCATTTCACACTTCAATTAATCTCACAGTGTGGATTAATTTCAACATTTATTAAGAAAATATTATTTGGTTGATGCTGGCTATCCGACACAACTTGGGTATCTTAGTCCCTATAGATGTGAGCGTTATCATCTACCATAATTTAGCCGCCAACCCGTATTTAGAAATGCTAACGAGACCTTAAATTTTTATCATTTTAGTTTGAGGTCTACTTTGAAAATGACCTTTAGAGTGTAGAAGAATCGATTTGAATTGTTACAAAAAATGTGCAAGTACAGCTACCAAACACAAATTCACTTGTTTATGCAATAATGGCCCTACATAATTTTATTTGAATAAATTCTACCACTGACATTCATTTTCGGTAAGCTGAAGTTGGGAATATAGGTAATGTAGATAATATTAATATAGATGAACAGCCTTCCGCGACAAATTATGATAGGCAATCTTTCTCCCAAATGAATCATATCCGTGACTCAATTGGAGATCAAATTGTACATGACATATGATCCAATTAGTCATGCAATATTACTTTATCAAATTATGTATTTTTCAATTGCCAAATTTCCCGACTTAACTCTTATTAATTTTTTTATAATTTTTAATTTAATTTTTCTCTTATTATTATCACAAAAATCACTTATACTAATGTCAATCCAAATAAGTTCTATATTTACAAAAGTCACTTATACAACCGTCAATCCAAACATAAATCACATTACATAATCTGACTTTTACCCAAAAGTAAAATTACAAACGTCAGATTAAAAATAAACCAATTTTATCATCGTTATTCCAAACATACACTTATATATCAAGTACCTTTTTCATAATTGGCCTAAAAGAAAAAAAGTACCTTGTAGAGAGCTTCACCACCACCTCCCAATAGCCACTATGAATACTCAACAAACATTGTCCTGTGAAGTCACCCGTGTGCTTTTTCTTTTTCCCTAACTCTATTCCCGCCCACCAATTCAACTACCCCTCCTCCTCTTCAAACCTCTTCCTTAAATTTGGGCCATTCATATTACAATTAAGCGTTTCCTCTTTAGATTTTAATTCATTCCTTCAACTCTTCATTAATTTTAACGTCAAAACAAGAAATCCTAATCATCTCAAGAAAACTTATACAACCCAAATTACATACCGATGATAAGCATATAGTTCGGTGGACGAGGACTAAATTAAAACACCCCACCTGCAGAGGTCAATCTCTGAAAGCCCAAGGCTCTGTGCCAAACAAATAAATACATTATGAAACCCTTCTCAACCCAGAAATTTGGAGGATTTTTGAACAAGCGCGGGCGTCCATTCCTCAGGCCAACACCCCAGAGCAGAGAGCTTTTATCTACGTCACACACAAGAACAGTAGAGCTTTTGAAAACGGTGGGTGACTGGAGTCGACACCAACGAACAAGACATGAATCGTCCAACAAAATGAATACCACTGAAGACCTATAGCAACATTAAAACCAACATTGCTAATAGGATCCATGTATATAGAACATTGGCCTCAACTCACAAAATTTTAGAGTAAAATGCTACCATAGAATAATACACCTCTTCATAAACCAAAAATCAAGCAAAGCATACACAAGAAACAGAAAGGAACACGGTATCCCCCAATTATCAATGATGACTCAGCTGCACGGTGTCTTCAGGTTCAGACAAGTTTCCCTATCTATAAAATGATGCCATGATGTAAAGCATTACTGCCGAAGTAGTGGTGATTATCAACTCCTGCAAATCCCATACAAAAAATTATCTTGTTGAATAGCTAATCACATTCAAAACCCCCCCCCCTCCGGGAAAAACGTCGTGCATCAAATGCAAAACAGGGAAAAATAGATCATGTCAACTTATACAACGCCGCATAGGATAAAAAGATGATTTTGTCCAGATCAAAGCATTCTAGCCCGTAAAGATACTTAGAAATTTGCAATACTTCTTTAAACTAGAAACGAGAAAGCCAAGTATGATATTGATTTCCAATAAGTACTATGATTAGGCCCATTGCTAGTTGGCAACTGCACCATTCAACGACAACAACTTAGAGGCACACGCTAGCTGGCACCCTGACGAATTCACTACACCTGAGTTGGCAACAGTTTTATCTCATATAGTTTAAGCCAATAACATGTTTTATACCTGACTGTTGTAAAGTAAAGCAGGTATGTAACCACCTGAGAACTCAATGAAGTTCAAAAGACCAGTGTATGCCTGCAAGAAACGCATAATAGTGAATAAACTTTTTACTAAATAGGTATATGGAGAAAATAATTGAAGCATATGAGATTGAAGGAGGCCAATAAAGAACTAGAGACATATTTGATTGTTCAATTTGGTCACCGAGATTTAAATCAATTCAACATATAATTTAAAATATATGGAATTTCCCATCAAAAACCAAACTCTTTCGACATTTAAACTATAGGATGTTAGGACCACTTTTCAATACCTAGGAAGATACATGATAATGGAAAGGGGAACTTTTTGTTGGTCAGGACTATGATTTGCTAATTAGGAGAAAGAAATAGAGGAGTAGGGTGGCTATAGGGTTGCTATGGTCTAAGCCTATGAGAAGGGGGCTTTGTGAGTCACTTTTGGGGTCTTTAAATTCTCATACTGATCCAGAGGAAGGGAGAGAAGAAATTTGAATTGCGGCTTGGCCCTTTGGGGTGGAGAGTGCCATTCCTCTCAAAAGATTGACAGCCTGTGTTTAAGAGTTTGTGTGTATTTGTGTTTATTGTTGTCTAGGTGTCTTAGAATCTCTATTCCATTGTGTTTTGTATTCATTATCCTCCCTGTGTTAGTTCCATTGGCGTGTCTTTGTATGCAGCAGAATAGTGTTGCATCTCTGAATGTAATGTGTTGTTCCATATAACTATATTATCAATCGAAAGTTGTTCCCCCCCCCTCTTGTTTATTTCTGTTTTCAGTTTTATTATTTTCAGGTTTAGAGGAGGATCCTATCATAGGACAACAAAGAAAATTGACCTATGAACCTAACTCTAGGACTATGTCACCCACAAGATGTATTTAAATGCCATACCAAAGATGAAACAGCTATACAGCCAAAAACCAAAGCGAGTGATCGGAGTAGCCGTTTTCCCATTCGCAAACCTTCTCCGGTATCCTCACCATCTTCCTGTAGCCGATGCCAACTTAGATTGATATATCAATGTGATTCAAAACCAAATAATATTAAAATATACCGAATGCTATCATGGAAAATGAAGCTCACATTATATATTGGGGTTGCAGGTGGTTCAAAGGATTTTAACTTCTCAAAAAGCCGATAAACAAAAGCAAATGCCAAAAACTGCAAAGGTTTATATTCTGCATTACGCTTGACGAGGACCCAAGCTGTCTGCAGGGCAATGGGTAAAAAAGACAATTAATTTTGACTGTACGAAACACCAACAATACAAGATTATTGTTTCAGAACAGTGTCAATGGCCAAAACAATTCTTCATTTGAAGACTCACAAAAACAGCAGATATGGCAAGGTTGATGAGCGTATCATTCTTACTCGATTTGGAAAACCTGAAACATCATTGGAAGTCAACATATCAGAAAAGGCTACAAGTTGTTGGTGATAAAGCAGTAGGAAACAGCAACTTCGAGTAGATGCAGAAAACCACAAAAAACACACTAGAATAAGGCCTAAAAGAAAACATTATGTGTTCATATAAAATTGCAAAAACGAATCCCTGGAAATGGAGACAGTGAGAAGAAATTGACCTTAAAGCAAATAGAATTGAGCAACTATCTCAAGGCACAGACATTCTTCTCTGAGCATTCGCATATTATGACTAATCAGATCACATCATATAAAAGATGCTTTTTTAAAAAAATCATTAAGAAAAGAAGGCTTTTTTCCACACCAGAAATAGATGGTTTAATTAACTAGGGTTGACTTAGCGTCAACCCGGTTCTGGGAAATGGGGAAGTGGGATTACCATGCATACAACCCTCAAGCATGTGTCAGCACAGCAGCCATATGATGGGCCAAGCCACCATATGAACCTCCATGAGCCATAGTGGTATGATTCTGTAATTTTAGGCAAAACCGTGTAGAAAAATAGAAAAGATAGGTAGAAGGAGAAGGGAAGAGAGAATCTGGACAGGAAGAGTAGAGAGGGAGAGACGAGAGGGAGAGAGGGACAAAAGAGTGCTGAATATTCTCCAATTCATGAAATACCAACACTAGTTTACAATGAGAGGGTATTAGGCCTTATATAGAGGGCCTAATAGCTACTGCCACCTTAACAATAGGCAAAGGCAGGTCTGCCGCCTTACTTCATTAATGAGGGGCAGATCTGTAATTAACTCCTGATTCTACCTAAACCCTTAATTAGCTAAGGAGCTCAACTATTGTTGCTCTTGGCTAATGCTATTCTAAAATAGCTACACCATTCTCAACTAATCATTGATCTCTCCTTAACTAACAAACCTAACATTTGGGAATTAGGGATTACAATTGGGAATTAGGGATTCTAATTACAATGTCATATCACATAGCAACCTAGAGAAGTTAAATATACAGCAACAGCAACAAAACTACAAGCCATTAAACATAACAGTAATGTTGAACCTTGGACCCCAAGGTAAAATTGGCTGCTTGTCAGCATACTTTATGTCCTTAGAAACCTGCATTTTTATATAGGTTATGTAAGCTTATGCAAACAGATGATCATTAGAACCTAATTCTAAAAAATAATAGGAAGAAAACCAAAATAAGCAAGAACTTAATTACCGAGAAAGAGAATGTGATATGTTATAAGTGATTATAGGATGCGCCTGAATCAATATTACATCATTTTATTAAACTCTACAATCTCCCTCCTCTATCAAAGGCACACACATAGCCCAAAAACAGAAAAAGAAAAAAGAAAGGGGGGGGGGGAAGGACAACATCGACACATCAATTCCTCCCAGATTCTCCATTGCCATAATTAACAGGTAGTTTATCTTCATTGTGTAGCAAGAAAGTAATAGTGAAAAGAGATTTTCAGCAAAACTGTACTACTTCAAACGTTACTCATGTAGTTCAGGTTTCCAAGAAAAGTTAAATAAGAAGTATCATAGCGTCTTCATGTTTGCATGCTTAATTTAGTGCATAGGTAAAAAGAACGGCTCTACTGTACCTTGAACGAACCAAAAGTCACACCCTTCTTCCGATTAGTTAATTGCGCCATCATCACTCTGTCATATGCCTTTTCCAGCTGAAATATATGATCGCAATACACAAGATCTCATATGAGAGAGCATTAAACTGAAGATAACCATGTCACAAAAGGCTATGGCTAAGCAACCCAGCCCAAAAACTCTTACTTTTAATTTGATTTCTAATTATCAATACAATAAATTAAGCACCAAAACATGAAATAAACTCGAATAATATGCTGTCCTACAGCCAGTTACTAGAAATATAACTTTACAGGGCAGCTTTTAATATATTACTATTGTTGGACTTTGGGTCCAAGTCCGCCCTTGATGGGGTGGACTATTTAATTAGGATACAAGTAACCTAATCAAATAAGAAACAAATCAGCATTAATTGTAGATTGGGAAACAAGTTAGTATTAATTATGAAATTGTTAATTGAGAAAAAGTCTTCATAATTCAGAAAACTAATTGACAATTAATTCTCCTAATTACTAATTTGGAAGGCAAGAAGGGGTGCACATTATTCCCTAATTAGTGGTCATCCTAAACCACTATAAATAGGATGTGCCTCCTTTAGTTATAATTCATCATTGCCATCGAACCTTCTGGCAATCTCTCTTCTCTCCTACCATCTTGCTTGTTCTGGTGCACTACTATGTCAACCCTAAGACTCTAGTAGTCTAATACTTGCATGACCTTTTACTACTCGGATTCAACCCGACACGGTACGTGTTTCTTCCATCTATCTATTCATATTTTTCAAACAACTATCTTAATTTAAAATTAAAAAAAAATACAGAATGTGGGGGAAGAGTAACTTACTCTGGCAGCAGTTTCCTCATCGCCAATCCTCTCAGCCTCCTTTCTTTTTTTTGTATAAGCTGCCTTTATCATGTCGAATCCCTCAATAGGGCTAACACCTAGGACCTAACAGACGACGTCTTACTAACAATTAAGAGGCATAACTACCCATGTGGACCAACAAACTGCAAGCAGACTGAATTTTACCTCATAGGGATTCAAGTCACTGTCTGAATTAGAACTCCCTGCTGCAGATGCAGCAGCGCCGATAACCCTTCGGCCACCCCATCCATTTATTTTTGAGAACCTGAGAATCCAAATTGATTGCGACGTTAGAGGTCACAGTCGTATTTATGAAGACTCATTACTCCACACCCAGCATTATGGTTCCAGGCAGAAGACAGCCAAATTAACAACGAACTTTTTAAGCAAAAAGCATAATCTACAAACAGTGATGATTTTAACACCTTCGAAGAAATTGTTTATTCTACTCTCATCACAATAGTTGACATGGTGTTTGAGTGCTATATGCCTTGAGCGAAGTAATTCCTGTGTGTAAATGATGATCATGGGTTGGTTGCAAGACAATTCAAAATGCATATAGCAGCTCAAACAGATTAACCAGCTAAAATTGCCCGAGTTTAGTGAATCACACAGCTAAGGTCAATCAGATTGATGGGGACAAATAGCAGGGAATGGAGAAGGCACCTTGTGGAGGAGTTTACCTGACAGAAGAGAAAGATGTCTCAGACACTTTGGGCCAAAAATTCTTCTGGGAAAGCCGTAGATTAGGGCATTGCAATAAATTAGAGATGGCTAATGCCATTGAACGTTGCTCTGATAAATTGAAGAAGCTATAATTTTGAGACGAAGGGTTTAAAGGGGTTTTATCCTCAAAACGGTAGGCGGACAGAAGCGATTTGGGAGCAAGACTCCAGACCCCACTGCTTACGCCCCTCACGCCTGATTCCAACGCGAGTCGCGCGACGCCCTCTCCTTGCCTTTTCTAATTGACGTCGTCGTTCTCCCTAGTAGAACACAACAAATCTCAACCTCTTCGGCAAATACTTTTTTTTTTATACATTCGGCAAATACATTTTTTAATGTACTCTATATTACTTGTTTTTTTAATATACATATCTTTCTATTTTAGATAATTCTATTTAAAATATTATCAATTATTAAATATAAATACATATTTTAATGAAATAAAAATTCAAACATAATTCGTTGGATTAACTCCTTCCGTTAGATCCAACCTTATTGATTATATATTATTTATTGATTATTATGTTTTGAAGAACTAACTAAGAGTTATATAAATTGTAAAGGGTATATTTATACCCTTAATGATTTATGAATGATGTAATTTATTAAATTTTTTTGTTAACTATGATTTTTTAAAAAAAATCGACATGAAATATAAGAAATTACAGAGAGAAAGCAATTAATTGACTTTTTAAACCAACAGGTTGGCCAAAAAAAGAAACGCAAAAACAAAGGGGACACAGTACGTAGTTCATTTAATTTTTTTTTTGTTAGTCCACCCGGTATTTAGAACTTTACCCTGACTAATCTGGATTAGACCCGCATCGTGCAGTGAGTCTCCCAACAGAGATTTTCTACATACACAAGACTCAAATTCGATACCTTACTTAAGCAGAATCGAGCCGCTTACCATTTAGACCAACCTTATTGGTTAGTTCATTTAAACATTAGAGAGGCCTGCGCCTTATGTGGGTAGCAAAATCATCAAAGCGTAACGATGAAGCCCATCCCGCGTTACAAAGTATTGGGTTGGACCCCCATGTTTTATGCCCAGAACCCATGTGCTTTATGCAGGATTACGTGACACGTGGCGCCAAACTTAACACAGCCGTCATACCTGAAAAATCTACTTTTGAAGTGCCACGTGCCACCCTCCCTTAAACCAAGCTACTCCCACCCAAACCCAATACACGCGCCACCTTCTTCACCGTCTCATCTTCAATCACATACTTTACTAACAATGCCTTCATCACCAACTAGTCTGGATCCCTGAAATGACTTCGATGGGATCCACATGTTCTGTCTTCACCTATTATCCCCATTATCTCAACACACCACTGCAGCAGGTATTTAGTTTCTCTCAGACTCTCACAAGTCACTGGTTTCATCTCTCATGTTAGCATTGGCATTTGCATGAATCACCAGCAAGTCATTCACGCGTCTACATAACAGGACTCATCGCGTTTATTAAACAATAAAAACTAAATATATTTTCTCATATGAATACAAGATTAAAATTACCAGATAATTTTGCGATGAGTGTGTCAATATATGCTGTTTTACTGCTTTCATGCGATATATATATTCGCGATGATTCATTATGTGTATATCAGTCGGCAATCACTTGACCTGACAATGGACTAATACATGTGCTCGCCTCCGGAGAGTCCCACCGTGAACCGCCACTGGTACTTGCAAAGCAAAGTTGGAATTTTTTTGCCTTTGGCAACATTTATTACACCATGCTGAAGTGAATCTAAATTTTATACACAAACACGACAATATTTTTTTAAAAAAAAAAAAAAAGGAAAACTCATGCAATCTGTCCAAGATTTCCATGCCCTTGCGGCGGCTGTCCGGCTTTCATGAACAGATCATACCAAAATTCCATTTCTTCACTGACCTTGTTAGATCTATGGCCGCCTAGGGTTTCCCCAGATGCATCATAAGAATGTGCACCATGATTAACTCCTGAATCTACAGTGGCCACACATCTCCTTGGTGCTAAACCCTCATTGGCACTACTCATCAGAACTTTGCCAGTGAAACCAAGATGAGCAGCACTTGATGATTCTGCGGCTACTACTAACTGTGGCGTGGGCGGCATCAGTTCTTTGCTTGAAGATGCTTGTCTCCAAGAGGACGACACACTTGCATTACTCACCTGGCATGTTTCCACCCTCTTCTTTAAGTGGGTGTGCCAAAAATTCTTTATTTCATTATCTGTTCGTCCTGGTAATCTCGCCGCTATAGCAGACCATCTGAGCGCAAAGAAAGGCAAATACCGTTTACTCAAATATTTGGTTACCCACCCCATTATGTACTAGAACGAGCAATTCAAAAGACTAAAAGCCTCTCAGCATAATAAGAAACTGTATATTACCCACCTATTTCCCAGAATCTGATGCAGCTTGAGGATGGTTTCTTCTTCTTCCTTGCTGAATTTCCCTCGTTTTATATCTGGTCTCAAGTAATTTATCCATCGAAGCCTGCAGCTCTTTCCACACCTCAATAAACCTGCTTCATACAGTTCAGAGGTAAAGCCAGCATTTGAATACACTGATCAATGAAACACTTGCATCGTATCCCGGTAGTACTATAGTGTTCGTTGAGTGACCAGGTTAAAGAAACTTATTTCCGGACATGGAATTATATATGATGGTTTAGAATATAGATATGGAGAAAGGAATAATTGATTTGAGCTCACCAGCCTGTTTAGGAAGAGCCCGCCAGTTTCCATGGCCGTGTCGTTGAATATAAGAGATCAAAATCTGATCTTCTTCAGGTGTCCACGGGCCCTTCTTCAATCCCATTTTCTCACAACAGGGAGTCCTCGTCATCGTCAGAACCCAGCTCTGCAATAACTTGCTTGATGAAGAACTGGCAGGCCAGGCTAGGCAGTGGGTCGTGCTATAGGTAACTCTCCCTCTGAGTTAATAATGAACAGATCGATACGGTCCAAATAAATTGCATGGTTTTCAAATCCCAATAGTACTACTTTATGCGGGGTTTTCAACTGTGGCTACTCTTTTTCTAAAATTAAAGCAGGCAAATTTGAAGACATGGCGATCACGAGCGAGATGATGGGCCCCCACCCGAAGAAAGTGATGACGCCGACCCTTATAAGTTATAACTGCATATGGATGAATAATGAAGTTGGGACAGAGAGTAAAAGCGTTTTGTGATTTGTGAGTATAGCTCGTACCTGTGTTGGAGGCTCATCCTCAACTTCTCGGTTGCTTCGCTCTAATAGTGAAGGCTCCTATAAAGCCTAAAGTAATTATATTTTTTGGTGCAGAGGTCAAAAGAAGTATGCGCTTCGCCCAAAATGGACTCCTTCATGTCCCCCTCTTCTGCCGCCGCCCCTTCCCCATTATCATCATCCACTGTTTTCTGCTGTTTTATTTTATTTATACATATATATATAACTATGCATGAAGGGGAAAACAAAGAAATGAAGGGTGAGGGTTAACACACTAACAGTAACAAGGTGTGTTCAAGTATATAGGGTTAAACTGCAAATTTAGCCCGAATTATTCCGAGGCTCCACTGGTATCTTTAACTTTTAAAAGGCACAATGTTATCCCAAGAGTGGCTTAAAAACAGCCTCCACAAACAAAATGACCAGACAACGTTAAATACATCATACGGGCCCCCCACACAAAAATGCCACGTAAGTGCCGACCTGAATTTGGGAGCTGTGATGTGCTGAGAGACCTGGCAAAAAGCATACAAGTGCCACGAACAGGTTTCTCTACTAAGCTTTGCTTTTTGGTTTCCCCCCCCCCCTCTAAATGTTTGAGGGTACGGTCAGGGAGAGTTAAGCATGTTTAAACAGTCCAAATTTGATCTTAATGGTTTATATTTGATTTTTTCAAAGATTATATTTAATAAAACTTAATTCAATAGGTATAAAATTTAAAATAAAAATAACCTCTTAATTATTATTTTTTAAAAATATATTGTATATAAAAATCACTATTTAAAAAAAATCAAATCTAAACTGTGCATGTAAAATTTAAACCGCCCAAAGATGTGTAGCTCTCAGCTGTTAAATAAAACAAAGTGCAACGGAGTTGGAAGCAATGGCAACAGAATCAGACGACGGAGGTAATGGAGTCACAGCACGCTGTGAGGGTGAGAAAGAGATTTTGGCAAGCAAATGCCGCCTTTCAGGGCCATTGGTCGAGAGAGAAACAACAGCACTGCAAGTTGAAGTTCTGATGCAAACGCAGTGGAGAAAGTTTTTCTGTTCTACTATTTTTTACAAAAATAAATTATATATAATGAATGCCACGTAGACACCCTATTTTGATCAAATGTTGCTCACAAGGATCAAACGTGCCCAGTACATCAACTGGGGGGATTTTACTATTTTTGAAACTCCAGTGGGGACATTTTGCCCCTTTTAAAAGTTAACAATATGAGCTGTGCTTCTTCTTCACTCGGAGAAATTTCCATTTTTTTCAACCTTTTGGTGCGTTGCTGATAATATAAATGGCAACTAATTAAATGCGGATGGATTTTTTCCTTCCATATCTATGATCGAATTATTTGTTAAAATATGAGCCAGCTTAGATGCAGAAAATATTCACCTTTATATCATGCGATGTGTCACTGTTATTGTTAAAGAATATATAATTAAAAAACCATGATGAGCAGAGACGAAAACTGAAAGCACTTGATTCTTTCAATAGATGTAGAAATGTGGGAGGAGGAGAAAAAAGAGAAGTTGCAACTGGCGGAAGGAATTTTATATAGGAGCTCCCATCAGGATCCAAGGAAAAGATTTTTTTTTATTTTTTTGATTTGATATGAAAATGAAGAAGCATGTCGGAAAGGGGCAGTGTGTTTAAAGAAAAAGGCGTGCTTTGAAGGTTGATGAGAAAAAATTCAAAACATGTGGTTGAAAAGGGGGACTCAGAGAAGCCCAGATTTGTGAGTAGTGGTCGTGTGTCGGCAACACTGACTAATGAAAAAGGAAGCAAGTGGTATTACAGCGCGGAGTGTTGGAAAAATAGTAGCATGGCCAGATCTTCCTCTCATCGACCCGTATCTTCCAGCACAGTTCCCCCCATCATAGCCCACGTTGACTCTCTTACGCACTTGCATCATCATGCCTTTCTACCGCCAAATTATATACTGCCATAGCATTGTTTAATAAAGTCAGAATCCTACGAATATTCCACTAAATGATGAATCCTCACGAACATTGAATTTGGCTAAACTCAAAAAAGGTATCACGCATAGGTGATTTGACGAGATGGCGCAGGAAACATCTGAGAAGCTACCAGTTCAGTTCAGTTCAGTTCAGGAGGAAGCTTATTTTCCATCGGCTGTTTCCAAGTGTGGCCCATTAAATCATAGAAGGAATATCGTAATCTATATGTACAGTGCTCAGGTGATTTGATGGAAGGTTGCGTCGAAGAAATTAGAGTGAGTTGGGGTGGCGGATATAGATGCAATTGCATTGCATGCTCGCTTTGGGAGTTGATGGTGGAATGAACAAGAGAGTTTGGTGAGATGTGGCCGCTTTGGGATCTGACCCCAACAAGTTAAGGGGAATCCAAAAATCGGCTATTTGAGCCGGGCTGCTCCAAAAAACAACCGCTGCCAGCCAACACAGGCATTGCTTTTGGGTTTTTAACAAACACATTGCATAAAAAACAAGATAGCCCAATAAAAATTAAAGGCCGCCTTCTATGCGTTTATACTGAAGCCCTCTTTCACAGTCATTGGGCCACAATAGTTATCTCCTAAGAGAGATTTCTTTCGAAATTCAGAAATACATAAATTATCAAATGACTTGGGTTTGGCGGACCCGATTGTTCATCAAATGAGATTGCGTACTCCTCGAACATAATATATAATTTAGATAAAGCTGTCTGGTTTAAAGACTACAAAAGTGTACTCCTATACATATGAAGCTTACTGGAGCTTCTTGTGGTGGTATTAAAAGCTAAAGCAGTAACTTAGGAAAACATATAATAATTATTGTAATTACATAACTAGATTCTTTAACTTAATTAACTTGATTTATAAGAATAACTTTAGCTTTAGAGCTGCGTATCCCACGTGGCTAGGGCCAAGGGGGACCAACAAACATTGACCCATAAATCATATGGGCCTCAAGACATGGCCCACGGGCTTTCATTTTATCCATTTGAAATTCATCACCGCCTTTCCTATTTCTTGCTTTTCCCTCCCACCCCACAAACGGTGTTTGTGGTTCAACCTCAATTTTTAATGGCAAAGACAAAAACAACAACTGCCAATAGCTAAACAGTGACCAGGATTACCAGGAATTTTCTTTATGAGAAAGGCGTCGCTTAGTAGGAGTTGAGTTTGTCGTTTTTATTTCTTTCCTATGTATCCCCCGCCGGTTACCAAGATTATGATTCAAATAGCTCACGGTAAAATTTTAAAAAAACACTGTCATAGGAAATCAATTAAAAACTTATAATTTCAATTCTCCATCATTTTATCAAACTCACTGAAATCTTTCCCTCCATCAATTTCACTGTCTTCAGACCAAACAAATTAAGAAACATTTTTTATTAAGAATTATTTTCTTCCATTTGCTAAATAAAAAGGGAATTTGTTTCTTCCATACTATTAAAAAAAACTTGTTTTATTTCAATATTTGCGTCCGTGCATTTTGAGAATATAAATAGCAATTCTTTTTAGGGAAAATAACTCATAAATACCTCATTAAAAATTTATGTATCAAATGGGGCATGAGGGAAGATCTTTTGCATAAAAAGAAAGATTGTTTGAATACAAGAGAAACTCTTTTACACACGGGGAATATTGTTTACGCACAAAGGTTATATTTAGTAAATAATTTTCCAATGAGGTATTTATGGACAATTTTTCCTTTGTTTTATTCTCATAAAATAAATTCTAAAATAAAATATGTTCTTAATATATATTCATATTTATTAAAAACAATAACTTATTTTATTGTGATTTTTAAAATGCAAATAACACTTTATTTTATTTCAGAATATTTAATAATTGGTCTACTGAGTAGTATATTTTCGATATTTGCCGGCCTTTGACAAAGGTTGGGATAAGTGACAAAAGAAAATGGTGCAATCTTGTTTTTGTCAGAGAGAGAGAGAGAGCATTAAAAATGGCTGCCAAAAAAAAAAAATAGTAGCAATATATAATACAGATAGAGAGAAACAAGGTAACTGGATCCTATATATATGAGTACACATTAGCTAACTATATGAAGGAGAGTCAGTTTAAATGGAAAAATGAGGGAAGTATGTGTTAAATTGTGATGTTGCAAAGGAAGGTGAGGGCAATAAGTTGTGACCAAACCAACTTCATAGTGCTCTTACTGATCTGCTTTAACCGCACTTACATACATTTTGACCATCATGCCTCGCCACTCACCACCACCCCTTTACTCTTCCGTCTCTTCTTTTTTCATCACAATAATGAGAAATCACTATATATGCTGGTAATTATACGGTAGAGGAGTAAGAAGTAATAAAGCTTATTCACATGTATTATTGTTAGGGGAACGAAGAGCGTAATGTATGGGAGCAGGAGCAGCTAGCTTTCCAAGGTGCGCATTCACTATTTATTGCCAAAGCCTTCATCATGGACTCTTGTGAAGGCAGAATACAAGCTATAATAGCAACCATCATGGTTGCTCACCTACTTTTTTTTTTTTTTTTTTTTTACTTCAGGTATCCAACGGAATGAGTCAGATAACTAATCCCTTATATATTATCGGGTCTAAAATGGGGACGACCTTCCTAAACAAATTTTCTTCATACATGCCGCTCCAAGGATCGAATCCGGGATTAAAACATTTAAGGAAACACAAGCCGCTTACCACTTACGCTAACCCTTGCTTCACCAAAATTAAACTATATCATTCCATTCCGAATTTGAGTTTGGATAGCTTCCATAAGTGTTTTTCAATCGTGATTTACGGAATACGAGGTAGTTTTTATGGTCTACGAGTTATCTTTTACGGCCTACGAAGTAAATATGTGAAAGAATTTTATCTCAATTTACGTTAATCGAACTTATACATAAGCATAAATCCAACCAAAAAAATCTAGTATTTACAGCTTCCTGCCCTCTTTAATCTCATGCAACCCTAGTACTTTAAGAAACACTGGGAGAGTTAAGTGTGTGGCCCACTTGCCCGTAGAGCCCACTCACCCTCTCCACCACAAGTATTCAACCTCGATCACTCTATATTCAGCCTCGATTTTTATATTACCCTCTATATGTTGCCCCAGTTTGCATGTTGCGATTTGGAGGTTTCCAACTGAAGATACAGTATTGTTTGGAACATTGGAAATGGATTCTTTAGGCTACTTGTGTATCAAAAAGGTTGCACCTGAACTTTCATACTACAGACTAACAGAATAATTATTATTATTATTATTATTTTATTACAACGATGGCACTGGTCAAATTTATGAGAGGAGAGTAAGTGGTTTAAGGTCACTTTAATGACCACTGCACCACTAGGCACTAGATAAATTAATGATTATTTAATTGCTCCTCATAAATTAAGTTTTTATCCTCAAATTAAACCTTAATCCTGTAAGTGTTTGCTCTTCCCATATAATTTAATAACTAGGGAAAGTTCTCAAAAATAATAAATTTTTTATCATTTTTTTAAGTTTTCCTTTCTAATAACAAGTGTTTACTCTTCCCATATAATTTAATAATGGTAAAAGGGTGGGGGTGGTTGATGTGTCTTTCTTACTACCCCTACTACTATCCTTAATTTTGGAGGTATTTCTAAATGTATTTTTCTTGATTCTTTAGATTATTATATTTTATATAAAATGGGTGATATTTTGATATTGTATGAGCAAATAACTGAGTTGTTTTTAATTTTTTACGATTTTTCAAAGACTTGATACTCTAAATCAAAAAGAAATTACACACTTTTGAACTCTTAATTTTTTTAAAAATAATAAAAAATTGAAAACAGCTCCATTATTTACACATGAGATATCAAGATGTCACTTATTTCGTTTAACATATAGTAATCCAAAGAACCATGAATAATATATCTGGGAAGGTCTTCAAAAATTAAGGGGTAGTAGAAAAGGCACACCATCCCCCATGGTAAAATTGGAAGAACATTTTGTAACCCTCCCCTACCTAATGAAAAATCACATAAAGAAAGCAATGTAGTCAAAGATATAAATAAATTACATCTCCTAAAATTGAAAGATATGTTACTGGAAGGAAATATAATTACTTAATCGGAGAATTATGATTACTTAATTAGTAAATCATGAAGAAATATAAAAAGGAAGAGTAAAATAATCTAAACTTAACAACTCATCTATTAAAATGTTACATAAACCTCCCTTGTATTTTTTTAAATTATATTTTCATTCATCAAAATTGTTGTTGATTGTCGAGTTTGAATTTAGACTTTTGTTTTATTAATATACCTCTCTTTAACATTAGAATTATTTAAACACACACATATATAGGCCTAAAAAAAATTTTGTGCCGCCAAATCTTTATTCTAATAGATTTTCTAATACGTTAACAATTTATTAAATTTGAGATTATAAAATTTATAATTTTGATTTTTCACCATTTTATTGAAATTTATATGTTTTTAGTTTCTTGAATGACTAAAAATACATATCAAACACATTTATTTTTATCAAAATAATAAACTATATAGGTTTGAAATATTGTATAAGTCATTTAAATTTATAATTTCATCTTCTCTACAAACATTTAAAAAAAATTACTTGAATCTTTAAAAGTTTGTGGTATTTACTTTACAAGATGTCAATTAAAATTTGGGATTTAGTATTAAGAGTAAATTAGTCACTAAATTTTATTTTTTATATAAATTTTAATTAAAAACAAATTTTTAGAATTTTTTAGAATATTCTTAATGGAGTTAATGATTTGGACTTAAGGCCTTGTTTGGTACGAAGCATTAGAGCTAGGGACTGATATTAGATCAGGGATTGGAACAAAATATATCGTTTGGTATGAGGGACTACAAATAACTAGGGATTAGGAGTACCACGAAAGTGGGATTGCTGTAAAGACACCTCCCCTAGTATTGTGTTTTCAATCCCGGGACTGTGAAATTGTAGAGACAAAAATATCCTTGATTAATATATCTTCAAACAAAAATAACCCCTATAATTTTAACCTATAATCCATCTCTCTCACCTAATTACATAAACAGGGAGCTTCTTTTCTTCTGTAGCCACATTGGTTTCTTCATCGGCACTTGAAACTTGAACCTATCCTATTGAATTTGTAGAGCTAGATAGAGGCACAAGAGATAATCTTCGGTTGCTTGTGTTGTTCATGTACTGTCTGATACGGTGGTGGAAGAAGTAGAAGTGACACCGACGGTATCCTCTTGAATCGTTCTAGATTTATCTGTTTGATGGAGATGAACCAGAGAGGTGTAAAGCCCATTTTCGTTTTCAATGAGCTCATCATGCAATCCCATTTCTATGAGGCTACCGTTTTGAAGGACGACAATAACGTTGGCATTATGAATGGTTGATAGGCGGTGAGCGACAATGATGGTGGTGCGTCCAACAACTCCGTTGTCTAGAGCTTCTTGGACAACTCATTCCGATTCATTGTCTAGAGCATTTTTTGCTTCATCGAGAAGGAGGATTCATGGTTTTTTTATCAATGCTCGTGTAATAGCAATCCTTTGTTATTGGGATTTTGGGTATGAGTATTTAGGTCTTTTTATAATTAGTGGCTATTTATTAAATAAAATTAATGAAATTATTTCCTCCAACTATTATTTCGTACCAAACATATTTTTAAGCATCAATCCCAGTTCTAGCCCCAGTCATAATCTCAATCATAATCTATCGAAATTCAGTACCACGTACAAAGCAAGGTCTAAGTGCATGTTTTCAAAATAGAGGGGATGTTCATTTAATTAAGGCAAAAAAGAAGGATGCTTAGAGTATTTTACTCAAAAAAATAAATTATGGAATAATCAATGATAAATTGTATTTATTGATTAATGGATGGATTTGTTTTCTTATGATCTGGATATTACAAGTTTTTAATAATAAAATTGATGATTGATTGGTTAAATTAATTGATTGATGATTGATATGGTCGGCAACCAACAAAAGAAAAGATTGATTATTGATATCTCCTTCCTCTATTTTTCCCAAGGTAATTAAATTTGAACTGGTCAGTGTACCGGATCAAATGTCAGTGGGTCAGACCGAAATCAAACCGGGGCTGACCTAAGGCTAAACCAATGAGAAATTGAAGATTTTAGGATTATTAACATGAAATTCTAGAGATTTTTTTAAAAATGATTTTTTTAAAAAAATAAAATAAAAAACTTGGACCAGACCAGTTTATCGATTGACCGGTTTCTAGTCCGGGGTATATAACTATGATTTTTCCTTCACTTCCCTCTTTATCCAAACCTAACTTAATAATATTGCAAGTGTGTGTCTAGATGACATAAAAAAAAAACATTTTTGGAGTTTAAAATCATTGTTTGGTAAAAAATGACCCAAATACTGGAAAGAAAAAGTCAGAAGCACTTTGTTCTCCAAACTCATTATTTTGTTGTAAGACAACTGTTTTTCTCCCAAATCTCTTTTTTCCCTAGAAAACCATAATTTTCCTCAAACTATGGTTTTCCTATAAACTATTATTTCTATATTTTCAGAAATTATTTTCTAAAATATATTATCTGAAATTATTTTTTTTAATAAGTTATTCTTCAAAAATTAATTAAAAAAACAAACAAGGAATAAATTTGAGTACAAACACACAGTATTCAATAACCTGTATGACTCTGTCTGTGTCTCTGGGAAACAATCGGGCGACTCTTGTATTGAACCTATTCGGATTAGTCTATGAAATCGTTCACTTCAATGACGCTTAAAATCAATCGTATCGATAAAAGAAGAGATACTTTTTATCAATAGCAACATCCTTTAGTTTTTTTATTGGTGAAAATACCTATCACAAATATATATTATAAGAATTACAAGGGATTAAAAAGTAAACGTGCGAGCAAAAAAGGACTTTCATGAAAATGTGAATCAAAATTTTTATTAATGACCGGTACTAATAAGTACATCAGAATTTAACAAGGCCACAAGGACTGCAATGAATTTTGCCAACCTAATACACTAGTGGCAGCTAATAAAGGAAAATGAAAGGAGCGGATTGCATGCCTTAAATTCAGAGACGGTGATTGGATATGGTAAGAGGAAAGAGGTAAAGAGAGTGGGAGGGAGGGAGGGATATTGGATTAGATAGGAACTAGGAAAGAGCAACAAAATTACCAGAGCCAGAATGTTGCTAAAGTTGGACAGTGAATTCCAACTTAATTAGCCTCTTTACTCATCACACCGCCACACTCTTCGACTCTCAAACAGAATCATCAAGCGCGCAGAGCCTCCCTCTGATCTGATCTGATCTGAGTCCGCACCCGTTCCACTTCCCTCCTGTCCTTTTGAGTTGTGTTGTCAGCATTAATGGTCCCTAATCCATCCTGACCGTTAGATCCCGCTCCTCTCCAGCCGCCCGATTCTCTCTCTTCCCTCTTTTCTCTCCTGTCTCTCCCCAGTTGCTCCCAATCTCGGAGCTCAACCCTAAGTCCCTCCTCCTCCTCCAGCCCACTATCTTGCGGATCCTCCTCTCCCCTCTCCCCTTCCCGATTCTGTCCCGCCGCTTTCTTGGATTCTTGTTCAAAATGTAAGTCAATCTGGCCTACACTTTTTGTTTATTTTTGTTACTTCCGAGAATGACGCAATTCCTTGCCGTAAAATTTCCTGGATCTTCTACTATCCTACCTAGATGGGAGATCAACTGACTTCATGCAAATTTCTTTGCCTGCCGAATCTTGGTTCGGCGCAATTGTGGCCGTTTCAATAGTATTTATCGAGACTATAATTTAACTTATCTTAATTATTCTCAACAAGTACGTATATGCTGGCCTCCGTGTCCAGTCTGGATGCTCCGTCTTAATTGTAGCTCTTGACGCGCAAATCTTTGTTTCTGAATGTTATTATGTGGTGATTTCCACTTAAGGCCTTGTTTGTTTACAGATTTGAGCTCCGAGATAGCATCAACCCGCTGGGATGGAACTCAAGGTCAGGTTATATGTTTGGATTCTGGAGTATAAGTTCAAAAAACTGGCTAACTGAACATGGTGACAAGATTTGGAGCGGATAGAGTCGAGTCTTGAATTTTCTGGGAGGGTTGAGTTTTGCACATCACTCGGGCAGGTTGATTGAATCTCTGGAGTTATTTTACTTGAGGTTCATTCTGGCGGGGAAGGGCCAAAGAGGAGAAGGGGAAGAGAGTTTCCTATTTTTGTTTGGCGATTTTTGGCTAGTTTCCCTAGTTAGTGGACCAGTAGACTTTGCTTGTAGTCCTGAACCGAATAGCAATGCTATGAGTGAAATCTGAACCATTTCTTCTTCTTAACTCAAGATTTACCTGTGATGGAAGCAAATGGAACCATTCATGATTGTAGCCTAGGAACAGTTAAAAGGGAAAAGAGAGAGATAGGGGACAAATCCATGGAGGATTTATCTAAATATGCTCATAGTCCTGCTCACTTGGCAGTTGCCAGGCGTGATCATGCAGCCCTACGGCAAATTGTTTCCACACTACCTCGACTTGCCAAGGCCGGTGAGGTCAAGACAGAAGCTGAATCTCTAGCTGCTGAGCTTCGAGCAGATGAAGTCTCTGCTGTTATTGACCGTCGTGATGTTCCTGGTAGGGAGACCCCTCTCCACCTTGCAGTACGTCTTAGGGATCCCATCTCAGCTGAGATTCTGATGGCTGCTGGTGCAGATTGGAGTCTGCAGAATGAGAACGGTTGGAGTGCTCTCCAGGAAGCAGTTTGCACTAGAGAAGAAGCAATTGCCATGATTATGGCACGGCATTATCAACCTTTGGCTTGGGCGAAGTGGTGTCGTAGGCTACCCCGCATTGTTGCATCAGCTGCTCGAATTCGTGACTTTTACATGGAAATAACTTTCCATTTTGAGAGCTCTGTTATTCCTTTTATTGGGCGCATAGCCCCGTCTGATACGTATCGCATTTGGAAACGAGGTGCTAATCTTCGAGCAGATATGACCCTTGCTGGATTTGATGGCTTCCGCATCCAACGGTCAGACCAGACATTTTTGTTCCTTGGAGAGGGATATACTTCAGATGATGGTAATGTAACTCTACCACCTGGTTCTTTGATTGTTCTTGCTCATAAGGAGAAGGAAATCACAAATACCTTGGAAGGAGCTGGCACACAACCAACGGAAGCTGAAGTTACTCATGAAGTTTCCCTTATGTCTCGAACAAATATGTATAGACCAGGTATCGATGTTACTCAGGCTGAGCTTGTTCCCCATTTGAATTGGAGGCGTCAAGAGAAGACTGAGATGGTTGGAAATTGGAAAGCTAAAGTTTTTGACATGCTTCATGTGATGGTGAGTGTCAAGTCAAGGCGGGTTCCCGGTGCTATGACAGATGAAGAGCTTTTTGCTGCAGATGATGAAGAAAGCATGGTCAATGGAGAACACAATGATGGATATGATGATGTATTGACTGCTGAGGAAAGAATGCAATTGGATTCTGCACTTCGTATGGGGAATTCTGATAATATTTGTGAAGATGAGGACCATGGATCATTCGATGGTCAAGAAAATGGTTCAGCTGTTTCCTATGAGAACTGTGAAGCCAATGGTGCGGCTAAAGAGAAGAAGAGCTGGTTTGGTTGGAACAAGAAAAACACTAAGAGTGGCAGTGATGACCCTGAAGATTCAAAAATTTTGAAGAAATTCTCAAAAATGGCCCCAGAAGGTAGCAACCAAAGACCAGGTGATCAACAAAAGCCAGCATCTGAGTTTCTGAAGGAGGATGCTGGAGATGCCAAGAAGGGAAAGGATAAAAACAGTAAGAAGAAGAAGAAGAAAGCAGTAATCAATGAGTCTAAGAATGAGAGCGAGTATAAAAAAGGATTGAGGCCTGTGTTGTGGTTGACACCCGACTTCCCTTTGAAAACAGATGAGCTCCTGCCACTTCTTGACATCTTAGCAAACAAGGTTAAGGCTGTTAGGAGACTCAGGGAACTTTTGACAACTAAACTTCCTCAAGGAACATTTCCTGTCAAGGTAATAATTTTTTTTGAATTTATTTATCATACAGTGGCTTTTCAGACACTGCGATTAGATCCCATATTATACTCATTTTTGTCTTCTTAGTAATGCTAAAATTCTAGTCTTATTTTTCTTAGAATAACATGAACTACCCCATTTAATTTCATAGTGCATATCTCCTCAGATGAAAATGCTAATTTCCTGCTGATGTTGTCAAGTTACATGCTGTCATAACTTTGATGAGAATTCTGACCAGCATGTCTCTATGTATAATGTGGCCACCATAATTGTGGTATCTATCCGTGACTTAATGATAAGTGTATTGTTGATTGTTGATCAAAGATATAGCTACTAATGACTTCTATTAAAGAGAAATTTTATTTGGTCTAGCAGACGTAGGGGCCGTTTAGTATGCAAGATAAAAATGAAATTGAAAAGTGAATTTGTGGTTTTGGAATGTCCTTGGTGTCCCTTAAAAAATAAGGAAAGCACAATTATTGATAACATGAAATAGTAGGCATTATATATATATATATATATATATATATATATATATATATTGATATGGAAAGGGAAGGTTCTTCCTTTCCCTCTACCAAACAACCCAAGAGTTTGGATATCATCAGTCAGACTAGTTCTACTATGGATAAGGTACATGTTGAATGGTTTAGGCAATTATGTTTTGAAGATACATGTAATGGTCATCAAATCTCTTCTGGTAATCTAAACAATACTCTTGACCATATTTTTGGGAATTAAAAAAAAAAGCGTTAACTGTAAATGTGTTTTGAACACGTCAGATTGCATGCACCTTAACTGTGGTATTTATACAAGACTTCATTGTGATTGTCTATTATTGATGGTGCTTTTTATGCTTTAAATGTGGCATATTCTGCATCCATCGGTATGCTTCAAAAGTTTCTGGTATTTGTTATAACCCCTCATCCACGATGCAGGTTGCCATTCCTATAGTCCCTACCATACGAGTGCTTGTTACTTTTACAAAATTTGAGGAACTTCAGCCGGCGGAGGAATTTTCCACCCCACTCTCCAGCCCAGCGCATTTCCAGGACGCCAAAGGGAAGGATTCAGAGGGGTCTACATCCTGGATTTCATGGATGAGAGGAAGTCGCGGTGGGCAGTCCAGTGACTCTGATAGTCACCGATATAAGGACGAAGTTGATCCTTTCAACATACCTTCAGACTACAAATGGGTAGATGCCAACGAGAAGAAGCGCCGTATGAAGGCCAAGAAAGCCAAAAGTAAGAAAAATAGGAAGCAACCAGGGACAGGGACAAAAAGTGGGGATGGAGTGCATCAGTCGGGTGAAGATGCGGAAGAATAATAAGAAACAGTGTACCGGTAATATTTTGCTTTGAACATTGTTGCGAGAAAGAAAAATAATTGTCTTTCTTTGTGCACAGCTGACCTTTTATTTTCCCCCCTTTCGTGATATTCGATTAATTATGATTATGAAGGCTTTGCCTTCTGGAAATTGTTGTATTGTCACCACGTGAAGTAAAATTGAAGAGCTAGTAGTCTCAGTCTATGGCACCTTCAATATTCTGGTTTTGTCTCATTTTCGTAGTTGCCAATATTGTACCTACGTCTATATCCTTGATTATCGATCTTAATCTTTTTGTGAGTTGAGTGCTGTTCTCTTTTTGGATGTGCAAAATTTGAGTATGTCACCACGGAGTAAATCGATCCTAAATATTGTACTTGATAATTATTCTATGTGGAGGATTTTTTACGATGATCCTTGTCGGAATTTGTTCGCTGGTACGGATGAAATAACCATACTTGCAGAATGGATATTTATTTCAAATTCTTTGTTCCATCATCCATGACCATGATATTTAATTTTAGGTGTTGCATTTCTTGGATGTATATATGTGTTCGACATGGCAGCCTTGATCGAAGGTGACGAACTGTAATAAAATGAGATTTCAAATTACCCTCGTTGGTTTTCGTCAGTTGAGTTGAAAATTTAAAACTATTATTCCTGTAAGGCCGGGAGGAAAAAAGCCTTACTCACATAATAACAGCCCGTACAAGTAGATTGGGCCAGCTTGATAGCAGTACGTACTCGTTTCACATAAATTGAATTATTGTTGGATTTGTAACAAAGAATTATTTTTTTTTGCCAGCTGTAACAAAGAATTATTATTGGATTGGTCATGCATCCTAATAATTGATTAAAAATAATTAAATGATTAGGCTGATTATTATGATGATTTTATTTCCTAAGTACATTATAATTATTAGACATGATTCCTGATTTACATTTAGTCATTTACTACATACTCCCTTGTATCTTTTTTTAGAAGGAAACCTTTTATTTTGAAAGAGTATACATAAAAAATAATGTAGAAAGATAATGAGTGATATATATTTAATGAGGGTAAAAATAAAAAGGCTAATTTAAAATTTCAGAGAAGTAAGATTTGTTTCTTATACTAAAAACTATCCATTAAAGAGAGAATGTTTTTTAAATTTTTATAAAAAAAAGATGGGAGGGAGTATATGAAATGAACTTGTAAGTCAAAAGTCAAAACTTAGACAAGATTTCTGGTGTTTGCTTTGCTTCAGTTGCATCTCATTGGATCTTCAAATTCATTCACGTTTCATCATTAAAACGCCCGTATCTTCCAATTTTTTTGTCAAAACAGCATTACGTTCAGTTTTAGTTCCCTCAGAAGAAAGGCCCCGAATATAGTATGTACGAACACTAAGTCAAAATTTTAAGAAATAATTTGGATCACTCTCATCAGAGATAAGGGTGCATTACTATTATTGATGTTATAAGAAAAGGCGTTGGCTGACCATAGACCTATTTACAAGAAGTCAGTCTACCAAAACCTGTCCTTGTTAACGCTCAAGTAGCCAGCCATGACCTTTCCGCCAGTATTCCTCATGCCATCTATAAGGAAGCACCAAGTGGACCCCAATGCCCCCGCAAAAAAATCCGAGTCAGCGGCCATCAAGAAATTCACCAACGGGTAATTAGTGCTCTTTTCCCTGCCCAAGCTCCTTTCGTACTCCGCCATTGACATGTTACTCCTCTCTTGCCTTCTAATCTTTGTATAGTAAAACTTCCAATGACCATATTCTCTGCTTTTGTCGATCACTTCCTGAATCCACGTTTACATCTTCATAATGTTAGGTCACATCTAATATCATCAAACTCACAAATATAGACAGCAACAAGCTTGGAACCTGCATCTCAGTAGAGAGCCAGACGCTGTCAAGGTTAGGGAATCTACTCTTAATCCGATCGGCAAGCTGCATGTACTCTTCAAATTCCACCACTTTCATTTCACACGCTTTGTCTCCCATCCTCACGTGCATGCTTAGAAGAGGCCTTGGCACCCATGCCTTGTGATTTGACCACACATAATCATCCATATCAGAACTTCGCTTCTCACTAGTATTCTGCACATAACCCAAAACCATTAGACATTACATTCAGAACTAGTCTTGATGAATACAGACAGGTTCGAGACCAATGTCAAGTACAAAAATTAATGAAAAGCTGACAGTGACAAGTGACAAACCTTTGGCCAGTCTCCTGGCAGACCGTCAAGAACCATTTTGGCAGCTAATTTACCAAATGCAGCATGCCGGGCCTCATTCAATAAATTGCACGTGTATTCTGTAGGGAACCTCATTAGGTAGCGTACTGCCTGCAAACATAATGAACAGAAACACCAATATTATGTAATGTATCAGTGCATGATTCCCGTAACCACTCGATCATGCAAGGAAGTTCTGAAGCGAAATAAGACTAGTCAGACCGAGAAAGGGATCGTGTACAATAACAACAACATTGGTTAATGGGGCTAGGTGTAAAAATAAAACGGAGAAATAACTCCACTCTGACCTGTGCTCTCCACCACCGTCTATCCATTTTTCTATGAGAAGCAAGTAGGCTGCCGTTTACTTCAGTTGTTGGTTGCAAATAGTTCCAAGGCTCACCCCATGTCCTGCAGCATAAATTGTCATCAGAAGAAAGTCAAACTTGTACAAATCGTGGCAGCAGTTGCAAGAGCCTGCCTGGGTGTTGGCCCAGCCCATATATGCTTTGATGTATAATTTTCTTTTTTGGTCACGATTCCCTTTCTCCGTGCCTCTTCACTTTTCAATAGTTCAAAAGCACGGTCGCGGCATTCTTGGGATGTTTCAGGTAAGAAGTAGCAACTCCAACTAGACCGGGAAGACCCTGCACACAGAAAAATATTGCTAGTTCATAGTATTGTCCAATTCGCTGCTTTTCATTCCTCAATACAGTCGAAGATAAAGCATTAGAGATGTATGACCATGCTATACCTTTGCAACCGTCATGGTCAGCCCTATTATAATAGTTGGTGACAAGGACTCTTCCTTCGCTGATTGCAATAGCAAGAAGTCCACACATTCCAGCAATCTGAGCGCCAATGCCAAACCCAGGTAACCTCTCCCAGTCAGCTACAAGGAACTTGACAGCTGGGTCCCTGCAGTTTACTGGATGCTGATGAATCCATAAGTCCCTTTGCACTTTTCTGGTCAAAGGATAGTTTTCTTCATCAGATCCTGCAATCTGTGGAAGTTTACCCCATGTTAACAAATCAAAATTACCCTTCCTTTTATGCCAAAATAAGTAGCAAAGTAGTCATGCTAAACTGATAGAGCTTTTGACTTCTGAACAGGGCAAAATCAAATGAAGGACATATTTTCCATGTAGGGTTTTGAGTCAGACAAATTATAAGAAACATACCCAGGGAGGATAAGTGACATCAGATGCAGCCTTGTGAGTAAAATATTGAATGTGCTCATTGTTTGCAGAAGCTGGGTAGGCAGGTAAGAATCCTTTCCAACTTGTCCATGGAGGGAAGCTTTCGTTTCCAGTACGCTTATCAAGGCGCTCATATAGCTTTGCCTTCACCTTGCAGTTTTCAAAATGAGGTGCGCCTGGCAAGCTGGACCCACTAATTCCAAGTTTCTGCAACTTCTCAAATGTCTCATTTGAAGATTTAGTCAACAGACCACTCCAAGCTGAATAAAGCAGAGACACTTTCTCATCGCTGTTTCTCTCTCCACTGATCTTCAAATCCGTTAATCTCTCTGTCTCTTTCAGTTTCAAATCACAGCCTGTAGTTGTAACCTCATCTAACAAAAAGAAAGAATATATATTCAGCCAGCAGTTCCATCCATCTCTACTCTATAATTAATTAAATCGCTGAGGCCCCGCATTATATTGATCTACTTCCCTGATTCTATAATTTTTATTTCTCATTATCACTTGGTAACTTGAAAGAATTTTGTAGATGGAAAAAAATGTACTAATGCTGTATAAGTAGGAGCCAAAAGTCAAATAAAGTACAGTAATTACTTGATCGAGTACCCTTAACGTAAAGCTTTAAAGTCCCTTCTAGTACAAGACTCAGATTATTCTCATCAAGTTTCCTTAATCAATCTTTGTTTTCACTCAACTTTGGAAAAGAGTAACAATCCATGATATCATCTGTTCAATCCCTAAAACAAAAGTGGAAGATCCCTGTTTTTCTATCTTCTTTTCGGCAAAACTTAAAAAACCAGTTGCAGAGTCTTTTTGTTTGAAAACCAAGCATATCCATAAGGATCGACAGAAATAACGAAGTAAAAACTGACTTACTTAAAACGCCGGAACTTGAATTAGCTGAGGACATGGACAAGAATGAAACGGGACCAATTTGAAAAGTGCCAAAGGAAGTAAGAGCAGCCATAAAGAAAGAGGTAAGGCAGACTCCGCAAAGAAATCCCACCACGCAAATTTGACATGGAAACGAGCTTCCCATTTGCAGAGCCTTCTGTGACACCACTTTCTCCAAAGACTTTTGATTTAATGCCTCCATTGTCAACTAATGCAGCACTTTTTTCTCGTAACTAACGAGTGTCTCGAGACAAAACTCACAGGACTCGTTCCTCCGACTCTTCAATTTTCAGTTCGACCAACTCAAGCTTCAATAATTTGCTTCTTCCAACCACTCCATCCCCAAGGACATGATACCTCATAAATCACGGGATTCTCAGCTTTCGCACCTCAAGTGCTTCGGAAATTTCGCGGCAAATAATTCCGTCTGCAGAAGATAAAAGACAGTTCTCAACAGAATCACTTAACGCTACACTCAAACACCTCAATATCAGAGAAAATTAAGACTAGAGCAGGAAATTCTCTTTGATTTATGGAGAAATGAAAACAGTAATTAAGCACGGAAAGCTGAATTCGGAGGTCTAATTCACCACTATCTTTAAGAAGCAAATTAAATGAGCAACAAGAAGAGAATTAGAAAAGGCCATGGCAGGAAAAGCCGCGACCTCTATCACAGGTTTTGAAAAGAGTACAGGCCTTATTGTTGTTGGAAGGCTGAAAATAAAGGTGGTCAGGAACGAGAAAGTGGGGAGAGAGAGAGAGAGAGAGAGAGAGAGAGAGAGAGAGAGCAGAAGGAGGAGAGATGATCAGGGGAAGAGGATAAGAATCTCTGGTCAGGACATGTTTGGGCAGGTAAATCAGATTTGTATGTGAGCCCTTTAGTAATTTTAAAATGACAAATGTGAAAATCAAGGAAGGGAAGAGACAAAGGTAGACGAATAGCGAGGAGGGGAAGGACTGGGGAAGGTGAAAGTGGGTTGGATTGTGACTTGTAGATGAGCTCAGACAATTCATGAACAAGGTGGTCATACCCTGACAATGAAGGCAAGGATAATCAACTTTGTCCCTTTGCTATTCCAAACTATTCTTTCACTCCATCACTCCATTACCTTTTTCATTATGAGTAATTCTGGTATCATACAATTAAACTCAACCAGGCCAGCCTTGGATAATTTTCCTTTGAATGAACAAAGCATTGGGCCAAGGGCAGTGAATGAATATCATTAGTATAGATGGATGCAAGTATTTAAAGTTATTGACTTTTTAGCAAAAGAAAAGAGTGTTTAAAACTCTGTCTTTTGTCTTTGTTTAAGGAAAATAAAGATGAGGATGTGTTGGCCTATTGTGTATGGGGGCTGGCTGAGATATTTTTCCCCCCTTTAAAAAAAGAGAGGGTGATTATTTTGAAGGAGTAGTTGGGTGAGTATCACAGTGTGCTTGTTGTAGGGGGCTATAGGAAAGCGGAAGAACAGAAGAGCAAGCGGGGCCAGGGCGTGAAGTGGACACGTGGAACAATGAAAGAGCGAGTTGGGGGGAGGGAATAAAGTTAATTGGAAACGAACATGAAGATGACAGGGTGTTTGGGATAATTTAATTTTAATTTATAAATATTTTTTATATAAATCGAGATAAAACTATTTATTCTAAATAAATATGGTAATTCTTATTTCAAACAAATATGATAATGATGATGTTAATAATAATTTGTACAAAGGCTTCCATATTGAGCTGAATTAAGCGGGCAAGCAAAATGAAATCATGTCAAGCCCTTGCCAGGCCTTACCTCTGCTGTTGTGCTGCAAATCTGTTTAAGTTTATTGTTTATTTAGAATAGTGATTGTGATTTTTTAAAGTAGTTTTTTAATCATAATTTACGGTATATGAGATAAGTATATGAAATAAATTTTATCTCAAATTATGTGAATAAACACTTTTAGATGGTTCCTAGAGCTATTCCAAACAAACACTTACTTGAAGTTCCTTATCATATATATATATATATATAGACACACACACACACATATATATATATATATATTTTTTTTTTCTCTCCCACGACTTATTTTAAATACTCCCTCTTATCCTGAATATATATAAAACATATTTGAAAAGTTAACAATAGGCATAAATATTAAATATAGTTTTCATATTTATCAAATTTTTTACCCCTATTAATTATTCTTGAATAATAATTAAGAAGGAGAAAGAATGCGGGAATCATATCATATTAATTAATTTTTTTTAATTTAATTAAATTAGATAAATATTTTCATATTAAAAAATAGAGGGAGGATCCTAAATCAAGATTAAAAAAGTTGCATTTGAAAAATACAGTCACCATTCCAACACAAGCTCAAAATTGCCACCATAACCATTCTATTAATTATTTAAATGGGTTGGCAGAATTATTGAGGATGAACTTCATGTCATTGGCTACTAGTCAGTGCATGTTTATTTTAATTTTTTAAAAGTGTTTTTATAATTTATAAGGTAAGTATGTAAGAAGAGTTTTATCTCAACTTATAAAAAATGACTTCTGAAAACATGATGTGGAGGTTTCCCAAACATACACTTAAAATTATTTAACTAGGCGTTCTACGAGCTCTCCAACTGTCGAGTTTGATAAATACCCCGTTCACTTCTAAATATAAGACAAAATTGATTTTTTTTAAAGATTAAGGAAGTTAATTAAATTACTTTAGAGTATTTATATTTTTGTTTTTTCTTCGAAACTAATTAATTTGACTAATAAAATGATATAAAATATAAGAATACATAACATATAATATAATTAAGTAATTTATTTAATTTATGTACTCTCTCCAAAAAAAATTAACTCCATCTCATATTTAAAATTGGAGGGACTAGTACATTCTGCACGTTGGCTTTATTTTTCTTATAAACATGTTACATTATTAAGATACATAAGATCCGAATCTTCATTTGATACGGATTACAACTATAAGCACAGGATCAAATGAAATTTGAGCCATTTAAATTTAATTTATGTAATTTTTTAAATAGTAGTTGTTTTCACAGAATAAAATTGTGTATAAGTAAAATTAATTAAAAAAAATCATTATACGGAGCATGGGATGTGATTCCCAGTCCCACAAAAACGGATAGTGCTAGATTTATCTCCACATAAAAAAAGGTGATCATACCATTATTCTTGCCGTGAAAATGGCAAATGGTGTTGGCTGAACAATGCCTTTAGCATTTGGCCAAAAAATAAAAAAATAATGCCTTTAGCAGGAAAAAAAATGTTTAAAAACCAAACTCATAAAATATTATAAAGGCTTATGGACTGTAGTTATTTCCTGCAAAACAAAATATTGTGTGCAGACTAACTTGTTTGTATTAAATAGTGTAAGTGTGAGTTTTAAGTAACCGTACTTTTAGAGTTAAAAGTTTCAAATTTAGAAACTAGCACTTGCAATCTTTCTCGTGTGTTAGATTATATTAAGGATTAATTTTTAGATAATAGCTTTTGGAAAAAAATAATAATAATAATTTTAAAGAATAGATTTTCAGCATAATAGATTTTGAAAAAAAATAATTTTGATAAAATGATAATGTTTGGATATTATTATTAGAATCACTTTTTTATTGTTAAATTATTAAAAATGACATTATCTTTTGTGATAATTGCATATAAAAGATAAGATGATACTTTATATATTTTTAACATTTAAATTTCATAATAAATACAAAAAATAAAATAAATTTTTTGTACAAAATTAAAATTATAATATTTATCAAGTATGTAACATGAAAAAAATTAGATCAAACGTGTGTGTGTGTGTGTGTGTGTGTGTGTGTGTGTGTGTGTGTGTGTGTGTGTGTGTGTGTGTGTGTGTGTGTGTGTGTGTGTGTGTGTGTGTGTGTGTGTGTGTGTGTGTGTGTGTGTGTGTGTGTGTGTGTGTGTGTGTGTGTTGTAAAAAATCATTTATAAATAGAAATTAAAAAGAGAAGAAAAGGAAAGAGATTATGAAAAGTGAAAAAAATAGTTTTTTATAAACATAATTTTAGATCCAAAATCATGGTTTGAGAGAAAAAAGTTAATTTGGAGCTTTTTCATGTGTTGGGTAATTTTCTCTCAAACCAATGAAATCATAGTTTTGTAAAAAAAAAATGCTTTTACTAAATTATCCAAACACACACTTAATTTGTCTTGCTTGAGTATGGCGCCTTTCCCTTGGTAAAATTAAAATTTCTTTTCACCACGTGATAATATATTAGCCCTTTTGCTAGGCCTAATTCTATAAATTTTTCTTATATTTTTAATTTTACCTTTTAATGATGATTTATTTATTTATTTTCTTTGGCCGAATGAGTTCTCTGTTTTGATTTAATGTTAATGCCGATATATGTGAATACAAATCACTGAAATAAACAAGGCTTGCATTTCATGGGTGGCATCCCTCGTTCTGAAGAATTGAAAATGTACCGACAGTACCGTGTAGTTTATGTAAAAATAGTATTATTTATTGGATAACCCTGAAAAGATATATTCGCATAGCTGTCCCCGCGATACAGCGAGAATGCTGCATTGCCTATATTTTAGTATGTCCTTAAAATAAGATACACCGCACGTTTATGTGTAACGCTTATAAAATATAAAGTAGTAGTAATAATAATAATAATAATAGAACATGTAGATCGAAGAAGATGGTTAAAAAAAATGTAGATCGAAGAAGCAAATAGTATATTAGTTTCGGTTTTAAATATAAGAATTAATTAATTTTTTAATAGATTAAAAATATTAATTAAATTATATATTTATTATTTTTTTACTAATTAATTTCTTTAACTTATAAAATGATATATAATTTAAAGATATATAATATAAATTATGATTTTATTTATTTATCTTCCTTTTACTCCCCTTTTAATAAAAAGTTAAATGATTTTTATATTTAAAAGCAAGGAGTAATAATTGCGAGGAAGCCTTAAATAAAGTTGATGGATCTGGTGGAAGAAAGCGCCAACAGCTTCCCTTAGAAATTAGTAATTAATTAATTAATTAGCTTCATTCCCAATGCTTCAACTGTGATACACCAACTACGTCGGTCAACGGTACAACACGAGCCCCGTATGAATTTTTCCTGTCTCTTAACGCCTCAACCCTACGCACTGCCCAGGCCTCCATGCTCAAGTGGCTCTTATTAAATTTCATTTAATAAGCTTTATTGCAATTATAGTTAAATTCGATTTGAGTATTTTTTTTTAATAAACTTCCTTCAATCTCAACAGAACTTACTTAGATATTACAAATTATTTTATAAATAATGAGCAGAAATTTTAGATGCAGTATGAAATGTATAAAAAAATCACATTATTTATAAATCAGGAATAATATTACTTCTCAAAAATAATATAACATCTCTCTCTTTCTTTCTTTCTTTTTTTTTTTTTGGGCTTGCGCTGAACATGTTAATTTTTCTCTTTCAAAATAAAGTATTGATTTGAAGTTGCATTTTCATGCACTGGACGTTTAAAATTTAAAATGCAAACTTATTTTAATTTTTGCATCTTTTTTCTAATCCATCATGCTTTATCCTAAACAAATATTTACATCAAATTAAATAATTCAGATATAATGCACAACTCATATTTGATAATAAACTAGGCGTGGACAACACAAAGTATTCCCTCCGATCCTTTTTATAAATAAATTTTATTTTTATTATGTAAAATAAATTGGCGGTTAAGATTAGTTAAAAATAATAATTATGTAAAAAATGTCATTTTTCTTTTAAATATACCCCTATTTATGAAAAAGAGCATAGGAGAGAGAATGAATAACAAATATGAGAGATAATATGTAATAAATGAGTAAATAAAAGAGAATTAGTGGTAAATCAGGGATAATTAATATAAATATGTATATTTAATAGGGATAAAAAAGAAAAAAAAAAGTTTAAATTTTAAGATATAAGGAAAAAGTTGCTTATAAAAAGTATTAACCCTAAGAGAGAGAAATTTTCTTATAAATAGGACACGAGGGAGTATAAAATATGAGTTGAGTAGTTGATGATTTATGCATAGGCAGCTTAATATGTTACTCACTCTTATCTTTTTTACAAGTAATTTTTATCTTTATTGCGTAAAATGAATTGACGGTTAAAATTAATTTAAAACAATAAATATATTAAAAATGTTATGTTTCTTCTAAATATACTTCTATTTATGAAAAGAGTATATAAGAGAGAATTAGTAACAAATATGAAAAAGAATGTGTAATAGATGAGTAGATAAAAGCAATGTGCAAAAAACCGAACTGGATCACCCGATTGGACAGGAAAACCGGTGAACCGGTCGATGGTTCGATCCAATTGGTGTGTTAAACCAGTGAACTAGTGGTCGGACCGGTACCTTTTTTTAAAATACATTTTTTCATTCATCTAACTAATATTTCACGCTATTTTTGAGGAAAAAAATGGAAGTTTGAAGACCAAGGTAAAGATAAAAGTAAGTAAAGAAAGAGCAAATATAAAAAAAAGATTTTGAGAGATTTAATAATTAATTAATTATAGGAAAGAAGATATCATTGCATAAGTACATGCATCGTAACTAATATTAATAAATTGTAAGCATTTTTTTAAAGATTTTTATTTTTATCTATAGAAGTTTAAAAAAAAATATATATATATATATATATATATATATATATATATATATATATATATTGCCACTAACAAATTGTAATATTTTAATATGACATGTCCAACTCCGGTTGATTCATTGATCCTTGAACCTGTACCGTGACTGGTTCATTGCCCGGTCCGGTTTTTTGTTCCTTGGATAAAAGAGAATTAGTGGTGAGTGAGGATAATAAATATAAAGATGTGTATCTAATAGGGGTAAAAAAGAAAAAAATAGTTTAACTTTTGTGATAAGAGAAAAAAATTACTTATAAAAATGATCAACCTCAAAAAAAAATTATTTATAAAAAAGACTGGAGGGCGTAGAAAATGATTATGGTCCTACCAAGTATTTACCACAAGACGTCTTTCAAAATTATATAAAACATGAACAACATAACTTTAAAAACGTCTCGTTCCCCTTTATTATTAGCTTAAGTAACGGATTTAGTTGGATTGTGGGTAATTTTGAAAAGTTGTAATTTCTAAACCACTTTGATATTTAACTAATGTTAACTAATTTTCATGATTTTAGGAAATTTGTTATGGAAGAGGATTGCTCGTGCATATCCCAATGATTGTAAAGGGGAGAGAGGATAGTAAAGGAGTGGGTCAACTGCAGTTGACGTAGCCTAATCCCATTTAATGGAAGTTCAGTTCCATCCAATTTTAAAGGAGCTTGTACAATGCAAGTGAGTGGGTCAATTAAATGGAGCACAAGGGCCCAACTTCGAAAGCCCATAACAAAAATCTCAACGGTCAAATTATTTGAAAGTCCTTCAAGACTGCTAGGTCCTGAAGCCTTTCTTGACCGTTCTGCTGTTCTTTCTTTCTTGTTTAGATGTAAAGGCACTTTACCGGAGCTATCAGCGCCTAATGATGGGGTGCTTTCTACCTTGTTTTGGTGCCTCCAAACGCCGCAAACACCTCCCTTCCCCTCACGCAACTCCTTCACCACATCAAGTATTCTCTCTTTCATTTCTTCCATTTTTCACATGATTTCTGTTCCATCCATGCCTCTCTCTCTCTCTCTCTATATATATATATATGCTTATTTTATTCAACTATATGGTTACAGACTCATGTAGCAGATGAAGATGTTAAGCGTCAACCCGCAGAGCACCAGATTCTTGAAGAACCCATTACTCACACACAATCAAAGTAAGCTAATGATACTGACCTGCTCACAGCCTATAGAATTCCTTTTTTCCCTGTGGAGCTCTCTCTTTTCCCTTTTTCTTCTCATTTAGCTGCTTGTTAATTTGTGCAGAATAAAACTTGAAAAGCAATCATCTGAGAGGGGGAAAAATAAAATTACGCATGACCTGAATGCCAATGCAAATGAAGAGTTATCTACCAAAGAGTTAAAAAAGTTGGAGGAAAATACTACAGAACCAGAGAAAACAGAGAATGAAGTAACTCCTCACATAAATTGTGGTCCCAAGGTCACTGCTGACAGCTTGAAGAATGAGAAGGAAGATGAACATGAAGAAGAGGACGAGGTTAATCGAAAATCGCTTCCCGCAGAATCTTCAGAGTCATTGTTCTCTCTATCCATTGATTCTAGAAAGCATGTTTCTGCAGCTGAAGAGGCCGAGTATGAAGTTGACAGTCCAATGCCACCTGGGGATGCTACCTCAAACAAAAACGAGGGATCTGGCTCGTTTGGGTCAAGCCACGACAGAGTTCAAGAAAAGCCCGTCAAAGCAGAGGAAGATCTTCCTCAAGGAATGCCTGTCAAAGTAAAGGATAGCCCAGATATGTTCATAATTAAACTTGAAGGGACATCAAAATGGAATGTAAAGAGGAAAGTGAACTTTTACTTGAAAGTAAATACCCATGAAGAGCCATCTGCCCAGCAAATAATACGGGATTCGAATAAAAACAAACAAGACCAAGACGAAACGCCTCAAGCAGGCGAATGCCTCAGTTCCGTAGCATCAGGAAAGTCATCTCACTTCTCTCGGTATAGATACCAAGATTGCTCCAACGAGGAATGCGAAGATTTTGATTTGGGTGAAAATGACTTTGGTGATAAATTCGTTAATGATGATGATGATGATGCTGAGAATGAGAATGAGGAGAGAGGCGAAGGCGACGGGGCAGTTAATCGGACGTGGATTCAAGAAGAGTCTTCGGAATCATTATTTTCTCTGTCCACTGATTCTAGAAAACAAGTTTCCGGAGCTGAAAAGGCGGAGAACGAAGTTAACAGTCCGATGCCAGTCCGTGGCACAGAATCTTTCGTGGGTAGCGGTGGAAGGATTCAAAATGTTTCCTCAGTACTGAATCCAATTGAAAATACAATTCAAGGGAGGGTGGAGAAAGCCACAGCAATGCAGCCACTGAAATACGAAAAGGACAACATCACTCCAGAGAAAGAAATCACGGGTATATCCAAGAGGAGCGGAGAGTGTGGTTTGAAGGTGTCAAATGATAAAGCAAGACACAAGAAGTTCGATGATGAAAATCAAGAAGAAATCGGAGTCGACACCAGCCTCTCGAGCTGGTTGGTCACTACACCCGACGCTAAGAATGGTACGAATTCTGTGGGAGCTTGCACACCTACAAGTAAAAGGAGTTCGGTATCACCGGTGAGTCATGAAGATAGGCCAATCCTTGGAGCGTTGAGCGTGGAAGAGCTGAGGAAGTTTTCCGCATCGAGCAAACCTTCGAGAAGGTCGAAAAGCCGAAGTCCAGATGAAACGCCGATCATAGGTACAGTTGGGAGCTACTGGAGTTATACAGGGCAGACCATAAATTCAGAGTCGCCAAGATCTTGGGGTCGAATCCAAAAGCAGAGAGGTACTCGTTAATTAGTAGTGTTGATAGTGGAAAAAGGGAGATCAAGATAATTCTGAATCTGATATCCTCTCATGATTTTGAGGCGACTATTGCTCAACTCACAGTTTGGTGGATCTCTGCGGACAATTCCAGAATTGGTTTCTTTAATCTTTATTTTTAGCTGGATCATGCATGATTATCTTTCGATGCGTTGTAAATTCTTTGGCGCTTTGATTGTGGGATGTTTATTCTGCAAATAAAACTGTGGCTCCAGGCTAAAATTTAAATTTTGGAATTTATAATATCATTGTTTGTCAAGGGTGAAGTGTGATTATAATTTTTTAATGCTTCCAGCTCTCCGTTATAATTTGTTCCAGGCTAAAATTCATGCATGATATGAGAATTTGATTTCTCATAAACACTCATTAGGGTGCATTAGCATGTATTTTGTAAATCTAAACTTTTTGACGGGCCAAACTTGTAAAATTGTTTTATAACAAGAAAGATTTAGCTTTTGTAAAAAATTGTTTACTTAAGCTTCACATCTTGGAGATTGACTTGCAACTTTGGCCATCTTGCTTCTATTTTTTTTCTTTGGTGACTGAAAATGTCCCGTGTTTGCACTTCTAGGTTCTAACGCACGTCCAATTGACCAATTCAACCTTAAAGGTAGAACAAATCCAACAAAATATCAATGAGACCTTCCAAATTCCCATTTTGAAACCAAATCAGAAAGTTCCTATGACAGTCAGAAAACATTTTTTTTTTAAAAAAAAAAATATATATATATATAACCTTATCTACAGCAAATGTCAGGAGTAACCCAAATCGGATAAGGAATAATAAATCAAAAGGGCAAGTCCAACATGTTATTCCTAGAAGCAGCAATACTAAATACCATCTATTACAAGTTTAGATAATTCTGCTGTCATACACTTTTCACCCGTTTGGAGGCTGGTGCACCCAACTGATGATAGCCCACCTCTTCTTCATTAGTAACTTCAGTTTCTTCCACCTCTTGCTTTGTGCAGGCATCCTCAGAACATTCCTCGCCCATGGTTGTTGCTTCTTGATCCTCATTTTTGGGGGAAGTTAATACCATGGGCTTGTCCGAGGAGGGGGATGATGTTTTGTGTTTGCTGTCCTCCATCTCTCTTTGTTTCTCAAACATCATCTGAAGACGTTTCCCTTGGTTTTCTATTTGAGTCTGCAACTTTCTTTGAATCTGCACAACAACTATAGCATCAGAATATGCCAAAATTTAAAGCTAGCCCCCCTTTAACCCAAGTCAGAAATATAGTTACAAGGTATACAGCCCTAAATTAAACTGTAAGAACCCCAGCCCGACCAGAAAATCTTGGATAGGATGTTCCCTTTTTTTTTTTTTGGCCAAAGGGTAGGATGATACTTAGAGTCACGAATATTTACAACACTTCCACAATCTAAATTCTAAACACAAGTAGCTTCATGCAGGCAAAAAGTAGTTTGATACACCTTTTCAACTAAGGTCCTGTGCTAACACATTCAAGTAGTTTGATTTCTAACAAAACCCATTTATTATGATCAATGGGGATGAGCAATCAATATTTGGCTTGTAATTTTAGTATGTAAAAAATTTTGGACCAGAAGAAGAACAAAGTGATCTTTAAGCACCTCAAGTTGTTCATGAAGCCGCTTCTGGAGTTCCATCTGCAACCGCAATGCTTCAGTAATCCCCACGCTACAGCAACCAAAATCCAAAATACGGTTTTGATCATTAATTGTTAAATTTAATGCAACTGAATCACATGGAGCAACTGTTGACATGGTGAATGGGAATAATAGGTATTATGGGTATTATTCCTATGGTAAAACTAGAACTTCTCAGGACCATTTTTCGGATACATGTGTTCTGTGCAACAGTATAAGATTATATTTAAAACACAAGTATTGCAATGAGATAATCAAATATACGTAATAAATTAAAGTAAATTTACATTCAGTAAGCAATGAACTCTGCTAGATGCATGCAAAAAGAGCAACAATCTCACTATAAATGAGATCAGTCAACAATTGTGGGTCACTATGATCGGACAAGATTCTAGACAAAGGAAATACTCACGCTGTCAAATCTGAAGATTTCATTTCTTTGGTTGATGTCAACTTGTTCTCAGAATCTCCTGCAGATAGGAAAGAGCAGTCCATTCATAAGTTGCATCTTGAGACAAAAGGGAATGTCTGTATATATAATGTGAGAGAGGACAACTTATATTAAACAGTGGAGTTGTTATATAAACACATGCACATACCTCCTGATGATTCGGGTTTGAATCTGGCTGTTCTATACTTCTGAAATTAAAATAACAAGCAATTCATGAAAACACCTTTAGAAAAGACAACAAAGAGGGGCTGGTTTAGTGTAGCTATCTATGCCAATGATAATACAGCTAAAGAGAAGAGGAATTAAAAAGAAAAAAAAAAAGCTCTACCTGTAGATGACTTTTCACATGATAGATAGTAAGACCCTCAACTTTCATTAGGTTCAAAACACCCTTGGGAGTAGCCTCTGCATGTTAAAATGGGACCATGTAAAACATCAATGCCTATGAGAAGCTCAAGAAGTTTGAGAGCAAATAGAAGGAAACATACTCTCGCTGCCACCAAGCTTATTCACCGCTTCCACGAAAGCTTCATGAAGTTCTGGAGTCCAACGCATTCTAGGCTTACTTTGTTGTGCATTTGACGCTGAAGTAGGAGAAACATTAACTTCTCCAGATGGTGCATGCTGCTGCTTGGCGGTGTAGGTCTCCTGCATCAAGAAATTAGGATATGCTTCAGCATCTTATATATTAGAAAGAGAAGTAACTAAAAGAAATCTGGGGCCAATGTTAATGTACACGATAAAAAGATATTTTGAACTATTGGGAACCAAGGAAACATAAAGGGAAGAGAAAATGCACTATGACTATTACACAAAAATGAAATGCGTATAATAACGAAACAAATTGCAAATAGAAATAAGCACCTTTAAGCTTCTAAACACATCATACTTATCTACATGCTGAAAGATGTAAAAGGAAGGGAAGAATGGAGAGAACCGCATGGCATGCTTTATTGAACTGCAATTTTGCCCATGACTGCTCAAGAGTTACACACATATCACTTAAGGTATTTAGCATCTACAAGAGGGGAAGAGCATCAAAATTGACTATATTTTTTTTTAATCTATCACAAAATAGCTCACGTGTGGAAACTACAGCGATCAGACCGTAGAAAGGCATCTGTTCTCAAAGTTTAGTTTGAGAAGCAAACCTTTGATTTTGAATCTGGTACATTATCGTCAACTAGAAGCTGGTTCCAGTTTGGATGAGGAGATTCATCAACTGATATTAACTGATCTACCCACTCCGCAAAATCAGATTTTTTGGTGTTGTCATCGGACATATAACAAGAACTACTTTCCATCTGATCATTCTGGACAGAATCATTTACAGAGAGATTAAGAATATCATGAAAGGGATCTGGTCCCCAGGAAATATCATCACTTTCCGGGGGTTGAGAAATGAATGCTGCCGAATGTATTTCCGGACGAGAAGAATGTGAAGGTGGGAAAGATGCATCTTCCCCACTGTGAGTAAGGGAAGCTCCTAGCCGGGGCATCACATCATCTCTTCTCAATGTCTTAGAAATGAAGGGATAATCTTGATAGTGCTTATCATGTTGTGAAATTGGGGATAAAGATATGCCATTCAGGCATTTAGAATGTGATGAAAACATGTGCTCACCACTTCTGAGGTTGGAATTTGATGAAGCAGCCTGCACTGAGGCAGGATTTGCATTCAGGTCTCGTGCAGTAGAGGAAAAAGAATCTAGAGGTTTCATATATTTGTCTTCAATACGAGTGGGAAGAAGAGGAAAAGATGAAGACATTACCCTGAAGTCTCCCAAGTGACCAGCTTTGTCTGACCTGATGTGAAAAGCAAGTAGAGTGTCAGTACTCAACCACTAATAACAAAATATATAGTAATTCCATCATGAGCCTGTTTTATTAATGTCACTAATCATGAGCATAGATTGTGGTGTCTCTGAATAAAACAACACCAGGAAACAGATACAGATAATGATGGTTAGCCTATAATGTATTTGCAATACTTCTGATGATATTAAGCCCAAATATGCAATTAATGCAGAAGTCCGAATATACAATACTTCTGAATTTGTAAATATACAGAGGTAAAAAGGAGTACTCATAGGTCGGCAGAAAAAAAAAATGAATAGCTGTATACTGCACAACACAAATTATCAACAAATTCTTTGCTGGAGTCAACCAGGAATAGCAAAGTAATATTGTGTCACCCACGGTACAACATTCAAGTGCATGGTAAGCTTGAAAAAAATTATTGAAGGAAAGACAAAACTATGTTTGTTTGTTTGTTTTTATCTGGGTTTGGTAAACGAACAGTGCCCAATAAGAATATCAGCCAACTTTGAGCAGGAGTCAATAGGAGATATTAAAAAGCTGAATCCATTTCTAGCGAAAGACTAAAGGTGTTTTGAGGAAGAAAGGTTTCATTTGGCTTGAAGTATGGAGCAGAAGCTGGTCAAGCCCAAAATAATTCGATAACGATTTTCGAGCATAAGCTTCTAACGAGATAAATGGACTGAATCCCGGCACCCAACTCAATTTATTCCTTACCAAAACTTTTTAATACATTAAAAAAAAAAAAAAGGAATGGAGTCAGAGCCAATACGATAGGGAGACGAGGAGCGGTGATATAGAAAAGGGGTGCGCGAACCGTTAGAGTTAAATCATGCAGTTACCAGTCTTGAACACAAGATACTTAAGCCTTCATTTCCACGAGGGCCATCCCGACGGAATTCTCCATCTGTTACAATTATCCAATTTAAGATCTTCCAGAACACCAGTAAACAAAAAGATACGCCCACCCACAATCCATGCAATCATTTTCTTTTTCTTTTTTTGTTTTATTACGAAAGAAGCAGAGCCACTGCTTCGCTAAACACATCAGAACCAGCAAAACAAAAGTGTTTATCAAGCGAGGAAGGAACGCAACAGAATAATGCTTATTTATCGAGCCCTATCAATGATCCTTTAGGTGACTCGATTCAGAGAAAAGCAAAACAGATTAAGATCCACAGTACAGAATCAAGCAAATTACAAAAAAAAAAAAAAAAAACAACAACAACAGAGTAATACAAGGAATAGAAGTTTCCATGGTGTATTGAAAACCCAAAATATCTCAATTAAAGCAAAAAAAGAAGCGGCGTTATAAGCAAAAACTCGAAGCGAGCGTGTAGAAAGCTGACCAGGAGCTGAGAGGGAACAGAACGAGCAGGTATTACGTGGGATAAGCTGGGAATCTGAGCAAAAGCAGATGCGAAAAGGGAAGTGGAGGCTGTAGGGAATGAGAATGATGCTGCAGCGAAGCAGGAGTTTGAATGGATGGAATCGGATTTACCTAGAAACAACTTCAGAAGCCAAGCTTCGCTCTATCCGTCTAATAAGAAAGACGTACAAGGCTATTGTATTTGACTGGCATGATTGGTGGGAAATTCTCTGAAAGAATATGGTGGCGTTAAGTATGGGCCGTCGGATGGGGATAACATCCGATGGCGCGTGTTGACTTTTGGCTTTGCCTGCAATAGTTGGCTTAAAAAGGTAGTGAAAGGCTGCGAGGAGCCAAATTGGCGTAATCATTAATCATTGTCGTTATTATGATTATGATGATAATCCTTTTTGGCAAGTTTCCGGTTAGCCCTGTTCTCCCTTTCTTGCGTTCCCAACTCATGTGAGCCTGGGCACACGAAAACCAAAATTAATGGATAACTTTGGTCTATTACGTTTACGATGCGTTTAGGTGCTGCCTTCCTCGCTCCTATCCTAGTACTAGTAGGTACCAGCGAGTATAGTAACAGTCAAACTTCCCACACGTTGACTTGAATTGACTGAACGTTGTTGAAATAAGGTAGCAGGGGCGGGGTGTTTTTGAGTTACTCATTTTAAGTGATGCTTTATAAAAACAGTCTTCTTAGGTATTCCTAAAAGCGTTCCCCCTTTTTTTTTTAACCAGAACTTTTTATCACTGTGAATTTTGAGTAGGGGACTGAATGGCCCACCTTGTTGGCATATTTTGTACCGGTCTTATTCACACGAATTGGACCGGAACAGCATGGGGAAAGCCAGGCTCTATCCACAGCGAACGTACGGGCCTCACATGCACTGAATTTAAATTACGAGCTCAGAATAAGATTAATTAATTACTATTGGATCCAACTCATAAAGGCAGCTCATCCACATTCATGAGAAATTAAAAGTAAGTTTAAACCAAAAAAACATTGGTCCGGAATGCAAGCCGCTGCAATTGGGACACTAAATTGAAACAAAATAAATAAAGAAACAAATAAGCGATGTCATGCATGGACCTAAGTACGAAGTTCCCACTTGTGTCCGTCCGGGTGTGATAACTGATAAATCATCACAAATTCCAAAAATGCATTCACCCTCCACCATAGAATCAAGCCCCAACACACCAATCCCACATTTGCAAATCGCAAAACCTTCACGGGTCCCACAAATTAAGCACCACTAATTAAATTACGATCCATAATGAGTCCCGGTATCAATTACTTCGCCTTCCCTGACGACTTTGCCGCAACAATAATATTAAACTAATAATTGAGCGATAGAGTTCAGATCCTCATGATATTTTTCCTCCAATATTCCCTTTCTCATCCAAATAAAATATTGGCATAAAGAGTGCTCGGCCTTCTGTAGTCATGCAGAATTAGAGGAAAGGATCACGAGAGAATCCAATCTATCTAGCGGTGAGGCCCCGTCAACAATTAGTTACGTCAGCTGACTAAGGCACATTTCTTTTGCCCTTTATATGATTCGAAGGTTTGTAAGTTTAACCCAACGGAGAGGGAAAGGCTAAAATAAAAGAAGAAATGAAAAGGAAAGTAGGGAGGACAAGGAGAATTACTGAATGACTCCTAATGAGTTATAATTTAGGATTAAAATGTAAATTTATCCTGATAAATTATTTTATTATAAATGTTAAAATAAAGTAATGTTATTTTATATAGTTAAAAAGTTAGTAGTCAATTTTAATTTTTTTAATAATATAAAATAAATATTATTATATTTTAAAATTTTTGAAATGACATTAAAGTTGAAAAATATTCAGAAATATATTCGTACCTTATCCCAGTAATTAAAAGCATGGAGAGAGAATGGACGGGAATCTGATGCCACCAAAAAAGTGGAGCTGGGGCGTACGATTTTGTCGTCTCTTGCTTTGAACCCCACGTCAGCCTCAGCGGAGTATTAATTCTTCCATTGGGTCCCAGCAACTGGGCAACATGATGCCTATGAATGATCAGATGGGATTATGAGTTTGGATTAATTTTAAAAAATTATTATTATGATTTATAAAATAAATATATATAAAGAATTTTGTTTCAGCTTTAAAAAAAAAACTTTTAAAATCGTGACTTTAAGAGTTACCCAAACACTAAGTTAATTTTATTGTTCTGTTCATTTAATCGTTCCTGCTTCCATCATTTTTGCCCCTATAATACTGCTAAAGTTGGGACGACGCGTCACTTTGGATGAAGGGCAATAAGATACAGTGTATTTTTCTCAGTAGGAGGTATCCAAGAGAGTTGGGAAAGCCGAGGACGTTTCTGCCTCTTTTTCCAAGAGATCGTATTCAATGCTCTAACGGCGGCTCTACACGTGGATAAGGATGTATGACTAAAATGGCCTGAATATTCCCCTCTCTGGTCTTGAACCTTTTTCCTGCTTCACGGAATCTGGATAGATGAGATGGGAAAGACAAATTAATGCATACATTGAATTTGAAGCGCCGTCTAGCTAGGTGGCTGTTTCTAAGCGCCCACACGTGGCTTCATAGCATGTGCCTCTTTTTCCTAACACGACAAGTCAGACAGAAAACCAGGCCTCTGTGTTTCAGTCTCTTCAGGACATACACGTGCAGTACTGGACTCCCGCGTTCTGATTGCTCCGACTATCTGGGAAGTGATTATATGAGGATGCCTAAAAGCTCTCATTATTGTGCAATATAGTGTGTGTGTGTGTACAGTGGGTTTGTGTCAGTTTCAGTTGTAACAACATGGAGACTTGCATTGATGAATAGAGCCAAACCGCTCTTGGCAGAAACTTGGCTAAACCAGCCTCTTACTGTCTGCACGTATAGGTTCTTTAATCTGTGCATGCACGCGTGACTTCAATACGCAAAAAGAGATGTATGAACAAGAAGATGTAAAGGTTGTTGAATGGAGTGTTGTATGACATCAGTGAATAATGCTACGCGCCAACACGTGAATCGGCTTGGCCATGTACCGTGCTGGGCTTGCTTAACTACAAGATATACACTACTACTAAAAAAAAAAAAAATATCAATTGATACTTATTTTTTAAAATACTATGATACTTAAGAAGTGTCTTAGCTTCCAGTACCATTAAAAAAAAGATATGACACTTTTTGAATAATTAATGAAAGCATCATAGTTTGTTTCTTTTTTTTAAAAAAAAAAATACTTCCTATGACGCTTCCAGAAAGCGTCATAGGAAGTTTTTTTAAAAAATAATTTTGCATAATTATTTTTTTTTGAGTGGAACTCTTTGTATTTACAATCAAAATACAAAGTAAAATGAATAAAATCAAGCCAGAATCAAACGAAATTAGAATGAAATAACTCAAAATAAATAATTAGTTCAAAAAATCACTATTAAATGTATTTAATTACAACAATTGTAATGTACAACTAATTTTAAGTGAATAAACACACATATACAATTATTGACAGATTTTAACTTTAAAAAAAATGTACGAATTTAAACTTTTGTATATAAAAAAAAGACTTACAAGTTAGGGAGCTTCTATAGGAGGTTGAGGTAAGAAGGAAAAAAACATGTGGGAGACCAAACTTTGTGTAAGACCCATCTTACATACCCTCTTATTACAACTACGAAAACATTAATTCACTTGTTCTGACTTAGGAATATAATTAATTAACTTTCTCAAACCAAAACCGGCCTTATTAATTTTCTTTTCAAGAGGTTACCATTATTTACTTCTACTAAAGTGATTCTTAGCTCAAATCTTAGTTCATTTTTAGTTCATTCATAAAATGAATAAATACAGACAGTATAGCCATCCAGGGCTACCAAAGTGTCTACATCTAGTACATAAATCGTACATATGAACATAGCAGACACATCCTTGTCTTCATTCCACCTATGCACTTCTCTCGTGTAGTCTTCTTCTCTGTTCTCAGCATACCACTTGTCTAAATGGTTGGTTGGAGAAGGGTGAGATTTGGAGAAATCTCAGTAGCAAACAATATCATAATGCATGTAAAATAAATACTAGAGCATGATATGCTTGCCTTACGTAGGCTCATGTTAACATAATAACATATTTGCATGCTTAATGCTTCATGCAACATACTCATGGCTATAGCATAAACAGAAACAAAGATTCAATCATTTAACTATGTTACACTTAGATAAGCAAAATAATCATGCACATTAACGCACAAGCATACATATCAATACACACAACTAGGGTAAGTTCACTACCTCTTATCTTTGAATCCTCCTCCTGTACATTTTCTTCCAACCATTGAAGCTTCTAGCAAAGCTTTCCATTTTTCTTCCTTCTTGACATCTCATGGCCCTACATAAACAACCATATTATTAAAGACGTGACCAAATGAATGTCCAAGGTGGCTACACTGGCCTCAAGTGCTCACCTTTAGCCTTAGAATTCAATTTTATTACAATTTACCCGCGGTACATCCTAGCCTTGGATAGCAAGCTTATTACATTCCATGCCAAGCACTAGCATTTATTTCTACCATTAGAGTTTAAGGTAATTACATTTTGTCATTACCTTTTTAATTTCACACAATGACTAAAAACTACCAGAATTTTCATCAAACTTTAAAAACAATAAGGTTAGCTATGACGTTTTCTTAACAAGTGCATAGCTGGCCCTTTATTTATTTTTTAAATAAAAATAAAAGCCTTGGCAAGCGTCATAACTGACCCTTTATTTTTTTTTAAATAAAATCCTTATGCAGCGCTTGTTTAGGAAAGTGCCACATAATCTAACACTAATTATAACACTTATAATAAGAAACGTCATAGCTTCTAAATATTTTTTTAAAAAATAATTATATATAATATTTTTTTAAAGAAGTGCTATAAATTTAGTGTCACTAAATATCTCTTTTATAATAATGATAGTTCCACATTTCTCCACATCCAATTCACTTGCCAACCCAATTAGAAGCGTGTACTTGTTGGGCCGCACCTCCCTGTACAGGAGTGCCCATTTTCAAACGTTCAAATTATGTCCACCCATCAGCATTAATTAATCTCATCACAGCCATCCCCACCTTCAAATTTGTCCTGATGCCATATCTGATTCACATTCACTACATATAAAGGTTGGTTTGTCTAGAGTTAAATCTAATTACATAAAGAGTGGATGTTAGTAATAAAAAAACAATGAGGGTACAGGGTAGGTGGTAGGTGGATAAAAAACATGAATGCTGGGGGAAAAGGAATGACGTCACAATGCTGATTGCTGAAGGGTGGAAGCTCCACTACGGATCCTTTATCCAAATTGGAAGGGAACGTGACGTGACGACCTCCTCCACAAATTAAAAAAACATGACATGTGGCCTCCACTTTCACGTTTTCATTTATTTATTTTTCATTTCGTTCAACAAACGGTATATGCAGCGGAATATTCCGGCCAAGCAACAATTGAATATCTCCCATGGCCCATAAATTTTGGGATCCTCGTAACTTTTTCTTTCTGCTATCACACCCAGTGGCAATAGTTATGTCTTGGTTTTACTAACCCTGACAAGTGAGGTGGAGATCATGACGGCGTCCCCACCAAGTTGATGAAGCCCTCGCCCGGCGCTGAAATCAAATTTGGCGGCTCCAAAGAATGGATTCTTACGAACAAGTTGATGCTGAAACGAAACGAGGGTAAGCAGACAAAACCTCGTAACTCCAAAGTACTACATTTCCCGTTTCCACCCGCCAAATCTCTCTCTATCTCTGTATGGATAGTAGTATTATTTATTTATTTTGTTCCCGCGTTAGATTTTTCGCACATGGCTAATAATAAACTTTCTCTCTCCTCTGACTAATTATAATAAAAGATAAAGAAATAGAAAATATATCAAGGTTGGGACTTGAGAGCCCGGGCCGACGGATTATGCAGGGGAAGAGGCAGGAAGGAGATAGTGGGAGAATGGTCCTTCTCTACAGAAATTATCTGAATTCGTAGTTTCTGACGAAGGAGAGAGCTCGAAATCAGAAAGGGGTGCTGTGGATTCAGAGCTCTTCCCATGTTGCTTTCAGAGACGAAAATCATTAGTGGAAGATAAAGTTGCGGACTTTGCCCAGCTTCTGGTTCAGTGGATCGTATGTAGACATGTTTGGGGGCAACTGTTTTTGCTGCGATTCTGATCCTCACTTACATCCCTCTTACCCTCAGCCCTTCTCTCTCCCTTCACCTCTTCCTCAATGGCCTCCAGGTTTCTCTTTCTTACTTCTCTTATTTCCATTCCCTTGCTCGTCATCTCTTCCTCTTTTTTTAAATACATTTTTGTCCTCTTTTTGGTGAATAATACAATTTTGTCTTTGCACATCCACCGCATCGATTAAACTTATCAACTACATTTTGCACGCGCTTTATTAATCGCTGAATGTTGGAAACAGGTTTACTTACCCTTTTTGCTTGTTATGGTGCAAACAGCAGCTCATATTGACGATAAGCTAGTATAATAAATGATTGTGGTCTAATTCGGGAAATACTAACTCGATTCGTTTCTTGATCAGTGGAACCTTATCAAATGTTTGTAGTTTCATCAGCTATTATAGCATTCATTTTAACTTGTTCTGAACGATCTGGCTCAGGTGGCAGTTTTGCTAGTGGAAGAATATACCTCGGAGAAATAGAAGTTTTGAGCATAAACAAGTTTGAGAGAGTTTGGAGCTACGCTGACTTGCATTCGAGACATCAGGGTGTTACTTTTTATAGACCCGTGGAGGTTCCCGATGGGTTTTACTGCCTTGGTCACTATTGCCAGTCCAATGATCAGCCATTGAGAGGATATATTATTGTGGCTCGTGAAGCCACTTCTTCTAAACTTCAAGCTAATCATACCCGTGGCACCTTGTTAGAATCTCCACCTCTGAAAAAGCCCCTGAACTACTCTTTAATATGGAGCTCTGATTCACCACATGATGGATGTGGTTACTTTTGGTTGCCAAACCCTCCAATGGGTTACAAGGCCGTGGGTATTGTGGTCACTAGCCAACCAGAAGAACCTAGTGTTGAACAAGTTAGATGTGTGAGAGCAGATCTCACAGAAACTTGTGAGGTTAGTGATGTATTACTAACCATGAATTCCAGGTTTTCGAGAATCCATTTTCAGGTTTGTAACGCCAGACCCAAGAAAAGAGGTTTGTTGGGAAGAGGGGTATCTGTTGGGACATTCTTCGGCGGTACCCACTTTGATCCCGGACAAGAGATAGGTATCTCATGCTTGAAGAATCTTGATTCCTCCTTAAATGCAATGCCAAATCTCAATCAGATTCATGCACTTATCGAGCATTATGGGCCCACTGTATTCTTCCATCCTGATGAAATATATCTGCCATCATCAGTTCAATGGTTTTTCAAAAATGGAGCCCTTTTGTATAAAGAAGGTGGTGAGGGGGGAGAAGCTATAGATTACAAGGGCTCCAATTTACCGAGAGGAGGGACAAATGATGGCGCTTTTTGGATAGATTTGCCAAGTGATGACGACAAGGACAGAAATGATCTAAAGAAGGGAAACATGGAGAGTGCAGAACTCTATGTTCATGTAAAACCAGCTTTGGGAGGAACATTCACTGATATTGCAATGTGGGTTTTCTGTCCATTCAATGGGCCTGCCACCATCAAAGTAGGATTTCTGAACATTGCAATGGAGAGGATAGGAGAACATGTGGGGGACTGGGAACACTTCACGCTTCGTGTGAGCAATTTCACAGGAGAGCTATGGTCTGTTTTCTTCTCTCAGCATAGTGGGGGTGAATGGGTCAATGCGTTTAATTTGGAGTTTATGGAGGGGAATAAACCAATAGTTTATTCATCAAAAAATGGGCATGCTAGTTTCCCTCATCCAGGGACTTACCTCCAGGGATTATCCAAACTTGGAATTGGAGTACGGAATGATGCAGGTAGAAGCAATCATTTTCTGGATTCAAGCTTCAAATATAAGATTGTTGCGGCTGAGCATCTGGGTGATGGGGCCATTGAAGAGCCATGTTGGTTGCAGTACATGAGAGAGTGGGGTCCTACCATTCTTTATGATTCCCACTCCGAATTCAAAAAGCTGATCGATCTGCTTCCGTTGTTTGTCAGGTTTTCACTGATGAACTTTTTTGAACTGCTTCCAACGGAGCTTTATGGTGAGGAGGGGCCAACTGGTCCAAAGGAGAAGGCCAATTGGTTAGGAGATGAAATATGCTTCACTTGACTATCGTCTCATCACGGGTCAATATGTTAAACTGGGTATGCCTCAGATTGCTGTTGTAAGTCACACACACACCCCCACCGACCCACCATTCTTGTGGGCATCAAAGCTTATGAAGCCTGTTGAGAGTTTGCTATGGTGAAGTTGATGGGGGAGTGTAATACAAAACTATCAAGATATGGTCAAGGAATTTTGAGAATCTAAACAAATTATATATCGTTTTGATTCCGGTATTTATTTGTAATTCAAGGATTCCACAATGATTTTACGTTTTGCTTGTTTGGTCTGAAATGGTTTTGCATATTAATTAGTTTAAATGAACGATAAGACTTCAATGGTTCTTTCCGTTCACTTATGGCAAGAGTTTGATTTCACCGTGACAATACGAATTTGCTTTCTAATGCGCCGTTTCAAACACAATGTGGGTTTTTTGAAATAACGATTAGAGTCTTTAAAAGTAGTTTTTTAATGGTGATTTATAATATATAAGGTAAGTATGTAAGAGGAGTATTATTTCGACTTACGTGCATAAATACTTATAAATTCTTTAAAAACTTTCTCAAACACGCACAATATTTGAATTCCTGTATCGCTTTTGGTGAGACCCAGACAACGTCAAATTAGAAAGAAGGAAATCTAACAAAACAAAACAAACACTTAACTAATTATGTAATTAAAGTATTTTAAAAAATATATATCATATTAATTAATTTAATTAATTTTTTAATTAAATAAAATAAAATAAATACGTCTTATATTAAATACAGAGAATACCAAAAACAACAATGCACGTAATCGTTTCATTGTTATCCAATCATCTAGTCTAGCATTGTACAGAACTATGAAGAAAAAAGCGTGAGTGGAATAACGATATGACATACTTCAGGGTTTCTCTGATACTTCACAAATTTCACAGAAAATTGGAACCGGGCAGTACGTTACAAGTTACCATCACTAGGCGAAGAATTCAAAATTGAATTATTGAGAGATAAAAACTAATAATAAATATATAGAAGTTGCAGCATTGTTTCTCGACGTGCTTCATCCATAGTAAAATTTATCTACTGTAAGTCTGTTGCTTTATTTAATAAGTAATCTAGGTGAGGATGCCTTTTTTTTTAATTTCTAACGTACTCTTACTCAAATAACTATATATTTAAAATAGGAAGTGAAGTTTACATGTTACGAACAGTAAGAAGACGAATATTTGAATTAGAAAGCCTAAAGAAACAAGAGAGAGAAATAGTACTAATGCTAATAGAGGTAAACCTCACTCCCTATTTTAATATCATTTTCTTTTGCATAAAAAAAGCAACTTAAGTGTCTATTTGAGTTGGCGGTAAAAACTGCTTTTTTGATATGATTTACGGAGTATAAGGTAAATATGTGAGTGAAGTTTTACCTCGACTTGTATTAACGTACTTTTCCAACGCTAACTCAAACATATTCTTAGATATTTTCTAGTTATATATAGTGAAATGAAAATTACAAACCCCAACCCGACCCCAAAATCACCCAAATCCGTCCGACACTTGACTGGAGTAGTGAAGTTTGATTGTTTGTTTGTTTTTTCTTAGCTGGTAGCATGTTCGATTGTGTGTGTTTGGAATATTAATGATAAAAGTGGGTTTTTTTAACTTGACTTTTCTAAATTTAAGATTGGATAAAAGTTAGATTGTGTAATATGATTTATATTTGGATTTGCGGTAACATAAGTGCCTCTTCTAAATCTGAAACTTATTTAAATGATTATTTTTAAAAAGCAAGTTTATACGAAAAGTGACTGAAAAATAAGTGAATCTTATTAAATAATAGACATAGTGAAAAATACAGAAACTTGTGCAAAATACAGAACCTTGTATGGATAATTAATGGAAAAACAAGTTTAAAAGTAAAAGACTAAGAAAGACATAAATTTTTTTTAAAATAAAAATAAGTAATGTATTATTGAGAAAAATTTTACAATACTAAAGTAATTTAATTTTTTAGAAAAAATTGGGAAAAAGTCCTAAAAAAATTTAATTACCTAGATCAGAGTACTATATTTTTATATAAAATATTATCAATAATAATACTCACCAATTAAATTTCTCATAGACTTAAAAAATTTCATCTATAAGAATTTATAATAAAGAGCATAATATTATTTCAATAAAAAAAAATGAGACCCAACATCTTTCTTTCATATTTGCTTTTCATTCTTCATGGTGAAAAACCAATAGCAAAAAATTTTGACTTATGATTTAAGCTGCTTGTTTTTCCAAAAATCCAATTGGAAAAAAAAAAGCCAATCCAAACATCTTTAAAAGGCCAAAATCACATATAGCCACGTATACTCATGAAGAAGCTACTTCACACACCGTAAGCAAACTAATTTTTGTTTCACCGATTGTTCTTCGTCAGACATTCCCTTACGCAGCTGAAAACTGGTTACCGATGATATTCAAAATCCGACAATCTCAAGATTTTGCAAGGTATAACAAATTTCCATTATGAACCCAAAATAAAAAATAGATCAACTGTAATCAAACTGTATGATATAATGTTTCATTTACATCAGGCGTAACTCTGCCGCTGATGGGTTGACCTTCAAGCCACGCCAGCAATTGGAGAATAGTCCCAGAAACATGAGTGTAATAAACATACAGTCTCTTCAAAAAGATTTTGAACATGAAGCCCAATCCGTTTACAATTGTCAAATTACAGATAACATATATTGACCTAGGGGCATTAACCATTTACAACAACAAAGAGATACATTAGTTAGTTATCCTTCACCTTGCTGCTCTTCCATCTCTGTTCTTCAAGTCCTCCCATCTGATCTCTTGGGCGCATTCCCCACAGACTGTACTGCAACCAAATTTAGTGCCTTGACTTCTAAGCGTCAGCAAGTGTGAAAGGTTGGTGCATTTGCGTGTTACAAAACTGTTCCTCAACCTTGTTGGTGAGAGGTTGCGGGTCTTTGGTGCAGGGGGTGCTGCATTTGGCTCTGGTGGTTTTTGAACAGGCAGTGATTCCCCCAGTGGTACTCTCTGCACTTCCTCCCATTCTAACGTTTTCCGGTATACTTCCCAAGCCATATCCTGCTCCTCTTTTGAAAGCTTTTCTTCTTCATTCTCTTGCAATAACGTTTCGTGTTCATGATAATTGGCAATCCACCTGCCAAAATATCACATCAGATGGCGTCAGATGCTCAGATAAGTCTGTCTCTACACAAATCAGCTATTACTGAAACAAACTTGTTCAGTCTAACTGTCCAAGCTTTATATAAGAAAATTACCTTATTGATCCCTCAAATTTATCACTGCCATCAAATCAGTTCTAACAAGTTAAATACCATCATAATAGTTCCCATGTTTTATAATATACACCAAATAAGTCCTGAAGTTAGCTTTGTTAACAATTAACAGATCCGCCCATGTGGCCCCAAATCTACTCTGTAGGAGAGTTATTAGCTGAATTGGCACCCTAGCGCTCAATAAATTCTATAACATCGTCGATAAGCCAGATTAGAAGACAATGTTTTGGACTTTTGGTGGTATAAACTCAGCTGCATATAGACTCCTTAGAGCTATATATCACAGAAAAATGAAAATCCAACATATTTAATTCGCTGTTGCTTGTAAAAGCTGTACCTAGCAGCAAAGGATACATCTTTGCATGGCAAAATTTTGAGAGTTCACAAAATCAAAGTCCAATAAAAATCCCGTTCAAAATTATAGTTTATTTGTTTCAGATTAAGCCATATATACTTAATCATAACAAAGAAACAAAGAAATATAATAGCTGCGAGTTCAGAAAACCTACTTTGGACGATGTTTGCCAAGTAAGCTTTCCATTAACTTATCAGAATGGCTGGTTCCATTTGAATGTGGTACTGTCTGCTCCACTGAATGCCCATTCTCTTGGCTCAGTTCAGCCAGTGTCTCAGGGTTTTCATCATCACCAAACTCAAAGAGATGTAACATCTCTTCTTTAGATATAGTCCTGTACACTTGCTGTCTGTCAACCACTCTAGCAGCAAGCCCCTCCTTTGTTACCTATATGAACCATGTCACTGTCATTAGAATGTCACAAACATCCATAGAAGCCAAATCACATTCCATTACCTGGCGCTTATATATTTTCTCTTCCATAGTTCCATGAGCCAGTAATCGGTAAGCAAACACAGGCTTTCTCTGGCCATACCTGCAGCATGGAAAGGATTTCCAGGCATGTCCTTGATCAACTAATAGAAAACTAAACTTTTGTGAATAATGAAATTTTGTGAACCTTAGTGCATAGTTTGATTGAAGAAAATCATACACCTATCACCTTTTTAATAGCCAGTACACATTTTATATTTTGATCAAGGTACATGGTACTAAAGATATAAAGAACAGCACATAGGATTTTTCCTTTGAAGATTCTTTTCCATTCTGAAACCAGAAAAACTATTCTGAGCCAAGTGGGGAATTTATTTGAATCCGAATGAGGTCAATAGCAGTTATGACTAATCATCTGAAAAGTGATAGGGACTGTGACTCTCTCCAAAAGACACTCGAGTTCCTTCTATATGAGAAACTGTAGCTTGATGGCAGTACAGAGGCAAGTCAATAACTCAAGAGGTAATACATTCAGATAATATTATACTACTTGCTAACTTGCACTGCATTAGTTATGGATGACATGCACATTTGACACTTTTTAGCTTATTGCTAATTTTTCTCCTAGGAATATATATTATAATGTGAAACATAAGTGCAGGCCCCATTTTTTGGTATGCTGAAATTAAGGAAACACAATCAGAAATGGATTCCCTAATTTGGCATACTTGGTACAAAAGCCTGAAGCTTACCTCCAAGCTCGATAGATGGCCTGGAGATCATATGTTGGATTCCAAGAACCATCAACTATAACAACACGATTAGCTGCATGGAGATTAATGCCCAAAGAACCAGCTCTGGTCGAAATAAGAGAGCACTTCACTCTATTATTGGAAGGCTCATTAAACCTCTCAACCAGCTTCTGCCTTTCGGAGCTCTCTGTCCTTCCATCCAGCCTAGAGTTTAAACAACAGGATTAAAAAAAAACTCAAAATAGTACTCCTTCGGTCCTAAATGTAAGAACTGGTTTGTAGTGCAACCTACATTTAGGACTGGAAGTAGTAGTCAATTGAGATAAAGCGCCTATAGTATTCACCATAAAGCTCCTATAGTAGTCATCTAATTTGGAAGTATTCATCATAAAGCTCCTATAGTAGTCAATTGAGATAAACTTTTGCAGGAAATAATTAACATATGGTTAAAACTAATATGAAAGAGTTAAGAATATCTGGAAGTCACAGACAGATGTTATACTGCCAACTGGGAAAGATAAAAGAAGGAGAAATAATCCGTATTAGCAAGAACAGTTTATTTTAAATAGCATATAATGGTATACTGCTTTGCTCAAATCTCAAGAACCAGAAAAATTACGGTACAACCAGCAAGAGATCTCAGTTATCTTAATGCATAAACTTGCACATCTTATTACAAAACATCTACACAAATATATACTGTGAGAATATTTGTATTCGTTAGTAATTTTAACAGAAGCTTTAAGGGCTTGTTTGGTATGAGGGGAGGGGAGGGGAGGGAAATTGGGTGGAGGGAAAATTTTTTAAGTTAGATTATAAAAAATGAGAATAAATTTATTTTTCTTACTCTCTTATCTTTGATCTTCTTTATATCAAAATTTTGTAACCCCACTTCTCCAATTTTCTTAAATCTAACCCATAAAAATTTTCCCTCCCCTCCAAATCCCTCATACCAAACAGACCCTAAGCCTAGATTTGGGAGAGTCTAGACGGAAGCTAAAAAAGGATAATGAAATTCAAAAACGTCAGCTGCAACTAACACAGAAAAAGACAGATCAACCCATAGAATTTTTAAGGATGCAAACAAAATGAAAATCCCAGCAGTATATTGTGGAAGAAAGCAGATATTCCCAATCACATAGCACAAGGAAAAAGAAATTAAGAATGTTTACTCATTGATTGGTAAAACAAAGCCACATCAAAAGACTGACAAGAGTAGCAGGTTAGGCAGACTAAAAGACTGAACACACCTATACCAGTCTTTTCCCTTCTTCCAAAGTTTGCCATGTTTGCCTCGTCTAGGTAATCTTGATAGATAAAGTTCTATGAGGTCTAGTGTTGGTATGCTCTGGCTAAAAACCAACACCTTGTCACCAACATCAGAACTCATGGTTAGTATGTCTAGGAGCAAAACCATTTTGCCACTGTAATCAAGTTCTTTATAATTTTTTTCATGCAGAAGATCATTCCACCAACCCTGAAAAGTCATATGAAGCACCAACATTGAAACAAGGTTGTTAAAAACATAATGAAAGGATGCTTATAAGCCAATGATGGAGACAGAGTACAATACAAGATGGTAACCAAGCAACTATGCATCTCATTTATATCTCGACATATTGGGATTAGAACAGGATTTATCAGCTGAAACTCTTTCTTGTCATACCTTTAGAAAAAAGCCATTCTGGTCTTTCCTTTGCAGAAACTCATTTGCACGTCTAACCTTCTCTGTAAGGCATGAGTTGACAAACATGGCAAAACATGTATACATGAGCATATGAATAGTAGATGATAAATAATTCCATCAGAAATACATCATGTCAAGAAAGATACATAACTGAGAAAAGAAGAAAATTAAGGTTCTAACTACACACGTCTGTTTACTAATTAACAGTTATTGGTGTGCACACATGCTGAACTATCATCCAACAACCAAAAGATAATCAGGCTTCATTCTGCATCGATAAAAACCATCCCAAATTCTCTAAAAAAAATTATTTCTAATCTAAGTCAGTGCAGTGTACTGATAGCGAATTAACAATGATTGATCATGCACACATGCGCATCTCTGAAAACCAGCCACTGCATTTATAGATAGGTCTTGAATCAACCAAATACCAATATTATCTCCAGATGAAATATATGACCCAAAAAATAATGAAGCAAATTGGGAGGGAGCAGGGTTACAATATCCACATATACATAAAGTTTACCTCCAACAGGCACGTTAAAATCAGAATTTTCGTCACTGGAGCTGTCATCCACAAGAAAATTCTCAACTGCATCTTCTTGTCTTACATAGTCCTTCTCTTCTTTTGTCAATTGCAAGATCCCAGGATGGTTCCATATCTACTACATAAAATAAACTTTTTGGTCACCAAATACTGGGAGAAAACAGGAAGCAACCATAACATAGCAAATGCAAGAGACTCGCTGAAGGGAAATATAGTTAGAATTATTTGATGTTTCAGGAGTTGTTTCAATTTAAAGTAGGTTTTCTTTCAATCTATTTAAATTAGGTTTTATTCTATTCTACTTAGGATTAGGATTAAGTTATTATTATGCTATCAAAAGAAGGATTACATTATTATTATTTTAATTTAATTAGTGTATTTAAAGCTCTATAAATAGCCATTTTCTCTTTGGGAGATTATTTCTTATTGAATCGTTTTTATACTTCTGTCGCACATCTCACAATCTCTCTTGTTCTTCCTCTTTCTCCTTCTCCCTCCCGCCTTTGCCTGTCCTACATCACTTGTTGCCATTGACATATCATTATACAGTGTAGACACAAGATTTTTTAACAAGACAAACTAATGGGCTATTTGGAGCTTTCAAAAATAACATCAGTATGGTTATTTGAATTCAGTATTATAGTAATTTACTTATTACTATTATAGCAGTAGATATTCCAACAGAATTATATAATTGGCAAAATAGTAATGTAAAACAGAAGTGCTTTCAAAAGCATTTTAAAGAAAACAATTTTTTCCCAATCTTAACTTATCTATAAATTTATGTAACGTCAAAAGCCATTGCTTCTACAATATCAGATTATTAATTAATGAGTAATGAAAATGCTTTTCCAATTAAATCATATGCCAAGTTGTACAAAGAAATATACATTTACCTGAGCTAATGCTTGGTACCCTACAAAAAAACATCTCTTTTTCATTTTTTCATTGGAAGCCCGGTCATTTGTGAATCCATGCACATCAAGGAATCTCTTGTACAGTTTTCTCTGTAGGGGAGAAAGCTTGACACTTATAACAAAGACAGTTTTTGGAGGCAAATCCTTCTTCGCCACATTCATGTCCATGCGTTGAACAAAGCCCTTTAATTGTTCATAGAGGATGTGAGACCTTTGGTTCATAATCTTCACATCATCCAGCGTAGAATTAGTATGTTGACCATTCTCTATAGGATTCTGGAAGCTGCACACAAGGAGAGAACTTTCAAAGATATTCATCTGCTAAAATACTATGACAATCAGATTGATGAGTGAAGAAAAACTTGCCGATTCCTAAATTCATGACTGCTTCCAAGAAAACCTTCTCTTACAAAATCAACCATCTGATTCAGATATAATGCTGATGGATCAGAAAATAAGCATGATGACTTGATAGTTATCCAAGTTGTAACATCCCTGAAAACTTACACAATAATATTCCATGAGATTGTTCTGAAGAGGTGATCCAGTCAGTGCAATTCTTCTATGGCATTTTACTTGTTTCAAGGCTTGGGTTATGTCAGCCTTTATATTCTTTATCATATGAGCTTCATCACAAACAAGTATGTCTGGTCCATCCTTCAGTAACGAGCAAACATTGTCATATGAATGCAAATGAAAATCATGTGCAACAAAGGAACCAGCACATTGTGTTACCTGTAAAGCACGGCAAATTTCTCGGGCTGTGTGTCTATCTTTCACATGTTTTCCAAAAGACAGATTTCGAAAAGCAGTATAGCCAATCAGAAATATACCACCTTTTTTTCTCCATTTTGCAAGTATTTCTGCCCTCCTATCCCTGGCAAAAGAAAAATTAAGTTGGGAATGAAATGATTTCACCCATGAGCAGTAAATGTGCGCAAAAAAATGTTATCAATAGAAACCATGCCAATAAATGTTACATGATTAAAAAAGACACAACATAGAGTGGTAGATGCAAGTTCAGTATTCAGTAGAATGGTCCTTATTAATATGTTTTAAATGTAGCCAAGCTACTAAATCAGTTACAGTGTTTCATATACAGGATAAGGTAATATATCATGTCATATGTCTATGAATCGGCTTTGCTGGGACAGTTATGGATCTTATTAAATCTAAAAGAAATATCAAAATAAAAAGCAAACCTTGATACATCTTCCAGCATGAAGACCCTCAGATGTTTTACTTCTGATGGCCTCCATTTGATAAACTCCTTCCGCCAATTGTGCAGCACATTGACAGGTGTGACAATAAGTGCAGTTCTTAACCCCAGATCAGTGCTTCTCATTGCTGTGTACAAGAAAGCTATCACCTAAAATGGCCAATCAATCAAACCAAAACCATTAACCAGCAAAAATGGAAGTGCATAATGTAAATTATGATTCGATTTATCCCTAATGGTAAATAATTAGGATGGTTATGGCTGATTAGTTTGCTTGGATTAGGGTGATTTAATTTTGTAATTATTAGCCATTATTTCCTTGCCTTGTACATCTACCAGAAATAAGATGCACATGTAAGTCAGAATTCACTGACTAAGTTTCCATTCTCATTTGTGATCTTTCCTTCCATGGTATGAGAGCTACTGGTGACTGTGCATCATTCTGATAATAAGTTCCTGTTTTCCCTTCTTTTCTCACACCCTCCACCTTATCTTGCAATCTTATTATTAAGACATATGCTGTGCCATCAACATCAAATGCAGCCAACGAGTCATCTGCCATTAATTGGAGTTTCAGCAATCATCTCACAAGCCACGTGCCACCCAACAAAAACCATCCATGCCTCCATGAACTAACACGTGACAGCACCTCGGACACACATTGTGGCTGCTGTTTGTCCAAACTTGCTCAGAAACCTTGAACCCCTCCCCCAACAAAAAAAAAGGTCCAACACCTCAAAATCTATGATTGGCACTGGTTCATTTTGTTTCATGGCATTTTTGTAGCTGTCCAGCCCTAGTTTCGATGTTTCCAGTCTCTGTTCAATGCTTACAAGGCGTTATGTGACATTTTTGTAACTGTCCAGCCCTATTCTCTGTTCAGTGCTCACAATGTTATTTCTTTCATTTGAAGGAGTTTTTATACCATAATATAATATGTCTAACCCTATTGCAGCATCTTTGTTCCCAAGGTGGCCCATTGGGCCTCAAAAGTCGGCATTTTTCTCACCACTTATTGAGGGGCTCCTGTCATGGCTCTTGAAGATTTGGCTCTAATATTGGCTAACCTCTTTAGCACTTGATGTAAGTTCAATTCCAGCAAGAGTAAATTACCACGAATGTATCATTGTAAAAGAACAAGATTCTTCAGATAATAAAATGAAAAGAAAATAAAATACATAAAGAATGTATAGGTATACTCCTAAGAAATTGCAGTAAAGGCTCTCAAAATAAAACATATATCTGTCATTGATGAAGCTGGCACCTTAGATGGTCATGTGTAATTTTGACAGAGCCAGAATTTATTCATTTATTGTATGCACATATTAAAAGCTCCAGAATGAATAAAATACCTGAAAGGTTTTACCAAGGCCCATCGTATGAGCAAGAATACAACCAAGACCCTTATCCCCAGACTTCACTTTTCTGATTGACTGTATTATATTCTCCCACATAAATCTTATTCCTGCAATCTGCAATTGAAAAATGAATGGTTAGTAAAGGGTAGGAAAGACAAGCCAAAACAAATCTAGGTAAAAGCACAAAAGATGCTCAAGTGGGAGGCACTGCAAAAAAAAACGAAAAGAAAAAAAAGAAGAAGACCAGAACACAGGATCGCAAGCGAGGATAAGGATCATTCCTACTCCTAATACCTGTCATAAAGAAACTTGGAACTGTTTGTGATCGCTTCTAGCTATAATAGCATATTAAGGCATGTCAGCTTCCAAGATTATAATTGACAAGGACCAAGGTAAAAGGGTATGCCTAAGGGGCTGTTTGGTAGGCTGAAAATTGGAGGATGGAAAAGGTAGAGGGCTTTTGTTCCTTCATAAAACAAGTTTGGCTGTGCCATTTTCCCGGAAAGCAAGTTTTAACTTAGCCTTGCTCCACTGCTAGTCATGGATGAGCAAGGAAGACAAGGGACTGGTGAGATGTTGATTTTTGTGGATTTATGTCTTTTTGTTGTATTAGTGAAGATAATCTAGACATAGATGGTGGTTGGTGACATGAAGGTCAAAGGAGACAAGGGAGGTTTTATTACATGGAGAAATAAGGGTATTTTAGGCATTTTATTTTTCGATATTTTATTCTTTCTTTTTTATAATTCATCAATTTCCCTTCCTTTCCTTTGCATACCAATGTGCCATTTGGCTGGCTGAAAATCAGCCCAAGGAAAAGGAAAATAGCCATTTTCCCACCAGCTTTCCTCGTTTGGTACGTTGAACTATTTAAGCCATTTTCACTTACATAATGGAAAAGCAGCTACTTCCTCTAAGCATGGGAAGTGTATTTTTCAACGGGAAAATGGCAAAAAAAACCAAAAAAACCCCAAAGCACCTCCGTCTTCTTTCCCCCTTGCTTTTATCGGACTCTCTGAGTAGATACATGTTCATTGTCGAGACTAGGTTATGATTGCCGTTGGAGGATTATGACGTTGAGCTACTCAAATCTGCTTGTTTAAGTTATGCCACCTCAATCTCCTCAAATCAGATTTTTTTTTTTCTGTCAGCTTTATTGTCATCACCCCTCTACCCTCCAATCTGCTTCTACCCTCTTTCCAGATGTGGCTACCTGCTCCGGTGAACTCAGCGGCGGATGACGCTACTTTGTTGATTTTATTTCAGTTTTTTAAGGATTTCTTGGGTTTGGTATATCGATTAAATGGGGGAATTTGTTATAATTTGATTTGGACGATTTCTTTTTTACCCTGGATTCTCTAGTTATTTTTACTGATTTGGTTTGTTGGGATGGCATATGGGGGTGTTCAATTGATCGAGGAAAAAAATTTGTGCTTGAGTGTGGACAAATTGGGTATTTCACTTTTTTTAATTTCATTTATTTTTATTTTTAATTTATGATTTTCCTTTCATTTCTTTTGCATACCAAACATGTCAAGGTTTAAATTTTCCCATTCCTTTCCATTCATTTCCTTTCTATTGCTTTCCATCAAAATAGATTCTATGTACCAAATGGGCCCCAAATGTGTCCATGACCGGAAATTTCCCTCCTCTTCCCTCTCATTCTATTAAAATACATTATGTGTACCAAATAGGGCCTAAGTTGCACATCAAGTCGCATGGAAAGCACGATTAAATACTCAAGTAGGGTGATTCTTCCATCTCAATAGTTAGCTCCTCCTCCCTCTCCTCTCCTCTCTTGAACACGCCAATAGTTAGCTTTAAGGGAAGGTTGTCCATCCTTTTGAGTGAAGTGTTATAAAATGCAGTCATAAGAACATTAAAATTCCAATGGCAGCCAATTGATAGAAACTAAGATAGCACAAGATCCCAAATTCCCACATCAATTGGTATGGAATACTGATAGGACTGACTTGGTCAAATATGTGTACAAGAGAAGGTCTAAGCCGAAACATGCAGTGGGGAAAGATGCTTTTGATGACCAGCAAAGTTGACTTTTAACTTATTGCTATTTTGGTGAATATTAGCAGACCTAGTTTCCTTTATTCATTCTAGGTATTTTGTAGCATGTTAATGTTGGATTTCGTGCTAGCTTTTTGTTCCTTCTGTTTTGGCTATTTAGCTGTGGGACAGCAGGGAGAGTGGTATGTTTTTGAGTAGAGAGTGAAGTGTGAGGAGAGTGCTGGCCTCTCAAAGTGCTAGGTCTGTTTTGAGATATTATTCTACTTGTAACTTCCTTCTCCCACTGAGGAGGAAGCTTGAATCTTTTCATTATCAATCAAAGCTGTGATTTTTCTGTGATAAACCTTGCTATATTTCTGGTTCCTAACAACTACCCAATGGAGTACTGAGGTAGATGATTCTTCCACCTCAATAGCTAGTTTTTGGGACAAAATTCCCTGCCCAACTTCGATGCCCATCAATAATTAATCATATTGTTAGACCGCCATTGCTTGGCAAAGCGATATCAAGCTGGAAGACGAGTCCGATAGAAAACCACCAAATCCTAGAATTCTCAACTGATGAACTCAATAGAGTAGACAAGAAAGGACCAATCTGATGTACAAGACATCATTTCCAGTGATATACAATAATGATGCAAAACCTAAACGAAAAGGAATTCTGTTAACCCCTATCAATAGAAGATATAAAATCTATAATAAGCCACACTATTTACAAGTAATAATCAATGTGGCTCATTTCTCAGACTCTACAATACATCCGTACCCGTCTAGTTGTTTCCTGGTAAGGTTTGGTATCTATTACCAAGAAGTTACAAAGGATCTTGGTGACGACAAGCATAAGCAAAAGTCAAAACTAGAAGACACAATGGAAAAAATATGCAGGAAATAAACATATTAACCAAAATCAGAAAGTGCAAAAACATAATATAAACCTGATGCGCTTTCAGTTTAGCTGATATACTAGGAGGAATTCTGACAGCTTCTTCACCTTTTTCCCTCACAACATTCACAACATAGCCTGTTAATGCATCACCAAGGACTTCAGAACTTCCACCTTCAGATAAATTTCCGTTATATCCAGAAGAGTCCATGATGTTAGATGAGGCAGAAAACTGCACTCGCAATGACTCCAAACGTTCCTGACGCTCCTAGAAAGATAGAAAAGAATGTTATGCAATCCGGAAAACAGAAGTTGGCATAACACCAAGCAAATAACATCCAACCTTTTCTATTGCAATTTTCCTTTTTGTTTCCTCTCCTAATTCAGCATCATCAAGGATCCTCCTAATCTTCTTTTTGCGCTTTCGCTTAGAACTGATATCCAAATAAAAAAAAAGACATTTCATAATGAAAAATTTCACAATTCATTAGGGGCTTTTTTATGACGCTAATGCATGAATAAACAAGATTAGCCACAGCAGGGAAAAAATCAAAGAAAGAAAAAAACTTGATGAATTTTTAAATTTCATAAAGAAAGAACATAACCTTCTAACAAAAAATTGAAACCCTCAATAACACAGGGAAAAGCATTAATTGCTAAGATCTCAACTTGTGTTACTTAAAAACCTAGATGGCAAGAAAATCAAGATTTACACCTTATAAGCCTGTCAAATAGAAAAGTAAATAATAGAACACAGGCCTTGGCCAAGGATGCATTAAACAATTCTATCTTAAATAAAACTAAAATGGTAAAGGCAATAATGATGAATTCACATTCAAAATCAGAATCCTCAGGAAGAGAGACATTAATACAAGTGCTCCTAATTGCAAGTAAGATTGGAAAAATTCAAGAAATTACACTGATCCTATAGGAACTGAAATGAAATAAGATAAAGGTTACATGATGTCCACAAATTAAATAATTAAACTTTATAGGATCAATGAACCTGATTGTAACATTAATCTCTGCCTGTGAATTATCTGAATCGCTACTAGAGCTGGAAACTGATGTTTCGACAGATCCCATAGCTTTCTCTAGTTGTGACGAGAGTCTTTGCAACAGATTTGGGCAACAGCAATAACAAAGCCAACCAGTGGCCTGAACTTCAGAAAGGAGTTCTGTACCAAGATTCTTCTTTATGCAATTGTTGCAGAATAACATTTTGCATGACTTGCAGCTAACTAATTCATTGTTTCCTCCACACCAAGCACAATAACACACAGAGCAATCAGGATGGAGATCCTGAGACAACAAATTGGCTCAATAAATCTATCATTAAAAGGCAACAGACAACAAATGAGATATTTGCAGTATTTCCAAATATAATACGTTAAATTATACATAGCAGGCCAGCATAAAGCCAAATTTATAGTCTTTCTATAATTAAGATTCCAAAATAAATTTATATTCACACAAGAGCTTGCAGAGGCAGCCTCAAATCATTTACCAGAACAATACATTATTCTCATAAAATTTTAGAACACTTCTTTCAGGTTCCTTTTTCTGAAGCTTATCTTTACTGACTTTCTACTTTGTCTCTCCAATGCAAAAATTTCTTCATCATCTTTACTGACTTTCTAATTCTAATTGTTCTTGAAATTTTCATTCTCCTTCAAGAACTTGAATAATAGAAACTACGAAGTAGTGAGCTTCAAATTCTCTAGTCTTTATTGATTCTGATTCTTTCTCCTCTGGTCATGATATGAGAGTTCAGACTCTTGACCCTTCTAGTATCTTCTCTCATAAATATCATTTTCATTTACTTACTCATTCTCCTACAAGGGAAAAGTTTGTTCTTCAGAAGTCAATTTGGAGATTCAAAGCTCCTTCTATAGTGAAATCCAACATTTGGACACCAATACTAGATAGGATAAACACAAATGACATCTTGCAAGTCCGATGGCCCCTTTGGGCTCTTTCCCCCAGCATGTGTGCAATGAATATATTAAGCCAGAACATTCACCCTACTTATTCCTTCACTGTCCATATCAAATACGGACAGCCCAGATTTGACAACTGAATCAAGTGAGGATCTCCTCAATAGACGGGATCTAAACTAGTTATAAGATGATATTTTCAAGGGAACACCTTCACATTTAAATATTTTATGAGGTAGAGCTGTTTATATGGCTAGCCTTCAATGCCTGGCTCACAGGCATTAGAAGGGAGTCTACATTTCTAACATCCAAAATGACTGGACAGCTCTTCTACACTAGTTTTAAGCTTACTAGAACTTTGTTGTATCATTCATTTTTTGTATTCATTGATTTTCTATTTTGAAGATTTTTCATCCTTAACACTTCATACTTTCCCCTCTTACGGAGAAAATCTCTGTTTTATCCAAAAATGGGACAACTAAACATATTAGGGAGGCTGATAAATAAAAAACTTGTAATCAAACTTTTAAAACTAATAGCTATATTTACTAATATTCTAAAGCTGAAACGTGCACTGAATAACACACATTTTAAGGAAATTTCACTTGAAAACACTATTTTCTTCACATTCATACCTTCATATGTTTCTTTTCTTCAATTAAAAAAATGCAATCCCTGCAAATAATCACTTTCAAAAGAGGATGTTCGTGAATTTCAAGTGCTACTTTATCACAAATAGTGCAGCAAAATCTCTTATCCAGATGCTGTGAAGGAAGACTATCAGCAATGCTGGTACAGGTGCCTTGCATCTCAGACTGATCATCTAATGCATTTGTATTCCTAACTATATTATTTTCAACCGCATCAGCTTCATCACCACTGTTAATGACAGTCCGACTCTTTTTTGTATCACTACACTCTTCATCATCATTTAGTCGCTTGGTACCTCTCTGTTCAACATCAGGTAATGAAGATTTAGAGAGCTCTGGCAAAGGGCCAATATTCATAGGCTTCACTTGGTCAAGGTCATAATTTCCACCCAGATCCTCAATGTTATCATTCTTCATATTCAGACACCCAACTTCATTGTTAGTCGCGTTTTCGCCATCATCACAAGTTTCTTCCTCCATATCAGGATTAGAACAATCAACAGATGAAGACTTCTGTTTGAGACTCTCTATAGTTTCCCTCTGAAATACATTCAGAATCAATGACAGGGCATGATAACAAAGTGTAAAAATAAGATTAATTTAATCACGGATAAGTCACATGGTTTCTTATAATTAATTATGAACCAATCTTAATAACCCTGTCACATCACCAGTCTAAAATCCTAAACAAACACTATTTAAGTAAAATAATGAGATATTAATAGCCACCAATTACAATGTCCTTTTTCGTATTAAAGATTAAATAATTAAATAAATAATAGTATGTCCTCAATATATCTGAAAATGATATCATCCAATTTATGGGTCAACTGGACAAAGTGGAAAATCATAATCATAAAATTCACCTGCTTTTTATTCTTTCGATACCTCCTTCGTTTTAAATGGATTTGAAGCTTCCGGTCAACAATTACATCTTCTTCTTCTTTGACCTATGCAATTCATGAGAATTGTACAATTAGATTCCTGATGAAAGGTAAAAAATGCAGAAATGACATACTAGAAAATAAGGAGAACTGAAATATCATATCAGCAGGTGTAGGAGCATGAGCGAGATTATGGTAAATGGAGACAGGGTCAATACCTGAAGCCGATCAAATGATTTTTTTCCTTTTAAAATAAAATGAGACTATGCTATGAAAAATTTAAAAGGAGTTAAACTACAAGTTCCCATTAAAAAAGTAAATCCATAAATTTGTTACCTTGCTTGGTACAAATTGAGACAAAACAAAAATGGCATTCAACGGCATTAATTAGTTCATTCCTGGCAGTGGTAATTAAAAAGAAAAGCCACCAACAAACTTTCCCGGCATTTGAATAAGTAGCATGTTCCATTTAAAGTGATTAGCTTCCAAGGTGAAATCATGGCAGAGTTTAGAAAAGAAGTTATACAAATCATAGGCTGCAGAACTTCTTTAACCCACACCATAACAGACGAAGGTTCATTCGTATTTTAACTTTTCTACTACTGGCACATCAACAAAACATAACAATTGGTGTCCACTAACCTACAACAGCTTTTTAACAAATGGACAACAGCATGTAGGATCAAAATCCACTGGACAAGTAATATCTTCCAACAACCCACTTTCCCACTCTACATTCTTCATAATTATTGGATATAAAAGAATTTTCAGACATAAGTAACATAGTAAATCAAGCTATTACAGAAGCTATAACAACGCTTCCATACAATATATCTATAGGTGATATAAAGTATTATGATAATTGATAGCCCAAACAATGACAGACCTTTTTAAATTTCCTTTTCTGTTCATCAGAGAGTTCTATCTCTTTTTCATTTGCAATTGCAGCTGCAATAAATGGATCAGCAAAAGTGCCATCAATGTCGTCAATCTCCTCCACCTGATAAAATGTATTTTGCAGGAGAAAAACATTAAACTGGAAACTAAGGAATAATAGAATATGCGCATGATTTATGGTGACAAGTAAAAGAAATTGCTAAGGATAACAGCGGAGATGATGCATTGAAACAAGATCACAGGCTAGGTTTGGATTGGACCTCACAAAGCTCAAGAATCTTTTCAAGGCAGTTAGTCTCACATTAAGTAGTATGAGACACTCTATGGGCCAATTAAGCGGAGTGGTTCTCCCACCTCACAGAAAGCTTTTGGGGGAAGGTTTCCCATCCCACTGAGTACCCATCAGAGTATAAAACTATTTCCTTTATATTGTTTGTCAATGTAATATAGCTTCCATTTATGAAAAGGTAAGTTAAAAGGAAAATTAAATCCTGAATTTCTACATTATTTTTGTAACACTAACCCTATTCAATAAAAGTCAAATAGTCATACACAACTAACATAGGAAGGCAAAGGACATCTAAAACACATATTTGTCACCTCATTGACACCAGGAAATTCAAGTCCCATCTGTGCAGCTTGCTGCGGTGTGCTGGCCAAATAAACAGAAGCCCAATTCTTACTGCCAAATGAAGCATCAGCATCACTACCATCGTGAAATATTTTGTTAAACATATCCCAATCTGCCTCAGTTTTTTCCTTTACTGGTTCACTGGATTTATCAAGTTTTTTTTGAAGAAATCCACTGGCACCCTCTTCCAACAGTTTACCATGTCGTCTGGACCAACAACAAACATACATAAAAGCTTATAGCTAAATACTGCCAGGCCCAAAGATAAAAAATTCCATACAGAAATCACACCTTCTAACAGGTCTGCAGACTTGTAGATGCTTCTCAGCATCAGCAACTGACTCCGCCAATTCTTCAGTTGCCTGAGTACCAACCCAATGATTCCTCTTTTTCCAAGCTTCAGTCAAACAACCATTAGGAGCCTCCCTTTCTATCCACTTATAAAGCCTTGGCAGCTCAACACCAGCCATATCAAGTTGTTCCTACTCAAAATGACATGAATGCACAGAAGAGAAAAAGATGAGCACACTTTTGAAAAGAACTATGAATGCTCCAAGAAAACTTCCAAAACATATCAACCACGCAAAATTCCAGCAACTTGCAACATCAAGTAGCAGAACATAAAAGAGAAGGGAACCGGTACTAATGAACCAAAACATGTATTGTAACTGAAGGGAACCTCCATTACATTAGACATGTAGTGAGATAGGGCAGTGCTTATGACCCCTCTTTAGAGCACTCTACATGGATGTTTTGAAGAAATCCCTCTATCAGATCTGCAGAGAGATTGGAGAGCATTGCTAATGCTGAAACTATGCCAACTTCCTTAATATTTCTTAATCTTTTTGTTACAGAATTGTAATTCTGTATAAGAGAGAAAGAGGGAGAATAAGAGAAAGAACAGAGAGAAAAAGACAGAAAAGAGCGAGAGAAGAGAAGCAGAGGAGAAAGGAAACGAGAGGGAAAGGGGAAATGCACTAAACCATCACATTAGTCTAACAAATCTGATGAAATACAATTGAGTTTACATCTATTTACAGGCTTAGAATAGGAAAACTAACTACTAACTATATAACCTTCTAACGGTTACATTCTAACTAACTAAATAACACTCTTTTTAATATTTATTGTGATAGAGGGTGAGCCTTAGCGCAACGATAAAGTTGCTGCCATGTAACTTGGAGGTCACAGGATCAAATCCAGGAAACAGCCTTTCCGATTGTGGAGGTAAGGCTACGTACATCTATCCATCCCCAGACCCTACCTGGTGGGAGCTGTGTACTGGGCCGCCCTTTTAATATTTATTATGATTACATATTACTTTTATTTTCTTTTCGTATACATCATTTGAATATTGAATTGAAAGACATGTAGCCCACCCATAAAGTTTATAGTTGTATTTTCCCTGTATTTCCCTAACAATTTTCTTCTTTTATAAATAAGTTAGAAGCAAACCAGCAAGTAGGCATTTTCAGTCTCAAGTTCATCCAGAACACCTTCCCACTCTTCTTTTAAAGTAATCATCTCATCTGCAACAGCAGATTCCAACTACAGACAAGTGAAAACACACAAATCAGAAGTAAAAACAATGAGAACCATAAAATGATAGATAAGAGAAGAAACTAACATCATCGCCCTGAAGAGTTTGCTCCAATTCTCGCCTAACCTCAATCTCTACTTTGTTAAGAGACTCCTCCTCAAGAGCTTCTTGAGCCTCTGCAGCCTAAAATGAATATTAGAGAAACTCCATTCGTAAATTGTGATGATGTGCAAAAAATAAAAAAATGTTGCACATTTTACTAACACAAAAGCATTACTGCTGTCCGAATTAATTTTTTTCTGATAGCTATTTCTTCTTAAAAAGCCAAGCTGCAAGAAAGTTATGATGCACACATCCTGTCTAGAAAATTTGCAAAGATTCCTATCATGTCGCTTCATAAGCATTGTGATAGGTGTATTGTAGGAAGAAAGATGAAAAGAAGAAGAGGAATAGGAGACTAAGAGAAAACAGAGACGAGAGAAAGAGAGAGACTGAAATTCACTTTGTGCATTCAGTTATAAGGAAAACAATCTGTTAGTTACCGATCTTATACAAGTTATAAATTAACTAACTATCCCCCTTTCTATTTACTTAACTACCCCAATGGTCCCTCACCTAACATTTATAGATGGCACACCACATTGCATGTGCAAAGAGACTAAGAAAGCATGTCATATGGTATTGTGCAAAGCTTGCAATTATTTACATTAAAGGTTAGATAGAAATGCCAGAATTTAAGGATGAATCTTTACTTCCACTTATTTTATGCTGTATAATGACTTTCTTTGGCAAATTTATGGACTTCAGCTGGGGGTTTGTTTTCTTTGTCATCTATTGATAAATAGAGAGATTGATGAGTTTTGCTGAGTTAATGTGTCTTTCCCTCTTGTATGTCTCCTGTGTTTTCTCGTTTCTTCTCAAAGGATATCTTATGCTACACTGCTTTATTACCTACTTTCCTTTTAATAAACAGCTTCTTTAAGCCACAGAAAAGTCTAGAAGTGAATATCTAAGTCTACAGTTATGCGTGAAGAAGTCTTCCTCTGCTTACTAAATTCTTCTTTCATTCAAAGAAAGAGGAGGAATTAATCAGTGAAAGAAGAAACTATGAAGAGAAAGTAGAAGTTGAATATAATATAAAGAGAAGATACAAGTCAGGAATTAGGAGTAATCCCTGAAAGAAGATTATATGCATTGGATCATTAAACAATATAACAAATTAACTATCTGCCACTATTGCATGATATAGCATGCTTATGCATATGAGAGTGAGCACGTATGTATAAGTACAAATAGGTAGTTTAAGTCTAATAGTAAAATAATAAATAATCGTACCTTGCCCTCAACTTCTAACAACTCAGCAATCAGACCTTCTATTTCTTCCTCAGTCAAAGGTTCCTGCATAAATAACATGAACCTTATACAATAATAAATCCATATTGCTTCAGAGCATTAACATCAGGGAAGCAAATTTTCAGCTACGAATATAAAAAGAGAGAATATCTTGTATCAACATTATGTTGAGACATCAATGTGATTCACCTCGGGATGTGCTTTGCCATGTAATTCAGAAGTTGAAGACCCATCATCTGAATCATCAATAAATGAACCACTTGAAGCACTTCCAATATCTTCCACTTCCTCGGTCTTTCCCTCCATCTGTAACTTGCATGAATATTAAAAAGAACCCACAATCTTACTAGATTGTAAACTAAACAGGATCAACTATGTATAAATCCTGTGCAACATTTTCAGAAGAAACCAAAGGGCCTTAAGATAATAGTTTCTCACTAAGTCAGCTCTATGTAGCTGATGAGTTTTGAATTCATAATCTTACTAACTGTCCTTGTTATTATGAAGGCAAGATTCTACTAACGTCAACAGGAACAACAAAGCTAAAGTAATATCCACAAAAAGTCAATCTACTTATTTCAGGCGACTGATTACACAAACATAAAAGTATAAAACAATATACAAGCACGATTGGTTTATCAAATGAGATTTTACGAAGATTAAAGACACTGTTAGCCCACGAACTGAAAACAAGATAAGGGGGGACAGCAACAGCTTTACTATTCGACTAGGGGCAATGAAGTCATCCTTGCCGTCTGTTTCACCAGCATTTCATATATAACATATTTAACTACATCACTCTAAATCTCTCGATTTTCAAAATTTCCAAAAACAGTATTTTATGTCATTCCTGCAGGACAGGAGCCAGAAAAACACGAACTTGCTAGCATGTGAAATCTCCAGCATTTTATGTCATTCCTTCAATGACCAAATTTCTGTCCGGAATTAAGAATACGCGCAGTAGACGATCACATTGCCTGTGTGTACCACAAGCAACATCTGAGACTAGCATAAGCGCGACCAGAGACTGGCGAAACAGACGTCACATGTACTGTGACAAGGACCTAGGCCCAGTGAGAAGTTCCAAACCAGCGATGTCTTGATCAAACTAGAGCAATGAAATTGTAAAACCAATGCAAATATTGAAGCGTAATACCTTAACCGCTCAAGCAGAACCCAACACGGATGGGTTAATAGTGTTGGCTTATGGGCATTTATAGGCTGGTGTAGAGTGTCCGAACCAAGTAAAATCGCTGCGACCTGTGAATAAATTTGATTGGGAGCCAAACGATTGTTCTGCTTGATTGGCCCGTGTCGTGATTTTCCCTCCTCTTCCCCGGCCAGCAATCACCCCAGCCGTACGCGGCGAAATTAGGTTTTTTTATTTTAAAATTGAACCATAGACTAGACTAAAATACCCTAGCTTTTTAAAATTACGGATATCCTTCCCTCTATTAATATTTCTTTATTCTTTTTTATTGGAGCTGGCCTTAATCCAGATTTTTAGTTTATAAGATTTTCAAAAGAAATTTTTTTTGGCCAAACAGTTTTTCAAAATTTTGAAGTAATAAAAAATATTACATAAAACTTAAAAAAAGAATTAGAGCGTTTTTCTCCTTCACCTAAAATATGACATAGAAATAATGTGATGTTTTTATAATTTTAATATGTTCCATTTACTATGGCATATCTTATTTTGGGAAAAAAACAGTGAAAATTTAAGGTTTATCGTATAAGGAATAGTCGGGATTTTATGGCAGAAATGACACAAAATAAGATTGTAAGTTTGAATTTGTTATTACAGAAATTTGTTAAAAAAATTATAGCATAAAAGATGTTTTAGTGTTGGCAAAAAAAATAAATAAATAAAATGCTCTTGGCACCATAGCAAAAACCCAAAAGTATAATAAAACATGCTAGTATGCTACTGCTTCCGTCATGAATGCATAAAATAGTTTTGGACACCAACTTCGGAATAGATTGGTGTGATTCCTCTAGATACATATAGCCATCTAGGGTATTAGAATATTGAAACATGAATTATAAAGGTGACACCAAAAATCAATATTTTAAAAGTCCACAGGACGTCAAGTCAAAAAGTTAAGCGGATCATAGTTCAATCGGTTGAAACGGTTAGATCAATAATGTAGTAATTAAATTTAAAAATTATATATATTACAATTAATATTTAGTCTAATTTCATAAGAAGTTAATAAAGTCACAAAATATCATTTAAAGAAGAACATTAAGTCAATCATCAACCTAACAAAATATACTAACAATAATGATTTTATGACATGTCAAATACTTATGGCTCTTGATTGATTTAAGCATAAGTTTCTTGAAATACATTTAGATCATACCACTCATTATAAGTCCTTTTTTACCAAAAAATCTGGTTCTATTTATAAGTTTAGTATCAATGTAATAAATGAGATTATGACAATTTTATCCCTATTTATTGTACAAATGAAGAAATAATTTAAAGATATATAGAGAAAAAATAATTAAAAAGTAATTATTCATAAATGAGGGTATAGTTGTAAATTTACCCCATAATCATTGAGTTAATTATATCTCATTGGTACGTGAGATTTAGTTAAAAGGGACTTATAAATAGGACTAGAGTGGTAAATATTATCATCTTCTTGAGGAAATGATCCAAAATCAAAATATTCAACTCTAATTTCAGTGCTTCCTATTTCATCCTTAGCTTGAGGATAAACCTCATTGGCTTTTTCTTCAAAAGCATCTTTATAAAATAATTTGTAACAAGCCAAATTATTAAAATTAGTAACATATAATATAAATAAAATAAAGTAATACGTCTAAAATTATATGCCTTTTTTTTTGCAGCATCAAATTTTTTTTAAAAAAAAATTCAGCAAAAAAAATCACATTTTTTATTGGAACGGATGGTTTTTGAAAAACTGGTCCGGTTTCCGGCTCAAAAACGATAAAATGACGGTCCAAAACAGCTCTCTTAGAAAAACGATCCAACGTATATATCTGGCCCGCCTCAGTGACCGGCCGACGGTCTGACCGTCTGGTCCGATCCAGTTCTCTAAACAGTGCCAAAAACATAAGATAGATAGAGAGGGGGACGGAACTTTTAGTTTTACCCTATGTTTGGAATGGGAGAAAACTCTCAAAAATAATAATGTTTTTATTATTTTTGAAAATTTTCTATCATAATATCCCTTCCCTATTTTTTCCTTACTTTATGTAGGTAGACTTTGATTTTTGTGAGTAGTAATTGAAAATTTGACTGATAAGTCATACTTATTATTATTCTAGGGCCGTACATGAGATTTTTACTTCATACAGGTCATTGTTTGAATCACGCTTATGCATAAGCCCAATTCACATAAATCAAAATAAACCTCCTCCACATATTTACTTCGTAGACCGTAAAAGCTACCTCATATTCCGTAAATCACGATTGAAAAGCAATTATGGAGACTATCCAAACAAGCTAACTATTGTCTTTTCTTTTCTTTCTGTCTTCAGTGAAAATTACATTTAAACACCTATCTCCTCCATTCATCCGCCTCTTTACTTTTGGGTTTTGGGGAGAATTACAATTAATGACTCTAACCCCATACTTCCATTCACCATTTTCATTTTCCCTTTATTTTATATCTTCAACCAAATGAAAATAGGGAAAATGGCTTAAAAATACCTTGGAAGCAAATTAATTACTAAATGGTACCACGTGTGCAAACAAGCATCCGTCATGTGCAATAGAGCTTCCATTGTGTGCAACCATCTTCCATATGCGCAAAAAGTTTCCACACGAAAGTGTAAACATCTTCCGGTCGTGTGCAATAGTAGCATTCAGCAATTAATTTGCCCCCAAGATATTTTTAAGCAGTTCTCCCATGAAAATAAGTGAGTAATTTTATATCAGGGATGTTTTTATCTTAATAATTAAATTTATGGGAAATATATTAAAGAAATATAAATTTTTATTATGACATAATATATCAAAATTTACACCTATTTTAATCTGGGTTAATGTACAATTTTGTCTCTAAGTAACCACTCAAGAGCACTGGATATTGGAAAATTCTTTGAGGGGAAAATTTATCATGAACGTAACAAAAACGTAGCAATTTTACCGTTGTTGTTAAAATTGTTAATGATTGACGGCCATTTTTAACAGTCAAAATTAGTTTTAAAATTGTTGGGGCAAATTCTCTCATTTTTAATACTCCAAACCAAGGTCATCGAATCGGGATACAAATCGCGAATCAAAAAGCCTATTATTGGGATCATGAATCGAAATGTACCGTGAATCATAAGACTCATAGTCAATTTTAAGGATCATATTAATGTAATTTTCACATAAGATGACATCAAATGTCTATATGTATTAATATTTTAAAGACAAATAACACTTTAGAAAAAAAAAATAAGGTTTTCATTCGGATAAGTGAGAGGGAATAAGGGGTAATCACAGAAGTAAAAAGAAATTCATAAATAAATCTGAAAAAAAGAAACACAAAAAAAAGGTTTCTAAAGTCGGGCTGCGCAAGATCCAATCCCATATGTGTGCAACTTAGTTCATGTAGAATTGCAGGAATCAACGACGTCACGCGATTTTGGCTTGTATCACTCCTGAAATCGTGAGATGCATGCATGAAAGATATATCAACATATTTGTATCTTTTTAACTTATTTTTGAATTGAATTGTGAGATACGATTCAAGATTCATGGGTTTCTAGCTACCATGTCTAGACCAAGCACTCGTAAGCAATTACTTTCGAGAAAAAATAAAAAAAATACTCCTAGGTGGTTTACTTTCGAGAGGAAATAAAAAAATGTTAAGGTGTAATTTTCTCTCGAAAGTAACCACTTAAGAACGTTGGGTTTTAAGTGTTGAAAAGGAGCAACTTTGCTCCAACAGTTAAAAAACTGATTTTAACTATTAAAAATGGATGTAGGCCATTACTAATTTTAATGAGAACAGTAAAATTGTTAAGTTTTGATTACTTTTAAGATAAAATTGTTATTTAAAAAACTTATGATTACCCCATACTCCTGCGTAGTTACTTCGAGGGTAAAATTGCATGTTAACCCAAATAATAATAGGTGTACATTTTGAATATATTATATCATACCTATAAAAATTTTATAGTTTTTCAACTCATTTAATATATTTCCCCTAAATTTAATTATTACGATAAAAATCTTCTTGATATAAAATTTACTCATGTTCTCTTCATTTGGTTGAAAATATAAAATAGAAGGAAAATCAAAATGGGAAAAATAAGTGAAAGGATGGGGGTGGGGTGGTTAATAGTAACTCTCCTCAAAACCTAGAAGGAAGGAGGAAGAGGAGGGTGAATTGGGAAAACATGTGCTTAAATGTATCATTGAACGAGCCTTTTCTACGGCGTCCCCCCCATTTTGGTTGAGGGTGGAGACGTTCGTATTTTACATTGTTTTCCATTTATTTTCATATTTCTTTGTACTTTTTATGGTGTTGATTTTCTTTGTGACAAAAAATCGAGTTAGAAGTTTCAATGGTAGCAAATTTCACTTGGTGGCTACATTTCACGGTTTTAATGATTGGAAATTGGTAATTATAGTCTTATATATTGTTAGTTCCATCTTTTAAAAGACTATTATGGATTATTGGCAACAGTGAATCCAAAGTGTATGTCATAGTCGAGATTGTGCGATTCGTTATGCAATTAACGGCTTATCTGTCTTCATCTTTTTTATTGGTGTTTGTGGGTGCTTTTTCTTCTATGAGATCTTCTCATGGAGTTTCTTCAACGACCAATTTGGTTGCCTTATTGGCGATAAAAGCGGTGGATCCTTTGGAATAGTTTGTTGGATAATCACTTCTTACAATGATTTTGTTGTCGGTGACGACATTTTTTTATCCACATATTTCAGTAAAGGGAATATGAAGGCAATATGGTTTATGGTTGTGGCAGTAGCTCCCTCTCACCTATTTTAGGGTTAGGTTATTTTGAGAGTTCTTTGCATTGTTATATATTTAGGCTTTCTTTTTACAAACTTTTTATTTTAAGCTTATATCTCTCATTGGGTTAGTTTTAATGAAATATATTTTTTTAAAAAAAAAAAGACAGCAATACGCGATGGAGCAGGTAAGTGGAAGTCGTTCCAATAAAGAATGACTTCTTCAACAAATCATACTCGTTCTCTTGATGCACTAGTTTGGTTAAAGGATTTTGATAAATAATTTTGTTCTTGTAGCATCCTAGGAATTTTTTTACTATGTAAAGTATATGGGTAAAAATGCCGTTGTTTTTACATTATTATAATTTTATTTAAGAAAAATACCATTTAAATACCATATGAACTTACAAAATCCACAATAATATGTTAACACTTGAAAATGACATAAATGTGACAGGTATCAAATTGGAATTTTAAAAATGTTGATGCTTTAATCATTTTACCCGTTAATTAAAAAATAAAATAAAATAAGCCCTTTGCTAGAACTCCGCCGCCGCCCGACTAGGACCCTCCAGCGGCCTAAGCTTCGGTCGCCGCAGCTCAGGCGCCGAGGGCCTTTTTGGGGGGTGATTTTTTTTTAAAAAAATCCTGAAGGGGGCAAGGGGTGTGATTGAACTCACCCCACCCCCTTTGCAAATGAGCTTGGTGGCTATTAGGCCATCAAGCTCCTTTGATACACATACACAATGGATAATGTGAATGACAACTAGTGTATGACCTCCTCACTAAATGTGTGAAAGTGTTGGCTTAGAGGGGGGCTCTGACAAATTTACTAATCGGAATGACTAAACTCGTAATGGTTTTGATAAAATGGATAATGGGAATGACATCTAGTGAATGACCTCATCACCAAATGTGTAAAAGTATTGGCCCAGAGGGGGCTTTGGCAAATTTACTAATGAGAATGACTAAACACGTAATGGATTGACTAAAAGCATAATGACATTGACTAAGAGCGTAATGACATTGACATTACCCATAACTATTACGTCTTTAGTTAATCTCATTAGTCGTTTAGTCAATACCATTATTAAGAATAAGCATAGACTAAACCATCGGATTTTTGCCCATACCTAACTATTACGCATTTAGTCAGTTTATTTACGCCTTAAATAAATATCATTACTCGTTTAGTGAATATCGTTACGTCTTTAGTTCATATCATCACTCAATTAGTCTATGTCTCTAGTTAATACCATTACACATTTTGTCATTTCCATTACTTATTTTGTTATACATACGTACGTACGTACATACGTACATACATACATACATACATACATACATACATACATACATATCAAAGGGGCTTTGGTGGCACAACCCATTTGACAAAGGAGTAGGGTGGGTTCGATCCCACCCCTTGCCATCCATTTTTATAAATAAAAAAAAACCCACTCCACAAAAAAATGCAGAAGCAGCTCTTGCGGTGGTGCTCCGGTAAGGGCACCTTTATTTTAAAAAAAAAAACTGAGTAGCATAATGGTAAACTAAAAAGCATTTTAAAATCCCAATTTGATACATGTTACCTTTATGTCATTTTTAAGTGTCAACAGATTTTTTGGGGTTTTATAAATTCACATGGTATTTATTTGATATTTTTCCTTTTATTTATTACTCCTCTGATCATGAATGGAGGATCTAGCTTGGGTGAATTTTGGTTTTCAATATAAGACATTTTTTCTATTTCATTTCTTGTATTTATCATTTTTAAAATTAATTTGCTTAACTTATTTCTGAATGTTACATAAAAATATTATACCATAGAGATTATATCACCTATATTATAATTAAATAATTTATTTAACTTCTTTAATTATAAATTAAATAAATACCAGTATGTCTTAACCAAATGAGTATTACAATAATTTTTAACTCTATTAGGGCCCGTTTGGTTCGACGCAAATGGAGGGAAGGTTGGGGGGGCGTTTGGTTCAAAGAACCCGCCAAAAATCATTTTCTTGCCCACCTCATTTTCACTCGTTTAAATGAAAATGGGTTCCCACAAAAAATGGTGGGAACCCATTTTCTGTCCCTTTAGAAATTTGGTGAAAGTTTGTTATGCCCCTAATGTGACGGTGATAGTATATAAAGGTGAGGGTTTTTAGAGGTGAGTGAGGAGTGTGAGAGCTTCGAAAAAGTGAGGGAGCTGAAGAATAAAGGGCAAGGAGGGGTATACTTCTGTGACGAGTGGCAATTTTCTGGCTACAACGTGGCTTTCAGACATTTCCCGACGACGAACAGGTGGGTTCTTTCTTCTCTGTTAATGTCGCTTGTGTGTTGTTTTTTTTTCTGTTTTATTTTATGCACCCAGGGTCCCTGGTTTCCCGTGGAGCCAAGTGAGTAGGCCATTTCCCGGGGAAGTTAATTCATAGCATATAAACATGGCATAAAGTTTAGATCCCCACGGTATTTTGAAAAGTTTGTCCACACTTATTTTGGTTATTTTTGTTACCAATATATGCTTTGATTTATGTAAGTTAAGTCCCTTTAAGGGTTGCAACTTTTTTATATTGTGGATGAGTGCTTAGAAAATTGCTCTATTCCGGCCATACAAAACAGGGGCAAATAGAGCATTTTCCCCATACTTTCAAATGTCTTAATAACGTGTCATGTGTATGTAGTATTCGCCTAGCGGTCACCCCGTGAGCATAAGCTACTCCTACAATAACGAATTCTCTCACTCGTCTAAACAATGTTGTTCATGCTCTTCTCGATTCCCATTCAAAATTGAATTTGAAATGTCTTAAACATGGGTTGCTTATGTGTATAATGTGGTCAACGTGTAATGTGAACAAAAACCTTCATCCAGTGGTTACCTCTTGAGTATAATCAACCTATTTATGCTTTTTTTTTTGTTCTGTCTAATTTCGTTATAACCATTGTTATTTGAATGATTCAATATAGGGGCAAAATGTTCATTTGCCTCATTTTCCTACCTCATTTTCTTCTAACCAAATAAAAATTTTCCCATCAACCTATTTTTTTTCCCAGTGTGAACCAAACACGTTGGAGGCAAAATATTCTCCTTTCCTTTCCACTCTTTCTTTTCATTAATTTCCATTCCCACCAATTCTTTGAACCAAACAGGCCTTACATTGTGTAAAAAGATAGTATTTCTTACAAACAAAAGGTCAACTAATTTATAACTGAGAGCATACCTATTGTTTCATTTGATATATTAGAATTGATTTTGATAGAAATAGAAATGAATATAGATATGAATATAAAAGTAAGGTTTAAAAATATGTTAGTTATGTCATAAAAATAAGACATATTTTTTATACAAAAATAAATCCAAAATACCCTCAGTTAAAAACCCATCTCCACCATCATCTGAAAGTTAAAATAACCCAACTCCACGCCAAAATTTCATCGCAACCAATACCCACGTCTTCTTCTTCATCTTTGGCATTTCTTAATTATATTGATCCAGAGTACTGAGGACTGATTAGTGGCCAAATTCAATAACCGATTCTTTCAAGTTTTCAGAATTGAAAATCATCAATCAACTGGTTTATCGCGCTAATTAATTTTTTTTAACACTTGGTAAAAAGTATTTCTTACAAACAAACAGAGATGATTTATAATACATTTTTGTTGACATATTTATTGAGGATCGATGATCAGAGATCACTCATCAACTGGCATAACGTAAATTAATCGATGATTCTTTTCAGTTTTCAAAATTCATATTTTGATGGATGATCATCAATCAGTTGGTTAAACGCTTAACGCAACTAATCAATGGTTGATTGTCTCGGGTTTCTGAAATAAATAAAACCAGTGCGTTTTTTTCCCCTCGTGCCCAACATAAACCTCCGCGCTGAGGTCACTCTTTTCCAATCCGCCAGTCGGCTAGACCTCCTGCAGGCTTATAGCGGGGCACAAAAGAAGTTGGCGCTTCCTTCAAATTCTTACAATGGATACTCTCCTTATCTGAGTTCTGGCTCCCATGGAGGCCACTGTTGCCTCTCCTCCGATTCATGGCCCATGCACTCCTAAATTCCTTGTTCAATCACCATATGGACTTCACTTGCAGATACCATTTGCCGCCGTCCGTCGAACTCGAAACCGAGGTCTCAAATCAAAGTACTGGAAAAGACCGCGAAACATCACGTTACTCGCGTCTGGCACTCGAGCTATTAATTTTTCCTCAAAATCCATTCACTCAGAAGGGGGACAAGAATCTGTTTTGGAAGCTTCTCCTGGCCATCGGTCAGTTAAGTTAGAAGACAATGGAAGCGTTTTAGCTATTGCAAATGTAAAGCATGAAAATCTTGAGGGAACCTTTTCCAAAACCTTATTTAGACAATTTCTTTATACATTGTTTTGTTTTGCCATTGGCTTTTCTTCCTGCGGGGCAGTTCGAGTTCCTGCAATTGCCGCGCCTGTGGTGAATGAGGATGTTGTGGAAAAGAAGGATAAGGGTAAGGACAGAACTGAGAATTTGAAGGGTCATGAATACACTGACTGCACAACGAGTTTGCTAGAGACGGTGTCACGTTTACTAAGGAGCATAGAAGACGTTAGGAAAGGTAATGGTAATGTGAACAAAGTGCAACTGGCAATGAAGGCCGTAAGTCTGAAGAAGGGAGAATTGGAAAACGAGATTATGAGCAAGCTTTATGCAGAGGTAAAAGAATTAAGGAGCGACAAGGGTCGCTTGGAGAGAAGAGCTGGGCAGATTATTGATGAGATAGCGAAAGCTAAAGGAGATTATGATGAATTAAAGCAGAAGGTGGTTAAGGACCCAGAGAAGGAAAGGATGGAGAGGTTAGACGAGAGAATGAGAGAGCTGGAGAGGGATTACAGCGAGATATGGGAGAGAGTTAGTGAGATTGATGACTTAATTTTGAGGAGGGAAACGGTAGCATTGAGTTTTGGTGTAAGGGAAATTTCCTTTATAGAGAGGGAATGTGAGCAGTTGGTGAAGAAATTTAAGCAAGAAACTGGAAAGAAGGTTATGATAAGGTATATTATGATGACTTTTTCTCAGATACCTTGATAACCTGTATGAATTCTTAAATACGACTTTTCAATTTCACTCTTACGCTCGAGTTTTGCTACATGTGTAACATGGATATAATCAACTAGGTGGGGTTGCAAATGGGCAACATTGTTGAATGGCCCAAGTCAAAGGCTTAATAGTTAAGAAAGTATGTTAGAATCTCTCTACTTGGGACAGACTTCGTTTGAATTTTGCTGCAAATGGCGATGTATTTTGAAGTGGAATTGGTGGTAATTCTCCGTAGTATAGTCATATAATCATATGGCCACTCTGCATTACATCATTTGGATTTAATTGGTCATAGGACTCAATAAAGAAGAGTTGTTTCTTTGAAGTTTGTTTGTGATGGGAACTCACATCTTGAAATATCTATTTTGGGTGCCTGAGCATAAATTCCATGATTGTTTGAACTGACAATTGATAATTAAGTCAATTAAGTCCACATACCACGTATTTTTGTAATTAATTATAATATTATTTAGTTCTGTTATGATGCATGTGAAGTTGCATGTCCTTATGTAAATATTCATTTTGTGTTCCAGTTCTCCTAAAAGATCAATTACGAAGCTCCCAAAAGTTGATATTCAGAAAGACTTGGAAACTGTGCATAGAAGATACTTAGAGCAATTAATTCTTCCCAGTATTTTGGAAGTTGAAGATCTTGAATCATTCTTTGATCAAGACTCCATTGATTTGGCTCAACGATTAAGAAAAGGCCTAAAAGAGTCAAGGGAGTTGCAAAGAAATTTGGAGGCTTGGATAAGAAATAAGATGAAGAAGTTTGGCAGGGAAAATCGCTGCATCAATTACTCACTGGAAGAGGAGGTGGTGAAGGGTTTTCCTGAAGTTGAAGTGAAGTGGATGTTTGGTAATAAGGAGATTATAGTTCCTAATGCTATCGGTCTTCATTTGTACCATGGTTGGAAGGAATGGCGTGAAGAAGCTAAAGCAGAATTAAAGCGTAACTTGATAGAAGACGCCGAGTTTGCCGGACAATATGTGGCCGAAAGACAGGTTCTGCATCTCTCTCTCTTTCTCTCTGTAGGGTTGCTTATCATTGAGCTATATGTGTTTGTTAATTAAAAACTTACTGTTTCATCCCTTTCAATAATTTAGATTTTAAAGGATGCCTTGTGAGGTTATCAGAGCTTTGGGTATTTTACATTAGCATATGACATTAAATTTGCTTTAGTTTTGTACCTCCTTGTTTTATCCTCTGTTCTCAGCAATAGATTATTTTCCCCCCCATAAAAAACGGACCAAGGGGGCTCCGCCAGGTTTTTTTTCAATTATATGACTGCAAGGCACCTTGATGTGTCTTTTTATAAGTTTGTATACTAAGTAGATGGAATTACAGCAGGCATAATATCTATTGCAGCTTCTTTATTCATTATGATTAAGAACAGCTTTTTGCACTTCAATTTATTTATGTGTGGTTTGATTGAACACTTCTACTGGACTCTTCTGTCGGTTTTGGCTGTTCTTTCACCATATACAAATTGTTTATTGCAGGAGCGGATTCTTGTGGATAGAGATAGGGTAGTGTCAAAGACTTGGTACAACGAAGAGAAAAATAGATGGGAAATGGACCCAATGGCAGTTCCTTATGCTGTCTCCAAAAAGCTAATAGAGCATGTCCGGATAAGACATGATTGGGGTGCCATGTATGTTGCTCTCAGGGGAGAGGAGAAAGAAATTTTTGTTGACATAAAGGTTACAACTTTATATTTGTTTCTTGTAGAAAGATCTTTTTGTTTAATTTCTTGTTTTATGATTATCAATAAGTTTCTTATCATTGCTTTTATATTTCAGGAATATGAAATGATCTTTGAAAAATTTGGGGGTTTTGATGGGCTGTACATGAAAATGCTTGCTAGTGGCATTCCGACAACTGTTCATTTGATGTGGATTCCTTTCTCAGAGTTGGACATACGTCAGCAGTTTCTCTTGACATTACGGCTATCTCATCTCTTTTTGAGTGGCTTATGGAATTCTGGAAAAGTATTGCATGCAAGAAAATGGGCCTTCAAGATAATTAAGAATATAACTGATGACATACTGATGATGATTGTTTTTCCTCTTGTGGAGTTTTTAGTCCCTTACCCGGTATACTTGATCTCATGACTTGCCATATGCCAGTTTTGGTGCTTAGATTTTTGTAATGATTTCTTTTATGTTCCCTTCTCCTTCTGTTTCAGGTACGTATGCGATTGGGGATGGCTTGGCCAGAGGAAATAGATCAGACAGTTGACGCAACATGGTACTTGAAATGGCAATCAGAGGCAGAATTGAATTTCAAATCCAGGAAAACAGATGATGCTCGATGGTTTATTTGGTTTTTCATCAGAACTGCTATATTTTGGTTCTTCTTGTTTCATTTGTTTCAATTTTTGTTGAGAGAAGTTCCAAGTCTTCTTGGTTATGGCCCTTTACGAAGAGATCCAAATGTGCAGAAGTTGAGACGAGTGGTATTTCTTTGTTCTTTTGCATGTGTCACACCAGATGTTTAAATTTCTATCTGATTGTTATGTTGCTTTTTTAAAAAGATACTAAGCTCGGGTGTCTTCCACATATACCCAGTTTGATGTTGTATTTTGTCACCATTTTGTTTTGAACTTGGTGTCACCTGAAGTTAACCTGAATATTTACAAATGAAGATAGAAGTATTAAGAAATTTAGCTTCACCAAACTAATCTTAAAAGCCTGGCGTAGTTAAAATAATTGGCTTTGTTATGTAATAACTTAATTTGTGAGCATGAATTTAGTTAAAAGTGATCATGCAGGAAAAGAATGAATAGAAAGAAAAAGGTAATTATAATAGATGCAACGTTAATTCGGTCAATGTTTTTTTATTTTTCAACCTCATATTTGTGGCAGCATGTTCAATCTAATGTACAATTTGATTGCATCATCTAGTCAGCTGGTACATTATCTTTGTTGATTGCTAAACTTTGAGCTTATTTATCATCCTTTTTTTATTCTTCTTTAGGTTGTAGATTTTTTTGGGGGATAAAATTATGGGTGTAGTGGTGCTTTCGTTTATTTGCTACCTTATATTTTGGATGGAATGTTGACATTCTTTTCCCCTTCATGATTTCCTAGATGGCCTGTGAATAAATTTTATGGTGCCCTGATTCAACCTTGATTAGGTAATATTGCATCGTTGCAGAAATCTTACGTGATTCAAAAACTCAGAAGAATCAAGCAGAATAAAAAGGCTGGCTTTGATCCTATAAAGACTGCTTTTGAAGAAATGAAGGTTGACTTGGCAATTACTCTATTTCACAGCTCTAATATCATAATTTTTTTTGTGGAAAAAAACTGTAATATCCATTCTGGTATGCAGAGGGTGAAGAAGCCACCAATACCATTGAAGAACTTTGCTAGTATTGAGTCTATGAGAGAGGAAATCAATGAAGTCGTGGCTTTTTTGCAAAATCCTAGAGCCTTCCAAGAAATGGGTGCAAGGGCCCCTCGGGTATATTACTATCATGAATATTTATCAACATAGTAGGACTTTGTTTTCTTGTTAGGTTTTATTTATTGTAGCAATAATTGTGACATTGACATTTTTTCTATTCATTGACTACTATACTCTTTCCTGCTAATTTGATGCAAAACATGAATGGTCCTGTTTTCAGCCAAAGAAACCCTGAAATGGTTCAAAACACACGAGGAAACTCTACTTATTTTTGGTTCTGCTTAATGTTAAGAAAAACTGGAATCTCAAGTTAATAATTCTTCTGATTTTGATTCCTCCATCCACTCTCCTTTGGTCCAAAATTGGAAGGAAAAAGTTTCAGGGCACCTTTTTGGATCCTTCTCTGTATGCTCCCCATGGACATGGTGTAAGAATCTATGAAATATAGTCATTAATACTTCTATGTGTCATATTGATGGTCCTGATTATGAATATAAGTTACCTTGCAAGAATTTTATAATTTTGAGTGTCGTTTGGTAACAAAAATGTTTAGAAATGAGGCAAGATATCATAAACTTGTAGTTGAACAGCATTTGAAAGCTATTGGTAGTAGACATTCGTCGTTAAACAGCTGCATGCACCACAAGATTTCGAATTCCTATATCACATTCTAACATATCATAAACTTGTAGTTGAACAGCATTTGAAAACTATTGGTAGTAGACATTCGTCGTTAAACAGCTGCATGCACCACAAGATTTCGAATTCCTATATCACATTCTAACATCAACTCCTGGGAACTGTTTTTTACGATGCAGGGGGTTCTTATTGTCGGTGAGAGGGGCACAGGCAAAACATCTCTAGCACTCGCTATAGCTGCGGAAGCTAGGGTGCCTGTTGTTGAAATTAAGGCCCAGCAATTGGAAGCTGGGCTGTGGGTTGGACAAAGTGCATCCAATGTTCGCGAATTGTTTCAGACAGCAAGGGATTTGGTTATCCTCTTTAGACCACCTTAACATTCTCCCCCTTTCTATCATACCTGCACTCATGAATGGAGATTTCTTTCTTTTTATTTGTGTTTAAAATAAATATATAGTTCACAGGAAGTGAGTTGGATATTAAGAAATTAACATGGAAAACTTTGATATAGCTCGTTTTGTTGAATTATTTTGATATAAAGTATTTAGTTATGTCATTTTATTTTCCATTATCTGATAGTTATTCAATCAAAATTTTTTGGGTGCTTGTGTTTTCTAGTCTTTAATTGGAACATACATTATTTCAATTCTAGATTATCTGTCTCTTCCCTTTTCCTGATTATTTGCAGCTGTTTGTAGGCTCCCGTAATCATATTTGTGGAGGATTTTGACCTGTTTGCTGGTGTACGTGGCAAGTTTATCCATACCAAAAATCAAGATCATGAGGCTTTCATTAATCAATTGCTTGTGGAACTTGATGGGTAACTATTATTTATGGGTTCTTTCATTGTTTGACTGAGAAAAGATGTGGTAGATATAATTGTAGTTGTATTAAATTTTAAGAAAACAGAAGAAATGGGCATACATCACCCTAAATGTTGTATGCATCTCATTTTTGAAGAGTAAATGAATTTATAAGCATTGAGGAAGATAAGATACTAAAAGCCTATTACATGTGGAACGACAAGATACTAAAAGCCCATTACATGTGGAACGACTTTTAATCTTTTTTTTTTTCCACTGATAAGATTGCAACGTTTAATCTAATTTAATTTTAATTTCCAACTTTGAGGTGGCATTAACTCGGGCCCTCATTTCTTTAGTGGTTGGGTTTTTTTTTTTTTTTTTTTGGGGGGGGGGGTGGTTGGGAGGCAGGGAATAGAGAGAAAAAAAAGGCTTTACGATGGACGAAGGATGGTGGCATTAACTCGGGCCCTCATTTCTTTAGTGGTTGGGGTTTTTTTTTTTGGGGGGGGGGGTGGCTGGGAGGCAGGGAATAGAGAGAAAAAAAGGCTTTACGATGGACGAAGGATGGTGACAATCTTTACTAATAGAAGCTAAGAACGGGGAAAAAGCAAGACAATATCAATGCTTTCCAATCTCTCTGCATATCCAATAGTGACATTCCACTGATAACAGATACAAAGGATAAGGAATCCTTGGGGATCCAGTCAAAATATAAACACCAGAAAAGCAGTTGTTACCTAGAAAAGACTCTCCAATTGATGTGATTGTCCAAATGAGGAACTCAGCTTCCCAAGCCAGCAAATAGAAATTACTCGAATGCGTGGGAGAGTAGGGTTTAAAGTTGTAAGCTTGTCAACTCACTTGAAAAATAAAAAGAAAAAGCTACTAGCTCAAATCCGTAATAACTATGTGGTGAATTAATATTCCAATTTCAAATGTTATGTTTTGTAGATTTGAGAGACAAGATGGGGTTGTTCTGATGGCTACTACAAGAAGTCTCAAGCAAATTGATGAGGCCTTGCAGAGGCCAGGTCGTATGGATAGAATATTTCATCTTCAAAGACCAACTCAAGCAGAGAGAGAGAAAATCTTGTACTTGGCTGCAAAAGAGACCATGGATGACCAACTCATTGATTATGTAGATTGGAAAAAGGTCTATTGTCGTAAATTCTTGTAATAGAGTTATGCGTATCTAGGTCTCCCCCCCCCCCAGAAAAAAAAAAAACAAAACAAAAGAAATTTTTTTTCTTTAATCTTGCTTTCTTAATAATATAAAGGTGCATGTACTCAAATTGATGTTTAGAAGCTCTTTTTTCCCACACTTTTTTTAATATATAAAACAAGACTTTGTAGAGGAATATAGTGCTGAATTGGACAATTAGAAATTGTCGTAGAGCAGCCCAGTGCACAAGGCTCGCACTAGGTTAGGTCGCCTAAGCCAACAAAGAATGGATATATCCTTGTTTGATAAAAAATCCTCTTGTTGTCCTTAAATTCTATTTACCAGGATCTTATCCCCTGGTTTTGACCCTTTTTTATTCCTTAGATCTGGTTTCAAAATGTTTATTCCATTTTTCCTTTATGTACTAAGATTTTTTTTCCAGGTTGCTGAGAAGACAGCTCTTTTACGTCCTATTGAACTTCAACTAGTTCCTGTGGCTTTGGAAGGAAGTGCCTTCCAGAGCAAAGTTCTTGATACTGAAGAACTAATGAGCTACTGTAGTTTTTTTGCAGTAAGAATTTTACTTTATCTACTTGTATGGTTTTTTTGCTAATGTTTATTTATCTTTCCTCTGCATTTGTGTGTGGGCATATTACATAAATATATAAGGAAGGGAAAAGAGATTCAAGTTGTGATAATCCTTTATGAGCTGTCTAGTTGGGTTGAAATGGGAAATGGCAACTCCCGCAGGAGTTGCTAGGTTCTTTTTTGTTTTTCCCCCGGGGGGGGGGGGATTGAGCTGTTAGTAGGGAATGTTATATGTATCAAGGAGTTAGATAACAAGCAAGAAAAGATTTGGCTTGGTCGGAGAGTCTCTAGCCTCTCAAATGTTAGGTAGTTTATTTCTATCTTTTCTGCATTTATTTTTACTATTTTTAATACTAGAATCCATTAGTGCTTATCTCTTTCTATGTTTGGGTAATGAATTTGCAGTTTCTTCATAGATACACAATGTTAGGTTCTTGAGGTTTACATCATCATACTTTTAGAAACTTTTTCAAGAGGAACTTCCAATATATCTTAGTTTCTGATATGTGCTATTTTACTTTTCTTTGACATTTATTAATTATATGATTATGCGTGTTGGGTTTTAATGTTGCCATTTTTGCTCATGGCTGCAAGACCTCTTACTACAACAGTTCACCACTGCCATATTGGCCTATTATCTGTGCTTACTGGCCTATTATCTGTGCTTACTGAATCCTTCCCCCACAAATAGAAGCCAAGAAGAACAGGAAAGAATGAGTGATATTCCTTGTGGCATCTCCATTTAGATGTTAAAGTTTGTATAGACATTTTGAGGCAATGCATAATATGCATCACCTGAGAAGTTCTATATTCTGTCATTTTTGCATATTTCAAGTGTTTTCTTTATTCTTCTGTTTTTCCCTTTTCCTTTCATTTACAAGTTATTGAATTTTCATTATCAGAATATTCCATCTTTGTTCTATCTTGTTCTGTTGAATCTGTCATTTACATATATGCTTTTAAAATTATGTTTTGCCTATTTTAGTTTCATATGCTTTGTTCTGATGGAAAAGGAATAAATTTATCACCTTTTCTTAGACTTTCAGTTCTATGACCCCCAAATGGGTGCGCAAGACCAAAGTTGCCAGGAAGCTTAGCAAAATGTTTGTGAATCATCTGGGACTAACATTGACAAAGGAAGATCTGCAGCATGTTGTTGACTTGATGGAACCATATGGTCAGATAAGTAATGGGATAGAGCTTCTGACCCCTCCATTGGATGTGAGAAACTATCTTGTCCTAAAGCTTATAATGTGGTCAACTTATTCTCTACTAAGCTATTTTGTCATGCAACTTTTCTGCGTTTCTTCTATTTAAGTTTGAATGCAGTAGCAGTCCTAGTTTTCTCCTTTATGGATGTCTGGATCTAACTTTTGTCAGTTATTTTGAGAAATGTGTTAATAAGGAGGTTTTTGATGTTTAGTGGACAAGAGAGACCAAGTTTCCTCATGCAGTCTGGGCTGCTGGTCGTGGTCTTATTGCTCTTCTCTTACCAAATTTTGATGTTGTGGAAAGTTTATGGCTCGAACCTCTGTCATGGCAGGTTGGTCAAACTAATTTTTGGGCTGCTTTTGAATTTGTTGAAGGGTTGTGAGTGAGTTTGAAGTAACACTTATAAATAATTTTTTAGCACCACTCTGGTTCTTACTGAAAGAAATGTAATAGCTTTCGATGACTAATTATTCCTGTATCTTATTGTATTTAATATTTTATATTTGATAGAGACTGAGATAGTATATACCTAAATCTTACATTTAAGAAGTACATGTTGGTCAATGGGATGTTTAAGTGGGTTAATGAGAAAGAGAGAGAACGTAGCCACATTAAATGGGGGTTTGAGGTCTGAGAGAAGGACAGGAAAGAATTTGACTTGCTTGTGATGGAGAGTCCTTAGCCTCTCAAATGCTAAAGAGTGTTTTCATTGTTCTATACTGTCTTTTATTCTGCCGTCTCTATTTCTGTGTTTGGTCTGTATGGTGCTGCTGGAAACCAGTCCTCATCCATTCAACCTGTGATTGTGATAGGATCTTTTCCTTTATTTTGTTAATTCCATTTCACAGAAGCCTTTTAGTGTGCCTTTGGTTCTAGTTTCCATCAATTTCTTGTTTGAGTTTCCTATTTTTAAACGTTATTTTCCCATTCAATTTCTTGCAAGATGGGCACAAAATATATGTATGTTCAATCTTGAGTAGCAGTGTGAATTGTGAGTTTAGCAATGATTGGCATGTCATAATTTCTGTGATTTGGGAGGCAGATCGAGTGGTAATTGATTGAAGGCTATACAGATTTAACTCCTGATGAATAATGACAGATTCTTGTCGCTTCTTTATACAGGGAATTGGATGTACAAAAATCACAAAAGCAAGAAATGAAGGTTCAGTTCATGGGAATTCTGAATCAAGATCGTATCTTGAAAAGAAACTTGTGTTTTGTTTTGGATCATATGTTGCTTCCCAAATGCTTCTTCCTTTTGGGGAAGAAAACTTCCTGTCTTCTTCTGAGATACAGCAGGCACAAGAGGTCGGAGTCCTATTTTACTAGACAAAAATGTGATTTTTGTTGGTTTTGAGATTTTTTGTTCTTTGGGTTATACAATTGCTTTTATCAAGGATTTTGTTATGAGCATAAAACATCTGACCCCTTTCTTTCTCTTAGCAGATAGCTACTCGAATGGTCATTCAGTATGGATGGGGACCAGATGACAGTCCTGCAATTTATTACCATTCTAATGCGGTATGCACCTTCCCTACATTCAATTGAGATGTCCTTGGCGAAGAGATGGTTTTTTTTTCATCTAAGTAGTGTGACATTTAATTATTAGATTGGAACATCTGCTTGACTGTTACTAAAACACTTGCTGCGTGGGCAACTGATCAACTACTCTGCCAGTTATGCTCATAGAGAAATTAGATAAAATGGCAGAACAACGTTTTACGTGTAATAATTGAGATATAAAAAGTTACAGTATGATGTAGGACATAAAGGGAAATAAAGATTTCCCCCCCCTAAAAATCAATATCAATTTTTATTTTTTAATAATCATGGGGCAGTGATTTTATTCAGATCAAGACCTATTTTTGGGCAACTTAAATAAGAAACCATTATGATACATTGATACTTGTATGATTACCCAATATTCTAACTATCCTCTAATATTAAGAGCAGGAGGGATGGAATCTCCTCAACACCTTTGTTAATCATTCTTTACTGAATTCTAAATTGTCCTAATCCTTATTATAAATCCATAACTCTCAAATTACTAATGCAAAACACACATTTATAACTGTGGATAGCTCATCCTCCCCAAAAAACTTTGAATAGCTCCATCATTTCTGTCACTCAAGCTTATTTGGCTCCCCATTTCAAGTACAATGAACTATTTGTTTACAGTAGTGTGAGTAGATTAATCTTTTTCAAACTGTGAATAGGTTACATCATTGAGCATGGGGGATGACCATGAGTATGTGATGGCGAACAAAGTCGATAAGGTACCTGTATGTTAGTACAAGGCCAACTGATTGTCTAAAAAGGTTATCTAACATTGTTTTGTGATCTTCTCAGATGTTTGACTTGGCATATCAAAAGGCGAAAGAAATACTGCAGAAAAATCGTCCAGCACTTGAAAAAATTGTGGAGGAATTACTTGAATTTGAAATTTTGACTGAAAAGGCAAGGGCTTCTTGGTGCATCTGAACTGTCAGTTTGGGTTACATTTTGGAGATTTCTGTATGTTTTTATGTTAGTTTCACAGTTTATCTAGGTTTGGTAAAAAATAGTTTGTTTAGGTATTTTATCAGAAAATCTCCTTTAAAGCGACAAATTATGAAAAAAAATATAATCTAAAATACTGGTCCCTATTTTATAGAATTGATATTAAGGATATATAAGAAAATTATTGGCTCCCACGCAGTAGAATTGATTTTATCATTTGAGAAGTTACATTTTTCCAGCTATCTCAAATGTCATTCTGCCTCCATTAGAAAGTATGGGAAGTAAGATAAACCTGTTGGAGATTATATTTCATGTGTATATTTTAACTCAGAAATTTGTATTTTTATTTATTTTTCTTTTAAGCTTATTGGGGTTTTTTTTGGTTATCTTTTGGATAAATCTTCTATGTGCTTTTGGATTAGTTTGAATGTTCCATTTTGATTAAGATTATTGCATGTGTTTTATCTAGCATATGATAAAGTTATTTAATTTTTAACCCTGTTGGTTGGAGTAGGGGTTTTCTGTCTTTGTCTGCTTCTATCTAATATTTTTAAGTTTAAAGAAAATTGGACTTCACTTTCTACAAAATCAAGCATTCATAAACTGGGTGGTACATCACTTTTTTCACCAACGGGATTTTGGAGCTTGCTGAATCTAATCCTAAAAAGCCCTATGGGTTGAAGAAATAAGTACCATAGGTGGTAACCAACCCCTGCATTCCATTAAAGTATGATCCTTAATATATATATATATATATATATTGAATTTTTGCATCTTCCATTAGCTTTCAGCCGGAACCGTTGGTGTAGTTATTTTCAAAATTTCACTTTATCTAGTGGCTATTAAATCATGGAGGACACACGCACACACTTCAGCTACAAAGCCAAAACAACATAAGTATATCTTGATCAAAGTCCCAGATCTCTATTGAAATGTCAGTGACATAATGAGCTCATTCGACATTTATCTGATTTTCTATGTTCTCTTGATTTTATTCTCATTTCCTTTTGAAATCTGTAGTTTATTTTGGGTACTATGAAATATCTTTTGCTGTTTAAACACATATTTGCTAACTTTCAAGCAGGATTTGAGAAGAATTGTTGAAGTTAATGGTGGAATCAAGGAGAAAGAACCGTTTTCCCTTTGTGAACATTATGATGAACAGGTACATGTTAAGTACTGCTAAATGTCGGTGGGGAAAGGGAATGGAATTCTGAATCCATTGTCATGTATGACAGTTTTGGATCCGTCAGTTATTTTCTAATGTGCACAAGTCATGACTAGTTTGGCGTAAAGTATTATGCCCATTCACGGGTTCACACCTGTGAAGATGACGAATTTACAACGTAGTGTCCTTTTTCCTTACCCTATGTTTGGGTTGAGAGAAAAGTGAGGGGAAAATAGGGGCAGGGTATTCTAGGAAAGAAAATTTCCTTAAATGTTAAAAAAACTTTCTATTTTTGGGAGTTTTTTCTCCTAGTTTTCCTTCCCCCCTAATTTTCTCTCCATCCAAACATAGGGTTAATCTCCACATCTAAGAAACCGGGCCCAAATACTTGGGAGAAATCAGAGTGGAAATTTTTTTGCTTGAGTTGAGTTAATTTCTTCAACCTAAAATTATTGTTATAGAAATAAAAATTCTCAAATATCAAATTTCAATTCAAACATGTATACTATTTTGACAACATGAATCAATGCAGCTCTGACAAGCCTGCATATGAATTGATTAAATTAGTGCCCTTAAGTGGGCCAAACATGTATATTATTGTTATATCATCAATATAAAATGTGGTTTTTGCTTGGGGTTCATGCAAATTTTTTTATTCATTCAACATTTTTCTACACATTTTAGAAGGATTGAATGTTTGAAAAATACGTACAATATTTTCAAGCTACCACCCATCCCATAGATACCATAGGAAAAATAATTAGTTTGCTTTTTTAGATGATATAGTCACCTAAAGAATTTTAATTCATAGCAAGTTTTTCCTTCCTTTTCCAGCCAACAACTGGCAGCTTGCTTGAAGGAGGAAGTGCGTCTGGAAACAGTGCTCTTATAGTAGCCTAGATCAGTGGAATATTGGTTATGGGTCACTGTTTGAGGTAATTCTCCAGTTTATGTATAATTGGATGAGCATGTTTGGCATACGATGCAACATGCGTGTTTTGCCCCATGTAAGGTGTTCTTAATTGGAAGAGAAGAGGTAGCATTTTTCCTTCTCAGCCATCATTTCCTGATGTTCTTAATAGGAAAATCTCAATAGTCAACATTGTTTCTTAACATTATAAATCACCGATATTCTTTTTTATTGCACTGTGTCTTTGAATAAACTAACATAAGGGCAAACCTCTAGTCCTTGGGTTCTGCCCCCAAAAAAAAAGGAAAAGAAATTTTCTAGCCCAAGTTATTGCAAATGAAATATTAAAAGAAAATGTCTTGCCAAACAAGGCAGGTATCATACTATGGAAGGCAAAAAGCATAACTAGGAAGACTGTTCGAGAGACAAATCCAAGTTGCGAAACCATCAAGGCAATTTGTTAAACAAGAAAAATTGGGGAAATAGTGCAGATAGGTCTTTCTATTTGCCTTTTTTAACTGGCTGCTAAAGGGTGAGAATGAGCAATCTCGATCATATCTATTTGCATCTAGGGATTGATTTGAGGTTGTAGGATTATTCTGTTCATTTAGCTTCACAAGGAAGAAGAGAGGGGAAATATTGTTTTATTTAACTATGCGCCATGAGATGAGATACTAAAAAGGGGAAATCCAGCAGAGACACAAGCTTTACAGATAGGAACTAGTTGCTAGAGAAGGCTTATGATGGGAGAGGTGTGTTCCATTTGGAGAGGTGCTTTTTCTTCTGGGTTTTGCCTCTCCCAGCATCATCACTATGTCTCTCATGGATGGTCTTTCCTTTGGAAGCTTTGCCGTACAGAGAAGTGCAATTCGGAGCACAAGAAGCATCTCTTCTTGGACATGCCTGCACCTCCCCGCTATGGTGGGATCTAGTGCTTCTTCCAACCCTCCATTGCTTCTTTTCTTTCTCACCCATTCAACTATGTCTCCACATTCTTCGAATGACAGGTCTAAAGGCTTTTTCCCTGTTACGAGCTCCAGAAGCACTACCCCGTAACTGTATATGTCGATTTTCTCGTCCACTTTCAGAGTATATCCATATTCTAAACCAACAGAACAGCCAAAAAAAAAAAAAAAAGAGCATAATGTTAATCATGCATGCCCCTTCGTTGAAACAAATGACAAAAACTCTATTTCGTTCACGGCACGCACAATTTTCATTTGGTCTTCCATAATTTTCCTCACAAGATTATCGGACACAGAAAGTTGTTCATGTCCAAATCAAGAATTTAAAAGTACGTTTGTACTCCTCTTGATGATAATTTAGTACTAACCTGGTGCGATGTACCCATAAGATCCAGCCACCATTGAAACAGTCTCATTCTTATGGATCAGCATTTTTGCTAACCCGAAATCAGCTATCCTTGCCTCCAAATTTGCGTCGAGTAGTATATTGTTAGACTTGATGTCTCTGTGAATAACTGGGGGGTGACAATCATGGTGGAGATAATGGAGGCCTTGGGCAACTCCAACAGCTACGTTATACCTTGAAATCCAATCTACCAGTAACCTTTCTCCTTGCCCTCCATGGAGTGCTGTCCCAAGATTCCCATTGGGCATGAACTCGTACACCATCATCGCATCCCTTTCGTTGTGAACATACCCCAACAACCTCACAATATTCCTATGCCTCAATCTCCCCAACAGATTCACTTCTTTCAACACGTCATTCCCATCCTCTATGTCTGCCCCTGACCTCCATAGTTTCTTCACTGCGACTGTTGCTTGAGGTCTATGAATTTCGGCTTTATACACAATCCCAGTGCCTCCCATGCCTATAATATTTGGTTCCTTAATGCAAGCGAGAATCTCAGTGCTTGTGAAACTGACCCTTTGGAATGCCACTAATCTCCAAGGCCATTCTTCGCTGTTGTCTTTGAACCAATCGTGGACGAAACTGTTGTATAAGTACCATTTATTGTACAACCATCTCCCACCCATATATGCAATGCCCAGTGACACAATCACTGATATTCCTGTGATAAAACCAACCATGATATGCTTTGTGTGTGAGCTCTTTCGCTGGCTTACCGGAGTTGAGCTCTGAGAACATGGAGGAAGAATGCCTCCGCAGAGATCGACATTGTTGGCGAGATCATTAGGGTTTATGGTCATCAAAATCCCATTGGAGGGCACTGGACCCTCGAGCTTGTTATAGGATAGGTTGATGGTTTCAAGAGCAGGGGAGCTGCCAAGGTTTTCAGGTATCCGGCCGGAAAGCGTATTGTGGGACAGATCAAGAGTGGCTAAGGTGGGCATGCTTGCAATTGATTTCGGGATTTCCCCGGTGAACTGGTTGTTCCCGAGGTTCAAATGGACTAGTTTTTGGCAAGAAGCAATGCTTTCTGGGATTTCTCCAGATATAAGGTTGTTAGAAAGATCCAGCACAGAGAGAGTCAAGCAGTCCTGGAACTCACCTGGAATATTGCCTCCCAAGTCGTTGTTGGACGCAATGAAGGTTTGAAGGGTGGGAATAGAAAGAATTCCAGAAGGTAGAGATGATTCAAGGTGGTTCCAAGATACATCAATGAAAGAAAGTGAAGTGGATGAAGTGATATCTATTGGAATTTGGCTGGTGATGTTATTCCTAGCCAATTCCAGCCTTTGAAGATTTGGGAGTTTTCCGAAACCAATTGGAATAGTCCCAGATAGATGGTTGTTATGAATGCGAACACGTGCCAAAGAAGAACAATTTGAAATCCCACTTGGAATGGAACCAGAGAAGGAATTACTGAAAAGTATCAGTTTAGTGAGATTTCCGGAAGCACACAAACCTGGAGGAATTTCACCTGATAACGAGTTAGAAGACACGTCCAACCACTCCAGTGGAGAGTTCTGTCCAAGGTTCGCCGGCAAAGGACCTTGTAAAGAATTTTTCCATAGCTCAAGCACTTTTAGTTTCTTCAGCTCCCCAAGCTTTTCTGGTACAAAACCTGTTAGTTTGTTTCTCATTACATTTAATAGCTGCAAGTTCTTCAGCTCAGCAATTTCCTCAGGGATATTCCCTGAAATCAAGTTATCAGACAGGTCCAGATACTCCAATGACGTAATGCTGCCAATCTCGGGGGGAATCTTTCCTTCAAACTTGTTCCTGTACAAGAATAGTGTATTAAGCTTTTTCAGCTTCCCCAATTGTGGTGGAATCTGTCCACTGAGACTACCCACAGCCAAGTCTAGGTACTGAAGATTGGTGAGGTTCCCAAACTCTGAAGGGACCTCTCCTTCAAACGCATTGTACCCAAGAATTAGTGTCTCTAGAGAAGTAAGTTCTCCAAGCTCTCCTGGAATCTTCCCCGTAAAGTTATTCCCTGAGAGCCCAAGAAATTTGACCTTCTGTAAATTCTTGAAACTAATGGGGATTGAGCCTTCAAGGTAGCCCCCACGAAAATCAATGCTTGCAAGCAACGTTGCATTCCCCAGATCCTCGGGAAGAAAACCCGAGAAGTTATTACTTGACGCGTTAATTGATCTCAATCCAGTGGCACTCCCAAGACCCGTAGGAAAGCTGCCAATGAAGTAGTTCTGGCTCACATCAAAGCTCTTCAAGGAAGTGAGATTGGACAGTGATATTGGCAATGAAGAAGCGAAATCGTTGCACCTTATGCTGAAAAAGGACAGACTTGAAAGTGCTTGAATGTGGTCTGAAACACGACCACTAAGGTTCATGTTGGAGAGGTCGAGTCTCTCTACGAAGCCTTTAGAGTTGCACCAAACCCCAGTCCAGTTACAGTGGGGTGACGACCATGAACCATCACGGGTCTGCCAATCATTCAGGTGCTTCATTGGATCAACGAGACTGGATTTGATTGAGAGAAGTGTTGACAATTCATCACTAAATGCAGATTGAGCTCCCTCGGCAAAAACAAGAGAGAGGGCAATGAAACAGTGGAATAACAAGAAGGACTGCATTTTAATTTTTAAGAGGGTCTTCGTTTTCCTGTGAGCCGGTTCCACTTAAACGTATAGCATTTTGCAGAGCAGGGAACAGAGAAAGAAGATGGAGGGGGGAGAGAAATATAATTAGAAGTTCTGAGAGACAAGTTAGTTTTTAGTCAAGGCAATAATAAACTAGTTTATTGGATCTACGTGGGTACTTGGGATCCGGACCTGCTAATCATGTGCAATTTATGACTGTCAATCTTTGGACTCATTGGAAACATCCTCGACATCATAACATGCACAGAATGTGTCCCAGAGCTGATTGTTCTTGTAACAAGGTCAACAACACAAGTGAGCCATTTATGCTTATTTTTAAATTGCCCCTTCTCTTTTTTCAGGCTTTATTATCAAACTTACACGGAGTAGTCTCATATTTCTGTTGTATCGATGCCGAAATAAGTCAAATAACATCAAATTACTCCCACGTTGCCCTTTTCCTTCATTAAGATATCCTAGACAAAGCATTCAATGTTAAGCACATTACTCTGTTCAACTCATAAATGCTCCATCTCAAAGTTGGTGGTGAACCAAATGCGACCGTGTTTTAAGCGATCTATTGGCCTTATTTACTAAGGAGATAGATAGATAGATAGATTGAATGTGAGAAGAATATAACTTTAAGGGAATGTGTTTAGTACCAATCATTGTCTGTGCTGCTACCAAAGCCCCTTCCCTGTCATAAAGCAATTGTAAATTGTAATATCCCATTATCTAGCCACCACATGGGCACATCTGGCTCTTGTGCAATTATTGTAGCACTGTTTTCTTTCTTTTCTTTAAAAAAATTTATGAGTGCGTAATATGAAAGAAGATATTGTACTTTTATTTTTCAATCAAAGGTTAATAATTTGACCCATAACCAATGAAACGGAAAAGGCTGGATGCCATGTGAAACGGGAAACTTCCAGAGGGAAGAACTTGGTACCCAACTACTCATTATTGAGATATGGGAGTGATTTTGCCAAAGGAATGCTGATTTCTATTATTTTCTGACCATTTGAGAATCAGAGAAAGGCCCGAAGCTTAGGTGCCCCACATGGTTTTGTGCCAAAGTTGTGAGACCCACCACCGCTATCAATCATTTCCTCTCTTGTGAATATGTTCTAGTCGCCCACCACAGTTTGGCTACGGTGCAGGACGGTGATCATTTTTTAATCATGCGCAAAAAATAATAGTTTTCCTTTTCGTTTTAAGTTACTATTAAAAATCATTTCTACAAGCCAAGGACCGGATATTGCAAAGCTCGAAGGCTTAACTTAATGGAAATATCCATAGGAAAGTTCAATAAATTAACTGCGTCTGAAATGTAGAATTCGGCTTCATGGTATCAATGTGGAATTAGCATTAGCATTGGAAAGGAAAGGAAAGGAAAGCTCAAAAGTTAAAACTTCCATAAACATAAGCTGGCCACAAGATTTCTGCAAGATAAACTTATAACTGCGAGCGTTGGACTTTTTTAATTTGATTTGACACATCCCCGATGAGCTAACCAAGTCCACAAGTATGAACCAATTACAGTACGATTAAATTAACTAATTAATTTATACAAAAAAAATTAGCTAATTAATACGTTTAATTTAAATTTAAAATAGCAGGGCTGTTGAGTGTTAATATCTACATACATGATAACAAAAAACGGACTATTTTTTAAGAGTGTACATTTTCGTGAGTCCCTTAAAAATCCTCTGTGTATAAAAATTCTCTGATGATTAGCTTCTATTTCTTATTCCAATTAATCATTTGTGACAAAAATTCAACCAGATCCATCGATGCATAAATGAGGAGGAAATAGATTAAGAAGGTGAAATTTCCTAATTCTCACTATGAGGAATTGAACTATTTTTGCCCTTCTTGGAGCCGTTTATTATGATATTGTGACTTTGCATAGTGTTAAAATTTTCCATCTATGACGATGAAGGTTATGGCCAAAAAAGTAATGAAGAACTTAAAAGGATTAACAACTTAAGTTACAAATAAAGAGGTATATACAAATAAACTTAAAAAATATGCTAAATTTTATTCGGAATCTGGGACCTTACATTAAAAAACATACATACATGTGTGTGTAGTTTTGTATATATACCGTATGTCCCTCTCTGAGAATTTAAGCCAGATGGCAGAATATATGAGCCAATCACCAGACTTGCCGTAAACTTGGAAGTCATTTATATTGATACAATTTCATTTCCAGGACCAGAGGCTGCAAATTTGCAAGCATGTAGTAGAAGGAGACATTGAATAGGCATGGCTATAAGTGGAGAGCCTGAGCTTTGTGAATGATGCCTCTCTTCCTCAAGGCTATGTTTTAGATCGAAGGGAAAGTAAGAAAAATTTGAGGAGAGAATATTAAAAAGAAAAACCTTTAAAATTTACTATTTTTAGGAGTTTCCCTACTAATACTCTTATCCAAATTAAGGGCAAAGGTCTTATAAGTACGAGGTATGATAAGATGTATGCATATTTTACTCACAGGCATGAGCAAGTGCAGAAATCCATTTCTTAGTACCTTGGGATGAATGATCCAATGGTGGTGCTACTTAGAAGACTAGTGATAATGTTAAATATAATAGTCTTGGGCTCACCTAGTTTGCCACAAGTCTAAGGGATCCTATTAAGGCGATCTTACATTCCTTTCAAGCATGAACACTTGGGGCATCTATCTGATACCACAATTTTGCTTTACAAAAAAGTCATCGAAGTTTACGGAATGCACCGCTATCATTTTTCGAGAAGGAGAATATATCATCGGTCAAAGATTATTCAAATTATTCCGACAAAATTTTTTACTTGATTCTTCATTTCCTTCTCTTTTACCCATGATATAACAAAGAGAGTTTGACAATTGGATGAGGGTTAAATAGCAAATTTGTTTAATAGTTTTCACTAAGAGTGTTGGGTATCCAGAATTTTTTTAAAGAATAATATTATAAAAAAAAACGTAGTAATTTTGACCCTTTCATTAACAAAATTAATTTTGACTATTTTAGCTGAGGTGGCTTTGCCATTTTGCCATATAGGATATAATGCACCCATATTGCTCCACCTGTTATACCATGTCATCACCTCATCCTTCCCTTCACTCCATCCCTGTACTCGATCGAATCTCACCTCACCTCCAGCCGCCACCCCTTCTTCCGGAATCTTCTCTTCACTCCTTCACCTCCTTCTCCCTCACCGTGAACGTCGGCACCGTCGCTAACCCCAATCCCACTACCCTCTCCTCCTCGGCTTCTTCATCGGTGACTGCTTCTTCTCATTGGTCGCTGCCATGTATATGTAGATTTGAGCGATGGGGATGAATGCGGAAGGAAAAATCGCGAGAGAAAGGAGGATCTGAGATTCCAGTAAAATTTCTGATTTGACTTCTTCCTCTGTCTTGCCTCCGCCGTCGCCACCTCCTCCTTCGAAGACCCATGGACTCACAAAAGCCTATTTCACCCACAGATTTCAGTTCAATTTCTGGTTTGCCTCTAATACCAAATGCGTTCTTCTTCTTTTTTATTCTGGGTTCTGAGTTTTATTTTTTATTTTTAATTCTTGTTTTGGATATTGGAGCAACATGCTTTGGGTTCATAGAAAGAGTTCATAAAATCACTTCATAAATTGAGGTCCAATGGATGGGGTGTGCTTTCGCTGGTTAAATTTTCATAATCCAAATTTAGACTGCCAGACTGGCGCGGCCCAGAACGATATTGACAATCCAATTTCAGGGCTGGTGGTGGGCCGAGTAAACAGACAGTGGTTCCCTTTTATTTGGATTATGCAGTTGGTTCTGTTTTACGTCGCCTTGACACACACACACACACACACAATAATGCAGCAAAGATGATCAGGGGCAACTATTATTTAAACGGAAAAAAAAGAAAGAAAGAAAAGAAAAGAAACTTAGGGCCCGTTTGGTACACTGGAATTGGTTTTGATGGATATGGATATGGAAATGGAAATGGAAATGGATATGGATATGGAAATGGAAATGTGGTTTAAAAGTGTGTTTGGTATGTACATGGAATTCAAATATTATTTTTATTTAATATTTATATTTAAAATGTAAAACTACCAATATGCTAATCTAAGAAAGTGGAATGAGATAAAACCATTGTTACTAAACCCGGACCGGACAGATTTTTTTTTAATAAAAAATTATTTTTATTTTTTTAAAAAAAATCATATTAATAAGACTAAAATATTCAATTTCTCACCGGTTTAACCCTGATTTAGCTCCAGTCTGACCCACTAACCTTTGACCTAGTACTTTGACTGCTCCAGTTAGGTTTTTTTTAATAAAAAATTATTTTTATTTTTTTAAAAAAAGAAATTTTATATTAATAAGCCTAAAATATTCAATTTTTCACCGGTTTGGCCCTGGTTTAGCTTCGGTTTAACTCCGATCTGACCCACTAACCCTTAATCCAGTACCCTGACCTAGATTTAGGTACATGGAATTGCAAATCTTTGCTTTTTAGGTGGAAGCCAATTTGATGGAATTGGAGAGATTTGGCTTCCACATGGAATTGCAAAAATTTCCAATTCCATCATACCAAACAAACTTAAGCATGGAATTGATTTCCAATTCCAATTCCATACCCCCCAATTCCATCATACCAAACATGCCCTTAGTGGCGATGGGTTGTCGCTTTTGGAGGAGGGATGAGTCAGAAGCCAATAGAAAACTTTAAAATGATGGGCTTGCTTGTGTCCTCATTTTGGTGGGAGGCAGGCGTCGCTTTCCACCAGGTGGGGGACACATCACACAAGCCTCCTTTCTTCTTATCTAATCAACCAACTTGTTTTTACAAACAACTCTAAAATAAATTCACAGTTAAAATTAATTAAAAATAATAAATATGATAAAAATATCAATTTTTTTTTAAAGATGTCTATATTTATGAAAAGAGTATAGAAAAAAAAATGAGTAACAAATATGAAAGAGAATGTATAATAAATGAATAAATAAAAGAAAATTAGTTATGAATAGATGATAATTAATATAAAGATATGTATTTAATAGAGATAAAAAAAAATATTTTAAATTTTAAAATATAAAAAAAATTACTTATAAAAAAAACCAACCTTAATAAAAATAATTGATTATAAAAAAACCAAGGGTATGATATATATTATTATGAAGCCACTTGGTGGAATCTTGGATGCTCCATCCACACTTATAATTACAATCATCCTTTAGTTTTTAGACTGCCTCGTCACCACTATTTACTTTACACACCTGCAGGCTGCAGCCTTCCCCTCTTCTCTCTCTCTCTCTCTCTCTCTCTCCACTTGTCACAATCAAACATGATTCCACCTCTTAGCAGGTTCATTAGTATCAGTTAATTTTAATAAACAAGTCCCCGCGAATTAATACGGACAAGAATTTTTAAACTTACATCCTAGACAGACAGCATTAATCGCCGTCGCATGGGATGTATTATTTCTGTGTTATCATCAAAACCGTTCTTACACACGTCTGGCTCTAATATATTAAATTATTAACCCCCGAACTCTGTTCATTGTTTCAGAAAACGATCAGGTTTCGTCTTTCTTGATTTTCCCCGATGCGCCGTAAAACAAAGAACAAAAATTATAGGAAGAGCCCGGTGGGATATATAATGGATTTATAATTAATTAACAACACACAACAACCGAGTTCCTATACGTGTAGAGAGAGAAGAGGATTAGCATAATCAATCACACAGATACAGGAAAAGTGGCAAACGAGGTCACAAACAAACAGCACGAACCTGGGAAATGGAGGAAAGGGTTTGTTTGACTCAGAAACTTAATTAGATTCAAAAACAAAGACCAATACAGAGTGAAAATAGAGGAGAATGAAAAGCCAAGCATCAGACTTGCCTAGAGGACTCGACTTCCTCATCAAAAATCAACGTTCTCGAGCAATTATTGGCCATGGCTCCAACTCCACCACATACTTGAGCTTGTACCTCCTTCTAATCCTCAAGAGCCTCCTCATGATCTCTATCTCTCTCTGCACCAACAAGGAGGAAGAAGAAAAAGAAGGTGAGTATTATTAGGGAGTTGTGAGTTGTATTTATAAAAGGGTCATGGACTTCTCAGTCGTGCGCAAGAGAGGTCGTACAAGACAAACGTAAAAAGAAAAATCCACAAAGCCTTTAAAAAAAACAATAATTACACGTAGAGATTCATTAAAGTATTTGTATAATGATATGATTGAATCTTTAGGCATATATGTAGGTTGAGGTTATACTTCTTTGAGTCTCACAAGGCTTAAGTTATATCTTCATTTATCAAATAGCTCCAATATCTACATGTTGAATTTTTAGATGTGTATATAGGCCGAGGTTGTTTCTTTAGCAAAATAACTCGAGTCAAATGAAGACGTGACTCACCTTTTACGTACCTAATTATTCAATGTGAAATATATTCTAATAATATGTATTTTAATTAGACGAGACAGAGACTAGTATAAAAAAAAAAAAGTTGGATTTGACGAATTCGGCTACCATTTATAACTCTTTCAAGATTCTTCTCTATTTCACGTTACACTCAATAGTTTGTAATCATAGTTAGGCCTGTTTGGAAACTCTTTAATGAGCTAAATAAATTCATTTAAATCTAAAAGCTTTTTTACTATATTAAAGAAGTGTTTGGAAAGTCATTAACTAATAATGAGCTTTTAATAAAAAAATAGTTTTTTTTCCTTAAGCTCATTTTTTTTTAACTTTTTAGCTTCTAACAATGAGCTTTTAAGCATGTAAATCACTACTAGTTTCTCATTGCACTTTTTTTATTTTAAAAAAATTTTATTTACATTTTTTAACATTAAGTATAACAATATATATATATATATATATTATTCAACAAGGTTCATGCCCTTTTTAGTCATATTCCATCTAAACAGGCTTTTTAAACGTTAATCTAAATAGATTCAAGGTTAAAAAAAAATTCACTTCTCCCACCGCCTATCCAAACACAAATCATATTTACAATATGATTTTTTTTCAATTTAACTTCTATAAAAACCACATTAAAAAAAAAGTTATTTTTTCATTGCGTTCTCAAACATGCACTTAGTAATCATAATCCAGAGTTTAGTGCTAATAAGAAGATCGATCTCTTGCTCTGAGAAGTTAGAAAGTAGTGTACCTGCGGCAAACCTTACCGAGCTCCATGAAGAGAAAGGATGGAAAAATTGATGTAGAAGTGGAAGAATAAGATGGTTAATAGACAAGTGGCCGAGGTTCCAATTATCAAACCCGCCGAGTCGCCAGATGACTTGATGGAGCACATAGGGAAATAATTTCATTTAATTACATTTTTTTTTAAAAAAATGCACATACTCCCGCAGGCGCAGCCAACGAAGAGAAACTTCATAATGAAGTTGGTTCTAGTTAACCACATACTAAAAATTATAAAAAAAAAATATGTATGATTTATCAGTTACAAATATTAAATAATACGATCCGTTAGTTGACCCTCCTCTTTTTAAAAGTTTTTTTTTTTAAAGGAGAGTATGGTGTGCCCACTTTCAATGTATATTTGAATATATGATTTATATAAAGTGGAACTTCACGTAAGTCGAAAACCATTGGTTAGGCAGAAAGTTATTTGAAAGGCAGAAGGTTATTTGAAAGGTAAGGTTAAAACTCATGTTTGAGTTATTGTTTGAAAAACATATTTATATAAATCGATATAAAATTTTATTAATACACTTATCTTATATATTGTAATAAATTATATTAAAAAAACAGCCGCTAATTTAAACAGACACTAAATTTGATATGTAACTAGGCCCCTTTTTTTTAATGAGATCAATCAACTTTGTTTTTTTAAAAAAATAAAATGGCAATTAGCATAAGCAAGGAACCTACAATCTATTGCATGTATGGGAATTATTATGTCACTAACTGTGATAACACTACTTGATACAAACAAATAGATATAAGGATAATTCTAACTCCAACTAAAGTGACTATTTCAATTGATTCATTGATGCATGTCATTTTACACATTTAGCGCTTGTTTTGATTAGTGGTAAAAATTACTTTTTAAATATGATTTACAGTATCTCAAATAAGTATATAAAATAATTTTTATCCCGACTTACGTAAATATGCATTTTAAACATAAATCCAAAAAAACACTTAGTCTCCTCACCCTTACTACTTGATATCATGTTTTTATTTAACCTTTCATTTTATTGCGGTTGCTCCTCTAAATCATAAATTTATATCCTTAACGCAACCAATGCACCACCATAAGGATAGGGTTCATCTGAATCTTTAATATAAAAAACATTTTGACTAAATATCTTAATATAAAATAGTTTATTCAAATAAATAATAAATTGAATTATATCCAAAACTATACTCCACCGTTCTTAATATAAGATATATTTATCTAATTTGATTATATTAAGAAAGTTGTTTAATTAATTAACATGATATATATTTTCTAAAACATCACAGTCATCTTCCCTCATTCCCAAATTTGATATATTTTCTAAGCTACCTCGTATACCTTAAAGTGCGATTAGAAGTTCCAATCGTTATTCCTAACATATTAAAGCATTTAAACTTGCTTTTAAAACTAGTTTTTTTTTTTTTAGGTATTATTTTCAATACTGCCAGCTGGGTTTTGTTTGCTGACTTTTTTTTTTTTTTAAGGACGCACGGGTTCCCTCGGGGCGGCCTTAGCCACAGGTACCCGTCATGCATCATTTATTAGATCCCACCTTTCAACCCCAAAAGAAAAAGGCGGCATTGGGGTCATTTTCAACCCCCTCCCTCCTTTTCCGTTCGTCGCTTTTTGCGCGGAAGTGACCCCACCGTCCCCCAGCAAATTCATTTCCGAAATCCAATCGCAAATCCATTCTCATGGGCCCGCGACTCCCGCCATTCTATTCCCTCTTGTTAGTTAATTTTTAATTATAATTTCATCACATTTTATTAGAAGGACACTTTAAAATTTAATGTAATTTCTTAAAAGTTTACCAAGGTTAGCTTAGGTGACTTACAATAATTCCAAGACGGAGTATCATACAATCGCCCAACAATATAAATTCTCAGAATTTATCGTCGGACCCTTGCGCTCGTACACAATAATCGCATCTAAAAAACTATTTAAGAACAGGTTATATTTGCAATCTATCAAGTGATTCAAAAAAATTGAGTCGATGAGCATCAATTTTCTGCATCTGCATGTACACCGATCAAGCATTCAACTGAAGATCAACGTGATCTCAGCACTATTCTTACAATTTGTAAAAATCAGGAACCTAGTAATTACCAGTACAACGCTACAACGGCTGTATTGAAGCCTTCCTCTAACAATCTATGATTTGAATTACTGCTGCCTCAAACGTCTCATACCTGACAAAAAGAAGGGTAGGAAATTGAGATAACATATCAACAATAATGAGCAAAGGAAAATGTGAAGGTAACATTAGAAAATTTCAAGATATAAAAGTACCCACATGTAAAGCACATTCAGTAAACAGAATTTCACCATATCTCTGAATCGCAACATTCTGTACGAGAAACAAGAGGGACAGCATGGTATTGGTGGCCCTTATAAAATTTGCCACTTGTTTGTGTATCTGTATTGCACTAACTATGTATACTTCTTTTCAACAAGACTAGCAACCCAAAATAAAGGCATGCACTTCAGCCCAACTGGAGACTGTGTAAAGAACTCCTGACAAACCCTTCCAAACGGAAGAACTTTCATCAATGTATTCCTCCTGTTTCTTAACCAAGCCAGGAAACAATGGGACAAATGAAATACCAAAATGTGTCCCAACTCTCCTAAGGCTAGAACTCGAACCAATCACAATTCCAATATCTGCTTCAAGTAGACATAGCAAATCACCCACCGAGTCCCCAACGTAAACAGTCAAATTCTTCCCGTCATCATTGAAGTTGTTCAATATATCGCGGAAAGCTTGGACCTTTTCAAGGGGAGATTCCATCTTCTTAACAATTTCACCAGTGGAGACAGATCCCTCAAAAGTGAGCTCATTAGCATGCACATTCAGCTCATTTAAGCCAGCTGCTCCATTTTTTTTTTTTTTTGGTGGGGTAGAGAGAGAGAGAGAGACAATTAGCAATAAAATAAGAAAAATATGAGATATAATAAGTCAGCTGCTCATTTTTTTTTGTGGGGTAGAGAGAGAGAGAGAGAGAATTAGTAAGAAAATAGGAAAAATATGATATAATATGTTACTAACTTAAGGCATATTCTCAATAAAAAGTATTCTGAAGATTGAAAGAACAATCTAGCATGGAATCTTATATACCAATAAAGATGCCAACAATTACATTAGCATACACAAGCATATCAAAGCTTTCTTTGCTAGAGGCCTTAAATAACAAAAACTCAACTAATTCCAATCAACCAACAGGAAGTGATTTGAGTGAGACAGGAACAAATTTCACGAGCATTAACCACTCTCATTAGCCATTCTGACACAGTCATGTATAGCAAAAGGTAACTCTACCAACGGTAAACTATTGCCAGCCCGAAATAATTATTTCTAAATCCCTCAATACTTCCTTATAAGTTGAAGAGATATATGTATGTATGTATGTATGTCTCAAAGAAGAAGACATATGCATGATAGAATATCAAATCCATAATTTTACTTAAAACATTAAAATAGATGACCACGTTTATGAAACTCATGAATGCAAATGTTGCTTAAAACATCACGTTGAATGTGTTACTGGCAAGGAAAAGGGAAAGTTTAACAATACGCAACAAGGATAAGGAGGGATCTTATGCGCACTAATAAAGAAGGGAAAGCAGCAAAGAAATTTTTATTTGAAATTGACAGTCTAAACCCTAAATGCAAAATGAACAGAGAAATCAGTTGATGTTCTAATGGGAAGGCAAAAGGAATTAAATTCCATTCACTCGAGTTAAATGGAATCAATATACAATATTAACATCAGAGAAGAAGTTACAGCTTAATAAGGAATATACCTGACGAGAAAGCAGACTTAATTAGCACATCACACCAGCAGTAGGAGAGTATATGCACATTTGCATTCAACTTTTCATTCTTTACAATGCTCTGAAAGAAATTAATGCAACCATCTTGAAGAATCAGACGCTCCCCAGCTCGTTTTATATCTTCAAGGTTTAAACCCTTGAGTACCCCTGACTCAATAACCCTATCATTTGCCTTTTTCTCAAACTTTGAGAGTTGCTCCAGTGCTAAAGACAGTTTGTGGAAATCAAAATTCTCCGCTGCCAAATCACATGAAGTCAAAGTCAGAACTAAAAATGTCTGAGAACAGAATGTAGATTCTTCCTAAGTCAAAACATCTTAAAGAAAACATAGAATATTATCATACATCTCTCAGCAGGCATCATTATGTTTTCTATACATTGCTCATACTCCTCTGTATACTCATTGGATAGTTCCTTCCATGTATTCTTGAGATCAACTGATGACATCCGAATAGCTTGATCCATGGATTGATTCTGATCAGATTTTGGTGCTGTCACAATTGCAATTTCAGCCAAGATGGCAGAAGAATCAATAACAGTGCATGTCAAATCAAAATCAGAAAATATCATGAGGCGGCCTCTTTCTGGGTTATGTTGTTTGGTCAAGGGTACTACAGTTGGCTGAAATAGTGGCTGAGCAGAGAAGAAGTCTATTTCAAGCTTCATTGCTTGGTAATATAGCTTTTCAATGACATCAAGCTCTTCGCCTGTCAAAGGGACACTTAATTTCTCAAGCATGTCTTCTGTTTGTAAAGCAGAGGCCTAAATTAAAAAATAAGAATAAATGAGTGTTGGAGGCAGGGAAAACCATCGATTAAATGAATATTCTACCAATATTCACCACAAGAGGGCTATAAAGGCAACAATAAGAGGTTCTGTTGTCAATTTGACAAACCTGGAATCCTTCAGAAGCGTAGTTATCGATCCACTTCTGGTAAGGGTGAGGATCCTTCTTGTCTAGAAGTTCCTGAAACTTCTTTCCCAAAAAGGCATAGAGGCTCATGCAAGGAGTCATGGCACCCAAAGTATAAGCAGCAATCTTGGTTTTCTCAAAAGGTGTTGCCAGTTTACCGGGACCTTTTACTGCATCCACCTTCCCAGAGGCTGTAGCCAACAGGAAGTCCGTATACTTGACAGTGGCAGAGTTAATATTCTCTTTGGCAAGATCTAATCCCCATTCCTACACGTCGTTTCAAATACCACACCAAAAAAATAGAGATTGAATGGTTTAAAAAGACTGAAAGCATGTCTAAATGACTAAATTATCCATAAAGTTATCATGACAATGGGACATGTTTCATGCATTTCAAGATTGGAATAATTGACTTACTCTCTGAAAATAGGTATACTCTCTACTGTACTATTGCTACCAAATAACAATTATCAATCAGGAATTTGCGAGGAAAACAATTCTAAACTTTTCACCTTCAAAATACTTCCTAAGTTCTCATTCTCATGCTTCATTTGACTGGATGTACCTTTGCTCCTAAGGTCATATTCCAAAGATACACACGAGTTGATTATTATGATTGCACAGCATGCAAGTTTTAAAGAGATCAAGTTGCAGACGATTTTCTCCTTTACCCTCAGCGTTCAGGCTCTAAAATATAATTTTGAAACCGATAATCAATAGATCATGCAAGAACAACAGTCATGCATAATATATTGACCCACCAACACTTGAAAATTATTTCCATAAACAAAAAATTCAGTAAGAAAATCCTAGAAAAAGATGTGGCAGCAATAAAATAAAGGATTTTATCACAAAATAATATATCTACAAAAACCACTCCCAGCCAAACATACTTCCGTATAGATAAATGAGAACTAGATAATTCAGGTTATTTACTCAAACTATTATGTGTAACTCAGTAAGAATAAAAACTATAGTCTCGTTCAAGTCCATTTTCTTGGAAAAAACATCTCACCTGCACAAGTGAATTATGCATCTTTAGCTCTTCTAAAACTGACTTCCTCAACTCAGAAATTCCAAGCTTCGCATCATCATCATCAGCACGCTCTTCAGCCAACTTGTACCTGTCAATTCAATCAAAGGATAAAATTTAAAACAACAAGAAGAATTAATATGACCTTATAGTTGTTAATGAAGGAAAGGACAAGAAACTAGGCTGTAACTATGAAACGCCGATACTTTAAAACAGTCATATCATATCTGATAGATACACAATACACGTGTTAAATACAACAAAACGCTCCAAACTCCATTTAAACAGTAATATATCATGTTTCTTGCAATGTATACATAATACTTGTTTAAAAAACAATTCACGTATCTTTACATGAGATGTTACAAAATCTGGAATCAAGAACAATTATCTTCTGCTTCTCAAACATCAACAGGGAGGTATAGCAAATATAGCAACATAATTTTAGTCCAGAAAACGAGTTTTAGCAATTATCTGAATATGTTGCTCAGTAATGGCTAAAATCTTGAACGTCTATGAAAGAAGGTTATTCTTGAAATGCAATTTCGAAAGGGCGAAAATATATGTAATACCTTGTTTTTGGTATACCAATTCAAGAACCAAGCACGGCGATAGGAAAAAGAATGAAAGAAAGATATTCAAGGACTATCTTGCGTAAAGAATCAGTTCCTTACGAGTTAAGATTACGAAACTTTTCGTATTTCAGTTTCTTTTTATAACTCCTCTAAAGCAAGAATACACTATCATTTGTCACAGAAATTAAAGAAGAAGAAGAAGAGGCAGTTAAATAAGAGAAACTGAAAAAGAAGAAAAAGGAAAAGATAGAAAGAGAATCTCACGCTTGAGCAAAGGCCCGAAGAAAATGAACATCCTGAGAGATGTAATGACGGAAGGATTCAATCTTCAAATTGCCGGAGGCCAAGCACACAGCAAATGGAGTGTACATGGCAAAAATGGATTCTCTATTGAACTTGTTCCAAAAGCGCCTAGCAAGTACCGGCTCGGTGTGGCCGGACGACATAGATGACTTAGGCGGCATCGCCATTGGGATTGACGATCTCGGAAAAGAGTCAACAAGGCAGGATCTGAACGAGTACGGAGGAACAACTCGAAATGAGTTGGAGGAAATGAAATGGATGGGATTGAGAGGGGCTTTTATTGGGTTTACGGCGAAGCGTGTGAGCATCAGATATAGCGAGGGAGAAAGAGAGAGACGGCGGTGACTGTGTGTGCCGCACTCGCGCTGAGAGAGAGAGAGAGAGAGTTGGCAGTTGGGTCGCTGGGGGTGTGAAAAGGGAGGGAAGTTTTTATCTGGTTAGTGCAGAACCGAACGCCGGCATTTTTTCTTGGTACAAGCATTCCTTTTCCTTCTATGCCGGCACGGGCCGCACCTACAAGTCTCCTATGGATCGATCGGCCCATGTGAAGCCCGATATATTGGGCCTCCAAGAACATTAACCAATGGGTTAAATCTGGTGGGAATGTGGGATGTATTAGTTCCTTACATGACAAATCAAAGTCCAAACCCTCACCAAAACAAGTATCAGGTTCATATTATCACAAAGAAAAAAAACGATGTTAACTGATACCCATCCGTCTAAGGTCCTTTCAACCGACATGTTTTTAAAAAACAGTTAAAATTAGTTGAAAATACTAAATATATATAAAATATAAATTTTTTTTAAATGTCACTATTTATGAATGAGTAAGAAAGAGAGTAATAATGAAAAAAATGATGATAGAAAATGCATAAGGAATAAATGATGAGAGAGTAATTAAAGGAAAAATAAGTAAAAGTATTTTTTTTATACCAATGAAATTGTAATATTAGATAAAGATTACAAATCCAAGGGGGAAATGAATCCCAGCTTCTCACGAGAGACCAAGGTCTTGAGTTGAGAAATACCCCCAGTGCATCGGCTATCCCATTTTAATTTTATTCTCTAGGGATGAGATATGTCTTAAGTTCCCATGCATGCCTTATAAAAGCTTGAATCTGTATAAACTTCAAGCTACATCTATTTGAAGCCACTCACTAGTCTATCATAAAAAGGCATTTATTATTGAGATAAATTTAAAAAGAATCTTATAAAAAAGAGACAAACCTGTTTAAAAAAATGATCTTATATAAAGGAACAGAGGAAATATTTGCTAAGATTTGAGCAAGCCATGTTTTCCTTATTTTGTTAACTTTAGGTCTGTTGTAACTTGTAACCCATCAAGATTAGATCTTGTCATTTGTATTAAAAAAAATGTTAGATTCGTATAAATTATGTATGACGTATATAATACTACTATTAATTATACATTCTCATGCCTAGCCATGTTTGCTATACATATATCACTCCCTTGTGTATATATAATAACAAAACATTGGTGCAAGACATCTATGAAACACCATTTGTCATTGACGTCTCATTTTAAATTTTGCATATGATTTATACTAATAATATTCTTATGGTAAAAAAAGAAGGGAAAATTTAAAAAAGAACTTTAAAAATTGGAAAGAACGAAATGGTATTTCGAATATTCATAATACCAGAAAGGCCTTATTTATCCTTTTTAAAATAAAAAAAATGATACAGATGCTCTCAAAGATATTAAAAAAAAAGTGGCATCTACCTCCACAAGGGGCTGACGACATACCATTGCCGACACCATAACTCTAGTAGCTAACCGGTCAATCGCCAGTATCGAAGCTCTAACGGGAATAATTATTGGCAAAATAACAAGATTTGTTAAGAAACTCACAACATTTCATTAGGTTTTTTGGAGACTAACATCATTGACATTGATTCCAGAGGAGACTAAACGAGAGGCGGAGTGTTTGATGAGCTAGAAGACAAGAATATGTGAGGCCGAACTTGCCAGAGATGGAGATGGCTCGATGAGGGGAATTCAGTAGAGATTTAGTTAAGCAAGTTAATTAGATTAGGAGCCTCCTTGGTTTGGGATTGGGACGAATTGATACAAAAGAGTTTTGGAAAAAATGAAAAATGGAGATGAGTCAATAAAAAATGCAAAATCACTAGAGAAGCAACTGTGTTGTTAGGATTCGATGTTCTCATTACCAACACTTAGCAACGATGATAGAGTTTGAAAGGAGGGTGCGGTGACTACTTATGTGAGAAGGATGGGGTAAGGGTGAGGGTAAGGGTGATGGTGAGCTTGTTAAAGGTCGGGGCTTACAACACTTAGTGAGGATGATGTAGTTGGAAAGAAGATGATAGAGAGGAAGACTACACAGAATTGAAAAAAATGACAGCATGGAATTTATTTTGGATTATTTTTATTTGATGTGGCGCTGATAAAGGCTGGGTTACAAACTTAGTGAAACTATAAGGACTGAGTCATGATAAGTTAAATTATAATGTCTTGTTTGGTACAAGGAAGCGTTTTTAAAGGAAGTGGAAGTGAAATTAGAATTGAAACTAAAAGTGGAATTAGAGGTGGAACTGATTTCTAAAACACGTTTGGTAGGAGGTTGATAAGAGACCAAAGTGAGCTATAATTTTTAATTAAAATATATGTTTATAATATGAATATACTAAAATATTCCTAATAAGAAAAAAAGAAAAAAGGGAAAAAGACATATAAATACCATATGAATTGTCAAAACCTAGAAAGATCTCTTAACACATGTAAATAACAAAGAGGGAATTGAGGAGGAATCTCGGTTTTTAATGTTTGTATTAAATGATCAAAGTACACCTCAAATTAAAACTTTACTCATCCTCTCTCTCCCTTTCTCTCTTCCCCCATCTCGCTCTCTCTCCCTCCTCTGATCTGGCCACCATTTCTCTCCCTCCCTCTTCCCATCATCTCTTTCCCCCGTCAACTGTGCCCCTAGTACCGCCTCCTGAAAACCAGAAGTTGGTACCGCTGCTCCCATCATCCTCGTCCTCTTGTAAATCATCTGAGATTTGCTGAACGATTTAGGGAAAATGGGTCGCTGAGATCTGTCTTCCCAAGAACGGACCAACCTTTGGCTCGGTACCATCGAAGAAGTTGCTCTCGCCTACTATTGATTCGTTGTCTCTCTCCCTCCTTCCACTCTAACTCTTTCAGCTCTTTTTTAGATTTATGTCTGTGGTGGTAAGAATGGACAGGAAAACGGTCAATGCATCGATGGTGGTGTTGCGTAACCTCCAGCGGTGGTCGTAGCAGATCTGATGGTGAATGTGAGATTTCCGATGGTAGCGTCGATAAACTCTCATCCTTTCTCACTCTTCATTCTCAATGTCTTCCCTTCCTCTCTGGCGACAACGGATCTAAATGTTTTGAAATTGGATTTCTTCTTACAGGATTGACTAAAAGAGTAATGATTTTGACAATATTTGTAATGGTTTTGATAAAATCAATCAGTACTGCAAAAATGTGAAAAATGATTCATAAAGAATTTTGGATTGTGACCAATTGAGTAATGAGATTAACTAAAAAAATAATCATTTTGACAAAATGCGTAATAATTTTGACAAAATCAATAAGTATGAGATTGATGAAATAAATAGTGGTCTTGATGAAATTTGTAATGGTTTTAACAAAATCAATCACTACTGTCAAAATGTGAAAAAGGATTGACAAAGAGTTTTTGATTGTGACTAATTGAACAATGATGTTAACTAAAAGAGTAATAATTTTGACAAAACGCGTAATGGTTTTGATAAAATTAATAAGTATAAAATTGATTAAATGAATAGTGGTATTGCAAAATTTATAATGGTTTTGACAAAATTAATAAATACTGACAAACTATGTAAAACAATTGACAAATAGTTTTGAATTGTAACCAATTGAGTAATGAGATTAACTAAAAAAATAATGATTTTAACAAAATTCATAATGGTTTTAATAAAATCAACAAATATTGACAATATGTGTAAAATGACTGACTAATGAAAGTTTTTTGATTTTTTTTTCTTCTAAATATAAAAAATCTATATTCTTACCCCATCCTCTCTCTATCTTTACATGTATGACGCGACTTTTATAGGTTTTAGAAGTTAACTTTGTCAAGAAAAAAATCTCTTCCCTTCACATGAATAACCACCGCCAGCAGAACACCATGAGCAGAATCTCAAACAAAATCACAATCTAAAAGGAGAAAAATCATATTAGCATGTTTGGATAGCCTTCATAAGTGCTTTTCAATCATAATTTACAGAATACGATGTAGCTTTTACAGTCTACAAGGTAGTTTTTACGGTCTATGAGGTAAATATATGGAAGAGTTTTATCTCGATTTACGTGAATCAGGCTTATACTTACCAAACAAGCTTTAAAAAAAAGTCACAAGTAAAAAAAAATGATGGACATCTTAGATCTAAGATCCCATCGCAAAATAAAAAGAAAACTCCTTCTATTTACCCAGAAATTCCATTGTCGACAAGCACATAGGCTAAAATTGTTGAACAAAAACCATAGCCAACACCACTAGATTAAATCCACGAAAATATATCATGGAGCATCTTGATCAACGGTGTCGACAATTCGGTGATAAGGAGATCCAATAAGCTAGTACCAGGATAGGAACCCTGTGGACCATATTGGGTACTGAGGATTTTCTAGATCTGAATCAGCGATGATGGGAGCCGTCACCAACCTACACGCACGGGCTGTGGTTGGAGGAAGAGGATCGACGAAGCTTGAAGGATTTGGAGATTGCTAGTACCTCACCGCCCTTCACCGTCGATGGTGCCTCACTGTCCTTCGCCGTCGTTGGTGCCTCGCCGTAAGGGAGGGAGAAGGAGGCCATCGAGTGAGAGCAAAGACAGACTATTGATAAAGGTCATAACACAGGAGCGGCAAGGCTGTAAATTGATAGAACATATGAGGGTACAATGGTCATAAAGATCCACCTAGTTTTATTGATCTAACTAAAAAATCCACTCCTATCATTTTTTATAGAATTAAGGAGTAGATTCCAACATATCAAACACCTTAATTTTAATTCCAATTCCAATTTTACTTCTTTCACTAATTCCAACAAACCAAATTGGGTGTAAAAACTTACTTGCAAACTCGACTACATAATTACTTTTCCATAAAATAAAACTCTTTGCCCTAAGTCTATGGTCCCAAAGACGCAAACTGTTGGGATCAGGAGATGAAAGAATAGCCGTAGCCGCGGACTGCGGTGGAATCAAGCAGGGATACTCAAATTTGCTTTCTGCTACACTGATTCGCCTCATTTTCACTCTTGTCCGGAGGTTCGAAGTTTTTCACATGTCCCTCTTTGCTTCTACATTTGATCTTGCTTGTTCGATCCTTTTCGTTTATTTTCCCCCCATTTTGGATGGCATACACATACATGTTGGCAACACATGCAATACTCGCCGGATTTTCTCCCTGTCTGTTTCGTTGTCAAGAAATTGCAAGAAGAGAAAACTCTTTTATTTAAATAAATCAACCAACTTTAAAATTTTGTCCGTTGATTAATACGTCCAACTTCCCGGTTGAAATCGGATGTTCAAGTCGTATACTCTTCGCTTCGTTACATGTGTAAAAAATAACTCTCCCAAACGAGGGAAATTAGTTGGATTTTCGAGAAGCATTAGATCATATAATTATTCATATTGTTGATTTTCATAGCCATTTTTTCTCCCGGGCTAAAACAACAATTAGGTTTTCATGTGAAAACCATCTTGTGTAATGTACAAGTTAAAGACTTGACGCATTGATTTTAGTGGTTGTAATTAAGCGCTAATTGATCTTGACATCAGATTTGCTTTTAACCCCCTACTTTAGAATCCAGACTGGTGATGAGCCTTAGCTTGCATTTATGTCTATCAATAGAGGAATTTGAGTAATCTTTTACCAGTCCTGATATTTCTCTACTTTGTTTCAGTTCTCTGAAGATGTAGTGAGTTGTGACTATTGAGGACGTGCTCTACCAGTTTGTATCCTGGAATATGGACATCAATAAGAGGATGACCTGTGATAGTGTTCATGCTGTGCTAAACTGTGATGACATTCTGCAAGAGATCTTACTACGACTACCCCCTTCATCTATTTGCAAATTCATTATCACATCAAAGAGATGGCTGCGTGTAATATGCAGCTCTTCATTCTATCGTTGCTATGTGAATAGATGGGGACAAAAATTTAGACTTTTGGGTTTCTTTGTATGCAACTTTTTATACCTAGGAAGACCCCGGGATGGCTTCCAACGCCCTCTTTGGGAACCTGCATTGCCATTTTTATCCACTTGTAAAGAGGGTGATGATCTGAAGTCTTCTGGGGTTCTCAGAAAAGTTGGCTACTTTATTGATTGTTCCAATGGCATTCTTCTTTGTGGTCGTCATCCAAAGACTTATTATGTGTACAATTTCAAGAACAAGCAAAAATACCCACTTCCAGAACCTCAGCAGTTCTACAAAATGTTGTGCATGGCATTCATTGTTGAGGAATACCTTGACGATGCCATTTGCTACAAGGTGATTCGAGCTAAATGCGAGTGCAAACTTAAGGTGCGCAACACAGTTTCTATTGAGACTTTCTCTTCAAAAACTGGTACTTGGAAGCAGTCTACTCTCACATGCTCAACAACTTTTGCACTGCGGCCAAGGACAGTAGCTATGGTGGTCAAGGGAATTGTCCACTGGTTTGCAATGTGGGGAAACCTTGCTATTTATGATCCACGTTTTGGAGATAGGCGGATAGCTCTCGTAAAACTGCCAGCAGGTGGGCTATCACATGAGCATGAGGAGTCAGTCCTTGGGGAGTCATCTGATGGGCTTTTACAGTATGGTCAGAGCAGTAACTTGGGTGTGGAGATATGGGTTCTTGAGAATGAAGACGACAGAGCTAACTCCTCCATTTACAGAAACTGTGCACAGGTAAGGAAGAAGTGGATTTTAAGGTGGAGATTAAATTTTAAAGTAATGTGGAAGCAAAACCCAACTCTCAACATGCAATGTAAAGAATCTCAGATACTGTCGTTCCTCCCTCAGAATTCTCAATCTATCTTTATTAGATCGGGGTGGAACATTTTTCAATGTGATCTGGGGACCAAAAGAGTGGAAATAATTTATTATCAGGGTCGTGGAGCTGCCATTTCGTGGGAGTCAAGTAAAGTTGTTCCTTACTTTCTACCAGCTTGGCCATTGGCTTGTGTGCCGTAACAGAGATCCCAGATATGACCTCTTTTGAATTAAGTAGAAAATTTACGGTCCTTGATGTATTTAAGTTGTATGTAGGGGTGATGATATTTCAGTTTTAACTTCCCTCCACCACAGGATCTTCATTTTCTTATGGTTCCAAGCCAGTGTAGCTATCTTGCGTTATCTGGTTTTAATTAAAGCAAGGAAAATATTTCTTTTGTAATGGTATGTTAGAAGGTAAAATGAACGTAAAAAACTTATTTTCCCTATTTTTTTTTGGGGTCCTTGAAGCCTCTAGAATTGGACTAGGAATTGTGATTTTTCATAAACTGGTTAGTGATGGATGATGATGGCCTTGACTGGATGGATACATTCCTTGCGTCTTAGGCGGTAGCTCGTTTTCACTAACAACTGAAGGCTTTAACAGCATAATTAATAGATTGTCAATACTATAGAATCATATTGTGCTCTTGATGCTAACATGCCCATTTGGCATCAAGGGTTTTTGAAGGAAATAGAAGTGGGAAAAGGAAATAAAGTGGGATAGGAAAAGAGATGGAGGTGAATTTTTAAAAAATGTTTGGTAGGTCAGGGGAACTTTGCAATAATTTATACACGCATTATATATAACATCAAAATACCAATATACTCTTGCACAGAAAGAGAGAAGAAAGAAAAATAGATCTAACTTGGAAAACAGAGGCGCTGCTCACCACCAGAAAAACCCACCAAAAGGTAACTGCCCGAGAACACAATAAATTAGGTGTTAGAGTTTTAATCATTTACAACAATCAAGTAATCCATAATTACCAAGAACAATTCAAAAAACCAAGAACAATATTGTAGAAAGAGATATGATTATTGAAGAATTATCCTCTTGTGCTTATCTAAAACATCATGGATGTTTGGTTGGACTTATACTTATGTATAAGCCCGATTCATGTAAATCGAGATAAAATTATTCTACATATTTACTTCGTAGACCGTAAAAGCTACCTCGTATATCGTAAATCATGATTGGAAGTTCTAACCGCTATTCCAAACATCCTAATCATTTGATAGGGTTATAGTTGGGGAGGGGCAAGACTGTCATTAAATAAAATAATTGAGGACAAAATGGTCAGAAAAACACTTCTCAGAGCTTTTTCTTGGAGTACATTGGGTACGGACGGAACCCGCATTCTAGTGCCACACAGCCAAGAAGTGTCAAGAAGCCGCTAGCACACTTCTCAGAGCTTTGGCCGCTGTCTTGGTTCTTGAAATAAATTCTAGTTTGTCAATCTGATTTTTTCCCAAATTTAAATCACATTAAACTAGTTGTTTTTTTTTTAATCTCAACATCAGTTTGCAAACTATAATTTATGGAAATTTCAGTTTTGCAAAATAACCACCTTTGCTGCCGATACAAATATACTTGCATTTTGATATTGATTATTTAAATAAAACAGTAAAAGAATTATCCTGTTCAGCTGTATCTAAAACAACGTGCAAGAAAAGCCAAGATGAAGGTTTTTTAACAAATGCTGCTAGGTGTACAACCATGGAAGAAGCTATCAGCATTGCATGGTGGCTGTTGGAACTTGAAAGTGATGAGATAAATAAATGATGTCAAGTCCATTGACTCGTTTCTGATGCATCCCAATTCAACAATTAGCTGTCTCTCGATGCGTAGTTCATCAATTCCGCCGTCAAGGCTACTTAATTTGGGCTTGGCAACAAGAAACTAAAGCCAGAGTTCTCACGAATAAGTGGTGGGGCCTCAACATCGGAGATATCTATTTGTTCCATCGACCTTGACAGATCATCAACAGAAAACGGAATGCTGTAAAGCAAATAATTCCAAACGGTTAATGCCAACCACAATTTCTCCATAGCAGGATTTACTAATAGTACTATGTAGTTCCTTTTCAATAGGTATGCTTCATGACTTTCTCAAATTAATTTATCATGTTTAGGCATGATTTGGCCATCAAACTCGTAAACAAAGGTGAAATCAAATAAAATCGATAGTTGATGTTTGAATGATATAACCTTACCTTGAATCATCATCCAGCAGGAAAGAACTACTAAGAGCGATATTCGAATCTTCAGCCATCAACACTTTCATACTGGCAATGACCTAGGTGAAAAAATGGATCAGGCAAAGCTTAAACTTAGTTTTTCTGCACCTGAAGCTATCATGCTTCTGTTCAGGAAAAGATAACTCCAAGCCTATTTTTGATCAAGGGTTTTCTGAAGAAACTTACATCAACTGCAACGCTATGGGTGCCATACTTGTCATCCCAGTACATTGTGCTGATCCGATATAACTGCTGGATGCTGAGGACCTGTAAATAGTGCAATAGGGTTGGGAATTTTTCAGGTAACCGTATCCTCCTCCTCCTCCATAATTAACTAAGATTGCCTTCACTTACCGGGCACAGGTCATGGCTTATTTCATCCAGTGTTTTCTTAGGCTTCTGGTGTATGACCTGAACAAAGGGCAGAAAAGATGAGTTCGCTATATTTAGCTATCTTAGCATCAGAACTAGTGCTATGCAATGCAGGTAGAAAGATACCAGAAATCCAATCGCCTGCCTGATATGTTTCAGCTCATCCCACGCTGAACCTGCATACTGCATTGTTGTTGGGAGAGGGAAAGTGGGAGGTTAGTAGCTGTACCCTATCAGCAATACTGCACAGGTTAAGAGTAGTGAAATTAAGGCACCTCTTCTGTCGCCTTATAACACCAATGCTCCAATTCAGCCAAACCAGCTTTGACAAATTCTCCATTGCTAAATGAACAGCACTCCCTTCTTAAAAGGAGACTGTAACAAGAAATAAACGTGTAATGGTAAAATCATTTTGTACAATAGAAAACAGCCCCAAGAACCATGGAAGTAGAAAAGTACTAACCTGTTGAATAGTTGAACATTGATATAAGAAAAAATTTGAGTGAACAACTTACGAACCAAAAATGAGGGAACCTGTCAAAATGAAGCAGAAAAATAAAACATATATAAGACACAGAAGAAACCCCCTTCTCCTTCTTTTGAAGAAAAAGTTTGATGCAAGTTTAAAACCCCTTTCTGTCATGTTTAAAATCTGAAATGGAGAATATTTGTGTTAATTTAGAACTTGAATGCAATATAACAGAGGCTCGTGTAATTTAGAATAACAAGGATCAGCAAAAAAAAAATGCATGATGACCCATGCCCATGATATACAATATAACAAATAAAAAGAGGCAAAGATAGAAGAATGATGCCAAATGAGATTCTACTAACACGATTTGCTTTCAAAGAATTCGAATAGTTCTCAAGGCTATTAACTATCTTCTGCCAGTGACCCATCAAAGCTTTCTGAGCTTCGGTATTTGCAACTGAAAGTTGTCCCTTAACAAGGCCTGCTCTGGATGTTCTTGGTGCCTATCTCATCACAATTAAACAATTACATTTCAAATCCTTAAATTTGATAGAAGGACGGCAAATGAAGTTAACAATGGTCTTTCAAAACAAAGATATAGTTACCTACCTGGATGCACGACGATACCGGGGGAGAAAGTTCTTTCCTTAGATTATCCCGAATCATTCCATATATTTTTTCTACATATGCAGTAAGCTGCTGTTTGAAAAGCAAAGCTGGGTACTTGGCTTCAACTTGTCGCAATGTGTCTGCTCCACCGCTTATTCTACCATGGATTAAGGAGAGATTAACTCCCTGAGGGGATCCACGGAAACTCTGAAACAAGAAGAAGAATTATCTGATGAGCGAAAGCTTCTCTACAGGTATTACTCTGTTCAAATAAGAACATTATGTTTACCTGTGTCATCCTCCCAAATAGGGTTGCGGATGAAGAACGACGGCGTTGTGGGGCCATTCCAGCAGCACCACTTGCCTTAAGTGTGCGCTGGAGCAACAATAGAAGTGTGGATGCATTGGATAGCCAATAAGCCAAGACATCATTGTTTTCCTGGTTCTGAAGTCCAGGAAAAAAAAATATTTGAGTTAGAAAGTTATAAACGTCAAGAGTACCAAAGAGAGTGCAGCATGCAAGAGGTTCGCCTTTTACACCTCAATTTTATCGCCAATGGCATTAATGATACGATCAAAAACATTAGTGCGCTCAACTTCAAATGATCTCCAATGCAAGAGACATTTGTATATGATACATGCAGCAACAGGTCTGTTCCCGGCAAAGCCTACATGTTGCACAATACATCTGATGAGCAGCTCTTGATTTTCCTGCTGTTTCTCATTTAGTGATTTTTGTGGTCTATCATCTACTTCGGCACGTTCCCTCTGGTTAATTGATGAACTATGAAGATCCTGATTAGTTTATCAAGTGGCAAAATGAAAGTCAGATCCATGTATGTGTTATCCCACCCAAATAAATAGTTACATGTAAGATAGTTACATACCAAGGGTATGTAATATAAGATAGTTACATACCAAGGGTATCTTCGCTTCTCCGACTATTTGACCACTTTCAGCACCTCTCTGACATGAGGTAATAAAATATATTAAACTAACACCGAGCTTTATATTATTGTCATGTACATAAGAAGCGTTCCAAGGAATACCTGTATAATAGATCTGGAGCGTCCTGAAAGGAGCTTATTTGGTGCCATGGATACAGCTTGCTGACGTAGAACCCGATTCTCTGATTCTAAATTAGTAATTTTCTCTTCCAGCCTAACCAATAAATTATGAGATTTCAACCAATTGTCTCAGAAAATTACTGAGTGGTTATGACACAATGTTAAAGATGAATTAGGTATAAAAAAAGTTACTCCACAAGAGTATTTTAAGTTGTTAGAGACCGATTTTTCGGAAAGATAAAAGAATAACAAGATAAAATCTGAGACATGACTTGGTGGACTCTAACTGACCCAGTAGTCCTATTATTTAGCTAACAATATGTCATTAATAAAACAAGACTCATTCAACTCTCCGAAATGACCTAAGTAATAATATTAAAAAGAAAAATATCTAGCGTGTTTGGGTTAGTGGTAGAAGCTGGTTTTACAATGTGATTTACGATGTACGAAGTACGTATGTGAGAGAAGTTTTGTCTCGACTTGTGTGAACGTAGTTCTCAAACGCTAACTCAAACATACACTAAAATAACTCCAATATCTATTCCTAAAATCTCTAACTTTTCACAATTTCCATTATCTCACACTAATCCGGTACTCTATCATAAATCTTCCAAAAGAGGACTTTAGTAATGCAAGAAATTTGTAAAACCTCAAATAATAAATGAAAAAGCTTTAGATCAGCATTTTGAAAGTTTATCTTTGATTAGCATGGAAAAACAATAACATCAAACACCCCTATTACCTGGTTAACGATTCCTGGAGTTGACGAACCTTCTTCTCTGTGTCCTCTAATTTTTTACCCTGCTCTTCACTAAAAGCTTGAGATTCGTTGTATTTTCTTTCAAAATCTTCAGCTTTTTGTTTCTCTGACTCTAATGAAGTCTGTGTGAACATAAAGCCCAAGGTAACATCACTTAGGTAACTTCATCATGATATGCTGCAAACAATAACTTTATTTCATCACAACTAACTTGAGCGGAAATTAGTCTACTTATATTAATTCTGGGATCCAGTCAAAGGATATTTAAGGGGGAAATCTAAATTTTACTGAAAACCATTTGCAATCCTTGGTAGCATAATTGTTTAATTGAAAGAAATAATTCGCTCTTCCTCATGTGAACCATCACTCCCACTGGAAATCAGCTGGCATAAACTATTTTACCTTTTTTTCATTAGCTAGGAATTCTTTCATTGCACTGTCAATAATAAAGGAAGGGAATTTACAAGATATGATTTCATTATGGTTCTCAATTTTACAAGCAGAACATGACAAGCTACGCCCCTTTATTTTATTGAGAACAATCTAATGACAGTTCTCATGGAAACACCATGAAGACAATAACACTGGTACTCAGTTCTGGAAAAATCTATAATGACACGAATAATCCATCTGTTTGACATGATAGGTTTTATATATGTTGTTATATCATTGAATGTAATTTCAAGAACAGAACAAATTTAGATAAATTTTTTTCTAGGAATGTTGTTCAATCTAATACCAAGAGTGATGTTTTACTTTGAGGCTAATATCCTTGTTCCTTTATAAAAATTGTACATATAGGTAAACACGCTTCCAATATTTAAAGGAGCCATATATGCATAAAAAGACACATGCTTGAAATTAAAGTTGCCTAACAGCACATGTGATGTCTAGTTAGAATGAACTCTCTTACCTTCAGACTCTCAACTTCCACTGATAGTGACTCAATCTTTTGTGTGTCTTCCACTAGAACTTGTGTTTCTTTAATGACAGGAGGCGCTTCTTCTACAACTTTCTTTGCATTCCCCCGCTCCTTGACAAGTAAAGCATTGGTTTCATCAATCTTGTTCTGCATCTCCTGTAGGGAGTTCTGCAGTTTTGCTACTTCTTGTGCTTTGGCTTCTTCTAGGTTAGTCTGCACAAAATTTTGTAGTCTTATTAGGTCTTTAAAATTGAGAGGTCTAGTTTTTTCCTTTCAAGATTCATGATCACATGCAATATCGTAAAAACAAAAAATTCCAACATAATATCCATCCACAAAACATAAATGTTACCCTTAAGCTTTTTTCTAATTGCAGACGCCAAGTGAGCTCCTCCACTCGTTTTTCCAGCTTATCCTTTGCTTCCTTAAGCGCACCAGTTTCTCTTGCAGCCTAGAGCAAATAAAAGTGATTTAAGCTTATAGTAGAGAAAGAGGAATTATATCAAGAAAATCAGTAAAAAGAGGACGTAATTGCTACACAGATATCACAACTAAAACAGCAATAGCATAAATATTCTGAGTTCATTCAGTAATAGCATAAATATAAAAATAATAAAAGAATCGCTAGAAGGACAGAAACGCGCCATTTTGAGTTTCCTAAGTTCTCTCCTGGCCAACCGCCCCCGCCACCTGCATTGTGCAACTATAGTACTTTTCTTGAGCCTCTTATAATATACTGTAGCCTTCCGGCATCGCCACCAAGCCTGCAATTTTAAGAGAGATTATTTATTTACGAATATTGTCCACTGATAACGGGCAGATCATGTCAATAATATAATACAAAATGACCTGAATAGTGACAGCAGCTTTAGTCCGCTTCCTAAACCTGAACTGATTACGGGCACCCATTGTCCTTAAACCTGTTTGCAAGATATGTACTGAAGCTTGTAGTCTTTTATAGGATTTTCTAGCTGCATATCTGCGCAAATTTTTCTGAATTTTCTTTGCAGCGGCCTCCCTTCTCATGTTTTCATAATGTTTACATGCCAGTCTTCCTAAGGATCATATATCATGCATGTTAGTAAAATGTAGTAACGAGACTGATTAATAAGTGCAGTGTGTCCTGTATCCTAATTGGAGAAGCCCATAATCTTGAAAATTAAATAGCATCTGGTAAATGACTGACTTAGGCTGTTAAAATTTTAGAGTATCTCACCTCTACATAGAGACTGCATGAATGCAGTAGTTCTAAGCAATGCAAGATAATGATTACGAGCTTGATGGGTCCGTATGCGCCGTTGGATAATTTTGGCTGCCCGGCTGAGAACTTGAGCCCTCCGTGCATCTAGTTCAGCCATCTGACCTGCTCTCAGGAATATCTTTGTTTTCCCAATCTACAACAACTCACAGCCAATCAAATGTGTTTTTAGGCCTTGAAATATGGTGGCATGAATATTTCTATGCATGTAACGCAATCATACAAGATTCGTGTTCACATTTAGAGGCAGAATAGCTTAATGCTGCTGCATCCATAGATTTTAGTTCTTTTTGCCTGCAGTGTATACTGTAGCAGTCCGTGAAAAATATAATATTTTGGTACCTGATATCCTTTAAGCCCCACTTTCTCCAGAATCTTCTGGCAAACAACCTTTTCATCAGAACTGCTCATAGAGGAAATAAATTTGTAGATTAGTGCTGTCATGGCATGAAGCAGGTGATATGCTAAACGTACTTACTTTCCATCCACGACCTCTGGGGCAAGGATTCCAAATCTGTGAGCAAATTCAAAGAAAAGACGGCGAGTAGGGTAGCCGGCGCAACTAATTCTGATTGCCTCTAGAACGCCCTATAGGGACAAGTGTAAGAGATTACCAAAGGAAGGGGATTGGAGACACAAAATTATGGATATACTTACAAACCAAAGAAAGACATAAAAGTTGGATATCAACGCATACTTACACCACAGCGAAGTTGTTGCATAATGTTGACATTCTCAAATATTGCGGGCTTAAGGACACTGTTTGGTTTTATACATCTGACATAATGAGGTTCTGTCGAGTTCAATGTGTCCATTAGTTGCTGTAGTTGTAGCTGCACCATTCAGATTATGAAAACATGGTTTCTTAGCATCGATAGTAAAGGTGCATTTCAATTTTTTAAGGTTGTGACATGAGCTTCTACGTGTCAAAGCAAAAATAGTATGTTATTTAAGGAAATGCTGTGCAGGTATACAGGTGAACAAGGAAGTTATGATACCTTAAAACGAGAAGCTATTGAAGAAAATTTTGATGATTTAGATGTCTCTTCTGGAAGTGGAGGAAAAAGGCCTGCTACGAAAGGACATTTGGAAGCGCTCAACAAATCTTGATGTTCAGCAACCACATAATCTTTATTTTTATCTAAAAACTGGTCAGACTGGTACAAGACCTGTCAATTTTTTTAGTGTAAGAATCAATGAGCAAAAACGTGTCTTTTTTCAAGCATTTAATGATATGATAATCAGTCATACCTCCCCAGCATAATGAGCAATGGTAAAATCTGTTCGAGACAATTTTGGCTTTATAAAACGCTTGTGATTCTTAAATGTTTGATAAAGCTTATTTGCAAATGTTTCGTATGTTGACTTGGGAAACATGCTGAAAAACACACCCAAAAAAAAAAAACAGAGAAATAAGAAAGAATGAAGGAGCAGATTCAATATGACATCCAACTATGTGACAAGGACAATTGGACAAAAAGAATCAGATGAAAGCCAAACATGTTCCATTTTTCCATCCAAAGGTATAAGTCAAAAAAACATCGAACAAGATATGAGAGCACTGCTTTGGAGGAAGCAATTCGGAGGACAACAAAAAGAAAACAAGAAAAAGAAGGGGGGGAAAACAGTTTTACCAAGCTTCATCAAGGAGAGCGACAATTCCTCCAGGTTTCTGCAAAGAAAGGAGTCAACATGAAAGACTAGTGTATAAATCGGGGAAAGAGAGGAAAAGCCAATTAAGGCATTGAATTTTCGCAGACTGTAAATTAAGCCTACAAGCATAAAACTGAAGAAAAATAGCTCAGAAGTAAACTTCTTGATCGTTCAGTTGTTCTCAAGAACCAATGCATTCCGAAAGCTAAATTTGTTAGAAGGTTCTTCAATGGTTTAATTAGTTTATATAAAAATATCCCTTCATAGCACAAGCCCTTTGGGTTAAACGAGAGGATAAAAAATAAGTCCCCCCACATCCTGCACACTTCGCCTGTTTCTCTTTTTCGTAAATGTAAGGTGGCAATGCTCCACGCGCCCATGTCTAGCATTCACAGAAAGCAATCAACAGTGTTTTGTGTTTATAGGCGGTGCAGAGGCACAAAAATAGACTGCAGTATATCCTTAGAACAATAGGTAAACTATACTAGACAGCATAAAAAGGGATCATCACAAGAATATTTGAAAGCATGAATATCTCCAATTGTTTGGTCTCTGGACAAGTCAGTTGGCCATTTTGTAAGTAATAACAAATTAATCAACCACAGTCTCATGACAAAAGAGAGGGGGGAGGGGAACCTTTTCAATAAGGTCTAAAACATCTTGATTATCAACAAATTCAATGTAGCTCCAATCAATCTGCTCCTTTGTATATTCTTCTTGTTCCATTTTAAACACGTGCTGCAAATCATCATCAAACTTGTCAAATTCGGAAATAAAATATATGCAAGAAACTGAAATGCTTAATGCGGTCTGAGATTTTGCCTGATTGAAATGTTGCTGCAACTTCTCATTTGTGAAATTGATGCAGAACTGCTCAAAACTGCAGAGCATGATATGCTGAAATTAACTTACAAAGGATTGAAAACAAGCAGAGGTGGTTTGTCACAATACGCTTAGTATTGCATTCTCACTTATATTTATTTGTTTGGCTACACTATAGATTACCTGTTAGTTTTAAAGCTTTCAAAACCATAGATATCAAGGACCCCGATCAAACATTTGGAATTCGGATCTTGTCCAATTGAACTATTAATCTTGTCCACCAACCTGTATAATCCCAAATAACTGCACTTAGCACCAAAACCATGTCTTGTACAATTATAAAGGACAGGAAATATGGAATTGCCTCCATTTAAAGCATCTTACCAGTTTCGAACAAAAAAAAGAAAAAAGAAAGCATCTTACCAGTCAAATAGCCGAGAATAAATTGTTTTTGCAAAGCCATCTCTACTTATTGCCGCACTTTGGGGGTCAAGGCTCCGCTTTATAACTTCTTCAGGGGTGACCATGACACGTTTGCACAATGCATCTTGCAAGGCATTAGCATCACACCTGATTAAACATGAAATATGATTATGACAGTCATTTAAAAGGTAATCGAAGCCCATAGCAGCAAACATACATGAGAAGCTCTGCAGTTGTTTTCAAGTGGAATTTTGCTTTGTCATCTTTCAGAACTGATGAGTCAGCTTCTTTTCCTTTGGAAAAAACAATATTACCAAGATGAAGAATTGCAGCAACAACTCGGAAAATTGCCTCCTGAGAAAAAACAGGTGGGGAAAGCAGAGAGTCAACTTAATCATTCCATACTTTAGCAGTATAGAAGTTAAATTCATAGCCGTGAAAAGATATACCTGGTCTTTCTGGCTTATTCCAACAACATCCATAGCTCTGCGGGTAGCAAGATATTCACAAGCATCACTCACATCAGCCAGTTCATAACAATTTGATTGGTTCAGGTAGTGAAATGATCTAGGATGATCTAGTTTGTATTTCTCAATTTCCTGCCAACAAAAGTTGCAACAGTTTATTGAAAGGAATTATCACAAGCCATGAGTAGATTTCTGACAGTAAGTCACCTCGTGCGGTGCAGCACAAAGGAGATAAAAGCAGTGGTAGTTGCGTTCAGGATCATTAATTTGGCAGACCCGAGACCTCTCCAGAAGGTAAGTTCGAATGGCTGCTCCTGAGATTCTTCCACTCTTGTCAAATTGGATCTCAACAAATTTACCAAAACGGCTGCATCATTAAGACAAGGAAAATTCGAAAACAACTGTTGGCAAAAAACTTCTAAGCTAATCAATAATTTAGGAGAAGAAAATTTCATAAATGGTAATCTATCCAACAACTATTGTCAACATCAAATTGACGTTTAGTTGCAGAATGGGGAAAGAGGGAATGTAGTGAGAGAGAACTGAAATCAAAGTTAATTTTGTACATCAGACTATCCTGGTGAACAAAACATAAGTAATCCTTCACTGCCTCTATGAAAGAAACACTCACCTCGAATTGTTGTTCCTAACAGTTTTTGCATTGCCAAATGCTTCAAGAACTGGATTTGACTGCATTCGGATCCATTCAATTCAGGGTCACATAAGATTCCATATCGAATTAATAAAAAAGTGAATGTTATTGATAAAGGAATGCAAATTGTTCGTTTACAATTCTATAATGAGTAGTTCATTGAATCTTACTTCAAGAACTTGTTGTTCAACTGTTCTTCCTTCTGTGACAGCCCTACCACCTAAGTAAGCTAAATATCGCATAAGCATTTTTGTAGTTTCAGTTTTACCGGCTCCACTTTCCCCACTGACCAAAATGGAATTACTTTTTCCTTCGTTAATCATTGCCCTGATTACAGTGAAAGCATCAATTAGATATTTGGTTCAATAACAGAGTCAGAAATTGGCTATAAGAAATTACCTATATGCAACATCAGCTACTGCAAATACATGAGGACTTAGTTCTCCGAAAGGAGCTCCCTTGTACTGTTGCATCATGTGAGAATCATAAAGATGAGGTAGTCTTTGGAATGGATTTATGGCAATAAGAATATTTCCAGTATAGGTCTGCCATTACAATAACAAAATGAGAAGGAAATAAGCATTTTAGGATGATAAATTTTGCATACCATGTCATATTAGAGGAAAGAAAGCCTTACATATATTTCATTCAATTCATATCTAGATTTTATGTTCTGCAAGACTCCAGGCTCATGCAAATAAGACAGCTTTGTCATATCATCCACTCCACCGGCAGGAGCCTCCATATCTTTGGGATATATTTTTGATAATTTTGCAGAAACCTTCAAAACCCCAAAATAGAAGTTAAGGTGGTAGTTCAGATTTAATTTTTGCCTCAATCTGTTTCTGTAGTTTTGTGCGTTCCATTTCCAGTTGATGATACAGGCATGAGAGTATTTGATGCTTCACAAAAGAATGCATTATTATGCCCATAGAAGTGAATCTTAGACATATTTTTCTTACTGCAGCATAGTATCCCCACTTCGGTAATTCAACTAGAGAAGAAAAAAGCAAGGAGAAAAAAACGACATTGAGATTTAAAGATCAAGCACATCAGAACTATGAGAAGGAGAGAAGGCTCGCGCATGGATCCTTGCCCTTTCATTATTTTAGTATAAATATATCAAGTCCATAAAGAGGAGTAATTATTCTTGCCATTATGATTTTCTCTTTCTTTTGCATTAACTGTAATCATGCAAAAAACAAAACTCAGTTGTTCATCCATCCATGTAGAGCAGTAATTCCAGGATGAAAGTCTGGTAATTAAGGTCCATGGTTTTTAATTTATTCTTAAAACTGACAGCAAATCCATGCAGATGGAAACCGGTGACGGTATTGAAAAAGAAAAATGCCCGGATATAAAGAATGAAGGAACAATATATTGGGATGCCAAAAAAAAAAAAAGAAGGAACAATTTATTGGCAATATACAAACCTTTTTTCCATTGGTAGTTTCAATTTCAGCATCCTTTCCATTGATTTTTGTTACCTGTCCATCAATCCAAGCAACATCTGGATCTTCAATCCAGACATGAGAACCTACAATGATATTCACTGGAGTTCCCTGCAGGTGGAGATGTGGATTCATCTTTTATATGTTCATAATATACTGACAGAGAATTTTACATTCTTATACTGTGAATTGGAGAAGGACTATAACATTCTAAACTTAAGTACAATATATTAGTTTCTTCCTTACATTTAGACACATCACGCTTACATTCAAATAGAATGAATGCACCTGAATTTTTTTTTTTAAAAAGGTAATACTCCTCTGGTCTACAATATAAGTCTGATTTAACTAACAATAAATAGTAGTTGTAAAAAAATCGTGAACCTTTCTAAATATAACCTTGTCACAAGTTAATACTACATTAATTACAATGAATTAATTATTGTACAGAAGGGCGAAATAGGGGGGATGTTAGATGCTCTAAATATTATCAAACTGGACTTTTGTCATCATCTTATTTTCTCTCGTGTGTTCAAACTGGAAGACAATTAACGTTTTTTGGATCCTAAAGGAACCGCTAATAGTCACTTGATATGGCATCCTCACACTAAGTTAGAATCTATAAATATATGCCTCATGATATTCAAATCGATGTTCAGCATCAAGTTAGAAACTAGGATTACCCATTAGCCCATGACAAAGCATCTTTGAAGTCGACTAAGTTTAATATTTATTTTCCAATGAGAGGGCAGAAACCTGTTCTTTCATAATCTACAGAACCATACGTGAATGATCAAAATACAGTGCATCCAAGTCCAGAATATGAAGCGAAACTCGCATACCATTATTGAGCTATGAATCCGAAGCTGTTGGACCCCTTAACCTCGATCTTCATCAAGTTCAGATAACAGTCAGGATCCGATGGCTTATAGCCAATGTACGTAAGAGTCTAAACATTATTGATCACAAATACCCAGAATTTAAAAGATGAAGCATTATGAAAACATTGAACCCCAACCCCAAGAGAATAAGATATGTGCGAAGCTAAGGCTGGGAAACGCCATTTTCTTGGGAAAATAAGAAAAAAATTGAAAGAAAAGAGGAGTGTCAGGTGGAAGAAAGAAAGAAGAGAGTGATGAGGAGAGAAAGTTTTTTGAGTGGAAGTAGAATGCGGATCGAAGGGCCCGTGGAAGAGACATTCTTCGAGAGTACCTGCAACTTCGGAGCTTCCCTTCCCTTTTCTTTCGCGCCAACTCGTGGCTACTGATCAAGTCTCCTTTTTGCCTTCTAAACGCACTGCATGAGATTATTTCCTTGCAATTTGAGTTTTTTTTTACATGGAAATTTCAGTTTTTGATTGTCATGCTTTGTCACATTAAATTTTTATCTTTTATAATAATTTCATAACTTTTAAACTTACAAGATAAAATACCTTAATTATTAACCTCAGAGTATTTGATTTAACTGATAAGAGGTTGCAGGAGCGGTTTTAAATAATTTGAGCAGCTTTGCCCAATTTAAACCTTGATAAATCTTCTAAGTTAAAAGAAAATAAATCTAAAATACTCAATACTCCATGCAAAAAGGAAAAAAAAAACTTAATTTAATTCTCAAGAATTTGATTCTAACAAAATAATTTGTAATCTAGTCATTTTTTTATTTGACTAAGAATTTTTTTATTAACACTTAAAACACAGAAAGTTTTCATTTTTTTTAATAAATACGTTTTCTGAATTTAAATTTATATTCCCTTTTTACTAATTCCTTCCCAAGCAGTTTGATCCTGGTGCATCGATCTTGCTAGCCTCGATTATTCATGGTCGCATGCGTGACGACTAAAAGCTTATTTTGATTTTTTTTAAAAAAAACATCTTTCAGGTGGTTTTCGCTTCATGATCATGATTGACGAATCATGAGGCTTCTAAATGGTGCTAACATAGAGGATGTTTGGTTTAACTTATACTTCCTTTGATTTTATTTATAAGTAATTTTTTTATTGTGTAAAATAAACTGGTAGTAAAAGTAATAAGTGTGTAAAAAATGTCATGTTTTTTTCATATATGCCCCTATTTATGAGAATAGAGAGAGAATTTATAAAAAATATGAGAGAAAATAAAATATATTTCTCAATGCTCTGTTGACTTCATTTATGTAATGAGTTCTTTCTCTCTCCGGAATATAACTCTTGATGTGTGTGATAATTAATAAAAAATAATATGTATTTAATAAAGATAAAATAGGAAAATAAGTTTATATTTTCAGACACAAAGTGAAGGTTGCTTATAAAAGGGATCAGCCCCATGAGAAAAAAAGTTACTTATAAATAAGACCAGAGAGAGTATTTATATATAAGCCTGATTCACGTAAATCGAGATAAAACTCCTCCACATATTTACTTCATAGACCGTAAAAACTACCTCGTATACCGTAAATCACGATTGAAAAGTACTTTTAAAGGTTCTAATCGTTATTTCAAACACCCTCATAACAAACGAAGGTCCTTATAGGGTCATAGCAAAACCAAAAAAAAAAAGAATTGAGGAAAAAAAGTAAAAAAAAAAACACCTTTTTTTACCAGCAAATCATTATAAATACCTTATTTGCTAAAAAAAAGGCGGTAATGGGGCTTTTTCCTTTTGTTAAAACCTTAAAGGTGATACATAGGGTTGCTTTTCGTTGCTACAACATATGCTAAATGGCCCAAAAAAGAAAATCATGTTAATGGGTACCGTGACTCTGGAAAGAGTCATATTACTTTGTTTGGATAAGAGTTTAAAAAATTTATAAGTATTTATATATTTAAATTAAAACGACACTCAACTTATATCGTTATCTCATGTATAATAAGTTATTATTAAAAAATTATTTTTAAAAATTTAATCACTATTCTAAACCAACTTATATTGGAATGTGTCACAAGCTTATTTGTTTGTTTGGTGGAGTTTATTTGCATCGGACTTACTATACAAACCCAATTTACATCAATCGAGATAAATTTCCTTCACATATTTACCTCATAAACCATAAAAACTACCTCATACACCGTAAAAATTACTTCGTATTCAGTGAATCACGATTTCTAAATACTTATAGAACTCCTATAAATTAATCCAAATAAAGTAATATATGTAGCATATGAAACGCAAGGATTTCTCCCCCATATTTCATTTTCTCCGTTCTATCTAAAGAGCTGCCCGTTTCGCGCGCATAATTTTCTTTTAACTCGTAGTCTCGTGAAATTATTTCAGACAATCAAACCATTTTATTGATTTTTAACATCCAAAGGACTACCTTTAATTTTACTTGATTTCGTTTGATTTCAATGGGTCCAGAGCTTGAGATGAATTCAATTATGGTCTAGTTATGACTTAGGAAAATCGAATCTGCGCATTCTAAAACACTCCATTTTTGTGAGGCCGAAGATATCATTTCAACGCAGAAGTTAAAAAAAAAAAAAAAAAAAAAGCTCTGTCATGAGACGACAAGAGGGAGGGAAATTAGAAAAGCTTAAGCTTAGAGGACCAAAATTTACAGAATGAAGAAGATGCATAAAGCGAGGTCCGATAGGCTGCAGTAACCTAAGACAGACAAACAAACATCACCCCTAGTAAATTCCAGAGTCTAATCATCAGCAGGTTTGAGATAGAGGGCTTCACCGGAGCTCCCAGTCTCGTGCTTGGCCTGATCTCCAGCGTTGTTGCTCCGGCCAAAATCAGGGAAACTGGGACCCACATGAGAGGGTTCAGTGTTGATCAAGTGAAGTGGAGGAGGTGGTGGGGTCGAAGTACTGGAAGTGATTCCGAGCTGAGTGTGGAAAGGCTGGTGCTGTGGAAGTGGTGAGAAAGGCTGTTGAGCGTACAAAAGTGAAGAGCGTGCTGCCATCAGTTGCTGCTGTGTCATCTGTTGACCCTGAAGATACTGTGCTCCTTGTTGAACTATCCCACTTCCTGAATACTGCACCATATTCTTTCCTCTCATTAAAAACCCACACATCAATTTATTTGGCGGTTGCAAGCAATCTGCTAGTGTTGTTAGTTTTTTACCTGACCAGGCATGGAGGGAGGTTGGGGTTGAGAATCTGCTATTGCAGCTAGGTACATGAGGTTTCGCTGCAGCCTTGCTTGGTTCCTGAAAACAAAACACTTGCCTCTATTCAAATCTAGAAACATTTTAACTCTATATTCTACTGACATGAGGATTCGGCAAGATTCTTATTCTTACTCCGCACACTCACTCAGCTTCCCAGAGTTCTGGCTTTCCACAATCTTCAGAATCAAAGACTTGTTCTCGTCCAGGTACTGCTTCCATTCCAACAGATACAAAGAGGTTACACATGTCATGGAGAATAAAGGAATGAATGTAGCAAACTGCAGAACGCAGCGCACAAACTGGTGTTATCTGGAATATCTCAAATCTCAAATTATGAAACGAAGTCGGCTATGCCAATTAATCTGGTGTCAGGACTCGGTCCCTGTGCTGTGGTCAACTGAAACGTGACGGCTAGCTCAAAGTGGTATATTTAACTTAATGTTCAGTTCCACACTGTTGTCTACTACAAAACAACATTCAGAAAACACACCCTCCTCTGAAATAAGGGATATTTAGGCAGGTAACAAGGTTATCCAAGATCAAGAGTAGTCCAAGACAAAAGTTGGTTTTTAAAAGCAAAGGACCATCCTTTCTGAGGCCCAGCACAGTCAGATAATCCATACACTGCCAAAAGAAGAAAGAAAGCAAAGAGCATCCACTCAAGAGTAGCAGACTAGACTGCAAACGCCATAGACTCTACACCAATAAATTACGTAGCTCGTAGCAGAAAATGACAAAGAAGAAGCAGCATAAAGGGAATCATGCACGACCAGAGAGAGAGAGAGAGCAGAAACCGAGTAAGAATAAAGGAGCAAACTAAAGATTAGAGTAAGAAAGATAGAAGAAGCGAAGAAAGAAAGGCATGGAGTTGCAGAAGGAGATGAAGAGAGAACCTGTTGAATGTGATCAGTGGTGACGTTGTTGGGGTAGTAGGCCGCCATCATGGGTTGCGTCTGAATCAGGTGCTGCTGCATTTCTCACACAAATTATACTTATATACGTCTAAAACTCACTCTCTGTCTAATTATCTCTCTCTCTCACTCGTTCACCGAGCAGAGCAGGAAACAGTGTCCTGCAAGAATGGCAACTGCAAAGAGAAACAAAAAAGTCTCTGCTTTTCTCTGTTCCCAGTTCCCACCTTTCCCTTCCCTCTCAATGTTTACTACCGCTAAGAGAAAGATACTGTGGCCTGTTTGGAACCTCGGGAGGAAAAAAAACTCATTTGTAGTTAAAAGTTTATTTGATATCTGTGGAGATATTTGTGAACACATTAGATTTTATTGTATTTTTAGAAAAAAAAAGTTACCTCTTTTAGAAGCTCATTGAATTAGCTTTTAGCTTTTTTTTATTTGATTTAGAAAAAAAAAAGTCATTTCTCCTACGGATAAAATGTGCTCGTTTGTGATAGCGGTTTAAAACTCCATAAGTGCTTTTCAATCATGATTCACATAATACGAAGTAGGTTTTACGGTATACGAGGTAAATATGTTGAGGAAATTTATCTCAATTTATGTAAATCGGGCTTATAAAAAAACTAAAACTTTTCTAAACAACCACAATTTAAACACAAATCATATTACTTTTTCACTGTGTAACCGAACAGATACGTAGCAGGTTCCGTAAATGAGAGAGAGAAAGAGAGAGGGGCAGTGTTTTTTCCATTTTCGTGTTTGTTTGTTTTGGCCCTTCTGGGATGGTCATGTTTCCCTGCCTAGAACTGCGTGATCCTCTCCATCTCAAAAGCAGGTCACGTGATGGATGTGAGACAGAGCAGGCTCCCAAAGAATCAAAATCTCAAAGCCTTTTTCTCCTTGTAATGTAACTGATATTCCTGTGTTTTCAAAGTATTTTTGTAGTGACAGGTATAAGTATTATTATTATTAATTTGCATTTTCTTATAACAACGACATGATTTTCATGATAGAACACTGGAATAATTGTTACATTGAAAGAAAATGAAGCAGTGGTTTGGGTTTTGTTTTTGTTTGTTTGTTTTGGGGGATGGGTTTGAATTTTACTGTGGCATTAACATGACAGAGTGCAAAGGTGTTGGTGCTGTTGGGCCGCTTTGGTATAAGTAGCTAATGAAGCTGACGTTGGACTTGTGTCAGAGATTCCGAGGCTTGGATTCCTTTGTAACACGCGCCCACCCCACGCGTCCCCCCACCTCCCTGCTCGCTCCTCTCTCCGCCAGTAACCTCTCAAGCTTTTACCCTGAAACCCCTTTCTTGTGCCTCTCTTCACATTTACTATTGCAGAAGTTTGTACTGTTTGAAAATAATTTATCTTATATGCTAAGATTATTACAATTAATTTATCTTATAAGTGATAAGTATTCATGTGGGATCCTAATTACTGCGAATATTTTTTTAAAAATATCATCGCACATCATTGTATTTTTATTCAAATTTATGTTATTTATTTATATTTTTTAATGTATACAAATAATTCCAAAAGAATCATTGTGTTGGAAGGGATAATAATAATTTCTGCGTACCCATGAAATGAACAGATTCTATCATAGAGGGGAGTTATTAGGTACCTATTTTTGGGTATGCCGGAATAAATATCGGCTACTTGTTGATAAAGACCAAAGCACACCGCATCTTAGAAAGGTGTGTGCATGTGTCCACATCATTTTTTTTTTTTTGGTTTCAATTTGAAATCAGTTTTAAAGAAGTAAAATATTAATTGAGTTCGCCAGAATATGGTACTATGTATCCTTCAAATATAAACTTCAGTATTTCGTTTTCTTCTCCCTTTTTTAAAATTATTAGAAAAAGGCAACAGCTTGAGATAAATATTAGGTTTACATAAGAGCGTCACATTGGTGATTGATTAGAATGTGATATAATGGTATTCACAATGTTATTTATTAACCCCGGTTTGTAAATCCGGATCGGCTGGCTCGGTTTGAGAACCGGCGACCCGACAGCTAAACTGGATCAATTCAGTGACCGGTCGGGTTTGGCTTATTTATTTATTTTTTATTTAAAAAAATCAATTTTTAGATTTTTCTTTAGAATTTTATATAAATAAATCTAAAATATTCAATTTTCACCGGTTTAGCTTCGATTTGACCCACTAACCCTTGATCCAGTACCCCGACCGGTTCAATGGCCAGTCCGAGTTTCAAAACCTTAGTTATTACTGCTATACGGACTTTACACTCTCATAACTCACTCACGAATAGGGGGTGGCTGATATGTCTTTTCTGATGCTCTTTCTATCCTTTCATTTTAGTGACCTTTCTAAATATATTTTTTATGGTTCTTTATATCATTAAATTATACATAAAATGAACGATATTTTGATATCTTATGAGTAAAAATGGAGTTATTTTCAATTTTTTTTACAATTTTTCAAAGATTTAAGGTTTTAAATAAAAAACAAACTACACACTTTTAAAAAACTCATAAAAAATTTAAAATAGTTTTATTTTTTTCTATAAGATATCAAAATATCTCCTATTTCATGTAGAATATGATCATCTAAGGAATCTTAAAAAAAATATTTCGGAAGTTATCCAAAATGAAGGGGCAACAAAACAAGGCACATCAGTGACTCGCGCAGAACTCATCCTTGTTTACGAGATATATCATCAAAGACTTAGAGCCCGTTAGGTACGCTGGAATTGATTTTGAAGAAAATGGAGATGGATATGGATATAGGGATGGATATGGATATGGGGATGAAATTTAAAAGTATATTTGGTATGTTATGGAAATGAGACCTGATTTTTATATGAAAAGTCCAAAATGCCCCTCTAATAAAAAATTATTAAAAAAAACAAAGCCCTCTGCCTTACTTCCGAAAAGGCACTGCGTTCATCTTCTTCACCAAAAACTTCACCTTCCTTCTCCATTTTTGTTGCCGGCGATTCTCACCTCCATCATAGATTTTTTTTTTCAGATCTGAAGCTTGTTGTTCAATGGAGAAGGTGGAGATTATTCACTGACACCGACACTCGCACCCTCGCCGTCTTCCTTGCTAATAATCGTTGATGAGTGAGCAACAAGAAGAAGTGCTCTAAAGGTCATCTTCCTTACCAGCAATCGTCGACACTGACGCCGACGCTCGCACCCTCGAAGGTGGTAATGAAGCTTGCAATTTTCTGCAGAGTGAGAGAAGGTCATCATCTTCGTTGGTAAGGTGAGATGATTTTCGATTTTAGTGAGCGGTAAAGATGAAATCTACACACATGGAATTGTAAATCTTTAGGGGTGAGGATGGAAATCATTTCCAGCCATCTTGATGGATATGGAATTGAAAAAAATTTCCAATTCCATTATGCCAAACAAACTTGTACATGGAATTGAGTCATAATTCCATTTTCATACCCCCTATTTCCATCATATCAAACAGGCCTTTAGGCTATGTTTGGTTTGAGGGGAGGGGAATGAGATGGAGGGAAGGGATCTTGCTCCCTTCCCATTAATTGACAAAATAAAAAATTTAGGAGGGGAGGGGAAATCTTTTGAAAATTTCCCCTCCCTCTCCTCAAACCCCCCTCTCTAAATTAAGGGAATTTGGAGGGGAGGTTAAAAAAATTTGTTTGATTGGACTAAAACATTGATGAAACTTTTTACTAATCCAAAAGTGCCCTTCACCTTTTTTATTCACCCTTATATATATATATATATATATATATATATATATATATATATATATATATATATATATAGGAGAATTCTAAAAAAATACCATTTAAACTTCAAAATCCCAAATAGGTGATTTAACAATAAAATGTTTTGTTAATTACATTACCATTCTTGTTAATCTCATTAACGAATTTGTTAACGGGATTTTGAAGTTTAAATGGTATTTTTTTGACATTCTCCCTATATATATATATAATTTTAAATATGTAAAAATATAATTGTATTAGATGTTATTTATAATCTAAGGCATAAAGATGTTATTTATAATTAAATTTTATTATATATTTAATAGAATTTGGGAAAAAAATCATTTATAATATAAGAGTAAAGTTGTTCATGTGAAAATAATTTTCCAATAGAGTTTGGAAAAAATCATTTATAATATAAGAGTAAAGTTGTTCATGTGAAAATAATTTCCCTCCCCTCCCCTCCTAAACTAAATAAGATAACATTAAAATCTCGCCCCTCTTATCAATCAAAACAAGGTAATATAAAAATCATTCCCCTTCCATCCCTTAAACCAAACAGACCCTTAAGTTATCGTCAGAATGTGGCACCACATATGCCATGAATATCATTTTATTGTGTGTTTGGATTAGTTTTTAGAGGATTGTTTTTATGATGTATGAGGTAAATATGTGAGAGGAGTTTTGTTTCAGCTTGAAAAAAAATTTTATAAAACTGCAATTTCAGTGTTAGCCAAATACTCAGTTAAAATCGAATCATCGACTTTAACGGTTTAATTAGAAGACGCAGGTGGTTTCCCCAAACAATGACTTCAAACACCTTTGTTAAACAGCTCTTGAGCATGAAGTTGCAACTTGCTGGTGGGTGTGTGTGGTGCTAGGAGAGATGAAAGAAGACAAAAGAATAGTGAGCACTGAGCACTCGGCTAGGGATGAAAGAGAGACATAGGTCGCAGATGAAAGAAAGGGTGGGGAAGGGAAAGGAGTGAGTTATGACGTTAGAGAATAATGAATGTTCACGGATTTTGGTGTGGTCAATAATTTTCAACAATATAATTGATTGATTGATTGAGGTCGGGGGACGACAGGGATGTCCCAATGAAATTAATATGGCCTATGCTCGCTCTACCTACCTCTATTCTACGCAACATAGATGCTTCTATAGCCTTCCTGCCTACGCCCTCTTGTCTCTACCACGTATTATTCCAGTAAGAATCATAAGGAGTAAATGGAAACAAAAAAAAAACGTGTTAAGAAATATCCTCATCCCTTGTTTTTTTATAAGATTTTATTTAATTTGATTTACTAATAAATACATTTTTATTTATTTTATTTTTATTCCCTCACTTTATTTATTTATTATATATTTTATTTTTTTTATCATCACTCTTTCGCTCTTATTTATCTCTAAATAGGATATATATATATATATATATATATATATATATATTATATATCATTTTTAACTAATTTTAATTACAGGTTCGGTTGAAAGGACATGTATGGAGCGAGGGACTTAAGATCCAACACATTATGTTAGGACTTTGTCTTTTACCGGGGGATGGTATCTTTCGAAAGGATTAATAGGAAGTCAAGAAGACAGTATCTTTTGAGTAAATCTCTATTATGAGCTCGTGGATTAGTGAGGATAGAAATTATTTTTTTAATATGATTTTTATAAATTTAAAATAGAATAAAATTTAAATTATAAATATGATTTATGTTTGGATTGAAGTTAGCAGAAGTGACTTCTTTTTAAACTTTAAATCTGTTTGGATTATTATTTGAAAAGCCAGTTTATATAAAAAATGATTAAAAAATACATAAATCTTATTAAATATAATATATATAAGTAATAATTAAAGTGAAAAATAAAAATAAAAATTAGATAAAATAAAAAAGTTCAATTATTATTGGGAAAACAAAGTAAAAAACACTAAAGAACTTGAACAAAATTGTATATAAACTAGAATGTATACATCAAATGGATCATTATTGGATCATCTATCATTAACAAGTTGGTCTCTAATTTTGTCACGAATATGATTCATTTGTATTGAAAATAATCTACGGATATTTAATGAGAATGTTACATCAAGTGGATCATTATTACATTTACCATCTATATTTCCTCGTTCAGTGATAAATTCCAAATTTTATATATATTATCCCATCTTATTCATTTATTTTGAAGACTATTTTAAGTTGCTTTAGATTTATTAGATAATATTCAGATTGTTAGTTAATTTTATGAAATAATATAAATTTAAATTAATTATGAGATTATTGGGGTTCAATTGTATTTTGATTGCCTATCATATGATTGAATAATATTTTTAAATATATGATAGATCACGATCTTATTTAATTCTTACAGGTTAAAGAAAAACATATTAAGAAATCTTATGGTGTAAAATTATTTTTTAGAAATTTAAAAAAGATTTAATGATTGAGTTTAAATAGACCAATTTAATTTTAATAGATTCAAATCTTATATCCTAAATTTTATCATTCTTTTAAAAAAAAATTACATAATTATTCACGCTCTGCTAAGCCAACACTCACTTCACCTGTCATCCTCTACTTTCACGCACACACTGTGCGGCTCTCACCAATTCATTCCTTCCCATCCATTTACCACCCAACTTCACCATTCCATCAAATATCTCACCATTATCATACCACCCAACAACACACACCCCTCACCCACGTCATCAACACAACACACACCCCTCACCCACGTCACCTTCCCTTCATCACTCATCCATGACTTTGCTGAACAAAGGAATTGGAGTGTTTTTCACAATGAGAGTTTGAACTAGTTTGGAAGATAACCGGAAAAGTACGGAGGAAGTTAAAATCTAGGAACTTACATTTAAAGATTATAAAAAATGTCTTTCTTTTTATCTTTTGAATTTAAAATTTGAGATTATTTAATTTTAAATGATTTTAAATTATATTAATTGAGAATAATCTAATTTTAGATTGTAAGCGTATCTTTTTTATATTTGATTTTTTCTTAAAATGTTTATTAGAATTTTTATTTACAAACCTTTGGTTGTCAATTAGATTATTAATTGAATTTTTATTATTAATTTAATTGTCAATATGGATTTATCCTTTTTATTGTTTTATTTGGATGGTGAAATGTCTAGTTGTTTAATTAGATAATTGTATGCAATATTTTTAAAATTATTTTGAAATTAAATATGATTGATTTTAATGGATTTAATTAGCTAGCGTTTAACCCATTATAAATTTTCTAATGGATTAAGTGTCTTTAAGTTTGAGGGTTTCTCATGTTTCAATTAGGTAATTAAATTTATTAATTCATCTTTTTTATCAATCTCCCTTCAGTCTAATTAATTAATTTAGGCTAAGAAAGTTAATTCCATATAAATCCTAAATTGTTCCATTCACCGTATCTGAAGTAAACATTTTTTATCTTTTCTTATTTGATTTTCTTAGCTATTAGTTGATTTCTTTTTCTTAGGATTTTAATTCCCCCTTTTTCAACCCCCCAAATTGCATTTGCATTCATTTAGGTTAGTTTCATTCCTATATAGGTTTTAAATCATTTGCATTTTGCAATTAGGTAGTAGAATATTGCATTTTAGTTTAGGTCTATTATCACCTAAATTCAATCTTATAGAAAAACTCACATATTGCTCCTTGAGAGAATGACCTAGTTTGCCACTATATTGCGTTATTAGTTGGTCCTAGTTTAATTGATTATTTTAGCGACAATAGCGCTTCTAAAAAATCACATCAGTTTGAAAATTTCTCCGTATAAGATTTGAAACCTATTTTTTCAGACTAAAAATTTACTTTATATAATGCACCTCAAACTTAAATAATAACAATTGAAGATCTCATAGTGATTTCCAAATCCTAATTATCATCTGAAAGGTGATAACACCCGCTTCTATACCGACAAAGATACCCTTTGGGAACTTAGGGCATGTTTGGTATGATGGAATTGGGGGGTATGGAATTGGAATTGGATATCAATTCCATGCTTAAGTTTGTTTGGTATGATGGAATTGGAAATTTTTGCAATTCCATGTGGAAGCCAAATCTCTCCAATTCTATCAAATTGGCTTCCACCTAAAAAGCAAATATTTGCAATTCCATGTATTTAAATCCAAGTCAGGATACTGGGTCAAAGGTTAGTGGATCAGATCAGAGTCAAACCGGTGAGAAATTGAATATTTTAGGTTTATTAATATGAATTTTTTTAAAAAAATAAAAATATTTTTTTATAAAAAAAAAACCAAACTGGAGCAGTCAAAGTACTAGGTCAAAGGTTAGTGGGTCATACTGGAGCTAAATCAAGACAAAACCGATGAGAAATTGAGTATTTTAGTCTTATTAATATGAATTTTTTTTAAAAAAATAAAAATCATTTTTTATTAAAAAAAAAATCTGTCCGGTCCGGATTTAGTAACAATGGTTTTATCTCATTCCACTTTCTTAGGTTAGCATATTGGTAATTTTATATTTTAAATATAAATATTAAATAAAAATAATATCTGAATTCCATATACATACCAAACACACTTTTAAACCACATTTCCATTTCCATATCCATTTCCATTTCCATTTCCATTTCCATATCCATCAAAACCAATTACAGTGTACCAAACGGGCCCTTACAATATGTGTCCAAATATATATACTCACGCCTATATACTGTTCCAGATATCAACAACATATTTCCCTAAGTAAAACGTGGAATTATATGAACTTGAATAATGCTTTCTTTTATTTTCAAAGTTTTGCAATCCGGGTCTATATATAATCCAAAAAGTTAAAAAGAACTTTCATTTCAAAGCTCAACTAGGCATTCATGACCAAACATGCAGTAGTGGCATCACGTCACCACTCTTTTTTCCATGTCAGATTTTTTGAGGAAGAAAAAAAAACAAAGATATCATCCCTTACGATTCGATCTCTCACTTACCTAACAATCAAACCTTCTATCATCAACTCCAACTCCCTCCATCAGCCCACAGACTCCGACGCCCTCAACCCTCAGCATCGGCAACCTCTCTCTCCTTAGCTGATGACCTCTTCCCGACAGATCAGGTGAGAGATCGTTTGTGAGGTTGCGATATTGAGGATTCACCGGAATCATAATCTGGGTTTTCAAGAGCTAGGTTTTAGGTATTCACATACTACCCCACCACCTGATTTTTGAATTCTAGATGACTGATTTTTGCTAGCGACGAGTGAATAAATTTCTAATGGATCAATGATTTTTGTTCAGTTTTCAGCCGAACTCAAGAAGCTCCCAACATCGATCATACAGGATATAAAGCTAAAGGCGTGAAGTAGAAGGAGACAGATGCGAGCTGCAATTACATTTACAGAGGACAGGTGGGGAAAATAAATGCTGAGCTAACTGTCTTCTCTGCAACCCAGCGTCACTGAGATGAAGAAGCTGCGATTGTCGGCTTCTACTCAGAAGCCACTTCTAATCAAAAGCCCAGTGGCGTAAATGTTTTCCCAAACACCACCAAAGGTTCTGTTTGGGAACACAGCGGATGATACTGCGCAGCTTCTATTAGAAACTCCCTCCCGTTATTTCTGAGCTGCTCCTCAATAGACCCTGTGCTCCTTTGTGGGCACCACCCGTTTCTTTCTCTATTACAAATTACAAAGAGTACATTTATATTAGACAAATATGCAGTTTCCATGCCTTAAAAGAAATGTTTGTTTTTAAACCATATTTGTGATTTTATGATATATATATATATAATAAATACAGTTTTTTCCTGATACCCAACCTTACATGAAAATATTATCTTAAAGTTTATATATGTTATAAAATATATAGTTTAAAAATAGGCTACAATTAGTAAAAATATATTCGAATTTTTTTGTTAGGATGACCCTATTTTTTAAAAGTTTACTTTAAAAATTAATATTTTATTATTTATTAAAAGCCTATATAAATATATTATTTTAAATATTATATATTGTTTAAATATATAATTCAAAAATAAGTTATGGATATTAAAAATAATAAAAATTATCTTTTTAAGTGAATTATTATTTTAAAGTCTATCTCTGCATCATTTATGAATTTTCTCCATTCACCTTAATGTATTTTTTCAACACCTGCACCTACATTGTGTGAATTTGTTAGGGATATATGATCCAATTATAATCCACTTCATGTATGACATTCTGATTGAAATGTGTATTTATCCTTTTTTAATTAAGAACTTTAGTGTATTTTTCTTCTTTTTCAATAATAATTGAACTTTTTTTTAATGAAATTTTATTTACATTTTTTCACATCAATTATAACAATATATACAAACAATATATATATATATATATATATATATATATATATATATATATATATATATGTAGTATTCAATAAGGTTCATATTTTTTTCAATCATTTTTCATCTAAACGGGTTTTTCAAATGTTAATCCAAACAGGTTCAAGGTTAGAAAAAAATCACTTCTGCCACCGCTAATTCAAACATAAATCATATTTACAATTTGATTTTTTTTTCAAACGCACTTCTGTAAAAATCAGATTAAAAAAATCACTTCTCCATCACTAATCCAAACATATAAAACATATTTGAGAAACCAGTGAGTGTGCCAAATCGTGGGGTGACTCTAAAAAAAGCATAATGGGCCATTAGGATTTTGAGCGTTTTGATTAATTACCGGGTTTTTTCTTGCGGTACCGTATTCACAAACAGACCCTTAGTCTGGTAATGATTCAGCGGATGAGTGATTAGAAATGCAATATGAGCCTCCCTGTTGAGCACTTATGCTTAGCATGAAGTTAGTTCCGTTGCAACATTGTTTGGCTCCGACCTACTACTTCATGTGGCACTACATGCAGTTCTTTCCGGGGGCAAGTCCGTCCGATCCGATTATTAAATAACCACTTCCCACCGTTGATTCATTCATATTCAAAAACGCCCTTATACATGCACGTCATCATTGGGGATATGCTTCTATCCGCTGCTTGTTTTATCCAAGGAACAAAAAACCGGACCGGTCAATGAACCGGTCACAGCACTGGTTTAAGGGTTAATGGTTCAACCGGGGTCGAACCGGTGGTCGAACCGGTCATATTAAAATATTATAATTTATTAGTGGTAAAAATATTTAGGTAAAAAATGCTTAAAATATATTAGTATTAGTTATGATACCTATATTTATATAATGACATCTCCTTTCCTATAATTAATTAATTATTATATCCTCTAAAAATCATTTTTTTTAGATTTATTCTTTTTTTACTTACTTTTCTCTTCATTTTGGTCTTCAAACTTTCATTTTCCCTAAAAAATAATGTCCAATAGTAGATAGAAGAATAAAAAAATATATTTTATTAAAAAAAAAAAGGAAAACCGGTCAAACCACCGGTTTTGACCGGGTCGAAACCGGTTCACCGGTTTTACTATGAACCGGACCGGATCACCGGCCGGTCCGGTCCGGTTTTTTTTTCAATGGTTTTATCCGCTGCTCGTCCTTTTCTTTAAAACGTGGCCGTTTGGGTAAGAAAATGGCAAGAAAAATACTGCACTGTTGAAGCGTGAATGGGCATTGTTGATGAATTTACTGTGGGAGAATTTAACTGCCTGTGCGAGAAGATCATACATAAAGGAATTAGCTTCTGATAAAAAATAAATAAATAAATAATAATGGAGCCAAGCTGTTAAAATTTTTTAATGAGTTTTTTTTTGTTTTAAATTTATATTTTAATTATGGAATTGTGATTTCACAATATGAAACTTAAAAATTTAATTTTTTTATAATACTCCCTCTTGTCTTTAATACAAGATATATTCAGGAAGTTGATTTTAGTCTTAAATATAAGACTTATTTCTTATATTCTTAATTTAGTCATATTGATGCTCCCTCAACAATAATTAAGGAGGAGAAGAATAAGAGGATTGACAAATATGACTAGAGCATTTAATTAACTTTCTCAATCTAATCAAATTAGATGAGCATGTCTTATAGTAAAGATCAGAGTGAGTACTTAAAAATTCAGTAAGAAATGGTTAAAATAGTAAATATAAAAAAAAATTAACTTATTTTTTCTAAAATATTCTTATTTATGGAGAGGGTAAGTGGGAGAGAAAATGAGTGGAAGAAGAGATGAGTGAAACATACAATTAATTATAAAAACACAATTCCATAATTTAGTCATTACTCATTACAAATATTAGAAAAATAAAAATTTAAAATAAAAATAAAAAAGAAAACTGGTTAAAATTTTTTAAAAGCTTAGCTCCATTTTTATCCGCTGTTTATTTTATTTTTATTTTTAAAAGTTTAGAAAAATAAAAATTTAAAATAAAAATAAAAATTTTTAACATAGGGAAAAAGAGGGGTAAAGGAGGGGAAGGCCCGCAAGAGGCAATAGAGAGAAGCTGAATCGCTAATTTTATCAATTAACATAGGGTTGGTTTAGTAGTGTAAATCCTCGTTAGATTCCTTTGGGCTTCAAATTCGACACAGATGAAAGACGTGTATTGAGAGGGGCAGCCATAAACCTCGAATCAGACATAGAATAATAATATTAAAAAAAAAAAGCCACTCCTCTCAAATACTTCCTCAATTCTTAACATATTTATCTAATTTGATTGTATTAAAGAAGTTAGTAAAGTTAGTTTACATGACATGTTTTTTTTCTAAAACACCCCACTTATCTTCTTTAATTCTCTTATTTATTCTTCTTCTTGATAAAGGTATATTAAAAAAAATTATAAATATAAAAAATACTACCATGTCATAGATTTAGACCTGGAATAATCATCTTCCAGCAAGAAAGGGCAGTGAGGCAAACACGAAGGATGGGATTCAAGTCTTTAAGGCTGTAGTAGCAACTATCAAGACATAGAGGTTCCTCCATCCTCGGCATTCCCATTCGGATTGTTCTGCATTGGAAAAAAGCTTGTTCTTCATGGCGAACCAGAGGAAGGTTTTAATTCTTTGCATACGCAGGTCCAAGCAGCTGTTTTGTCGTTCCAAGAAGGCTCCTGCAACTATTGACATAAGCATTAATCGGGAGTTGCAACAGTGATTCTGGAACTTCTGCACAGGCGAGGAACTTTAGGCCATGTTTGGTATGAGGCACTGGATTTTGATGGATTTTGATTGTGACGGGTATTGGGACTGGAACTGAGGAATTAAAATTACGTTTGTTATGCGGTGATATTTAGATGAAATATTTAAATTAATTTTTTATTTTATAATCCTTCATAAATTATAAAAGACTAAAATATATTTATTATTAAAAAAATAAAAAAAAAGTCTCGGGATTCGGGTTAAAATTAATAGAGAGCATTTATGTCCAAAAAATATTATAAACAAGGATATTTTTGTCTATGATATTTACAATCTTGGGATTGAAAATGTAATACCAAGAAGATTTCTACCAATCCCTAGTTATCTGTAGTCTCTCATACCAAACGATATATCCTAACCTAATCTCCAATCCAATCCATGTCCCTAACCCTAGTATTTCTACCAAACAGAAGAGTCTCCGTCTCACCAATCCGGTCATCCATCCAAAACAAATATTTAATTACACTTACGTCTTTTTTTTTTTTTTTTAACTTTTTAAACAACAAATACTCGTGAGATTCTTCAAATTTACTCACAGAAATCAAACTCAATCGGGGCCAATCCATTCACTTATAGTCTATGACAAACATTTTAAAACTGAAATATAGAATTAAACGTCCAAATGAACAAGTCAATCCAACAAATCTGTTCCAAAATATTCTCTTAATTTATTACTATAGAAAATACTTTTAACATCCATTTTTAGAGCCTTTTAACATTCTTTTATAGGAGGACGTCTATGTGAGTGATGTAGTAAATAATAAAAATAACGTTCGTTACAAAATGGACGCCTAAAGTTTCACTTTAGGTGTCTTTTCTACTAGAAAGGATGCCCCTTTTACAAAAGAGACACCTAAAGTATCTTTAGATGTCCCTTTTATTTAAGGACGTAAAAAATATTTTTTTAAAAAAAATTGTTTATATTTTTCAATGCCCAGTAATTCAAAACTACAGAAACATGATTGAAGAATAAACCACAATCTCCTTCCAAATGGTAAGGAAACATCCAGCACTAGCTAATTAACTACTATTACCATATACTATGTACAAGAACTACCACAAATTGTCAAAATATGTTGTCTAATACAAAACTATACTAACTAACATAAAAAAAATCACTTTTACTGATCTATGTGTTACATAAGCTGCCCAACAAAAAAGTCTCTGATCAAATTAATGTCTTCATGTAAGTAGACAACTTTATCATAACAAAATTTCAAATTAGAAAATAAGCTTAGATAAAATCAATGAAGTGAAAGAATTCATTAGCAATTCAATTACAATACCCAAAATATTATCATTTAATTACATGCTGAAAATCACTTGTAACTAGAGCTAGAAATCAGGGCTGGCCCGGCCCTTGAAAGGCCAGGGCCTAAAAGGGACGGCCCGGGCTCAAGATAAGAAAAATTGTTTTTTTATCAAAGCCCGGCTCGCAGGGCCGAAAACTATTTTCACAAGATTTAACTACACGTCTACACGCCTCATGCAATAAAACAAATACAATTAATAATTCATAATCAAAGGTAAAAAATAATGTCCATAAATAACTCACAGTCTCGTACAAAGTATAAGATGACAAGAAGCTAAACACTCTAAGCAATATGAGTATGATGACTATCATTTTCATCTTCTTCGCCACTATCATCAATTTCAAGGAAATTCAATTGTGTTTCACTTTGAGTAATAGGGTCTGCTTGAGGGGTAAAATATCAATAATTTCTTCTTCCACATCATGAATAAATCCATAATCTTTATCCGTAACAAATAATAAACCAAAATGATAAATAACTCTATAACAAATATAAGATACAAATAAATTAGTAAATTATCATTATATGTGAAACTTTGGAGTAAATAAGAAATATCTTTTATAAATTTTTAATTTTTAGGATTCTTAATATAATATATTCTTATGAAATTTAATTCTAAAAAAGATAATAACAACTAAATATTTACAACATCATCAACAAAACAAATAATATTATTATCATATAAATAATTTTAAAAAATAAAAAATATATATAAGGGCCTAAAGGGCCGGCCCTTTTAGGACCTCGGCCCTACAGGGCTGGCCCTTTTAGGCCCGCTTTTAGTTTTGAGGCTAAAATCTTAAGCTTGACCCTTGTAAATTCAGGGTCTAAAAAGGCCGGCCCGTTTTCCCGAATCTACTTGTAACTCCGTTCTGAATAATGTTATACATGTAAAGCATAATGTAGTAGCCGCATTTAGTAACCCCTGGTTGTCGATGGCACTATAAATCAAAAGCAATTGGTTAAAATCAATAAAGTTATATCTAAAACGACTGTTAATGAAAGAACTTGAATTGAAACACATACTTTTGGATAAAACCACTTCGGGTCTCTAATAGTTTTACTCTCGCGTGACCCATCAAGGATTCTATATGTCTGGGTCGTACTATCATTAAAATGTAAAACCACAAAAATTAGAACAATTCATTTAAGTCGAGAATCAATGAAATAGAAACAAAATAACTTACATGTTGAAGACGAATTTTGTTTCCTTGTCTGGCTTTTACCCAAGGAATCAAGCCAATAGACGGTGTTGAGGCGAGGACAAACAATACACAGATTCCAATGGTAACTACAACAACATATATAGATTAAAATAAAGTTAGATGACAAGGCAATTATTTCTTAAACTTCTTAAATAATCAAAATTAAAATACGTACCATTCAACAATTGGTGTTAGATAACAACAAAATTTTGTCTCTCACATTAAGTAGCTTACATAGCTCGTCCTTACTTTTAAAGTATTTGTATCCCTTGTCGTATTTGCCAAACACAAGAATCCTTATAAATCTTGTCTTCCCATCTCGATGCATATGTGGTAGAAGGACCTAAAATATAAATAAAATGATAAATAAATTATTGAACGTATGAAACCAAAAAACTACTGCATTAATTGAAGGAAAATAAACTAACCGGATTGTAAGTTTCACCCAACCTACATCTATCTCCTCCAAATGGATTAACTCCCTGAGATCTTTATTGTCAATCGTGAAGAAATATGTCAATGTTAGGGCCATAATCCCTAAAGGCATCTACAAGTTGATCTGACGAATATTTTTGTAAAGCTGTTGTAGTCGTGCCAAGAGGGGCTATTTCACCGCATCTTGCTCATCCTATTATCAGAACATAAAAAAAACAGATTATTAGTAAGATGCCAATAGATCTCAAATAATAGTAAGGTAGTTCCTACCATTGGAGGTGTTACCGATGTGCCAATACGATTTTGAGGCCAAAGGATGAAAGATCTTATCGCCTGACCCGGCGTGACAATCTCTACATCAAGAATAGGGACGACTGCACCTTCTTCCCTCTCTTGAACATATGTCACATTCACCCTAGTAAAATGCTGTAAAATTTGATTATGATGGAGGGTGGTAGCTTGTGTGTGAACAAGAGCATCGGCAACAGTACGCAGTAGTGGGGCATCCAAATAGAGGATGCAAGGTTCTCCTAGCTCGGGAGTAGGAGAAGGCTGGCCAAAGGGTTCCTCCAGTGGGTTATAACTTCCTTTCATGCTGGGGAAGGCCAGGGATTCCTGGGTTCTGCGATCCTTATTTTCTCTCTTTGACTGAATTATAGATCACATTTCACCACGTAGCTCTGCCAATAGCTCTGCTCGGAGCTTGTCGCGCAGTTTGACCTCGAGCTCTTGTTCGATCCTGGCCACAAGCTCTCTACTAGGTTTAGCTTGTGACGAATTATATGAGTATCGTCCAAAAAACTTCGTGACACCGACTCCCATTGGCTCCCCTCGAACATGACTGGGGTGATCAACCTTCCTAATCGCTATTGACAATACGTCTATCGTTCACTTGGAGTGAATGAACCTTAGCTACTCTGATCTTCGAGTTCATCCTGTGTAGCATACAATTTATCGTAAATAAAAATTAAATACTACCAATATGAAAGATTTTGAAAATTAAATACTTATACTTTAACTACTTACAATCCTCGCGGCAACCTCAACAACAACCGGATTTATGAACTTCTCATCCTTAATCCTTGTTGCTTTCCATTTTTTGTGATGCGAAGGAGGAGCCGAGGCCTGCACAACAACACTAGGATCTGATTTGGATGCTTCCTTCATTTTCTCTAACTCTTCTTCCATCATCCTTCGCTCAAGCTTCCGATAACCACTTGCAATACTGATACTGATTTGTTGTTTGCCTCTCTATATTTGTTGCACTTACTTCTTGTAAAAGGAAAACAATGAAAAACGAGTCAATTATATTAGTTATATTGAAATAAAAAGTTCTATACTATGATAAAAGAAAGTTTACCAACAATTCAAGATCTTCCAGTGATACCATAAACAACCTCCAGTCTTCCGGAGACAAATACGAATATTCTCGACATGGGTCTTGACCTCTCTTTGTTCCTAGAATGTACATTTGTGTGAGCTTATTTTTGAAATCTTTCCATCGTACACGAACCTCCCCCATCCAGTACTTGTATATCACTTATAGGACATCGAATATTTGTTGCAGGAATAAAGAAAATTATATTTGAAACAATAAGAATAAATATACAAATGCAAATGTATCGAAACTTATATACCAAAATTTGTTGTCAAATCATGCCTTTCATTTTCGATGGAACCAGCTTCCAATTATCATAGATGATACGAACTTTGTTTAGACCCAAATAACCTAAATAGCTAATGAAATGGTATTCCTCATGACCAAGTGGATTTATGTTGGCATTAAAATCCACATGCATCCTCTCCTGTTGATGTTGATGACGTGTAACCAATACAGGCATCTTTGTGACGCCTCTGGTTCATCTCGCAATGGGTTCACCTCTTTCCATTTGATGCTCCCTATCAATTTGTGAGTCACTAGAATTGTCAATATTCCTGTTAACACAAAAATCATTGTTAGAGAGATAAATAAATTGCAATTAAATGAATAAACTAATCAAGATTAATAAAAAAAGCATATAGTACTATTTTCTAAGTTAAGCACACAATACAATTTTCTAAATAAAGGTCTTACTCTATATTATTTCTCATATTTCTTTACAATAATCATTTTTTGAGCATATTCTTCATCATCTATCAATTATACTTCACTTGCTCTAGGTGGATTTATTGTGAAAGGTGGTGTGTCGTTAAGGTTGAAGGTTGGATCACCATACTTCTGTTTTTTACTTTAAAGTGTAATGAACATTTTTTTTATTTGCAGGATCTGTGACATAAAACACTTGTTTCGTCTAACTTGCTAGAATGAATGACTCATCTCTATAACTAACTCTTCGGAGGACTGAGACAAATCCAAATTCTTGATCTATTACCATAGCAGCATTGCTTACCCACTTACATTTGAATAAAGCAACTTTGAACTTGTTGTAGGTCATCTCCCATATTTTTTCTATAACTCCATAATAAGCCATATATGTTAATATGTGGTTTTTGTCTTTGGAACTGAAAAAGTGCATGGCTTCAGCTTCTACCATCACCCTACTATTTTTCATGGTACTTTTGTCATATTGGTATTTTGTGTAGAAAAAATACTTGTTTATATCATAACCGGTCCAAGTAATAACTTGAAACGAAGGCCCTAAGCTAGCCACTCGATTGTCTCAAACACACCGGTTTCATGTGAAACTTTCTCCTCGAACCACTATATGAATGTCTTGTTTTGCTCAATAGCTATTTGCATGTCACTCTTCTTTGGATTCATGTTCTTTAAACTCTTTTTATGTTTATCTATGTACGGTTGAACTTCTTCCATATTATTCAGGATATACAAGTGTGCTTGAAACACCTCTTCACGACGCACATTCTTTACTTTCAGTCTTTGTGTTCCCTTCTCTCCTCTTTATGCCAAGATTGTTCTTTTTTCCCTGATAGATAATCTTTGTAAAAGTCCATAGGCTCTTCAACTATAAATCGCTCAACTATTGAGGCTTCAAGCCAATAAAGAATTTTAGAATACCCTTTTAAGATCTTCATGTATCTCTTGAAATGATACATCCACCTCAAGTAAACTGGACCGCAGAGCCTTACCTCCATTACCAAGTGAACTATCAAATGCATCATTATATCAAAAAAAGAATGAGGAAAATGCATTTCTAGTTGGGACATAATAATATAACCCTCATTTTCCAGTTCATCCACCTTTTCAGTGTCAATGATTTTGTTACAGATAACATTAAAGAAAACACATAATCTTGTTACAGTGGTTCACACTTCAACTTTCATAATGCATCTAATAGCTACTGGTAATAGTTGTTGTATCAACACATGATAGTCATAGGACTTCATTCCCACTAACTTCAAATATTCCATTGAGACACACCTGCTCACATTGGAAGAATACCCTTGTGATACCTTAATTTCATTCAAACATCCACACAAACTTCTTTTCTCCTCTTTTGATACTGTATACACTGCTAGCTCCATGTATGCCCTCCTACCATCATCTCTTATTGTGAATGTAACTATTTTCTTATTCCCATATCAATAAGGTCTAGTCTCACACTAATTACATCCTTAGTCTTCCTTGATATGTGTAAAAGCGTACTAACAAGACAATCCAAACATTTTTTTCCACATGCATCACATCAATATTGTGTCTCATATCAAGATTACGCCAATATGGAAGATCAAAGAAAATTGATCTCTTCTTCCATATGTTGTTCTCACCCGCAGCCCTCTGATTCTTATCGAAGGTCACATTGATACGTTCCACCCAACTATAAATTTCCTCCTCGGTTAATAATGCATTTGGAGCTATTCCATGCTCCGGTAAGCCATTAAAACACTTTCTTAACCTACGATACGGGTGGAATCAATGAAGAAACTCCCTGTGACCAAGGTAGACCATTTTTTTTCATGCTTAAGTTGATGGAAGTGTGTGTCTGCTTCACAGATCAAAGATGATTTATGCCTCTTCACACTGTACCCTGACAAGTTTCTATATGGAGGGAAGTCGTTTATCATGGTGAAAATCATTGCACGTAACTTGAAGGACTCCTTCTTATATGCATCAACCACATAAACGCCTTCCTCCCACAACTTCTTCAAGTTCTCAATCAAAGGCTCCAAGTAGACATCGATATCGTTCCCTGGTTGTTTTGGTCCAGAAATCATCATAGAAAGTATCACATACTTGCGTTTTATACATATCCAGGGAGGTAAGTTGTATATTATAAGGAGAACTAGCCACGAACTATGTGTGCTAGTAAAAATTTCATACGGATTGATTCCATCTGTACAAAGCCTAAGCTTAAGGTTTATCGGCTGGCTGCCAAATTGAGGGAACATTTCATCTATTTTATTCTACTGTAGAGAGTCCATCGGGTGCCGAAGATATTTTTCGTCAGATATCTCTCATCAGAATGCTATCTCAACTTCTTCGCTTTTATTGCACTTACAAATAAATGCTTAAACTGCGGTATTATTGGAAGATACCATAACATCTTTGAAGGTTACCTTTTAGTTGTCCCTTCGCCACAACCACCATCTTTTTTCACTTTGTATTATGACGTTTTACACTTAGGACACTCACTAGGACCTTCATACTCCTTTCTGTACAATATACAGTCATTAGGGCAAGTGTGTATCTTTTTGTACTTTATACCCATCGTAGACAAGATTTTCTTAGCCTCATACATACGGTTTGGAAGTACATTATCATCTGGAAACATATCACACAACAATTCAAGCAGTAATGTAAAACTACTATCGGTCCACCTACAAGTTACCTTTAAGTTGACCAAATGCAATGTCCATGTCAGCCGTGTGTACTTACTCCCAGGGTACAAAGGTGTCTCTGCATCACTCCGCAGGCTGTCATATTCATGCGATTGCGTAAAGGATTCTACTTTAACATCGTGAATCATTTTCTCTATTCTATCTTCATCTACCACATCTACAACTTCCTTCTTGTGCAACATACAATCAGTTACTTCCTCACCATTTCATATCCACCTTGTGTATCGAAGATTTATTCCATCACAAAGTAGGTGATCCCTTATGATATCAACATCCCATCGACTCTCATTTAAACAATTTACATAAGGACAAAAATACATCCCATTTTTTATTGGATCATTTCTTCTGACAAATTCAATAAACTCTTCCATCTCGTTCTCATATTCTTCACTAGTTCTCAAAACATTCATCCAACTATGATCCATTTTATTATCACCTACGCCATTTTCAATAACACTCAAGTTTAGAACATTTGTCAACGATGTGATTGCCTCTTATAACTTTTTTCTTAAAAAATTCGACAGCATTTCCCCTTAAAAGTAAGACATCCCAAAATTTCAATAACAAACCAGTTCAGCTTAATTCAAACAAAACAAACTAACTGAGGCAATTTATTACAATATCAACAATTTTTCTTTAGGGAACTAATATGAGGTTATGATGTATGCAATTTCTTAACCAAATATATAATCAATGATATATAACTAAGTTTTCTTTAAGAAACGTAGCTTGTATTAATGCGATGTATAATTAGAGAATGAATTTAATTTTAAACTTATAATAAATTTTATAAATTCAAAGGGAAATCCCAAAAAAATTTAAACTTAAAATAAATTTTTAAAAAAATCAATAAACTATTGTGGCACAAGGTAATATTTAGTCAAATTCCCTATATTCCCTCGGATCAAAAGTTTCAACTATTGATTAAAAGTTACTGGCAAATAGGGAAATTGGTTTTCCCTCCTTTTGTTTTCAATAGAGTCACAAGTGAGGAAGAAAAATATAGATAGAGCTTTCCTAATTATCAAAAGTGAGTTTTTATTTGCAACGATGGGTTTGGAAATCTTGTGAAAGAACTTGCTCAGTTGTATAAGATATTGAACTCTGCTATTATTGCTCATGGAATTTGCTTTACTGTTGAGAGGAAGATGGAAGAAGGAGGGAGTGTAGTTTATTTTCTTTCTTTCTAATTTTTTTGCTATTAAACTAAAAAAATATTTTCCCCATTCATAATTAACTATCAATATTAAGGACCAGAGATAGTATCAGTTTTAATGTCATTTCTCTCATACATGAAGAAACTAAACACACCAATAGAAAAAAAAACATGTGCATATTACATTACTACTATCTCAGGTTCTATTTATAATTATAAATAAACTGAGAGAAGTACATTACTTGCGACGGTGAAGATGGAGTGGAGGAGACGACTTGCAACAGTGAGGAGGAGACGGCTTGCGATTGTGAGGACGATACGGCTTGCGACGATGAGGATGAACGGAAGAGTAGGACTTGTGACAATGAAAAGAAAAGCTGAGGGGGGTCGGGAGTTAGGAGTTGTTGCCAGGTTTGAATGAAGCTAAGTGGGAGGGGGAGCTTGGCGGGGCTCTAGTAGCTGAAGACGGAGGGGAGAGGAGGACTTGCGACGATGAAAAGAAAAGCTAAGGGGGGTCGGGAGTCGAGAGCTGTCGTTGGGTTTGAATGAAGCATTTGAAGCTAAAAGGGAAGGGGAACTTGAAGGGGGCGTAGCTAGAAGTATAGTGGTCAGACACTTGTTTGACATGCACATGGATGTCTAAAGGGTCCCTTTAGGCGTCCCTTGAAAAAGGGACGCCTAAAGGTATCCTTTAGTTGTCCCAAACACAAAAAGGATGCCTAAAGCATAGCCTTTCACCGCCAAAATCACTGCTTTATGCGTCTCTTTTGAAAAGAGACGCTTAAAGGGACCTTTAGGTGTCTCTAGCCTCTCTTGGGACACCTAAAACTCAAAGTTTCCCTTCTATATTATGAAATGCCGCCGCGTTTTCTTTTTACTTCCCCGTTTTTGAAAAGGAACGTCTTCCAGGATAGTAAAAACTATTACATGTGGTAGTGGTCATATCTACTGCCATAAATAAGACACATTTTCAAGGTTCTCTCTTTAAAAGAATGTGCAAATTATATATGTATGTGTACACATACACAACATTGGTTGAAAGATATATCAGCAATAAAATTAAATATACACGTACATTATGATTCAGTGGTCGGTGTTGGAGAGATAATTAGAAGTAGCACCTAGTAGCCATTTAATTCAAGGAGTTTTCTTCAATGTCCCTTCCGCCCTTCGCCACTTATATTTTTCAGTCTGAAATCTTGTTTTCTAACTTCCATGAGGGTGCTATGAATAGCAGAAAGGACTAATATCTTATAATGTGTTTGATGGTGCCTCGATGTGCAGCAAAAAAAACCTAAATGTTACCACATACAAATCAATATATAATACTAGTATATGCTCTCGACTTCTTTAATTTCATTTTCATACAATTTTTTATTGAGTTTTCTTTAATTTTTAAGTTCATGGTCTCTTATGTATGTTGATGTCCAGCCTAGACCTTAGATATATGAATAATGAATCCGACGATTATACTAGAGAGGTCATCCATGGATCCGTGCGCGTCTTCCTATTACTATTATTTTTCTTTGCACCCGAGTTTTTATAAATAATTATTTTGATGCCCTGATTTTATACTCGTGTTGGGTATCATATATCGGATCTGTACGTGTTTCTTGACTATATCTTGTTCCGCGTTTTTCTTCCGATGAGAATACTATTTTGGTATCTTAAAAACACACCTTTTCAGTTCTCACGGTTTTGATTGTCAAGATGATACATTGACGGTGATGCAAAGGCATCGACCGATTGGTTAGACCAATATCATGAGAGAGTTGTTCACAATTCGAATTAAGCGTTCTTGACCAGAGGACCCAAATAAAACTGATAAAGTATTATATAAAGTGGAAGTAGTTGGAGTTTACTATTATTACTTTAGCGTTTTGCGGTGGTTTGACTTTTATTTTTTCAATTTAGTTGACCAGAACAGTGGTTTGACTTATTGAATCAGTCTATCTCCACAAATTAGACAACCAATCAACCATCATTGCCTCGTAATATTAAAAATCCGACGTCAAATGCTTGCTCAGCAAGCATCAATTGCATAGCTCACAAATTTTATTTTTTTTGGGTACAGTATAGCCCACAAATTTTGACCCCAACAATGGAAGAGTATTGATGTGTGTGTATATACTTATGTTCCTCGATATTAATATTAATGGTGTTAATATAATTAATTATTTAAATATTAATTATTTTAAATTACTGAATACTATAAGAGTATAAGGTGACACTTTCCTTAGATATAATTAAGATGCATACGAGTTTGACATTGACTTTTGCCCTGAAATTCAATTCTTTAATATGTTGCCCATTTCGTGAATCCACGTTCTCACTTCGAGCGATGTATATCCCTCACGGCCTGGAATGAGCATCCACATCTGCCCAATTCTCAAACCTGAAGGAAGTAGATTTGCCATTACCAACTTTCCTTTTCACTCCCTAAATCGTGATTAAGAGTATGCTTTTAGTGTAGTTTGTTTAACATTTATGAGATTAAATTGTGTATAATTATTTCCTGCCGAAAAACGTATTATTAATGAAGTAAATATGCGTCATTATAAGACTGGCTAGAATTGAATTTATACTCGAAATCTGAATATCATGGATGTTTTTGGGATGTCAAAACACCATCAATTTTAATCAAGGCAAAGAATGAATACAATATATAACATCTACTATAACCCTGAACCAGAAAATAAAGAAACTCGATCAATTGATCGACATACAGCAAAACCACAGATCAGAGTCCAATCCATACATGAATAAAAGAATGAACTAGTTTCGTATCACACAAACTAAAAAAGGTACCTATATATATATATATATATATATATATATATATATATATATATTTATTTATGTACAGTTTGAATATATGAATCTGTATATATAGGAGAGAGGCTTAATCCGAGGAAGGCGTTGGGTTATGTTCGCGGGTGTCATTGTCTATCTTGGAAGCTGCACCGAACTTGACAGGTTCATGTGGAAATGCAGGCGGTGCATGAGCAAAAGCAGCGTGGTCGCCGGCGACGTTGATCTGATAAGTGCAGCGGCCACGGCTACGGCCGGGGATGGTGGAGCAAGGGTTTTTTTGAGGACCTTGCACGGGGCCTCGGAGTGATTGCACCACCAGGTTCTTCTGCAACCATCGCTCCCCTTCTAATGGCCTCGACGCCGTTACTTGATGGAGACTCAATATCATTATTGTTGCCAGCACAGCAAATATCTTTGTGTAATAACCCATTTGTCTAAGGTTTTCGAAAGCGGGCCTGAGTTGAGTTTATTATAAGAACTGATCAGAGTACTATATGTGAATCGTGCCAAGAGATCGATCAGGAAGAAAGAAGTATAATATCTGTGGACTAGGAATGATAATGAAGAGAGAGAATGGGGTTGATGAATTTATATAGATGGATGTGTTTGTATGTACGACGCTGTACGTGTATGAAGTATGAACGAATGAGGTGAGATTTGTTGAACATATATGGTCGAGTAGATGAAAAAAAGCCGCGGTTTGAAGTTTAATTAGGGCAGAGATGAGTCTAAATCAAAGACTCAGAAATTTCCGTTTTGAACTTCAAACGAGGTAATGTATATTTTAATTTGGAGTTTGGAGTTTTGAGTTTGAAAGAGTCGTCTGTGTTGTTCATTTATACTTTTAGTTTTAGGCTTGAACGAGTCTATGGAAATTGGAAGCGCATGAATTGGTTTGGGCGAACAATATGACCTACCTACCAATTAATACCAACTGGGTTCACATTCTGTTTTGGACTATTTTCACTTTAGTAGAGGCCCTTCTTGCCTTCCCAAAACATTTACTTCGGTATATCATGGCGGGCGTGGTAGTTAAACTGTTGGGGGAACAAGAAAGAAGCAGAAACATGAATTTGCTCAATTATAGTCGCAAGACTAAAATGTTTATTTTAAGGCATTCACTTGAAAATATTGATTACTATGCTAACCTTTAACATTTTTATTCATTCTTTTTAATATATGCATTTTTATGTAATTCATCAATAAAATAAGCTTTTTGAAGGAATTAAAAAGAAATTGTCAACCGCAAGCTCTTGCTTAAATATTGAGATAAGCACTTTCCAAATAAAAACTATTCCTTTTTCACAATTTTCTTGTTCAAACTTTTTTTTTAACAAAATTATTTTTTGTGCATTATACAGAATTTAAAAAATGATTTATTATACTATCCAAAAAAATGTTGACTAAATGAGTTAAGTATAGTGATTATCGCCCGTAAATAATAATGTCAGCTTAATACGCACGACACATAGCTAGTTTACAAATAATTTGGCTTCTCTCCACTTTATTTTTTAACTTAAGGTTTATTTAATTCTTTACTTTCTTATAATATTTTTATAAATCTAATCTCCTTTTTGTTGGGTTCGTTTACTCAGCCGAACTGACAAAACACAACAAAAGTGCCGCTCCTGGACATACGAATGAAGTAAAACCCCATTTTTTCAGGCCCTAAATCCTTCAGGATGAAGAACTTGAAGTGAAATCAGATGCAAGAAAAGGATTGAAGATCATTATTGCTATTTTGATAATTCATATCCCCACACGTTTGAAGATAACGCTTCAAAAACTTCTCTATTCTCTAACCTTTTATTAAAGTGGAGAAAAAATTAGAAAAGGAAGAATACTAGACGGCAAAGCTCTAAAACAGGGTAAATTTTTTACTATTTTCAGAAGTCCTTCCTATTTTCTCCCCTCTTTTCTCCCTGTCAATGAAAACAACATCAATACATAAAACCGAGTCGTCATGCATACAATTGAAGAGAGAATAGTACAAGAAGTCAAAAACCAACGTTAGAGTTCACTTGCAGTTTTCTGAATATACAATATACATGCAAGACGACACCAAATACACATCGCAATAACTCATTCCTCTCACAATTCAAAACTTCGGTTATTGAACAAACAGCTCAAATGCGATGTAAATGAAATAGGCTCATGGAAAAGCTTGCCTACTCTATGCAAATTGAAACAAACCCCAACAAAAAAGCAAGGTACAGGGATTAAAGCGGGGAAAAAAGAAACTCTGCATATAATTAAAGACCCTATTTTCTGCTATATGGAGCGGAAACAATCTATAATTACTGTATATAGCAGCGGAAACAATCTATAATTACTGTACACTTGCAATGAGTCTCGGAATCCTGATTCCCTATAGTACAATGTACCTCCCTCCTAGTACCAGAGCACTAGCGTTGATTTTCCTGCTTCCATCTGCAAAATATAAACAAGCCGTCACACAAGTGTGAAAATTAGGGCCATTCGTACTGGAGCTATTATCTAGTCCTGGGAATTCAACATTTCCCCGATGCTTGGCTATTAATCTAAAGTGTTAAGGTTTAAAAATAGCAATAAACTATTTTTTAAAGTGCATCCAACACAACTAATTATTTTAGGGTGTAAAAATAAATATTATAAATTTTTAGGGTACAAAAGTAGACCTTATGAATTTTTTTTTTGAGTAAAAATAGCAATTTCGTTATCTATTTTGGGGTGCAAAAATTGCTATTTTTGCTCAAAAAAAAATTCATAATATCTACTTTTGCACCCTAAGAATTCATAATGTCTATTTTTTCACCCTAAAATAGTTAGTTGTGTTGGGTGCACTTTGGAAAATAACTTTTTGCTAAATCTGCACCTTAACCCTAATCTAAATAAGCCGTTTGTACTGACCTTCCTCATAAAATAGAGCCTGAAATATCAGGTTGATCTATTTCTCTGATCCCAATCTTACGCAATTGTTGCAGGTGATCAGCTATTTCTCGTAATAACTCAAGTCCTTCCCCTCTGTTGCTCAGTATATTGATAGTATGCTCAAGGAAACGCTGGTCTGCCTCAAGAACTAGCAACCTGCCAATCACATCACACTCAAGCTTAACATTTTCATCGCATACGGGAGGTTTCTCAAGTGAAGAAACAGAATCTTGCATTGGTTGATTATAGACAAACTTCCCACAATTTTCTTGAGATTCAGAATTCATGCTATTGCCAGTTGGTTGATGGACATTTAAGAAACCATACACTTGCTTCTCCAACTTCTCCAACTCCTTCAAAATATATAATCTTTCATTATCAGGCTCCAATTGTGGATTTTTCACAGGGTCAATATTCTTTTCCTCCAAAGCAATGTTTAGCTCTTCAGCTTTGTCTGAGATACTATTGATGCTTTCACTGTTTTCCGCACGAGAAGATTGCGGCTGATCCAAACCAATATCTTTCACCTTCATATCAGAGCTTGTTTGTGTCAAGTGCTCCAACATTGACTCATCAGGATATCTCTTCCTAAAATACTCAAGCTCCGCTTCCAAGTCCTCCAGCTCTCTCTCCTTCTCAGCAAGAAGGTTGTTAGCTTTTTGCAAAGCTTCTGTCTCATACTCTGACTGCTCTTCCATCATCCTTAGGTATTGCAAAGCTTCCATATGCAGCGTCGCTTTTTCTTCCTGCAGCCTAGTTATCATGGCTAATGCTTGATTTGCAGCAACTGCAGAAGCATTTCTTTCTTCCTCCAGCTCTTTATACAGAGCACTCATAAGTTTCCTGTCATGATCAACTTGCCTTTTTAATCTGCCAACGACACTTTCACCTTCAATTTCACTGACAATGCTTCCATCCAGGGAAAGACCAGACTCATTTCTCTCGAGTGAGACCCTCTTTTGAAGTATCTGGATTCCAGCAGAGTTTGATGCATCAGAAGTCTTCGCTTCATCACTATTTACAGACAATCTAGGACTCAAATCATTTACTGATGGGTCAGTGCCTCGAGCAGCTGATAGTTGTGACAACAATATCTTTAAATCTTCACTGATTCTTGAAGAATCCTTCCCAAGCCATTGCTCTGCAAGCATACCAGATAACTGCTTTCCTCTATTACTTACAGCTAGTTTATAAGCATCACCAAGATCCAGTAAATTGGGATATTGCTGACCATTCTCGCCTAAAACAAAACCTGCTCCAGATGTTGTTCGCTTAATGTCTGGCTTAATGATTTCGTCATCCCCTGTGGTAGACGTAGACCGTTGCTCAAATTTCAGTCCCACCTTACAGGTTGTCAAATCATCACCTATTCAAACGGTAGTTTCCATCAATTTAAGTAAGGTTTGCTGTTGAAAAAATCATCACCTGATGACTGATTATAACTCATGTAAGACCTTATTGGAACTCGAGAAAAACCTGATTCTAACAAGGCCTTTGATTGCAATGTTTTGTTAGAAACTTAAAAGGTCCTTTGTTTAATTACTCCTATTGTTGAGACAAAAATTTATAAGAGTGTCGGTCCATGTAGGTGAAACAGTGTACTCATGAACATTTTCATTAAAACAGTGACATTTTTCTTCATTCATACAGAGAAAGAATCCAAATAATTGAAAACGTGGTTATTCTAGTTTTCACCAAAGCAGCTTCAACTTTTCATCAACTAATATTAATATTAACATTCTAGTTTTGTTTCCTCACGCTCGAGATCCAAGCATTGCAAGGTAGACAAAGAGAACTAAAATAAAACTTACAGGATTCTTTTGATGATTCTACGGTGGTTGCTGCTGCAGATTGACTTCCATGAATATCTGTATATTCTGAATGCATCACTGGCTCTGATTCCATTGATCGCTTACGCGGAGAAGCTGAGCCTATGGGTTTTTCTGAGGCCAGATCCTCATCTAAGTGAATAACACAAGGCTCCCTCTGTACACACTGAACATCGATATCTTCCTTGGTATCATGTGTTTCCCGAACCGGGGTGCTTATGACATCATCATCATCAGATAAAGCAACTTCAGACTCGCTATCAGAAGTGATCTTCAGTTCTGTGTACCCAACATGAGACAAAGGATCAATCTGACTAATTCTTCTCCGATGAGTTGTTCTCATTGATAAAGGCGGTTTTGATGTCCTCTTCTCATGAAAATTGGTTCCAACATCACCTGATGATGATGGAATATCAAATTCAGTAGCCTCAGTCCTGACTGACTTGGTCCATACCAACCTTGGATCATTGCCCCCAAAGACCATTGGCTCATCACAACAAGAGCAATGTTTCGTTGTTGAAAGAGAAACATTATGGTCATCCAATAACGGATCCTGGTCATATGGAGTCTTAGATCCCTCCCCCAATTTTCCTAACAATAACCGGTAATTTTCAGAATTGGATTTATTGACGTTGGCGAAGGAGAAGAGACAATCTTCACACATCCCATGAACATTCACAAGCTTGTCGTGCGCACGACAAAGAATTAATGTAGAGATCTCCAGCTTATGACCACTGCAAATCAAGTCCCAATAGTATCGTTTTTTCTCTTTTCCTAGCACATGATCAAGCCTCGAGCACAAAAGACATGGTATTTGCAATTTGCAGTGGTAAGCGAATTTCGTGATAATGAAGGAAAAGAGAGCATCAACGAACAGGAAAGAGATCAGCAACCATTCAAGCAGAGCTGAAGCCAAGGCTGCAGTAACGCCCACGGAAAGGTTGTGCGAATTAGCAGATGAGATCCCCGCGGCAGCCATTGTTGAGTCAACTCAAGTGATTCCAAATGGAGAAACCGACTTGAAATGGGCCAAACTGCAATGTTCTCGATATGGTATCGTTCAAGGCAAAAAGGAAAAATGCTGGAAAAAAGAACAGAATTAGAAGCACTACTTGCTGTTCCGCCTAAGAATCAGAAAAAAAGATTGGGTGTGTCATGGAGAAAGTGCTCGAACAAGATCAGACATCTCAATCCAAGTAGTAAATACCCGCCCGAAGACTTTTTCCCCCCTTTGGGATTCAGATGACATAAACTGGATGCAAAATTATAAATGAATCAAATACTGTTCCGGATGCAAAATAAATATCCAGGAAACCTTGAAGTGCTAAAAATACCAATATCATCAGCTGCAGTCAGTTTAAGCAGAAAAAACGTATTCAAAAATCGAAACTCGCAAGTTTATTACGCAGAATCAGTTAAGCCATTAGACAGAAATATTTTTCTTAAAAAATTTATGTTACTGAAAGCCTAAGCAATCAGCAATCAAGATATTAGAAAACACAGCCCAATCATGTATGATCAGAAAAAGACGTGATACCTTCTCAGGTGAAAAAATGAATGCTGGGAGTGAGAGAGCTCAATCAAACAGAACCATCCAAAAGCGATTGAAAGAAGAAGTGATGAGCAGAGGGGGCGGGAGGTGAGTGATGCACACGAAGTAAATCAAAGGCCCAACCCAAAAAAAGGTAGAAGCTTTCCAACGGGAGTGAAAGCGGCAATCGTATTTTCCTATTGGCAGCTATAAACTTTGGTCAAATAAAAGAAAGAAACCGACAAACGCCAGAAAGTCGGCATCTGATAAGTGAGAGAGCAAAGGCCTCATGCAATACCGAAAATACCCCCGAATATGAGAACAAATGGAGAAAAAGAGAAGAATTTGGTGGAGAAATCTGAATGGGCCAATGAGTGAACAGGGTCATTGTGTGGAAGTAGAGCCAAGCATTGCAATGCAAGGAACGAATAAGAGAAACAACGGAATGGTCGGTTGGAAATCTTCGAAGGCTGTAAGGGTATGGTCGGCAGCAGCATAAAGGAGGCTGGGTAGATGAGGAGCATGGCACTAGAGACGTGCTGATTGCTGTTATTTGTAAGTTAACGTTACAGAAACTCGTCATATAAATTAAGATAAAGATTTTTTTATTGATGAACTCTTGTAAAATTAGTAATCCGAGTTACGGAAGCTGACCTTAAGAGCCACTCTGCAACCATCGGCAGACTGGAAGCGGTACTCCCCAAGATAAAACGGATTTTTAACAAATGAGGACCAGAGAGAAAGAGGGCTCAAAAACTCTGAGATCGGATACCTGAACCTCTTGCAGGCAACGCCTTTTATAAGGCCCTTTGAGCATCTAAACATTGGACAGAAATTAAGGGCCATAAAAACGATTAACTCAGTGGTTATTGAACGTTGAAGGCAATAAACTCATTTTATTAATCGGTTATGAAATCTGCACATTGGTGATGATGGTCGGTTTGAATAAAATAAAGTATGGTTTATGACTATTGTAACTGAAATGTTCAGATTTCAAAATCAAATGCCTTAAAATTGGGTATTTCCGGTAAACGTTGAAGGCAATAAATTCATTTTATTAATCGGTTATGAAATCTGCACATTGGTGATGATGGTCGGTTTGAATAAAATAAAGTATGGTTTATGACTATTGTAACTGAAATGTTCAGATTTCAAAATCAAATGCCTTAAAACTGGGTATTTCTGGTAAGCCATTTTTCACAAATAAATTTTAGATTTTTACAAAAAAATATTTAATAAAAAGTGCCCAATCCGTATTTAATTCATGCGCAAGGGGGAAAATTGCCGGATTTCAACTACATTTGCCTCCTGGTGGCCCGTTGTTATGCGCGCAAACCCATTCTTCCTCTTGGCCCATCTACTAGCCCAATTTCACAAGGAGTAATATATACTCTTATGTTCTCTTTCTCCCAAACAATGTGAGACTTGTTCCCTTTGGCACACTCACATGCAAGTTAAAAAACTCTAACAACTCTTACATACTTACTTGTACATTGTATATCACATTGAAAAAGCAATTTTTATCGCTAACACAAATAAACACAAAGTTGGTAATACACATAAATCACCCCTTGCGATATGTTTCAATGCCATGCCATCTTTCTTTTGTTATAGAGGAAATCTTGGAAGGCTGTAAAGGAATGGTTGGCGGCAGCATAAAGGAGGCTGGATAGGTGATGAGCGTGGCGGGACATTACTAGAGATGTGCTGATTGACGTTTAAGTTTGTTTGAGTTAACGTTACAGAAATACGTTCAAGTAAGTTGAGATAAAGTTCCTCTAACATACTTATTACTATAAATTACGTTAAAAAAAACAGCTTTGATCACTAATCCAAATAAACACGAAGCTAATAATACACATAAATCACTCCTTGCCATATGTTTCAATGTCATGTCATCTTTTGTTATAGAGGTTATCTATGCATAATGCAAAATTTAAAGGAATCGTGTATAGTTTAGCCTATTATTTATAGATTCAAAGTTCCCCGTGGCCAGTCGTTTCCTCTGGTCAGTTAACTTTAGTAGTCACAAGAGCAAGACGCAATTCTCTTGAAGTAGGAGTGTTTTGTGCTTTAGATGTATGCTTGCATTCTACCTTACTCTTATAAGCACATATAGGTAGTTCCATTTGCTTAGTGTAATGCATAGCACTATTTAAAAGAGCCAGAAAGAAAAAGGAATGAATGTTTGAAATTGAAACCCACCCCTTTCTTCAGTGGCGCGTGTGCAGTTGATTCAATTCAAAGTTGTGTGGATGATTGAGGCTATGTTTGGCTCGATGGAGGGGAGGGGAGGGTTTGAGAGGAATTTTTTTTTACCTTGTTTGGGTTGACAAAAAGAGAGAGGAGGAGAGAGATTTTAATAGTATTATGTTTGGTATAGGAGGAGAGGGGAGGATAAATATTTTTATATGGACAATTTTGCTCTTATTTAATTTAATTTGTAATTAATAACTTTCTAATATATTTAATAAAATATAATTATATAAGGAATTTAATACATAAAATTATAATTATATAATTATAAAAATTAAATAAATATAATTATAAATGGTATTTACTATATAAAATTATAATTTTGTAATTAAATAATGAGAATTGTATTGTGAGAATATTTTAAAATGGTATGGACATATTAGTTAATTTAAGTTCAAACATTAACTTTTTCCTCCAAATCCCTCCAATTTTGGAGGGGAGGGTTAGGAGGGGAGGGGAGAGAGAATTTTAGAAAATTTTCCCTCCCCTCCTAAAATTTTTAGTTATCCAAATAAGGGGAGGGGAAATTTCCCCTCATACCAAACAAACCCTGAGGGTTGGTGCATTGAAATCATATCATTGGTCACTCGTGCACTCTTTTTGGTAGTCCGTGTTTCTTTAACATCTCTTTTTTGTTCCCTTCCTTTAACATGCTACATAAAGCTTTCTTTTTTAAACACACACAGCTACATAAAACTTTCCTTTTTAAACACACACACACACAGCTATATAAAGCTAAGCGATCAAGGCTACTAGTATTCATCATGGTGGAATACTTCAAATTGAATGGGCCTTAATCCCTGTCCAAAAACAAAGGAACTTAGGAGTAATAGATTGTGGCCGTATTGATTTTTGGACAGGCAAGGAGCCAGACTTATTTATCACTTTAAATGGCTAAGACATAAACATAAACTTCAGATAAGGTAAATTGTACCCTACTGTTGCAAATTTAAGCTCAAATGCATACCATTGTGTTGCATAAAAAAATCACAAGCGCAAATAGTACTCGAAAGATCAAAGACTAAACTCAATGTAAAATATTTTAGGTACTAGATGCACCTTCACTCAAAGGACTTGTTGAGAGTTCATAATAAAATTTATATGGCTCTTAAAAAGGACAAAATTGTGTTACAAAATAATTTAGGGTGCATGATGTATCTAAAAAAAGATACTTCAAAACTGTTGAATGTAGCACAAATTACTTTTAGATGCTAGATACGCCTGAGAAAATACTTCAACTATTCGGCACACCTTACCCCTTTTTAGATATATTTTGTCATTATCCTTTAAACAATTTAAAATATATCTTATTTTCCATTATCATTCATTCTATTCTCACCTTATGCAATTTTAATTTTTGTTTTTTTGGCCAGCGAACTATACAATTTCAATTCAAAACTAAGATCTAAGTCAGATATTCATAAAACCGTAAATCATACCATTTTTTTTTCAAAATTGATGTAATAGGTTTAAAATATACTTTAGTCCTTTAAATTTTATCTGAAAGTATATTTTTAGTCCTTAACTTTATAAAGTATACTTCTAATTCTATATTTCTATCGTCGTTAATATTGTTAACATAAAATTTTAATGCAACAAATTCAAGTGATGACTATATAGTTGACAAAGTATATTTAAGTTTTAATTTTTTTAATATAATATATTTATATTATTAAAATAAAATAAACCGACAAATAAAATAGAGGTTTTGCTATTTAGATTATTAAAGTAATATATTTAGATTACTAAAGTAAATTTTTTTAATACAATGGAAGTTTTTATATTCACAATTTCATTAGGTTTTTAGATATTTTTTTAATTTAGACATATTTTAAATTTAATATTAATATCATTCAATTATTTAGTCATCACTTTTTTTTTATCAAAAACTCAGTCATCATTTAATTTATACAATCATTACTTAAGTTTATTGCATTAGCGTTTTTCATTAACAATATTAATATTATTAGAAATATACAACTAAAAATTATACCTTATGTAAATTTAAAGAATTAAAAGTATACTTTAGGCAATGTAATATGAAAAAAACTTATAGAATGCGAAAATTATAAAAAATTGCATCATTAAATATGAGATGGTTTATATATGTATATTGATATAGATGCATATATCGACGAATAAATATAGGTATTGATTTCAATGTCGATATGAATTTCAATTTAAATAACAGACTGTGAGGCTATTGTCAAGTAAACGTGATAATTAACTGGAGAGTTATCAAGGTAGGGTGTTTTTTTCTTTTTTAAAAGCCTACTTGGGTTTGGGTCAGAAGAGAGAAAAAAAAAAAAAAACTGGAAATAGGGCAAAACAGTAATTACGTAAAGCCGGAAAAAGAAGAGGCCGATCTCCTTTGACCTAAATGCCCTCTTTTTCTTCTCATCCCCAATTCTGTGTGGCGGTATTTCCATTGTCAACCCTCACAGTCGCTCCCTCTTCTGCCCTTCTATTTCCCAATCTTCCTCTCTTCTCCTTACCCTTCTTCCCCTAATTCCGATTTTCTCCAATTCCCCGCCAACTTTCTTCAACTTCTTTTCAAATTCTCCTCCTTGTTCTGCCTCCTTCCCCTCCGATCACAAAATCGTTGCCTTTTGTTCGATCCACATCTAAATGCTCCGACCCCTTGATTTTACAAGTTCCGAGCATTATCCAGTTCCCGTCTCTATATTTCAGACCCTAACACGCTAGTACGGTTTTTTTTTTTTTTTTTTGCTTGGCCTGGCATCGGAGATAGGATTCCGCTTTCAACCCCTTGAGTTGAGATTTTTCAGGTAATTTTTGTGAGATTCTTTTTTTGGAAAAATTATTATCTTGATATTGTGTATCTTTATGCTTTTGCTTACTATCCATGCTCATGGAACTGAATAATCACTTAAATTCGGCTTTGATTGGAGTTTTTTTCATGAAAGATTTTTGTTTTTGTTAGTTTCTTTATCCTTAGTAGGGCTGCACGTGCAGGTTGGGCGGGTTTCGATTCCAGGTTACGTCCTGGCTAGGTTGAAGTGTTTTTTTTTTTTTTTTGTGGGTTGAGCTACAATTTGTTATATTTTGAAACTTGAGGAAAGTGGTTTTTTTGTTTTCTCTTATGACTAATGTATTGTCTCACTAGTGTTTATTAGAGTCTCAAGTTAAGCGCAGTGCATACTTTTGGATTTTAAAGGTGATTTAAATTTCTCGTGCCTGTTATTTCTTCTCTTCAAACAAAAGCGGACAATTTAAAGAATGTAGTCCCGGAATTTGTTCTTGTACATTGAATTTGTTTTTTTTTTTTTTGGGTCATGGTCATAAATTAATGGTAATCCAAGTGGAATGCTGGGGGATATTGGTTCTACATTCTCGAACTACGCATTTGTAATCAACAAACACTGTGCATGCAATTTGAAGTAGGTCTGATTGTCTTAGATTTCAATATGCATGCCTGCCATGCTCTAGTTGTACAAAACCATCACTGTATGCTATTATTAACTGGAGCTTTTTCTGTAATTAATGGAAGGAAGGGAGATGAAAAACTGCAGAGAAATAGTTATCTTGTTTGGCGTTTTTCTCTCTCAAGGGGCTATTGCTATTGCCTTTTTTTTTTTGTTTTTCTTTCCTGTTTAACTTCATTGGGACATGTACTGTGTGTGATAAACGGTGAGCAGAACAAAGTGTCAGTGTTATTTTATTTTACTCAACTGATGAATTTTAGGGGGTCCTTGCAGCAGGTGTTCCAAGCAAGCAGATTTTTGACTAACTGAGCCGTAGTTGCTGTTGGTATATCCATTGGATGTCTTCAATGGCTAATCATGATTTGATACTTGGACAAAGTCACAATTTAGCCGTTGGTCATGATCAGCAATTGGTGATGAGCCACAATCATAATTTGGACCTTAGCCAAAACCATGATTTGGGTCTGGGACAAACCCATGAGCATCATTTGGGTCTGGGACAAGCCCATGATCATGAGCTTGGCTTGGGACATCCCAATGACCATGAATTGGGTTTGGGACAGGACCATGATCAAGAAGGTGGTGATGATCACAATTATGGGCATGAGAATGAGTTATCCATGGATCGAAAGCCTGAGCATGATGACCATGAGCTAGCACTATCTGAGAACAATGAGTTGACTGTTTCAGATAACCAAGAACTTGATGAAAATCTAGACCTCGCTATAGTCCAGCACCCAGAAATGGGGATTGATTCTTCCCAAGATATGGGTGTTCAGCAGTCCCAACTAGTAGTTGCTATGACGCCAATTCAGGCTCGAACACTCGCTATTAGTCCTAATTATGAATTATCAGTGGGGCAAGAATTTCCTGATGTCAAGAGTTGCCGGAGGGCATTGAGGGATACAGCCATTGCTCTTCACTTCGAGATGCAGACTATAAAATCTGACAAGACACGCTTCACTGCTAAATGTGCAAGTGAAGGATGTCCCTGGCGCATTCATGCAGCAAAGCTCCCGGGAGTTCCAACTTTTACTATTAGGACAATTCACGAGAGTCATACATGTGGAGGGATTCATCATCTTGGTCATCAGCAAGCCTCTGTTCAATGGGTTGCAAACTCTGTGGAGCAAAGGCTGAGAGAGAACCCTAACTGCAAGCCAAAGGAGATACTGGAAGAGATTCACCGGGTTCATGGTATCACTTTATCATACAAGCAAGCATGGAGAGGCAAGGAGCGCATCATGGCTGCAATGCGTGGATCATTTGAAGAGGGATACCGCTTGCTTCCTCAATACTGTGAACAGCTGAAACGGACAAACCCGGGTAGCATAGCATCTGTTTATGGAAACCCAACAGATAACTGCTTTCAGCGACTCTTCATCTCCTTCCAAGCATCTATATATGGTTTTCTAAATGCTTGTAGACCACTCTTGGGGCTTGATAGGACATATTTGAAGAGCAAGTATCTTGGTACTTTACTTCTTGCGACAGGTTTTGATGGTGATGGGGCTCTGTTTCCTCTGGCATTTGGTGTTGTTGACGAGGAGAATGATGATAACTGGATGTGGTTTCTGTCTGAACTTCATAACCTGCTCGAGATTAACACAGAAAACATGCCGAGGCTTACAATTTTGTCTGACAGGCAGAAAGGAATTGTGGACGGAGTAGAAGCAAATTTTCCTACTGCTTTCCATGGATTTTGCATGCGTCACCTGAGCGACAGCTTCCGCAAGGAGTTTAATAACACAATGCTCGTCAATCTTCTATGGGAAGCAGCTCATGCTCTTACAGTCATTGAATTTGAAGCCAAGGTTTTAGAGATTGAAGAGATATCACAGGATGCTGCTTATTGGATTCGAAGAATTCCTCCTCGCTTATGGGCGACAGCTTATTTTGAAGGGCAGAGGTTCGGTCACTTGACTGCAAACATAGTGGAGTCTTTAAATAATTGGATATTGGAAGCATCTGGGCTTCCCATAATTCAGATGATGGAATGCATCAGAAGGCAGCTGATGACGTGGTTTAACGAGCGACGAGAGACGAGCATGCAGTGGACATCCATACTGGTACCTTCTGCTGAGAGGCGAGTCGCAGAGGCACTGGAGCGTGCTCGCACTTATCAGGTGCTTCGTGCTAATGAAGCAGAATTTGAAGTGATATCCCATGAAGGCACCAACATCGTGGACATTCGGAACAGGTGCTGTCTGTGCCGTGGGTGGCAGCTGTATGGGCTGCCATGCGCACATGCTGTGGCGGCGCTTCTGTCATGCAGACAGAATGTGCACAGGTTCACCGAAAGCTGTTTCACTGTGGCGACTTACAGGAAGACCTACTCACAGACCATACATCCAATTCCTGATAAATCACTGTGGAAAGAGTTATCAGATACGGATCCCAATGCGGTCCAGGCTGCTGAAATGATCATAAACCCGCCAAAATCACTTCGTCCTCCTGGACGACCCAGGAAGAAGCGGGTTCGGGCGGAGGACCGTGGACGGGTGAAGCGGGTGGTGCACTGTAGTCGTTGCAATCAAACTGGTCACTTCAGAACCACTTGTGCTGCTCCCAACTAACTAACGGTGGCGGTGAAGCGGTTCCTACTACTCTATTTATCAGTAGCCTTTTCATAGCTAAGACTGTCCATCAGCTAAATGTGAATGAATTTGAGGTAGCTGCTTTAATGTGAATAATAGTATACTCTCAGATCATTGGTGACGCATTTATGTCGTGGCCTTTTATTTCTGCTTCATTCCATCATACAAATAATGTTCCATTAGATTCTTGCCCAGCGCTCATGGATATTTTTTTTACGGGAGTCAAATGAAATGGCGCACACCCATATATTAGTACACAAAGTCACAAACGCACATTCACCCACAATCACTTGTAAGTTAATTAGCTCGAGTGTTTGCTTTTCTGAAAAAGTACTTATGAAGTACTCTCCTTAGTATAAAACCTATTTTTTAATTCAATTCTTCATTAAAGTGCATCTTGCATTAACAGCCGGAAATAGTATTTTGTGATTTCTTATAAGAAATGCTTTTAATTCCTTTCCCACAAAATTGGTCATGGGGAGCGTTTCCTCAATTTTCTTTGTAAAAATACAATTTTGATTATTTAATTTTACACTTTGCATTTGATTTGCCAACAAGGCTGGCATACGAGGGGACAACAACTTAAAAAAGAATGGCGGTGGTATCCTTTAATTTTATAAAATATATATTTTTAATCTTTTAATTCTAACATTATTAATTTTATTAAGGGTTAAAGTGCGAATTTAACAATAAAGTTTTAGTGAAGGGATGTCTGGCACAATTATATTTTATTGGGAGTAAAAATACACAATTTTTTAAAGGGGGTAAAAATAACAAATGTGTTGATTCTTCAAAAACTTCTGTTACTTTTTTTTTTTCTTTTGTGGGACTCACGTGCTTTTCACCTCATCCTCTCTTTCACACAATCCCACCTTCTCTCCTCCAGCTCATCCCCTCTTCCACCCAATCCATTGGTCTCAACCCCTTTATGATTTAGTCTCTCGCTCTCTTTGTTTATTCCGCCCACTCCAACACCATGGAATGCGCCGTGTGCTAGTCTGATTTTGAAGACAATGAATCATGTTGGGTTTTACCCAAATGCAACCACACTTTTCACGTCGAATGCATTGACATGTGGTTCCAGTCCCACTCAACTTGCCCGCTTTGTAGATCTTTGGTTGAGCCCGTTGTCCCACCCGGGGACTGATCTGAACCGAAAGTGGTGATTGATGTGTGCGAACCGGGTTCAAGTTCAAGGAGTCATCAAGTTGGAGGAGAAGAGAACCAAAGTGGCCGGACATATTGTTCTTCGTTAACTTCGATTGTGTTGAGGCGGAAGCCGTCGTCTATGGGTGTGGCACTTGACGTGCCATTAAGCATAAGCTTTGGGAGAGAGGCGGAGGGGTCAATGACGTAGTTTAGGTCATCAAGGAGTTCTTTGCTATCCTTCAAAAGAATACTGAGCAAAGCGAGAAGTCAAGTCCTTCGTCCCCATCATTGGAAAACTGTGTTGTTGGATACAACTCTATGATTGAGATAGAGACAAGTGAATGAGTTGACTCGGATACATAGTGTGAAAGAGGGGATGAGGTGGAAAGCTCAGTGGATCCAACAAAAGAAAAAAGTAACAAAAATTTGAAAGAGTTAACATGCTTGTTATTTTTGCTCTCTTTAAAAAATTTTGTGCATATTTTAACCCCAATAAAACATAATTGTGTCAGACGCCCCTTCACTAAAATTTCATTGTCAAATTTATACCTTAGCCTTTTTATTAATAAAAATTTTCAAATAATATTTTGATTGAATCATTCTTGTTTTTAAAAAATTATATTTAATATCTTTAACTTTTGAGAATTCTTTGCCAACCTTTAAAATTATGAATATAAACATTTCCCTTTAAAGAGTAATAAAATTAAGATTTGAAGGCTAAAAAGAAAATTTATAAACTTCCAACATCAAAGTGTAACTTTTACGCAAAGTTCGAGGAACAAATATTCATTTTCTTCATTATAGTAGTAATTAAAAGAATACATCAAATGCCATTTCGCATGACGCTAATGACAGATTGCGGCGCCCAGCTTAGAACCCATAGTTTGGGCCATACACAGAGCCATAGCCTCCGGCATGTGGTGGGTTAGATGGTGGAGGAGCAGCGGCGTAAGAATTGAAAGCTTGGTCGGTACCAGACTCGCCAACCTGTGGCTGCGATGGGCCGGCCTCCGCCATAAAGTTCTGCACAACAAAATTCAGATTTCAGAATTACAAACAATGGCGATGAACTGATTAATGTACAAACCAATATTCATGCACGGAAATCATATAGACCAGGGGAATAAGCACCAAGAGAAAAATATAAAATCACGGGATTTGCCTATAAGTAACAATTACTACGAGTTTCAAATTTTCATCACTTCCTTCACTTTGACGGAAAAAAATATTCTAATAAAATTGAATTTAAACTTGATCCTCATTTTCACTTCTCCCTTATTCCCCCTAGCTTACCAATTCTAATAGTAGTAGCCCTTAAACGTAAAATCCACACATGTTTGCTTTTTTGGCACGTAATTTCAATTGTTCCAAATTTTTTCCTTGATCCAAACTCAAGATGAAATTCGTGTTTCAACAGGGAAAATAAGAATATATGCATCTAGGAGCAAAAGGATTTGTTAGGTTCTCGAATAGCCAAAGGCTTTTACGAGACATGAAGAATGACAAACATCATGGATAGAATCAAGATCACCTGTATCAATTGCTGAGCAGTTTGGATTTGAGAAGCTGTTCCACTGATTTCAACAGTCATCTCCCCAGGAACACCCCTTGTTTCTTGTATGGTAACAGTAGCCCCGCTAATTCGTCGGATGTAGCTTATACTTGCCCCAGCAGTCCCAATAACAGCATCAGCATAAGACAAAGGAATTTGCATTTGCTGGGTGATCTGACAAAACAATGGGTCAAGCAATTTATTGCTGAAAGCATAATCAAAGAGCACGCACTCATCTATTCTCTGACCTTGTGTATCAGCACAAACTACAAAGCAATCAAGGACTGTATCCATAATTTGCATTTGAAAACAAGTCTTTATAGTTAATTGATTACCCCTGTCTCACATCAGCACGCATTACCTCACATGATAAACCTTGAGATGCAAATATAGGAGTATAAGCTAAACGTTGAAATTTCAAAGTGTCTGTGAGGATAACCTTAGTCACTTTATCCTCAACGTTTGAAAGTGGGAGCAGGAAATACTTGTGAATTTATATTTGATAAAACTACATGAATAGCCAACTAGGTTCCCACAGTAACAACAAAAAACCCAAAAAAAAACAAAAGTACCTGCGTGACCATGGAAGGTGCAGGTTGGGTGTTTGAAGATCCACGGACACATATAGGAGCATCTCTTCCATAGGCAGATATACCATGATGAGTCTGTTTGTCCACTGAAGGTGGCAATCCAGCTGCCGGATAATAATTATCAAGTTGTGCAGGAGGTGGCATGTATTGATGAGTAGGCCCAAAACCATGACCTCCACTAACATTTGGAGGTGAAGTCCATGATTGGTGAGGTGGGAGGTGCTCCACAGGATCAGTATTTGCCCTTTGCATCTGGAAAAATAAGAAACAAGTATCATTTCTCATTTCTATTGTTTGAGATCCCTCACAAATTTTAGATTTAATCACACGCTTACATTCGTTTCAAATATTGGAATTACACTGCGGTCAACAAGGAACTTCCTCAGATGGGAGGCAATTAGTTCCACTGCTTTAAGCACCCCAGTGGGATCCCCTACTACTTCAACAACCCTATCATCTTGAAGAGCAAACAGAGGCAGGTCCTCTGTAGAAGAGTACAATGAACCAATGCTTGGTAAAACGCCCAAAATCTGGAGACTCTTGAAATTTCCAGTACTATCAATTTATTTTACAAAAAGTTCAGAAAACTAAAATAAGTAACTGCTGCTTAGGAATAAAAAGACTAGAAGCAGCCCCCAAAATCATATCCCCGATTCTTTAACAGGGATGAAGGATGGATCCAAATGTCGCTGATGGATTGTGATGATCCAGACTAGGATGTCAACAACTCATGGTTGTTTTCCTAACAGTTACAGCAGTGGCAGCGAATGCAATGACACCTCCAGCGGAAAGAGAGAAAAGTTAGCAAGATGATCGGTAGGGTGACCAACATGGTTCTGTCTCGAGTGTTCCTATTGATGGCAGAGGTTGACAATAGCTCTAGTACCAATCTCTCATCCTAAGCTCAAAACTAGATCGGCAATTTTTTCAAATAAACACAACCATGAAGAAAATGGAATTAAACAATTCTGGAATATGGATAATCCAAAATATATAGCTCTTGCGCTAAACAAACAAAATAATCTTACAATAGAAGTAAGCCAAAAGAACCTGTTCCAAGAACTCTAACAATACAATTGGATGCCTCTTGAATAGATTTAACTGTTCCTCCTTGTTTCCCAATTAAACTTCCTGCTTGTGATGCAGCTATTAGTAGCCTAGTTGAAACCTTCCCACCAACACCTAAAGGAGCATGGGAAGAATCAGTCTCTAAACCATCAATAATCCGCTTATGAACTCTCAATAAGCCATCCACAGCGGGAGGAAGGGACGACTCAGGTTCCTCTCTAGCAGAAACCATTACCTAATCAATAACAATAAACAGTAATTTCAGACTATTCTTTCCATAGTAATTATCCCCAACATCCATAGTGGCCAAAGAATCACGAATAAAACAGTACAGAATGGACATACAAATATTTCTGCTTTAACCCGTATTAACAAGCCATTCAACAACAGCTCCATTTACCGAACACATTGTATTCTGTTAGCAATACAGACCCCTATAGGTTGATTTATTCCAGGAAAAACAAACGTTTGAGGATTGATTTGAAATTTATTATTATTATTTTCTTAGATATTTCAGAAATAAGTGAAATATCCACAAATAAGATTTAGTATTCTTTTATATATTTCAGAAATAAGTGGGATATCCATAAGTAGGATTTAGTTCCTAAAATCTAGGAATATTAGCTATTTGAATTTGGATTTCGTAGTTTGAATTTTAAATTAGATACTATCTCTCTGTAAACTACTTCTATAAATTAGCTCATTGCCTACTCAATAAAGCATTGAATATTTTAGAGAGCATATTAGTATTGGAGATTCTCCTGGGCTGTTTTTAAAGAGATAGTGAGATACTTATTGCCTCTTTATAACAGAGCATTATCATCGTCCTTCTTTTCTATTCTAAATTTAATTGAGTATCTGGTACCTTATCATTTGGCATCAAAGCCATGGTTAAGACTCACTCTTCCAGTGCTAACGATAATCCATTCGTGGAAGATCCCCTAGCTGCCATTGCTTCGTGACTCGAGGCTCTGGACGAATTACAGAGAAAGTGAGTGCACTAGAGGCAGACGCGTCTCACCAAAATCGGAACAGAGAAAGGTTTCGACACTATGCCGACGATAATGGTGAAGAATCCAATGGAACTCGACAAGGCTTCTGACATCCATATGCTAAGATCAAATTCCCAAAGTTCAGTGGGGGTGACCCCCGAGGCTGGATTCTTAAGGAGGAAAAGTATTTCCGTTTCTATGATAAACCCGAAAGAGACAAAGTGGAAGTGGCGTCCATGTATCTCGACGGAGACACATTGGATCTATTCTCATGGGCTAGTGCACAACGCTCAACGCTCTATTAGGATGAGTTTGTGAAAATGTTACAAGAACATTATGGTCCGATGGAGTACCAAAATCTCGATAAGCACCTCTGCAACATCAAATAGACGGGCACTGTGCACGAATACTACCAAGAGTGGGCGAGGCGGGTTGCCCGTGTCTCAGATTGGCCAAACCATTGCTTACTTGGGGTATTTTTGAACAGAATGAAGGAGGAATTGAAGGCCGACGTTCGCATTCACAAGCCCAGAACAATGTTTCAAGCAACCAGTTTGGCACTCGAATATGAAGGAAAAGCGGCAATCGTTCGAGGGTCTTAAACCGGCCCAGCATATTTCCACACCCGACCCGGTTCTACTTACTCATAGAACTATATAACACGTGAGACCAAGGGGAATACTACAACCGCATGTGGCGTCGAGAAACTTACACCAGCAATTGCATCATCGTCGGCCTTATCAGCTTCATTCTATAACACAACTAGAAGCTCTATGGTCGACTCCAAGCGATAACGCAAACGAGATAAAAGCCTATGCTATCAATATGGGGAGCCTTTCAGACCTAGGCATTATTGTATGGGTTCTTTTTCTCTCATGGAAATTGATGAAAACGAAAACCCAATTGCAAATTCACTTAAACCCATTGTGGAGTCTGATTCTAAAGAACCCGAAGACATTAAGGTCTCTTTTAATGCCATTCTCAGGCAACCTTCCGCAGTGACCATGAAATTAAGCGGCACCCATGGGTCAAAGAAGGTACTCTTGCTGGTTGACCGTGGGTCAACCTATAACTTTATTTCCGACTCACTGGTACGTGAACTTTGCATATCTACTTGTGCAGTTTCCACTTTTAGTGTTCAAATTGGCGATGGGAGTGCCATTAGATGCAATCAAGTTTGCCGGGATATAGAAGTTCAACTTCCAGGTTTGACTATAAAACAACATTTCTATCCATTTTCCTTAGTTGGGTCTAATCTAGTGCTTGGAATAAAATGGCTCGCATCTCTTAACATGGTGCAAGTAAATTGGAACGATATGTACATGATTTTCTGGGTTGAAGGAAAAAGATCTAAATTACAAGGGGTAACCTTGAAAGCTGACACACCAGTCTACTTACAAAGTCTGGAATTTCACCAAATGGAGACAGCTAAACAGACTGCACTCGAAAACTCCCCGACCCTTCAAGAATTCCCTACTGTTTTTGATGAACCCACGTCCTTACCCCCACCGCGTGGACACTACCATATGATCTCCTTGCTGCCTGGTGCAACACCACCAAACTTGAGACCTTACAGGTATCCCCACTATCAAAAGGACGAGATAGAGTCTCAGGTGAAAACTCTATTAGCTCGCGGTTTTATTCGCCTTAGTTCTAGTCCATTTGCAAGCCCTGCACTATTGGTTAGCAAGAAAGATGATACATGGCGATTATATGTTGATTATTGTTGTCTCAACTAGCTTACAATACCAGATAAGTATCCCATACCAAACATTAACAAGCTATTAGACGAATTGCATGGTGCTAAGTACTTTTGAAGATTGATTTACGGTCTGGGTACCATCAAATCCGGGTATTACCTTCAGATTTTCACAAAATGACATTCAGAACACACTCTGGCCATTATGAATTTGTGGTCATGACATTTGGCCCACTAATGCTTCGACAACCTTCCAAGCCATCATGAATAACCTCTTCCGACCATACCTGAGGAAATTTGTGCTCGTCTTCTTTGACGATATTTTGATATATAGTGCCTTTACACAGGATCATATCAAACATCTCCGCACTATCTTTCAGATCCTACGACAACAATCTTTTTTTGCAAATGCTAAAAAGTGTTTTCTGGGGTAGACTCGGATTGACTATTTAGGACACATTGTGACTAGTGGCGACGTAAAGGTCGTCCCTGAAAAAATTAGGGCCATCGCTCATTGGCCTACACCACAATCGGTGAAAGACTTAAGAGGATTTCTAGGACTTATTGGCTATTATCGAAGGTTCGTAAAAAATTATGGCCTCATTATTAGACCCCTGACAGATTTAACAAAGAAAGATATCTTTCAGTGGTCAGAAAGGGCTCAATTAGCTTTTGAAGAACTCAAAATAGCCCTCACCACCACTCTGATTCTCTACTTATCGGACTTTCAACAACCTTTCACTATGGAATGCGACGCTTCTGGGAACGGAATTGGGGCTGTCCTAATGTAAAACGGCCACCCTATAGCTTACTTTAGCAAGGGATTCTCTTTTTCTAATCATTACTAGTCAGCATATGATCGATAGTTACTTGCCTTGATACTTTCTTTACAAAAATGACGTCACTACTTATTGGGACACCATTTCTACGTGCAAACCGATCATCACAGCTTGAAGTACTTGTTGGACAAGAAAATTGTAATGACCTCCCAACAACGACTCATGGTTAAGCTCCTACCATTTGACTTTACCATTCGTTACAAACCCAGGCAAGAGAATGCAGCAGCCGACTCTCTTTCTAGGCGACCCCAGTAGGCCTTTTTTTCCAAATGGTCATTCCCATGGCACATGAATTAGATGAACTCCTTCAAGCATTACTGAAGAACCCAGAGACAAGGGCAAAGTCGAGGAACTGCAAACACAACCTGATCTATGTAACATCCTCCTTAAATTACCTCAAAATCCATTTTTTTATTAAACATTAAATAATATTACATAAGCAACATATCAAAATGCTCCGTCCACAATACAAATCCCAATATGCAAAACCTTCAACATATGCCATGATTAGCTAAAATGCCCTTAAGTTTGGCAATATACATTATACTCATGAAACTAAACGAGACATACAATGTGATAGCAAATCAAGCCTCGTATGCCTCCCCCTTGGTAGCACCAATTGGACTTTCTCCTTAAAAAAATTGACGGGATGAGTCACATAGACCCAGTAACCACTACCATTTTAACAAATATGCAAGGAATGATTACAAGATAGTTAAGCGGGCAATATAAATAATATAAAATATAATCTTTCAAATAAACCTTATTATTTCAAGAGAACAAATTAATATGTACTCCATCAACCATCCTTATAACCTCCTTAACCGCTGACAGAACCCATGGGCTACATCACATAACAGGTTTAGTCTCTTTAACAAAACTGTACCAAGCTCACTGATAATGAGGTGTAGCCCGGTCAAATGCTACATAGCTCATATCAGACCATGGGTTCCCTCTCCGTTGAACATGGAAATGTGTCATCTGTCCCTTGAACTGACCCTTATCCTGGCCAAAGGAAAAGGGTGGTACCAAGGGCCCTGACAATGCCAAAGCCATCTACTATGCACATAGTGGCGGCTATACCACATGGTATAAAAGAATCAAACCTCCTCCAATCACACCTCACCACATTCAACATCTCAACATCACCATTATCAATAATTTATTCTCATATATTTCATATACATCATCAATCATTCCAAATTATTCAGGTTCACTTAACTAAAGTTTACTAAAAACATAATTCATACTATGATTGTACATTTCATATATAAAAATATTTATAGCAATTAAAAATACCAACATATGCTTATAATCACATCAACAAGTATACAAGATAAATTGAAAAGTGGTTACCTCGAGTTCTTGACAAATAGAGAGAATTCAAGTTCAACAAGTCAAATTCATTCTACAATAAATATATATTTACATGTTAATAAAATTAATAATAATTTCTAACTAAAATAATCAATAACTAAACTAATCCCCATAATTAGCTTGCTTAATTATTTTTAGAAAAATAAAAATAATTTATCTACTCCTCAAATAAAAATTTCTAAAATTTCATTAACTCTATTTTACTCACTAAAATCATTAACGATAGTAATTATCTAATTACCTTAACTTCAAGTATTTTAAAATTAATATCAATATCCTAGATTAATTAAACCTCTCTTCTAACTTATATGAGCATAACCTAATTGTTAAATAATATTAACATCTTCACATATATTAAAATCATATCAAACTTTAATTTCTAATATCAAACTATGACATATAATTTTATAATACAAAATCTACAAAACTAAACCGATTAGAACTACAATAAACTCTCCAATAATTCAAATAAATTATTTAATCTAAATTTAATCGGTTAAAAAGTATAATATAGAATTATTTATATATAAGTTATATATAAAAATTCATTATAAAATATTATAACCATTAAATAACAAAAGTAAACCGATCAAAATTAACTATAAATTCTCCTCAATATTTCTATAGTCTTATATTGACAAAAATCAATCTTGTCCAAAATCCTAATCTTAAAATTTTCTCTAATCAACACAAAATTATTATCATAAGAAAGAGAAAATTATTTAGAATACTTTTTATAAAAAAAGTATTATGATTAAAAGAGAATTTAAATACCTTATTGATCTCTCTAAAACTATAAAAACTAACTCATAACCTCCTTCTCTCCAAGATTAGGTCCACTTCGTCGCGTGACGAAATAGAGAAATGGAGGGTATATGTACCCCTCCATTCACGTGGTAGGTGGTAGTTTTCCACCTACCACATTTATAAATTATTTTTTTTTAATAAAAGTTAGGGGAACTTTCTAAAATGGTTGCGCCCTTCACACACACACACACACACATATTATATTATAATAATATAATATTTATTATTTTAATTATTATTATTATTATTTTAATTATTTTAATAAAAAAAATCAGGATGTTACAATCTACACCCTCATTTCCACTTCGTGAATGGTCGATTGTTCTACAAGACACGTTTCGTCATACCCAATCAAGTTCAACTCCGAGAAAAACTTTTGACCGAGGCCTATGCAACACCAACTGGGGGGCATAATGGATACCTCAAGACTTTAACAGGTTACATGAACAAGTGTATTGGAAAGGGATGAAAAATGATGTCAAACACTACATTCAACGCTGCCTCATTTGTCAACAGAATAAATATCAAACACTAGCCCCTACTACTTTTACAGCCACTTCTTATTCCATAACGTATTTGGGAGGATATTTCTCTTGACTTCATCACAGGACTCCCTAAGTCCCATGGTTTTGATGTGATCTTAGTGGTGGTGGATCGTCTTAGTAAGTATAGCCATTTCATTGCTCTTACTCACCCTTTTATAACTAAAACCACATTTTGTCAAGAAATAGTTCGCCTACACAGCATGCCAAGGTCTACTCAGTAAGTACATCCATTTCATTGCTCTTACTGACCCTTATACAACTAAAACCGTTACTACCACATTTTGTCAAGAAATAGTTCGCCTACACAACATGCCAAGGTCTTGGTATCTGATAGAGATCCTATTTTCCTCAGTCAATTTTGGCGAGAGTTGTTCCATCTAAGCCAAACTCGCTTGAACATGACACAGCCTACCACCCACAATCAGATGGGCAAACGGAGGTAGTCAACCGATGCCTTGAGACTTACGTTGTTTTGCACACGAACAACTCAAACAATGGAGTAAGTTCCTTTGCTGGGCAGAATTTTCCTTTAACACATGTATCATGTGGCTGCTAATACTACTCCATTCAAATTAGTTTATGGGTGTGACCCACCGCCCCTCCTTCCTTACATCAAAGGGAAAACACATGTAACAAATTTAGAAGAACAACTTGAAACACGCGATGCCATGCTACGAGTTTTAAAGGAACCTCCTTAAGGCTCAACACCAAATGAAGTTACATGCTAATCAACATCGTCGAGACCTTGAATTTGCCCTTGGGGACGCTATTTTGTTAAGAATTCAACCATACCGCCAACAGTCTTTAAATCCAGGTTTGAGAAACTTTCCCCACGTTTCTTCAGGCCTTTCAAGGTGGCTAGACAAATTGGCAAGGTAGCCTATGAATTAGAACTCCCTTCAACTGCCAAAATACATCCAGTCTTTTATGTTTCCTTACTCCGCAATGCATATGGACAACAAGCTGCTGCTGCTACTCCTCTTCTGTTTTCCTAGGATATGGAGCTTATCCTTACCCTTTCAAAGGTATTGCAGCATTGATGGACACCTGATCAAAGATTAGAGATATTAGTGGTGTGAGAGAATTGCCATTTTAAAGAAGCGACTTGGGAGGAGTACGATCTGGTCGCATAACAATTTCCTCATTTTCGCCTTAAGGACAAGTCGACTTTCCAAGAGCGAAGAAATGTTAGCAATCCAGACTACTATAGGTTGAATTATTCCAAGAAAAACAAACGTTTGAGGACTGATTAGAAATTAATTATTATTTTCTTAGATATTTTAGAAATAAGTGGAATATCCACAGATAGAATTTAATATTCTTTTAGATATTTCAGAAATAAGTGGAATATCCACAAGTAGGATTTAGTTCCTAAAATCTAGGAATATTAGCTATTTGGATTTCATAGTTTGAATTTTAAATTAGATATAATCTCTCTGTAAGCTACTTTTATAAATTGGCTCCTTGCATACTCAATAAAGCATTGAATATTTCAGAGAGTATATTAGTATTGGAGATTCTTCTGGACTACTTTTAGAGAGATAGTGAGATATTTACTGCCTCTTTATAATAGAGCATCATCATCGTACTTCTTTTCTATTCTAAATTTAATTGAGTATCCGGTACCTTATCATATTCCACCTACAATCTCTGGAAGGAATTCAACCAATTCTCATGCACGACCAGGTGTTTCAGTTTTTAAGATAAAAAACGATAATAAAACAGTCAATACCATCCCAACAACTCAACACTACTACATTTAATTTATTCTTCTTTAATAGTATTCTAATTACAACACCCTAAATAAACAAAACATTTTAAACACTATACATAATGTTTTGAAAAATATGTTCAAATCAACTCCAACATTTTATATAACTCATACACAAAAATTAACAATCTTATGCATGCTATTTATGATATTTTTTATGTACGCTTGTTAAATATTGCAAGAGTTGCTAGATTATATACTAGTTTTAACTAGCATAAGTATCAAATTGAAGAGTATTTGGCATAAGACCAAAATTCCCTCGTCTGAACCCTGTTATTCTCAATTAAATGCTTTACAACACAATGTGGTCCAACCATATCTCCACCTTTCAACATACTTAATGAAAGGAATGATCAACTGCGACCTGCATAAAAACAATTGTAATGCTCATTAGATTCAAGACCTCAATCGGTCTGGTTATCCATCAACTTATCTACACACATCAATTTCCCTCCATATCAATATATAAATTGAAATATAGAACTACTTTTAGTTCAAGTACCATTCGTAGCAAAACATTTCTCTATATGGGCATCGTGACATTGCACAATTTTGCCTCCATCCAGTTGGAAGGAGGGTGCATCTTACTTAGGAAGTAAATCCTTATGCATATGAAGAGCCAACAGGGCACAATCTATGTAATGCTTTCTCAGCCTACTACTAACGCATGCAATCACTCCAAATAATCCCTAGACTTTCCGAAATATACCTTACTAAGAGAATTTTAGCTATTCAAAAGTCTTAACATTTCCTTGAGCCTAACTTCTTTCCGATTATATTTTTCTTACCTTGAAGAAATGTGTCTCCTGCTGTAAGTAATTATTCCAGCTGGGCGATAAGTCATTAAATGATGTAACTGATGGAACAGTTACACCCTCTTCTCATTTACATAAAGAAGCTCCCCATATGTTGAAAATAAAACTAAACAACAGGATTTATTAGTTTTTAAATTCTTTTACTCAAATAACATATAGAGATATAAAAAGGCACTTATTTATATTTGATGGTTTCACTATTATCTTGTTTAAGTTTCTTTTCATTGCTTGCAATCTGGCATCAATCATCCAAGTTCTGAGTTTACCAGATCGAATGTAGAGCTTCATGATACTTTGGTACAAAATATCTACATTTTTATAAACCTTTCAGCACTTAATGGTCAATGCTGGTCCCTGCATCTGGAACTCTACAACAATAACAACAACAAAACATTTATCTCATTAGGTGGGGTCAGCTACATGGATCGCACTACGCCATTGTGCGTTGTGAAAAATCATAAATTTTGATATATTATTAATTAAAAGATCTCTCTCTATGACCTTATTGAGCGTTCATTTTGGCCTTCATCAACCTTATCTAACAGGACTCCATACTGCTTGATCAACCCTTCTCACCAAAGCACTCAATGACCTTCGTTGAACATGTCCAAACCACCTCAAACGATTTTCTATCATTTTTTCTTCAATAGGGGCCACTCTAAGTCATTCGCGTATATGAGTATTACAAATCTTGTCTTTTCTTGTTTGGTCATACATCCATCTCAACATCCTCATCTCAGCTACCCCCATTTTATATTCATGTTGTCCCTTTAAAGCCCAACATTCACTACCATATAGCATTGCTAGTCTTATAGCAGTGCGATAGAACTTTTCTTTTACCTTATCAGGTACTTTATGATCACAAATAACTCCAGTAGCTTTTCTCCATTTATGCCATTCGGCTTGAATTATGTGATTGACATCTCCATCAATTTCACCATCTTGTTATATAATTGATCCCAAATATCTAAATTTTGTCACTTGTAGGATGACTTGACCTCCCAATTTAACTTCCACTTCTCTTTGACCTTGTCTCTTATCAAACTTGCAATACATATATTTAGTTTTCTTCCTACTAAGACGAAGGCCCCTCAATTCCAAAGTGTGTCTCCATATCTCAAGTTTAGAGTTAATTTCTTCCCTAGATTTAACCAACAGAACTATATCATCCACAAAAAGCATGCATTTAGGAATCTCATCTTTTATAGGCTTAGTTAGAACATCAATCACTAGGTTGAACAAATAAGGACTCAAGGCTGATCCCTGATGTAGTCCAATCCTCATAGGAAAGTCCTTTGTAACACCTCCAGACGTTCTAACATTGGTTGTAACCCCCTCATATATGTCCTGAATGGCTTTGATATATGCAACCCTCACCCCCTTCTTTTCCAAGGCTCTACAAAGTACATCTCTTGGCACCCGGTCATACGTTTTTTTCCAAATCAATGAAGACCATATGCAAATCTCTTCCTTTGCTTCTATACTTTTCCATTAACCCCCTTAATAAATAAATCGCTTATGTTGTAGACTTTCCTGACATGAATTAATTTATGCTCTGGATCTCTAGTTCTTTAAATTTGGGATCTTATTGATGATTGAGTTGTTGCCTTAAAATTGGTCCACAGAACCTGCACAGATTCATTTTGTTAGAATTAATTCATCTTTAATTATTTTTTCCCATTACTCATCTTTTCTGGATCTTCTTCCTTTTGCTTTGATCACTGAGCATAAATAAGGTCATCCTTTAAATCATGAGCCATCTGTACATGGTTTTTCTTAATTGTTTAATAGTTGAAGTAAACCTCTAATTACTGTATAAGGGCACAGTAAAATACCATGAATAACTACTAAAGGAAAGACAGCCACCATCTCTTCTCCTCCTTGACATCTTTGCCAGGCACATACAAATACTGGATATTTACTACTGCTATGAACTATTCCCGTATGTTAAACATATATTTCAATTCGTCAACAGAGCCTCACCCCTTATACTTTTGGCTCTTCTCCAAGCTTTCCAATGCAACTTTGTCAGCAGTTTGAAGCACATATTAATTAGAATAATACTTCAATTAATTACATATATAACACTATCTTCCAAAGGAGATACACTTCATCACAATGCTCTGCTTTTAAAAACTCCACTTATTTAATAACCGAAAATACTATAAATAAGACATACATATCATTATGTATTGCAATATAACTTAAGCATCTCAAAGGCTAAAAACCTCTAAAAATTTAGAGCATCCAATGATTATCTCTACTCACTAAGAAATTCATCCGGAAATGTCTAGAAGCTAACTTAAGAGAAAATTAGCAAAGTACAAGTAAAAAATTCCATTCTAATAGCAACCGCCCATAGAAATAATAACAAAACCCCGTAATCAAAAGTGAAAGTATTTCAAGAATGAAATTAATTTTAATTTTCTTGTAAAAAACTGTCACATTTAAACAATCCAGACAACTCATAGAGACTGAGTTGATAAATCTACTGGAGATAATCACATGAAAATATTAAATAAACTTACAGCCCTTTCTAAAGTCCCTGGAAGACCATCAAGAATTTGAATGCGAGCTCGAGTCTCCTCTACAATTTTTTTTGTTAGAATCTCTTAGAATAAGGGATATGTTTCCATATAATAAGGAAACATGTTTCCATAGAATATGGAATATGTTAGGAGAATGATTTGTATATATATAGACTTGTATATGTGTTTTAGTTTCAAGGAATTCAGATTATTCTTCCTTATCAGTTTACATGGTATCAGAGCTTTAAAGTTCTTTGAAAATTTTCCAGATTCTGACAAGTATTTTTGAGTTTTTTTGGCACTGTTCATCGGCACTATCTAGTACTGTTCATCCGCAGATTCCGGCAAGGTTCTTAGTTTTCTAGTGATTGTTTATTCCAGTTTCCGTTTTTCGGTGACTACCTCTAGTTTATGTTTTCGGCGATGTTACCCAGTTTTCCAGCGAGGCAGTACTGTTTGGTGCTATTTCAGTACTATTTGGACTGTTCATCCGATACTGTTCGACGTCCCGACAATTTTTTTTCCAGTTTCTGGCGCAGTACTGTTCTGACTATTCATCGGTACTATTCATACTAATGTTTGGTACTATTCATTTGTACTATTTGGCACTGTTCATAGCACTGTTGGGGGTACTGTTCATCGACACTATTTGGAGATTCCAGTGATTGTTCATCTATCTGCAGATTCCAGTGAATTTCTTCAGTTTTTCGACAATATTCATACTATTGTTTGGTACTATTCATAGCACTATTTGACATTGTTCATAGTACTGTTGGGGACTGTTCATAAGCACTATTTTGACACTGTTTATCAACGCTATGTTTGCCTCTATTTTTCAGCGGTTGTTTCTTTTCCAAGGTCCTGTTCATATACTGTTTTGTTTGCTGTTCATAGTACTGTTTATCGGCACTATTTCATCTCTGTTAATCGTGATACGTTATTTTTCCATGGGTGAATCGAATAACTCTGATATCATCAATTTTCTTAAACCTCTTGACTCCTCTTATAAGACTATTCACTCTCAAATTTTGTCTAGTCAAGAGCTCCCATCTCTTGAAGATGTGTTCTCACGGGTTCTTCGTGCTGCTAATTTAATTCACCCGTCTGTTGATCATAATGCAAGTGCTTTGGCTAGGCGTGGTTCCTTTAACAACAAGAATTATGGGTCTAAACAAGGTACTAGTACTCCGAATATGTTTTCTGGCAGTTTCATATGCAATTATTGTAAGGAGCCTGGTCATATTAAGAAAATTTTTTGTAAATTACAAAACAAATAACAACATGATCAGCAACGTAATCTTGCTCATATTGCTCAAATATCTTATAATTCCAATTCTAGTCCATCATCTATAGGGGGCCTAGCTACAGGTACTCGGTCCTCTAGTCTTGCTACTACTTCTACGAAGTAGGTCATTGATTCTGGTGCTACCGACCATATGACAGGTAACTATCATTTATTTTCATCGTATGCCCCCTATGCCAACCCATCTTCCATACTCGTCACCAATGGTTCCCCGGTCCGTGTTCTTGGATCAGGCACTGTTCAACCAACTACATCCATTTCATTATCTTATGTTCTTAATGTTCCTGATCTTACATTTAATCTTCTGTCTCCTAGTAAACTGACTCGCCATTTAAACTGCTTTATCACACTATTTCATTACCACTGTTTAATCCAGGATCTTTCGATGAAGCAGATTATTGGTAGCAGCTATAAATCTGGTGGGCATTACGTCCTTGATGATCAGGTGCCGTGTCCTATTGCTTGTTCTGGTGGGTCATCTCTCTTTGAAGTCAATTGTCGTCTAGGTCATATGCCATTTTCGTCTCTCAAAAGGTTATATACTCAGTTTTCTTCTGTGTCTGCTTTAGATTATGAGTCATGTCAGTTTGCCAAACACCATCGTGTTCATTTGGCACCTCGAGTCCATAAACGAGCTGCATCCCTATTTGAGTTAGTTCATTATGATGTCTGGGGTCCTTGTTCAGTTTTGTCTCAAACTGCTTTTCGATATTTTGTCACTTTTGTTGATGATTTTTCCCGAACCACTTGGCTTTACTTAATGAAACAATGTTCTGAATTGTTTACCCATTTTCACAATTTATGTGCTGAAATTCAAACTCAGTTTAATACTCCTGTGAAAATTCTTCGAAGTGATAATGCAAAAGAATATTTTTCCACCCCATTCACCGATTATATGCATAGTCATGTCATTCTTCACCAATCCTCTTGTGTTGATACACCTGCTCAAAATGGTGTTGCTGAAAGAAAGAACTGCCATCTCTTAGAAACTGCCCGAGCTCTCATGTTTCACTCTTGTGTTCTTAAATCCTTTTGGGCTGATGCCGTGTCTACTACCTGTTTCTTTATCAATCGCATGCCTTCAGCTGTCCTTAGTAGGGATGCTTCATATTCTGTTTTATTTCCCACAACTAAGGTGTTTCCTATTGATCCCAAAATTTTTGGTTATGTTTGTTTTGTTCGGGATATTCGTCCAAATGTCAGTAAACTCGATCCCAAGTCCTTGAAATGTATCTTTCTTGGTTATTCTCGAATTCAAAAAGGTTATCGGTGTTACTCTCTTGATCTTCGTCGTTATCTTTTGTCCACTGATGTAACCTTTCATGAGTCGTCTCTTTTCTTTAAGTCTTCGGTATTATCCAAGTCTCCCTCCGTCATTGATAAGCCTGATGATGTCCTAGTTTATCATGTCCCTGTCTCACCAATACATGTTGTTCTTCCAGAACCTGATATCATCAATGGACCTGATGTTACTCAGGCCCTGCCCCGCTAGTGACTGCTTCGCCAATGGATTCTATTCATGTACCTGCTCCTACTTCCCCAGATCCTGACACTCCTGCCCCTAATTTAATTGTCCCAGATTCTGCTGTTGATCCATCTGATAACCTACCTATTGCCCTCTGAAAAGGTACATATCCTCATAGTCTTCCCAAAAGATATGTTGAATGTACCTATCCTATCTCCTCCTTTGTGTCCTACCAGCACTTGTCCCCTGCTTCCACTTCCCTTGTATTGCTACAATAGAAGAAAAGATACCCTTGAGTCCATCTCCACCCCTACCTCCCTTCACCAAGCCTTAGCCCACCCTGGTTGGCGTGCTACAATAGAAGAAGAAATGATGGCCCTTGACAAGGCTGATACTTGGACTCTTATTGATATACCTTCTGGGAAGAAGGTCATTGGGTGTAAATGGGTGTTTGTAGTAAAGATTAAGGCTGATGGTTCCTTAGAACGATTGAAAGCTCGGCTTGTTACAAAAGGTTATACTCAAACCTATGGTATAGATTACTCTGAGACTTTCTCCCCAATTGCTAAGCTCACTTCCGTTCGTCTTCTTGTATCTCTAGCTGCTACCTATAATTGGGATTTGCATCAGTTGGATGTTAAGAATGCATTTTTGAATGGTGATCTCCTTGAGGAAGTGTATATGGAGTAACCTCCTGGTTTTGTTGCTCAGGGGGAATGTGGGAAAGTGTGCTATCTCATAAAGTCATTATATGGTCTGAAACAAAGTCCGCGTGTCTGGTTTGATAGATTTTGTAATGTGGTTTAGAAATTCGGATTGAGCCAATGTAATAGTGATCATTATGTGTTCTATCAGCAGTCCAATGCAGGCATGATTATTCTAGTAGTGTATGTTGATGATATTGTGATTACTGGGAGTAACACTTATGGAATATCATAACTTAAAGTTTTTCTTAACTCTCAGTTTCAGACAAAAGACTTAGGACCATTAAAGTACTTTCTCGGTATTAAGGTTTTGAGAAGCAAGAAGGGCATCCTTTTGTCTCAACGGAAATATGTTCTCGATCTCCTAAAGGAGACTCGAAAGCTTGGAGCTACACCAAGCAATGTTCCCATGATATCGAATCCATTCATGGATCTTAATGAAAGCATGTTTAATGAGTTACCTGATGACTTGAAGAAGAAGATTGATCCAGAGAAGTTGAAGCCGTTTGCATTTCCTGAGAGATATAGAAGACTCATTGGAAAACTGAACTATCTGACAGTAACTCGTCCTGATATAACATTCTCGGTCATTGTACTTAGTCAATTTATGGCATCTCCAACAGTGGCACAATGGGAAGCCTTAGAACATATCTTATATTATTTGAAAAGTTCCCCAGGTCGTGGCATTCTCTATACAGATTATGGGCATACTAAAGTTGAGTGTTTTTGTGATGCGGATTTTGCAGGATCTAAAGCCAAAAGACAGTCCACTACAGGCTACTGTGTGTTTGTTGGTGGAAACTTGATATCATGGAGAAGTAAAAAGTAAGGTGTTGTGTCAAAATCAAGTGCATAAGCAGAATACAGAGCTATGTCACAATTAGTGCAAGAGATTGTGTGGGTATTTCAACTCATGAAGGAAGTTGTCGTTGCCACGACATTGCCTGCAAAGCTATGGTGTGACAATAAAGCAGCACTACATATAGCATCAAACTCTGTGTTTCATGAGCGTACGAAGCATATTGAAATCGACTGTCATTTTATTCGTGACAAGATCAAAGAGAATGTTGTATCTACAGGGCATATGAAATCAAACGATCAGTTGGCAGATCTTCTGACGAAAGCTTTAAATGAGACACGAGTTGAGTATCTTTGTAATAAGTTGGGCATGATCAATATATATGCTCCAACTTGAGGGGGAGTGTTAGAATCTCTTAGAATAAGGGATATATTTCCATATAATAAGGAAACATGTTTCCATAGAATATGGAATATGTTAGGAAAATGATTTGTATATATATAAACTTGTATATGTGTTTTAATTTTAAGGAATTCAAATTATTCTTCCTTCTCAGTTTACATTTTTGATAAACTCTCCTTTGCGTCCAATTAAGCCACCAACCTTCTGGGTAGGAACCAACACCCGGAAGACACTCTCCTCAGGCCATCCTGGCCATTTCTTCTCACCACTTCCAGCGACTGGCTCCTCAACGTGCCCCTCTCTTTGTTCATGCTCTGAATTCTCAGTTGGTTGCTCAGCATCAGATTCACTTAAATTTTGATCAACTTCAGCCATAGGGGTGCGACTGGCTTACTAGAAGGAAGCACGCGAGCATATTAGAAATTGGGGAAAGACTTGACTGAGATGAGTGGCAGAACAATCATATGCACTCCAATCATGGCTAGATCGCTGAACTACAAAAGCAACTGATTTTCACATCACGTTATAATTTTAAATCAATAACTATAGTCCTCTTTGAACATATGGCAAAGACTTAACTGGAATAGGTGGCAGAACAATCATATGCACACCAAGCATGGCTAGATCGCTGAACTAAAAAAGCAACTGATTCCCACATCAAGTGCTCATTTTAAATAAATAACAGAAGAAATACTCCCAAACTGAAATCCCCCATTATTTAATATGGTAAAAGAACTAACTAAGACAGCAATATAGGACAAACCCGAGAGCAAAATGAGAAAGGGAGTGAAGTAATTATAACACGGTAGAAGAATGGTGTGTCCAGGGAAAAAACTGTAACCAAGGAAACGCAGAAAGTTCAGCTTAATTCGATCTAAATGGTTTTCCAAAGTTCTAAGTAAAGTAGTACCAAAAGTCAAATTGAAATCAAACAGTCTCTTAATAGATTAGATCGAAATAGATACAATCACAGATCTATAATCTGGAAAATTGCGCGCTATTCAACAAGGGAACAAGTGCCAGAATATTAAAAATGTCCCCCAGCTGCTTAAACTTGCCTGGGTTAAGCGAGCGCCATACAAATGAAAATTTGATAGAAACTTTCGAGATCGAATGGCGGAATAACGGCTAAAATTCTAGGATTTGGGGATAGGAAGGAGGAGAAGGTAAGTGAACGTTGAGGTAAACTAGGGATGGGGTTGGCCGGTTTAGAGCAATGTCCCACGCGATATCCTTTGGATATAGACATATAGTATTTATACTTCGCACCTATTTTCTGTAACCTTATTTTTTTTAACTTTTTAGGGGGGACATACCTCTTGGGCTCTTGTCTTCACTCTCCATTTTCAAATTGAAGTCCCGCTAATTATTAGTTGGGCGCCAAAAATAATGCCGCTAATTTCTTAATCCTATCAGTCCACTCACCGTTCTCACTAGTCACCAATGGCGGCTAATTTCATATCAAATCTGGGAATAAAAAACAGAGTTTCAGTAGAGGGCCAATCCATATCATCTTTATCTGCGTAGGAAGAATTGGGGAAAGTACAGTCGGCTCAATACCAATGATCATTCTCAGTATGTGCAGCAGAGAAATAGTATGAACTGTGACAGATTAACAGTAGAACAATTATAACGTCACCCCTTATCTCATGGGTATCCAATGAAACAATTATACATGTTCTCTCTTGTTATCTCTATAATCGCAAAGAGCGCAAAAGAATTAGAATATTAACTACAACAGGTGCACATTATTGACAGGATTCTACACTATTCATCCTTTCTTGGCGTCAGCAACAGCTGCTTCTGGTGCAGTTTTAGCGGCAGAATTAGTTGCAGGAGCCATCAAATTGTCAAACTTCTCGGATTTTCCCAGTACAATTTCAATCTAAAAGGATCGATCAGAAGTTAATTACCAACAAAATCGCGATAAAAAATAAGACAAATACAGATGACTTTGATCCCACCTTAGCCTTGTGCATCAGACGACCTTTATTCTCGTCCTTAATGCCAACGGTAGATGTTGAAACTTCTGTTTCCATCCCATGACTAGTTAGTTAGCTACATTCATCATGTGTGTAACTCAAACATTGATAACATGCTAAGAAGAAAGAAATCTTACTCTTCTCAGTGGCGAGTCCATTATTCTTCAAGATCTCGGCAATTGTGACGACTGTCGCGATAGCTATACAGAAATATAAAAACTTAGTTCTAATATTCAAGCTGAATTCAAAGAATCAAAATTATGGAAATGAAAGAAGAAAAATCAAAAGAGCGGAATATATTGTTCGGTTTCGGTTTCAATTTCAGAATCACCAAGGAAAACTCTAACACCGATGATACACCAGCCATATGCCATAATTTTGGTTTAGCAACTACGAGTAAGAGGAACCAATGGCGGCAAACGGATTCAAATTTCCAGACTACGCAACTCTTTTGGTGGTGCTAATAGTCTATTCACAAACGTACGTGGAGATACTAATGGGAAAGAGAATTTACCACTCTTTTGCACAGCAGCATTAAGATGTTGACGTAATTTTTTTTTAAGAAAAATAATCAATCAAAAAATCATTCAACTGGGGTGCAAAAGAACAAGTAACTCCTTTTCCGATAGCATTATTTTAAGATTAAAGTAAATATGTGAGTGTGTGTTCCTTGTATGAAGATGAATATATCCCCTTGTACGGGCTACCAAAATACAATTTGTACATTACCTTTTAAAAGATGAAACGTCTAATATTAAAGGACAAACTAATGGTAAATAAATGTAAGATTCTGAGAAAGAAGTACCCATCCCCAATGCAGACAGCTCAACCTCATTGTGCTGCTGTATATACCTCTGCATCAAAGAAGAACCGTTTGGTCATTATACGCACATCCAGGAAATTATCTACCCCCATTCAATCATCCCTTTCAAGTATGCCATTTATTTACATTATTTACAACAAGAAAATCGCGAATCCCCCGCCCCATTCTACCCTCATTAGCACAAAAAACACACAATAAATAAATAAATAAAGATTAAGAGCGAGGGGAAACATATAAAACATCAAAATGCATTCGTTTCAGATCCAAGAATCGACCACAAGAAAAGGGGGGATCTACAAAGTTTAACCATCAGTACTCCACAGGTTCATAAGAACGCAATAGCTGTTTCCTAAAGTTGAACCAAAATAGCCGCGGTATTCACGACATTGAAAATATTGTTTCTCTTTCAATTCTCTACCGGTTTTCTAAAACTTTCGGCCTGTTATCAATCAGAAGCCAAGAAATGCGATTGAAAGAGTCCAGCACAAATCATTTCGAACAGCATACAAATAATGTTCCAAAAAACTCAGATTTCAGAACAAGATTCCTTTTCTACAGGAAATTCAAGCCTTCGTTTCTGAGGCCTTTGATGGGACCGCATTTCTTATACAATATACAAATCAAGATTAGACAAATCCTGAAGGGAAAGAGAAATAATGATAATAAAACAAAGATGAATGAATACCTTGGCGAGATTGACGTAAAAGAAAAGCGGTTTCTTGGTATTGGAAACCTGGATTCTATTCCTCTTCGAGTGTTCAGTGTCTCCATTTTCAGCGACGGTCGTGACGCTTTTCTTCTCGGGGGCTTCAGCGTTTCCATTGACGGCGACAGGCGTCACGTTCTGCTTGGGGGCTTCCGTGTTTCCATTTGCAGCAACGGTCGTCATTGTGATCGTCTAACACTTTCTTATTCTGTTGCTCTGATCTATATTGTACGGAATGCTCTGGAGCGGGAAAAGAAACGAAAGGCTCGATCGTTAAAGTAGGGAAAATCAGTTAGAGCCAGGTTTATATAGAACGTGACTCGTGGGATCCTAAAACCAGTGAGAAGTGGACACGTGGTGGAGTCTCATGGCAGGTGGACGCGGTAAAGTGTATTAGCAGTTGGGATTGAACCTAGTGAAAGGCCGTGTCCGTTAGGAGGAGAGAGAAACTCTGCGTGGTGGTTATTTTTTTGATTGGATTGACGAATATAACCCTCCTTCAATGGTTCTATCGGCCCAAGCCTCCAAATAAAAAGGCCAGACCCAGAGTAATGGGCCTGACCACCGAGATCCACCTCCATTTGTGTTTTCTCGCTGACAACGAGACCAAAAGGCCATTCTTTTTTTTTTTGGTGGGGGTGGGGATACAACGACCAAATAGCTCTGACCTCTGAGTGCAGGATTGATAATAAGAAGGATGAATTAGATAATGAAGAGTGATAATTAAATCAAGGATAAATAATTTGTGAAATAAACGATCGAAGATAACGTTCACAAAAAAGGATCCTGCAGATGTATGTGAGGCTAACAAACTAGTTTGCAATACTGAAGATTCAGCGACATACAGAGATATGGGTGTAGCTGAATCATTTGGTCGATCACAGTTAGAAAAGGGGATTGTGGTTTTATATTGTCATAAGGGTGAAAATAGGTCAGATCAGGTCAGGTTAGACTTAAGGTATTGGATGACCTGGGCTTAACCTTTGGCCTGTAACATACCTTTTTTTTAGCCTAAATCTGGCATGTGGCCTGTTAAAGAGGCATGTAATTAAAAAAATTAAATAGGCTAACAGGCCACATGCTTCACAACAGGCTTACTTCAAACAGGTCGAAAACAAACCCAATTACATAAATTAATTATCCACTTGAGATGGGATTTGGTAATGAGAATTATGGAATTTAGGGTTAGAATGTGAGGTGTGTGTGAATTTTTTAAAAAAATACTTTACAGGCTCAAGCCAGCCTGTAAGTAAGCCTGAGTCTAGTATTTTCATAAAAATAGGCTTTGAAGTAGGCCTAGGCTTAACCTTTTAGTCTGAAATGCCAAACCTAATCAGACCGAAAACAGATCAAGCCGCAGGCCCCTGACAAGTTGCCTAGTCTGTTTCCACCCTTAGTGATAGTAGTGGCTGGGAAGGAAGGAAAGGAAGTGATGCGCGCACACGCTGCTTTTTTATAATAACAATTCGTGCGTGTGTAGTAGTTGTGGACTGTTATTGTGCATGCTTCAGACTCTTTAGTTTTAATTTTAGTTTGAGGTGTTGGTGGCGTGGTCCAGCTATGTGAATCCCCATTGATTTGCAGCATCTCCTTCTAACTAATCTATTAATACGAGGGTCGGCAGAATGACGTGGTGGGTTCACACCACCACCAGATCACACGAAATTTGTTCTTTGTTTCGCTTTCCTTTGACATGTGGGGCTTCTGCTCTCCACACGTGCGCGTTCCAAATTTATTTCATTCTCCTCAACTAAAGGAGCTCGATCGACATGTGCCGCCGACAAATGAACACGCCAAATCTTTCCAATGATTATTTGTAATGACAAAAATCTTTAGGTTGCTCGCACACGTTGCCCTGCATCCCACGAATCCAAGTTCTATATAGTATTGGCCGTTCTGGTAGTATTTGACCATGCCTGCCACGAGATCATCAACGTAACCTCCCCTCAAAAACTTGTAAGCATTTCGTTACTTTGTTGTCGTCGAGACCCCCAAATCGAAAATGAAGGTTTTTTGTGGGGTTGGGGGGTGGGGGCCCATGTTAGGAACGTGATTACTTAATTGACGATAGAAAATTGAGAAAGCAGGCATAGTGGGATCCATGCCCTTGCAAATTTAATTATGAATTACTCATATCAACTTATCGGAAGATAATTGACCATTCATGGGCCAAGCCACCGGCATAGTCGTTGGGGACCATATATGTACTCAGAGTCGGTGCGATCACAAGAGATAAACAATGCCGAATTAGTGGACTATATGCCTCAAGCTTTCTTAGCCATCATTATTATCGTTTTAGACTGGAGATCATGTGGATAAGTAAATAACTTATGGGCTGATTGCTAAAGATGAAGTTCGGCGTGGGACTAAAGTGACACATACAGAACCACAGCCAGGCCCACGAACCAGTACAGTGAGCAGCTACTACAAGGAAACCATAATTAATGGGGAAGGTGGGTGAAAAAGGTAGAATCTTTTTTGACTTTGGGGGGTGCCTTGAAAGCAGCAGAATGTCGGATATTCAAAAGTGAAGGCCTCAAATGAAAGAGGTTGCGTCTGAATTCAAAACAAAGCCTAGGGTCTAAGTTAACATGATTACTTGCCCTGCCTTATCTTAATTTAATACTCGTGCTCCATAGTCTCCCAGATGACGCCAGCAATGTTAATTAACGGCAACGGCGTTTTTAAGCCAGCCGCATATTCTAACCAACTTCGCCTTATTAGCGCCTCATTTGCTGCTTTGGATAACGACGTGGCAAATATAGGCTTTAAAAACACTGGTAAAAAATAGATTGAATGCTTAAAATATAGTTGTTTGGTGTGAGTTTTAAATTGATGCTCCCTCCTCCGACTTCGTGGTTCGTAAGGTGAGCAATGGTGATTGGCATCCTTAAAATTATGAAAAATACATAACTTTCTAATTTTGTCCATTGTAGTAGTATTGAACATACTATATTTATAACCTATTTTTCTTAATTTTTTTCCAAGAATTTAAATGTTATTATTATATTGATTATATCATCCCTTAATACTTTTTACCAAAAAAAAAATATTGATATAACCCAGGGACATAGGAGATTCATGAAAGGCAGAGTATTTGCCTCCGTTGCGGTTTGAAATTCAAAAAAGCACTTAGCTTGTTTGGTTGAGAGAAGGGATGTGATAGGAGGAAAAATAAACCCCTCATCTTGTTTGGTTTGATATTTTGAAAGAGGGGGAAACAAAAATCTGCCCCTTTCTCCCATTCCCTCCTCTTATTTTAGTCTCCTCTAAATTAGGGTTTTTTTGGAGGGAGGCCAAATTTTGTAATCAAAATTTCCCCTTCTATTTTATGATATCCCATCTCCGCCCATTTGAAAAAATTAAAAGAAACACCACTTCTTCCCCCATGGCTTAAAAATCAAACCACACTGCGAATTGTGAAGCCGGTGGTAGTATTACCTATGTCGTCGGAGATTAAGCCCACCAATCGTCATCAACCCAAAGAATCGCTCAAACCACATTATCAATTCCCGATGCTAATTTCACCAGCAACCAGTCATCTTCTATTGGCGCTGGCATCCACGCCACCACCATCGACCTCTACAAAGAACGGTTGTTCTAACAATTGGCCTCCTAAGATTAACTTGATTATGGCGAAAGAGAACTTGCCTAGTTTAGGGAAATTGATGGTTTTGAATTATAATGTTACAGAGTTCTCATCTGATCTTGATTATACAGAGAAAGTTGCCGAGTTTTATTTTTTTGAAAGCTGGTTCTCAATGGCAAACATACCAACTTGGCATGAACAACAGTCAATTGTCTTTAAGATCTACTCTATCAATGGAAAATGAGAAGCTCGCTCGAGTTTCAAGTAGTCCAACTCTGAAAGCCCTTGATGGATCTCAAACAAAAGTGGCGAATTCCCAAGAGGAATCAACAATCTTTGAACAAACCCTAAGTGCCTGTTTGATTCATGGAATTGAAAGTAATGTAATAGAATGTAATGTAATATTGAGTGTAATGCAATAATGATTACATAATTTGTTTGGTTCGTCATTAGGGAAAGATGATGCGTATATATAAAAACATTTGGTTGAATTACATCAAACATGAGAATAATATAACAAGTGATAAAATTATCTCTTTCTACACATATAGTAATGTATACGTTGGGTTCATGACAATTTTTTTTCATTTCATGCAATGTACACGGTGGGTTCATAGTAATTTTTTAATATTTAATAGTAAAAATATTGTACAGTATATAAATTAAATTCATGTTAATTTTTTAATATTTAATGATAGGAATATTGTTTAATGAGATATTTTAATATTTTTTAATGGTGGAATATAATTTTTTAAATTTTTGAATGGGGGAATATTTCTTAAATTTCTATATTATTAATTATTTTTTTAATATTTAATGGTGGTAATTAAACTATTTAATATTTAACCGCATTTACGGGTAGACACTTTGGTCAATTTAAAAAATTATAATGACAATAGTGTCATTTTCACTGGATTACAGGATGTCTGTATCCTCATTCATCAGTTATAGTAATGTAATCTTGATTACATCATTTGATGTAATCAGGATTACAAAATGTAATCATTTTTACATTACATAAACCTAACCAAACATTGTAATTATATTATTATATTAGGATTACATGTAATCCCCTCTCATGTAATCGAACCAAACAAGAAGTAAGGAAAGTGGTATGAATGTGAACAGTGATCCCTTAGCTATTAATTCTTTTGGGCATACAATTCTTTAAAGTAGTGCGTGTGTGTTTTTTAAATTATGTGTCAATTATGCTGGCTAAAGTTTATGCATATATTATATTTTAAAGGGAAGCCATTACAATCATACCTATAGTTTAAACAAACAAAAAAAACTCAACATTGGCCAAAAAAAAAACTGAATAATTTTACTAAAACCACCCAAAAAATAATAAATCCATTGACAAAGTTAAGTTTTGTGATTCAAGAATAAAATTTATTAATTTAATTTTTTAAAATATATTATCACATCAATAAAAGATTAAAAAAACAATCATATCGGTTTTTATATACATATAAACAATAAGTTGATATGAGATTGAATTTTCATAAACCATGCAATTTAAGATAAGATGTAAACTAATTTATATAGGTAAAAAAAATATAACATAACATATAAGAGTAGAATGATAAATTAATTATTATCTTTCCTCTAATCCTTTTTTAAACCTAACAAATAATCATTAAACATACTTCTCCTTCCTTTTTATTTTATCAAATCAAATAAGGTAATCTCTATCCTTTCTTTTCATCTCCTCCCCCAAACCAATCAGACTAAAAGATGAGTAGAAGCGGAGGAAAAGGGGAAAAGCCAGTGAGCTACTGTGCTGCGACAAGCAAAGTGGGGAGTGAGGACAGAGAAGTTTTGAGGCCTGCGCCTCACTTTACAATTGCTGAAATCTTCAAATCTGCTTTGCCTTGCCCCTGCTGAAAGCCTGAACTCCTTCAAACACTCCCCAACATTTATCTATTTGCACTTTGCATGTTTACAGGCATAGCTCAACTTTTAAGTCTTAACTCATTATTATTTTCTGCAGCAACCTTTTTTTTTTTTAGTCAAAAACAGTATATAAATATGAATAAGGAGATACAGAACATATGATTTATCTTTGTTGGTTGATAAATTGGGAGAATGAAGCAGAATTGTTTTTAACATAATGTGAATATGTTTCACTGGTTTCCTAACTTCCTTTGTCAGATGATATTATTGTTCTTATATAGAGTAAGAAAAACGGGCCGAGCTCGTTGATTTAACCTATTTAAACCTGTTGAAGTCAAAGTCCGGACTTATGATTTAGAGCTTTCATAAAGAGTTGACCTTAAAAGGATTAGCGCTGGAAGGCTGCGGCCTTAAACGAGCCCACCTTGTAGGCTGCAGCCAGATCGTGCAAGCCCATCAATTTTTTTTAATTTTTATTAAATGACTATAAGTTGAGTTTTGCTTTAAAACTAATAATTTTTTAAAATTGGAAATTTTTTCAAATATAGTGTTACTATTTGATTTTTTTTAAAATGATTATATTGTTATAAAAAATTTAAGAGAAGCTTGTTAATAATACTATAATTAGTTAAAAGTCTGCTGATTGATTTTTTTAAAAAAAATAATTTCAATTTTTAAGAATATTTCATTTGGTTTTTAATATTTTTACAAAGAAATTTTTCCTTATAAAATATTGAAAGAATATTTTTTTTTTATTGATGTAAGGTAAACAAAAAGAATAATTTTTTAATTATATTTGAGGAGATCAAAATATTATGCAAAATATATCAAAAAGAAAAACTAATAACATGCAATGAAAAAAAAAAGAAGGTAAAGTCTCTATCTCATGAAGAATTTTGTTTTAAGGAAAATGGTCGCTTATTCTATTTAAAAAAGAATTTAATTCTTTAAAATATTTGTCTTAGATTGAAAATTTTAGTATTTTAATTTAATCTCATTAAAAAAATAAAAAAATTGTTCTTGAAGCCCTATGGGTAATTAGGCTGTGAGTAAACAGGCCAGACTTCAAAATAAAAATCTTTTATATGAGTTAGGTCTAAACTGACCGACCTTATTTTATCACCTATACTCTCACATATTAAAAAAATAAGTAAAGAACTCCCTCCACTATCCACTGCGAGAGCTTTGGTTACTACAACTAGAGGTGGTAATATGGGTTAGGACTACGGGCCGAGCCCGCCCAACCCGCAAATATGGGCGGTTTGGGTTATGAAAAATTGGGACCATTTGGGAGCGGTTCTTTTGGGCCCAAACCCATATGATCCCAACCCATGGCAGGTTGGACCATCGGGTTAGTGGGTTGGCCCATATTTATTTTATTTTTTTTATGTTGTGAATTCAAATGGATAAGGGTGAAGGGCCAAATAAGACCCAATCCAATTTCCGTAGCCTTATAGTTCTAGGTCATTTATCATTGTACATTGATACTTTGGGACTTAGGGTTGCGACTTGCGAGTTCGAGATGTGGTATTCATATACTCCTTGAGTCCTTATCTCCTCCTCTAAACCAAACAGACCAAAAATTTTAGTTTCTCTCTCTCTTCGTGGTCCGATAGTCCAATCTCGGATCCCTCGCTTAGTGCCTTAGTCCCTCGCTCTCTTCTTACTCAACTCAGCACCTCAGTCCTCTAAACCAAACAGAACAAGCCCGGCTCATTTTCCTTATCTTTCAAAGATAGCGTCTCATATTTTAAGCATTCCAATAGTTACAATGGCTAGTGAATCAGCTTGTATTATTGATTCATGAGTTCTCACAAAGCATATAAGTTCTCTTTTTTCCTAATAATGTTCAAGCCCTTATCTGTACGCGTAATTGGATGCTTAATTTCCCAGTGGAAAATGATATTGATGATGATAATATATTTATATTTATTTATTGTTATTTACTCCGTTATTTAAAATGAACATAATATTATCTTTCACTTTGTTTTATTATCTATGGTAGTGAGAGATTTACCTGTGGAAAAGTAAATTGATCGAGCTTAACAAAATCGTACAGCTGCACACGATACTTTAAATTCGAACACTATTAATATTAAATAATTATTAATTATTTTAAATTATACTTAATATTGATGGCTTTTGGATTTATGTTTCTTTTGTTATATGTAGACTTATGATTAATGTTTATTTTTTTAATAAATTTTTAATTTATTTATAGTTTACGTTTGTAGAAAAAATGATTTTAGTATATTGTGAAAAAAAAACTTCAAAAAAATATGGGTTGGGCGGGCCAACCCACTAACCCAGTGGTTATGGGTTTAGTCAACCCATATTAATACGATTTTTTTAGGCCTAAACCCATACGGTCCCAACCCACGACGGGTTAGCCCAAATCCGGTGAGTTGGACTATATTACCACTCTAGCCACAACCATCAACTGGAGCTCAAGCATGGAGTAATATCAAAATCAATCACTTTTTTATTTTAAGAATTAACGAATTTAACACCAACAAATAATTAATTGAAATGATAAATGACTTTCATTCACAAGGAAAGTAAATTGCAAGTTGAAGCTTCAACAAGCACACTTTAAATTCTGAAGTAAATACGATGTCATAAATATGACTTATAAATATGGATAAAAAGGAAAGGATAATCCATATAGTTTAATTTGAAGTCATGGAACGATATTTTTGAAAATATTTTATTAAACAAAATTGCCATGAAAAATTTGGTTAAATTGAAGAGGATGCTTTAAAACTCTGGATTAGATATTGGCCCATCAATGATCATTTTGCCAGGTTAATCATGGAGCCAATGTATGCGCAGAACTGAACTTCCATGCCTCCCTCGCCGGTGTTTTCTGTCCATTTTCTCTTCATTTCCAACTCTAACGTCACTCCGTTGAAATCTCCGTCTGTTTAACCCCGTCAATTCTTCGAGCCCCACGCAAGAGATAGTGAAAGAAGTGTCGACTTTTTTGAAAAATGGGTCCAGCTGTAAATTTGTGAGAGAATTACGTTAGGTTCCGTCTAAAAAATAAAAAATTCATCATATAAAATTGTTAATAAAAACCATAAACTTATCAATTCATGTAACGATACTGTTTTTTATTTTTTTTAAAGTGGGGCCTCAATATAATTCTTTCTAATTTTTTTTTAAAATATTGATAATATTTTCCAATTTTTTTAGGTTTAATATCTAAATATTTTAAAAGATAGTAATATTGTGACATATTATTAAAAAATTAAAATTAATTATTAAAAAATTGATATTTATTATTAACTTTTTAATAAAAAAGGATAATATTAATCTATTTTAATATTTTTAGAATAATATTAAACTAAATTTTTTTTCAAGATTACACTACTTGTTAATAAAATGTTTTAGACAAATTTATACCTTGCCCAAAAAAAGCACAAGTATCGCCGTTAAAAGTCACGGAAATTGTTCTATATAAACGTATCTACAATAACCACTGCCCACTGGTGCCAAACGAAAAGGGAAAATTTTTTTGTGAACCTCCCTAAAGACAAGGAATATCATTCAAACATATTTGCAACATTTCTATTTTGCACGTAGGGAAGCCCAATAGCGAGGGGGAGGAGGAGGAAGGCCTCGAGATCCTGTCAGATCGGAGCTTAACTGGAAGCGAAATTTTCACATTATTGACTGATTCTGGTGCGATTCCCGCTCTTTTTGTGTTGTTATAGTTAATCTTTGCAATGTTGTATAGATCTTTGATGTTGCTGCAGATATTCGTCTCATCGATGTATTATTGCTTTGAGGATCATTTGTTGTATTGACTTTCTTATTTGCTGTTTATTTTCCTCCTGGGGGCGCCCTTTGACAACGTTGCTTAGAAGAACTCAAGCCTATCCCGTCTTCTTTTTTATTTTTCTTACTGTAGCGTTAGCTTCAGGAAAAAGGATTTTGGCAATATCTGATCTTCATCATCTTCCACGGCTGTTCGATTTATCCGGGCAGCTGCCAAATACGAGCTATTTCCTTTTTATAACTGTAATACACGTGTGCTGGGTCAATTGAAAGAATTTAAATCTCCGGGTCTTTTACATATTCTTCGCGTTTAATATTTTGTATGCCTTCCAGATTTCCTGTATTTACGTCATTAGTTTGTTGCTGGTTTTGTTGGGTCCAGCTTAAGCCTTTCATCTTCTATTATGAGCAGTCATATTGACCGAAGCTTCTTCCGGAGCTTAAGAACCGTTTCCACCAATAATTCAATAGTGAATTTTGTTCTTTGTGTTAGCCCTTCTGTGATCCTATCTATTAATCAAACTGAACGAAAACAGTATCTCTGTTGAATTTATAATTCCCGATTTCTAGGACGTAAAATTGCCTTTACATGTGGTTCACTTATCTTTGGATCACGTCGAGCTTGCTCTTAAATGGTTGGGCGTCATACACGAAATTTGCGCGGGAGCTTCGAAATGATTCTGCAATAACTCTTAGACTTACCTAAAACTGGCCCAATCACCCATTTCTCCTTTTTTACGTGAAGTGTTTTCCCGAATCTTTTAGCCTGATCGGTATAGCACTTCTTGGCTTGGAGTCACAAGATCATGTAAAAGAATGATTAATTTATATGAGCAGGGGTTTGGCCATAATAACATTTCTTCTCAACTGTGGAGTCTCATGCATATATTTTAAACTTAATTGGGAAAAGAAATATTTCTTTACCATGTTATAGCAATTTGTCTTGCGCATCATTTCCTAAGTTATTTTTTTTCGTTTATAATTTTTTTTTTCATTTATTGAAGACAATTGTGATGCTGGTTTTTTTCCCTCTATCAAAGTTATGCGTCCATCTCATCTACTCTATAAATTGGCACATTGATATTTAATTTGCGATTTTAGATATTTTATATTCATTATGGTGCAATATTTCAGCATCATGGGGAGGGAAGTTACAGGGATGCATGTTGTGGAGAAGAGGTCAAATACTGTTCCAGTGGCCTCAAACGACAGGTCTAATGATAAATTGCACATTTCACCCAAAATTGCAGCAGTTAAGGTTGATACAAAGGATCGTGATGTAGAGGAAAGTGCTGGAGCTAATTCTCTGATTGAGAAAAGTCATGTAAAGAACAATGTTTTGGGAAATATAAGCACAAACCATGGTGCGGTCTTGCCTAAGGAGAAGAATGAGAAAAACGAAATACATGATATAAAAAAGTTAACCTCGCCAGCTACTAGATCCACTTCTGTGGGAGAAGAGCATACAAAACACTCAGATTCACAGTTATCCGATCTGGCTAATGAGAAGAATGACTCCAACTCTCAGTCTGTTGAAACTGGCGGTGTTTTGTCACCAAATGCTGACAATACTCGTTCCCCTAGCTCAACAAAGAATTCACAGGTATTAAAAAATTGAAGATTGCAATTTCTGGTCAATTGAACATGTAGAGTTGTTACCAGTTGCATAGTGACAATGACGCAGCTTTTTATTTTTACCAAAGACAATGACACAGCTGGGATCTTATTCTTGACGACTTTTTTAATATGTGTGTTTGTGATTCATGTTTCAGTGAGCGAGCTTTTGTTTCTGAGATGATTTCAATATTTAAACATATCGGTCTGATACAAGTACCCTTTAATGCCACACAATTGATATTCCATTATTTACAGAATTGGTGGCATTCATACGTGAATTATGCTTAATTACTATTGGAAGCTTATATACCATGCCTAATAAATGTAAGCAGCCACTAATTATGATTGAATCTGCTAGAAGCCTTTGAAATGGCGTCAACCCATAAAAAAGCGATTGTCTCCAAACGTTGCTAATTTGCTGGTGGCAACAGGTTTCCCTGTTGATACGGATACAGTTTGAGTTGGTGGGGGCATATTTCACACATATTGCTATTTGTGTATACATGCTTCTGAAAATAATAAAAAAAATCATCAGATTACTGATCTGCAAAATCTTCTGATTTGGTTTTCAGCCTAATTCACCTCTTACATCAAGAAAGCTCTTGCAATCCGAAGATAACAAGCACCATGACGAAGAAGATAATTGGTCTGTAGCTTCCTCGTATCCTCTAGAATTTTATCAGTTTTATGGTTTTAATCTGAAAAGAGCTAGTTCTAGGTGTTTAAAATAAACATTGGAATTATAGATTTGGCCTGCACCCAGATGGTGTTAAACCCCCCCAAAAAAAAACAACCAAGAAGGAAAGAGATGTATTTATTAACATGTCAATCAGTCAGTCATTTGTTCCTTTAACCATTTATTTTAGTGCTACCTCTGGGCGCACTACCAGATCTAAGGTAACTGTGGGCACAGCCCCTACATTTAGAAGCTCAGATCGGGCGGAGAAAAGGAAGGAGGTATTGTTTTACCGAACTGTCAACTCTGATGTATATTCTGCTTGAGTGGTTGATATTATAGATTGAGTTGAAGAGGTGGTTTTGGTTCTTATCTTCGCTTTGATTGATTCATCCAGTTTTATATGAAGTTAGAGGAAAAACATCGAGCTCTCGAAGAAGAAAGAAGCCAGTATGAAGCAAGGCAGAGGGTACAATAAATTTTTCTCTGACTATCATTTGCAGCGCAACTCATTTGGTTTAATACTTTTCCTTTCATTTTGTCTTCTCCCGGGCAGAAACATCCATCAACTCTTCAATTACCCTAGGATATACCATGTATATCGGTTATCCTTAGGTCACTAAATGCACATGGAACTGATGAAATGACTTATTTACTGTTTTATTTGATAATATACCTCATAGGAAGAGAGAGAAGCAGCCATCAAGCAATTAAGAAAGTCCCTGGTGATTAAAGCAAATCCGGTACCAAGTTTCTACTATGAGGGGCCTCCGCCAAAGGCTGAACTGAAAAAGGTATTCTTCCTCTTTTTTCACGTGTTCTTTCCTAGTTCCCAAAGAATCTGGATGAAGATGACACTAGGCCCTATGGCCATTGGATGCTGACTTCTAATTTACTTGTGCTTTCATGAAGGACATTACATTGTTTCCTTCTTGTGTATAACGTTGCTTTTAGTTATTTTCAATTAGAAGGATGATAATTTTAATTGGTGAACGACCAAATAATCTTAATTTTCCTCCAATACAGCTGCCACTGACTCGACCCGTATCACCAAAGCTAAACCGGAGGAAGAGTTGTGGTGATGCTGTTACCTCATCTCTGGAAGTTTGTAGTCGTGCACAGCGTCACAGCATTGGTAGCTTCAAACAGGGATTGAATGGCACTCCTGTGACTAAAAAAAGCAAGGAGCAGGTCATTGGACGTAACAGCACTGGCAGTTGCAAAACCAAGGAACGACCAAAACTGGGCAAGGAAAGGAAAGCTACTCCTCCTAAAATCTCTTCGGACGAGACGAATGCGGATATATCTGTCCAGTCATGAGCTTCCAACAAGTCTTATACTGACCTCCAGTTGAGAGGAAAATAGCCTTCATGTGGGATTGTTTACACAAGAGATGAACCTATTTTCTTTCATCCGGACTGACCTGACTTGTTAAAACCGTTTATGCTAACTTGAGTTGTATATGTTTTGGAAGTTATATTGGTGCGTCTCATGTATGTAAAGATAGCGTTATGATTTCTAATACGGGACTAAATGTGTGATATTCCGCAGTCTGCTCAACCTTTCCCGCTAGTGAGAGGATAATTCTATATGAGCAAATATCATATTTCTTTCTCCAGGACTTCTATCAAGGGATGCTATACAGTGATTTAGCGACGTGTGTCTCTTGCCCTATTTGATGTACAAAAAGGGAGCTGAATTGGCCGTTTTGGTCTACATATATACTGTGGATATTTCTAAACGAGTCAATGCTTTATAGGGTTGATATATCTCTGGTAATATTCGTATGGTCGAAAGTTGGTGAAAACTTCTCAAGTAAATTCTTGTGTCAAATCAAATTATAAGCGTAGATCATCAGACAAGCTGGAGACTTGTGCCAGACGGTAAAAAATTTTAAGATTGAGATGGGCAATGGACAGTAAGTCAAATCAAGTATGAAGGAATCAAAACCCGCTTTCACTCGAATGGTAATAAGTTGTCTCAATAGTCTATTGCCATCATGGCACGAATCAAAATGCATTCTTTAGTTAATTCTTGTGAGCTGTAATTAGATGACTGGAGCGAACTCTTGTCTTTTTCCATTACATTTGGCAAGTCATTGATGGTTACATCACTGGGATACAAAAGTATTCAACTGAAGATTCTGCCGAAGATCCACACCTAACAGATATGTACACCCAGGAAGGGGTATGGGCAGTAGTTGAAATTCCTCACGCATATAGTGAGCTTCCTTGCCTAAATAATCCTCACACCTGATGGCTTCTCTTGACGTGGAGCGCAACTCAACCTCCCACTCTGAGAATAATAAGTTTCTGGCTTGGGCAATTTTGAACTACAATGGATGATTCAGTCCCCCACCTCTCATGATCAAATTGAACGTCTCTAAAGAATCAATGCATGCAATAATTTTAGTCAGGCCATGTTGGCGACACAATTGAAGGCCTGTTATCAGAGCTAATAATTCTGCAGTAGACGGTGTTACTAAACCCATTTTCTTTTGGAACCCAATTTCCGGATGAATCCCTGACTAATCCTCCACATGCTCCCGTACGCTGAGTTTACTGACCCATCTATATCCATCTGCCGGTGGTGGTCGCCATTTGTCCTCTTCTGCCATTTTATATTTAAAAATCTGATGCTTGTAATTCCCCTGTGCAGTGGACTTCATTAACGGGTATAGTCCACTATGAATGATTTCCTTCACAGTACCCCGGACCCCCTCCATGATTCCTTTGCACCGGTTTTTCCATAACCTCCAGCAAAAGATAGCAAAAACTGTGGCCCCGGCCAGAACTCTTATCTTTTAAGTAATATGTGAATTGAACTGTGTTCTTAAAATTTTTGGAAAAATATTGTAAATTTAAACTATTTCAGTATGAGAATGAAAAATGGAAAATTAAGGAAAGTCCTCTATTAAAATTTTTATCAGCAGAAGGATTTAAAACATATCAGTACTCGTTGAACATTTAATATTTTCTGTTTACAAAAATTTATTAGGTTTTTGTCACTGATGAGTGCCCGTTAAAAGAAACTACTCCGTCGGTTTCTGTTTATAAGAAACAACTCCTACACATATCTGGTTTTTTTACATAACAAACATTTAGAGAATATTTTATTTTTTATTTTCACAATTTTCCTTTATTTAATTACTCTGTTTAATGACAATATAATAAATTTTTATAACCCTAGAGATCTATTACTTGTACCATATTTATTTTCTTATTCTCTATTTTCTATGACACTCCTTATTATAATAATTTATTTATTCTCTCTCTTATTTTCTGTGTCATCATAAATAAGAGTATTTTAGTAAAAAAAAAAGAGATTATAATTTTAACATATTTATTATTCTTAACTAACGTTTTGAATTACAAAATTCAGTTGAATGTTTTTTATAATAAGAAACGTAGAGGTAATAAATAAGCAATTTTTCTTGTATCAAAAGAATGCAGTAAAGGATTAAAGGCTACCACTCAATACTTATAGATAAATCACTTGTATCCAAAAAATTATATTCAAAATATAAATTTTGTAGGACATTAAATAGTGTTTTACCAATTTTACCCCTGTTGATTATTGACTGAGAAAACGAAAAGATAAGGGTGTAAATGCAAAGTAATAAAAAGACAAGAAAGAAAAAATGCACTATTTCATAAATAAGGATAAATATAAAAAAAATTCATTCATTTAACATTTTTTTTATTTATCATATCTTGTTATTAACGATGAAAAAAAAAAAGATTGTCAATTAACGAACTGATTTTTTTTTAATAGAATTATTGTACTGATTTTTCTGACCTCCATGGCTCCATTGAACGTCCTCGCTCTCGGCGGTCTCTGCGTAGTATTTTATCCGCTATGACCACCCCATTTACCTGACCTTCTCTTGCCCGCCAAAAATCATGGTCCCTTCTTACTCATATTCCTCTTCCCTTGCTTTTCAACCATTCAAGGCCCCCCAATCACCCATTTCCTTCTCATTCGCGCGGTTCAGAATTCTTACCTGTACTTCCAAAGTGGACGCTCCGAAACCGAAGCCTAAACTCACCCCGGATAAGCAAAAGGCTAGCACAAAAAGCCGCAGAAAATCTTCTTATGGCACATCGAGAAGGTCAATTCTCAAGAAAACATTTAACCAAGAGCAAGTGAACTTCACTGCCCCAGTCTCAGATGATCCAGTTGTTGGCATAATCGGAGGTGGCATGTCGGGAATCATTTGCGCCATGTATTTGGAGAAGCGTGGTGTACGGTCCACTGTATTCGACACGGTTAGTGTTTCTTTTTATTTGCATTCTGCTTTCTGGTCAGTAGTTGTCTCGTCGGGGAGCCCCGAGTTGTGTTAGGAGTTATTACAGAGTTAAAACATAATAGTTAACCTAGTTTTTCTATGGTCCTGTCCCCAAATATATGTCAAAGGTCGAATTATATATTACTACTACATTGATTTCTGCATCTTCCATTTCAACCCTCATGAGTACCGTATCACAATCAATGAGTGCATTAGTCAAGGAATCCAAGAAAAGAAAATTGCAATAGAAGCATTGAAGTCTTCCCCTGCAGCAAGAAAAAGGAAAAGTGAATAAACAGTTTTGGGAATTAACCATTTGTTTCTGCATATTGTTTATAGGGTATTCATGGTCTGGGAGGAAGAATGGGAACCCGAGTTATTGATCCGCAGCCTTTGATATTTGACCACGCAGCCCAATTCTTTACGGTAAATGATCCTCGGCTTAGTGAGCTACTTGATGATTGGTTGGAGAAGGGTCTGGTCCAAGAGTGGCAGGGTACAATCGGAGAACTTCATAATGGTGGTCATTTTATTCCATTCCCACCATCTCCTTCAAGATATATAGGCACAAATGGAATGCGGCCACTTGCTCATTCATTACTGTCTGAGGTGATTAAATATTCAATCAAAATATCTGATGAAGTAAAATACATTGTTGAGGCCAACGTGCTTCTGCTTCCAAGGCATGGGGGAAGTTGTGATGAGATAACTGGCCACTTCTAAATATAACTGTTAAATTTACTAACTTTTTACTAGGAAATGACATTTTTTGTTCCGAAGAAAATAATCTATTCCATACAATAGTCAGTGAACCCGTTTACTGGTTCAAAGCCTCTTTGCTTCTATTTCATTGTCATCCCTGATAAGATTCTGACTTTCAGCGCAGACTAACATGGTTAGTGTGGTGAGACCTTGCTGGATCAGTAAACTCGAGCCATTCAATGGGATGTGGCACTTGAGTGAGAATGGGAAGCCTTGCGGGAAGTTTGATGCTATTGTTATTGCACACAATGGTAACTTTATGTCCATCTTGAGCTCCCTCTGTGTGGCAACGGTGTCTTCTGTGCTGGATGTTTGGGTTCCAGAATTGCCACATGGATATTTTTTGGGGGAGAGATTTTGACTTGTAGCTTGAGTTAGTCGACTCATCCATTTATGGCAATTCTTTCCTTCTCCTTTTTACTTGCAGGAAAATGTGCAAATCGCTTGCTTATGTCATCAGGACTGCCACTAGTTGCAAAGCAAATGAAGGTAAAACCCAAACACATTCCTCGTTCATTTGATTTTATATGTTTGTAAATCTCTCACTTCTTCTACTGGTAGGCGCACAGCTACATTATTTTCATACTCTTTCTTGTTTTTGTTGTCTGTTATGCTAGAGGTTAGAGTTGAGTTCAATATGGGCCCTTCTAGCAGCATTTGATGATCCCCTTCCTCTCCCAGGCAGCACAGCTGCAATACCTTTTGAAGGGGCATTTGTGAAAGGAGTTGATTCTCTTTCATGGATGGGCAATAATACCAAAAAATTACTGAAGTCCCAAAGTGGTGGTCCTCACTGTTGGACCTTTTTTAGCACTGCTGCTTATGGAAAGCAAAACAAGGTTCCACAGGTTTGTAGACAAGATGACTATTCTATATTTTTTCTTATGCTGACTTCAATGGTGAGATCACGTTTAGGCTTCTGTTTGGTGTGATTAGGCATAGGAAGTAACGATATTATATTGTATTACACTATTACTGTACTTATTTATGTGGGTAAAAGGACTTGACTTCTTCATTTACTTAAACCTAAGTATTGTTATGCACTGACCAGGACTCTTCATAAATGTCTTGCTTGCACTCCTTTGACTTTTTTTGGGCCACGTTTTAAATCTTAATTCCATCAATTACTGTGTTTATCAGGAAAATATCCCTACGGCAACTGCAACGAAGGTAAAGGCAGGCATGCTAGAGGGTGTTGAGGCTGCTCTTGGATTATCAAGAGGATCTCTTCAAAAGCCATTCTATACCAGGCTCCAATTATGGTAAGAATCTTTTTTCTTTTTTCTGCCATTAATTATGGTAAGAATCCAATCTTTAAGTTTGATTGCTTTGACAATGTCGTACCATCATTATGACGAAGCTGGAATTTAAAAGAAAAAATTCCCGGGTGAGTATAATTTCGTCTTGATGTGTTACAATTAGCTTTGACTTACAGCAATCCTTTAGAAGAGCATGGATCACTTGATTGCAATTATCAGATATTTGCCCTTCTAAATACTTGTGCTAGTCTCTAAAATGACACACATGGATGCATGCATACATATTATTTATATGTAGCTTTGATGCTTGTTTTTGCCTCGGTGAACGTTGGTTCAATCAGTATTTTTAATACCCATTTTACTTCTATTGCATTCGATGTTACGTTGGGATAGAATGTCGTCATGCACCCATTTCTGATGTACTTGCTCGCCTCCACACCTCAGTCTAAATCATAGCTTAAACAAAAACTAAATTATTTATCATGCTATGTTTCAGAGCTTGTATAATATTAGATCGGCTTCAGGAGCATCATTTGAAGAGGATGAATCAATATCAGTGTTTCATGTTCAATTATAAATGGAATCGTACCTTTGCATCAAGCCCAAGATGAAGTGCATTGCTTATACACATTGGTGATATGTTGATTATATTGATCCTGATATTGATTCCTGACTTGCAGGGGTGCAGGTCTTCCAACAAATACACCTGGGATTCCCTGCATCTTTGATCCTTATGGAAGAGCTGGTGTATGTGGTGATTGGCTAGTCGGTTCAAGTGTAGAGGCAGCAGCGTTAAGTGGGATGGCTATGGCCAACCATGTATTGTCACTCCAAACCTTGGTCAATTTTATTTAAGCAACTGATCGTAAACTAATGGTTATGCTTATTGCTTGAAACAGATTGCAGACTATTTCCAACATGACGGAGTTCATCCATCAGAGTTTGCTATCGGTTTGGAGCAAGAATTTCAGCCGCTGCTGGGTCATGATATTGGACAATTCCCGGGCTTGGAGCCACAAGATAGGACGAACGAGATTGAGATGTACCAACTTGTAAAGTAGAACATTGCTTCGATTGCTACTTTTTTTTTAAAAAAAAAAATTATGATTACTGATTTACTCCATATCGACTAGAAAACAAAGAATTTGAATTTGTTGGCAATAGAACTGCAAATGGAAACATTTTTTCATTAGCAAGTAAATAAACTATACTCCTTTCCATTCTACAAAGGAATTTACAGACACAAACATTGAACTCATGCCCTACCAAACAAACGCTTACTACTTCTACTTCTTAGTTTTCTTGACAACCTCCTTTTTGGTTGGCGATTTCACACTCTTGGGTTTCTTCACACTCTTCGCCGCCTTGGCTACCCTCTTCCCCAGCGAGGTCCTGGCCGATGTCTTAGCCGGCTTCGAAGTCGCTTTCGCACTTCGTGAAGCAGTTGGCTTGGATTTAGGTTTGGAAACGGCTTTAGGCTTGGCAGCTACTCTTGGCTTAGTAGCGGGCTTCGTCTGAGACTTAGGTACGGCCTTGACGGATGATTTCGGGGGCTTCGCAGCTGCAGGAGCCGGCTTTTTGGGTGCAAGCTTGAAGGAGTTCTTGACTTTGACGAGCTTACCAGCGGCAACCGACTTCTTCAAATTGTTCAGCAAAAGCTTCTTGAAAGTGGGGGGCAAATGTTTGTGCTTGTCCTCGATAAACTTGGTAATGGCATACTGACTTGAACCGGTCCTCTCCTTGAGATTCACGATCGCATCAGTGATCATCTACCAACCCAGCAAAAGCATATTATCAATTATCAAGCTGGAGACGAATTATCCGAAAGGCAAAAATAAAACAAAGGAAGATTAAAAAGAATACCTCAGCGAAAGGAGGGTGCGAAGGCGAGGATTTGGGTTTACTCGCTACTGCGGATTTCTTGGGCTTACGCTGAGCAGCAGTGGTCATGATGAGGATCTTGATAACTGCTACGCATATGGTGGAGGATTCTTAGCGCAGGCCAATTTATAAGGGGTGGGGGAATATATTTGCGAAGCGCTGATTGGTGGAAAACGCAGTCGCCCGGATCCGAATGCCCTTTCGGTTGATGTTTAAATATGATCCGTTGGATCTAGACTTATCTACGGTGTAGGATTTATGCCCTGACAAAGATTCGAACTGGTGATAGTATGCATGTACGGAGGTGTGTTTCAACTCGCGTGACCTGGCGGATAATTCTGCAATTTCAGTATATCACACGTTCGCTGAGGACATGGCGTGTATTTTAACACAAATGGAATAGATCATGGGTGTGTTTGAATGAGCGGTGAAAAAATGGTTTATTTAAAAAGTGGCTTTAAATAAAAGTTAGATTGAGTAATTGATTTATGTTTATATTATCGATTGAATAAGTGTTTTTTATAAAAATGAAGGGTATTTGGTTTGACTTTTGTGATATTTAAGAGAAAAAATTGTAAAATTTATGAAAATTGAAGAAATTATACTTGAAAATTTGACAATGGTAAAATATATAATTAAATTACAATAAAAATGTAAATAAATTAAAAATAATGTAAATAAATTAGAAATGATACAAAATTTAAGTATTTGATACAGTAAAAGATAATAGAGCTAATTTGTCCTAAGGTCCTGTACAATTAGGTCTCTGATGGTGTTACGAACGTTTTAATTTTGTTTCAACTTAATCAAAGTTCTTATTAAAGTGCATGAGGCAGCTAGTTTTTTACATATCAATTATTATATAAATTTTTATTTTCTAAAAATTCCAATTAAATACTTTCATGAACCTGTATGACGACAGTGCAGAAAGATCAAGGGAGAAAAATGACGAAAACCACTTTGATCTATCTACTACTTATATCAGTGTTCATTTTAGAATAATCAATACAGAGTAAAAACAAAAAAAAAATAACATTGCACAGTAATAAATTCCTTAAGCTCCAGCAATAAGCTCCTGGCAATGGCTTTTAGTATAAGTTCATTTTCTTCCATTAAGCTAAGTCACCCAAACGTGCAACCAAACACTATAAAATTTTTATACAGTGGCAATTAGGCTTATCTCTAATCTAATCGGACTTTGGGGGTGGAACACCCAAACAAACACACCCTATGTATTAGTTTTAACACTAAAATTAATAATATTTTTATGTTATATCAACAACAATATTTTAAAGGGAAAATTGGGGATATCCCCATTTGAGAAATTAATTTGAAAATAGGACCTAAAAAAAAACTCTTGAAATCATTTGAAAGAAATAAGTAATCATTTAAAATGCCGCTTTATCCTTAATGAAATAAGGATTTACCTGTTTTTTCACTCAAAAGTTCCCTTAATATCATCCACTCTCTCAGCATATCCTTCGTCCTTTCAACTTCACAAACTCCGTATCCCCCTCAGTAAATTCCAATGATGCATGATGTGACTTCGACAACCAATAACAACAACCTCCAATTTGAAAACACCACATCAGATCTAACAACCTCGCTTGCTGTCGCTCCACCTGCCTTCCTCACTCCCCCCCTAATTTCTTTGATCTTTGATGATGCTGCTTTCTCCCTATTGGTCTTCTTAACTTGGTTAAAAATAAAAATTAAATTTTAAAAAAAATGTGAATCACGAATTGCAATTGATATTTTTCAAATTATAATTGAGTATTCATGATATGTAAATTAAGTTAAAATGCAAGTGATATTCTACAAATTGCAAATGACCTTCCATAATGTGAAAATTAAGATATAGTGCATATTCAAATGTTATTCCACGAATTGCAAATGACTTATCGTAATATGAAAAGTAAGTTAATTACAAATACAAATGGCATTCCACAAATTATAACTGAGTTTCCGTGGTGTACAGTTTTATTATTTTCTCCATATATCTATTTCTCGATACCCAGTATCAATGGCCATTTAACTTTTTTAAATAGGAACTTTTAGCCAATTTTTCTTATTTTAATTCCGCATTCATATTAAAACTTCCTGTAATCCTAAAAAACTATGACGGTGGTTATAATGGGGATGAGGAAACAAAAAGTTCTGACTATATGTGTGTGTTTGGGGAAATTCAAAATCATGGTTTTAAAAGTTATTTTTTGTAAATTGAGATAAAACTCCTCTCACATAAACTATTATCCAGAAGTTAATCCAAACACACGATGTCTATAACAATCATAGGCTGGCCAAAGAAAGAAGGCTATGCGTAATTATGGGCACATTACGCATTAATACCTGCTAATAAACTACTATAAACTAGTATATATTAATCAAATTTTTTATATATTTAGATGCGCTGTCCGGCGACATAAGGAGTGACGGCTGGCATGAAAGGCAACACAAATGACCGTAACAGAGTCTCTATGGACCGGAATGGCATGGCTTCCTCAAATGGCCTGGAATATCGTGTTCATCGCCCCGTAGGATTGACGATTGGTGAGAAGATGGCCGATGAACTATCGCCCGAATCTTGGCTTGTCTCTTGCTCACTTGTATGGCTAAGCTTTCCCTCCTCGTTGTCTATCAAGCTCACTTCCTGAAACTCACTTTCCTCCCCTTTTGAAGAGTTATTCAACCCTTTAGTGTTTTCTTGGAGGTTAAGTGCAAGTTCCAGATTCCAACACAGATCGTTCATTGAGGGTCGGGCAAGTCCATGATCACCCAAACACTTCTCTGCCGTGTCTGCGAACTTCCTCAAACTTTCTGGATTGATCTTTCCTTTCAGATAAGGGTCTATAATGTCCTCCAGCGTCCCGTTTCTTTTGCACCGCAGGGCCCAATCCGCAAGAGACACTTGTTCCTTTGCAAGGTTGGCATTCAACACAGGCCTCGCACATAGAACCTCGAACAAGACCACCCCAAATGAATACACATCAGACTTCTCAGTCAACTGTTGTCTCCTAAAATATTCAGGGTCCAAATATCCAAAGCTTCCCTTCACAACCGTGCTCACATGCCCATTTTTCATCTCCGGACCTGTTTTTGATAACCCAAAATCCGAAACCTTGGCCGTCCAATTTTCATCCAATAGAATGTTGGTTGACTTGACATCTCTGTGAATGATGGTGTATTGGGCCCCAGTGTGAAGGTAGTGAAGCCCTCTTGCGGCTCCAATGCAAATCTCCAACCTCTGCTTCCACGACAAAGTAGACAGAGATTTGTTGCCCTTGTAGAGATGCTCCCTCAGGGTGCCACGTGCCATGTAGTCATAAACCAGGCACATCTCATTCTGCTCCTCACAGAACCCAATCAAGGACACCAAATGCCTGTGTCTTAGCTTTGAAAGCATCTCAATTTCAGTTTGGAACTCATTCACTCCTTGTTCTGACTGTGGATTCGACCTCTTGATGGCCACTTTCACCCCGTTATCTATAACACCCTTATAAACCTTCCCAAACCCTCCAACCCCAATAACATTAGACTCGTCAAAATTCTTGGTCGCTTGCTTGATCTCTTGCAGGGAAAAATAGCGACACAGACCTTGAGCCATTGCTGATATGTTGCTACCAGCATAGCTTTTCCCTGACAATGTGGATTTGCTGCCACTTGAAGGGGAATTCCCGTAGATTGGTAGCCATGATGTGTGTGAATTTGATCCCGGCGCTCTCTTCTTCTTCTGGTACATAACAATGCATATTGCAGCTAAGCATGCAACTCCCACAGCTCCTCCCGCACCTAACAAAACAGTTTTTTTGTGACTTCCTTTGGTTGTTGTGTTAAATGTCTCCGATTGTTGCTCACTCTTCATGAGCATATCTGACGGTTGAGGATTTGGCCCAGCCAAGGTTGTGTCATTGATCTTGAATATCTCTATCCCATTCAGTATTGCATCATAGTACTCTGGCTTTGTTTTGGTCGATGGATGCAGAGCAATCCATAATTGCTCGTTGCTATGCCCATCTTGCACAATCACCACATAATCTTTGTACGTTGGCACCCCTTTTCCCCCTGACCATGCTATTACGTCTGCTTCAGCCTGTGCCGTTTGATTGTTCAAGTAGATGTCGAAAACTATCTCGTTCACTCTGTAATCATAGTAGTCACAGAAGTGAAACCTCACAAGGTACATGAAATTTGGATCAATTTGGAATGTCCAGGTGAGGTTATATCCCATGTTCACGTTCTGATCGTTCCCCATGGATCTCGATGTAGAGTAGACAGTGGGAGGGGCAATGTAATGTGGCATAGTTCGGTAGTCGATAGTGACATTATCGTCAGCTTCGTTAGTGACACCAATTGATGCACCATATAAATAAGGCGTGTCATCGTACCATGCCCTGGTAAGATTAGAATCCTGGAGTGGGGATATATATTGCCCACCCACATTGAGCCTAAACATTGTCTGCAAATTCAAGCTTTTAGTATCAACGCTTTGCTCGGAAAACCCAACTAGTGTGGCTGAATCAAACAAATCTGGCATTTCAATCACCTCAATCCCGTTAACAAAAGCAAAAGTTTGATCGCACTTGTCTGATGGCTTAAAAGTAACCTGGAAGAAATAATTATAATAATTAGACACGCATCATCTCGTATATAAAATCTAAATATGCATGTTGATCATATACCAAAAAATTAAACTCTTTTTTTTAGTCTTCACATGAATTGAATTTTTTACTTAGGTCACGAATTTAAGAAAATGCAACAATATTAATTACCGTGAGAGTATCCGAGTTCAAAGGGGCAAGGGAATACTCTCTGATAATGTAAGCTTGAGACAAGGCCAGACAAGTAATAGAAGCACTGAAGTTGCTCAAAAGCGTAACTCCGTTGGCCGTCACGGAGAAATATGAGTTGCTGGGATCATAGGAACCATAAACGGAGGAATAAAAGTGGAGGCGAAGCCAATAACGCCTGTCAGGTTGAACTGGGAATTTATACATTGCCTCTGAGGTGAAAACTCGTGCCCACATGTATGGAATCTCAGATATGAGCGAAGGGTCTTGGTACGATGCTCTATATGTCTTGGAATTACCTCCCGACAAGTACCTAGCATCGGCCTCCCATTGCCTTCCGTCGGCATCTTTGCCGCCACCGTCGGCCAGCCCGCAACCCAAGATCAACGGCCCTCCGGCGCCCTTAGCCCATGCCTCTCGGGTTTTCAGGAAGACACATATGCACACGAGCCATAGCAACACACTTTTCTTGCTATGCATGATGGAAGGTAATCACGAGTTTTCTTTTTTTGGTTTTTGATGCACAGACAAAAAGAAGAAAATGGCTTCTTGGAGGTCTAAGCCATGTTTGATCATAAGATGGGTTTTGAAGAACTCTCACCTGGATGGAGGAACCAAACCAGGCAAGAGCAGAGGATGAACTCGTGGTTTATTTTGTTTCTTAGAAACTCGATGGCATCGTGGGTTTTTCTCTTCCCTTGTTGTTGGTGCCAAACACGAAAGAAGGTTGTTGGAAACCGATGATTGGGAGAGAGCACCGTGATCAAATGAATGTAATTGGTTGCCATGAGATTAGAATTTGAAACGGGGCCCTAAATTTAGGTTGAATTTTTCTGGACAACATGTGGACTTACTCATCGTTTGTTCTAATAACATGACTGATCTGTACATACACTTACTTTCGATTCCCGACCCATGCACAAACAACAAAAAGAGTGCCTCTTCGTCTGTCTCTCAACAGGGTGCTTGTTAATCAGTTGCCATCTCTAGTCAAAGTAAAATAAAATATTCATTTTTTAAATATTTTCATTGAAGAATAACAGGAACCTATTTTCAAGGGGCCGGCCATATGTGACCTTAAAATTAATATCTTGTTTAGTAAAGAAGTGTGAAAAATTGAGAAATTCTCAACACACAGTTTATTGGAAATGTTAGAAGAATAGAAAAGTTGATAGAAATAAAAGTGTTGGTGGTTCTACTTTTGCTATATTTAGGAGGGGGAGGGCGTGCGGGAAGAATGTGTCTTTGGGAGGGGATGGATGAAATGTAGAGAGGGAAAATGGGGGATGGATTGAGAGGAGGAGGACATTTTAACCAAAAGTAGGAGGCAGGCATAAAAAAAAACGCAGACGTTAGAAATGAATGGTGGGGAGGGGGATAATAAGGGCGTTGCGCGTGGTATTTATGCAGAGAGGTAGCGAGGCTGGTAATTGGCGAGGCATTATTGAGCCCACCCCGTTCCTCCGCGTGCTAGATCAGCGAGGTGGCTATAATCGCTGCCTCCGATGAATAAACCGACGGTAGAGGAGGGAATGGCGCACTCGGAGGAGGAACAACATGCGAAGCAGATGACGACGCCGCCGGCAACACCGCTGTGGAAGAAGAGGAAGGGGATGTCGAAGCCCTTGTCACTGAACGATATATCGAGAGAGATTGAATGGGAGAGAAGGCGAACGAGGTCGGAGCGAAGGGCGGCGAAGAGCCATGACTCGTACGATCATGTGACGGACGAAGACCTGAGCGAGTTGAGAGGGTGTATAGAATTAGGGTTTGGGTTCAATGAGGAAGGCGCCCAAGAGCTGTGCGCCACATTACCAGCACTTGACCTCTATTTCGCCGTTAACCGCCAGCTCTCCGCCTCCCCTCGCTCTACTAGTACTTCCTCCTCCTCTCCCAGCCCCACCATCAACAACAGTACTGACGCTGATGCATGGAAGATTTGTAGCCCTGGTATGTATGTGTGTGTGTCTCTCCTCCAAGTTCAAGATCACAATCCCATAATATAATATATAATATCATGATCGAGATGATTTAGTCTTGTTGGTTTGAATGTGAAGGGGAAGATCCAGAGCAAGTGAAGACGAGGTTAAGGCACTGGGCTCAAGCCGTTGCATGTTCAGTGATGCAGTCACAATGAAGATAGGATCGGGTGTATGCTTATTAGTTATCAGAATCCATCATGCGCAACACACATGGGGAGGCTGATGATGAAAATAATTGAAGTGTTGGTAGCAATTTGGGTCTCCATTCTTTTGCTTTTTTTTTTCATTAATTTGGCTAGTCATTAAATTAAATGCACAAACAAATACAGAGAGAGAGAGTGAGTGAGAGTGAGAGAGATGTACAGATTTAGCTTCCCCGCCTCAACATACCGTACATATATATAATAAACGCCATTTCCTCATCTTCTTCTCATGTTTTCTGATCTCTTCATTATATATATACCTTTACAGTACTAGGCCTAGAAATTAAAGCAGAAATAAATCACAAGCAAGTAAAGCTAAGGGAAACAATGCTACATACATCCAACATCTATCTGTCCCTTTAGCCAAATTAAACAAGGCATTGAATTCCTACCCGCGCCAGGGTCTTTAATTTCGTCCCTGACTTATTATTCTCTCCATGTATATATCTCCACATATCCGCTGCAATTATTTAAGATTCTTTAAAATAATTCATTCAGAACTATTCTCAGCTAATGATGCTAACTCTTCACCATCTTGTGCATGCATAATAATGTCTAACTATATTTGAATTGTGAGCAGAGATCCGGGAAGATTAAGTATTTTAATACACCAACTAGTACTTTTTAATAATATTTATTAGCATGTGTATACGTGCATCAACTAACCCCCATCGAATGTATTTAGTATCGGATAATATATATATATATATATATATATATATATATATATATATATATATATATATATATATATATATATGGTGCATCTGATAAAAATATCAAATATCTAGCTATCATATATATTAATTAAAAAAGAAATTTGTTGAGAGAAGAACCTGGTTCTCTTCCCAATGTTCCAGGCTCATTAACCCCGGCTAATTGACACCTCAATCAATAGAATAACCGAAAAAAAAATATATCATCAAACTTTAAAATCTCACATCAGTTTTATTATCTATGAAAATATATATATTAACGATAAAAATATATTAATTCACAACTCATTTCATTAAAAAAATATTTATTTATGATTTTAAAATTAAATAATATTTTTTTATTCTAAACATATTTTGATTTTTTTTAAGAAAAGGAACATAAATAATGATCACAAAATAAAATAAAGAAAAAATAATTCAAAAGATATAATATAATTGTGAGTGCTGTGTCATCATTTTTTATAGTAATGATCTAATACATAATATTAATATTTGTTTGTCTTAAGAATAACTCTTTCGACATAATTTTGTTTATTTATAATATCAAAATCCCTGATATGATTTATATCGGGATTCTTTATATTATTTGAAAAAAAATCCGAGACTCCGAAATAAATTTAGATGAAACACTAAAATTCAAATTTAATTTCAAGCTTACATTTTTAACAAATTCTTAATAAAGTCAAAAAGCTTCATTATGAATTTATGAATGTTGTAAAAAAACCAGATTGCACTTCTATAGTTAAAAGGAAAAATTAAATATTGAATTTAGATTTTATTATTTCAATTATATTTAACTGAAATTCTCCCTCTCATTTGATTCAATTTAGTATTATATCTTTAAGTTTTTATACTAAATTATACTATAGAAGGTTAAAAGTAGAATGATCTTTCTATCCAAAAAAGGGGGAAAATTAGAATTAAGGACATGGAGGAAAAAAATTTATGAAAAATATCATAAAAACTGTAATTATTTAGAATGACTAAATATAAAAATATAAAATTAAAAATATTAAAATAACCTTAACAAAATATTTTGCATTTCTTATAACATTATATTTTTTTAAAACCAATACAAAATTCTATGTTTCACTAAATTAAACAACAATTTTCTTAATTTTTATTTTTCACAACTTACACTTATATCTATGAAAAAAAATACACATTCTTCAATTTTTTAAAAATTATAATATTTTAAAATCAACAAAAATTTTAATTAAAATAGTTTTTTTAATTTTAATAAAACTCAAGGTCTTTTATAATTTATCATATATGTTAAACCAATAAAGTTTATATGATTTATTTTTTAAGAGAAATTTATGTGGGTTAAAAAAATTCATTTAATGTTAATAAAAATAAAAAATCTATTACATCATGAAAAATATGAAATGATTTTAGTTTTAAATTTTATAAAAAGAGCTTAATTGATATCACATTAATAATATAAAGCAGGTAACTTGATAATATAAATTGGTGAAAAATAAAAAATAATAAAATATTAGTTTAATAGGTGTAAATTAAATAATATATTGATTTTTTTAAAAAAATATGATCATATTATGATGGACCCTTTTAGTTTTAATTTTAGTTATTTTTAATTATGAATATAAGCGATAATATAGTACGTTTGGTTAGGGACAATTTAGTGATTTTAAACTTATATTACGATGTTTGGTCATTTTTAAGTAATTATAATATTTATGATCTATTATAATAAATATTATTTTCTCTCTGTTCATTATTTTAATTTCCCAAAAAAAATAAAAGTAGAATGATTTGGATAATTAAAAAGTGTCTGCGGTCAATGAAAATATAAATACATTCTCATATTTTAGAGAGTAGATTAGGAAAAAGTTTCCTATTAAAACTTTTATTTATAACAAAATATGATAAGTATTTATCCATAGATACAGACGTACAGTAACAATTCTCTAATTTATATTTTTAATGAGAGATTTTTCCGAGTGAAGTGAGGTAATTTGAGAGACAACTAGCTCATTTGGCCAAGCTTTTATCAATCGGGTTTATATAATAAGCTTGATTTATGTAAATCGATATAAATCTCATCCACATCATATTTACCTTGTAGATCGTAAAAGCACATCGTAGACCGTAAAAACTATTTTGTAAACTGTAAAAGCTACTCCGTATTCCGTGAATCACGATTTATAAACACTTATGGAGCTTACATAAGCTAATTCAAACGAGCTAAACATATTCATTTATTTTTGATACCTTTATAAGTAGGTTTCTTTGTTTTCTTATGGGAGATAGATCTCTGTGGTATTCTGAAAGAAAGTCTAGATATAAGTTTAGACTGGAATCTTTTAAAATAAAAGATAATTCATCTGAAATACTTTGCTATAATCAACTCTTTCTGGATAAATTTATATGATAAAAAGAATGAGTTAATAAAAAAGTATAATTACGATTTACGGGACAACTTCACCCGCTATTCAGTCCCACTACAGTCCACTGAATTACTAAACGTAAACGGGCGAGCGGCGACGCAACGAAAACCCCAGAAACGGGACCCTACTTGAGGACTCAGCGTTGCCGGCGCGAACTCGACGTATCCGCTGCAAAACCAAAGTCAGAGCCTTCAATCGCGAGCGTTCTGCGAAGAGATTTCTTGCCTTTGCCCTGCAAACTTCGATGGCCCCCAATGCTTCTGACGCTCTTGCAGGTCTCTTATCTTTACTCCCTCACATAAAGATAAATATTAAATGCAATTTTATATCTTACTATTCACAGGGTTTTCTGTGACTAGGAAGTTACTGTTGTGTCTTTTTGTCTTTCTCCTTCCGTATTTGCACGATTCGGTATTTTAGTTTTGTCGTAATTCCATACCTTCTCTCGATGCAGTGAGGCAGAAAGTTCAACAATTTCTTAACGCAGCTCGTACTGGAAACCTTGATCTCTTGAAAAGTATTTGTCTTGCTCTCCGATTCTATTGTTTCGTTATTACTGTTTCTTTCGCTGTTCAAATTCTTCATATGGGTTCATCCTTTCTGGGATAGATTTGGCGAGGCAGCTTAACGAAGATAAGGATTTAGCGAAAACTGTGGCAGCAATTAAGGATGCAAATAAACGAGGAGCACTACATTTTGCGGCTCGTGAAGGGAAGACAGAGGTTTGTCAATATCTGTTGGAGGAATTGAAGCTAAACGTCGATGAGAGAGATGACGATGGTAATATTTTTGTCTTACACATATTTGTAATATAAATTGTATGTCATATATAAAATAGTAGAATCCACTTTCTTCGCTTATTCTTATCTCCTAAATTTGCCAATAAAATTCTTAACGTTCCAATTACTGTTTCTTTTCAGGTGAGACTGCTCTTATTCATGCCGCTCGTCAGGGCCATACTGCTACAGCTAAATATCTCATTGACCGCGGTGCCAATCCTGCTATTTCTAGCAACTTAGGGGCCACGGCGTTACATCATGCTGCAGGAATAGGTGCTTGCTCAGTATTACTCACATATTATGTACAGTTCTGCATTAAAAAGAAATTGCCTCACTGTCTGCTTTTATGATCTCTTAATCTCGTGCTTTTTTAACAGAATTCAACTTAGCTGTCTCATTCTTCTTGTTTAGTGTATTCTAATCTAATATGTGCTTTCCTGTAGGAGACATTGAGTTGCTCAAGTATTTGCTTTCCAAAGGTATTGATGCTGATTTAGAAAGTGACGCGGGAACACCATTGATTTGGGCTGCGGGTCATGACCAGAAAGATGCTGTCAGCTTTCTGTTAGAACATCATGCAAACGTAAGATCACATCTATTCTTTATTTTTGTTGGCCGTGTTGATGATCTAGATTCTATAATTTGGCGATGCTTATAGTGAATAATGTCCATTATAAATGAAAACTGATCACTTAGGTTCAATTCTGAGGGGGAATCTAGCAGGTGAAAAATCCGTTTGAATTCACATTTGCCTCAATGCTAATGAAAAAGCATGTGAGAGGGAGCATTGAGGCAAATGTATGTTTGGAAGGTGGGGAACCAAAAAACAAAAATGTATTATAGAATGGCTGAGAAAGGGAGTCATGTGACTGACTGTGCACGCCTAGTGGGAAGGGTTGATAGAGTCTATGTTTGTTAGAAGAGGGGTAATATTGTGATGAGTTTGTGAAGCATGGGGGCAAGGAAGATTTGGTTTTAGGTGAAGAGTATCTAGCTAATCTACAGGATGCTTGTTTCTTTCTTCATTTTCTTTTCCTTCTGTAAACCATTGGATCCATTAATTCCTATATGTGTGTGTTTTGGGAAGGAATTTCAGCTTTTATGCTGATAAACAATACAAGTCTTTGAAGGTTCCTGATACGGTATAATTTAATAAATGGTTTTCCATGAGTATGCCTTTTTCCGGATTAATGGTCAGACCATAACTCTTTGAATTTTGAATATATAATTTTAATTTTATTTGTACAATGCACTATTTTATTCTTGCAACAGGTATAGATTTATAATATTTTCCTCTTGTCAATGTTGCATTGCAGCCTAATGCTGAGACTGATGATGGTGTTACTCCACTCCTTTCATCTGTGGCAGCTGGTTCTCTGACATGTATAGAGCTGTTAGTTCAGGTTGTATATACTCCATAAACATCTAGTATCTTAATGACATATTCGTGCTTGATTGAAATTGAATTTTGAAACATTTTAGCTCCCAAAAAAACATTGTGGTGATATATCTTTCATCAAGTTATTGATGATTGCAACTTATTATTTCTGGTCATAAATTGGTTTATTTTCTTGTATTTTTTGTTCTGATAAATAACATGATAGGGTTATGGTGATAACAAAATAATGAATTCTTGTTCTTCCATTCTACTATGTTTAATCTTGATTAAGATGCCAATAATGATTATGAATTAGGGGAGTAATAACAGACAATTTTTATAATAGAAGTTAATCTGGCTGAATGTTATAATGCATGTTTTACATTCAGAGAACGTCAATAATTTCAGTGCAACTGGTATTTCAAGCAAGTTCAGAAAAGAGAGGCAGTGGGATGCAGGAAGTAAGGGGATTAACGTACTAAATCTTGGTGGTCAAACAAAGAAGGACTAGAGTAGATTTATTATTCAGATGTTAACCAAGCTGAAAAATAACGCATTTTTGCTTGAAGGTCTTTAGAGAGCACACTGCCCAATCTTAGCTGAATCCTCAATCCTTAAGCATCATAGAAACTTTGAATCCTCATGCTTGTATATCTCGTACAGGCGGGTGCTAATGTAAATATCAGTGCGGGTGGAGCAACTCCTTTGCACATTGCTGCTGATAATGGAAATCCAGAATTTATAAATTGCCTATTGAAAGCTGGAGCTGATCCTAATGTCACTGATGAGGTATGCTGATTTAAGTACCTTACTGTAATCTTCTCCTTTTGGAACATTCTCTTATGCAGTTAAGAGTTTAAAAAACTTACCTGCTGATTGATATTTGTCTTTATCATTATTGAGGGATTTCTAAATTAGTGATCCTTTATGTCATTTGCTATTCTGTTGGTTCTTTCTTAAGCCGGATACAATGAACTACGTGATTGTGGTTTAACTCTATGAAAGACCTCGCGTCATAAATGTACAGACCTAGCTCATTACTGTTCTGATGTAAGAATCATTACCTGCAACTGATTATGCTTATCAGTGATATAACTAGTGATTTGGGTTGGACTGACATGACATCGATTTACCTGAGTTTGGACCATAGTGGATGAAGATGCACCCACCACATGCAGACACACTAACACCCACATGCAATCATGGTAACAGCATACCTGCATTGTACAAAATATAGGTTTTTTATGACACCTTTGTCCACTTATTGAGGAAGAGGTGTCCTTGAAATTCTATGCTCAGTGCTTGCTGTTATTTCTTCATTTCCAGAATAGAGGGTTATTTGTACCTTTTGCTTTACACTTGTACTCCTTATGGTTGTGAAGAATGCCGCATCCAGAATTATCTTGTGCCTGTTTGGATTAGCGGCGGAAAAGTGACTTTTTTATAAATGGGCTTTTACAGAAGTCAGATTGAAAAAAAAGTTAGATTGTAAATGTGATTTGTGTTTGGATTGACGGTGGCAGAAGTGACTTTTTTTTTTAACTTTGGACCTGTTTGGATTAGCGTTTGAAAAGCCCCAAAATTTGATAAAATAAAATTTTTTAATTATTATTTAAAAAAGGAAACTACACGAAAGTATTTAATTAAAAATGGATAAATTTGTATTTAAATTAGAATGCATACTTTAAGCAAATCATTATTAGAAGAAATATGACATTTTTGGCATATTTTTTTTAACTAATCTTAACCGCCAGTTCGTTTTCCATAATAAGGATAAAAGTCACTCATAAAAAAAAACATGAGAAGTACCAAGAACACTCCCAATCTCCCACCTCCCATTTATCCAAGAACCCTTTTATCATAATTATCACTTTCTCTCTCCACGGTTTCATCATAAAAGCACCAAAATGTAGCTTTTGAGTCACCGTAGCTTTTTTAATAAAAGCCCTTCTTTTTGCATCATGAACCCAAACACCCATTTAAGGGTTGATGTGCTTTTTTTTATCTAATCGTACGTTTACACTGTCCAAACGCGTTGCCAAACATGCTCCTTATCATTATCATTATCATTGTACCTTCATAAATATTTGGGATAAAGTGTGAGTTTTTTTGGCATATCAGGATGGAATGAAGCCGATACAGGTTGCAGCTTTAAGGGGCAATCGCCAAGCTGTTGGGATATTGTTCCCCTTGACATCAAAAGTTGAAACTGTTCCTACTTGGAGTATTGATGGCATACTAGAGTCTGCACAATCAGAAAATAATAATCGACAGGTAGTCTGCTTTTTCCCCTCATCACCAATTTTGCTAAGCCATATCATTTTATTTTATTTTTAAATAAGAAGTATCATAGCACTTGCTATATTGTTACAATATAATCATAAAATATTGGGAGGGACGTTTATGTTAAGAAGCCTCTTCTGAATTTAAGTAATTTTGGGAGGGAGGCTAAAAATGCCAATGAAAATAGAAGCTTCCAAGTGATTTTGCTGCTATTGAATTCTCTAATTTCTCTTCTTCATTCTTCAATTTGTACTGATAACAGCATTTTCCTTGTATATTGCCTCCATGATATTTTACTGTCCATAAGATATTCAAAATTGATGAGTGATTAAAAATAGAGGATGAAATTTGCAGGAAACGAGAAATGCCTCAGACACTAGTTGCCGCAAGGATACTGCTTTGCCAGAGCAAAATCTTCCCGAGGTCTGTTTGCTCTGATGGGGGAAAAATGACATTTGACTCTGTCGTCTAATGTGCATAAACATTCATCTCTATCTTTGTTTTAATAGTTTTTTAACTGATCTTCTAGGTGACACCTGAAGCCAAGAAGAAAGCTGCGGAAGCAAAATCAAGAGGGGACGAGGCCTTCAAAAGGAAAGACTATTATATGGCCGTGGATGCTTATACACAAGTGAAGTCTCCTGATCTTACACCTTAGTCTTGACTCATGAATTTTTTGTCCTTCTGTAACTTGGCTATTTTTCAAATTCTATCATTTCGAAAGCTACAGACTACAATGCATAATAAATTTGTTATTGAAAAGGCATTAGGTAGTAATCTGAAAGCAAAGTTCTCTTTTTAAATGTAACATCTCCAGAAAATTAGTAAATATTGCCTAATGAGTACTCGTTTACTCCTGATCTCTGATTTGCCCAAGTATGATTATCTAGTATAGTCTAAGAAAATAGAAGTCCTAAATGTTTTTATCTATGTTTTATAGAATGATTTTCTCAATAAGTGTACTTTATTTTTGTAATGTGTTGACAGGCAATTGATCTAGACCCCACTGACGCCACTCTTGTATCCAATAGAAGTCTCTGTTGGATCAGGTTGGGTCAAGCTGAGCATGCTTTAGCTGATGCAAAGGCCTGCAGAGCATTAAAACCAGACTGGCCAAAAGCTTGTTATAGAGAAGGGGCAGCTTTACGTTTGTTGCAGGCATACTTAGAAATTTGTTTGCTTTTGGCATTGGTAGTAGTTTATATGATTCATATTTTGTAAATTTTGCCTTTCTTGTCGCACTTGCAGAAGTTCGACGAAGCAGCAAATGCATTTTATGAGGGAGTGAGGCTTGATCCTGAAAATAAGGAGCTTGTAAATGCATTCAGGTATTGGATGGCAGCCTTTGACCTTTTTCATTGTTGCATGCACTTTGAAGTGAATTACAAAAACATGAACTTGGAGGGAAAATTGATTAACTCGAGGAAAAAAAATCCATTTGCTTGGGAAAAACTCTTTAATTTGTGCATGTGCATACATCTCTTTAACTGTTTCATCCTTACAGGGAAGCTGTTGAAGCTGGGAGGAAATTTCATGGCACGGCTAAGAATGAAATATAGTCAAATAGCAGAGGGCAGAGCATGAGGCAACCCTTTCTTTTTTTGTAGCGTATTTATTTATTTATCCTAATTTTTTAAAAAAAAATACGAGCTAGGATCTGTTTTATAATAATATTGGTAATTAGTAATTAGAAAATTTTTACAATTGGCATGTTCCGAAGTTATTATTGATTATTGTAACTTCGAGGAAGTAGAGGAAAATGATATTGAAAACATTTTCATTCGATTCTAACTGCAGCATTTGGATTAGAAATTTCTAGAAGTGGATGAATTTTAACTGGATGTTGGATTCGATAGGTAAGATTATTGGATTTGCACTGCTGATCGCTGTCTGTCATTTTCTTTAAAAATACACCGTTTGTTTTAGTGTAGTTTTGAGGAAAGGAGGGGCTGAATTTTTTTTTTTTAAAAAAAATGGTATCAAGTATGTTTAAATATTTTTTTGGACGTATCTAGTATTTTAAAATATTTTTTAAGTAGTATGTAGTATCCTAAAATAATTTTTAATGCTTTTTACCCTTTAAAATATTTTTTTCAGTTGTATCTAGTGTGCTAGCATTTAATAGATTGATTGTAATTTTACTCTTAATTTATTTTTTCAGCTCAAAAAATTATTTTTAAATATTTTGTGAAATCAATAAACTAGTATCTTAAGTTTTGAGTACTCATTACTATTAAGAAAAATATATTAATGGTAAAATTGTAGTAAGTCTCTTAAGACATTGGGTATAACTGAAAAAATATTTTAAATGGTTAAAAGCACTAAAAATTGTTTTAGCATTCTGCATGCAATTTAAAAAACATTTTAACATTCTAGATACATCTAGAAAAATATTTAAAAATATTAAATATTATTTAAAAAAAAAAAAGTTCAGCCAAGAAAATGACGGGCAGCGGACGGCAGTGTAGGGGACCAAGCCAAATCCGAATTGTTGGCTGGCGAATCAGGAAATCCGACAAGAGTGTAGCAGCATGAGGAAAGAAAAATCAGGTGCAAGGATTAAAATTACTCATTCAAGTGATTTATTCCGTTTGACAGCTCAGCGAGGCTTTGATTATGTATTAAATATGTACAATCTTGATAATGAACATGGTCCTTTCGTTGCTTTCTTGAATTTGCACAGAAGAGATATCTATGCAGAGAAGTCTGGTAGATGCCTGGGAAGTGTTTGGAGGGTCATCCGTTTTTGTTTGTGGCTAAATTGTTCTTGAATCAAAAGCGCACGTGAGATGCAAACAGTAAGGAGATTATGAATGTCAATCAATAATAACATCACGCAGGGTTCGCTTCACTTTACAGAGCAACGCAAAAAAAGCTTACAAAAGTCATTGATTTATAGAAAAGTTTGAACCAATAAAATAACAGTAAATTAAAGAAAGAATCAAAAGGGTATGGAAAAGGGGCCCACTCGGCGTTCTCTTGTTCCTCCCTCCATTCTGATTTGAGTTGAAAGTTGAAACCACCCCAACACTCGTTGCAGCTCCAGATCCGGCTCTCCCAGCACCAATGTCCATCAAAACCTCAGCCGCCGTTGCCGTTAACCCCCCTCAACCGCAATCGACGTCGGATCATTCCTTCGTCTCCCGCGCCACGTATGCCTCTCGGTCTCTGTACGCCACTCCCCGCCCTTGGCCCCAGCTCCTCGACTTGTCCGCCTTCTCCCGCCCCTGCACTTACGCCGATGCCATGTTACGCGCCAGACGAAACTTTACATACTTCAAGTATAACTACCTCTTGGTTTCCCTTTTGGTCATCTTCTTTAGTCTCTTCTGGCATCCCATTGTCATGATCTTTTACATGATCGTCTTCATTGCCTGGTATTTCTTCTACTTCACTCGTGATAGCCCCCCCATCTTATTCAACCAAACACTGGATGACGGAACGGTGCTCTGTGGTCTGGGATTCATTACAGTTTTGGTACTCGTGCTTGTTGGCGTCGGGCTGAATTTGTTCGTGTCTTCTATAGTGGCTGCTGTGCTTCTTGGGTTGCACGCGGCTTTTCGGGTCAACGATGACCTGTTTCTTGATGAGGAAACCGCCGCCGAAGGTGGCTTGCTTTCTGTTGTGGGAAGCCAACCCCTCATAACAACGTATACCCGGATCTGAATGTAATAGGATTCCAGGTGTGTTCAGTTATTTGTTTCTTAATTTTCCTACTTTTCATTGGTTTTGATGTTACTGGTCAATGAAGAATGTCGCCTTTTGAAAGGAAGTGGTGGAAACGATGATGACGAAGTCGACTGATTTTTTGGATGCGACCTGACTCGGACTTCTATTTTAACAATCATTCCTGCCGCCACTTTGATTCATGAACAATGTGGAAGCAACCACTGTTCAAATTTAAATTTGGATTAGTTTTTGTTTCGACGAGTTCTGCATTTGGATAGCCAACAAAATTTTCTGCTTGATTCTTTTTTAAGGAAAAGGATCCATTCGATTAGAGCATTTTGGCTTTTCGCTAGTTCAGCGCCGTTATCATGTTTCAGTGTGATATTCGAATTTGATATGAAGTAATTAATCGTGTTTTTTGATGCGCGATGCCCTTGTTACCACAAGTTTTTCGTTCCTGCCGGTTATGATCTCACAGAATGTGGAAATGCAATGTCTGAGATGGCAGCAATAGATTGATAATATTTTGGTTGGTGGCGGTAGTCTGTTGCCCCGTAATTTTGGTGCTATTCATATTCATCTACAACCCTCAGTTATGGTTTGCGATATCAGACATCTTGCTTGGTATAGTAATCTGCAAGGATGTTTGATTTAACCTATAGATCTTAAGCAAAGAGGATTCAAATTATTTAGAAAAAAAGGCTAATTGCCAAATACACTTCAACTCGATTCCAAAATAAATAGAACAGTGCCCTGCCAAAATGAAACATGGAGAAGAAACTTGTTGCTGGTATTGCTCCAATCCCCTGGGAGTTTTCATAGTTTATGAAGTGATCTGAACATTCAGAACTCGAAAGAGAAGTATTTCTTTGACAAATGCGCCGAGGCGTTCTTGTGATTCATATTTTCACAATGTGGGAGAAGACATGCTCAGGTGAGCAGAAAAACAAGAAGGGGGAAATAGGAAGATACAAGGAAGAGAAAATGTCTAAGGAGGGAGGGCCTTTCGAGAATATGATAAAACCATAACGAAGTCCTTGGCGGAGGAGCCAACAGAAGCAGGAAACTTTTTAGAGTATGATGGAGCCTTGAACCAAAGATCAACTAAGTTATGCAGTTGCAAAGATGGCATAACTGGTCGACCACGGCACATTATTTCCACCTGTCCAATAACACACTCTCAAATTATTGCCAACCCAATAATGAAGCTGACAGCCACTATTGTATTGAATCGAACTCACCTCTGCTTCGCTGGCAAGATTAAGTTTCTTAACAAGGTACTTTTGAATAGAGGAGACGGGCACTGTACTATCCCTGTGATGGGGGAACAAACAAGTATTAGCCACTCGTCACTCTTGCCCCAATAGTTAACCGCCCATTCATTCCTTTAGCAATCAAAACATGATTTTTTTTGGACAGCAAAACATAATACATCAAGAAAAATATGAACGAGTGCCAAACATGAGAATATGGCATTGCCATGACAATCATAGGAATCAAAACATTCATTTCTGTGGCATGTTTTGCACCCTTGTTTTAAGACTGATAAACCAACTAAAGATAAAAAGTTGTTTTAATAATATATATATATATATATCCTCTTCAACAAATTGAATAATAAAACTGCTGTGCTGTTCTCTGAACCATTGTGAAAATCACTCTCTCTTTAAATGCAATAGCAACACAGGAACATTCATTTCTGTGGATGTTTTGCACCCTTGTTTTAAGACTGATTATTTACATTAGGGTGTAAAAAATCAAACTTTACTCATTGCTGAAATCATGGGGAACAAGACATCTTATTATCAAGAAGGAAGACTGGCCAAAATAAACATACCTTTGTAATTTAAAAAAAAAAAACTTAGAAAGAAACCATATAACGTTATATTTATTTTTATCTTATACTTGATTTACTATTTTGCATCTCTTTCCTAGTTCAATGCTGAAAAAGTGAACACTAGTTCCCAGTACTGGAATTCGATTTTCTGCAGCTTAAACTTGCTCCCAGCTAAGGCAAAACTAATCTTCTTATAGGCCTATAATGCTGGAGTTTCTTCTAAGAAACTTCAAATTAGCATATACAAAAAATTGTGAGTAGATTTGTTACATTTTTTATCAACAGTTACCACTGTTCTGACACAACAAAATGAAAAAAATTCAATTCACTCACAGTTCAAAGGCAAGAGACACATAGGAGCCTAAAAATTAGGCCGTGTTTGAAGCAAAAAGAAAATCAAGCAAGCAGAATGTAACAGGATAGAAGAATTACTTTATTCTTAAGTAGGATGCTGAAATCTGTGGCAAGGGAACATCTCCTTTCCTGAAAATAAAATGTCAATCAAAGTTAAAGGTCCTCATAGAAGATGAAAACTATACAATTAGATTAATTTGGGCTATAGACGAGTAACTTACTGGTCTTCTGAAGCAACCAATGAAAACCAAATAGGACAGTTTTCTCTGTTACCCCTGCCCCCAGCTGCATCTCGCATAACTTGGGCTGAGGCAGAAATCTCAGATGCTGCAGCTCTTTTCTGACCAGCTGGACGCACTCTTCTCCGTCTCACTTGTCCCGGAGGCACATTATTTTCATCCTTGTCATCTCCAAATTTTGTTTTATGTCCATTATCCTTGTTTTTGGTTTTAGGCATACGTAATTCACTATGGACAGTAGCAGGTGGCTCTGATTTGGTTGTTATTTCAGGCATGCTTATTCCACCATTGGGAGTAGTTGGGGGCTCAGATTTGGCAAGAGACAAACCTTGCGAAGTTGACTTTGAGGATTTTGTTCTGTTGGCAGCTTCAACAAGACAGTTCAAGGGTGTCCAGAGATCAACTTTACCTTCTGGAAGCTCCCCATTGTTCTCTGTTTCTTCATTAGGCCTATTCTTCTTAGAAGGCTCAGCTGTGGAAGAATCCTGCGACAATGCAATAAAATAGGTGGTTACAGGAAAGTGAAGACTTTTTTTTTTTAACCTAGCATGCCAGGTAACTTAAGTATAAATTCAAGTCCAAACCTTGAGTCATAAAATAACAAAACCCAAAGTCCTAAAACCCACACCTAATTTCTATTTTGAGAAATTATATTTGATAAATCAGGTGAGCTTAAGCTTACTGGGTTATCCTCGGTATAGACTTCTTCCTTCTTTATGGATTCATTAACAGCAAAACTGCATCCGCGCAAAACAGCAGCCTTTCTTGTACCAGTTTTTGTTCTCTTTCCTGTGAAGCCAGTCTGCATTGAAACTTTAGGAGCAGAAATCACCAATGATGAAAGTGATCTTTCCTTCCTTTTTGCTGGCAGAGGTACTGAAGGTATTGCCTCTGGGGCCTTAATCTTTCTCCGTCTCAAAGGGAAAATTTTGGCCCTAATATCTTGCAAATTGTGATCTGGCCTGAATATTATCATTAGTCACACATGATTACTCGTATATAGATTTTTCAAAGATTTATCAGAAAAAAAAGTTAGTCTAGTTTAAAATACTGGTTGAACAAAAGAGTAGCAAATTGAAAATCCCTTATTAAGGAAGCAATCAATCTGCCAGAAGTTATCACAATTAACTACAATACAAATATTAGTCTTCACCACTAGGCAGTCTTCACATGTTAAGCAGATATTAAAAGATGGATTCTCATAAAAATAAAACAGAGGGGCTGCTAAATGAAATTATGTGTGCAAAACTGCAAATGTCTAGGTGGGTCACTAATTAGACAGTTATTTGGTACGCTACTTCAGACAGATGCAGTAGAGAACAACTTATGATCTGGGAGAAGGTATCTGGTAACCACTAACGGTACAAGAAGATTAATAAGTTGCAGAAAAAAGAGATTAGTCTAAGAGCAAATGGACATTCTCAAATCTCAAATGTCAGCAAAAACAGCCAGTATGAAGGGGAGAAGAATGAGCAAAATTCATACAAACAGATAGTAATGTTTCTATAATCAGGCAGTCAGTAGCATGCTTGATCCGTTCGATTCAAAGTACTCATAAACCACATACATTTGTGAAAAAAAACATCAGACCTCAGTTTTTCTACCGGAAGACAGCCCAAATCAATATTGCATACTGGACAGCAATCTGCCTCCTCATCTGAGAGTCTCTCGTATATGCATTTCCTGCAGACTGTAACAGAGTTCATTGTTCAATGTATTTTGCCAAATATCATTTGATGATTGAAACTATGATGTCAAAGTATGTATTGAAAGGCAAATCGATAGAATTCATTACTTCCATATAAACATAATTTGCCATCAGACCGGCAAAAATCAAGCGCATTATGAAATTTTGTGGCATCTAAACTTCCTTCAAAAAATTGTATAACTGTTATACACTGCCTCCTTAGTCTCTATCAGAGTATTGAATAGACCAGATAAAACAATCCTTTCAGATGGAAGCAAAATAAGATTTCCTTGACTTTGCTAAGTTACATACGGTAATGATGGCAAACATTTATTGCCTATATATCAAAAAGATTATTTACGTTAAAAATGCCTCAGAAAGCAGAATAAGATTGCTTTGAGTTTACTAGTCCAATACGGTAATGGTAACAAAAATGGGAAATGAGCACATAAATTGAAAGACGACTGAACTAACAATAAAAATTTCTCCTTTCTTTTGATCACCCAAAAAATAAAAAATCTCCTTTCTTCAACAGTTAAATCTAAGAAATCCAATCAACCAATTAAAAAACAGCAAGGGATATTAACCTCAGGTAATGTTCCATCACTGTGGATGTTTTAAAATAAAACGCTCTCGCCATGCTATAACATGAGGTCGCGAGATTAAATTCAGGTCATGGACTAGTAGAATGATTGTTCGTACGAAATCTATATCATCAATTCTGGTTGTTCGAATAAGAAGGAATTAAGGAACCACATTGAAAGCCCGAACCGTGAGAAGCATGCTGATTGACTATTTATTCCAAGGCAACAGCAAATTAAGGAAAGATAAGCGAAAAACTTGTACAAATAACGCAGCGTTAAACTGCTGCGACGTAAGAATTTCGGAACAGGAAATACATCATCGAAAGAGCCGCAAAATATAAAATTTCAATCAACATCATAATCAGAAGAGAAATCAAAGAAGCAGATAACGTGGTGGCAGGCCAGAATCAATCGGAACGGCTACACGCAACGCAAGAAAAAACGAAGAAGAAAAAGAATCCGAAGAAGTAGGATTGTAGGTGCGTGAAACGGAAGAGAAGAGAAAAACCTACACGTATGAAGGCAGAGAGAGATGGTAGTAGCGTCCTTCAACAATTTATGACAAAGAGGGCATGTCATGCATGATTCTAGCGTCTCCCTCTTCACTTTGACGACCTGGCTCGCCATTATTCGGCTAAAACGGATGCTCAGGAAGGTGCATTCGAATCCAAATTGAGAGAAGGAGTGGATCGTAGGAGATAGTTTACAGAGTGGGTTGGTTGAATTGTTGTGGGGGTGTAGTGGACGTGGAAAAGGAATGGATCTGAGGGGAAAGGGTTGAAAATTGGAAAGGAGGGAGGAAAATTACGCGGGGGATTTGTTAGAATTTGGAGAGAGGGAAGACTGGGGAGGGGAATTGTTGATGAACGAGAGAGCATGAAGAGAAAGCAAGACTTGTAATGAGACGCTTTTGGGGCGTGCAATGCCAATACCTCTTCCTCATGGCTCCACAATTACCATTTTCAGGCACTGTGCTTCAAAGTGCGGCTATTGGACATCTGTGAAGCAACCTCTTTTTTTTTTTTTTTTTGGCCTACTGACGCAGTAACCCTCCTCGTTTTTCACTTCTTTCCCTCTCTCGACTAAATTTATGTCCCTGTTAAGACATACGTATTTTTTTACCAAGTCAACTAATTTTCTTTAGTTTTTAAAATCATATATGATATGAATGTATGAGTTGCGGTCATTATATTCTTAAATAATCATCTAGATCAATTAGCTATGCCCATTTCTAAGTTAATCAGTTAGATTTTCATTTGAAATAAGGCGAATCTCTGTACAACAAATTAGAAACAAGAATTAAAGACATCTATGAACACACAACAAATGGGGCACGAGTTTGTGTTAACTCTCGATATCATCAAATGAAGGAGGGGTTGAACACGTGGGAATGTGTTAGGAAGTGCGAACCACAAACTAGAAAGTCGCTCTCTGAAGAAAACGGGTGGATGGTTTATTGATTTAAAAACAGGAACGTAACATGCAAGTTTCCAAATCGAAGGGATTTTTGGTTTACGTCATGGCTACGTGTAGGAACGTCCATTTTCTGCTACGCGCGCGCGAGAGCACTAGATTTTACTCATGCGCAACAGTTAATAGACGTTAAGATTTTTGAATGAATACGTTCAAACATTCAATTTAATTGCCCAAAAATTAGGAAGCCTATCCATAGAGAGAAGGAAGAAATGCCAGGATAATATCTCTTTTTCTATTTTCTCTCCATTTAATCTCTTTATTATTGGATTAATTAAATTTTAGTAGTTGATATTTATTTTATTTAACACGGTATGTTTTTATTATATTTAATATTATAATGATATTTTTTACATAATATTAAATCTTAATCATTAAAATTTGATCTAACAATAGAAATACTAAATAAAAATAAAATGAAAAAAGAAATATCGATAGAGACATCCTTCCTACATCAAGCAAGGAAATATTAATGAAACCGTGTATAGAAAAGCCGCTTATTTTCTTTCCTTTCATTTTGCAAGTAATATATTAATGAAGGCCTGGTGGCAAAATGTACTGTTTGCCATTATCGGTTCATTTCATCCTCTCACACACACAAACACACATCGTTAGAGGCTGTTTGGAATAGCTTATGAAAATTTTATAAGTGCTTATGAATTGTAATTTACGGTCTACGAGGTAGCTTTTACGGTCTACAAGGTGTTTTTACGGTCTACGAAGTGCTTTCACGGTCTACGAGATAAATATGTAGAAGAGATTTGTCTCGATTTACATGAATCGGGCTTATTATATAAGCCCGATTCAGATAAGTGATAACAAACAAGCTCTTAATTATCTAAGCATGCTACGTTTTGAGATCTATATGAACTCGATCTATCTAATTAAATTAACTTAAGCGTGCTAGTTAGGAATATAATCCTATATAATAAAAGTACGGGGAGGCCAGGTAGCAAACAAATGAAGAAGGAATAGAGAAGAAAGAGGAGAGAGAGCAAGAGGCGGTGTAATTATAAGTATATATAATGGATTCATTTAAGTGAATTCTGGGCAGTCTGATAATTAACGCACTTACGTATATATAGTGCTTTTATTGTAGAAGGTATAGAGGATGATTGAATAAAAGAGGGGGGTTATTGTTATTAAGAAAGACAAGTGAGTGGGGTGATGAGATCAGTCGCCGCAGTCGACGAAGTCATAGTTGACGATGAGATGACCCTGAGCGTTGCCATTGCCATCGGTGTCCAAGCTCTGGAAGACTCCGACGTCGAGGTCCAAACCGCCGTTGCTGCACTGGTCGACGATCCTGACAGTTTGCTGGGCGCCAGTGCGGGTGTTAGTGACACGGAGGCAGCGGCCGCAGGCGGCCTGACCCTGGGGGCCGACGGGGTCGCAGAAGGCGGTCCAGCCGTACTTGCTGCGCCAGGAGAGGGGCTTGGAGGCGTCCCAGGTGGAGCAGAAGGCACTGACGACCATCAAGTCCCAGTTATGCTGCTCAGGCTGATACATGTGATAGGTGGACCTGACGTTGGTGGCGCTCTGTGCCCATGCTATTCCCACCGCGCTCACCACGCACAACGCCCACACTAGGCTCCTCACCCTCATGCCCTTCCCCATTATCTATCTCTTAGCTTGTTTTCTTCTGATCTCTTTTGATGATATGTATATATTTTGGTTTCTCACGCCATCTCTCCCTTGCCTCCGTCCTGGTCTTTATATAGGCCACCTCCCGCTTTGTCCAAAATTACCGTATTGACCTTCTTTTCCTCACCACCGCCGTTTATTATTGACGTCTCCTACAACTCCTCCCCATGAATTCCTTCTTTGATTTTTCTGTTTTCCTTCTGCGCTTTCCTCGTCTCCGATCTACGTACGTGGCTTCCTCTCCCCTCCTCTCGTCTTCTTCACTCATCCATGCCCCTCCATCAAACATTATTCTCCATTCAGAACTCACAAACTATGTATGTACTCTTCCACATGTATGTTTATTTTTTTTCCTCTTCATTTCGATTTTTATTTTTTTCCCCTTATCTTAATATATAATCATCACTTGTTTTCAATGATACCCCCTGTTCAAGGCACAGTATGATTCATATATATGTAGCATTAATGTATAACTCTGACGATGAAGTTTCGCTCTCGCTTAATTTCACTTTCATCTACAAATGTGCTTCGTACTTCGTCTAATCTGGTTCAAACCTTGGAGCTAATACAACAACTTAAGTACATAAGAAACACAAACACAAAGTTTAGGCCACGATATGATATGTCAGACATATTTAAAAATACAAGTTGCACTTGGCCGGTGGCAATTACCCTAAAAGACAATAAAAACGGTTAAGAGCTACATGGCAAGACTCAGCGCCATAAATTTTAACATAATCTTACTCATCTTTCTCGTTTGTTATTTAATTTCATAATAATCACTCAAAAATATCCAAAAGAACGACACTACTGAAAAGATACATTAATAGCTTCATAAATTCTGTAAGATGAGTCAGAACTCAGAAGTAGAATTGTAACCAAAAAAAAAAAAACCAAATAATAATACAGGAGGACTATTCAGATTTATTTCTACCTTAACTTCCAACTTCCAATGGGAGAGACTAGCTCCTATATCTGAAAGGCCAATTGATATATATATATATATTGAAAAAAATTAAAGTATAAGCTATAACTGTAAATCGAACGTGTTGGGGGTATTAGACACACATCACAGAAAGACGTGGAGGACCCGTGAAGAATCTTCGTGTTCCTTGTTGACAAGGCGGCAAACACCCGTTGTTGATGACTTCCAAAGCTTAATTATAAGCATATCACTCCCTAATTGCGATGCATGGCTGAGGGGTCTTGACTTTGACTACTGACTTTGAAAAACGTAATAAAGTTTACAGTAACAACAATCAGTCCAACCAATACAGAACTGATTTAACAGTGTAAAGTTTCATTAAATTCCTTTGAATTTCGAATTTATTTATAAAAAAAGACACAAGTGATGGAAGTGGTGACTATAAACCCATTAAGAATGACAATATACATGTATATGTATAAAAAAAAAAAAGGGTCCTTCCACAAAGCATTCCAATGATTTAAATTGAATTTCCCAGCCTGTATCGTTACATCACATATTTTGACTGTGTCTAATAAGGTTTCTAGTAAGTTACAACAGCAGTTCGTTCAGGGCATTGGGGTGTGATACAGGCCCATCGCCATTATAGGCATTATAAGTCATTTCACCGCAAGTTATGCAACAACATGCGGCTTCAACAAAGTTGCTCTTATCCTGCCCGCCATCTTCATTGACTGCGCCTCTTATCTTTGACTTTATTTGATGTTGAATTTTTTAGGGTTCTTAAACCTAGACCGGATTGATCTGGATCGGGAATCGGCCAACCGGTTGGTTTTTTAAAAAAAAATCAATTTTTTTTTAGATTTTTATATCAATAAACCTAAAATATTTAATTTCTCATCGGTTTGGTTTCAGATTAGCTCCTGTTTAAATTCGATTTGACTCACTGACCCTTGACCAAATACTCTAACCAATTCAATGATAAATCCAGATTTTAGAACCTTAAAATTTTCAACAACCAGTTGTAGTGTTTTGGGATCATAATTATAGGCAGCAGGCCCAGATGTTGGCCCTTGGGCCTTACTTATTCACTAGTCTTAGAAATGGACTTCGCATTCTTTCACCCATGGGTCGCTTAAGAAACCATATAACTTGCTAATTTCTTCAATCCTTTGTTGATTCAATTTACACCTCTGCTCTCGTCCCTATGCTCTAATATGTGTGTGGATACATAAATGGCTTTGGCTTTTCCTTCTCTGTTTTTTCCCCTTCCTGGCCACCTTTTGGTTTTCTAACTTTTAGGGTTAGCCTGACTTCTAAAAATGAAGAGGTCATTGAATCATGTGTGCGTAGCATGCTCGCTTTTTTATCATGAACCTTATTAACATATGATCAGCAATTGTGATCAAAATGTTGGCAAACGCTGGGGCTATCCCTAATTCAGGAAAAGGACGTCAAAAAGGATATTCAGTTCAATACAATGCAACAAATTAATGAAGCTGCCGATTGAGATGGGTGATTTAATCTATAAACGCGTCGATCGACAGTAGTTAATTGTTGCTGATAAATATAGGTGGATTAAAGTACTCCACGCACATCTAGATGTACGATCGTCACAAAAAAATACAGTACTACTTGCCCCTGTTTTAGTGATGCTATTTGAATTGAAATTTCAGGGCCTCATTAACATCTTTGGATTCCCTTTTCCTGGAGACTCGAGAGCAGCAAGGTAGAAATAAAAATAATAAAATTTAGACCATATACGTTAATCCAAATTCATCCACATGGCACTGATGATGACCAAACAGCAAGTACTATTCTTTGTCTAAATATTGATTTGCATGGGACAAGAAGATTAATTAGGTGTGGCAGGTAGGACGAGGCCATAATCCGAGCCATGGGGCTGCGGCTGCTTTCGCTATTTATCTACATGACCCATGGGGTGCGCGTGTACACATGTGAGAGGCTCAACTTGGCATATTCGCATATACTCATTATGGACCTACCTTCCAATTTAAGGGATAAGCGCTGAACATGTAAATGTTTGCGTGTAAAGAAGAAAACAAAGTTATCCAAGTCTACACTATATAATAAAATAATATGACATGCCGATTACAATAAGGCCTAACACCAATTAGTCAAATTAAGAAAGTGACAGCTCCAGCTGCCTCTGACCCTCGTGGCTCGTTCTGGATAGGTCCCGGCGCTTATCTAATTGTGAATGTAAGATTAATTAGTTTGCTTGACTGGCAAAACAAAATTTGCGATTCAAGTTTATCAATATGCACGGTACGGTGCAGCTTAAATTTATTAAGCTCAGATTTGGTCAAAATCTAATCGAACATTATTATGATATAGGTGTGGTTTTCGTCGGTCGATCTTGGATGATATACATCATCCCATATATATATATATAAAAAACCCGTTTGGGATTAATATGTATTTTGAATGGCATGAAATATAAAACGTAAGGAATGAGAGGCCTCAAATTCAAGACGAAGTAGCACGCATATGCATTACTGTTTAGGGATCGTAATAATATGCATACATTGAGAAAGTAATGTGGCTGTTACGCTGAAGTAGTGTGAAGCTAGTCTTGAGAGGAACATGTATGCCACTTATTATTAGGAAAGTAGGGGAATATAGGTGGCTTAGGGTTGGAGGATGGAGAGTAAAGGGTGGTGGAAGGAGTCCAACTCGTTGCCGCAGTCGATAAACTGGTAATCAACGATAAGATGGCCCTGTTGGCGCCCAACGCCATCGGTGTCCAAGCGGTTGAAGACGCCCACGTCCAAATCCAAACCTCCGTTGCTGCACTGGTCCACTATCCTCACCGTCACCTGTGCTCTCGTCCTCGTATTTGTCACCCTCAGGCATTTGCCGCAGGCATCTCGGCCGTGAGGGCCGGCGGGGCCGCAGAAGGCGGTCCACCCGTATTTACTGCGCCAGGCGTAAGGCTTGGAGGCGTCCCAAGTGGCGCAGTAAGCACTGACGGCGAGGAGGTCATAATTGTGAAGCTCCGGCTGGTAGTAATGATAGGTGGCGCGAACGTTGGAAGCGCTGGCTCCACCGCCACTACTGCCCTTGCAGTTGCTTTGGCAATTCTCGCCGCAGTACTCATCGGTGGTGCCACACCACCCGTATTGGCTGCAGCAGATGTTTCCGGGGCACAGTGCACCGCCTGCCTGCCTCCCGCATTGCTCGGCTCTAACGCATACGGCTAAAGCGCCGATCACAAGCCACGCCACCAGTTTCTGCATTAACATTATTGTCATTTGACTTGTCCGTTTTGGATGCCTGTGCCTGCCCCTTTATATAATATACGGAACAAGTGACCCCGTGTCTGCTACGCTATTTGGGTGGGTGCACAAGCGTCGTTGGATGGAAGAGTGTGTGAATCCAACGGATGAGAACCAAGGTGTTTTGCGAATGTCACTGTCTAAGGATCTGGGGCATTGCGTGAAGAATCCGTCCACGTCGAAGTGGGGACCCTGCTCCTGCTTAATTTGTCCTTGCTGCTTTCAATTTCAAGGCCAATCCGACAAATGATATTAATGAAGTCGGGTCGTAGATTTACCAGGAATGCCTAATCAATATGTGTATATACTATATACTATATACATGGATATGCTCGATAATGTCTTAAAGAGTAAAAATATTCGATAAAATGATGCCGACTGCCCGATTTGAGTCGCCCTACAAAGAAGGGCTTCCGTTACGGGTTTTACAGGACATGTTCATTGCGGCCCAAAGGACTGGGAGTCCAAAAGAACATTTGAACAACACCAGACATCAAACATAAAACCTCCAAACGTACCAATAAAAAGTGTGCCCAGACATGTCACAATGTCCAACCCAGAAGATCATAATTTGGGTGCATCACACCTCATTGATAGACCTTTTGGGAGTTAAAATTAGCAAATTCGAATTTAATCTTCAATCTTTTTCCATGTGTAAAGAGGTTACGAAATAATGTGTACGAAAAATTATGAGCTGATACGGGGGAGTGGTTCTCGAGGGTGGGTTATGCACGGTGGATAGATACCTATAACTGTTATTCCTTTATAATGATTTTTTTTAATATATATTTTGATAATATAGTGCAACATATATGCTACTTTTGACGAGATTCCACTCGAGATGTATATTTGCATATCAAAAGATACCATTCAAATGACTCAAACTTTCCGGTTCGGAGACAATGTTCGTCCATGTTGCGTTAAATAAATAATAGGTGTTTGGAATAACGATTGGAAGGTTTATGAGTGCTTTTCAATCGTGATTCATAAAATACGAAGTAAGTTATATAATAAGGGTTATTTCGATTTACGTGTATAAACCCATAAATGCTTTTAAATCGTAATAATAAGTTATCCCAAATATATCTTATAATATAAGCCCATAAATGCATAAGCATAAGCCCGATTCACATAAATCGAGATAAAACTCATCCACATATTTACCTCGTAAATCGTAAAAGCTACTTCGTAGACTGTAAAAATTACCCCGTATACCGTAAATCACAATTAAAAGTTTCAACCGCTATTTCAAACATCCTCATATCTTCACATCCTCCAGTATATAACTCTGTCTGAAACAGATCAAAATAATTGCACAATCACATTACAATTACACATCATTACTATCAAGTTCTTCTCGCTCGACGATAATATTGTGGGTGTTTAAAATAGCGATTGTAATCTTTAAAAATGCTTTTCAATTGTGATTTACGATATACGAGATAAGTATGTAAGAAAAATTTTATCTCGACTTATGTGAATCACACTTAAAAAATAATATGCCGCTATCCCAAATAAACTCAATATACATAGCGTTATACTAACATTTTTCAGTATTGGTATTTTTTGTTGGGACCTTCAGTGAGAGATAAGCATCGATGGAAGAATGGGAAAGGCAATGTTACATTAGTCTCATGTTTTTTTTATAAGCAACATTTTTTCTAATAGCACAAAATGAATTTGTGGTTAAGATTGGTCATAAATAATGAATGTGTCAAAAATATCATATATTTTCTAAATATGCCCCTATTTATGAAAAGAGTATAGGTAAGAGAGATAATGAATAAAAATATATAAGAGAGAATGTATAATAAATTATTAAATAAAATAGAATTAATAGTGAGTGTGTGATAATTAATATAAATTTATGCATCTAATAGGGGTTGAAAAGAAAAATGTAGTTTAAATTTTGACACACAAATAGAAAGTTACTTATATTAAGGATCAGACTTAAGAGATAGAAAGTTGCTTATAAAAAAAATAAGAGTATTAAATTAAGGGAAAATTGCATTTAGGTTTCAGACAAGAAAAAATATGATAAAATGGTCCCTTGAAATCTCAAAATTGCATGAAGTCCCGTAAGACTTTTTGCAATAAATTTCAATTGTCAAATGCCCACGGACAGCCATAAACTGGTCAGTGTAAGCGCCTATTAACTTGTCAATAAGGGTGAGCATTCAGTGTTATGTGAAAATCGAAATGACCAAACAAATGCATTTGTAGACATCGAACTGAAACCGAATAGTCTATAATAACCGAACCAAAATATTTCGGTTCGGTTACTTGGTTAACCGAGAAATCAGACAAGTAATTTGGTTCAGTTACTCGGTTAACCGATAAATTAGACAAGACATTAAAAACCTTTTGAGTTTACCTTCTCATGATACTGAAGATGCTTCAACAATGTCCCTTACATTGCACAATCTAAGGAATCAAAATATCAATCTAAAATAAGTAAAATACTGATTCACCAATGCAACTAAGAGTTATAACGACTTTTTGAGATAACACATTTTCTCACACTCCCCCTGAGCAACAAAACAAAGAGGTTGCTCCATATAAACTTCCTTATGGAAGTCACCATTTAAAAAATCATTGTTAACATCAAATTGTTGCAAATCCCAATGATAAGTGGCAGCCAAAGATACAAGGAGACGAACGAAAGTGAGCTTAGAAACCGGGGAGAAAGTCTTTGAGTAATCTAGGCCATAAGTTTGAGCATACCCTTTTGCAACAAGCCGAGCTTTCATCCGTTTCAAGAAACCATCAGCCTTAGTCTTAACTATAAACACCCATTTACATCCAATGACCTTCTTCCCATAAGGTAAATCAACAAGAGTTCAAGTACCAGCCTTGTCAATGGCGGCCCATCATTTCTTCTTCTATTGCAGCACACCAACCAGGGTGGGCTAAGGCTTGTTGAAGGGTGGTAAGAGGGGAGATGGACTCAAGGGTGGTCACACAAAAAGAGGAAATAGGAGACAACTTTTGGTAGGACACAAAGTAGGAGATAAGATAGGTGCAATCAGCATATCGTTTGGGAGGACAATGGGGGAGGGTACCTTTTATGAGAGCAATAGGCAGGCCGTTGGATGGTTTAACGACAGAATCATGCACAATTGTACTAGGAGCAAGAATGAGAAGATCCGAGGATGCAGTAATCGAATTCGTTTGTGAAGCTTCTATTGACAAAGGTGTAAAATTAACAGCATTAGTCTCAGTGATGATATCACTATATCAGGATCCGGAATAGCATCCTGAACTTGTGGGACATGATAAACCAAGAAATCATTTGACGTATCAACGAACGAGGGAGACTCAAATAAAACTGAAGACTTGAAGAAAGAAGAGGACTTATGGAAGGTGACATCAGTTGCCACAAGATAACGACGGAGATCATGAGAGTAACACCGATAACCTTTCTGGATGTGAGAATAACCAAGGAAGACATACTTTAACGACTTGGGATCACGTTTACTGACACTCAGACAAACATCCCGAATAAAAAAATATAGCCAAAAATTTTCGGATTAATAGGGAATAACTTAGTAGTGGGGAACAAAACAAAATATGGAATGTCACTACTAAGAACAGCCAAGGGCATGCGATTGATGAGAAAATAGGCAGTAGACACGACATCAGCTCAAAAGAGTGTAGGAACACTGGAATGAAACATGAGAGGTCGAACAGTTTCTAAAAGGTGGCGATTCTTTCTTTTGGCAACACCATTTTGAGTAGGGGTATCGACATATGATGATTTGGTGAAGGATACCATGGCGATGTATGTAATTAGTGAAAGGGGTAGAAAAATATTCTTTCGCATTATCACTTCGAAGGATTTTCACAGGAGTATTGAACTGAGTTTGAATTTTAACAGGGAATTTTGAAAATAAGTAAACAATTCAGAGCGTTGTTTCATTAAGTAAAGCTAAGTTGTTCGAGAGAAATCATCAACAAAAGTGACAAAATAACGATAACCAGTATGAGATAAATCTTAACAAGGACCCTAATCATCAGAATGTACTAAGGGCCCATTTAGTTTGATCTTATTACACCCTGCAGTACAGTAGAGTGCAATGCAATGCAATATTAATTACAGAGCTAGTGTTTAGTGTGATTTTTAAGCAAGGTGCAATGAGTTATTATTTTAACAATTATTTAAAATTAATATATTACACAAAGTCTATTTTACCCTTACTATAATCTTTGTAAAAAAATAGTTAAGAGCCATCACGCTACCTCATTATAACTGTCACGCTATCTTACTGAGGATCGTCATATGGCGATTGTTGTGGTAGTGGAGGATGGTGACAATGATGTGGCTGCAGTGGCTGAAGGTGGTGATAGCAACAATAGTGGAGGAGGAGGTAATGACGGCGATGATAAGGGTGGTGACGATGGAGGTGGAAAAGAAGGAGGTAGTAATGGCGGCGGCGGCGATGGTGGAGGAAGAGGTCATGGTGGTTGCTGCGGCAACAGCGATCAAGGAGGAGGTTGTGATAGCGAGTGGCGATAATGGCAATCAAGGAGGAGGTTGTGATGGAGGGCGGGCAGCGACAATGGTGAACGTAGTGGTGACGAGGTTTGGCCGAGGAGGGGGAGGTCATGGTGGCGGTGGTAATAGTGAAGGTGGCGGTGATGGAGGAGGAGGAAGTGTCGGTGACAGCAGGTGGCAGTGGTGAAGGAGGAGATAATGGTGTCAGTGACAACAATAGGTGAGGAGGAGGTAGTAAAAGTGGCCAAGGTGGCGAAGGAGGAGGTAGTAGTGGCAGCAGTTGGTGGAGGTGACAACAATGGAGGAGGTAGTGGTGGTAGCGGTTGTAGTGTGATGTGTCTAAGTAAAAATATATAAGTAAAATAAAGAGAAGTGAAACTAAAGGATAAATTGGACTTTTTCAACCATGTGGTAATGGGGATTCATAGGAGGGAGATATGAATGAGGATTACCAATTTTTTGGTAATCATCATTACCATGGTAAACCCTATTATCATGATAAATAGCAACCAAACACTTTTCTCTTGGTAATGCAATCATGATTATCATTACAGGCTTGCAATGGGTTTGAACTAAATGGGCTCTAACCTAAAGGGGGACACAATCCGTTTATTGACTCGAGGTGCCAAATGAACACGATGATGTTTAGTAAACCGACACGACGTATAATCCAAAGTAGATACAGACGAAAACTAAGGATATAACTTCTTTAGAGACGAAATTGACACATGACCAAGATGACAATGAACTTCAAAGGGAGACGATCCACCAAAACATGAAACGAAAGGTGGTACCTAATCATCAAGAATGTAATGTCCACCAGATTTATAGCCTTTACCAATAATACGCTTCGTCGACAGATCCTAAATCAAAATAATGATCAGGAAGTAGTGAAATGAAACAGTTCAAATGACGAGTCAGTTTACTAGGAGATAGAAGATTAAATGTGAGATCGGGAATATTAAGAACATAAGATAATGAAATGGAGGGGGTGGGGTTAATAGTGCCTACTCCAACTACAGGGACAGGGGAACCATTAGCAACGAAGATGGAAGATTGGTTAGCATAGATGGCATACGGTAAAAATAAACGATGGTTACCTGTCATGTGGTCGGTAGCACCAGAATCAATAACCCACTTCGAGGAAGTGGTAGCAAGACCAGAAGGCAGAGTACTTGTAGATAAGGCTGCGGCAGATGGTGAACCAGGGGCCAATTGTTTAGAGGTCTAGGCCACATGAGCAGAACAACGATGCTAATCACGCTGCTGTTTATTCTGCAATTTTAGGCAATATTTCTTGATATGGCCAGGTCCCGTGCAATAATTACAGATAATATTGTCAGAAGTCATATTCAAGGCACTGGAACCCTGTTTGGGGCCATAATTCCTATTGCTAAAGGGACCCCGACCAGCTAAAGCACTCACGTTTGGATCCACAGATGGGCGGGTTACAACATCAGCACGAAGAACTTGTGCGAACACATCGTCAAGAGATGGAAGCTCCTGACTAGACATGATCTGAGAGCGAATGGTCTCATAAAAGGGATTAATGGCTTCGAGAAAACCAATGCTGACCTGTAGTTTTATATTCTTAATGCGAGTATCAAGATTGGCTTGTGGAGACATGAGGACTTTCATTTCCTCATACAATCGCTTGTAGTCCAAAAAGATATCCTTCAACGAACGACCCTGCTGTTGAGAGCGATAAAAGCCTTTACAGACTTTGTAAACCTGAGTAAGGCTCCCTTTACCAGAGAACATAAATTCCAGATAGTTCATTATTTACTTAAAAGTAGTACAATGACTTACTGAAGATAAGATCTGGAGGTCAATAGAATTTCTAATTTGAAACAAGATTCTAGCATCAACTTGTTTCCAAGCAACCAATTTGTCTTTGTCATTAGGGGGTCATCAGTTAAATGGCATGATATATATCTTAACAATGATGCTCCAATCATTATAATTAGTCCAGTTCAATTTGGAGAAAGTAATCTTAGAAGACATAGGCAACAGTTCAAGAGTCTTAGAGTCAGCCATAGATAAGTAAAGCAAACAAAGAGCAACAAAGAACAACCAATTCCTGAAAGTAAGGAATACCAAACGAGCACAAGCAGCAGCTAAATAAAGGAGTTTCCAAAAGCAACAAGAGATATTTAGTATCACAAATAGGGTAGAGAACCTACCAAAACAGAGAGACTAACCCAGACTAACTAAATCAGTAACAAGCTGCAACAAAAAAATGGTGAAACAGAAGCGAAGAACGTAGTATGAGACTCAAATGTGGTCGAATGACCACTAAAATTCAAGGGTAGATAGAGGAGAGGAAGACAAGCCAAATGCCGCAAACGGCCACTGGAGGAGGTCTCGCGCACTGGCGCGTGCATCAAAGAGGCGGAGATTGAGGTGGCACGTGAAGCACCACGCGCCATCAGATTTCGGGGTCGGTCGATCTGGAGGCAAAGGATAAGGTGGCAGGGCACGTGTTGTTCAACGAGGATGGGAGATAGATAATATAAAAAACTCGTGAGGACTCTACTCATTGAGAACCAAAAAACTAACATACCAGAAAAAAATATCACCGATAGAAAAATGGTTTTTTAGACCGGGTAAAAATAACTTTTTAGACCGGTTTTAGATGAGGTCTTGATACAGCCGGTCTAAAAAGTGAGATACTAACCGGTCTAAAAGTGTGACTTTTTAGACCGGTTATTTAAATAACGGTCTAAAAAATACTTTTAAGACCGGTTATGTGGATAACCGGTCTAAAAAGTTAAGCATAAAAACATAATTAATGGACTCAAAAAAAAATTAAGACACTTCTTAGACCGGTTATTTAAATAACGGTCTAAAAAGTTAAGCATAAAAACATAATTAATGGACTCAAAAAAAAAATTAAGACACTTTTTAGACCGGTTATTTAATAACCGGTCTAAAAAGTGTCTTAATTTTTTTTTGAGTCCATTAATTATGTTTTTATGCTTAGTCTGTACATATCCTAAAAGCATGCTTCCAAGGTCATACTTATAGTTACTAATCACGAATATATCTTGGTGGAGTCATACCTAAAGAACACAATAAGCACAACTCAGAAATATTGCAACACCCAGTGCAAATACATAATGAGCTGTGAATGACTCAACAATATGAAATAATATTAGGAAATAAGTTAGAAAATAAAGTAATTAGAACGCAAGTTGGAAGATAATTTTTGTTTAAGAAATTTGTTCGGAGAATAAATATTTAGAAACGAGGCAAATGATGACAAAAGAAAACACTAACCTTAGCCCCTAATGAAGAATCCAATTTGTAAACTTTCTCAGATGTCGTAATTGTAAACCTGAAACAAATATGAGTCTAATTTTTTGTAATAGAAATCAATCTGAAATATATGACAGTATCTACTCTAAAGTATGTATAAAACTAATTAAGTAAAGCGCTTATCTTAAACCAATCGGAGGGAAGAAAAGTCAAGCTTTACGATGATGGATTCCACCGTACCTCTGCGTTGACGGCGAAGATGGTCAAGGGTGGAGGGGAGATGTGGGAAAGAGGAGCTGTTACGGCACAAGGGAGGAGTTTATAAGAAACTTGATGAGTATCAGATTTCAAATTTGAAATTAGGCGCGAGATAAAGCCGCGAAGATTTTAAATTTTAGGGCGGACTTTTAAGACCGGTTATTTGACAAAATCAGTCTTAAAAGTGTTCACATTTAGACTGGTTATAACTAATAACCGATCTTAAAAATAAAAAAAATTAATTTTTAATTTTGCATCTTTTAGACCGGTTATCATCAACAACCGGTCTAAAAATTTTTATCTTTTAGACCGGTTATTAGTGATAATTGGTCTAAAAAGTCTTAAAAATTTTTAATTATTAATTAATTTTATATTTTTAGACCGGTTTTTTGGATAACCGGTCTAAATAATATCTTTTAGACCGGTTATTTTAAGAACCGATCTAAAAAATTCTTTATAATTACGAAACTGCCATCGGTCATATTTTTTAAACCTTATCCGTAATAACCGGTCTAAATAATACAGTCTAAAAAGACTATTTTACACTAGTGTATGTAGGAATAAACAGGCTCTGCTACCATATAAGACATGAATTTAAATAATATGTGTGTGTATTCTATTCACATGAAGTTATAATATACATATAGAAAATGAGGAGCATAGGTATTAATTGCTCCTAAATGAGGGAATCATAATGGTCAATCAATTACGCTAATTATGTTAATTGATCTAATACTAATTACAGAATATTTCCTTAACAATGGAGAATGAAAATGAGGAGGGAGGTGCTGGGATGTAGAGAGAGAGTAGAAGAAGGAAAAAGGGATTAAGAATATAGTAAGAAAATGGGGGGAGTTGGAGGGAGGGGTGCGGCCTTGGCCTGGGCAGGGGGAGTTGTTGTCACGTGTAGGGCTGGTTCACCTGCAGCTTGTTGGGAGAATGAGGTGACGGGTGGCGTTAATTACAGCAAGAATCATAATGGTATTGGTGTGACTAATATTTATTTGCCGGGCAGTTCCCCCACAACACCAATAATTGGCTCCGTTTGAATGTCTTGGTAATTCAATTGATATTCATTGGGCAAGGAAGAAGAGGGCCACAGAGCCAGGAATGAGGGCCTTTTCAATTTAGGTGCAAGTAAATGTATATGGGCGGGGTGATTCATTTTGTAGCAAGAGAGGGGCTAAGTTAAAGAGGAAAGGGCATATGAGAGTGTGGGTGGGGCTTGAACAGCTACAGTTGGCGGAGACGTTTAGGTGGTCGGAGGGAATAGGAAGAAATTGCACGGGGTCACGGTGAGTAAAGGAGGGTCCACCCTTTTTACTACCGGAGCCACCACGCACGTCTTTTAACAGTGAATGCTCCCTTCTTGACGTTGATGCTTTTCCTTCTCATCCTTTCACTTCGCCTGTCATTTTCAGCTTTTGCATATTAACGGTATACCAACATAGCTTGGAATGAAGTAGCCAAAATCACCTGAGCCCATTATATTTTAGAGCCAAGGGAAAGGTCCGCTAAGTCATTTGTGTATCAACCTCTAAACATTAAGACAACATGAGTTGTAATAACTTACTGTCTTACTTCACAAGTACCAACAACCCTGAGAAGCTGATTGTCGTCTTTATGTTTGGATAACCTCCATAAATGCTTTTCAATTGTGATTTATGGTCTACGAGGTAGCTTTTATGATATATGAAGTAAATATGTGAATAAATTTTATCTCGATTTATATGAATCGGGCTTATAAAATAAGCTAAGCTTAACCAAACAAGGCCATTAATATTGCACACTTCAGTTATACTTTGGGTTATTAAACCCGGACCGAACCGGCCGGTCCGGCCCGGAAACCGGCTACCCGGGCATTAAACCGGTCCAGTCCGGGTAGTGAATCGGTCTTTTTTTTTTCTTTATAATTTTATATTAATAGCCTAAAATATTCATTTTTTCACCGGTTTGGTCCCGGGTTAGCTCCGGTTTGACTCCGGTCTGACCCACTGACCCTTAATCCAGTACCTCGACCGATTCACTTCTGGTTTAATAACCTTGGTTATACTCCTATTTTTTTTGTTGGGTAAAAGTGCTTGTCTAATTCTTTGAAGCTGACTGTGCTAAACATCGACATAAACTCCGAATATAAAGGCTTAAAAACATGAAATATCAGAATTTTAAGTATGGTAAATGAGTAGTCTCTGAGGGTTAGTATCATAGAACCGTTGAAACTTTGGGCATTCTTGATTTCTTCCGTCGTATAGCACTGCATCTATTCTTAAAATAAGACCCGTTGGCCCAAACAAAATCCACTCTATAGTTTAATTTTTTTATTCAAGTGAGTCTTATAGTAAGCACTAAAGGAAATATTGTTTTAGCTAAGAAGAGGCTGAACAGTACGTGTATGTTGAGTGTAGAGACGGAGAGTTTTATGTAATTATAACCAATACGTGAGTATTAGCTTGGTCTATGTTTAGAGATTAGAGAACAGATTAAGTCACATAAATAAGACTTGCATGTGAGTATTAGCTTGGTCTATGTATGATACCATTAGTTGAGTTTGCTCGAGGAAAAATTAAGAATAAAACTAAACCACACAAATTCTAAAGATACCCACTTCCGTTAAAAACATTATAAATCAATTTCAACCAATGATTAAAATTAAAAAATAATGATTAACTCATTAATTGTGTCATGAATTATGAAAACAAATCAACATGACTCATATGGAGAAAATATGATGAGCCGTGTTTAAATATTAATTATAGAGAAAAAATTGATAAATAAGTACCATAATAATTAATTTTTGAGTAACTTATATAATGTTATAGACCAAGAAACTAACTTTATAATTCAAGTATACATCGCGTCTGATGACTCACAATCACACGCTTTAAAATAATTTAAGAGGATAGTGTGCTATTATCACACTAAAAATCTCGACACATAGTTAGAGAATACTAACTACTAAGCATAGAAATAACACAAGTGATATGCAAAGTTTTATACAGAATAAAATATTCTAATTACCTTTCTATTTTATTATAATTATACATACCTCATTTTTTATTTTGAAAATAGATATTTAGATTTACATCGTTAACTCAGTTAAGAATATTTTAAAAAATTTTAAAGAATATTTTTAATTAACATTTATATTAAAATATATATTATTTACTAATTTACCCTTCATCATATCAAATTCCTAATTTATTTGTAAATGCTTGCAAACTTGAGGGGGGAAAATCAATAGCTGCATCAATGAATTAGTTTTATAATATCTTGAGATATTTCATAGGAAAATCTTGTGAAAATTAAAAAATTCGATTTGCTCCAACATGGGTTACAATTTTCCTCCCCGTCAGCGCTTCACAGAACCAGTTAACTTTTTGTCTTGGCATATAGCCAAGTCTGCCTCCACGATGTCCTTTCCTGTCGTCAAGCCCGAACACTACGCTTGCAGTCTCGTCTCCACTACGCCGTTGTTTTGATTGACCACACCACCCTCTCTCGCATTATCTCTTCCTTCCCTCGACTTGCTGATCCCACTCATATCTGTATTGAGTCTGACTCCCTCGCTCAAGAGCAACTCACTGACAAGATCTCTATCGTTCTCGACCGTTGCGATGTTCCCTGTGGTTCCTCGCTGGTTATAAACGGCGACGATCGCAAAACATATTCGGGATGTTTGGTTAAGCGATTGGGAACTCAGGCTTATTCCTCAATCGCACGATTTCTAATAAGCTAGATATTTGAGCTTTTAGCTGATCTGAAAATCGCACGACTTGCTCACTCTCTCTCTCTCTTTTCTGCCTCTATTTTGATCGTGTCTTCTCGTCGAAGAACAGAGAGGCATCACATAAGCTCCGTCTCGCGGTGGCGACTCCAGCTAGTTTTGGCAGTGAAGTTTAGTTTCCAGTGTGGTTTTTAGGTGCGTCTTCGGGGCTGTCATCCTGCCGCTTGTGTTCTTTTCTTCTCCGTCTCCTTCAGAGTCGGTGTTCGTGTTGAAGTCTGGCGGTGTGTTGTGGTGCGGTTTCGAAACGTGTTGACTCAGAGCATTATTTTCCAGGAGGCGCACTCAAAATTTCTCTTGAAAATCATTTGTTTCACTTTGAACCAAATCCCGAGGTAAGAGCAATAGAAGACGGTTAACGTCCCACGATTCTGATCACTAATGATGATGAGATTGATGCACCTGGTTTGAGAGCTTTGGTTCAGGTTCTTGTCTCCGCTAATCGTTTTAACATTCAAGTCTGTGCCCCGGATAGGTGCCTTCTTACTTGTTGGCAAACTTGCACAATCAGTCTAAGTTGTTCATTATGGATATGGAAATGGATATATGATTTAAAAGTGTGTTTGGTATGTACATGGAATTTAAATATTATTTTTATTTAATATTTATATTTAAAATGTAGATTACCAATATGTCAACCTAAAAAAGTGGAATGAGATAAAACCATTGTTACTAAACCCGGAACGGACCGGTTTTTTTTAATAAAAATTATTTTTATTTGTTTAAAAAATTTATATTAATAAGACTAAAATATTCAATTTCTCACCAGTTTAGCCCTGGTTTAGTTTTGATCTGACCTACTAACCTTTGACCTAGTACCTTGACCGCTCCAATTCATTTTTTTTATAAAAAATTATTTTTATTTTGTTTAAAAAAATCATATTAATAAGTCTAAAATATTTAATTTTTCACCAGTTTGGCCCTGGTTTAGCTTCGTACTCCGATCTGACCCACTAACCCTTGACCCAGTACCCTGACCAGTTCAGTGACCGGTCCAAGTTTAATAACATTGGATAAAATCATGCAAGTTGAAGAGCAAAAATGAATTTAAGTACATTGAATTGTAAATATTTGCTTTTTGGGTGGAAGCCAATTTGATGGAATTGGGGAGATTTAGCTTCCACATGGAATTGCAAAGATTTCTAATTCCATCATACCAAACAAACTTAGGCGTGTGATTGATATCCAATTTCAATTCCATACCCCCTAATTCCATCATGCCAAACATGCCCTTTAATTTTCTTATTTACTTGAGTATCGGGGCTAGTGATTTGGTTTTTCAAGTTATTGATGACAAGGTTGTTTCAACCGAGAAGTTTGAACAAAGAAAATTGTCCCGTGCTGTGTCTCTGTCGGTAGCATGCAACAACCAAGTCATCACATGAACCTTTTCAGGGAGCTTGCTAGTTTGGTTGACTTACTCATTTGAAATGGCTTAACTATTTAGCTATGTTTTTGTGTGATTGTTGTTTGCATTGTCTTTTTAAGCTTGAGCATCAGGTAGCCGCTCTGAAGTTAACATGAATTTTATGGGATTACTGTACTATTGTGGTTTTATTTTTTTTTTTAATTAAATCAATTTCAGGGAGAGGTCGGCTGTCAGTCACAGTATTACATGGCTTCACCCTATAAAAGCCAAGCCAGTAAACATTGATGGAGCCTCAGCATATGCAGTTTCTGGTCAGTTGTGCTTTCAATTCATCTATGTTACCCTGTGTTTTTTCATATGAAGAATCGCTCATTTAGACACCAGGAAAATGTACCCAGACATTTTTTTTTAAGTGTTAAAATAGCCTCATATTAATGATGGTTTTTCCAGCGGAAGATAATTGAAACGGTGGCCCTCATATGCTTTGTCAGCTTGATGTAAAAACTTTCAATGTTTGCCTCTGATTTATTTGTATAGACTGTAATCTTTGCTATAATAAGTTTAAGTATATGGCATTAGAAATTTGACACATTAAGTTCTCTATTCTATATTACTTGTATAAGGGAAGTGCTTGTTTGGTTCATTGACAAATTATTTTTGCTGGGACTCCGGCTGATCTGATGCCTTGGATGTAAATTATAATTTTGGTTGTGAAAAGTATGACGTCAATTGGGTGGACTGTTGTCCTTTTCTATTGTCATATAGGCAATTTCCTAATAGCGTATTTAAAATAGTGATTGGAACCTTTAAAAGTATTTTTTAATTGTGATTTACGGTATATAAGGTAGCTTTTACGGTCTACAAGGTAAATATGTGGATGAGTTTTATCTCGATTTACGTGAATCAAGCTTATGTATAAGTATAAACTAAACCAAACGAGCTCGAATGAGAATATCCTTTTGATTTACTTAAACAAATCTTGAATAAAACACATTTTCTAACTTAAAATTTTTCCTTATTTATAATATTCAATATCCTTTTATCTTACAATTATCACAAAAGCACTTATACAATCGCTAATCTAAAAAAGTGTTCACCTTCATAAAAATATTTATGCAATCGTTAATCTAAATATAAATCATATTACCCAATTTAACTTTTATCAAATCTTAAATTTTCATAAGTCAAATTATAAATAAACTATTTTTCCTGCCACTATTTCAAACATACTCAGGAGGTGCTGCGCATTAATGGAGGAGTAATAGGGAAAATGGGTGTTTTGGACCTGAGGAGGGGAAAATATATTTTGGGTCTTTTTTTTCTCTCTCTCCTTAGATATTAACTTTTAAATTAAGGATAAAATGTAATTCATCATATTTTTCTACCTCATTTTCAACATATCAAATAAAAAAAATTTCTGTTAACATATTTTTTTTTTCAATGTATACCAAATATTTCTATGACAAAATATTTTCTATTTCTTACCAATCATTTCTTTAAAACCAAATAAGCTTGGTTAAACCAAATGGGCTCGATTCTAATAGTTGGAGGTATAAAAAAAAGAGAAAATTAATGTGCAGTCCCAAGGAAACAAAAAAATGAAGATTCAGTCTCAAAAAATCATATAATCACTGTCAGGTCCCAAGGGACTGATTTTTAATAAATTGTAATTGTACAATTACCCAAATGCCCTTAATGTTGCGTTAACAACTCCCACAGCATCCATTGACAACACCCACAGCGTGCATTGACAAGTCCGTTATGTTGTGTTAACAACCTCTACACTGTCCATTGACAACACCGACAGCCTCCATTGACAAGTCCTTCATGTTTCCTTAACAACCCTCACAGCCTTCATTGACAACCCCTACAGCCTATATTGACAACCTCGACAGCCTCCATTGACAAGTCATTCATGTTGCGTTAACAACCCCCACAGCCTATATTGACAACCCCAACAGCCTCCATTCACAACCCCTACAGCCTATATTGACAACCCCAATACCAAACATGAATTTACATCAATTTACATAGAGCTAAAGTTACAAATGAATTTACATCTACTTACAAACATGCTGTATAGAAAAATCCCGCAAACTATCAGTGTAACTTTTCAATAAGAAATTCTGTATAGAAATGCTTTCTTTACAAACTAAAGTGAGCCTCGTACATTTGCTTAGAATTTGAGATAATCTGAATCTCCTCTTCTGCAGGAGCACCATTTTTTATCTTGAGTCGCAAGTTTATGGAATTTTGCGTCATGGGAGAAGATGTTTACACAATGTCGTTCTACTCAAAAGATGACCTCCACGAAATAAAGGTTGGGGTGTTGTGGTGGCTTGTTACCCATCCCCAAAATACACAAGCCGGAACGGTACTGTCCTTAATTGAAGACAGAAAGAGGAGGAGAATCCACTGACAATGCTGATTTACATTGTACATACCAGTCATTGTTAACTGAGTATGATAATCTAGCTAACATTGTATTCGTTTAAGGCTCTTAACAAACTTGCTTACACAAAGATCAATGTTGTACAGTTTGATTGTAATTGCTTAAACCCATCACATCATTTTGTAACATGTTTTGGATAACTCATTGAAAATCATTACTGAATTTGAGACCAAAAGAACTAGTTATTCTGATGTTTATTTTCAGGATATGGAATCAAACTTACTCTTATATTTTATGTTTGGTACATGTGGATATATATTTATTAAATTTATTGGAATTGATGTGCATTGTATTTCAACGTCGCCTTGGTCAACTCAGCCTTTCATGGTGAGCACACAATTGTGGTGTAATCTTTGATGCAAAACTTTAATTAATACAGTGCCAGCACACAATTGTAAGGGACAAAAGCTATAATGCAATTGTTAGAAAATGATATTTACGGTCCAATTTAAATTACTTCCAAATTATTCAAAATCGAGTCAGTTAACGGTTGATTAATCAAACACAAATAACCATCCCACACTGACAATCCAAAAGTCACTAGGTGCATCCACTAACAACTCCTTAATATTTCATTAACAACTCCTACAGCCTCAGTTGACAAGTCCTTCATGTTGCGTTAACAACCCCTACAGCCTCCATTGACAACTCCTACAGCCTCGGTTGACAAGTCATTCATGTTTCGTTAACAACCCCTACAGCCTCCATTGACAACTCCTACAGCCTCGGTTGACAAGTCCTTCATGTTCCGTTAACAACCCCTACAGCCTCCATTGACAACTCCTACAGCCTCGGTTGACAAGTCCTTCATGTTCCGTTAACAACCCCTACAACCTCCATTGACAACTCCTACAGCCTCGGTTGACAAGTCCTTCATGTTTCGTTAACAACCCCTACAGCCTCCATTGACAACTCCTACAGCCTCGGTTGACAAGTCCTTCATGTTCCGTTAACAACCCCTACAACCTCCATTGACAACTCCTACAGCCTCGGTTGACAAGTCCTTCATGTTCCGTTAACAACCCCTACAGCCTCCATTGACAACTCCTACAGCCTCGGTTGACAAGTCCTTCATGTTCCGTTAACAACCCCTACAGCCTCCATTGACAACTCCTACAGCCTCGGTTGACAAGTCCTTCATGTTCCGTTAACAACCCCTACAGCCTCTATTGACAACTCCTACAGCCTTAGTTGACAAGTCCTTCAAGTTCCGTTAACAACCCCTACACCCTCCATTGACAACCACTACAGCCTCGGTTCACAAGTCCTGAAGGTTCCAGTAACAACCCCTACAGCCTCGGTTGACAAGTTCTTCATGTTGCGTTAACAACCCCTATAGCCTCCATTGACAACTCCTACAGCCTCAGTTGACAAGTCCTTTATGTTGGGGTAACAAGTGGATAAGCGTCAGCACTCAAGCTGATAAACCAATTCCATTCGACCGACAAGCGAAGCAGTATTGAGGCGCCGTGGAGCGTGAAAGAAACTGAAGACGACCCTTTGTAATACGCAAAATCCGGCTTGACGATAACGTCAACATTTTGGGCAGCTCGAAATATGGGATTAGACTGTACAGTGAGAGCGAGCCGCTCACGATCGGCATGAGGAGCAAAAGGGTCGAGGTGGAGGAGGTAGTGGTTACGGGGATGGTATGTGGCCTGAAGCAATCGGAGGACCCGATTTCAATCGCCGCGGGATCCAGAAATGAGGTAAGCAATGGAGGGAGGAGAGGGATCGGATTGGGCGGCTTTGTGGAAGATGATGCGTTTGGTTTGGTGAGAGGGAAAGAGAAAAGTGTCAGGGCTAGAATGGGAAGGAGAGGAGGAAGACGAAGAAAGGAAAATGATAAGAAGAATAGAGAAAAAGAGAGAAGGAAAGTAGAATGAAGAGAGTTCATTTGGGGTCTCTCAGATTGAAGGACGAAAATGAAAATGCACGTGAGGTTGATGCAGCTGCAAGTGAAGCTTGAGTTTGCATTTTTTTTGGGAAATTACTGTATAGGGTTATTTAGGTCATTGTACAATTACAATTTATTAAGAATCAGTCCCTTGGGACTTGACAGTGATTATTCATTCTGTGGACTGATTTTTCGTTTTTTTTTTGTTTCTTTGGGACTGTAAGTAATTTTTCCTAAAAAAATATTAAAATTATAAGGAATGTTTATATAATATATATTTTTATTTTAATAAAAATTATATATTGTATGTTTGAAATAGCGATTAGAATTTCTAATCGTGATTTACGGTATATAAGATATTTTTTCCGGTTTACAAGATAACTTTTATGATTTACGAAATAAATATATGAATGAGTTTTATCTTGATTTATATAAATTGGATTTATCCAATCATGAAAGTTAAAATAAACAAGCTAATAAATTTTTAAAATAAAGAACAATTAAGGTAAACAGATGGATAGTTAAAGGTTTTTTATGGCCATAAGGAAGGGATGATTTGGCAGAAGCTTCGAGAATCCCCGTCGGCTCTCCAGAAGTCTCTGGGACCTTTCGCCTAAACCCAAACGCCACATCATATTTGGAAGCTCGTGTTGTGCCTGCCGTCGTGCTTCTTCCAAATCGAAAAGCAACTCGTCACTCAATCTGACTTTCCCCCTCCGATGGCCGAAGAATCCAAGGCCAAAGGTAATGCCGCTTTCTCTTCCGGTGATTTCGACGCCGCCATCCGTCATTTTTCCGACGCCATCTCTCTCTCCCCCAATAACCATGTCCTCTACTCCAATCGATCGGCTGCTTATGCCTCCCTTCACAAATACTCTGAAGCGCTATCCGATGCCAAGAAGACTGTCGAGCTCAGGCCCGATTGGTCCAAGGGCTACAGCCGTCTCGGCGCCGCTCATCTCGGACTCGGCCAACACGACGATGCTATTGCTGCTTACAAGAAGGGCCTTGAAATCGACCCCAATAATGAACCACTTAAATCCGGTTTGGTTGATGCCCGGGCTGCGGCTTCTAGGTCCCGTTCGGCGCCCCCCATGGGCAATCCTTTCGGAGACGCTTTCTCTGGACCCGAGATGTGGGCTAGGCTCACTGCCGATCCCACCACCAGGGCATATCTGCAGCAACCTGATTTTGTCAAGATGATGCAGGATATTCAGAAAAATCCCAACAATCTGAACTTGTATATGAAAGACCAAAGAATCATGCAAGCCCTTGGGGTTTTGCTCAACCTCAAGATTCGCACCCCGAACGAGGACACTGATATGCCCGAGTCTTCCCCTTCGCCTCCGCCAGCAGAGAGGAAGAGAGCTGCTGAAGCTGAACAGGAGAAGGAAGAGAAGCGGCCTGAGACCGAGACCGTGCCCATTGAGTTGAGGGAGGAAGAGAAGGAAGCGAAGGATAGGAAAGCTCAGGCTCAGAGGGAAAAGGAGGCAGGCAATGCGGCTTATAAAAAGAAGGATTTTGATACGGCAATCCAGCATTACTCCAAGGCTATGGAATTGGATGATGAAGATATTTCATATCTCACAAACCGTGCTGCTGTTTACTTGGAAATGGGAAAGGTATGCCAGTTGGCTTATATTCTTCTTTCTCTTTTCTTTCGGTAATATTTTGCTTATATTCTAAATGAACGGTGTTCATTCCAAGTTGATTTGAATGGATTTGGTTTAACGGACGGAAGTGATTAATGCTTTAGTTTTCATGCTGTTGTATATGAGGGCCATTACCTGTTAATGTGCCGAATATATTATGGCTATGCAGTTCGTTGTCTTTACCCTAATTTTTTTCTGTGCAGCTGTTTACTAACATGACTGCAATTAGTTAATTTTAATTCCACTTCTAGTAGAGTAGGTATTAGTGTCATCCTGCGGTATAGAAGCTTCTATCTCACCAATTCATGTGCCCAGTAGACGTAGTGTTTGTTGCTGAGGATGTTTGAGACTGCTTTTCGCGTGACAGAGTAACTATATCAAATCTGCTCATGTTTGGGATGCCTGCATGCTTGAATTGATATTTAGCTTGCCAATGCATTTATGTGATATCAAAATAGGTAGGTGTACATTGGAAAAAATATATTTTTATTTCAAAACAACTATTCTCCAATCACAGTTAGAAGAATGCATAAAAGATTGTGACAAGGCTGTAGAAAGGGGAAGAGAATTGAGATCAGACTTTAAGATGATTGCAAGAGCTTTGACAAGGAAGGGAACAGCCCTGGTGAAAATGGCAAAATGCTCAAAGGATTATGAACCCGCCATTGAGACTTTCCAAAAGGCACTTACAGAGCATCGCAACCCTGACACCTTGAAGAAATTGAATGATGCTGAAAAGGCTAAGAAAGAACTTGAACAGCTAGAATACTTTGATCCAAAATTGGCTGATGAGGAGCGTGAAAAAGGTACCCTCTCTTTTAGCATGCTATCTATGCTCCTCCTTCTCAAGTAAGCCAATACTTTGTTTTTTCTCCCGAGATAAGTAATCCCTTATTACGTATTGAATACAACTATCATTCATCAATGTGCAGGTAATGATTTCTTTAAGCAACAAAATTATCCCGAAGCTGTGAAGCATTACACCGAGTCTTTAAGAAGGAACCCTAAGGATCCTAGGGTAATATTACTTGTAAAATGGAGCTCAGAGTTGCAATTTAAGCAAATGCTGAAACTAATATGTATTTAATTATTCTATCTTCTCCAGACTTACAGTAACAGAGCTGCATGCTACACAAAACTTGGGGCAATGCCTGAGGGTTTGAAGGATGCAGACAAATGCATTGAGCTGGATCCAACTTTTGTAAAGGGTTATACTAGAAAAGGTGCTATACAGTTTTTCATGAAAGAATATGACAAAGCTTTGGAAACGTACCAGGAGGGGTTGAAACATGATTCAAACAATCAGGAGTTGCTTGATGGCATAAGAAGGTATTGGGTTATGTTATATTCCTGGTATTTGTTGGTTTCATATTTCTAATTTTTATATACGCTTTACCAGAGTGATTACCTTAACATTAATATCTATTTCAGATGTGTAGAACAAATTAATAAGGCCAGCCGTGGGGATATAAGTCCTGAGGAGTTGAAGGAGAGACAGGTGTGACTCAATTGTTAAACATTTATTGCAGAAACTGTTTCAGTTTAAATTTTTCTTCATCTACTCGGTTTTTACTTGTTTTGTTCCTCCAGGCCAAGGCAATGCAGGATCCTGAGATCCAGAACATCCTCCAAGACCCTATTATGAGACAGGTATGCTACCCGTGTGGCGCTCCTCTTGATTTTTTTAGTGTATGTCGTTGGTGTGACAAGAATGAACCGTTCTTATAAAATTTTGGGCATGTATGCAGGTATTGGTTGATTTTCAGGAAAATCCCAAGGCTGCCCAGGAGCATACGAAGAATCCTATGGTGATGAACAAGATTCAGAAGCTGGTCAGTGCTGGAATTGTCCAACTTAGATAAATTGGATTGGATGTGCGAAGGAGCCGTGTATGGGCTCATTTTAAATGTAGATTGGATTTGAAAATGGATAAACAATTTACGGTTGGGAATTTCCTAATCGCGTTGTGATTTCGCATTGTTTTATGAACCTGTATAAATTATGAATTTGGGTGCCTCGAGTTCAAGCCCCATCCGTTTTCACCGTCTGATGATGGCAGGCCCGAGACTCATTATTTTACGTATATTTTGGGGGCGTCAAGCTTTCACGTTCAAGCAAAGTTATAGGTTTGTTTGTTTGAATAGTGTTTATGTATAAGTCTGATTCACGTAAATTGAGATAAATCTTTTTCACATATTTATTTTGTAGACTGTGAAGTTATCTTGTTGATCATAAAACTACCTCATATTCTGTAAATCATTATTTAAAAATATTTATAGGGGTTATTCAAATATACTATATATCTGTTGTCTGGTACTCGTGGTTCTCATATATGCAGGTTACATGCAAACGAACCCGTAGGAATTTGGCCCTTTTCGGCCGCAGGTTGTTTATGACTGATTGGGTCACGGGCACAATTCCGGTTTGATCTATTGACGTTTTCCATTGTGCTTTCATGGTCAATAGACCGTGGTTTCGACTGTGGAGGTTTAGATTCGTTTATCTGACAAGGACTGCCTTTGCTTGGATGCTTCGTGAAAATTTCGTAGGATTATAAATAGGAATTTGTGGTGTACTTGTGCGAGGCGCAATTTTTTGGGAAATATCCTTTAATGTTTTCTTTTCCCTGGACTAGTTTATGTATACTTGCGGATAGGATGTTTTGAACATGCTCAATTTCTTGTAATAACCTAATAAATGATGGGAAAGCCTATGACGGTTGGGTTAGCCGATTAGCCGGTGGTATGCTTGACAGATATACTGTCAAATGATTAGAGATATGAATAAGAGGGAGGCTGAGAAATTATTGTCTTTTCTGAATCTTATGAAGCCAGTGGACAACTATTTGAGCCTATGTGTTCGGTGAACAGGAGGTCCTTGCGAGTAAGGGTGTTCATGAAGTCAGGATATCTGGTGCGCCCGCCTGAACTTTGACAAAATTTCACCTTGTCCGGCAAAAAAAAAAAAAACAGTCTGAAAAAAATTGGGCACAATTGGACTAAGTATTTCTGCATGCAGGGCCGGCAGGGTATGCTGCCATGTCCATTTGGCCCAACCTAGTGTATATTATATATATATATATATTCATAAATATTGTTTTTTGCTCAATTGATGTAAATACTAAATATATAACTCTTTTAAGACATATATTAGTCTTTTTGTGTATGTGTATTTATAAATATTTGACTATTTGTTAAGACATATGACAGTCTTTTTAATTTCAAGACTCAAGTTGTAAACTTATTTTGGAATATTTCAAAATATAGAATTGTAGATTACATTTGAAGTTTACAATATTATTTATTAGGTATGATTGTAGCTGTTTTTTTTACACAATGTATATTAAAGTATCACCGTTTGGGCAGGGAAGCCCGCCCTGCCCGATAATGTTAGGACTTTTATCAGACAGGGCCGGACATCAGGCTGCATTTTACAGCCCAATGATGCTTTGGACAGGGCATCAGACAAGAGCCTCACCCTATCCATACAAACCCCTACTTGCCAGCTGCCTAACGTATAGAATTGTTTGTAAAAGTTGTATCCTATTCGGGTAGAAATCTTCAATTGAGTTTAATTAAGTTGAGCCACCAGTTAAAATTCGTTCAAATTTAATGTTAGATTTTTCAAAGAATCTGTGCATATAACCAAGTTATATAACAGGAGCAGTCCAAGTTGTAAGGATAAGACGAAGGAAATACCCGATCGTCCAGTTTATTTTGTTACAAAGTTTACTCTGATGTTTACCCAATAATAAAAAGGTTTACTGTAATGTTGACCGAAGTGGTGGAACAGACTCAACGTCCTAAGAGCAAGGTTAATGGCTTAAATTTTCTGAATAAAAAATATAATGAAAGAGAAGAGTGAAAGTTTAAGTTTGGATATGATATCTGTTTTTCGTTTTTCAGAAAAGAATCTAACAAGTGCTTTTAATTTCTTTATTTTTATTTTTTTAATTAAAAAATTGTGATGAATAATCAATCACACATTTCCACTTGTTTCTGGAAGGAAGGATGGTACAACATGTTAAAAATGAGGAGGAAGAACCATAAAAAAATAAAATAAAAGAGCAGTTCACCAATAAAAAATAAATAAATAAAAGAGCAAAAACTTATCATTAAATATGTTGTTGCGTTATTTTATTGCGGAGAGACGAATGAAGGAAGCACCGGCAGGGGAAAATGCTCTGTAAAGGAGACAGCCAAACGGAATGAAAGAAGGTAGAGAGATAAAAGAGAAGAGAAGTTAATATTATAACATTTGCTTTTCGTTTTTCAGAAAAGAATCCGACAATTGCTTTCAATTTCTTCATTTTTATTTTTTCAATTAAAAAATTGTGATGAATAATCAATCACATGTCTCCGGTCTCCCCTTGTTTGTATTTCCAAGGCAGAAGCTTTTATGCCATCAAACGGTACATCTCCCATGATTCCCTCGCCCATTAATTCTATTTATCAATTATTAATATTAATTTTTTTGCCCGGCCAATTGTTAATATACGTACATACATATGTATATTGATTTCTTTTTCTATTTTAGTTTATGTTAAATATAAAATATTGATTCAAAAATTATAACTTCCTTAAATTATTTTTTTACTTTTAATAATACTTTTTTATTTTGTATTTCTACAATGGCTTGTATTATATTTTATATGAATAATTGATTAAAAATATAATTCTTAGTTTTGGATGCAACATGAGAATACAATTTTTTCTTAATATATTTACATAATCAATATATATAAGTTCATAATGATTATACTCCATTTTTTAATGCTCCTTTTTTATTTTTCTATATATATTTATTACATTTATATTACAAAATACTAATTTTCTTTGAATAGTATGTTTCAATCCAATCGGACTGACCATTTGAATCGTGATCCGCTCGTCTCTCCAGCTCGACTTTCGATCCGGCTTTTAAAACATTGATTGATACAGACCATTTTTCATTAAAAATTATAAAATCACTCAACAAAGATAATTAACTTAAAATTAAAATATTCAAAACATTTTTTATGAATAAACGGATCCGACGTAATTCAGCTTCAACAATGATATTGTTGAAATAAAAACTCAAGAAATTCAGGGTAATTTTGCATTTGCCTGTTCAGAAAGTTACAAATATGCTGCATCTCCTCCCATCTGGTAAGCCGTTGTGTATCTGATGCCACAAAATCATGAATAATTCCATCAATGGAGACACTACTGCGACCAACTGTCTTCGTTAGTCCCCTACCTTCCATGATTTCTCTAACATGATCTGAATAGCTCCATCTGCCACATGCAGCATAAACATTGGACAACAAAATATATGCACCTTCTCTATCAGGCTCCAAGTCTACCAGCTTTGTCAATGCCATCTCTGCTAATTCTACATTTCCATGAGCTCTACAAGCGCTCAACATAGCCCCCCAGACAGATCGACTTGGTTTCATTGGCATTGTGTCAAGCACAACCTTGGCCTCAGCCAACCTCCCTGATCGCCCTAAAAGATCAACCAAACACCCAAAGTGTTCCACTCCGGGTTCAGTACCATGTATCACTTTCATATCGTGAAAAACTTTCATGCCTTGATCCACAAGGCCGCTGTGAGTACAAGCTGTAAGAATGGCTACAAAAGTTACCTCGTTGGGCTTTACAGACTTCTGCATTTCAATAAAGAGTTCCAGAGCTTTGCTTCCGAGACCGTGGAATGCAAATCCGGAAATCATTGTCGTCCATACAACAACATCTTTTTCAGGTAGTTCCCTGAAGATGGTCAATGCACTTTTTACACTTCCACACTTGCAGTACATATCTATTAATGCTGAACCCATAAATGCATCCATCTTTGCCGCCTTCTTCATCACCCAGCCATGCACCAGTTTTCCTTGATTCAGAACTCCAATCTCTGCTGCGGCACAGATGAAACTCACCATTGTAACATGATCAGGACTCACATTATGGGCAGGCATGCTCTTAATCAACCCAACTACCATTGAATAATGACCATTTTGAGCATATCCAGCAATCAAAGAATTCCACGAAACAATATCTCTTGAAGGCATTTGATTGAAAAAGTCATGAGCAAGTTTGAGTTCCCCAGACTTGACGCAGCCTACAATCAAGGTATTCCAAGAAATAATATCCTTCTTAGCTAACTGATTGAATATCTTACATGCAAGCTCCACTTCTTTGAATTTTAAGTACATATCAAGAAGAGCATTCCACAAGATTAAATATGAAGAACCAAAATCTTTCCTCCTTTGGATCCATGCATGAACAGATTTTCCCAACTTTAAATTTCTTAGCTGTTTGCAAGACACAAGAAGACCTAAAATGGTAAAGTCATCAGGTTCAACACCCAAATTCACCATTCTGTGGAATAACTGTAGCGATTTTGCACCAAAACCATGCTTAGCAAAACCAATAATCGTGATATTGAATGAAACAGAATCTGGAACAGGTATATGATGTAGCATCCGAAGTGAAATATCCAAATTTTTGTTATCCAAGTAAACTTTCATAAGGGTATTTTGCAGATAACCTTGGAGAAACAAACCTGTAACAATAGCATGACAATGGATTTGCTTGGTTTCTGCCATGCATTTGGTAGAATGAAGTAGTCGACATAGTGTATGCTTATCTGGTAGCATGTGATCATGTAGCATTGCATTGTATAATGCAAATGACTGACTTGTTGAAAATGATAATGCAGAAATCATAGTGTTGTAGATAAAGAGATTGGGATGAGGAGTAAAGTGTTCAAAGAGGACTCTAGCCACGTCCAAGTTCTTGGGGTGTGAGATGGCAGAGAACACTAGGAGTCTGCTCATTGGAAATGTCTGGCCAATAAGATTGCTTCTCATAACCTGCCCTAAAATTTGCTTCAAGTGACTCCTTGAACTGCATTTCTCAAGCAAGACAAGACTAGGGTGATTGAGCTCAAGGGACATAGTTGGATCCCAGGCTGTCCTGCTACAATGGGAACCCAAACTAAAGAATCTGACGCCCAAAACATAACGATACATAGATGAACATGTAGCCAAAACACAAAGGTAGATAAAGAACCTAGTATTCCTCTATTACTTTCAACATAATAAGTACAAGAGTATATTTTACCAAACATTAATTCTAAAAGAAATGTATTTTGAATCCAGTAGTGTTGTAGCAAGACTTGATGACACAATTCCTAAAATATATATAGATGACAATCTCAACCCCAAGAATTTTCATTTTGCACTACTTTTGGGATTCGCTGAATGTAACAGGTTATATACGTTTATAAATCGCTCAGATTTAAAGTGATAATACTTGTATAGCCAGATCCAAATGCTGGCTAGGAATGCGACCAATAGCAAGAGAAGTGGTTATGAACTTTGTCGACCATCCCCAAGGGACTGGTGAAGGGAGGGCCCCCAACACCACGCTTAACCAAGTACAGAATTATCATTCTAGCAAAGCTCCCTTTAGCTTCTGTCAAAAAGTAAGGTGAAAAAAATGCATCTCCAAGATGCAAGATCATTGAGGTGGCATACAAAATAAATCATAGCACCACTGCAAACAAACCAAAGCATTCTTGAGAAACAAGTTCTTGACGGCAGGGAAAAAACATTTGATAGCATCCGACTGAATAAATATGATGAGTTATGGACAGAACTAAAACCTATTTAAAAAGGCCAGATTACGTAGGACCCACAAATCATTATTCGCATCATCCTATATAAAATAACGTCATGGAAGCCACTGATAATGCAAAAAAAAAATCAAGGAAATTAGATCATAGTTCAAAAGCTCAAGTTAATATGGTCTAAAGCCAGGTTTGTTCATGTTAATGAGTTAAAAAACATCACATAAAATAAAAGCGTGACCAGCCATGCTGTAGTTTCATTTGACACATTCCCCAAGCGACACACACGCACAAAAAGAGATGAGAGGGGTTTAGGTTTTCGCAGTTTTAGCCACTTCTCTGACAAAGATGATAGAAAGAAATTACAAATTGAGGGCGAAAATTCACATTCAGAATTCTGTTTCATTTCCTTGAAATTCCTTCCCCTGCATAAAGAAAAAACATTCAGGTGGGCCAATAACTTACTGAAGGTGGAAACCCTAGCTCTGAAAATGGTTTTTGCTTGTCCTGCATTATCAATAGCAGTTCAGTGCCCAATTCTAAACTCCAGGCTTTAGCTCCCCAGAAGCGGACGGAGATTGGGAGACGAAAGAGAATGAACTTTGATAGGCAAACGACATTAATGTTGGAATGGCACAGCACCAAAGCCTGAGATGGCCCAGCACCCTGGCCCATTCCTAAGTTCGCGGATTCTGGGGTAAAAGAAATTTGGGCCAATGGCATATCAATTAAAAAGGCCCAGCGGCCGAGCATATATAACGCCGTGGGGGGATTTTCAGAAAAATATAATTAAAAATAAAAAAAGATAAATTGATACTACGAATTTATCAAATCTCAACTCAAAAATGAAATAGCTCTAACCAAATGATCAAATTGCATTGAGTTAAGTTATGAAATATAAAAGTGAAATCATTAATGTAAAACCTGATATTGTTAATATAGATGCAGATGTTGTTATTGACCCCTGAAATTTATGTTCTCAGAATTATCCCTGATTTTTGGGATACGAAGTTGTGAAATATGTAAGTAAATTTGTTAATATAAAATATTATGTTATTCATATAAATACATATGTTGTTATTGACCCCTAGAACTAGGAAATCAGGCCGGCTCGTTTAAGCCCTTTTAAATTACGGGCTGAGCTTGAAAAACGAAGTTTTAAAAAGAAGTCGGGCCTAAAAATGCCGGCTTGTTAGGCCCTTTAGTTTTTTTTTAAATTCCCCTGCTTCTTCTGCCTGTGCTCTTGTTAACTCATCATTAAGAACCTTAAAATAGCCAAATTTACATATAATGATAATTTACTAATTCTTGATATTTTTACCCCTTAAGAAGAGTCTACTACTTAAAGTAAAATACAATCAAATTTCCTTGAAATTGATGATAGTAGCGGAGAAGATAAAAACGATAGTTATCATAATCATGTTGCTTAGAGTGTTTATCTTTTTGTTTTCTTATGCTTTGTGTGAGACTATGAGTTACTTGTGGACAATATTTTTTACCTTTGAGTATGAATTAGTAACTATATTTATTTTATTGCATAAGGCGTGTAAACGTATAATTAAATCTTGTGAAAATAGCTTCCGGACCTGGCCCGCATGCTTTTGGGCCGGGCTTTGAAAAACATCAATTTTTCTTTCCTCGAGTCTTGTAGGGCAAGCCCTGGCCCGTCAAGGGCTGGCCCGGCCCTGATTCCCAGCTCTATTGACCCCTGAAACTTGTGCCCTCAAAATTATCTTTGATTTTTGGGATATAGAGTTGTGAAACATAAAAGTAAAGTCGTTAATTTAAAAATATGATATTGTTAATTTAGATACAAGTATTTTTATTGACTCTTAAAACTTGTACCCTCAAAATTATTCCTAGTTTTTGGGATATAAAGTTATAAAATATGAAAATAAAGTCGTTAATGTAAAATTTGATGTCTTCAATATAGATACAGATGTTATTATTGACCTCTGAAACTTGTGCCCTCAATTCAAAACATTTTAATCAGAATTGGAAATTTCATATTCTTACTTCAGTTCTGACTTTGGATTTGATAAATTTGTAGCATTAATTTAGCTTTTCCTATTTTTAATTGTATTTTTCTGAAATTTTCCCCATATAAAGAAGAAAAATGAACTAAGTAGTGATTTTTTTTTTTTAAAAAAAAGAGAATTAGGCACAACTCGGCACAATTTTATCGGACAAGCATGAAGCATTTAAACAAATATTTTAGAGTTTTGTGGTATCAAAAATCAACTTTAGTAAAAATGCACAAGTTATTTTAGACTTGGTTGTAAAAGACAATAATATATAACAATACATCAAATATTTTTTCTAATCTAATCTTAAAGCTTCTCAAATGAAATTTTATTGAAAGTGTCCACACTTTTCGTCATCTGTGGACCTTGGAGGGAAAAGAACGGAATGAGAAGGAAAGAAGAGTATATCCTTTACGAGGGTATAATAGTCAATCAATTATCTTTTTTGTCCTTTAAAATAATTAAGAATTTTACAATCCTATGTAATAAATAAAATATAAAATATTCAATCGTAAAAGAAGTGTGATTAAAGTTTTCCTTTCTAATAATCAGATAATTCCAAACGGCACTCCTAGAAAACGACCCATGATCAGCTCCCACTTGCATTAAAATTTTCTCCAGATACATCAAGGGCGTTCCCATCCCATCCCATCCTTTTAAAGGGCCCCACTTTCCACTAAACCAAAAAAGTTAAAAAAAACCAAAGAAAAAAGGAGGCTGCAGCACAAAATTTGGTCATTTGCTCCCAAGTACCAACCCCACCACTGCACTGATAATTCAGATAACAAAGCAATATCAATCAATTGGGTATATAAATTCTGTGATAATTAACATGACTGGTACATGATTGGCCTCCGGTTTAACTTATTTGGAATGGCTACTACTCCTTGTGTTGACAAAAACTGAAAACTCCAACAAGGAGTTTGAAAGTGGAACAGGCTTGTGATATGGGACCCACGATCAGAAACGAAACGTGGTCGACAATTACAAACTTGTACCGTTGATATGCGTGCTGCCATGTCGGAATCTAGGAATGGCTGTTTGGTTCGGGCTTGGTGTCTGAGAGGGACGTACGAAAAATGGCAGAAGCGAGAGAAATGGGCATGATGCAAAGTGCCTTGGATTGAAGGAATTGCATGGCAGCTCCCACATCCTCTTCCATCAGTTTGGCAACCTCTTGTTCTGTGCCATCATTCGACCACTTCTCCCAGGCTGCCTGATTCCCTCCGCCGTCAACGCCCTCACTCTGCACCAAACAGTCAATAATGGCCCATGTAACCTGATGAATCTAAATAGGACAATCGGCTTCCTAGATTGTTTCCAGACATGACATGCACAATTGCATACATGTACTGCTGATACAGGGGCACAAATGCTTGCTCTTGACAAAATCAAGAACCGACAGACAGAATGACGAGGTAAAAAATAAATGAAAAGTTAACATTTTAAGCGGAAGCTCGACAAATTTACCGCCTCCACTGCAGACAAAGGAACATCTGCTACAAGCTGAGCTACGGCACCCGCTCCACCCAGTCTACTCATGCTGAGCACCTGTGCGTGGGAATATATGAATGATCAAAGATCAATTCGCATTCCGACAAGCCTCACAAATTAAAACACAAGAAAAGAGGCTCTATTTACTACTAGTACTACGCTACTGTCTTCCGACTAAGGCCTCGCTGCGCATCTGTAATACACCGCACGACGTCAATTCAGGAATTACATTTTAACTACTTCAGATAAAATGAATTCAAAGGTCATAGATTTACAGGCCCCGGGCCCTACCATGTATCAATAAAAAATAACACTTCGGTACTAGGCTTAAATAATCGATGCTAGTTTCTTAAAATCATGATGGATATAAGCACTATTATTTTAACATTTGCATAGCCACATAAGAAGACATCTACGAACGTTCGAGATAAAGACTGACTTCGTCCATCATAAATACATTAAGAACTTCAATAATTACCTTAACCTGCAGTCTGAGAAACTTCACGTAATCCACAATCTCATCAAGCATTGCCGCTCTGTCCGTCTACAGCAACAGTTTTCATAATGAATAGGCATAAATTAAAACCCAGCAGTATTTTAAATTTCAAAGATGAAAAATATCCCGTGCTCGAAATTCAAGCAAATTTATGGGCTTTCACAGCACTGAAAGTATTGCCGTTCGCCGGTCCAATTATCTACGTCATGTCAAGGACTATACATATTACAATATTACATATCTATACGAAGAGCAGAACATGGGCAAAGGAGTCCTTCGAAAAATATTATTAATAATACTATAGGTATTCATTAAGAGCAAAATTACTAACCTTGTTGGCGCTGGGAACTAATTCCTGCAAAGCCTTCATTCTATCAGCAATTCTTTCACGGCGCAACTACACCCAGAACAGGAGCAGAACATGAATCCTTTGTGGTTTGTAGCACAGAGATGTATAGAACTTTGAAGAGAAAAAAAGAATATAGAGGTAGTCATGGATGGAAAAGAAAGGGATGTTGAATTAGAAGAAAATCAATGAATTATGATACGGCGCCATCCCATCCAATGTCAATAGGGTTAGAAGGCCAGCTGAAGGGATTTTTCTAGCTCCCAAATAGTGACTTTCAAGTGACGCTGAAAAGGTATTATAAACAAGCCAGGCACGTACAATTTTATCATCACCGACTTTAGCTAACGCACCTTTTAATTAGTATTTTTCACACTCATAATCTTCCGATCTCATTTCTTAGAACAAGAAAGAGGCAAGGCAACCATAGAAGTCAAAACTTAAAAAACCCATTCTCAATTCAGAACAATGCAAGGATTTAATAGTAGTCATGCTTTTACACAAAAACCACACAATAATTTGAATTCCTCTTGGCTATTGATTTTCTTATTCATTTCAATCACACACACAGTCTCATATTCAGCAAGAGGGAACTGTGAGTTTAATGAGGAAACTTTTCAACAGAGAAATCATCAAGTTCTAAAACTTAGAGGGCTGACAATTATATACGTGCCTTACCCGTTCAGCAATACTATGGGGATCAGTGGCTTGCCCTCTTCTTGCTCGCACTCTAGGGCGGATGGCAGGTGGTTGAGGCCCAATAGCAACAGGCCCCGGATTTTGTGATTGGCTATGAAATTGCTGCATTGAGATCATTAACTAACATCATAAATTGAAAGATAATAAAACTATTAAAACAAGCAGCATTCTTAAGAACAGTAATCAATAGTCAAGGGGGGCTGATTACTGTGCTGATATTACCTTGCATGCATTCCAGAAAGTAGCAACATGGAAAACAATTAAGAGGAAGAACCAATACATTTGAAGATATGGCCAGGTGATAAAAGGCTTCTGGATAAATATTATTTATGGTAATCACCATCCATCGGTCGGAGAAATAAATGCAAATCTGTTGTTCCAAACCTCCTGCCATATTTTTGTATATTTTATCCTAACCACTCTATCTTGGAGTCTTCATCCTGAATCTGGTTGCCGCAGGAGAAACTAAAAGTCCCAAGCAAACCAAATCCTCGGAAGTTTAATAAGATTTTGGAAATATGCCCTTTTAACACTATCATCTTAACATTTTTACATTAGAACTGCAACTGTCGGCATCTCACTTTGTGGAGGAATAAAAATAGGGAGTTCCTTTCCTTGTTCCGTGTTTGTGCGTCTAAAAAAGTCAGACTACTTGATGTAGAAGCTATAGTACAAATTACAAATGATTATTTTGCACTATCTAGCTATTTAGATAACATTTTCTTAATAATTATCATATTACTGTTAGATATTTAAGACCAGATTCGAGTATTGCCAACGTAAAATGTTTTCATATCTCGATTTTATGAGATAAAGTTCTTTCTACCCATGCAACCAAGGTGGATTGATGCATAGCATTTTTTAAGGAAATAGCATAATTTCTCTCTAAACAAATCCAATAGAGTTTCTGTTCAGATGAAAAGGAAGATGGAAAAACTGAACAAAGGCACATCATTCTCAAAAATTTAAAATTTAAAGTAAAAGAAAAGTGGACCATGGACGCATGGAAAGGGCGACAGCAGGACGACAAATTCTGTATAAGAGTAATCGGTAAGGTTAAGCGCACTATCATTCACCGCACAAGTCTACGCTCCAAAAAAAACGCGTAAGTAACACACCCAAATAAGCTACCTGGGTTCTGCATAGAGTATAGACTACAGACTATAGACAATATAATATGAATTTATATAATACTAAGAATTTGAACTCGAAGGAAAAATTCATGAAATGAAAGAAAGTTGCTGATTCTGGGAATATATATGTTGAATGTCCGAAACACCTCTAGAGAGGGCAGATTTGTCAAACCCCCAATCCATCATTAAAATATTTAGGAGTACCTTTCTCAAGGGTTAAGCCCATAATTAAGCAACCTTTTAAAATATCATAATGAAAAGATATGGCCAGAAATGAAACGCATAATAATATGTATGTTTTGATAGTCTTTATAAATACTTTTTAATCATAATTTATAGAATACGATGTAGCTTTTATAATCTATAAAATAAATATGTTTTTATCTTAATTTACATAGATAAGATTAATACTTACTAAAAAGTTGAATAACTATCATTGAGGAATCTGTGCAAAGTGACCCAACTTTAAGGTTTACTATATTTTATAGTGTCACACATCATATGGCTTTTGAAGCCAAGCTAAATTATTGGGTAATGAGCGTCGCTCCTATTTCGCGCCAGATTACAATCTTGCCCCGGCCCCGCCGAATAAAAACAACAGGGAGCTGAGGGCATTACGGTCACTTAACTAATTAAAAGATTACCTGATGATGGGGGAGTTGAGAGGGGGCAGGTGGTGGGGATGGCACCGTCGTCGGCCGAAGATGCAACGGTCCAAACGGCAAAAACAAGCCCGGTGTCCTGCGCACGGATTCCCTATCCTGCAATACAAAGCACAGCGCATGAAGAAGATAAGGGAAAGGGACCGGAAACGGAAGAAAATCAAAGACAGAAAGTTCTTACAGAAATAGCAGAAGTGGAGGAGGAGGTGGCGGTGGTGTTATTGTTGGGATTATTAAGATGGAGATGGTGATTAGCAACATTGTTGCCGTCCACAGCATCATCGCCGTAACGTACTCTGCCACCATCTTGTCCGAGAAACCCTTGCTCCAAATTCAAGCCCAAAGGCATGCCCATCCCTATGCCTAAGGATTCTCGCAAGCCGGCGCCACCAGCAGCAGTACTGCCGCCGCCGGAGCCTAGCTGCAGCACCATTGGAGGCATGGAGGAGGTGTCACCGTTGGCGTAAGCAGAAGGGGGTACAGCCAAGATTTGCTCCAAAAAATCGTCACCCAATCCCTCAGAGGAATTGCAGGCCATTTCTTTTTCTGTTTTCGAGAGCAAGGCAGTTTAAACAGGTGGGGAAGAGGATTATGGCGACATTGTGTTATATATATTGGAAAATGGAAGGCATGAAAAACAGAAAAGGAATTAGAAGAAGATGGGGGCGAGTGAAGGAGGAGGATGAGGGAGAATGGAAATGAGATTCCCGAGGAGAGAATGGAAAGAATATGGGGGTGTTTGGGGGCAGAAGGAATGGCTGATTCCAGCTTTATGGGTATAGAGAGGTGCAGAGCCGAGAGCGCTTGATTTCAGTGATTGTTTGGAACAGTGGAAACTTTTAAAAATAATTTTTTAATAATAATTATAAATATATGGGAGAAAATTTATCTCGTAAATAAACATTTTTATAGGTTGAAAAGCCATCCTAATCATATTTTTAGTGCTTGAGAGAAACACTGACTAAGACTAAAACCTTTGTACAGTATACACAGACAAGGTTGGAACCGCTGCCCTTTTTACTTTGAAACTAGGCTGTTTTGACAACCAAAAAAAAAAAAAAAACTAGAGTAGTAGGTTTTTTTTTAAAAAAAAATTATCCAACATATTTTTTTTAGTACCAACCAATTTTATAAAATATTTTTTTTAGTATTATTCAGTATTTTAAAATATTTTTTTAGTTTCAGTCATATGAAATATTGTTGGTGCAATATTTTAAGATGTTAGATTTACTAAAAATTAGTTCATTCAACATCCTAAAATATTATTCATTATCTTGAACTAATTTTTAGTGCATATAACATCCTAAAATATTGCATTAAAAATATTTTAGAGTACTGACTGGTACTAAAAAAGTACTTCAAAATACTGAATAATATTAAAAAAATATTTTAAGATCTTGAAAAAGTATTTTGAGAAACTGAAAAATTATTTTAAGATCTTAAAAAAATATTTTAAGGAATTGAATGATATTAAAAAAATATTTTAAAATATTAAATATTATTTAAAAAAAAACCTTCTGCTCCAATTTTTTACACCAAAACAACATATTTGGATGAGCTTAATCGAATCGGGCTTATTATATAAGTCTGATTTATATAAATCGAGATAAACCTCCTCCACATATTTATCTCGTAGACCGTAAAAACCACCTCATAAACCATAAAAATTAATTCATATTCTGTAAATCATATTTTATAAACATTTATAAAATTTCCATAAATTAGTTTCAAGAAAAAGAACGAAGGCAATGCTGGAATAAGAGAGAAACCGCTTTCCCACAAAGTTGGCCGCTTTTCCTTTCCTTCCTCCTCCTCCTATCCTTCTCTTGTTTGCGAGCACGCGCCCCCGGCAGCTATCCCTACCTCTTCTTCTTCTTTTTTAAGAAAAGAAAGAAAGCATGGTGTGTGAAGATTTTAATTTCCATAGCCAAAAGCATATTTGCCAATGTTTTTCTTCTGCACACAGCTAATTTTAGTTTAAATAAGTTTTTCAAAACTAATCACAACCTCGTCCGAAAATACATATATAATATAAACATGTTAATAAGTCACACAAAGATCAACTCTAATTATTTTAAACTGTCCAAAGATTAAATAAACCAGCGTTTTCATCACATTCACAAATTCTCAATATACCCATACTTTTGTGGCCATCACTTCTTATAAGTTGTGATTTGATTTTTAAAATCAAATTTAAAATGAGTGTTAACTGTTACTTTTTTTTTCTGGTGAAAAAAGAAATATATTAACTGTTACTTTATATTTCTGTAGTGATCTCTTCTTCTTTTTTCATGATTTTGTAGTGTTTGGTCACTTGGCGAGTCACTTCTAATGAAAATAATCTCCCAGCGCACATAAAAATTATACTTTGTAAAAGGCTTTATAAAGTTTCCATTTGAAAAAATGGAAATAAAGAAGATTGTGTGAATCGTATGGCCTATGTTTGTGGAAGAAAAAAGAAAGCAATTTCTCGACGCTATTAGTATAAGGTACTTTGGTCACTTTCGTTAAGTGATTGTTTGGTATCATGTTTAGGATCCTGAAACATATTTATTTATGTAAATTAATATAAAGTTTCTTTCACATATTTATTTTATATACTGTAAATCATAATTTAAAAAATTATTTTTACATGTTCTAATTATTATTCTAGACAAGCACTTAAAATTGATTGTAGTAAAGGCTAGTTTCTTATTTAAAGGCTATTTCTTCAGCTTTGAAAAAGGGGGAAAAGAATCTCATAACGTATCAGTTGTAAATCCGTGAAAGAGGTTTTCCCCACCACTTCTTGCCATGACTATCAGCTGAAAATTTTACCGGTTTGAATTTAATATTTTATAAGATTATTATTAAATATAAATCAATTTAAACTATTAACATTTAATCTGAATTATTATAATATTTTCATTTCAAATGCGTGTAAAAGTGCTAATTGTAACAAACAAGATCACAAAATAGGGAAACAATCCACGGGTTTGTCCAAACAGAAAGCAGGCAACTCATTGGACGAAATATATGAACATTTACAGATTACAGACTAGTGCACGTCACAATATCCCTTTGCTGGGTTTGCCCAACTCAAACGTGTATCACACAAGATTTAACAACTCGACAATATATTGGGTAGGTAGGTAGATAGATAATAATGCAAGATGGATTAACCTAATTAAACAAATTTTGTATTAGTTTAGGTTTGTGGACAAGTACTTCATCCCTTTCATCGCCACTTTCACAACGGACTGAATTAGTGGAGTATGCCCACCGCCAAACAAGTTGGGTATGAGGCATTAACCTTCATTCCTCCATTCATGAAACCAAATCTATCCAATTCAATCTCATTCCAGTTTTAAAAAATCTCTAGTTGCCCACGGCCTTTAGCCTAATGGCATGAAAACTTACTATAAGTGGGAGGTCACATATTCCACTTGTAATCTCAAGCAGTTAGTAAGTATCCCTTTAATTAAAAAAAAAAAAATTCTCAAGTTGCTTATATTTTACGAGATCTATTCAGACCTTCAGGCACCAGACATTGATCTTATCAGTTAACACGCACTGTAGAAACAGAAATCACTTTCTCCAGCTAATAAGGCGCAAGGCACTTGGAGGACGATATACTGTGAGTTCCAATTTCTCCTCCTTTTATTTATACAAATAATTGGCATATGTTGTTATTAAATTAAAATTGAGAATTGTTAAATCCAATAAGAATAATTTTCATATAATTAGTGTTTGGGAAATTTTTTGAAGAGTTTAAAAGTACATATGCACATAAATCGAAACAACATTCATCTCTCATATTTATCTTATATACCATAAATCATGATTGAAAAGTTATTTTTAAAGACTCTAATCATTATTTCAAGCAAACACTGTCCTCTACTTATAATTATTTATCAAGAGACTCTCAAGTCACTACTTTAAACTCTTGGCATCGGTTGGGAAAAGAGAGGGAGAGCGAGAAGAAAATTGAATTCCTTCTACACAATCAACCAGCACATTCCAATTATTCCAAATTTGTTCGCTAGCAAAAGCAAGCTGCGTTTTATCACCAAAACCACCCCCCCCCCAAAAAAAAGGAAAAAAAAGAAAGCCGTGTTCGTGGATGTTGTCAAACACGATCTGATGTTATCCTATGTTTATTGCTTTCCAATATCTAGCTCTAGTGATCTGTTCCAACAGTCCGATTTCCACTCGTATTTGCCAGAAAATTGAAGGGGTAACCAGTAAGCTACTTTCAATGATTAATTAAACATGGAGGAAAGTTGTAAATAACATCAACTTTTCTCCCACCCCACTAATCATCCCCTACTTTTTCACCTGGAAAGTCGTCAAAAGCTACCACGAAATCGGCCTACAGAGCTCACGAGGGGTTATATATGTGACAGTGAACAGAACAGATAATTTCAAGCAACATAATGTTTAGTGTCAAAACAAAATTTCGGTGATAGGGTAGAATAACTTCTTTTAATGGATCGTGCGACAGTGAAATTTCGCTAAACTACCTACTTCGCATATCTTTTACAAATTTCATACACTCTCCTTTGAACTAGAGACTTTGATGTCTTGCTTCTCCTGTTCGCTGACAGCAGTAGGCTTCTCAGGAGGGGTCTCTTCTATGGAATCAGGTTCCTTTTTAATCTCAGATTCGAACTCTTTAGCTGCCTGCGAGATTTACATTTCAATAGAAACTTTAACAGCAATGCTTAAAAACAAAGAAGACTTAACATCACAAATAATCAAACAAGAGTACTGAAATAATAGATGCACAAAAATGCTGTCTTCCTTGCCATTTAATACTTGCCAGATGCAACAGCATGTTTAAGTGAAGGTTGAATGAGTGGCATATAACCAAGGTTGCAACTCCACCAAAAAGCTCAAAAGCTTTTAAGTTAAATTTGGAGTGCAAGCCATGAATGGGCTATAAGACCATTTCAGACACCAACAAATTTCCTTAGATGCAGCACATATTCCACAATCCAAACTTTTTTCTTAGCAAATAATTATATCAAACCTCAAAACAATAAACAAAAACTCCTGCCTTCCCCTTGTAACTTTCGATTTCCATCATTAAAAACAATATTTTCTATGCTTTGATTCTTCATTCATAAAAGAGCAAACATAATGAATACTCCACAAACACAGTTGTGACGAGAGTTTAGAAAAGTATATGAAACAGCATCTGATATTTAAAGCATTTTCTATGCCCTCTTTATTACAAGAGAAACGGAGCTTCTCGTCTAAGAAAGACTCGCGAAGGACGAGCATACCTGAAAAGTTAGTCTGCATTTTTAACTAGCCATTAATCACCTAGGATGCAGATGCAGCTAAAACTAATCAATATCAATCCGAACACATTAAAATAAGTCCTTCACAAATAACTTGATTAATTACTTATCAAAGATTTATGTGAGAACCACTCTCTTTAAGTCATCAACATATCAATATCAATATAGTACAATATAACGTATTTAGGAAGCCGTACTACCAAGTCATGAATAGAACAGAATAGCTCAAAGTCTTTTCTCACATTTTAGTTAAACATAAACCTCAATCTTCACTCATGCAAGTGGGGCGAGCGTGCATGTAATTACAAATATGCACACACTCCCTCTCCATCATGAAATAGAGGGATCAAATACTAAAGTCTGCCTGACTATAAAGGATATTTCAAATATCACTGCGTCATATCATTCGCGAATTAGTAATGGCATGTGGCATGCCCGAATCTAGTGAAACTAAAGTAAGATCTTCCAAACTCATCAAGTGTGGCTTAGTTTGGCTACCTTAATCCCAACAAAAAACAAAAAGGGGGGGGGCGCAAATAAGGCTGTGGACAAAGCCTAGAGGCTTCCAGTGAAGGCCTACCCTGACAAGGACAAAATTGAAGTCGATATGCATTATCAAATCGTTTCCAAGAGATACCGAAAGGTTCCACAAATTCCACCTTGGATTGATGCTAAGGGTAAGCCTACATAGAGGAGGACAAAATTGAATTCATTTTTTACCTATTTGAACTTAGTTTAAGTGTCCATAAACACGAGTACAAAATATCCTTAATAGTATCATAATTAGCAAGAAGTCCAGAGAAAGAGCAATAGGTTAATTCAATCCAAAAAAGGGGGAATTTTTTTATAAAAAAAAGTGGATAATTTTTAAGTATAGAGGAGTTAGATGAGTGTAGGAACCTGTTGGAAGCTCTTGACAGTTTTGCCAATACTCCGACCCACTTCTGGCAATTTCTTGGGTCCGAAAACCAGAGCAGCCACTCCAGCAATGACAACGAGCTCGGGCACACCCAATCCGAACAAGGCGTTGCAAGTGAGAGCCCTGTTGGATTGATTGGTTCTGCTTTTGGTTCGTTCCTGTACCGAAGGGTAACCAATAGCAATCCTAGCTTTCTTTAAGAATGTGGAGGTAGAGCTAGTGAGCAGGAAGGAGGAGGGAGGAAGATGTACGGGGGTTCTTGGAATTGAAGAAGAAAGGGAGAGGGTAAGAGAAGAGGAAATCTCCATCGTTTTAGATCTTCCAGAAATGCCTTCGTTCGGTGAGTTCTGGTGTAGTTTCCGGTGGAAATGGGGTATGCGCGACGGCTGGGGATGATTAGATAACGTGGACCACAGTTCTATCCTATGACTCATATTTTCTAATTTCTTTTTTTCCTTTTTCATTTGTGAGAATAAATACGGCTTACCGATATTTTTCATCTTAAGTTTATAATTTTTATATCTACATTCAACACAAACAGTTTTAATATTTATTTTGACTAAAAAATTATAATATTGATATTAATTGTTTAATATTAGTGTCAAATTCTTAGAGTTTTAAGGACATCTGGTCTTGTATTTGATATTTTAGAATCTTTTAGTTCTAAACAAAGTTAAATCTGTTGCTCAATATCAAAATTCTCCCCTTTGTAAAAGGTTTTTTTCTTTTGAAGATAGATATAATATTTAAAAAATTTCTTGTATAATGTATTAAAAACAAAAATATTAAAATATATATAAATTTTAATAAAAAAAGATAATTTTTTTACAAAAATGGTAAAGAACAAATGATATTTTAAATATTTATGATATTAAAAATACGTAGTATCTGATTTATCTTTTTTAAAATTAAAAGAAAATGTCATAAGTATTCTTATATATATTCATCTTCGATCATCACCGTGCAAGCTCAAGCCTCCCTTCCTTCGTCGTCTCTCTTCCTTTCACCTATTCAAGCTTTGAGCTATTTCCGATGACCAATCCGTCGAAGCATGTCCTTCTTCCTGACTCAGAAGAGCGGCTTATGGAAACTATTTGCAGTGAGCAGAAGCAGACCCCTCCGAGATCCTAGAAGATTGCTCTCTCTCTCTCTCTCTCAAATCGGAGAACTCATGAAAGATTGGGAAAATGAGACGTCTCTCAGATAACAAAGCTGGCTATTTCCTTTGATATTGTGGCTTAAGAGTGACGATTCTGAATCTGGATTTCTTTTTCGTTTTGTTTTTTTAAATTTTTTTTTGCCATTCGTAGCAGCTTCTTACTATTTATACAATTTTCTATCAGAGAAAAAAAATTCTGTGATAGAACTCATAGAAGTGGGTTTGGGTTTCAGAGAAAATTTCTTACAAAGCCTTGTGTGAAGGAAAGTTGGTGGATAGGTTCCTTGTATAATTTGGGAATTAGTTTTTTTCCCCCTTGTTCGACAGGGTTCCTTGTATCTTGCTTATTGAATTGGAATTTACAAAAATCTTATCCGAATTTATTAAAACATGATTTAATATGTGAAGCATTCATTAAAAATGGGAATCAATACCTTATTATTATAATAATTGATGAATTTTAAATTAGAATTTATAAAAATTTTATCAGAACTTGTTAAATCCTAATTAAAATTGGGAACTAATACATTGCCGTTGTAGCAAATGGTGAATTTTGAATTTGATTTTAAAAAAATCTTATCAGAACTTGTTAAAATCTCATATAAACTTGTAAAATCCTTATCAGAAGTAGAAATCAATACTTTATCATTGTAGAAAATGATAATTTTTGAAATATAATTTATGAAAATCTTATCAAAACTTATTAAAACCTTATATAAACTTGTGAAACCTTTACTAAAAGTGAGAATCAATACCTTCTCAGCAAGTGGTAATTTGTGAATCAGAATTTATGAAAATCCTATTAAAACTTATTAAAATTTTATATGAATTTGTGAAACCCTTATCAAAAGTGGGAATCAATAACTTTTGAAGTGAAAGTTGTTAAAATCTTATCAAAACTTAATAAAATTACAGTAAAGTCCCAAGGAAGTAAACATATGAAGAAATGGTCTCGGGAAATGTCAAAATTACATTGAAGTCCCGTGGGACTATTTTGTAATAAATTGGAAATGGAAAAAGTCCAAAATACCCCTGACAGATAAATAGAGAGAGGGAAGAGAAAAATCTGGCAAAGTCAGAAGACAACTCCTCTAATATTTGCGTGAAAAACTCAATGAAGGTCTGATCATCAGCCAAGGTTGAAAAGTAAGGTATGAAATTGATGCCAACAACTCTTTTATCTTCATTATTCCATTTTATTCATGTTTTCTGTTGAGTAGGTAAACAAATTTTGAGGTTTTCTTGATTCATTTTCATTTTGGTCGAAAAAAGTGAAAAAGTTATCATCTTTTGCGAATATTGTCATCTATTATACTTGTAAACTATAAAGGCAGACCTAGGTAAATGCAATGGATATGCTTTAGTTGTGGTTTCAATGTGTTTGTGTATGGTTTAGTGTGCTCTGTTTTCACTGTGAGTATGCTCTGTTTACAGATTTATTATGTTGTGTTTTTGCAAAAGAAGGGCTAAGGAATGAAGATGAGGGTGAAAGTTTTGTGGTTACATAACCTGATACGTGAAAGAAAAAAGATGTTGTTAATAGATGCAGTGATAGTTGTCAATATCTATGCTGAACTTGTTAATAACAACTATAGGTAATATTTAAATATTTTACTTATGGTATAATGATGTTTGACAAGGGTTTGAAAAGTTTGCTATGTTTTTTAATATTTTGAGTTGTTTTTACTCATTAAAAGTGAGAGGCAATGGACATGGTGTGAAAGTTGTGTGGCTGGAAGTCTTGATGTACGAAGTAAGAATGTCTTGTTAATAGGGGTAGCGATAGTTGTTAATATAGGTGATAAACCAGTTAATGGAAACTATATAGTGCAGGTGGACAGCGGTAATGGCTAGCACATGTGGCAAGAATCTACTATGTTTCCTTCATATAGGGGGAAGTTTGTAGTTAGTGGAGATAGTGATATAACATATGTTGGGGGAATGGTCAGATCAAGAACCATTAAGGAAGGGACAAGTTATGAAGAGTTTACAACAATGATATCCTCCATTTTGGGAAAAGAGAGTGGCATACTTGTTATGAGGTTCACATTAACGGTTGATAGAACAATATTTGTAGACATATTAGATGATGAAGCAATTGAACATTTAATTAATTTTAGTGGAGAAAGTAGGCATGTCTATGTAGATGAAGAATAAACTGAAGATGATAATACAACGACAATAAGGGATGAGCAATATGCGTGAGTTTTATTTCGTTATAGAAATTAACCAGTGAACGAGGTGATGTTAATTTGTCATTACTAGCATATTTTACTATACAATTTGGTCTAAGTTTGATAACGGCTCAAAAAGTTGAGATTGAGAATTAGGTACTTTATGTATTAAAGATTCACCTTCAGTGGCATATGTTGTCCAAATGATTCTAACAAGAAAACCTGAAATGAACTCCACAAGGTGGAAATATGTAATAATTGGGGAGGGACAAGTTTTTGCCAATGTGGATGGCCTTCGGCAAACATTATACAAGTATAGCATTGCGCACAAGTTTGCATACAAATATCTTAAACACAATCAGCAAAAAGATCATTGTTAAATGCATGGTTGATGGTTGTTCATGATACTTGGGAGCATACTCAATGGGAGAATGACAAGATATTGAATTCCTAACTATAAGAACATTCAAAGGTGACCACATATATGATGCACAAGATAATCTAGTTGTACCTTACATGAAGAGATCTAAATTAATATCATAAGTAATCGTAGACAGCTTGAGGTGTAACATAGGCAAGAATGCAAATGAGATTATGAGAGACATGTATAGAAATTATGGGGTGCGTCTAAATTATAATCAAGCGTATAGAGGAAAAGAAAGAGCATTGACGGAAATACACGGTCGCGTTGAAGACTCATACATGATTATTCCTTAGATATGTAATAGGCTAGTGGAGACCGATCTAGACACGGTAGCCCGGTATGAATCTGAGAGTGATAGATTTGAGAGGGTATTCATTACTTATGGATGCTCAATCAAATGCTTCTTACAAGGGTGTCAAGGCATACTTTATATAGATGGATGTCACCTCAATGGTCAACTGTTTCCCTTAGCATATGTCATAGTTAGTGGGGAAACACATGATGATTGGAGTTGGTTCCTTAAGAATTTGAAGGATATCATTGGCACAAGGGAGATTATCATAGTGTCATATAGGAATCATGCCATCATAAGTGTTGTTTATGGTATATTTAGATCTCAGAGACACGTGTTTTGTTACAGGCACGTCAAAGAAAACTTTAGTGCAAAGTTTGTAAAGCTGAGTAAAGAAAGGGATAGGACTTCTGCGAACAACAAGGAAGATGCACTTAAGATTCTTGATGCAGTTGCTTATGCAAGGCATGAATATGAATATAATGTAGTATTAGGTAGGCTGAAATTTTGCTCTCTACAGTTAGCTCAATGGGTTGAGACTGAAGGAGACGTGGAAAGATAGGCGCAAAGCAAGTTTCCTCATAAAAGATGGGATAAAATGACAACAAATGTTGCGGAGTTATTCCACGCTTGGGTATTGAAAGAGAGGAAGTGCAATGTTGATGTTTTCATTAATGAGCATAGAGAAAAATTAGCCAAAAGGATGGTTATATGCAAAGCAGTTATGATAAATTAGAAGAATGAGATTGGGTCGAATATTGAGTCAAAATTGATGAAAGAAGAGAGGGGGATGAAAATATAGAGTATGAATATTATGGTAATGATATGATTTCAGTTGCAACATTGTGTAACAACCGAGTCATCCATCTAACTGTTGACCTCACAGTACACACATGCACTTGCTTGGCATGGCAGATGAGCAGAATCCCTTGTTCACATGCATTTGCAACAATCAAGTTAGTTCATCTAGTGTGTACTCGTATGTTGATGATTGCTACAAACTTTCTACTCAACAAAAGATATATGCAACTCCTATGAGATTTGTAGCAACACATGATTGCCCCCGTCCTGAAGCCCTTACAATGATACAAAATTTGTTGCAACCACCAATCACTAGAAGGCCCCCGGGAAGGCAAAAAAGAAGAAGAATGATTGAATCTTAGTTTCAAAACAAAAGGGTTTATCATTGTGGGAGGTGCAATGAGGCTAGCCATACTATAAAGCCCTGTTTAGTTTGAAGCAATGAGGGTAGGAACTGGGATTGGACCAAGGATTGAGCCAGAATATATCGTTTGGTATGAGGGACTACATATAACTAGGGATTATGAGTACCATGAAAGTGGGATTGCTGCAAAGCCACCTCCCCCTGGTATTGTAATTTCAATCCCAGGACTGCAAAATTGTAGAGAGAAAAATATCATTGATTTTAAAATATTTTTAAGCAAAAATAACCCTATAATTTTACCCTAAAATCCATCACTCTCACATAATCACACACTCTCTCTTTTTTCTCGCCAACACATACCTTCTTCTCTGCTTGCTCATGACACATGTTAAGTGTTTGAGAATATTTCTATGAGTAATTGCAAAATGGTTAATGCTTTATGCTACAACTTTGTATGATACATGGATCTGTCAAGATGGGAGTGCTTTAAATTACGATAAAATTTCGATTTAGGAATCAATGTAGACCCGTTTTACGGTCCCCCTCTCATTAAAGACTGAATTGATTATGTTTTATCTAAGAAGAATGTTGAATTTTGAATGGTGTATCCAATTTAGTTGTCAAGTGTTCATATCATAATTTGCAAAATGGTTCTTAGGTATTTTGGTTTGAGTCAGTGGTAAGGCTAAGGTTGTTAGTTGAATTCTTGAAATTATGGAAAGCTTCTTGTATTCTAATTTTTCTATAAACATCTTGCGGACATCTATTTCATTATTGCTATTTGAGTTGTTAAAGCTTCCTTATGCACAGAAATGGCTGACTTGAAGAGATAAAGGAGGAGTTTGCATCTAAGCTATAAATTAAGTTTGGGATTTTAGGCATGTGTATTTGGGTCTTTTCATAATTAGTGGCTATTTATTAAATAAGATTAATGAAATTATTCCCTCCAAATATTATTTCGTACTAAACATATTTTTAAAGCACCAGTCACAGTCCCAGTCTGAATCCCAATCCATCAAAATTCAATGTCACGTAATAAACAGGGCCTAAAGACTTGCGACAATCCTAATATAAGCTAATCAATTATGCTGGCTTGGGTTCTTTTATTTTTGGAAAGTGCATATCATACTTTTTTTTTTGTAAATCTCATTAGATAGAAATCCAAACCACTTGATATTTTAGGAAGGTATGTGAATCTATTGTTAGTATCTTGTACATCCATTTTCAAATAGATGTAAATGAAGGTTGGATATACTATGGTTTTGTATCCTACTTTCATTTATGGAAATTTGTAATATAATGTAAATTCAGTTGTCCATGTATGAATAAAAATCCCATTGACGTTTAATATCATATTTTACACTTGAAATATATGTTAATTGATGTTTAAGTATAACAACAAGTGTAAACATAATGAATAAATGACATTTAACCATATTCAAATTGATCTCTCTAATTCTGTAACTTACTTTGCTTCAATGACTGATGAACTCGATTTCATGCTGTAAACTCGAGGTCTTACCATTTTTACATGTCTGAGCAGTGTTAAGCTTCAAGTGCCTCGTGAAGTAGTTAATGAACTGTATATATGCATTTATGTTTACATATTTGTATTCCACTTTCATTTATGTAAATTTGTAGTTTGATGTAAATTCAGTTGTCAATGTATGCACATGAAGTAGTTAATGAACTGTATCGGAGTTATCAATGAAAGCTCATTGACTTGTCAGTGTCGGCTGAATGACTTGTCAGTAGAGTCTCCTCACTTATCAATGGATGCTAATGGATTGTCAATGGAGGGCCCTGGAGTTGTCAATAAATGCTTGTTGGCTTGTCAATGTAGGGACAATGACTTGTCAATGGAGGCTCCAGGACTTGCCAATAAATGCTCATTCACATTTCAACGCAGAGATAATGACTTGTCAATTGAGGCTTCAAGACTTATCAATAGAAGCTAATTGACTTGTCAATGCATGAACAATGACTTGTCAATGTAGGCTCTATGACTTGTCAATGGAGGGCCCAAGACTTGTCAATGAAAGCTCACTGACTTGTCAATGCAGGGACAATGACTTGTCAATATAGGCTTTATGACTTGTTAATAGAGGGTCTAGTACTTGTCAATAAAGGCTCCAGAACTTGTCAATGGAAGTTCACTGACTTGTCAATGTAGGGACAATGACTTGTCAATGTAGGCTATATGACTTGTCATTAGAAGATCCAAGACTTGTCAATTGAGGTTCCAGGACTTGTTAATAGATGCTCATTGACTTGTCAATAGAAGGCCCTTAAGTTTTCAATGAAAGCTCATTGAGTTCCTAATAGATAGCACGGGAGTTGTCAATGGAGGCTCATCGACTTGTCAATATAGGTCCAATGACTTGTCAAGAGAGGGCCCTACAATTGTCAATGAAAGTCTAATAACTTGTCAATGGATGCTCTTCAACTTGTCAATGGATGCCCATTGACTTGTCATCACAGTCTCATGTAGTTGTCATTAGAGTAAAATAATGTGGAAGAAAGAACATGATATGTGCATTATATAACTTTAGCACTAACATTAAGTCATGACAATGAATTTGTAATTCATAATTACAACAAACATCTCAAGTTTAAGAAGTTTGGACTTCATCATAACCAAAGACATCATATCTATACAATGTTACTGCACTTGATCATTATCAAAAAGTTAGCACAAATACAACGTGTGTTCGTAATCATTACAATCCCATAATGTGCTATCCATACAATTAATGTGTACTATGTCAAAGTTAACCACTACTGGAATGTATAATTGAAATCAACATCCTAATTGGTTATCTTCCATTTATGTATGTATTGAACCAGACATAACTTTTTCGACATGTTTGTTGTGAGGATGAGTAACTAACCACCACAAGACCCCAACCTTAATTTCATGGAGTTCTTTTGTGAAATAGTAAGGCATCATGTAACCATCTTAACCTTAATTAGTTCCATCCCACATTTGTAACCAGGAGAGTACGTACACACCACAAGAGTCTCTGCACATATAAGTGTAAAAAATTACAAACCAAATCAAGCATATGGCAATGTAGTAAAATTAACACAAACACAATGTCAACTCACGTGTATGCTTGCACATGCCCTTTTGCCCAAGTCACTCCCTTCTCAATTTTGTCATCTTCCTCAAACAATTTAGCTTGAATCTTTGAAAATTTGGAAGAAGCAGTTCCGTTGAAAAAACATAAACAATATTAGTCACAAAGATGAATAGAAACACAATCTACACACATGTAAGTGACAATTTATCCATACAACTTGGGTTGCCAATAGTTCCTTTGGATCAATATGTCATTTCCGTTTCGTTATCTTCTTCTTCTGCTCCTTCGGTTTAATCCCCAATGTGTTTGCATCTTCCACTTCCTTCTACCTCCTCATATATGTGTTAATATCAACCAAAGAGTCCAACGCATAGAATGTCGTGGTTTTTATGTGTACCATATAGCAAAACCAATGATCATGTAAAATAACAGGACTAAATATGAAATCACAATCCCTAATGTTATATCCTAAGTGTTTAGGGAGGATTTATGTTTCATCATCAACACCAAAACCAAGTAACAAGTCAACCAATGATGAGCATGACAACATTTAGGGCAAAACCATTCAACAAGGCACCGAAAAGAAAGAAAAAGTCACTGAGGAATATGGAGGTTTTACGACTGATATGTGATGGCATCTTCTTCTTTAAGGGCTTTCAGCTTGCCCAAACAAAAATTTTGCAAGCAAAACATCTGCATGACATATCCATGACAAATTAGAATTATACATTCACATTTCTACTTCAACAAAAAAAAGAGAGATGATAGGCACTTACCATTAGGAAGTATATACAACCTTCAATAGTCTTTTTCCCTTTACCTTTCACTTTCATCAATTCCCTCTAGTATTCCCCAATTACAAGGCAGAGTTCTTTAACAATAAAGGATGACCATTCAAACTGATCAAGTGCATCCTTCTTGACCATCATAAGCTTTAACACAAGGTCACTTACATAAATACTCGTAGTTGGGGACAATAAGGTTCCTAATGCGAATATGACAAAAAGGAACTCAAAATTTTCATCAATTTTACCCATAAACCATTCTCTTATTGTTTGGTACTTTATATTCTTATAAATACTACTATAGAAAACACTTTTAACGTCCATATTTTGACCTTTTAACGTTTTTTTATAGGAGGACGCATATTCGAGGGACATAGTAAAGAAAGACTTTAGGCATCCCTAAAGAAGTTAAGAATGCCTAAAGTTAGACTTTATTAGCTAAAAATTATTAGACTAATAAAATATTTTCCTATATTGCCAATAATTGTGCGGCTTTATTAGCTGCTTCTTTGTGCTTTATCTCATTTTTACTTTGGAAGCAAAATGTCATTGTTAGCTATACCCATACCTAAATTATTAAGAAAAATATAAGTTAATAATATAGAAAGCTAATATGATTTATAACAATCAATATTCATGAAGCTAAGTCCTAACAATCAGTATTCTTCGCCTACTTTTTTATATGACTTGATATCATAATAAAATATAACTTAGACAAATGAAAGTGGGGATGCATAATAAGAGTTTGTGCGGCAATTTTAGAGAGGAATAATTTAATACAGAGTTAGTACCTATGGTCGATGATGTAGACGGAGACAACCCACGATGGTGAGAAGAGAGGCTCTATCCTCTTCAAATGATAGACCGCCAATGAAAGAGTGAGAGAACAGAGAGATAGAAGAGTGAGCAAAGGAGATGCGAAATAGACAAAAGGGAGAGTAATGGAGAGAAATGAGAGTAGAGATGCGAAAACTATTAGAATAGGAATGTAATGAGAGAAAATGAGAGCAGAGAGTATGAGAGAAATGAGAGAGTTTATGTGTCCCTATTTTAAATAGGGACGCATAAACTTCTAAATAGGCGTCCCTATTTAGGGACGCCTATTTAGCGTCAACATGTTAGTCAAACTGATTGACATGCTGACATACATTGGAAAAAAATTTGCCACAATTTGATTTATGCAAGGCGCCTTTATGTCAATCAAATAAAGGCTGACACACACATGCAGGTGAAAAAATTATAATTGACTAACTTGTTACTCTTAAGTCTTGTTTGTATAATAAAGTATTCAACTTTCTTTTTTACATGTTATTTTCTTCAACATGTTTTATATTTATAAAGAAAAAAATTAAAATTTTATTAATTCTTTCATAAAATTAAATAACTTTCAAATTTTATTCTTATCTAACATATATTATATTACATGAAAAAAAAATTCAATACACTAATAAATAAAGAATAAATTTACTTGTATAGATGAAAAATTTAAAGAAATGCTTCAGATATAGGATATAAAAAAATATCTTAAAAATATAGGATTTTCATGTCCTTAATTTAAATTAAGGACATCAAAAATAACATCCTAATATTTAAATATTAGGGACGCCACTTTTGGCGTCCCTATTTGAGAATTAGGGACACCTTTTTGGTGTCTTAAATAGTCTTTATATGTCAGTTTTTATGTCAATTCTTGATTGATATACAGACTGACAAGTGTACTTTGGGATAAATTTGGCTTTAAAAGTTAAAGTATGTCAATTTGTTGACTGACATGTGTTGGTTACATATGATTTATGTATCCCTATTTAGAATATGGACGCATAATCTATGTTTTAGGCGTCTTAATTAATTTTTGGGACGTCTAAAGTTCCCTTTACACGTCCCCAATTTTAATTGGGATGCTTGAAACTGGCCAATATTTTAAAATTGCAGCTTATAATTATAGAAATGTCACTCTGTCTATTTTTTACTTCCTTCTTTAAAAAGGTACGTCTTTTAGAGTAGTAATAGATGTTTTCTGTAGTAGTGAAACACTCCTCAAGTCCTTAAAAATAACATCTTCATCTTCATCATCTACTTGTACTTGTATGTCATATCCATCATTAGGAAGACCAAGCAATTGTGTCACATCTTCAGCTCTCCCCTTAAATTGACACTTGCTTGGTGGGAGGGTCAAAACATCGCATGAACTCTGCACATAAGTCACGGTTAATTTGTGGGCAACTAATATTCACCAACTTATCAAACCCTATTCTCTTAAGCCTCTTCATTACATCTGGTCTGTCCTTCAAGTTCTTGCAAACTACTATAAAATGTTTTGGCGCGCATCTTGTAAGGAATAAAACAACATACCTCTTCCTTTTACCCGGGGCTATTAATTTTTCAACCTGTATAGTATATTTCAGTCTCTTCTTCTCATTCAGCTTATTCCAAGCATCTCTCACTTGTAGATTAGCCTCTGTAAAATTCTGCAACTTATTCCCCTTCCCCTTCCCCTTTTGTTTCTCCTTCTCCTTCTCCTTATGCTTCTCCTCATTGTGGATGAAAAGTTCTTCAGTGAATAAAGTGTACCTAGAAAAGCTTGGTGCCCTTGGTCGTGTTGTGCTTTTTCTTCCTTATTTATATTTAACAGATTTTTCTTTGTCCATCTTCTTTCCCTGTAAAACAAATTTTCATCACTTTAGCATTGCATCCATTTTCCATCATCTCCGTAAACAAACTTTCACCAGTTTCAGCTTCTCATAAAGCTTAAACTAATGAAAATTTTCAGATGTGTTATATGCCAATTTATAATTCAATACACCAAACCTCAAACCAAGATTCACAATAGCATGCTGAAATGGACACACATGAAATCAACTCAAGCCAAGTAAGACTGACATTCTTAAGGTGTAGCAGAAAATGACCTTAGCAAATCACAATCACTGCCTCATTCAATCACAATAACATTGACAATATGCAACAAAATGTGCATAAGCCTAGAACATGTGCAAGTTCAAACTAAAAGCATGCGTAATGGTTAGGGTTGACAAGCTTTATTCAATAAAATCAACAATTTCAGCACAAATCAAACTTATGTCGTCCATATAAATTTGCATTGCAGACGTAATATAAGCTTTTCAAGTAAACCCATATGATCAAGCATTTCAAAAATTTTAGAATTTTAATTCTTTTCCCTTTTTTAAAATGATATCTAAGGTATAAAAAAATTCCCTCTTTCATATTGCTATACCAAAATATAAGCAGATTCTAACGCATGCATTAGAGTGCAAGCACATTATGTCTTTGATATTGATATACAAAAATGTAAATGTTCAAAATGCATAGGCTACTGCTTGGTTTACAAGTGCAATGCAAAATTTTATCTCAAATTTAGCGACAGTTTAAGGAGTGCAAAGTTTTCCTTGCGTTGATTCAGTAACAAGCTCTGCAGCTTCCTTATACTTGCTTTGACCAAATAATTATTGACAACGCTCAACAACCTTAGAAAAGACAAAAGTTTCATCATCAGCTAGCAAATGATATATTTTTAAAACATCGTTTATTAGTTTTGCAAATGATTCATTTGTAAGATGATAATACTAATAATAACAATGAACCAATTGCTTAATGTTATACTTATACATGTATATATCATATAATTATCTAAATGGCATAAAGGAAGCGGAGATATCATTTAAATAAAACCACCACTTTGTACTTTCATACTTAAAGACATATGGCTCATGCTTTAAAATGAAATCTCCCCTTCCCTTATAATGCCCTTTCATACTTGGTACAAGCAACATCTCAATCTATAATTTCAATGACTTTTGTCTCATACTATCAAAATATGATTTGCTAACTATTGTATTTATGTTCTGGTTGTTGGTGTCTTGGGGTGGTGGTAATGTGCAGTCATCAAGAACCGCGCAAACATCTTTATTAGCAGTTGCATTCTTTTATTTGTGTTCATTAGCAAATAATTATCTACATCAGTAAATGCATCATATACATGTTAATAATTTTCTTTCAATTTTATCTCTAATATCATTAATTCATGTTCTATCTAACGCCCTGAAAATGATTTTTTCGACCATTGCAATCTAATAGGACTAATAGGATACAAACAAATGAGCAAAATATTCATCACTTTTCGTACTCAGTGGAAAAATATGCATACCTACTTTACTTCTTTTCTTCCTAAATGTTTTCATCAAAAGAAAAATGAAAAATTTACATTATTGAAGTGTACAAATTTTGTCCTAGTAAGATGAGATCTTTGCAGTCCTAGTACTGATACTAGCTACTCTGATTTTGGTAGGTTTAATAACATACAAAACATGAATTCTCTAACATCAAAATTCAGCACACTAACCAAAAGCAAGGAAAATAATAAAATAAAATCATCATTAAAAGGGGGGACAAAGGAAATTATATCTCTCACATCAACTTTGCAGACAAAACTTAGAGAAATTTCCTTCACATTATCTGATTCCTTGAGAGATATAAGCTTTAATGGAGGAAGAGAAGTGACCCTAACCTAAACTTACAGATGCCAGACGAATATCGGTCCACTTCCAATTTATTACTGCAACAGGAAATAAGGCTTAAGGAATGTCTGCCTTTTTGCCAAATACTTAAGGGTATTTTTGACTTTTGCCATTTCCAATTTATTACAAAATAGTCCCATGGGACTTTCCTGTAAATTTGTCATTTCATGAGATCAATTCTTCATATTTTTCCTTCCGTGGGACTTGATTGTAATTTTTTCTTAAAACATTATCTAAGCTTGTTAAACTCTAATCAGAATTCTTTGTTCTAATTTTAAACTCACATGGACATTTTTGTTATTTCTATTTAATTTTAAAAAAGGATAAATCAGATCCTTATACCTCTATGGTATTATGAATATTCAAAACATTTTTTTATTCTTTAACATTTTTAAAATACTTTTTCATGGATTTTCTCTAAAAAAAATATGCAAATAATATGAAATAATCTTTCTTTTTCTTCCACCACAATAACAAGTCTTTGGCCTTGTTTGGTGGATTAGGGGTGGGTGATGTGCCTCCCCTGATGTGCTCTCTGTTGCGCCCTGATTTTGGGAGCTTTTCTAAATGTATTTTCATTGTTTTTTAGATCATTAGGTTCTACATAAAATGAGCGACATTTTTATATTTTATTGACAAAAAAATGGAGCTGCTTTCAATTTTTCATGATTTTTCAAATATATTTTAAAAAAACGGTGCTTTTTTTTCACTTATGAACATTGAACATTTAAAAAATTATAAAAAATTGAAAACAGTTTCATTTTTTACTAATAAAATATTAAACTAATGATCCAAACCGTGATCCTTGTTTGGGAGGCAGCAGAGTTTGATGGATGGTGAGTGATCTGTGAGTGAAATTGGGATCAGGGGTGGCAGTTTGGTAGGGAGTAAGATTTAGATGAATGCTCGTATTAATTTTTTTATAATTAGCCTAAAATTAGCAAAAACTACCATAGCCTTGTGTCAATAAAAATTATAACCAGAACGAGCAGCCGGCTTCTTCAACTCTCAGGTGTCTCCGTTTGCCCCCTTACCGCTTTCGCCGCCATCCCAAGGAGAGCCGTCGTCGTTCCAAGTTGTTGGGATGCCCAGTTGAAGAAACCCAAAGCGATGACAATGGCGAGGAGATGTAGAGCAGGACGAGAGTGATACGAATACAAGCAACCCCTGAAAATGCCAAGACGAGAGCTTCAATCGAAAACCACAAGAAGATCCAATTACTGCAATCCTCATTTATGGGATGCAGTTCATCAACGATCACATGCCCTCCCTTCGAAGGCTAAAATGTATCTCTGTGCTATATTCTTTGCCCAAACCAAGCAGCCACATTCAACAAATACATGCCCAGCTGATCATCAATGGCCTCAAATCTCCCCCTCTCTTGGCCAGGTTAATTGAGCATTATTGTGGCTCATCGAACCAACGTATCGTCAATCACGCACATTTGGTGTTCCAGTACGCAGATAAGCGCGACGTTTTTCTCTTCAATAACTTGGTAAGATGTTGTCAACCCAAGGACTCCATCCTTGTTTTCCGAAGTGAATTTGCAAGGGGAGACATGGTTTTCGATGATTACACTTACATTTTTATCCTCGGAGCTTGTGCTCGCTTTCCTTCAGCTTCAACGTTAATGCTAGGCACTCAGCTTCATGCCCGCATCGTTAAACACGGAGTGACGTCAAATATTATGGTTCCAACTACGGGGATACATTTCTACGCCGGCAACAAAGACGTTGCATCTGCAAGAAGGGTGTTCGACGAAATGTCAGAAAGAAGTAGTGTCACTTGGAATGCAATGATAACCGGTTATTCTTCCCAAAAGGAAGGAAACAAACAACATGCTCGCCCTGCATTGCTTTTGTTTCAAGACATGTTGGCGGATGAGAGTGGGGTTAAGCCCACGGATACGACCATGCTCTGTGTCATTTCGGCAGCTTCTCAATTGGGTGTGCTAGAAACAGGAGCTTCCCTACATGGGTTTGCAGAGAAGACGGTGCGTGTCCCCGAAGATGATGTGTATATTGGCACTGGGCTTGTTGATATGTACTCCAAATGTGGATGTCTTGAAAGCGCTTTGTCAGTCTTCAGGCGGATGAGTCGGAAGAATGTCTTTACTTGGACGGCGATGATTACTGGCCTAGCTATCCACGGGAAAGGAGAAAAAGCCTTGGCACTTTTATACGAAATGGGAGCTAACGGAATGAAGCCAAATGCAGCGACCTTTACCAGCTTATTCTCTGCTTGTTGTCATGCCGGGCTGGTTCAAGAAGGCCTTGATTTGTTCGGTAATATGAACGAAAAGCTTGGGGTGACACCAAATATGCAACATTATGGCTGCATTGTCGACCTTCTTGGTCGAGCCGGGCGATTAAAAGAAGCTTATGATTTTATAATCGGAATGCCAGTTCGTCCAGATGCCGTTCTATGGAGGAGTTTGCTTGGTGCGTGCAAGATTCATGGGGACGAAGCAATGGGTGAGAAGGTGGGGAAGCTTCTCCTGCAACTTGATGACTTGACTCCCAGGAGCGAGGACTACGTAGCTCTGTCCAATGTTTATGCTTCTGCAGAAAGGTGGAGCGAAGTTGAAACAGTAAGAAAAGAAATGAGAGCCAAGGGGATCTTGAATCAAGCAGGTTGTAGTTCAGTTCAAACAGTCAACTTCAAAGCGTCATAGAAGATTTTGAATACTCATAATGAACATAGCATTTTTATAAAATCTGGAGTTGTGAGAATCATTTCACTGTTTATTTTGCCTAAATATGCGAGGCAACGAGACTGCCACCGATATAACTAATTTATATGTTCCGTAGGCCGGCTTAGAGTTTGGTGGGGTGCAAGTTAAGATAAATAGGCCATAATTTACAAAGTTTACTGAGCATATCAAATTGATTTACAATATAGTCAAGATGAATGGGCCATCATTTACAACAGAAACAAATGTTTAAGAATTTCTCTAGCCATCCTAGTTTTTATGGTTGCTCTTGTTATTACTGCTCTCCATTGCCAGGCGGACCACAAGAATCTGCACCACCGCGGATCCGCTTCTGAAGATGTTCCAAGCTAGCCACCCGCTGCAGGGAAGCTGTTCGCCCCATCTTGTTTCCAGTTACCATAGCTGCAGGGTTCTGCTGCACATTTTTCATGGAAGAAATTTCTCCAAGTCCATTGTTGACTCTTGAATCAGGCTTGGACAAAGAATTATTAGAAGTGGGTTGACAGAAGTTATGACTTGGGTCATCTTGCACAGGTACAGCTGCATCTGATGCGTCGGAAGGGCTCCCATCAAATGATGGCAGGCCTATCGATGATATCTCAGACATGGCATTGAACATTGGGTTTAACCCAGTTATTCTTTTCACAGTCTCTTCGGCCATCTTTACCTGAATATGGCATCCAATATAAATCAGCAATGAATGTATTTGGTTTTCTGATCCTCGGTTCGCCAGCCAAATCAGAAACAGAAACATTTTATAGCAAGAGCTGGTATGTTTGCTGCATAAGGATTTTCTTAAAGCCAAAACGAATACCTTTGCTCTTAATGTTTCGACATCAGCTTTCAGGACCCTGTTGTCAACAGCAGCTTCATTGTACTTTTGGCTTACATCAGCAAGACGCTTTAACAATGATGAGTTTTCTACTTTTAATTGTGCAACCTAAGGTGCAAAATTTGGTCAGAAAATAGAGATGAATCAATTGGAAAGAAGCCCACATGGGGACAGAGTAAGAGGAAAGGGAGCTTAAAGGAGAACAAACGACCTGTGTTTCAAGCTCAATTAAATGAGCCTGCTTTCTTCTTCTCGAGCGCCTGGCCGACTCCCTATTGGAAAGCATCCTGTAATACCAATTTCATAAGGCGCCAAATAATCGCATAACATAATTCTTCCCTAACTCAATGAAGAACCGTTTAATAATATATTTTACATATATTTTTTCTGCATTCATACAGCTTTAACAATAACATGTGAAGTTATTCAGTTCCAAATTGCTGGATACGCTAGATACAATTTTTGGGCTTGTTTGGGATAACGGTGCTAGAAGTGATTTTTTTTTAATCTGACTTTTATAAAAATTAGATAGGATAAAAGTCAGATTATAAATGTGATTTGTGTTTGGATTGACAGTGATAGAAGTAATTTTTTTTCTAACCTTAAACCTATTTGGATTATTATTTGAAAAGCCAGTTTAGATGAAAAATTAGGATATTCAATTAAGGATTAATTTATGAAAATAGAAATGAGTCAATAACAATTTAAAAAAATTAGAAAAAGTTAATAACTTTATTATTGGGACCCAAAAATTGGTATTAAGCTAAAGATAAGTTAAATTATGAAATCCAAGAAATTTCAGGAATTATAAATTAGACAACAGTAAAAATTTAGAACATAATGTGTGTAATTAATAGGATAAAATGCTCCGGTCACAGTCACCCGCCACTGTAGAAACACTTCAGAAACTAGAATTTTTGGCTTCAAATCAAAAGGAGCTTTTTTCTGTTAAGCCCATCTGCACAAAAATGTTACCAAACAGTTCAAAATTTGTCTACCAGGCTTTTATATCAGGAGCTTTTTTCTGTTTTTTTTTTTATTTTCTCCCAACGCGTTGCCAAACGTAGTTTATTCAGAAGGAAAAGTCTATGAATACGTGGAGTTTTAAAAAATTCTAATTCATACACAAGACACTCCCGGAACTCCTGAGACTGGGAGTATATACCGACATAAACTCAAAGATTGAACATCGCCAGAAACAAACTCATAGATTAATGTACCTCCTTACTCGTTTTGCATCTGCAGGGTCCATATTTCCAGTCACGTCAGTCTCTTCTTCGGCTTCCTCATCATCAGACTGATCCCTCGATGATCCACTGGTTGTAGGCTTGGTTGCAACTGCCAGTTTCTTTTGAGCGGCAGGTAATGAAGGAATTGCAACTGGCCCTTTCGCATCTTTATCATGTATATTAGATGGACCATGTTCTACAAAGGTCATACAATGGCAGATATAATTGATATAATTCACTAAGTATAATATGCATTAAGCTTCTTAACACATTATTTATAAATAAATGCCATCTATCTTGTTTAACGATTATTTTTCATACACAATACCTAAATCAGCACTAACTTTCATAAACATATCTGCAAGCATTAGAGATTCAAACCTTCCAAAGTAGCAGGAGATCTAGCTTGATAAGTTTTATTAGCCTTTGATACGCCATTAGGTAAAGTGGCTGGATCTTGGGACTTGGCTAAAGAACCCTATTGCCATGAGTAGAAAACAGCATAAGATGCAGCTAAATTCCAAAAGGTTTATATATAAATAAATAAATAAACAATGGGGAACAATAACCATTTTTAGACAACGTAAAAATTTTTAAATTACACATCTTAAGAATTATTGAGAAAATCATTGAAGCTGGATATACTTGAAGCTACGATCAATTTCAGAGAGTAGTATAAGTCCGCCAAAAATAATTGCAAGCATATTAGGAGTTGGCATGAGGTAGAGGGAAGAGCATAAAAGAATAATTGTTACCACAACCGTGCAGAAAAATATAATGCGCAATCCAGCATATAAAAAGAACAGAAATTATGCGGCATACCAAGGAAAAAGAGAGTTGTTATGAATAGCGATTGGAACCTCCAAAAGTGCTCTTCAATCGTGATTTACGGTTTACGAAGTAAATATGTGAAGTAACTTTATCTTAATTTACGTAAATCAAACTTATACATAAATATAAGTTAAACTAAACATCCTGTTAAATTATAACTGTATAAGCTACAGCTCGTTTGCTCCCAAAATTAAAAATATAAAATCATTAAAGCACTATTCTTCTAATACTCAGCCTTGGCAGTAGCTTGACGAATGCCAACATTAAAAAGCTATAATCTAAATCCATGTGCATAGGAAGTGAAATACTAGTCGATATTACCTTGTTTGGTATAAAAAAGGAAGGGAGGGAGAATAATTTAATTTGGACATCTTTACCCTTATAATTATAATTACATAATATAATTTTAGAATTATAATATTTATAGGTTTAAGGGATTATATTTATAATTATATTTGTATTTATAAATATTATAATATTTAAATATATTTATTAATTTTTTATAAAATATTATTATAATAATGTTTTATTAAATCACTCACACAGATGAATAATAACGAGTGCCTTGAGTTGACTTGGTGTCCATGAATTATAACAAGTCATCTTGCATGGAACTTTTTGGAAGGAGAAGAATGAAGAATGGATTTAATTTTTCATGAGCGAGCAACCAGATAGAGGATCTGAATTAGTTCTGAAATGACAGAAGAAATTAAGAAAAGCCTCTGAGATCTGAATTCCTGGCTCTTTTCACGGCGATGCAGACTGTGTTTTCGGTCAATTTCAACGCTGTTCATAGGCTCATCATCGCCAGCAACTTTAGGCGATGTTCTCTGATGACCCATAGCATCAAAGTAGGTAGCAACAAGAAATTGACGAACGGAGATGGAGAAGTTGAAGATGAAATGGGTAATTTAGGAATATAAAAAATAAACAAGGGCATAATTATCAGGACATGATAAAATATTATCCCTCCACCCCAAATCCCTAATTTAAATGGGGTGGGTTTTGAGAGGAGAAAGAGAAAAATTTTAAAAAAATTTCTCTCACCTTTTATATTTTTTACCCTATCAATTAACGGGAAGGGAGCAAAACATCTCCCCTCTCCTCAAACCAAACAGAGGCTTAGACTTATGCCTTCACAAGTCCGATGTTAAAAGCAACCCTCCAAGTAGAGCCGTCTTTGCTTTTTTCAGCAAAAATTATATTGCCAGCCCAAGGTATTGTAGTCTCCATTTGCCTTTTAAGTTAGCTCACTTCAATAAAAACCGTAACCTTCTAATGATTTGGGTCCAAAACATAACAACAAATGGGGTCGAAGCTAAAGTTGTATAGCTAGTTGTACACTTATTTGGGACTAGTCGTTATGATGTGAGTCTCAACGAGCTACAGAACTCAATAAGGGCAGGGGCCTCAAGAAAAGAGGGAAAACACGCCATTCTAATCTCAAATTTCTATTACTTGGCATCCTTAAATCCAAAAAAATAGATCATGTCGCCGACTACGCTAAAAACCCGGCTTATCCGGCCATTTTATAAGTTTTTTTTTGGGCCAGGAGCGGCCATTTTATGATGTTGGGAAAAGAAATAATATCACCAATTTTCCCCCTTCGAATTTGGGATCTTTGGCAGCAACCGGAGAAAATTCCAGTTTTAAAGAACAACTGAGTCACGAAAATCAATACACATCACAGAAACTACAAACCATTTGTTATAGGCTGCCACATATATTTTTATTATTATGTTTGCCAAGTATCTCGGCAATTTAAATTCTAAAGGAGAAGGGGTCACGAAAAGAAGTACCCGAGTTAAGGCGACCGCAGCGCAAGCGAGATTTAGTTTGCTCTTGAGGATAGCCTGGTACTGCTCGGAATCACCAGGGATGCTTGGAGAAGGTGCATTGGAGAAGACAGCAGCATTCTTAGGAATGGATGTCGCCGTGAGTTCCTGTTTGGGTTTGGGCTGCTCCTTAATCTCAAGGCTAGAGTCGTCGTTTTTCTCAGGATTGCAGGAAGAAGAAGAAGGATGAGAAGCATGGGAAGCTGCAGAAGCTTCTTTGAGAAATCGTTGGAAGGCCCATTCGGAAGCACTGCGATTCATCCCGGAGGAGGATTCATCCTTCACGGTGGGTATCGGCGACGACCAAAACTGTTCAGAAATTTCCTCCACTGAAAACACTCTATCCATATTGTTTCCCGCTTCCCTTTCTGAGATTCGATTGGTGTCTGATTCTGTGCCAATGAGAGGAAATAAGAGACCAATCTATATAATTAATTAATACAGATTGTTAATAATATTCATTACAAATACGGTACGTGAGGAGATTTTCTAGATCGTCAAACAGTAAAAGCGTGTGGGATCGTATCTGTACGATCTGATTCGATTGAGAAATGAGAAATGAGAAATTGAGAATTCATCCTTTCTTTCTTTCTTTCTTTTTTGCCAACGAGAATACGAGCTTGTTTAGAATTGTTTTTATGAATTGAGTTTATTATATAAGTCTGATTTATGTAAATTGAAATAAATCTTCTTCACATATTTATCTCGTAGCCCGTAAAAACACCTTATAAATCGTAAAAGCTACCTCGTAGTCCGTAAAAATTACTTCGTATTCCATAAATCATAATTCATAAACACTTATAGAACTTACATGAGCTAATCAAAACAAGCTTACATCCTTTCATTTTCTCGTGTTTTTTTTTTTTTTTGACCTGGTTTCATTTTCTCGTGTTAACGTTATCGCATTAGAGAGAAATTGACGCAGTCACGCAGATATGAGATTCAAATGCTAACGGAAGAATAAAAAACTTACGTGGAATGAAACTTTTACCTTTTTTTTTAAATTTATCGTCCAAAAAAATAAGGGAATTCAGATTGGATTCCATTCGATTTTATATTATATTATACACCGTGATTAAAGAAAATAATTTGAAATTGGTGGATGGGTCCAATTTTGTTTCCCTTTATTTCTTCATTCTTATCCAGTATGCACTTTGCGAATCTAATCTATATCGCCTTTCAATTTCAAAATAAACCATTATCCAAATTCCAAAGTTTTCTAACCCCAAACTGGTCATTTCCATTCATGTCTGAACATTAATGGCATGATACCACGAATTTTTCCCCGACCGTCCGCCTTCTTACGTTTTCCTCCCATAAGCTAAACCCTACTTTTTTAATATTTAGTTGGATTAGTAGTAGTAGAAGTGATTTTTTTACAATCTAACTTTTACAAAAATAAGATAAAATAAAAGTTATATTATAAATGTGATTTATGTTTGGATTGGCGGTAGTAGAAGTGATTTTTTTTAATGTTAAACTTATTTAGATTATTCATCATCTTTAAATTACTTTATAATGACAACTTTCGAGATAAAATTGACCGTTAACTTTTCTCAAATAGTATTTGTTCATGAAATCTTTAAGCCCAAAAACACTGATGAATGCATTTTGACCCATCAACAATTTATGGGACAATTTTTTTGGTTGAATACACACTTGATCTAAGCCAAAAGGTTGAGAAAGTTTTTTTTTTTTTTTTTGCTAAATATGTCATTGCTATTCTTGACACTGACTCGTGAGAGAGTGTCGGACTTCTCTCTAGTAACTCAACTTGTTGTGTATGCCTGCTTGTTTTGGTTCTTAGCGGTTAGTGCCACGGATTAGTTTGGATTATTCAATTGGTTTTGGGCACTATTGATCGTCTCTTTGAAGGGAGGAGGCGACTGTGAGAGGGAGAGGATTGGGCTATTCATCATCATCTCAATTCTTGTCACCTTCATTGTGCAGATAGACCAGAGAGGGGGGGGGGGGAGAGAGTCAAGCTCAATGGTCAGAATTTCTTCTTCCTTGAAGACAGATCGGAGATGACATCGTTACTACTGTTCCAGTTTCCTTTCCAGCGATAAGAGTTGGACAAAGATGAGAGATCGAAAGAGTTATTCATATGGTCGATCGCTACTCTGTTCTTCTTGTGAGTCTACATTCTTGATTGGATTAAAGGAAGAGGAAGATGTTATTGTATCAGAGCCAACGGTCTTCTCTCTGCAATTCAGACACCACCACGATGAAGAAGCTGCTACGATTGGTTGTTGGGATTAGCGGTGGGGACTTTTTTTTTCCCGACGTGACTTTTGTAAAAGTAAAAAAAAAAAATTCATATTGTAAATGTGATTTGTGTTTGAATTGACGGTAGGAAAAATGATTTTTTTTTAAACCCAGTGAAAAAAAGTCAGAAGCTACTTCAAGAGTTTTTAGGAAAAACAGTTTTTTTTTAAGCTCAATAAATACTATCATATTTTTAAATAAATCTGCAGATGCCAAACATATTTTTATCCTCTAAATAGACTTTTTTCCCCTTATAGATTCCCAAACATACGTCTTTTACTCCAAGCCAATTTTAGCTCAAAAGCTCAGTGGCTTTGAACGTGATTCCAAATACCACCTACCCAACCCCATTATGCTTTTTTGACACTAACCGCGCGGAACACCCCCCCTACTGCTTTGCAAACATAGCCTTGTTTGTTCTATAAAATAACTTTTTTTTATTATTTTTTTAAAATTTGATATGCGATTTACTTTATTGGTCCCCACACAAAAAAAAAAGTGATAACAAATACTAGTACTGTGTATACATACTCTATATAAAATCTGCAAGAAGTCTTATTATTTTGTAATAAAACGTCCCAATTCATTTTCTCATCATCTACTATTGATATTGTAAAAATAAATAATGGCATGTAAAAGATATAATTTCGGTAAAAGGTTATGAAGTGGATCCATAAAAGGAAAAAAAGCAAGGGAACAGCTGAGGTCACCATGGCATGTGGGGTGACTGGGAATGAGGATGCAAGGGGGGAAAGTTGTTGGTGCAGGATCCCTATATTTGGAATTCGGATAAGGAACGATAAAACAGGAATTTTTTTAAACCTAAATATTCGATGAGATCAAGATATATGTATATTGCCTAATTTTTAATGTCATGTCTCCAAAACGAAACACTCGGCACACAAATTCAATTGGAACAAGTTGTGGTGGTGGGATAGACATAGCGGGTGGATGATGGGCCCACATAGTCATTTCCCCTTCAAGGCTTGTTCGTTACGAATCGGACTTACCGTTTGGCCCAAAACAGGAGAACCCGTTTAGTTTAATTCCGTGAAAATGAATTTCATGTTGTCATGATGACCTGTTTGGTATGTTCAATCAAACTCGTATAATATAAAGAATATCCGACCGTCCACCCTATTGTTAATGATATTAAAGACATATTTTAGGCTTTTTTTACCTCCATTTTTCTTTATATTATTCTTGTGAAATCAAGTAATCAATTGCTTTCTACTATGTTCTTTATCTGTGCGAGTGTAAAACTATACTATCTTTTTAATGTATACAAATTATCATTTTATAAAAATAAAAAAAATATGATGCAGAGGAAATTACACTACTATGATACATGAAATAGGATTACAACATGTGAGAATTTAGAAAAGAACATTGTCTACCCTTACATCTTCCATATTCTTCCTTCCCCGACCACCCATTTGCCATTGCCGACAGGCAATGCTCCTCCACCGGCAAAACTTTTTGGACCCATCTCCTCCGGCAACATGACGTTGTCATCTTCTTCCATAGAATAAATTTGAGAGTTCTCTAATGACACCACGCATTCATCTTCATCCTCCTCCACCTTCCATGAAGCAGAGCTGGACAATGTCATTCTGTTTTTTGAAACAAGGTAGAAGTCGATTAGGAAGAATAAAAATGGGAGGGTTGGAATTTCCTTATTTAACTATGGTATTTTTATCATTGTATATTAGTTTACAAATAAAATTACATTTATTTAAAGTCATACCAAACATACTTACCGTCAACTTCCTTATTTAACAGTGGCATTTTTATCACTGTATATGAACCACCATCACGTTATATTTGTTCCCAATGATTACATTCAAATTACATTCTCACCTGTCCCACTAAGTAAACAGGACATGGTAATTACTCCATCATCGTGATTTTATCAAATTAAGTAATTATAGGAATTGCATTATTTCGAATAAAAAAATCATGACCTTGTTTTGAATTAAGGGGTTATAAATATAATGATTGAATTATTCTAAACATAAATTAAAGAAAATGCGAAAGCGCACATTGTGTTTATTTTAGACACTCAATTTTAAAAAATATCTTTTTCAGCCATTAATTAATCATTACACTGTCAATAAAAAACAAAGATATTGAAATATAAAATGCTGAAAAAACATTTTCAAATGCTGAGATATTTAGTTTAATTTTCAAAATAACAATGGTTATTAAAAAACACCACTTAATAATAATATTATAAGTGTTAAAGGACAAAACACATACTTTTTTAAAATTAAAGACCTGAACAGAATCTTTATACAAAGTCAGAGCACCAAGTATATACGTTTGGGAAATAAATCAATAATCGAAAAAGGAAAAAATATATTCGGTGTTTATGTATATTGAAATTGATGACAAGTGGCGAAGCAAAGCAAATGGCCTGGGGTGTCTCCAAAAGGCGGAAGCGAGTGCTCCAAAGCCAACGTGAAAGAAGCGGACACGTCACACTCATAATTGCCTACTTGCATTCCGATTCCCATTCTATCCGCTTCGTCATTCCCTGATCCCATATTTTGGGCCCTTCTTCCATCCCAATGGATGAAATTTCGGCCCATTTCACTCATTTCATCCACTCCCGCGGGCTTTGACCCCTAATAGCAATAGCTGACCTCACTCTCCAACCTTCATTTGACCCACCTAAATGCTTTTTTGTCTTTTCAATTTTCACTACGCGATTTTTTACGAACAAACCATAATATCTCATGTACAACGTTCATTTATTTTCTGGCCCAACAGCTAACATGGATTAAAGGCTCACCGTCTGACAGTCACACTTTTAGAAGGGACTCAAAGGAACAGTGCATTTTTTTGGGGGCAAACTCAATTAAATTGGAATAGTAGTAGTAAGTTATAGGAAAAATTCCTCTTTAAGTCCGAGATTATTTTGATCTTTTCATAATTAAGATATATTACTCAAATATCCTACGGGGCTTCACTATAAATTAGAGATTTTAAGGGACATTTAAGTCTTATTTGTATCTTGTTTGAGACTTGAGTATAATTTTTCTTTAAGTTAATATTGATGGCGTGCTAGGGAAAAAAACATGATGGAAGTAGTAAGTGAGGATGAGAGTGTAGGGAAAGAGATGTGTTGGGGCATGGGAAGCCTCATTCCAAAGTAACCATCACAACGACCGAGAGGAATGAAGTTGCCTGGGAAGTACGAATTGGATGGGCAACGTTATATAGCTTGTGCTGCTTCATTGGCTCTCACACTGTCGTGCATGCTAATTCTAACAACCGAGAACAAGCTCCAACAAGACACTGCGCCAAGGAACGCAGCTTCCCACTACTTTCCCCTCTCATTTCCCTTCTCGATTGGTACTTGTACAAGACTCCTCCTAGGAAATAGGGGGAAAATTTCAATAAGAACTTTAAAACTTATAAAAGATACGATTTTTTTTAAAATATTTATTATACTATAGAAGTGTTATATTTACTTTGTCCTCTTTGAAATTAAAATGAAATGACAAAAATGCCTTTCACGTATTTTTTTAAAAAGAAAACATTAACCCCCACCACCACTAGCCGCCACCTTCAGTGTTCCTGTTTAGATTTGGCGGTCTCAAGTTAGAGACTAATCAGTAGTGATGATTGGGGTCTTTTGGGCATATGAGTTTTCTTTGTCCGCGATGGCACTTCTCTTTACGTGATTGATGTTGCGTGGTAATGGTAAATCTATTATTTTGGTAGCAAACAAATCTCTACATGGAATGGGTCTATTAGGGTAATTATTGGAACCCACATCCCTCATTTCTAGAGTCAGAAAAACGGGTCGAGCTCGTCGGGTCGGCCTTTTTAGGCCCTTGTCCGATAGGCCGGGCTTAAGATTTTAACCTCAAAATTGAAAGCTGGCCTAAAAGGGCCAGCCCTGTAGGGCCAAGGGCCTAAAAGAGCCAGCCCTTTAGGCCCTTATATATATATATATATATATATATATATATATATATATATATATATATATATTAAATTATTTATATAATAATATTATTATTGAGTTTTTATATTTTATTGATGATGTTGCAAATACTTAGGTCTTATTATATTTTTTAAAATTAAATTTCATAAGAATTAAACTTTGATGATGATTTTTTATGTTTTATTGATAATATTGTAAATATTTAGTTGTTATTATTTTGTATTAAAAATCCTAAAAATTAAAAATTTATAAAAGATATTTCTTATTTTATAAGAAAAAAACATTAGATATTTCTTATTTACTCCAAAGTTTCACGTATGATGGTAATTTACTAATTTATTTGTATTTTATATTTGTTATAGAATTATTTATTATTTTGGTTTATTATTTGTTACAGATAAAGATTATGGATGTATTCTTAATGTTGGAGATGTATTCTTAATGTTGGAGAAGAAATTATTGATATGTTTACCCCTCAAGCAGACCCTACTACTCAAAGTAAAACACAATTGAATTTATTTGAAATTGATGATAGTGACGAAGAAGATGAAAATGATAGTCATCTTACTCATATTGTTTAGAGTGTTTAGCTTCTTGTTATCTTATACTTTGTATGAGACTATGAGTTATTTGTTGACATTATTTTTTTTTACCTTTGATTGTGAATTAATAACTGTATTTGTTTTATTGCATGAAGCGTGTATACGTGTAGTTAAATTTTGTGAAAATATCTTCCGGCCCTACGGGCCGTCCCTGGCCCTCATGCTCTAGGGTTGAGCTTTAAAAAAAGTAATTTTTCTTACCCCGAGCCCTGTAGGACCAGCCTTTTTAAGCCCTGACTTTTTAAGACTCGACTCTGTAGAGTCGGGCCAGCTCTAATTCCCAACTCTACTCATTTCCGGCACTGTTCTTGGATATTCTTATTTTTTCAGGTGGTGGTTGGTAACAATAACTCATGTGATCCCTTGACTTTGACCTAAGGTTAGAGTTTGTTATGGTGGTGATTTTGGGTTTATGGTTATTCTTGTTGGCCTTTGACATTTTTTATTTGTTATGTTTTTTTTTTTACTTTATTTCATGTAATCTCTAGTTTATTTTAATATAATTATATTTCTGGGCAGAAAATAAAAGAAGAATAAGGTGCAATCCCTATGCGTATGAATATTCAAATAAAAATTATCATTTAATATTAAATTTACTAATTTATAGAAATTAATACAATTATTTTAAATAGTTATTCGTAAAAAAATTATATTTATTTTCTTAAAGAACTATTTTATTAATTTGCACTAAAAACTAGTGTTCTGATTAAAAAATCTTTAATACATATAATCAGTGTCCAGAGTTGATGAAAAATTATAAATCTTTAATGATAAAATAAATTGGAATTTAAGATTAGACAAATCATTTTACTAATTTTTGTATATAGAACTAAGATTTTATCATGCATGAAAATAAGGTTGTTAAACTTGCAAGTTTAAACAAACTCATGAGCGTAAACTCGTATCTTAGACTTGAATTGTAAACTCGTTAGAGTTTACTTTTATAATTAAATAGGTATTAATAGTATATAATTAAATAATAAAAATATAAATAATTTGATTTAAATGTATTTTAAATCCAAATCATTGAAATTAAATCCATCAACATTCATAATTCTTTACATTTAATAAAGAAAATTTTATAAAATTTATATTTAAAGGCGCTAAGTATGTTTAAATCTAAAAAGTTAATACAAGTATAAGAGTAATTTAACATTGTTTTGTTAGTTAGAAAAGTAAAAACAGCAAATTTAGTGTATAAACTCAGTTTAACTGGGTTTATAACTGAAACGAGTTTACTAATGAGTCGACTCGATTATGTAAGATATAAACGTAAAAATAATAAAATCGGAGAGTCAACTCGTTAGTTTGATAATAATGTATGAGAGTACTTGGACTAGTAAATTCTCCTCATTATCATTTTTTAAAATTAATTTTTTTTGGCCAGCAAATTCAAAGTAGGCGTATTCTTTTTATTTTTCGCTTTTTTAAATCCAAAGTTATTTTGCCAGCAAATTCAAAAAAAAAATTTAGAATAAAGTATGTTTTTAGTTTTTTAAGTTTTACATGAGGTATATTTTTTATCTCTTTATTTTATAAAGTACGAGTATACTTTTAGTTTTATATTTTTGACACCATTAACGTTGTTAATGAAAAATGATAACACAACAAATTTAAGTGATAACCGCGCAGCTGACAAAATACATTTAAGTTTTAATTTTTTAATATAATATATTTAGACTATTAAAACTAAAATAAATCGAGAAATTACTACAAATGAAATCCAAGTTTTGATATTTAAATTGTTAAATCAATATATTTAGATTATTAAACTAAATTTTTTAATACAATTAAGATTTTAATATTGATTATTTTATTAGGTTTTTAAATATCTTTTAATTTACACATATTTTAAATTTAAGATTAGTAATATTTAATTACACAATCATTACTTAAGCTTACATAATCATCACTTAAATTTACTGAGCTATCATTTTCTATTAATAATATTAAAAGTGTTAAAATTATATGATGAAATATGTACTTTATATAGTTGAAAAACTAAAAATATACCTAATGTAAATTTAAAAGATTGAAAAGTATGTATTTTGTTTTCAATACCAAATAATTTTGCGGGGTACTGAGAAGGAAAAATTGTGGCGCCTGGGTGTCTGTGATGTGTGCCTCTCTCGTGGATCGGTTCATTTGAGCAGTTGATAAATGAGTGGTTTTCCTTCCTTGCTCAATCTCCGGTCTATATATAGCTCCTCCAGACCATGGCTCCTCACCACCTTCAGCTTGTTGTTTCTCTTCCGTTTTTCTTCTCTAGTGCGTTCCTTCCTGCAATTCACCTTTCCACAGGTTCGTCCTTCAATTCTGTTTTCATTCCCCTCCTCAATTCCTCTGTTTCATTTGCCTCGTTCTTGTTATCCGCATTTTTCTTGCCGTTGCTTATTCCATTCTTAAAAAATTAGGGTTTGAGCTTTTATTTATTTGTATTCCACTCGTGTTAACCGCCTTGCTGTTTCATGTGTATGGTTTAAATCGTTTCTGTCACTTGCGTCATTTTTGTTGTTCTCTCTCATAGACCCCTGCATATCCCTCACTAGGCCATTATTCTGCTTCAATCGAACATTCTGTTAGTGGTGCTTTTATTATTCCTTTCTTCGAAGAAACTGTTTTGACTTTTGAGCACTAGAATCTGTGGATGACTGCTTTTCGTATTTCTAAAATGTGGAGGGGAAAAACTGCCAACTCTAGCGAGCTAGCTGCTGTCCAGTTTTCGCCTTTTTTTAATAGCATTATATTGTTCTTCTCGTTGCTAAGCACATTGTTTGCTGTTCTTCTAATTTTGCATCCACAGCGTTGCTTTTTTCCCTACTTTCGCCGTAATACTCAACTATGTTCTATAACCTATTGATGTTTTCTTGTTGAAATTCGGCTGTATCCGAAGTGTGATTTAATGTTTTTGAAGTGAATTTTTATCAATCAGGCATTCTAAATTCTGCAGAATGGGAAGTACCGGAAAAACTGACTACGGTGCCCACACCTATGAGAACCTCGAGAGAGAACCTTACTGGTCTTTACAGAAGCTTCGGATTTCCATCACTGGGGCTGGAGGTTTTATTGCCTCTCACATAGCACGGCGCTTGAAGACCGAGGGTCATTACATCATTGCCTCTGATTGGAAAAAAAATGAGCACATGACGGAAGACATGTTTTGTCATGAATTCCATCTTGTTGATCTCAGAGTCATGGAGAATTGTCTAAAGGTTACTAAGGATGTTGACCATGTTTTCAACCTTGCTGCTGATATGGGTGGAATGGGCTTTATCCAGTCCAATCATTCTGTTATTATGTACAACAATACAATGATTAGCTTTAACATGCTTGAGGCAGCCAGGATTAACGGGGTCAATAGGTTAGCCATCTTGAATCTGCTCAATTAGTAATTTGAGTTTATGCCTTTTTACTAATACTCGTCACGCATGCCATGAATGTCTTTTCAGGTTTTTCTATGCCTCTAGTGCTTGTATCTACCCTGAATTTAAACAATTGGAAACTAATGTGAGCTTGAAGGAGTCTGATGCATGGCCTGCTGAGGTCTGTTGTGATTTTTCTAATAAGATAATTTATGCTTTTTCTTGATTTGCATATAAAGGTTGGAACTCATGCGGTTAATTTAATGATGTTTTAGCCACAAGATGCATATGGGCTGGAGAAGCTTGCAACAGAGGAGTTATGTAAACATTATAACAAGGATTTTGGAATTGAATGCCGCGTTGGTAGGTTCCATAACATCTATGGTCCTTTTGGGACATGGAAAGGTATTCTCTTCTCTTAATTCCAGATTTGGAGTATTGTCCTATCTCAATGAGGACATAATTCGAAACATATGAATTGTAACGTTATTGATTTGCAAGTCTTTCATTTCGTTGTTCCTTCACACAGGTGGAAGGGAGAAGGCTCCTGCAGCTTTCTGCCGAAAGGCCCTCACTTCCACTGACAGGTTTGAGATGTGGGGAGATGGGTTGCAAACGAGATCCTTCACCTTCATTGATGAGTGCGTTGAAGGTGTACTTAGGTTAGTCTTAATCTGATTATGTGAATCATGCAGATAATTCTTTGGGTTCTTGAGGAAAATTATTAGTTGAATGACCCCTTTGTAATTCTCTACTTTTGATGTGCTTGAGTTTACCTTATTTCTGTTTTATGGGAAAATCAAGTAGTGTTTGGCAGTCATATGTTAGCATGTTTCTTTCTTTCCTTTTTTCCCTGGCTTCTTTTTATTCTTCTTCCTAGTGAGGTTTTCTTTGTTACGAGACTTACCATTTAGTCCATTTTTTGTGTTTAGATTGACTAAATCAGACTTCCGGGAGCCCGTAAACATTGGGAGTGATGAGATGGTGAGCATGAATGAGATGGCTGAGATTGTTCTTAGCTTCGAGAACAAGAATATTCCTATTCACCATATTCCTGGCCCAGAGGGTGTCCGTGGTCGTAACTCAGACAACACTCTGATCAAAGAGAAACTTGGATGGGCTCCAAGTATGAGGTTGAAGGTATATTTCAGAAGAAGGAAAATGATCTTCTCACTTTCAGTTAACATGCCGTGTTTGGATTAATGTTTGATGTGGTTGAGCACCAGCTCTATTCTATATTTCTATGCGTACTTAAAGTGACCTTAATTTTAATCTGGTAGGATGGGCTGAGGATAACGTACTTCTGGATTAAGGAACAGATTGAGAAAGAGAAGGCTCACGGTGTTGATATTTCAGTCTATGGGTCATCCAAAGTGGTTCAAACTCAAGCCCCAGTTCAGCTGGGATCCCTTCGGGCTGCTGACGGCAAGGAATGAAGTGGTTATGCAGTGGTCGCCTGCATGTGTGTTGTTTTTATTGAGAAGTCGCCTTTCATGTTGTCATCGTTGGTGTTCATTAGCTATTAAGGATTTCTTTGTGTGAGCTTTGCTCGTGTGTATGAGGAAGTAAGGATTCAGGAAGGTTGTGACGTGTTTCGCTGTAATTTACTTAGCCCATTACTTGCTTTCTGGGGCAGTTTTACTGTGCCAGAAGTTCGAAATTGTCTCTGCATTATCGTAATTTACTTCTCTTAAATCTCAAAGCTATTTACCCATGTCATTGCTTATTTCCCTCGTAACAATTCCTTCCTCTTCTAGCTGACGCCTCTTTCTGCAAATATGTAAGAGGGAAAATTCTATTAAAATACCAAATGAATTTTCTTAACCCACAAAAGTCCATTATAAGTTAGAAATGACACATTAGTTTTTTTTTTTTTTGGAATTTGGGATTAGCAAGTTTAGGGGTAAAGATCAAAATGCCCATAATCTCTTCTCTCGACTTTACTCTCCATTATCGAATTCTCCCTCTTAAACTCTCAATGACCAAAATCCTCTCAGCTGTCTCGAGTTCTTGTTCTCATTCTTGAACTCTCAGTGTCTCATCTCGCCGTCGGCCGCTCGCGGTCCCACCTTGCGTCGCTGTCATTGGTGGATCATCTCATCGCTGATTCACTAAAATACTTTTAGCTTCCTACTTGATGTCTTAGGCATTTTCTGATCAACCTTATGTGCTGGGTTGGCATATTAGAAAAATTTATAGTCATGATTTTGGAGAAATCCAGGAGGCTGAGGAAGAAGGTGAACAATAATGAGATTGATGAAATTTGTAATGTGATTGATAAGTTTAGTAATAATTTTGACAAAAAATACTTGTAATCATGATTTTGGAGAAATCCAGGAGGCTAAGGAAGAAGAAGGTGACCATTAATGAGATTGACGAAATTTGTAATGCAATTGATAAGTTTAGTAATAATTTTGACAAAATCCGTAAAAGTTTTAACAAAAGAGTTTGCTGATGAAAACATGCAAGTCAGGATTCACCAATATTTATGGCATTTCACCAAAATTCGTAATGAGCTTGACAAATTTAGTAATGGTTTTGACAAAAAAGTTTGCTGATGAAAACATGTAAGTCAGGATTCACCAACATTTATGGTATTTCATCAAAAATCGTAATGGGATTGATAAGAGCAATAATGGGTTTGAGAAGATTCGTAATGGTTTTCACAAGAGTGTTTCTTGATGACCTAAGGAGTAAATATTTTGCAACTCATCTTTTGGTTTTATGCACAATGACTTAGATCCCTTTACATATTGAGTAAAAAGATTAACACCAATTGAGTAATTAAGTTGACAAAATGAGTAATGAGATGATACAAATATTGGTGAATCATGATTTGCATGTGTTCATTAGCAAACGTTGTTGTCAAAACCATTAATAAACTTGTCAATTTCATCACGAATTTTGGTGAAATGCCACAAATATTGATGAATCCTGACTTGCATGTTTTCTTCAGCAAACTCTTTTGTCTAAACCATTACAATTCTTGTCAAAACCATTACTAAATTTGTCAATCCCATTACGAATTTTGGTGAAATGCCATAAATTTTAGTGAATTCTGATTTATATGTTTTCATCAACAAACTTTTTTGTCAAAACCTTTACGGATTTTGTCAAAACCATTACTAAACTTGTCAATCGCATTACGAATTTTTTCAATCTCATTACTGTTCACCTTCTTCTTCCTCAACTTCCTGGATTTCTCCAAAATCATGACTACAAGTCCTTCTAATATGCAAACCCAATACATAAGGTTGATCAGAAAATGCCTAAGACATCAAGTGGGAAGCTGAAAGGATGTCGGCGAATCAGCGATGGGTTGATCCGTCAATGACGGCGATGTGAGATAGGACCGTGAGCGGCCGACGGCGAGATGGGACGTTGAGAGCTCGAGAATGAGAACTCGAGACGGCTGAGAGGATTTTGGTGACTGAGAGTTTGAGAGGGAGAATTCGATGATGGAGAGCAAAGTACAGAGAAGAGATGAAGAGATGAGTGGCCGACGGCGAGATGGGACGCTGAGAGCATGAGAACGATAACTCGAGACGGCTGGGAGGATTTTGGTGACTAAGAGTTCGAGAGGGAGAATTCGATGATGGAGAGCAAAGTCCATAAAAAGAGATGAAGGGCATTTTGATATTTACCCCTAAACTTACTAATCCCATATTCCCCCCAAAACCCTTATGTGTCATTTCCAACTTATAATGGACTTTTATGGGTTAAGGAAGTTCATTTGGTATTTTAATGAAATTTTCCCTATGTAATATATGATGGTCTAGAAGAGGCATGGGTTAATTATGATTTATGACCGTTATTTTCTATTATCATCTCGAGTGCTTAAAACATTATATAATTTTGTGGATGATCTGTGGGGTTTGATACTTTGATTTGTAGGGAAGCTGAATTGATGAATTACTCTTCCGAAAGATTAAGGAAGTTGGTTAGATTAATTAATACGATATATATTTTCTAAAGTACACTAGTCATCTTTGTTAATTCCCTTCTTATGTCTCTTTCTTAATTATTATTGAGGGAGCATTAATAGGGATAAATTAGGAAAAGATTGTCAAATATGAAAACTGTCTTATATTTAAAATCAAAATCAACTCCCCAAATTTCTTATATTAAGGACCGAAGGAGTAGTAATTACTACTGTTTGCCCAAAAAAAAAATCCTTCGGTCCTTAATATAAGACATATTTATAGAGTTGATCTTGACCCTAAATATAAGATAAAATTTTCATTTTTTCTAATTTACCCTTAGGATGCTTTCTCAACAATAATTAAGGAGGAGGGGAAAATATGGGATTAATGAAGGTAACTAGAGTGTTTTAGAAATATATATAATCTAATTTAATTAGGCAAATATGTCTTATATTAAAGATCGGATGAGTAGTAATTATTGGCTTAACTTTATGCGTATATTTTTATGAAAAAAACTATACAATAGTATAAATTATATCCCAAATTAGTTAGGCATAAAATATCTTAACGTTGATAAGTTATTTCTAAATAAGCACTTGAACTTCACCTACCATTAACAGCCATTTAAAATTTCAGAGTAGTAATCACTTATTACTTGTATTTCTCGTTTTTTTTTTGGTATAGCAGTTGTTGTTTAAACTTGGTATATGGGAACATGGGCATGGCTTTCTGAGGAGAGCCCAAAAGGAAAGAGACAAGTTACCGTTGAGGCAACTACGTTTGATGGGGAAAGCTTATGATACGTATGGTAATTCTATTATAAGGTAGCTTGTTTGGTATAGTTTATATTTATGTATAAATTTGATTTATATAAATTGAGATAAAATTTTTTTATATATTTATCTCGTATACCATAAATAATAATTAAAAAACACTTTTAGAAATTTGAATCGTTATTTCAAATATATTATTATAATAATAAAAATAAAACTCAACAATAGGACGGAGGCTAAGACGAAGTGTATTCACGTGGATACTTTGCAGTCATGAGATACTTCTCTGAATGAAAGTGACCATTTTGGCAAATTTACAGGCATGAGAATGTGAAATGGTTACTTCTCTCAAAAGCATCACAAAATCACACCATATTTTACAGCTCCCAAAATAATTAAGCAGGTTATGAGTATGACTTTCTGTTTGTTGTAATTTTTTAAAATTATTTTTATAATTTATAAGATAAATATGTAATAGAAATTTTATCTCAATTTATAAAAAAAAAGTTTTTAAAATCATGATTTAAAGGTTTCTCAGCCTTTTGGGCAAAAACGAAAAAAAAAATCTCAGCCTGAATGAATGTGATCTATTTAGCCCCCCCTCGTTCCCAACAGTAAGTAATCGGCTTTCCTCCACTCTTTTTCCTATTTTTTGGCCCAAAAATGTTTGCTATTTACACCACTTATCACTGCTGCGGCGCCCACCCCCTGCGAAGACAGCAACGGATCTGTTTTGTTGTCGTTGGCAATTATCAATAATAATAAGGACGGAGGGTAAGACTGTCAATAATCAATAACAATAAAACTCAGCAATAGATTCACATGTATAACGTGCAAACTTTTCAGTCATGGGGTCCTTCTCTGAATGAAAGTGACCTTTTTGGCAAATTTACATGCATGAGAATGGGAAATGTTTTTTTTTTTTTTTTGGGGCAAAGAGAATGGGAAATGGTTAATTCTCTCAAAAGCATCATAAAATCACAACATATTTTATACGTCCCAAAATAATTAAGCTGGCTATGGGCATGAGTGCTTTTTTTTTTAACCTTTTAAAAGTATTTTTATAATTTATGAAATAAATATATAAATTTTCTTTATTTTATTGCCAAAAAAGATTTTTGAAATCATGGTTTAGAGTTTCCCCAACAAACTCGGAATGTGATTTATTTACCCCAGCCTCACATGTTCCCAACCATAATCTGCTTTTCTATACTTTTTTCTTTTTTTTAGGCCCAACAATATTTTGTATTTAACACTATATTCTTTTTTATAAGTCACTTATATCACATTTTCATAAAATAAGAAAAATATTAAATTGATTAATTTTTTTATATTTATCCTTATTTATAAAATGGTGTATATCTTCTCTCACTTCCCTTTATTTCTCAGCATTTAAATCTCTCTCCCTCTTTGTATCATTAATGAAGGGTAAACTTATCAAAAACTCATTTATTACCCTAAAAATGACTTTTATATATATATATATATATTTATATAGTATAAGTGAATTATAAAAAGAAACTGAGGGGTACACCACTTATTACTGGTGCGGCCCCCACACCTGCAACAACAGCAACGGATCTGTTTCGAGTCCAATAGCAGGATAGCCATTTCTTTTGTTTTTTTGGCAAACTACATTTATTATCTTATTAGAGATAATTTTGTTTAAAACACTATTAGACATTAAATGCAAACATTTCTCTGTGAAAATTCGAATTTTAATTCAAAACGTTGTGAAAAACTATCTCCTAACGCCATCCCCACTGGTATTGTGACTATTTCTAGTTTTCCATAAAAATTTTAAGAATCGTCCAGGAATTGTTTGAAATTTGGGCTTTCATTCATGGGATTCCTAGATCATAGTCCATGGACCTTCCTTTAAAAAAAATAAAGAAAATTGATATATCAACACAAGTGATTGGACCTGAAAAACGTTCACACGCTACCCTCCGGTCCAGTCACATCATGGCCCTTTTATACCGATCTGCACAGAACCCTAGTTAAGGACAAGAAGATAAGGGCCTTAGATCTACAAGCCTATTGAGTTTTTAAGGGCCCAAAGCAGTCGGATTACAACAGCATGTTCTTATATCCTATCAATTGGTCAATGACCGATTAGCCGCTCAAGACTTTTATAATTGTAATATGTAGTTCAAGCGCATGTAAATAAATCCACAAATATGAAGCTGATTATAGAAGGTACTGTATAATGCAAATTTTCACAGCAGACGGGGCAAGTGTGTGTTCAAATGGACAAATAAATGACCCACGGCCACGTACAACACAGCAAATTCACCAGATAACGAATCTGAAGAGCTGTGCAGTAACTTGTGCCCCTTATCAAGCAAAATCCTGAAACACAGGATTGGATTCAAGCTGCTCCGCAAATTTCTGCAGTGTTTCTTTCAACAATCTTCCCAACTCATCTTTATCTGATTCCCCGTGTTCCTCTTTACCCACATCAGCAAAAATATCATCATAAAGTAGAACAACTGCCTCGTCCGCTTCAGATACTGGTAAACCCAGCTCCTTCGCGTTTCTTTCAAGGAAGTTCCTTAATACTTCCTTATTCCCTGATCCGCTCTTGGAATTCTCCTTCTCCTGCATAAGCTTTTCTGCAACGCTGCTTAATTCCTTTTCATTGGCCAACAGCTGCATCATTGATTACAATATCAATTAATGCATAACGATATGCGTAAACTAGCACGCGGCATCTACTTTTTTTAAAAAAATCATTTCTGATTTCAATGTCTAACCTTGAGCAAAACCTGCAATGCTACATTGCACATCAAAGAAAGGAGATAAAGAACTATATATGCTAGCATTGTCTTCTACGGACTCAGAAAGATGAATAGCAAAACAGTTCTCAGTCATGCAAGAAGCACTTACCCTGGAATAGATTAATGTTATAGATATAAGAATGAAATTTACCTAGGGTAACCACAAATGGATATAGAAAATACCTGTCTTAGCTTAGAGCCATTGATGATTTTTGTGTTCTGAATAAAAATGACATTCTTTTGCGAAAGTTGCTCAGCTAGATCTTGTAGAACGGCCTGAAGAAGTTGTGCAAACTGTGCCTGGCCCAGTTGTTCTTCTCCATCTGCTCCATGTTTTCTCAGTATGTCATTTAGCTGAGGATACTCTGTTCATTTTACACTACAAGTTGTCACTTTCTCAGAATTGGAGAACTACCATAAATGATATATGAAGCTCACAAATAACATAACCATGTGTATATGGATCAGATAAGAAAAAAGGAACATGTTCATTTTTCTTGCATATGCAAAATAAATTGTTCATCTTCCATTAACATTCGTACACGGATCGGATCACAAGGTATCTATTTTTTGGTGGTTATGATTATACATTGCATAATTTCAATTCATTATCAAGAGAAAACAAATCTACAGTGAAGGAAGGAGATAACGCTAAAGTTTGGTCCTAGTGCTCTGACGCTGCAATCACATGTGCATTCCTGAAGCATAAAACAGGAAGAAACAGAAAAAAAAAATCATAAAAATAAGTGCAGCAGCCTAAAGCAGGGAAAAAAATGAACCTGAGAAAGGAGGAACACCCATCTCAGCCCCCATTTGGACAAGAGCGTTCCGGATTTCACTCTTACTGATTTTCCCCTTATCCTCAACATCTAAATCGGTGAAAAGATTTTCTGCTAACATTGCGAAATCGTCCTCATCCTCTAGAAACAACCACAGAGTGTTACCATCCAAGATGGATACAACAAGAGGATCACCTACAAGTATAATTTCAATGCATTTTTTCCTTTGTCAGAATATCAAATCACAACTAGTTGACTATGAAAGCACAACTTGAAAAACGCTGAGGATTTGATAACGTTCAAAACTTATGATATAAACTATGAAAAAGAAAGGTTACAGAAGTTAAACGTTTTCCGTAAGAAAGCGAAATTCAGACCCATTATACACATCAGGGTTTTTTTAATGTCTGATCAAAGTAACATACTGAGACTTCTGAATTCCCGATTTTACTCGAGCTGTTTCCTGGGGCATTTTTTCTGCAATCTTCTCATTCATCGTTTTTCATTTTCCCCGCCCAGAGGAAACTACAAACAAAATAAAAGGGATTCCGTACCAAACACATCGTTCAAAGCATACGAATCACTCAACCATTGATGACTAGGAAATCACGAGTTAAATCGACCTCGCTGAACAATGAAAAGGTTGTAACTATAGTGCATTAGATAAGTGATTGAGATTGAACAAAGGCAGATTTCAGATATACTTAGAAAACAGAACTAGAATTTAGTATTTCCAACACAAAAAGGATATGAACCTTTGAGTTTATCGGTGATCGCAGCGATGTAGTCTTTGAATATCTCGGAGGCTTTGTCCTTGGTGAACTCGGAAGACCGGAAAGTGTCGGCATCGTTGGCGACGATGCGCGATAGAGCAGAGGCTCTAATTAATTCGGGTAATGGGAGACCAAAGAGGGAATCAGAGGCTCTAGAATCAGCTATGTCCAGTATCTGAGCTCCGGAGAAGATGACATCCGGCTCCGGCAGAGAGAGATCGACGGCTTTGATGTGCGTTCCGTCGAGAACACGCAACACCCCGTCGGACATTCTGCCACCGAACACCGATATAGTTTGAACTTGGAACTCAGCTCAGCAGGACAACTTGGAACTTGGAAGTTTTGGGAGCCCAACAATAATACGGTCTGCGTCTTGTCTTTTCCGTGCCTGGACTTCAATCCTTATAAATTCTCATTCCTATTTGATTTCTATTCCCAATTTTAAAAAATAATTAGTAATAAATACGTGTAAATTGGTCTGTCCAAAAAAAAAAAAAGCGTGTTAATTGCGTCCATTTGCCCCAATCCGCCTGTAGTTTGATGTTAATTATTAATTGATCGCTTTTATTTCTTCATTTTGTGTGATACAGCGTAAATAATCAATTATTTCTTCATAGTTCCCTTATACAAGTAAATAAGAATTATTCCACCGGCAGTTTAACGTCACGCGGATTGAGTCAAAGCTGATATCACAAGGCCTTAGTAACTAAGAAAGGTCGAAATATCAATATGCAACCTTAGAGCATGTTTGGAATAGCTTATGAAAATTTTATAAGTGCTTATGAATTATAATTTACGGTCTACGATGTAATTTTTACGGTCTACGAGATAGCTTTTACGGTCTACGAGGTGCTTTCATGGTCTACGAGATAAATATATGGAAGAGATTTATCTCAATTTATGTGAATAAGACTTATATAATAAACCTGATTCAGATAAGTGATAACAAACAAGCTCTTAGCCACGCGAATTTATTTGCCCATTTTCAGTGACAAATGCTTAATTAACAAGTCATGTGAAATTCTATTCTAAGTATGATGTTATATGTTTTAATAAAAAATAAAAAAAAAAGTAATAATCATCTCTATATTATTGAATTTTAGAGAGTATGAGTTACTTTTTTATAAATATTTTAAAGGCGAAACTATTTTATTTTTTATGAGTATTGTCAATATTACTATTTACTCAGTATTAGTCAAAAGGTGAGAATGCAACATTTGTATCACTTGTGGAGTAAATATCTCTCTAACGAGTAACGGAGATATTAACAAGATCCCGTCATTGCGACATATTCGAACGGGGAAAATAGATATTTAAACCCGAAACCAAGTCAAAGTTGATTTTCACCGGGGGCCGGTGCTCTCGGGTTGAATGGGTTCATTATTTGACTTGGCATATATGCACCAACGAAAAAGCACTTCAAGTTTTGTTTTTTGTTTTTGCAGCGAGTACTTTCCATTTATAGAAAGCCTTTTATTCCTGCGTCTGACTGTTGATGGAGGCTGGGTCTTGCCGCGACAATAAATACAGACGGTATCAGATTTTGTGTCTTTGTAATCTTATTTGGCACCTCACCTCGTATGAACGTGAGAATATTTCTAGATACTTGCTTGGAGCGAGGAAAGGGAAGCGGGCATCTAAATCTAATCCGAGTTGAATATGATACATTAATCTAAAATGCAGAGTGATGGGATTCAGTCCTTTCCAGAGAATTCAATACATTCGGATTTGAAAGTTCCAAAAAAACTGACATTGAGCTTCTCCAAAATGCATATATATATTCATGCCATTTGAATTGTGCTCATTGACTTGGAGGCAGAAGATGAGTAATGTTGGGTATCAAAAACTTGATTGCGCTTTAGATTCTGAATTCTTCCTCCCTCAGCACTCCACAACGCAAAAGCATCTTCTCCATGGACTGCCTTGTCGCCCACAACCAAATCTTGGATCTCTACTCGAAGTGGTACTACGGCCCTCACCAGCAAGCAAATCAAGCTGGTGATGACGACGTTCAAGCATACCACGAACACGATGGCTCCAATCTGGATTCCCATCTGTTTCAAACCCGCGCGAGTTGAACCATTCTGAAGCGCATAAGCAAGGCCAATGTACTTTTCCCAGTCGGGTACCATGTAGAAGAGACGGCACAGTTTAGGAACAGCCAAGAAGCCGGTGAGAAGGCCCCCAAGAACGCCGGCGACGGCGTGGGTGTGGAAGACCGCCATGGGGTCGTCAATATTCTTCAACAAGCTCACCTTGTTATGGAGAATCATCATGGTGTACCAGGCTACGCTCCCAGATATCAATCCCATCAGAATGGCTGCCCAACCCTGCACAACTCCTGCCATTATTCAACAGTATTTATTAAGTGTTCGAGTGTCGTGAAGGAAGAAATATCGGAAACGGAACCGTAAAGGTGGTTATTAGTATTAATTACCCGCGCCGGGAGTGATGCAGACGAGGCCTGTGATCATGCCCTGCACGGCGCCAAACACGGTGGGCTTTCCCATGTAGAAGGCGTCGAGGAAGACCCAGACGATGATGCTGGTGGCGGCACACACGTGCGTGTTGAAGACGGCCAGAGAAGCCACCGTGCTCACCACGAACGGACCTCCACCGTTGAATCCACTCCACCCCATCCACAGAAGTCCTGCTCCGGCCAGCACCATAATCATGTTGTTTGGTGTTTGCGTACTCGCTTCTCTATCCTCATTTGATCTCGGACCCACCTACTCATCAAAACGCATATTCACCACCACATACATTTTCCTATAATGCACAGCACTGTTTGTATCTGTGGATTTAAGAACCAAAAAAGTAGTAGGATTAGAAGGATATGCATGTATACCCAATAAGCAGCGGTGAAGCCAGCAACGCCGGCAGAGAGATGAATAACAAAGCCTCCGGAGAAGTCAATGACGCCCTGCTTTGCAAGCCACCCATTGGGGGACCAAATGCTAAATGCAGAGACGGTGTAGGAAAAAGTGAGCCACAGCGGCACAAACAGCATCCATGCTCGGAAGTTCATCCGCCCAAGTAATGCTCCGGCCACTAGGATCAAGGTGATTCCGGCGAACACGCCCTGGAAGAACACCATGGTGGCGGTAGGAAACATCCCCAAAAACGCCTTCTGCAACAGAAACTTGTCGTCCAGTGCGACGCCTGGTCTTCCGACGAAGGAAAACAGTTTGTCGCCGAAGGACATTCGGAAAGCCCAGGAAGCCCAGCAGAGAAGAACGGCGGCGAAGGCGTAGAAGGCCATGAAAGCGGAGTTAACGGCCCAAGTCTTCTTGACGAGGCTTCCGTAGAGGATGACCAGCCCCGGTATGCTCTGGAGGCCCACCACTGTGGCTGCCGTTAACTGCCAGGCGTTGTCCCCTTTGTTCATCCACTCCGGGCTCGCTTCGTCCGGTAACAGGTTCGACGGAAGCTCCATTTCTATATGATGATTTCCCGGATCGTTTTCAATATTACTTTGCCTATTAGCTAATTTCAGTCTTCCACCGTATCAGAAGATTTTGAGGGAATGCGTTATATAATGGCTCTGTTTCTGTCCCGCTAATGCTTTCTATCCCTCTTCCAGACTGATAAAATTATATATATAATTTCAGGTGTCTCTTTTAACCACAAAGCTCGAATTACTTATACAAGTCACAGCAACCAGTTCTCAGTTCCGAATTTTAAACTTTGCATATTATTTGTAGCTTCTCTGCGGATGTTTGTTGCATGTAGGCCGGCTCCGTTGGCAGTATCTTTGAACTTTCTTCGTTACGTTGATTGGTCATGCTGCATGCACTCACATACGCTCGATCGATGTATGATTATCTATATATATAATAATTGTAATCAGTGGCATAGCAATTCATAACAATACATACAGACACGTGGCGCAGTTTTAGAAAGCTTCAAATTGCATCAACTATTTTTTATTGTCGGTTTAAATTAGCTTCTCATGATCGGTTCCGTGTATGCATAACAAGCTTGCACAGTATTACTGTTTACAGTGACGACGCTGCTTGATGATCTTTGTTTTCAGCTTAAACCCCTTAAAGGCAGTATTCAAATTGTGACAGAAACTGTTTGAGAAAAATGATGCATTGAATATTATTACCACTGATATGATTTATATACAATACAATGGCCTAACTATACATGTGTATATTACATCTGACGCTAACCAACTAATAAGTTACATACCAGAGTTTGTTACAATACTAACTAGATACTAACTAGTACTTAACACAAATATAGTAATAAGTAGTTGGAGTATTAATATTTACATTATCCTTATATATGTGTGTGTGTTACTCGTAGTAGCTACATATTTAAGAATTACAAGGATTTAATTAAGCGTGCAGGAAGCGAAGAAATATAATAAATTAAACCCAACCTATGATTCCTATTAGCAATAGAAAATTGTCATTTTCAGTTACCTACAATGACATTGAACTAGCTCGATAATTTATATTCTTGGACGTCGACGATGACAGGGGGAGCAAGAAACAGTTGAAGATTAATTTCAAAATAGTGATATTGGGCGCCTGATGGTTCGTCAGTTTGTTAGTTTCTTTTGCCCTCTGCTGAACTTAGAAAGTATCGTTCCTTGGACGGCGACCACTTGATGTAAACCATTTTGCAGGCCGTGCTTTGCACATCATATTCTTTTTAACAAACTAGTCAAGCATGGATCTGTGTCCACTACTTATATCTTGGCCTTTCTATTCAGACCCACATTCTTAGGCTCACAAATTGAAAACCAAAATTTCATCAAACTAGATGAAACTAAATAACATGATTTAACACAATCCACATTTATAAAGCTAGCTAGTAATTATATTCTTGAAAGGAATTAGAACTTGACATGTAATACCAATTTAATTTATTAATTTTAGTTTGCAAGTTGAATATGTATATATAGAATAATATAAAATCTGTGATAAGCAACGTTGTATTATATATTAATATATCATGAGCAGAACAATCCATTGACAAGGTTTCACGCTGTGCATGGGGGAAACATGCATACATATATGTCTTTTCATTGTAACTTGTAAGATTCGTGTAAACTTCGGAAAAATAATGTTGAAGGAAAACCTTAATTTTAGATATGTTCGCTGTTGTTTGTGTCAATATAATACTTCTAAAAAGGATTAATGCCGTTCATTTAAAAAACGGTACATATATTTTGGCCCAGTCAGCAATAACATACAGGAAGCCAATTAATGGTGTAGATGCTGTGTGAACATTACGGGTTGGACACTCAACAGTCTTTAGGAAGTAAGAATGCATGAAAATGAGAGATCGATCAATGCTATAAAGAAATCAGGATCAGTTGATGGCGAACCCTGGAAGCTCTTAGGTTCGATTCTATTTGCAATCTTATATTGGATTTGAGTATACGCCTTCCCTTACAATGGATGAAGATAGCTATATATACACTTGTACGGCTAGCTATTATACACATTATCTGCTAAATCGAGGTCCCAAACAAAACATCAAGCTCCCGTACGTCTTCTAAACCAAATTATGGTCCCCATCTTCTCCCCACTCTTGTTTTCATGTTTTCACAAGACTTGCAAAAAAGACAAAAGGTCCCTTATGTACTGTCAAAGAACAAAACAAGCTACTCTATTCCTTATTCAGCTATATATTGCCTTGTCAAAATTTGTTCAGACTAATACCTTCTAGTCACTCCATCGCATAGGTCCCTTCTTGCTGTGTCACTGTTGCCGTCCGGACTACCATAAACCACCCTTCCTGAGTTCCGTCTGTTATATATAATATATATCTCACATTCATGATCAACAACCACAAAAGCTAAGTTAGCTGCTAACCTAACAATGATCCTGATGGAGATCAAACTTTGTCCTTTATACCTAGCATACACTGCATTGTTTTCTCCTAATAATAATGCTCCATAAGATTTATGCCTAGTTTTTCAAGATTAAAAATCTGAGAGATGTATTCTAAGTTGAAAATCATGATATTAAACGGCATACACATCACTGATCATTCTCATTAATTTCTTTCACGTTCTTCCACCAATTATTTTCCTCGTTTGGGTTAGCTAAATCAGATAAATATTTCCCCAGCGCTTCCTTTACATTGAACATATCTGAATAGTTATTAATTTCTTCTCTCAATTGGGACAAACAAAAGTTATTTAACTAGCTAATATATAAGAGATTTCGTACCTTGAATTGCTCATCGCGCCCGTGTTAATGAATATGGGTTCTGATTGAAAGTATGTGATCTAGAAGATGAACACAGAGAGGGAGATAGGATCCGATTCTAGTCGTGTATGTAGATCTGAAACTGAAAGTTGTCGCTGCAAGATCCCATTTGTCCAGATACATGCACGTTAAGTTGAAAGGAATGTGCAAGCGGAATAACAAGATCACAGAAACACTTTCTTTTTCCAAATCCAGATAAACAATTAAACATTACCAATGCATAGGGCGAAAAACACGATTGCAAAAAAAAAAAAAAAAAAATGCAACGGCATAAAAAGAAAATAAAAGCAAGCCCAAAGCATTGCATATTGATAACAGGGAAACGTGATGCATCATCATCACCACCGTCATCAAAAGCACCAAAAACGCGTTTCGATCACTTGAAATCTGAATATATCCCCAAGCTGTTGCTCATCAGAATTGCAAGTAGGGATGATGTCATGTGTATTTCTAATTGATTAAGCAAAAGGAGGAAGGGAATAAATGATGAAGAAAGAAAAACCTGGTTTGATGGTTGTGGGAATGAGAGAGAGAGAGAGAGATAGGGCAGGAATTGGGTATGCTTCCGTTCAACAGGTGAAACTGCAGCATGATCTATTCTTGCCTCAAATCAACACAGAAGCTAAGCTTAGATCATGCTGGCAGCTTCAACTGCTGTAGGTGCATATATATTATGTACACGTATGTGTGTGTTGGTTAGGAATCTGCATATGCATATGCATCTATATTGCCCTTGAATTAGAATCTCTCGGCATCTCTCGTCACCTCATATTCGATCTGCTTCTGAAGTTGAGGAGTAGAGATAAGAGCGATGCGGGAGAAGAAGATATAGACAAATAATAGCAGGCAAAGGCATATATATATATATAATAAAGCACACATATGTGTGTAGAGCTGCCTTTTCAGTTTCCTTGTGTGTTGTTGGATGGTCCCCCGTTTGTTCACGAGCCACTGGTAAGTGGTAGCTCATCTCAATTACTGTTTCCACTGCCATCTCTATGGTCTCATCATGTGATCATCAAGGATATACAAGTCTTCACTTTTGTTTAATTCCTTTGGTATATGAGAAGTAGGAATATAACATGATGGGTTAGAGATATAATTACTAGTTAAGAGAAGAGATTATGGGAAAGCAGTTGGAGGGAGGGGTGGGGGTAATAATGAACAAGAGTAAATGAGAGGAAGAGGAGATAGTCATGAATAAATGGAATGGAAACGAAGGGAAAATAAAAAAAGAAAAGGAGGGAAGATGCATAAATGAATGAATGCGGTCCCCGAAAGAAAGAAAAAGAGAGAAAGAGGGGCGGAATTTAATAATATCACGCTCAACGGCTCAAGCGCCTCCACTTGCTCTCTCTCTCTCTCTCTCTCTCTAACCTCACTACTACTTCATCCCCTTTTTTCAATTTTTAATTACTTTGGCGGTGCAAACTTCATCCCCTTTCATTCTGTGCTTTTCACTACTTAGCTTTGTCTTTGTTTTGTTGTATATATGCAAATTAGGCATCAATTATAAACAAACCACTTTGGTTGTGTGACCTCCTTTTACATGCAACTTCTTGCAAAATTCCTTGTGTTTATTTTATTATGATACATACTCGTGGTCTTGTGGCCCATGCCCTATAACACTATACACCTCAACATGATGATGATGTTGTGAGTTCGACCCTATTGTCACGGGCTTAGAGTCCGGCGCAGCTCACAGCGCCCGTGCGGCGTCCTGAGGGTACCACTTCCCCCAAGGACCAGCCTTACCAGATACGGTGCCAACTGGTTTCGCCCTGCCATGGGCTCATCAGGGGGACGGCATCAGCCCCCGACCAGTTGAATCCTTAGATTGGCTTCAGCCCCCTCACAGTGAGACCTTAGCGTCTAAGGAGAACAACGCCCAAATACTAATGTCGTCCTCCCATCACCCAATGGCAAGACCAGATGGCCCGTCTTTTATTTGGTCTTACACGGTCACGCCAAACAGGTCGTGACATTCTCCCCCCACCCAACATCTAGCACGCCCTCGTGCTAGGGGGAGAAGGACTCTGCCCAAGGATCTTCCTCGAACCAGCCGATGTGGGACTTGCCAGGGTCGTGGCACTTTTTGACGGTCCCAGCCCCTCCCACACAACCCTTTGTGGGTGCTTAGCGCCCCGCCTTTTATAGGCCCTAAAACCCCTGACAAGCTCCCCCACCCAAACCACGCGATGCCCCCATCGCCAAGTAGGGGTCCATCCCATTCCATCAACGGGAGGCCACCACAACGGTCATGGAGCGAGGTTGGCTCTGATACCACTTTGTCACGGGCTTAGAGTCCGGCGCAGCTCACAGCGCCCGTGCGGCGTCCTGAGGGTACCACTTCCCCCAAGGACCAGCCTTACCAGATACGGTGCCAACTGGTTTCGCCCTGCCATGGGCTCATCAGGGGGACGGCATCAGCCCCCGACCAGTTGAATCCTTAGATTGGCTTCAGCCCCCTCACAGTGAGACCTTAGCGTCTAAGGAGAACAACGCCCAAATACTAATGTCGTCCTCCCATCACCCAATGGCAAGACCAGATGGCCCGTCTTTTATTTGGTCTTACACGGTCACGCCAAACAGGTCGTGACATTCTCCCCCCACCCAACATCTAGCACGCCCTCGTGCTAGGGGGAGAAGGACTCTGCCCAAGGATCTTCCTCGAACCAGCCGATGTGGGACTTGCCAGGGTCGTGGCACTTTTTGACGGTCCCAGCCCCTCCCACACAACCCTTTGTGGGTGCTTAGCGCCCCGCCTTTTATAGGCCCTAAAACCCCTGACAAGCTCCCCCACCCAAACCACGCGATGCCCCCATCGCCAAGTAGGGGTCCATCCCATTCCATCAACGGGAGGCCACCACAACGGTCATGGAGCGAGGTTGGCTCTGATACCACTTTGTCACGGGCTTAGAGTCCGGCGCAGCTCACAGCGCCCGTGCGGCGTCCTGAGGGTACCACTTCCCCCAAGGACCAGCCTTACCAGATACGGTGCCAACTGGTTTCGCCCTGCCATGGGCTCATCAGGGGGACGGCATCAGCCCCCGACCAGTTGAATCCTTAGATTGGCTTCAGCCCCCTCACAGTGAGACCTTAGCGTCTAAGGAGAACAACGCCCAAATACTAATGTCGTCCTCCCATCACCCAATGGCAAGACCAGATGGCCCGTCTTTTATTTGGTCTTACACGGTCACGCCAAACAGGTCGTGACATTCTCCCCCCACCCAACATCTAGCACGCCCTCGTGCTAGGGGGAGAAGGACTCTGCCCAAGGATCTTCCTCGAACCAGCCGATGTGGGACTTGCCAGGGTCGTGGCACTTTTTGACGGTCCCAGCCCCTCCCACACAACCCTTTGTGGGTGCTTAGCGCCCCGCCTTTTATAGGCCCTAAAACCCCTGACAAGCTCCCCCACCCAAACCACGCGATGCCCCCATCGCCAAGTAGGGGTCCATCCCATTCCATCAACGGGAGGCCACCACAACGGTCATGGAGCGAGGTTGGCTCTGATACCACTTTGTCACGGGCTTAGAGTCCGGCGCAGCTCACAGCGCCCGTGCGGCGTCCTGAGGGTACCACTTCCCCCAAGGACCAGCCTTACCAGATACGGTGCCAACTGGTTTCGCCCTGCCATGGGCTCATCAGGGGGACGGCATCAGCCCCCGACCAGTTGAATCCTTAGATTGGCTTCAGCCCCCTCACAGTGAGACCTTAGCGTCTAAGGAGAACAACGCCCAAATACTAATGTCGTCCTCCCATCACCCAATGGCAAGACCAGATGGCCCGTCTTTTATTTGGTCTTACACGGTCACGCCAAACAGGTCGTGACACTATGCTAGCATGTTAGGTTTGCGAGTTATGACCAAAAAAAAAAAAAAATTATGATGGTGAGGAACATGTATCTTTCATGATTAATTACAACATGATGAGTGATTGATAGCTTAAGCCTTAAATTAAATTTTCCTACCTAAATTTCCACTCACCTCAGTCTTCTCAAACTTAAACTCAACAGTACCATACGCATCAAAGTAAATGTCCTCCCAACCATGTTAGGCAGCATCCAACTTCCACATTGTAATTATGCATACTATTAAATCATGCTTGGTTGTCATCCTTTTTTATATAAATATATGATTAATTAAATTGCTTTAACTTTCTTAAACAAAAGGTTATAATATTTTATTCTTTTAACAATTTGATGTTACTGCACACATACTTTTGAAACATTTTTTTTTTTGCATCATATAATAAATAACTACATATTGATGTCAGTGATTAAGGACGTACGTTTTCCACACGAGAATGTGATTTTATTTTTAACTAATATGATGATAAATTTAATTAATTTTGTTCATATTAGAAATTACAAAAACACCAGAATGTGTTTTTTTTTTTGCTTTTAGAAACATGAAAATAAAATCAATTTAATCAGAAAATCATCTAGCACGTGTATGGAAAAGAAAATCATCCAGCACACACTGCCTGCTTTGGACTAGTTAAGAGCTTTAATTTACTGGTTCGTAACTGATATGCATCGACTGGCCTCTATGGTTATCAGCAAATTAAAAAAAGAATTATTTTAAAGGCATAAAGTCGAAGACAAAAATGGATTAAATTTAAGTACGAATCGTAAATGTTGTTTACTGTAAAATTAAATTATTTATCTGATAAAAAGAGGAATTCATTTTGCAGACGTGACGTTGGTAACTATAAAAAGAATGAAAAAGCAAGAGAATATGATGTGTACCTCTAGTCTTGTCCCTTGCTTTACGACAAACTGAGAATGAGGCAGCTACATGCGTTCGCAAAGTCAAAAGACAAAAAAGGATGCATGCAAAATATATTCTATGTCATGATTCCCTTTTACGCAGAAAGCAAAACTTGACGGGTAAGTTAGGAATAATTAAGGACTCCCCATTAGAATCAAAGAACCAGTTTCATCGTGGTCCATCTAACACTGATGATGGTATTGGCATGACAAATTTTCGCATCCAAGGATATATATTTCAGGAAAAATAAAAAAATAAAAAATTTAATTTATTTACTTTATCAGCGATAATTCATTCTACTAGTTTGGATTAATTAAGGCCCTATACACTCCTACAGTCCTACTTGTTACTTGAGATTCGAGGAGGGCGGCGGCTACCATGAATGCCATTGCTCATGGATACTGTGCCCTGTTCAGGCTGACATATTCAGTGACGATTGCTCCTCTGACAATGGATCACTCCACCAATTTCAGGCTTGCTGTATACATTACCCAGCCACACATATATATTCATGGCTTCCGCATCGATACGGTGATACTGAAAAGCTGAAATCAATCCAATCTCGGCAATGGCAGCACCACACATGCCCCGTGTTAAACTCAGAGCCCTAGGCTTTGAGGTATCCCCCATTCAATTGCTTCTCCTTTTCTTCTTTTCAATTGTTTCAATTACAGGCCTTTTGTTTCAGGTTTCCAAGTTAGGATTTGGCTGTTGGCCTCTATAACGCTCCTGTTCCTCAAGAGGTCGGAATTTCCATTATCAAGCATGCTTTCAGTAAAGGGATTACATTCTTTGATACATCTGACTTTTATGGAGCCAATACTAACGAGGCTTTGGTTGGAAAGGTGACCATCATCTATCCTTATACCTCCCATTTTGTTGGCTCAGTGGCATGATATGATCGTTTTCCTTTCCTTAAATGTGTCATTTCTTTTGATTCGGTTGAGCAGGCCATAAAGGAGTTACCTAGAGAAAAGATCCAGCTGGCAACCAAGTTTGGTATTAGCTCAGACGCAAGTCTCTCTAATATTCATATAAGGGGTACACCAGAATATGTGCGTTCATGTTGTGAAGCCAGCTTGAAACGGCTAGATGTGGAATACATTGATCTCTATTATGAGCATAGGGTGGACAAGTCAGTTCCAATAGAAGATACGGTTAGAGATTTCTTCCTATATATACCCAGTGAATTTTTGAGTATTAAAATGGCGTGTTACAGCAGTATACATTGCTCATGAGTTTGTTGCATTATATATAGGTAGGTGAACTTAAGAAGCTGGTGGAAGAAGGAAAAGTTAAATACATAGGGTTGTCTGAAGCAAGTCCAGATACAATCAGGAGAGCACATGCTGTTCATCCCATAACAGCTGTGCAAATAGAGTGGTCCCTCTGGACTCGTGACATCGAAGAGGAGATTGTTCCGCTATTTAGGTTAGTTCCCTACTTTCTGTCTAGGTTCTTAAATCACAACCCTAAAAAGTAAAAACTAACTGCTGTATGCATGTTTGCCTTTTGAACCAATAATGCCTCTGGTAATGTGAGTTCACTTTCTTTATGGATTTTTGCTGTAGAGAGGTTGGTATTGGAATAGTGCCGTATTGCCCTCCTGGTCGCGGCTTTTTTTGGTGGCCGAGGAGTTGTGGAAAGCGTGCCTGCTTTTGTATTTGCCTTTTAATCCTTAGTTGAAATTTTAGCTAGGGATGTTTCTTTTTTCCTTGAGCATAATATTGTTATGAATTGCTATCCTTACTACATAACTAACTATATATGTCCTTTTATTCATTGAAATGGCCAGTACTAGTCCTTAAAGAACATTGGTGCAGAACCAGTATGCTAAATTAAAAAATTGAAAGAGAAAAAAAGATTTTTTCATTGAAGAGTGATGGTTGTCTGATGGTTTTTTCATTCGTTAGACCTCGTATCCCCGCTTCCAATCAGAGAATTTGGAGAAGAACAAGAAAATATATGAACGAATTGAAAGCATCGCTAAGACGCATCAGTTCACTCCTGCTCAGTTAGCATTAGCATGGGTACTCCATCAAGGTCAAGATGTTGTGCCTATCCCTGGTGAGTGGCTGGCTCCCTATATTCCTTCCTATTAGAACTCAACAATCTGAATCTGAGGATTAATGCTTGTTATTTTGTTGTCGGAACAAACCAATATGCATTGTGTACATCTGTTGACGCGTTCTTGTGGATTATTAATAAAATAAGACAATGTACTTTATTAAAAGAGGTTTCTTTCAAGATAGTTGCTGATAAAACCGCATGATTCGTAGTTGTAGATAGTTAGATCCCTCTGCACGCTTGGAGTTTGAAAAAATATATAGTTTCTTATTTCATTATGTTGAAATAGTATGCCATATATTCAAATTTATTGCTGCGCCATGTTCTGTATTTTGTCCCATAGTGTAGTTATATATCATCTTAATATTTGTTCACCTCATTTGCTGCATGCGGTGGTATGTGTTCTTTGTTAGCTGACATGAATTTTCTGGACTTTTGTAGGAACAACAAAGATTAAGAACCTGGATCAAAATTTGCGTAGCTTGACAGTGAAACTTTCAGATGGGGACCTCAAAGAAATTTCGGAGGCAGTTCCAATTGATGAAGTGGCAGGTGATCAACACTTTAAAAGCTGGGACCAATTCAGTTGGAGGTTTGCTAATACGCCTCCAAAAGATTCCAAGGTCTCTATCAACGGAGAATGCTATATTTTTTCCCCACTAAAAACAGCTATGACGGCAATGTCAATAGAAGTTATGAACGAAGGATACAGAACCCAGCTAAAGATAAATACGATGCAATGAATAGGGGAGTAGTCTTATGTTGAATGCTTTAAAGGTTGGGTAATTTTATGTTCTAAATTATTATGCGATATTGTCCTTGGATAATATTCCCAAAAATCATGAATTATATACTATTATAGGAATAAAATGTGGGATTTCGCCCCACACATGTTTACATAAGTATTTGTTACGACTTATTTATTAAGCACTATTATGTCCCTTATTTCAGACACTACAAAATCTTTGTGAATGTTATGTGGATGGTCATATTTCAGCAAGTCGAGAACCAATGTATTTGATGTTTTATATAAAGATTGTAAGGGAACCGGGAAATAGCACCAGTGGTCTAGTGGTAGAATAATACCCTGCCACGGTACAGACCCGGGTTCGATTCCCGGCTGGTGCATCTGCGTATCTCGTCTTTTTTTTGGTTCACCAAGAATGAAAAATCCAAAAAATGAGCTTAAGCTATGAAAGGGAGAGGATGTTGAAAAGCTTTGGGCCTTCGGTCATCGAAAGGTGAGATATCAATGATTCCACGTGTTAGTGGTCCAAAAAACTCCAAATCTTAAAAACTGTTGCAGATCGAAATTTCTTTTCACGCACTTTTCCTGAAAATGTGGCTTCTGCTTAAAGCAATTAATCTCAATCATCAAAACATCAAATCAGATCCTAATTACCGGTGAAAACATATTTCAGCGCAGATCTATATTGTTTAAAAATAGATCAAAATCAAAACCTAATCCTGGGCAGTCATCGTCTTTACCCTCGTTTCGAGTTCAATGAGATACCACCGCTAGCTTTGTTATATATGACGGAGCTGAATGCCCCGACGGCTTGGCCTAATGTGGACATTAGGTATAAATCCGAAGCGAGGGATAATGGAATGCAGATCAGGTCCTTTCAAATTCAGCCATTCGAGGAAAAAATGCCTACCTAAATTATGATTTCAGGCACTTCCCACAACTTATAAAAAATAATAATAATAATTTTTTGAGCATCTCAATGATCCCTCTTACAGCCCGCATTAATCAGTAATCATCACAATCATTCAGGTGAATGTGCGTCAGTCTGGTGTGAAATCAGACACAACTTGGAAGTCACTAAATATCATGCATGTTGCAGCATAAAAACATTTCCAATCAAAACTTCCTGGGGCAGAAATGCAGCCGGTCCATGGTCAGTGATCCTCAATCTTCTTCAAACCCTTCATGTCCGTTGTTTCTACACTGCATTATAAGTAAATATTCAGAAACACAAGCCATTTCATAATAGGCAACAGTTTAAACAAGAAATTACAACAATAAATTTATGAAACTGCCACTTCTGTTATATCCAATCTCATTGAATGTGCACTGTCACTTATAACTTGGCTTACTCATTCACTTATAACAAAACCAGAAAGTTGTCAACACTCCAACAGAAAGGCATTGAAGCAGGCAGACAGAAAGCGGCAAGATCAATTAACTATCAGGTCAGGCTCATATAACGTGCTGTTTCTTTCTTCAGTTACACCCCAACTCACACTAATGTGCATAAACAATCAGATATCCCTAAAGAAATTTCCGAGGGCACTATACAATTTTAGTAAGGAAGAATAAAGAGATGACAGCTCATCAGGGATTGGTCATAATAGTATGATCATAGCAAAGTGAGCCGGTCAAGAGATGTTTCAAAACTTACGTTGTTCCATACAGTAGAATCTTTTGAACCTTGGTGATCTCAGAACCCTGTTGATTGTCCTCAATAAAAATTGTCAGGCTGTTCAATTAATTAAGATCAATCAGATGCTAGTTTGAATATTTGAGTGATAAATTTGGAAGAAACCCATTGAAGTTAAGGAAATCAACATACCTACGGACATTTTGGAATTTGACATACTTTAGAATTACTGGTTTTCCCTGTCAAAGTTCAAATTGATCATTCACCGCATAAAATAATGCTGGCATTCTGGTAAAATATATCTCTAAATAACAAATATGCCCTAAATATTGTTATTGACTACCCACCAGAAGGTTGTCTGGAGCTAAAACTGCCACATCGCTGGGAGGGAAGTCATTGACATTACTGCCATTTGTAAACAGTCAGTAAGTAATTGAGAAAAGGGACACAAATAATATAATAAAAACCTACATTTCAAACCCAGATTATACCTGAATCCCATGTGCTCCTTGTTGGAAAACAACTTGACAGTTTTTGGGCCTGAAAGAGAACTAGCATTAGGATCCTATAGTAATCATTCTCAACAGGAAACGTGCTGTAATTATATACGGAGATCATATATTCCAACCTAATTGATTCTTTATGTAAAATATTCTGCTGAACTAATTAGCATCTGAAATAGGCTTCAAGTTTCCAAACAACAGTCAACATTCACAAGTTTAATTTATTGTTACTGCCTTACACCCTTTCCTTGGCAAGACCAAATCACCCAAAAAAAAAAAAAAGGAAAGAAAAGAAAAGAAATACATAGCCAAAAGAAAACAACAAAAAGAAGTAGTTCCTAGATACCAGCAGCTGGGGTTGACAAGCATTATATCTTACTTTTATATTTTCTACAAAAAACAGTAGACTAAGTCTGATAATGCATCTTCTGTTTCTCTTATGAACATCGAGTTTCATTAACACAGCACAATAAATATAAAAGATTTACAGTGAATCAGTAAGATTTCACAAGGATAAGCAGATTTGATATCATAGTGTGAAAACCAAGAATGATGGAAAGAACTTCAAGGGTGGACAAAGGGCATAAAAAATTTTCATAAAGGAAAAGAAAAGAGGGAAGACATATCAGCGAGGTGAGCACTGTTTAATCGATGTCCAGATATAGGCAGTGCAAGGTATATACTTAGAGGCTGTTTGGAATATCGATTGGAAGCTTTATAAGTGTTTTTCAATTGTAATTCACATAATACGAGGTCACTTTTATAATTTACAAGGTAATTTTTACGGTCTACGAAGTAAATATGTGGAAGAGTTTTGTCTCGATTTACGTAAATCGGGCTTATACAATTCATAAGCCATTCCAAACAACCTCTTAAAACGAGTTCTAGCGAATACCTTCTTCTTCAGGTCCTCTGATAACAACGGAGTAGAGTTTTACAACTTGTGTAAAAGGAATATATAGCAAAAGCTGCTCGTCCGCATCACTCTCCAGATGTAAGCCATCATCTTCTCTATAACCCTATTCAACAAAACAATTAAAACTAAACGAGGAAAAAAACCTAAATAAAAAACGATAAAAGTCATCAAGGGCATACAAACGCTAATAGCAAATATCCCTGTAACCAATCGAAATACACCCGCCGAGTTTGGAAAACGCAACACTTCAATTTCATTTTAGACCCCTTGTCAATTCCCCTGGCCCTACTTGTACTCCCACGGTTCCGTCAGAACAGAAGATTAAAATATAAAACACATGTATAACTGGTTTTAATGATTCTTCCCGCCCAAAAAGAAATTTTTCCAAATTGAATAACACAATTTGATAATAGGTAAGATAAGCCATAATTATAGTGAAAATACCTGCTTAAGAGAATTGGGAAGAGGGTGACTAGGGCTCTGATTGAGGCATTCTACCCCAGACCAGTCTATGAAATCCAACAGATCCACCTAATCAAGAATATAACCAAGGGTCAAAACTTTCCTGTCTTGTGTTCGCCGATTGACAGCAGCAAACCGAAACAAAAAAGAGTCGTTAATCTGGAGTTTGAAGAAATTTTATTCGCAAAGGGAAAAGAGGAGTACAAGATGTGCCCAAATAAACAAGAATAACAAGGAACGATCTTACTTGGTTCTTGTGAATCGCACTAGCTGATTCTGCAGACATTGCTGATCCGCAAGAGAAACAGGGAAAGCCGGAATGGAGAGACGACGGAAACGGGAAAGAAAAGGGGAGCTCTGGCGGGCCAACCACGCGCAGAACACCGAATAAACTAAACTGCAAGTTTCAGCAATCAAACGACGCCGTGTCGGGGGAGCACGCCTCGAGAAATTTCTTTTGCCCCCCGTCGATTTTTTGTTGGGCCGACAATTTTCTGTGATTGTCCTTGTTCCTAGGGTTTTTTTGATCAAAGTTTTACACCCTGATCGTTGTTGGGCCGTTAAGTTTCGAGAGTTTTATGACAATAGAGCGGGCCTTGAAGTCTGCTTTAGAAAATTAAGGAGACGTTAAATTTTGAAATATCGCAAATTTATTGTAAAAAAAAAAGCAAAAAAAAAAAACAAACAAACAAACAAAAGATCGCAAATCTGTAAGAGCTATATTAACTTTGTTTCATTCTGGAAAAAAAATATTTGAAGTTATTCACAGAATTTAAATAACTTAAATTATAGTGAAAAGTTATGCTATTTGACCAAAATTCCCTCATAAATATGTAGCATAGAATTTCAATGTTTATTTTTCAATAATTATTTGGATTCAATTATAATTATTCTAATTAATTAAGGGATAAATTATTAAAAAAATCCAACACAAAATACAAGATTTTTTTTTTGAAATAAAAGCAACTTCAAAATAATGAATATTAATAGTCTGTTTGGTTCGATTACATGAGAGATGATTACATATAATCCTAATATAATAGTACGATTACAATGTTTAGTTATGTTTATGTAATATAAAGATAATTAAATTATGTAATCCTGATTACATTAAAATTACATTATTTAATGTAATCAGGATTATATTGTTAGAATTGATAAATGAGGATGCAGACATCCTGTAATCTAGTGAAAATGGCACTATTACTATTATAATTTTTTAAATTGATCAAAATGTCCATCCATAAATACCGTTAAATATTAAATAATTTTAATTATCACCCTTAAATATTAAAAAATAATTAATAATATAGAAATTTTAGAAATATTCCCCCATTCAAAAATTTAAAAAATTATATTACACCGTTAAAAAAATATTAAAATATCTCATTGAATAATATTCCTATAATTAAATATTAAAAAATTAACATGAATCCAATCTATACACTACATAATATTTTTACCATTAAATATTAAAAAATTACTATGAACCAAACATGTACACTGTACGGAATGAAAAAAATTATTATGAATTCAACATGTACATTATTATATGTGTAGAAAGGGATAATTTTATCCCTTACTATATTATTCTCATATATTTTTATGTTCGATATAATTCAATCAAATATTTTTGTACATATACATCATCTTTTTTTAAGGACGAACCAAACAAATTATGTAATCATCATTATATTACATTTCATTCCATTACTTCCAATTTCGTGAGTAAAATTGGTACTAATAGTCCCCGTTTAGAAAGCAATGATGATTTGCATATTCATGATGATAGTTGGATTTCGAAATGGGACCTGGTTAAGACCATGACCTTTAATTTGTTTTAAGTATTTTTTATTATTGTTATTTACCGGAAGATTTTCAATTTCTTGGAAGAAAGAAAATAGCAAAGGGAAGTAATTAGGTACTGTTGGTTGCATAATGAAGTCACTTTTAAATGTGCACTGACTTCATGGACTAGGTTCTATGTCCTCATGAGAAGAATAATTCTTTGTAGTGCATTTTAACAATTTTTTTGAACGCGATCATTTCTGATATGATTGTATTTATTTCGGAAGGGTAAGAAATATGAATAGAAAAAAATTAACCGTGTACAGAAAAAAAAAAAAAAAGACAGTGCAAGTGCAGTACAAGCTAAGTAATAAATTTATGTTTGTGGCAATATCAGGTTTATATGTAGCGGGTAAGATACGGATTTTTTGGTTTAAGAATTATAGTAACAAGCATCTATTTAGATTGGAGTTGAACAAGCGTTGATAATCATAATTTTTACAGGAGATCACTTAAAAATGATGTTAGTTAATCTTGATTTATGTTTCAATTTCATTTATCAAAATTGTGGTAAGAAGACTAGAAGGAAAGGAGGAGGGAGGAGAAAAAGAGAGAAATAAGTGATAGTGATATTACTAAGAATAAATAGGAACACGGAGCTAATGGAAGGAATGAAGTAGTAATATAAATGAAGTAAAATGAGTGTGTGTATATAACACATGATGGGAGTCATCATGTATGATTTATTTGTATAAATAAAACACACTCTACGTATTGTACACACACATAATTGAAATAAAACAAAAGAAACAAATCATGATGATGAAACAAAGCAACGAATGAGTATATATAGTGAGTGCTAATTCCACATAACCACACCCGTGGACAGCAACAGCATCACCATCCAATGGAGTCTCCCCGCGCGTACTGAGGTTGCTGCATTCAAATATCAATCAAAACACGCAATCAACTTAATCTAATTCTTAATTAACGTCTTCTATATAACACACACACACACACACGTGTTGTTGTGTGAATGCCTAACTTAATCTTCTGCTTTAATTAACACACTTGTGTTGTGTCTCACTCAAACTGATGTCACTCCTATTTTGGATGAGGCGGTTCCACTGCACACATACACGCGCTTTCCCTTCCCTTCCTCACCCAAACACTTAATCTTGTTTAAACTACTACTACGTGTTTAGTCGGTTTAATTCAATTCAAACGCCACAAGTCAAGCAAAAACAACATAGTGGACAAGTTTGGCTCCATTGCTTTCATTCATTAGCCACAAAGGTGGTTGAATCTCACCTGCATTAGATCCACCGCCTTCACTGGAAGTTGAATCGGCCACCCTGATTCCTAGCCTTGAACAATCCGACCCAATAGTGCCTTCCCAATCAAAGAACTCGTCAATTCACTCACTATTTACTCGTAAGGAATTAAACCCCCATTTTCTGGGGACAGACAAGCAAGGAAGTGTGCGCTTACATGAACTGTAACATGGGAAAACTGAAATATTGAGAAGATTGAAGTAGCCCGTGTGGCAAACACACGAGTAGGTATGGGTTGTGTTCCTCGTGCACCGACCCTCCCCACAGTATGCCCAATAGCAAGCTGTCCCATATGAAAAGATGATGATAAATAAAAGTACTGTACATGTATGTATATATATGAATGAAGGAGAAGCAGGGGTGTGATATATGTTAAATTAATAATACTGACGATCAAAGGTAGAGAGGTTGAAGGGAAAGTCCTTGTCTGGGACGGGAGGTGGAGCTGACTGGCAACCGTAGTCCAGGCTACCTGCGATTTTTGCTTTGATCGTTAGTTTCAAAACCTAAAAAAGAAGGTGATGGATGAAATTAAAGAAATTAAGAACAAGAGTTTATTTACATTCAGGAATGACGCATGGGAGGAAGTTGTTGGCGTAGGTGTAATTGTCGTCATCTTTGGTTCGCTTCCACCCTGAATCACATTCACATATGAAGTTTAACGGCAAACTTGTGTTCATCACACACTTTCCCTTCCCACACTCCACTTCCTCACAAACCTTGCCTGCAACATCCAAACAACTAATTTTTATGGCAGCCACTTCCTATTTCAAATTAAATTGAGAGACATAAGAGAGCGAGAATTAAAACATCAATACATAACACTAATTAGCACCTAAAATATCATCCAATGGACCCCCTTTCGCAGACATGGGTATCAATAGGACAAGCACAGCTACAATGCACAGCAACCTGGAGGAGGTCATGGTGAGAGAGAGAGAGAGACACACAGAGAGACAGAGAAGGAACCAAGGCAAATCGGCTGAGAAATGATCACAGCAGGATTTGTATGTACATGTATATATTATGTTGGTGTGGTCAATAAAAAAATAAAAAAAACTGAATACTGTTATTTTTCCTGGGTAAAGTCTAACTAATAACTGAAAATGGCGGGTCGTTTGGGCTATATGAATTATTAGTTTCCTTAAATTTTCAATGAAAGCCCGGTTATTATAATATTTGTTTAGCTCATATCTGGTCCTCGTGTTTCCATGTAATTGGAGATATCTTCACATTTAATAATGGCATTATGTTAAATTTGTCAACACGACTGCTGAGCACGAGACAAACGCGGCTCTCATGATGTCTTTCATGTCAAAGTGAATCGGTCCGCTGTTGAATTTTTAACTCGAAATTGCAAGGAATATAATCATGTTTCTAGAACTTCCGTCTTGGAGACCATTGCAACACAACACAACAAACTGCTAGTTCCTTATCAAAGTCGTCCTTTCTCTGCTGTGCCAAAATTGAAAGATTTTTAACAAGATGCCACTCATCTAGAACTGCGAAGAATAGGAGAAAGGTGAGTTTTATCCTGTGAAAATCAATTGGAGTTTAGAATGAGTAAAGAGAAACAAGGAGTGAGGAAAATGATCCGAAGGTAAGAAACAATAAGAAAAAAAGAGGACGTTAGTGCGCTATATAATATATGTCGTTGATGGGAGGCTACTCTTTGAATGGAATAATTAACAGTGGACAAAATCATGATCAAAACCAAAAACAAGACATTACGCGACAGCATAGAGATGAGATCAAAGTCGGCCTCGTATATTAGTATTTTATTAGTCATGTTCAAACATTAACTTCAACAGACTCGAAATTGGACGCAGGAAACCCCTCCTGCTTTCATTGTCTTCCTCCAAATCAACCCCCAGATTTTTGACTGTGTAAACCTTAAAAAGAAAAATTGTATTCAGAATTTCTTGAATTGTAATGTACAAGTATGCCTATTTATATACACATGAGTATATCTCTCTAATTAATACTAATATCTATTTCCTAATGTTATGATATGTTTTCCTAATTTACATTGATATGATCCTTGATTATGTGGGATCTGTTCTAACATATTATGTGGTGATATAATCCCTGATTATGTGGGATCTTTTCTAACACTCTCCCTCAGATTGGAGCATATATATTAATCATGCCCAACTTGTTACAAAGATATTCAATCCATGTCTCATTTAAGGCTTTCGTCAGAAAATCTGTTAGTTGGTCGTTCGATTGTATGTGCCATGTAGATACATAATTCTCTTTGATTTTGTCACAAATAAAATGACAGTTGATTTCAATATATTTTGTACACTCATGGAACACAGAATTCAGTGTTATATGCAATGCCGCCTTATTGTCACACTATAGCTTGGCAGGCAATGCTAATTTCTTTCATAAACTACAAGACCTACACAATTTCCTATACTTGCTAAGACATGGCCATGTATTCTGTTTCTACACTGGATTTTGATACAACACATTGCTTCTTACTTCTCCAATATATCAAATTTCTTCCAACAAACACACATTAACCCATAGTAGACCTCCTTGTGGCTTTTGAACCTGCATGATCTGTATCACAAAAGCACTCCACTTTAGTGTGCCCATAATCTGTATAGAGAACATCATGACCTAGGGAACCTTTCAAATAATACAAAATATACTTTAAGGCCTCCCACTGTGCCACTGTGGGGGATGTCATATATTAACTAAGTATACTGACTGTGAAAGTTATATCAGGATGAGTTACTGTCAGATAATTTAGCTTTCCAATAAGTCTCATATATCTTTCAGGAAATGCAAGTGGCTCAAGTTTATCTGGATCAATCTTTTTCTTCAAGTCATCAGGAAGCTTATCAAACATGCTATCATTAAGATCCAAGAATGGAATCGGAATCATGGGAATACTACTTAGTGCAACTCCAAGCTTCCTAATCTCCTTCAAGAGATTGAGAACATACTTTCTCTAAGTCAGAAGGATGCCTTCTTACTTCTCATAACCTCAATACCAAGAAAGTACTTTAATGGCTCTAAGTCTTTTGTATGGAAGTGGGAGTTAAGAAAGATTTTAAGTTCTGAGATTCCAGAAGTGTTACTTCAAGTAATCACAATATCATTAACATATACTACCAGAAGAATCATACCCACATCTGACTGTTGGTAGAACACAAAGTGATCACACTTGCTTTGGCTCAATCTAAATTTATTGACCACACCACAAAATCTATCAAACCAAGCATCAGGGCTTTGTCTTAGTCCATATAATGAATTCCGAAGATAGCACACTTTACCATGCTCCCCCTGAGCAATAAACCTAAGTAATTGCTCCATATAGACTTCCTCAAGAAGATTATCATTCAGGAAGGCATTCTTAACATCAAGCTGATGCAAATCTAACTATAGGTGGCAACCAGAGAAATAAGAAGTCAGATCGAGGTTAACATAGCCACCTGGAGAAATTCTCTGAACAATCAATATCATAAGTCTGAGCATACCCTTTGGCAACCAGTCGGGATTTCAATCGTTCTAGGGAACCGCAACACTAGTCTTAACAACAAACACCCATTTACAGCCAGTAGCTTTTTTCCAAGAAAGTATATCAACAAGAGTCCAAGTACCAACTTTTTTAAGGACTATCATTTCTTCTGCCATCGTTGTACGCCAACCAAGGTGAGCTAAGGCTTAGTAAATGGTGGTAAGGATAGATATGGGGTCAAGGGTGGCAATAAGGGAAGAGGAAACAGGAGATAAATTCTAGTAGGACGCAAATGAGGAGATAGGATAGGCACAATCAGTATATCGTTTTGGAGGGCAACGGGGTTAGGTACCTTTTCTAAGAGCAATGGGCAGGTCATCTAATGGTTACACATAGAGATTATGCACTATGAAATTAGAAGTAGGTGAATCAGGGATAGGAATGTCAGGGTCTAGGGAATCAGGGGCAGGTGAAACAGGAATAGGTGAGGCATGAACAAAATCAGTCAGCGAAGTAGGCACTGGGGAAGGTGGAACATAAGCAACATCATCACCGTCGATTATAGCAGGGTCTGGAACAATTGCCTGTACTGGTGAGATAGGGACTTGATAGACCAAAACATCATCAAGCTCGGCAACTGTGGCGAAAGACTCAGACAGTACCGAAGACTAGAAGAAAGAAGATGATTTATGAAAGAACACATCAGTGGACACAAGATAACGACGGAGATCAAAAGAGTTATACCGATAACCTTTCTGGACTCGAGAATAACCAAGAAAGACACATTTCAAGGACTTTAGATCGAGTTTACTGACACTAAGACGAATATCCCGAACAAATCAAACACAGCCAAAAATTTTCAGATCAACAGGAAACAACTTAGTGGTGGGGAACCAAAAAGGAATATAGAGTGTCACCACTAAGAACATTCAAAGGCATGCGATTAATGAGAAAACATGCAGTAGACATAGGCATCAGCCCAGAATGGTTTAGTGATACATGAGTGAAACATGAGGGCTCGGACAGTTTCTAATAGATGACAGTTCTTTCTTTCACAGCAATACCGTTTTGAGCAGGTGTATTAACACAAAAAGATTGGTAAAGAATGCCATAGAGGTGTATATAATCTGTGAATTGGGCAAAAAAAAGTATTCTTTCGCATTATCACTTTGAAGGATTTTCACAGATAAAAAGGGTCAAAAGCTTTAAGAAAATTGATGATAGCTTGAAATTCCACATTCTTAATACGAGTCTAAAGATCCGCCTATAGAGACATAAGTACCTTCATCTCTTCATACAACCACTTAAAGTCCAGGAAGAAATCCTTTAAGGGATGACCCTGCTGTTGAGAGCGATATAAGCCTTTACACACTTCGTGAATCCGAGTAATATTTTCTTTATCAGAGAACATAAATTCAAGATAACTCATAATTTCTTTCACAGTGTTGCAATAACTAACAGAGGACAGAATCCGTGGTTCAATAGAGTTCCGAATTTGGAAAAAGATTCGAGCATCTGCTCTAGATCAAGTCAAACTCTTCTCATCATTACCAAAAGGGGGATCTTGAGTTAAATTGCTTCATTCTCAATGCCCAAAATATAAACCTTAACATTCTTATTCCAGTCATTATAGTTTGTCTAGTTCAATTTTAAATCAGTAATCTTAGCAGACATGGGCAGTATATCAGGTGTCTTAGACTCAGCCATTGAAGAGTAACTAAAGAATCACAACAACAAAACAACAAGCACGTTCAAGAGAGTAACCAGCAATCAATAGAAACACCAAACAGCAAAACACAATCGTTAACCACACTAAAGTACCAAACTTTCACAAGTTAAAGGAAAATAATAGTGTCTTAAGGAGAACATGGAACCCATATCTGGAAGCATGAAACTAGAGCATGATAACCCCTTAAAGTAGGTTGGGTGAAATAGATTGCGAAAACAAAGTCGAAATCGCAAAAACAGAGAGAGCCAGAATACCAAAAGTGATTAGAATGAGACCAAAGTTCAGGGGTAGGCCGGAAATCACATGTCATCCGCCGTGGAGGAAACCAAAGTAGAAAAGGGTGCCGAGAAAACTCAACGAAAGAGAAACACAACATCGAACCAGAGAAGCTCTGATACCATGTAAACCTTGAGAAGGAAAATTGTATTCTGAATTCCTTGAATCGTAATGTACAAATATGCCTATTTATATACACATGAGCGTATCTCTCTAACTAATACTAAGATCCGTTTCCTAATGTTATGATCGTTTTCCTAATTAACATTGATATGATCCCCGATTATGTGGTGATATGATACCTGATTATTTGGTTGGGCTTATGCTTATACATAAGTCCGATTCACGTAAATCGAGATAAAACTCATTCACATATTTACTTGGTAGACCGTAAAAGCTACCTCATAGACCGTAAAAATTACCTCGTATTTCGTAAATCACGATTGAAAAACACTTATAGAAGCTATCCAAACATACCAGATCACTGTGATAAGCAAGAAACTTGTTAACAGGTTCTTTTTTAGATATTGGATCATAATATAATGTTTATTCCCCATATAACATCTGGATAGTTCAAATTTACTTTTGATAATTTTCATAATATAATGTTTCCTGCTTGATTTACTTTCAAGTTAAAATCTCTTTTCTTTTAAGTAAATGCTAGTTAGGTTATCATTTTAAATTTTTATTCTGTTCCTACGGAAATGAAAAAATAACAAAATCTGGGTGGTCAAAATTTAAAAGGAACATTCCACGAAATGAGCACGGAATCCAGTTTTCATCTTGTTTACCAAGGCGCATATTAGAGACCGATTCACGTGGGCAAAAAGATTAAAAAAAAAATTAGACACCGAGTCAACATGTTCACAAAGGATGTAGAAAAGTGTTGAGAAGAAGGAAAAACAAACTCAGATTGTTTGAGAATAGATATTGATTCGATTTTCTGAATTCTGAGTTGATCTGGTGAAGTAGGTCGGGGCTTTAATTGCTCATCCAGTTGCTTCATGGGGGCCCTCGGGTGTACTTGGACACAACTCTGATTCACCATGACTTTGAACCACTTCCTGGTACAAAAATAAAGGACCTTTTAATGTTATAACCGACTCGTAAATAGTGAGCAGTGTTGTTAGAATTTAGAGGAGGATGGAGCCGGTCGAGGGAATATTGCTCTTCCAAATCACATTAAAAAAAGCTTCCAAACCCAATGGAATGGCAAGTGGCTCTATCAGGGGAAAACATTGCAGGCCGAAACCATTAATAATAATCACACTCAACAAGCAGAAGAGTAACAAGAATACACAGACATATATATGACAAGGAAGTTGACCTCCAATACTAAAGCGTGTTCAAATAGAAGGAAATCCTGTAACAGAGAGCTTGGTGTAAATGGGGAAGGCGAGCAAGTGGATCAGAAACTTACTGATAGGGAAGAAAGAAGGGAAGTACAAGCAGATTGATGGAGGAAGGAGTGAGACTGAGACCCAAAGCCCCAAAGTGAAGCGTAGATGGAGCTTTGGGAAAAAATCAGTGAAGGTAACAGAGCATACACTGAGTTCATCTTTTGATATAACTGACTCAGCTAAGCTCCAAATAAGGGCTATCCTCCAATCTCTTCCCCTGCCTTATTCTCACAACATCCAAAACGCCGCTGCCACTAAGATTCAGGCTGCTTTTCGCGCTTGTTTGGTAACTATTATAATTAATTCCCACATTTTTGTGTTGTGGCTTTGCTTGCATTCTTGGATATTATTCTCCAAGTTTTAATTTTTCAGGGAAGAAAGGCATTGCGTGCTCTGAGGGGACTGGTCAAGTTGCAGGCTTTAGTGAGAGGTCATCTTGTAAGGAAGCAAACAACCACCGCGCTGCGCGGCATGCACGCCTTGATGACCATTCAAGTCAGAGCCCGAATCCACAGAATTCTAATGGCTCAACAATTGCAGAACGAGACTTCACAACTTAAAGTGAGTTTTCCTCAAACCATTATGCTAAACTTTGATATGAATTAATTTTGAGCTTTTGGGGGAATTGTTTTTGTAGGAATTAAAGGATAAGAATATGAGAGAATCGTTAGGAGTTATAAGTAGAAGTGCCCGTTTAGATCGTCCATATCGTAAGAGCACAGAGCATGATTCCAGGACACCGAGTTCAAAGCATGTTTCTGATCTTTGGGTTTCGAAGAGACACCATCAATACTCAGCACCAAACAGCCCAGCAGACTACTTGGCCATGTCTGGATTAAATCCAACAGAGGGCTTATCCACTTCTCTGCGACATCACCAATCATATTCATGCGAACCAAACTACATGACAAGAACAGAGTCATCACGGGCCAAAGCTCGGTCTGAGAGTGAACCAAAACAACGACCCAAACGTGGGATCAGGCACATCAACAATAACCAGCCTATAGAACCATTGGATGGTCGAAAGCAACGATCATTCTTGGTACATAACAAGGCAAGAAATTCAATTTGAAGGGTTAGTGATGTCTTTGGAAGAATGGTTGGTTGGTTACTTGGTGGCTTCTGTTGTAGTTTCAAATGTTAGTTGTAGTGTAGCACTCACGAGACATGCCCTAGTCCTGGTCCGCATCCCCAACCCAATATTTTGGAGTAGTGAAGCAATACTATGAATTGCCTGTTTCATGCTAGATGTAATGGGTAACCCAAGCATGAAAAAAGCAGCAGAAAACTGTGAAGTTGAGCGAACCAAATTTTTAAATCGCAGTAACTAATGAGCAAATTTCCTTCTTGTAATTGGAGTCTCTCATTCGGTATAAACCATTACGTACAAGATTCATCACGCTGCATGGCATTTTCACATCTAACTAAAGGAATAAAGCTGCGGCGGTAGGGTCAACTTCGAAGCACCATTAGCATTGCCCTCGATTTTGTTTCGTAATTGATTGCTCTATTCTTCCCTTTCCAGCAAAGGATAGGGAAGGGAGCAAGGAAATCAGAAATATCAGACATAATATTCTTTTTTTTTAAAAAAAAATGGAAGTCAGTCAGGAATTATATCATGAAGATGTATGTTCCTTCCTCAATCATCAGATTGTGAACTTGGCCTAACATGATTCGGTAAGTGGGGAAAAATGTATGCCTACAAAATCAGCAGCAATCTAATTCCCAACATTCTACGAAAGGAGGGGGAAAGGCTAACTCTATAGAGTGGTTACGAGTTAGAATTATAAGTACAGCAGTTTAAACTTTAATGGGCTTCTTCACGGTTGAGTGTTTTCTTTGAAGCTTTTACTCAACCAGATAGCAGTTTCACGTGGAGAGACCTTTCCAGGTCCAAAGGGTTTCAACAAGACCCCAAGTTCTTCATACCTTTCCTGTTGTAGCAACCTTGCGCTAAATTCGAGTAACCCTTCCAAGGCTTCAGCTCTTTGTTGGTATGATGAAGTGTCAAAATGCCGCCGGTGCCAGTCTGAAGAGGTATGGCTTGATGCGCCAGCAGTTGCATTTTGATCAGAGGACCCACTTTTCACCTCATCTTCCTGACACACGTTGCATTTGGTTCTCTGCAAAGCATCCGTCAAAGTAGCCCTGACAGCAGTTCTATCAGATACCTGAACAGTGCATTTATCTTTCATGATTGAACGATCATCACAAGGCGGGGAGACTGAGGAACCCTGTGCAGAAGTTGATGACGTTCTATTAACGGGAAACAGTGGACCCTCAAATGATGCCAATGGGAATTCAGCTATCCTGTCAATTCGGGGAGAGTTGACTGAAATATGAGGTGATTTTTCATAGCCAAGAACAGCACCTCGTTTTGGCAACGGAAATGATGCTCTACGAGCTGTATGGATAGATTTTCTGGTATTCCGTGAAATAGGATGCTGCAAGCAATTATTTAATTAAGTCAAAAGGAAACCTCATATAATATAGCATCAGCATCCATTAACACAACCTGTCCCCTCCTCCCTCGGCCCAAGAAAAAACACAAGAAAACACCAGCAAACTTCCATTATGCCTTACCAGCTCACGATTCTTTGAAAACTCCATTTGTTTCTTAGGGCTGGCAGAAGCTTTTGATGATGTCACTCTTGGAGTTCTTGAAATGCTTGAACTCCTGGAAACTCCTGGCTTACGGATTTTGTTCACTTCAGGGCTATCCTCAATGCACAGTTCAGCTAACCGGTGATTCAAATGATCTGTAGCACAATCTATTTCTAGGGTAGAGCATACAGAATCTTGCTCAGCTCCAGATATGCTAGGATTCAAAGTCCGGTCATTTTTAAAAGAGTTCCGTTTAGCCCTGTAGGTGGAAGTAAGATAATCGCCTGGCTCCACAAATCTAGTTTTCTTCACGTATTTGGAGTCTGGCCAATTGGCTGGGAGTGTACTTCGTCTGGGGTTATTGATTTTAAGATGGATCTTGAGAGCATAAGGCTGAAGATGAGGGTGCCCAAGTAGCTCCGCAGCCTGCCACCACAAATACACTTCATATGAAAAAAAAAAAGAAAAGAAAGAAACTGTTCCATGCAACATACTGAATCTGCCTGCAACTACTCAAGTGAATAGCGCATCAACCAGCAGCATACAGTTGATTAATTGACATGATCCACAGCGTTGCATGTTATTCATGGTACATAGAATTATTATTATTATTATAGGTCAGAACCAAAGAATATACATACACTAGGTCTAAGCTCTGGATTTTTCCGCAGCATGCTTTTAACAAGTCCTCGACTGCCAAAAGGAAATAAAAATATGATTAGATCAGCTGTATCATCCATAATATAAACATATCTATTGTTTTACATGAAAATAAACCCACTTTCAATGGTCTTTAACTAAAACAGTTGGTATTATTGGGCAACTTTAGCCACTAGGTTTATGGGAATGCTATCTATGCCAATGCAAGACTTGCAAATGTGATTTGCCACAGGAAAAATTAACCAAAATGATTATAACCAATAATGAAAGGAAAAACTTACAATGCACCAGAATACTTTGTTGGTAGTGGGGCCACTATGGACTTGTTAATCTTGTTTATCAGAGCTTGTATATCCTGCTCAATGAAATTAAAAATAAGAAAATTTAAAAAAGATGCGAGTTAGAATTCTACAAGTCTTCCCGAGACCATAAAGCCATGCACAAAGTTGAGTGCTCATAACTGATTGTGAAAATAAGCTCAATGGCCAACAAACTACCAAATTCTAAAACATCAAATTTAGGGAAGAAACTCAAGTTCAGTGTTCAGTTCACAGAACAAAAAAATTTGTTGACAGAATAACAAGCTCTGAAAAGACAGACTGGAGGCAAACAAACTCTGAAAAGATAAGCTGGAGACAAACGAACTTTTTAACCAAAGAGAAAACAAAACTTACAAATGCTTTAAAAGCAGGCTTATGTGCTGTCATTTCATATATACAACATCCTGGATGGTAGATTTTAGAGTTCATTAATACATAGTTAACAAGACGATAAGAAATTTACCAGAGAGAAATAACCACATGCTAAGCAGATACTTACCCAAAGACCAAATATCTGATTTAGAACCATATGGAATATCAGCAAGGAGCTCAGGGCACATGTAGCTAGGTGTTCCCACAACCTAAGTCAAAAGACAAAAAGGAAATCCTTCTTATCATTAATGATGCCAAGTCATGCCAAAGTTACAATCAGAAGTTTAACTCAATATCTTCCAAAAAAGGAAAAACTTACAGAAGAAGCAAGATCATCTGAAGTCAACATTTTGGCAAGCCCAAAATCACCTGCTTTAACATTGAGTTCTTGTAAGTAAAATCACAATGTTCATTTTCTTGCCAAAAAAAGTCTTCTAGGCTGAGAAACAACAGAACAACTTACCAAGGCGTATGTCTTGATCTTTTGTCAAAAATATATTTGAACACTGCTCAGTTTCATGATTTTTTTTTTCAATTAGCATATAGCTTTCAAGAATTAGGAAGCAAATAATATCATTACTGCCAAACATTACAGAGACTGCAGCTAACCTTGACATCCCGATGAAGTATATGGTTCATGTGTAAGTAGTCAAGTGCCATAAGAAGTTGAACAAGCCACTTGCAAAGTTTCTGCAGACAGAGAATGCTTTAAGACAGATATGCCAACTGATATTTAAGACCATTTACTCATACAGGGGGAAATTTAAATGGGCATAAATTGTTAATTCAGCAGGGACAAATCACATCAGTATTACCTCCTCTGGAAAAAGAATGCCATTTGCTTTTTTTATGGCTTCTGCCCTGTAATTAAATCCATATCGATTTTAATAACACTAACAATGCTAAAATTTACAAAAGCCACCGAATAGAAGGAGAAAGAACTATGAGCTGCAAGGAAGAAGGAATTAGAGAAAAGGCTTACATATCTCCACCCTCACAGTAACCTATGATAATGCACACATAGCAACCCTGAGAAGCAAAGCATCAACATAGACCAACATGAAGCAGTTGCTGTTAGTGTTTGTATCACTAGGAACAGTAATAAATAAAGCACAATTTCTTATCATAGAAGCAAACAGATAAATCAATAATAGTGGCATGGGTGTGGAAATTTATGTTTAAACAAGCAGGAAAGTTAACGTTAAAATTCATTTAAGAATAATACCAACCATCAAATTCAGCAGTACTACAACAAACAACATATTCAAGGATAGTGTCGCATAAGATAAGACCAAGAATTTAATTTCTTTAATTCTTTTACAAAGACTGTTACAACTTACAAGCTTATGAGGGTAAACTTCAAGCAGAAGGCATTCTATTAATTTACTGAAGGGGATGAAGTGATTACCTTCTCTACCCATGAATCTTTATACTCCACAATGAATGGACTTCTGAATTTAGAGATTAGCTCCATCTACAAAAGGAAAATAATTGACATGTAAGAGACATCCTAAATCGTATTAACAAGAATATTCACATAAAAATTTCAAATTGCTGTTTGGTGAGACTGATTGTTAAGCCCCAAGTCTCTTCACAAGATACTCAGTTAATTGACTAGTTAAAATCCTTATCTAGCACCAACCTCCTGGTGAGCAGATCTACGAGATCTCTCAGTTTGGCGGGCCAGGCGGATCTTCTTGAGAACATATCTGTATAAAAAGGAAAAGAAAACGGCACTTTCAGTTATGCCTCATGGCATTGGTGTTGCGTGATCATATTAGTTTAAAGTAGATAATTTAACAGAAACAAATAAAAAAGAAATGCAGGATTCTTTCTCACTTCTTCTTCTCGTGCTTATGCCTCACAAGAAGAGCAGAACCAAAAGCACCTTTTCCAATTTGCTCAAGTACTTCATACTGCTCCATGAGTTCAGCAAGAGATTAACCTTCTCCTATGAGCAGACCAAATCTAGCAGGTTAGGTCCATATGTCCTCCCTCTATACTTCAAACTTTCTCAAGATATAAGGACACATAATTGCAACGCAGTAGTGATTATTCTCAAAAATGAATCCAGCACACAGTTATCTATGATAAAAATAATAGGAGGGGGAAATAAACAGAAGCAACATTCTAAATGTGTAATCAAGCAGCAAGTGTTGAGGAAAAAAATACAGCGAGCTTATAAAGGTCGCCGTTCACTACTATTGAATATACAGCAAAGTTAAGATGATGTGGTCTGTGGAAAAAAAAAAACTGACATTGGATCAAATCAAGTTAACCACGAAAGCTCAAAGATCAGCGGGCAAAACTTTAGCAATATATTCTGAATTTGACCAAAAAGCACAAATAGTGATTGGAGAGAGTAATGGTGGCAAAATTGATGCTACGTTCGACCAGCAGAGGCGTGACGAAGCACCGACCTTAGAACTCTAACAAACAAATTGATGGCAGTAGCAAGATCAAAATGCGATTAAGGCATTGCAAAGAAGCAAGAAAGAAAGCAATTTATAACAGAAAATCGCAAAGTGAAATATGGGAGAAAAGAGTAAAATCGAAGTAAATCGAAGCAAGCAGTCAAATACAACTGTGAAAATAGCAAGTACAAGAACCGAATAGGACTCGAGATAGTCGAAAAACATATAAAAAAAAAAAGAGTAAAATAAGGAGTGGATTGAACTTGAAACAAGAGGAAAATAGGGAGGCAAAAAGCACCTGAATATAGTAAGAAGTGAAGCAGATCGGAGGGATTCAAAGTGAGGGAAGAGAAGAAGATGAGAAAGAGAGCTGTGACATCGGGAGAAGAGCTGGAATAAGACAACGCTGTTGTGGAAGCATAAGGGGAAGAAGAAGCAGGAGCAGAGGAAGTAGCAGAAGAAGCTCCGCCATTCTCGTTGGGAGTAAGAAAAGTAGAGAGAGAGTGAGGGAGCGGGGGTTATAGAGTGATATTATATTATTATATTTAGTGCTAATTAAATAAAGCAGAGCAGAGGGAGAGATTTTGGGTTTAAGGAGTGGAGTAGAACATATATAATAAAAGGAGGAGAAGGGAGGGAAAAGAAATGATGGGTCAACGTGATGGAAGTGAATAGTATGGTGGAGCATAAACAGATGAGATATTAAATGGAGTGTTGTGTCGAAAGAAGCAGAAAGCAAAAGAAGGGAAGGTGGGGGTGTCGCAGAGTCGACACCTTCCCAGTGAGCTGCGTGCGTTGGACTTTATTGGGCTCTGTTCTTTGTCCTTCTCTCCCGCCTCCCCCTTTACCGCTCAATTTTATCCTTTCTTTATTTAATTCTAGCTCTGGGCGCCTCTCACCCAAAAAAACAAAAAAAAAACATTTTTCTCCTAATTAGGGAGCAAACAAATCTGAACTTGTTTTGCTTTTGAATGATGAGGGTGATTATTGAGGCATGCCTAATTTTGTATTTATGGAAAATTTATTTTTTATCATTTATATTCGATCTTATTTTAAATATTTTATTGTTTATTTAAAATAGCGATATGAGTCTTTAAAAATAGCTTTTCAATTATGGTTTATGATATTGAAGGTAAATATATAAGAGGAGATTTCTCTCAATTTACATAAATAAACATTTTTAAGAATCCAAACACAATCCCAAACAAACATTTAGAGATCGTTTGGATTATCTTGTGAAAGCTCCATAAGTGCTTATGAATTGTGATTCACTGAATACGAAGTAACTTTTACGGTATACAAGGTGCTTTTACGGTCTACGAGATAAATATATTAAGGAGATTTATTTCAATTTACATGAATCGGGCTTATATAATAAACCCAATCCAAAAAAGCTATCCAAAAAGCCTCTTAATTAAGGGTCTGTTTGGAATCTCATTTGAGATCAAAAAAAGTTCATTTGGGATCTATAAGCTCATTTGGGTTAAAGTTCAATGTTTGGAAACCCATTAAATGTTAATGGGCTTTAGCTTAAAAAGTAGTTTTTTTTTTTCAAAAGCTACCACATATAGCTTTTGGTCTCAACTTCTAATCACTTTTTATAATTTGCATCACTTTTTATTTTAGGAAAAATGATATTAAAAAGATAAGTATTAAGTATGAAATTTTTTTGGTTAAAAATGAGTTACAAACATGAGAGTTTTAGTTGCAATAGAGACTCATATTTGTAACTTATGATCTGGCAAAATTTTTTGGAATGTAACTGTAGTTAAACTTATCTTTTTAGGAATTAAATGTAATTTTTTTCTTCTGTTGTTTTTTTAAGAAAAAAATCATTCTTATCTTCATCACACATGAATCATGTTCGTGACATGATCAGAGACGAACTTGTTAGGGGTAGAAGGACCAATTATGATTCACTTCATGTATAAGATTATGATTGAAATATATATTTATCCTTTTTAAATTAAGTACTTTAGTGTATTTTTTTCAATAATTATTTAAATTTTTTATTTTAAACAATTTTATTTATATTTTTAACATCAATTGTAATAATATATATACAAACAATATATACGTAGTATTAAATAAGGTTCATGCCCTTTTCAGTCATTTCTTATTTAAACGGGCTTTTCAAACGCTAATCCAAACAGGTTTCTTAAAAAAAAGTCACTTCTCCCACCGCCAATCCAAACACAAATCACATTTACAATCTGAATTTTTTTTAAATGGGTTTTTATAAAAGCTTCATTAAAAAAAAGCCACTTCTCTACCGAGTTTCCAAACAGTCACTAAGTTATCTAGAGACCGATGGATTGGATTTGTATGATAGAAGAGAAAGGATGTTGGAGGTGTGACATTCTTAAAAAAAAATTGTAATTAATAAAATAATAATTTATTAAAATAATAATATAATAAAATAATATTATATTATATTATATAATATAATATAATAATAATATATATATATAATATATATATATATAAAGGTGTGGTAGGCGCCGAAATGCGCCTACCACAAACAAAGGGGGTTTGTCCCCTTTGTTTAAAAAAAAATGATGATTGATGAATGTTGATGAAGCTGAGCGCAGGAGGTGAGGGGGGTATTATAAATACCCCCTCTCATAAACACTTCACGTAAGTGAAGTGTTTTGTGAAGAGAGTGAGGTTTTGATTGGGGTATTTTCGGTTCTTCGGAGATTAATAAGGTATACAAACTCTCTTCTAATCATAAAGTTTCTTTTATGAAAAATGTTCTAAATAATTTTATCTTTCATATGATAGTAATTTTATGCTAGTTAGAGAATATTTTGGGGATATGATTTTAGGCAAGTTTTGAGTTTTATCAATATAAGACTGTAGAAATGTAGAGAATAATTAATAGTTTATTTTAATCGGTTTAGATTTATTATTTAGTGGTCATGTGATTTTATAATTAATTTCTTTTATAAATAGGGTTTAAATTAATCCCTATTGGGCGTTTTTACCGATATAAATTAGTTTAAATATTTTATTTGGATTATTGGAGGTATTATTGAGGTTTTAATCGGTTTATTTTTTTTTAGATCTGAGTTATGTGAAAAATATAAATTAGGACTTAATATTTGAATTATAATTTGATATGATTTTAATTATGTGGGTATTTGAGGAATTGTTTAATAATTATATTATATCCATATACATTATGAAAGAGATATTTAATTATTTAGAAAGTTGATATTGGAGATTTTGTAATTATAGGTATATTAAAGGTTATTTAAGGATTTTTTTTAAGGAAATTAGAATAAATGAGGATAATAGTTGTGGAGAAAATTGGGTTGTAGGAGTTAAATTATGTAAATTAATTATTTTATTGTTATTTTTGGTTAATTGGTATCTACATTAATAATGTAGATTTTTCTTGTGATCGGTGATTGCACGGGTTTTACTATTCAAATTAAGATTAAGCTTGGAATCGAGGTAACTGGGGTTAATTTATTTTATATGCTTGTTTTGGAATGTAAGGTATTTTATAAACTTTACTTTTATCTATATTACTTGTATGTGTTTTGCAATATTATATTTATGTTTGACTATGAATTTATTTCAGTGAAGCAGTGTATTTTTCAAATTATTATTGAATTGTTACTGTTATGGTGGATATGTTGTTTGAGATGAATGTTGTATAAGAATTTAGAATTATTGTAATTGTTTTTGAAAGCTGTATTAATTTATTATTTTTATATTACGGGATATGTTAGGTTGTGTGGAAGAGATATGGTGAATTGTGTGCCCATCGGCTCTCTCAATCCTGGCCCGGATTTTGGAGCTGAGTGTTTGGGCGGACACCTCCCTGTTACGGTATATTGGTGGTGGCATGGGAGGGGGCAGTATTCTTGATGTGACTAGCTAACCTTTGGCCGGGTATACTAGCACTGATAGGCTGTACCAGTCCAGAGGAGATAAGGAGGAGCAGGATGGATGAGTGGGGATGGTTTTATTTATTGATTATATCATGTTAAATATTAAATTATGAGAATATTATTATTACTATTATTATGTCAGTTAAACCTGCTTCTCTGACTTACAATCTTTTCCTGCATATTTTGTAAATTGATTTTGGTTACTGAGACTTTATGTCTCACCCCGTCATTATAAATAATTTTTCAGGCAATACCTCTAATCTGGATAGAGGCCAAGGGAAACAACCAGATGCATAGACGTTGAGAATTCTTGTAGGCCTCTTTTGGTATTGGTGTTGTATTAATTTCTATATTGCCATTATAGGGCCCACATGTTTTTAAAATGCCATAATTACTGTTTGGATATCTATGTTGGAAATCATTTTGTGACCCATGGGTTAATTGTGATGTGATATCAGAATAATAAATTTATCTGCAGTGAGTTTGTGGGCGAGTTTGTGCCCTAAACTCCGATATGTTGTGGAAGAGTTTGTGGGCGAGTTTGTGTCCTGAACTCTGATATGTATTGGAAAAAAAAATTATCACTGATTTTGTATATATGTGGATAATTGTTGTTTGTGAGAAAGAGGAGGCAATAAAGGGAGAGACGTAAAAGCAAGTATGGTTGGTACAGTGTATGGAAAGCCCCTAATAACGCACATAACACTGTACCGGCCACCTCTCACCTTTCTTCCTCATTTTCATTTTCCTCCTCACCCATCCCCATCCCCCCTCCCTACCGGATGCTATCTCTTTTTAGTTTATCCAATGTTAAAAATGCAAGAAGAAGAATATATGAGGAATACAATTACTTCACAAATTATGTGCTTTATATTGTCCTAATTTACTTTCCGTAAAAGTGATCGATGAAAAAGAAAGCATGGGAACAATACTCTTTTTTTTTTAATTGATATTTAATAATAAAGAATGGCAAATTGATCCTTTAATTACAACCATGTTTAAATACCTATACTAGTTGATGTTGTTAATAATAAAATATAATAGCCATAAAAAACAAACATAAAAATTATTTAAAATGAGTTATCTTGTTAAACTGAATAGTGGTGAAACAAGAAAGTAGACCCTAAACTTTCATAGGGGTCCCTCAAAAACAATTAACCACCGGCCTAGTGAGGTGGGCAGTAGGAGAGGGAAGTTATAGTAACAATGACCACGAGTCCACAAAGAGATCGAAATTTTTTACAAGCATTTCAGCAAACTCATAATTCTCCATTGTTGGAATTATTTATTTGACATGCCCCACTTTTTGCAGCCAAATAGGCCCCAATTTCATAACTGCACTAATTGACTACCCTATCTCAATATGCATACATGCCCAATGGTACTTTTGTTCTCACACCCTAAAAATTGGTCATGCAGTGAATCATCCACTTTCCCCTTGACCCCGCATCAATCTTCCTGAACACGCCACTCATTATTCAACTCAAGTGTGCCTAGGTCACAAGAAGGGCCACTTTTCATTTACTGGGAGTATTAAGTTTTTGTTTGGGTCCTCATGCTTATTTATGTAAATTGAGACAAAACTCATCTCATATACTTACTTCGTTTATCGTAAATTACGATTGAAAAACAGTTTTTGAAGGCTCCACTAAACATCCCAAGCCTATCTTATCTATGCAGCGAGGCTTGGATGCCGAAACACCCCCCAATAATCGAAGGCATTCCTGTTTTGGAAAGGTAGTCTGGTAGCATTACATATTACTCCCAAATCGCAGCCCCTCTGTTATAACTGCGACATAAGAGTGACCCGACTCTGGAAAAAGGGTCTTCCAATATTCATTGCTGCCACCAGTGGTCAAAAAGACATTCATCTCTCACAGCGCACCTAAAAGAGCATGCAAAAGTAGACCAACTCACTGCTCATTGAATGGGATGATTGTGGTTCCTTTTTGTGGCTCGTGATATTAACAACGTTCAGCTTTATATGACCCTGTCCTCTTTTTTACATCCCCAATTCAATTCGGCCTTGTTCTTTTACCTTTTTTTTTTTGTTTTTTTGGGCTAAAAGGAATGCTGCTGGGGTTACCGCAACTTGGCTCACGTACTTCTTCATTTTAGGAATGGACACGTCCTCAAGATATACGCCAATTCATTGTTAAACACAAGTTTGATTTTTCTGCTACATCCCCTCGTGTTTGCCCATTTTTCAAGGGCACACACTCCATCTCAACCATAACAGCCATTGCAGGCCCAAACATCAGGAATCTAAATGTGCTTCTTATTATCACATGATAGAGTACCAAACAGGACCCCACACACACACACACTTCTATTCACATAAACATTCATAATCGACATTAATGAGGAGCATTATTATTTTTCCGTAACAAGATTCACATGCCTTCTGCCATTATGATAAAGCACATATAACATCAGTTCTAGCGCCCCCCCCCCCCAGTGAAAAACGTGCAGTACCTTTTGTTATCCCGAGTCCATCAGGAATATATGTGAAAAGCCCAACCCAAATTGAAGAGGCCCTTCTGAGCTGGGTGGGCCTGAGCGCGTGGAGGCTTCCGGCACTGTTGCCTTAAGATTTCAAACTCAGGAAGGCAGTTTAGCTCATAAAAATGCTGATAAGTCACATTAGTGACATGGATGAGATTTCAGAAATACTATTATCCCATTTGCTAAGAAGAATTCATTTTAATAGATATAGATATATACATAAAGCTTAAAAATGTGTTTGGTATGTCATCAAAATTTAAAAAATATATATATATGAAAATATCAAAATGCCCTACCTAAAAACCCAATATCCACCATTATCCTAACCCAGTAACCACATATTCTTCTTCACCCTTTCAAATACCAATTACAGATCCATAAATAAATTCCAATAATCAACATAAAAATTAAATCGCAAAAGCAAAAGGCAAAAGAGATTATTTCTTTTCTTTGGCAATCGTTGTTGCTAGCCTATAAATTATACATGATGAAGCTGATAGAGGAATGACCTACGCATTTAGCAGTTTGAGGTCGAAGATTGAAGAAATTAGAATCGAACACCTTCACTATTTGGCGCTGAAGAAGATCTAGAGTTCACCGTCGCTGGGAAGAAGGTGTGAGAGGTCACCGTCACTGCTGTCCTCGCTACCCCCTTTACCATCTTCACTCTTTGCCCCGTCAAAGGTCTAGAGAAGTCGAATGTTAAGCGGATTACAATCTGGATCTATAAAGATGACGGTAAGGACCACCGTCGTCGAACGTGAGGGTGTGGCGTTGGAGTCCAAGCAATGAAGGTCGACGAAGTAAAGAATGGTGGTGGTCGACGAAGTGAGGATCTAAAGAGAGAGGGAGAATCAAGGACCCATCAACGGTGGGATTGCTAGTGACAGAGGTAGATGGGGGTAGTAGTAGGCTGCCGTCGCCGGTGGTTGGCTAGTTCCCTGCTGTCATTGTCGTGGTGGAATGAGATGACACCGTGGAGTTTGAAGGGCAAAAAATAATTTACCTACATGGAATTAGAAATATTTATTTTTTGGGTGGTAGCTAATTTAATGAAATCAAGGGAGATTTAGGTTTCACATGAAATTGAAAAAAATTTCAATTTTATCCTCCCAAACAAACCTAGGCATGAAATTAAGACTCAATTCCAATTTCACACCCCCAATTTCATCATACCAAACGTGCCCTATGAGATCTCTCTTGTGACTTTCGGGAAATAAGGGTCCGTTTGGGTTGACGGTAGAAAAATTCATTCATGCAAGTAGAGACAAAACAACTTTCACAAACTTACCTCGTATACTGTAAGTTCCTATTTGGGAATGCGATGGAAATGTGATTTTTTTTAATGTAGTTTTTGTAGAAGCCAGATTGAAAAAAAGTCAGATTGTAAATGTGATTTGTGTTTCGATTGGCGGTGACAGAAATGACTTTTTTTAACCTTGAACCTGTTTGGATTAACGTTTGAAAAACCCGTTTAGATGGGAAATGACTGAAAATGACATGAACCTTGTTGAATATTACATATATATTTTTATAATTTATGTTAAAAAATGTAAATAAAATTTGTTAAAATAAAAAAAAGTTCAATAATTATTGAAAAATAAGAAAAATATACTAAAGCACTTAATTAAAAAAAGGATAAATATATATTTCAATCATAATGTCATACATGAAGTTGATCATAATTGGATCATCTACCCCTAATAAGTTCGTCTTTGACTATGTCACAGACATGATTCATGTATGTTGAAGATAATCTATAAATAGTTTATGTGGATGCTACGTCAACTTGATCATTATTACCTTCATCACTTACATTTCTTCTTTCAACTTGTTGAAAATCCATATATGTTTAAGAATTTCTGCTGATAAGATTATGTATACCAATTTTCGCAAGGAAGGAGAGAGCTAAGGGTTGGTAAGGTTTTGAATGGTAATAAATGCGGATACCAATTATCTAAAGAAGCTAACGGCAGAAGCTCAAAAAATGAGCTTATCTAAAAAAACTATTTTTTTGTGAAAAGCTCAATATTCTCATATGAGTTTTCAAACACTTTTCAGACATATTAAATATGTTGTTGGGTCTAAATAGACTGTTTTACCATATTAATGAGCTATCAGACAGACACTAAATCATATTAAAAAAATAATTTCTACAAGAGTTACGTAGACATTTTAACAGATATGTTATGAATCAGTGATTAAACATGTTTTATTGGGAAGGCAGCTGCGAGGGCAGGTGAGATGATCATGAAATATCAAAGCAACATTCACGGCGATTGGCGATGAACGAGGATGATCTGGACACGAAAATATATGTACTACCACCCTTTGACAGCGACCATTCAATGAATCCATATTCCATGATCATTCAAAAGGTCAGCCTGGAATGCTCATCCGCTAAATAAAAAGTTTTTTTTTATAATTTTTTTAAGAACTACTCCCTACATTAAAAATTAATTAACTTAACATACTAGATATCAAAAAAAAATATTTCAGATATTATGTGCTATTGGACAAATATTTCAAAATACTGGTATTATAGGAAAAATATTTTTAAATATAAGATTATAAATTAATTAATTTAAGATATTTAATGGCAAAAATATTTTAGAGCATAACATATAATTTAATCTAAATAAATAAAAATACATAAATAAATAAAAATGATCATCACCCCAAAATTATGGGATGAGCATGCCGTGCTTATCTGTGGACCCCATTCAATTGGTACCGTCCTCTTCATTAATATTCCCCTAATATTCTCTTTTTTAAAAAAAAAAATTCATTCCACTTTATAAGAGATTTGATTTGAATATTTGATCACTACACCCTGCCAACTCGTATAATGTAATTTTGAGAGTTTCCCGTCATTACATATTTCTCACTTAACCATCAAATCCCGTTGTCTGTGATACTACTGTTCTTTCATATACATACATGGTTTGGATGAAAGGACTGAGAATTCGTTTCGCTTTTTATTAGTTTCAGTCCTCAGCGAAGGTTATAATAATGGTCTTGTTTGGGATAGTGGTCACTTATTTTATAAGTGTAATTTACGTAAGTTAAAAAAAATTTATCTCACAAATTTATCTTATATATATATTATAAGTTATGATTAAAAATCATTTTTAAAGGTTGAAACAACACCCCAAAAACAATATCTTAAAGAATGCCTCCCCTCATCTTTCCTTCAATGGTCACCGTCTTCCACGAATTAATGCACATTTATTAAAACCTGCACCTGAATAAAAAAAACTGTTCTCGTCGTCTCAGTTGTCGGTGCTCGTACTACTCGCCAAAATTTAAGTCTTAATTTCTTTAATATATGGAAGCACCCGGATGCGTCATATTAATCTATATATGACTATATGTTACTTATTAATTTACTGTATAATGAAGGAAACAACAAAAGAGAGCTAAAAAAATATTAGAAAAAGTGACACTGCATAAATATATTATAAGGCATTAAAATGGAGAAATGAATTAATAAGACAATCCACGTGCAAAACTTGAGGTACGCTGCATCGCAGTAGTCTTACCTACATGGACGAGCATAGGTGGATGGGAGGGGTGATCTAGGGGCTGTGGTGGGATTTAATTTGGGGGTTATTTGGAGGTGAGAGACCATGTGGCTTTCTGGCCTAAAATCATATTGATCGGGAACCAGCTTTCCTTGATTATACAAAGTAGAGAGTAGATGGAAATAAGGACAAGTCCTTGAGTCAAGCTTAATATCTTTGGTTTTTCTGAAGTACTTATTTATGTTCTCCCATTTTTCCTTACATCTCTTTGCATTTCTCTTGTGTCCCATATTTGACATCCCTTGCGAGATTCTCTGCCACAGTGGAGCCTTAGCTTGATTCCCTCTTTGTCTTCATTATTGTTATTCATACTACACCTCAGGTTTATTAAAGCCAACACTTCATCCTTCGGCCCAGTGACAACCCAGGTGAGGTCTGGGAAGCAGGTATGCATGCTAGATCTGATCCTGAATAGCGCAAGCGCTTCATCATGGGTGCAGCAGGAATCAGTGGGCTCAGGTAATTGTGCTTCTGCTTCGATCTCCAGATTCATGGACACTCTACTTACTTGTTGGTGCAAGAGTCTGGGTTGTTGCAGAAGCAGGTGGTAAGGATCAAAGGCATGGAAGGTATTAATAGTATATTGGGTTTTAGAGGGGCATTGAGAGGGAAAAACAAGTCCATTCGACATGTTTGTGCTTTGAGCTAGCTATACTCGTTTACTCCTCTCTCTTGCTATGGTCACTGTAATTGGGCAAAATGTTCCAAGCAAAGCAACGTTACATATTAATGGTGTGTTAGTAACAGTGATTTAAACTTTTAAAAGTATTTTTTAATCGTAATTTACGGTATACGAAATAAATTTTATAATTTATAAAGTAAATATATTAAGAAATTTTATTTTGATTTACGTAAATTTATATATAAGTAAACCAAACATGTCATAAACCACCAACGTAACCTCTCACATTTATCAATGAATTTGTTCTTGCGTGAAAGAGGAGAGATAGCCCACAAAGTGTCCGTGAATATTTGGATTAGTTTTTAAAATATTTTTTATAATTTATAAAATAAATATATAAAAAAAAATCTTATCCTAATTTATTAAAAAAAAAATTCCCAAAGTACGACTTGCCACACATGCATTTATACAAGAAAGTGAGCTCACCACCCTCCTAATGCCCCGCAGCGGCAGCAATACAAACACGCCGGTGGCATGGAACAAGTCAACATCAGTCCACGTTGCCATAAAAAAAAAAAAAGCATAGTCAAATTCATTTCACACTCATTTTGGCCTTTTCCTTCAGGCTTATCCTCCTCGTCCTTTCATCAACAAAATACAGGATCATCTCTTATACTCTTATCACGCTCGTGAAGGGGACGCGCGCAGGGGGAAAATAATAAGATAGGGAAAAGAAAATTGAATATATATATATGTATAGTGATTAGTGGGTTGTCACTGGGCCATTAGAATCCTATGCAGTAGCCGAGGGTGTAATTAGCGGCATCCAGATGGCAGGACACGTGAAAAACACGCAGAGCATGGGACCAATTACAGGAGCATTTGGGAATCTTCACGTGGTGCAGAGGAATACAGTGTTATCGTACACTTTAATTATTCAATAATCATAGACCCCTTCCCCGGAATTAGAGGGCGTATATATAATGAATCTGGTTATGATCAATGCAAGATGTTTGTGCTTTTGGAGTTGGACCCAGCTGCCGCATGATATTGAAATTGAATTTAAACTAGTCCTGGGCCGAAAATAGAGTGGGGCGAGTCATTCAGCACGGGCCGAAAATAGAAGGCCACAAGAAGATAACAGTTGTTTGAAGGTGAGGTTTGATGAAGTGTGAAGCAGCTTGCAATGAGCTGTGAAAAGATATGTGTAGTGAGTGGTGACTCCGCCTGTATATGTTGTCTCATGTGGCCTCAATGATCTAATAAATTATAAAAGTTATTCTTTAAAGATTAATCTAAATATACATGCAGCATCTCTTGTTAAATTTTCTTCTCTCCTTTTCTTATTTTAAATTATAATTTTAGTCACCCATGGCTTCATCTCCTCTAACTTTTCCACCTGACAATGCTCATCGGGACGTTGACGCCCTTTCCTCACAGATTACATTCCAACTTCTACGTCATGCAAGCCCAACTCTCATGCAAACTTCATAGCTTTGTGTAGACAAATCCTCCTTTTATTGGAAAAAAGGCACCCATCACGACCAACAAAAATAAACGCATACAAAGCTGAGAAAGTCTGCACACGTGTGCGAAATCTGTGGGCACGCCAAGTTTATAAAACTCCGGATATGGGCAAGCTTCTTAATGCACGTTCAGAATTATAATTAAGGATCTTAAAAATGTTTATATTAAAAAAAATCAGTCAACATTCTTCTCACATATTTATTTTATATATTATAAATTATAATTAAAAAGTTACTTTTAAATACTTCCATCATTATTTTAAATAAACACTTGACTTCAGTAATTGCTTGTTTTTTAAAATTTCTAGGCCGACCAATTTAGAATAAGAAATTCCCTAACAAATTTGGTGGTAGTAAAGAGGTATAGTGTGTGTTTGTATTAATTTCTTAAAAATAATTTTTATAATTTATGAGATAAATATATGAGAAAAATTTTACCTTAATTTACTAAAAATAACTTTTATAACTACAGTTTTGAAGCTAATCAGACACTCACGCAGACATAAACTGCAATGTATGTCCGGGGTCCACACCCTCGTCCCTTTCAATGGATCACAATTTTGTGAATTTTTATTCGTCTGATGCCCCTCTAATTGAATCAACAAATTAAGAAGTGACGGTACTAAATTCTTCAACGACAAGGAGTAAAATTCATTGACTTTTTAGTCCAGGCTTGTTTCATTGATTCATCGTTTCTTTTTCGCCAAGTTATGGTGTGTTTGTAAAATCATTAAACTGTAGTTTTAAATCACGTTGTAAAACTCTTTTTACATACTTACTTTATAAATTATAAAAGTTATTCTTAAAAGCTAATCCAAATATACACTTAATCTTCCTTTTTATTAGAAAGAAGAGACAAAGAACGCCGGCACCGCCACATCGAGAAAAAGAAAAAAAAAATCTTGAACCCACTTTTCGTCTTTCGACCTTTACATAGTTTTTTTTTAATTAATTAGCTTTTATAAAAAAATTAATTAGCTTAAAAAGACAGGAAGGGAATACGGAATAGAATCACCAAATGCTAAACCCTTGGAGGCGTTAAACCCTACGAACACGATGCCTGGGGGAGGAGCTCCATAGGTGAAATTTATTTGTTCTCCGGCCAATTAAACCACGAAACCTCCGACCCAGAGCCATTCACACCCTTCAAATTAAACTGCTGTTTTGTTGAGTTCTTCGCTGAAAAGTTTGACCTCATATCCCCGACATGGATTCAAGCAAACCAAAAGAGCAAAAGACGCGGGTTTATCATCCGTATCAAGACCTTAACGTTCCGATTCAGAAACTCTACAACCTCCCCACCGCCCCAGAGCATCTCTTTCCCGAAGAGGCCGCCAGAACCCATCGCCCCTGGGGCGAAAATCTCCAGTACTACACCGGCTGCGGCTACCTGTCGGGTGCCATGTTCGGCGCCGCCAAGGGCACCATCCAAGGCCTCAAGGCTGCCGAACCCGGTGACTCCCTAAAGCTACGGGTCAACCGTGTTCTGAATTCGGGAGGTCAAACCGGCCGCAGATTCGGGAATTCGCTCGGCGTCCTAGGCTTGATCTTTGCTGGTCTAGAGAGTGGCGTTATCCATTTGAGGGGTAAGGACGATTTGTTGAACAGTGTCGTGGCGGGACTTGGTACGGGAGCGCTTTACAGGGCGGCGGCGGGTCCGCGATCGGCTGCTATTGCGGGTGCGATCGGTGGAATTGCAGCGGCAACGGCAGTTGCTGGGAAGCAAGCTCTGAAGAGATATGTACCAGTATGATGAGGAAGATGATATGCTTGAAGGTTTGTCCTCGTACGAGTGTGTGGAGGAAAAGGGAAGGAGCATGATGGTTTTAAATTTGAACGTCCTGCTTGCTTATAATCTGTCGTAGGTGATTACGATATTGCAAATTCATCATTTTTGTTGCTGTGTCAATATCTCTGCTTTGTCGTTTCTCTCCTGCAATTTCTTTTCACTGCCAGAGGCACTCTTGTTAGTAATATCTTCGATGTGATCGGGTGAAATTTTGACGCAAGGACTTCTCATAGCTCTCCATCCTTCAAATGTTTCCTCAATGGGTGTTTAAATTATTCCGGTCTCGTTGTCTCAGCCCATTCCCTGACATTTTAATTTTGAGAATTTTCCAGCCGGGACCGGATCACCTTTGGGAGCCTGATTTCCGTGTGGTTGTTTTTTTTTATCTTATAAATTAAATTATTTTTATATTTTTATATTTTATAAATTAAGTTATCAATTTGATAAGATGTATATCACATCTTTAGTTAGAGCTAAACCGTATATATCGTGATACTAATCCTAACTATATATTACATCAAGATAATAATAAAGATGATGAAAGTGATAATAATAATAAAATATTATCCTTTAATTTTAAATCAATTTGTCTTGATTATTATAATTTTTTTAGACGTTAAATGATCATTTTAAATATTAGGTTATAAAAAATTTATTTAATATAATAATATATTTTAAATTTAATTATTTTTAAAAAACGAGAATTCCCTGTCTCCGTCTCAGATCGACTAAGACCGGAAACCGAAACTGGAGGATCCCGGTTCTGATCTGATTTTTAAACACCCCTAATCTACTCACCTACTTTATGATGTGAAAGACCAATGAACCAACCCCTTTCCCAAACTAAGCTGTTTCTTCCAGAGTATTTATTTTTTAAAAAAATTTTACGTGAAATAATTTTGAACACTTGATTCGATTATTTTGTGGGAGTAATGAGCGGCATTATCTGCATTGTGTAATTTTCTCTGAGCGCCCCTGCACATGGATGAAACACATCATTTAGATGAGTTTAATCTCATCCGTGGGTCTCGTTGTTCAATTTTATCGCCCATTAGCAGGCATTATTGAATATTTGCTAGATGAATCACAGCCGTTGCTGTCCATTTTAACAAAGAGAGGACATTGTTTTAAAAATAACACTACGCTGGTTCATCGTCTTCCGTCTTCTTTGCTTTGGTTTCTCTGAAACAGCAAGCAGCAAATTACAATTTTTTTCGGAAGAAAATAATTGCAGCCAGGCCCTTCTTCAACTGGCACAAAAATGAAAGTTGACAAAATAAGAAAAAGTGGCTTTCCAGAGGGTGAGGTTACTACCTCTAACGAGTAACGACACATAAATAAAATACATGTAGGTATTAGGACCTACCAAAGAATATGCTAAACTAGTTATCGTCTATACTATGTGCAAATGTTAATTAGATTTCAATATTCACTCTGGTTCTGATAGGCTTGAGCTTAATCCCTAGACTCTCAGGGGAGAGGAGTTCTGGTGCTATTCGGCGGGCCGGACTAGATCCACTTGCCGAGGACGAGCATGAAGCAAATACTGATTCTCTGTGGTACCCATATTCCATTAAGAACAACTCTAAGGGAACTATCATGGCATATGGTTGCTCGTCTGTCACCAATGACCCACAAGCTTCGACCTGGGAAAGTAAGCACCACAACACAATCACTTCATTTCTGTCTGTGTGTCAGTAATTATAAAATGTTTTGCACAAAGACAACAGATCTCAGTGAAAGAATTACTTTGCCTTTGCCTACCTCAACAAGGGCACAGGTCGTCTTGTTCATTTTTGCACTCATGTGCAGAGACTCAGCAAGAAATGGACTACTTGCGCCCACAAATATGAGCGTCTTACATCGCAAGTTCTTGAGGCCCTCAGTGAGGTCATGCCTACTGCCAGTTAATCCTTTCTTTATTAATAACAGGTGAAATCACTGCAGGGTTGGAGTCAAAGCTAAAAAGAAAAACACTTTCCTCAAAACAACGGTAACATCTTACTTGTTAATTGCCAGAAGAAAACGCATGACATTCAAACTTTGCCTTTCATCCAGAAGCTGTAATAATCATAAATCAGAAGAAAGTCCACTTGTCAGTCGGGCTTGCTGACTTACACAACTCTTGTTCCCAACAAGTTCAAGTTTGTTTTGATGCAAAAGGCCTACATGTATCAGTAGAAACTCAAATTGTGTGATATTCTGATATTCATTCATACCCTTCGGCAAGTTAATATCATGTCTGGTTCTGCTCCCTCCTCACTGCACCTAAGTTCCTAAACGAAATATACACAAGAGATGTTACATAATAAAATGATTTCGCTCTTCACCCAATTTCCCCTGCAGACGAGGAGGTTCACCTTGCTGAAGTAACGCTGCAGAAGGCATTCCTTCAACAAACCACACATGCCATAGAAGTATAGTATATTCTTTAAAACCTGCATCATTGAACACACACAATTTTAGATACACTTCTATCTGTTGCAAGGGTAACATTGACTTGACTATTTCATTGCCTTAAGCTAGCTGCAAATTCCGTATGTAGTGACGTATGGTGAGGGCTAAACTGACAAAGACTAAAACCTTGTTATAAAGCCATTCGGTCCATGAAGGTGCTCTGCAAAGAGGCGAAACAAGAATCAAGCCAAGCAACCGTTCTTTGTATTTCATCTGTCAAAAGTGAGAAATATCATGAGAATTTATGATGTTAGATTGTTAAGACAGAGAGTTAGAACCAATATTTGCCAACTTACAGCAAATAGCGTGAGGATGTAAGCACCAGCCGTTACACCCAAGCACAAAACCTCTCTCAGCCTGATACAAGAAAGTGGTAGACTCAGGGTAAAGAAAGACCCAATGCATGAGAGTTTCTCAAGGAGGCATATCCATTTGCTTTTATTATTCAAATCACTCGGAAATAACACCTGCCAAGTAGTCGGCCACCATTTGGTATGGCATATCAGACATTATACCAATTTGCATATATGATTCCACAGCAGCTTCATTTTGATGACTAACTAAATCTCTTAACCTCGATCAAGGCAAACATGTTAGGGGATGAAGTTGCTAGAAAGAGCCTAATTTTCTCTTTTACATACACAATAGAGTAGAGTCCTATGTCGAAACAATACAGGAATGTGTCCCAATGGTTGGCTATCGAAGCACAGATAGAGCAAAGGCCACATACCCGAAGAAATCAAGCACTTCTGCGACCTGGTCTGCAAGGTCATCCACACTAAGCAATGGTTCGTCTGAAGGAATCACATCAGCTCCCAACTGCAAGAACTCTTGAGCAAATGAGAACGCTATTAAATTCAATAGGCTGCCTATCACTTAGTCATATTGTTAGATTTAGATATATGAGTATACTCTAAGCTGCCATGGTTTCACCTAGTAAGGGAAAAAAAATTAATGGGTAAAAGATAAATGATATCAGAAAAAATGGAGTCAACTCTTACATATCAAGGGGAATTAGTTAATTCATTTATTATAAGTTTAATTTTCAATTTTACCCTTCCAAAAGTCAGCATAAATAATTTTTATTAATTTATTACAATTAATAGGAGAAAAAATATAAAAAAATGTATTTATTACTCTAAAATTATACTTATAATAAGGACCAAAGAATTTTTTACCTGGATTTGGATTCATAAATACGACTAGACTAGAGTGGTATGTTCCATGGCATTAACCATCAAATGGGAGGAGACTATATGCATAACAATATATAACGCATCAATTCTCTTTCAGACGTGAAATTTATTTAATAAGCAGTACTTCATCAACTCATAAGCGCCCCCCCCCCCAAAGAAAAAAACGAAAAAAAAAACTTTATATACCCTGGATGCGAGCTCAAGCAAGCCCGGCTATCTAACGTTTCTCTATAGTCCTCGTTAGCTACCAACAGGGAAGAAGGATTTACCTAATTTCTTTCATAGATTATACTCAAGGTTGTTTATAATAATGACTAGAAGATAAAAACACACAAACTATTGCCTTGAAAGGAACACTGATTAGAAACTTGAAAGCGACCTCATGCCCTGGAGCATCAATGTGATAAATGCAGAAGTTGTGAAGCAGCAAAGAAGATGCATCTGGGCAGAAGAACAGACCCTGAAAACAAGAGATGTCTGCAAAGAAATAGACCAGTCTCATTAAGTGAGTTTGAATGCGACCAAAGGATGAAAGGCAGGTTAAAAAAAAGAGGGGAGATAGTACGGAAGATGGATACAATTGAGAGCCACGTCTGGATAGGTTATTAGAGCAGGCTTCTCTTGGTCTCCGCAAACGAATACAGAGATCGAACCTTTGCTAGTTTTCACCATGAATTCCTGAAAAATTCCGAAAGTAAATTCATAAATTCCAGTTTTCTTATAAAACCCACTAGAGTCATAAAGGACGAAAAAACAGAGAGGCAGAGGATAGAAAATGATTGCCGGATATGAATTACCTTTCCTTCTGAAGGTATGAAATCAATGTCAATGGCAGCAGAACCGCTGGAGTCGGCCATGACTCAGTTCTATACATTCAACCAACACCAAAATCAATGGCAGAATATTATTGCGTGATACCAAAGCTGTTGTTGTTCCTGGTGTCGCCCTGTTCTCCGTCGGGGTTGTTATTTATAGTGGTAATAATGAAATTATGAAAACAACCTCAGAATGGGACGGAATTACACAAGTGACCTTGCGCGTCAGGAAGTGATGGGCTTTTCCGATTGAGGGGTGGACTGTGGAGGGAGTAAAAAGGTAAAAACACAAAAGTGATGGTGGGAGGGAAGAAAACTAAAGGGTAACCGTTGGAGGGGACAAAAGGGTCATTTGAGGATGAGGTGGATAGATTGGAGAGGGAGGAGGAAGAGGAATGTAGGAGAGAACAAAATGAGAAAGCGGCGGGGCAAGTGGAGGGAAATGAGCTAGGCACAAGCGATGGTGAGGGAAATAAATGCTTTTTTTTCTTTAATAAATGCTAAACAATGCCCTTTCTTGTCAAATCATCCAGCTGTATGCCACCTGGATCCCTCACCTCTATAATATAGAAAAATACTTATATACTTTTAAAATATCAACTCATCTATCTATACTCTATTCAGTAAAAATATTTTACGTGAAATTATTTTAATCCACATATCATCCTACTAATTTATTATTTTTAAAAAATAAAAACGTTATTTTTCCTAACAGTTCCTTTTCCCTCTTTCTCAACCCTAGAACTCTTCTCTCTTCAATCTTCATTAGTCTCCCTCTCTTCTTTTGCTACTAACTCCAGATTTGAGCAATTAATTCCCATTCCCTTTTAGCTTTCAATTGACCAGCTTAATCATTCAGATTACATGGAAAAACAGTGGCAGATTCGTTGGCTAAGCAGGCTCTAAATAGTTTGGATGTATTTGTTTATTTCTCTTGCCCCTCCGTCGTTTATCTCTGACATACTGAGGAAGGCTGCGGCTAGTTTGTAATGCACTGGTCTTTTTCATTAAAAAAAAAAGATTACATGGAAAAAAGCATTATCCCAAGATTAAATTAATTGAACCCTCAAAGTTTGAAATCGGGTTATAAACACAATCCCTTTTTAGTTTCTATTTTCAAATTGTTCACCTCAACCCTACAAATTTAACAAAGTAGAGAAACAACAATACATCTCCCATCTGCGACCCGGAGTGGGAATTCTTAATTAAAGATGACGAGCACCTACTCCTATGGACAACCATTAAAGGAACACCGTAGAGCACTCTCACTGAAGGATCGGAGAGCATCGTTAGATTCTGATGGTGCAACGCTAAATTAGGATGGTAGATCTCTCTCTGTGAATCTTTCTTGCCGAGTTGAAGCATATGAGTTTGCCAACCGCCGAGATGTGCCTGTCGCATATCTGGAGGCGGGGCAAAAGAAAGATAAGAGAGAGAGAGAGTCGAATGAAGAGAGAGAAGAGGGGCAGTTAGGGAAAGTAGCATTTTTATTTTTTAAAAATAATAAATTAGTAGGATGGCAAGTTTATTAAAATGATCTAATGTAGAATATTTTTATCGAATAGAGTATAGATAAGTTAATACTATAAGGGCTCCTAAGTATTTCTCCCTAGGTTGCCCCTTCTGAGCTCATGAACAACGTGGGATTATAGTGACTGCATTCTATTTATTGTGATGTGATTAATGGCACATGATATTCTCTTATTCTGGTATATTTGCTACGGGTGTTATGTAAACCAGCGATAAGCACAATCATTCATGGTTATTATGATAAATAAGGCTCAGTAAAAATGGTGTAAACCGGAAAGGGTGTCTATATTAACCCCTCTCTCTATTTAATTTCATCATTGTTGGATTAGCATTTAATAGTTAAAATTTGTTATGTAAAAATAGTATTATTATTTAATATTTAATATTATAATATTATTTTTAATATGGTATAAAATATCTATCATTAAAAATAAATCCAATAGTAAAAAAATTAAATGAAGAATATGGTTAGTAGAGATACCATTTCCTAATCTAAACATTATATGGAAAAAAAGGGTTGAACCTTGTGCAGAAGCAACCAACGGCACTACTTTATGGTTGGGGTTTGTTTTAGCTTTCTAGCATGTTTTTTTTAAAAAAATATTTAAAAATATTTTATTATAAACTTATTTATTAAATAAGACATTTGAGTATAAATAATATTCCCGTACGTAAAAGATCTTCCTTAATGTTTAAAAAATTTTATTGTGTTTAATATATATTCTCTATATACGTGCGAACAATCTTATCTTATCTTATCTTATGTGTAAAAAATATTTCTTAAATTTCATTTAGTAAATAAATTTTTAATAAAGTATTTATAAGTAATTCTTTTTTTTTTCCCCTATGTATTTTCAAATTCCCGCTTTATCAAAAAGAATTGTATAAAGGGAGAAAGGGTGGAAAAGCATGAGTGCCGAATAAATGATGATGACCTGTTTGTGAGCCAACACACGACGACGACGAGATTCCTTGCCCGCTCATCACGCCTCGCTCCTCACTACCCCACCCCCTATTCCTTTTCTTTTTTAATAAAAAAATTAACTACGCAATATTATTTGGCAACGCCATTATGGATATATGCTTCATTTGTCAATGCTCCTACACCGTAATCATCCTATTCCAAATGGGGAAATGCCATTACCACGCCATCCCCCAAAAAATGCCTCTCTTTTTGTCACTTTCACTCCTTTCCCTTTTTTTTTCCCCCTATCCCACTTTGTTAACTTTTACCTGAATAACATGCCTATAATTAACTAATAGCTCATATAGATTCATTCCTCAACTCCCGCGTCTAATTCTATATCCCCACTGGGCCCTCCGGCACTCACATTCAAAGGTCCCTAGGTTCACTGGTTTATCACATGCCTCGTGTTCTTTTTTCTAATGCTTTTTTTTTTTTTTATCGTTCCGACCAGCACATTCAAAATGACACACTGGTTTAGGCCCAAGCCTTTCATGTCCGGGGCAACAAACAAACAGTGCTTATTCTATGACCTGATTGCCCATTTATTTAGTGCACCAACAACCAAAAATAAAAACAGAGGATGACCCCTTCTCCTTTGCATGATGAGCATGGTCTAATTGCTAGTCTCCCCTAAAATACTTCGGGTCTTTTTGGAATCTCATTAGAAAGAGAAAAAAATTTATTTAGAGGATAAAAACTTATTTGACATCTGCAGACGCGTTTGTGAACACATTAGTTTTCAATGGGTTTTTGGAAAAAAACTACTTTTTTTAGAAACTCATTGAAATAGCTTCTAGCTTTTTTTCACTACGTTTAGAAAAAAAAAGCCACTTCTTCCACTGTTAATCCAAACACAAATCACATTAATAATATGACTTTTTTTCTATTTGACTTCTAAAAAAACTATATTGAATAAAAAAGTCACTTTTTCACTATGTTCCCAAACAGACAGTTCAACTTTTCTCATTATGCTCAGCCACATGCAAATCCAACCTATTTCCACCCATGACAATAATTTGACTCAAAAGAAGAGCAAGAGTCACGGTGCATGAACGAGCTTTCTTGTTCTACTTCGCACAGCTGAACTCAACATTGATTACTAAGAATATGTATGAATTCAAGTAACCTAGAATATTTGCGGGGATTAAAGGCGCATGACTATGATTTGAGGAAAATTTAATCATGAGTGGCGAACAATATTAGAGAAAGCCAGCAGGTGAGTGTCAGAATCAAAACCTTATCCCCTGCCTGCTCCCACTCTTATCGGCAGCTCAATTATCACTATCATTTCCTGCCTCATAACATGGCTTCGTTTAATTTCAAGAGGCTCCGCTCCTCAACCCCGTTCAGGACCACCCGCTCCTTTGCTTCTTCCACAGTATGGATAATTAATTAGATACCGACACTGTACGCTGTTTGTGCTGTTCCCAGGTTATTTAAATCATTATTCGACATGCCCGAGATTCCTTTGATGATAGATGCGTGGATTCGAGAAGCCCAGGAGGCCTCCCTGTGGTTGGAGGACTTGGAGAGCAGAATCAAGCACAAACGTCTCATCCATTCCGCTTCCGTACACTCTGCTCGATCCAAGTTACTGGAGCTTGGAGCCAAACTTGATCGCCTCGAATCCTTATTACGCAACCTGCCGGCTAAACCCATATTGTATATTCCCTCTCTCTCAATTCTTCCATTCTCTTTCTTGACAAGTTGACTGAGATTCTTCTCTAATTTTGTGAGCAGCTCATTCCTATGCTGTAATATAGATTGTTGTCAATATTTTGATTTGATAACCGCGCCACTGAGATTGTAGAATTAGTTTTTTTATGGGAATAACCGATCCCTGATGATTTGGTGGATTTACAATAGAACTAGAGATGAAAGATTTGCTCGAGTCAGTAACGCATGTCTACAGTTGATTTTCAGAACAGAAGAAGATGTGGAATATCGGTGGAAAATGCTTAAAGATATCCGGCTAAGAACCAAATCATTGATTTCTAGTATCTCTCCAGTACCATCGCCAAACTGGTAAGAGGCTATTCATGGCCTTCCTTTTCTACCTACTGGAAGCAAACCGAACCAGTTCTAATTCAGCCACTATTTGCCTGACTTGGTACTTTCTAATTAGTATCTTGTATTTAGATATTTCCCAATGTCTTAGAAACAATAGAGTGGTAAGCGGGGGCAGTCAACTGTAGAAACATCATTAATTTATGGTGGGCGTAGATACTTAGAATGTTTGATAGACAAACTGGGTGATCTCCTAATCTTTCAATAGCCATCGGGCATTTGAATCTGCCTTTGTCGGTGGTCATTGTTTATCTATTCTGTTGATAGATTTTGACCGATAGTCTCTTTCGTATTGGCACTTGTGCCTCCGCTCAGGTCAAGAGATGTTCCTGCACCAGATTCTGAGGAATGCAACGAAAGCCCTGATTGTTATGACCAAGGTGCAAAATATGTGCCGTTTCTTATGGCCTCCCTTTCATATATGCAGAATGAAACATATCGCTTCACTGTAACCATTTTTGGTTATGATCTGGTTCACCTGCACCGTGTCCCATAATTTTTACTTTATTGCAGATGAGACGAAAACCTCCTACCCCAAAGATAACACACAGTTGCTGAAACCTCTTGTGGTAAGATTTTAATTTGCCACCGTGAAAACTATGATCCTTGAGATTCATTCAGTTTTATAAAATATATTTGGGTGTGTTGATGATGGCAGCCAGATTCCACAAGCAGAAGTGAGGGGCAGGTAATTAGTTCTTCAATGCCAATGTCTTTGATGTGGAAGGCTTGCTCCACGATCTTATTATTCCTGGCACTTGCTGCTCTTGCATTTTTTCTATCTCTTCTCTGCACTGCCTTCTGACCCCATCATCAACACTTCAATTATTTCCTTACTTCTATTCCATGGTAGCTATGTACATACATGTTTGTGTGCATATATATTATCGGTTTCTTGTTTCAAATATGTTTGTGTGCATATATATTATCGGTTTCTTGTTTCAAATATATGTTTGTGTGCATATATATTCTCGGTTTCTTAATTATTTCAAGACGTATCTCTCTATTTGTGTGTTTGTATAGAATCTGACGAGAAACAAGTCGTCTTATATTCCTCGTTAGACATTTCCTTTTTGCTTCATCAGACATTTTGTTGCATAGGTTTTTAGTACCTTGTATCATGTTAGGCAAGTGAGGATGCTTTTGCTGGGAAATTTGTTAAACTTACCAAAACCCACATTGCATCCAAAATCCAAGTGCTATGCAAAAGAAATTAATATATTCTCAAATGTGAATAATTGAATATTTGATGCTGCTGATATACATTATCCTACTCATAAAATTGCACGTTTATTTATTAAAATAAGGCTTTTGTCCTCCCTAGTAAACACTACATATTTCTCTGAAGCTGTTAACTAGTACTCAATTTGGTGTATGCGTTAACAAATTAGATTGAGGCTAGAGGAAATATCTCATTGTCACAGGCAAAGTAAAAAAATAATATTATCATTTTTTGGATTAAAAATACCAAATTAAAACTTTTACAAATTAAAATTCAAAGATCATAAATATTTGCCAGTCAAATCATTAAGAACACTTGTTACCAAAAATAAAAAAGAAAGACCAGTCTCCTCGTGGCTTTCTGGAACATTCGTTATGAATGTTTTAAGAGGTCCCGGGTTCGAAACATGGTAATATATATACACAAAATAAAAAAGAAAGGAAAATACGTGAAAATAAAGCTACATGGAGTAGTTGCTAAGAAATTCGATTCTTGTGTAAAGCAACAAGTCTTGGGAGTGGCCAAAGAAAAAAAGGTGAAGTTCGTTCCTCGGTGGGCGATGTGAAATTGATATTCTTTTTTTTTTTTTTTTGCCAAAGTGATCTTGATATTCATAATTTTGTTAAAAGTCAGTATTATATGGTTGAGGCGTTGGAAAGCCCAGCCTTTAAGGTCGTTAGTTTTGAAGTGTGTATATATTCAAGGAGAGTGAAGACGCATGCATTACCTGATACTCTATAGACAAAGCATTTCGAAGCATTGAAACCACCAAATCTGAATTCAAAATCACAACAATGAACATTGCGGTTGTGAATAGCTCTACGATCACGAATTTTGTGGATGACAAGAACGCTTTTGATGAATTCGTGAGGGAATGGCTTGCGGTGCTTGACGAAGATGGCGATGGAGTGCTTTCGCGGGACGATATTCGCGGGGTTTTCTGCAAGTTATTGCCATTAGGTTACTATCCCCGAGAAAAGGACGAGATCGATGGGATGTGCGGATCTGTATTCGAGAGGTTTGATCAAGATCGAAATGGATCGCTGGATGGAAACGAATTCAAGTCCTTCATGACGGAGATTATGAATGCCCTTGCTCGTGGCATCGGTGGCTCTCCCCTCATTGTCGTTCTTGAACAAGGTAGCTTCCTTTCCAAGGCTGTTCAACACGAATTGGCTACAGATTGATCTCCTTCTTGATCCTGCCTCTCTTTCTATTTCTCCTTTCCCTTTTCTTTTTGTTTTCTTTCCGGCATCTTTATTATTCCGACTTCGAGATTGCACTTGTTATTTCGTTTGTTTTGTTGATCCAGTTACTTCCCATTTTTTTGTTTTATCTTTGGGTTATAGACTATCCCTCATCTTGAGATCTGAACTTTTTAGTTTGAATAATCCAGCGATGGAAATGATGCACCAACAGAAGACGTACAGATAAATCATGGACAAACTGAGAAACTCTTATTAATAGGTCTAGTGTTTGTGATTAAGAAAACGTATAAATCTGCCTTGCAGCTAGCTAGCCCTTAATTTATGGAACAAATTGTCAAATTCGGGGCCAATTTTGAGAGAAATTTCCTCCAATCCACTCCGAATTCTGACTGCAAGTAAGGCTAATTAATTTGTTCTTTTCGGGACGAAATTCCTCCCAGTGATGGTTAGTCCTCTGTTGCAAAATTTTTCATGAAACTGAGTGACTCTTGCCTTGTATTTTAAATGAGCGAACTCTTTGCCCAATTCGGAAATTCCTCGCTGTAATGAGTGACCCTTTTGCCTGTATTTTAATTGAAACCATCGTTCCCTCTTTCTTTTTCTTCTTTTCTTTTCCTCCATTCCCGTTCCAAAATCACGCCATGCATCAGAATTCCCCCCCCCCCCTACAGATCAGAATTTGTTTTGTTTAGAAGAAGAACGCAGGCTGAATTCGCTGGAGCGGGCGGGTTGGTATTGGGCCAAAAAGCCCAATTCTGGACATTTTGGGCCAATTACCAAAGCTGGTGTTAAGCATCATATATCTCTACTTTGTTACTTGGTCCTCGCTTTTCCGGCGACTAGGCAAGGTCTGAAAATAAATGAATAAAAATCGATTGCAGAATTTTTTTAAAAGAAGTAACTTGTGAGTAAAAAGTACAAGAGCATGCAACATGCGATTATGTCCATTTTGTGTTAATTAATTAATGGATAGTGCGCTTTGAATTGTATTGAAAGAGAAGGAATTAATGAGTTATATAAATTAGGGTAGTAAAAATCCTAGTGGATGCGTGTGTGCATGAATGGGAAGGGACATGATTTTCAAATCTGGGCAGCCGCCTTTTACATCTTGGACGGGACCATGCTTCGTCACTTTGTTATTTAGTTGTCTTCAATTTAATATGGTGTGCATAACTTTTAGGCACCTGTCTTTCTTGATGTTTATCGTAACTTTATGCTCCAAACAAGCATTTATATTCTAATCCTTTGGCGCGTGAATAATGCGTTACCAGAAAATGACAACATTATCCAAAAACTAGTTCCTTCAATTTGGTGTTCTCTTTTGACTGATCGTTAGACGCTAGCTGCCCTTTACGTCTAGAAGCTCTCCGCAATCAAAATACGTAAAATTTGGAGCACTATTGGGTCATTGAGGACAATGGATGGCAAGTTCTTGGCCCCAGATTTGTCATCAGTATTTACTTTTTAAGTTTTTATTATTTTTAGCTTTTCATCACTCTAATCACGTACGGTCTTACAACTGTCTCTTGTATTTAACTTCATTTTTTTTCACCCGCAAAGGTTAAATGTGAACATTTTTTGACTTATCTGATCACAACTGGTCATATTTTCCGACCCATTGTGTGTAAATTCCTTTTTTAAAAAACTTATATGCCTCGGAATGTATTTTAGTAGCAGACTTTAAGCTAGCTTTAATTTGTTGGAATATGGATCATCAAGGATTTAGTGACGTCCTCTTATGACATTTCTTTATGTCACAGATAATTTTTTTAAAAAAAAAATATTTAAAATTTATGGCACTTATTATTATAAATGTTATAGCTAGTGTTAATCTTATGTGGCACTTGCCTAAACAAGCGCCATATAAAACCTTTATTTAAAAAAAAAAAAAGATGAGCTATGGCGCTTGCTTAACAAGCGTGATAGTTAGCCTCATTTTTTTAAACAAAAATCAAGAACTTGTATCGCATTTATTTAGTTCAGCACCATACAAGGTGCCACTGTAGCTTGAATATTCAAGGCAACATGGCCTTTAAAGGTGTTTGGTTTCTAAGTGCCTTCAAAGGTACTTTTTATTTTATTTTAATTTTTTTTTTCAATAAGGCAATATGCCTATGCAAGCATCAAAGCTTCCTTAAAGCATTGTATAGCCCTAGTTGGAGTAAGCGTCATATAAGGCTTACTTTTTATCTAAAAATTTGCTCAACCTGCAATATATGATTTTCTTTGCACACCCTCAACTCCCTATTTTTCATAATCTTATCCCAAATCTCCACTCCATTGTTTCTCACTCCTTATCCATTTGTCCCCACTCACTACCTTTCCTTATCATTATTTCCACTCTATCCGCATTCATTCTCTTTGTTTTGAAGTTGCGGCGCCATTGTCTCTACTGCTCCCTCCTATCTTTTACTGCAGTAAGTAAAAGTTTCCTTAATCCCCCATTTTTTGTTATTTATTGTCTCCTCCACGTGCGCATTTTTTTAACATTTGGTCACCACTTTCATTACAGTACAAAGCTTGGTCTCCCACGTATTTTTTTCTTTCTTATCTCAACCTCCTATAAAAGCTCCCTAGCTTGCAAGTCTTTTTTTATATACAGAAGCTAAAGTCTGTACATTTTTTTCTTTTTTTCTTTAAGTTAAAATCTGTTATGAATTTTATATGTGTGTTGTGTTTATTTACTTAAAATTAGTTGTACATTACAATTGTTGTAATTAAATACATTTAGTAGTGATTTGATGAATTAGTTATTTTGTTCGAGTTATTTCATTTTTATTCTGGTTTGGTTTTGTTCATTTTGCTGTAGATTTTGATTGTAAATTAAATATAGAGAGTTTCACTAGAAAAAAATAATTACAAAAAATTGTTTAAAAAAAAGACTTCCTATGGCGTTTATCCAGAGAAGGGTCATATTATTTTTTGGGGAAACCTCATAGGAAACTATTTTAAAAAAAATATATAAAAGAAATAAGCTATGATGTTTCCATTAATTGAAGAAACGTCATGACTTTCTTTTATGGCGTTTCTGAAACATTATAGTATTTTAAAAAATAAACGTCACTTAATATATATTTTTTTGTAATGTTGACCAATGAATAAATGTTAATTAGGGAATAATTATAATGGAATGAATATGTGCATGGGTCACAATATAAGACAGGCGGTTATAACTGATAACTGTAATGATTCAAGGTTTCTATATTTTATAGAGATGTTGATGAATATGTATATATAAGTGCTGGGTGATTGGTAGAGGGTCGCTTTCCCAAGTTTAATTGATATGGGAAATAATTGAGGGGCACTACGAGGAAGGAGTAGGAAAAGAGTGTCGCAAGAGCAGTCCACGTCAGTCGTGGGAAAGCCAGAAGGCATCCAAGGGATGGCTGGATGGAGATCCTTTTTCCTACTCAGGGTCAGCTATTCAACAAGTAGGTTACGTAGAAAACGGGTACATAGGCTCAGTTCCCCGTCAACGGCCGCCATGCCAATCAAATTAATTTATTCTTAATTATCTAATTTAATTAGATTAAAAAAATTAGTTGAGTTGGTTGATATGATATATATTTTTTAAAATATTTCAGCTATCTTCCTTATTTATTCTCCTTTTTTATTATTGTTGGGAGTATTAATAAAAATAAATTAATAAAATTAATAAATATAAAAATTTTATCTTATATTTAAAATTAAAATCAACTCTTCATATATTTTATTATATTAGATGATGGGAGCAGTTATTTGAAAAGAAGTAAAGGGCGAGGACGTACGGGGCGATCCTTATCGTTTGCTGAAATATTATAAAAATATGAAAAAGAAGGACATTGAAAAGGTAGCCAGTCATGCATTTATATATATATATATATAATATAAAAAAGAGGACAGCGCAGGATCCACAGCTGCTAGCTAGTGGGCGTCCCTGTCGCTGTCTTTGTGATGGAAGGGAGTCTGCTTCCCATGCCTTGAAAGTGATGAGAAGTGCCGAGACGAACATAACCACCAATTAATATATTGTTGGGTCATGCATGGTGGGGACCCACTGCCCTTCATTTGCTGATTTGTAAATTAAATCTTCTTTAGCAACGTAATCATCACTTAGTGCTTGTTTGTTATCATTTTTATCAATCGGGTTTATTATATAAGTCTGATTTATATAAATCGAGATAAATTTCTTTCACATATTTATCTCGTAGACCGTGAAATCACCTCGTAGACCGTAAAAGCTACCTCGTAGACCGTAAAAGTTACTTCGTATTCCGTGAATTACAATTCATAAGCACTTATGAAATTTTCAACCGCTATTCTAAACAAACTCTTAACGATATTTGATTGAGTTTATATTTATACATAAGCTTGATTCATATAAATTAAGATAAAATTTTTTTATATATTTACCTCATAGACTATAAAAATTATCTCATATATCATAACACTACATGTGTCCTTTTGGCAGCAGGAGTAACTGCACCCTAACATCCCAACACTACATGTGTCCTTTTGCCCTCCTCCATCACTTCTGACTTGTCCCTTCTCAATTCCTTACTTTCTTGGCCTGCAGGAAGAGAAATGTGTGTGAACTACTTCGTTCACATTTTGGGTTTTAATTTATGAACATACAATTGAATGCTGTGTTATCGGGAGGAATTAGTGCAACTCATACAAATACAATTTATGCAAGGGGACCAATGGGTTTGGATTTGAATCCATATGATCTTAGGAGGAAGAAATATAGGAAGGGTAGGGTAGGCTATCATACGTCAATGTCGTTTGGTGCATCCACTATTATTATAAGTAATAGCTTTTACTATTTCATAAAACTTCTTTTTTTAAAAAAAAAAAGTAAGTAAAAAGAAAATACAGTAGTATTTTTATAATATAGGGGAGACTTGGAGTTTTACGAGTCTCAAAAAAGGCTAAAGACACTTAAAGTCCCCATAATGAAAATGGACTCCTAAAGGGATCTTTAGGCACCTTTCTTCTATTTGAGATAACTAAAGGGTATTTTTAGTTGTCCCTTTTTTCAAGAGACGGTTAAAGAAATCCTTTTGACATTTCAAGTTTGAATTTGGGATGGCTAAAGGTGTCCCTTTATATGTCAAACAAGTGCTTGACCATTGCACTCCTCCTAACTAGAGCCCCCTTCAAGCTCCCCCTCCCTTTTAGCTTCTTCATTCAAACTATAGCTCCCGACCGCCCCTCAGTTTTTTCTTTTGAGCGTTGCAGGTCATCTCCTCTACTCCGTCTTCACCGTCGCAGTGGTATCCTCCTCACCGTCACAAGTCCTCTCATCCTCCTCACAGTTGCAAGTCTTCTCCTCCTCTCTCTATCTTCATCGTCGCAACCCAGCTACAACTCCCGACCCCCTCAGCTTTTCTTTTCACCGTCGCAAGTCCTCTCCTCCCCTTCGTCTTCATCATCGCAACTCATCGTCGCAAGTCGTCTCCTCATCTCCGTCTTCACCGTTGCAAGGAATGTACTTCTCTCAGTTTATTTATAATTATAAATAGGGCCTGCGATAGTAGTAATGTGATATGCATATTTTTGTTGTTGTTGGTGTGTTTAGTTTCTTCATGTATGAGAAAACTGGCATTAAAAATGATACTGCCTCCGGTCATTAATATTTGATATTTAATTATGATTAGGGAAAATAATTTTTTTAGTTTAATTGCAAAAGATTAGAAATAAAAACAAAATAAACTACACTCCCTCCTTCTTCCATCTTCCTCTCAACAATAAAGCAAATTCCATGAGCAATAATAGTGGAGATCAATATCTTAAGCAACTGACCAAGTTTTTTCACAAGATTTCCAAACCCATCATTACAAATAAAAACTCACTTTTGCTAATTAGGTAAGCTTTATCTATATTTTTCTTTTTCACTCGTGACTCTATTGAAAACAAAAGGGGATAAAACCCATCTCCCTGTTTGTCAGTAAGTGCTAATCAATAGTTGAAACTTTTATCCGAGGGAATATAGGGAATTGGAGTCTGTGTATTATTTATCCTCACATCAACACTGTTCATAGGTCTGATTCCTTGGGTAAAAATCCAGACAAGGAAACAAAATATGTCTTCAACATGTAAATTATTTTGTTTCTATTTCATTAATTCTCGACTTGAATGAATTATTATAGTTTCTGTAGTCTTACATTTTTAATGATAGTGCGACCAGACATATATGCGAGGGTAAAACTATTAGAAACCTGAAGTGATTTTATCTAAAAGTATGTGGTTTCAATTCAAGTTCTTTCATTGAAGGTTGTTTTAGATATGACTTTATTGATTTTAATCAATTGCTTTTAATTTATAATGTCCTCAACAACCAGGGGCCACTGAATACGGCTACTACGTTATTCTTTACATGTATAACATCATTCAGAGCGAAGTTACAAGTGATTTTCAGCAGGTAATTCAATTGTATTAATTCTTTCAAATGATTTTGAGTATTGTAATTGAATTGCTAATTAATTATTTCACTTCATTGATTTTATCTAAGTTTATTTTATAATTTACAGATTTTTTAAGATAAAGCTGCTTACTTACATGAAAACATTAATTTGATCAGAGACTTTTTGGCTGGGTAGTTTCTTCAACACGTAGATCAATAAAACTGAATTTTTATATTAGTTATTATAGTTGCGTAGTCGACAACATTTTTGACACTTTGTGGTGGTTCTTATACATAGTATATGGTTGTAGGAGTTAGTTAGCTAGTGCTGGATATTTTCTTACCATCTGTAAGGAGATTATGGTTTATTCTTCGATCATATTTCTGTGACTTTGAATAGCTGGATAGGGAAAATATAAACAATTTTTTTTAAAAAAAATTACTTTTTACATCCATAAACAGAAGGGACGTCTAAAGACACTTTAGGTGTCCCTTTAACAAAAAGGGATGCCTATGCCTAAAGTCTTTTTTTAATGAACGTTGTTTCTTTTATTTATTATGTCGCTTGTATAGACGTTCCTTTATAAAATGACGTTAAAATCCTTAAAAACAAACATTTAAAATGCTTTCTATAGTAGTGATCCAGCATATGTTCATTGTTTTTATGTTGGCTTTTTGTGAACCATATGAACGCATAGTACGTAATTCCCTTCATTCATTCGCTAACGGCTGACCATTATTGATCCATCTTTAAAAGTATGGCGTTTCACGGAGTCAACCCCCTACGGGCACAGCTCACAGCATCTTCAACACATCGTCCCTGTTTTATATCACAACTATAACGTCCCACCAAACTAAATGTATATACATGCATGTTTCCCATTCCCCATATGCAATTTTATAACCAAAAGTTATTTTTTAGGAATAAATTTTGAAAAAGACAAAAATACTAATAAATAATTTAAAAAAGAGAAAATTCACCATAACTATTAAATTTTACCAAATTTCATTAGCCATTTTCTTCTCTTATAATTTAACAGACGTTTGGTTAAATTTAACAATTTTTTTGAGCTTATACTCTTAAATTATTTATTGGTGTTCCAAAACTTATTTGTGCTACACGTTCCTAAAAAAACTTTGTTAGTAAAATTACACTTTAACTCGTTCATCACTACTTATTTATTTTTTTGGGAAAAAGATAGGGAAAAAAACTTTGAAATTGCAAAATCTTCAATTAGATTTGTTATCAAGAATTAATAAAGAAATAACAAAACTTGATAAATAATTCTCAACTCGTATTTTGAGAAATACCTAATTTAAAATTTTATAATTTCAAAATTCTTTTTCAATTTTTTCCAACGTTTAAACACCCGAACAAACACATCATGTTTAGTTGGCATATTAATATTCGATTCGCGGATTTCTTACCATAATTGAGAGAAAAGCCCTTTCCCACATACTCCCTCCCTGGGAGTCCATCAATTATTTGATAGAGATGCAAATAGGACCCAGGAATTAATATGTAATGACATAACTGCCCTTATTCTTTTCTTAAAATCCCCCCTACCAACAAGAAGTCCGAACTTGATGCGCGTCCGTTTGAATATTCTGGTTGGATTGAATTGAATTTTTTTTTTCAGTCATTCAATATTTCAATCACACGCGTCTGCGAATGGTCTTATTTTGACGGGTCCAACAAATTAGAATTATAAATATTATTTTAATAATTTAGAGAGAATCTTATTTAAATCTAGTTAAAATATTAAAAATATAAATTTAGGCCTACATTTTTAATAAATTGTTAGTTAAACCAAGATGCCTAATTAAGTGTTTTTGGATGTTGGTAAAAGAAGAGAACGCCCCTCTGTGATCTGTTTATTTGTTTTCAAGGAAGGTTGTTTACTGTCAGAAAACATGTTCAGTTCACTAACCCGATGCCCAGCCAAGTTAGATACATGCTTGGACAATTTTATAATGGAAAGTTGTCTTGATACATTACTCATCAGTTTAATATCAAAGAATTGTCAGGCTTGATTAATTATTTGAAAATGAACAAAAACAAAAACATAAAACAAACAAATATCAAAGAGTTGTCTGCACCATATTTGATTATCCACACACATCGACTTCACCTTCTCTGCATCATTTATTATTATAGAAGACACTTTTAATGTCCGTTTATATATCTTTTAGACGATTATTTTTAGGGGGACAAATATATGAGTGTCGTTAAAAGTTCAAAAATAAATGACTGTTCTAAAACAGTCGTGGTAATAAACTTACAACGACGGTTTTTAAAAAATAGTCGTTGTAAGTATAGACAATACAACGACTGTTTTTTGAAAACAGTGGTTGTATCATTAACATACAACGACTCTTTTCCTAAAAAAAGTCGTTGTAATTATTTTTTTAAAAAAATATTATTCAACTTTTGTCCCCTTAGCCACTGAAAAACCACTAATTCTCAAACAATCATATTTTGAGTTGTGAAAGTTCAATCACCATATTAAATTTTGAAATAAATATCAAATCTCTGCTTATAATTACTTACAAGTGATTCATGAAGTTCATGTACAAGGCATAAAAGGAGGACTATGTTTCATTAACCAGGGAAGGAAAAACGTATCAATGAACTTTCATCAAAGTAATAAAGCTAAACTTACAGGGTCACATATATAATAACTATTGAATAAAGAGCGCTTAGAATATCATAAAACAGCCAAAAAATTGAAAATTTCTCTTTCTCCATCTGGCCTCTAGTGTTGAAATGAAATAAGAGATAATAGCACATCCACGCATCTCTCTTTCTCCATATCGAGTAAAAGATTATGCCTGTTTTTCTCTATGATAAACAGAGCCAGGGAAAATTATGAGCAAAAAGATGAAAAATTTATTTAGCTTAATGAAGACTAATAAAGGAAAAATGGAAAAGACAAAAGGCTTGCTGAAAAAAAATGAAAGCTTTTCAAGAATTTTGGGTATATTACCAGAAACCGAAGGGTGGAATTGACGACGGTGGCTGGTGAAGTGAAATGACACGCAACTAGGAGAGAAGATACGATTGGGATTGTGAGCTAGGAATATTAATATATAAGTTTCAACGATTGTTTTTCAAAACAGTAGTTGAAATTGTAACACCCCAAACCAAATAACAAATCGTCAATAAGGATATTCAACATCTAAATCATCAAAATACAAAATGAGGTGAAATAAAACCCACATCACAGTGTTAAATCAAGTTCTCGAAATATTTCAATAAAACAAAATAAAATGCGGAAGTTCAGGGTCATGACAAATAACAACAATATAACATATGCTTTAGGAGCACAAAAGATCCTTCAAGGCTCACTCCATAGGTGTCTTCCCTTGCTTCCTACTAGAACAATTACCTGAAAAAATGTTAATGTAAGGGATGAAATTCCACATCTCAGCAATTACTGAAAGTTTATACCATACACAAGTAAACCATATATGATAAAAAGAAAGAAATAAAGAAGGAGTTGATTATGTATATATTTATATGTACCATAATCCTCATACAAGACTTATTACTAATTTAATTATCATCTTGTCAATATGTATTTCCATCACAACAAGTAATATATAATTATGCAATATGCAATCTTCCTTACATCACTGTCCATCCTTATTCCGCTGACTGGAATCATAGGCTAACACATAGTCCAATAGAAACTCATCTATTTGACTGGATTCCAACAGAAACTCATCCATTTGACTAGATTGTCCCAAGCTCACCAGTTCTTAAGATGCACTCGGCCAAAGATGTAGAGCTCAAGTCTGGACTATGCCTCCCCCTCCTTAAAAGAATACAACTAAGAAGGTGTCACATGTCTCACAGCTCCGACGCAATCTCGCCCAAAGGAAAAACATAGAAGAAAGGGCCCTGACAAGTGTCATACACTGTGCACCGAGTGATGACATACCACGTGGTAAGAGATCTCAACATATAGATTCCTCATCACTCCAACCCACCATAAATGCAACCGTCATGACAGTTATATTTAATCATCAATAAATATAAATAAAAGACAAGGCATAATAAATCATGCTTCCATTCATATTAAATATTATCAATATTCAAATATGCCTAAAAATACCAATAATCCAGCAATACATTAATTAGAATTAAATTATTAATTATGTGAATAAAAATAAGTTATAAAAAAATTTCATTGTAACATTATTTACTTGAGAATTTACAATATATACACATATAACTATGATTCATTCCATTTTTAATAAAAATAGTTATTCACAATCATATACAATTTACAAGCATATGAAAAAATATTCAGAGTTACATGTTACTCTTTAGCTTACAAATAATCACATAAGAGTAACTCTCAAGCTTTCAATGAGAGTCTACAAGAACATAATATAAATAACCATATATATATATAACTCAAAACTACTCTAAAATTACCCTTTAAATCTTATAACTATCCTATAACATTTACTATACGTCAGTTGTCTTGTTAAAAAACAAAAATTACTATATACATGTATAAGAAAAAGGACAAGATTGGGATGTGAAGAGTAGGAAAAGAACACACACACACACATATATTTGTATATAAACCCACGCATGACAATAAGGGAATTGGTAAGATACTATGATAGTTTTATTGATCTTTAAAGCTTCACGACACAAGCACAGTAGCAGAGTAACCAATGTGGGGTCATGGAGTAATATGGTAAAATATTAGCATGTTTGGATAGCCTTCATAAGTGTTTTTTAATCGTGATTTATGGAATATGAGGTAGTTTTTACAGTCTAAGAGGTAACTTTACGGTCTACGAAGTAAATATGTGGAGGGGGTTTATCTCGATTTAAGTAAATCAGGCTTATATATAAGCCCGATTGAACCAAATAAGCATATATATATATATATATATATATATATATATATATATATACACACACACACATACCCACTGACAAATATATGGATAGGAGAGGAAATAAAAATAATATAAATAGATAAATTGGCAACTGTAAAGCATAATGACGGAGGGGTTGAGTACAATAAAATATACACACATGTTATAATATTGAAATTTTGAGGTAGAGAATAGAGAGAGACACGAAGGTCAAGAATAGATAAAATAAATGTGAGATGGTTTAAGAAATATGGGAGAGATTCATATATTTTCTATATAGGAAGAAAAAAAAGAGTTCAAAATAAATATTATATATATATATAATATAATATAACACATAAATAAATTTATTGATTTTCTAATTGTTTTTAAAACTTTAAGAGGTCGTGGCAAATTATATATATATATATATAAACACCTAAAAGTCCAAAGGATAAAAGGGGGTTTAAGAAATATGGAAGAACTATGTAGATTAGGTGGCAGATGGGGTAAGGAATAACTTTCGATACATGTGTTTTAGTATACCTAAGAGAAAGAAAAAAATCCGAACAGTGGGTAGTGAGGAAATCAATGAATAAACTGAAAATGTATCAACAATATCATCACAAACATGCACACCCTCCGATGAGCAAGTGGCAAAGGAAAGATTAAAAGAAGTCAAGATATGATACAACGGTAAATAGTAAAGAAATGAAGAAAAAGGTAAGGAAGGTGAAAAACATGACAAGAAAGGTATGCAATAAAAAAATAAACAAGAGATGTCTAGTAAGAGAAAAAAAACACAGAAGAGAATAAGAGTACTTACCTAAAAAGGTAGGGGTGCGGCGCTGAGGGAACATGCGGGGTGAGATGAAGATAGTCTTATATAAAAATAGTTATAGGGTTTATACCAATAATGTATTTGACATCATTTTTTTTATATTATTCATTCCAAAATCATATTTATCTACAGATCCATACTCATATATTTAGAATAATTATTTTAAGGATGCATTTCATTTGTATTATTATTATTTTATATAAAAAATATACATTTATAACTTGATATTTCTTTTAAAATATTAATTTATTACTTACTTTTTGAATATATAAATCTAAACCACAACTATTTTTTTTTTGTGCTAACAAAGTAAGGATGTTACAGAAAGTCAAGCCAAAATTTCAAAAATGCCTTTGACCAATTTTTAACTTTTGTTTTTTTTAAAAGATGGATGTTAATTAGTGACATTAAAAATAGTGATTTCCACTTCTATTGCCTCTAAAATCCTCTTGACCTGCCTCTTTTGTTTCCCTTCCAAGTTCACCCTCACATTTTCTATCTGTAATTGAATCCCAACAAAATTAGGATCATAAACTCAAAAGACCCAAATTGGATTGAGAAACTAACATATAGGAGTAGGACAAATTGAGATGGGAAAGAACCTAAAGAAGTAATAACTATGTGGTTGAACACTCACACGATGGGAAATAAGATGGTCTATATCGAGTTGTTGCTTGTAGATCTGGTGCAAAATAATGTCTTGGCTGAGGAACGAAAAAGAGACACAGTTGTAAGATGATATAATTAATTTGAGCAGAAAGCAAAGAGAGAGAAACGAAAGAAGGAAACTAATGTAGGAAACGAACCGATTACCTAAAAGTTGTAAGGATAATTGATTGAGATAGTAATAAGCCTAAACAACCATGATATCAAGTTTTAGTGATTTGGGGGGGGGGGGACGTCACCATATGTGTAACTCTAAATTATAAGGTACTCTGATCTTTTAATAACATTAAAAAAATCTCAATTAGGCCTAATTAAGAATTTATTAAAAGTGTAAGCCTAAATTTAAGTTTTGATATTTTAACTGGATTTAATTGGGATTTTTCATATAATTTATCGTAGATGATTTAATATGCAAAATTCATAAAATTTAAGTAAATAATTTAATATAATGACATTCTCATTTTTTTTCATATGGAGGTCAAAATTCATTAAAAATAAAACTATTACATGAAAAAAAAATAAAACAACGTGCGTGGACAATGATTGTAAACAACTTACAGCTTACAAACTACAAAAGAAGGATAAAAATAAAAACAGGCACATAGACATAAATAAAAAAAGCTAAAACAGTCCAAGATTGAGTTTTAAAAAGAGTTTTTCAGTAAATTGATGTAAAACTTCTTTCATATATTTATCTAGCACACCATAAAATAATTTTAAAAAAATTAACTCAAACACAGATGCATAATTAAATTGAGTCTTACATGGACGATGATAATAAAATATGCGTAAGCTAACAATGTAGGATGAACTGGAAAGAGAGACATCAACGAATTCAATGACATCCTCATTTACTTTTACGTACAGCTAATAAAATGACACTTTCTACAAAAAAAAATATATATTCCCACGGGCCATATCAACAATGTCAAGGTAGATAGATAATATAAATGTTATCAAATTCGGATCGGTCACTGAATCAGTTGGGATATTGAATTAAGGGTCAGTAGGTCAGATCGAAGTTAAATCAAAACTAAATCAGAATCAAACTGGTGAGAAATTAAAAATTTTAGATTTATTAATATGAAATTTTAAAAAATAAAATAAAAAACAAATCAATTTTTATTTTAAAAATTAAAAAAATTGATCCGGACCAGAGCGGTTCACCGGTTTCTGGTCCGATCCGGGTCTAATAACCTTAGATAATATACATGTGTGTGTGGAATTTAATAATTTTAAAAATATTAATAATAACAATAATAACATTCGTCATGATTATTAATCAGTGATAATCATGCTTTTTCGTTATTATTATATTTATATTTTTGACATTGCCATCGTGCGTCTGTTTTAATACTCAATTCAATTTTGAAAGCACAAGAGCACGGGTTTTTAAATTAAAGAACAATATCGTAGTATTACTTTGTTTAATCACAGATGGGAATTGAAAGAAAAATCCAAGCTTTCTAATCACGTGGCATTAGGCGTGTCTACATCTTTTGTCCAACGAAGGTTAAGTAACTGATTTCATTGACGCTCAAATTGCAAATTGTTCTTTTTCCAAGTTACATCATTCAAGTAATTAACTTGTAAGTACACAAAATGAATTGAAATATATCAGAATCCAGGTTATTTAATTTTGCACATGTCAATTAATATTTTCCCCTGCACATTTTATAAATTTGTTCGTGCTGAGATAAAATTTGGAGGTATCATTGAAAATAAAACATGAAATTTGGACAATAATGCTTACCTCTTTTTTTTTTTCCTTCTTATCTGTCGTTCATTTAAATTATAATTATATGGTTTGAATTTTATTTTTCAATTGAGACAATTCAAAGTTGTTTTTTATTTTTAAATTCAAAATCATTAATTTGGAAAATATCAATTAATAATATTTTTTAATTTACATTCTACTCATGTGATTACAAAATTAAAATATATATATTAAGAATAAAATGAACTACAGTCTTTAGTCTTAACCTTCCAATATTAATTTGAAAAATACTCATCAAAAGATTAACATTTCATGCTCATATATACAAGACCGTCCTGAAATCTATGCACGTGAAATTAGATAGTTTTTTAAGCCCAGAAGTGAAAGAAAGTAGACGTTAATAAAGAATCAGGGGGAAAACTGTTTTTTGGGGAATCTCCGGTTTTCTTACATAAAGCCATATTATTAAAAGTAAAACAATTTTATTTTCTATTTTGTTTTTCACCAACTATACAACAATTTACTCTGGATCACGACTAAATGACAAAACAATATTCACGCGACGTCGATCCCTTCATACTACAAACAGAACACGTATTGTGATCGGTGCGCAATTTTTTTTTTTAAATTATTGTAACTGAGATTTTTTTATTTATTTTATTCTCAATCCCATGCTTGCATATCAATTTACGTTATTTCATCTATGGGAACGTGTGTGCTGTTTATGTTACCCTTAAATATAAAAAAGCATTCTAGAAATAGGAAGATGTGAATAAATCATTAAATTTGATTAAAAATGGGGTTAAGGGGTAAAAATGCCCACGTACTTTTCTCAATTGAGTACCCAACATCAAATATTTTTCTGTGTGCAAAAGTGCCTATGAATTTTTTAAAATAGGGTAAAAATGCACATAACGTTAATGAGTACTAACGTTCGTTATGTGGGACCCGCAACATTATTTTTTAAGGTGCAAAATTACCCTTGAATTTTTTGTGTGCAAAAATGCCTATAAAGTTATCAAAATAGGACAAAAATGCTCACACCGTTAAGTGGTACAAACTTCTGTTGTGTAGGATTAATATTATTGTTTTTAATGATTATGTATTTTTTTAAAAAAAAAACTCTCCACGCTCTTTCTCTCTTCGCCACCCGTCTTCCTCTAATCTCTCGTGAGACCCTATACTGACAGTTCACTCTTTGTTGCTTTCAATCTCCTCATAGAGCGTCATCTCTCTTTACCTCACGCTTCTTTGCCAACTTAGACCTAGTCCTCTAAGGAATAATCATGCTTATTCATTTAGTCAAACCAATAGAGCATAAAAAAAAATAAGCCCCAAAGTCATGGACTGCAAATCAATCACCCATCAGTATCCCGTCACCTGTCACTAATATCTTTAAGAGTTTGATTATTTGAATTCAAATGAAAAAAAATTATTGCATAGTGTTATGAGTTCCACGTCAGAAAATCTCACAAGTAGAGTGTGGTTTATAAGTTTGAAGAGCTTTCCCTTCCAATAGGATAATCTTTTGAAATAGGCTTTCCCTTAGGCTTGTGATCATCATATTGATGCTTTCATTGAATACACACTAGAAACCTAAAATTTGGTGGAGAGTTTGAGAGCATCGAAGTGTGAATCATTAAAGTCATTAAGTGCTTTGGAGATTTTTTTCTTAAAATTAAATAATCATTAAAAATAATAATGTGGATCCTACAAAATAGAAATTCATGGGTATTTTTACACCCAAAAATAAAATTAATAGGTATTTTTGTATCTTAAAAAAATAATATTATAGGTCCCACATAACGAACATTAATACTCATTAACGGTATATGCATTTTTATCATATTTTAAAAAGTTCACGAACACTTTTGCATATAAAAAAAACATTTGATATTAGATACCCATTTGATAAAAGTACGTGGACTTTTTTTATCTCTTAACCCTATATTTAAAAAATTATCAAACCTTGAAATAAAAAATGTAATTAATAGGCATAAGTGCAGGCTAATGTTGCAGGTCGGACATATAGGTCCTGTGCTTGTTCGCTGAATTTGGTTTTATAGGCCTCCCTCTGATGCTCTGGCGGAGCAAGGCTCCTCATCTTTCTCCATTTGTCCTCCGCATGGCTCCTCTGTTTCTTTACCCCTCTCCTCTGCTTCTCTCGTCAATTATTTGATTACCTTTCTTCGATTCTCTCTTTATTTTATTTTTAAGGTTACTTAAAAGAATTGTTCTTTTATTAGAAATTTATTTATTATATGAGATATGGAGAAAAAATTTTTTATATAAGAAAGATATATTAAATATAAGAAATATTTTTTGAACATAAAAAAAAACTTTTACACATAAAAATATTATTTAAATTTAAAAGTTTCATTTAATAAAATATTTTTTAACAAATTTTTTCTTAAAATTATTGGTTTTTTTTTTCTGGTGCAAATAAACGTTATTCTTCTCTCTCCCTCCCTCCCCCTCTTCTTCCCAGTTTTGGCCTCTGTTCCTGTGTCAGATTCACAAAGGCAGAATCCATAACCAGATTGGAGAATGAATGGTGTCGCTCACCTTGAACCGGATTACTCTTCTGAGTTCGTCGAAGTTGATCCTACTGGCAGATACGGCAGAGTATACCGCTCTTCCTCTTCCTCTCTTTCTCCCTTGCCTCCCTCAGCTGGATGATACTGTTTTCTTTGTTTGTTGCAGTACAATGAAATCCTCGGCAAAGGAGCTTCAAAGACAGTGTATGAATCTATACCCACTTCGGAATCCGCATCTGACTGTTATTTTAATTTCAAGTCTTTTGAAAGTGATCGAGTTGATTATTTTCTGGAGATTCCCTCCGAATTTGAGCTGTTTCGTGATTTTCTAGTTTGTAGAAATGGTAATTTGATAGATTTTTCAGTGATTTTGCGGCTTGGATCCTCAATTAATACAGATATAGAGCATTTGATGAGTATCAAGGGATTGAAGTTGCTTGGAACCAAGTCAAGCTCTATGATTTCCTGCAAAGCCCTGAAGACCTTGAGAGGCTTTACTGTGAAATTCATCTTCTCAAAACACTGAAACACAAAAACATTATGAAATTTTACACTTCTTGGGTTGACACTGCCAACAGAAATATCAACTTCGTCACCGAAATGTTTACTTCCGGTACTCTCAGACAGTAAGTTCTTTGAATCTCCATCCATTTTCTTCCCTCTACATTACTTCCTTCTACTTCATTTTTTATGTGATTTTGAGATCTCTTATTTCTTTCAACGACGGAATAGGTATAGGCTAAAGCACAAGAGAGTAAACATCAGAGCTGTGAAGCATTGGTGCAGACAGATATTGAAAGGACTTCTGTATCTTCATAGCCTCGACCCACCTGTGATCCACAGAGATCTCAAATGCGATAACATTTTTATAAATGGGAACCAAGGCGAAGTAAAGATCGGGGATCTTGGCCTGGCAGCAATTCTCAAAAAATCACATGCTGCTCATTGTGTCGGTCTGTCTATCTTATGTTAAGTGTATATCACAACTAGAGGGTATCAAAAAACAATTTGAAACTGGTTATAGTTAGTTAATTTCTGATTTGTGAAATCAATTGTAGCGTGGCCATTGCTTTAAATATAAAAGGGAGGGTTGACTGAAGCAAGGATGAGCGATTATAGATTGAGTCTAATTTTTTACTGTTTATTTTTCACAGGAACGCCTGAGTTTATGGCCCCAGAAGTATATGAAGAGGCATATAATGAATTAGTTGACATATATTCCTTTGGAATGTGCATATTAGAGATGGTGACATTTGAATATCCTTATAGTGAATGCACTCATCCAGCTCAAATATACAAGAAAGTTATATCTGTAAGAGGTTCTCTTTCTAAGTGAAATGAGTTTTGTTTCTTAGGGTTGGCTTTAGTTCATTGACATCTTATATCTCCAGGGGAAAAAGCCAGATGCTTTGTATAAAGTTAAAGATCCAGAAGTGCGACAATTTGTTGAGAAATGCCTGGCAACAGTGTCTTTAAGGCTCTCGGCAAGGGAGCTTCTTGATGACCCGTTTCTCCAAATTGATGATAACTTTTATAATTTGACACTAGTAGACAGTGGAGAATTTGATGATTTGGGTCCTTTTGTCCGGCATCCATTCTTAGATCTTAGCCGAAGTTATAGCAACTTAAGTAGTGAATACTCAAATTATTATGGTTATGACGCTCCAGGATACTGGTACTCTCATCCAGTTGACACTGAACCAAGTGGAATTGAACTTTTTGAGCACCGTGATGATGATCCATCCGAAGATGTTGACATAAGCATCAAAGGCAAGAGGAAAGATGGTGGCATCTTTTTGAGACTAAGAATTGCGGATAGAGAAGGTTGAAATATCAGTTGTCATTTTGTTTCCATATAATACACTCCTGCTGCATGTTTCATTACTCAATTTAAACTCAGTTGCCAGACTTTCCTGTATTTCAGGTCGTATCCGAAACATTCATTTCCCGTTTGACGTAGAGATGGACACAGCATTAAGTGTGGCGACTGAAATGGTTGCAGAACTTGATATTACTGATCAAGATGTGACCAGAATAGCAGATATGATAGATGGGGAAATTTCTTCCTTGGTACCTGAATGGAGGCTAGGACCAGGGATTGAAGAAACTCCTCGAAGCGCAAATCAAAAGCTCTGTGACAATTGTGCATTAAATCATACATCAAGCGGCTCCTTTCTGGACTTTCGTCCACATTATGCAGGTGCCAAGGACTCGCAACTTCTTCCACGCTGTAGGCATGGATGTGCTTCAATGCATGGGCGATTTGAGGAGATTATGTTCCAATCTGAGTATGAAGAAGATCATGTTAGGGAGGATGCTGCAAACACATTGAAGTATCAGGAGTTGTGGAAACAACAAGAGAGTTGTGAGATCACTCCTGTAGATTCTGAACATAGCCATTCTGATGAACAACATGAACCAGTAGACAAGCAAGCACCAGCAGAAGACAAGGAACAGGGTGCTAGGGAAAATAAAGTTGTACCCAACTCAAGGAATTGCCTATCAAATCTATCAGAATTCCATTACTTATCCACAATTCGCTCACTTTATGTTGACCTTGAGGGCAAGCGTGGGAAAGATATCCAACAGGAGCTTAGATGGCTCAGAGCAACGTATCAAATCGAGTTAAGGGAACTTAGAGATCGACAATTTGGGATGACAACAAGTAACAGACAGCACAACAAAGAATACGGCGTCATGTCATTGCCCCTTTCACCGAGAGACACATCAAACAGAGGCAATAACCATGGGATTCACTTAAAATCCTTCACTAACAGTTGGAGTTGTGGTTCTAGTTGCCATTCTCTTGTCGATACGAGCCGCCCCAATTCGGACCGAAGGGCCCGAGCTTGTGAGGCGATGGTTTTCACTGGTGAAGAAGGTGTGGTTAGTACAAAGAGTTTGTGTGCAGGAACATTGCTTCCTCCCTCTCTACGCAGGACAGTTTCCCTCCCAGTCGATGCTGTTGACATGTAAACATACTAGGTTCTTTCATAGATTTTATATACCCTTACCTGGACTCTTTTTTTTCCTCCCTAAGATAAGATAGAATAAGGCTAAAGAATAAATTTAGTCTTTTATATTTACTTTAAGCCTCAAGTTTAATTTAATTCGTTCCCTTAAATTTATAAAATATACTTTTAGTCCCTCAATTCTAACACTTTAAGTTTCATCTAAATGCTGACTGTGTAATTAAATAAAATATATTTAAATTTAAAAAATATATATAAACAATTATTGTATGTACCAACTAACCAATTAAAAATATTAATAATTTAATAACTATAACAATCACTCTATTGTCTTTCCACCAATATATACTCCTCACTCTCCTTGTTAACAGCTTCTCCGCTCCAATGTTCCTTCCTTTCTTCTTACTCTTCTCCTGGCAGTTGGCAATCTTTCCACCTCTAATCCATTATTCTTCTCGTAGACGATTCTTGAAGAAAATATGCGATAATTTGTTATTCTCCAGTAAGATTCTTGAAACCACATAGAAATGCAGGAGTGAGAAAAAGCAAGAGTTCCCCGCTCGTATCCATTAGAGCAACCTCACTAGAGAAGCAATTAGAAATAAAAAAAAAACTGCTTTTCATGACTACAGTGAATTATTGTCGAACTCTCTTTGTTCTATGGATTTGGTTTGCTCCGATACAGTGAACGAGTTCAAAGAGGTAGAGTCGAACATCAAGGCAGATGTTGGAAGACCAAACCTGATAGATTATTTTCCTTTTTTAAATATGGTGGACCCACTGAACATCCAAAGGTATGTGAATGTTCATTTGGAGAAGGTGTTGAAAATAACTCATGACTTGGTCAATCAGAAAATACAGAAGAGACAAGATAAATTGGAGCGGAGAAGCCATTAATTAACAGAAGAGAGTGAGAAGTGTATATTGGTGGGAAGAAGATAGGGTGATTATTCTGGTTGTTAAATTATTGATATTTTTAATTGGTCAGTTGGAATATACAATACTATTTTTATATATATTTTAAATTTAGGCACACTTTATTTAATTGCATAATCAGCATTTTCTCTTAGATAAAACTAATGGTGTTAGGGTTAAAGGATTAAAAATATACTTTACAAATTTAAAGGATTAAATTAAATCTTAAAATAAATATAAAAAACTAAATGTATACTTTAGGAGATAAAATAATTTAGAAACAACCAACCCTATGAAGAGATCCAGCAATAGTGATTGACATGTCATAAACGAGGCTTATGTAAGATTTACATTGAATCAAGTATATGGTTGCCAGCCTTTTGCTCATCTAAAAGTTTTCTTATTATTTTATTATTAATGGTCTACAAAATGACCCAGCCAATTATTTCTTCTTTTTCCCTTTAGGTTTGTGTCTACACACACATGCTAGGATTTACCATGTATTGGCCTATCTATGTGTAAATTAAGGCGTCCGTTGACTTTAGCTTCTCAGTGGAATAGGAATAGATCATTTGCTAATTAAGTGTGTATCTTTTGACCCAAAAAAAAAAAAAAAACAGGTATGTATCTATTTTCCCCATGTAAGAGAGTGTTTGATATTTTGGTTTCAAATCTGAATTTAAATATAACGTTTATAGTTGTTATAAAAAATATATATATAGATATATAACGTTTATGGTTTGATTCGCAAATGATGTATAAAAATGTGGAACTGATTTGAGTCAATCCCTAATGGGGCCATATAGCACAGGAGACGATATCTCAACCTCGTGCTCTGCTTTATTGTCCCTCAAACCTCAATCATGATCCATGGATCAAAATGAAAGTCGTTTTCAGAAGAGAAAGAAAGATGTCGAGAATAAGAGGACAACATGAATCGTGCGGCATGACCCACCACAGGATCCTATTCGGTGTTATTGGCAAAAACCGAAGCAGTTGGATTTCGGTCACCTCGTTCATGCTCACTTTCTTCCAAAAAGAAAAAGAAAAACATTTATTAAATTATTTCTCGTTACTCTTTGAAATTATTGAGATCGGTGATCACTTTCAGCATTTCATTTATTGGAGTTATTTTTCAACCTCGTGAATCAATTTTGACGTTTTTTAAATATATTTTCAGTCAGTCCTGTCACCTGTGACGTGTTCGGCCATCGAAATGGAATATAACCCCACAACTTCAGAGTCCAGAGTAAAACCCAAAATGGAAAATAGGAATAGGAGTATTATATTTCACTCCAGAATAACTCTATAGAACTTTCCTAAAATGAAAAACGACACCGTCTACTATTGGGTTTGAGAAATTGTAACCATCTGGAATAAAAGGATGGCGCAAATGCAGAGTGGAAGTATCTTGTGATAGTGCATATGATTTAATTCGTTGTTACTGGCAAACGCGTCCTCTTTGCGTTTTTAAAGCATAATTTTTCTTTCACATGATTTAATTCAGTGTTACTTGCAAACGCATCCTCTCTTTCAGGACAAGTGCCTCAAAATTGTGTTTTTCTTCTTCTGAAATGAGAACTATCAGATTCTTTATTTCTTGAAACATTATTTAAATGTACATTTCTCTTCATGTGTTTTTTTCGTGGATCGGTTTACATTATTGTGTTTTTTCGTTAAAAGAAAAATTTAATCTTTTCTCAGTTCTGGTAGGCCTTACTACACATCTTTCGGGCTCTTTGGATATTCTTTAGGAGCCTATGTAATGGACTGAAGCCCATTTGGTTTGTTTTTACTGTTTAAAGCCCAGCCCATAAGCATTGGTAATCTAATTTAAGTAAATATATGTATGATTTAATATTTTGTAGCATGTCTTCAATAATCCTTCTGCCATTTTTATAAGTAACATTTTCATATTATGAAGGTCCTATATACAAATAATAATTTGGGTTTGTCTTTTTTTTTATTATTATCTCCAATTAATTGCATGAATTTGTGGTTTATATTTTTTCCACTGATTCTTTCCCTCTCTCCTATCATTTTCATATCTAAAGGGGGTGATTGTAAAAAACTGTACATCTTTAACTCTTAAGGCATTTTTCCTTTTTAACTAATTTTATCTAACAATTTGATTTGTGTGATTTAAGTAATTGTTACTTGTAAAAACAACTGGAAATAGTGTAACATAGTAATGTGAGAATGTAGACGAGATCTAGTTCAAGATTCAGATAGCATGGGCGGAGTAGTGCAGAGAACCAATGGCTGCTCAATTATTGCTCCTACAAATGTCTGCACATCTGCTTGTAGTTTTGATATAATGTATTCAGACGATAACTTGGCCAACATTTAAAGGTATCTCCTATCTAGTCGAGAAGATATTTAGTTCGTTTGGATTAGCTTATGGAAGCTCCATAAGTACTTATAAATCGTGATTCATAGAATACGGAGTAACTTTTACGGTTTACGAGGTTGCTTTTACGGTCTACGAGGTGCTTTTATGGTCCACGAGGTAAATATATGGAGGAGATTTATCTCAATTTACGTAAATCGGGCTTATAAAATAAACCCGATCATAAATAGATTTTCCAAACATGTTATATGTGATGTAAAAAGAAATGCGATATACGGATGGATGTTTGATATAATAGAAGAGATTAGTACTTTACAATTAACTTATTTGGATTAGCTTATGGAAGGTCCATAAGTGCTTATAAATCGTGATTCTCAGAATATGAAGTATCTTTTACTGTCTACGAGGTGCTTTTACGATCTACGAGGTAAATATGTGGAGGAGATTTATCTCGATTTACGTAAATCGAACTTATATAATAAGCCCGATTCAAAATCACTCTACCAAACGAGCCAAATATAATGAACTATTGTTTGAATTTTTTGTTAAAATATTCACATTTAATGTGGATACTATCTTAATTAAAATTTTCAATAAAACGATACACAATAAAAGAATAAGAAGAAGCCACGCATGACTAACATAAAGCCATCTAGCCAAAAGAAGAAAGGCTACTCGTATATTGTAGACCATCCATTTCAATATTTTCAAAATAATAGAAGGGGACAAAATGCAGCTAATAAAACGCTTTTTAACGAGGAAAATTAAAATAAAGAACATAGAGAAAATAATAAGCAAAAATTATAATTATTTAAAACTTTCATACATCAAAATATTTCAGGTCAGAGATGTCAAAATATAAATTTAAAATTAATAAATTGCCCATAATCAAACATCCTACCCCCAATTGCCTAATTGTTATGGTGTTAACCAACAAATTGAGAGAAGGGGAAAAAGAGAGAAGATAGAAGAGACTGAGTGCTTGTTTGAAATATCGATTGTAATATTTAAAGTTGATTTTTAATCGTGATTTACAGTATTCGAAATATGTGATAGGAGTATTATTTTAACTTACGTTCATAAATATTTATAAATTTTTCAAAAGCTTTTCCAAACACGCATAGAATAATGTGAGATTCTCATTAAGCAAATCAACAATCAACAGTTTGGATCACACATGTTAGGAATATTTATGGCCTTACTTCCCCTCTGACTATCTAGCCGCTACTAATCCCAACAAATTAACTAACTAACATAATATTATTGCATTTCAATATCAATACCAAAAAGAATATCCTTACCCACAAGGATGTGAAACTTCTGCGAACACTCTTGCATCCTTTATGACCTGATCCTACTGCATCTCCACCACTGTCTCTCCTTTCTAATAAGAAAGCAAATTTGCATTGAGATTACTAAGCATTTATTTGGGATTACTTTTGAGCTCACAAAAGTGCTTATACACATAAGTTGAAACAAAACTCCTCTTACATACTACTTCATATACTATTAATCACAATTGAAAAGTTGTTTTTAAGATTTCAATTGTTATTCCAAACGAACACTAAAATTAGAACTAGAAACAAGCTATTATTTCCAAATGGCATGATCATATCTTTCTTTTTTATTTTTAATTTATCAATATTTTTCACTAAGTTTTATAATAATGTAATTAATATATCATTTAATCAACAACAATCAAACTCATATTTTTTTCCAATTTCTAACTTTCACCAAGTTCTATGTTCATATAATCACTGTATCTTTTATTTAATTAATATAACCAAGTTAGCCGATATGCATTACCAAAAATGATATTAATTAAACTATTTTCATAAAAAAAAACTAAACTCATTTCATATATTTTCATAATATAATAGACTATCAAGAATTTTTTAAAAATTTTATTAACATTACATGGAATTTTCTTTTGAAATAAAATTCCGCCTATAAGCTTTATTTGAGTGGTTAAAAATTGCGTAAACTTTTTAATTTTTTAGACACATATAAATTTTCTTTAACATATATAATCAATTACAAAACATTTTAAGTTTTATTAAAATTATAAAATTTTTATTTTTAACTAAATTTTGTGTTGGTTTTAAATATAAAATCATATTTTTGAAAAAAAAACTGAACAATGTATAATTTTTTTCTATAAATATCCATGCAAATTTAGAAGGGAATGAAGATCCTTCTAAATAATAACATTTTTTATGATATTTCTCTATAAATTTCTTTTCCTTCATGTCCTTCCCTCTAATTTTCCCATTTTAATAATTTCACTGTTTTCCCCCTTTTCAACGAATATTCTAATACTCTTTTGAGCATAACCATTTTTTTGAAGGCATAAAAAAAACAAGGCATTTTTTTTTTACCGAATATAACCAGGCATTTTGATCAGGTCAGCGGAATATCAGGAGAGTCCTGGGAGGGTTGGCAAAAACATCAGGAAAGTCATGTGAGAATTCCCGGTAAACTGGTAAAGCCGAATTGTGATTCGCCATTGGTCCAAAATATTATATATATAAAGCATCATGTCTTTTTCTTTCACGTTTCCTTTTTCGCTCCCATCTGTAGAATTCGTGGTCCTGTTTTTCCCTCCTCCTCTTTTCCCTCCGCCCTTTTATCCCTTGCCTCCATCCGTTTCTCCAATACCTTTTTCCCTAGATTCTCTCCTTTGTCCTCTTTTTCACCCTCATGGAAGATAATACTGCTGCGTCGCCTGCTGCTAATGGTAAATTTCTGGTTAATCATCGCCAGTCTAATCTTGTTCCCCCCCCTTTATTATTGCTTTTATCCATGTTCCGAACCTGTTTGAGAAAATGTTCTTCGGTGGAGTCAATTGAAATGTCTTTCCTCTGCGTTATCAAAGCAGCGAGAACCTAGTCGAAGTTTGATAATGATTTGTAAAGGACCGTATTAGGATGGAGATCAGAGCAGAAACTGCTATAAGTAACTGCGTGAAGCCAATTCTATACTGAACCGATTCAAAACACAAATGCCATGCATCTGGATTTGCAAATCCAAACGCATCCACTCACATGACTTTGTACTCAGAGGCTTAAAGTCTATGGAGTTTTCTGCAAAGTGAAATTTAACTATTCTTCCCATTTAATAGAAAGTTTGGGAAGGGATTCCTAAATTACGGCTTGTCATGTACATTTATTTCTTATTTGTCTATGTATTATAGTATGAGGTCATAAAATATGACCGACGGAGTATTATATACTTTTTAACTATTTTTCTTCATCGTCAGTTTTCTGGTTGGAGGAATTTTACAGTTTTCACTTTCTCTTGCCTTGTTTTCGATCATAGTGGTGGAAGCTAAAGAAGGAGCGATTTCTGTGGCTTCTGCATTTGCTGGTTTCCAAGAAGGTATCCTCAGTTTACATACATGCATCTTTTTACCGGGAAAATGAAAAACCGAATCTTGTATTTGTTAAATTTTGTCATAATCTCAATGTGTGGCCTTTATATTAACGGTACGGGATAGATGCAAAGCCGTTAAAAGCTAGCATATGCAGATACGGTCGGCATGAAAATTACAAAATATCAAAGGCCATGAGATTACAAGATATGAAAGATAATAAGATAATTATAGTTTGTAGTATTAAATAGATATAATTACATAGTCAAAACTATGTGTGCGTATTAAATAGCGAGGTGTACTTTAACCAAAATTGACGCATTCTTTAATATTCGGGTGATTTTGCATATAAATGGTCCTCCATCTAATAAAATGTAGTGTAATTAGATTAATATGATTGTGAGAGGAAAGTGAAGAGTTATTGAATCACGAAGGCTATGAATATGGGGTCTCTTGTCTCTCTGTTTACTGACGATCCAATTAGTTTGTGCGACTTCCATCGTCATGCTAACATTACAACTTGGTTTGTGTGGGAATGAAAAGCTAAAATTCTGTTACAAACTTTTTAGTTTCCAGCACTTTTATTTCATGCTTATTGGTATGAATCAAAATCTATTACGCCTCAAGGTATTCTCTCATTTTGTTTTCACACTTGCTGTGGCTTAAACTAATATTTTGTTTAACAAACGCCCGCACGCATATGAATTTAATTATAGCCTTTCATCCAAGTGCTAAATATTCTTCAAATATCTGCTTTCAAAATTGTGTCATTTGTTGTAATTCAGGGGATTACAGTCTCTGCTCGATCCGCATTCACTGGAGAATTGTTTCTTAAGTTTATATAGTGGATTGAAATATTTATCTGCTGCTTCATCCGCATAGATAATTTTTTCCCTCTGCCACACATTTGATTCTATAGAGTCATGAGCGTTACATTGTCGTGTCAAATCAGCTGTACAGGATAGAGACCACAAGTTCTTAACAAAAGCAGTGGAAGAAGCTTATGAAGGGGTCGAAGGCGGCGATGGCGGTCCATTTGGTGCCGTGGTTGTTCGAAATGATGAAGTTGTTGTAAGCTGTCACAATATGGTTTTGAGAAACACGGACCCCACCGCTCATGCTGAGGTCACTGCTATAAGAGAGGTCTGATTAATAATCATTCTTGCTCTATCCTCTTTTATTCTCATTCATAATTCCCTTTTTATATGCTCCTAGACACAATTTGGATTCCATTTATTCATACATAAAAGGCCAGTTTTTCTTTCTTTCTTCGTCTTGGCATTCATTCAGTAGTTTAATTTATGACCGACTTGATCTGTAGGCTTGTAGAAAGTTAAATCAAATTGACCTCTCTGATTGTGAAATATATGCATCATGTGAGCCTTGTCCAATGTGCTTTGGAGCAATTCATCTGTCAAGAGTTAAGGTGAGGCTTCTCCTCATTTCATATTCGTATGTCAAGTTTTCCTTTACGTAAGACAAAGAACACGTTGGCAACAAAAAAAGAGAGCTCAAAACTTGTCTTGTGCTGAAACAGAGGTTGGTGTATGGAGCCAAAGCAGAAGCTGCCATAGCAATTGGATTCGATGATTTCATTGCAGATGCACTGAGGGGGACAAGCATTTATCAGAAAGCTCACCTGGAGATCAAGAAGGCCGATGGCAGCGGTGCCGTTATTGCTGAACAAGTCTTTGAGAAGACCAAGGCCAAGTTCCCTCTTTACTGATTGTTTTCCTTCTTAACTAAGAAAACTACTCACAATTCTTCCAGGTGAGTTTCTCTTCCTAACGAATCCTGCTTTCATGAACCTTCGGTTTCAAGAAATACACAATATTTACCAAGGGCTGTAAAAGTATCCGAATCGATCACCCATTGGACTCCGTTGATGTTCTGATAACAATTCCTGAAGCAAAAAAGTGCAGGTCCGAAGTTGCTACATTTTATGTCACATTTTTCAAAACTAGGTACCGTACACTGAGAATTGGCTAATTGTGATTTGTGAATAATACAACACAAGCTTTTTTTTTTCTTTTTAGATAGTTAGGTGCATGGAGAATTTCCCATCATATATTTACTTATGTGCTGTCACAGTCCAAATCTTGTTATAATGAAGTGTCCCGAGTCCCTGAGGCGTAGCAAACAAGTAACTTAATTCGGACCCTCTTTACATTGCGTGCTAGAATTCTAGGCTCTATCTGAGGCTGATACAAAACCGAAGGCTTCAAAAACAGCTGGAGCGCTGAAGTCCTCTGCTTCCCCCATTCCTTCAAGGCACTAACTCCTCAAATAACTGTGACCCTTCAACCCCTATATTCCGATCCTCGCTTCGCGACAAAGCTAACAGAGGACTTTATTGTCTCGTTCATCAGCACCGGCCCCTGTTTACTAATACTCATCCGTCTTTTTATAATCAACTTGGCCCCCTCTTTCTTTGGACTTTTATCTTTTTTTATAAGTAATTTTTATTTACATTTTAAAGTTTAAATTATTTTTTTTATACCTCTATTTAATACATATTTTTATATTAATTATTCTTTTTTTATCACTAATTTTTTTTCATTTACTCATTTATTACACATTATCTCTCATATTTTATACTCACTTTCTCATATTTGTTACTTATTCTCTTCTATGCTTTTTTCATAAATAGGCGTATAATTGAAAAAAATGATATTTTTAATATATTTATTATTTTTAACTAATTTTAATCATCAGGTTCGTTTTACGTAATTAAAATAAAAATTGCTTATAAAAAAAAGTTAGAGCTAGTAACATGATTTCTTTGGATGCATGTATCATGGCCAAAGCTTGACGAAAGAGAATGGGAAGCGTATTGAAATGTGGACGATAGAACATTTCCCCCTTGTTGACGCAAAAAAAGAAAAGAAAATAATAATAATAATAATAATTTGAAGATGTCCACCGACTAGTTGTGTACGCGTGACGTAAACTCATGAAGCATGGAAGGAGGGCACAAGTGAAGGAGCGTAGTCCATTGGGTAGAGGTAGTGGGTAGGCAATTGGGATGCGTTTTCTACATTTTGGGCTAAACAGAGCACGAGGCGGAGGCGGATTCGTTAGGCCATCATACGTTTTGAGTTTGAACGTTGTACATCTCACGTTTCAATCCCCACCTGTATAATTAACTGCCTCATGCTTCTGGTCAACGTGGCATGCCTCCCCTTGAAATACTACTTCCTCCCGTTCCTACTGCTGCCTCCTGCTAACTATAAGAGTAAGTTAATTTTTTTTAAAAAAGTTATAAAAATTAATAAATTATATTAAAATATTTATATTTTTGTTATCGTTCTTTAAATTAATTTATCTTATTTATAAATTAATATATAATATATGTTATGATTAAATAATTTATTTAATATTTTTAATCTCTCTGAATGTAAAACCCAAAGAACTTTTTTTTGAGAAATCATGAAAGTTAAATAAATTACATTAAAATATTTATATTTATTAATTTTCTCCCAACTAATTTACTAAACTTATGAATTAATATATAATAATATACAATGCCAAAAAAATCTTGTGATCATTTCAAAAAAATAAATTAGGACCTTTCATCTTAAAAATCGCATCAATATGGGTATAGAAGGAGCGGGTTACAAGATTCATCACGTAAAAAGAAATAAATAAAAAGTTTTCCCTGATCGGAACTAATGATAATGTGATAAAAAGAGAAAAAAAATAGAAAGTGGGTTGGGTTGGGTTGGGTTTGGGTGGGGTGCGCTACCTAAATCCGAAAGTAGCAGAGGGTGAGAGGGATGATCGCATCGTCGTCATCCGAGGTGGCTCCAATGCCCTCACGCCAAAGCACCCCCCAGCTCACATCACACCCTTCCCCCCCCCCCCCCTTAACATTACCCCAACTCAGCTCCCTCTAAACCCACACTAACCATACTCAAATCTCCCCCCAGCCCCACCACCTCCTCTCTCCCCATGGCATCCAATCAACACGACACCGTTTTCCCCGAAGTGGACATTGACGACGACGATGACGAATCTCAAGAGGACGAAGACGACGACGAGGACGACGACGTTCTTGGTGAACCTGAGGACGATGAAGATCGCGATGCTTCTCCTTCCACCTCTTCTGCCCGCCCCGTCCCTTCCTCCTCCGTCACTGTCGCCGTACCCGGTTCTGCTGTCTCCAACGGCGCTCCTGCCCCGATTTCCATGATTTCCGCCACCACAATTGTCGTCCCCGACACCGTCGATCCTAAGCGTCAGCGAATTGACTCCGGCGAAGAGAAAAGGCCTCTGGACGATTCACGCAGACTTTTCCAACGCCTTTGGACCGATGAGGACGAGATCGAGCTCTTGCAGGGCTTCCTTGACTACACCACACAGCGAGGATCCTCCCACCACAATGATACCGCCTTGTTTTATGACCAAATCAAGTCCAAGCTTCAGCTCGACTTCAACAAAAACCAGCTTGTTGAGAAGCTCCGCAGGTTGAAGAAGAAATACCGCAATCTTTTGAATAAGATCAGCGCCGGCAAAGAATTGTCCTTTAAGAGCCCTCACGATCAAGCCACCTTCGAAATTTCTCGTAAGATCTGGAGCAATTTGGGTTCAACTGGCGCTGCTGCCGAAGATACCGTCTTGGATGACGACGAAATCAGCCCCAACCCTAACCCTAACCCTAATTTTAGCCACTCACAGCCTAAGAATGAGGTAATAATCGGGACTCCTGCGGAGAAGAGGACGCCATCGTCCCGGAAGCGTTCACGGTCTCGATCCCGGATTAGAGCCGATGAGAAACGCGACTTGAATGATGGATTGGCGTCAAACAAAGATAATTATTGTATTAGTAATACTAATGCTAATACTAATGATAATCATAACAACAACCATAACATACCAGGCTTGATCGAGGAGACGGTGAGGAGTTGTCTGTCGCCCTTGTTTAAGGATATACTGAGCAGTGCCATGGGTGGCCCATTTGGGGCCAGGGGTTTTGGAGGATTGGCACTAAATCCTATGCCATTGAGCTTCGGTGTGCCATCCTTGATGAATTACAGCAGCGGAGAAACGGTAGATGAGAAGTGGAGGAAGCAACAAATTCTGGAGTTGGAGGTGTACTCGAAGCGGCTGGAGTTGGTGCAGGATCAGATCAAGGCTGCGTTGGAGGAGTTGCGATCCACTGGACGATGACCAAGGCTTTTAATTTAACGGTGTTTTTATTGTGAGTGATTGGCTTCCTGTCCCTTTTCATGTCTATGTTTAGTCCATGAAGATTTGCTTGGTAATTTATCAATGGGTTGATAGTTTAGCTAGTATTTTTCCTTCCATTTTATCTTTTGCTGATTTTATAGAACGTTTGTCTAATAAAATGTCAGCTTACTGTAGAATATTGTTGCTCCTTATAATCTTATAACTTCATTACCGATGTATTGTAAAGGGATGCCATCGTATCATATGATATGCTGTAAAGGATGCGCTAGTGAGTGTTGTATAGTGGAACATTCTTACGGAAATATTCGCCCTTTTTCTTGTGTCAGAGCTCAGGAGTTGCTTATCAGAATTGCACGTAGTACCATGTCTTTGGGGCTTTGCTGGTTTGCTTTTTGTACTATTGTTATTTGCTGTATAGCAGCATATTTTAATCGAATTTTAGATCAGATGTCCTAATCCAAAAGATAATCTGTCATTATTCTGGTGGAAAAAAGTTGAATTTGTCGCTTGATGGGAAACAATCTATTCCTTGACCTTGGGTTGACGGAAAATTCTCTTCCTTGGGTAATGAGTAAATGAAGAAAGTATATTTATTGACATTGCACGCATGCACATTTCATGATTGACTCCATGATTTCGTGCATAGCTTGTCATGATTTCTTAGACGGTTAAATCTGTATCTGACTGTGATCAGAAATATTTTACTGTTTCTGATATTGAAAATTTCAAAAGGAATTTGTTTTGCCTGCGCTAGAAGATTTTTGTAACTAGGGAATTCTAGTAAGGTGCATTGACATGACTATAAGGATGGATTGTTTGTTCCCTACTGCAACTTTTTGCGATGATTAGTTAGCAGATTCAGATGTCCATTGTTCTATTTCTGGATGTTTGACATAACTACTGCATCTTGATATGATACGTTTTGTTACCTCATTACTGCCTTCATAGATTCATTCCAGCTTTGAACTCAAGTTATGCTGTTAAACTGAATCCTGGATATTCTTAAACAGCGACTTGTCTCTAATATTGCATCTCTGTTGGAATACTTTGGATCGGCCCTACAGAAGTCTCAGGAGTATTGTGGCTAATGTTGGCTGTTCGAGCTGCTTATTTTTATTCATTTTGGGTACAAAGCTGTTTGAAGTTCTTGATGTGGGTTTATGGATTTTTTGGGGCCTGATCGTGGGTTTATGGAATCAGGAACTCGTTGATTCCGGTGGGAGTAGATAAATTGGGAAAACAACTTCGTGCAAAGATTTCTTTCTTTTTGCTTAAAAAATTGGTAGATGGGCACCAGGTCACCAGCCAACATTTGGGGGTAATGGCACGGTAATTTTGTGCATTTTGTTTTAATCATTTTTTTTTTTTGAAATGGTTTGATCACAAGTTGGTATCCAAACATTGATCAAACAGCGACATCCGAAGCAAAAGTTAACGAGTTATTACTTATTAGGCAGGGCCCTGGGACAGAAAAGTAAATTGCAATATTCAAGTCACGTTGCTTCCTTGGGTTCCACTAATATTTGGTAGATTCATGACCCATCTTCACCCAGAGCAGCCACTTCAAGTACCCTTGTCCTATTTTACCTTCACAATCTTCCCAAACCTTAAAATCAAGATGGCTTGACCAACTATGCGACTACGCATAAGGAATGGCTTTATGAAAAGGTTAATCTACAGACAACTTTTTAGTTTTTTTATTAAAATATAAATTAAAAATTTATGAATATATATATATATATATATATATATATATATATATATATATATATATATATATATTTAAATTAAAGTAAGTCAACAAAACAATTATACACTTATTTTAATTAAATAAAAAGTAATCTGATAGAAATTAAATTTTATAAAGTCATTTAAGCCATTAGTTGTTCATACGATCATGCGTTAACTCAATTTTTTCTTATCATCTGTATTGACTCCATTTTAGATTTTGTGTTTGGATTCATTTTTAGAGAATAGTTCTTACGATTTACAATAAAAATATGTAAGAATAATTTTGACTCAGACTTACAAAAAAAAATTTCTGAAACCATGATTTCAGTGTTTGGCAAACACTTTCTTTATAGGCATGATTTTTTTTTTTTTATTTCAATTTTCAATTTTCTCTTCGTTATCTTGTTTTCATTTAAACTCCTAAAAATCTAATCCTTTGGAGTGAACGTCTTAACCGATAAACGCCCATAAACACATGCGCCTGAAACTTCGCAAAAAGAGAAAGGAAGCAGCCCAGTCGGCAATTTGGGCAATTGAGTCTCCATTTCGAGCAATGATATGAACAGTGGTTGACCCAAAAAAAAGATGTAAATAGTGGCCCGCGGCACATACTACATTCGGCTACCAACATTCAGTCCCCACTCCTCAACCCCAACTACGATGGAAAACAACATTTACATCTGCTGCTAAAAACTACAACAGTATGCTATTCACACGTGTAATGCGATATAAGAAAATTTCAGTCCTACTTTAAAAAAAAAAAAATGTCCCACTGGGTTTTACATATACAGTGGCAGTGCATTAACCCTAACTGTGGCCCACATAATTAGCACGCAAGCCAATTCAATTTTTAGAAAAATTACAATCATGTCACAAACAAGTGGCAAAATGAAAAAATAATCCCTTAAAATCTCAAAATGAAAAAATTATCCCAAAAACTTGTCAATGACCTACTCACAGAGTTGTCAATGGGACCATTTTTTCATTTTCAAATTTCAATTGACAATTTTTCCATTTTAACTCTTGTTTAAAAGCTGACTATAATTTTTCTTAAATTTTTTCATCCGAAGCTGCATAAATACATCATTTACTAAGACTAAGTGGACAAGTATTTTTTTTTTTTTTGTAAAAAAAAGAAAGAAAAAAAAGCCTTAGCACTCTTGCGGCTTTTCACAGGGTGTAGCCTGGCCTGGCATCATTCAGCGAAGCAGCACAACAGCCGTGAAAATCAGCGTTCAGGATTACCTTCATCTGTTGCTCTGCATTTGAGTTATCATCAGATTAATCCCCGGGGCCCCCAAATTCAAAATCAACAGATTAGAAAAGAAAAGGGATCAGCGAACTTGGGTGACCAATATGTTGCGGTCTCCAATTTGAAAAAAGCACAGAGGAAGGCCATTGCAGCCAAAACACGGGCAAACAAGATCCACAACAATCACTATCGATCTCCTTGCTCTGGCATATTTTGGGTATGACGTGTTTTAACTTGGTAAACTTTCTTCATTTGCTTATCAGAAGTTATGCCATGCGCAGCTTCATGATGTCTACCATGTATTCCATTCAAAACGGGTGCATTAGTAGTAATCCATTTTGGAGGTGGTATTGGAGGCCCCATGTTCTGCACATGTTGTAGATTGAATGCTGACCCTGAACTAGGTGCTCGCGATAATATTGCAGGTGGCCTGTATGAGCCCATGGTAGATGATCTAGATCTTACACCTTCCTCCAGTGTCATAGAAGAAAACCCAGTTTTCATGTTATGGAATTGTTCTTGGTGCTGTGACCTATCTTGTATCCTAAAATTCTGTCTGTCATTTTGTCCGCCATTAGATGAGATTGGAAATCTAGGCCTGCTTGTGAAGCCCTGATGATTACTATAATGTGCATAATAACTGCTTGCGTCCTCTGCGTAATATTTTCCATATCCAGAGGATCCAGCTGCTCTGTGTCTGTTCATTGCATGATGGCCAGGACTGGTCTGGTAAGGTTGCTCCAATAATCCATGGGATGCATTATTTAATTTAATATTAAGGGAGTTCTTGACAAGCCGATGGGCCGCTTCTCCCAATTGAGGGCCAGCTATTGCTCCAGGCACTTGTGCCCTGTAAAGATGCATCGGATGCAAAAAAGTAAGGTCACAAGCTTTCTATAGTATGTGTCTCCATGCATAAGAAATTTAAGGGCTCAAACATTAATGATTACTTGTAAGATGCAGCAACGATGGTACAAAATATTTATTGATTAAAAACAGTTAAAAAAATTTGGTTGATAGCATAGCAACACTATATCCCAAGAATATCAAAAAAAATTTGTAAACCTCTGCAATAGATCCTCACCTATCCCTTCCATATCTCCGACCTGCATTATCTTCATGCCATAGAAGAGGGAAAGGTTTGATATCAATGGGTTTTAAAATCTGCAGACAAAAAATACCAATGTAACAGTGATCTACATTAGTGTTCCAAAAATAAGACAGATCTTTTTTGGCATAAAATAAGACAAAGATCAATTCGTAATTTTCTTCTTTGATTAAAAAATCAAAAGGCTAAATTCAACGACAAGTCAAAACATATGAGTCCATCCATGGTAACCAAGCAGAGTGAAGTTTGATCTAGAGACCCAACATAGTTGCCAGTGTAAAAGCAGCCACAATATGCACACCTTTTCGGGCATGACTACACCAGCAGGAGGCCTTGGGATGTGTCTATGACTACGAGGAGGATTAAGATAAGTAATGTTTCTGAAATTCACCCCAAAAAAAAAGACTCAGCATTCTTAAAGAACTTTATATATACAAGGGGAAGTAAATAGGCATGTAAGACAAACTTACAGGACTTGGTTATGATCAATATCTGGCAATCCATTGATAGGGGAGGGTACAACGGGTTTCAACTCATTTCTTTCACTAAGCCAAAGATATCCATTCATTCCACCACTGCTAATTAAAAAAGGGGAGCTGATCAAACACTACTTGTAGTTCATGAATATTTTACCATAAACATATTCACCAACCTAGCATTTGTGTCAATTGGCCAAACAGGCCTTTCAAATGGAGCTGATTGATGATAATGTTGGTAATACAAGAAAATATGAGGAGATAGAGCATGTTCAGGGCTGACATAAAGCAAGTCCAGCATCACACTGTTCCGAAGTTGCTCCTCTGCCTGCATATAAACTAACTAATCTGTAAGAAATTTATATATGCATCTATATATGATGTAAAATCTATAGGAAATAGCACTATTCATGAGTCATACACAATGCGGTTTGTCTTAGACTACATGCAAAGTACAAACCCACATTTTAGTTGAACATTAAAAACATGGAATAAATTTCTAATTGATCTTCTATCAAAAACTGATAGAGAAGCATAGAGATGAGGAGGATAATAAGCCACAGAACACGATGGGCACAGCATAGGATTTACATATACATTAAAAAACGGCTATGGTATGGCAACCACATTCCCTCCTGCCAAACACATGTAAATGCAACTATATCTAGAGAATGCTTGCACAATAAACTCTATAAAGAAACAAAACTTTGAAGACAAACAAATTTGGACCACAAAGCTAATAAAGTCAGTCATAACCTGTAAATGTAGAACCAAGTATAGTTAAGACCATCCACTACAGAAACAATAATAATATAAATAACAACAACAACTACTACTATAGAACAAATTTCCTTTTGCAGACCGTTAATGTGCCTTCAAGCTTCCTTGTTGCAGCAAGAAGTTTCCTCTCATCAATGAATGGCAACTTGGCAACACCCTGAAATGCGGTCCACAAAATTCTATCAAAAACATAAATTTTGACACCCCACAATTTCACTCTAAACCATCACTAATGTAAAGGCGGACCCCAGTGCCAAGCGGCTCCCGCACAATGAGGGCTCAAGGGAAGGAGACCCTATATGTACGTAGCCTTACCTTGACATATTGTCAAGAGGCTGTTTCCAGGGCTCGAACCTTGGACCTGGGGGCGGAAAGCCAGCGCACCCACCAGTTGCGCCAAGGCCCGCCTTCAAACCATCACTAATGTAGAAACACTAAATATTACCTGCCAAGCAAATCGTTTGCCATTCATATCAATCTCAACATCTGTCGTAAAAGAATCAAACCAATACCAGCAAAGAAATTATGATACAAGATATGGCAGAAAAACTCAAAAGCAGTCAAATGAACTTACCAGCAGGATAGAAGTCATAAATGGGTGATGAAGGATCAGTCATTAATTTTCTATATTTTTCAGGCAGTGCATTTGAACTGTGACAAGAAAGTGATGAGCACATGTATCAGAATAGGAAGCACAAGACAGAAGATCTAAGGACAGGAAAGGGGGAAAAACCTTGAAGCAGGTAAGGTCCCCATGAGCTGATCAAATGGCTTAAATGGTTCTCCCAAGAAAAAGGTTATTTCCAGATCAGCTAGATCTTTAAGATCAGAAGCGAAAGGAGCATAGTGGTACGGGTAGTACCTGTAACAACCATCAGAGAGAGATTTAATAGTAGTCACAGGTGATATTTCATGAAAAAAGCCACTCTTTTAGCAGTTCTTGTCATTTGTCTTAAATTAACTCACAAATAGCCTTGCTCTTAGAAAGAAGTCCTTAAGAGTAGAGCATTGAGTTTCAACAGATATAGAATTGTCATAAAGTATCATTTGTAAAAGCAACATGCTCAAAGACATTCATCAAGATACCATCAGACAATCTAGTACAGTTGTGAAAACAGTGAACCATTCTAATTTTTCTTAAATGCCTTGTCACCTTTCAGATAAAAGCTCATATTCCAACCATAAAAGCTCCAAACTATTCCAGAATAGGTTGAAGGAAAGATATATTTCAGAAAATGTAGACAATTAGGTTTGGAGAAAAGCAATCTTCATGCACGAGAATAGGTCCAATATATTCAATCATCGAAGCAACCAAAGAGGAGTCTCAGTGGCTATATCATCCATGTAAATCAAGCAACCCAAGAAGCCGATAGAGGAAAACAAATCAAGAGCAGGAAATAATAAAAGTCAAACTAACCATTGCCATGAGCAAACACCCTGATAGTAATATCGACAAACCCAACATAGGCCTTCCACATATTTCAAAACCTGCACAAGAAATCTAGGAGAATTAACCGTCTTCTAATATAACATGAATGTTTAAAAAACAACAAAGCATGGGCATTGTGTAGGTTTGATCAACAAAACAGGAAAATATTTAGAAGCTCGAACCCAATAAATACGGCCAACAATTAGGAAGTTAATATCAAATCTGTAGCAGGTGTATGTACGCATGAGCATATGTGCATGCATCTCGTTGCATTTGCAAATTTTTTGGGGAGGGGGGATGCAAACCATGAACAACAAAAGAGTATATTAAGATTATTAGCCTGACTCTGAACTTTGAGGCCACAAAGACTGATAATAGAACTCACTAAATCTTTCTTAATCTTGTCAATCTCCTCCAGCCCTGACACACCAAACTTTTCAGCATAATACCTTTCCTTGTATCCAGGCTCCCCTAACCTAACCTGAGAAAACAATAAACAGCTAACAACATAAAAATTTTGACAGTAATTCTGCATAGCCAAAACACAAGATTTATAATATTCCAACAATGGCCCAGCTTTGGGGTCAAACTGCAAACAAATTTCACATACAAATCCTTCTAATCTTAAAAATACAGACCATACATATAACAAAAACATAATCACAAAGAAAAAGAATGATCATTTTCTAGGAGTCTTGAATATTATTAGAGTTGTTTGAAAAGAGCCTCAGGCATAAGGCCACTTTATTTCATCATGAATCCAAGCAAAGCAGTTTACTTCAAATCAAGAACTAAAATTTTTCGTGTTTGTCAGTACATGATTAAAGAAAGTAGGGGAGGAGGGGGAGGGGGAGGTGAAATACATCAAGCACAAGAAACTCTCCATATGGAACCCTGCAATATACCCAATAAAATTATTTGTAAAAGTCACAAAAGCAACCAGGAAGGCTTGAAAAAAATTTCAGGCTCCCCAACTACCTAAGAGAAAACAATTCTCAAACGCTACCGATTCCCAGATGTAATAGCATTGTAATATCACCAATATCAATACTAAATATCCTCAAATCAAAATGCTAGAAATATCCTGGAAACAAATCTTATCATTGAACCTTATCAAGAGATGAGGCCCGTGGCTCTTCAGGTATTTCCCCTCGTGCCCTAGCTTTCATCTCTCCATTACTTTCCGCAGCCTGTGTACAGAACCAAAGGAAAGCAACGCTTACTCATATTAGTTCATGGAAGTATTTGAATAGCCTAGAGAAAAGTCTGACGTTACAATATAACTTGTGATGTTATTAGTAGTACTTCTTGATTAACATAGTGTGAGCAGGACCAAAATAATAGATAATTGTATGTGTATGCACATGTTGAAAACCACGTCAAAGAGAAATTTGAGTGGGCAAACAATTTATATGGAAAGTGAACAATGAATTATCCCTCAGTGCTTTTTGCAAAAAAGGGACTTGTTAAAAAAATCTGTCCTAACACTGAACTCTTCTTGCCGTCCTTTCCTCCCTTCAAAAATAAAAACAGAGAGAGAAAGAACTGATTATCTCACTCTTAGAGCAATTATAATGCAACTAGATCAAATGCCAGAAACAGTCAAAGTAAGTGCAGGCAGTCCTCATCTGCTTAACGCAACTTTGTATTTAACCAGTAAGCAGTATGGTCGCCAAGGAAGTTCTCAATTATACTTGCCAATAACATTACTGGACTTTTCAAGCATACAAGTAAATAGTAGTTAACTCAAATTCTGAACAAGATCAGAATTGGTTAATAAAATAAAGCTTGACATGGCGTTTTTCGTTTAAAATAAAGTTATAAAAGTACAAAAAAATGCAAATGGAACAAACAAAGGAGTTTCCACATTCATATCAACAGACCACACAATAACTTTCTCATTGTATATCAAGCCAAAGAAACCATCTAAGGAGGTATGAAACCATGGAAATAGTAGAAATCTGGTGCAAAAGCTCACAACAATAATTAGCACAAGGATCGATGGTCGAGAACCTTAAGGCTAAAAACTTTATGACAATAAGACCTCCCAGAAAATCCCAAAAAAACAAAAAAAACAAAAAAAAAAACAGAAAAAGCAGAATACCAGTTGAATTCGAACTCGTTTCTGAAAGATCTGATCTTCATAAACAGCAACAGCTTGGATAAAATGTTCCACTCTATCCAAGAAGACCTGACAAATAAAGATTCAAATAGAAACAATCATGGAAACTTCCAGGTTGATTACTTACGAGTTAATTCTTTTTTTCATAAAAGACTTAATTCTAAATCAGAACAAGATAACACAACATGATAGCTCAAGAAGAAATCAACTGGACTTTAAAGAGAGAGAAATTTACCTCACCCGCGTCAGTAAGATAACCACCCATGGCAGTGAATTCCCTTCTATAAATATGCATCAATAAATTTATAGCCCCCTGAATTAGTACGAAGTACAAAGGAGGCAACATAAGCAATTTGGTGAAAAGAAAAACGCAAAGCCCAGGAAAATTACTATAAACAAACAACAAGCTGACAGGCTTGAGATATCTTTTGTTACAGGCAGTAACTCAAAAGAACTCATTTCTACCGGCTGCTTACCTCCCTGATCTCTAACGTTGGCATGTGTGGAAGAAAGTCATTGCCGACGAAGAAGCATAGAAAAACAAAATCATCCACTAAGCGTTCAAAGTCAATCTCAAAAGGCGGGTTGGGTATATCCAATTCATATTGCAAGTATTCCCGCAGTACCCAGATGTTAAGAAACTGTATGCAAGGGGTAAGTTAATTTATATTCCAAAAGATGGAAAGGAAGAGATCTGGCTCAAGCTGTGGAGTATCACTCCTCCAACCTGATATTTTTTCTTGTGAATTGGGGTGTCATCTACTGGATTCCAATCCTCAGCATTCTCATCCGGTTTATTTCGACAATCAGCTGCAAGATGACCAACTTGGCCACATGAAAAACACTTCTCCTGTTGTCCAGGAAGAGTAATCACCTGCGTACCCGGGATATCATTTAGACTAACCATAGAGATCAATGAGCTAAACCATCATAAAGATTAACTGGAAACTAACCTCCCTCAATATTGAAAAGTGAACCTCGTGAGTAGCCAAAGAGAGCATAATCAAATCAGCATCCTGATTCAAAGACCATGCCAAGTACAAGTCAAGGAAAGTAAAAAAAAAAAAAAATCAGATACAATGAAAACTACTCACCAAACCATACAAACAATGTCGAGTATTTGGATTGAAACCAGGAAGGTTGCGTTGAAGTCGAATGTATTGAATGATTTTATGTTCTCCCTCACCAGGGACATTTGCATCAGAAAGTATAACCTTTCAATGATCACCCAAAGCAGCCCCATAAGTAAAGTAAATGGAAACAAAGTATCATAAAAATTCTTTTCTTTTTTTAAGGGAAAAAACACAGAAAGGACTGGTTAGCAAAAAATACATCATTAACTCTAGAAGGGACCAAGGGAAGTAAAAAGTACATGGGATTAAAATAGTAGCACCTTTGTACCCTGCCAGCCACGGTTGTGGTTCAATCTAGTCTGAATATAATACTGAAGGGCCACAGACAGCACCGCCATAAATTGAGTGCCAGGAGTGATAACATTTGAGTCAGAAGTTTCGGGCTTGTCTTTAGAAGGTAAAAGCTCTCCGACAGCCTCAAATTCTCTTCTCAGTCTTTCTTCTTCAGCTTCCTACAGTTTCACACATAAAAGCACTATAGGTTCAAAATGTTCATCGTGAAAATAAAAGAACCATTGTTATTTGTAATAACAATAAGCATAGTATTTACAGCTTCAGCTGCATCTTTGGCAGCTCTGAAGCGTCGAGAACGCTGCTGATTCATTTTGGCTCTTGGTGCAACACCGTCTGCAAAATATGGAATAAGGAATTCATGAAAATTTCGAAAGGGGGAGAGTTCACATGAAAGGAAATGGGTAAAGAGAGGAAGTGATTCAACTTTTAGTTGTAAACCTCTCTATTCAAGTGATATATGTACAAGAGTCCCTTGGGACAACTAATCCTCCTATAAATAAGGACCACATTAAAAGAATATCTTCCAAACTACCGCCTTAGAAAGAAAAATTTGTAGATACATAACTCAAAAATCATGACCAATTGACAGCCTAAATCCTTGCAAGCTCAACCTCAAGTTCGTCCATAAATATCACACATGCCCAACTTGGATGGTGATGACAATAGAGATTCGTTAGGAACAACATGAGTCATTATGTTAGCCAAATAGTCTCTGGTGTGAGCTTCTAGGATATAGTGCTAGAACCAAGATTATCTTTAATATGGTTCCAAATTTCTTATCAAGCTCCAACATGCCTAGTTCAATCATGTTGCACAGGATTATTAGCAGTTTCAATAGCTGCCATATTATCATAGAATAACTCTATAGGCTTCTTTGGGTTGAACCCAAGTTCTTCCAAAATAATTTTCAGAAAAGACAGCATTCATGTGTTGATTAGGGGTGAGCAAAATCAAACCGAAACCAATTCGGTTTTTTTGATAATTAGGTTTTTTTTTTGTTTTTAAATTCGGTTATATCGGTTTTTCAGTTATCGGTGCGGTTATAGAAAAAAAAATTCGGTTTTAACTGAATAATCGAAGTGTAAGCTGAAACCTATTTATTTGCCAATCAGGCCCATTGCAATTTGCAATTGTGTAAGTGCAAAGCAGATTTTTGGGCCCATTTGGCATTTGATGCAATTTGAAACTGTGCAGTGACTTCAGTGACTCAAATGTCAAGTCTCAACTACTCTCTCTCAGAGTCTCAGTCTGTCTCTCACGTCTCAACTCAACTACTCGCTGACTCTGACTGACTCCCGTGACTGTGAGGGTGAGGGCTGTGAAGTCGTGAACCCGTGCGGTGAGCCCGTGCCTCATCTCTGATCTCTTTAGCCGTCCTCGTCTCCTCTCCAGACTCCAGTTCTCCACCACTCTGAGTCTTTGACTCTCTTCAATCTTCAATTGCCATTTCCCTATGTCTCTGACTCTCCTCCACTCTCCTATGGCTATGTCTCTCAACAGCTCAACCCTAGGCCTCTACTCCTTTAACCCTAACCCCCAACCTCATGTTCTTACTTCTCACTTCTCATTCATTGAATCTTCATTCACCGCATCGTCAATCTTGTGGCCGTCAATCTCTATTTCCCTAACCCTCGATCTCCATTTCGCTAAGCTCCTGCTCCTAGCTTCTGCTTCTTTAACCCTAACCGTAACCCTCAATCTCCATTTCCCTAATCTCCTTCTTCTCCCGATGACCGTCATCGTCAATCTTCATTCAACTTACTCCTTGATCATCACCGATTCACAATGTCGTTGAAGATTCGTCGCGCCATACATCATTTCCGTTGACAACGGCACTGTTCTGTGCAACCAAGTTTGATCTCCTGCTCCTCCGTTCGTCTTCAACTCTTCAATCTTAACTCGAGTTCATCAGTTTCCTCTTTCTGGACTCTGGTAAGCACTTATTTTTACAACGGCTATCATTTTAATCTCAAGTTCTTGACTTTAAGAATGTTACTGCCTCTTTCTGAAATTTTTCATTAGTTTCCTCGTTCTGAATTTTTTTTTGGGAACAAAAAAGGAGTTTTGTTGTTGTTTGATATAGTAGATTAGCATAAAATAAATACCTTGAATTTTTTTTTTCTCATCTACCCTTTGGCTGAGATATGACATTCACGTTCGTGTATCCTCAAATATTTTAATTTGGTCCTTTTTCAGTTTTTCGTCTTTAACAAACGCAGCATTATTGATAGGTTCTCGAGTAATCGAGTTAGTGCTAGTGGGGAAAACTTCAAAATGTTTCTTGGTAGTATCTGGCTAGTGGCTACCTTTGATTTGGTTAATGCATCACTAACAAATTGTTCATTTTCATTTCAAAGCATTAACGTAGCTTCATAACTAACTAATGGTATATGCTTTGCTTTATGCGTTTAGGAGCTCTTGAACACTTCCGTGGATATGTATCTTATGAATTCTTTATTTCAGTGTCTTGACTTTACTGGAAGAGTAAACTGACAATTCAATATCTAAACTTACATATTCATTGGCGTTTAGCTTTAGTCCTTGAATATTTGGGAGGAGGAATACATTGCAAGTTACATGTTTTTGTGAAGTAAATTGTGTAGTTCCATCACTTTGAGGTTTAAAGCTAACCGAGTTGACATTTCAGTGACTAATTTGCTAGTATACTGATATTTTGATGTTGCTTTGAATGTTTTATGTTATTTCCATATGTTAAGTTCATGCCAACTCAAATTAATGTAACTATCGAAGTTAACAGTGACTTAATACTTGTTCAGTTCACGTTTCTCTTTTTAGCTGGGGTAAATTAGCTGGTTAATATGCTTGTGTTTCATGTCTCTTTGATGTGTTGAGATTTTGACCCATTGGCTTATTGCTTCATTTGCTTGCATCTAAGTGACCTTGCTGTTGGCTATTAATATGATAATGAATCTTGACATTCTTCTGTGGAAAAAGTTCTTGATTGTGGCCAATTTTGGTTAGAAACCTATAATAGATTGTTCATTATTTGTGGTTAATTGGTTATTCAAGAAGCTACAACACAGCTGTTTGAACACAAGAAGGGTTTTGTGGTGCTGTTATTAATAGTTTCCCTTATGCTTGATTAGCTTTTAAGCATGGTTTTAACTTCAATTCTATTTTTTTTACTAATAATTGTATCTGTTTCTTTCCCCAACAATAGGTTTGAATACATGGCTGACCAAACAATTGAAGGAGGTCACAATACTCAAATTGCTAGTGGTACTACTCAGACAAATCAACTTGCTGTTGCTGAGACTAATGAACCTACCACAGCTGCATTTGGAAAAAGAAAAGTGATGAAACCAAGGTCCAAAGCTTGGGAACACTTCACTAGATTTGTGAATGAGTAAGGTGAAGTTAAAGGTAAATGTAAGTATTGTGGAAATGAGATTGCATGTGATTCTAGACTAAATGGGACAACTGCACTTAACAATCACATGAGAGTTTGTAAAAAAAGGCCCCCTCCTGAAGAATTTACACAAACACACTTGAATTTTAATGTAAAGGGTGATAAAATGGGTCTTGCTAATTGGAAATTTGATCAAGATGCTGTTAGGAAAGCCTTATCTTGCATGTTAATAACTGATGAGTTACCTTTCAAGTTTGTTGAGGGGGCTGGTTTCAAAAAATTTATGTTTTGTGCTCAACCCAAATTTCATATTCCATCAAGATGGACTGTAGCCCGTGATTGTTTTGGTATTTATATTGATGAAAAGGTTAAATTTAAAGACTATTTGTCTAGTAAAAAGCAAAGGGTTTGCCTTACTACTGACACTTGGACTTCCATGCAAAGAGTCAATTATATGTGTCTTACTGCCCATTTCATAGATGACACATGGGCTTTGAAAAAGAAGATATTGAATTTCATTCCCATTTCTAGTCATAAAGGGAATGATATTGGAATGGAAATTGAGAAATGTTTGCTTGAATGGGGAATTGAAAGAGTGTTAACTATTACTGTAGATAATGCTAGCTCTAATGATGTGGCTGTGGGCTATTTGGAAGGTAAAATCATAAATTGGGGCTATGCTGTTATGAAATGTAAGTTCTTACACATGAGATGTGTTGCACACATTCTCAATTTAGTTGTCACTGAAGGGCTTAGAGAAATAGGGAGTTCAGTGAAAAAAGTGAGAGAGACTTTCGTTTTATTAGGCAATCTCCCATTAGGATGAGAAAATTTAAAGAAAGTTGTGAGGATGAAAAAATTCAGTGTAAGAAAATGTTGTGTTTAGATGTACCTACAAGGTGGAATTCAACCTTTTTGATGCTGGACAATGCCCAAAAATTTGAGGCAGCCTTTAGAAGGTATAATCTCAAAGATCCTTACTTTACTTTTGATCTTGAACTTGGGGTAGGAGTGCCTGAAACTGATGATTGGAAGCATGTTAGAAGGTTAACTGTTATGTTAGGTCATTTTTATGATCTTACTTTGCGCATCTCTTGTTCTTTATTTGTGACATCTAGCTGTTTTTTCCCTAAAATTTATAAGCTGCATCGTTTTTTGGATGAGTGGAGGAAGAGTGATGTTATGGAGACAGCAAACATAGCAAAAAAAAAGAAAGAGAAGTATGATAAGTATTGGGGAGATCCTATGAAAATGAACAAGCTTCTTTATGTTTCTACCATTCTTGATCCCCGATATAAATTAAAATGGGTGCAATTTGCTTTGTCTAAGATGTATTCACATTCAGCTAGTGAACAATTAGTGATGCAGATTAAAGAAGTGGTGATTTCTATGTATAATGAATATAATCATAGTGTTTCAGCAACACAGTTTGAAAGGGAGTTGGTGCATGACACTCAAGAAGATCTTCATAGTGATGAAGACCCTGATGCAAAAATTAGAAAATTGCTTCACATGGAGAAGCAATTATTTATGGATGAAAATTTAGGTGAAAAGACAAGTAGAACAGAAGTAGATAGATATTTGAATGAAGAAATTGAAATCAGAAAAGATGATTTTGATATTTTAAGTTGGTGGAAACTAAATAGCCCTAGATTTCCTGTTCTTTCTCAAGTAGCAAGAGATGTCTTGGCTATGCCCATCTCCATGGTTACCTCAGAATCTACTTTCAGCACTGGAGGAAGAGTTCTAGATTCATTTAGGAGCTCTTTGACTCCTAAAGTTGTGCAATCTTTAATTTGTGCTCAAGATTGGCTTAGGCAATCATTGGAATATCTTGTTGAAGAAGGAGATGATGATATACAAAAGATAGAGCTTGGTAATGTTTTTCTATAATTCATTAAACTCTACTTTATAATATCAATTCCATATTTATTGTGATATATGAAGTCTGATTTTTTTTTTTCAAATTGCCAGATTTGCAAAAAATTGTAGTGGAGACAAATGTTGATATGTTTTAACTGCATATGGGCGACTTAAGATTTTGTAATCAATTTTTCCTTGTCATATTTGTAATCTTTGATGCGTGTTAATTTTTTTTTTTTTTTGTTGATTGATTTTTTGTTTTCTTGTTTCAGTTGTTGTAGGTGGAATTCAGGGGGCATTCAAGGAGCAAGGATGAATATGAAGTTTTTTTATTTTTAATGTGTTCTTTTGGTTGTTTTGATCAGTAGAAGTTTAAATTTTTAAGGGTTGTATGATTCAGTTTGTATTTTGAAGTTTTACTATCCATTGGGCCATTTATGTGTGGTGCATCAAAACATGGATATTGATTCTTGTTCAAGTATGTAATTTGATGCTCCAGACCTCCAGTAATAGCTAATTACGTAATGATACAGGTGTTTGATTAAAATGATACAAGTATTAAATGCTTGGAACTAATCTTATTTGTTAATTGTTTTATAATGGTTTTGTTGTTGAAGTAGTGGTTTGTATTAATTATTTTTACTGTTAGAATTTCCTTTGGGCTGCAGTTTTTTGTATTGAACCAGCTTCTAGTAAAAAAGGCCCAATAACCGAACTGTACCGAAAAACCGAACCGAAATTGATCGGTTAATTCGGTTTCAGTTATTGCAATACTTCGGTTTCGGTTCGGTCATGAAAATGTCTTATATTCGGTTGTTCGGTTACAACCGAAAACCGCACCGAACACCGAATGCTCACTCCTAGTGTTGATCACTTGGGTTGTGCATGAACTGACTCACATCTCAAATTGCATGTGCTAAATCTGGTTTGGAGTGGGATAAAATATACCGGAGTCCCTTGGGTCATCGAAAAAATAAATATCCTGCTAAATATAAGGAGTAGATTAAAGGAATATCTCCTTGACTACCTCCTTACAACATCAGGCACTATCCCACTAGTTAGAGCTGGCTACATGGGTTGCATTATGTCATTGTGTTTTATCAACAAACAACTCTTTGGATATACCAACTTGTCTTTTCACTAGCTACCTTCAATGCAGAAGACAAAGAGAACTAGCAGTTGATGGCCCCACTGAATCAATAGCCTTAGCATTTGGGAAAGATACAATGATTTTCTACTAGTAAAATGGGGATATATAAAGACCTGCCATTCTTGGTTCTGTGATATAATTTTTCCAAACACATAACTATGTTACATGATAAAATTTTCATCAAATTTAAAATGCACAGTACATACAGATACAGTAATAGGCCTGATAAGTAAAATTGAAAAGAGATGAAAGGATTATTTGGCCCTTTGACATAAAGTTCGCATATTCCTTGGACTTACAACCTATCATTGTAGGAGCTCTAATATAAATAGATCTGGCAACAGAAATGTAATACCCCAACAAAGGATAACATTAGAAATAAATTTTTAAATAATAAACATGCAACATACCAATTGCAAGATAGAGAAGCTTCCTCGGGCGAACCAACGAAAAGATATGGTCAATATAGTCAAATATTGATCTAAATACATCATCATAGGTGGCAGGTGCAGGCTGCAATTTGAGATTTATCATAAACAATGCAATTTTTAAAACAACAACGCAAGTTTACAGAAATCACATCATAAATCATGTCACCATATTGTCAGCTGACAATTATTTGTTAGACTAGAAAAACCCACCAACTATAGCATTTCCATAACATCCTAAACTACACCAGTTTGTCTCTCTTATCTCAGTCTCATGGTGTTATGGTCCACCAAAAATCCTGAAACCACCGTTCCCAACAGCTTTGGGATGGTAGTCTTTTATGAGGTCCTTCTCCGCTAGTCATATAATCATATGCGTCAGGAAGTTGGCACAGAAATTCACCGCAATGAATGGAACGATTATGTTCGATTCTAGACAGAATATGGGATAAATAAAACAAATGCTATTAGAAAGTCCTTCCCTCTGTCTCTTGAATTTAGTTTAGCATTAGCTGTATTTACCGACTTTCTTGGACCAAAGAAGCAGACTTTACCATGAGAATTACAGGATGGAAAAAGCGTATTCATTGAGAGGCGTAGCAAGAGAGCGTAAAATTATACGACTTCACTTCTAAAGTATAGGAGACTTAATCCTATAATGCCTTTTGTAGTCCCTCTATAAAATATGAAAGACTAGCAAAATTGGATATTCAAACGAAGAAGGACAGATTAACATGTGGCAGGGGGACAGAAGGAACAGATATAAGTGAGTTGAGCTTGAGCATGTACCTTGCCATCGGGGTGGAAACAAGGGTGAATGATACCGTTCATGTCCAAGTACAAGTTGTCGAACTCCATGCCATTGGGATTAGGTTTCGACACATCAACAGGGTGCGAAACACCGGCGTCACTGGCGGTGGGCTCTTCTTCGACTACATCGGAAATCGAGAGCGGATAGCGGTCGGCGAGCCACCGGTAGAAGGCTGGAACTCCCATGGCTACGGCTCGGTTGGACCCGGTTCAGCAAGGTAGAAGAGAAAATGGTGTAAAGAATGCAAGATCTGCGATGTCGTCGAGAATGTACGGATCAGTGCTGAAGGCATGCTTCCCGCGGGACGATATTGCCCCTGGATTATTGCATCTTTGGTTCCCTCGACTCACCTAACTCCTCCCAATTATGCCATTTGCCATTTCTTCTTCCTTCCTTGCCAACCCTAGTCCTACAAGTCAAGGATAGTTGAGAATAGGCTATTTGAAATAACTTATGAAAATTTTATAAGTGTTTATTAATTGTAATTTACGGTATATAAGGTAACTTTTACGGTCTACGAGGTAGTTTTTACGGTCTATGAGGTGCTTTTACGGTCTACAAAGTACTTTCACGGTCTACGAGATAAATATATGAATGAGATTTATCTCGATTTTATATGAATTGGGTTTATTATATAAACTCGATTCAGAGAAGTGATAACAAACAAGCTATTAGTATATTCTTTTATTTTGATTGATATTTTAACTATGTATTTATACTGTTTGTTCATTTCTTTGGCATGAGCCGCCTTCAAGGGGGAAAAATATTTTCCAAGTGATTTTAAAGAATGTCTGTTATGTGAATTATTTTCTTTTTTCTTTTTTTTTGGTGCCCAGCAATTGTTTTGTTTTATTTATACTCTTGGTTCATAATTAAAGTAATTAATGTGACCCAGTTATATAATTTAATTAATACGGACAATGATAAAAAAAATACTAATATTTTTAGACAGATTGAATAACATAACTAACTCTGGTCTTTATTTGTAAGGCGGTTTTAAATATTAGCATGTTTGGTTGAGCTTATAAATGTTTTTTACGTAAATCGAGATATAACTCTTCTCATATACTTACTTCCTATATCATAAATCACGGTTAAAGGCTGCTTTTAAAGATTCTAATTGTTATTTCAAACAAGTTATATATTATGATGGGCTAACCTAAAAAATGTCACAGCTTGACTAAGATTAATGGAATAATTATTAGACTATTAGAGTAGTTCCAACTTCCAAGAGCACTTATACATAATTATAAAGAGGTGTCTGTTTGAATTAACGGTAGAAACTGTTTTTTAATTTTGATTTACGAAATAAATTTATAAAAAAATTTTATTTTAATTTACATAAATATACTTTTTCACTAGAGTGAAAAGTAACATTAGAATAAAGTTTGCTAACATTCTGGACTGTCCTTTTTTTGTTTTTTTGTTTTTTTAACAAGAAGCTCTCAGAAGTAGCATTACATTACAAATAAGACCAAACGGAGACGCAGCGTTTGGGCTGGGTTGCTCGGTTTTCATGGGGAACATGGGCCTAGAATAAGATGAAGATCTTGATTTAGGTTTGGTGCGAGAATGTCGTCTGTTTCGAATCCTGGATGCTTTGATGGTCTTTTTGTTGAAGGAGTCGCATTTCATTTCAAATAAAAAATGTGACTAGGGAGAAGACGAAGGAGTCCCCGTATCTCTACGCCCATGGAAAACGCCTCTTGTTCTTCATTTATCTTAACAATATATTTGGTGGCGTGTCGTGTCATGCACTTCCTTTGACGCAAATTGAAAATATAGAGTGAAGAGTGAATCCGTTACTCTATTATTTAAAGTATTGATATTTATTATTATTATTTTTAAATTATTTTATCTAACTTATAAACTGACATATAATCTAAGAATACATAATATATGATATGATTTAATAACTTATTTAGCTTTCTTAATTTATCCAAAAAAAAGTCAATTATATATTATATTTAAGACCAGATGTAGTATATGTTTACATAATTTAATTAAATTACATAAAAAACTTAAATTAGTTAATATGACGTGTATTTTCTAAAACATCATAATCATCTTCTTTAATTCTCTCTTTCTATCTCCTTTATGATTATTGTTAAGAGAACATCAATAGTGTAGGTTAGGAAAATGTTGACAGATATGAAAAATATGTCTTATATTTAGAACTAAAATTAACTTTTTAAATATGTCTTATATTAAGGACCGAATGGAGTATTATTGAATTGTGGTTATAAAGAAGCAAAAAAAAAAAATTTACACTGCCGTTTTAAAAAAAGAAAATTTTAAATAAATACCATTTAAATTTATGAAATCAAAAAAATTTGTTAATATATGAAAACGACAATAAAGTTATAGGAATAAAATTAAGATTTAAAAGTGTTGATAGTTTTACCATTACACCCCTTAACTTCTTAAATAATTAAAAAAAAAGATGCTCTTACCAAACCACCTCACCAGATGGCTGCCGGAGCTCTAACAAGAGGGTGTTGGCCGGCCGGAGCTGAAAGCTATTTTGGGGGGCGGGGGTTAATTCTTTTCAGAAAGAAAAAATGTAAGTCAAAGGTGGTGGTCAATCCACTTGGGGTGTTTAATTCTTTTTTTTTAAAAGGAAAATTACAATAAGATCTCAAATAATAAGAGAAATAAAAAAATGGTCCTTGAAATCATAAAATGAAAAAACTGTCTCATTGACAACTCTAGATGTTGGTCATTGACAACTTGAAAGCCTCCATTGACAATTCCTTATGACTATTTTTTCATTTTGTGATTTCAAATGACCATTTTTTTATTTATCTTTTTATTTGGGACATTATTGTAATTTTTTCAAAAAAAAATAAGTCAAAGATGGTGATCAACCCACCCCACATTTTTTATAAAGAGGCTAGCTGGCCATTGGGCCACTAAAGCCTTCTTAGTATTTAGATTAATTTTTGAAGAATAATTTTTACAATCTACAAGATAAGTATGTAAAAAGAGTTTTGTCTCGATTTACCAAAAATAGTTTTTGAAACCACGATTTGAGTCTTACCCAAACACTTATATACATGTTCATATATGTATATATATATGTGTATATAAGTGTATAATGATATTAACTAAAAAAATAATAACATTGATTATAGGCTACAAATATTGACTAAATAAGTAGTGAAGTTATTTAAAAATGTAATATTATTGATTAAATAAGTAATAATATTTACTAGAAACATCAATAAATTGATTAAATAAGTAATAATATTGATTAAATCAGTAAATCTTAAATTTATAAACTCATTACTCTTGCTACCGAGGACATTGATTTATAGGCAATGTGAAGTCTAAGAATGTGGCCAAAAAAAAAAAAAAGTCTAAGAGACAGAAATTTAATACATTTCATTGTTTTAGCTTGTTTGGAAACTCTGTTTCCAATCGGGCTTATTTTATAAGCCCGATTTACTTAAATCTTCACCACATATTTATCTCGTAGACTGTAAAAGTAACCTCGTAAACCGTAAAAGTTACTTCGTATTCAGTGAATCACGATTTATAAACACTTATGAAGCTTTCATAAGTTAATCCAAACGAGCTAATGATTGCATACAAAAACAAAAGCAAATAACCCAGATAATTGAAAAAAGCACGATTGTCTCATTTGGATAAAAATTGCATTAACCTCAAAGTATAGTCAAGCGGTCGATATCATGGGCAGCTCATGATGATGTAACGTGGTCGTGGTTTTAATAGTGTTTGTTTAGGATTTGAGATCTCTAAAAATATTTATTTATATAGATGAGATAATATTTTTTTCACATATTTATCTCGTATATAATAAATCACGATTAAAAATTTATTTTTAAATATTTCAATTACTATTCTAAATAAGTATTTTTTATGTATTTTTGTTTTTTAAAAAGTTTAGATGAGTGATTTTGTCTTTTTTGTTTGTTTGTTTGAATTGAATTTATGTATAAGCCCGATTCATGTAAATCGATATAGACATCCTCCATATATTTATTTTGTAGACCATAAAGTTACCTCGTAGACCATAAAAGTTACCTCGTATTTCATAAATCATGATAGAAAAATACTTATAGAAGCTATCCAATCAAGATATATTTGGTAGAATGGCGGTGGAAAGTGAGGGGCGGATGTGGAGATGAAATTGAGATTTTTGTATATTTTGTACGCTCAAAGCCACTTTAATAGTGAAATCACTTCCAACAATATTGAAAGTAATAATTAAACTGAAACTTAATGTAGACAAACTTAATAATTAAACGTATAATTTAATCTTTAATATTTTATCAATTTGTCAATGCTGTCTGTTCTAATTTTTGCAATGTAAGTAAGAAGGCATAATTAAAAGGGAAAATTGTAAAAAAAATAACTTTCGGGTGAATTAATTGTCAAATGCTACTATGGAAGATATTTTATACATAGCGGAAGATGTTTGCATGTTTATAGGGAAGATTTATGAACACACGGAAGATTATTTGCACGTGTGGTAGTATTTGGCAATTAATTTGCCCCAAATGTATTTTTTTGCAATTTTCTATAATTAAAAATAGAGTAAAATACTCTGACAACCCATGTGTTTTACCTTAATTACACAGATATCCCCTCTATTTTCAAAACCCATATAAAACTCCCTTAAAATTAAATATATGTTACACAAACCTCCCATGTATTTTGAATATTTCATTTTTATCCATTTAACCGTTAGTTGACCGTTAACTTTGATTTATAAACATTTTTTCGACCAAAATACCACAATTTAACATAAGAATTATTTAAACATTTATATTTACTAAAAATAATATTATACAAGAAAGAAATAATTCTAATTTTTTTTTCAAAATTTATAATATATTGTAACATTTATTAATTTTTATTATATTATACAAATTTATAATTTCTTGTTATATAAAATTTTATAATTTTAATTTTTTATCATATTTATTGTTGGATAAAAACATATTTTAAACACATTTTTTACCACATAGTATAAATGATATAAATTTGAGATATTACATAAATAATTTAGAACAAGCGTATTTCAGGCCAAACATGACAAATTGTAAAAATGATATAATCTAAATGTTATAGAGTTAATAAAATCAAAAGCAAATGATGTATAAAAAATTAGAAGAAAACGAATTAAAAAACTAGCATTGACTACACTAAATAAATGTGAGGAAAGCATATATTACCAAGATTAGAGTTTTGTATAAGAATAAAAAATATAGCATTAAAAAATATGACCCCACTTTGGTTTTTGATGAAAGCATGAACTTTCATAAATGATTTGCATACCATTATGAGGATTAAAGTTTTTGAACATTCTATAATGTTTTTTCTAAGGAAAAAAACTTTTGATATGCGAAGTATTAGGGTCTGTTTGATTCAAAGAATTGGTGGGAATAGAAAGGAATAAAAAAAAAGAATGGAAAGAAAGGGAGAATATTTTGCCTCTGAAATATTTGGTTCGCACTGAAAAAAAATGGATTGATAAGAACATTTTTGTTTGATTTAAAGAAAATGAGATAGGAAAATGAATAAAAGGTAGTTTTGCCCCTGTATTAGCAATCTTTTAATAAGTATGTGCATTAGTGTTAGATCCATTTTAAATACATTTTTATTTAAGTAATTAATCTTTCTGATTAGCGAAGGTAGGAGTACCTCCACCAAGTACGTTTGATGAGTGAAGGTACTCAATGGAGGTACTCAAGTACCTCTATGAAGCACGTGGTGGAGTAGTACCTGAGTACATCTATGAAGTACTCGAGTACCTCCACAAAAAGTTCTCACTTTGTCATGTACACAAATTAAGCACTTTAACCTCCATGAAGTACCATCGATGTCTTCTTCCTCTGTCATCACTGACAAATCTGCACATGAGGAGACAGTAATAGCCATTGAAGAAGAAAAAGATGGATTATTTAGGAATTTACCACCATTAGAAAATGGGTTCCACCAATAATGGAAGGAAAATGCATTTCCATTGATGAAGGAGAATTGTTAACCGTCGAAAAATATTGTCCTGAAAAAATAGTGAACCAAACAGTCGTTGCCAGTTGGAAAATGCGATTTTCAGTTTTCCTTCTCTAATTTTCAACGAACCAAATGGGACTTTAGCTTGTCTATTTGAAAAATAAAACAACAAGATTGTACCATTTTTGCTATAGGGATTCTTTATCGCTGCACTTCTATCCATTGTTGCGGTTGTTGCTTTTTTCCGAAGCTCTTAAATTGTAAAAAGTAAATTAGGGATCATAGATGATAAAAGGGTAAACTAGTCAATAAAAATTATTATAATATAAATTTTAATTAAAAAATATATTTTTAGAATCCTTTTAGAATATTCTTGACAGTTTGGACTTAAGTGTAAGTTTTAAAAATAGAGGGGAGGTCTGTTAATTAAAGCAAAAATGCAAGGGAGGTCAGAATATTTTACTCTTAAAGATACTACCTAGGAATAATAAAATGGTCTTAAAATGTTTGTTTGATTTTGTGTTTTAAAACAATTTTTTTAAAAAAAAAAATTGTTTGGAAAATTGTTCTCAATAAATTGTTTTTAAAAATAAAAAAATAAAAAATTGTTCTTAAAAACTAAAACCAAAAATAGTTTTTTGTTGTTTTCTTATTTTTGTTTTTATATTTTTTATTTTTTGATACCTTTACATATCTCATATTGATACTACACTACCGGTGACAATCACCCCTATGTCACTACAGGCGATGACTATCGTCACATCACTTCAAAAACATATTTTTTAAAACAACTATCAATACATTTTTTTTCAAAACTTGTTTATAAAAACAATTTATTTTGAGGGGGGAAAAGAGAACATAATCAAACAAGTCCTAAATTTCAACTACTTGTAAGCACCGATATAAAATGTAAAATTTATACTCCCTCTAATTCTTTTTATAAGTAACAACTACCATTTTCATGAGGATAAAAATGGTGATTAAATTCAATTAAAGTAATAAATACGTAACATATGCAAAGAAATTTCCAATCATATCCTTGTTCGTGAAAAAGGTTAGGAAAGATGAGTAGAAATTTAATTTGGAGAGATACACTTCAATGCCATATCTCTCTCTCTAATATGATTATTGGTACATGTAATAATTATTATAGAGGCATATATTCAATGAGAAATTCTTAGGTGCACTGGGAGCACCACGTCACTTGAACACTGGCCACTAAAATTGCACCAACTCAATGAACGTCAGCCTACATATAATCTCATGTGGCTTTTTTAAATTTAAAATATTTTATTAAGAAAATGTCTGACACACGGCTCTTTCTCTCCTATTCTCCCAAAAACACCACTTGTAATTTCTCCCCCCCCATCCCTTGTTCCATCTCATTGTCCATCACCGACCAATTTATCTTTCAACATCCTTCCCTCCTCCATTCTTATTTATCCCTTCAATTTTCCCGTTTGCCTGACCCTAGATATAAGACGGATCACTCTCTCTAAATGACGAAATTCAAAGCATCTACAAGAACGAAGAAATGCTCTTTAAGTTACATGTGTATTTTTAAGCAAATCTCTAGAAAAATCACTCAGAAGATCAAGAAACAAAGTTCTAAAACTGGCCGGTGATCACCGAGAAAGAGAGAGTCCAAAGGAAAGGCGATGCCACAAACTCTGGATGAGATGCCTTTGACTCCCTTCCAATGATGAAACTCCTCATCGATGGACACGTCTTTTTGCCTCTCGGCCTTGACTCTAGTTTTTTTTTCGGTGAAGGCAACGGCAAAGAATTCTTAATTAAAGGATTTGGTTTTGGGAGGATTCAACTCATTATTTTTCTGAAAAAGCCACATCTGGATGAGGTTTTAAATTCAGCACTTCAGCCCCAATATTAAAAAAATGTTGCAAAAGGAAGGATGAGGATAAATAAACTGGGCCGTGATGGCTAATAGAAAAGTAGAGGAAGATTAGAGGAGGAAGGAGAGTGAGAAGAAACAATGGAGCTATGGGGCAGAGATGTGCGAGAGGAGAGAGAGATTATAAGTGATGTTTTTGGGAGAATGGGAGAGAGAGCAGTATGTCAGAGATTTTCTTAATAAAATATTTTATATTTAAGAAAGCCACATGAGATAACATGTAAACTAACATCCATTGAGTTGGTACAATTTTATTGGTCAGTGTTCAAGTGATATGGTGCTTCTAGTGCACCTAAGAATTTTTCATATTTAATTAGGATAAAAATGAAAAGGCAAATTTTTATTTTTAGACAAATAGTATTTGTTATTTATAAAAGCATACACAAGAAAAATAATATTATTTATAAAAAGATCGAATGAAGTGTCATACTATTATATGTAAATTTAATTTCTTTCATACAATTTTTTTTGATTTTGTACTTTATTTTTTGTTTTCTCGGCATCCAATAGCTGCCCGGTGATTTTTTAAAATACTGCCAACCACCCCCGTTTTCGCATCAAAGGCAAGTGGGCGAGCATAACAAGGCGCGCCCATATTCAACTAATTGATTTTGGGGTTGTTTAGGATGGTGGTGGAAAAACTCGTTAATGTAGGTTGAGATAAATTTTTTTTCATAAACTTATCTTATATACTGTAAATTATATTGGAAAAATAGCTTATACCCCTAATAAAGGTACGAAGTGGGTGGCAGGTGGCGTGAGTGATTGATTATTAATTATGATTCTTAATCACACCTTTTCATTTTTCAAAATGACAAAAAAAGTCAAAAATAATTTTTTACAATGGAAAAAAATGCCCTCGCCCACCGTTATCATCACGGGTGTGAAAACTGCCACCATGGACATTGTAACTAACTACTCAATTATTTTAATTAATTCATCAAAATAAAGAGACAATGATTAACTCGTTAAATTTAGGAAAAATTATAGTACAGTCCCAAGCAAACAAAAATATAAAGAATTGGTCCCACGAAATGGCATAATTACTCTCAAGTCCTAAGGGACTGATTTGTAATAAATTGGAATTGTACAATTAACCAAATACCCCTAAAACATAAATATAGAGAGAGATGATAAAAATCTGACATAAGCAAAAGAAGCACGACGGAAATGGAGGGAAAAGCTGAATGCAAGGGTGTGATCAGGATGCAAGGTTGAAGAGTAAGGTGAGATCTTGATGTCAATACCTTTCTTATCTTCATTATTCCATTTGATTAATATTTTTGGTTCAGTCATATAAACAGATTTTGAGTTTTTCTTGAGGAATGTAAGTTTTGGTTGAAAAAAAGGGAGAAAATCTGTTAGCTTTTGTGATCATTAGTCTGTTTTATACTTGTAAAATATGAAGAATGACCTAGGTAAATGCAATAGATATGCTTTAGGTGTGATTTCAATGTGTTTAAGTATAGTTTAGTATGTAGTGTTTTTGCTATTAGTATGCTATGTTTTTTGCGTCTTTTTGTGCATGTTTCTGGAAAAGAAGGTGTAATGAATGAAGATGAAGGTGAAATGTCTGTCATTATATAACCTGATGGTGAAGGAAAAATATGTTGTTAATGGAAGCAGCGACAATTGTTAATATAGCTGCTAAACTTGTTAATGACAACTATAGGTAATAGTTAAATGTTTTATCTTCGTTTTTGTCGGAAAAGGGAGAAAGCTGTCATCTTTTGTGGGTATTTTCTCAATTGTACTTGTAAACTATAAAGGAAGACCTAGGTATATGGAATGGATATCCTTTAGGTGTGGGTTAAATGTGTTTAGGTGTAGTTTAACATGCTCTATTTTCAATGCGACTATGCTCTGTTTTCAATGAGTATGCTCTGTTTTTGGGTTTATTTTAGTGTGTCTTTGCAAAATAAGGGATAAGGAATGAAGATGATGGTGAAAGGTTTATGGTTATACAAGTTGTTGTGCGAAGGAGAAAATGTATTGTTAATAGAGGCAGCGATATTTGTTAATGTGCATGCTGAACTTGTTAATGACAACTTCAGGTATGCAAATCGTATGAGGCCTGTAGCAACATATGATTGCCCATGTCCTGAATCCCTTATTGTGACACAACTGATGACACAAAATTTTTTGCGACCCCCAATCACTAGAAGGCCCCCAGGAAGGCCTAAAAAAAAGAAGGATTAAATCTCAATTTCAAACAAAAGGGTTTATCACTGTGTGAGATGTAATGAAGTTGGTCACACTGTTAAGACTTGCAATAATCCTAATCCAAGATGATCAAACATGCTGCCTTGGGATCTTTTGTTTTTGAAAAATGTATGGCATCATATTTTTTGTAAATCTCATTGTATAGAAATCCAGACCACTTGTTTTTTGGGGAGATTTTGTCAATTAGTTGTTAGTGCCTTGTACATGTATTATTAGATGTAAATGAATGTTGGATATACTATGGTTTTGTATCCAACTTTCTTTTTCAGAAATTTGTAATCTAATGTAAATTAAGTTGTCAATGTATTCATATGTAGTTGTCAGTGGACGCACCTTGTGTTCTCAATAGACGCCCCTTACGTTGTTAATATATATGCAGTTATGTTTATATATTTGGATTGCACTTTCAGTCCAGTAAATTTATAACCTGATATAAATTTAGTTGTTAATGTATGCAGGTCAAGTTGTCAGTAGAGGCACCTTGACTTGTCAACGGTCGCCCTTATAGTTGTTAATATATATGCAGTGATATTTAAACTTTTTGATTCCACTTTCAGTTATGCAAATTTCTAATATGATGTAAATTCAGTTGTTAATATATGCTCATGAAGTGGTCTATGAACCTCCATGACTTGTCAACCGAGGCTCCATGACTTGTCAATAGAGACTCTGTGACTTGTCTGTGATGGCTCTGTGAGTTGTTAATGGAGGCTCCATGAGTTGTCAACCCAGGCTCCATGAGTTGTCAATGAAGGTTGCATGAGTTGTAAATGGTGGCTGCGTGACTTATTAGTAGAGGCTCCATGAGTTGTCAACCGAGGCTGCATGAGTTGTTAATGGTGGCTGCGTGACTTGTTAGTGGAGGCTCCATGACTTGTCAACCGAGGCTCCATGAGTTGTCAATGGAGGTTGCATGACTTATTAGTGGTGGCTGCGTGACTTGTTAGTGGAGGCTCTATGACTTGTCAATCGAGGCTCCATTAGTTGTCAATGGAGGCTGTATGTTGTAAATGGTGGCTGCGTGACTTGTTAGTGGAGGCTCCATGACTTGTCAATCGAGGCTCTATGAGTTGTCAACGGAGGCTGCATGAGTTGTTAATAGAGGCTGGAGGAGTTGTCAATGGTGGCTGCGTGACTTATTAGTGGAGGCTCCATCACTTGTCAACCAAGGCTTCATGAGTTGCCAATGGAGCATCCATGAGTTGTCAATGGTGGGTCCATGACTTGTCCATGGAGGTTCCTTGACTTGTCAATGGAAACTCCATGACTTGTCAGTTGTGGCTGTACGACTTGTGAGTCGAGGATCATTGAGTTGTTAACGCACAACCTTGTAGTTATCAATCCAAAGTTAAAACAATATGAAAAGTATATATGCATTACAAAACTTTAGCAGTATTGTTAACTAATGACAATGGCTATGAACTTCATAATTACAACAAACATTTGACGCCACCACAAGTCAAAACTTTATAACCAAACTAATAATTACACAAAAGTTCTCATAATTACAATATCTGCATGTGAGGTTTACTATCATATAATATGTTATCCATAAAATGAAAGTGGACAATGTCAAAGTTATCCACTACTGGGATATACAATGTAAATTAGCATCATCAGTGGGTTCTCTTCCTCTTCTGCACGGCTTGAATCAATGACAACACTTTTTTAGCATGTGTGTTGTGAGGGTGGGTAACTAGCCACCACAACAACCCAACCTTCATTTCATGGAGTTCATCTTTAGAGTAGAAAGGCATTGTGTAATCATCTTCACCTTGCACGGTTGTATCCCACATTTGTAACCAGGACAGAGCGTGTACACCACAGGAATCCCTGCACATATAAGTGAAAATAAGCTGTAATAGTGGGAAGATTTTAAACTGGAATACTTTCAAATTAATTTCTTACTTGCAACTTTCTCACAGTTTGCTGCACTATATTTTCTATCATCACGAAAAGCAAGCCACTAAGCCAAGTAAATTCATAACAAGTCTGCCACTCTCTTTTCCCAAAATGGAGGATATCAATGTTTTAAACTCTTCATAAGTTGTTCATTCCTTAATGGTTTTTGATCTGACTCTTCCCCCAACATATGTTATATCACAATCTCCACTAACTACAAATCTTCCCCCTATATGAAAAAAACATAGTAGATTCTTGTCACGTGTGCTAGCCATCACAGCTGTCCACCTATACAATACAGTTGTCATTAACAAGTTATCACCTACATTAACAACTATCGCTACATCTGTTAATAAGACATTCTGACTTAATACATGAGGACTTCCATCCATACAACTTTTACACCATGTTTATTATCTCTAACTTTTAATGAGTTAAAACAGCTAAAAATACCAAAAAACATAGCAAACTTTTCAAACCCTTTACAAAAATCATTACACCCCAAGTTAAAACTAAAAATATTACCTAAAGTTGTTATTAACAAGTTCATCATTTACATTAACAACTATCGCTGCCTCTATTAACAATACATTTTCTCCTTCACACAGTAACTTGTATAACCATAAATATTTCACCATCATCTTCATTCCTTATCCCTTATTTTACAGAGTCATACCAAAATAAACCCAAAAAAAAGAGCATACTCATTGAAAACAGAGCATAGTCACATTGAAAATAGAGCATACTAAACTATACTCAAATGATATCTATTCCATATACCTAGGTATGCCTTTATAGTTTACAAGTACAATAGAGAAAATACCCACAAAAAATGACAGTTTTCCCCTTTTTTCGACTAAAACGAAGATAAAACATTTAACTATTACATATAGTTGTCATTAACAATTTCAGCAATTATATTAACAATTGTCGCTACTGCCATTAACAACACATTTTTCCTTCGTCATCAGGTTATATAATGACAGACATTTCACCTTCATCTTCATTCATTACACCTTCTTTTCTAGAAACATGCATATAAAAATGCAAAAAACAAAGCATACATAGCAAAAACACTACATACTAAACTATACCCAAACACATTGAAACCACACCTAATGCATATCCATTGCATTTACCTAGGTCATTCTTCATATTTTACAAGTATAAAACAGACTAATGATCACAAAAGCTGACATCTTTTTTCCTTTTTTTTCAACCAGAACTTACATTCCTCAAGAAAAACTCAAAATATGTTTATATGACTGAACTGAAAACATTAACCAAATGAAATAATGAAGATAAGAAATGTATTGACATTAAGATCTCACCTGACTTTTCAACCTTGCCTTCTAATCACACCCTTACATTCAACTTTTCCCTCTATTTCCGTCGTTCTTCTCTTGCTTCTGTCAGATTTTTGCCATCTCTCTCTCTTTTCATGTTTTAGGGGTATTTAGGTAATTGTACAATTCCAATTTATTACAGATCAGTCTCTTAGGATTTGAGAGTAATTATGCCATTTCGCGGGACCAATTCTTCATATTTTTGTTTGCTTGGGACTATACTGTAATTTTCCCTTAAATTTATCCTCATTTGAAAACAAATTTGAAGGCTTGTTTGGTTTGAATCGGGCTTATGCATAAGTCCGATTCACGTAAATTGAGATAAACATCCTCCACATATTTACTTCGTAGACTATAAAGTTATCTCGTAGACTGTAAAAACTACCTCGTAGACCGTAAAAGCTACCTTATGTTTCGTAAATCACGATTGAAAAGCACTTATGGAGGCTATCCAAACATGCTTTTATCTTTACTTATATTAAATGAGATTTTGGATGAGAGAGAAATGTAATAAGTCAGATTTAAACATTAATTATATAGACAAAATTAACAAAATATTAATTGCTATACAAATGACTTATGTTATGGACTAACGATTTGAGCCTTCAAAAGTAGCTTTTCAATCTTGATTTTCGTGAAAAGCACTTATAAGCTCTATTTTACCTTTATATAGGATTTGTTTCAAAAATCAACATGAATAAATTCTTTTTATCTTTTCTAATTAATATGAGCAAAAATGTAAAAGACGCATTTATTACTTTGAAACTGAAACTTATAATAAGGACTAACATTTTTGACAAAAATAAATTTATAAATAGGATTAAAATATTAGCATGTTTGGATAGCCTCCATAAGTGCTCTTGAATTGTGATTTATGGAATAACAAGTAACTTTTACGGTCTACAAGGTAACTTTACGATCTATAAAATAAATATGTGGAGGAGGTTTATCTCGATTTACGTGAATTAGACTTATACATAAGCCCGATTCAAACAAGCCTAATATATTGTACGAGTACTTTTTTTTCTAATACCTCAATAACAAAATCTAATATCGAAATTAAAAATCAACCCCCAACTACTCCCAAAAGCTCTGCTATTCATATTTGTCAATTATAATCATTATTCCCTTGTGAATGAGTTTTATAAGGAGGGAGACAATTTTTTATTTTTTAAAATAAAAAAAAAGAATTACGCATAAAAATTTTATTAAAAATTTATTTGTTAAATAGGACCTGAAAGTATTTAAGGAAACATTTTTTATACACAGAGAAGATTGTTTGCACACAAGAAAAATCTTTCGCATATACAGAAGATTGTTTGAACATAAAAAAAAGATTATATAAAAAAGATATATTGAATATAAAGAAAATTATTTAAATACAAGAAAAAATCTTTATCCACAGAAAAAATTGTTTTCACACAAGATTATATTTGATAAATAAATTTTTAATAAGTTATTTATAAAAAAAATTTCCAATACAAAATTAGTATTTTTGATAAAGGTCTGAAATCAGCATGAAATATCATTTTTAAAATTTTTCAATGAGTGAGCAAGGAGTAAGGACGGAAGACTTTCCTAGCGTTTCTCGTCCCTTGCGTCTACAAGAAAGCAAGTCCAGCTTTCAGACGCTCTTCTCTGATTGACAGTTGACACTTGACCCCCATTTCTGGAATAAGATAATGCTGGTGAGCTATTCAACTTCTCCAATCCCATCTCCCTGCTTTACTTCCTTCGAGCGGTTTTCTTTAACCTGATTATTCTTTTGGAAAAATTGCTGTGCTCTTTTTCCTGTTATATGATGCCTCAGCTTTTTGTGCGCATAGCTCTAGGATCTTCCTGATTGGCTGATATATTTCCTTTCTATGGGTTAATTCTGTTTTCCATGATTCTTCTTAATCATATATATAAATATATTGCAGTGGCCTTTCGAAATGCTTGTTTCAATCTTTTTTTGGAGGATTGATTCATCGATATGTAATGTTTTTTCCTCTCAATTCTTCGTGTTAACTTCTAGTGCTCTATTTTTTGTAGTTTTTCTTTTGAATATTTGCTATTTAATTTTTCCCGCCAATTAAATTTAGATTGATTCAAGACACTGGAACTGGAATTTCGCTACTTTTGGCTTGTAAATTGCTGTTTATTCATTTAAGATTGTAAGTGCGATGTGTTTGTCGGGTCATTCTAATTGCTGAACGCTTATGGTATTTCAGCTCCCCCACCTTTTACTGTATGCTGTCACGATATTTTTTCTTAATTGATGAATGTAAAGATATTAAGGAGAGTTTCGGTATTGCTTTCAAATCAATTCAGTCGATCCAAGCCTTGTTTACTTTGTTTTCTAGATCTTATATCTATTTGTTTACTGGGACCTCCTTCTCTTTTATGATTTTGCAGTATTTTTCTTAAAATGGCACAAGAGAAGGAAACCATCGCAAAAGATGTCAGTGAGGTAAGTCGTAATCAGCTATACATCCCCTTTTCTTTTCCCTGCCTCTGTACTGAATTATTATAGCTTTCAATACATATAAACTCATTTTTGAGATGTACAGTTGGTTGGGAAAACTCCGCTAGTATATCTCAACCATATCGTAGATGGTTGTGCTGCCCGAATTGCTGCAAAGCTGGAGATGATGGAACCCTGTTCCAGTGTCAAAGACAGGTATATAGGTCTCTTTAATGATCTATTTGGAAGAGAACTAGTAATATGCCATCTTATAAATTTTCCTTTAATTGCTACTTAAAAGGCTTCTGTTCATACCCATCTTAATATGCTTAAGTTGATAGTTTGTTTGGAAGATCTATTCACTTGATATCATGCAGTCTGTAACTTTGAAATGGGTTGCAGTACGGTAGGCCAACGCTCTAATCTATTTCAAGCAATAGAAAGTTTCTTGAAAGTTTCTGTTATTATGATACATCTCTTTCCTTTGCTGCAGGATAGGATATAGCATGATTGCAGATGCTGAGGAGAAGGGACTCATTACACCGGGTGAAGTTAGTTTTTGTTTTAGTTAATGTCCTTACCCGTAATTCATTCTGTGCATCTTGTTATGTCATACATCATATGTTTTAAAGATTCCTTTCTCCTTTCTCATCAGTGAAACTGTTTTGCTCATATAAATATTGTTCTTACTGACTTTGATATTATATTGCTATTGAATTTAAAATTGAATGAATGCAATTTACTGATCAACTTCAAAGAAATCTTCTGGAAGTCTCTCTCTCTTGACCACAAATTAAATCAAACGACATGGATTATTGCTGATTCTAGATTCATAAAATGGAATCGATGTTATTGACAAGTTTGTTATTTTGTGACAATTTCGTGTATTTTAGACTTTTAGTCAATAAAATGAAGAATATTAGTGATGACATCACGAAATTTAATGTGCTTATGTTGTAGAGTGTCCTGATTGAGCCTACCAGCGGAAACACTGGCATAGGTCTGGCATTCATGACTGCAGCTAAGGGTTATAAACTTATTATAACCATGCCTTCTTCAATGAGTCTAGAAAGAAGAACAATTCTTCGAGCTTTTGGAGCTGAGTTAGTTCTCACAGATCCAGCCAAGGGTATGAAGGGAGCTGTTCAGAAGGCAGAAGAAATATTGGCAAAGACTCCTAATGCTTATATGCTTCAGCAGTTTGAAAATCCTGCCAACCCAAAGGTATTAACTCCGTCATGTACTTTTTGTGGGGAATAAGTTGATCCAAGAAAATAATAACAATTGTTACACACACTTCCTCAGATCCATTATGAGACTACTGGACCAGAGATCTGGAAGGGATCTGGTGGGAAAGTCGATGCTCTTATTTCTGGTATAGGGACAGGAGGAACAGTAACAGGTGCTGGGAGATATTTGAAAGAGCAGAATCCTGATGTTAAGGTGGGAATTCAATTTTCTGACTTGTGTTTTTTGCTACATGAATATCTAGATGCATATTCTTTTTGTTAGCTTTTTCTTATTACTTTTTTTTTTTGTTAGTTATATGGTGTTGAACCAGCTGAAAGTCCAGTGCTGTCTGGGGGAAAACCTGGTGAGTCCTGATTTGTCTCATTATATTCGCTTATCATTTCATTCATGTAGATGCTTTGACAATTGCTTGTTGAGTCCATTAATGTGGTCTGTAAACTTGCTTTCATATGGTGCTGCATAGAGTTAATCTTTTCCTCTTGAATTTAACCTTAATTAGTTAAATATTATTCATGCTATTCAATTTAAACCTCTGATTGTACTATATAGAAGTAGTCTGCTGGGCTGAGAACTCATTGCTCTGGGACCTAGAGCTTGGTCCAAGGTACTGTGTGTTCTTTTCTCTATATCTGGTATTTCTGATACCTTTGGGTTTCAGAGACTTTAGTTGCTTCCCCCCTGGGGGAACCAAAATGGCCCGTTGGCTGAAGTACCAGGTGTTCTTTAATCTGTCACTGGAATTTCTGCTGTCCCCAGGTTTCGAAGACTTTTGTTGCATACTTGCATCCCCAGCCAAAATGGTCATGTGTCTATTGAATGTAATTTAGTCAATGTTTCTCATATGGTTGCTAATGTTCTTAATTTCATTCTCTTACTGGTTTTGCACCAAGACCGCTGTGTGGGTGATTTTCTTTAATCACCATGTGCAAACATGATTCTTAACATGAATGCATATGTATTATGAAAACATGTAAAGACATGAATACCATGTGTTAAATCACCGAATGTGTTTGGAGGTCAAAATGACACTTCTATCTCTGCCTTCTCCTCTATGCTCCTCTGGATCTTCTAGATAAAGCGTAAAATAGTTGTATTTGTTGCAGCATAGTTTACCTTCTATTTTTTCTACACAAGTTATTATAGCTGTATTGATATTTACTACTTACCTACCCACAATTGTGCATATCGTTCATTCTTCTGATGAATGTATGATTGCTGTTGTGCAAGGCCCACATAAGATCCAAGGACTTGGTGCTGGCTTCATCCCTGGTGTTTTGGAAGTTGGTTTACTGGACGAAGTTATCCAAGTGAGCTGTTAAACTTTATTGATTTTATTAATTTTAAATTGATAAATAAATTTGTTACTGTTCTATTGTGTCCTTTGTGATCAACATGTTACTGTATGTTCTGTTCTATTCTATTATCTCCCACCCCAATATCCCCTTCTGCGTGAAAAAAATAACTAATTAAAGATTTTCTTTTATTTAAAAAAAAATCTGGACTTCATCCTTGAGAGTGGGGAAGGAAGTAAAATAATTTGATTCATATGTAGGAATATTGCTAATCAGGAACTTTGATTTGTTGTCTTGGCTCTGGATGTGTCAATTTGCCTCTTTAATCATTTTCAAAAAGAAAAAGAGGAATAATGCTTTTTTGTTGTGATTATCTTTCTCTGAGTTTCTTACCCATTTCTTTGGTGCGAATCCACGTTCCATATGCTGTTCACTTAATTTTGTCTGCTTTTGTAGATATCAAGTGAAGAAGCTATTGAAACTGCTAAACTTCTTGCATTGAAAGAGGGCTTATTGGTAATTTCATTGAGAGGATACATCCCAAATAGGATTTTCAGGTGTCCTTCCATTCTGTGTGTTTTGAAGGAGATAGATAAAAAAAATTGCTTTTTTTTTTTTTTAAGGTGGGGATATCATCAGGTGCTGCTGCGGCGGCCGCCTTGAAGGTTGCCAAGAGGCCCGAAAATGCTGGAAAACTCATTGTTGTAAGTTTGTGGTTGGCTTATATGATATTATGTGCACCTCTGTGATTGCTATTATAAGAAATGCTTTAGTTGCAACTTCGATATGCTTACGTGGCACTAAGAATTACCTTTTCCGAAAGCAAGACCTCTATGATGAGCTTCTGGCAGCTACTGGATCTTTCAACAAAGTGCTATTTTTGTTTAATAGCACTTAGTTGGCATTGAACAAAAAATCCATCCGTTAGTTTTCCATATTTTTTGCCATATTGCTGCTTAATTTACTGATTGAAAACCTGTCCAGGCGGTGTTCCCAAGTTTTGGAGAGCGTTATCTATCATCTGTGCTCTTTGAGTCTGTGAAGCGGGAAGCCGAGAACTTGGCTGTTGAGCACTGAGCTCAGGAAAAGGTTTTATGATTGTTGCTGCTTGGATATGAGGGGGCCTGCTATTGGTTTACAAGTTATAATTTCGCCCTTTGAATTTCTGTTTCTTTATGCTGGGATTTGTGGGCCAACTCTTGATTATCAAGTTGTAGTTTGTCTTCTGGCTGGGTTTGTTGTCTGGTTTGCTGTTGCGTGTAAATTTGCTACTGTTCAATAAATACCAACAGCATGTAGCTAGGATAATCAAACTCACATATGGCTATTTTATAGTTGTTATGTTTCCAAGAAACTAGTTTTCTTTGCCTGTCACGTCCTAGTTTATTTTAAGTGCCACAAGCTCCTTGATTTGGGAAACTTTCAATAGTAATGAGAGGCTTTCCGCGGATTGATGATCCATGACAAATCATAGTTGTGTCCCAATAACATTGTCGTCAATTGATGCCTAAGCATGACGCTTTAATTAATTTAAAAGGACCCGAATTCAACGTAATTGAAATGATCGGGTTGGTAACTATTAGCTTGGAATCATCTATATTTTTCTTGTGCAAAATATTAAAAAAAGAGTATGATCAACAGAAACAGGTCAACATTGAATTATCGCCACAGGGTGATTATGGTATTTTTCGTCCCTGCTTTGCTTATTTGAGAACTAGAGAAAAGTAGCAGTAGAGATAAAAAATTTTTCACATACTTATCTCAAACACAAAACATTTCTAAAAAGTTAAACCAAACAGACTCGCTAGCATTTAGTATGGAAGATTAAAAATGCGGCTTATTCACATGATGTCAACAAGTCGAAATGAAGATGATCAATTTGCTTTAGCATTGGGTTGGTAGGATTCAGATATGAGCACCTAGTCTGTAAATAGGGAAAATCACTTATAGGTCCCAAAGACTCAAAAAAACCCATAAAAAAGTCTTAATCCAAATTCCCAAATAAAAATAGTCCCTAGGGATTTTTTTGTAATTAATTGGGAATTTGAAATAACTAAATTGTCTCTAATGACTAAATTGAGAAAGAGAAAACGGAGAAAGCTAACACCGTGGAGTAGCAGCAAGTGGGGTGCGGGGAGCAGGTGCGGCGGCTTTTGGTAGGGGCTTGAGTAGAGGCGGCTTCAGGGGTTTGAGCAAAGCAAGAAGTAGCCAAAAGGCCCAAGACAACGAATACTCGAAGAGCAGTGAAAGCTATGGCAAGATCTGAAACTGAAACAGAGAAAAGAAAGAGAAAATGAAAGATGAGAAAATATGAGAGATGAGTGGACTATATGTTAGGAGTTAGGTAAGTAATGTTAAGATCTTGCTAAATATATGATCTTGACCATTAAAGTTGGGGTTTCACCGTAGTTGGGTAGTGTAAATGAAATTGTGCTATGTTTTTGGGCAAGGTAACAGAGGGATTGCTCTGTTTTAAGTGGGAATAGTTGAATATGATGAAGGTTTGTTTGCTTACAAAATGCTGATATGAGATGAAAAAAGTGTTGTTAATATGTGTATTTGTAGTTGTTAATATGATTGTTGCAGTTGTTAATACAAAGCATATGTTGCAGATTGTAACAGGTAGGATATGTGAAATTCTGACATGTTAAAATCAATTTGTTAAAATAAGTCATGCAATTGTAAATATATGCATTATAATTTGTGAAAACAGGCGTAAGCTTTTGCTAAAATTGACATATGTAGTTCTGAAATTTCAAAACTCTTCCGGTGAGGGAAATGACTCATCAAAGTATAAAAAAAATTGTCAAAATGACTCATCAAGTATTGAAAATAGGCTAAACCAGTTGTTAAAATTGTCATATGCAGTTGTGAAAGTTGGAACTTGTGAAACTTGTAATCTTACGCAGGTATGAAAAAGAAGTTGTCAAAATGACTCATCAAGTTATGAAAATAGAGAAAACCAGTTGTTAAAATTTTCATATGCAGTTATTAAAGTTTGGACTTGTGAGACATGTAATCTCACGCAAGTATGAAAAAGAAGTTGTAAAAATGACTCATCAAGTTGCGAAATAGCCAAAACAGTTGTTAAAATTGTTATATGCAGTTATGAAAGTTGGGACTTATGAAACTTGTAATCTTACACAGGTATGAAAAAGAATTTGTCAAAATAACTCATCAAATTGTGAAAATAGACAAAACCAGTTGTTAAAATTGTCATATGTAGTTGTGAAAGTTAGAACTTGTAAAACTTGTAATCTCGCTTAGGTATGAAAAAAAAAAGTTGTCAAAATGACTCATCAAGTTGTGAAAATAAATAAAACCAGTTGTTAAAATTGTCATATGCAGTTGTGAAAATTTAGACTTGTAAAACTTGTAATCTCATACATGTACGAAAAAGAAATTGTCAAAATGACTCATCAAATTGTAAAAATAGGTAAAACCAGTTGTTAAAATTGTTATATACATTTGTGAAAATTGGAAATTGTGAAACTAGTAATATCACACAGGTATAAAAAATAAGTTGTCAAAATGACTCACTAAGTTGTTAAAATAGACAAAACCAATTATTAAATTACTAAGGGTAAAATAATCATTTCACATTTCCAATTAATCACAAAAAAGTTCCTATTATAAGAGAAAAAAACTCTTAACGGCGTTATGTCAAATTTAACTGTTTTATTAAATTTGCACCGTTTTTAATTTTTCATTGTTATTTTTGCCAATTCTAAAACTTATTTGTGTCAGACGCCCCTCGGATAAAACTTTATTGTTAAAATTGCACCTTAACCCTTGATTTTTTATACTTTATTAATGATGTTGCAAATATCTAGTTGTTATTATCTTTTTTAGAATTAAGTTTTATAATAATATTTTGTATTAAAAATCCTAAAAATTAAAAACCTATAAAAGATATTTCTTATTTCATAAGTATTCTTACCAATTTTATATTTTTTGACTTATTTTTTAGTGATTGTTTTGTTTATATCTTGTGTTGTTTATTTTGCTGACTACTTATATTTTTTAAGACATATTTATAAGAAGTATTTTTAATTTTGTTAAGTCTTCTCATTAATTATTTATAATTATGGCATGTGGATAATAATTTACCTTTGATTATCACTCAGTGACTGTGTTTATTTGTTGCATGATGCATACTGTTTACATTCTAATTTCGACAACATGTATGTATTAAATTAGGACTTTAATTGTTGTAATTTTTTAAAAAAACTGAAAAAAAGTAAAAATCGTTAAAATAGCTTCGGCTCTCACCTTTTTGCTCACGAATCGATCCTTAAAAAATGACTGTTTTTATTTAACTGGGTCTAAAAAGGTCGGCCCTTTAAGATTCGGACCTGTGATGGATCAGCCTTTTTTAACGACCTGTATGAATATATGATTTTGAATAAGGATGATAGTTTTGAATCTCGGTCTTTTCTCCAAGTGAGAGTACGCTAGGAATTTCCCTGTTTTCGCCTGAGTAGTATATCGGCCAGAAGTGCTGTGGAAGTGTATGAGTTTAACTGACTGTAGAAGAACCTTTTGTTAGGAAGTATAACTTATGGAGAAGGGTTGTCTTGATATCTGTTGGAAATTGTGCCCTAGGGGCCAATCATTGTATTTTGAATATTGTTATTCAATGAATTTTTCCATTTAATTATCATATTATTCACATGTTCATTGTGATAACTGTATCCTTGGATAAATCATAATGATTGTCCTTGGTCGGTCATCTATGCGGGAGCAGAGATGAAATAAAACTAGTATAACTTTGATAAGGCATGGGAATACAAGTCAAAGTCATAGGTACTTGTAGGAGTATAAAGTGTTGGACCGACCCGCTATAAGAAAGCTGCATGGATCAAGTCATAAGCTTATCTCATGTATAATTGCATCACTATGCCCTTTGACCTGAGATAATCATGGATTCCTACATGAGAGTCGCTAAGCTTTGACCTAGTCAAAAGTCGTCTTTGACCGGATGAGGATAAAAGCTACAATCGGGCTTGAAAGTTTTCATACAGAGGAATGTGAATAGTCAATATGGAATTTGTCCCTCACATTAGTAGAGATATATTACTGGGCCCCTCGAAGAGTGAGTCTGAGAAATGTATGGCCATATTACGATGGAAAGTAGTTTCCATTTATATAGCCAGTCTACTAGGGAATCGAGAAAATAAGGGTCAGGAATAGGAGGATGACATTCTCTATGTCTCATCCTTGACCGAAATATCATGTGACAAAAGGGACGTGACATGGTTGTATGACAGATTGCATCGTGTTAACGATCCTCATATGAATTAGGTAGTCGTAATGTCTTGCTTGAGGCCGCTTGCGACTTATGAGCTAGTACAGTTATTGGCCCACTGCCAATTTCGTATGGGCCTATAGGGTCGAACACAAGAATAGCCCAACACAAACTATAATATCTAGATTCATTGAATCTAAGATACGTATAAGATTCAATGAATATAATGTTTAATCTAGGGTGAACGATATATACATATTGTGTGAATATTTATTTGATAAATATTTATATGTGTGTATATATATTCACATTGGAAAAAAAATTAATAATATTATATATATACATATATGTATTTTTGAAATATATACATACATTTATATATAATATATATTATTTGATAATATATATTATATATGATAATATTATATTAAATATAATATATATATTATCTATGATAATATTATTACATTGTGTATATATATAGATATTATATGATAATATCTCATATTTAATTTATAAAGATAAATTAAATCTAATTCCATTGGCTCTTTATTTTGATTAAATAAATAGGTTAAATTAAAACTGTTGGACATATTTAATTAAACTAGATTTATTTAATTAGTTTATCAAAACAATTAAGTATAAATTGATATGATAAGGATTTTCGAAATTAGTTAAGATTAATTTTAAAAATCCAATATTCATCATAAAATAGATGACGCTGACTAGTTATAAAAGGTAAGAGTTAGAGTTTTTTATGGATGATGAAAAAAAATAGAGAGCTGCAAGAAAATCCTAGAGGGGCATTGGAGGCACTAGCATGTTGTCGGTGTTGGGTCATGTTTGTGTGGATACCAGTAGAGGGAGCTGATCTGAGTATTTGGCTCCTTAAGATCGAAAAATGCAAAACTCAAAAGATGAATTAGCCAACTTGTTGATGCTGAGGATGGTTAATCTAGTACTCATGGAGTTTGATGCTCTCTGAAGAAAAATTTAGCCAACAAGTTGATGCTGGGGAATTTATTTCAAGAGCAACCAAGCATGGAGATTTGAGAGTTGGTCATGTGTTGATGACTGTGGGCATTGAAACAAACATGAACAAAGTACAACTCTTTCTAACTCGATTTAAATGTCGTTGATAGATCCACAATTGGGATTTGTAAACTTTTGCAATTTTAAAATTTTTAATTCTTTCGCTGTGTGCCTACCAATCCTAACAAATATCAACCTCCAATGGAAGAAGAAAGAAGAGAGAACAGAGGAAGGCCACGTCTTGATCGAAAAAGGTTATTTCAAAAACAAGAATGGGACTTGGAATGGTTTGGGATGCAGTAACGACGCATCGTGGAAGGTAAAGGGTGATTTAGATGTGAAAATGATTAGGTTTAACATGTTTTGTTTTAGCTTCAAAGAAACAGGGGATGCTCAAAGAATATTGAAGGATAATACATGGGTGGTGAGGAACTATATATTGAGTTTGCAGAAACAAAAACCATTTTTGAGCGATAATAAGGTTCAAATTAACACCTGTGAATTTTGGATCCAGTTTCATAATCTGCCATAGGAGGGTTGAATAGAATCCAATATTAGATTAATGGAAAGCTTGGTGGGAAATGTGATTGAAGTAGAAAATCCGGAAGACCAAAGATTTAAAAACAGAAACTTTAGGAGAGCTAGAGTAGAGGTGGATAATGAGAGAGCGTTGGTGCCGGACTGCCAGGGTTCTTGGCCCCTCATCTTGACGATGATTTAGATAATGTATGAATACAAGTTAAATATGAGAAATTAGTGAGGTTTTGTTATAATTTTGGCAAACTAGGACATGAAAGTAAAAGTTGTGAGGAGGAAGCTGCGGAATTCATGGTTAATGGAGCGTTAAGGGGTTACAATGCCAGTTTATACACCTAGCCAGTTCAGGGACCGACAGTGAACCAAATTGATCGGAGTTTGAGAATTCAGCCGGAAAAAAAGGATTTACGCAGGGATTCCAAAATTAAAACTGGCAGGAGTAAGGTCTCAGAAATGATATGGACTGCAGAGGATAGGGGGAAAGTTCAAGAGGGCCACATGGGGGGATAGGTCAGAAGGGTACGATGCAGCCGGATAAATTAAATACAGGGGAGTTTGAAGTGATAGATGGGATAAAGCCAAAAAAGGGTGGGGCCTAAGGATATAAGCATTATGCGAGGCATGTAGGTAGGAGGGACCCAGAGGAAACCAACGACAGCCATATGGGCTTTAAGCAGATTGGGCTTAAGACGGAAGGGAGTGAAACATTGGGAATGAATAGTGATTTGAGGGTCTGATAGGAAAAGTTAATGAAGTCCAAGTTAATTATTAGGTTGAATTAGTTGATGATGAGGAAGATGGAAGCAAAGAGAATAAGGCTATGGTCCCATTCCAAACAGAGGTCATCGGTGAGCTGGCACAAGATCTGAAAGAATTTTCGCTGAAAAGAAAGGGCGAGGGTTCATATGAGTCACCTTTGAGGAAGAGGAGGAAAGATCATATACAAGACTCGCCGGATAGTGCCGAAAAAAGAGATATTGTGGTGGCTGAACTAAAAATTTTGGAGGAGGAGGAAGAGCCGATAAGGTATGGGTTTAGCTATGAAGGAGCGCTCGATTTCTATATGGAAAATAGCCTAAGAGAGAAGGCTAAACTGAAAAACAAGGTAAGGAAAGCTTTATTCGCAAATAGAAGTTCTGATATTCAAATTATGTGGAAATTGAATATTTTTAAGGGTAATTGGAATGATGAAGTGGGAGAATAAGGATGAAATTGAATCAGATAGTTGAGGGTGGGGTGGTTGGCCAAAAGCAGCCACCAGGGAACAATGAATTGCATAGGTTGGAACTGTCAGGGGTTGGGAACAACCTTGACAGTTCGAAACCTCAAGTTCCAGTGTGGGAAATTTAAACCTCATTTGGTATTTCTGTCAAATACAAAGATGAGAACGGATAAAATAGAGAAGATAAGGAGAAAATTAAAGTTTGACTTTGGGAAATACTGTGAACTTGTGGGTAGATCAGGGGGGATGGCTGTGTGGTGGAAGGAAGGGATTCAATTCAAAGTTGAGTTTGTTTCCAGATTTATTATACATTTGGAGGAGATTAAATTACATGGGGCTGACTTGGGGAATGTAACGTTGGTATATAGGCCGATTGACATAGCACTGAAGCGACAGTGGTGGAGTGAGTTAGACAAGCTGAAACCGACTAATTAAGTTCTTTGGATAGTGTTTGGGGACTTCAATGAGATCCTATATACATCAGGCAAGGAAGGGGGGAAGAGAATGTTCAAACAGAGATCTCGATAGGTGTCGAGGGTTTATGATGAGATGTGACTTGATGGAGTTGGAATTCAATGGATGCAAATTTACTTGGATGAACAATAGGGGTAATGAAGATCTAATAAGAGAAAGGCTAGATTAGGCAGTTACAAATGCAGCTTGGTGAACTCAATATCAAAGAGGACAGGGGCAGGTGTTGGAAGCTATCGAGTCTGACCATTACCTAATTCTCATTGAGTATGAACATGTTGAAAAAAAGGCATTGGCCTTGTTCGGATTTGATGCAAGATGGTTGGCTCACCTAAATATTTCTAAACTCATCAAGGAAAACTGGGGACCCAGAAATGATAGAGTGGAGTTGAATGAGTTTGTAAGGAAGCTGGATAGATTACATGAGGTCTTGGTTGAATGGGGAAGAAGGGAGTTTAAGAACAATTAGAGGCAAATCAATCAATTGGAGATGAAGGTACATAATTGTTTATGCTCGGAATGGAGTGAAGATATTGCTAGAGAGGTGGCGGAATTAAAAAAGGAAATTGATGCATTATGGGAACAAGAAGAACTATACTGGGCCCAAAAAAGCAAGAATGGATTGACTAAAGTATGGTAATAGGAATTCTAGGTTCTTCCATATCTCAACCATTAGAAGAAGATGCAGAAACAAAGTTACAAGGATAAGAGGTCATAATGGGGAATGGATAGAGGAGGAAGGGGCAATTGGAAAGCATTTTGCTGATTTCTATTCATCACTTTTTGCTTCGGTAGGAGATAGGAGCTTCAATTCGGTGCTAGATTGCGTTGAGGAAGTTATTGTTAGTGATGACAACTAAGTGCTTATGGCATAAATAAGTGATGAAGAGGTGAAAAGGGTAGTGTTTTAAATGGGAGGGCAAAAAGCGCCAGGACCGGATGGATTCACAGGGTTGTTCTATCAGAAATCATGGGACATCATAAGATATCAGGTATGTGGTTTAGTAAAAGAATATTTTAGTAATGGTTTCCTTTTATATTATGTAAATGAGACTGATTTAGTGCTTATTCCAAAAATAGGCTGCCTTGAAACTATGAATGACTATAGGCCTATTAGTTTATGTAATTTTTCATATAAAGTCTTTTCAAAAATATTAGATAATAGGTTAAAACCCTTGCTTGAGATGAGAGCCAAAGAGCTTTTGTTTCGGGTAGAATGATTCAAGATAACATAGTGGTGGTGCTTGAAGTATTTCATTATATGAAAATAAAAAGAAAGGGGACTTGTGAAATGGCGTTAAAACTGGATATAAACAAAGCTTATGATATGATAGAATGAGATTTTTTAGCTGCTTTAATGATAAAAAATAGGGTTTTGTAAGGAATGGGTTGATAGATTGCTTTGGTGCTTGAATTCTGTCCAATTTTTTGTCATGATTGCGAGTAAAAGAGTAGCAAAAGTAGGACCCCGGAGATGATTAAGACAATGTGACTCTTTATCTCCCTATCTTTTCATTATGGTGAACAATGTACTGTCTAAACTTATTGAAAAAGAGAGGAGAGGAGGGGGGCTAAAAGGGGTTTCATTAGGAAGAGGCTGCCCGGAGGTTACTCATAGTTTCTTCGCAGATGATTCTGTTTTTTTCATAAAGGTTGATCTGGATAACTGTAGGAAGTTGAAGGATACGATCAATCTTTATTGCGAGGCCTCGGGTCAGGCAATAAATGTGAGGAAATCATGTTTATATTTCTCAAAGAATACTCCTGCATTAGTCCAGGAGGAGATTGTTCATAATTTCCAAATTCATGCAATGGACCTTCCTAGAAACTGTTTAGGATTGCCTATAATCTGGGGTAGATAAAAAATCCAGGCGCTGAATTTTGTGATAAACAGAATGGAAAAAAAAGGCAGGGTGGAGAAAGAATTTTTTGTCTGAAGCAGTAAGGGAGTTGTTGATTAAATCATTAGCTAATTCACTTCCTGTGTATTCTATGTCTTGTTTCTTGTATCCAAAGAGTGTACTGCAGAGATTAGATAGAATGGTATGTAAATTTTAGTGGAAAAGTGAGGAGGATAATAGGAAAATTTATTGGATTTCAATTGAGAGAATGAAAAGGCATAAATTTAATAGGGGTTTGGGATTTAAGGATTTTGAGGCCTTCAATCTTGCTCTGCTAGCAAAGCTTGGGTGGAGAATTTTAAACAATCCAAATCAATTGTAGGTGAGAATTTTAAAGGCTAAATATTTCCCCCAGGATAGCTTCTTGGAAGCTAGGAAAGGTAAAAGGGCTTCTTGGCTATGGAGTAGTATTTTAGAAGGGAAGAGTCTTAAATGATCAGGTTTTCAAATGTGTTGGGAACGAGAGAGAGACTATAGTTTGAAGTGATCCTTGGTTAAGTGAATTACCCAAAAAGAGGCTATACTCAGTATGCCCCCATTATAGTTTTAAGCATCTTAAGGTTGCTGACTTGATGAGTAGGAATGGATGGAATTTGCTAGCTATAGAGGGATGGATTACTCAGGCAGAGAAAAAGGCCATATATGATATTATAATAGCTCTAAGGGGTAGAGAGGACAGATAGGTGTGGACGGGTGGGAACATGAGTGTTTATTTAGTAAAGGAAGGATATGAGACTGCTAGAAGAAATATTTTGAAGAGAGAAGAGAAAATTCCAAATTCTTCAATCTATGCTCAAAAGCAAGTGTAGAAGGAAATTTGGGGACTTAAGATACCGTACAAGGTGAGGAACTTTCTTTAGAGAGTGATGAATAACGCCTTGCCAATGATGGTTAATTTATGCAGAAGAAAATGCTATGTTGTGGATAGGTGCTTAATCTATAATTAGCAACTAGAAAATTTAGTCCATATATTTGTTAATTGTGATTGGGCCAAGCTAGCTTGGTTTGGGAGTAACATGTCCCTTAAAATATCATAATCTAATTTTAGTATGGGAGATTAGGTGTTTGAATACTTGTGTGAGTTTAATTTAAATCAATTGCAAAAGTCTCTTATAGCAATAATGATGTGGCAGACCTGGAAGACCCGTAATGGTTTCTTATTTGAGAATATCAAGCCTAATCTAGTTTTCACATTTTCTCAAGCAGGTAAATTACTTCAGGAGTACTGGGAGGCAAACGGTTGGTCTAATCAGAATGAGTTAGAAGCTAGTAAGGAATAAAGTTTGAGGAAGGAGCAAATTAAATAGGATCTTCCTAAAGGTAATATGATTAAAATCAATTGTGATTGTGCTTGTTATGAGGAAGCTAATACAACTGCAGTGGTTTTTGTTGTCCAGAATTCAAATGGATGGTTATTGGATGGGGTGGAAAAAATCATAGAAGTAAGCTCAGTATTTATGGCCGAAGCAATTGCCCTTCTTGATGCCTTAAAGTTTGCCCATGATAACCAACTTTTGGATATATGCTTTGAATCTGATAATCAGCTGTTGATAAATTGCATATGCAAGGACTTGCCTCTTAATGATGGAGATGTATAAATATCCTTGAAAATATTAAATAATCAAGGAAACTAATTAGGAATAATTCATGTAATAGGATTTCCAGCGAAGCAAATTTAGTAGCCAACTGGGTTGCTAAAGCTACTCTTGACGAGTATTACCCAATTGATTGGGTTGGTAGACCCCCGATATAACTGCAGAAATTTCTAGAGAAGGACCGAAAGACTTTGCTAAAGGAACCTGATTAAGGTGTTTTGGGCTGTAAGGGCTGGGTATTTTGGTATCTGTTATTTATGTTTAGCATTGTTAATATGTATTGATATGAACGGTTGTATGATTAGTTAGCACGAATGAATGATGTTATATTCTCAGGAAAAAGAATAAAAAAGAGAAAAGACTAAAGATGATAAAGAAAATTTTAAATATAAAACGTTGAAATTGGAAACAAACTACCGTTCTTCCTATACAGGCCCACATAGAATATAAAATAAGATAACTAGGTCTCCTGTTGGTGAGTCATCGAGAAAAAAAGAAGGGTTAAGGTGCAAATTTGACAACAAACTTTTAGCGAAGGAGCGCCTGGCACAATAATGTTTTGTTGGGGATAAAAATATGCATGAAGTTTTTCTAAAGGGGCAAAAACACCATCGCATCTCTATCTTACTGATTTCTTAGGCAATCGGGTTACGGTCAATGAAGTACTTAGCCCAATGACTTTCAGGGATTAATATTTGGTGAAATCTACATCTCAAGCATAAAAGCAAGAGCGATGAAGCGTGGAAGAGAAAGAGAAGGGTAAGGGAAATCTCAATTGCACCGAGTAGATTTCATCAATGGGGAGAAGATCCAGGAGGATGGCAAGGGAATCGGGTTACGGTCAATGAAGTATTCAGCCCAATGACTGTCGGGGGTCAGGTTTCTGGTCTCACCAAACATTGCTCCGAACATGGAATTTCGGCCCGCGTTGGCAAGGGTATGATCGTGATTTCACTCTGTTTTTCTTGGAGGCATCTTCTCCTTTACTGCCTTTCCCTTACCCTTCTCTTTCTCTTCCACGCTACATCGCTCTTGCTTTTCTGCCTGAGATTTAGATTTCACCAATGGGGAAGAGATCAAGGAGGATGGCAAGGCAATCGAGTAACGGTCAATGAAGTACTCAGCCCAATGACTAGTGGGGATCAGGTTTCTGGTCTCACCAAACATTGCTCCGAACATGGAATTCCGGCCGGCATTAGCAAGGGTGTGTTCGTAGTTTCACTCTGTTTATCTTAAAGGTATCTTTTCCTTTATTACCTTTCCCTTACTCTTCTTTTTCTCTTCCATGTTTCATCGCTCTTGTTTTTCTGCTCGAGATGTGGATTTCACCAAACATTGATCCCCGATAGTCATTAGGTCGAGTACTTCATTGATAGTAACCCGATTGCCTAAGAAATCAGTAAGATAGAGATGCGATATTGTTCTTGCTCCCTTAAAAAAACTTATATTTTTTCCCCTAACAAAACATTATTGTGACAGGCACTCCTTCGCTAAAAGTTCGTTGTCAAATTTATATCTTAACCCAAGAAAGAATTTGATTCTCTCAGTACCCGTAATACCGGGACCTACTCTGGCTTCTCTTATTAGTTATTCTTCATATATTTATGTTTTTAACATGTTTTGTTGGAATTCAAAAAAAACTTTATATTTTATTAATTGAACAACTCTTTTAATTTTATCCTTTTTTAATACATTTTTTTAGAATGCTTTACACTGACAAAAAAATTTAAATTTTATTCATAAAATTCAATACCTTTTCAATTTTATTTCTATATAATATATATTAGGCATCATAAAACAAAATCGACACATTAATAAATATAGGACAAAAATATTCATTTATGTATATTATAAATATGAATGGAAAAGTACTTTGTATTTATAAGAGTAAAGCTTACACTTAAAAAAAAAAAGGAGAATGTCAAAAAAATACCATTTAAACTTCAAAATTCCATTAACAAGTTTGATAATGGGATTAACAAGAATGATAATACAATTAACAAAAAATTTTATTGTTAAATCACCTATTTAAGATTTTAAAGTTTAAATGGTATTTTTTTACAATTCTTCCTTAAAAAAGATGAAATTGCACACTTATGACGGCAATTACCAATGACTCCTATTGGACATCGCATCCGAGCAAAAATCTGCACAAGCCACTGTAAAACAAACCGTACAGTTCCTACAGAACTTTGTACTATTGACCTTGTTTAATATGAAAGGAGGGTAGGAAAAATAGGTGCAGACAACACAATTTTAAATTAGATTAAAAAAATAAAAAAAATGGGGTTAAAAATTTTTAATTTATTTTTTTATATTTTTATTATACATATTCTTTTTATTAAAACTTTAGAATTTCATTTTTCTAATTTTTTTTAAATCCAATTCATTAATTTTTTTTCACTCCCCCATCCTTAATAGTTAATAGTGACATTGATGATAATGAATTAATGATTATGGGATAAGTTCAGCTAACGTGGCCATCAGGCATTGGGCAAACACCATCAATCACTAGCTTAAGCACAGGAGGCTCGAAGGTGAAGAGAAACTCGACATCGCTCCGACAGCTGTCCATATAATCAAACCCATAGCTAATAGCTAAAAGGTATACTCCCCTGCACTGCACTCGGTCCCTCTCACTTGCTCACTTGGTCGAGTTTCCTCCTCTCACCTGAGCCTCGGCGTGGCCGCCGTGCTCTGCTCTTTCAAGCCTAACCCTCATCTTTCTTCTTCTCAGATCTTTATCCCTGCGTTGGCATAGTCGATCTCATCCCTCTCAATCGTTTTTTTTTGGGGCCACCTTCTCAAGCCACCTCGTTCTGAAACCGCCAGCCCGGCCTTGGTCATTCGCCGGCACCGCCAAATTCTCTGTCAGGTATACACCGGAACCAACGTCCTTTCCGAATTCTCTGTCCGGATGCTTCTGCACGTTCTCTCATTTGCTTTTCTACATGAACAAGTTCTTGTGAAAGGGAAGTGAATCCTTGAGAACTTCGAGATTCAAATATTGTTATTGAGCGTGATTATTAGAATTTGAATGATGATGATTTTTTTTAACCTTGAAATGACGTAGATCTTTTATGGTCCGGAAATGATGAAGATCTAAACATTATCTTCAATTGCCATCATGTTAGGGTTGTGGGTTTAAAACTTTCCATATGTGGAAAAAACATTATCTTGAATTTTCTGAAGAAAAAAAAACATTATGAATAGTCTGAATTTACGACTTTTTTATGATATTTTAATTTATGTGGCATATTGCAAATTCATTTTCATATTTAAAAAATAAATAAACAATGGGGCTATTATGGGATGGGCCCTTTGAATGTGAGCCCTTCAATGAAATGGGTAGTCGTATTATGCGTGGGCCACGACAGTCAGCCCATTTTCCCCCTTCGTCTCTCCTTTGCATATAGCCTTTTATTCTTGGGCTAATTGAGTTCTTAACTTCTTATGGTTCTAGGTGTATGTTTTGAAGCTCTTAAAATTAAAATTTACGTAAATCGAGATAAAACTCATATCATATATATTTACTTTATAAATCGTAAAAGCTATTATAAAACTAATTATAAACACACACTACATAGCATAACGTCCACGAAGATTCAAACAACAGAACTTTTGTTTTCTGATCATCGAGAACAAGTTAACCTTTTTACAAAACTAATCAAGCAGACTTATGCAGTGGAATTGTATTGTTCCTTACTGCATTTTCCTATCTCTTCACGTTGTCTTACTGCAGGCCTTGGGTAGGAAACATGGAGCCAAAGTGCGCAATCAAGAAAGATGTCACTGAAGTAATATTTCTTCAGTATCGTACTGAAATGTATGTTGTTTTCCTGTCTTTCATTCATATTCTTTACTTTTCTCCTTTTTCAGTTAATAGGTAACACCCCAATGGTTTATTTGAATAACATTGTGGACGGGTGCGTGGCTCGTATTGCTGCTAAACTAGAGTCCATGGAGCCCTGCTCTAGTGTTAAAGATAGGTACAGATCTCCTTTCTTTGACTACACAGAGCTCTCTCGGTCTATTAGGATTTTTATTTAAAATTGTATAATGATAATATTCTTTATCATATTCAGGGCAGCTCTTGGCATGATCAAAGATGCTGAGGAAAAGGGCCTAATTACACCTGGAAAGGTTAGTCACAGAAAGTTTGGCTGTCTCTTTCTTTCCAGAAGCTTCCATGATGGCAAACGTGCATGTTTAATTCAGACTTGCTAATATCGTTGCTATTATGTTTCAAGGCATTCAGTACATAATAATTTGGCCGTCACATTCAGAAATTGTTACTCAAAATTATTTGTTAGCTTATGTTGTAAGGCACTTGTTGTGTCATTATTGATCAATGTATGCTTCCAACAACTTTCATGCACATTGATATGTGTGAAAATGGTGGTGGCCGAAGACTGTTCTTCTGGAGACTACAGGTGGTAATACCGGCGTAGGAATAGCATTCATAGCTGCATTGAAGGGCTATAAAGTTATAGTGGTCATGCCAGCTTTTGCAAGTGACGAGAGAAAAATTATACTTCGAGCATTTGGAGCTGAGGTATATCTCACTGACCCTGCCAAAGGATTTCCTGGGGCACTCGAGAAAACATATGAGCTGTCAAGAAAGACACCTAATAGTTTTATGCTCCAGCAATTTGATAATCCTTCCAATCCACGGGTACCACCAACATCAATGTTGCTTTTATTGCTAGGCTGATAAGACTTGCTGATTTACATTCTATTTCTTTCTTTTTTAAAGATCCATTATGAGACCACGGGCCCTGAGATTTGGAGAGATTCAGGAGAAAAAGTTGATGCTTTGGTTGCAGGGATGGGAACTGGGGGTACAGTGACTGGTGCTGGGAAGTTCCTCAAGGAAAGAAACCCAAATATTAAGGTTTTTGCCTTTAATTTCCATGTTTCCTTGGCTGAACAAGAGATCATATTGAAGGACTTTTTGTTCCTCAAATACGTTTATACTAACTTCATGGTTGCTGCTGTTATTATTTGCCAGGTGTATGGTGTAGAACCGGCTGAAAGTGCGGTCGTGAGTGGAGGACAGCCAGGTGATTTCATCATTCTGTGTATATATGACTGAATCGTTCTAGTTGTTTTGTGCTGAACATGTATAAAGTAGTTGGAAACTATAAAAGTCTTCCTGTGTTAGAGTCTATATTCTACCAAAAATGATTCAGAACAGAACAGCCCATGGAGATGAAGTAGCATAGGAAAACATCTGCAAGTTTTTGCCCATCTATGAGATTTCCTTGAATTCTGTGTATAATTGTTTGTTTGGGGGGGGGGGGGGCATGCATAAATATTTAAGCATGCCTGTCTCCTCTCATCTTGAGGATGTTTACTGACTGCTTTGTTACTTGCATGTGTTGAAGGCAAGCATTTAATCGAAGGAATTGGCCCTGGGTTCAAGCCGAATGTGCTGGAATCGGACCTGCTTGATGAAGTTCTTCAGGTAGCTCTAAAAAATTAGTGTATATATGAAATTCAATTCTCATACATTGAATGTGCATTTTGTATAAATATTGACACAGCATACGCGAGGTCCATCCTATCTATCACGTACATACATATATGTATGTATATATGTATGTTTTATATGTGTGTGTATGTTCTCTCCAAGCATGTCAATATTATATAAAATTTTATGAAAGTAATGTGGGTTTCATGTATCGCAGAGTCTAAAAAGTAAGTTGGGTAATTGTGGCTCATAAAATATGCGGTTTGTTGGAGTGTAGAGTTTTTATATTATAAATAAATATGTAGAAATTCTTGGAGAGTATAGTTCAAAATGACGTTTTAAAGTTGGAGAATGAATCATGATGGCCAGATGCAAACTTGAGATCAATGCTTAATTACACACACAGCTGTAAGGATTTACACAAACGACATTGACACGGTTTGTTTTAAATTAGGTGGGAAGAGCGAAAGCAACCACGGTGGAGTGTGTTAGCCTTAAGAGTGGTTTGATGAACTTTTTAGAAGTGATTTTACATTGTATGAAATAAGAAGGCATGTGAGATGAATTTTGTCGGTTAAAATCTCACCCCATCTTTCACTAGTCATTACTTACTTCTAATTCCTGTTCATATTTCTTCCAATTCCCTTCCATTATAGCCCCCCTCTTTAACATCTGTATCCATTGCTTTTCTTCCTTCTATTTATATATATTCCAGTATTTTTTTTTATTCATCCGCCGTAGTCAACTTCAATTAATTAAGCAATATATAATCACAATAATGTTCGTCCTTTCGTAAAATCAAAATCATTAAAAGACTTGTCAATGGGATTCTTTGTATGTGTGTGTGTGTTCAGAATTTGCATGCTCTTCTCAGCTATCTGCTAATGCAAGGGCTTCTTTGCCTATCATGGTTCTTTAAATTGCAGATATCAAGTGAGGAAGCCATAGCAACCGCTAAGCTGCTTGCTTTGAAAGAAGGTTTGCTGGTATGGTACCGAATCAAACAACTACTACCTCTATTACTAATTATAAGACCCAATTGACTTTTTTGAGAGGATTAAAGAAGTTGATTAAATCACTTTAGAGTATTTGTATCTATTGTATTTTCTCCAAATTAATTTCTTTGGCTTATAAATTGATATATAATTTAATTACATACAATATATAATATGATTAAATAACTTATTTAGTTTTCTTAATTTTTTTTTAAAAATGTCAACTAAGTCTTATATTTAGGGCAGGAGGTAGTAATTACTCTATATTAGTTTATTTTTTAATGAAATGCAGAGTATTTTGTGGCTAATCGCTCATTCCTATTGAGTATAAACGTTGTTTCTATAGGCTTGTCTTATTGCAGGGGTCCAATTTTTTTATTTTTTTTATTTTCTGATTTCTAATGAGTGCTGTTCCCGCAGATGGGATTTTCGTCTGGAGCCGCTGCTGCCGCTGCAATAGAGTTAGGGAAGAGGCCGGAAAATGCAGGAAAGCTCATTGTTGTAAGTCAACATGCTCTATTTAATTTATTGGACAGAAATTTTAAGATGACCATCTCCTAGAAATCTGCTCTAATTAGATGATTCTATATATTCGCCTTATAAACTACACATCATTTTATCTTGCTCTTTGTAAATGTTTTCAACTGTATGATCAGAATTCTAACTATAGTACTCTAACTGCTAATATGAAATCGTCGTTTAATGCCAAACCGATTGTTGCTTCTCAGGTGGTATTTCCCAGTTTTGGGGAGCGTTACCTCTCAACGGCGTTATTTGAATCCATTAGACATGAGGTTGAACAAATGACATTTGAGTAAGCTCTAAAATCTCAAATGCAGTATCCGGAGTTGTAACAATTCAAATGGATTTTGAATTATGTATAGACAAATAAGTGCGCACATTGATTTGCTTATCAAGCTTGTCACAGGGCATTTCCTTTAGAATTCTTAGTCCTCCATCCTTGAAAGTGTAATAATACTTTGATGACAAAAGTATATATCTATATCTCTGTGTTCCCCTAATTCTATACATAATTTTAGTTTAAGTTTAGTTTCTTAATTTTGTAAAGTTTTCAAGTCTTCTAATGCTAATATGGTTAATCTCATTGGTATTAGTGATTTTAGCAGTTCGAATATGCCCTATACACCTCCTCTCCTTAATATAAAACATGTTTGGGGAGGTGATAAATATGAGACATGATTTTTATATTTGTCAATATTTTCATAATTTATTCTTATTAATATTCCCTTAACAATAATCAAGGAGGAGGGGGATGAGAGAATTAAGTAAGATAACTAAGGCGTTTTTAAAAATATATGTCATATTCACTAATATAAATAATTTTTTTAATCTAATCAAATTAGATAAATATGTTTTATACATCAAAAATAGGTTTAACCCTAATAATGATACTCCCTTCGCTCCTATTTATAAGTAACTTTATTTCTTATAGGGCTGGTCCCTTTTATAAGCAAATTTCACTTCGTGTCTGAAAATGTAAGCTCATTTTTTCCTATTTTATCCTTATTAAATACACATTATTTATAATTAATTATCACACACACCAAGAGTTATATTTAGGAGAGAGAATGAGAGAAGAAAAACTCACTAGGTAAATGAAGTCAACAAAACATTAGGAAAATATATTTTACTATTTCTTATATTTTCTATACATTCTCTCTCTGTTTTAATAAATATGGGTATATATAAAAAAAATATGACATTTTTGATACACTTATTATTTTTAACTAACAATTTGTTTTGCGTAATCAAAGAGAAAATTACTTATAAATAGGAAAGAGAGAGTAATAATAAAACAGAGTGAGTGAGGAAGAAGGGGTGGAGGACATGTTTGTGCGAGTCAGGGGGTTTGAAAGGCGTGCCTTTTGTACTTTACTACGTAACGATCATCGTCGTCGTTAGTTGTCCCTTCTTAATTTTGCCTCTGCTCTGTTCTATTCACTCCTTCACTTTATCTTCTCTCTCATTGCATTTTGTTCTCTTCTTCCATTTTGCGGCTGCCACCTCTTCGATTCTGTGACTCAATCATCATATCGGACCCCCACGCTTTTTAAAACTTGTGCGCGCCAGATAAACTCCAACCACCATCTCCACCCATACAACACTCCCATTGGATAAGTTCCGCTGACGTGACAACCGCCCATTGGCCATCACAAACTCCCCGTCGCTGTCCATATAACCCAGCCAAACCGCCCCAATAGCTAAAAAGAGAAAACAAAATATATAAAGAAGGGTTTAAATCAGATTTCCCCGGCACGCTCCGTACCTCATACTCATTCGCCCTGTCTCCTTTGGGCACAATATTGATGGTTACTCACCAATCCATAACTTCTGGCCTCTCACCATTCAATAACTCAGCACTGGGAGCTTAAAGCAAGTATCACTTGTTTTCTTTTGGATACAAAAATTTCAGTATTTCAGAGGATTTTGAGTTACTTGCTGGCTGCTGCTTCTTGTGAAAGTTTCACTATTCATTCTGTGGTTTGTATATCACCTAAATCATTGAGTTCTCATGGTTCGAGCTTCTTTTATAACGTCCTAGAGGATTCAAACAACAAAACTTTTGTTTCCTCTGAACTTAACCTTTTTACAAAACTAAATCAAAATCAGACTTGTACTGCGGGAATATTGTTCATTTCTGCTCAAGTGTTTTCTTAATTATCGCTTCATGTTGTCTTACTGCAGGTCTTTCTAGGTATAAAACATGGAGCCAAAGTGCGCAATCAAGAAAGATGTCACTGAAGTAATATTTCTTCATTATTATTGTGCTGACGATATGTTATTGCTGTTTTCCTGTGTCTTCGGTTTATATTCTTTACTTTTATCCTTTTGCAGTTAATAGGTAACACCCCAATGGTTTACTTGAATAATATCGTGGACGGGTGCGTGGCTCGTATTGCTGCTAAACTAGAGTCCATGGAGCCCTGCTCTAGCATTAAAGATAGGTACATATGTCCTTTCTTTGTCCACGTATCAAAACCTAACTTTTTGCTCTTGAACGAGTCCACATGGTGAATTTTGATATACCTTTTTTCTTTACTGAGTATAAAACAAATTTTGAGCTAAGGAAAAAAACAAAGCAAACATAAAACAACGCTATTTCGAGTTAAGGTAAAAAGAAAAAGAAAAGGCAGCAATATGTTAGGTTTGTACTTCAATAACTTGTTTTATTGAATAATATGTGATTTAAACATAAATATTTCATTTGCTTGTGTGGATTGATGTCTTTTTATTTAGAATATTTTTTAATTAATTTATATTAGTTTAATCATTATTATATTTAGCTGGTAGTTGTAACCTTTAACTATTACTTCCCGCTTAAATGACCGGTCTAGAAGGATTTTTAATTATTTGAAATATTGTATAACGATAATTTTCTTGTTGTCATATTCAGGACGGCCCTTAGCATGATCAAAGATGCTGAGGATAAGGGCCTGATTACACCTGGAAAGGTCAGTCGCAGAAAGTTTAGATTTCCATAGATTTATGCAGCATCAAGCTTGTTCGTGGTTCTGCAGTTACACACTTTCTCACATGATCTATTTTTCCCCTTTTTTTGGCCAGTAATATTATTCAATTTCCAAGTATGTTCGTCAACTCTGGCCGTGTCTCTTTTGCAATACAATCCTTTTTGCTACCAAAAAATTAAAAACTCTGGCTGTCTCTTTCTTTTTCCTGATGGCAAAAGTCGCGCATGCATGTTTAATTCAAACGTGCTAATATTAATTAATTGTTGCCATTAATTATGTTTTCATACACATTGATGTATTTAATAATGGTGGCCGAAGACTGTTCTTGTGGAGGCTACAGGTGGTAATACTGGCGTAGGAATGGCGTTCGTAGGAGCAATGAAGGGCTATAAAGTTATAGCGGTCATGCCTGCTTCTGTCAGTGACGAGAGAAAAATTTTAGTTCGAGCATTTGGAGCTGACGTGTATATTACTGACCCTGCCAAAGGATTGACCGGCGCTCTTGAGAAAACAAAGGAGCTATTAACCAAGATACCTAATAGTTATATGCTTCGCCAATGTGATAATTCTTCCAATCCACGGGTATTAATTATATTGCTGCTGCTTATATCAATCTTAATTTTAATGCTTGCTAGGTTGATGACAAGACTCAGCTCTCTGAGTTGCATTCTGTTTCTTTCTCTTTTTTTATACATATAGATCCATTATGAGACGACGGGCCCTGAGATTTGGAGAGATTCAGGAGAAAAAGTTGATGCCTTGGTTGCAGGGATAGGAACTGGGGGGACAATAACTGGTGCTGCCAGGTTCCTCAAGGAAAGAAACCCACATATTAAGGTTTCTGTCTTTAATTTCCATGTTTCCTAGGTAGCTAGGCTGAACAAGAGATTATATTATACTGAAGGACTTTTTCTTCCTCACATACGTTTATGCTAACTTCATGGTTGCTGCTATTATTATTTGCCAGGTGTATGGTGTAGAACCGGCTGAAAGTGCGGTCCTGCGTGGAGGACAGCCAGGTGATTTCATCATTCTGTGTGTATGTATATATATGACTGAATCTTTCTTCTTGTTTTGTGCTGAACTTGTATTAAGTAAAAGTAGTCTTTCTGTACGTTAGAGTTTATATTCTGCCGAAAATGATCCAGAACAGAACGCCCATGGAGACCAAGTAGCACGGGAAAACATCTGGAAGTTGAATTCTCTTGAATTTTGGATTGATATATATATATATATATATATATATATATATATATATTTTGGGAAAACAAAAATCTGCAATTTGTGGTATAATTGTTTGTTAGGGGGGTGGTGGGGCATGCATAGGTCTTCAAGAACGTCTGTCTTCTCTCACCTTGAGGATGTTATGCTGACTGCTCTGCTTTAATTTGTTACTTGCATGTGTCAAAGGCAAGCATTTAATCGAAGGAATTGGCCCTGAGTTCATGCCCAATGTGCTTGAATTTGATCTGCTTGATGAAGTTCTTCAGGTAGCTAATTCAATTCTCATCCATTGAATGTGCATTGTGTATTAGTAATATCGACACAGCATGCGCCAAGTCCTATATATATGTATATATGTATGTTATGTGTGTGTGTGTAAATATGTAGATGCATCCTCTTCTCAGCTACCTGCTAATGCAAGGGCTTCTTTTCCTATCATGGTTCTCTAAATTGCAGGTATCGAGTGAGGAAGCCATTGAAACTGCTAAGCTGCTTGCTTTGAAAGAAGGTTTGCTGGTATGGCACCAAACTAAAATATATATTACCTTTGCTAGTTAATATAAGATTCACTTTGTAATTCAATTTTTTCACTACAGTGGGCCTTAATATTAAGAACGAGAGGGAGGGCTGATTACAATACATTGGATTATTTTTTCATGGAAATGCAGAGTACTGTTCCCAATATATAATCGCTTTTTTCATGGAAATGTATAAACTAGGTTTGTATAGGCTTGTGCTATTGCGAGGGTCCAATTATTTATGTATTTTCTGATATGAGTGCTTGTTCTGCAGATGGGAATTTCATCTGGAGCCGCTGCTGCAGCTGCGATAAAGTTAGGGAAGAGACCGGAAAATGCAGGAAAGCTTATTGTTGTAAGTCAGTGACTACACATCATTTTATTTCGAGGACCTCTTAATCGACGTGCAACATTTCCTTAATTAGTCACGTATTGGAGAATAATGGATGAGTACCGTTCTGAGGACCTAATATTTTGCTCTTTGTAAATGTTTTCAACTGTGTGATCTGAATCCCAACTATAATACTCTGACGAATAATGTGAAATCGGAGTCTAATGCAAAATCCATATTCTTGCTTTCTCAGGTGGTATTTCCCAGTTGTGGCGAGCGTTACATCTCGACAGCATTATTTGAATCCATTAGACATGAGGTTGAACAAATGACATTTGAATAAGCTCTAAAATCCCAAATGTAATACGTGGAATTGTAACCATTCAAATAGAATTTTGAATTATGCATGGCAAACAAGCTGCGCACATTGATTTGCTTATCAAGCTTGTCAATATCAGGTGATGGCTGGGATCACCATCCACGTCCATCTCTAATAATATTTTTCATCACAAAAGTACACCTTTATTCATTTATTATATACAAAATTTAAATTATATTTCTTAGTTTTATATTTTTTTTCCAATATTCTAATCTTAATAGGATTAATCTCATTAATAGACTATTATCACAGTCACGTAAATGCCAACAATTATTGCTATGATACATTTCATTAATTAAGAAATTTTTATTATCACTGTTTAAAGTTGTAATATTAGTAGTTTTTCTTAATTTCTGTGTTACTTTCTCTTGTCTTTAATATAATACATATTTGAGGAGTTAATCTTACTCCTAGATATAAGATATAATTTATATATTTATCATTTTTTTTTCTAATTTACCTCCATCGATGTTCTTTCAACAATAATCAAGGAGGAGGTAAATGAAAGAATTAAATAAAATGACTAAGGTGTTTTAGAAAATTCATGTCATATATTAATTAACTCAATTAATTTTTTTAATCTAATCAAATTATGTAAATATATCTTATATTAAAAAGCAGAGGAATATAATGCTTATTCCTTAATATATATATATATATAAGTATTCGATGGGGTAAACGGTGGTTTTAGCCGTTGTTAGACGGTACCGAACGCTCATTCAGATCTATACCATTTAAATATGAATATAGACAATTCGGATTTGATATTTTTAAAACAAGTGATTTTTTAACTAAAATATTATTTTTTTAAGAAATTATTAATTAAAAAATTATCTTTATTTTAGATTTTATATCTATTAAAATAATTTTTTTTAAAAAAAATTAAATCTAACCATCTGAATCCTATCAGACAGTTTAGATTTCATTTCCTATCTAAAACTCATTCCTATGGACATTTAGAAAAGTGGAGTTTAACTAATTATGAATTTGGTTAAGCCTGGCTGCCGCAGTGACGGACACAGACACGCCGGCGGGATGAATGGCAAGGTTAGGGCTATTTCTCATCTCTGCACCGGTTACCCCTTCCGCATCTTTCCTCGTCGCCACCTTGTCCGATGGCAGCTTTGAAGTCGCATCCTGCAATCAATCAATTGATCAGATTAATGGACTTGCCGGCCGACAGAATCACCGAAAAGAGAGACATAATTATTTACTGTGAGAATATCAGCGAGTGTGGTCTTTTCGGCGTTGTCTGGTAGGCGAGCATTGAGAGTGGCCGCAGACTGAGCGGCAGCTGCAACCCCGCCGGGGACAATGTTGGTACGGCCTGTGGCCCTCACTTCGGCTGCCTGAATTGCGGCGGCGTCACTCCACTCCACAGGCTTGTTACCGGCGGTCACAGCCGAGGCTTCCAGTGCTTCTCCGATAGTAATTCCCCCGCACCCTCCAAGCCCAACTCGACCATCTTCTTTCGCCTGAGAAGGTGGCGTCTCCGGCTTCATCGTTACTTTGTTATTGTAGTGCTCCACTACCTGTTCCTTTTCCCAACATCAAATTTCCGATCATCAAAATTACGTCTACTGTTATTTCCTCAATTTCCAATTTTCCATAAATAAATTTTGTAACTATTACTTGATTTTAAAATTTGATAATAATTTTTAAAACTTTTAATTATATGGTTCTCTATATTCATGTAATCTTACCATTAAATAATTTTTCTTGCATGCAACGCACTAGAGTAATTAATTTTCTTTCTTGGACCGTCTATTAATTAGAAAAGAGCAAGAATGTACCTCAACCAATTTATGGATTTTCTTTGCGTTTCCTTCTAGTTTTTGGATAACCTGATGGAACATAAATGATATTGTGTATTTAAGAAAAAGGCAAATGCGTGTGAAAGAAGGCAGAACGAAGAAAATGGGGACGAAACCTGGCCGCCGAAAGACTCCACAATGACGCGCTTCCCTTCAAGATCAGTCTCGGTTACACTAACACCAAGATCGGCGGCAGAAGAGGCCACATCTTGGTGTCCAACATGGCCGGCCTTCTCGTTCTTCATGGCGGCGGACTGCATGACGGCAGCGGCGCCACCCCTGAGGGTCTTACCCAACATGGCATTCTCCGCCGATTGCATCATGGCCGCGTCTCTCGGCGTCACCGACTTGGTTGCCAGCTCGCCTTGTACGTTGAATAAATCCCCATACTTGATGGGTTCCACCTGCAGGACTGGCCTCCGCGGTTGCTCTTGACTCATCTCACAAATTTTAATTTATTATTTACACTAATTGCATTTTTCTTTCTTCTCCTTCTCGTTTTTGTTTTTAACCAGGCACAGCTTCCATGCAGCGGCAGAAAATTGATAGAGATAAACACGGTGGAATGTAAGAACTCAGGCATACTCATGACCACCAACACAACGTGTTTTATGGCTCAGCCGTTGTTTTCTTTTCACATCTTTAGAGGAAACAAGGACCAGTCACTGATTTTTTTTCCTGAAAAAAAATAAGCATGTCAAGCGTTTAATTAAGCTCCACCAAAATAAATAAATAAAATATTCCATGAAAGCATTACGATTGACCACAAACGCGAGCTTTTTAATTATGTTTGTGCTCGTCTCGGAAATAAAAAGTAATTAACGTTTTACTTTCAAACATAATTCTAGATGTGAGATTTTGTTGGACTGATTTTAAATATAAGATATCTCACTCTGATCAATCGACATTTGTAGATATACACAGACGACTCGCTGTACATCATTTTGTTTATCAATATAACATCGGACCCAATTTTCTGCTCATCTTTGGGATGAACAGGGGAAGTTTTTTTTTCCATCTCAACGCTTTAGATGGAATCCGGACAATCTAGATTTAAAAAGAAAAAATTAGTTATTTTTAAATAAAAAAATCATTTGTTTAAAAAAATATTAGTTAAGAGATTATCTTTATTTGAAAAAAATTAAAATAAATTCTATCTTCATCATTAAAATAATTTTTTTTGAAAAAATAAAAAAAAATAAATTTAGACTATCCAATCCAAGAATCAGAACGGTCTAAATGAGAGGAGCTCTCCTTTGGATGAGCAGAAAAACTCGTTCCATATAACCTCATGTTCTCATATATATATAGGTATAGTATTGGGCCTAGTTTTTATTTTAAATTTTCTGCATGCCTGTTTGAACTTACAATTTGAGCCTGGTCAGGCTGAGAAAATTAAAAAGGACTTGCAATTTTAGGTTTTAGACTTTTATGTTAGAATTGGCTGACATCTAAGAGGGGGTGAATTGAGTGTATGATAGTAAATTAAAAACTTTCAAATCATTTTCGCATATTGTTAACTCAGTATATATGGAAGTATAAAATTACAAGTAAATTATGTAGATCGTATATGCTGAAAATATAAGAACTTAGAAAAAAGAATATGCAAACTGTGATTTATCATGATTCGGTCCAATCTATGATGACCTACGTCCAGTTCCCATGCCACTTCTAAGATTTTCAATCCACTATGTCCTTGTTTATCCGGGAACAAGAAAAGCCCTTACAACCCACAAGTTCAACCAGACACTTGTGTAGCCTGCTACGGAGTTACTTCCCCTCATTCTCTGTAAGGTTCACTTCCTCTTACGGCAAGTCTTACGAGTAGAGTACTCCCGAAGACTTTCTCTTTCGCTTACCTGTGTAAGTCTTACGAGCAGTCACGTTCTCTCTTGCTTACACCACTGTAAATCTTATGGGTAGCAACGCTCTCTACTGCTTACACTTTGTAAGTCTTACGAGCAAAATAGTCTTACTAAGAATTCTCTCTTCTCTCGTAGGGTAATCGATTCTCTCAATGTCCCTCTATCTTGAGATCACTTCTGAAATACAGATGAAGTGATTACAAGCTCTATCACAAAGTGGGTAAAATGCTCACTAAATTACAATACAAATAATCTCACTCTCAGTGATAAATGATACAGAAAACATAGAAGAGCAGAGAGTGGTTGGACTGAAGATGACTCATGATAAAAGCATGTTTGCGTTGTTGTGTTCTCGTCGCTTGGTCTCTTCTTTGAATGCCTCTATATTTATATAGATGAGTCGAGATAGCCGTTGGTAGCATTCGTATGTTAGAATCTCGTTGCATTGTTTTACTATTTGAAAAACTAGCCATTACATCGGACGCTCCTCACGCTCCGTAAAATGAATTTTCTTCTCATTGCATGATCTCTTCATTATTTCCTTGAAAATATACTTAGAATACTAATACAATGAAGTGTTAATTATATAGATAACAAATCAATAAACAACAGATGATTATCATACAAGTTTGTCTTATCACTCGAGTGATCAAGGGTCATCACTCGAGTGATCCGTTGAAAATCTTGGCAGAGATTCGCTTCTGAGTTTTATGAGCAAACATGTCTCATTACTTGAGTGGTCACTCGAGTGATGCGTTCCGAAACTTAGCTGAGAGTTTCTGAAGCTTTTTCAACTGCATCACTCGAGTGATCTAATCATTTTGACTCCAAATATGACAAAATGACCTATCATCAAAAGCTCTTTCCATCTGCAATCCAATGCAAAAAGAATCAGCTTCAAACTTATTGTATTATGCCAGTTATGATCCAAAGAGTGTCTATTGTTGTTCTAGACAATGTTAGAGTTTTCTAGTGTCAACTTTCAGATGGCATAGCACTTCGAATATAACTCCAAATTTGATATATTATATATCAATAGAAAGCTATTTAAGTCTAGTTTCATATGCCACCAGATTGAACTCATTTGGATTTGTAGTATGAGAGATATGTCCAAATTACCGAACCTGTTCTGGGAAATGACTGTGATTTGAAGGTCAACTTCCAACACTCATATCTTCTTCATCTGAACTTCTTTGATGTTGATTCTAGTGTCAATTTGACCCATTGGGAGTCTAGTTTCATATGCCATTGGTTTCAGCTCAATCGGACATATGATTTTAGAGATATATTCAAAATACTAAAAATTTATCAGTCTGACGGAAAACAGAGTGCAACAGAGTGATGTGATGTATCACTCACCTCCAAAATGTGGCTGTGGCCTATCACTCGAGTGATCAACTGTGGAGGTGCTATAACTTCCGTATAAGTTATTTTAGCTTCGTATTGACCAATTCCAACCTCCAGTTGACTATAGAAACCTTAAGAATCACTTCTATGAGCTTGAATCTTGATATTCCCATTAGTTATTGCAAGTTCCTCTTCCTTCAATCTATTTCTTCTTCATTTTCCTCTTGGTGATCATTCTTCATAACCCCAATTAGATAGCTTCTTCATTTTCTTGACTATCTTCAATATTTCTCTTTATTTGCCTGACTAATCTACAAGATATTTCACATTCGATATAGTAGCTAGTTAATGTAGAAGATAAATATATTATCTAAACTTTTTGTTTTTTAATATTTGATATCATCAAAACTCATTATATCTAACGTTTTAATACGTGGCTGCTTGGAACACAACTAAATGATTTCAGAAACTATTTTTTTTTTTATAATTTAAAGATAAAATTCTTCTTACATACTTAAATTGTAAACAGTAAAAGCACTTTCTCGTAGAACGAACATGTATCAAAACATGTTAGCCAGCAATCTGTGGGCTACAAGTCTTCAAAGAATTTTATTAATAATATAATGCAGATTATTTTTATGACACCTTTATGTTACTCCTACTGCCACCACCTTAAATTTAGTATTATATTTAGTTTAAAGATAATAAACACCATTAAATGATGTTAATAAGAATACAATGTATGATATCTCCACTACCTCCTCTTACCCATGCAACCAACAAATTTCACATGACTTGTCCCAGCAATTAAACGCCGAGGAAAATGAGTAAGTAGATGCCTGAACCAGTAAGGAGACGGGCAAGATTCGCTGGAAGTGTGCAGAACGTGATTCTTGAACCAGTAATTGAAGATGTAGCTTGTTTGTTTGAATCGGATTTATGTATAAACCTGATTCATGTAAATTGAGATAAACCTCCTCCACATATTTATTTCGTAGACCGTAAAAATTACCTCATAGACCGTAAAATCTACCTCATATTCTGTAAATCATAATTGAAAAACACTTATGAAAGATATCCAAACATACTAATACAAGTGTGGTGCTCACGTACGTTTCTTGATCTTAAACCCTATGTACTCTTGAATGGTGCAGGTTTAGCTGCTATTTCTCTCATCCATCTCAAACACACCCTCACTCCTACAATCCCCATTAATTAATTTTCCCAATATAATATTCCCGATCGAGTAGGCCACACCAACTCTCTCACTGCTAAATTCACCTACATTCCTCCTACGCTTCTCCTTCTCTCTCTATCTCTCTGCTAGCTATGTTGAATCTTTTGTATACACAGGTCATCCTAATCCTCTTCATCATCTCCTGGTCTCCCAATTTCCAAGCACAAGTCACTTCTCAGTTCCTTCCCCCTAACTTCAGCAAAAGAGGAGCATGGCAGTTGTTGCAGGCAAGCATTGGCATATCAGCCATGCACATGCAACTCCTAAGAAACAACAAAGTTATCATGTTTGACCGTACAGATTTTGGCCCCTCCAACATCTCCCTTCCCGGTGGCCGTTGCCGGACGGATCCCTCAGACACTGCCCTCACCGTTGATTGTACTGCTCACTCCGTCCTTTACGACATCCCCACCAACACCTTCCGACCGTTAATGGTTCAGACAGACACTTGGTGTTCCTCTGGCTCTGTTCTCCCTAACGGCACCCTCCTCCAGACCGGCGGCTTCAACGACGGTGACCTTCGCATTCGCATGTTCACCTCTTGCTACGACCTGACCTGTGATTGGGTCGAATTTCCAGATTACTTGTCACGGAGAAGATGGTACGCCACTAATCAAATTCTACCTGATGGTCGCATCATCGTGGTCGGGGGAAGAAGACAATTCAACTTCGAATTCTATCCCAGAAACCCCACACAAGCTAATTTATCTCTCACTTTCCTCCAACAGACTACTGATCACAATGAAAATAACTTGTACCCTTTTCTGCACCTTTTACCCGATGGAAACCTTTTTATCTTCGCCAATACTCGCTCCATATTGTTTGACTTTGACCGAAACCTCGTCCTCAAAGAATTTCCTCGTATCCCAGGTGAGGATCCTAGAAACTATCCAAGCTCGGCCTCGTCGGTGCTCCTCCCAATAAATGACAATAATAAACCAAATGTTGAAGCTGAAGTCATGATTTGTGGGGGAGCACCACGAGGTTCATTCGACGAAGCCCTACAGGGGAAGTTCATCAAAGCTCTCGCCACGTGTGGACGCCTCAAAGTCACCGACCCGAACCCGAATTGGGTGATGGAGACCATGTCAGTGCCCAGAGTAATGGGCGACATGTTGCTCCTCCCAACCGGTGACGTCATTATCATCAACGGCGCAGGGCTCGGCACCGCCGGCTGGGAAAACGGCCGTGAGCCTGTACTTTGTCCGGTTATATATCGGCCTTCGGAGCTGGACTCACGGTTGCGCTTTAGGGTGATGTCAGCTGCGTCGAGGCCTAGACTTTACCATTCCTCGGCGTTATTGTTACCGGATGGAAGAGTGTTGGTAGGAGGTAGCAACCCTCACGTGAACTACAGTTTCAGTGGGGTGGAGTTCCCTACGGAGCTTAGCTTGGAGGCTTTTTCACCACCGTATTTGTCGCCGGAGTTTAGTCAAGTGCGGCCAACGATTCTGTACACGACGTGCAACAACGGCTTAGGGTATATGGTGCTGTGTCATATAAGATTCCGGGTGAGCCATTACGTGTCAGCAAGTGAAGTTTCGGTGAGGCTGGTGGCTCCGTCGTTCACGACGCACTCATTTGCGATGAATCAAAGAATGGTGGTGTTGAAGCTAGTTGTGGTGGCACGTATAGGATGGGATACATATTACACAACAGTGGTGGGCCCCTCCTCTCCTCAGATTGCACCGCCGGGTTTCTATCTCATGTTCCTGGTGCATGCTAGTACTCCCAGTACGGCTATCTGGTTGCCGCTGCTCTGACGACACAAGTCATCCCAAATAACTTCCGGCTTCTTGCTCTTTGGTCAAGGGTTTGTTAGCATCTTGTAATACAAATAATATTTTAGTATATTTTAATCCACTCCTTGTAAGTTTTGTGAAAACTTGCAAGTACCCAATGTTTTTTTCAAAAAAAGAGAGACTTCTGAAGTAAAAATATCCCTCCCCTATTTTTCCAGAAGCAAAACATTGCTATTCATGAGCAAGTAAGAATTTGAGCCAAAAGAAAAAAACAAAAGGCAAGTAAGAATTTGGCTAGTCATCTATCGAATATATATAAACTCTGGCCAAAAGAGGGATTAAAAAAAAAAAAAATCGGATATAAACAGCTCGTATGACGAGTACATTGTTCTCCCCGTAATCCTAAGTGGACGCGCAAGTTATCGTGGCAAAATGTAGCTGGTGGGTTTATTTAGCGCTGTATCTATCTGAGGATGCCATTTCCGTAATTTTGAGGTGAAGTATGACCCTTTTGATTAGTCGTCTACACTTGTTCTACCGCGTCAAGTTTTCCGATTTCCCTCCATGTAGTTTCCTCTATAGTCTGGAGTATTGAGTATCTTGACCCGTCTTTTCTGAGAGGCCGCACCCACACCAAAGAAAATTTAGGACGAACACGGAAGCGGAGAGTTCGAAATGAATTACTAAACTGAAGTTCCAGTAAGAGGAAGTGGCTTATTTGACCGTTGAGTGAGGGAGAGAATTCGAAGGCAAAATGAAGAACATTTTCAAGAAGCTTCACAAAGGGAGCAACCATGACCCTAATCGATCGAATGAAACACCGGCATCACCTTCTGGTGCCTCCGATCAACGTACTGCACCCCTCCAAAACTCTGCCCCGTCTCCGGCTAGTCCCTCTTCATTGTCTCCCCCTACGGCAGCGGCCGCTGCCTCCCAACCCGCACCAGCTACGCCCAATCGACAAGACTATTTTTCGTCAGAGGAGGAGTATCAAGTTCAGCTTGCCTTAGCGATCAGCGCTTCCAAGTCTGATTTTCGGGATGATCCTGAGAAGGATCAGATCCGAGCGGCAACGCTGCTGAGCTTAGGAGGCCATCGAAGTGATGCAGCAAGGAAACATGATGATGTGGCGAAGGCGCTGTCCAGACAGTACTGGGTAAGTCGGGTTCGGGTCACGAAAATTCAATTTTTTGAACTGAAATGATGGCATGAATTAAGGGTTTACGCTGAATGATTTTGTATTGATGTTAATTAGGGTTTTTGAATCCTACAATTGACTTTATCCTGTAGTGAACTGTGTGGTGGAGCTTACATTTCCGGATTTAGTGAGTGTAAGGCTAGCGATTAGTGTGAACTTTGGATTATGGATTGTATCTTGACCACTTGGCTCATCCAGAAAGCTGAATGGACTATTGAGGCAAGAAAGAATGAGAGTTGACAGAACTATGAAAAGTTAGATACTTATTTTAGCCCTTTATTCCAGACTCTAAAATTCTGAAACTGAAGTGTGCGTAAGTGGTGAACTTAGAATTGAATTCATGTAGTATTGTTGATTGAACTGGTTGAAATGTGTAATCGGTGAACCAAGAATGCTTACTACTTGTTTCTGTCGCCATTGGTGCCCCCTCTCCATATACTTGTCATTTGGGTTGTCATGAATCTTTCTCTTGATCAGGAATACAATGTGCTTGACTATGAGGAGAAAGTAGTTGATGGTTTTTATGATATATATGGTCTCTCTACTGATTCATCAATGCAAGGAAAGATGCCCTCTCTGGAAGACCTTGAAGCAACTGCAGGAAATTCAAGTTTTGAAGTTGTCATAGTGAATCAAGCAATTGATCCTGCCCTGGAAGAGTTGGTGCAAATTGCCCAATGTGTGGCATTAGATTGTCCTGTCACTGATGTTGGTGTTTTGGTGCAAAGGCTGGCTGAACTTGTTACAGGGCATATGGGTGGCCCTGTAAAGGATGCTAATATTATATTAGCAAGATGGACAGAAAGAAGTACAGAGCTACGGACATCTCTCCAGACAAGTGTGTTACCTATAGGGTCCATAAATATTGGCCTATCCAGGCATCGTGCTCTGCTTTTCAAGGTCAGCATTTTGGCTGTTTGTGATTGAATTCTCTTGGGCCATAATTTGATATTTGGCAATTTACTATTCTATAGTCTAGTCTAGTTATCATTGTTGCAAACCCGTGGTGTGTGTATACTATTGAAATTTATTGAAGATGATTTATGATTGCTTTTTGATTTACTTTAAACAATTTGTATAAGAAATTAATAATGAAATTGATTAAAATCCAAAACAAATAAATTTATGTTATTCATCTGGAATAGAATGGTCACGTTGAGAAAAGTTTGCCCTGCTAGGCCACATCGAGAAAGTTCGGCCAAATAAAGTTGGCTTGAATAATCAAATTATAGGTCAGGTGAGCTTGTTATTATTTCTGGTAAAGCTACTTTTGTTCTGGCATATGGAGAATAAATATTTTAAATTATTTTAGTTTTCTTGGGTTCTAGACAATTATGTTAATTTTCCTAGTAATATTACCAAGATCTTCAGACAGTCACTTAGTCCTTTGAACACCCTACTTTTTGACTTGTTGGCTGCATGATGCTACTTGTTTTTGTGCATGTAGGTATTGTCTGACAATATCAAGATGCCTTGTAGACTGGTAAAAGGTAGTCATTACACTGGTGTTGAGGATGATGCTGTCAACATTATAAAGCTGGAGGATGAAAGGTTATAGTGCTTGTTATTCTTTGATTCTAAATCTATTTCCTGTTCTTATTTTCATGCACATGAACAAGTTCCGCACTGTTATTTCATGGTGTGATGTTGTCTATCTTCGTTAATATGTATTGGAATTTTGGCAGTTGGTCTCATTCTATGTGGCTCTAATATGTCCTTTTCTGCTTTCAGGGAGTTTTTGGTTGATCTCATGGCTGCTCCTGGTACACTTATTCCAACTGATATTTTTAATCCTAAAGACCCTTCATTTAAGCCATATAATCCCAAGAATTTTCCAACCTTACAATCCACAAATGAAAGTAGATTTTCTTACTCAAGGCCTATGTCATCTGATGATGAAGGCAGTAGTCAAAGTTCTGCAATCAGAAGTGATTCATCATCATCATCAAATGTAGGACCATATTTTGGGAAGTCTGATTATATGTCTTCAAACTTGAGTCTGAGTGGAGAAACTGGTACTGATCCTTCCAAAGTTTCTAATAATGCTACTTCTAGCCAACTGGACAATTTTCTTCCATCAGCCAGTAGTTCTCTGTACAAAGGAACTCGTGGAATGAATGCTGTTGGTGATGGGACTAGATTGAATGTCAATGTTGTACCATATGGTCAGAATGGTCCAGATGATCCTAGGGACCTCTTTGCAGATCTTAACCCATTCCAGATAAAAGGAACGGGCAAGTTTGCTGCTCATAACAAACCTGTGGAAAATAAAGCTCCTGAACTTCATAGTAGTAAAGAAAACAATTTTTCTGGTCGACCCCTGGTGCCTTTGATGTGGAAGAACCGGTTAGCTTACAATGAAGTTCCCAGGAAACCTAACCGTAATCCTAATGAATATAATCCTTCTTCATTAGCTTCCAATAGTTCTTCTGTATCAGAAAAAATTGATGTCAATAATTCCAACTCATCATACTATGCAAATATTAATAGAGATAAAGATAGGAACTTGATGCAAGTTGTTGGTACAGTATCAGCTTTTGGTTCTGGTGATCTGAAGAAGGTTGAAGATTTCAATGCTGAATGGAACAAAGGGAATGTGGAAAAGTTTCAAAACAACTTAGTAGATGTTGTCAAAGAACAGGAAAACAATGAAATTGAATTTCATGACCAGAGAAAAAGCACTCATGACAGATTCATGGGGAGCAATTTGAAACTAAAAGAGCCCGAGAGTCCTAGTTCATCAGTTGATTCCATAACAAATAGGGTTGACCAAATCTTGGATGATGTAGATGTGGGCGAATGTGAAATTCCATGGGAGGATCTGGTTCTTGGTGAAAGAATTGGTCTAGGTAATTTGAATAACCTGCTTTCGTTTTCTTGTTGGAATGTTTTTATTCTCTGGGAGGTTGATGTGGTGTTGTTTATAAGAGGAGTTCATAACGGTTGCAAATCAAACTCTTTTTAACCTATATTTAATCAGTAGGTCACTTGTGTGATCATATGACTTTCAAAATGATGATTTAGTTTTATTCATGCAAGAATGGTTGTAAGGTTGTGGTGAGCTCCACTAACCCATATTTACTTAATTTTTCAAATGATATTACTTTGAAAGGATTCAAAGAATTTTTGTGGATCTTTTGTTGTGTATATCCACAAACTGATTATTCAGAGTATCTTTAATATATCTCTATATTTATATGGGTTTTCATGTCTAATTCCAATTCTTTAACACTTAAGTTAGGCTAAAATGCTTTGATTAAAGCTCAAATGTGTCCATGGTTTGTGTTGGAACATTTAGTTACATTTAATTTCCTAAGTGCATTTTCCTCTTGAAGATATCTGGTGCAATGTTATTTTAATGTTCATATATTCTTTTTAATAGGTTCATATGGCGAAGTATATCATGCTGACTGGAATGGCACTGTGAGTATTATAATTGCTTTGTGAACTTGATTGGGAAGAATCTTGTGTATTGAATTGGGAATGATTGAGGGACATATTTTGAGTGTTGGATATTATATAAAATAAGATAGTTTTTTACTGTTAGATCTCAACCTGCCCCTGATACCTCAGATTGTTGTTTTTGCTTGCTACTATTTTCTTTTTCCTGTTGTCACAGGACTTTCTTAATATTTTATTTCCTCTATATTTCCTGCAAAATTAGCAATAGCTGCCACTAGAGTCTTGTTGACTTTTCATGGGTGTTTCATTAAATGGCACAATAAAATTGTCCCAAGAACCCCCAGTAAGGGAGGTGTATGGATAGTCTTGCTTGACTAGTACATTCTCAGGGTTGTCTCGTTTTGCTTTATTCCGAGACTTTTTGCCAAAAATGGAATTAATTATATTCTCTTATCTTCTGACTGAGGATGGGTTAAACTTCAGGAGGTTGCTGTGAAGAAGTTTTTGGATCAGGATTTTTCAGGTGCTGCCTTGGCTGAATTCAAAAGAGAAGTAAGCATTAAGTTGGCTTTTTCTGCATCCAATGATTATTAATGATGATCTAAATGATACTTTCTTAGAAGAAGAATCTTACCTATGATGGCCTTCTGTAGACATAAGGGTGGAAATTAATTAAAAATTGTTCTGATGGTGATAATGCACCATCACTCACTACCTTAGTCATTCTTGCTTCTGACATGTCCAGAAGATTTCATCCATAAAAGTAAGGAAAAGTTAAGGTGAACTGCATTGAAGTTCTGATGCCTAATCATCTGATTTTGGTTTATCTGCCAACTGTGTGCTGAAATTTAATGTTCAACTGAAATAGTGGACTGGGCAAATGAATGGTCAAATGGCCTTTATGTTTAAACTGTCGTGGATAAATCATCAGAACATAACAAATAGTATTGTTATCCTTATTTAATTAAGGCCAAAATGCTAATCCAGTTTCCATTTGTATTCTGTAAGGTACGGATAATGCGGAGACTGCGTCATCCTAATGTTGTTCTTTTTATGGGTGCTGTTACTCGACCTCCTAATCTCTCAATCATTACAGAGTTTCTTCCTAGGTAAATTTGTGCACCACCTTTTCTTTATTGCATTGAAGAGTTTATACCATCTTTATTGTATCACAAAGTTATGACCCTATTTGTCCCAACAAGACAAAAGAAAATAGTGACACACTTCATATCTGTGTTGGTCCCTAAGGTCTAGAAGGTTGTGGGAAGAGGTGAACAATTTTATTTGCTCTTTTCATAAATATAGCTCATTTGTCATTGATGTTGCACTTAACAGGGGAAGCTTGTACCGAATTCTTCATCGTCCTAATTGTCAGATTGATGAGAAACGCAGAATTAAAATGGCTCTGGACGTGGTATGAAATAATTTATTTCATCCTTTTTTGACCAACATTTTCATTAGTCATCTTTCAATTTTTGATTGCTGAGTTGCAGGCAAGGGGCATGAATTGCTTACACACCAGCACACCTACAATTGTTCACCGTGATCTGAAGTCACCAAATCTTTTGGTTGATAAGAACTGGAATGTTAAGGTTTGTATTGAAATTTAATGCAATATCAATGTGCCTTGTCATTTTTTTTACCCATTAAATTATGTTTTATCAGTGGTGGACCCCAGCTATTGTGCCAAGAGTGTTAAAGCTTTGTGGGTGCATTAAGAATCAGAGAGAAATAGCTAAGTATGAGGTGGCAGAAGGGATAAGGGAGGAATTATCTAGCAATAGCTAAATTGCTTACAGGGACAAGGCATTTCACAGGCCTTGTTCCTTGATTGCGCCTTTTGCCTTTGATAAATAGCAATAGACATTCTCTTGAGCTTTAACTTTTGGGTGGTGGTCTGAGGGAAGAGACGAAGAATTCTCTTTCGAAAGGGGAGTCTTGAGCCATTTGAATGCTAGGAACCTTATCTCTCTTGTCTTCTATTATTCTTCATCATTTTCCTAATGCAATCACCAAAATTTGCTATAATATCCTTTGTCCATTTCTCTTTTTGGAGGAGGATTTACACTTCTATACATAAATAATTCCATGGATTTACAAACTTTGTAGGTTGTATTTATGGCACTTTCTGAGCTATCCGTCCTTTCTTTTGGGCCTTTTCTGAATTGGGGAATGACCATCTATAGTCAGTAGTTGTGGGTTTTATCGAGGAATGTACTTTGACAGCCTGCTTTTCTATGGATCTGCAGGTTTGTGATTTTGGGTTGTCACGACTGAAGCACAACACATTTTTATCATCCAAGTCAACTGCTGGAACGGTGAGAGTTTGAAATGATTCTTTATTATTCTGGATGGTCATTTATTTATCCACATTCTTTATGTTCCACGCTTACTTTTTTCTTCAATATGTTAGCCTGAATGGATGGCTCCTGAAGTTCTTCGGAATGAGCCCTCAAATGAGAAGTGAGTTGTTCTTCAACTAAACCCTTTATGTTGTATTTTTCAGCTTTCAGTAAAATGTTTTATATTTGATTTCTATTAATCATGCGTCCATTGTCAGTTCTTAAATATTAACTGAGTCACTAACAGGCTGTTTGGTATGCAAAATATAATGAAATGAAAAGGAAAAATTCTTATGCCATCAAATGACAGAAATAAAACTTGGTATTGAAAAATCCATCTATGGATTTTACCATAACCAGTTCACCTTATATTTCCTCTGGCTTGAGGCTCGGAAAACATGGCTGCTGAAGTCTGTGACGGTATCTCAATTAAAACGTGCAATTAAATGCACAGGTGTGATGTATACAGTTTTGGAGTCATTCTATGGGAGCTTGCTACTCTAAAATTGCCATGGAGTGGGATGAATCCTATGCAAGTTGTTGGTGCTGTAGGTTTCCAAAATCGTCGTTTAGATATCCCCAAAGAAGTTGATCCTTTAGTTGCAAGAATTATCTGGGAATGTTGGCAACAGTAAGCGTAACCTGTTCTATTTGTCGTCATGTAACATGTTCTTTACATCATAAAAAAAATAAATTTTCAGTTGATGAAAATTCCCTTTCCCCAGGGATCCAAATTCGCGGCCCTCGTTTGCACAGCTCGCAGTAGCGCTAAAGCCCCTGCAGCGTCTAGTTATACCGTCTCATCAAGACCAGCCAGCTTCACCTTTGGCGCAGGAGATTTCTGTAAATTCTACCCCTTAAATTGTTCTCTATTTCTCAAGTGTGGATAAGGAGGCTTTCTGCATAGTTTACTTCTGTGAATATGTATTAAAGGAAAAAAAATGAAATGAAAATCACACCAAAGCTTGTATGGCAAATGTTTGTATTGAGGAACATAAGAATTGTGCTGCAGCTCAAACGACTGCACAACCATTTTGTATAGATATTCATAGTTTCACCAATGATACAAAACTGACTTGTAAACTACCTATTCTCAAGTTGTTCAATTGAGTTTTTGCTTTCATCTTCAACGTTTCAGTCTGTGCCGCATGTTCTACCCTGACCATCTAAGATAGTTTTTACGTTTTATAAAACCGGGTGGAAGAACTCTAAACCACAGGCCTGTAGTCTATGCAGGTCAATAGATTTTAATTTTACACTACCTCTTTCAAAATGGGAGTTTACGCGGATTTAAAAAAAGAAAAGAAATCATTGAAGGGTTAAATTATATAAATATCTTTTAAGAAAAAGGCCTTCAACCTCGTAATGCCTTGTATAGATGGTACACAACGTGGGATTGAGTCAGAAGATGAATGCAATCATGCTTGTTTGAAAAGATATCTAGCATCCTCGAGCTCTGTAGGTTAGTTCGATTTGCTCTCTCTTGAAAAGCGCGCCTGTTTCATTAGTTTCATTATGGGGATTATCCCCACTAGAAGCTTCCACCAGATCGGCCTTTCAATCTCCTAGCCTGTGGAAGTAACAAAAAAAGAGGAACGACTCCTCTTCTTAAGCAGATACTGACACTCTAATGACTGACGGAGCTTGTCCAGAGAATGTCTCAGCTGAGGACTTTCTCATGGATCAGGATGATACCACAACGAATAATAAGGACAAAACAAAGCCAATGCATACCTCCTACAGAGACTCTCTTAAGGGTTTCAATGGAATAGACAACAATTGGGGGGTATGGAGGATGAATAATTATTGTCCGATATCCTAAATAAGGAGTGGGATATGCCTGATCTAACTGAAGAAATTCAGAGGCTTATGGAGCATAGTCCGGTGGTACCAGTTACTACTGAAGAATACAACGAATGGTGCAAGCCTTGGAATAGTGCTCTAATTCTTACTGTGCTAGGCAAAAGGTTTAATGTTTATACTCTGAAAACTCACCTGAGCATAATATGGCGCACTTCTGAGTTTCACCTCATTGACTTGCCCAATAACTATTTTATTGTTCAATTCCTTCAGAAGAGTGGTTGGGCTCAATTGTACCAGAAGGTTCTCTATAAAGGTCCGTGGGTGGTCCAACAACATACAATCCTGGTACAATGTTGGTCTCCAAATTTGGACTTGTTTAATAACCCTTTTGGTAGAATAGTCACTTGGGTCAGGATACCAAACATTCCAATGCAGTGCTACAATAGTGCTTTTATTTCAAAACTTGGTAATAGGATTAGAAAGACCATGAAAGTTGATATGCTTACTCCGTTAGAGTCACCTTCAGATTCTGCGAGAGTGGAGAGAGGAAAATATGCTCGTATTTGTGTGGAACTTGACCTTAGAAATAAACTGGTCGCAAGAGTAATTGCAACAAACACAATCTATCTGGTCGAGGATGAGGGTCTAAACCTCATATGCTTTGAGTGTTGGCGTTATGGACACCGTAAGGAGATTTTCCAATGGTCATATGTCAAGGAGGATCAGTCACACACGCCCCTACAAAATCCATCATCTCAAGTTCCGATGAAATCGCAGCCTACCGTCGATGAACCGTTTGGGCCGTGAATGATGGTGAGTAGACCCAACCGTGCTCGAGCACCAAGAAAACATGCTTCTATGGCATCTGGAGTGGAACAAAACACAAGAACCAAGCATGCCAAATCAGGGGGAAAATAAGCACTTTATCTCGGTTCCAGACTCTTACTGAGCTTGACGAGGATGTGGCAACGGTAATTGGTGACAGTGGGCGCACAAACGAGGCACCTATTGGACTGAAGACACAAGAAGGCACATCACGCGAAAGGGAGATTAATGAATTGGGAACAGTGGAATAGAAACAAAGAATAAGGAGTGGTGGGGCCAAGATGTTGGAATGGAAAGAAAAAGCAAATAATGGTGGGCCCGTGGTGTTGGAGTTGACTGAGCATAGTAAGAAGGGGGAAATTGCCCAGCAAAGCCGTGAAGCAATTGGGACAAAAGGGAGGGGGAAAATCCAAAGGAATAAGGACAAGGGGCCCGTAGTGGATGGAAATAGTAACATGGTGCAAAATTCATATGGGCCTAAACATTTAATATTGGGCCGAAAGGAACATGTTATGGTGGAAGGAAGCATTAATCAAATGGGCTCAAGTTCTCCTCTGTATGAAAAAAAATGAGGAATTAACAATAAATAGAGTTTTACTTTTAGAAGGACTAAAGATGACTTTTGAAATGGAACTTGATGCATTTGTTAAGGAAAAATTTGAACACAGTCCATGCCACAAAATGGAGACCCTTAGTTCTCAACCCGTTGTGTTAAATTTTGACAAGGTGAAGGGGAGTGATTTTAATAGTGTGGAGCTGCATGATCGAGGATCACAGGAGTCGGTCGATCTAGGACCACAAATTCAGGATAGCCTGTGGAATATATAAGTGATGGTCCCTTTTTCTCTCTTTCTTTTACAATGATTGTTGCCTCATGGAATTGTAGGGGTGTAGGGAATAGGACCTTTCCCAACACCATCAAGCAAATGGTTAGTAAATATAAGATTGATATTTTGTGCTTAATTGAGACTAGGGTGAGTGGGTCTAGGGTTGATTATGTCACGCGTAAACTGGGTTTCAGTAATTGGATTAGAGTGGAAGCCTCTAGCTTTGCTGGATGTATTTGGATTTTGTGGAATGATAGTAATACTCAAGTGGACTACCTTTCCTCTAATACCTAATTCATCCACTGCAAATTAGTTGACAAGGTAAAAAATGATTCTTTTGTTGCTACCTTTGTTTATGGGGAAACTTCTGCCCCTAAGAGAGAGACTTTGTGGTGATCTCTAGAGGATATTGCTTCAATTACTATTGAACCATGGATGGTTCTAGGGGATTTCAATTCCTTTCTGGAACCTGCTGACAAGTTAGGTGGATCGGACCCTTCTGTGAGAGCTATGGCGCAATTCTCTAATTGTATTAGGGAAACACAACTGCTTGAAATTTCATAAGGGAAAGATTTACCTGGGAGAAACAAGGGGTGAAGGAGAGACTTAACTGAGTGTTTATGAATTTCATGTGGATGTTGAAATATCCAATTAGAAAAGTTTTCCATTGCCTTCGGTTCAAGTCAGATCATAGAATTTTGGTCGTCTCGGAAGGAATCCACAATGAAAATAAACAGAGATATGGTTTTTTCAAATATCAGGCTGTGTGGGCCCTTGAGGAGAGTTTTTTTATATAGTCAACAAGTCTTGGGACAATAAAGATTGGTATGGCGGAGTCGTCAAATTTCAAGAAGATGCCATGACTTGGAACTCGGAGGCCATAGGTAGTATCCCTAAAAAGAAGCATCTTATTATCAGTAGATTGGAGGGGATAGATCGAGCACGAATGAACAGTACCTCCAATGGCTTGTTTAAACTGGAAAAGGAACTTTGGCAGGAATATAGTAAATTATGTGCTCAAGAAGAGTTAATTTGGTTCCAAAAATCCATATGCAAACGGCTTGCTTGGGGGATAAAAATACCAGTTTCTTTCATGCATCCACTGTAGTTAAGCGAAAATGTCAAAGTATTCAAGCTTTACAGGATGAGACTGGTAATTGGATTACTGATCAAGAAGAATTGCGATACATGGTGGGGAATTTCTTTCATGAATTATATATCAAGGACCACCATGTTAAGGACTCATTGGATTGCATTGCGGACTTTCCTCAATTATCTGCTCAAGATGATATTCTTATTCACAAGATGGTGGAGGATACTGAGATAAAGAATACGGATTTTCAGATTGGGGCTTTTAAAGCTCCGGGACCTAATGGATTACATGCCCATTTTTTTCAGACCCAGTGGGATCGAGTGGGTACCAAGGTGTGTGAATGTATAAGAGATATCTGGATACATCCTGGGAAGGTTAAGAACATTAAACATTCACATATTGTTCTTATTCCTAAGATTGATAATCCCTAAATTGTGTGAGTTTTTGGCCAATTTCCCTTTGCAATGTTATTTTCAAGGTTATTACAAAGATTATTGCTACCAGAATGAAGAGAGCCTTATCTTATCTGGTAGCTCCCCAACAATGTAGTTTCATTGAAGGAAGACAAAGTAGTGACAATATCATTATAGCTTAAGAGGCTATCCATACAATGAGAGCGAGGGGGAAACAGAAAGGATATGTGGTGGTAAAAGTCAACATGGAGAAAGCCTATGACCGCCTTGATTGGGGATTTTTGGAAACTACTCTTGTTCACCTAGGGATATGTGGTAAGATATTGGAGATTATTATGGCATGTACTTCATTAGTCTCGATGAAAGTTCTTTGGAATGGGAAGGCAACACCTATTTTCTCCCCTACACGTAGCCTTCGGCAGGGCGATCCTCTGAGCCCTTATTTGTTTGTTCTCTATATAGAAAGATTGAGACATATGATAAATAAAGCAATCCAAGATGGACAGTGGAAAGGTTTGAAGTTTAAAAGGAACTCCCCGTCCATATCCCATCTCTTTTTTGCTGAGGATCTTTTGCTCTTTGGAGAAGCCTCTACAGACCAGGTTAAAGTAATGAAGGACGTCATGAAAGCGTTTTGTGAGGTTTCTGGCCATCAGGTTAACTCGGCCAAATCTAAAGCTTTTTTCTCTCGAAATGTGAATTTCAATAGAGCTCTGGATTTAAGTCAGGAATTAGGGATAGGTATTACAGGGGATCTGGGAAAATATCTTAGTGTGCCACTTATCCATGGCCGAGTTACTAAGCTTACCTATTTCCCCATTCTTCATAAGGTCAGAAGGAAGTTGGCGGGTTGGAAGAGTAGGTTTCTTACTATAGCAGGGCGTACTATTCTCATTAAAGCTGTCTTATCTTCTTTACCTGCCTATCAAATGCAGACTACTCTGCTTCCTAAAGAGATTTTACAAGATATGGAGAGGATAAGACGATCTTTTCTTTGGAATCAAGCGCATGAGGGTAGAAAGATACATCTTATTGCATGCGATCAAATCAAACAGGGAAAGGACAAGGGGGTCTTGGAATTAAAGATTTGAATAACCAAAATATGGCGTACATCATGAAGCTCTATTGGGGATTGTTAACAAACCCTGAGGCCCGTTGGGTTAAGTGCCTGAAAGTGAAGTATGGTTATGGAGACAGTTCATATCCTATGGTATACCGCAAACAGAACTCATCTCGAGTCTGGTGTAGTATTACTATGGTGCAAGAGAGGTTCTATGAAGGAGTGGGTAGGAAATTGAATAATGGTAGAACCAATAATGCATGGTGGGATTTATGGTCATTTATTGATGTGCCCCTCATCCATCTGGTTGACAGGAACTTACATCTTCTAAACCCTTGTGCTAAGGTTAGATATTTTGTGTCACCAGACGGAAGATGGAATTTGCAAGAGTGGAGGAAGTTTCTTCCCCAGTGGGTGATTAACATCATTTCACAAGTTGGGCCACCGTGTAGGAGTGAGGCTGATGCTTTTAACTGAAGAAATGCTTCGGATGTCAATTTTAGTGTTAAAGCTGTTTACACGTTACTTTCTAGGAAGATGGAACATAAAGTTGATTTTCCATGGAAGAAGGTGTGGAAATTCCCAGTGCAGGAAAAAGTGAAAATTTTCTTATGGCAAGCCATTCATGAGAGACTTCCTATGAACCATCTCAAAGTTCAGATAGGATTAACACAGTGTGAGGAGTGTCCTTTTCAGTGTCAGAAAGTCAAATATTTTCCATATTCTTCGAGATTGTGAGCTGTCGAGAGAAGTGTGGTTATATTGTATTCATCCTAACTCTCGTTTTTGTTCTTTCAAATCTGATTTGCAGGGTTGGCTTAAGGCAAATATGGCTCGAAATATTGGCTTGGCCCATTTTCGATAATGGCCTTGGATGAGAATTTCAGTTTTATTTGCTGGTTATTATGGAAGAATAGATGTAAGGGAGTCATGGATGGATCTCACATGCAAGCAAAAGACATTATCCATCAAGGGCTTTTTCATCTCCTGGACAGTAGCTTATACGATCCGGTAGATTCAAGAACCACCTTTTCAAGAGTGAGGAGGAGAACAATGCAAGATGGCAAACACAGCCAGTAGGGTACCTCAGACTGGATATGGACGGTTCTACTTCATCTCATGGATCGACGACGTGTGGAGGATTATTATGAGATGAGAACGGCAATTGGATTGTTGGCTTTCAACGTCACTTGGATAGCACCCCCTCAACAGGAGCTGAACTTCTAGGCATACTGATCGGGTTACAATTATGTAAGCAACTCCAGTTTCCGAAGGTACATGTATACACAAATTCATTAGAAGCCTATCAACTTGTGATGAGGGATGGAGGTTATTATCACCCCATGGCTACGAATATTGGAAAGGTTCAGGACCTATTATGCTCAGAGTGGGATCTTATGCTTTACTATGCACCAAGACAGGCTATTCGGTGTGCTGATTATTTAGCCAGTGACGCACAGAGCCAAATAGGAGGACTGATTATTCTGCAAATGATACACCCAGGATGTCGACAGTAGCTGACCTGAGAGAAGACATCATCTATTGTCCGAAAATGCCACTTTTCTAGAATTGCCTTTTTATCAAGTTTGCTTGGCCTTTTGTAATCCAAAAAAAAAAAAATCTCGCATGCGGAAGAAGTTGGCGTTAAAAAGGATGAGGAAGAAAGGAACGGCTTCTACCCCATGCAGCGTAAGAAAAAATCTAGCGCAGCACGACTCAATGATCTTTATTTCATAAGAAATTGTTTTTAAATTTTAGTAGTAGTAGATACAACCCGAGCAATGCGATAACTTTACGACCCATTTGTTCTTTGATTATCATTAATTCATCATTAATGATTGATATTATCAGTGGATATAAGACTAAAGATGACCACATCCTTGGGGTTGCCCTTAAAATAACTGTACTTCCTGAGCAGGCCTTCCCTTTGGAACCCAACCTTTTCCAATACCCTCTGAGAAGCCTCATTCTCCGGAGCAGTGAAAGCTTGAAGCCTTAGCAAGTGAGGTAAATCCTTCAACACTTGTGTCACAGCCATCTTCACTGCGATTGTGGCAATCCCCTGACCCCAGTACTTGGCTCCTATAGCATACCCTACATCTGCCTTACACCTTTCCTCGCCTGACCATGGAAACACCGATACAAAGCCGATCGAACGGTCATCCACGCATATCGAGCGTTTATTTGAGTCAATTTGACCTTCTTTACCTGCTTTCCGAGCTCACTACCCTGTATTTTGCCCGTGGCTGGGACGGCAAATATGGATAGATATATAATAGTTCATTAGCCTTGCTTTATGGGGAGAATGGCATATGGTTATTAGTTAGGAATTACAGCTGGTTCAATTTTACTCTATCTGCGATTGACCGAAACGAGTTAAATTTCTTATAAATCGCACTCAAGTTGCAAATGAACGAGAGTGGAACCAACTCATTCCTTCCAAGCAATCCACAAAACCATGTTCTGGACAATAAAGAGCTAGGGGAATTTGCGTATTCCCCTACCTGAGAAAGCAAAAGACATCTGCCTCTGATTCATTACTCTAGATTCTCTGAAGATATTGACCCTTCATTGCGACCCTGGAGTGGACAGCCCTGGTAAGAGTCTTTGTCCGTGCAAAGCCTCAAAAGCTTGTCCCAATAAGGGTCCTGCAGCACATAGAAAATAATTAGTTACCATTATCTGACGTCAATATCTGTTTTTCTAGTGTTATACTAATGATAGCGAGTTTGAATCATTCTCAAAGATTAACTTATGTTCGTATTATATTGAATATGATTTGACTCGGCTAACCTCAAATTATGCATCTCTTACCTTGCAGATAACGTGTGGATTCCCGACCACCATAAGTAGTGACTTGGCTCGAGTAATTGTGACATTGAATTTCCTTGGGTTACAAATCCCAGACTATAGGTTTTGTCAAATTTGTTGTGTCTGTATGTAGATCTAATTGTAGATACTATGAAGGTAAAATAACAAAAATGAACGTAATCTTAACAGAGCTTCAAAAGTCTAGGTAAGTACTTACGTGTCCCATTTACAAATTCTTGGACGGAATGTTACTCTTGATGATCTACAACAAAATTACGTTCCTTGATGATCTTGTTGCAAGTACCTAGACAGATTGATTTTGTGCCCGGGAATCCACATTCCGTCCAAGAATTTTACTCTGTTAAAATAACAAAAACGAACGTAATCTTGTTGTAGATCATCAAAAGGACAACTTGTAACATTCAGCCTAAAAATCTCATTATCTATTATTTTGGCAACAAAATTCTTCGTAAGCTTCTCGAGAACGTGATCAGCTACGCTATTTGAAGCAGCACAAACAAGAATGCGCGTATCCTCTCTCATACTATATAGCTGTAAAATTGCTTCCATCGGAGTCATTGTTTTACTAGTACCTGGAGTCCCATATATAACAAAAGGGGGACCACCTCTACAACTAAGAATCGTTTCAACAGAATGCTTCTGCTCTTTATTAAGTCCAGAAGTGAAAGGAACGAAAGGGTTTGCTCTGATCAGTCTCCTTTAGTAGATTCAGATGGAAAGAGCACCATATGGATATGATCTAAACTCTCTATTGCTTGAACAGCTTGATACATCCTCCTCATGTTTATTTTATTGCAGGCAAACCTAATATCATACAAGTTCCCATTTTGGTGACTGGCATGGAGTACATTGGGAAATCTGAGAAGCAATTCATCAGCTTCAACTCGGTAAATATATCCCTAGAAAAAAGACACATAAGCATCAGAAGAAGTTAGTTCTAAACTCAAACAACTGATGGAGCTAAACTGTCATCTCGTTGATGCCAAATAGTGATAAAGGATCTGTACTGCGCATCTAGGAATTGCTGGGTAGACATATAAAGAACAAACCTCACAAGAAGTACCTTATTTGCACTCCCAGAGGCAAGCATTGCGTAAACATTATCACCATAAGCAAGAGAATGCCTTCTCTCAACAAGCCCAGGAACTTCAAGAGCCAGCAAGTGATTCTCTTTCTTCCTTATGGAAACACCCTCCATATCATAGCAGCTTATTTCGTTCTAAAGCAAACAAATATGAAATTAGAGTATAAAACAACATACAACAACGTGATAGCTAATAATTATGACTTAACCTTGGAAGAATTCGTAATTACCTCTAACTGTAGTTCTTCCATGATCAGTAACGTGCTGAAGTACATGGCATAATTTTCTCTTGTTAAGCCTTCAGAAAGAACTTCTGGGAGTCGCTTATTCTCTAGTATCTCTCTAACATTCTGGGGAATCTCATATTCGGGTGGATTATACCAACTTTGCTTTTCCTTCGTCCTTGAAGAACGTGGAAAACTAAGAGACTCATGAGCTGCTAATTGTTTTCCTCTGGGAAATTTAGCATATGATGACTTGTTAGCAGCAAGAGACTGGGAGACCTTGTCTTCGGCCAACACAAAAACAACACGTTCGACCCTTGTGTCGTCCACATCAAAATGCAAAATGGATGTGTGCATTCCTATCTCCTCTGGTTTGCAAGATAACCATATGGTCAAAGTCTCATATGCCTGAAGTACTCTATCCTCTATGAAAAATGCCTCTATGAAGCCATGACTTGGTGGTTCTATCAGGGACAAGGTAAATGAGTCTGCAGGATTAGAGCAGAAAATGTTGACACCCCATAATTCTACTGGATCACTCGTCGTGTTCTTTATGGTGATTGAACATTTAGAAGTGGTTCCAACCAGTATAGATTGAGGCATTGCATTTACTGATTGGAATGGTGCAGATATAACAACTGGATCTTCCTCATTGACTTCATTACAACTTACAAATTCATCATCTTTATAATCAATATACCTGATTTGGCCATTTTCTCTTGTGACAGAATAGTCATCATCCTATTTTTCCTTTTGGATTGTGTACATCACGAACTATGGGTGGATATTACAAGCGGAGAATCCCAAATACTCTGATTAGGTACCAAATGGACAAAAAAATGACAATCGTTTCTACTTAAGATTTACTTGTTATGGACTAGCAGTTATCATGAAGAGTTATGTGACTGAATGTCGGTCAAAACTGAGGATTAGATGTGTGTCTGTCTAATGACCAAAATTGAAGTAAAAAGAAATTCCAAGATGTGATCGTTAGTTGTTAATAGCTCCAACATTTATATTTCAGTCAAGTGAAAATATTCTCAGGACCATATATAATTTTGAAGCCCAAATGGACAAGTTATCAAACTCTGATGAGCAATAAAAAGCTGTGACTTGATGAAAATTTACAACTGTTTAAAAGTAGAGGCTCCATCAAAGAAGATACACATGTTAACTAGGCTATCAGGCGGTTATTTGAAGAAGATATTGTGAATGGGGAATGCGAATGTCATGTGAAAATGCAAGAAATAGAGTGGACTGATATTCTCACACAAAAAGCATGCCCTGAAATCATGTTTCATGCGTTAAGTTTGTGATACAAGTTACGTATTAACTTATAAGCCCTGATCATGCTATTTTTCTTTCTTTCGCTCCTTTTCTTTTCTTTTCTTTTTTCAACCACATCCCTTGATTAATTATACAACTTTAAAAATTGTCGTTACATGCAAGATTTTGGATTAAGTCGCAAATTTAATTGCTAGTGAAAATGTCAAATTTAGTCCCTTTTTCCTCTTTTACATTCTTCTAGTTTCGTTTTTCATTTTTTATTTTCTTAAAAAAAGAGTGAAATGCATGCACAGTTATCACTTTTAAGTGGGAAAATTGGATGGATAAAGGAAAGCCCATCACCGCCTCTCCCTAAATTCAAATTCATTCCAAGCATCCATATTACTTTGATGATTATAGTTTTTCCTCGTTAGAGAAAGGGCAAATTGTCCTTTCTAATTTCCAATCCCACGCCAATCCTGCTGAGTAGGCGTCAAATCAAAGTACTTATATATTATTCGCGGCATAAAAATGAAAGCATGATGGGCATAAAAGTGAAATTAACGAGAATTCTGTTTGTGCCCTAACGAGGATCCCCAGGAGAACGAACCGGGAGGCATAGCAACAAGATATCAGTAAGCCTATCACTAAAAACAATATCATTAAGCCTTTCTTCCCCACTTTTTCTGAGTGGAGGAGACAAGGGAACCAGCAATCCTTTAAAGATAAAGTTCCCATTAGGTGAAATCTGGGAAGAAATATATGTATGAAATCTTATCCCCACAAGTGAACCAGCAATTAACTCATCAAAATCGCTTTCCATCAATTCATAACCACACCTCAAAAAACTAGAAAAACAATTAAGTGTAAGCATCTAATTAAAGAATGATCCCATCGTAGCATCATTTCCCGGCGTGCGTGCTGGCAGTATTGCACATCCGGTAGTTTGTCCAACTGAGCCAATAAAAACCAGAGTACCAGTGCAAATTGATTCTAGTATTTTGGGATCCTAAAAACTAGAACCTGGAGTGTCTCCCCCTCTATCAATAGGTAACTTCGGAATTATCAATCCTTTCCACAACACCTTCAATAAAGAAACAGAGAAGTATCAGCCGATCAATCTAGAAAATTTATTCACATTGAAATACCGAATCAAGTCCAACAGGGAGTTTATCTTTCAGTAGAGAATAGAACTAAATGATTGGGGAAAAACAGACTTTATTACCCATGTCTGCTTTTATTACCTTTGGGTTCTGTCTAAGAGTTTTTACCATCTACCATTAGATGACGGATTTTACACTCTCAAATGCATATTCTTTTCTTTTCGGCCCGCTCTAAAGTTCATATTCAAAACTAAATTCATCATAGAAGCAAGGGGGAAAACACCGTGTTTCAAAATAATACAATTAAAATAGAATGACAGATGGTCAAGATTGTTTCGTTAGCATTCGTGAGAATTAAGATATATGTAAAGTTAAAAAACCCTTTATCACACACAGAATCTGAGAACAGGGCCAAATTACCGTTTGTATCTCTTCTTGGAACCACATGGACAGAGCGCATTCCTACTAACTTGTCCACTTTTGGCCAAATTGGAACTAGCCAAATCCATTGGAGTTGAACCCACCAGCTTTTGCACCTAGAGAACATAAAATGCATATTTGGACATGCTCAAAATCAGCATCAATACTAGCACTGGGAGAATCGTCTACACATTTTTTCTTACAATTATGATTATTGACAAAGCAAACAAGCACATTTTCAACAAATTCTAACAAATAATATTTATAAATCGGGCATATTTTGTGGCTAATTTTGTACAGAAGATTGATCCGTTCCCAAATATATATCAACAATAATAATCAGAGTGTGCAAACAAAATACCACCAAGGCTTATATTGTTTCTTTTTATTTGGAACATGAGGCTGTAGTAAACTGCAAGTTATACTACCTCAGCAATGCTTTTTGGCATTGGTTTTCCTTCTTCCTTGAGCTTCTCTATCTTCTTTTGAGCTTCTTTAGCCCAAGTAAACTTCGAAAGTGCATTTTCTACATCAGATATTGTGCAATTACAATGCTTTGCTGCTTCTTGTTTTTGAACAGTCTGGAGATTCTGAAAATGAGAAATAACAAGGTTACATTTAGGTTCAGTAGAACTGTCAACAAATTTATAGATAAATAAACAATCAAAGCCGAATCTCATCAAGAACATAAACTTCCATCATGTAAGACAATTAGACAGTGCCAAATGTTCAAAAATGATGTTTGGCGCGAGGAACATTTTGGGCCGCAAGTGAGTGACGGGTGCGCTACAAAAAAGTTTTACACAATGAATTTCATGCGTTACTATGGCTGTTTTCCTGAAGGGTTAATAACTATTAGCAGATTTTCTATTCTATCTTAGTGCATTTTAAAACACACACACAACATTACTAGGCACCTACTAAGATGACTGACGTGTTAAATCCAAGAGAAAATTTGAAATTGAAAGCATAATCTCCTATTAACATAACGAGTACTTCAAGTATAAGCGTTGGCTCATAGGCTGATGGCCCCGACGTTAAAACATACAGGAATATGAGAATAAGGAGGAGGAGGAGGAGGAGGCGTCACGACCGAGTCATAAAAGAAAGGAAAAGCAGGGAAATGACCTCTCCAGTGGGGTCAAAACCTGCTAAACATCGAATTATCGCTTCCTGTTTCTCGAACGCATCAGAAAAGGTCGCTTCACTACTTCGACCAACCATATACTGCTTGAACGCCCCCACTCTTCTTGCTTTCTTCATTTCATCGGCAAATCCTTCATAAAAGGGAACAAAACATAAAGTTGAAGGAAGGTTTTCTATTAAGAAAATGCGATCATGAATTACGTAAGATATCAAAAAGGCGAGATATTAAATCGCAGACGGGTAATGGAACTCACGGAGGAGCGTGAACGAATCGGAGCTGATTTCAGAATCGTTGGAATCGGAGGTGGTCTTTTTGCCGGTGAAGACGCCCTTAACCTTCTCCATCCAGGAGGCATGGACCTGCGTTGTGGAGAAGATTGAGCGGCACTGTGACTTGCTTAAGATGCGAACTCCAGCCATCCTTGATTCCGCGGCTGCGCAGACGTTGTTCGATCTGGCAATTTCTCATTCTCCGCCCTCAAATGTTTGTTTGATGTTGAGGCAACGGCGTCGTTTATTTAATTGCTCCCAATCAATTGGCTCCCACTAGCTCTTGCAGTTAGTACCGAGTAATACTGAGTAGTGGGGGGTTTTTTTTTTTTTGGAAAAGTATAAATTGAATCTTAATTTGTCAGGTTGGAAGGAACCCACCTTGTGCTAGACTTAAAGCTACGTTTCTATGTTTCACTGAGAGATTGGAAGATTTATAAGTATTTATAATCATAAGTTGAGATAACACGCATCTCACATATTTATCTCATATACTATAACTCACGATTAAAAAGTTAATTTTAAATATTCTAATCATTATTTCAAACAAGCATTTAATCTCATAGGTTAATAGATGCCACTTTTGATTATCAAATGGCTTTTTTCATGCATATGAAGTTTCACCCAATCTTTGAGTAAACTTAGGATGCATTTGGGTAACATAAAAAAAAAAACACTTGTTGAGTCCCAAACCATGGTTTTGTCAAAAGGCACTCCAACATCTTTGAATCTATCTTGGTTAGCGGTAGAAGCTATTTTTTTTAACATGAGTTACGGTATATGAGATAAGTATGTAAGAGGAGTTTTATTTCGGCTTGCATAAATGTGCTTCTTAAACGCTAACTCGAACAGACACCGAGACAAAACTCATCTCACATACTTACCTCGTAAATCGTAAAAATTATTCTCCAAAAGCTAATCTAAAAATGCACTTAGGATGTGTTTGGATTAATTTTTGGAGAATAACTTTAAAAAAAGTGAAAAAAAAATGATTTCACAAAATAAATTTAAAGAATAGTTTCTAAAAAGGTCAAAAAAAATAAAAAATAGCTTCTAAAATATGATGGTTTGAAGAAAAAGTGCTTCTACTTTTTTTTAGTGAGTGTTTAAATAACACTGAAATAGTGGTTTTAGAAGCATTTTTTCGTAAGTTGAAATAAATTTTTTTTTACATATTTAACTTATAAATAGTAAACATTTGAATACTTATAAATGGGTTTGTTTGAAATCCCATTTGGGATCAAAAAAAGTCCATTTGGGATCTATAAGCTCATTTGGATTAAAGTTCAATGTTTGGAAACCAATTAAATATTAATGGGCTTTAGCTTAAAAAGTAGTTTTTTTCATAAGCTACTACATATAACTTTTGGTCCCAACTTCTTATCACTTTTTATAATTTGCACCACTTTTTATTTTAGGAAAAATGATATTAAAAAGATCAATTTAATAAGTATTAAGTAAGAAATTTTTTTGGTTAACATGAGTTACAAACATGAGAGTTTTAGTTGCAATAGAGACTAATATTTGTAACTTATGATCTGGCAACATTTTTTGGATGTAATTGTAGTTAAATTTAACTTTTAGGAATTAAATTTAATTTTTTTTCTTCTATTATTTTTTTAAGAAAAAAAATCATCCTTATCTTCATCACACATGAATCATGTTCGTAACATGATCAGAGACGAACTTATTAAGGGTAGACGAACTTTGATAGGGGTAGATGATCCAATTATGATTCACTATAAGATTCTGATTGAAATATATATTTATCATTTTTAAATTAAGTGCTTCAGTGTATTTTTCTTTTTTTTCAATAATTATTTAACTTTTTATTTTAAAAAATTTTGTTTATATTTTTTAACATCAATTATAATAATATATACACAAACAATATATACGTAGTATTGAACAAGGTTCATGCCCTTTTTCAGTCATTTCTTATCCAAATGGACTTTTCAAACACTAATCCAAACAGGTTCCTTAAAAAAAATCACTTCTCCCACCGTCAATCCAAACACAAATCACATTTATAATCTGACTTTTTTTCCAAATGAGCTTTTTCAAAAGCCCCATTAAAAAAAATCATTTCTCCACCAAATTCCCAAACACACGGCTTTGACTCCAAAAGTACTTTTTTAATATTGTTATCCAAACACACAAAAATTTTGCAGAAGCAAAGCACTTTTTTTCTAAAGCCATGATTTAGAGTATGCTTGGAAACCCAGTTAGCTGAAAAAAAAGCTCAGTGTGAGCCCAAAAGCCCATTTAAAAAAGCTGACCCTGTTTGGAATCACTTGGGCTTCAGATGAGCTTCTTAAAAAAAAGGAGGTTATCTCATAAGCTCCTTTTTCTTGCTTTTTTTCCCACCGAGCTTCACGAGCCGACCGTTGGAGCAATTATTACCCATTCTTGCAGCATTAATTCCACCCTCAGCTCTCTCTCGTTATCTGGTCTGTCTCTGGTTTAAGCATATTTATTACCGTTATTTGGTCTCTCCTTCCTAGCACAACGCCTTCTTCCTAACACAGCACCGGAGAGCATTTCGGCAAATCGCTGGATCTTCAACCCGATCGGCACCATGAAGCAAGCTGAAGGGTTCGTCGGAGGTGGGAAGAGGTCGGTGACCGTGGGTCTGAACTTGAGAGAGCGATTGTTTTGTGTCTTCTACATCAGTTGATGCATAACACTTTGAGCACCGTTGCGTCAAACCATCGTCGAGGCAAGAAGAAGTCGGCGGCGACGGCTGTGGGTCCCCCTTCAGAAGCTGGCTTTGTCTTTCCGGTGAGCACTACAGCCTCCATTGTTGGTGGAACAGCTTCTCCTTGCAATTTGTTGGGCCGATCTGTTGGATGTCGGTAGCCATCGGTTGATATATAGTGTGGCGGCCAGAGCTGGTGCGGTGGCCGGATCTGCTTGTCCGAGGCTTCATCTGCTCTGCTCTGTTCTTTGTCTTCCAGCCAAGATCTGCCATTGCTTCCAGGTAAACAATGTGTATCTTTCATTACATTATAAATGGTTGATCTGAAACATAAGAGAAGATTGTGGCCAGAGATGTTGGTAGCTTTAAATGTGTTTAAATTGTATAGGTTCTGTTTAAAGATCTTTTTGTTCTTCGATCTACCAACTTTGGCAGCGATCCAACTACTACTTTTGTGATTTTTCATTTGTCATTTCTTCATTTCTTCATGCTGCGTCTGGAAAGTTTCTTTTTATTCTGTTTTTGTAGTTCTTGATGAAGTTAATGAATGGGTTTTCGTTGCTGATTTTTTGATTTCTACATATATACATGAGTGGCCTTTTTCTGGTTGCTTCTTTTGTTTGTGTTTGATCTTTCATTCCTTCCTCCTTCTTCGCATCATATTCATGGTGTTGATCCAGCTCTCTGTTTCTATACAAGCTGTCTCTTGTGGTCTCTTGTGGTCTTTTAACAGTGCCGTGGACGGTGGCTCTGGACCAATCACTATGAGCATGCCACCATAAGGTTCCTTCCTCTGTTGAGAAAACCACCTTCTGCCTGAACCACCTTCCTGGTTGTATAGGACAATGTGTGATGTAATTAGGACCATCTGGCCATGGATTATTCGGCTGCTTCACTCCATGCCTGCGACATAAATCACTTGAACTTTATTGTTTTCTCCCCCTTTCCCTTGATAGAGGGTGTTGAGATTAATATTAAAAGAAAAAAGAGTACCAGTGTAGTGTAGAGTGATGTTGTCTTTATCTCTATTATAAACATCTACATATATTATTTCACCCTTATGGACTCTAATAGTCAGCCCTATAAATTGTCCATTCACAGTTAATATTTTCTTTCAAATTTACTATATATTGATCTGAGCATTAATAGATTGAAAGGAGGTATCCCTTGGCAAATTGGAAATCTTCCCAAGTTGCAGTACCTTAGTACCATTTTAGAATTTCAGTTGAGTGGACTATTTCCATGAACTTTTTCTCGCCTGTGGGAGTGTAGTGTTACGTTATCATTAATCACATTGATTATTGTCATTAGTAGTGAATGAACTTGTTATAAGTTTTGCTCCCAACCAAATTGTTATGTTTATTTATTGCGCTGCAATGAGCTTCTTGATTCTTGACTTTTTTCCTTCTCAATGTGAAGCGAGAGAGAGAGAGAGAGAGAGAGGTGGCAATTATTTAGTTGGGTTGAGCCAAGTGATAGAAGAACTTGAGGCACAGGAAAGAATAGTTTAAAATGATTAATTTTTAAATGGTCTCCATTATAGATTTAATTTTAATTTTATGTAGTGTCATAAACTTAAGACATGATTGATTCATATATGGCTATTTCCAGTTGTTTAATTAGCAAATATTCATATATTAATAAATGTTATGTATCATACTGAATTGTTATTATAATTTTCACCTGGCCCATTTGTTTTTGTTTAATGGAAAATTGTTGTCATAGAAACATGAACAAGGAAAAAGGTAAAGCTTCGTGGGATGTAAGATCTACTGATATTTTCATTGACCTTTGCATTGAGCAAATATACAAGAAAGAACGTCTAGGATCTGTATTCACGAAGGATGGGTGGAAGAACATTTGGTCGTCATTTAATGAAAAAACAAGAAAATCATATGACAAGAAACAATTGAAAAATCGGTTAGATAGCTTGAAAAAAGAGTGGAAGGTGTGGGACAAGTTGTTCTCAAAAGAGACTGGTATATCGTATGACCCTACAAAGAATATGGTGATTGCAGATGATGGATGGTGGGAAAAGAAAATAAAGGTTAACATTAATATTGTTGTTGTTGTTATAAATCATTAATTTTTGTAAATTTTATGGATTCAGGAGAATCCGGACTACGCGAAGTATAGATACAAAGGGCTAATGTTCGTGAGGGAATTAGACATCTTATTTAAGGATGTGATAGCATCGGACAGTAGAATGTTCACACCGACTTCAACACAACGAGTGTCACTAGTTGATAACGACGACGATGTTTATCGACCCACAATGGACCTAGAAGAAGGTTCAGGAGATAGTGAGGAAGATCTTGAACCTCCTAGTACTGGACCTAGTATAGGAGTGTCGCAAGATTTCGAAAGAATTACGTTGACGACAAACACTCCACCTAGTGGTTCAGGAATTAGTGGGAAGAGAAAAAGGGCTGAAAGGTCGGGTAAATCAAAGAAGACAAAAACAGCAAACTCGAAGCAAATAGCAGATGCGGTTAGTAGAATAGCTGACGCATCTGCTATCAAAGCAGATACATTAAAGAAGATCGTCAGCAATGATCTCCAACTGAGTGACGTCGTAAAAGAATTACGAAGCATTCCAGAAGTTGCCAGTGACAGGGACTTTTGTCGCCACTGTTGTAATATGATGATGCATCAGGTTACTTGCGACATGTATGTGGGGATGAGAGAGGATAAAGAACTCTTGCTAGAGTGGTTGCGTGAACATGCTTACAATAGCCCTGACCTTCAGAAACCCCCTACTCGTTGAACTCTATCTTATGTCAATTTTTAGCACTTTGTTATGTATAATTAAAACATACCACTAATCCATTTTGAATTTGACGTTGTTTTCCCTTAATGTTACTAATGCTATATGACGTTTATTTTCAATTTGCCTTGTGGTATAATTATATTTGATTTTATATAATCATGCTACTCACACAGGTTACATCGTTCATGGCAAGTTCTAGTCGTGAGAATATTTCTGACGGAACGAGGGAAGTACGATCGTGCCATGTAGATAGAAGGTCCCACCTCATATCCCTTATAGAGGAAGAGATGACCGAAGATGAGCACGTGGCTGCCTTGATGGCTCAATATGTTGCACCTTATATTTGCAAAGAACCACGCAGAACTAGTAAGCAAACAGGTGCACAGTGGGTGCAAGAGGTTCTGCAAGGCCATGATAGAGTTTGCCCTGAGAATTTTTGAGCGGAAAAGCATATCTTCCATCTCTTATGCTCCAAATTGGTAGAACATGGGTTACGGAGGAGCAGGTACATTGGAATAGAAGAAATGGTAGCCATATTTCTATACACAGTTGGACATTCACAAGGAAATAGAATATTACAAGAACGATTTCAACATTCTAGAGAAACTGTCTACAGGATCTTCCACATGGTTTTACATGCTTGTGTGAACTTATTGGTAGAAATAATCAAACTACTTGATCCCACGTTCCGTGAATGTCACCCAAAAATCGCCAACAATCTGCGATATTACCCATTTTTCAAGGATGTAATAGGAGCAATTGATGGAACTCATATCAAGTGTGTGGTCAGCCAATCTGAGCAAGACAAATATATCGGCAGAAAAGGATATCCGACACAGAATATTATGGCCGTATGTGATTGGGATATGTGCTTCACTTTTGTGTTGGCAGGGTGGGAGGGGACCGCACATGATGCCCGTGTCTTCCAAACTGCTATCTCTACTCCGTTTATGAATTTCCCCCACCCACCTGAAGGTATCTCTTCAAGACTTGCACCTTTATTATGTGTTTTTTTGTCACATTCACTATAATTTTACAATGTTAAACAAAATTGTGTATTTTTAGGAAAATATTATTTAATGGATGCTGGCTATCCAACACCAATTGGATATCTTGGTTCGTATAGACGTGAACGTTATCACATTCCAGACTTCAGGCAACAAGACGGATTTACAAGTGAAAATGAGATGTTCAATTATTATCACTCAAGCTTGAGGACCACTATCGAAAGGACATTTGGAGTATGGAAGAATAGGTTTCAGCTCTTGGGAGAAATGAAATCATATAGCTTTGAAACACAAGTTCGCATTGTTTGTGCAACAATGGCTATACACAATCTTATCCGTAGAAATTCCCAAACAGATATGGATTTTCAGCAAGCTGAAAGAGAAAATGTGAGTGCTCAAGGTAATAATGATCCAGTTGAAGTAGTATCCACATCAACTATTCGCAGATTATCTTCAATACACATGAATCATGTTCGTACCATGATCAGGGACGAACTTGTTAGGGCCGTTAGGGGTAGGTCATCCAATTAAATTCCACTTCATGTATGACATTATTATTGAAATATATAATTATCTTTTATTTTAAAATTAAGTGTTTTAGTGTATTTTTCTTCTTTTTCAATAATTATTGCACTTTTTATTTTAAAAAAATTTATTCACATTTTTTAATATCAATTATAACAATATTAATACAAATAATATATATGTAGTATTCAACAATTTTCATACCCTTTTCAGTCATTTCTCATCTAAACGGGCTTTTCAAACGCTAATCCAAACAGGTTCAACTTTTAAAAAAAAATCACTTCTCCCACCGCCATTCCAAACACAAATCACATCTACAATCTGACTTTTTTTCAATCGGACTTCTGCAAAATCTCCATTTAAAAAAAAACTACTTCTCTGCTGAGTTCCCAAACAAGCACTTAGAGAGTTGAAAGTTTAAACTATGGCTTTTGGAGAAGCAAATTTTTTTTTTTAAAAGAAGCTATTCTCCAAAATTATTACCCAAAACATCCAAACACAGTCTGAACTATTTTGCCCACTGATGGTGCTGTTAAACTAAAGGATCAACAGTGCTGACAGGCTGTGGAGGAGTGATCAAATGCTCTAGAGATTTATACTAATGGATTTCTCTCCACTAACTATTTCCCTGGCTTCTGTTCATCTATTGATTCATCTCCCCCGCAGTTAGATGAAATTTGAAGATTCATATTTAGGATTTTATACAAACAGTTATTAAAATGTTAAATTACAAAAAAATAAATACAATGAGAAGTTATACCTAGATATAATTCATTCAATATTTATGTCACTACATTACACGATTTAGAATTAACAACAATCAGTTGAGAAATATAATGAAAGCTAAATTACATCTTTTATATCAATCTCAAAATAGAATTAACAAATTTGAAAAAAGAAAAGGGCTATTCTCTCCAGCATATCACCTGAATTCATAACTCAATTTTCCCTGCTTTCTGCGGACTCTTCGTCAAAATCACGATGGTCATTCTCTATTATCTAGGTGCGGGCAAAATAGTTTATTTGCCTACACAATAAGATGTGCCAATGACCAAAAGACGTGTCAACTCTTTACTACCCCAGCAAACGTATCATTTAATTGTCCGATAAATGGCAATCAGAGCAAAGGTACAATGAGTGCACTTATACCATTGGGAGCTTACTTCTTGAGCTTATATTACAATTAAGCTTTCGAGCGCCTGAATTCAAACCATATCTCGTAGTGATTAAACAGCAAACTATCATGAGTATGCTTCCCAATATACTGAAGCCCCAAACTCGTAAGCCTCTTTGTGCATTCCTCTCCCCCCAGTCGTGAACAGAACTTTATATTATGTGATATAAAGATTCGTCCTTCATAAGGTTTCAATCTCGTGGCTAACCTCTCCATCCCAATCCAAACGAGCTTATCAGGCATATGAAGAAATACGGCACTAGCATATATTAAATCATACATAACTCCAGAGCCAAACTTACTGAAATCCATGTTCTCCCCCTTCACAATCAAAGGGCGTTTAAACAAGAGACCTTGGGAGGGAAGCTCATACCTAAATGCAGCCATAAGGGAGAGCTCATCCCTTTCAAGGCAATGAAAGTGTTCTGGAGTTAAGAACCGAATAAAATGTAAGCCAACTCGGAGAGTACCACAACCAATCTCTAAGACACGCGAGTCTGGTTTGAGTTGAGAGGATTGAGCAAGAAATTCAAACACATCTCTTCCACCTGCCCAGGGTTCACCATAGTTGCTGTGGTGCTCTTCAACCAGGAGTTCCCCTGGGCAAGGCAGCCCAGTGTGGTTATCTGATTCAGGTCCCTCATAGTGTGATATGCCCTTAAATCTGTAAACAGCAGAAATACCATATAATTCATGCAAAATAAATTGAACTTAATAATTACAACAATTGCATCACTGTGCACAAATTAACTAAGCAAAAACACCACAGGTCTTTGGATTAGTATGCTGAGAAAAACAGAATAGAGCAGTTCTCAAGAGACATCATGGTGAAAATGAACATTGTTTATTCTAGAGAGTGCGGTGATGAAATTGGTGCATCCAAATAATTCTTGTGTCAAACTAAATTCACACAGCATAGAGGTTTGAAGTACGTGCTTTGTGGTGTTTAATTTGAACAAATCCTGCCATTATTAGAAGCCAGACAGATCATTTCAGCATCTTGCAAATCTAAAAACAACATCAGAAATAAAGGAATCATGTATACAAATAATTCGTAGTTTTAAAATGGGCGAAAAAGCAAATTAAGAAAACAAACACAGCGTAAATCTACATCCTCGCGACCAGACGAATTCAACAAAATCATGCAGACTAAACTCAGTTTAAAGCTCAGCATGTCGGCATTAGCAAAAGTTTCCCAAAACTCCCACTTCCATTCTCTTCCTTAAATCTCTCAAATCTTGCGGTATCATGCGCCTGTACCATATATCCCTTGGATTCATTTAGTCATTCTTGATCTCGATTTCTAATCTATTTGGATTTTGTTCCGATTCTCTCTTGCAAGCCAGAGTTTCAGTTAAAATATATGCATAACGAACGACTTGTTATGGATAACTACTGATTGGAATATGTAGCTAAAGATCAAAGGAGCGTCCATGAATGGAGAGATATCTTAGACCTATGAGCTAAGCTTCATTTAAGACGAGAACAGGGCAGCTACTGTCAAGAGAAAACGCGTAAACTATAGCCAGTAGATGGGTAAGAATAGGATCACCGGGTCTTACTGTCTAAGATCCTCCAGTTGCTGAGCCCTAGTGCGCGGGTTAATGCCCTTGCGGAGCACATTGTCGTGCATATGAAGCCCGTTCAATTGGATCTGATATTTTACCCACTCTACGTCCTCCTTCGTCGTCGAAAGGGGAGTATTGCCGATACCAGACCTGGCGATATCATTATGAAATCCGTTGCCACTGGAAATAGGGGTGTCAGCAACTGAAGGGCAAGAGCAAGAAGAGAGAGTTGACAAGAGGAAGAAGAGGAAAACAGCGGCCACTAAGGCAGAGAGAACCAGAGTCGGCACTGTTACAACTATGCCCTTCGACGCAGCCGGCGACGATGAGAGTGCCATCTACGATTTATCAATGCCTGCGTAAGGCAGACTCTAGATCACGATCGGCGACGGATCTTCACGGTTGCGGTTATTAATCGCGCTAGGTGTTTTGTTGGCACCTGGCTCATCAACGACAGCGTTTTGAGGCTGAGAGCCATCTTATTTTTAAGGGAAATTTCCAATGCAGTCCATCGCGGACATTTTATTTTTAATAGGCCTAGAACATTACGAAACTTCACTGTATTCACGTACATCAAAATAAAATTGAATATTATTGGGATAGAGAAAATTGTACCCTTATTTTATTTTTTAAAATAATTGAATGATGGGGAGATGAGCCAAAATTTTGTATTAAATTTTTTTTTTATATTAAAGATCTTCTACTTTCTTTTTTTTTTTAACAAACTAAATAAAGTAATATATTACCAAACACAACTAAAGGTGTATTATTACCGCTCATATCATTGTCGGGCACCCAATCTAGTATTGTCAATGATTGAAGCTCCGGTGCTGTTTGAATGGTATATTTACAAAGAAGTGTGGTTAATGGGGATTGAACCCATGATCCCCTTGCGCCAAAAAGGTAGCTGTCACCAAGCTATGAAGCATTTTAATTTTAATTATATAGTTCAAATATATATATATATAAAGCAAAAGTCAAAATAAATGCACGTGTTTATGTTTATCTAAACAAGTGAAGCAAGGGAGTTTACAATGAAAACTAACGGAAAATATAGGTGAATTAACAAGTCCCAAAAATTAGGCCCGTTTGGTATGATTTAAGTGAAGGGGGTAAAAATAGAATTGGGTTTCATTTCTATATGAAGGTTTATTTGGTATTATGGAATTGAAAAATTTTACAATGCCGTATCTATTATAATGGCTGGAATTCATTTCCATCATCACCTCCTAAGATTTACAATTCTATGTGAGTGAATTTCATATTTGCCCCTTCCTTTTTTTTTTTTCATGCTTTAGGCTTGACATCCCCTCACCCATTGAGATTTCGCTGGAAAGCTTCTCACCCTTGTTACCAGCAAGGAAGATGACGACAAGGATGTGAGGTGTGCCGGTGCCGGTGACTCGTCTCCTTCTTCTCCATCGTCTACGTTCATGATGCTCTCTTTTTTGAATCTTTGCCTTCTCCACCATATCAGTAGACTCTTTGTCAAGCAAGGAAGACGAGGAAGGCTAAAGCTTAACGGCAACCCACAACACATCTAGCTGAAGCTCAACAGTAAATGGGAGGTGGCTTCATCTCCTTCAGCGATGGCCACCCAGAGATTTTATCTCCTTTGGCGACACCCAACTAGCAAGTTTGGATGATTTTCATATCTTTAGTGCTCCAGATTTGAAAAAATTATTTTTGGATTTAGGCTATAGGTGGTTGTCGAAGTTTCAATTTAGTCGTTGGTGGGTCAATGGTGGACGTCGGTGCTTCTGAAGTTGGTTCATAGAAGAAGATTTTGACAAAAAGTGTAACCAATCCAGTGATTACGCATTGCAAGGGAGAAGATGACATTTTTTTTTATTTTAATTGGAAGGGCATTTTTTTATATGAAAACTAGGTCTCATTTCCAAAACATACCAAACTTACTTTTAAGCCCTATCTCCATCTTCATTAAAACCAATTCTGCATACCAAACGAGGCATATGTGTTTATATATGAATGAAGAAATGGAATAAGGGATTTACAACAAAAATTAGGCCATTGATAAGAAACCTAAGGGCCCGTTTGGTACGGTGGAATTGATTTTGATGGATATGGAAATGGAAATGGATATGGATATGGAATTGGAAATAGGGTTTAAAAGTGGGTTTGGTATGTACATGGAATTCAGACATTATTTTTATTTAATAGTTATATTTTAAATGTGAAATTATTAATATGCCCTCATCTAAAAAAAACCTAATAAGTACCTCAAACATCCAAACTATTTTATTATTATTATTTTTTTAATAATAATTTTTTCTAATTTTTTAATATATTTTAACCAGACTCCCCTTTTCTTTTTATTTTAAAAATTATTTACTAATTTAATTTTTTTTTCATTTTTTATAAATAATTAATTCGAAATTATAATTATATCATATAAATACAAATAAGGATGTTACAGTTGTCGTGAGAGTGAAGAGAGATTTCCGTTGTTACCGAAGGGAGGAGGATAATTGATGGAATTGTGAAGGTGAAATTACAAATCTTAGCTTCTGGGATGTAATTCATTTTGGTGGAATTGACTTATTTGGCTTCCACACGGAATTGGAATTGAGAGCCAATTCCATTGTACCAAACAAACCTTCTGATAGAATTGAAACCCAATTTCATTTTCATCCTCTCCAATTATAACATACCAAACGAGCCCTAAGAGAATTTACAACTCTGATGATAAAAACAAATGTCCATATATGACTGAATGAGTAGAGACTTGCCAAAAAAATTAGGCTATTAACAAGAAACATAAGAGAGTTAACAACTTTCAAAAGTGTCCAAGTATATATTAAAAGGCGTGATAATGAGATTTATTATGAAAATTGGGTCATTTGAAATAGGGAAAATTTCATTTAGTCCCCAAAGATGTGATCTAGCTTCATTTAACATCTAAAAGATTATGAAATTTTACTACGTACCCTTAAATTAAAATGAAATTAAGTTTTGTGATTGAAAAGATAATTATGTCATTTTTTTGTTTTTAAAAGAATATTTACAAGATAAATAAGGGCGTTTGTAAGGTAAATAACGGCATTTAAAAAATAAATAAAGAAATTTAAAGACAAATTGTAACATCCTTATTTTTATTTTAGGATATAATTATATATTGGTATAATTATACTTTGGATATAAGTATAACTTTAATAGAAAATTTTTGAAAAAAAATAGAAAATAAAATTTAATTAATATATATATATATATATATATATATATATATATACCCCTTTTGTCAAATAAAATATAAAAAAAAATATTTGCTTTGGCGCCATCATGCGCTAAAGCATGAAGAGGAAGGAGAGGGGTATTATATACCCTATCCCCTGAAACACTTCACGCAGGGAAGTGTTTGTGAAGAGAAGAGAGAGTGAGGTCCTAATAGGAGTATTTTTGGGTATTTGAGGATCAATAATGTACGTAAACTCTCTTCTAATCATAAAGTTTCTTTTATGAAATATATTCTAAATAATTTTCTCTTTCCTATGATAGTGATTTTTTGCTAGTTAGAGAATATTTTGGGATATAATTTTAGGCAAGTTTTGAGTTTTGTCAATATAAGACTGTAGAAATATAGAGTATAATTAATAGTTAATTTTAACTAGTTTAAATTTATTATTTGGTTGTTATGTGATTTTATAATTAATTTATTTTATAAATAAGATATAACTTAATTTCCATAAGGCATTTTTACCGATCAAAATTTGTTTCAATAATTTATTTGGATTATTGGAGGTATTATTAAGGTTTTAATCAGTTTATTTTTGTTAGATCTAAGCTCTGTGAAAAATATGAGTTAGGATTTAATATTTAAATTAGAATTTGATATGATTTTAACTATGTAGAGATTTGAGGAGTTGTTTAATAATTGGATTATACCAATATAAATTATGAAAAAGATATTTAATTATTTAAAAGGTTGATATTGAGGATTTTGTAATTATAGGTATGTTAAAGGTTATTTGAGGATTTTAATAAGTGTTTTGGGTTTATGAGGAATGATCTATGATTAAGGATTTTTAAGGAAATTGGAATAATTGAGGATAATAGTTGTAGAGAAAATTGGGTTGTAGGATTTAAATTATGTAAATTAATTATTTTATTGCTATTTGTGGTTAATTGGTATCTACATTAATAATGTAGAGTTTTCTTGTGATCGGTGATTGCACGGGTTTTACTATCAAACTTAAGATTAAGCTTGGAATCGAGGTAATCGGGGTTAGTTTATTTTTAATGCTTGCTTTGGACTGTACGGTGTTTTACAAACCTTACTTTTATCTATATTACTTGTATGTGTTTTGCAGTATTATATTTATGTCTAAATATGAATTTATTTCAGTAAAGCAGTGTATTTTTCAATTTACATATATAAGTAAAAATTATTATTAAATTGTTACTGTTATGATGTATATGTTGTTTGAGATTGAATGTTGTATAAGAATTTAGAATTCTTGTAATTGTTTTCGAAAGTTGTATTAATTTATTATTTTTGTATTACGGGATATGTTGGGTTGTGTGGAAGAGATATGGTTAATTGTGTGCCCATCAGCTCTCTCAATCTTGACCCGGATTTGGAGTTGAGTGTTTTGGGTGGACACCTCTATGTTATGGTATATTGGTGGTAGCATGGGAGGGGGCAATATTCTTGATGTGACTAGCTAACCTTTGGCCGGGTATACTAGCACTGATAGACTGTACTAGTCCAGAGGAGATAAAGAGGAGCATGATGGATGAGTGATGATGGTTTTATTCATTGATTATATTATGTTAAGTTTTGAATTATGCAGGGTTATCAGACCTGGACCGGACTGGGAACCGGCCAGTAAACCGGTCTGGGTTTATTTTTTTATTTTTAAAAAAATTATTATTTTTTATTTTTTTTAGAATTTCATACTAATAAGCCTAAAATTTTTAATTTCTCACCGGTTTAGCTCCGGTTTGACTCCGGTCTGACCCACTTACCTTTGACCCAGTACCCCTACCGGTTCAGTGACCGGTCCGGGTTTGATAACCTTGGAATTATGAGAATATTATTATTATTTTATGTCAGTTAAACCTGCTTCTCTGACTTACAATCCTTTCCTACATATTTTGTAAATTGATTTTGGTTACTAAGACTTTATGTCTCACCCCGTCATTATAAATAATTTTTCAGGTGAGACCTCTAATTGGCTAGAGGCCAAGGAAAGCAACCAGATGCATAGACGTTGAGAATATTGTAGGCCTCTTTTGGTATTGGTGTTACGTTGATTTCTATATTGACATTATAGGGCTCTCATGTTTTTATAATGCCACTTTTACTGTTTGGATATCTGTCTTGGAATAAAAGTTTAACCCTTGTCAGACTTGAAATTTTATGTTGCATACTCTAATATGTTGGTAGGTCCACAACCACAACTGTGTTGAAAATTATTTTGTGATTCATGGGTTAATTATGGTGTGAAATCAGAATAATAAATTTATCTATGGTGAGTTTGTGCCCTAAACTCTATTATGTCTTGAAAGAGTTTGTGGGCGAGTTTGTATCTTAAACTCCGATATGTTGTGAAAATGTTTGTAGGCGAATTCTGTGTACTAAGCTCCGAAAATATATTTTAAAAAAATCACTAATTTTATATAATTTTATTGAATAATACTTGTTGTGAGAAGTGATTGTTTCACAAATAAAGAGATTTGAAAGAACATAAGGAATTTAAAATATTTTGGTCATTTATAAGACAAATATTGAAATTCACAAGATAAATATGAGCATTTGCTTGACAAATAAAAATATTTATAAAACAAATAAATGAATTCAAAATAACATAGGGAACTAAAAATATTTTGACAATTTATAAGACAAAAATGAAAGTTCACAAAACAAATATGGATATTTATAGGATAAGTAAGATAATTCAAAAAACAAATAAAAGAAAAATATTATTATCTTTTTATCCACTGAACTTAATTTTATTTTGACTAAAGAAATACGGTGGAATTTCAAAATCATTTAGAAATTGACTGAAATTAAATCACATCCTAAAGAGTTGTGAAATTCTCCCTTTAAAATAAGGAAAATATGAATTAACAAGCGGAATTTAAAGAGAACATCATTGTCATGTATGTATGAGTCTCGAAGAGGAGCACGCCTAAAAAGTTTGAGTTGAGAACCCCCTATCTTACAAGTCCCATCTTCTAAAGATGGAGATATTGTGGGTGTTTATAACAGTAATTGAAATTCTTAAAAATACTTTTTAATATTGATTTACGATATATAAGGTAAATATATGAGAGAAATTTTATTTCAATTTTTATGAATCGTACTTATAAAATAATCTACGACTATCCCAAATAGAACCATTATATAACTCGTGACATGTTTGTAGATTGGTTATTCCTTAAAAGACTATATTTAGTAAGATAATTTTTGTTTTAGGTTTTATATCTATTAAAATAAATTTTTAGAAATATGATTAATTCCGTAGGTTGTGCTGCTACGTCACTTTCAAAATTCTACCATCAAAATTAGCCATGACCTCTCTTTCACTCATCCGAGTGCATGCTTGTACCATGACAGTGTGTTCAAGTGGCGACAGAAGGATTGTGTTAAGTTTTTATAGTCCAGTGATATGAAAATTCTTTTTAAAATAAGAGGTTGCAGATTTGATATCGAATTTAGTCTCAAGTCGGTAGTGCCTGCCCTCTTAATTCTTTTTGAGAAAAAAATTATATTTAAGTCCCAGATAAAAATAAAAAAATAAAAAAATGGTTCTTTGAAATATCAATATCACCAAAAAGTATTGTGTAACATTTTTACAATAAATTTTAATCATGAACTTGTCAATATACGCTTACGGACTTGTCAATTGACGCCCTTAAACTTATCAATATACGCTCATAGACTTTTTAATGACACACCTCTAAACTTGTCAATAACGCACTCATGAACTTATTAACGGACGCCTATAGACTTATCAGTGGAATTAAAATTTATTACAAAAAATCTCTTGTAATTTTAAGATTTTAAGGGATTATTTTTTTTTTCTATTTTTTCTCTTATCTAAGACCTGAATATAACTTTTTTTTTAAAGTAGCATTGTGTGTAGGGACTCCATTTTTCAGCAATGAAGTCCCTTCACACAGTAAGTTATAGATGTATACACTTACATTAGTTGGCAGACCGGTAAGGCAGTCATGTTGGCACTATATAGTATATACTTATGAACTTCCATGATTAATGAAGTGAAGTCATAATAACTTTTTGCCTGAAATGAATTCATCATGTGAATATTTTTGCGCTCTTTTTAACTTTCTCACTGCCGTCTACGTGTTTATTTGAATTAATAGTAGAAACTATTTTTCTAACAAAATTTATAATATATGAAATAAATATGTGATAAAAATTTTACTTCACCTTATATGAAGAGACTTTCTTAACGCTAATCCATACAAGCCCGTCCATGTGTCTATTTTTATTTTCCTGCACGGTTGGTTTGTAGCTGTTCTGGCTCAACTTGAATCTCTCAAAATGGGCTTTTATATACTTTTATTTAACATAAATTGATATAGCTTCAAAAAGAAAATACGTAATTTTTAATCAAAATTTTATTCCCCGCACGAGTCACGACACCCAAGATGGAAAGAGCACTAGTTACACACATAGACACGATTTCGTAGACATAACAATTAAAAAATACACGGGTTTGTTACATATTTCATATGAACAAAACTCATACATATATATATATATATATATGGCTCAATATTTCAACCAAACATTATTGTGTAATTTTTATCGTTAGTAGTGTTCTAACTAAATTTCAAAATTTTATTAATACATTTTACTATTAAAAAATTCATATCCTAATATTTGGTTGAAATATTTGATCCAATGAATACAAGTAAACGGAAGTTCACCCAAGAAATATAGCGTCACTGCCTTGTACCATACTGCCAATCTCAACGCACATGAAATGCTTGTAAGGAGGGAACAACCTGAATCGTTGGTTTGTTACCGCCATAAAATTACACGCGAAAATCGACACCCGCTTCCCTTAAAAGGGCATGTGCCCTAGCAAATGCTGAAATGGTAACGCAAGCCCCAAACTTACAGCAAAGATTTCCAGTTTTCCACTCTGTAGTTTTTCCTTGACGTGCAAGGACGATCTTGTCCTCGACTGAAAAACACGAACCCAGTCAAAGGACCTGCCGCAACAAAATCGAAGCCCAATTTTCACTCTCATTCCTCCCTTCGGAAAAGCCTCCCTCTATCATTGAAACTTCGCTTGTGGGAGGAAACAAGCTGGAGGAAGCTTCGAATTCCCTCTGATTGAGGTTAGCACCTTACCGTTTTCTCTCCTTTTACATCTTTTCTTTCTTTAACTCGATTTTAAATTCTTATGTTTTAAATTTCTATTCTAAAATAACTGTCTGCATCCTACAACATGGTTGGTTATGTTCCCGCGCGCCCTTGAATGCTTGACCCAATGATCGGGTTCGTAAATTTTGCTGTCTGTCCTTTTTTAGGCCTATTCATTCTTTTGGTGATTTTTTCTGTTTATCAGAATGGTTTGAGGGATTCGTTTGCTTCAGAGGGTTCACTCTGTTGTCTCTTCTAGATTTATTTTGATGATTGAGGTTTTTGCTTAATTCACTTTTGGCCCCCCAATAAACTCGATAGGCAATATGCATCCTTTGCTTGATTATTCCGGCATTGCGGAGAGAATGGGTTTGGGTTGATGCCATCCTCTGCGACCCTCATGGATAATTGTATGATATGGATTTAAGTAGTTTATGGGCTCCTGGGCTGTGCCAAATTCTTTCATCTGAGCCTAACTTTTAAGAGATACTTCAGTCCCCATTAATGGAAATTTTTTCCATGGTTCTTTAAAATGCCCCTTATTTTCTTTTTCTTGTTTTTTCTGATGAATTATTTGGACTTTTAAACAGAATGTCAACATTATATTATTGTCAGTGGATTCTATGTATCTATTTTAATTTTTCACTTTCACTTTATATTGGTGAAGACAGAAGTTGGGTTGTTTTTCTGATGTTTGAAATTTAATTATTACTGTGATGGGCGATTAGTTGAATACAATCATTTGATCTTGCATGCCTCCTTTGCATTTTCTGCAGTTAACTCCTTTATTTTATTAACACTTTGAGAATTATGTACTGTCATAGTTTCTGCGATGCATCGTGTGGGTAGCACGGGAAACACAAACAATTCAAGTCGGCCTCGTAAAGAGAAGAGATTAACATATGTTTTTAGTGATTCTGATGACACAAAGGTGAATTCATCATTTCTTTTTCTTTTTTGATACAGCCAAACATCTAAATGTCATGGTTGTTTCTTGTAATTTGTGCTGTTGGCCGTTCTAAGTTCAAACATATTGTTCTACAAATGTGCCTCAAAAGCCTGCCAATTCCTTGGGACTGATTATGTTGTTCGTAGAAGTAATGTATGCCCTTGTCTTTTGTGTCGTTGGATGAAAATAAAATTTCTCTATTGTTTACTAGCAGCCCTCTGTGTTAGACATGTCTGTCCTCCTTACTTCTTAATATTTAATCCCACCTCTCTTTTGCTAGGCTCTTTGTATTTTGCTTCGCCAGGTCCCTTTTATTCACACCTAAAAATTTTTGGTCAGAAAGCCATTTAAATTTGTCCAAGTTGCTCTTTCCTTCTTTGTTTGAAATTTATTCCTTTTCTACAGCATTGTGCAGGCATAAATTGTTTAGCCATCCTGAAGTCTTCTGTTTCTAATGGGCCTGATTATCTCTTCACTGGGAGCCGTGATGGAACATTAAAACGATGGGCGCTGGCTGAGGATGCTGCAACATGCTCTGCTACCTTTGAGTCTCATGTTGATTGGGTAACTTCTTTATTTATTAAATTTCTCCCTGCTTCATTTGTTAGGTTGCAGACGGATTTGTCAGCCTTTGAAGACATCATTGTTTAATTAATAAGCTTTTTTTTTAAAAGTTAAATTAAATGCCCAACCTTAATTGTTAGGTCCAAAATTGTGAGGTGGGGAAATTGTAAGATGTGCAATGAACTAAACACTTCTCATTCATGGGATTGTAACTTGTAATATGTGGACCAGTGATGGACCAGGCAAAAGTAGTTAGTGGGGGCGAATTTTGTGCATAACATAAATATTAATATTTTGTGGAAATATAATTATAAATATTTATTAAACTGATATGAAGATTATTAAAATTAACCACTAAAGAAACTATATTTTTATAATCAATATAATAGAAAATATGCGCGCACACATATATATGTTGTTAGCTGGGGCAAACCCCCCCCCCAAAAAAAAAATAGTGATGCCCGTAGATCCCTCATTGACGTGGAACTTGTAAGTGACATATGATTATGATGATTGTTAAATTTCTTCAATCTTCATTTGCAATGGAGGTTGGGAATCGCTGTTGTGATATACAGTTATCATTTATTTTGCAATTTGTTAGAAACACTCTTATTTGTACTTTTTAACTAGTGTTGGCTTATTTTCTTGGACTTCGGATCTTGGGGGGGGGGGACGTAAAGATTGGCTTAGACCAAAAAGGCATTTTACAGCCCTTAACTTGTGCTAAAATTTTAAATCACATTAAAATTTGATTTACGATCGACATTTTGGGTGAACCCAATCTGAGGCAAGTTTTATAGGCACTGAATGCTTAAACTTCGCCTGTGGTAATCTTTTCATCATGTTACTATTTCTTCTTTAGAAAAGCCAAATCTTTTGACATGTCTTTTGGCTAAGCTCACCTTTTCTACTTATACTATGGTATGCAGAAATTTGAGCAACTAGTTTCTTGTAATGTAGCCAATCCTTCATGTTCAATTTTACAAGTACTTCAATGGGGAAAGGAATTGATCTTGTTTTCATTTAACATGAAGCCCATGCACAATCCGTAATTCATGCATGAGTTGCCTGGAATACGATTAAGTTGATTTTGCTTCTGCAGGTGAATGATGCTGTTATTGTGGGTGATAGAACACTTGTTTCTTGTTCTTCAGATACAACCCTTAAGGTTTGTCAAACCTTAATTATTTCATTCTCTAATAAATTCTATTATTCCATGTTGCCATTAAATATTTTATCATCTTTACTTTTTTTTGTCTTTCCTCTGGGGTACCAGACATGGGATGCCTTATCTGATGGAGCTTGTAGTAAGACTCTCAGCCAACACTCTGATTATGTTACTTGCCTTGCGGCTGCAGAAAAAAATGTAATGTATCCAAACTGTGTGCCATATACACTTATTAAGTACATCAAAAGAGTAAGAAGGTTCAATTTTATATTCTATGTAGTTCACGTCAAATCTGAAAAATAGCTTTTCTTATTGAATCTTACAGTTTTGATTGAAAAAAATTTCATCTTTATCAAATTCATTTTCTAATCCTTTTATAGTGTTGTGCATTTTAGAGCAATATTGTTGCCTCTGGTGGCCTGGGTGGGGAGGTTTTAATTTGGAATCTTGAAGCTTCAATTGCCCCAATCTCAAAATTCCATGATGCTATGGATGATGATTGTTCAAATGGTGTCAATGGTTTGGGCAACTCCCTAATAACGACAGGCTTACATAGCTTCAGCTCAAACAGCAATCTTTCTGCACCCACTAGTCAGTGTCAAGGGTATATTCCTATTGCTGCCAAAGGCCATAAGGAGTCTGTTTATGCATTAGCAATGAATGAAGGTGGTACACTTCTTGTCTCTGGCGGCACAGAAAAGGTACTGTATGGCATTGACTTTCATTTTTATGCTCTAATTTAGCGAGGTCTCTTTTAAGTTATTGCCTTTGGAATTAAAAGTGGTGCTGCAGTGGTTTTCTTGAAGCTACCGTAACTTAAATTTCATTAGCTGGCTTGCAGGGTATTGTCATTTACCTTAGGAATGTGCTTTGTTTATGCTTTCCTTTTTCCTCCAGGTTGTGCGTGTTTGGGACCCAAGATCTGGATCAAAGACTATGAAGCTAAGGGGGCATACAGATAACATTAGGGCTCTACTTCTGGATTCTACTGGCAGGTTAGTTGGGTGGAAATTTAAGATCAAATTTGCAGCTGACGTTAAAACTAATTCCTATTTGCTTTCCCTTGCAAGCCAAATATTCTTTCTACTTTTGAGAAGTAGTGTTTACAAATGGTTTAGTTTGGAACTTGCTTTTGTCTTTATATTTGCATCTTACAATTTCCTTCAATTTGTAGGTTCCTACTAATTCAGATAAATATGACTTAAATGACATTATATCCATTAGGCAATTTGGCAACAGATTACCTTTTGTCGTTCAGTAATGCAGAAGAAAAAAGAATGAACTCGGTCATCTTTGTTGTATGCATGATAACACTTTTTGTTATATAAATTTTCCTATGAAAATTAATAATTTTTGCTGCTAGTCATCTGAGATACTTCAATCATTCATTTTTGCAGGTTTTGTTTATCAGGGTCGTCTGATTCTATGATAAGGTATTATTTTTGAAACAATAATAAAAGAAAGCTAGGGTGAAGTTTGTATATGATGTTACAAGCGCTTAAATTTAGTGTTGTATGGTTGACTAATCTCTCCATCTCATAGACTTTGGGATCTAGGTCAGCAGCGATGTGTGCATTCATATGCTGTTCATACAGATTCTGTTTGGGCACTGGCCAGCAGCCCATCATTTAGTCATGTTTATAGTGGTGGGAGAGACCTTTCAGTGAGTGAAGTTATCATTATAAAATAATGTTGATGTTAATTATTATTTTCACTTGACTTTATGCGATATCTTCTGTCTAACTTGCTAAGTTTATCTTTTTAATGCCCTTTTTTGCAGTTATACTTGACGGACTTGCAAACAAGGGAGAGTCTTCTTCTTGGCACTGGCGAAGACCCTATATTGCAATTGGCTTTGCATGATAATAGTATATGGGTTGCATCTACCAATTCTTCAGTACACAGATGGCCTGCTGAAGGACACTATCCTCAAAAGATTTTCCAAAGGGGCAATTCCTTTTTAGCTGGAAACTTGTCTTTTTCCAGGGCAAGGGTGTCCCTAGAAGCGTCCGCCCCTGTATGCTACATTCATTTCTCATAATTTCATCTTTCCAATTTGTGGTTAACATTGCTTTATTTATTGAGTAATGAGTAGTGTAGTCCTAGGGGACCCATAGGGCCAGTAGCATGATATGCACCTCGTGAAGAGGCAAACTGTTTACATAAGTTCATCCTGTGCCATTTGGGATGATGGGATTTTCCTTCCAATGATTCTTGTCTTAGAAGTTTAATCTTCATTTAGTTCTCTCTCTGTACTGGGCACTGATGATTCTTTCTTTTGTTGCCAAAATTTTCATCTCAATAGGCACCTGTTTATAAAAAGCCAACCTTAGCTATTACTGGTACCCCTGGAATAATGCAGCATGAAGTCCTCAATAATAGGAGACATGTTCTGACAAAGGTAATCTTAATGATTGCTCTGCATGTGCTATATGGCGCATGCATCCATTGGTGGTGTTATTTATTCTGCTGCTTAATTGCTACTGTCTCTGTCTGTAATCTTGTGAACTAATAGAGGGGGCTCTACTAGCAGGATACTGCTGGTTCAGTGAAACTGTGGGAGATTACAAGGGGTGTTGTGATCAAAGATTATGGAAAGGTGAGCATTATTTGGATTTTTCTTTGCACCTAGTTGTAATGATGGGGTATCTTTGGTGGGAATCTTGTCTTTTGGGTAAGGAGCTTATTTGCTTTACTGATTCTTGTTTGCATGTTTCAACTGTAGCTAACTCAAAATTTCTCATGATTTATTCGTCAACTGTTTAGGTTTCGTTTGAGGAGATAAAGGAAGAGCTGTTTGAGATGGTATGATTACTGATTGACAACATTATTGCAATAATTTTTATGGTTACTGGTGCATCTTCTTTCCCCTCCCAAGACGAGGTCATAAACAATCTTGTTAGTTCCATCTGATTTTTATTTTCTTTTCCTATGGCCTTAGGTTAGCATTCCTGCATGGTTCACAGTGGATACCAGGCTTGGAAGTTTGTCAATTCATATGGACACTCCCCAATGCTTCTCTGCAGAGATGTATTCAGCAGACCTTAACATTACTAACAAGCCTGAAGATGATAAGGTAAATGGACCTTTGTTAATAATCAATTCACCTCTCCATTTCTCAAGGTTGCTATGTTTGTGGATTCTCTTCTATTATATCTATCTTCCAATCTTTCTATCTATTATTGCAAGAAAGCTAAGGATTGCTGCAGCTTTTTTTGTGGTCCACTCTCTTTTTTAACTTTCTCAGTCATGCTGCTGCTTCATTTTCTTTTGGTCTTGTTAATATGAACTACACCGCTTACCCTTGTCCTTCAACAGTCAACTGTCCAAATGTTGAAGTCTTTTTTTTTTAAAAAAAAAAATTTAGCTGTTAAATTTTTTGGTATTTTTGCCCCAGATGCTTGTTTTCTAAAGGATTGAATGAGGTTGATTAAAAACAATACATGCTAATAATTAGATATAAAATTAAAAATTATGACATTTTTAAAATCTTATATATTGGAGATTTTGTTTTTGCTTTCTTCTGGCTCTAATTGAGATTTGAATCAAGAACCTTCGGTCTTATATCAATATATCATGATTACTGTATTTATCAGAGTGAATAAGAGACTTAAAAATGAGATACTTCTAAATTTTAAAGTTCACTAAAAAGATATTTTGTGGAGCTGACAGTGGCTGAGTATTCTTTTGTGCATTTAGAATATCCAGAATTAGGTTTCGTTTATCCATTTTTTAGTACTCTAATGTATCCATATCTAAAGCATCCAATGGCATCATGAGGAAGCTTACAATAATTCATCATTGACTATCCGTTTTTAACGTCATGTTATAATAAATGCACTGAAAGCAATTAAATGAGTCTAGTTATATTTCTGAAGGTTAATTTGGCTCGAGAAACCCTTAAAGGGCTCATGGCTCATTGGTTGGTGAGACGAAAGCAAAGAGTGGGATCTCAAGCTAATGGGGAAATAGTACCTGGAAAGGATACTAGTACAAGAAGTCTTGTGCATTCAAGAATGGATGTTGACTGCAGTACTGAGAATGATGCCATGGTTTATCCTCCATTTGAATTTTCAATTGTTTCCCCTCCATCTGTTATCACTGAGGGCACGCGTGGAGGTCCATGGAGGAAAAAAATCACTGATTTAGATGGAACTGAGGACGAGAAATACTTCCCAAGCTGGTGTTTGGACTCTCTATTGAATAATCGATTACCTGCAAGAGAAAATACTAAGTAACTTCTTGTCTCCTCTGCATTCCCCCCCCCCCCCCCCCCGTTCTTTTCAAGACTTCCACTGATAGTGTCTGGAATGAGTAACTGTTACCTTCCAGAGAAAACGCTATATAACATTTTGCCATCTGTTGCATCATGGTCGCGTTTTGACTATCACTGTGGCTTCAATAAAGAAACCATGCTCATAAAATGTTCACACTTAGTTGGCTGATGCTGCATAGAATCTATTTTTATTATCAATTTTTTAATAGCTCAGTCTTTTTTAAATACATATTCTAGCTATTCATATTTTCTGTTGTCCTTGTTTTCTCAATGGTAAGTTCACTCTAGAGAGTTAGATGGTGCAGTAATGTTCCCACTAGGATTAAGCTCAACCACTTGGCCAAAAGCAATATCTATTAGGTCAGGGTACAACACTATTTCTCTAAACCTTCTTAAGGGGCTGAACGAATCATAGGTGCCTGGGATGTTAAACGCATTGAATCACAAGGGAGACGTTGGCCAAACTTTCTCCAATAATCCCCCAAACAATACCCAGGAGATTCAAACCTATATAGCCTCTCTTTGATAACACTCATAGGATCAAGCCTAACCACTAGGCTAAAATCTATAGCTATTAGTTAGGGCATAACTCTATTCCCTTAAGCCTTCCTAAGGGGCTGACCAATCACCGATACCATGGGTTGGAATGTTAAGCTCATCAAATCATAAGGAAGACGTTGCCCAAACCTTCTCCAGCAGTCCCTGCTGCCTGTTTCTATCACTGAATTTTCTGTACTTTTGAATTTTTATGGTTTTTATCATTAATAGATTAAACTTAATATATTTTATTTTTGTTGGAAAAACCAAATAAAGTATGTTTTAGGGATTTGAGTTTATTACTCACAATGACCATCCTATCATTCTGGAGGTTTTTTGTGACTATCAATGTTTACTACCAATTATATTGTAGATTCTTTTGTAAAACGTATGCAGATGCAATTTCATTTTGCAACCGCTTGAAGGTTCCGCTGTCCGGATCAATACACAAGGAAAACTAAGTGCTCCACGTATATTGAGAATTCACAAAGTAAGCAATGCTATTTCATAGTAATTAGTAATTGACATTTGGGAAAGAATTATTTTATGAATCAAAAGTAGTCATTCTCTCTTTGTACGGTTTTTCTTTCCATCCCATTTCCAGAAATGGCTGTCTCTATATCAAATGAAATGCTCTGTAGCAAGAGAGTAATGTGATACGCCTTGATCTATGAAGTGGGGAATTGTTTTTCTGGTATCAAAGACACTACCATTAAATTGTTTGGGGTTATGCACCTACCCAATATTTAAAAAGCTAGCCATTGGCAACTTTTTCTACTTGTAGGATTATTGTCTTCTGCTATTCCCTTCTTTTCTTTTTCTCAATAGTTGTGCTTGTTATATGTGATTGACAATGAGCATCTATCATTAAAGAATATTTTCTCCTTTAAATTATATTGTTCTCCCATTAATTTTTTGTAAATGAATTGAGTCTTATTTTTGGCTATTTATTTAAAATTGTGCAAGTACAGACAAATATGAGAGAAAATTAGCTATCATTAAAGAACAGTTTCTCCTTTAAATTTTAATGTTCTCCCGTTAATTTTTTGCAAATTAACTGAGCCTTAATTTTGGCTATTTATTCTAAATTGTGCTAGTACTGAACACATACGAGAGACAATGAGATGGTAAGATTTTTGTTCATAAGGGCATGTATTTAGTGGCCAGTTGATAAAGTTTTGATGGTTAGTTGATGACTATGAGATTCAAAACTATACCATAGGTGTTTGTCGTGTTTGTATAAAGTTTCATATCTTATGTATTGGCCTGACACCCTCATATGGGGGCTGAAGCAAAGGGCAGGGAAGACATGGAAGACCAGTGAAATCATGCCATGTATTCTCAGTTTTTCTGTTTTTTGATGACCAAACCCCCAGGGGGTTTGATTGAATCTGTACCCATCCTGACTTTCTTTCTAGTAGATGCTGAGATAAAGAAAAGTTAACTGCTCCTCTCTGTTTTTATTTTTGCCCTTCTTTTGTCTAGGTTATTAATTATGTAATAGAAAAGTTGGTCCTAGACAAGACAATGGATAGCACAAACGCCGAAGGTAGTTTTACCACTGGACCTGCACTTGGGGATGGATCTTTTCGATCTGGATTGAAGTCTTGGCCAAAGCTTAAACCTTCTATTGAAATATTGTGCAACAATCAGGCAAGTTTATAAATTCTCTGTATTGCTGTCTCTTGACAGTACCATTGCCTAGATGTTATAGTCGCCCTAGTCTTGGCATGCCTCTTGAAATCTTTACTGCTACCTTGGTTTCCCATTTTGGTGTTTTCTTCAAGATATTGGCATCGTTTACTACACTTATAGAGTTGTGGTCTTCCTTTTGGTCTTGGTATAAATTGCAACGCTGCCACTTTGACCTTCTTCTAGAGAACATACTGCAAAATATATTATGATGGAGACTTGTAGTATGGGATACAAAGTCCCACATTGAGTAAAATGAGATGCTCAATGGAGTATTTAAGTGCATTGGCTCTCCCACCTCAAAATCTACCCATCAGATTAACAGAGTCTTGGTCATTAAGTTCAAATGTGGGTATGCCAAACACTGACCCTAGACACTACATCACAATTATTAAATTTCATCCATAGTATTATCATTGTGCTACCTTCTTGGTTATCACAAATCTTGGCAAGGTTTATGTCTTCTCATTGTTTTGACTTTTGATGACAATATTTGTTTATTTATTTTTGGGTTAATACAATCTTTGGTGTTTTAAATTTGCCCTCATTTTGGTTTTGGTTTCTTAAGTTTCAAATCATAGGTTTTGATCCTTCAAGTTTTATTTTGTTTAAAATATTGGTCCTTATTTTAATAAAAACTTGGATCACTTTGTCTTTTGAGAGATCAAAACCCTTGGTTTGAAACTTGAGGGACCAAAACCAAAATGAAAGCAAACTTGAAGAACCAACGATTGTATTAACCCTTTATTTTTTTTTCATATACTTTGACCCAGTTTGACTGTAAATTATTTATTTTTTCATGTGTATTCTTAGCTTTAATGTTTTTGGTATTATATTTCCAGGTGTTGTCTCCCGAAATGAGCTTAGCGACTGTGCGTGCTTTTATATGGAAGAAAACGGATGATCTGACCCTTAATTACAGGGTGGTTCAAGGCAGGTGATAGCAGATTGTGCTAAAAGGTGGGTATGGCGCCATGATCTTTGTTTGGCCTTATCAGTTGCAAGATGATGCTCGTGCTTTTGTTGCTTTGGTTTCTTCATTTGTTTTGGGTAAATTATTCTCCCTTTCCCAAGAGACCCAAACGACATAGCTCTATATTTCAAAAAAGTACACGAGTGCGCCCTCGGTCTTTCCGGCAAAAACCAAGTTACAATCTCACCTGAATTAACCAAAATACCATGTGTTGGCCAAAAAAATAAAGTCATATATAATATGACAAGTATTACGTATAAATTCGATGGATATGAAATAATTACTTTTTAAATTCTAGAATAAATTTTATTCTTGATTCCAACACTATAAATAATATTAATATAAAAAGCAATATACTTTCTTTTACTAAAAAATAAATAATTTTTAAGGTATTTATCTTTTCTTTTCTTAGTGAATTAATGGCTACAGTAAGTGGCATGGAGGTGATAAACCAAATTCTTCTCTCTGTAAAATTGTACAAAAATGATTTTGCGAACTTTTTCTGTTTCCGGATTGAAATATTGTATGATGCTGCTTAATAGTTGTTGACTTATTTTGTATTGACCTTTGTTTTTTTAAAAAAATGATAGATAGTTTCCTGCTTTTGAAGTCTACCATTTAAAATATAATGCTTATCGCTTGTAATGCACCGATTCTTTTGTGGGAAAAATATTCAGGTGATTTTTGCTGTCTCCGCGAGGTTCAAACATTTTATTGCTATAAAATACTTGAGCTCTGATTCTTTGGGAGTGCTTGTGTTGATCGGTGGTATTATATGTTGTAAATTCTGAAAACATCATTGAGGACCGAATCTACTGGCATTCTCCAAATCTGCTTGGATGGATTTTATTCATCGAAGAGGTGTTGCAGCGAATTTCGTGGGCTTGCACACTTACACTGGACATGACAGAGTAATGGGGTTCTCCTGGCAAGATGAAGATGTAATTCTTTTTTACTCTGTTGAGAATCAATGGGGGATCATTCTGGCCTACTGTAATGTTTTCTAGGAATTGGATAGTCGATCAGTTTAGAGATGACATTAAAATCTTTGTACATTTGAATTGTTCCTTCAATATCTAGCCATATAAACTGTTCTCTAGATGGATCTCCACAGTCATCGCTCTACTTTGTTCCAGCTATTTTTTTATATCTTGTAGGTTGCAAATAATATTATGCCCATTTGTTTCAAGTCAGAAACTTTCAATCTGTATTCTTTTCACTGACGCTTTTTTTTTTTTTTTTTTTAAGCTCTTGTTCGTGTTCCTGTTCAATTTTACTGAGTGCCGAAAAGGCCGTTTGGTTGATGGGAGAGAAAAGAATGGAACGAGTTAAAAGAAATAAAAGCAAAAATAAAATAACTTTAAATGTGGAGACGAGATAGGTGAACAGTGTTAATGAAGAGGAGTGGTAATTTAGCTTACGAGACTGAGAGTCATGATTCATGAGGTTTCCAGGAGGTGTAGTAATTCCTACTTGTTGTGGGATCGGGTTTTCTCATGAAAAGGATGATGCCAAGATAAACATATAACCAACTCATCATGGTAAATTAGAGATTTCATTTTCTTGACTCTAGCAATCAAACAGGCTAGGGTTAATGAAGATCCAAGTTGAAGTCGCATGTATATATTAGGTCTCTCTTTCGTAGTTGTTACCAGCAGGTCTATATGCTGCTCATCATTTTTGGCTGAATCATCTATGGGAAAACCAGTTACACGGCAATAAATTCGTTTGTAAAGGTGCTGCGACCAATAGTATTAACGATTTGCTAGTTCACAGTTACTTCTAGCTCATTTACTTGATGATGTGCAAGAAATATCCACATTAACGGTGCCTCCCCATAATTGGCACGGTGAAAAAATTAGTATAAGCTAACTAAGTAGATCTGTGCTGAGTTTGAAAAACGAGTCATACAACGCGTATTGGGAAATTTTTCTCAGAGCCATAATAATTGCCACGTCGGTTTTACTTTGGGGAGCCAATAAGGAGGAAAGAAGAAATGACAGACAACGCAGAACATAACCAGCAGGTTAAGTCTGATATTGAGAGCAAATCCATTCAAACCTAACTGATAGTAAATAGTACTCCCTGTGCTAACCAACCTTTAATTCTCACCTACCAATAAAAATAGTTAAACATATTAAAGATATCTTAAAATTTAAATAATTTTTAATATTATTATTTTTAATTATATTAAACTTAAATATATATTAATCATTATTTTTTTTACTATTCTTATTAAATATAGACAATCATAAAAAAATAAATTACATATTTTAAAAAAAACTTATAAGTGACTTATAAAAAATATAAAAAAAATATTTGTTTTGGCTTATAATAAAAGTACCAGGAGTATCAGGCTATTTATTCTTTATGATTTTCCAACTTTAAACTCCTGATAAATGGTGAACATAGATATACGCTACCGTCATCGTTACTATTGGAGACGATCCTCTGTTTCTAGAGATTGTTTTTGAATGAGAAAGGTATTCCGACTTGTATTTGGCGAACGCTGAATGGGATATGAGAAAAGGAAAAAGATAATAAATTCCCACCTAAAAAGGAGACAAGGGAGAGATTTACGTGGTGTTGGAAGAGATGGGGATCGTTTTCAATAAGCAGAATATAAGAGTTGAAAGAACCAACTTTGGTGGATTACAGGACAAAAGAGGAGAATGAATTCATACTCGTCTATAGAGAATCACAGATGGAAACATCACCATTGGTTTCCATATTCCACCACTGTTACTCCGACGTCCTCTCACAAACTTGAATGGGATTCTTTCCTACTTTGTTCTCTAGAAGTCGCACTCCAACATCCACTTATGGACGGAACTCGATTCTCTATTTCTATCAACGTGAGAACATGAACAGAATCCCTATCTGTGTAGATTTCACATAAAGTTGTTAGCATACGGTTCTCTGAGGCAACGCTGTCATTTGAATCTTCGTCTTTTTTGGTTTTCCCTGGAAGCAGGGCAGAAACAGAGTCCGAAGGCCGAGTCTTTTTTCTATATAAGAGGAACTCGTGAGAGGTTTAAAATCAAAAAGAGCTTCACTATTAGGAAGAAAGTAAGGTGTGAGAGAAGCCATGGAAGGTTATGGTTACTCGTACCAGAACTACCCCACCTACAAGACAGATGAAAACAATGGTTCTGCAATAAGAAGGTCCTTTGTTCCTGTTGTTCCCAACTCGAACCGGGACCCAGAAGGCTATGTGACGCGAAGAACAGTCGTACCGGTGGCTACCAGACCATGTGGTGATGACTACTACAACACACACGGCTCTTCAACGAAGGGTTATTCAATCAGAGACGATGATGATTATCTGCAAAAGCAGAAAGTCGACGACTTTCTCATCCACGTCCATAATGAAGGTAGCCGATCCTCTGCACTAGGAAGTCCCGTTCGAAACGACCACTATTATCGGCACAGTGGTGGCGGCTATGGCAACTATGATACCTACAACGACAAAGGACGACGTAGCCCAAACGACAGCTACGATAGGTATCATCATCAACCTGCAGACACCTACAGTTCCCTCGAACCACACAGAAACTCTGCCAATGGCCGCTCCAGGCCCGCTCCAGGCTGGACCCCACCACCCAGAAATGGGACCCAGCTGAGTGAGCCAACCAGTGACATCGGAAAAGCCTTGGGGCTATTGAAGGATGCTGCAAAGGTGTCACCCACCGGCTACGGTGACTACAGAGGAAGGCCCAAGGATGAGAGCTATTACGGGTCGGATAGGCCTAACCCATCGATATGGGCTGAACCACCCGGTAATTGCGGTGCTCATCATAACCGCGAGCCGAGTAAAGTGGATAAGGCTATGGAGCTGGCGAGGGAAGCTGAGAGGCTCAGGTCCCTGAAGAATAAGCTTCTGGGAGAGCCGAAAAAGCAGCAAAAAGATGAGTACTATTACAGAGAACCCGTGGACCACACGGACGCTGCGAGGCGGTATGGAAACTTGAACCTTAAATCACGAACACGAACTTCACCACACTCACTTTTTAATAATAATAGAAACTATTGACGACAGGAGGGACGATCAAAGGCCCTATGGATCAAACGGCACCAGCAGCTGGCAGGCTCAGAACAAGTACAACGGAGCCAGCTTCTGATGACCAATTCCATGCAGATATGAGTTTATTATTATCAGTTTAATTAATTATCAGCCCACGATTATTATTATTATTATTGCGTGTTGCTCTAAACTTCCAGGTCGGCTCTTGTTGATTCCAATAAGTTGTCTAATATTTCGTGTCACCGTGTAATGATCCGAATCTAGTCTCTTTTATATTTGGATTGTTGCGTTCATATACACCATGTATGTACGCCAGAATTTCTCTCGGTTGCCTTTTAGGTTTATCTGTTAGTTCGATATCTGTTTATTTCTTTCTGTTTTGCCACCTTGGTGCGTGTAATTAACCAGCTGATGTGAGAGAGGGAAGCTGCATGAACTATGAACCAAAGCCAGCCTCTTACATCAGTGGTTCAAAGGGATGGTGTTGACTATGGCTATTTCAATAAATAAATTCTTATCTTATTGATTGTATGCCAAAACTTCTGTACTATATATTTTTTCGTATTTAATATAAAATATATTTAGAGAGTTTATTTTGATCCTAAATATAAAGTATAATTTTTATATTTATCATTCGTTTCCTAATTTATCTTATTGACACTTTCTCAACAATAATCAATAGGAGAGAAATGAGAAATTAAATTAGATGATTAAGATGTTTTAGAAAATATATGTCATATTAACTAACTCAATCAACTTTCTTAGTATAATTAAATTAGTTAAATATGTTATATAAAGGAGCGGATGAGTATCTTCTTTTAGTGTTGAGATGTTTTTTATTTTCTTAACAAATGGAAATTTACGAGCCCCGGTCAAATTTCCCTGTAATATATCCTGTCATGTGTAACCAATCCATGTGAGAACACAATAACACGAGATGAATAAGGAATCCTAGATAATGCGCGTATAACTTATTTTCTTGGCTGCAAGCACCGAAAGAGAGCCCAATAATGCAAAACATTAATCTTTCATTCTTTTGTAGCTATGCCTGCGAGATAGCCTGGGCTGTTTCATGAGATGCACACTCATCAATCCCAAAAATCTGCGTGTTTCCGTATTATTGGATACGTTGGAAGTGCCACAACCAAAAGGCATTCTCTCGTCTCAAAACTTGACTCCTCATGAAAAAGTGGGTTACGTAACTGACAAGCTTTAAAAATGTCATTTTCAGCCGGGGATTCGACAATCCAAATAATGGAGTAGCTGTAATATTCACATTCAGTTGGGCGTATATCTCAGTTACTACTTGGAAGCTTGCTCTGTGTATAAACGCTGTTGCTGTGGGCCTTGAAGCTTGATGAAAGAGGCTGAGACTGCCCTTGGATAAAAATGCTTATAACATGCAGTATTCACAAAGGTTTGATGAATGATACTGGTATGTGATTATGTTCTTGACTCTTGACGATGTTGAAGGGCCAACTTTGCTTAATTGAGGTGTTTCAACTGGTTAACTATGGACTCTTGTTGTTTGACGTCAGTTTGGTATCAGTTTCTTCTGTAGTTCAGCATTAATGACTTGAATGGGACAAATATGTGTATGTCACGAGCAAGCATTAATATCATTAAACAAAGTGCAAGGATTTTGTTGACCAAAATAACAATTACAGAGATTTTCACCAATATCTGCGTGTCCTAGAAGAATATACCTGTAGGTTCCTTGCCAAATACACACAACCAAAGTTGTTCTGACAAAATTGAAATTAAATTTCTATGACATTGCTCTCATTAAAATGTTGTCAGCTCATTGCATAATATATATTTGTTTAGAATTATATTGGGGCTCTTTAAAATATTTATTTATGTAAATCAAAATAAAACTCATTTTACATCTTTATTCTATATATCATAAATCATGATTGAAAAATTATTTTTAAAAATTTAAATCCTTATTTAAAAAAACAAATAATTTGGATTAATCGCGGGTAAATTTTTGGAAGTTTGTTGTCATAATGAACCGTTGACTCATAAACGACTCCATTTGACGTCATGGTGATGAAATAAAGGCACACAATCGATATTTATGAATAAACTGCAGAGTGCAGACAATAATTTAAAAAGATTGCCCGTAGAAACTAACAGAAAACGACAAATTACAGTGTTGCATGATTCTAAAACTTTGACCTACTCAATTAAGTGACTAAAAAAATACCAGTAACATGAATCCCATGGAGATTTGAAAGCAATTCGTGATTAAAGGAGAATGAAAGAGTTATTCCGAGACTGAGAAAATCAACAAGTTTTTAAGGTCGGGTGGTTAGTTTTATCTTAACGCAGGCGAAGGGATATGGGGAAATGGCCATAGAGATTCTGAAAATCAAAGTAGAGAGTATTTATTATTACCCGTGCCTTTGGAGACAGTGAGTTATGAGATGGCCGTCAATTTAGCGAATAGGAAAATGCATATGATTGTGGCTTGTAAAAGGAGATATTTGGGGGCTTTGACTTTATTATGAGAAAATGGGAAGATCCGATTCTCACTCTGTATTACTTCTACTCCTTCCCTAGCTTCACACCCAGAAAAAACGGCAAAAGGCCAAACAGTGCAAGGACCAGACAGCAACAAACGCAGCTCACAGATACTTTCTCCATTAAGCGACGACAATCCCGACTAACCTATATTCTCTTTCAATTCCTGTAAGACTTCCATCTTTGATACGGCACAATCTTTTCTTTCTTTTGGTAACTTTTTCTTCCTAAACTCGTCTAATTCCTTATCCAAAAAATCTTTCGTTTTCACTTTCTTCCTATCGATTCAGATCACTCTCGCACCTACTGAATCTTGCTTCCTTTGACTCAATTGTAAATTCCTCGGTTCGTTGTCTGCTTTGTGGCTCATTAACTCTTCAACCTTGGAAGTTTACTTTCCGATTTCGAACTCTGCTCATCTCATGATGCATCTTTAAGGATGAAGTAAATAAATATTTATCTACTTTTTCGTGCTTGCTTTTCTGATCGTATTGTAGCGATCTTGTTGATAATTGCAAGAAACCAATAGATAGATCATGTCAAGAAATGAAGCTTAGATTCAAGAAATGGGGTGTGTGATTAGTCGGGAAGTGTCATCGGGAATAATCTCTGAGGTGAAAGAGGAGAAGAATTTGAGTGGCGAATCGAGGAGGAAGGTAGATGAAACGTCGTCTCAGAGCGTGGGAGAGGCTCAGAACGGTGGAAAACGAAAGGAAGACAAGGGTGGTAGTGATGAAGGGATCCAGGCCCAACGGCCCAGGGGTGAAAGGAGAAGATCAAAGCCAAACCCAAGGCTAAGTAATCCTCCCAAACATGTGCTAGGAGAGCAAGTAGCAGCTGGATGGCCGCCCTGGCTTACGGCTGTTTGCGGTGAAGCGCTTAGTGGATGGATTCCCCGAAAGGCTGACACATTTGAGAAAATTGACAAGGTAGGCTTGTTTTCGCCTTATATTGATATGTCAAGAGTATTGTCAAAACTCAATATGTAAAACCGATTAATTTGTGATCCTCATATGCTTTTAATTAGTATTGCTCTTCTCATACTCTCCTTCTTTTAATGATTTTCCTTTCATACTAGATTGGCCAAGGAACGTATAGCAACGTGTACAAGGCTAAAGATATGTTGACGGGTAAGATTGTTGCTCTTAAGAAGGTTCGATTCGACAATTTGGAGCCTGAGAGTGTAAAGTTCATGGCTAGAGAAATTCTAATTCTCAGAAGATTGGATCACCCCAATGTTGTAAAGTTGGAAGGCTTAGTTACATCAAGGATGTCATGTAGTCTGTATCTGGTATTTGATTACATGGTGCATGATTTAGCTGGACTTGCTGCAAGCCCAGGAATCAAGTTCACAGAGCCTCAGGTTAGAGCAGGTTTGCCTTGAAATTTTGAGATGATGGGTTTCGGTCAGTATGCATTCTTTTAAAGTGGTGACAATTAATGTTTTATAATACCGTGTGGCTCTCGTTGCAGGTCAAATGTTACATGCATCAACTACTTTCTGGACTTGAGCATTGTCATAAGCGGCACATACTTCACCGTGATATTAAAGGATCAAATCTTCTAATTGACGATAGGGGAGTACTTAAGATTGCTGACTTCGGACTGGCTTCTTTCTTTGATCCAAACCACAAACACCCCATGACTAGTCGTGTGGTTACACTTTGGTATCGGCCTCCTGAGTTGCTTCTTGGTGCCACGGATTATGGTGTGGGTATTGATCTTTGGAGTGCAGGTTGTATTTTAGGGGAGTTATTGGCTGGGAAGCCAATTATGCCTGGTCGTACAGAGGTAACTCAGAAACCTTTTGTCATATTAAGTGTAGAACCATTGCTAATTTGCAATGTTTATTACTTCGATATGAAATAATCTCTATAATCTGATTTAGTAGTAAATTAACATTAAATTAAGTCATACACCCTCTGAATTTCAAAGGGCAGTCCACATTTGTTAATGAAGAATAGAGGTATTATTGATGAAGGGGATAGAAAAAATTTGTTGTCTTCAGTTGTTTAATTAGGGAATGTGGATTAATACTGCATATGGCATAATAATTTAATGTGGACTAATAACTAGCATATTGTTACTAAATTCTGATTATCGAAGTGTCTCTTCAGAATTTTTTATGGCCATTTTCTATATCCTTCCTGATTCTTTCTCGAATACTTACGTAGGTAGAGCAACTGCATAAGATATACAAACTATGTGGCTCACCTTCTGATGAGTATTGGAAGAAGTCAAAGTTGCCTCACGCTACCTTATTTAAACCTCGAGAGCCATACAAGAGATGCATAAGAGAGACGTTTAAAGATTTTCCACCTTCAGCACTGCCCCTTATCGACATGCTTCTTGCTATTGATCCAGCAGAAAGGAAGACAGCCCCTGATGCATTAAATAGTGAGGTGGGTTGATCCTCTTGTCAATAAAAAGCTGGTGTGGAATTCTCAATTTGCGTTGCCTTGCCCATATTGTGTTTTCAGCCATATATAAAAGAAATTTGAATGTTTGTTCAACTTGAAATTGTTGGAGCATTTGGTGGAAACGAGGATAATTTACTCTTTCCTCCTAGAGACGTCTAATTTACAAGGCCTTCCCTCTATTTCAAAAAATACCTTTCCGTCTAATTTACAAACCATGACCTTGAGTGTTAAAAACAGGATGGTAGAGAATAATCAAATCGTCTCAAAGAGAAAAGTTTTTTAATTCTGGATCAGCCTGTTGCTTTCAATTTTTAAGCCATGCCTATGTTGAAATATGAATTCATGTTGAATAGGATTAGCAAATTCTACCCAACACTAACATAGTAACATGGCAGGTTTTTGGGTTCACATTGAAGTGAATATGTTTTGTTGTGTATTCATTGGGTGTAGAAGTTGATATAGTACCTACATGATATGGATGGCATGTTACAATTGTCTTGCAGTTCTTCACAACAGAACCGTTTGCTTGCGATCCTTCTAGTCTTCCAAAATATCCCCCAAGCAAGGAAATGGATGCTAAACGACGGGATGATGAAGCAAGGAGGTATTCCTGCTCTTAAATTTGATTTCTTTATATAAGGTTAACTACATTTTTCTAATGCTATAAGCTTATGACTGTGTGCATTATTTATAAAGGGGTGATTACTTTGTCTTACACTCATCCGCACCCACCCAATTTCTACAGGAAATTTATAGTCAGTTAGCAAAAAGTGTGCTGTATTCTTTGGGTCAATGTCTCTTCTAGTTATAATGTAGTCATTTTGTCATGTTTGACCAACTCTTGAATGAATCTTTGACATGGATCTTCAGATTAAGAGCTGCAAGCAAAGCTCAGGTTGATGGTACAAAGAAAACACGAGCACGGGAACGTGGTGCTAAAGCATTTCCTGCCCCTGAAGCCAATGCTGAGCTTCAGTCTAATATTGATGTATGTTCAATTGTTCAGATAAGTACTTATTTTCCCGAATTGTGTTTGATGCTTTTTTTTTTATGCAGTCAATTCATAGGCAGAAGCTGAGAAAACTATATCCTCCAAGAATGCATAATTAAGTAGGGAAAAATGCTAGGATTTGGCAACTCTGCTTCATTGACGTTTCTCATGGAGGATTGTTTATGACTTGAGCACTAGTGATGATTTTAACATTAGATTGATAAGCTTTTTGCTCAACTTGTCTTAAGAAGTGCAAGTAAGAATAGACAATGAAATTAAACTTGTATTCTCTATAAAATGGAGACCTATCTTTCTTCACTTGTCACTCATCAATTCTATTGATTCGGGAATTTTTTTACTTCATTAATAATCCTCAGTATGTACGGAAGTCTCATCTTTCATAAGTAAATTTTTTTTTAAAAAAAAAGAACATATATCCGCGTGCTTATGGATACTGTTGATCAAATTTGTTATGGTTCTGAATAGCAGAGAAGGCGGCTAATCAGTCACGCTAATGCCAAGAGCAAGAGTGAAAAGTTTCCTCCGCCGCATCAAGATGGACAACTTGGGTATCCTTTGGGAGCTTCGAATCATATAGATCCTGACATTGTTCCTCCTGATGTCACCTTCAGTTCAACTTCATTTACTTATTCAAAGGAGCCGTTCCAAGCTTGGTCAGGTCCCATAGGTAATACTGCTGCCATTGATGCACCAAAGAAGAAGAAACTCACTGCAGCTGATACATTGGATTTATCAAAACCACACAGAGTTTACACCAAGGATAAGATTAAAGGAAAGAAAATCAAAGCCTAGCTATTTACTACATTCATTCATATAGAGAGAACATATTCAAGAAATTCCCCTGCCTCTGCCACACCATTTGATTCACGGAGTCCAACTGTTGTGAAAGTCATCTTTTAGCTGCCTGCTTGCTGGTCTGCCTCCCGAGTGTGAAGAAGTACATTGCTTGGTTAAAGTGCATGGGTTAATTCTTTTTTTTTTTTTTTTTTAAAGTTTTTGTGATCTCAATCACTTTTTAAAATTTTTTTAATGTATTGATCTCTACGAAGATACATGATATTTTTGTGCCCGATTTGTTCTCATGATTAAAGAATTTACTGAACAATGTATATTATGACTTTATTTTCATGTTCTTTTATGAGATCCTTGTGTTATCTGGAATCTTTCTAATTTGTTGACAGTGGTAACAAATTTTCAAGCTGTTGTGCCCCTGGTTCCTGAGAGTGAAAAATGTAGTTGTGACGCCCCCAAAGAATAGTGGATGAGAGTGACATTTTGCGATGGGCTATGATCATTTGCCTTCGGTCGCTACTCCATACTATGGATTTCATGATTCAAGTTAAAATCATTGGATATTGCCCTAATATTCTAGGTCGATGCAGGCTGATGATCCGATGTTTTTCACCTATTCAAAAAATCGTTGATGAGATTCCTTTGTCATTGTCGACTCTGTTGCCCAATTATTTGGTTGCTTCCAGATCTTGTTGTGAAGAAGAGCCATTGTCAAAAGTCAGTATAAAATCTTGCATACTAGGAAAGAACCACATTGAATCTTTAATTAGAAATGAAAGTTGAGTTGTAATATGCATGATGAATTTTGCCTCGAGTTTAACACATCGTACTGAACCTTGACCGGTGAATTTTACTCTACTCCCTATTAATGAGATTTTAACATACTTAAGGAGGGTGGGCAAAAACTTCAAAAAGAAAAAAAAAAGTTTGAATGGTAGATTGCAATGGAAGGGCAGTTGAGGGAAGAGAGTGAGAGCACGTAGATCAATAGATGCTTCCGGGCTAAGCAAGACTCTCTCTTGGTGTTCTATAAATTCGAAAGCAACTAAGAAGCCATCTCTCACATTGTGCTCCATACTTTCTTTGCAGTCCAGTTCCTCCTTGGCCGGCTCTGTGATTGCGCTTCGCTGAGAGATCAATAATAATGGGACCCGGAGGTCCAGGTCCAGGACTCGGAGGCCCCCCTGGATGGGGACCACCCACACCAGGCCCGGGCATTTTCGGTGGGTTTTGTAATGTTATTGGTTCTTGGTAAGCAGATTACATATTTGTTTGTTGTTTTACCACTAGATCTAGCATGTGTATTGTTGGACAATAATGTAGGGCCTGAAAAAATTGTTTAGACAAAGAAAAAGTTGAAAAAAAAAATGCATTTCTGGTTTTCATTTTCATGAATATGCGTTTTTCCTCGGTTTTGTTTAGCTGGCTCTAATCCTTATGCTTTAATGGTATTTGACAGCGTAAGCTTTTTGTGCTGCTGCTGGTTACTCCGAGACTGCTTTGGGGGTCCGCCAGGGCCTCCATAAGTTTTTTTAAAATTTTCTAAAACAGGGTCTGTAGTTTGTAACAATAATTAGGGCTCTACCCCGGCATTTCTCTTGGTTTGTAATGATTTTCATGTTCTACAAATGGTTTGATCCGATCGATCATACAATTATTATATAATAATCTCCACCCTTGTATTTTTTTTAATTTTGTTTTGCACCCTTATTTCAAAGACTCCATCCCCCCAAGCCCAAGCATCCATATCCAACATTAATTTAAATCCAGAAACGGTTTTTTATACAATTTAATCGCGTCCAAATAGCTGAAAACAAAATCTAATCCAAATTTTGGATTAGTTTATGGAAGCTCCATAAGTGTTTATGAATTGTGATTCACGGAATACGAAATAACTTTTACGGTCTACGAGGTAGCTTTTACAGTCTATGAGGTGCTTTTACGATCTACGAGATAAAGATTTATCTCAATTTACGTGAATCGGGCTTATATAATAAGCCCGATTCATAAAAACTCATCCAAATGAGCTCTACTAGCTTGAGCTCCCATTGCCTCTAAAGGAGGGGATTAAAAGCTTGTTTGGATATATTTTTTAGGAGTTTATAAGTGTTTTTTATATAAATTGAGATAAAACTCTTTTCATATACTTATCTTGTATTCCATAAATTATGATTAAAAAATTGTTTTTAAAGGTTTTAATCACTATTTCAGACAAGCATTCCGGTAAGCTATAATTCAACTGTCTATTTAAACTTTGGACATTTCTGTTCAATTTTTGATAATATATTATTTTCACATTTATATTTTTCTGACAAATCCTTAAACCCTTAAATCATTGTGCTTCCTGGCCAACTTTCATTCCAATTTCGTCATGCAAGCTTTATTTTGAGTTCTAACAAGCTTTACGTGCTACGCACAAGAAATTTGATATTACTATATAGATCTTTTTAAATATAATTAAGGTTTTAAGGTTATATTAACCTGAAAATGAAGTTCTAGGTTGATGAAAAAAATGAAGTTATATGGAGATTCGATCTCTCTACATTGACCATGTGAACATACCACTGTTTGTTTGAAACATCGATTGAAGTATTCAAAAACAGCTTTTCAACCGTAATTTATGGTATATGAGATAAGTATGTGAGAAGAGTGTTGTCTCGACTTACGTGCATAAACACTTATAAGTCTTTCAATCACCCAACCAAACATGCTTAAATTGAATTATTCTTAAATTGTAATAATATTACCAATGATTTAGATTTATTTAGATGTTATTTTTTCCCTAGACCGTCTGTTGGTCAAGATTGAAGTTAAACAATGTAGATTTGATTCTTTTAGTAGTTATTATCAATTATTTTTGAAAAAGTTATAGTTAGGAGATTATGTTTGGTTCATGTAATGCTTTTCTAAATATTTACATGTAAATCCAAATTCAGTCTGTCCTATACAGCTTTGCTTTTGCACACCTGAAAATGATGTAAATATGAGAAGAATTTAAGAATCCTATACACGTTGAGAAGTACCAGTTGAAAGTGAAATGGAAATAAGTTAAGATTTAAAGAAGAGGAATTAATCATCGTTGAAATGACAGCAAGGCATCGAAATCCTTGGTGAAAATTTCTCACAGCTCAAGTGATCGTCACCGTTTTAGTGAAGTTTGGCTATGTTTGATTTTATTTTTAAAAATTATGTTTTTTTTATTTTTTAAAATAATAAAACAATAAAACATATTTGATAAATTGTTTTTTAAAAAAACTAAAAAATAAAAAAAGTTTTTAGATTTTTTTTTTCCTTTTTTTTTTTTGAGGTCATCACTTATCTATTATTGATACTACATTATCAATGACAACCACCACCACATCACCACAGGTGACCGTAATGCTATGTCACTTTAAAAACAAATTTTTTAAAATAATCTATTCAAACAGATTTTTTTATTTTTTTATTTTTAAAACTTATTTTTAAAAACTATTTGTGAGAATAAAAAAAAAGGGGAACAAAATCAAACAAGGCCTTGGTTTCTTCATTCTCCGAGCACCTGATTGGCTCACGAAATGAAATTGAAAATCCAGTTGTTTTATCAACTCACTGCCGCAAAAACAAAAAACAAAGAGAGAGAGAAAGAAGACCCTCGAGTAAATTCTAAAAAGAAGAGAAGAAAATGAGAAATAGCAGGAATTTAAAGTGGCAGTACAGCATTAAATAGACAGGGCAATGGTGCTCTTAGGTATTCATTGGTTGAACTCTAGGTTGGGAGAATGGTAGGTGATGATGGGCAAAAAGATCAGATGTTTCACTTACTAGTCAAAAGGAGTCCAAGAAGCGTCACGAATCCTTATGCATTAAGTTTTCTGGCTTCGTGAATGAGCGTGTATATATGAGAAGTTGAGAACAGGCCAGCTGCGTTCACAGAGAAAGAAGAAACGGGAAAGCTGAGCAACTGAAAGAAAGAAATGCCGCCGCCGTGGGGTCCACCGCCACCAGGCCCGCCGGGACGATTCGGATGCTTGGGCGCTCTCTGTAATGGCATCTGCCGCCTCTGTTCTTCCTGGTGAGTTCAAATTGACAAAATCGTTCATGAATTAAGAAGAGATTTAGAGATGCTAATTAATGCATCACCTGGCAGTTTATATGTTGTGTGCTGCTGCTGCCTCTTCGAGAGCTGCTGCGGACCATTGTTCGGCGGACCTCCTCCTCCTGGACCCCCTTTCTGAAGAATTACTTGGCACCAAATAAAAATGAAACTGCTTATTGTGCTTCTGCTATTCTCCCTGCTGGGAAGCGGAAATGTTAACGAATGTCAACGACACTCATTGCACCCTTGATCCTGATTTGTAACATGTCTCATGTATTGTGTGCAACTAGTTAGTTAGAGTTGGTCTGTCATGTGACTTGATTCTGCAATTTTATTTTTCTTCACAATAATATTTTATATTGCCCCAGTTGCCATTCCAATTCCAAATGAGCCAAACCTTGAAATTGCATGATGCATATAACAGAGGGCAGTTGTAAGAAACGGATCAGGCTTCCCTCCGCCGCACATGCTGTCCGCTGCCCAAGCTTTTCTCAAATCTATATCGTTTTCGTGTAATTTTGGATGTAAAATGATGGGGCTGATTTTTTTTTTTTTTTAAATTATGTCTAGCATTTTAAAAGTATTTTTTTCAAAGTATCTAGTATCTTAAAATATTTTTTAAGTAGCATGCTGTATTCTAAAATAATTTTTTCTACTTTTAACCCTTTAAAATATTTTTTTAATTGTACTCAATGTCTTATCAGACTGATTATAATTTTACCCTTAATTATTTGTTCAACTCCAAAAATTACTTTAATATATTAGTTGTTACTGAAAAAATATTTTAGAGTGTAGTTAGTCTCCTAAAACACTGGGTACAATTGAAAAAATATTTTAAAGGGTTAAAAAATTGTAGTCAGTCTCCTAAGACACTGGGTACAACTGAAAAAATATTTTAAAGAGCTAAAAGCACACAAAATATTTTAAAGTAATTTTTGGAGCTGAACAAATAATTAAAGGTAAAATCGCAATCAGTTTGGTAAAACACTGAGTATAACTGAAAAAATATTTTAAGAGGTTAAAAGCACACAAAATTATTTTAAAATACTCATGCTACTTAAAAAATATTCTAAGATTCTAGATACTTCCAGAAAAATACTTTAAAAATCTAGACACCATTTTAACAAAAAATCAATCCCGTTATTTTACACCCAAAACTGTTTAGCAGCGGAGGAAAACCTGGTCCGTAAGAAACACGTTTGGTTTGCCGGAACCCAAATCTCCTTTAGGGGAGGGGGAGGGCTCGGATGAAAAGATCGAGGAAGCTCCTTTAGGCGGTCTTGAAAATTTTAAAAAGTATAGAGGGCATTTTAGCCAACAAACTCGTTTTCTCAAGAAACTATGGATTTTCTTCTCAATTTTTGATTTTTCATGGAAATTTATTTCTTCAAAGCTCAAACCAAAACAGGGTTCATATGTACAAAGTATTGCAATTCCTTCTTTACCTCCTAGAAACAGGGTAACAAATGAACGGACACCCCATTAAGACACCTTATTGAGATTTTGATTTATATTCAATCTACATTGAATGTCGTGTAACCGGCCGAGACCGTTTGTTATACCCAAATTCGTATAAGTATTATCGCAAGGGATGAAACTAACAAATCAGAAACGTATAAATTTGAGAACCTATGCCTGTATGCTATGACTAGTGAGACAATCAGATTTCAATATATGTCGTCAAATATCATACAAAAAGACATCTAGCGCCAGGAATGTTTGATAAAAGTTCCCTGTTCTCAAGACAGTCATGCCCCCAACAAGAGTTGGCCATATGCCTTCCTATTCTTCATCATCGTCTTCTTCAGGAGCCTCTCGCAGCCACTGGACCAAATAAAAATAGACATTTCATTAAGAAAAGAAAACGTAAGCTAACCATAGGCAATAAACACATGTAGTTAAAGCAATAATGATATTAACTTGAATAAATGTCTGGGCCTGCTTGACAAAAACTTTATCTGCCTCATCTGCTTCTCTCTTCTCGTCTTCCCAACTTAAAACTGCCTCTTCTTGTATGATATCTTTGTCATACATAATACTCAAAATCTGTAAAAAGAATAAATAAAACGTAAGATGTCATCACAGAGGAGAACATAATATAGGAAAAATAGTATGGTGAAAGCATGTCAAACAATTAACTTCAATCATATAAAATGTAAGCTGCCAATGAAATCTCGTGTTGGTTCGTTGCCAACAAACGCAAGCAAGAAAATATGAAATTCCAGTAACCTTTCCGTGAGTGCTAAAATCCATCTCAGCACATTCTCAACACAACAGGAAGTCGAAAGGATAGCAGTGCGAGAGTTTTCTATCAAATGACTCTTTTTTAATAATAGCTTTTATAAATTACAATTCATGAAACCAAAGTAAATTAAAAGCATATACACGTCACTACTAAAGTTGAGAGAACCATTATTTTCTTCTCTGACGTGCATCCAAACAGACGACGACTGTAATCCAAACTTAAGAAGGATAACCATACCTTTGTGAACAATGAAGCATACTCTTTAGCAGATTCCAGGCACATTTCTTCAAACTTCAGTATCACTTCAATCTGAAGCAAATAAAAAATAAGTAGAACATAGGGACACCTGACACGTAACTGTAACATAGCAGACAACAGACGATATTTACATCAAACAGGGGTTGATGGAGAAATATTAGAACAAAAGAAAAGGCTGACACGTGGTTTTTATGGGTTAAGGTGTAAATTTGTCTCGAAAGTTTTCGCTGAGAAGCAATGTGATAGAGTTGCTTTTACTTATCAGTCCTATCCGAGAAAATTAGCAAAGATACATGAAAGAGCAAAATCACTTTCAGCTGAACAGGGCTTTGACCACGAGTTTTTATCTATTGGATAAAGATACTAAAGGTTAGAGTTGCTTTAGGGTTGCTGTAGGCAAGGGCTATGAGGGTTATGTTGGGGATTGTGTTGTGAGAGTTACTTTTTGGCTCTTATTTAGTTGTTGCTGTGAGTTGGGGGAGGCATGACTCATTTTTGTAATTTGAATATGGTGAGGAGAGCTTCTGACCTCTCGAAAGTCAGATTGGGGGTGGAGGGAGATGTCATCTTTCTTCATCATTTTATTATTTTAAATTAGTGCTTTTCATTGTGTTTGTGAGAGTGATTGTGCCATTTTGTATCTTTGGGCGTGTTGTATCATCAGTTGTAACCTTCTTTTGTTCTTGAGGAGGGAATGTTTTGTGATTAATATCAGTTTAGTTTAGTTTTATTTGTTGTTGTACTTGGTCCCTAACACAATGTTGCCCCTGGAAATTTTTTGAGGTCCAATGCCTGCCACCCTGAGAGTTTCAAAATGTAGCAATGTTACCTTATAACATTTAAAAACTAACATTGACAGTTAAAAAATTAACATTGACCGTTAAAGTTTTAACGAAAAAGGGTAGCAATACTCCATTTTAACGCCTTCGCGGAAATATTGAATTTAAAAAAAACTTCCATGGTAACGTTACTCTTCAGCGAAAACTTCCGAGGCAAATTTATACCTTAACCCGGTTTTTATTGACCTAGAAAAAACTCATGAACAGGTGCCGGAAATATGCTTTGGAAAGCTCTAAAAAGGAAGGGTGCTCATGTTGCTTATATTAAAGCAATAAAGGACATCTACAAGGGGCAACAACTAATGTTAGGTCTTTAATAATGAGTTATAATCACCCACAAAAAAGTCTTTTTCATGAGGCATGCTCATGTTGCTTATATTAAAGCAATAAAGGACATCTACGAGGGGCAACAACTAATTTTAGGTCTTTAATCATGAGTTATAATCACCCACAAAAAAGTCTTTTTCATGAGGCCTAATTGACGTCGGACAATGATTAAATCAGGAGTGAAAACTACAAACTCTTCAGTACAGCTGGAATCAAATTTATTTAAAACATTTGAAAAAAGAGAAAAAAGGTAATCATAAAACAATTAAAAGACAAAATAGAGAACTTTAACAAGGGGAAAGAACTGTTGACCAAAAAGGGGGAAGAACCATCAGATGCTAACCTGCTCATCAATGTCAGGAAGGTAGTAAGTTAGAAGTTTTCTCCATGTTGTTAGTATACTGTCAACGTTCTGAACCATGCTACCTGGACACACACAACATAAAAACAACTAACTTTTTTATTTATAGACTATATAGCACATGGTCATTCTCCTGCACATAGTCAATAAAAGCAACATCAACTACCAAAAATACTATCAATCGAGTCACTATCCATTCATTGCACCTAGAAAAACAAGGCAAAAATTAATTATAGACTATATAGCACATGGTCATTCTCCTGCACATAGTCAATAAAAGTAACATCAACAACCAAAAGTACTATCAATCGAGTCAATTCCATTCATTGCACCTAAAAAAGAAAACAAAGCAGAAATCACACAGCTATTGCTCATGGAGCTGGAGAGAAACACATCAGCTTATTCTTCCATATTTCCAAACGCAGAACTCAATATCAAAACACTGCTTATAATTAGTGGCCTGAGATTTTAAAATCCAAAAATTCTGTATTCTGGGATTCCTTATAATTATGCAGATTCTGCTAGTCAGTGTGTAGAACAAGATAAGATGGCATTTTTTCTAAGTAGAATTATAATTATAAATCTAAACAAATTATTACCAAGCAAGTGATGACTTGTAAAATTACATGGAAAATATTTATGAAAAAGGAAGAGCAATAGAGAAAACTCACCAGCTGAACTATGGGAGATCTCCAAAGCGTATTTCATCATGGCATGGAAAATAGCTCCAGCACAATCAGCTGTTAACTTGTTGCCTGACAACCTGCGATGCAAAGAAAGATAACAGCAATAATGCAAACTGAACTTGATAGCAAAACATCATGAAAGTAGAAAAAATCAAGGCATATGTTGAGAACCAAGGTGCCAACAGTCACGCCAATATTTTACAGAATTGAAGAATCAAACCAGTCTGGTTGTATGGCACAGTATATACACACAGTTACCCATCTTTCTTTAAGGGTAATGCAAAACTAATAGACCTTCTCCTTTGTTCAGCATTCATGCACAAAAACTCACCGGACCAGTTCAGTTTTATATATGGTTCAGTTTTTATACTTGTCTGTGCGTGTGTGTACTACTTCAGTTTTACATATGGTTCAAGAATGTGTGTGTGTGTGTGTGTGCGTGCAAGAATGTATAAAACATACTTCAGAGAGTTTACTTCTAAAATCACATGGTCTTCTTTTATGTTCTCATGCACAGCCCTGAGAAAAGTTAGTTCGACCTGCAGTTCCAATAAATCACTTAAAATGGGGTATCTGCAAAATGATTGAATTATAAGCACATATCCACAGGTCAAGTCTCACTTCTTGCTCAAAGTCATCTCTGGAATGTTCAATATCATCAATATCTGATTCATTAGAATCAGGCTTCAGCTCTCCAGAAGGTGGAAGAATACTGCCATCATGAGCCAAATCCAGATCATCTTCCAAAATTTCCAATGCCTCAGCAATTTTATCAGCAGGAATAGGAGCCACTGAATGCCTCCATTCTTCTTCATTGCCTCCCTCACATTTTGACCAAACATAACCAGCCCCACCAACACCTAACTGGTCAGCAAAAGAGCATGTCGATAATAAACATCAAATCCAAATCAAAACTTCAACCACACAGCTGATTTACAGAAGTAGAAAGACTGGAATCAATTTCTAAATAAGATTTTCCAAGTCACTATTAAAACTAATTTGATGACAAAATTAGTTATTAGGAAAGTACTAAGCACTAATGTGTTGAAAATACAGATTAAGACGAGATAATTAATTCTCAAGCACATCCTTAGACCTAATTTGTCAAATAACACATCAATATAACTGCATGCATCTAAGCTAAATCTTCACCACCTGCCAAAAAATGTCAAGACATGCTTAACACAATCGATGGGTGAAGTATATTAAAAAAAACAAAAGAACAATCATAAAGAACCAACCTCTGATGCAGAAGAGGACTGTGTCTCCAATACCTGAGATGCAGCCTCTGCACCATACTTATCCACTAAGCTATTCATTGCTGCATACAAATAACTAATGCTGAAGTAAAAATGCAATTAGAAAACAGAGAGTAATCTGATTAAGATTTGTCAATAACTTTTTGAGATGAAAAAGCTTAATTGCTAAATCCCACAGAAATATAGAAATCCATGTTTCTTAAAAAATCACTAATGCAATGATGCCTGTGCTTTACGAAGAATAGAGATGTTCTGTTAAAAAAGATCATTATACCCATCTGAAGCAGTGGTTTCAAAATCAGAAGGTTGAAACAAAAATAGAATTTTCAGGAAGGAAATTATATATATCTCTGACATTGCCTTTAACTAAAAAACTTTCCTGCTTGTTTTTTTGTCATTCCAAGAAAAGTTTCAGTCACCAGTAATGTCACCTTATGTATTGCCTCTTAATTATTCAGTAGAAGTGGATCAAAAAATAAAAGAACACCTCTATTGACCAGAAATGTAACTTCGAAACAACCTAACATCCAAAGAGACTATCAGATCTCATAAGCACCTCAGCCACCATACCCTCTCACATTACATGTCCAGATTCCATGCTCAGTGAGCTTGGGCACCAGGTGTTCATCAGCAAAACAGCAGTATTTTACTGTTCATGGCACTATCTGAGCCATTCAAGTAAAATCAAATCCTGCCCGCTTGCTATTCCCCATTGTTGAGATTGAAAGGTCACATTGAAGCATAGGGAAAAATACTACTATTATTAATCCTTGAAAGTAAAAGAGAATACAAAGAGATCTTTATATAGGCAAACTAATATACTAACCCTAACCCAAGAAACTAATCTAATCAAATCAAATCAAATCATAATGATAGAATATTCATATCAAATCCTAGTATACATTAAGTAATAAACATCAACCAAAATAATATTAATTTCCTAATTCTAAACTTTCTATTCTTAACACACACCCTCAAGCTAGAAGCAGCTTGAATGTGAGTAAAGTAGCAACTAATCACCAATAATCTGCTTCTTCGTGAAATCCTGAATCAAGGAGCAAGTTTAAACACATCCAAGAAAGCTTCACCAAATATCACACCATCCAATAAACAAAAGCTAAGATCTCACCAAGGACCAATAGCAATTAAAAAGCCTCACAAGGTACCAAACCAGCAGCGTAAAGGCAGCAACCAAAGGTCTTACAAAGGACCAAAACAACAATAAATGGTCTCACAAGGGACCAAAGCAACAATGAACGGTTTCACAGGGGACCAAAGCAACAACTAACGGTCTCACAAGGGACCAAGGCAACAACAAATGGTCTCACAGGGGACCAAAGCAACCAACAACAAAGGTCATCAGGGACCAAAACAACACTCAAAATGTCTCACAAAGGACGAAGGTCAGAAAAATTCACAAAATAACCAAACTCGTCGGATTGGAAAGAGAAAGACACAAAAGAGCTACCAAAAAAGTGAGACCCGGATCTGGAAAGGCCAAAACAGAACATGGGACCACCAGGGATGCGTTAGGAATGAAAGGGCGACACAAGAGGAAGGAAGCCGACGTCGGAAACTCACCAAAACGCGTTGTCACGCGCTTGGCGCGTCAAACTCTGGCAAAAATCGGGATGGCAAGTGATGATCACGCGCAGGGCAGATGGAGACCAAGCACCTAGATTAGGACGATCGAGACCCTCTGAACCTCCCTGTGAGGAGTGTGTTATAAAATAACACCAAGCACAAAAACCTTAAGTGCCGTTTCAAACTTTGACGGTAAGGAGCAAGTGATAAACAGTGGAAAGAGCTTAGAATTTCAAAAGAGCGCGGAGAACTCTAGAGCTCTGATACCATGTTGAAATTGAAGGATCACACTGAAGCATAGGGAAAAACACTAATATTATTGATCTTTGAAAGTAAAAGAGAATAATCTTTATATAGGCAAACTATATACCAACCCTAACCCAAGAAACTAATCTAATCAAATCAAATCAAATCATAATGATAGAAGATTCATATCAAATCCTAATATATATTAAGTAATAAATATCAACCATAATAATATTAATTTCCTAATTCTAAACTTTCTATTCTTAACACCCATCACTTTTTTTCTCTTTTCCAAATCTTCTCCCATTTTTTTAATTTGTTCTGCCATGTGCTAAAATTCATAACAGCATCGTTTCTGCAGAAAGCACCTGGTGCTCATCACAGCCACTAAACATGAAATTCTTTTTTGTTTTTTTTTTAAATACACAAGGCCAAGAAACTTGGAGATTAAACTAATCTAAAGGTACAGACCATCCCAACAACTAAGTGAGGTCATCCCTACTAAACATGGAATTTGAATGCCTAACATCACATGTTTCAAACTAATATCTTATCAATGTACATTTTCTGTGATAAGATTAATACTACCTAGGCATAATAGTTATTTAAAATGAGATACTAAACTATTACTTCACACTAGTATCTCAATTACTGATTTCATGTCATGCAATTATAATAGGATTAATGACTAAAAAAGTGGAAACCCACACTGGGAAGCCAGAAGTTTCATGAAAAATTAACAATACCACCAGTACTGTCAGCATATTCCAGCTCTTCATCGCTATCTTCCTCAATTGGCTGCTGAAATAAAGATACTTTTGAGTATGAAGGAACAACAAACTCCGGCCCAATTACAACCTGGAAGTATAAAATTCCTGAAACCATCAACAGTTGTATAATTGACTTGAAAAAAGATGAATCATCTATAACCCCATATAGGAATTACTAGCTAAAGCAATTACTAGATAGGAAATTGAATTTTAGAATTCTTTAACAGGCTAACAAACCTGGAAAAACGCCATTGTTGCTGAATTTTAATATATTTTATGTATAAAAAGTATAAAAATAAAGCAAATAACCATACTACAAAATTAAGGGCTTTGGTTATACACTTTTACTCTGGTAAAGGCCACAGCCAAATCACTCTCCCCCTGCCCCCAAGAGGATTCTGATTGTGAGTAAGGTAAAGGTAGGATGCTATCGTCACAATCCAAAAACCATATTTAACTTGCAAGAAATTCCCATCCCCTTTGAATTCCCAGACCCCACCGTATTTAGCAGCCTTTAACATATGGTTGTAGTGGTCCCTACTGCTTTTTTTGGACTAAGGCAAGCTAAGCTTGATCAGAAGAAAAGAAAAGAAAAAATAAACTAGGCATAGAACATTCTAGCCTAGTCCTCTTGCAATATATTTCTGCATTCTGATGGAGCTTCTGACATCAAGATAGTATCAAAACCCACAGCATGAATTTTCTCCTAATGTTTTGTTAATTTTTGTTTGTTTACTAAACTCTTAAAAGCAAATAGCCTATACAATCTTTTAAAAGTAGAAGCAACATTTTACCCTATTCTGTTAATTATTAAAGGTTGGGTAGGACTTTTCAGGTTGAGTTTTATAGTTTTCCGATTTTACATTTCCGGGCTTGGGCTTATATGCTGAGGTTATGTAAGCAAAAAAGAAAAAAGAAAAGAAAAGAAAGAAAGGGGGTTAGTTAAGGGAGGTTAATGGGTAGTGAGTTAGTTAATTGGGTTTAGGAGAAACTGAGAGGGCAAGAGTCTGGCTGCTCAAACTTGGAATAGATGGCTCAAAGATGCAAACCTTGAAAGATAAAACCACACCAGGTTCCAGAACAGATCCCGATTTGATAGTCACCCCATCACATACAATGGCATGCCTAAGTTCACAACCATCTTCAATGGTGACACTGTCCCATATATAGGATCCCTCTATCTGAACATTTGAGCCAATTGTACATCCTTGTCCAATAACCGAATTTGAAATTTTAGTGTTATCCCCAATTTTGATGCCAGATCCTATGACTGTAAATGGGCCAACAACTGCTGAATGTGATTGTGAAATTTCTGAATGGGAGAAAAGAAATCATCAAATCACGAGGGAAACTATTTGAGAAAATAAGTGCAACGAATTAATATAATAAGGAAATTTGAAGTAAAAATCACAAGTTACGAACCAATAATCTGGATCACACCTACAATACCATCAGTACTTCATGCTATGTTGATACAGTTTCCAGTGTTTCTAATTCTATTTCGCTCAACTAAACCGGTTCCATGTTAACCTCAATAAAATTAACCACACATTGTTTAAGTTAACTACGCATGATTTGAAGGTACTCATTATCTTAGGTGGTCAACATGAACTCACCTTACAATTTGAACTTAAAAAGACAAAGCAGCTAATGCTTGAGGAGGCATAAATACTAATGACATATTATCATGAGCATTGATTAACACCAGTACCAAATAGTCAAAAGATGAACACATTTGTACACCTTATTATCATGTCATAACATAATTATCCCACATAACTGCAAAGTGAACTAATGTAACACATAAACTCTCATCCTTTTACCTGATGCACGATACATCCCCTGTCGTTCAAGTTTAGTAGCGGAATTGCCAAAAAACATCACATCTGGAACCAATGGATATGTCCATCGATGAATGATATCCTTGCTGACAGTGTCATAGCTGCAGAAATTATCAATCCTTGCAGCATAACTTGAGTGAACTTCATGAGTAAATATCTTGTATCCCATAATCTGAAAGATACATACAGTTATCTTAGAAGGGATATGCTATAGAATGCAAAACCAAGAGCCAATGAAGAAAATATAAAAACATGCAAGAGCCAGCTAGTATGACAAATGTGATAGATGACTGACAATATGATAAATAATTCAGATGCATTTTTCATACCAACATCAAGAAATCCAGGGAAATCCAGAACGATGTGATTAAATATATGATGAAGGTTTAAAAAAAAATTAAAAAAAAATTGAAGGTAATCAATGTTCTGAGAGATTGGTATATATCGTATGTGCGAATAAGATTTATAGCCCCATCCCTCCCCTGCTGCTACAGCATTGTTCACACCTATTTCTTCAATAGAACTAATACGGAAGCATATCTCTTTCAGTAGCCATTAAAAAAGTGAAAGAAGCTAAAACAAATTTTCAGTTCAATAACCTTTACAACCAAAACATGTTATCAACCTTTTCTTATATTATATATGCAAGTTTTGTAGACTTATCCAGCAAGCCCCAGACCAAGAAACTGAAGCTTTCCAAGCACAAAAGATCAATCCATAATGTTCATCAGACCAATCAAACATAAAGATAACATTAATATCAACAGCATTGTCTAAAGAACTATTGAAGCTACATATGTGATTTTAGCAATATAGCTCATTTCTTCCATTAAAGTGAGAACTTCATAGAGAAAAGTAGGCATGCAAACACCAGGAGTTAAGAACAGGAAACACTATTAATCTAAATTAGAATGACATGAAAAAAATGATCCTCAGCTAGAATAAGGAAGAGAAAATACATCATCAACAAGCAATCCCTTCACAAAATGACGCCGTATATGTTGATAGTCAAAATTGTCAGTAAACAGGGTAAGAACCTCTGGTGAGCAGATGTCAATGTAACAATCCTGCAGAAAAGACATTATTGATCGCATGAATAATTATTAGTTAGAACACAGTCCCTTAAAATGTTTTTTTGTGGATTAGTATCGGAAATTCAATTGCTCTTTTAGTAAACATCATGATAAACCATAAATATATTGAGGCAACGCTTGAACCTGCTTGTCATGGTGCAGAGAGATGGAAGGATTATCAAGAAGCAAGGATTTATCCAGATGTAGGATCCCTTTGGCATAGTCTGCCTTATCCTCATAATACAACAGTTGCTTAGTAGCCGGATCAATGGCCATAAAAAGTTCATCAGTACCAAGTCGAGATTGATGAGTAGCTGGATGAGGTTTTGATCGTTTAATGACCATGGTCATTATTGCATCGTTATCTTTCTTTCTTCTCTCTTTGTGTTCTTGAAGAGCCTGAGTAAGCGACATGTTGCTTACCGTATCTCCACTGATCAGGACAAAATCTCCATGTATCTTGAAAACGTCAAAACATACGAAAAAAATGTTACTCTATTAAGCTAGGACTCAACTCTGGGCCCTAATAAAGAATATATCGACAATCACTTATGAACTGAATCAAAAAATATTAATATTATTTAATATTTAATCCGAACTGGCATGTTAGTTTCTGAACTTCTGATTATCCTTCCAATGGCATACAAAGCAGAGCATACGGAAACACTTTTAAGTGAAACCAAAGAGAATGCAGGATAAGATATAAAGAGAAGGCATACCACATTGCGCTCATATATTACGCGCAAAGCATCTCCAGCGCTAACAGAATGATGCGACTCTATCATTGAGACGGTAAAATTTGGTTGGGAGAGCCACTCGGATTTCTTCAAATAGGAAGTCACTTGCTTAGAATGAGCACAACAGAAAACAAAAACCTCTTCAACACCAGCAGATTCAAGCCAGGCCAATGTGTAATCTATCATGGGAACATTTACAAGTGGTAATAGAACCTATGAAGAAAACGAACAAACCACCGAGTTAGATTACAAACACTTCAGCAAGAATTTTCAAGTCCAATTAAGAGAAGAAATTACTTTGGGACGTTCAAGGGTGATAGGTCTGAATTTGGTGGTAAAGCTATCAGCCAATAGGATTGCTTGCAAAGGGACACGAGCCAATTCCTCGGCCTCCTCCGAAACCTTAACACCACTTTTCTTAGGCGCACCCATCTTCTTCTCCCGCCTCTTCCTCAAAGCCACTCACGGTGAAATTTTAGGAAAAGTCAGCAGCAACAATAGCCAAAAACTAAACTCCGAAGGAAATGATAGGTACAGTACAGTGGAGGGGAAGCTGTGCGGCGACTTCTGGTTCTGGGGAGTGATTAGCGAACAAGCACAGGTGGTGATGGGTGGTTACTAGACCTTTTTTACGCTCGAGTCTGAGTCTCAAGAAGTCCGGACAACGCCTGAAAATTTTTAAAATGCCCCCCTAAAATGCATTTACTCCTTGCCTGCCAAATGCAGGTAGCTATTTATAGGGTTAGGGTATCTTACTTCTTGCTCTCTAAGCAGATTAATTGCTGATTAATTTCCTATTTTGAAATTTTCTGTACCTCAATTCTCTCCACCTCCACTACTGATTTATCTCTCTTTATTTGATTAAGAGACTTTCTTATTCTTTAATCAAGTGATCCGGCCCATTAAGGGCAGATACAAACATGAAGTCCAATAGATTATATTATATATAATAATGCAAATTAAAAATATTAAATACAACAACAATAAGCTGTTGTTGATATAATAAACCATCTCACCCATAAGCCAGAACTTATAAAAATATGTCTAACAATAAAAACTGAATTATAAACTAGATGAGGAAAAAATTAATTTTCTTTCCATTTTCCTCATTATTGTCTTGGACTCCTTTAGTGATCTCTCTCTTACCCGACCCAATCCCTGATTTTCATGGCCTACAAAACAGAACCTCTGAGATGCCCCTAACGGACCCTTCCTGACCTATTATTATTAATAATTCATAATTATAATTAAAATGGCCGGCTCATATCTTTTATTATCAATCATCTTAATTGGAGTAGTTCAGTTTCAATCACTTTTTATAATTTTCCTCACTTTGAATCTCCCCGTTCTTGTGTTTTCAGCAGTAATTAATTGGAAAAATTAAAATAAAGGATTTAGAAAAAATAATATTTATTATAAAGAATCATTAAAATTGTAATTAAGGATCGAACATCCTAATATAAATTTAAAATCATTAAATTTCCCATAATCAAACCTCCTATATTCATAATTAAAAAATAACTAAAATCACCCATATAATAAATTATTTATATCATTAAGTTACTCAATTTATATTATCAACATTATTATCAATTAAAATCTTTTTATACAAATAAAGGCTGAACTCATTTCATATTGCTCGGGATAAAATAGATTACTTAGACTTTTTTTACTTTATTGACATTAAATGAATTTTTTAACCAACATGAATTTCTTCTAAAACAAAAATAAATCATATAAACTTCTGGCATAAATGTTAAATTATAAAAGACCTTAAATTCTATTAAAATTATATGATTCTATTTTTAATTAAAAATTTTGTTGATTTTATTAAAATTATAATTTTAACAAAATCAAAGAATGTGTAATTTTTTTCAAATATATCTGTGCAAGTTATGAAAAATGTGAATTGAAAAAACTGTGGTTTAATTTAGTGAAGTTATAATTTGTATTATTTTTAAGAATAAAATGTGGGAGAGAATGTAGAAAGGAATATATAAGATTTTGTTAGGGGCATTTTAGCATTTTTAATTTTATATTTTTGCATTTAGCCTTCTAAATAATTATAATTTGTATGATCATTCTTCATAAATATCTTTTCTTCCAAACCTTTCATTTTAATTTTCTCTAATTAATTCTCTCGTGCCGATAGAGCATAATGGCGTCGTGCGATCTATGTAGTTGACCTCACCTAGTGGGATAAAGGCTTTGTTGTTATTGTAATTCTCTCGTGCCGAACAAGAAAGAACTAAGTAATTTCTTTTCTCTAGTCTTAGAATCTATTTTTTTTTTATTTTGTCTTTAGTTTTGAAAATTCAGAATTTTGGAATTGTGAGAAGAATAGAAAAGTGAGTTTGACATCCTATTTTCCTCCTAAATTAGACTTGGCTTTTCTCTCTTTTTTTTTCATTTCCTTCCATCTTTCATCCCTTTCATGACCATTGGACTATTAGATCTTCATCTAATAGACATGAAAGGGGTGAAGGATGGGCACGGACGAAAAAAAAAAGAAGAAGAAGAGAAGCCAACTCCTTCATCTCCACGCAAATTGAGAGATTTAGGGAGAAAAACGTGTTGCCTACAATTGCCGCTTTTTTTTTATTTTGTCAATGGTTTGATTCCTTCCAGGTCTTAGAGCACAAATTCTCTCAAGTTCCAATGCGCACCTGTGTTCTTTTTTTATGGGGTAAGATTAAAAAAATAAATACTATTTTAAAAATTGTTTTATTATTTTCTGTATACTTATCTTTTTCCCAAAAATGTATTTAATTTTTTTATATCACCAATTAATCGTTCCATTGCTTCCATGTAGAAGGGGCGTAGGGTCTGTTTGGTAGGAGGAAATGACGGGGAAGGAAAAATTTTTATCAGTTAGCACATGAGATTCTATGAACCTTCCTAAGCACTTATGAATAGAATCATGCTTTGATACATGAAATCTGATGTCTGCAATATTTGTTACTCTCTTATTATAATTAGCGTATGATAATCACCATAGGTTGTGTTTGGGATAGCTAAGTGACCTTTTATTTCAAAAGCTATATTGGGTGGCTTTTAAAATTAAGGGTTTTTGATCTAAAAGTCAATCAAAAGCCACAGTTGAAGATAAACTATTTTTTATTAAGTGCTTTTGTTCTTTTTTTATAATTGATTTTTTTCTCTTAAGAATGATTTTTAATACAAACAATTTTTTTCTGTGTTTTAAAATTTAAACTATTATTTTCTTTTTTATTCTATTAAATATATATATTTATATTAATTATCCCGCACTCAATACTAATTCTCTTTCAATTAATTATTTATTACACACACTCTCATATTTTATACTCATTCTCTCTCTTATATTTTTACTCATCCTTTTTTCTATGCTCTCTTCGTAAATAAGGGTATATTTATAAGAAATGAGAAATATTTACATATTTATTATTTTTAATTAATCTTAACCATTGGTATGATTTGCACAATCATAAAATATGACCTTTTTTACACTTAATAAACTAAATAATAATCAATTATTTAATATTCAATAACTTAACCGCTAGTAATATTTAACTTATACGTGTTTTTATTAATTAAATATATTTGATTAAGTATTTTTTATATTTTCATATTTTTCAAAATTAAATTAACTATTGTTTATAATATGACTTTTCTCTTAAAATTATCATAAAAGTATTACCTCCAATCCAAACAAGTTTCAATTTAAAAAAAATCATTTATGCAACCGTCAATCTAAATATAAAACACATTATACAATCTGACTTTTATTCAATCTTAGATTTACAAAATTCATATTGCAAAAAAAACTATTTTTACCACTATTATTCCAAACACACACATATATTTTAAAAAAGGATAAGTTGAACTCAGTACCTTAACTTAAAGTAGTACCTTAACTTGAATAATTTACTCAGGTTCATCAGCGTTTAAAAGTATTTTATTGTTTTTTTTAGTGCATCAACCACTAAAATGTGTTTTTAGTGCATCAAGCACCTTGAAATATTTTATTTATGTGTCTCTAACACCCTACAATATTTATTGATACTTAAAAAAAACACTTCAGGGTACTAAACTTGTCTGAAAATTTGTTCAATATCACAAAATACTTTAGGATACTAAATAAATATTAAAAAATAATTAAAGTGTTGAATGTACTATAACCATTTTTAAAATACTCTCAAGACATTTATGATATTGATAGCCATTTTTTGCATTTCATTTGCTACCCCCACCATTTTATTAGAACCTAAATATTTTTTTATTTCATTTTTTTGGAAAGCAAAAATTGTTCATTTGATCTTTTTCATTTTTAAAAAAATTAATTTGTAATTTTAATTTGTGGGATTAACTTTTTCAAATTTAGCTGAGTTCCTAGTTGGTTATTTTTTTTCAAGGTAAAAAAAGGTGATGACTGTTTTCATTACCATTGCTCCACATATATATACTCCATCCAATTCATAATATATGGCACTTCAACTATATAACAAAAAATAAAAAATAATATTTAAATCATTTAATATGTATTAAAATGCAATTTTTTGGCATTTTTACCTTTCTTAAGAAATGCGTTTAATTACATTGGAAATGTTATTTTAGAAAGAGGGGATATAATGAGTAGGCAAAGTTGGAAAATGAGTATTAATCACAAGGGCAAAACAAGAAACGGGATATTAATGAAATTGGAGATTAATTTATATTTTAGACCATGTCTTCATTTTAGAAGTGTCTTATATTGTAGACTAAAATGAATATATTGTTTACATGTCATTGGTATTTAATTGCTATTTGTAGTTTCATCCTTTTTATGATGCAGATAATATACATTTAAGACATTTCAAACGACTTACTTCCTGTTTGGATTAGTAGTATAAGCTATTTTTTTAACATCATTTACTATATACGAGATAAATTTATGAGATAAGTTTTATCTCGACTTACGTAAACATACTTTTTTACCACTTTCTTAAACAGGCCCTTATATTAGGCTTCAACAACACTTATTTTTATGGGTTGTTGCTAAAGCCATTTTTTTGTAGTGGTATCAGTTTTATCTTATAGAATAATAGTAATATATTTTTATTTAAAAAAACAAACTACTAATATAATTTCAGATTCAACTATATTTGTTTTGAAACAACAATCTAAAATTCAGGGCTAAATATATATAACCAACCAACAAGTTGCTGGTTGAAATGGTAAAGAGTTCCACCTCTGAGGTGGAAGTGCATTTGTTAAAAGGTATATTTTACTAAAATAATGAAAAAGTTAAATGTAGTTGAATTCTTGGGCAAAAAAAAAAAAGTTAAGTTGCTGAATTTATATTAGTAGTTTGTTTTTTCCCTAAAAATTTAATACATTTTTAAGTTTATTCATGTTAAATAAGAGTATACATATTTTAAAAATTAAATAGTATACATCAATAGTTAGTGAGGTGGGAAAAGAGCCTCTTGCGATAAAAATCGATCATGTGTGTTATAAATTAAAAAAATAACCTAAGGGCACGTTTAATATATTGAAATTAATTTTGATAAAATTGAAAATATATATGGATATGGATATTGTAACATCATTATTTTTATTTTTAAAATATAATTATAATTAAATAATAATAATTTATAAAAAATAAATTTAGTAAGTATTTTTTTTAGAATAAAAAGAAAAGAAGGAGCTTGTTAAAATATGATTTAAAATAATAATAATAATAAATAATTAAATAAAAATAAAAAAGGGTAGGTGACGCCTCCCACCCTATATATTAAAAAATATATATATCATATGGGCGCCACCCACCGATAATCACACCACCTTTTGGTGGTATGATAAAAAGGGGAGGGGGTATCGCCGTTGAGGTGAAGTGATGCTTCTAGAGGAGAGGGCTCATAAAGTTTCATTTTTTTACAGTTTTAAAGATCAATAAGGTACTCAAAATTATTTATAATCATAAAACTTATTTTATGAAAAATGTTCTAAATAATTTTTTTTTCTTATGATAGTAATTTCTTTTTTATTAGATAATATTTTAGGATTAAAATTTTAGGAAAGTTTGATTTTTATCAATATATGACTAAAAGAATGTAGATGATAATTAATAGTTAATTTTAATCGATTTACTTTTATTATTTAGTTAGTATAAGATTTTATAATTAATTTTCTATATAATCAGTGTATAAATAATTTTATATAGTAATTTTTAACCGATTAAATTTAGGATAAATTATTTTTTTGAATTATTAGAAGTATTATTAAAATTTTAATCGGTTTAGATCTTTTATTAAGGTGAAGATTTATAATTAACTATTTTTAAAATTGGGGATTTTATATAAAGAAATAAAATCGATAATAATCAATGATTTAAATGGGTTATTTGAGTTAAGAAAAATATTTGAATTAAAAATTGGAATTTTTTAGAGTAATTAATTCAAAATTTTAAAATTATGGAATTAAGTTAAGTAAGTTAATTTTCTAATAACTCAAAGAGTTATTAATGTATAATAAATTGATTGTTATAGATTAATTTTTGACGTATATTTTAGCTCTTAGATTATGAGCCTTATAGTTATAATTTGCTTTAGCGGGAGGTAATCACTTTCTTCTTATTGTGCATGTTTGTATGATGTTTGTGAGTGATTTTTAATTATATAGAATTATAAATTTGGCTATTGATATGTAATGTGGACTTTGAAACTATATTGCTAATGAATTTGTCTTGTGCGACTTATTTTTATTGAGAAAATTACTAGTGATATTATATTATATAAATTGGTATTCGTTTATGAGATTGGAAAGTTCCTTTTGATAATTGTGAATTGGTAATGACATGTTGTAATCACACAACATTGATACCGGAGGGGATGGTGGATGTGGATTTGATGGGAGGTTACTCAAAGAATAATTAAAGGGGTTAATTATCGTACAAAAAGATAAAATAAGATGGTGGATTTCCATGTGTATACTGGTTAGTCATTTGGGTCATTTGTGTTTATAGGGCCTTGACACCCCACTAATTTATTTAGAGGGGAAACCCATTATCCGGTCTTATGCTTTGTGGATCTTGGCCGGTCCATATCACTTGATTGATAAGCTTGTTGAGTTAAATTACCATTAATATAGGTGTGTACTAGTCCATGGGTTCAATAAAAGGAAATAAGGTGGAAATGAAATAAGGGAGAACATTGATTTTTACACACTTATGTGATAAATATAAGAATAAGATTATGATATTGTGAATTATTATGTATATATATATATATGAACATGTGATATTTTAATAATACTATCTGGCACTTACTCATATACCCGATGAGATGAATTGTTAGTTGCTTATGCCTTTGTCTCGTCCCATTAATTTAACATTATTTTCAGGTGAGAGTTGTCGTGCGGGTCCATCAAGGATGACTCCAGAAGCTTAAGCTACTTATGTTAAAAGTAATGCTTCCATCTTTTTAATATATATTGGATTATTTTATATTGTCATATTAAGGCTCATTTTACTTACTCTGATCTATTTTGGAGATTTGATACATTAACCATATATTTTTAATTACTCTTGAAGATGTTGGATGACCTGGAGGCTTTATAATGTGTTTTGAACTTGTGGATCAACAAATTGGTTTGATATGAATATTTTAATATATAATGAGATATTATTCAGTTAAAGAGTTTGAGCTTAATAGTAAATAGTTAGTTTGAACCTTGTGGAGTCCAAAGTCCAACTGGGTGTATGAGAATGTTTTGGCAAATGGTTTTATTAAACCATTAGTTAATTATTATTTTAAGAAAAATATTTTACAAATATATATAGATATGAAGATGATGTTTAAAAGTATGTTTTATATGTCATGAAAATGAGACTTAATTTTTATATCAAAAGTTCAAAATGCCCTCCTGATTTTTTTAAGAAAAAAACATCCCAAAATAGCACATCAACCGATCTTCATCTTCTTCGAAAATAAATCTACCGAAAATCTACCAATATCTATAAAATCAAGCACCAGCATCAACGTCACATCTTCACAGCTAGAAGCGTGTAGACGTCGCAGCCAGAACGGAAATCTACCGACAATATGTTTGCTAAGGATGGAAATCCCAAACCCATATATTGGGGTCTCGAAGCGTGTCGACAATTGGGGTTGAATGGCCAGAAGATCCTTACGACCAGAAGCACCTTGATGCAGTTCAGATTTAGCGACCATCGAAGGGGGTGAAGGGGAAAGCTACGTTGCAATTGGGTATCTCGACTTTATCAATGTCACATCTTGGTGTGTGGATCTCACTGGTGGTGTTGGGGATCTTGCCGATGATAAGGTAGGCATGTTATCGACAGTCGGAAAAGGAAGGGTATGGTGGGCGGAAGACGGAGGAGGTGGGTGAGGAGGCTGAAGCAAAAGAGGAGGGTAATAGATGGAAATGTGCAGGTGGAATTTCAAATTTTAGCTTTTTTCATGGATTCCATTTTGATGAAATTGACTCCTTTTGGCTTCCACATGGAATTGAAATTTTTTTTAATTCCATTATACCAAACAAACTTCTTTATGGAATTGAGATCCAATTCTATTTTTATCCCCTCAAATTCCAGAGTACCAAATAGGCTCTAAACCTTTTAAATGAGCCGCAAGAAAGATTTGGCTCCTCTCTCTCTTTTACCTTTTCTTCCATCTCCTCTCAACTATTTATTTTCACAATGAGATTGAAATTTGAGCGGTCTAGATATCTGATCCTAGATATAGTATGGATTGGTTTTGGTCTTAAATATATATTTCATATTCCTTTTCCATTTATATATCTTATATTTATCATTTTTCTCAAAATTATTTTATTTAACTTTTAAACTGATATATAATATAATGCTAAATATAGTTATTTTAAAGAGACGAAGTCAATTGAAAAAAAAAGGAGACCGTGTCACAAATGTCAATTTATTTACCTTCCTCCATATTCTAAAATTAGATAAATATGCTTAAATTAAGTACCATGTGAGGAATTAATGTTTTATAAAATCATTTTCTTAAATATATTTTTGTTACAGTTTTAAAATGTCATTGCTAAATTAAGCGGTTTAAATTTATTTGTTTGTTTAATACCTTGACATTTTATTAAATATTGGACTACAAAAATTTCAATTGCAGGGTATGTAAACTGTAAAGTAGAGTAGAAGTGGAGGATAAAAAATTAAAAACAGATTAGAGAAGACCGGTCCAGAGTGATATTAATATATTATTGGACCGTGGTGATTTATTCAGGACAATAGGACATAGCAGGCAGTTTCGGAGTTTGGAGCCATTAGAAAAAGTACAGAGCCCTTTTCCCTGGAATTATAAAATGGGAAAAAAGGTACAGATCCCTTTTCCCCTGCAGCAGAAAACAATCCAGGAAGGCCTGATGACACGTGGTATGTGAAAGCACTGGGAGGTCAACACGAGCGAGTTTGGACTTTGGATAATTCATGAGCCGTGATTTGCTTGTTTTAGGCACGTCCACGCATGCTCAAAACAAAATTATTTTTGTATATATTTATCTTATATATTATAAATCATATTAGAAAGATAATTTTTACTTATAATTCAAACAGCCACAATGTTGATGGCAATCAGATTTAATATAAGACTTTATTTATAACAAAAATTACGAGATGCTATATTATTAAGGATGGGAGCTGTAGGGTCTGTTTGGCGGGGAAGGAGGAATTTTTATAAGTTATATTATAAAAAATGGGAGAAATAAGGTTATAAAATTTTAATAAAAATAATATGTAAAATAAAAAAGTGAGAAAAATTAACTAAAAGCTTTGAACCCAACTCCTTCAATTTTTTTTAACTTAAGTTATACAAATTTTCCCTTTCCTCTAAATCCCTCATACCAAACAGCTCCTAATATTTAAAGACACTAATAATCCTTTTTTCCACAACTGGAGATGATACTGATGACCCCATAGTTCATAAAAATTTAAAAATACTGATTTGTCTCTAACAAAATTTCTTAATATTTTATCTAGTTAAAATTAAAACCGCTTTGAAAGACTGAAACAAGAAAGATTTCCACCTCTTTGTATAAGTGCAATTTTGATATTCAAATTTTTATTCTCATTCTTTATTGGATGAGGCTGCTTCTCATGTTAATTATTGGCTTATTGACATATATAATACACTTCTCCCCTTTCTAAAAAATAAATAAATAAATAAATAAAATTGATAGATAATTATATTGATTAAAAAAAGAGCTAACATACTTATGCTTATAAGTGTCTGTTTGTTTTAACTTTTGAAAAGTATTTTTATGAATTATAAGATAATATAAGAAAATTTTTATCTCAACTTATAAAAAAATATTTTTTAAACTATAATTTAGAGTTTCCCCAACATACACTAACTCTTTTTTATCTGTTTTTATCTGTGTTGGAGTAAATTAACTTCTTCCCCTCACCCGTTCAACCTTTCTAGGTAGACTTGCAGTGGTTTATAAACTAAATCATTGTACTCCTCTATATGTGATATAGAGGAAGAGTGAGGGGTGAGAGATTTTTTTAAGTTGGATTTAAAAATATTAGAGAAGTAGGGTTAAAAGTTTTAATTATTTATTTCTTATTTTTTTACTTTACATATTATCTTTATTAAAATTTTATAATCTAATTTTTTTTTAAAAAATTTAACTCAAAAATCTCTTCTCCCCTCCCTTTCTGTTTAAATCCCCATACCAAACCCATCTAAAAGAAATCATGATATTTTATTAATTATATATTTCATGGAGCCACTAATATTTTTTCTCCCCACCTTTTGGTGGAGCCGCAGATTCTTCGTCTTGCCCACGCCACAACAAACATTTGTCCATTGTGTAATACTCTCTTCGGTTATTTATTATTTTAAAAATAAAATGTTTGCTTCCAACAAACAACATGAACGAAGGGTCAGTTTAAGAATATGGTGGAAAAACATTTGTCCATTGTGTCATTTTTTTGATACCCAACGAAGACCTCATATAAGCAGAACTTAGATCTTCTCTTGCACCAACCACACTCTCAATGTAATGTCACCTTTATCATAAAATTATGCTAGTTGTTATAATATCCATGTAGCTACATGTGTTGACTAGTAACTATAAATAAATTTCTAAAGGTGGAAAATAAAAATAAGTAAAACTAATCAAGTTTAATGGATAAAGGGTTCTCACCTCTCATAACAAGTGCACTTATCGGGATTCAAATTTTTATTTTTCTATTCAAATTTTTATTTTTCTCCTTATAAAGGTGATGCCCTTTACCACCTCAATCAACTACTCGTTGTTATCATTAATCACGTACTACTTCATTTCTATGTTTAAAATGTTGTCCCTTTTACAACATTCTTTTAGCCAAATTATATTGTCGGTTAAAATTAGTTAGAAATAATAGTAACATAAGGAATGAATTTTTTTAAAGTATATAAAAAGCCAAGCAAGAGAGAGAAATATGGGTAAAAACGAATTAAAGAGAATATATGGAAAAATTATAAGAAAAGATATTTAATTTAATTACAATAAAATATGTAAAAATGTATTTAATTTTCACATGACCCAAGACTATATCTTATAAAAAGGATCAAACTAATTTAAAAATTAAGATCTCAAGAAATGACTAGGGAGTACATTTTAGAATGTGTGTTTAGTCCTTTTTTTATTTGACTATATAAAAAAGGTTAATGTTTCCAAGAGCATATGTTATTTTAAAGTATTTTATGGTGCATCCAACAATATGAAATATTTTAACAGGTGTGTCCAACACCTTATAGTAATTTTTTTAATGCACTTAACACCTGAAGTATATTTTTCAGATATGTCTAATACTTTAAAATATTTTTTAGTGCATCTAGCACCAAAACAGAAAAAATACTTGAAGGTGTTGAATACACCTAAAAAATACTTTAAACTGTCAATCGCATCACAATATATTTTAAGATGTTAGATGTATTAAAAAAGATGTATTTTAAGGTGCTCGTGGCACCTTAAGCCTATAAAAAAGTACATTTAGAAAACATAAGTTTAAATATCATAAAGTGTATTAATTGATATGAAATAATAAAAATATTTCACAACGTGTGTTTATTCTTTTTTTAATTATTACGCATTTTATAATTTTATACAATATTAAAGTTTATACTTTTATGTATGCTCTATATTGAAAACAATGATATAAAATAATAACTGAAAGTAGAAATTAATCATGATAAAATTTATTCCGTCTACTCCCTTTTATCCTTTTTATAAAATACAAATAACTAAATTAAGTAAAGAAAAAAAACTAATTAAAATTTGTTTTTGTAGGTTCATTAAAAGGTGAAGCTTTGCTCACACTAGTTGAGGTCTGCATGGTGGGGTCTTCTGTGTTTGGAGGTATATTAGTAATTGAGAAGAGTAATTTACATTCCCTTTTTTTCTAATTTAATTTAATGCGTGATAAGATCGGATGCTAAGAAAGATGAAAGACGACAAACATCCCCGATCAACGGAAATGATCAACTGACTGTTCGCTCTCCCAGCTGCCTTCGCCCCAGCCCAGCATCTCACGGTATTCTCACTTCTCCTCTCAACCATCGTTATCCTTTATAACTATTGTGCTCCATTATATCTCTATTATTTCCAGAGACTTCAACATCCAAGGACCCCTAATTTATTTGACACACGAGTTTCTTGTAAAAAAGAAGACACCCTTCATCTTCTCCTCTGTTGTTTAATCTTCCAACCGCCTCCTTTGTGCTTCACGTTGAGTCTCAACCGAACGCTGTTCCTTTCTGTCCCTGTCCTTCGCTTACCGGCCTTTGCGTTCTTTGAATCGCGCAAAATCGATAGAGGCTCATCAGTTAGCTTTCTCTGTCCCAATTCTGTTGACTTGCGGCTTCATTGTTTCCCGAAACAAAGTGAAGAAATTCGTCACGAAAGAAAAAAAAATTGAAGAAATTCGAAGGTTTCTGAAGTGTCCTTCTTTTGCATGCCAGCGGGAGCCCTTCTGGTGAGTTTGCTGTATTTTATGCAGATACGTAGATGAATTATTGGGCACAACCTTACACCCCCGCCGCTTGTTTTATGACATATGAAGCGGAATTTAATTTTCCATAGCCGAAACATATAATCACAAGGCTAAGGCATCTTACTGAAACTGCGTATCTTAATTTTACCTTTTCCTTTCGTTACTTATTTTGCTTTCTATTATTCGACCTCAAGCAATCATGTCCTTTCATCCGCTCTCGTATATTTGTTTTAATTTGTTTCCAATACGATCGTGATCCATTTGCTTTATTGAATAGTAAACGTTAGCATGCCAGCGTTTGTGCGCTTTCGAAAAACTGTTCGCCTATTTTGACTTTTAGCTGTTCTCACCCCTCAAAGATGCTCACGCTGATCTCGAAGGAAAAATATGGTCCGAAGTGGGTCCTGGGTTTTAGTACCTCTCTTGGTTGTTGCCAATTTTATTTTCATATTTCTTGCTCTTGCAGAGACTCTTCCGTTATTAAGATCGGAAGGAACTCAGAAGTTTCTTTATATGTACCCCTCGAAGACAGAAATTCTTGAGTGATTTTGAGCAGTTACTAAACCATAATCGTGTTCATAATCTCTGGTTCTGCAATTGGTTGTTCTTGACGTGAACATAATGGCCTATGATTTGAGTTCTGTACTCCCAAAATTACAAATGCTATCCACGTCTGATCATTCCTCGGTCGTCTCCATGAACCTATTCGTGGCACTGCTCTGTGCTTGCATCGTGATTGGCCATCTTCTTGAGGAGAACCGGTGGATGAATGAGTCCATCACTGCACTTTTAATTGTAAGTGTTGGCTTATCTATAGCTTGTTTGCAATACATTTATTTAATTTATTATTATTATTATGTTGGGAAGGGACAATTACACACGCACACACAACCTATTCCAACCCTCCCCCATAGGGGAGGAAAACTCACACCCACCGCACACCCACAAAGGGTATGCCACTTAGGGGTAGAACCTGCAATCTGCCTCTTCTGAGGGGGTGCATGGTGCCATTACCGCACTAGGTCACTGCCTCACTGGCAATACATTTATTATAAAAGAACTGAATTCTAAATCCTATATTGTATGGAGAAAAGTTCACTTTGAAGAGGCAATGAGGCATATCTATTATATAAAATGTCTAGGCTGAGCAATAATGGATGTTGCCTTTCCTTTGTCATTTTGTTCATTTTTAACTTGATAATCACTAAATTTCCTATGTATTTCAGGGTCTTTGCACTGGTGTTGTGATTTTGCTGATTAGTGGTGGCAAAAGCTCACGTCTTCTCGTTTTCAGTGAAGATCTTTTCTTCATATACCTTCTGCCACCTATTATATTCAATGCCGGGTAAACTGTTTGTACCATTGATTATACAAATTAGGAATCCATATTTGACTTGTAATAGTCATTATGATGACGCAGCTTGTTGTGAACTATTCGCTGGTTGATAAAATGAAGATTTGTACTTAGATAGTCCCCCAAGTGCCAAGCGGCTCCCGCACAATGCGGGCTCAGGGGAAGGAGACCCTATATGTACGCAGCCTTACCTTAGCATTATTGCCAAGAGGCTGTTTCCAGGGCTCGAACCTTGGACCTGGGGGCGGAAAGCCAGCGCACCCACCAGTTGCGCTAAGGCCCGCCTTCTGTACTCAGATAGTCCAATGTGATAATATTAAATTGATCTATAAGACCCTCACATGCACTTGTACTATTGTGTAATACAAGTGCATGGGAGGGTCTCTACAATATTGAAAGATATACAAGATATAACTTTAATTCAACTTGGTCTTCTTGGATCTTGCTTTTGAAATATTGGGATTATATAATACCTTCTGATATATATCTTTAAGTGGTCGAATGATTAAAAAAAGGAAATGTTGTGATTTACATTATATTTTGATTTGTTTTGTTACAAATTTCTTCTCTGCATTCTATGCCAGGTTTCAGGTGAAAAAGAAGCAGTTCTTTAAAAACTTTATCACCATCGTGTTGTTTGGTGCTGTCGGGACATTAATATCTTGTACCATCATAACTTTGGGTATGTCTATAATATTTTTCCAACCTGAGCAATTTTTAGTTTGCTTCTAACTGTATTGGTTAGATTTAAGCTTCTGATGGTAAAAAGCTCTCTACAGTTAGAATGAGATAATCACTTAGTAAACTGGCCATGAAGGAATCCTCTTGTTCTGACTTTAATTTAATCGTTGTTGTAGGTGTTACAGAAGCTTTTAAACGGATGAATATTGGCTCAATGGATTTAGGGGTTTATCTTGGTATTATATTTGCCCTTCTCCTCTATTTTGCGACTGATCATTCCTTTTCTGACTCTTATGTTTAAAAAATTTTCAGCAATTGGTTCAATATTTGCCGCCACAGATTCTGTGTGCACATTGCAGGTTTGGAGCAATGTATTCCTTGTGGTCTTTCTAGCAATTAAGGCTGCCATGCTAATTTTGAACTCAATAAATGATGCAGGTGCTAAATCAGGATGAGACTCCTTTACTCTACAGTCTTGTATTTGGAGAGGGAGTTGTTAATGATGCTACATCGGTGGTGCTTTTCAATGCAATCCACAGCTTTGACCTCAACCATATTGACCTCAGAACTGCACTGCATTTCTTGGGCAACTTCTTGTATCTATTTGCTACTAGCACACTGCTTGGGGTTTTGGTAACTGTTTTACTCCCCGAATTTCTCTCATGCATTCGCTGTGTTCATTTTGTTTTTGTGTGCTTCGTTGAGTATGGTCTAATATATCTCTATCACCTTGCAGGCTGGTCTGCTTAGTGCATACATTATTAAAAAGCTGTATATTGGCAGGTATCTTTGTGATATGGTTGTTGCCATTATTTGCTGTGCATTTATGACAATGGTATCATTCTCTTATTTGTAATGACACACCAAGTCTACAGCTGAAGGAGATAAAACTGTACCTAATTTGATTGTTTAACAGGTTAATCCTGTCTTGAAGCTTGTGTTCGGGCTTTCATTAACTAACTAGTTCTAGATATAATTTTTTCCCCTTTAAAATATTTCATACCACATGATAGGAACAAATTTAAACAATTAACTGCCTGAAGTCATTTTAAAGATGAAATATCATGGTCTTATTAGCAAAATGGGATTTTTTAACTATGGGATATCTGGTTTAACAAATAAACAACTATTAGTTTATTATTGTCTCTAAGTTCCTTGGGGTTAATGACAGGAATGACAAGTGTATAGCTAACAAGGGGCATGGGTCAAGAGCCACTTGCGGGTGATATGGACATAACTCGTCTCATGCTCCTCTGGTTGTTAGCCGTGACTTATCATTTGCTATCACTCCTTGTGTGTGTCTGCTCCTATATACATACTAATCTTGTGGGCATATGACAGTCTTTTTACTGAGGTTCATTAAATTTCTCTCTAAATTTTAGGCACTCCACGGATCGTGAGGTGGCTCTTATGATGCTAATGGCATACCTTTCATACATGCTTGCTGAAGTAAGAATTCATGAATTTTAAGAATGTTTAGCTGGACGGTGGAGCCTATCTTCATTGAGCTTTAATTCTAGATAATTTTGATGGTCGATATTGGTCATATGCATGAGGCTGATACATATAGGTTTTTTGCAGTTATGCTATCTGAGTGGCATCCTCACTGTATTCTTTTGTGGGATTGTAATGTCACATTATACATGGCATAATGTGACTGAAAGCTCGAGGGTCACTACAAAGTATGTATTCTTAACTATTTTTCTCGAGTTAAATGAATTTGTTTGAGGTAGTAGGACAGTCCAATTATGTATGTGAATGCCTTACTATGAATTTGGATTTTGTCATGTGATATAACAGTAATGTTAGGAGAGGCAAACATAATTTATTTGTCTTTCTATAATTAATTATTATGTGTATCTTCCTTTCTAGTAACATGACCCTGCAGTCACATGAGATAATATATATACGTCTAGCTAAATATTTTCTGCTGTCTACCACAGGCATGCTTTTGCAACATTGTCATTTGTTGCCGAGACTTTCATATTTCTTTATGTTGGTATGGATGCCTTGGACATTGAAAAGTGGAGATTTGTCAGTGATAGGTATGTTCTATGATCTTCCATGATCAATCTGTCATTTTCCTATCAGTCCTGTTCACTCTCTTAAAAAAAACTTTGTTGAATGCCACAATTTTACTTTAACAAATGTTACTGTGTAGCTGCTATACTGAAGCATCCCATGCTATAATTAGTTGTCGATTATTACTTGATGCTCAGATCTTATCCAAAGTTTTGTCCAAAGAGATACCCAGTCCGTCCTCTCCTCTGGGTTTCTGCTTATGTTTATGGTCATTTACATCTCATCATCCACACTTTTTTTTTTTGCACAAACAAGTCAATTTTATTAATATCTAAAAAAGTATTACCCTCACTAATCAGACATCTCATTATCCACAAGTTTTCTTTTCTCTCAAACAAAACTTCCTTGCCTTTTAGAAAGGAACAAAATATGTACCCCTATTGGTTTCTTTTCTCTGCAGCCCTGGCACATCAGTAGCGGTTAGTGCAATATTGCTGGGTCTGGTACTTGTTGGGAGAGCAGCTTTTATTTTTCCCTTATCCTTCTTATCTAATTTGGCCAAAAAGTCACCAAACGAGAAAATTTCCTTCCGACAACAAGTATGGCTTCGTTCCTGTAACCTCCCAATATCCTTTTTCTAGATTTTCTGGGAAACCAGGTTATGTTGACATTTTCTTATTGTAGGTGATCATTTGGTGGGCCGGTCTTATGAGGGGTGCTGTTTCAATGGCACTTGCCTATAATCAGGTAGGGAAAACTTTTCTTGTTTGAAGATATGACTATTGCTAAACTAATACTCTTTTAAAATGCAGTTCACCATGTCTGGTCATACTCAACAGCAGTCCAATGCAATCATGATCACCAGCACCATTACTGTTGTGCTTGTCAGCACTGGGGTGAGACATATACTTATTTGTTGGGCGTCCAACACAAACTTCATGTCCCTGATCTTTGCATTGTTTTGATAGATTAATTGTTAGAGGTCAAACATAATGTCTCGTGCCAGGACATCAAATTTGTAGTTAATTGGCCTGATTTTGTTGTTAGATAAGTATATGGGTTTGCTTATCTACGTCCAACACTAGTGGCAATGAAGTCATTGCGAATTGTTTGCCCCTATGATTCAAATAAATAGCTTTGGTATGTCAATCTGCATGAATCCATGAATAATTGCATCTTTGCCTCATGACTACAAATCATTATTCAGATCTTGTACAAATTAGGTACATGATTTGATGTCACATCAAAATTTCCTTGGTCATGGTGCTGACACATTCTAATTAAATTTTCAGGTGTTCGGTTTGATGACTAAGCCACTCATACGGATTTTGCTGCCTACCCCCAAGCTTACGGTCAGTATGACAAGGGCAGATTCATCTACTCCAAAATCAGTAACTGCGCCATTGCTTGGAGCTGCCCAAGATTCTGAAGCTGATCTTGATGGCCATATTCATCGTCCAAGCAGCATTCGTGCACTATTAACCACTCCAACACACACTGTTCATCGTTACTGGCGAAAGTTTGATGATGCATTCATGCGTCCAGTTTTCGGTGGGAGGGGTTTTGTTCCTGTTGATCCTGGCTCACCTACTGAAAGCAAGGGTCCTTATCAGTGGCATGGGGAAGATAACCAAAGGAACATCTAAAACAAAGTTCTGTAAATTCCATGGAGTTCAAGCTATGCATGTCCCGAACCAGACGAATAGGATTTTTTATGTGAATAGCATAGGGATAGAGGACCGTAGTCCTCTCTGTATCTCCCGTTAAGCTGAGTTTATAGTTAGTTTACTGTTTTTACATATTGTTATGATAAGTTTGGGGAATTTGTGGTTTGTACACGCTATATTGTAAAGTGTTGCCCGTGCTGCTTGTGTGCGGAAGGGCAAACTTCAGCCTGCCTGGTTCAAATGCCATAAAACATTTGATGAATTGAATCCAACCATTCCATATAATCCATTAGGTGATAGTGTATATGCTATGTTAAGCAGTTTCTTTTGATAGAAGATAATGATGCTTTTAATGCAAAAAGACAACAGAAAAAATCGAATTGATGTTTCTCAAGCCTAAAACGAAATTGAACTGATGTTTACATCTTACTAGGTAGTATGTCCCCAAGATAACGTGGATTCTTCGTGAACAAGCAGTGTGAACCGGCATCCAGTCTGCTATTGAATTATTGACCGATCCGCTCATATACCAATCTTTAATATTATTATCTTAAATATAAGATCTAATTAATTTTTTTAGAGATTAATGAAGTTAAATAAATTATTTTAAAGTATTTATACTCATCATCTTTCATCAAATTAATTTGTTTGACTTATAATTTGATATATAATATAAAGATACACAGCAAATGATATGATTAAGTAAATTATTTGATTTTTTTAATATCTCTAAAAAATACCAACTAGGTCTTATATTAAAGAGTGGTGAGAGTATTTTTTATGATTGCGTTCAAATCTAAGTTAATTACTCTGAAAAGCAATCTTGAAAACAAGTTAGCCCCGTATCACATCAATTTCCATTAGATGGAATGGAATAAATTAAGTAGCTTTCTGTTTTTAAAAATAAGTTTTTTGAAAGTTGTTTTAAAAACTGAAAAATCAAAAGCTTTTAAGTATTTTTTCTAATTTTTAATTTTTGAGGAGTTACATATAACTATCAACATCATATTGTTAGTGTCGACTATTGCCATGTCACCGTAGGTGACAATTGCTGCCGCCACATCACTTAAAAACAGATTTTTTTTTTAAAAGAACAACTATCCAAACAATTTTTTTAAAAAACTTGTTTTTAAAAACAATTTAACAAAACTGTTTAAAAAAACAGAAAACAGAAAAAAAAAGACGCTAAATGCTTATACAATAATAAAATATTGACTACAGAGAATTTGCTTTTATGACTTTATACTTTTAATTTTGATAACATGTTCCATTAAAATAATTGAAATTTTTTAAAGTTACGTGCAATGCTAGGCTGTACATTATATAATGTTAATAACTGAAGTACTACAATATTGAATATTAACATCTAAAGTATGAGTAGATGGTGGTATTGTAATTAAATTATCCTATAGAAATCGGCTTCCACAAGAAACTAATTATTAAAACAAATACCTGTGACCGATTCTATATTAAAAAATATCGGGTCAACGAATTCATAAAAAAATCTTTTGTAAAAATCTGTTTAAGCGTAAGGTTATAATTGATCGATAGATTTTAATGTTTTATAGCCACAACAGCTTGGTGAATTCCATGGAGTTGAAGCAATGTATGTTCTAAACCGATCAATGAATACACATTAATGGGACAGTCTCCTCAGCATCCCCCGTTAAGCAAACTGTTAAATTTTTTTAACCAAAGTTAAGCTAAACTGTTATTTAGTTTACTCTTTGTACATATTATTATCATAAATTTGCGGTTAATTTCCACGGATATTTTTTTATTATAACGTGATACGATGCTAGTCGTCCTGCCTTATCAAGTTGTAGATCTAGGGAATAATTAATGAGCATCCCCTCGTCGTTCCTTAACAGGTTGTAGATCTAATAAATGATTAACGAGCATCCAAAGTCATCAGCTATCCACTGCGATTTGCAAGCAGCTTCCATGTTCCTTAAAACGATGAGCATCTGATGCTAATCACTACAAATCAAAATGATGAGCATCATAATGCCGCACATATGCAATTTCAGTAGTCTGATTATTATTTAAAAACTGAAAATTAAGAAATCATCTTTATAAATTGTCTTTATTTTAAATAATACATATGTTAAAATATTTTTTTAAAAAATAAACCTGAACGGACCAAATTAGATTTAATAGTCCAAATTTCAGTGTTTATCTTTATTTCCCTTGATAAGCAGCAGAACCCTTAATTGGATGATGATAATTAGAGGCCCCGACCCCGAATAATGGATGAAGACTCCAAGATTTCGAAGTACCGCACGGGGAAGCCTCTGGCAGCTGCCTCCCCATCCAACCCCAACGAAATAAACAATGTAATAAAAAAAAAGTAAAAACATCTTTGTAATCTTTTGAATGAAAAAATTTAAAACCGTCATTCAAGCAATTCCGCGAGGCCTTCCTTGCGGGCGTTAAAACTCGAAAATACCATTGGATACACACAAAAACAGAAGAAAAAGTTAAAAGACTATGATTCATGTGAAAATCCCATTTTATTTCTCCAGAAGATGCATCATACGTCGATACCACAAGCCAACGAACCAAAACTCAAAAGCGTCACAAGTAACAGCTTAACTAAACATTAGATTTCCGCAGGCGCATAACAGTATTTCAAATTCCAAAAGGTTATTACTGGAGACTTCGAAAGCACCACACGCATGCATCCAACTTCATGTCACCCCAGAGGGTCGAGACTTTAGAGGAGTTCATCCTTGCAGTCCAATAATACCTAAGCGGATAAAGCCAAAGGAACAAGCGCTTCGGTCAATATTGAGCAGACAACACAAAAGAAACTGGAATATATTTTTTGCACAAGAAAATTACTAGCTTAAAACATGGAAGTCTGCATCACAACCAGGAGATGGGTGTGGTGGTGGTGGCAGTAACCAAGGATGCAAATTGATTGAAAAAGGTTGTCATCTGTCAGTTAACAAAATCTCCGAAAGGACTAGTGAATGACCATAACATGCAGCATCACAACCAAGCACCGCCACCACCACTATTCTTGTAATAACCAAGGATAACATTTTGACATCACAACGCAATTAGACGATAAGTTTTCACAAAACGTGGTTTGACTGATTAGACTTACCACAAGCCACTCTGCCACCAGCATTTCCGGTAGATTTGCTGAGCTCATGGCCACCTGAATACAGAACGCAGAATTTAGAGCAAGAAAATAAATGCAACAGGTGGTTAAACAAAAAGCTAAATCATGAGCATCAAAACCAACATACTTAAGTTGAATCCCTGGCAGCATTAAACTAGCTACAAGTCACAACTATCTTAATGCTTAGGGACAAGAGTCCCTTATTCTGGAGAAGCAGGAATCTTCAAGGAGACAAAAGAGAAGAAGCTACATATTTCTTCTTGTTCAATCAGAATTCAGAAGACAGATTTATGGCTCATTCTAACGATCAGAGGTCTCCCATATTATAAACACATTGTCAAGTACCTTTCCCAAGATCATCAGGATCTGCATGAACAACAACAGCTCTTCCAATGATGGAATTTGGTCCGCTGAGAGGAATCTTCAGACATAAATCAGCATAATCAAGATATAACTAAGATTATATAGTAATTCAAGAAGAAATCGCCAATGATGTTGAAAAGATTGACCACAAACCTGATTGTCGGTAGTAGTGAAGCTAACGGTTCCTGAATTACACAATGAGATCAAAACATTAAGGACCATGCAGGCATACACACATCGGAAAAATCAATGACTTCCTTGGGCCGAAAAAAGGGTAAGAGGATAAGGCCATACATACCATCATCACCAACATTAACATTTCCCAGATCACCAGCATGACGGTTGTCATCCTCAGGGGAACCATGCTCCTTGCCAGTAGGATTAAAGTGCGGGCCTAACGTAATTGTCAACATGATCAACAAAATGAGGTCCGTTTATCGGGTTCAGAGTCAAAAAATAATGATAGACCATACCAGTTGACATGCATCCGTTTGTGGTGTCCCCAAGAGCATGGACATGGAATCCATGAAGCCCAGGCTTAAGGCCAGCAAGACTTCCAGTTACAGTGGTTGGACCTGGACAACTCCCGATATAATTATTAGGTATTTGATTAATACACAGGAATTTTTTATTCAGAAAAAAGGAAGAAAGAATGAAAAAGTAATATTCTGGAAGATTTAGTGCCAATTTAAATTACCATCCCCTTCCTGGCTGAAGTTAATAGTTCCGGTGACACCCTCATTGCTGCTAAGAACTGCCACAGCCTTCACCATCGTTTTATGTGATCTGAAGGATAGAACAGTTGAACAGCCATTAGAATAAATACCGACAACATAAGCATGCTCCTTCGAAGAGGGGGAAATAGAAATTGACTGAAATAATCAGAAAACGTCACCCAAATACACGTACTTCGTGTACCTAAACAGTGAAACATCACCATTACTTCCTATTAACAGAGGCACAGTGGCATATACATGATAAGGTCACTCTGGTAACAAATCGATTAGTTACATGACAACACAGTTTGTATACAGTAAAAACTCCAACACGCTAAGAAGATGGCTGTACACTTGAAAATGTTCAATAAAACGCTTCTAAGTACCTTGCAGCTGATACCTGCCAACAATTTTCTCCATTTTCTCGCTTCTATGGGTTCAAGAAACATAAAACATGAATTAAAAAAATGGACAACTCAAATGTTTCAGCTTTCAGTGCTCCTAAAGTAAAATTCCCTTCAGCAGCATTTTAGTGACCATAAAAAGGAATTCATCTTTCAGCCATTAAGGAATTTTTTAACTATTGTTTTCAATTGTTTGCATAATTTCCTCCGTACGTCTCCAGACCGAAGCTATAACCATGAAACATAAAGAATTGAAGATCGGAGTATAAGACGATTGATAAGCTCAGTGACAATAACCCAACTAAGAACCTGAGCACGCAATTATGACGATCCGAATCCACCAGCGATCTAGAACGTTATAGTTTGTTTTACCACACAGAATCACAAGACAGGTATTCGTGACGACAGCAGAAATTTAAACAGAACATACTGGTAAAAGCAGATTTGATCTCGTTTTGCAGCGTTCAAATCAGATGAAAGCAGTTGAAAACAAAATCAGACCTTATTGTACTTTTTAAAATTCGAAACGAGGAGAAAGAGCAGCAAGATTACCTCAGTCCACCCCTAAATGAAGAACCAGAGAGGATGGTAGATGAAGAGCTCAGTCAAAGGAACAACCTAGAGGCAGAAGGCGAAACGGATGGGTGGGCATCTTATATGGAGGACAAGTGTGACCGGGTAAACTCTTGCCATCTGGTCTGGAGGGTAAAATGGTAACATCAGATTTGCAACACCCACGCTTCCCACGGGCGTCACGTGAGAGAATCCTGCCAGTGTGCCAGCCAAACTACATAAAACATACACTTTGATACTCCCACCAAAGTCTAATCCAACCAAAGACCAAACAGCATGTATTTGTTTTTATTCTTAGTTTCTTACCTTGAAAACATATTATATTTGTTATAACTTGATAAAAACACAAAATTCAGGCAATGATTTTATAAGTTAAATTTAAAAAAATTAAAAAGTGAGATTATCAAATTTTAATTTAAAAAAATGTAACATAAAGAGCCTGTTTAGTACAGTAAAATTAAATACATGAAATTAGAATTGAATTCCATAATGATTATATGTTTGGTATAAATAATTAATCTTAAAATTTAAAATTTTAAATGGAAACTACCTTAACCAATTCCACTAAAATAATTTCATAAAAAAAAACTCAAATTTGCAATTACATCGCCTCATTTCCCACTTTACCCTCTCTGCCTTTTACCCACCACGCCCGACCACCATCTTCTCTCACCCCACCGCCAACAATCACCCCATCGCCGGCAATGACAGCGACAGTGCCTCCACCGATCCAAATGAATAATGGCGACTATAGCCTTCTGCAACGGTGGCGGTGCTTTCCCCTTCTCTATCCCTTTGGCGGTTGTAGATCTTCAGATTTGGGTTGAGAGCTAAGGAAGTTGAAGGCAAACTTCGGCTGAAGGTGGGTGGTGGCAAACGGACCTCGTTGCTCAATGCCGTCACTCAAATCGATGACCACAGTGCTCACACAACTTGTTCAATATTGCTCAGTACCGTCACTCAAATTGACAAATCTCCAAATGATCTTGTCGGAGTTGAATTGGGTTGGAAGAAGGTGAAATCAGAAGGGAAGTGAATGCACATGAGTGGAGCTAAATTGGGTTGAGAGAACAAAAATCAAAGATGGGTTCTACAAATCAAAGGTTTGGTGTTAATTACGGGGAAGAAGATGGGTTTTGGAAAAATGTTGTGGAGATTTTTTATTTTTTATTTGGAAGGGCATTTTGGTATTTTTATTTAAAATTGAAAACTCATTTTTATGACATATGAAATACACTTTAAAATCTCATTTTCATATCAATTTCCATTTTCATCAAAATCAATTTCATCATATCAAATAAGTCTAAAAGAATATGCAAAATTAATTAAAAACTTTTAACCATACTCTTTTAATTTTTTCAAATTTATCTCATAAAATTTTTTCATCAATTCCCTTCTCCACTAACTCCCCCATATCAAACAACCTCTATGGGTCTAACACAAAATGCATTGACTGGATTCTTAGACTGCTCATTTCTCTACAAAGAGTTTTAGATGAAGATTCAAATTTAGATTAGTTAAGTGCAATTTTATTTTCTTTTTTTTTTTACTTGATCAAAGAAAATTAGTCCTTTTTGAAACTAAGATAATAAAGAATTTTTACATTTCTCAATAAGTATGCTTTTTAGTATTTGAACTTGTGGTATATTTTTATGGGGAGGCCGCTTGCTGACCAATTCAATCAATAGTATATTTATATTAAAGGGCAATATTTTGTTCATAATATAAAAAAATTTAAAAAATATTTATAAAAAATAATGAAGCTTATTATTTAATACCCGGTAGAGGCGCACTATTGCCCGCACTATTTTATCATCTAAATTACACAATTTATTGTTCAAACCGACGCATCGTTTTTCCGTTTTGTCCCTCGCAATGTATACAAACATGTAAGAATTGCATGGATGCTGGCAGCTAAATTAGCCAGTTTTTTCGAGTTCTAATATTTTACACCAATGTGACCATGGATCAACCTCAAAAGTCAGAACGACTTAATCTCTTGGAACCGTCAATGATTTGCTCCAGCTCCTTGCGAGATTCTTCCCACAACTGCGTTTCAATGCCCAATCTCTTGAGTTCTGCCAGGCCACGTTCAACTGCACGAGGCATAAATCACTACAAGTTCACTTTCGCCCATGAATCAATAATTTATTGCAATATGTTCACATACTTGTAAATATTTCACCTACAATCTCTGCTATGGATAACCTATAATAAGGTTACCTGAATACAATCGAGTATCATACAAACGCTGATCACAGCTATTTGTTTCCTATTAATTGTCAATATGGTTGAAAGCAATCACCATAATGGTCGAAATTGGCAGAAATGAGAGAGAGGGAGAGTACCACTGACTGCATCATGCGAAGTATTGGCCTTGTGATCAATCCAGTACTGCAAACGCTCATCTGCTAAGTCCGGTTCTATCCCGTGCTTTTTAGCTCTTCTCCAAATGTACGTGAGCCAAGCCTGAGAAAACATGATACACCCAAGTTAGAAGATGAATGAATGTAGCAGATGTGGACAAGATAAACAAAAACTGTCCAGAAATGAGCTGATATCCATCTCAAACATTCTTAACCGAACCAAGTTTTCTGGTGGTGCCCTTAATTTCAGTTTAACTACAAATAATCCAGTTAAAATGGGAAGCTTGAATAAGTGGGTTAATCCAAGAAAGAGCAGTGATATTATAATCTATCAAAAGAATTAAAAATCTGGCCACATTATTGTCTGTATTTACCTGCTTAAAAGACACGTCTTCAGCCTCGTCCTTCCCCAGTTCTGAAACCAAACGATTTCTCTTAAATGGTATAAAATGGTTCATTGAAAATGTCATGGAAATTTTAATAGAGGCCAATTATGCGATATATACATTGTGTATACTCGGAGGCAAGAATTACATGGACTAAAAAAAATTAAAGATATAAAAAGTGCCACGAAGTTACCAAATGAAGCCAACATGGACATAAGTGCCTTCATCAGTGCCTCACTTTAAATCTTAACACGTAAACATGGACATAAGTGCGATGCTGAAACGTAATAAACTCACCATATGCTTCAAAGTGCCCTTCAATTGGAAGTTTTGCGACATCTATACCAAAGATCAAGAAAGGAGAAGATAGTCAGACCCAGACCCACAAACTTCCTGAAACATAGTACGTACAAAGGAAAGAGAAATATGCAAATGACGTAGCATGATTTCTTCAAGAAAAACAAGAAATTGAATCACTCAAAAGTCAAATTTCTTCATAATACGCTACTTGTTGCTTAGTCACTGATCAGTTCAGAATGCCAAGATCAAGTGCTCAATCAAGACTAAAGATCACATTTGCAATCGTTTGCACGAATTACATAACTTCTTACCTGAAAAGGCAGATTTCAGTAAATTAGGTCGCCTATTCTTTTCCATCGCAAATGCCAATGCTTCTTCTACCTTAAAATCACAAAAAGTAATCTAATGATGAAAATTCAGGAGACCAATAGCTACCGACAAAAATAATGAAAAATCTGCTCAAACACAACGGGTCTTCAGTTTGATATTCTCACGATTCGCCATTTGATAAATGAGCATACTTAGATATTAAGAAAGGTTAAAATAGTAAGTAGCCAAAACAAAAACGAATCACATTCTCTGAGTAGTATCTTGACTGTGACAAGTTAGCATGTTCACTGAATAAGTCCGGGAGAAATGGTCACTCTGACTCTGAGGTTCCATTAAACTAAGATGAGATGCGTGTTAAAAAGAATAGACTGAATTCAGTATCAACTACTTCCGCCGATCTTTATTATTAGAACTTTATTAACTACTAAAATTCAATTTAAAAAGGAAAAAGAAAAAGAATTATTCCAAAAATTCAATTGATGAATTTTAATAGTACTGGTTCCAAAACATACCCTCAACGAAGCCAATTCCCGCAAACCTTGCTCAACAAAAAGCATATTCTCAATATTTCCCTCCCAAGAAAGTTCATTCAAGTCACGTGGATTATCTTTTGTTTCTAGATCATTTTCTGCAGTATAATACAAAAAAAATGAAGGTTACCCTCTAAAGGTACATAAAAATAATAATTAATGTAATCATAAAGATGAGAAAAATGAGTAAAAGTAGAGAAAGAAAAGTGAAACCTACGAAGTAAAAAATACCTGTCTCCATTTTAGCTTTCTGTCCAGCGGCTAACACCACTTCAACAGGATCCGGAGCAAATGAAGACCAGAAGTTAAATCTTGCTTGAGCAATGTCGCCATAAACTCCTGCTAAAATTTCAGAGCCCTCAAAATGGATATGAACAGCAATCTTTTCTTTTCAATCTTTTGTTAATTAAATTTGCAAGTATAGCTTAAAATTAATCCCCCTATTAGGAAATTGATAAAGCATATTTCAAGATTTAAACAAAAATAAGATGACTTTACCATGGCGTACACATAAACCCCAATAACGAGCCAGCCAGCACCTCTTTAAAATAACCTCCTCCTAAGAGTGGGGAAAAATAAAAATCACATGGCTTAGGTGATAGAAGATATAGAAATGTAAAGCCATCCATCAAAGTTAAACGCTAACCATTTCTTCGGGGGTAAGTATCATTCGTTGAGTCAAAAGCCGGATTGATTTTAACTCACTCTCGGTTTCTTGTAGCTGCTCTAGTGCAGATGTTGCTTCCTCCCTCGCAATCTAATCCATAATCCAATATAGGTAAATTAAATGTGTAACCAAGATGTGACAGTGAATTAAAATGTACATAGAGTTTATGAGAGCACAATAAAACGTACAAGCTAAAGGTGCTTGCTGGATACCTCAGCTTCTGCCCGAAGGGCCGCAACGTCCGGAGCTGTACCTCCCTGAGCTTGTGCAGCAATTCTCAGAGCAGCCTGAAAAATGAAATAACTATCATAGTTTAATCTTAATCACAGTTCTTTTCTATCTCAGGAAGAATACAACAAAGCACAACCACAAGATATAAAAGCCCTTCCTAACAGATAGTAGAAGGTAGCTGCAAAAGGATAAAAAATAAAAAGAGAACCGGAGACAAACCTCTCTTTGCTGCAGCGCTGCCTCCTTTCTGAAGAATAAAACAAACCACATATGTTAGTGTTAAGTTATTCTAGATTTATATATTCCAATTAAACCTGTGCGCACAAAGACTAAACTTGCCTGCTTAATAGGCGGGCCTCTAAGCTTACACCTTCTCCAAGATTATCTCCCAGATTAGCAATCTGCATGAAAGCATATGAAAAGAGACCGTTAAAACTGGGAGTGAGCCTGTGCTCACTTAAAAATTTTTTTTCCCCTCAATTGTAATGCCTTCATAAATTTTAATTTGTTCCAACGCCACTCATTACATGAACTTGGGCAGCATATAAATCAAGCAATAAACAAACATGATTTGATCCAAACTACAAGTCCACATATTAGCTGTTCTCCCAACATAAATTACCTGTTGCTCTAGCTGCCGAGCTCTTAATTCAACTTCCTCACACCTCTCCTCAGCAAGTCGAAGCTGGAGAGAGAGATACACATAAAAAAGAAGTGTCCGTAAAGTTTATATGTATAACAACAGAAACAACGAAATTTTAAAGCAGCAAATAACACAGATCACAATGCCGTGTGTGAATCTAAATAACTACATGAGGCTGTTGATGAATGCCCAATCAACAAAGCATCGGGCAGAGGATGTGTGTAAGTCATGAACAGAATTATTTCTTCTAGATTGCTACATTTGAATAACTCAGCTGGAATCTCAAAACCAAGGAGAATAAATTACTCAGTCTACTGTATAACATCACCTTTTCAAGCAAATTTTCGTTTTCTTCTTGTAGCATGTCCAGCTGCAATGAAGTTTACATCTGGTTAGTAGATTCTTCTAGAAAAAAACAGAAGAAGAGTATGAACATCCACGTGTATTAAAATTGAGGAGGGTGGTAGGAAGGAGAAGCACAAGGGCATAATGTTGATTTATGAGGGAGTGACATTTAAACAAAGTAACCAATAATTGCTAAGTTATCAAGAGAATGAACATCATTTTACTTGAGAGTCCATACCTCATCCTCAAGAGCAGTAGAAGTAGTAGACGGGTGTCGACTGATCGAACCATCTCTCAAGTTCATGCTCCCTAGATCAAGTGACAATCTATGTATTCACCAGCAGTGCAGAGGATTAGATATAGCGGACACAATGAAACTAATTGTTGAATGTGAATCATTCCTTACTTGAAAGATTCAATTTCAATAAATACTGAATAGTAGGAATGTTAATTAAACAGACGAAAACGATGCTGCAGTTATGAGTTGAGAGGAAGTCCTATGCGAGGGAGGGAAAACTAGCATACCTCTTGTCTCTTTTAATAAATACTGAATAGTAGGAATGTTAATTAAACAGACGAAAACGATGCTGCAGTTATGAGTTGAGAGGAAGTCCTATGCGAGGGAGGGAAAACTAGCATACCTCTTGTCTCTTTTAATTTCCTGAGTGGCCTCCGAAGGAATACCCGAAGCCGTTTGTCTAAGTGTGGTAGGTATAATAGGAGGTCCAGCGGAAGCAGTCCTAGGTCCGAGATTAGGACGGGTGGGGGCCGCACGAGCAAACGGCGATAGATCATTCGATGCACTGAACTGAGGTGACCGAGCTGCTAGTATCGTACGAGCAGAGGGAGACAAATCCTGAGTTCGGCTCTCTTGCTCCGCGACATGGCCAGGAAGGCCTGATCGCACCGATGTGGCTATCGGAGGTAATGATTGTTCAACACTATTTACAGCTGAGAAAGATGATCGGCCACCTGATACGGCTTTTGCGGATGGAGGTTGTTGTTCTTGAGCTGCCTCAGCGGTACGAACCAGCTAATAAAAACAACGTTAACATTTCAACTTTCATGAAAGCGTGCATGATTGGTCGTCTTATCATTCAAAGAGAAGCCAAAATTATCTTAAAAGCCATGAGAAGAAATTAAGGCAATTACCATTGGGGACATGGGTCTTGCAGCAGCAGCAGCTGTAGTTTGTTCATTGTTATTCTGAGCAGTCCGAATTGACTAATAGAAACAGCATCATCAAAGTCTCAAAATCAAAATTAGCTCATCACGTTAAAAGAGAATCCAATTATCTCGAATACGAAGAAGCCAGTTACCACGGGGACGCGCGTTCTTGCAGATGTCGTTTGTTCTTGAATAGGCCGAGCAGCCTAACAAAAGCAACATGGAAGCTTCAGGTTTCAAGTTGTTTCTTCACATTCAAAAGGAATTAGAGTAAGCAATTTGAAGTAAATGTGTAATCAATTGGAGAGGCATGAATGCGATTACCAGCGAAGCACGCGCAGGCGTTGCTCTTCCAGTGCCTCCAAGTCCAATGCCTCCACTTCCACTAATCGCAGCATAGTCAAGCGCAAGGTCATCATCCTCGTCGTCCTCGTCGGTTGAGTGTGACATAACCTGTGCGAGCCTCTGAGCGGCGGCTTTGGCCGCATTCTTCGGCCCTCTCCGCATATTGAACGCCGCAGCGGAACCTGCCTGAGCATGACGGTTCATTGGCGACATTGACGGTGACGTGGGCGCTCTCGGCGACCCTGTGCTGTTCCAATGCCTGTCATTCATCCTCGTCCGATCCATCTACGATACAAAAACAGTAATCTAACGAAACGCATCAAGTAGGAAGGGAATACTCGTTACCAACCAAGAGAATAACAGCAAAAGTTGGCTGGAACTTACCGATTACTGATTAAGAAAGGGTCGCTTCAAATTTTTTTAATCCAATTGGTCTTGTGATGAATTTTTTTCTAAAGAAGTCCATAAATAGTTCAACCACAGGACGAATTCAGCGATATCTTCCGCATAGCCATTACTTGGCGGAAAAGGTAAAAGGAAAGAAATGGGTGAGGAAATTTGTGGGTGATTTAGACTCAAATCGTTTGCGGAACAATGAAATGGTGATAAGGGAGTTTTGTGGTGCCCTGCATTTGTGGAGGCTCGAAGGATCCGTTCGTTAAGGCATGGGTAGAGGGAAGGGAAAGAAGAGAACACAAAGTCGAAGGTCGCGACAGGGACAAGACCACGAATTGTTCGAAAACTTTTAACGGTCTCCGAACTTAGTGTGATTCATGGGCCCAGTCTTTTCATTTGTTTTGTATCGACCCGCCATTCTTTTTCCCGGGGCAGGAAATCTTTTTTTTTTTTTTGGCTCTTTTATTTTCGGGAAAATTCTAGAAAAATGTGGGTGAAAATAGGAAAGGACAAAAAGATGGGGTGAATTTGTGAAATCCCATGTCAGAACATGTGTAGGAATTTGGAATATGAAATGTTGGGAGAATGACCAAAATGCCCTTGCTTTAGTGACAACTATTATTAACAGAGAGTAGTGGGAGAAGAGAGAGTTATTTCACGGCAAAAAGTGCCGGAACTAGAGGAAAAGCAACGACAACCACATGCAAGCCACGGGTAAGTAAATTGAGGGAGAAATTATTTTTGTGTTGTGTTTCTTCAACGTTAATGGAAAATTAATCGTAGTTTGTGGTTGTGGTTTATGATATCAGAGCTTTTTGTTTTATGGTAAGGGGAGTGTTAGGTGAAGATTAAGAAAAAGGTAGTGGCTTTAAGGTAATGGGACAATGTTGATGGTTGTGTGATCACTTTCATTGTGTTTAATTGCATTATTGATGAAGATTTCCCTATTTTTTATTATTCACGACTGACTGGTGTTGCGTCAGTAGAAAGTTTAGGCAAACCATTGATAGTGAGGTTGGGGGTGTTGTTATTAGTGAATATGGAGGTGTGAAAAGCAATTGTGTTGGTGTTAATAGTAGAAGAAGGGTGATGATATTGGGGAAATGTTGTTATTAGTGAAGATGGAGATGTTAAAGTAAATAATGTTATTGTTAATAGTAGAAACAGGCAGATGATATAGGGGGAGGTTGTTATTAGTGAAGATGGAGATGTTAAAGTGATTTGTGTTGTTGTTAATAGAAGATGCACGGTGATGAAATGAGGGTGTTGTTAACAATGAAGATGGAGATGTTAAAACATATATGCTTGTTGTGAATAGTAGGTGGTTGGTGATGATAAGGGAAGTTACGTAGTTTAATAAACGATTTGTCACAAGCTTATTGAACTGACATTATCCTAGTGTAATTTTTTTTTTCAGGTCATCATGTAAAATGATATGTAATGAAGGGTCATCATCTTTGAAGAAACTATTTTGTTATTTCCATATTTGAGGGAAATTTTTGTGTAATGATGAAGGAAAAATTCAATATAATGGTGGTTCTATGAAAGTGAAGTGGCTAAAACAGCTGATAACACTGAAAGATTTGAGGTTGATGATATCATTATGGCTTAGTAATAATTATAACTTGTGTGAAATGAAATATATAGTGATCTTTGATGAGAAGACACTAATAGATTTAAATAATGATGATGAAGTTAAAAACCTTTTTGACTATAATGAAATGAGTGGGCATGTGTATATAGCATAAAAAAGGAATGATAATGTGTCTGAGATATCAGTTGACCCAGAAATGTAAATGGAAAATTTTTTAGGTATCATAGTTGTTATTTGTTAAAGTGTTGTTGGTTCTTAAATAACAAAAGTTATTTTTCACTGCAGGGTTGAAAATTTGTTGGGACTTTCACAACAAAGATCCACTCTGTGTCAAAGCATTGTGGAAAATGAATCTGGAACAGTCTGTTATGAAAGTGGTGTTGATTGTGTGACGGTTAAAATTTGTGGAGGATGTAATAGACTACTATGTGTAGTAGAAAGTGCACCCACACCAATGCCGGAGCTGAACTGTACGAAATGGAGGGGATTATTCTCAGGAGTGATGCAGACTTTTCCACATGCAGATGCTTTTAAGAAGGCACTGTACAAGTACATCATAACACACAAGTTTGAGTTCAAATATGTGAGAAACAACATGCACAACATTTTAGTTAGGGATCCCTTGCACACATGCTTGTGCAGCCATAAAGCACATTGTAAGAATGCTACAAAATCATATCATAACAAAAGATTTATAGTCGTAGCGCGGTTCCAATTGTCACAATTGACAAACCAGACCCTAACAACTAAATGCTGGAAAATTTTGTTGGTCAAACATTTTTGCTCCCACCAAGGACCAACCGACTTTTAGGAAGGCCAAGAACCAATAGGCGTGAATCATAATTCAAGAACAAGAAGATATATCATTATGCAAGATGCCATAAAGTCGGTCGCAGTAGAAGGACATGTAAAAATCCAAACCCAAACTGATATTGGATGCAGTTAGAAGGACCTGCAATATTTTGAACTGACACTTTTGAAAACTACTGTTTATGTTGCTATACAGTTATTGTCAACCCACTGATAATTTTTTGGAAGATGGGTTATTGTCATATGCCTAATCCATTTTGTAGTTAATATATTCATAATGTCTGATGTAATCCAATGTTATTGACTATGAAACATTATGTACTACTACAATGTTAATTTTCCCTTATCACTAAATATGTGATTATGTAGACTGCGACCATACAGCATCAGGTCACACTTTTTTTGGTTTCAGGTGATTGGTGAATGTAATTATGTTGTTACTGTTGCATATTTTGTTGTTAATATAAAGCCTAGTGTTGTTATTATCCCTACAACTTGTTATTTCGACACATTTTCTTAGGCATGTCTTTGATTTTGTGACTTCTTGGAAGATGTGAAAACTAGGTTGCCATGACATTAATTTTGAATACTATATTATTAATAAAGAGGGACGTGTTGTTATCGGGCATTCAACTTGTCACTTTCATAATTTTTTCCTACGAACATGTTAAACAAGTAAATGAAGTCGTTAATTAAGAAGCTCGAGTTGTTGCATCACATATGTTAATTAACTAAATAAGGTTGCAAATTAAGAAATCATGTTGTTAATCTTAAGTTCAGTATTGGTTTTGGCCCTTAACATTATGAGTTTCCCATGTCGTTCCTTCGAAGATGTTAATGAAGGTCGTTAAGTTGTTAATTAAAAACTCTAGTTGTTAATCATAAGTGTAGTGTTGTTTTCCACCTTGAACAAACCCTCGCTCGCGTTAATAGCCCGTCGACCTCGCTCTCGTTTGTTAGTTGCAAACCTCCACCAACCTCCTTCAAACACACCGCAGCACATCGCCGACCTTCGTCAATAGACCATCGTGCGCCTCAACAGACCCCTATCGCCCCCCAGGTTTCACGTTTTTCAGTCCCACTTTGAATTTTGCCCTTCCTCTGCCGTTTTGTTTTTCAAACTCAAATGAGGACATTTTGGTCATTCTCCCAACGTTTTATATTCCAGATTCCTACATATGTACTGACATGGAATTTTACAAATTTACCCCATCTTTTTGTCCTTTCCTATTTTCATCCACATTTTTTTTGGAATTTTCCCTTTATTTTCTTTCTTTCCCTTTTTCTTTTCCAAGGCGCTCTCTGTTCTTCTCTCCTAGTGATAAGATAGATTTATTGCATATCAAATATTCATTCTAATTTTAAATATAAGATAGAGTTAATTTTTTTAGAGAGAATGAAAAAACTAAATAAATTACTTAATCATATAATATATTGTCAGGTAAAAATAATCATATCATAAGTTGTGTATCATTAGATTATATATCAATTTATAAGTTAGGCAAAATAGTTTGGAGAAAAAAAGATAAATATAAAATTTTAAAGTAATTTAATTATTTTTTTAATATTTCTAAAAAAATTAACTCTCTCTTATACTTAGGACCATAGGGAGTAGTAAATATGTCACAACAATGCTAAATCAACCTACAAACAAAAGCACCATTTCTAAAATTTTGACTACAAGTCTTAAACATTTGTTTGGGAAACTCTCACATTATGGTTTTAGAAGCCTTTTTTAGTAAATCGAGATAAAAATTCTTTCACATATTTATCTCGTAAATCATAAAAGTATCTATTAATTACCTTGGTCAAAGTACAACTTTCATTACTTAAAAAGCACAGTAAATCTCTTATTACATTGTCAGGAAAATTTACAGAGTATTTCAAGGAAAAATTCCAGAAAAATGCAGCAAAAAATAGGAAAAGACAAAAAGATAGGGTGAAATTGTAAAATCACATGTCAGTAGGCCTGTAGGAATATGTGTTATGAAAAATGCAGCCAAAAATAGGAAAAGACAAAAAGGTAGGGTGAAATTATGAAATCCCAAATCAGTAGGCCTGTAGGAATCTGGGTTATGAAATATTGGTACAATGACCAAAATGCCCTCATTTTAGTGACATGCTATTATGAACAGAGAGTGCACGCAAGTGGGAGTAGATAGAGTGATTTCGCGCCAAAAAGTGACAAAACAGGAGGAAAAGCGACGGCAACCAAAGGCAAGTGGTCGGCGGTGTGCTGTGGTGTCTTTGAAAGAAGTTGGTAGAGGTCTGCAATTGACAAATGAGAAACCTAGGGGGTGACGTTCTGTTGATGGAGGTAGGTACCGTGCTGCGAAAATAGCATCAGCGACATCAATTCCTCGTCTAGGAGCAGGAACTTTGACAAAACTCAAAACCCTCTTTTGAAGATTCCACCCCACATCAATGAAATGCCTGGTGATGACCATATATTCAGTCACTTGATGACTTGATTTCCACATATCTGTAGTCAAACTAATCTTGTTTACACCTTGTAATAAGACCCTCAATTGTTTCTTCTCTGCTTCATATATGGCCAAACAATCACTTCTTGCTGTCTTGCGATAAAACTTATGAAATTCAGAATTAGCATATTGAAAGGCCCACATCCAAACTTCATCATCAACAATGCTAAATGGATGCTCATGCACCATGATTGCAGTAGCAATTATTTCCCTCATCTTCTCATTAGAATATCTGGCACCCGATGCTAGAAATGGATTGATGCTTAAAATGGAAGGTTGAAATGGAATAGTGGATTGCTTATTTTTTGCAGCAACATGCCGCTTCCTTGAATCACAAGATTTGATATGTCTCCATAGATGGGAAGTGCTGAGTATGAAAATAAACTTTTGCAATACTTGCATTTAGCTTTGAGCCCATCATTACTTTCAAGTTGATCAAAATCATCCTAAATAGGTGAGGTTTTTCGCCTCTTCTTCTTAATGATATCATCATCACCATCACCATCATTTTTCTCATTGGTTTGTTGACTAGTTTGTTGACTTGTATCTGTTGGTGCTTCTTTACAGACCTTCATAGCATTAGGAGGAACTAAATTAGATGAGATTGTTTCACTCTCAAATAGAGATGACATTAACTAGAACTGAAACATAAAAAATAATATAGTATTAGTTGAAGTGAAAAGAGCAACATGAAATCAACAAGAGAAATAGATAAATCTAATTTGAAAGCAACATGAAATCAACACAGATGAATAAATAAATAACTCAAAAAGAAAAGGTAAAGTAAACATTAAATTATAACTTCTTTTAAGAAAAAGTAAAGTAAACATTCAATTATAACTTCTTCTTCTTCTTTTTTCTGTCGTCTGATTCCATTTTGCATCCATTGTTATTGTTTTTTTTTTCAAGACCCCCTTTAATATGCCCCTGAACCTAGTTGGGTGCATGAGAACTCTCTAGAATTAAACAATTGTTTCAAATTATGCATTATGCATGACATGATATCCATGACAGTATTTAAATCATGCTCCATAATTGTTGATAATTTATGCCCTTTTCATTTCCTTGTGCCTTTAATGAAAGTGATTTCGTCACTTTTTTCCCCCTTCCCGTACTGTTTGTCCTGTTTATTAAATAATGGGAATGCAATCAAAGAGGAGAATTCTTTATGGTAGTCTTGGTTTAATAAGTTACAACCTACATGTAAATCATAAAAGATGTAACTCAGCCAGTTAAGCACACCTGTCAATGAAACTTGTCACTGACTTGTTTAAATTTCTGTTCATAATTGTTGGGGTCTAACTATGGTCTCTGTCTACCAGGTAAACTTAAAAAGCCCTGTATCAATAAATGACATATTGACATGTTAAAAAGTTAAGAGTTTCAATATTAAAAAGTTAAGAGTTTCAATATTGGACGGCTACCCAAGGCAAAAAGAAATTGCATGTGATTTTAAGTTTCAAATAAATGGCTAGATCTTCTTATGTGCCAGTGGTACCTGTGCTATACAGTTAGAGATGGATGTCTATTTCTTGATTTCCCTTTCCCTCTACTTAAACATCAACAACCATGGCTATTAGTTTTCCTAGCCTCCCTAACATACTAAAATGAATGACATTTATTGACAGTGAAAGAAACCACGGACTTGACCATATTTTTAGCAATTACCATGACAATAGCTAGGTTTACTGTGTGAAAGAAGACCACCATTATTGGCTTTTCGATTTAAATATCTCCATTTGAATATGGTGTCACTAAATAATTGGTTGGATACGATTAATCAGGATGCATTTTAATCAGATTGGACAATATGCACTGATAGAAGCTGGTCTTTTCTGAATATTTTACAGAACTTTCATCGATGTTTAAGTCTGAGTTATTCTCACTATCATCACTTCAAACAAAATCTACAGATTCTTACACAACTTTATACCAGGTATACAACACAAGTACACAACGCAGAGCTCCAAATCCATGTTTCCTAGATAACAACTATAAAATCCTAAATAAAATTCCATAAAGAAAGAAGAGACTAACCTGACCTTTGCCCAAAACTTCGGTGGCCAACGGTGCCTAACAGCTGAAAGGAGTCGAGGGTTCCACCGGCAGTGTCTAGGTTCGGAGTAAAGACGATGACGAGGCCTTCACTGGGAGTGGCGTTGTTGATGCGATAAAAGCTGATGAGAAATGAAGTGTTAAAGGAAGCAACTTTTCCGGTTTCTTCCCAGAGCTTGAATGGCTGCCGGAAGAGGATTCTGCCAGGGACAAAAAGGTCGCTAAGGGAGAAGGAGAAGTAGCAGGGAAAATGGCCACGACCCACGATTGAAGATTTAGGGATTCGGCGCCGCTCAAGCAATCGTATCCTTTTCAACACTAGGGTTATGCACTTATGCCTGTGCACTTCAGCCTTCAGCAGTCGACTTTTCACACAATGGTCTTCAAAAAAAATTTAGTTCATTTTGACAAAAAAAATATTTAAAATACTGTTCTCTGTGCTATTTTTTTAAATACCTTAACAGGCCAAGGCCGGCCTGGCCTTTTAATATAAACAGGCTTCTAATATGGCCTTGGTCTGGCCTTTTAGCTTGACAGGCCAGGACAGACTAGGTCGGAAATAGGCCAGGCCGCCTGGCCTGTTTCCACCCCTAATTGGAGGCACTAACATGCTGCCGGTGTTGGGTCCTGTTTGTATGGATACCAGTAGATGAAGCTTATCTGAGTTGTTAGCTTCTCAAGATCCAAAAGGCAAAACTCCAAAGAAGAACTAGTCAACATGTTGATGTCGGGAATGGTTAATCTCACACTCATAGAGTTTGATGCTCTTTTAAGAAGAGTTAGCGGACATGTAGATGTCGGGGAAATTATTTCAGGAGCAACCAAGCATGAAGATTTGAGAAATCATAATACGTTGATGATTGTTGGTATTCAAACAAACATGAATAAGGTACGACTCTTTTAACTCGATTTAAATGCCTTTGATAGATCCACAATTGGGATTGATATACTTTTACAATTTTAAATTTTAATTCTTCCACTGTGTGCCTACCAATCCCAACAAAAATAACATCACACTCATGATTAATAACTTGATCTTCTTAATTAACAACTTGACGTCCTTCATTAACATCTTCGTAGGAACAAAATGAGAAATTCATAATGTTCAGGTTAAAAAACAACACCACACGCATGATTGCCAACTCGATCTTCTTAATTAACAACTTTACGTCCTTTATTAACATCTTCATAGGAACAAAATGAGAAATTTCTAATGTTCAGGGTCAAAAACAATACCACACACATGATTACCAACCCGACCTTCTTAATTAACGACTTAATGTCCTTCATTAACATTTTCGTAGAAACAAAATGGGAAATTTCTAATGTTTAGGGCAAAAAACAACACCACACTTGTGACATTCTAAAAAAAAAAAAAAAAATTAAAAATTAATTAATTAATAAAATAATAAAATAATATTTTATTAAAATAATAATATAATAATATTATATTATATTATAATATATATATATATATATATAATATATATAGTTGGTAGGCACCATACGGCGCCTACCAACAAAGAGATAAGGGGTTGATCCCCTTATCTCAATTAATTGGCGCCATTAGGCGCCAATTATAAGGTGGGGGTATTTTATAAATACCCCCTCCCCCTTAACACTTCCTGCGTGAAGTGTTAAGGAAAAGAAGAGAGAGTGAGGTTCTGATTGGGATATTTTCGGTTCTTCGGAGATCAATAAGGTATATAAACTCTCTTCTAATCATAAAGCTTCTTTTATAAAATATGTTCTAAATAATTTTCTCTTTCATATGATAGTAATTTTATGCTAGTTAGAGAATATTTTGGGGATATGATTTTAGGCAAGTTTTGAGTTTTATCAATATAAGACTGTAGAAATGTAGAGAATAATTAATAGTTTATTTTAATCGGTTTAGATTTATTATTTAGTGGTCATGTGATTTTATAATTAATTTATTTTATAAATAGGGTTTAAATTAATCCCTATAGGGTGTTTTTACCGATAAAAATTAGTTTAAATATTTTATTTGGATTATTGGAGGTATTATTGAGGTTTTAATCGGTTTATTTTTGTTAGATCTGAGTTATGTGAAAAATATAAATTAGGACTTAATATTTGAATTATAATTTGATATGATTTTAATTATGTGGGTATTTGAGGAATTTTTTTAATAATTATATTATATCCTTATAAATTATGAGAAAGAGATTTAATTATTTAGAAAGTTGATATTGGAGATTTTGTAATTATAGGTATATTAAAGGTTATTTAAGGATTTTTTAAGGAAATTAGAATAAATGAGGATAATAGTTGTAGAGAAAATTGGGTTGTAGGAGTTAAATTATGTAAATTAATTATTTTATTGTTATTTTTGGTTAATTGGTATCTACATTAATAATGTAGATTTTTCTTGTGATCGGTGATTGCACGGGTTTTACTATTCAAATTAAGATTAAGCTTGGAATCGAGGTAACTGGGGTTAATTTATTTTATATGCTTGTTTTGGAATGTAAGGTATTTTATAAACCTTACTTTTATCTATATTACTTGTATGTGTTTTGCAAGATTATATTTATGTTTGACTATGAATTTATTTCAGTGAAGCAGTGTATTTTTCAAATTATTATTGTTACTGTTATGGTGGATATGTTGTTTGAGATGAATGTTGTATAAGAATTTAGAATTATTGTAATTGTTTTTGAAAGCTGTATTAATTTATTATTTTTATATTACGGGATATGTTGGGTTGTGTGGAAGAGATATGGTGAATTGTGTGCCCATCGGCTCTCTCAATCCTGGCCCGGATTTTGGAGCTGAGTGTTTGGGCGGACACCTCCCTGTTACGGTATATTGGTGGTGGCATGGGAGGGGGCAGTATTCTTGATGTGACTAGCTAACCTTTGGCCGGGTATACTAGCACTGATAGGCTGTACCAGTCCAGAGGATATAAGGAGGAGCAGGATGGATGAGTGGGGATGGTTTTATTTATTGATTATATCATGTTAAATGTTAAATTATGAGAATATTATTATTACTATTATTATGTCAGTTAAACCTGCTTCTCTGACTTACAATCTTTTCCTGCATATTTTATAAATTTACTTTGGTTACTGAGACTTTATGTCTCACCCCGTCATTATAAATAATTTTTCAGGCAATACCTCTAATCTGGATAGAGGCCAAGGGAAGCAACCAGAGGCATAGACGTAGAGAATTCTTGTAGGCCTCTTTTGGTATTGGTGTTGTATTAATTTCTATATTGCCATTATAGGGCCCACATGTTTTTAAAATGCCACATTTACTAATTTGGATAATTGTGTTGGAAATCTTTTTGTGACCCATGGGTTAATTGTGATGTGATATCAGAATAATAAATTTGTCTGCAGTGAGTTTGTGGGTGAGTTTGTGCCCTAAACTTCGATATGTTGTGGAAGAGTTTGTGGGCGAGTTTGTGTCCTGAACTCTGATATGTATTGGATTGAACTATGACATGTATTGGAAAAAAAAAAAAAATTTATCACTGATTTTGTATAAATGTGGATAATTGTTGTTTGTGAGAAAGGGTCGTTACATTTTTGGTATCAGAGCAATGTGTTTACGATTTTCCTGGCCCTATCATGCATTACATTTAGAGTATGGCAATATAGGATTTTACACACCTGCTTCCCTTTTATGTTGTGTTCTGTTTCTCATTTTTATTTACCATCTTTGGGTGGTTTTAGCCATAGGTGGGGAGAGATGGTGAATACTGAACATACAGACATCGGTGACAATAGTCAACAGGGCCAACAGAGACCTAATAGGCCCCATGAGAATTTATCTGAGGCTGAAATGTTGCGACATCTGTATGGATGGACCATTGCAACAGAGGAACGATTGAAAAGGCTTGAGGAAGGCAGGGATAATGAAGGACCGAGCGGAGCAAACAAGGATAAGACTCAAGAGGTGAATGCTGAAACAGAGGAGCAAAACAGTGTTCATTCTGAAAAGCTAGTTCTGCATCCACCATACTCTGAGACGGATGGGTCAGCAGAGCAATTTAGAGCTCCAGATATGTTCACAGTGTGGAAGCATTTAGATCGTTTCCATCCTGAGACATTCTCGGGAGGATCGCCAACAGACGCGGAGAGTTGGATTGATAGGCTGGAAATGCTATTTGAGTCAATTCGATGCGATAAATATCAAAAGGTGATTGCTGCGAAAACTTTACTAAAGGGTGATGCGTTGAATTGGTGGAACACTGTAAAGCCTGCTGATGGGCATGATCTTAAGTGGGATGAGTTTAAAAGAATGTTCTTCGATTTTTATTTCCCCATTGCAATGAGGCATCAAAAAGAAGCTGAGTTCTTCATTCTTCGGCAGGGGGAGATGGATGAAAACACTTATATATCTAAATTTATGGGGTTGGCCAAATATGTATCACAGTTAGATAGAACCAACAAGGCTCACAACAATTGGTTGGCCCGACAGATGTTCGAGAAATGTAATGATAGTGTCAAAGCGAGGATGGGCACTTATGACATCACTACCCTCGAAGAGCTGATTGCCAAAATTCGAGAAGTCTGTAGAAGATATAGAGATGCCGAGAGATCTATGAGAAGGGATTTTCAAGGCCGATTTAACAGTCATATGGGAATATCTGGGGGAATTAATAAGAGGAATTATCCTTCAAGTTCTGGTGCATCTGGAAGCAGAAGGAGTTTTCAGCAGGGAAGTTTCCAACAGAGGAATCGTCCTTTTACAAATCAGAGCAGGAGCAACAATACCAGGGTGAATCAAGGCTTCCAGCAAAGATCAACAGCATCAAGTCCTAGCGTGACTCAGCGTCTTCCTTGTACTCGTTGTGGAAGAATACATTATGGCGAGTGTTTGACTTGTTTTAATTGTGGGGAGAAGGGTCATATTGCGAGATATTGCTTTAAAGGAAGGAAAGAGGATCAGACATCTAGACCATCGATGCCCGGGCGAGTGTTTGCTTTGACTGCTGAGGAGGCGAGGGTCGCCCCAAATCTAATCCGAGGTAATGTTCTTCTTCAAGGACATCCTTTATCTGTTATATATGATTCTGGTGCTACCCATTCTTTCATTTCCTATGATTGTGTGGAAAAATTAAAGCTTGTTATGAGTGATCTACCTTATGATCTGTTTGTGTCTACCCCTGCTGGTGCATGTGTGAAAACTGTTATGGTGTGTAGGAAATTGTTGTTTGTATGTGAGGGTCGTGAAACGACCATTGATTTGATTTGTCTACCTTTGCGGGGTATAGATGTGATTGTGGGTATGGATTGGTTATCATCTAATGATGTAACCTTACAATGTAAGAATAAAACTGTGCAATTTAATACTTGCACAGTAATTAGAGAAATACCCCAAGGCTCGATTATGTTGTCAGCGGCCCAGGTGGAAAAAAGTGTAAGGAAGGGGTGTGAAGCTTTCGTGGTGTTTTTCTCAGTTCAGGTAGAATCTCAGGAAAATATTGACCAGATCGAAGTGGTAAAAGAGTTTCCTGATGTGTTCCCTGAAGAGTTGACCGGATTACCTTCAGAACGAGAAGTTGAGTTTGCCATTGAGTTAGCACCAGGGACAGAGCCGATCTCTAAAGCTCCTTATCGGATGTCACCTTCGGAGTTGGGTGAATTGAAGAAGCAGATTGAAGATTTGTTAGAAAAAGGTTTTATCCGTCCAAGTGTATCTCCCTGGGGTGCACCAGTTTTGTTCGTGAAGAAGAAAGATGGCAGCTTGAGGCTTTGCATTGATTATCGGCAGCTAAATAAAGTCACTATTAAGAATAAGTATCCATTGCCGAGGATAGATGACTTGTTAGATCAGCTCGTAAGTTCATCTGTATTTTCAAAAATTGATCTGAGGTCGGGATATCATCAGTTGAGAGTACGAGCAGAAGATATTTCAAAGACTGCCTTCCGTACTAGATATGGTCATTATGAGTTCCTTGTTATGCCTTTTGGGGTAACAAATGCACCAGCGGTGTTTATGGATTACATGAATCGGATCTTCAGACCATATTTGGATCAATTTGTGGTGGTGTTCATTGATGACATTCTTATCTATTCAAAGAGTAAAGAGGAGCATCAGAAACATCTTCGAATAGTACTACAAATTTTGAGAGAGCATAAGTTATATGCGAAGCTGAGTAAATGTGAATTCTGGTTAAAAGAGGTTAAGTTTTTGGGTCATGTAGTTTCAGATAAGGGAGTAGCAGTTGACCCCAGCAAGGTAGATGCTGTGTTGAAGTGGGAACCACCTAAGACTGTGACAGAGGTGCGCAGTTTTATGGGATTAGCTGGCTATTATCGTCGTTTTATAGAGGGATTTTCTCGGATTGCCACGCCACTCACCAGATTGACTAAGAAAGAACAACCGTTTATTTGGGATGAGAAGTGCGAGGCAGCTTTTCAGGAGCTAAAAACTCGGTTAACAACTGCACCTGTTCTCACTATCCCTGATCCACATAGACCATACACGGTGTACACAGATGCATCATTTAAAGGTTTGGGATGTGTGCTTATGCAAGATGGTAAAGTGGTGGCTTATGCATCTCGTCAGTTAAGACCCCATGAAGAAAAATACCCGACGCATGATTTAGAGCTTGCAGCCGTTGTTTTTGCTTTAAAGATCTGGAGGCATTATCTGTATGGGTCCCAATTTGAGATCTTCAGTGACCATAAAACATTGAAGTATCTCGTGGATCAAAAAGAGTTGAACAATCGACAGAGGAGATGGATGGAGTTCTTGAAAGATTATGACTACGAGTTAAAGTATCATCCAGGGAAGGCGAATGTAGTTGCAGACGCTTTAAGCCGGAAGTCAATACACATGTTTCATATGTGTGTGACTGAGCATAATCTCCTGGAAAGATTATCAGAAGTTTATCTGGAACCAAGGTCAGAAGTGATTTTGAGTACAGTAGTTGGAAATTTTGATTTTTACGGTGATTTGAAGAAGGCCCAAATAGAAGATAATCGATTGCTACGGATCCGAAAGGAGTTGGAAAATGGTGAAGTACCTGACTATGATATTGGAGATACAGGTATATTGAGGTACAAGAAGCGGATTTGTGTTCCAGACAATGAGGAAATTAAGAAGAATATTCTGGAGGAGGCTCATCAGAGTAAATATACCATTCATCCAGGAATCACTAAGATGTATCGAGATTTGAAGCAAGGATATTGGTGGCCTAAGATGAAACGTGATGTGACAACCTTCGTGCTGAAGTGTTTGACTTGTCAAAAGGTGAAGATTGAGCATCAAAAACCTCCAGGGCTACTTCAACCTTTAAAGATTCCTCAATGGAAGTGGGACAGCATTTCTATGGATTTCATCGTGGGATTGCCTGAGACTGCAGCACATCATAACGCCATATGGGTCATTGTGGACAGATTAACGAAATCGGCCCATTTTCTACCGATCCATATTGGTTATAGCCTGGAAAGATTAGCTCAATTGTATGTGGATTGGATTGTTAGGTTGCACGGTGTGCCTACAGAGATTGTGTCAGATCGTGATCCGAGATTCACATCAAACTTTTGGAAGGCATTACAGGAGGCTATGGGAACTAGGTTGAAGTATAGTACGGCTTATCACCCACAGACCGATGGACAAACAGAGAGAACAATTCAAACCCTTGAGGATATGTTGAGGGCTTGTGCCATTGAGTTACCTGGTAGTTGGGATCATCATTTACCTTTGACAGAATTCGCTTACAATAACAGTTATCACTCAAGTATTCAGATGGCACCTTTTGAGGCATTATATGGCAGAAAGTGTAGATCGCCTCTCTGTTGGACTGAGTTAAGCGAAAGAACTGTGATTGGACCAGATTTAGTAGATGAAACTACAAAGAAAATTGAGATGATTCGCCAAAAGTTGTTGACCGCTCAGAGCAGACAAAAGAGCTATGCGGATAGGCGGCGTAGACCTTTAGAGTTTGGAGTTGGTGATCATGTTTTTCTTAAAGTTACTCCAGTGACTGGCATTGGTAGATCTATTAAAGCCAAGAAGTTGACTCCCCGATTTATTGGACCGTACGAAATTCTAGAACGAATTGGCCCAGTTGCTTATCAAATTGCATTACCTCCACACTTGTCGGGTATTCACAATGTGTTCCATGTGTCACAACTTAAGAAATATCATCCAGATCCTTCTCATGTGATTGCACCTGAAGAGATTGAGTTGAGGGAGAATTTAACCTATATGTCTGAGCCAGAGAGGATATTAGATGTGAAAGACAAGCAGCTGCGGAATAGAACCATTCGACTCCTAAAAGTTTTCTGGAAGGGTATGTCTCCCGGAGATGCTACCTGGGAAACCGAAGAGCGGATGCGACGTGATTTTCCGAACTTATTTACTTAAGTATGCTTCTATATTTTAGTAATGTTAATATTTATGGTTGTGATGTGTTGTGTTGCAATCGAATGTGTAATCTTATGATTAAATTTTGTGTTGATAACTTGTGTTTTATTGTGATTGGAGTGTCAATTGTGTTGTGAAAATTTTTGTTTTAACATTTATATGTGTTAGGAATTTTGGGGACAAAATTCTATTTAGGTGGGGAGAATTGTGACATTCTAAAAAAAAAAAAAAAAAATTAAAAATTAATTAATTAATAAAATAATAAAATAATATTTTATTAAAATAATAATATAATAATATTATATTATATTATAATATATATATATATATATATAATATATATAGTTGGTAGGCACCATACGGCGCCTACCAACAAAGAGATAAGGGGTTGATCCCCTTATCTCAATTAATTGGCGCCATTAGGCGCCAATTATAAGGTGGGGGTATTTTATAAATACCCCCTCCCCCTTAACACTTCCTGCGTGAAGTGTTAAGGAAAAGAAGAGAGAGTGAGGTTCTGATTGGGATATTTTCGGTTCTTCGGAGATCAATAAGGTATATAAACTCTCTTCTAATCATAAAGCTTCTTTTATAAAATATGTTCTAAATAATTTTCTCTTTCATATGATAGTAATTTTATGCTAGTTAGAGAATATTTTGGGGATATGATTTTAGGCAAGTTTTGAGTTTTATCAATATAAGACTGTAGAAATGTAGAGAATAATTAATAGTTTATTTTAATCGGTTTAGATTTATTATTTAGTGGTCATGTGATTTTATAATTAATTTATTTTATAAATAGGGTTTAAATTAATCCCTATAGGGTGTTTTTACCGATAAAAATTAGTTTAAATATTTTATTTGGATTATTGGAGGTATTATTGAGGTTTTAATCGGTTTATTTTTGTTAGATCTGAGTTATGTGAAAAATATAAATTAGGACTTAATATTTGAATTATAATTTGATATGATTTTAATTATGTGGGTATTTGAGGAATTTTTTTAATAATTATATTATATCCTTATAAATTATGAGAAAGAGATTTAATTATTTAGAAAGTTGATATTGGAGATTTTGTAATTATAGGTATATTAAAGGTTATTTAAGGATTTTTTAAGGAAATTAGAATAAATGAGGATAATAGTTGTAGAGAAAATTGGGTTGTAGGAGTTAAATTATGTAAATTAATTATTTTATTGTTATTTTTGGTTAATTGGTATCTACATTAATAATGTAGATTTTTCTTGTGATCGGTGATTGCACGGGTTTTACTATTCAAATTAAGATTAAGCTTGGAATCGAGGTAACTGGGGTTAATTTATTTTATATGCTTGTTTTGGAATGTAAGGTATTTTATAAACCTTACTTTTATCTATATTACTTGTATGTGTTTTGCAAGATTATATTTATGTTTGACTATGAATTTATTTCAGTGAAGCAGTGTATTTTTCAAATTATTATTGTTACTGTTATGGTGGATATGTTGTTTGAGATGAATGTTGTATAAGAATTTAGAATTATTGTAATTGTTTTTGAAAGCTGTATTAATTTATTATTTTTATATTACGGGATATGTTGGGTTGTGTGGAAGAGATATGGTGAATTGTGTGCCCATCGGCTCTCTCAATCCTGGCCCGGATTTTGGAGCTGAGTGTTTGGGCGGACACCTCCCTGTTACGGTATATTGGTGGTGGCATGGGAGGGGGCAGTATTCTTGATGTGACTAGCTAACCTTTGGCCGGGTATACTAGCACTGATAGGCTGTACCAGTCCAGAGGATATAAGGAGGAGCAGGATGGATGAGTGGGGATGGTTTTATTTATTGATTATATCATGTTAAATGTTAAATTATGAGAATATTATTATTACTATTATTATGTCAGTTAAACCTGCTTCTCTGACTTACAATCTTTTCCTGCATATTTTATAAATTTACTTTGGTTACTGAGACTTTATGTCTCACCCCGTCATTATAAATAATTTTTCAGGCAATACCTCTAATCTGGATAGAGGCCAAGGGAAGCAACCAGAGGCATAGACGTAGAGAATTCTTGTAGGCCTCTTTTGGTATTGGTGTTGTATTAATTTCTATATTGCCATTATAGGGCCCACATGTTTTTAAAATGCCACATTTACTAATTTGGATAATTGTGTTGGAAATCTTTTTGTGACCCATGGGTTAATTGTGATGTGATATCAGAATAATAAATTTGTCTGCAGTGAGTTTGTGGGTGAGTTTGTGCCCTAAACTTCGATATGTTGTGGAAGAGTTTGTGGGCGAGTTTGTGTCCTGAACTCTGATATGTATTGGATTGAACTATGACATGTATTGGAAAAAAAAAAAAAAATTTATCACTGATTTTGTATAAATGTGGATAATTGTTGTTTGTGAGAAAGGGTCGTTACAACACTTATGAGTAACAACACAAGTTTCTTAATTAACGACTTAACGTCCTTCATTAACATCTGTAAAATGAACAACATGAGAAACTCGTAATGTTTAGTGAAACGACCCTTTCTCACAAACAGCAATAATCCAATACAGTTATACAAAATTAGTGATAATTTTTTTCCAATACATATCAGAGTTTAGGGCACAACATCTGCCCATAATTAGTCTCACTTAAATTCTCATGGGGCTCGTTAAGTCTCTGTTGGTTGTTGTCACAGATGTCTGTACACCTAGTATTCACCATCTCTCCCACCTATGGGTAAAACACACCCAAAGAGGGAGAACAATAAGAACAAGTAACAAAACATAACACAAAAGGAAGCAGGATGCGTAAAAATTCTATATTGCCATACTCTAAATGCAATGAAAGATAGGGCCAGGAAAATCGTAAACGCATTGCTCTGATACCAAATTGAAACGATCATTTCTCACAAACAACAATTATCCAATACAGTTATACAAAATCAGTGATAATTGTTTTTCCAATACATATCAGAGTTCAGGGCCAACATCCGCCCACAAACTCTTACAATACATATCAGAGTTTATGACACAAACTCACCCACAAACTCTCTCAAAATATATAAGAGTTTAGGGCACAAACTAGCTCACAAACTCACTACAGAGAAATTTATTATTCTGATCTCACTTCACAATTAACCCACAAGTCTTAAAATTTTACACAAAATAATTTCCAATACAACTGTGGTTGTAGGTCCATCAAAATATCAGAGTACGCAACATAAGGCTTCAGGCCTAACAAGAGTAAAATATTTATCCCAACACAGTTACTCAACATTAAAAATAATGTGGCATTCCATAAACATGAGTGCCCTATAATGGCAATATAGAAATTAACACAACACCAATACCAAAAGAGGCCTACAAGATTCTCAACGTCTATGCCTCTGGTTGCTTCCTTTGGCCTCTAGCCAGATTAAAGGTCTCGCCTGAAAAATTATTTATAATGACGTGGTGAGACATAAAGTCTCAGTAACCAAAATCAGTTTACAAAATATGCAAGAAAGGATTGTAAGTCAGAGAAGCAGGTTTAACTGATATAATAATAATAATAATAATATTCTCATAATTTAAAACTTATCATAATATAATCAATAAATAAAACCATCCCTACTCATCCATCATGCTCCTCCTTATCTCCTCTAGACTTGTACAACCTATCAGTGCTAGAATACCCGGCCAAAGGTTAGCTAATCACATTAAGAATATTGCCCCCTCCCATGCTACCATTAATATACCGTAACAGGGAGGTGTCCGCCCAAAACACTCAACTCCAAATTTGGGCTAGGATTGAGAGAGCCGATGGGCACACAATTCACCATATCTCTTCCATACAACCCAACATATCCCGTAATATAAAAATAATAAATTAATACAGATTTCGAAAACAATTACGAGATTGTCAATTCTTATACAACATTCCATCCCAAACAACATATTTATCACAACAGTAACAATTTAATAATAATTTCCACTTATATATGTAAATTGGAAAATGCACTGCCTCACTGAAATAAGTTCATATTCAAACATAACAAAATATTTCAAAATACAAACAAGTAGTATAGATAAAAGTAAGGTTCATAAAATATCTTACAGACCAAAGCAAGCATATAAAATAAATTAACCACGATTACCTCAACTCCAAGCTTAACCTTAGTTTGAATAGTTTAACCCGAATAATCACCGATCACAAGAAAATTCTACATTACCAATGTAAATACCAATTAAATACAAATAACAATAAAATAATTAATCTACATAATTTAACTCCTACAACCCAATTTCCCCTATAACTATTATCCTCAATTATTTCAATTTCTTTAAAAATTCTTAATCAAAGATCATTCCTCATAAACCCAAAGCACTCATTAAAATTCTTAAATAGCCTTTAACATACCTATAATTACAAAATCCTCAATATTAACTTTCTAAATAATTAAATCTCATTTTTTTTCATAATTTATATGGGTATAATCCAATTATAAAATAACTCCTCAAGTCTCTACATAATTAAAATCATATCAAATTCTAATTCAAATATTAAGTCATAATTCATATTTTTCACAAAACTCAGATCCAACAAAAATAAACCGATTAAAACCTACATAATACCCTCAATAATCCAAATAAATTATTTAAACAAATTTTGATCGGTAAAAATGCCCTATGGAAATTAAATTATATCCTATTTATAAATAAAATTAATTATAAAATAACATAACAATAAAATAATAAATCTAAATCGATTAAAACTAACTATTAATTATTATCTACATTTCTACAGTTATATATTGACAAAACTCAAAACTTGCCTAAAATCATATCCCCTAACTAGCATAAAGTTACTATCACAGGGAAGAGAAAATTATTTAGAATATTTTTCATAAAAGAAACTTTGTGATTAGAAGAGAGTTTACATACCTTATTGATTCTCAAATAACCAAAAATACTTCTATCAGGACATCACTCTCTCTTCTCTTCATGAAACACTTCACATGCGTGAAGTGCTTCAGGGGAGGGGGTATTTTTATAATACCCCTCTCCTTCCTCTTCATGCTTTGGCACCTGGCGCCAAAGTGAATAATTTTATTTTTATTATTAAAGGGGGTCACCCCTTTTTGTTGTTGGTAGGTGCTGAATTCGGCGCCTACCAACTTTATATATATAAATTATTTTATAATATAATATTATTTTATTAATTAAATTTTAATTTATATTGTTTTTATAAAAAAAATTTCTATTAAATTTATACTTATCTCTAAAGTATAATTACATCCTAAAATAAAAATAATGATGTTACATTCAGGGCCAAAAACAACACCAGATTCAGGATTAACAACTCAAGTTTCTTAATTAACGACTTGACGTCCTTCATCAACATCTTCGTAAGAACAACATGGGAAACTCTTAATGTTCAGGGCAAAAAACAACACCAGACTCAAGATTAACAACATGATCTTCTTAATTAATGACTTTATTTAGTTGATTAACATCTTTGAAGGAACAACATGGAAATTCCTAATTTTACGGGCCAAAAAACAACACCTCCTCTATTATTAACAACACCACATTCTTATTTAACGACTTTATTTCCTTGTTTAACATGTTCGTAGGAAAAAAAATGCGAAAGTGACAAGTTTGATGCACGATAACAACACGTCTCTATTTATTAATAATACAATATTCAAAATTAACATCATGACAGCCTAGCTTTCACATATTCCAATCATACACACAATCAAAGACATGCCTAGGTAAATGTGTCAAAATAAGCAGTTGTAGAGCTAATAACAACACCATACTCTATATTAACAACAAAATATTCAACAATAACAACATAATTACATTCACCAATCACCTGAAAACCAAAAAAAGTGTGACCTGATGTTGTATGGTCACAATCCGCATAATCACATATTTAATGATAAGGGAACATTAACACTATAATAGTACATGATGTTTCTTTATCAATAACATTGGATTACATCAGACATTGTGAATACATTAACTACAAAATAGATTAGGCATATGATAGCAACCCATCTTCCAAAAAGTTATCAGTGGGTTGACAGTAACTTTACAACAACATACAGTTCAACTCCGCCGACATGAACATTAGGAATTTCTCATTTTGTTCCTACGAAGATGTTAATGAAGGACGTCAAATCGTTAATTAAGAAGATTGAGTTGTTTATCATGAGTATGGAGTTGTTTTTGACCCTGAGCATTAGGAATTTCTCATTTTGTTCCTATATCTGCGTTTCTCAGCACACCGCCGACCTTCACCGACCTCATTCCAAGACACCGCAGCACGCCGCCTACCTTCGTCAACAGACCCTCGCTCCCATCAACAGAATGTCGCCCCCTAGGTTTCTTGTTTGTCAGTTGCAAACCTTCGCCAACCTCCTTCAAATATACCGCAACACGCCGCCGACCACTTGCCTCTGGTTGTCGTCGCTTTTCCTCTGGTTTCGTCACTTTTTGGCGCGAAATCACTCTCTCTACTCCAACTTGCATGCACTCTCTGTTAATAGTAGACTGTCACTAAAACGAGGACATTTTGATCATTGTACTAACATTTCATAACCCAGATTCCTACAGGCCTACTGACATGAGATTTCATAATTTCACCCCACTTTTTTGTCATTTCTTATTTTTGACTGTATTTTTCTGAAAATTTCCCTTATTTCAATGTGTTTCCTGAAAAAAAAAAGTAACTTCATTTCAATTTTTTGTCGGCAAAATGTATGTTACAAATTGTTTAGATAATAATAATTAAATGTCTATACACTAATTTATCAAAAAAATACTTATACACTGCTAGGAAAAGAAATATAATTGTTCATACATTAAAATATGATTTGTTAATTGAAGAAATTATATTTTTAGAAAAATTGAACAAAAACTAAATTCAAGATCATATAATAATTTCTGCCCAACTACCAGTCCACCTCCCGCATGAATGAATTCCTCCATTGTTCGACTCTAGTGATGACCGCAATCTCCTCCATGCGTCCTAACTAGAAATTGATCTTATTTTTGTTATATTCGCTCGTCCCCGGTTCCTTTTTCTGCTGTTGTCTTCAGTTCAAATTAGATTTAGGGTTTTCCACTGTATTCCTGATGGAGTGATTTCCGCTTCATAGTTTCATATCTATACGAGCCAGTATCCTTTTCAGTTTTTGGTCAAAAAGCGAGCTTACCCGATGATGATTTCGCAGTCTGTACTAACACAAGTCTCAAATTCTAGCACGGTATTATCAGTGGATTCTGATCACAGATTTTACGATTGGCTTCTTGAGTGCCATGGCTTCTGGCATAATGCGGCTTTGATTATAGCCTCATTTGTTTTCGTCTTGTACTTGGCTCTTCAAGCCAAGAAGAGCTTTCTAAAGCTCTCGCATGGCCGCTCTTACGTTATTATATCGTATTACGTATGCCTTTGGCTTGCCAGCGTGCTCAATCTTTTTTGGTGCATTTTTCAGGTTCGTTCTTTAAATTCATTGGTTACGTGGTTTGTTTGCTTTCTGGATTATTATCTAGACATCGTTTCGATTATTTTTTGATTTGCCTGGCCTGGCCAATCGTGATGTACAGGGCTACTGCGCTTGAAGAGATTGTTTTTAGATTTTGTATAGCTGTTGCTTCATGAGAACCAGCGATGAACTTGAATTCTCTTTAACTATGCGTATACGCTGCCAATGAACTTAACAAGGCAGTCCTAAACTCGGTTACATGGAATTGATGTCAAATGATCTGCAAGAATTAAAAGCAGGCTTCTTGCCTTTTAACCTAAAAAAGCATCTAAAAGAAGCAAGTCTGGCTGTAAATGAAATCTTCGTGTTTTTCTCCCCCTAAAACGAGCAAGTCACAAGTTCATAACTGTATAAAACGCTGGGGAATAAAAATTGAGACTCTATCATTTCTTTCATGCTCTGATATATGCTGGTAAATGATGGTGTTATTTTCCCAGATAAGTGGGTTTATATATATATGTATATTCTTTTATCACTTCTTGTTCTAACTTCTTTGTTTAAATTGATCATTACTAGAGCCTGTGTTGCTTTAGTATATACAAGTTATTACCGGAGCACTTTTATTTCATATTGTTTTTGCATTTACTAATATTGGTATTGCCATGACACTTGAGAGTAAATTCGCCTCCATATTTCTTGTTATAGGCATGGGAATGCGCTCCTGGGAAACAGTTGGCATGGAACTTGTTGTCCTTGTTCACTACATCTGCTATGCTATTCCTGGAAGTAAGCTTGCTGTCCTTTTTACTTCAGGGAAATAATGCAAGTGGCTTAGAAGCATTGACACGGACTTTTGGTATCTCGGGTGTTATTGTTGGTTTAGATATAGTGTTAAAGGTAATTAATTGATTTTCATCTGAAGCCCACTTGTTCTACTTGTCATTTTATATCCTCACGCCACCTGCACCAGGGGGGAAAATTCAATCCCCGCTCCTCAGCTTAGATCCTGTGTTTATGTGCTATCTTTTTGCTATTTCCTGTGGCTTTTGGTTTATAGAGGTAAGTCTTCTCCTTTGAGGTATTAAGCTGAATTGTTTTTACTTTTTGTCAATCGTCATTCTCAGAAAAGTACTTTCTATGTAAGTGCTTCTTACGAATCACAACAGAGATTAAGAATTCCCCCGAGTTCTTGTTCATTTATTCCTTTTTCATTTTCAGAATTAAGTCTCTGAAAAAGATTGAGGAGTTCTACTTCTTTTTAATTTTCACATTTCTGGCCAGCATATTTAATTTTCCTATTGGAATTACGAAATTAATGGTATTGAATTGTGTTAAAGACAAACAATTGCTCCTGTTTCCTTTTCATCCTTTTCAGGCTATTTACCTATTTGGACTTGGGATTCCTTTATTCATCGACAGTCATGGTCCTCCACCCCATCCGGTGAAATGGAACTTGTGGGTTGTCCACAGAGTGTTGCTCACTACTGTATATGCCTTCATATTATTCATGTATCATTCCAGGTGGAGAGAAAGGTTACCAGGTAAGTTACCTGTGTGGATTGGTACATCATTCATGCGCTTAGCATCACGACTGCTTAATTTGCTTTCCTTTTCTGCAGCGAGACCTGCATTTTACAAGTATGTGACCGTCATGTTCATCTTGAATGCAATTTCACTGTTTGCTTGTGGCCTGACTGGAACTGGTGCTGATTTTGGCTTCTGGTTAGAGTCTTAAATCTTTGAGCAGAAAAACAATTCTTGAGAGCTTTTCTCTCTCTGGCATACTCTGCTGAAGCTTTATGTTTATTTCTTGTTCATAGGTTGTACGAGGTCACTATTGTCTGTTACCACGCTTTATATCTTCCTCTTCTTTATATAACGTTCCTGGCAGACTTTTTCCAGGTTCTGTCCTTTACTTGGTGACCTTCAGTTCTCAACTTTCAAGCCTATACTTTTTTTTTAAGCGAGGACAACCTATGTTACGTTTGTCTGACTGGTTGGTTGTTCTTTGGCCATTGTGATAGGAGGATGATTTGCATTTGGAGAATTCATATTACTCTGAGATGAAAGATGCCGGTTTCTTTAGTTCAGATTGGGAATGATGTGTTATCAACTATTTTGAATCAATACCGCATCAACGTTGATAGCAAGACATCATGTACATAAGTTAATAGGCACTGAGATTTTAAGATTTCAACTGTTCGTCTGCATTTCAGCTGTGGTGGGTTGTCATGTATCAACTGCTCTTCTGAGACCACGGCCTCAAACGAAAATGACGGACGCGTCATGTTGGTTTAAAAATGTGTCAGGAATGTTTCATTAAAATTTGTAGAGGGCCTTCTTGTATTTAAAATCAATGGGTAGGGTCTTATAAATAAGATTAGAGCGGGTAATAACCTGCATGTAGTTGGCATTTTTCTTCCAATGATTTGAGGTTTGCCATAGCTCTCGACTTTTGTGTTTTCCTTGAATTGTTGGTAAATAAGGATGGCATATCATTTTTATCGCCAACCGCCTTATTACTGTTATTCGATTTGTTAAACCTGTCCGGTGACTCTAGCTGATTCACTTTTTCCAGTTCAAAAGACTATAGAAAAAGCACAACTGCTTCGACATAACACGCAGTAAATAGAAAGAACGTGGCATGGAGAAGGTTTGCCTGTCTCACCACATTCGTCATGCCCATGATTCATGTGTCCGATTTCTTTCTTCCTTTTTTTTTTTTTTGTATTACATTGGCAAGAGATTAGATTACATTCGCTGATCCGAGTGACATTCCGCCACACTCAGTTTTAAACAAGTCTACACATGTAATAGGTGGTGATGAAATCACTGCAAAATCATGATTCATCTTTTGAGCAATGCTTCCCAGTATGTATGAACAATCTGTAAATTCTCATGTGAAAGGATAAGGGATCTTACTTCCTGTATCTCATTTTTCATAAGGTGACCCTGTCCACAATCAAGTAGCACTAAATGAATAGCATCCAAAGAATTAGTATGGACCTTAACCTTCTTAAAACCCAATTGCCTACAGAGTATAAAGCCCCTATAGATAGTATGGATTTTCGCAGCAGTTGAGGAAGTATACCCTAACTTCTGTTGAAATCCACATATCCAGTTGCCCCAGTGATCTCTAATCACTCCTCCACAAGTTGCCTGTCCATTGTTCCTCGAGATCCATCCACGACCATCCGTACATAACCTGGTTCCGGGGGACGCCATCTCACTTCTGCTTGGTCTGGTATTTGCATAATTTGATGCTGGAAATGGCTATACTCTACTCCTTCCATTAGGTGGAATATACACTTTTGGGTAATCACTTTGGGTTGATCTCCTATGTCTTCAAGTACTTTCGTACACCTGTTCTTTCAGAGAAGCCAGCATACAACACCAAATGTTCTATGCCAAGGCTATCTAGCAAATAGCCAACTAGGTGGATTATTTTTTGAGTTCCATTTCAGCCAATCCTGCAAAGGGCTAGAGAAAAATACAGAATAATATAATGAGTTAGTTAAACTGAATCACACTCTCTTGGCAGTCTCACAGTATATAGAGAATGGTTTCCTCACTATCACACTCAAAAGGACAAGTATTTTGCACACTCGGATTATATTTTGCTTTGAATGTAATAGTGGGAAGCCTCTCATTGAACACTTGCTACATAAAGAATTTTGCTCTTTTAGGAATCTCCCAACGCCATAGATGCTGCGGGTTTAAGTTGGTGGTATATCTGATTTCTTATACTCACTCTATGCAAATCCATGATTCATGGTCTTTGTGAACTTGCAGCTAAGGTTTCCATTCCCATCAAATTCGAATGACTAGCATATCACATTAACTAGACACTTTTCGTTGGGAAAACAAAAGGAAAAAAAAGGCTAATTGAATCTTAGAATTCATTAGAACTAGAACTGGTCTCTGGATTTAAAAACGTTACATTAACACTAGCAAATTATTTGGTTATAAAGTCACCACATTGACAAGATTTAAACCTATATTCATATAGAATATAAGCCAGATATTTACAAATCGAGCCAATCTTTATTAGTAACTAAAAGCACTTTTTATCTGGTTAATAAAGCCAACATGACTCAACAAAAATCTAAGGAATCCCTTTCCTTAAGCACAAAAGCAGTTTCATGATCTACACAAGGCTTGTTCATTATTAATTTGTTCTCTAAGAAACAAAAGCAATGCCAAAATTCACAACTAGCATACTCTGACGGACTTCATATTATCCCACATTATGAACAGGGCTCAGTCTAAGGACTTTGTTTTTCTATTATCGCCTCAATAAGATCTGCAGCTTCCTGAACTGTTGTGATGTTCTGTGCACTATCCTCTTCTACGCTAATACCAAATTCCTCCTCCAGTCCCATCACGATCTCAACCTATCGAACAACAGATGTAAGTTTAGCTGATGTCATTTTATTCCATTACAGTCATCGATCCATCACTAAATAATAGCATTTAAATATTCAAATAGTATAGCTGGATAATGAATACCGTGTCAAGGGAATCAGCTCCAAGAGCAGCAAATTTTGACTCGCCAGTGACATTCGAATCATCTGGCAAAGCTAGCTGGTTTTTCACTATCTTGCAAACCTTTTCTACTGTCTCTGGTTTAGCCTGCTCAAGTAAACATAAGCATTATAAACAAGCGCACATGCAGGCACATGCACACCATTACGTGCGTAAGAATGAGGGAAGGGGGTCAGAGTGTATAGTCACCCAGAAATCAAAGTTGACTGATGCTACTTGATAAAATCAATCATCTCTATGTATGGATAGACGAAATGTTTGTTTCAGATTACAATGTCAACAAACTCTAGTCATGTGTATTCTCTCAAGAAATTTTACACAAAGCGGGATAAGAATGCAGAAAATAATTTGCATATTCTGACTCAAAGGTTATAGCCATTATAGGATAGTGATCTGCATAAATCTAATAGCAGTACATATAAATTCTACTGTTCTAGACATGTAATTTCTTATTTGGGACCATATAGGCCACTATGGCCAGGAAGCAATTAAGACATGAGTCGGGATTGACTAAGAGCCCTACTAACTATAGTTTTAAGAAGCATACATCAAGCGATTCAGTGTCCAAGTAAAGTTGAAGTTACAATCTTTAGAACTAGAAGAAAGTTAAAGATATACATACAGCACAGATGACTCTAAGGCGAGTTGAGTGTGGCTGCCAACTAAAGGAAACGTTGCTTCTCCCGGAAACTGAATCAAATACCTATTCAACATATGCATTCATAAGAACCTCATCATAGAATAATCAACAGAACGAAAACAAGAAAACACAGTTATAAGACACTATAGATACTTCTATTAATGAGCCCAGTGTTGTTAAGAAGTAGATATGTTTATACAAACAAGAGACATGACAAAATATGAAAAAATATACTACCTCTGGTCCTTAATATAAGGTCCATTGGTTCAAATTGGCAGCACAAAGAATGGCACCACTATGTGAAGAGTGTCAGACATGCATGGAATGGAAATATCTGTTTTCTAGTGTTGCTCGAATGTGTCTTACTCTCATGAGCAGTCTAGAAAAATTGGAAAGTTTGGGCTTTCATTAGTCATCATTCACGAAATTCATAGGAGACAACATGAAGCAGAAGGAACTAATTATTATATAAATTTGTGATTTATCGTTCTCTGAATGTGAAGATGAGAAGTTTGCTGCATGATTAACATATCTACGGAATGCTTTGCCCAGCTATGAGCTATGCAATGAACTTGGTATGAGAGAATACAGAATTGAGAATTCCTTTCCTTCGTTCACTACATTCCCAATTTCAACTATAACAAGCACGCTCTAAATGTGATAGATGAAACATCAACGTAACAGCAATAACCTATATAACAAAATGTTGTCTCCATTGCGACGAACAAAAATTTTACACAACTCATCCAGAATTCACAGAATAACATATGCCTAGGTATGAAGAACAAAGATATAGAGACAAATAAGGCAGTGTTTGAGGGAGGGTAGGGGAGGGGAGGTTGTTTGTTTGGGCCTCCCCTTCCCTCCAAAATAGGGAAGTTTTGGAGGGAAGGTTATAATTGTGTTACACATGGACTGAAATAACTTCACCCTTGTTTTTTATATTTCACACCCGTCCTTCCCTATCGACTCTCCTACTCTCGCATCACTCCAGATCTACAATGAAATTGATTTTTATATAATATGAAAATCAAATTTTGGTTCCTTTGTTAAAATTAATCAAACAAGCATGTTAAAGAATAATGCCTCGTTTAGTAGGAAGGAACTCATGGGAGAGAAGTGAAAGTGGAAGTGAGTTCCACCATATTGTCTGTTTAGTACTATGAAAATCACAAAAAATGATGGAAGTGAATTCCATCACTCACCTCATGAAAGTAAGTTCTAACTCCACTTCCTTGGGCTTATTTACCCTACTACCCTCCCACCCTTTCTTCTTCCCTTCACTGGCAACTATGATCTTCCACCACAAGGGTGATGGCGGCAGCGATAGTGACGGTGACGGCGGCGGTCCTCCGTCTTTTTGTTGGTGCAGTCCTTAATGGTGACTATGGTATTTAAGTGGAAGATGCTTTTTATTGTTGGAGGGTATTTTAGTATTTTTATATTATAAATATATATTTTAATTAAAAATTATATCTCCCTCGACCGTCATACTAAATACACTTTTAAACCCCCATTCCATCTCCATTATCATTTTTAATTCTATTTCTATTTCAACTTCCAATCCTCTGAAAAATCTTCCATCATAACAGATAGGTAGAAGTGTTTGTGAGAGAGAGAATTGAAATAAGAAAAGGGCATATTTATTAGTTTATAATTAACTCATCCCCTCCTTCCTCCTATATCAAGAACTTTTAAAATTAGATTCCCCTTACCTTCTATGCCCACTGATTCACTGATGGTCATTAAAACCTTCCCCACCCCTCCGTTCAACCAAACACTGTAAAAAAATAGGCGAGGGAACCAGCTAAAAGTACCATAAACCGATGAGGTGTGGAAGAAAAAAAAATGCACAGTACGACAGGATCGAAATGGAAAATAAAACGAACCAGACTCTGATTCGATTGAGGAAAGCGAGGGCGCACGGAGATTGATGTTCCACTAAGTGAATTTGCCGCCATCGTGCTGCTCCGGAGGCGCTAGAGTCGCAGGAGTGAGGAGAACAGAAAGTGACGGACAACGCGTAGCGTAGCGCGTAAAATCGGGACGACGTGTACCTGAGTGACTGTGATGGTAACTGGCCGAAAATGAAGTCGTAGTGGGCTTTTCTTCTTTTTCATAGTGATCGAAATAGGCTTTGATTGAACAGCCCTCCTAGAAATTATGAAAGGGGACTTCTCACCAAAAATATTTAATACAGGTGAATTTTTCGCTCTAAAATTTTGGTCCCATTACTTTTTGAAAAATAACCCAACTTTACAAAGATGCCCCTTCGTTATAAAATCATACCATTCTAAAAAAAAAATTAAGTATTTTTATTTTAATAACTACAAAATATACAATAAAAATGATCTCATAACGGTTGCGTTTGAAAAAATTGCAATTATCACTCAAAACAGAGAATTAAAAATTTTATTTATATACAGTCTAAAAATTGATATTATCTAGTTTTCAGTTTATATCCTCCCTCATTTAATCATATGCATTAAAACTATTTTGAATTAAAACTTCTTTAATATATACAATCAATTATAGAGATGCCTTAAAAAAATTTATACATTCAAAAGACAGAGTTGATTAAGCTTTTATATTAGTTATCAAAGTAAACTCTGTATCCAACTTATGTGTCTAACAAGTATTTAACCCCTTGCTTACCCAATGCTTGACCTTGATATAATGGAGGAAATTAAGTACATTTTTTTTTTCAAATTATACTATTCTAACTCGATAATTTATATTGCTATGATTAGTACTGGGAAAACGGGCCAGCCCGGGCCCGTCGGGCTGGCCCGTTGGGATAACGGGCTAAACGGGCCCAAGCTCGTTTAGCCCGTTTATAAACGGGCTGGCGAAATGCCAGCCCGAGCCCGTTTAGACGGGCTAACGGGCCGGCCCGTTAGCCCGTCGTTTTTATTTTTTTTTTGTTTTTTTTTTTAAATTTTACTCCCTTTTAAAAAAAATTTTTACTCCCTTTCTCTTTTATCCATTTATGTCACACTTATTTTCTTTTATATATTCATGCTACAAAACCAAATTTGTTCTTACTTTCTTTTTTTTTGTCTACTTACATCACAAAAACATGTGAATACATTTTTTTAAAATTTAATAATAGTAAAATAAATAGACATAATATGAAAAAAGTGTCAAATAAAAAAAAAGGAAGTCTTTAAACACAACATCACTAAGAATTGAAAACATTGAGATCTAACTTATTTGAAAAATATATAAAAATTTTTTTTATTTTTTTAAATAGTTAAACGGGCCGGCCCGTTTACCCAACGGGCAGGCCCGTTTAACTTTCGGGCTAAACGGGCCGAGCCCGTTTAGCCCGAATAAATAAACGGGCTCGGACTTTCAAGCCCGAGCCCGTTTATTTGGCCGGGCTAACGGGCTCGGCCCGTTAGCCCGGCCCAAATTCCCAGTTCTAGCTATGATGGTGTTGCAACTGATAATGTGTTTACTAATTACAAATAAATCCAGTTTTGAAATAACCACCTAGAGAAATTGAATAAGCAAAATTATCGAAACAGCAATGGCCAGTTCTTAGCTCCAGTGCTATTTATTTCCAGCAAAATGACGCATCGGTATCAGCAATTAATATGAGTGATTTACGTTTTTGTTAGCGTTTGTTTGACAAACAATAAAATTAAGGATGTTTGAATGAACGGTGAATTATTTTATAAGTGATTTTTATGTAAGTTAAGATAAAATTTTTTTCATATATTTACCTTGTATACTATAAATCATGATTGAAAAACACTTTTAAAAATTTTAATCGTTATTTCCAACACTAATATTATATGCGTTTCACAGTCCCTGTGATTTGTTTATTGCACGCAAATAATATTTCCTTTTTTTTTAAAAAAAAGAATCAAGACATAATGATTGTTAGCATATAAGGCAAAACTGATATTATATATACAGCTATAGCTCGAGACAAATCTTATAGCTCCGAGCTTAATGATATTTCTTTCTTTCCTTTTTTTTCTTTTTTGAGCAAAATCATTTTCCAGTTTTAGGGCGATGAATATGTTCCAATTCTGGGGTGTTTTTAAAATTTACCATAAAACGGCAATTAGAGAGTGACTCTCAACTAAGGCTGGTCCGTTAATAAAGAGATTGGTTAGTAATCATAAGACCGTGAGTTTAAGTCGTGTGAAAAAATTGTCCGCGAATGATTTGTAAGTATTCTTACAACAGATTTCCATTTTCTCAATAAATTAGACAAAATCATATATTTGCAAATAATTATCTATTTTCTGCATCTTTCATGTCGTAGTCCTTGCCATGATGCAAATATAGCAGAATATATGTTTTGATTAGTGGTTGAGAAATAGCTTTTTTTCTAATTTGATTTTTGTAGAAGTTAGATTGAAAAAAAGTCAGATTGTAGATGTGATTTGTATTTGGATTGATAGTGGGAGAAGTTACTTTTTTTAACATTGAACCTGTTTGGATTAACGTTTGAAAAGTCTGTAGATGAAAAATGACTTAAAATGGTATGGATCTTATTGAATACTATATATATATTATTTGTATATTTTGTGATAATTGAAGAAAAAAATGTAAAGAAAATTTGATAAAATAAAAAAAAATAATAATTATCATTGAGAAAAAGAAAAATACACTAAAATACTTAATTAAAAATGAATAAATTTATATTTAAAATACTTAAATTTTTTTTTTGAATTTGGAATAAACTTTGCTTCCCATTCATTGTCGGTCCATTTTTCTTGAGGGGATGAGAAAGAGCATATAATACAATAGAGAAAGAAGCAGGAGGGTTTCGGGAGGGGAAAAAAAAGAAGCAAGTGGGTCCTATGAGAGAGTATAAGGGAAAGATCTGATTTGCATTCAAGAAGTTCTTTCAGCTGGCTTCTCCAAGAAGCAGCTTTTTTCAGTAAAGCTTTGTGCAACTAAACGCTTTGCCAAACGCATATTTATATGCCAACAGGGCTTTTAATATCCAACTAGACTTTTTTCTTTTTGCACCGTGTTCCTAAACAGACCCTAAATCAGTCTAGGCCAAAATTTGGTCGAATAGGCCTAAGTTTGTATTAAAGGCATAAAAGAATTGCGATGATCCATCTGATTTACTCTTTACGTTCCTCAATAGTTAATGTATGATACATTTACCTTGTTTAATTAAATTATGGAAATTAGTTAAGTTAGCTAATATGAAATGTATTTTTTAAAATACCCTAATCTTATTCCTTAAATCCCTCATTCCCTTTCTTTATTAATTATTATTAAAGAAGTATCAATATAGGTAAATCAATGAAAAAAAATTTATCAAAGGAAAAATTAATAAAATATTTACAAATATAAAATATATATCTTATATTTAAGACCATGATCAACTCCTAAATATGTCATATAGCAAGTACTGCAAGAAGTATTTTCCTTTTATTATTAATAATGGTTATATGCAACTTGCCTCGTTGCTTTTTTTTTTATGCAACTTTATAACACCCACGCATATGTGCGCGCGCACATACTATAGTTATTGCTAAAGTGGTTTAGTGTTTTTTTTATGGAAGGAAATCTTCATTTGATTATAAGAAATCAATTGCAGACTAAAAAAACAAGACTATAAACTAAAGACATAGCAGATGCTACACGTAGACTCTAAAGCCACTAAATAAACCAAAAATAAAGCAGACCCCACACACGGACTATGATGCCCCATTTGGTAGTAAGGAATTGAGTTTGAAGAAGTGGAGGTGGAAGTTGAATTGAGAAATGAGCCATTTGGTATACTACATTTTACTTTTTCATGGAATCCGATTCCAACAAAAAAGTTGGAACTCCCTTCCACCCTTCTACTCAAAGAACTCACTTCCACCTCATTTCCTTTGTCAACATGACTATTATTTCCGTAGTCATTTCCTCCACCTGTCTATCACCCTCACCTACTTTGTTGTTGCTGATGCCGATACTTGTTGCCTTTGTTGTCTTTGGCACATTGCTGGCCGCGGTCTTCCCTTGCCTCTGTCACCACCAACAACCCATGCCGCCAATGCTCCTATTGCGAGGTCTCTAAAGAGGACGCCATGGTGGTTCGATGATGGGTTGAAATTTTTGGATCCAACTTTCCTCCTATACCTCTTTATATCTGATGCCCTCATTAGCTTAAAACGACGCCGTTTTGTATGTGAAATAAAATATCAGCCTTCTATATTTTTTTGATCTAAACTGTTGGTTTAAAGGGAGGTTTCCGAAACCTATAGACCAAATCCTCCGCTCTAACCTCTTAAGTATCGGATTAGCCCCTCCGATCATGGATGAAGAAGTTTCCCTTGTCGTCATGCTCATTTATCTGTCGCCATCATTCGTTGCTACTTCGTTCATGGCCGAAGTGGGTATCCGCCAAAGTGGAGAAGAATTCTTGGGCGAAGTAGGTATCTGGCACTCTAACCTCTTCGTTCTTTTGCTGCTTTGATGAATTATTCGAACGTAAAGATGGCTAGAATGCCTTAGATTTGAGAATGGGTATCCGCCGAAGTGGAGAAGAATTCTTTAGGCTGAGTAGAACCAATGATTTCACACTAGTAACGATTAAAAGGGGAACTTGGCGACAGATATAAATTTGCAAAGAATCAGAGTTCAATATCCCTCTTCGTATGGCTTCTTCCATTCTAGTAGGTTGTCCCTCGCATTCACTCTCTATTATGGTATTCTGGCTTTCTTCAGCATCCATACAACCTTCATTTTTTTTCATCTCAAATCAAAGTTTTCATCTTACCTGATCAGTGGGTCTGTGCTGTGCCTACAGAAATTATTTTGTCAAACATGATAAAACCTTTGATTTAGAACACAGGTAACTAATCTGATAATCATTAATGCATCATTTTCCTTTTCAACTAGAAGTCTTAAACTCTTATATAGCCTATTATTGCTAAGCTAAATATCATGATGTTTTCTCTCAACAATCATAGAGAAAAATTGATAAATGCACGTGATATAGCTTCTGTTTTGTTTGAGGTGTTAAAAACAATTATAAATGCAGCTGGTCCTCAAGTTTTTTCCCTTTCCTTTCTTTTGTGTATATCTCCTTGACATAAGTGTGTTCCTATGTTTTTCTCTGAGTGTGTCTCCTTTTTCCCAAATTAGGCGCATATTGAAGGAAGTGAACTGCAAAAAAAATATGAGTTCAATATTCTCCCACTTGAACAAGGGGGCATTCAGCTTGTAATTATGCAGCAGCCTGAGGTCTGATGGCATATGGATGATCCGACATTTCCTGTCCTGTTCTATATTTTCCTTCCTTCCTGTATATTTTCCATATTTCACCCCGTTGGGACTGCTTATAAAATAATGGACTGAATGTTTTATAAATCGGTACAGATTAAGGCTGCAATTGTAGCTATTTGAAGTATTCATGGTTTACCCCCACCTCAAGATTTTAAGAAGAATTCAGCCTTTATAGATTTGTTTGATTTTCTTCAGCATTGCTTTGGATTCCAGGTTAGTTTTTCTAGTTAACTTTAGATCATGAGTTTTCTTTCTTGATGTTTAGTTATTATTTTGAAAGGATAACTAATCAAATGTTGTAATCATGCGTTTAAATGCATATAGTATACTAGTGTGTAGGCAAGATCGCTCAAACTAGTTTGCATGCTATTGCTTTTATCTTCCAATGTGTAAGCATACCCTACAAAATGACTGCTCATCTTGCTAAGGGAAAGTTGAATTCTATTATAAGTCTTGCAAATTCATTTGACTAAAGAGCCATTGCTTGAAGAATATAGTGTTGCTACTAAGGTTTACTCCTGAATAGTTAAAGCCTTTATCTTTGGATTCCTTGGCTAATAGAATTATTATATTATAACTTGGGCATATTTTCCTAAGTGATACACAAGATATATCATAGCTTTTTGAAAAATTGTACATATTGTAATTTATTATATTGCCTTGCTCCTTGATGGTTTAACACTTGGAATTTAGGTGTTTTGTAACTGTAGTTAATAGGAGGTCCAGAGTGTTGTTCTGTTCCCATTCATGGTGCTTTATGTTTTTGCAAGACTTATAATAGAATCTCATGGTTCAACACTATATTCTTTAAGCAACTGGAATCTCATGGTGCTTTATGTTCTTGCAAGACTTAAAATAGAATATTCCTTGTGCACTATTTCTTATAGAGCACACTAGAGGCAACACTTTTAAGATTTTTTCCGTAACAGAACAAATTTAACGTGATTCCAAGTTCCAACATTTGCAAAATTGATTGGCATAATTTTTTTTACTCACTAATGTAAGTTATTTTTATTTCAGGGTAAGTTTGATCGTATCAATTCCACTCCTGCACAAGATGAGAATCTAAACTACAACAACCTTTTAGATGCAAGTGAGAAGGTACTGATTTTTCATCTTGAATTATTGTCCTTACTGTTATTTTTGCAACTATTCCTATCAAGATGAGAAATTGGCATGAAAATATTCATGTTTTGGCATTAACTTTGGTTGTTGCTTTATGTTTACTTTATTTCATAACAGATTATACAAATAATGAGCAATCTTTACTAAAAAATTGAGCCAGCTGAAACTACATCAATTGAGAAGACATGAGAAGCTAGAGGAACAAAGTGAAGACTTTATATACAAAATGAGTCTGCTTGACCAAAATAAAGAGCAGACTAAAGGAAGTACAAAATGAGCATGCTTGAGCAAAATAGAGAGCAGCCCAAAGAAAGTCATAAGCTATTCAAAAGAGCTGGACAACATAAGGTGGAATGGAGACTTGGTATAGGAGGATCCAAGTCAATCATTAAATATGTATTTGTAACACAATGCAACTTTGTAGTGTTAGTGAATATATATTAACAGTCTTGAATTTGTCCACTGTTGTAAGATAAGACAATACTATGTAAAGAATAGATTTCAATATAAGAGGCCAAATTGTTTTATTTCATTATCATTATTCTTTATGCTTACCAACATTATATGTTTGGCTAAAATCCAGTGCTTCAAGCAATGTGAAGTCGCAGTCAAGTGGCGCTTGCAAAAAAAATAAAATAATCTCTCAATATATAAAACAAACTAGTTGAGTATGCTATTTAATATCATATGACATACCATCAATAAATTTGTAAGAGTTATTTGACTTGATTGAGAGTTATCCAACATCATGTTATTATGTTCTATTACAGTTGACGTCTCAGATTTTTTAAGTTGATTATGGTGTCCTTAAAACATATTTTGAATGAAATATTAAATATGTAATAAACAATAAGCATCTTTGAAAAAAATAAATGATATCAAAAGTATATATGTGAAGCTTGATGAGGTTTTTTAGAGGCTTTTGTTATTCCTCTTCTTTGACCGGTTTCAAGACAACTCTTTATTCGTGTACTTATCTTTCTACCATATCTCTTTTTGAAGGCAACAACTTTCTCACCACTATTATTGTCATCATGATTCCCCACACCATTGTTATCACTTTTACCATCATCTACTAATTCAGAGTTAGTTCTTCATTGCTACATACTATTTTTATATGAAGCTTAATGACTTTTTTACTTAGTTCCAAGACAGCCTCATGAATAAGCGAGAATGCCTCTGAACTTTTTGATGCATTATTGACTAATTTAACAAGGGGCATAATTGTCTATACCGATTTGATCTATGTTGTTTAGGATCAACTTTAATCTGTTTCCCCTTGATATCGTACATTACACTACATCGTGCTTCTCTTGTCCACCTTTTTACTATATATTTCTAAGGGAGTAATTTAACATCACGTTCATTCAATACCCTCAATGCATACAACATAATACGTTAAAACTGGCTAACACTCAAGAGGGGGTGAATTGAGTGTACGATAAACACTTAAAAACTTTGATATTCTTTTCACTTCTTATAAAATCAGTACGTACTAAATAAATGAATTATAAAAACTATAATAATTTAGTTAAATCACATATGCTGGAAATATAAGAGTTTAAGGAAGAGAAGGTGCAAACTGTGTTTTATCTTGGTTCGGTCCAATCCATGATGACGTACATCCAGTCCCCAGGCTCCTCCTAAGATTTCCAATCCACTATCTTCTTGTTTAATCGGGCATAAGAAAATCATCTACAATCTCACAAGTTTAGTTAGGCACTTGTGAAGCCGTTTACAAATTTCTCATCGAGATACTCCCCCTTACTCTCCGTAAGGATAAAACATTTATGATGAAGGATTACAATCGATCTTATCTCTCAGAAGTGAATAAGATGAGCACTGAAGTATATTACAAATAATCTCACTCTCTATGATAAATTATAAGATCACTGAGAAAACAGAGAGCAAATGAGATGAACATCAGAGTATTGGCATTTTGACAGCGTGGGTGCAAGCTTGTTGTCTTCGACTCTAAATGCTTCTCTATTTATAGTTGATCTAGCTTTGATGACCATTGAAGTATCTGTTAGGAACGATGGTATTCCCGTTCTGATTTTGTCGCTTTAGAAAAATACGACCGTTGGTTGGAGTTTCTGACACAAAATGTTTTTTAGCCATTGAGCTCTAATCTATGTTCAATCACTTATAATCCTCATGTAAACTTGATTAGTGATTATTAGGAATGATTAGAAGCAATATAATCAAGGTTCAGATGAGTTTGCAAGATTACAAAGAAATCTGAGATGATGATTAAGAGAATATGATAAATATTATTCAAGTGCATGAAATATAACTCAAATGAACTTTTGTTAAGATACATTGCACTCTTGGTTTATCAGAGAGTAACTTGCTGAAGTCTAGCGAGTTGCTTGCCATAACTCAAGTGACAATTTACTTACTTGAGTGAGCTTTATTCATAACTTGCAGAACCATCATGAGTGACTTGCACAAAGGCTGAAAGTGGATGTTATCACTCGAGTGAACTCATACTCACTTGAATGAGTTCTTTCTGAAACTTGCTGAGCTATCGCGAGTGACTTGTGAAACACCTGCACGTGAGTTATTTCACTCGAGTGAACGCATACTCACTCGAGTGAGTGTTTTTCATAACTTTCAGAGGACCTGCAAGTGACTTTTTGAAATTTTGCAAGTGAGCTATTTCCACTCAAGTGGACACTTATTCACTCAAGTGAGCTTTTAATATAACTTCCATAAAACCAGTGAGTGGTTTTTGAAAAACTTGTGAGTGAGCTCTTTTCACTCGAGTAGACACTTATTCACTTGAGTGAACTTCTGATATAACTTTTGAGAATCAGCAAGTGACTTTTGAAAAACCTTGCAAGTTACGCTGAATAACTTTGAATTACTTGAGTGGCATAACTCATCACTTGAGTGGTTTGCTTCCAACTCCCATATCACCTTGCGAGTCACCTGTAAATTCTTGTGAGTTAACGACATCACTCGAGTATTCATTTATCAACTTGAGTGATCTTGTACAACCTCAGATGAGTGACTTGTGAGATTTCCTGCAAGTAATCTCTGTCAGAATTTACTTCAAGTGCACTGAGACATCACATTAAATTCTTGTGAGTTAACGCCATCACTCGAGTGTTCATTTATCAACTTGAGTGATCTTGTACAGCCTTAGATGAGTGACTTGTGAGATTTCCTGCAAGTAATCTTTGTCAGAATTTACTTCAAGTGCACTGAGACATCACATTCAATCCATCTGCAAATATATAAATATAGAGGTCTTCGAATATAACTCCAAATTTGGAAAATAATTTATCATTATAAATCTCTTTCCGTCTACATTCTAATGCAAAAAGAATCAATTCTGAACTCATTGTATTATGCAATTTATGATCCAAAGAGTGTAGATAGTGTATGTATTTTTTAGCACCAGATTCCAAAAATCATACCGCTTTGAATATAACTCCAAATTTGACATATTATATATCCATAGAAATATCTTTAAGTCTAGTTTCATATGTCACTAGTTTTAACTCAATTGTACTTGTATTTTGTGAGATATGTCCAAAATACTCAACCTATTTTGGAAAGTGATGATAATTTGAAGGTCAATTTTCAATATTCATATTGCCTTCATATGATCTCCTTTTAGCTATATCTTAGTGTCAAAATGACGCATTGAAAGTCTAGTTTTATATGCCACTAGTTTCATTACAATCAGAGTTGTGGTTTGAGAGATATAACTAAATTACCGAACCTCGTCCATGCTGAACGAAGAACAGAGCTAAACAAAGTAGCTGGAAATTGATAATCACTTGAGTGACTGATGTTCCACTCGAGTGAATCATTAAAAATTCACTTCACTCGAGTGAAAATATGATATATCACTTAAGTGAAGAGGTGTCACTTGAGTGATAACGAAATTTCATTCGAGTGAACATCTAAAAACCTCCAGATTAGGTATTTTAACTCCGAATTAATCTATTTGAACTTCCATTTGATCATCCAGACTTCTAATATCAAATCTAAGAACGTAAAACTTGATATTCCCATTACATTTTGTAAGTTCTTCTTTCTTCAATCTCTTTATTCTTAATTTTTTTCTTGATCATTCTTTATAACCCAACTCAACTAGATAGCTTCTTTATTTTCTTGAATATCTTCAATCTTTTTCTTTTTCTTCCTCTTGATCAATCCAACTCAATAACTTTTTTCTTAATTTTCTTCTTGATCATTCTCCATAGTTCAACTTGATATCTTCTAATCTACATTAAATATAGCACTTAGTCAATATAGGAGATAAATATATTGTACAAACTTTTTTCTCTTAATATTTTGACATCTATATTTGACATCATCAAAACTAATAATATCTAACATAATATGCCATCTCGTTCAAACTTTTTGCAACTACAAGTTATTGTCTCTGTTGAAGGATAAATGTCAAACTATGCTCTTGTTTGCTTCCATCTATGATGATCATGTAATCAAATATGGTGATACTATCCTCCACATCCATAATGATCTTTCTTTCTTTCCTTTCTTTTATACATGTAGCATCACATAGATCACATTGTTGTTAGAACAAGTTAAAAATAAGTCGAGTATATATATCATAAAGCTAACGAAGCATACTTGAACTCTGTAACATCAACCTTGGCAACTTGTCAAGCACCTCAAAATCACTTTTCAATTCGTTATAGAGGTTATCCTCTAAAACTTGTTCAAATTGTTGGATAAATTGATTGATATCCAATTTAGCATGGTGCAACTTTTGACATATGTATTGAAACTTTCACTAATTTATGTGCTTCTCATCCCAAGTGTCATTGAGTTCTTCATATAGCATATTACTCATTTCTCTCTTTTATTTGGTATATGGAACCACTAGTTTTTTGCCATATCTTGTTGTGATAATAATATTTGCCAAGCTTCTTCAAACTTAACTTCATCCTAACAATGATACGTGCAATAGTTGAAATCACTTACCATTAAGCTTAGAAGGTGCTACATTGCATTTTTTGAAATATGTCAAGTGCACAAGGCATGCTTTACCTCCGGCATCACTTCTTGTAATGCATGTGACATAGTGGCATCTTGATCGGTAAACATAGTTAGTGGCCTTGCATTTTTGTGTGCGCATAGAAAAGTCTCAAAGAGCCATTTGAAACTTTCAACAGTCTCATCATATAAAAATGACACTCCAAATATTACCCCTCATTTGTTATGGTTAAAACAAGAGAAGATTGCAAGAGGTCTATGGTCACGATTTATGCAATAAGTTGTATCAAGTGAAATTACTTTACCAAAGCAAGCATAGTCGACCAATATGCGTGCATCAATCCAAAATACATTTGTCACTTTCTCCTCTGAATCCATTTGGTGAGCATGAAAAAAAGATGAATTTTCTGCTAATTGACGCTCAAAATACCCAAATATACATCCAGCTTCTCCGTATTTCATGACTCGTTGCCTTCTTGAATTAAGATAATTCTTCACATCACCTCTTGTATATCCCAAATTGGTTCGACCTCCTGCATATTGGCTTTGTAAATTGAATGCTGATTTTTGACTAATCCCAGCCCTTTCAGCATTTTTTAATTCATATTATTGAGCTGGTGTTAATCCTTGAAATGATGCAAACAGATGAACATCTTAAGGAGGTTGAAGATGATGTTTATGATCAAGGAAAACTTCATTTATTTTGTACTTTACATTTACTTCTTTAAATTTTATTCTTGCTTTGCAATCTGTTCTTGTCTCTTCTCTAGGCTTCCTAGTTTTCATATAACGAATGTTTGGTTTCTTCACCCCTTATTTACGACAAACATATAGATAAGAGGAATATTTTGACTTATCTTTCTTACTCTTGTTAAAGCTCTGTTTACAAACACCAAAACCAATTCTTCTGTCATATGCCCTCCAAAATTCTCATGCTTCTTCTATATTGTTAAATTCAAGATTAAGTCTAGGAGTCAAATTTATATCTATCTGCAAAATTGAAAAATATGTACCTAATAATATAAACATAGAGAAAATATAAAAATTATGATCTTAAAAGCAACACACATATGTACACACACACACACACACACAAATAGCAACATAGAAATATATCAAGAACATAAAATATATGAACAAGAAATTAAAACAGAAATATAGAAATATATATATTAACAACATATGAAAATAAAAATAGAAATATATATATTAACAACATATGAAAATACAAATAGAAATATAGAAATATATTAATAACACATCATACTAACAGAAATCAAAATAAAAATATATCAACAATATATACATATACAAAATTAAGCAAACTAACCGAAACTAATAAAAACAATTATATCTACAACAAGAATATATATAAACACACACACACAAAAGAAAATAGGGAGTCAGCAAAATGAAGTTAATTTTCTCGTTTATCCATGTCTATATATGTATCCATATTCCTAAACAGAAAGGTTTGCGATTCTTTGTCTGTCTACCAAGCAGTAGTGTCCATTAAAATTAATTTAATTGCCTTAGACAGTAGTGAATTCAGTTTTTGCTCTCTAATTAACTTTTGAATATAATGGAAATAATTTTCTCAATACTTTTCACTCTAACTCTCTTACTACAAGGAAAATTTCTATCTACAATAGGAATACACACACAGAAGAAAAATATCCAGTATCATCAAGTTTTAAGAGTATCAAGTTACATTATAAAAAAACATAAATGTAAAATCTATATAAGAAATATCAAGAAATCTATGGGTACTTGATACAAGATTATTTTTTTACTCATCAATCTTTGATATCCCGTACTTTCCCTTGTTGTTCCTCTTCTCTAAAACCTTTTCCCACCTCCTCCTTCGATTTCCTCTAAAAGCTTTTCTCGTACAGCTTCAGACAGAAGAAAGGGATATTGGTGCAAAAAATACGGACATGTTTTGGTTTTGCTGGGAGGAAAAAGAGAAAAGAAATATATATTAAATGGATGGCTAAGATTAATTGATAAATTTGACGGTTTAGATCTTCAAAACGGCTTGGTTTCAATTAGTTGCCCCTTATCACTATCCATACAATTTAACAAACAAATGGTCCAGATTTTATTTCCCACGTAAAAGTGGCGTTGTTTTAAGCAAAGGAGGGCATCGAATTTTAATAAGTATAGGAGGAAAGTCAATCCGAGATTTTTGTCTACTCCCTTTCTGCCATCGACGATGGATTCCTCGAAATCATGACCAAAGGAAATAAAAAGCTTCCTCATCTGCCTTCAAAATTTTGAAAAATATGCTTCTTCAATTGTTAAATTTGTTTTTATGATTATGTCAGTGGACCTAATTCAACTTTGTCTTCTATCGCCAAATTTTTCTTTTTCTTGGTTCTTATCTGTGGTTTGTTTGAGTTTGATACTTCTATTCCATATTTTTTTCTCAAATCGATTTCAACCTCAAGTCTAATTCTAATTAATTAGTTAAAGATGCTTTGATGGCCGCCGGTGAATTTAATCGGTTGGATTTGGGGCAATTGATAGAAGGGTTTCACCATGGGTTTGATTTTTTTTTTAAACTTCATGGGCATTCTTGTTTTTTCTTAATATAAATATATAAATTGGATATAATTAATACATCAATTTCATCAGCATACCAAACGCATTTTAAAAGGCCACTTCTTCCATTTCCACTTCAATTTCTAATTCCAATTCTAGCTCTACTTCCATAAAAAAACTTTTCCATGATACAAATAGTGCATAAAGCCACTAAATACCAATACTTAAAACAAGACATACTAGAGCCATAAAATAAAAGACCGTTGAAGCCATAACCTTTACAGGTTGAAGGTGATGAAGGCAAAGCTTTCATTCCACCATGATCACAAGAAAAAGTAATAGAAGGTGATTGTCCAAAGATGTGCTCTCCCGAGCCCACCCCCTTTGATGCCAATAATGTTGCAAACATAAAAGCAGCTTCAAACACACCTCCTTTATCAAAAGGGTAAGCAACTGGAGTTTGATAGCAAAACCAAGAAAAAAAAATGATCATAGTAGAACTAAGCCAACCTCCAACTCAAACAAAATTAACTCGTAAAAGAAGGCAAACCCATGACCAAAAGAGACTTTCACATGAAGAAAGATAAAATAAAACACAAAGAAAAATCTTAGCAACCAACAGGGGTAACTACTAGAGCTCCCCCCAACCCCAGTAGTACCAAAAAATAGCATTCATGGAGTCTGGGTAGCTGTAAGCCAACCACCGATCATGAGAGAAAAGGCCAAAGCAGGATAAAGTTCCATTGATCTTAGATTCAGTTCGTTCCATAACTTCAGCATTGGGTTCTTTAGAGCCTTGGTCCCATCTGTTTTCAAGATCGACTCTAGCCACCAACTTCAACTCCTCGACCCCCATCAAAGCCTTGGTCCCTTCCATCTCCATGTCGTTGAAATTATTAGCATTAAGAACCTCGCTTAGCCTTAGAATTGCAGCCACAAAACCCATAAATTCCTTATCCCACTCCATAAATCCCTATTCCAGCGCTTTAAAGAACCATCCCTAATGAATTCACTGTTCGATCAGTGTATCAGGCTCAGGAATCCATTAACTTGAACATGGCAGAGATGAAATGGGTAAGAATATGGAAACTCCCAATAGCTCAACGTGTTAAAACTTTCTCTTAGCTCTTGCTGAAAGGTAAACTGCTTACAAACAATGAAAGATACAGAAGGGGAATAACTCATGTTCCGTTATGCTTTCTTTGTCAAGGGGGAAGAGAGCATAAATCATGTTTTCAAGGAATGCCCCTTTGCATCATCGGTTTGGAAAAAATATTACCTGCTAACTTATGTTCATATTTTTTCATTACAGAAATCACAACCTGACTTGCCAATCTCCTAGGAAATCCACTTTTTAATATTTCTTAGAAGGTTGGCTTTTTTGTCACTTGCTGGAAACTTTAGGAGGTCTGAAATCACTGGATTTTTGCTCATGAAAACTATACAATAGATGGAATACTTGCACATATTAGATCTATTGTTAATCATACTCTTAGGAGTTTTTCCCTTGTCAACTCGCTCTTGTAAAGTTGCTATTCTCATGTACATAATCCCTTTTGATTAATATAATTACCCTTTTACTAAAAAAAAAAGAACCAACCCCAATACCCTATTTCGTCCTCCTCAAACTCCTTCCTTCCCTCACCCAACGAAACCTCACACTCGATCAAGCAAAAGCCCTCAGCTGCCATCACAAACTCTCTTACCATGGAGAAACCCCGAACGAAGACGCCACTTAGACAAACCTTAGGAGAGAGAACCTTAGACCCATCCGGGCGTAAGAGGCACTACTGTTGGGCTTCCCCTTTCCCTGCTAAAGTCATTTAGTCTTGTATATTCAAATATTTCTATTTTTCATTTATGTCAGGCATGGAAGTATGTATAAGATGCTTCTGCTAAAAATTCTCACCTTACCGTAAGATAGGTAGGAGAGGAATGTCCCTTCTCATTTTCCTCTCAATCATACAGTTTGTTTGTGATAGCTTATTTTTAGTTTATAAGTGTTTTTCATGTAAATCAAAATAAAACTCTTCTCACATACTTACCTCGTATATCATAAATTACGATAGAAAAGTTACTTTTGAAGGCTCTCATCGCTATCCCAAACGAACTAAGATCTACTACCGGGTTAACTTTCAATAGTTGAGATTTAATATATTATAACAATATTATAATATTAAATGACAAAAAATATGCACATTAAGGTCTGTTTGGGAATGCAGTGAGGGGGGATACCGCGCGTTCGGTAGGAAAAACCACGGTGGGCCAATTTCAGCATGTTTGGGTTCACATTGGCGTTGACTGTGCTTCTGACTCCAACGCCACATCTGGCTAAAGCTACTAACTTTAGCTTCTTACTACTGCTGCTTCATTTATTGCAGGTCATTCTGACCATTGGGAGCAATTATTGCTCTGTTTTGCTGGTTCAGTTTTTGTTTAGAGAAAGAAGAAGAAGCTTTGGTCAAATTAGGATTTGACCAGGGACTTACTTGAAAAATTCAAAAGTTCTCGATTAGGGATTAAAGTATAAATTTTTGAAATATTTTTGAGGTAGAACTGTAATTTCCAAAACATCTGGGTCCTTTTCTATGATTTCTCTTCTCCCTTTTCTCCATTCATTTATAATTTTCATAAATTATAGGGATATTTTCTATAATTTCTCCAGTCCTCAAAATATTAATTCTAACCCTCCAAAATCTCAAATTTCTTATTAAGCACCTACAATGCAAGATTAAGCACAAGGTAGCATTAAAAGTTCAAGAGATCATTTATATGAATAATTAACAAATTTTAATAATAATTGATCTTTTTGTATTTTATCAAATTTTAATTTTTCACTTCAATTATCAAAATATATATGAACAATATATATATAGTATTCAATAAGGTTCATGTCTTCTTCAGTCATTTTCTATCTAAACGGGTTTCTCAAACGCTAATCCAAACAAATTCAAGATTAAAAAAAAACCACTCCTGCCACCGCCAATCCAAATACAAATCACATTTACAATTTGACTTTTACAAAAGTTAGATTGAAAAAAAGTTTACTTCTCCATCGCTAATCCAAAAAGATACCAACATAGTAAAATATATATGTATATACTGATTTGTAGATTTTATTAATTATTTAACTCCTAAATGAAGTTTTACCTTGGAATATTTGACCCTATTTTGTTCTGTTAAGGAAGTATATATAAACTTTTTTTAACGTGAAGAAGAGGAAAAAAATTCCCATCGTTTTAGGAAATTCAAGTCTCTAGCCTCTTTTTGAAACTATTGTTTCCAGAGGCCAGAGCATGAAGTTTTTTCTCCTTTTTTTTTTTAGAGTGGAGTTTTCGATGTACGTGATCATGATATGATTGACCAAACATGACAGAGTTGAAGCGGATTACGGAATTTGTTAATCTCCCCTGCATGCGTTCTGCGAGCAGAGAAGCAGAAAGGGGGCACCTTTACCTTTCAATGCTCAAAAGTTTTTTTTCTTTCTTTTGTAGAGAATCCAACTCGCTGTAAAGTTAGTAACAGACAGCATAATCCGGCAAAAAAGGTAACAGACAGTATAAAGAAGAGTTGCCATTTTGCATAATAAAATGCAGAGACGAGGCACAAATATACAGAACAAAGGCATATGAGGCAAATCCAGCGCACGATGGTGCATTTATAGCATAAACGGTGATAAGATGTCAGAGATAGAAATGAAATAAATAAGTGCATGTCCAGAAGGGGGGGGGGAATAGGTGCAAGTTTTGGAATCCCCTTGATGACCTTGGATGGCTTTCCAATTGGTGCGGGGCTGCCACGTCACAGACCAACATGATGACAGTATTTTACCCAGCAAGGCAGCAAATCTCACACAGAATTAAAGAAATAGATTATAGGAGGATGCGTGCGTGTGGGTGGGTTTATTAAAGTTAAATTTGGTAGGTGGAGCTATGAAAGGTTAAAATAAAGGTTAGAGATGAAGGTAGAGTAGTTAAATTAAAGTTAACTTTTTGTTGATGAAAGGTTAGGAATCAATGAAGTTGCAATGAGAAGTCAAAATCAACGGAAGATTGCCGCGATCGTCACTGCATCCAGGGCGAGTAGAATCATGCCCCGCTTTCAATCATCGCCCAAATCAGGATTCCATCCATTCTGTCATTTTTATCTTTAAATAATTTCATATTTATTTTATTTATAAATTCAAATTAACTAACTCTCATACTTATTAAATATGTACTTAATTTCTAATTTTACTTTTATTTATGAATAAATTTTTTTATTTATGGTAATTAATAAAAAAAAAGTAAAATACACATTTATTATTTTAAAATTAAATTTATAATAAGAATTAAATTTTTTATCAAAATAAATTTATAAATAACATCAAAGTGTTGGTATATATTAGTAATAAAATTAACAACAATAATCAATTCATAATATTTGAAATCCGCAGCAGCACACGTCAGGTACCGTCCCCTTACGCCCTTATGCCTTGCGCAAATATAATTAAATAGTACTCGTACAAAGCAAACGAGTGTTCACACTCGAATCTGCCCCCAACTCCCACTTGCTTAGCCGCGCCAATGGCTTGGCTCACGCTCCCCAAAAGAAAAAACTGCAATTTATAATCTGTGCCCTTATTTTCATTACAACACATACTCCTACAGTCCTACCCTCTATTTATTATCAATAATCAGCATTAATAGTTGGCAAAAAAAAAAAAAACAGTTAACATTTCATTCCGCTTTACAATCTAAACAAGTCTTCAGGTTAAATTTTTAATGCTGGTCTCATCAAATTTCAAAGTTCAAACGCATTCGTTGTTTATCCGGCCAAAAAAAACGCATTTGTTGTTTATTTTAAGGAGACAACAATTAATAATAAAATATAAGTATAATATGGAAGTAGGAGTATGTTGGGAGATAGAGATGGTGTTGGAATGGAAGTTGGTACGGTTCCGCAAAAAAAGTTTGTGTTAAGAAGCCCGCAGCGGCCCGGCGAGGCGTGAAACGAAACGAAGCCGGCTTCGTGTCGGTATAAGGCCGGTATTCGGTACAATCAATGTGATCCGCACGTCGCTTTCATCGATTACGTGGCGCTCGGTGGGGGAGGGGGGGCGAAATCGTAATTGAAAATTGAAACAAAGAAACGCAAGGTCCACGCTACCCCTCGCAGAGTAACCAATAAAGCATCCCTTTTACGCTTGCTTTCCAGTTTTCTCCTACTCTCTACCCAATTTCTCCTTCCTTCGTCTTCCCATATTTTCTTCCCTCGCCATCGTCCTCACATTAATTTCTCTTCCTCCCAGGCTACCAACTTTTTCCAGCTTCTTTTTCCATTTTCTTCTTCTCCGGGTCATTCACATTTTCCCCCTTCAGTTCCAATTTTTTCGTTTTCTTTTCACTTCCACACATGCCCCATAATCATTCGATTCCATTCCCATCTCTCAACGAGAGTACCGGTGAGTTCCATGAAGTTTAAACGCTGTCGTAATTGCTTTCATCTGCGAGTCTCTCGATGATTCCCGCGTTGGGAAGCGAGTCGAAAACTGAGTTTATTGATATATATATATTGTGTCGCTGAATTTGAGTCCTTCATCAACGATCTTTGATTCGTTTTTGGCTCTTTAAGCGTGCGAGTCTCTCAAGTTGACTCGTGGAGCTTGAGGCGACTTGACTCGTTCCACACTTCTTCCCTGTGGAACTTGTCTTCTCACTTTGTCTTTTGCCTCTCAGAGAACTCTGTTGTTTTAGGTGTTGCTCTTCATTTCAGAGGATCATTTTCTCTCCCCTTTTCCTCTCTTGACAATCTGCTCCATTCACTCAGTCAAAAGAGAAGTTAAATTGCGGCGTCAGTCTGTTGATTATAGACGAACATAATTTCAGTAGGAGGGTTTAAGTGTTTGGCTAGTCAGGTCTTCATTACATTTACCTCGTTGTTTATAATATGCTGGTCGAAAGGCGTGGAAATCAACTATTAGCTTTGGATGCTTGCCGGATATATCTCGAATTTGGATCTTTCTGAGCAGCAATCATGAACAATCAACTTCTCGAAATCGAACCCAAGGAACTGAAATTTTTGTGTAAGTATATATGATTATGAGTTGTTCATGGTCATTCTATCTAGATTCGTTGGTTTTTAATTATCAGATTTGTACGATCGAAGTGATATATTTTCTTTATGTGAAGTTATTCCTGAGGGGAATTTGAATGAAAATATTTAGACTACACCTTACACTTTCCAGCACACGTTCTCAAGTCTAAACAACTGTTACTAGTTCCTGATTATGGCCTCTGTGATTTTCTTTTACTTCTTTTTTATATTTTTTTCCATTTAAATCTTGAGCATAGGCAACTAAGTTCATTATTCATGATGATTTTGTCTTTTCAATCATTCACTTGTAATTTCTAATAATACGACCAACTTATTGACATCCCTCACTATTTCACTTGCCTCTGTAGTTAAATTAAAGAAGCAAAGTTCATGCTCCATTCAGCTGACTAATATCACCGAATATCATGTTGCGTTCAAGGTCCAAGCAGCTTGCTTTTATCTTCACTCATTGAGATCCTAATCGTAGCAGGGAATTTCTTTTTTTCAAAAGCTATTGTGCTTCTCAGCTAAACAGATATAATGTCTGCAGGTCAAGACGACAGCACCTAAAAAATATTCAGTGCGACCAAATGTTGGAGTTCTCATGCCAAATTCTGCTCGTGAATTCATAGGTATAACTATATCATTGATGGGTTGTGTTGTTGTATTTACTTGTTATTCTCTAATAACAATTAAATAGTGACATTTAAGTTTTAGTTGGCAGATTCAGTTCTGTTTTATATTAAAAAGAGGTACTTGTGGTTCATTGTTTTTCGGTAGGGTTGGCTTGATTTATGGACAGACCATAGTGTCGATTGTTGTTAGGGATTTTTTTATTACTTTGCATGCTTTTTCAATCATAATATGCGTGTTCAAACTCAACCAAAATTGAGAGTGCGACTTCCCGATGAAAAATTTTATCTCAAAGTAATCTGGGTATTCATTTTTATCTTCGGGAATCACTATCAACTGTAGGAGATAATTCCACACACTTCGTCTTAAATTAATATCACAAAATTCTTTCTAATTGTAGAGGTTCTTTCTTTTTACTCTTTTCTCTCTAAATTTAATCTTCGACACTTTTACTTTTTGCATCAAACAGTGACAATGCAAGCTCTAAAGGAAGCCCCGGCAGACATGGCATGCAAGGACAAGTTTTTAATCCAGAGCACAATTGTTCCTGTTGGAGCAACCGATGAAGATATTACTTCCGGCTTGGTATGTTTAAGTTGAGGTTTTCTGCTCTCAGAGCTTTTATTGTGAACGCCTATATTTATTTAGATTTGTAATTTTTATTTTATTTTATTTATTTATTAGTTTTTGGCATTTGACAGTTTGCCCAAGACAATGGTAGATATGTTGAAGAAAACAAGCTGAAAGTGGCCCTTATCAGCCCTACCTCTTCACCAGAACTCTCACCCATCAATGGGGACCTCAATAATGGTCTTTCTTATGAAAAGAATGAGATATTTGGAAGAGAGGAAATCCTTTCCCAAGAACCTATGGTTAGTTAGAGAAAAATTCATCGACTTGCCTCCATTGTTTAACTCCTTCACCTTTGTTGCTTTCGTTTAAACATTTTAGATTCTTGAGGAATTCATTCATTTTCTTATTTACATGCTAAAAGTTTGTCAATAATTGTGTAGTTTACTGTTTTTTATTATTCAAGCATTTCAATCTGTCTGATATTTGTATTTTTTTTGTTTATATATTCGTTTTAGTGGAGCATTGTTTTTAGCTTATTCCTTGACAGTGCCATTATTTTCATGAGCATATGTTAGGTGATTCCGAGCGCTGAGCATATGTTGGTTAATGAGGAGTCAAACGATAGAAAGAACATTGGGTTGAGTGGAGAAAAAGATGAGAGTCCGAAAATTGTGACGGATGTGGAGGAACCGAAATCAGAAACAGCAGAATTAAAAGTGTCAAGAGATGCGGAGTTCAACAATGGAAAGGATGTACAGGAATTGGAGGCAGAAAAAGTGGCCATGTTAAATGCGTCAATGAGTGCAAAGGAGCTACAATTAATGGAAGCAATTGAAGAGATAAAGTCTAAACTTGATAAACTTGAGTCAAAGCTGAATGAGGTCAGGCATTCCACGTTTTTATTCATAAATATTTATTTACTTGAACTCGATCCAACTGCGTCAACGATCAAGTTTGTCTTTTTGTAGGCAGGAGTAACAATATCAAAGCTAACGGAGGAGAGCAGGCTAAGCAGTCTAGAGACTAAAGTCTTGCACGAAAAAATAGTAAGCCTTTCTTTAAACTTGGCAAGGGAAAAACAATATTTTCTTAAAATTAAAAAAGGTAAAGGGAGGGATCAGAGGGGGCTATTTCTCCCAGCCGCAACTGCCTTTATGAAATGCTGTGATGAGAAAGTAGTGCGTTGTTTGAAAGTGAGCTATTCCTCCCACTCAGACAGGCCTGAACTTGAATAAATTTCTCTGTATATCCTTTCTTGTTTTCAGTTACTCCTCCACTTAATATAAGATATATTTAGGGAGTTAATCTTAATCATAAATGTAAGACAAAATTTTCATATTTGTCAACATTTTTATAATTTACCCCTATTGATACTCCCTTAACAATAATAAGGAGGAAAGAGAATAAGGGAATTTTAGAAAATATATATCATATTAACTAATTCAATTAGCTTCCCTAATCATATTAGGTAATATGTCTTATGTTAAGAAATAGGGGGAGTATTTGGTAAGAGGAGGTGTTGGGAAGAACCTGAACGTCGTCTTTAGCGTAGGACTCCTGTATATTTTATTTTCTTAATGTTAAACTCGCTTATTTTATATTTGCAGGCAGACCTGAGCAAGAGAGGGTCAAGAAAAGTTCAAGTCGGATTTCCCCTTCTATACGTCTGTATGGTGGCACTTATCTCTCTTTACCTTGGATACCGTTCTCACTCTTGATACTTGCTCGGCATATTGTAGCTGCTAACGTTTTGATTTAGCTTCGAGTTTGTTAGTAGCAGAAGCTTAATTAGGAATGTACCATTTATGAGGCTCTGGAATGGTTATATTTTGATATATTCAAGGAATTGAACCTTATAAATTGGGCGAGCGATTGACCGATCTAGTTCAACGTTATCAATGTCATAGCTTGTGCATATGCGAAATTAGCCACATGAAAATATTGTAAAGGACACGTGAGATAAATAGCAATCAATCAGGTACATGGTTACTGCGATCAGGGGAAATTGCTTTGAGCCACGCCTCTTATTGGCTTTTTACGTTATTTTCCTTTCACAAATTTACTGATTTAGTTCCTGTTTCATGATTTCATCTCGAGATTAGAGAACTTTCTGCCAATTACGTTTTTCATATATTTTTTCAGCATATGTAAATTTCCTTTTACCACCTTTTAATTTCTTTTGATGACTTATTTTTGGAGTAATCCACCAGTAGTATCAAGTAGTATAGCAACTGACTAGCCTGATTTATGGGAATGTAAGCTTACAATGAGAGAAGTGCGAACGATTGAGATTTAATATATTATAAAAAGTGTGTGTATGTATATAGAATAATTTAATAAAAGTATAAAGATATGAACTATTTAGATCAAGTTTTAATTGTTTAAATTTATTTATATACATGTTTTTTTATTTAATATTATAATAATATTTTTATAAGATATTAAATATTATCTATTTAGAGTTTATCCAAAAATAAAGAAGTTGAGAGAAGTTGACGAAAAAGAAAGTGGAAAGGTTCCTATTATGTAATTTCACTTCCAAATAATTATTGTTGTTGTATGCTCAGGATTCAAACATGATTGTTGGATGATTATTAATTAGGGTTATTATAACATTAACCTCTCCCTATTGATTAATATATCAAAGGTTTTTTTATTGAGAAAATAATGTCCCATGTAAATGATTAAAATGAGTGCTTTAGAATCTATCAAAGCAAGAATCACGTGAAACAAATTTATTAAACTCCCATAATTATAACCGTATAACAGGATTTACAAGGCATTTTTTTTATTAGATCATGAAATTCTTCTGAGTGTTAATATTTTTTACCTCTCTTTATAAATGATTTTTCTATAATTGAAATTTTGATAAATTTACTTACTACCTCAACTAACAAACTGTTGGTAATAAGCCATTGTGATGATATTGCTTATGGCGCCGTTAAGAAAATATTTTGCGCCGAACAAGCCCAGTGGGGGAAATTGGGCCTTCTCGGGCTGCAATAGGCATTACGAACGCCCAGCATTGGCAACTTTTCAAGACAAAGGTTTCAACAAATAAAAAAAGGAACTTTTCCATTTCAGCAAGACAAGGAAGAAGAAAATTTTCCGTCTTCCCAGAGCAGGTGAGTTTGGATTTGGATCGTGAGAGTTGACAGCAGTTGGATTAACTAATCAGAGACGTAGAGAGGAGAGTAAATGGCAAGGGAAGTTTCGGAGAGTTGCGTAGACAGTCTTCTGACGGAGATGGTGTCATCCTATTGCAATCGGTTCTACGCCAATAAACCTGAGCTCGCCGCCCGTAGGATCGAGGCCATTGGGTATCAAGTTGGTCACCAGCTCTCTGAAAGGTCCAATCCTATTTTCATTATCTTGTCATTTCTCTTCTCTTCTTCACTACGAGCACATTTTGTTTCTCAATAATGTTACCTCTTTTTGTTTCATAGATATCCAGGTGTTCATTTGATGATCTGTATTATGCAAAAATTTGCAGCTATCTGGCATTAATTGTTTTTTAATACATATGAGTCTCCCGAATTAGATTTGTCTCATGTTTAGTCAGAAATTCGCTACTGCATCAATCGTTCATGAAAATGAGGTGAAGTATAGACGCACAACTATTCTAACTGTTGCCATTATAGCTTAGTTGAATTACTTTTACTAAAATTTTGGTTTGCGTCGTGTTAGGTTTTTGATCCGTGATCGTCCTGTCAATTTCTGTTTCATGGATCTAATTCTTTTATCAGATTTAGTCTCCTGTGTTAGGGTATTTGGTATATAGTTTCAAGTGGATGCAAGGCTCTTGTAGTTTATTTGTACTATTCTAGATTCTTAAAAAGTTAGGATACCTTAACAACGCTTATGGTTTTAAATCTTTTTTTGGAGATAAATCTTGACTGATTCCATACCCTGGTCAGGCTTTTCTGTAACTCTTGTATTCGAATTTCTGTCATTACAAGTATGATCACATCCAAAGGTTATTCAGTGATACAACTTTTTTCTTAAAAAGGAAAAAGAAAAAAAAAAAGAAAATCAAAGAACTAAGATAAAACAAATAAAAGGATGATGCAATCATAAATATCAAAAAAGCAACTTTCAAAATCATCTTCTGATATTGACTATTTGGTAGGTTAATTAATTTTCTTGTAATTTATTTAAATTGGGAAAATTGTGTATAGGTATACCATGGAGCGGCCTCGGTTCAGTGATCATCTGGAGGCTATCAAATTCATCTGCAAGGACTTCTGGTCTGAGCTCTTTAAGAAGCAGATTGACAACTTGAAAACTAACCACAGGGTGAGTTTACAGAGCTAAAATCAACATGAGCTATGAATATTTATTATGACTGGCAGATTGATGATATGTGGTATTGCTTTAGGGCACCTTTGTGTTGCAAGATAATAAATTCCGCTGGCTTGCACACATGTCAATTGATCCATCCATTGACGGAAGTTCAAATGAAGATAATTCTGTGACTTCAGCTGAAAATAAGGCGGCACAAGCAATGAGCATGCATCTTTATTTCCCTTGTGGGATCATTAGAGGAGCTCTCTCAAACTTAGGAATCACTTGTGCAGTTTCTGCCGATATATCTAACCTCCCAGCATGTATGGATATCCTCATTATTTTCTTCTTTCATTCTCCCACTCCATGTGCGTGTGTGTAAGAGAGAGAGAGAGAATAAGTCAATAGTGAAGCTCTATTTTGATTACATGTCTTCTCTGGATGTTCAATTTATGCTTTTTGATCATATGATGAGTTTTTACTTCTTTTTTTTAATTATATATCACGTGTAATGAAATGGATCAAACCTTGTGTCTTTGTGTGTGTTTGTTTTAGACTCCTTCTAAGCTTTCCTATATATGCTTTTGCCACTGGATTAATCATTTTTTAACCATGACTGATTACCTTTAGAACGGTTAAGGTTCAGCTTGATGATATTCATGTTGAAAAGTTTTATCTGAAATTGGGTGTGGGCTATTGATCTTTTTTATTATGGAACAAATTAATAAAGAATCTATGTCTGAACCTCTAGAATTCTCTAATATCCATGCAATTTCAGGCAAGATTGTTTGCCCTCCCATTGACATTAACTTACTCTTGCTTTTGATCCTAATATCTGCAGAAGCATCATTCAGTTTGCTTGTTTTGCTCCCAACATTTAGGTTCCCTAATCAGTGTAGTTAAAGATGATTAGGTCCAAAGAGCCATTAGTAGCATTGGCTTTATCCAAGTGCTTGCCAATCAATGCCTTTGGAGCTTTTGCTGTCAATGTAGCCGGGTACTTGAGACGCCAAGTTGGATGGCTTAAACAGAAGGGCAATTTAGAAGCCCAGCCCAAATGTTATTGAACAGTCATAGGATATCATCATCATCATCATCTATTATAAAGTATAATAGTCATTCTCCCTCCAAAATATTAGCTATTAGTTTTCTTTTTCTTGATTAAAAAAGCTTATTAATATGTTTGATTGTGATGCTAGTGACTCAATCACTGTATTAGATGATTATCATGATTTATGGCTTGATCATTATTATGTTTAATTAGTTTTCTTTTTGGTGATAGTTTGATTAATTAATTTGCCCATCAGATATTGCTGCAAATTTACATTTGTTTATTTTTTATTATATAGCATACTTTTACAAATTTCTCCCTATTCATCAGGCATGCCTTCCTTTTAGTTGTCTATTGTCTTTTCCCGACTACCCTTTTTTTAGTTAATCCTTTTGACCTTGAACTTGAGGCACTACTTTACGGATTCAGCTGGTTTTTGAAATTTGGCATCTTTCTTTAATTTCAATTAATAGCATGATTTGCTCTAATCATAATGTGTCATTGAGCAGGTTCATTTGTGGTCCGCATCAAAGGTTGAACAGCTTTTAGCTATGTTGCTATTTATTTGCACAGCCTGGAAGTATTTACATCTTGTGAAACAATGCTTTGGTATCCTTAAGTTTTCTGGATTGTAGGAATATTGACGACTTGTTGAATGTGGAAGGGCTTCCAAGGAACCACCAGGGACTCGTTCTTTCAGATGCAGGTTTTGATCAAGCTCATGGTCATATATTGATTCCTTATGAATTTTGTGTCATAATATGAAAGAACGTTGGGTCTCATTATGATGCCAAATACTTGGATTTTATGGAATGACTGCTGACCTCGTTAATGTGTATCCTCCCGATCTTCTTTGACCGCCAATTTGTTTGAACTTGTCTTACTTTAAGCTTTCAAACGTAAATTGTGGAAGTTTGTATTTTGTTTTTAAAAGGTAGATGTCACCGAGGAGACTCGTTGAATCTGTGTCTCGAGTTCTCAGAGACCAGCAGTTGCCTAGGCCATGGGAAATGAAGGGAAAAGAGGCGAGGTACAATAGGTTTATCCGTTTATGTGGCAATAGGTTTATGTTTAGTAGAATTAATTTTGTACTCATTTGGTTTTAAATATAAAAACTTCTTAGGACGGGATAGTCTTAGTTTTAAATATAAAACCTCAGTTCATTTTTTTTTTATATTTATCATATTTTCGAATTTACCTAGAGTATTTTAAGGATATTAGATCATGTTTTGTTATAATTAATTTATTTCACTTCTTTTACTTACTCAAACTATTTAATTTACTCATTAGTTAGTTCTTATATAAGGGATAAATGAATAATTTTAGAGAATAGCATCAAAATTGGCTAAGCATCACCGATCCTCCGTGAACCAACGCACTAAATTTCACGTCTGAACTGAAGTCCCTGGATGATGAAAATATTGGGAGATTTAACCGATCCACTTGTAAATGGATATTTGACTACGACTGAACTTGGTGATGGAACATTTTTAAAATTTTTCGAATGCTAATACTAACTATTTTACTGGAGTGAGGTAGAAATATTTCCCGTGACGCACTAGATAGTACAACCATAGTTCATAACATAATCTAGACCCGCATTCTACATGAAAATATCATTGAAATATATAATCTGCATGACAAATACCCTTCAGCGAAACCCCTGGACGCCGACATTTCATTTTTGTGGAGCATTACAAGTTTAGCCTACTGGCTGGATATCTGAAAACAGATAGGTAGCAGTCATTCTAACTAACTCGCCCGTACATGTCAATGATGTCTGTGTCTATCCTTCTCCCTCGAAGAATATGGGGCGCCATAGCTGTCACGATCTGAAATTAAAATGTGTCAGCAAACGGATACGTAGATCTAAGAAGGAGATCAAACTTATGAGCAGTTTCATACCACGTGATGAGTGATACTTCGATTTCTCAGAATGTCCTGCATGGGGAAAAAAATCCTCTAACGTAAAAAAATACAAAGAGATAACCAGCAAAAAATAGATGTACAATTAAATATTTCTCAATTTGGTCCATTGTTATTCCAAATTAAAACTGTGATAACGTCCTCTTATCAAGATTTTTTGGTAACTTATTACATACAATATAAAATGTAATGAATTGATGGTCTTATTAATGTATATTGACAAACGAATGAAACCACTGACGATTTTATTTGAGAAACTAGATTAAAACTAATCACTGAATTGAAAAATCCTCCACCCATTAGTAATCAAAATGGAATTTCAGTTAAAAATCAAAACCATACCTGAATCCTTTGTTCTATCTCTAGAACGGTGACCTCGATCCTTAAGTCTATCCCTATCGGCATCCTCTCGATCTCTTTCTCTGTCAGAATCCCTTCCCCGATCACGATCTCGGGCTTTTGATCTATCCCTGTCCCTGTCCCTTTCCCTATCTCTGTCTCTTTCCCTTTCCCTGCGTGTCTCCCCACTGGTTTCTACTTTACGATCAGATTTGGATTTTAGTATGGGCTCATCTCTTGACTCTCCCTCTGTAGCTATGCTCTTTGAATCATCATCAATCTTCGACTCTCTCATCTTATCAGTGGCTTGTTTTACCAATGCACCCTTGCTACTGCCAGCTTCACTGTTAGATTCTGCTGGGGCTCCCTTTGAAACAGAGGGGTTAGTGTCTGCCGGTGGGCTACTCTGAGGAACGTCCTACAATTAAGCTTGAAATATGTTAGATAAAAAACCTTCAAGTTGAAAAAAGAAAAGACGTTTCCAACAACCTTGTCATATACCTTTGTCTCATCACAGTCAACTACTGATGTTCTCGCACCATGAAAAAACAGATTGTAAAGTGTAGTGCATCATAGTCCAATAGAGCTAAGAGAATGAAAGAAAAAGTGAACTAATACCTTTGGTACAGCCTGAGATTGTGTTTCTGCTGATTTATTGGAGAATGTAAATGCGTCACCATCCTTGCAGACTGCTATGTATTGTGCCTTTGGAAGGCTATACAGGTGAGCTAGAACCCTACAGACTTCATCAATCCCAGCTTTCTCAGCATCAAATGCCTTCCACCATGGAGGGTTCTCAGGAAGGGGTACTTGGAATCTGCGAGCAGCTGCATATACCACTCCACAAGCCACAACCTCACTCTTAAATCGAACACACAATGTAGTGCGCAAGCTGCATCATAAAACAGCCAAGAAACCATTAACACAATTCGAAACAGTTTACATTACAAATCCCAAGAGGAAGAAGAAAAAAGTAAAAGAAAACACCCATATCCTGTTGCCTTATATGTCAATGTCATGACTTCTACACTAAATGAGTAAAAGAATACACACACAAGCGCGCGCACTTTTTCCCCCCGAGAAGGGAAGCTTAGAGGCTGCAACAGGTTTTGGTGGTGCAGAATGAATGCCATAAGAAGCTCCTACTACGTGGCTGTAAATTTTGGTAAAGCAAAATTTCAATGTTAACCTGCATGCTTTGAAGCATTGCCTTCATACATGTCTGCAAGTGCATTCGGTCTACATTTTTTCGGTCAAACACAGTTCTAATGCATGTTAATTTGATGCCTTTGTTCTTAGTTATATATATATATATGCTTCACTTTGAATGCATTTTTGCTAGGACACAAGATAAATAAGAACAGAAACTAAGATTTTATTTTTTTAAAAAAAAGGTACCAGCAGATCTTTTTTTAGTCAACAAATACAGAGCAACTTTGATGTTTACAATAAACAAGTGGTGCTCATGGCTATTGTTCTATAAAAGCTCATGTCATCCAACAAGAAAGTAGCAAGTAGGAAATGATCTATCACATCCTTAAAGCTAGACTGACGAATAGTTATGCAAAAGTCATACACAAATCATTTGCTCATTAATTTTTGTAACATAAATTATACCAAAGAAAATTATGTGAAATTGTCAAATTCTGAATGAGCTCTTCCCATTGATTGCCAACAGATGAGTTGGAAAAAGAAAGTTGAAGAAGGAATATAGTAGAGTAATAATGGCAAATTCAGGCTGATTTTTCTTGTATAATAGTGGAAATTACAAAATCAGAACCAATTAAACAGTAATTAGCATGATACAATATTCAAAATTCCTGTTAGAAGCATTGTTTTAATAAGCCTATTCGTCAAAGCCACATTTACAAATTCCTTGAGAGCCCAGAGGCATTTTCTTGACCTCGCTTTCCTTATACCCTTCCCATTCATGATTCTTTGAGATTATAATAGAACTGCTTATGGCTCTTCGATTAACTGTTTATCTTTTTCAGTTGGAGCAGCCTTTGTCAAGAGGATACTCAAGGGTGATAAAGTGCAAAGCTCAAAATAATACAAGTGAGAAACTGTATAATAAGATGAACAACCATAATAATACATGTAGTTGCTTGCCTGTCATTAGCCAGATTCCAAGCTTCTTGCCTCAATTCTTCGGGAGTTTCAAGAGTTGCAAGGTAGTTTGATATAAATTTATGAGGATGTTCAACATGACAGATAAATCCCATTTCTTTCAAAATATGTCTCTCTGTTCTACTCAACTCCATCTTCAAGTCTACATATTTCTGCTAATAGGAAAGAACAAGTTTCAGTTAAATTATTATTTATAAATTAGCAAGAAGAATAGGAATTATGTGTGAGAAACAAACACATAAGCGCTAACAGAAGAAAAGCTGCTAACCTTGGAATACAAGTCTAGATGCTCTACAGGTAATTTCTCCCTCCTACATTCCATTCTATGAAAAACAATAATTACTTGTCTTGCTTTTCTGGGACTTTCTTCCAGTTTGGAAGCAAGCCATACACAGCTTGCAGCAACTTTCTGAAAAAAGAGCCTGTCAGATCCCGTTAAAAAATAGTAAGAATTATCAATGATGAAGACAATGATAGAACATTAGGACACAGAGGATCTAAAATAATTTGAAGGAATGGTTTTAAGGACTAGATTAAGATACAAAAGAAAAACCAGCTATGATCACTCTAAATCAACTACTTACCTCCGAATATCAGAACTTGAATATGTGGAGACAGAAAACCAAAAAAAGGGGGGCCCGTTTTAAACTATTTACAGTTTCAATAGTAGCTCAGAATCACAAAAGATAAACGAGGGAAATAAAGTATATATTATTATATGATAATAACCTTCACATGAAACCGCGCAAATGACTTCTTACAGTAAAAACGATGAAATAGAACCTGCCCAGTGGCCATGACTGCTTGTGGTCTGCCAGAAAATTAAGGAAACAGTTTGAATTCTAAAACTAGATGAATATAAGATTAGACAGACGCCATTACGAAGAAGATTGAATACCGAAAAAAGGATACAACCGAAGCAAAATGCCACTTTCTTGGATGAGATCACAACCATAGATTCTAAGGGTGGTTTCAGTGGCTTCATCTATGCCATCTTTTCGAGAAGGTGAATTCTTTAGCTGCTCATCAGTGAGGTAGAATGTGTCAATTGCAGTGTAGATCATGCTTTATGCCTGCGTACCTTCAACAAAACTGAAGAAACACACAAAAACCCTAGTTGTACTCTCATAACACCAATAAATATATATCATTGATGATTAAACATCATATTAAACTTTTTTAATACAAACATAGTATTAAACTATCTTTCCCATAATGAAAAAGCATGACCTAAAATTATTAATGAATTTAAGATATTGAATAGTAAATTGAAAGCGAAGGCTACCTAAAGTGGATGGAATCAACGAGAGACCAGCAATGGTCCACGGAACCGATGAAGGGACGACCAAACGTAGCGCCAAGGTAGAGGACAGCGATGAGCGACTGTGAAGGCGGCGGCGAGGTGCACTGGGCGACAAGGAACGACGAAGCCTACGATCGAGGAGGTCTTGATGGATAGATCGAGCGGGAGAGAACATTAGTATTTAGGGAAAATTAACATAATTTAAATAGTTTAGATTAACTTATGTAAGTTCTATAATTATTTATAAATCATGATTTATTAAATATAAAGTAATTTTTATAGATTATGAGATAACTTTTACGGTCTATGAGTTATTTTTATGATTTATAAAATAAATATATGAAAAAAAATTTATCTCAATTTATATAAATCAGATTTATATAATAAACCAAATACAAATATATTCAGTCAAACGATATATATAAAGGACCACAACAGAGAGTTATTTGGTCCAAAGTCCTTTGAAAATGCTACTATTTCAATAGAGGACCTACGGAAAAAATAAGAAAACAAAACAAAATGACTCAAATACCCTCATCTTCCTTTATTACTATCTCCTTCCTATCCTGCTACATTTATGTAGGGCACGCCCAGACTGGGAAAATTTGGCAAGGGAGAAAGCTTGTTGGTTCGATTCGTAAATAAAAAAATTAAAAATAAACCAAACCAATTTACTCCAATTGAATTTTTTCGACCAATAAAATTTTTGCAAAATTTTGAATTTCTTGGTTTAAGGTTAGTTGGAAATTTGAGGAGGAAATTATATCCAACCAAATCAATTACTCTCTCCATGCTTTTTATAAAGAAGATTCTTTTTCATGAGGTTAATCCTTAATATAAGGAATAAATTGTTTTTGTCCAAAATTTTAAACTAATTTTTTTATGTTTATCCTCAGTAAATATACATGATTTATTATCTGTATAATTAACTTCCACCCATTATCTCTCATGTACATATTTTTTATAAAGAACATTCTTTTTTATAAGGTTGATGGTTAATATAAGAAACAAATTCTCTTTGCCCAAAATTTTAAACTAGTTTTTTCATGTTTATCCTTAGTAATATGATTCATTATCTCTACAATTAACTTCCACCAATTATATCTCATATACATTCTTTTTAGATAAAAGTATAATTAAAAAGAAATGGATAAAAATTACGCATTTATTATTTTTAACTAACATTTTAAACCATGTAATTTTAATAATTGTTCTTTATAAAAAAAAAGAGGTAATATTACTTTTCATCTTTAATACTAATAGTATATTCTTAGTTGACTTTTTTAAGAAATTAAATTTTGAATTACTTGGTTTCTGGTTGCATATTTTTCCCCCAAGGTTTGAGGCCGGATTTGAATTAATTATGGATTTTTTTCCTGAATATTTTTTGTTTGACTTTATTTAAATCATATTGTTTTTTGCCGACTATCGAAATCATTCAAATGATAAAAAATTATACTCCTAATAGTTAAAGTATGTTTGGTTCAACCTCATTTCATATCTGAAATGATAATCATAACTGCATTATTAAGAAAAGAGTGTTTGATTGCTCTATGATATGGTAATAATGTTTATCATGGTAATGACGATTACTAAAAAAATTGGTAACTTGCATTCATACCTCCTATTTATGAATATTCGCTATCATCACATTGTATGGTTGAAAAAGTCTAATTTCCCTTTTGTTTAATTTGCCTCATTTCATTTACCACACCACATTGTCATCACTGCCTCCTCCTCTACCAACACAATTGCCGTCACCCTATGTTGTTGTCGTTACCGCTACTACTGCTACCTTCTCCTCCACTGCCATCGCCACCACCCCACACTGCTATCAACACTTCTACCATTGTTGTGGCCGTTGTTGCCACCTCCATCATTGCCGCCGTCGCCACTACTTCCTCCTCATCCTCCACCGCCATTACTTCCTCCTACTCTATTGTTGTCGCTGTCACCACTTGCTATCGCCACACCACCATTATTGTCACCTCCACCATCATAACTATCGTCATCGAATGATCCTCGGTGAGATAGCATGACGATTATGATGAGGTAGGGGATTGCTCTTAACTAATTTTTCTACAATGATTATATTAAAAGTAAAATAGACTTTGTGTTATATATTAATTTTAAGTAATTATTGAGAAATAACTCATTGTATCTTGCTTTAAAATCAAATCAAACACTAGCCCTATAATTAATATTGCATTACATTACTATTGTATGATATTGCATTCCACTATAAAGTGTAATGGAATCAAACCAAACGGATACTTAATAATTGAATTATATTCACTGTTAGAAATAAAATAACCATGTGTTATATATATGACTTTTAATTCGGTTCATATAAACATGTTTACTTTTAATTCCTAATTTTAATTTATATTATTTTTAAAATTATTCTAGTATTTTTCATGGTCGATTCCAGTGATTGAAAATAAATGTAACTCAAATTGAATCATGGGTTAAAGCGTAAATTCATTTCAAAAATATTTATGAAGGGGAAGTTTTTTTTGTCTTAATGTTACCCCAGAAGTTTAAAAATGTAGCTATATCGCCCCTAAATTAACAGTTCAAACAATTAAACGTTAATTGACCTCATAATGCTAATGGGAATGCCCATGCAGTATCCCATCAGATTTTTGTCCAAATCAGAATCATAATTGAAAAATTTTAAAAAGAAAAAGTTTCCCCCATCTTCTTCTCTCCACCGCACCCGTTGTGCACGTCCAAGGCCAACTTGTGGGAGCCAGATTCATAAGGTTATGAAGATAATAAGTGCATATTTTGGATGGCGTTCTACCATCCCAAATGAGCTTTTTCAAAAAAAATCACGGTGGCTTCTGGTTTTTTAAAAATTGGGGTGTTTGGGTTGGCGTTTTGGTAACTGGTTTTTTTTTAAAACAGTTTATGAGAAGAAGCTCAAAAGTTTGACTTTTCAAAAAAAAATCACTTCTGTCACCATTAGTCCAAGTACAAATCACATTTACAATATCACTTTTATCCTATCTAACTTTTATAAAAATCAAATAAAAAAATCACTTCTGTCATCACTAACTTAAACAGGCCTACGGTTGGTCTGGGCAACGGTGGCAGTGCCAGCAAAAATAAGCTTCACATCATATGAAAAAAAACACGCATAAAAAGCAACATTACCCATGAAGAAGTCGGCGCTTATCCATATAAGAAAAAACAATTTGCCCAAGTCTTGGCCTCTGAACTTCTCCATTGTCAAGTAAAATTTCTTACCCGAAAGCTACAACAACTTTTTTCCACCCACCAGTGCCCTTATTTAATGCAGCTGGTAAGAATCACAAACACAAATAATTTCCCTATACAATCATTTCACTTCTACTCAGAAATTAGAATCATACATATAGTCCAAAATAAAAAGAAAAATCAAAACCGAATTGACCTCTTATCAATATAGAGAGCAATAAAAGTTTGGTTTCAAGGGCCCTCTAAAATTTAAAAGGTCAATAAAGTAACAAAAAACATACACGAGTAACGACGTCAACATCTACATCCAAAATGCCATGAGATTTGAATAAACAATGCTCTTCCCCGAAGATATTCCACCGGGGAGTCTAACGATTCCCTTTGGCCCCCATCGACAAGCCCTTGATTCGCTGCGGTTGTATTTAGCCAACACCCTTTTGCTAAAAAAATGGCGTTTTTTTTATCAAAATGTGTGTACATATAGTAAAAAATTTACCTAGATCCTATATGTGAAGCTTGATTTTGCAACCCCAGTATTGTTCATCTTCATAACCTTATGAATCCGACTCCCATAAGTTGGCCTTGAACGGTCACACACAACGCGATTGAGAGAAGAAGATAAGGGAGACCTTTTTTTTAATGTTAATACTTATGAATCTGACTTGGACGGAAATTTGATAGGAATACCACATGGTATGCCACATTACTGTTATGAGGTCAACTAATGTTTGACCGTTTTGAACTGTTAACTTGAGGGTGATATTGCTACGTGTTTAAATTTTCGTAGTGACATTGGGATAAAAAAAATTTTAGGATAACATTACTCCTTCGTAAATACTTCTGGAAGCACCTTAACCCTTAAATCAATATATCATTGTCAAAATATACTATTTGTAAATAGTGAACAATATGATATATTCTTTAAAGTTTGTGCAATAAAGAAAGGCTTGAGGTGCAATGAACACCCCGAATTATTTTTTAGGTGCAATCAGCACTTTAAACTATTCATTGATGCAATTTTGACCCTTATGTATTTAAAATGGGGCAATTCTGCCCATCCCCAAACAGAACCTTAACGTCGTCTCTTATTGACTGAAATTTTTTTTGCTTTCCCGGTCATCGATCACACTCTCCTTACTTGATTTTTAACTCTAGTGATGATCAGAACAATACCATTGGAGGCTGGGCCCTTGCTCTTTGGAGAAGAAATTGCATTTCATACCATTTCTTGTATTTCAACAGCCAATGTCTTTAGATTCATAATGCCCTTGTTCCCCTGCCACCAAGAACATGACATGGTGCTCAAGAAAAAGTCACATAAGCAAGAAAATAAACATATATCAGAGAAGCAAGTTGATGGTGGTAAGAAGAAGACAACCATCCAGGACCCATGGAAGACATCTCAAGTACGACATGATCGTTATCTAACATAGGCCGGCACTTCCGCACTTGCGACCCCTTTGCTTGTAAAACTAATCCTCTCCATTGCTATGAAGATCCCTATTAACCATTTTGCTTAATTATTGGGATCTGATTCAGAAGAAAAACAGATCAAGATACAAATCTAAATCAGAAACAAATCCCAAAAATGAAATAAGAGAGTTGGGGAAGAAAGGGAGAGATCCAAGATTGAAACCAAGATCATGAATAATATTTTCAAAGAATCAGAAGATAAAAGAACCATCACTTTGAGAGATGAATCTTTGAATTGAAAATGGAAAAGAAAAAACCAAAATTCTTTTGGCCCTCTTTCAAAGTGAAAAATAAGGAAGAACTGAAAATACACATGTGGTTAAATCGCAGGAAAAAAACCCCATCAACACAGGCCTTGCCAAGTTGCAAGATGGCGTCGGCAACTTGGCTTGGAGTCGAGGGTCATCGGGTGTGGCGAGAAAGTGTGGTCGATGACAGGGAAGGAGGGATTTTTTTAGTCAATAAGTGACAGCGTTAAGGTTTTGCTTGGGAAGAGGCAGAATTGCCCTATTTTAAATACATCAGGGTCAAAATTACATTAATAAATACTTCAGAGTGCTGATTATACCTCAAAAAATAGTTTAGAGTGCTTACTGCACCTTAACCCATAAAGAAACACCTCTAATTGTAGAAAGATTAAAGAAATTAACCGAATTGACCTGATGGTAAGTTAAGAAAATGGGGGATATATCAAAAAGTACCAAGGCAAGAACAAACGAGCACCATGGGCATATTGTGTTTTAAAATCCCATAGTGATTTAAAAAAGAAAAAAAAATACTTGCATTTGCCAACAAGACCCCAAAAAAACACCAATTTTTTATGTATCCAAATAATAAACTCTTTTGCAATAGGATTTCGCTGGAAAAAATTTTAATCACTCGCTCCTCTTACATTGTAGTAATTCAGAACAAAAGTATGATGATAACATAGCCAAATCAACAAAGTTAACGTTGGTACTGGTGCCATATCAGGATAAGCTTAAACCCAAATTAGTACCCATACTCGTTAAATAAGCCTCAAGTGGCAATGTTAACTCCTTTTAAACTGTTGAACAATACTGACTTCTTTCTGGCTGAATTAATATTGACGCTTCTTAAGTTTTCATATTAATAGTTGTATATATTTGGTAATTTAATTGTTATAAAAAATTTTAATAAAAAGGCCTAAAATTATTCAAAGGATCCACTTAATCATGCTTAACTAAAAAAAATCATACGCATACCCGGAAGCCACACATGTAATCCATATGAGCAACAAAATATAGCTCTCTACGTTATTTTTTTCCACAAGTTGCTTTAGCATCGCTGTATCTAATTAAATCTTGTCCTTTTCTCTCAAACATCAATATTTTTTTGCCCAGAAAGACAGGTACATCAGGAACACTTTCAGGTCGGCTTCAATTTGGGTCGTGTAAATGAAGGCCTTGAAGAAAGGGGGTAGATAACCTCCACAACATTGTGAACGAATCCTTTATCGTAAACATTATTTTGAACAATTTCCCCATCCTCTAATGGCGACCTTTGAAAGAAAGCTCTCCATTTGCTCAGCAAAGGCTTTCTGTCGCTGCTCATCCCACTTATACTGGCTCTTAGGGCTGCAGCACTGGCTTTTGCTTCATTTAGCTTCCTCTGCCAGCTCATGTACTCTTGCCACTTGAAGGTCTGTGATCCACAAAAGAAACCAATAATTTCATTCAAGCTTCCATAAAATCAGTAGCTCAAATATGAGCATGAGGTTTTTCAGACACAGATCGCCAGACATTTGATTGATGATAAAATATTGTGGAATATTTGCACACACTTGCATTCTCAAAACCAGCACAAACAGTATATAAGGCTGCACTTTAATTCTTTCCGAATAAAACTCACATGAAACCTGAGTAATACAAGGATTAAGTATCAAATCCCACTCAATAGTCAATACTGTATTTAAAGGGTCAGAGGATCAAAGCCTTGAATCAGGGTTGGTTTTGTACTGATCAATAATATGATCTTAAATGTAAGATGAAGACAAAAAACAAACGCAAACAGGGGGAGAACGATCAATGGATCAGTGAAACCAACAAGGCTACCTAGCCACATTCACCATGATACAGTGGAAGTAGGTTCTGAATTCTCATCCCATCAGAAAGATTGCATGAAATCAGTGAAATACCCAAAAGCATGTTATACAATTTCTAGAGCTTGAAGCTTTAGCCCTGCCCAATTAGATTCATTTTACAAGGCACACAACCCCATAGGCTGAAGTGAAATTAAATCTGATTATGACAGTTCAAATTCGTTCCAACAGCCTAACTGAATATATAGCATCAATCCATCTTTAGTTCATCTTATAAAAATAATAATCAATAGATATTGAGAGATTAGACGTAGAGAGGACCTCATTAGTGGTGGTATTGGTGAGGCAAAGCTTCGCATGGTAACCAAAAAATCCAGCCAACAGCATTCCAATAATTGCAAGGAACACCGCAATAAGAATCAGCGTGTTATGTGATCCTAACAACCACTGTGTGATAGCAAAAGACCATTAGACATCAAAATAGAAAGTCGGAGGTAAAATAGGAACAAATGCATGTAACTTGACACATAATTGTCAACAAGTCAACATTTAGTATGAGCAAGACGTAAAAACAAATCCCCCACCTGTGCAACATGTGGAGCTAAACCCAGAAAAGAATTTTCTATTCCATAGTATACTGCAAAATAAACATGAAATAAACCTCAATATTAATATACGAACCAACTTATTCTTATGATTGATCTTACATTCAAATCAGCTTCACCTGTAAGAATATATACAACTCTTAATTCTTTTAGTCTTCCCGCTAGAACCAATCCAATGGCAACTGTTCCGTACAAGCATAGAAGAAAATGCCTACAAGACACCAAAGAATCATACAAGATAAATGGAACCAGATATGAAAAATGCATAAATTTTATCGTATATGGTTAAGCTAAAGTCAGCAAAGTAACTAATAGAAGCAGCAAGGAGACCGGAAGCATCAAGGAACCTTTCAAGTCATTTGTGTAACTCAGGTAGCATAAAAGCCTGAGCCAGATTATAGATTGCCGGAATGAAAGCTCCAAATGGTCTTCAAATAAACATTTAGACCTCTCAAACTATTATAAAAACCTTGAGTTGATCAGAGTGGTGTAAGATACATATTGCTTATCATAACGTACCGATAATCTAATGAAAGCACTTACCATAAAAGAAAAGCCATGAAATACCGGATATTTCTCTCCCCTATGCAATTATTCTGCAAGCAGAACAACATTTAGCACAACCCAAACACAATAGAGGATGTTTTACAATGAGATACATCAACAATTTAGAAGTGAGAGAATTTCAAGATTACCAACCATCCATCCACAGTGATGGTCAAAGCGTGCCACACAGCGGTCACATATGCTGCAGTGCTTGGACCGAGCGGGTCTATATCAAGTTATCAGCATTCAGATCATTTTATAGATAAACTTGATAAGAGACCAGCAAGGGTTTTACAAGGAAAGAACTCACTTCTGAATTTTGCAGGTTGAACATTCTTTCTCAGCATAGATGATGTTATCATAGGGGTATGCAGAGAGATACTGAGAAACATTGGCAGAATTTATTGTTCCTGGATCAGAAAAGCTGGTCAACAGAAAGAGCAGAATTCCAACAGCTACTGCCAACAAGCTCATGTACCTAAAAGAACATACTATGTCTAACAAAATTCATGATAGAATGAATAATGCTGAGATAATCATAGAGTTAAAAGAATAATGTTATTGGCTCTGTGATGATATACCTGTGAATTCCACTTAAATAGTAGCCAGGAACATAAGCAAAGGATGATTTTACAATAAAATAATATGTTATGCTGAGTATCCCAAAATAAAAAATCTGCAACAACCAGAAATTTGTTCAGATAATCAACAAAGTCATGACCACCAAATTAAGAGGAAAAACAGATCAAGCCTTCAAACAAATAGGAGGGGCGCATGGGAGCAAAAGAAGCATGATCAGTCAACCAGCTGCTCGAATATCAATGCAATGGTAAAACTATTTCAATACAAAGAGAAAAGTGAGACAACAACAGGGACCTATCACCTATGGAAGAGATTGGTGACAGTGTTAATATGATTGAACTTATTGAATCTTTAACAGTTGCTTTGATTCTATCACTCCTTCCAGCCATTCACTGATTTGTTATTGTGCCATTTCCATGTATATTCTCTTTGGTTTCCATCTCACATAGAGTCTCAGCAAAATGGAAAGTTTAGCAATTACAGAGGGATTGACACTTAAATCCAGTATTATTTGTTTCACAGAATTCAGTCAATGGGAAGTGGCTCGCCTGACAGTCTATAACGAATTCGCAACTCCACAATTGCACCAAATCGGAGCCCTATTAATCTAACATATTATAATAAAAAATTAAAGCGCCAAATGTAGTGCTACGAATTTATAACACAATCAAACTCAAACCTACAGATGAGAAAAATTTATATCCTTTATATCTGGCATTGCAATTCACAGAATGTAAATTTACATGAATCTGAATAATATTTAGTCATGTTTCTTCTGTTTCTCGAGGCCCTCGGGACGCAGGCAAGAGGAGATAATCCTCTCTTTCTATAAAACTCCCTACCACCAAAAGAAGGATTTATTCCCAAGGCAAGATACAAAACAGCCAATGAACTAGTTGACCAAAACTGTGAAAAATTGGATTAAGAAAAAATTTCGTCTACCCAGAGATATACAACTTCCTCTACATATAATACCACCATATAATTGTTCAAAATAACTGTAAATGGTAACCCCGACTCGACCGTACGAATCCAAACCCTGAACCACAATAATAAAAATTCTTCAAGCAAGAAGAAGAAGAAGAAGCCGATTGTTTCAAACTTCGGATCATACAAAATTATGCGGGTACGCTCAGGTGAAATTTGGTCTACCAACCTGCAAGATAGGGTTGGGTCTATCGCAGCAGTAATATTCCACAGAAAGAACAGCAGTGGAGCACTTCGAACCGAAAACGGCGCCAACGAAGCGCCTGTAAGGATGTTGCAAATCAAGCAAACGTGAAATGAAATAGAGAGAGACGTGGCGGAAAAAAAATGACATAGGGGGGAAAAAGTGGGAGAAGAAAAGAGTACAGGAAGTAATCGTGAGCGCCGGAAGTAAGGAAGAAGTGAATGCGCTCGATGAAGGTGCCCTGAAAGATGGGCCATTGACCGCAGAGGAAGGAGACGACTACAAGCAGAGTCACCAGCCCATGGCATCCCAATACCCACTGCACGGCCATCGCGCACAGATGCGTCGACTCACAAGTCCACTCCTTCGACTTAGTATGCGTTTCCAGAGTTCTCAGTTTGTCTCCCGGCACAGGTCGTCTTCGGAGAATAGCCTGTGAGAATTGTTTCCGGATAAAAAAAATTGAAAAAAAATGATTTTTTTTAATAAATTCTAAGAAAAATAGATTATTGAAAAAAATTATTTTAATAAAATGAAAGTGTTTGGGTATTGGGTTGAAAATCATTTTTTTTAGTGGTCAAATTAACTTTTATGATAATTACATATAAATGATAAGATTATATTTTATGTATTATTTAAGAGTTAAGGTGAAAATTTAATAATCAAGTTTTTCTTGAGTGGTGTCTAATACAAATATAAGAGAGAGAAAACTCCTAATCCGTTAGGTGAAACCCATGATTTAACATTAAATTTCATAATAAATACTAAAAAATGAAATAAATTTATCTATATGTGATATTAATTAATTTAATTAATTTTTTTAATATAATCAAATTAGATAAAATAAATTTTATATTAATGATAGGAGGAATCATTAAAATTTTAAAATTATGGGAAAAACAAAATGACAGATGAGAGAGAGAATTTTGAAATAAAAAATGGGGACAAATGAGAGAGAAGGGTGTGGGGTCTACCTATATAAAAAAGGACCAATAAAAGAGAGATGATGGAGCCTAACTTCCTTAAAAAACAAAAAAACAAAAATCATAATTAAATTTTTGACAAACTACATGGTTTTGACAAAAAAAAAAAACACTTTTGCCCTTTTTTTAGTGTTTAGCAATTTTTTTTCTAAAAACTATAGTTTTGTGGAAAAAAAAAAACATTTTTTATAGTGCATCCAAACACACTCTTAGATGGCATTATCATATACTAAAAATTTCGAAAAACTATAATTAAAAATGGGAAGTGATAAATTAATACTGCGAACTTATCAAGTCTCAAATTAAAACTAAAGTAGGAATCTGAGATTTTTAATTATGATAAAATGACTAAAATACCCTTAGTTCAGTTCACAAATTTCAAGAGTCAATAAGAACATCTGTATCTATATTAACAACATTAGATTTTACCAAGGTTCTAAAACCCAAACCGAGCACTGAACCGGTCTGGGTACTAAGTCAAGGGTCAGTGGGTCAAATCAGAGCCAAACCGAGGCTAAACCAGTGAGAAATAGAATATTTTAGGCTTATTGATATGAAATTCTAAAGAAAAATAAAAAAATGATTTAAAAAAAACCGAATCAGACTGGTTTTACCAACCGGTTAGTCAGTTCTCAGTCCGGACCATCCGGTTTGATCCAGGTTTAAAAACCCCAGATTTTACATTAATGACTTTACTTTCATGTTCTACAACTTCATATCCCAAAACGAACAATTGTATAATTTTGAGGCGCAAGTTTCAGGTAGAGCCGGTAAAACGGGCCAACCCGCGGGCCGTACGGTGCGGGCCCGTGTGGCCCTCACTTTTGCGGGTTGACAAAATGCCAACCCCCAACCTGCAGTATGCGGGTTGTAGGCCAGCCCGCGAGCCCGCATTTTTTTTAAAAAATAATTTTTTATATTTTTTTAAGACGGCCGAAAATATAATATACATATATGTGAGTTATTAAATTGATCTTTCTAGCATCTATTATTCCTCTTATAAACATTTAAAAATATAATCCATAATTCAAGAGATAAAGTTATCAAATCTATCAAAGTTTATACACAAAAAACATAAAATCATCCTCAAAGAACCAATATATAATAATTTTGTTTAAAGAAGTGAAAAGGTTAAAAATTTTCCATTTGGATTGAAAGGTACCAAAATGGGAAGGACAATTTATAGGTTTTGTGAAATTATTATATTAAAAAAAATTGCGGCCCACCCGCGGGCCTATGTGGCCCGCATTTTTGCGGGTTGGGGTTTTCCCAACCCTAACCATGTCCTAACCCACAAGCTTGCGGGTTGGGCCCTTATTACTAGCTCTAGTTTCAAAGGCCAATAACAATAGTTCTATCTATATTAATAACATCATATTTTACATTAACGACTTTATTTTTATGTTTTACAACTTCATATCCAAAAAACTAGGATAATTTTGAGGCAAAAATTTTACAGGTCAATAACAACATATGTATCTATATTAACAACATTATATTTTATATTAACGATTTCACTTTCATGTTTCACAACTGAAGTAAGGGCAATTTGGTTATGTTGTCAGAATTAGAAATCTCATATTTCTATTTTAGTTCTGAATTGAGATTGTATAAATTCACAGCACTAATTTTTCTTTTTCCCATTTTTAAATGTATTTTTCTGAAATTTCCTATAAAAATAGGGAAAATGGTTAAAAAATATCATTTAAGCAAATTAATTGCTAAATGGTATCAATGTGCAAGCAAGCATCCATCATGTGCAATCAGCATCCACATGTGCAAAAAGCATCCCTACGAAAGTGCAAACACCATCCCTTATGTGCAAAATATCATCCTTCGTGTGCAACATATCATCCGCCCGTGTGCAACATACCACCCACCGTGTGCAATGGTAGCAATGAGCAATTAATTTGCTTGCAAGGTTTTTTTTAGCAATTCTCCCATAAAAATATCCTTTTTAAAAAAAATCAAAAAAAATAAGGAAAGATTACTAACCTGTTATTTTCCTTTAAAAAAATTAAAAAGAGAGAATTATCCATAAATATCTTATTGAAAACTTATTTGTCAAATGAAATCAAGGGAAAATATTTTGCACATAAATGAAGATTGTTCAAACATAAGATAATGTCACATAGGGAGGATACATTGAACACAGGAGAAGATTGTTTGCACCCAAAGGTCCCAGAGAATGTCACATAGGGAAGATACATTGAACACAGGAGAAGATTGTTTGCACCCAAAGGTCCCATTTAACAAATAAGTTTACAATGAGGTATTTATGAACAATTTTCACAATTAAAAAGCTAAATAAACTATTTTAAAATATTTATATCAATTTTGTTAACTAAATTAATTATTCTAACTTATAAAATGATATAAAATTTAATAATAATACACGATACATATACTATGATTAAATAATATATTTAATTTCTTTAATCTTATAAAAAATATATTAACTAAATCTTATATTTAATAAAAAAAATATTTTATTGGTTGAAAATGTATTTAATAATTTATCCTTGAAGATCTCTGTTCCAACCCTGGCAAGTCTGCAAGAGCTTCTAGTGACATCTCTATTCAATTATACCAAAACAAATGGTAGTGTCTGTTTGGATTAACGGTGGAAAAATGGATTTTTTTTTAATGTGGCTTTTGCAGAAGTCAAATTAAAAAAAAAGTCATATTATAAATGTGATTTTTGTTTGGATTGACGGTGGGAGAAGTGATTTTTTTTCCTAAACCCAGTGAAAAAAAGACAGAAGCTACTTCAATGAGCTTCTAAAAAAACAGCTTTTTTTTAAAGTCCGGTGAATACTAACGTATTTATAAACGTGTCTGCAGATGCCAAATAGACTTTTGTCCTCCAAATGAACTTTTTTCCCTCCCCAATAAATTTACAAACATGCCCGTACTCCTTAGTATAACATTCAATTGTAGTTTAATATTTTTTATTATAGTAGATTTTATATTTAGTACCAGGTACTAACAAATTTCTTTGGATTGCACCTTGGATTAATTTCATGCAAACGTGAATTTAAATACTTGAATAATTGCATTGGCAAGACACAAATCAATACATTATACATAAAAACATGAAGGTAAAAGAAGCAAAGAAATTATTGTGTGAAGATAGTTTGTTTTGTCATTTGTAATATGACTAGTTAAAATACAACAACTCAACTATCATTAATTCTAGTTGGCTGCTCGTGTATTTCATATTTTTATTTTTCTTACAAAAAATGAATCTCTTAATTAAGATTTCATAAGTAATAAAAAAATGAATTTTATGAAATTTTTTAATTTTATTAATAAACCCGCTAATACTTAAAAGGTTTCAAATTAGCTAATGAGTTCTTGTATTTTAATTCATTAGACCACAAATGACATAATAATCAAAGTTCATAGAAGAATTTGTCAAAGAAGCAAACACATTTTTTTTATCATTTATTACTCACGTGATTGGATTTATTTTGTTATATAATACACATTTAATTTTCTCTTTCAAATTTTGTACCATTTTTTGTCAATATTTTTGTACAAGTATACAAAATTGAAGCTAGTTTATTTAGTTTACGATCTATACATAATTATGCCTACCCGATCACCCACCCTTCCTCTGAGCGATCCATCCAAACATAAAACCTTTAAATAGAAGTAACTGAATTGACTGAAATTGCTTTCAGCTGTAACTATTTACAGACACAATTTTAATCAGATCTCTGAAACATCAATGAAATTCTCTATGATTTCAATGCAGGACCCTACAGATTTTCCCGAGGACATGGCCTCAGCAAGCTTAGTGCGAGCTCCTTCATGCCGACGCAAGAGCAGGACTGTATTTAGCACAGACCATCTGACTTGAGAATCTGCTTTCTTCTGTGTGAAGCCCAGACTTTTTAGCAATGAATCCAACTACCATCATTAAAATAAAAAGTCCTGTCAGTGGTGTTAAATGGCAATGCCCTTCCTTTAGTTAGTTCATGAAGTAGTGGTTCATAATTGAATAAACCTTTCTTATGTCATCCAGACCTCCTTCAGCAATTCCATATATAAGATACTCGGTTGCAACACCAGCCAGGGCTATACATGAAAATCTGTTTAATGTCTGACAATAGAAAACCGTCAAAATATGTGGTAACTGCTAAGTAAAGTAACTAACTATCATAGAAGCAAACTAATGAGCAGTGAAATTTAGATGTCAGTATGACAGTAACATACTGTAGCAGATACTTTTCCCGCATTAACCTGCATGACATGGAAGGCGCTAATAATTAATAACAGATGGTTGTTAACTCAATTCAGTTGTCTAGGTAAGCAGATGGCAAATTAGATGAATAAATAAAGCAACCTACCTCTTCAACAAACTCAAAATCCACAAAGGCAGTCCCTGCTTGAACATTGAGAGATCCCTCCTTCTTCAGAGAATCTAAACTTGTAAGTGTATATCCCTTGGGAAGAATTCCTACCAGATAGGCGATTAAGAAATGACCAGCTTCATGCTGCATAATTAATTATTTTGAGGGTTATCCAATGCTCATAAAAACTATTTTACAGATGAGATGGGTTGACGAGTCTGACTTGGATAACCCTGTTGTGGTACTTGTGACTGAAGGTGTGACCAACTGTATCAAGAAGCAAATTTCCAAGACTTCCGTAAAAAGAGACCTATATAAACAACCAAATTGATGAAACTGTAGCATGGTCGAGAACCAGAGAATCTTTTTGCTGTGAGTTGTCACATGTGAGTTAACCAACATGAATGTAATGTCTGAGGAACAATGATTTGAAGAACGACGGATATTATATGCATTGTCCCCATTTTGATCACACAAGAGAGGTCAATGGGACTATATATCATCTCAAATAAGGGATACACATATTCATGTTGAGTAGAACATGCAACCAAATAGGAACCGGGTGACACATGAATAAGAGATTCATTTGCTTTGTCCCACCAAATTTAAAAAGGGGAAAGGAATCAATTTCATTCAAATTGTAAGTTTATTACCGAGTCTAGGGTCCATAGAAATAGAAATCCCAGCGCAGCATAGAAGACTTGTTGTGGGGTAAGTCCAATGGCATTGCATGCAGCAAGCCCTCCCACAATAGCAGCAATCTGTAGATTTCTCTCTATAGAACCAAGAGTTGCATCCACCGGTGATAAAAGAGACGGTGCTTCTATGCCATTCAACCTCAATTCATCCAAGGTGTAAAGTCTTTGAGGCACCTACATTCAAATACTATGCATGACGCAGACTCCAATCTTTACAGACCATACTTTCAAGGTTTAACATTTGGCGCCATGTTAAGGAAATAACATATTGATGTAGAAAGAACTTAAATTATTAAATGAAAATCCATGGCATATGACTTAACTGTCGTGATGTGGTTATAACTTAAAACCAAATCATTTAGCAGATACAGAGCTTTGAGAAGCTCCCTTTGATAAAGCTGCAGACAACCAAACCCCACCTACGTTTTTGCAAGATGCCGAAGCCAACCCCTCCCCCCCAAAAAAAAAAAGGAAAGAAATTGACAGAAACTATAACATAGAATTAACAACACCAAAGTCATTAATCAGGACTGCAGATGGCTATTGTTTTCAAATGTCAATAGGGTAAGAAGAAAAACGTATTTTGGACACCGCAGCATGCCAGCATCCCATGAGTTTTGATGTGAACCGTTTCAGCTAAGTTGAGACGAGTTAGCATCAAGCGTAGGAGAAGGATTAATTAAACCTTAAAGAAACTTGAGAAGAAATTCAGAAAGAACAAAACCTGCCTGGCAGCACCGAAACTTCGAAGCCCACCAGACTTGCCCTGCAAACCCTTGACGAGTGCGAGTGCAGCTCTATCATCCCCTTTTGCAAGTTCCTTGTCTAATTGCTGCAGTAATTGTCGAGTCGAAACCCCAACTTCGGCGGAGCATCTGGCCCTTGATGCAAATGGCTTGAGTATAAGACGCTTAGGACATGACAATGTCGCACCCACGTACGGAATCAGAGTACCCATTTTATAAGACGAAGAAATTACTATTATAGCGTCCAATGTCGGAGCATTTGACTATTTTCCCCGGATTCAGCGTTAGGAGGCGAGTATTTATACCATTGTGTTATCCACAAAATAAAGATGACCGATTGTCCACCTCGTCCAAGAAAAAAAAAACATATTAAATTTTTTTTCTAAGGGAAAAATACTCCGAAATCATATGACGAAAGATGATCGCACAATCCATAACAATGAAACGGCACCGTTCGATTGGTCATTTGCTTTTCTTATAGTATATTGGACAGGTACCTAAATTCTAATAACTAAGAGCCCGTTTAGTTCAACTACATTGCATGCATGCAATGGTAATCATGATTATATTATTATGAGAAGAGTGTTTGGTTGCTCTTTAGCATAGTAATAGAGTTTATCATGGTAATGATGATTACCAAAAAATTGGTAATCCTCATTCATACCTCCTCCCTATGAATCCGCATTACCATCCCATTGCATAGTTAGAAAAGTCTAATTTACCCTTTAGTTTTACTTCTCTTTATTTTACTTATATATTTTTACTTAGTTACATCGCCACAACTGCTACCGCCGCCGCCACCTACTACCACCTCCTCCACCACCGCCGCCACCACCTCCTCCTCTACTGCTGCTATCACCCGGCACCTCTGCTACTACCTCCTCCTCATTTTCCGTTCTCGCCACCACTACTTCCTTCTCCTTTGCCATCGCTACCACCGCCGCCACTACCGGGCACCGCAGCTACTACCTCCTCCTCATCCGCCGCCACCCGGCCCCGTTGCTACTACCTCCTCCTCCTCCTTCACCGACACCTATCGCTGCCACTACTCCTTCTCCGTTCCCACCACCACTACCACCTCCAGTCCTCCTCCTCCGCTGCCGCAGCCGCCCCCTGCCATCGCCTCCTCCTCTACCTCTTTCGCCACCACTACCTCCTCCTCCTCTATCGCTGTAGCCACCCACCACTCAGCACCGCCGCCACTACCTCATCCTCCTCCACCTAACTCTTAACTTTTTTTTTATAAAGATTATAGTAAGAGTAAAATAGACTTTATATAATATATTAATTTTAAATAATTGTTAAAATAATAATTCATTGCATCTTACTTAAAAATTAAACCAAACACTAACCCTGTAATTAATATTACATTGCATTATCATTACATCACATTGCATTGTACTGCAGGATATAATGAGATTGAACCAAATAAGCCCTAAATGCTTAGTGAATAACTAATGAGAATGTGCATTTGCAACAAAACCCCAGGCTTAAAACGTTACACCATTTGGGGTCAAAACAACAAAAGATTTTTTTTAGCCTTCAACAATCGCCTAAATTGAACGTTCGAGTAAACTAATCTTACGCGCCTACCTTCAGTCTGAACTCAGGTATATAGATGATGTTGATATTCAATTGAATATTGTCAATGATAAATATTCACAAGGTTTCACTTCAAATCATTGCGGCGAAGATGCCACCATGCAAGACTCACCTCCAAGCGCTCATTAGAAGGCTTTCCCGGACAATTGGCCGAAGTTAGAAACGTTGTTGATGGGACCATTTCGAATTTATATCGACCATCGTTATGAGAAGCTTAATCAAACATATAGAACTGTATCAAAGCGAATCGCATTGGGCAGGCGCACAGAAAAGCAGAAAATAAAAAATGTTGCAAAAGGATTAACCTGTTCAATGAGCTAGAATTTACTAGAGGCTAAGCATTATAACAAGGAAAAGCAAACCAAACATATGCTTTATAACTACAACAAAATCTAAAATTCTTGAGAGGCAGAACCAATTTCGCCCTTCCCTTGACCCGCCTTCTTAGGAAGCAAAGTCTGGTGAATATTAGGTAAGACACCTCCATTGGCAATGGTCACAGACCCCAAAAGCTTGCTAAGCTCCTCGTCATTCCTCACTGCAAGCTGAATGTGCCTCGGAACAATACGGTTCTTCTTATTGTCTCTGGCAGCGTTCCCGGCGAGCTCTAGTACCTGAACATTCACACCATCATCAGCAACCATACCCCAATCTTGATCAGACAGAACCCACTCCCCAGAGAAAACCACGAACTAATACTTTGACAAGAACCGATAACACAAGCATCGGTTCATAGGTTAAACCCTAAAAAGCGACAAAGGGATTTGAACAAACCTCAGCAGCAAGATACTCGAGGACAGCGGAAAGATAGACAGGAGCCCCAGCACCGACACGCTCGGCGTACTTGCCGGCCTTTAGGAACCGAGCTATCCTTCCGACGGGGAATTGAAGGCCGGCCTTCTGCGACTTTGATACTGACTTAGTGGCCTTAGGCTTGCCCCTGCCACCTTTAGTAGTACCACCGGCGGAACTCATATTTTGCTTCGATCGAACCTAACCCTAGAATTTCCAGAGGAGAGTGTCTGGAATTCAAAGCGCAATTACAATGAGTTCGGGGAATGCATTTGTATAGGCCCCGGACTGCGCGCTGATTGGTCGATGGGGTATCACACGGATTGCCAGCCTGGCGTCTATTTTGAGATTCGCGGGAAATTGCCTTTTCGTTTTCGAATATTTGTAAGAGGTGTTTGAAATAGCGATTTGAATCTTTAAAAGTGTTTTTTAATCAAGATTTATAATATACGATGTAATTTTTACGATCTATTAAGTAAATAGGCTTGTTTATTTGAATCGGACTTATGTATAAGCTCAATTCATGTAAATCAAGATAAACCACATTTACATATTTACTTCATAAACAGTAAAGCTACCTCGTAAACCGTAAAAACTACCTCGTATTCCGTAAATCATGATTGAAAAACACTTATAAAGCTATCCAAACAAGCTATATGTGAAAAAATATTATCTCAATTTATATAAATCAGATTTATATATAAATATTATTAGCTTGTTTGGTATAACTTGACTTATTTTATAAGCCCGATTTACGTAAATCAAAATAAAACTCTTCTACATATTTATTTTGTAAACCGTAAAAGTTACTTTGTATTCCGTAAAGCACGGTTTATAAATACTTATAAAACTTTTATAAGCTATTCCAAACATACATATAAATTAAACCAAACATCATTTATATTTCGCTTCTTCGGAAACCGCGAGTGTTCCCGCGCTCCTCATCACCCAAGCATTTGCTTTATACGCTATTTATTTTTTTCATAACTCACTTGTCTATTATATTTTTTTATAGGTAATTTCCACTCATAATTTCACACATAACAAAAACTAAAAAGTGCTTATTATCAGACGGGCTATATTGATTTAAAAAAAAGATGGGCTATAAAAGGTCTCAACTAGCTTTTAACTTTAAATTTTTTAAAGGTGTGTCTGTATATAGCTTTTGAGAATAATTTTTAGAGAAAAATAATTTTTTAATAAATTATAAGAAGAATAGATTATGGAGAAAAAATGATTTTGATAAAATGAGTATATTTGAATATTGGGTTAAGAATGACTATTTTTAGTGGTCAAATTATCAAAAAAGACATTAACTTTTGTGATAATTACATATAAAAGATAAAATTATATTTTATGTATTATTTAATGGTTAAGGTGAAAATTTAACAACCAAGTTTTTTCTGAGGGGTGTCTGGTACAAATAAATTTTAATTAAATTAACTAATTTTTTAATAAATACCAAAAATAAAATAAATTTATCTATATGAGATATTAATTAATTTAACTAAATTTTTTATTATAATCAAATTAGATAAATAAGTTTTATGTTAAGGATATAAGAGATCATTAAAATTTTATTTTAAAAAAAACATATAAGAGAGAGAATTTGAAAATCGTGGATTCCACACATCTGAAAAATAAAAATAAAAAACGTCACATACACTAACATAAATGATAAATGATTAAAGTTGGTGCGAGGCCCACATGCAAAGGCAAAAAATTGTTCAAAAGTGATATCATATCATATTGTGAGCAAACCATGGTTTTGTCCTAAAAATAGCTTATGGATTTTTTTTCAAGTGTTTAGTAAATTTAGAAAAAAACCATGATTTTTATGTAAAAGCACTTTTTCAAAAGGTTGTCAAACTCAAACTAAGGTGTAAAGTTCTCCCGAAAGTTTTTATTAATGAGTAATGTTGCCTCAAAAGTTTTTTCAGATTCAATGTTATCCTAAAAGTTTTAAAATATAATAATATTACCTCATACCATTAAAAAACTGATGTTCGTCATTAGTTTTTTAACAAAGATAGTAATATTGCTTCATTTTATAGTTTTCAAAATAGTATTGTTATTAAAAAAAACTTCCAAAGCGAATTTAAACCTTAATTTTTTACTTTGTTATTATGGTCATCGTTGTCTTTATATTATGTTATTATTCTTTTAACTTTTTAGAAATGTTTTTACGGCATTTAAAATAAATATGTGAGAAGAATTTTATCTCAATTCACATAAAAAATTCTGAAATCTTGATTTATAACTTATTTAAGTTAGTATTTAAAAAATACACTTACATAAATAAAAATAAAACTTTTAAATCAGGAGAGAAAAACAGTTTCAACCGATGTTCTAATAGGCATCACTTGACCGTTTACCAAAGAGGCACTGATTAGACTAAAATGGTTGGTTAATGTCGAAAGTAAGTGAGCAAGCGTTTGCCCACGGGAAGACATTAATAACTGTTTTTAAATGGCCTCTTTTTCAACTGAAAAACCCCAGGTTTTAACTTCTTAAAATGGCCGACAACCGTAGAAAATGCGAAGAAAAATCTTGAGTTTATGTCTCAAAAATCAATTCACGCAGTGCCCATGCACATTAAATCTGGAGCAAATGGTAGCTACAATTAAGCGACTGGCTCTAAGAAAATTGCTACGAAACCATGCTGAAAATAGATCAAAGTGCAAGATGACAACAAATCTCCAGCACAGATGATAAATCCATCTCAAGAGAGAGAAATGAAAAACAGAGAGGGCAGGACTTGGAAATACATTAAAATCCTTCATGGAGAAGAAACTGATCCGCCGGCGGCTGAGAGCTGTTGCTCCATCTGCAATTCAGATAAGTGGAGACATAACATCATTCGAATTCAAAGGGAGGAACGAAATACATTGTCAATTCTGCCCTTGACACACTCATACATAATCCTAAATGCCTTTACCTTGAACAGAGTCTCGAGCTTGCTCTTCACCGAGGAATACTCTTGTCTTACCTGCTGCAAGCTGTTAAGACACCTGAGAAAGGCTTTTATTGTCAGCAAAATTACGCTACGACACATGCATGATATTTCATAGGCTTCGTATTAATGAGCTCACCCTTCAACGTTCTGCATCTCACAGTGGTTTCGGAAAGCAATGCAGATTCTCCCAACTCTCTGTGCTCCAATGCTGCATCAATTATTTCCCATTAACCCCAATCACAATTATTAGTCCAATGATACTCGAAGATTCCTTGTGTGGTATTTTTCGTACAACCATTCTAACAATACATGGACTAACATATCTGTACTTGTTTGAGAATCATCCTACATATATGGAGTAACATATTTTTGTTTCAGGCATGGAGGAATTAGTCATAACAAAACAAAGTACCTGGAGCTACTACCCTTCAGCTGGTGAACTTGGGCATCCAGCCTTTTAAAATCAGTGTTTTCCCGGCTTCTGTTTAATGGTAATTGCTAATTAATATTGAGTGAACAAGTTAGATAAGATATATATATATATATATATATATATATATATATATATATATATATATAGAGAGAGAGAGAGAGAGAGAGAGAAGAAACAGGGTAAAAAAAAATGAAACATTCGATTCAAAGGCATAAAAACAAGGAATTGTGGTATCAGAATAATGTATGGGTTCATATTCGTACAGTCCCTTTGCCAGTTCATCAAGAAGCCTCTCAGCTTCTTCAAAGAAGAGAGATACTACTTCTGCCGCAAACTGTGGGTTGCTTTCGTCCTGAAGTTGTCGAAGCTGAACAAATTGCTCATCCAGATAGCCCTTTTCAAAGCAGAAAACAGATGAGATAGCTCAAGAAACAGATTATAAACTCGCCGTTATGCATCCCAGAAAGTGTAGCGGTATTCAATTGTGCAGTACATGAATCATACTTACCTCCTGAAACAGGGAGGCCGTATAATCAACTAGCTGCCTCTGCAACCTAACCACACTTTCCATTGTTGCTCTCTCAGTGTTGAACCACTCACTTTAGATCTTAAGATGTTCGATTCATCTTTCTTCCACGCCCAAGTTAAGTTTATATACTACGAGCTCTGTTTCTCTAGACTGGTAATTACTGATTCCGAGCCAGAGATTTGGTAAATGTCAAATGCGATAGCCTCTGATGGGGTGTTTTGTTGTGTTTCTGTTCCTCAAATATTATTTATGAGCAACTTCAATCCTGTACCTAATATTTAGGAACGCAAGATCCAAGACTTTGATGTCACGTACCATCTTATCTTGTGTCATTTTCATTCAGTAATTATTGCTTCTTATATTCCAGTGCAGTTACAGAGGTAAAAGGAATAAATATAAATAATTTTACAAGATCTTGGAGATGATCTTAAGATTGGCCCTTTGACGACAAATTGAAGCCGTCAATTATGGTGTGACAATCATGCTTGTTTTCATGCCAACTCAGTGCACTTGCTTCATTGCTCCTTCAAGAGAAGCCAAATAACTCCATTGTCTCAGCTAAACTTTGACAGGAGATAACCCAAAAACGACATCAATTACTGTTACATCGGGTATTTCAAGATATTTTCCTTTGATTTTTGTGCCCTTGCAAAAGACAAACGAAATGCCAAGACAGTGGAGAGTAAGTTTTTAAAAAAACTCAAACAATTAAGTATATGGTATAAGATTGCCTCAAGGCTATTCAAGATCATATAGAAGTTTATCTTATCTTACCTTGTGTCCCTTCTTTGATCGCTATCCTATTGCATCTCACACCTATGTGGCAATGTGCTTTTACATCATTCCAAAGATTACCACTGACGCTTTTGTTGTAGATTTTGCAGCTGTCCACTTTTGACTGGTTCATCTCTTGAAAACAAGAGACAATTTACCATAGGAGATACCCCACAGCACACATTTCTTTCTTTCTATGGGGCGTGATGAAGTGGGGTAAGGTTGCTCTAGTCTACGTTGCTCTGCTTTTAACTTGATATATATTTGTTTATTGTGTTCTGTTTCTTTCTTTTGTGGCTGCATATGGTATCAAATTATTGGTGAATCAGAGCGTAGTTCTCCGGGGAGGGGCCTGGAGGTGCTTTTGCACACGTGTCGCCGGCTCAGACGTTCAGTAGGAGCAATCTGTGAATAGTAAGAGTGTACTCGTGCTTTTAAGCATGCACGAGTTGTCTCTTTGAGCACCATGCCAGAGAGGGGTCGCTTGAACTTAACTGTTGCATTTATACGTCAAATGCGAAATGATTTTTAGTTGGAAAACACAACGTTGCTTTAAATATTTCCTCTTTCAAAAAAAAAAAAAAAAGTTATAATACCGATAAGCTCAAAACAAAGATGATAGGTTAGAGGGGGAAAAAGTTTTTTCCTCGGAAAAACACAATCTCGTTTATATTCTTCTTTTTATGTTACCCATAGGCAAGAACAAGAGTGAACAGTAATAAGTTTTGGGCGGGCCAGAAGGAAAATGGCACTCACTGTATCACAAAGTGTGGTCTTAGCTGTTGCCACCAGAATATGGAACAGGGGATGTTGATATTGATTGGAATAAGTTAAAACGGAGCATCAGTTGGCTCCATCAAATTACTTAATTGCTTTCGCTTTCAAAGGTGACATTTTTCAACGGTGGGGCATCCCAGGAATGTTAACGTGCTCATGAGTCAAGACTGTTCTGCAGCACACAATTTATTCACAATCGCTTCTCAACCTCGTTCATTTTTCAAAATTATTTTTCCTACACCTTCACATCATTTTCCCGCCAGTTCAGGCCATATACGTTTTCAACTTTTCATCACTCAGGTACTATTGTTTTCCCAATATATGCATATCTATTGACTTTGCTGTTTCAAATTTTCAAGAATCTTATATCTGGGCCAAAAAAAAAAAAACAACCCTCAGTTTAGTTTCTAGATGCACCTAAAATGAAATTGATCAGCACCAACTGTGCATGAAAAAAATGACGCTATCAAAAATTACGAGCCCGATGCTGGGTTTGAAATTCAGGAGAAGGAACTCCCCTTTTCAATAGTTACCCAAACTCTACATAACTGAGCCATATGCTGCCCACATATTACTGCAAAGGTTACAATGCAGCAGTTATGTGAGTAGCATATTCATAACTGGTATGTACAATTCACTTCGTTTTCCATGCACAAACACTATAAAACGCCTGATTTCACTCTAAGTAGAAACTACCAATAGATGACTAGCTCCAGATTAATATAGGTCATGTCAGTACTAACAACCAAAGCTATCAAGATCCCAGGGCAATCTTCTTGTGTTGATTGAGATCATTTAGATACTTGGTTGAGTTGTATTCTTGTGCATCCAGAAGCTCTTGTGAGTATGTTCTAAGGAAAGAACCCCTCCGGCTTGCATTTGTAGTTTCCCTTGCATAGTCATCATTCCTTAGCAGCATTGCAGCCTGCTCCCAACACAGAAAACATGATCCAACATTCTTTTTTTTCTCTCTTCTCTCTCAGGAAACACGAGATAATTGAATCATGATTCATGACAACTAAATGTATCTTGCAGATGAGTTCATGACAATGTCCATTGTGCAGGATCTGAAAGCAGTTGTAGAAATTCAACTTTGTAGGTTGTGTACTTGCCTGACTCATGCAGGGACGTAAGACAGCAGAGTGCTCCACGCACAGAGATGCTGTCAAAACAACCCGATCCATCTGTTCTCTGTCAAAGTCGTTCCCAAGACAAGGATCAACAAGGTCCTTCATATTATCATCATCAAGCAAAGGCTTTGCCTACAAGAAATCACCATTAGTCTAAGCTTCTCAATTCTCATGTAATGACAGCATGATGATGCAGTATAGAACAATATTTAATTAGAGAAAATGATTTACCCATAGTACAACACTAAGCTGATTTTCATCCACAGCTGGACGCCCAGTTATAAGCTCCAACAGTATAACCCCAAAAGAATAAACATCAGTTTTCTCGTCCACTATGCCATGCATGAAATATTCAGGAGCAAAATACCTGCCAAGCAGATAAAGAGAGGAGGATACCATATCATTAATTACGAACTCAATCTCTAGAGTAAACTGTTTTTTAAATTTTTTCTGCATACCCAAATGTGCCTTCAAACTTTGATACATTATGGTGGCTCAATTGTCTGGGTAACCATTTTGCCATCCCAAAATCACAAATCTGGAGAAAATCTCATCTAATCATGATCTGATAAGTTACATAAAAGAGAAACGGTTCATGTCGCTACCTTGATGATGTAACTGTTTGATATCTATTCTTAACATTGGATATTGAAAGATGGCCTCTTGGTAGGATTATAATTGATATGACTGGCTACTAAACAACTATAGATTTATGTGAAATCTTAAGAGCATGATGTTCATGATTTAATATCTCTATGAATGATTTGCATGTGACAACACTCGTGAAGGCAAAGGAGGCCAAAGAACGCACACATGGAGCCTTTTGATTATGAACCTCATGTAAGGTACCAATGCACAAAATTTATTTCATCACTCAATCCAAGGAAACATAAAAACTACCTGTGGCTCAAAGCTTTTAGTGAGCAGGATATTTTCTGACTTAATATCTCTATGAATGATTCGCCTGTGACAGCACTCATGAAGGTAAAGAAGGCCATTGGCTATGCCCAGAGCAATATTATACCTTTTACTCCAATCTAACTTGTTTTTACTTGGACCTGGAATATGTCAGCAAAGAGTAAGGACCAAGGAGTAAATGACTAAATCTACCTAAAAACAGCCGAGAAAATGCGGACTGACTACAAACCATGAAGGAGAGATCCTAAACTTCCGAGCGGAGAAAGTTGGAAGACAAGGTGCATTCCTCCTACATCACATCCAATAAGCTTTGCAATATTGGGATGGTCAACGTGAGCAATAATGCCCAGCTCAGATAGAAAGCTTGCAGTCCTCTCGTCTGGAGTCCCTTTAGTTAGTCTCTTGATAGCTACTAGACTGCCATCTTTGAGACGACCCCAGTAAACTTCAGAATAGCCACCTCTTCCAATCAAATATTCTGCAAATAAAAATAATTCCTTCTAAGACCATCCATTTAGATAGATAGCACGAATTTCGAAAAGAGTACTTCTCCAATCAAATTATGCTACACTTGATGACTTGTGTAGGGGACAAAATAAAGGGATTAATTCCAAGAACAGACCACAGACCATTACTAAAATGGTTGGTTGCATTTCTCAAATCAGAGAGTCTGAAGTTCGCCAATGAAGATCTGAACTTGTATGCATTATTAGTCAAAACAGGATTTTCTCTACTGCTTTTGCTTTTCCCTTTTGGTACCGTTGGCGCACCATGAGAAGGGAAGGAGGCTAGACGCTTCATTGATCTCTTTTTCAAATTTTTGAAATATTTGCTCCAACTAATTTGTGCCCTGTGGGACATTGAACAACGGTTCTCCATTTCGGATGATTGTAGAGAAGAATCAAAGTCACGATAGCAGACCTCTAACACTCCTCTAGGAGATGAAACGTCTTCTTTCTCTTTCTCCAGTTCAAAATGCCTCAAGTCTGACATAGGATTGAAATGGAATTATAGGCAGACCCAAAAAAAAAAAAAAACAAGAAGAGTAGTTTAATCTTTGGGGTGCAAGAACCTTGGGCAGAAGTGGAGGAACGAAACGGAAAGCTTCGTTTTTTATGTTTGACTAAAGAATCATCATTCGCTGGGACTGTCTTTGTGTTGTTGACGGAATCCATTTTACTGTCACTGCATAGCATGCAATTTCAATGCTTTAGCAATGGAAAAGAACCTATTACTGCAGTTGTTGTCCATAGAGCGGAGGATTAAGAAGTGTAAACAGAGTACGAAACAGAACTTGAAACATAATTCGCTCCATTACACACACCTGCCTGCAACTTATCATACTAACTAACCAAAAACATAGAAAATACTAGCAAAAACTGAATCATGTAAATGGAAAATGTACCTTTCTGAAAGTATGAAATCGAGAATTATGGGAGTGATAAGGTGTGTTTAGAAATCCAGAGAAAAATAACGTGCATCGGATTCTCCTATTCCCTTGGACATCTGGCTATCATGCGAATACCATATATGGGCAGCCCGAAGCTAAGACTCGGTAACTTGCCAGGTCTTGAAAAAGAATTGCTTCAAAAATATGTAAAACTTCATACTTTCGAATCATAATTAGCATTAACGAGAACTTGTAGATTCATAACTCGTAGGTTATATATCTGCAAAATCCGCGATATCGCACCCACCATATCAACATCAGGGAAGAAAGAAAACAAAGAGGAAAGAGATGCATGTAATTTTGACTCCGTTAAAATGACAAAACCAAACAATGGAACGTAGCGGAGTCGGAAGACACAGTCATACCATAAGCAACCAACATTATGGGAGGCCATGTCACCGCCATTCGCCATGAAAGCTAACACCTTGCAAAATAAGTAAAACAAAAGGAGGTCAATGTGGAACAGAGAACCGACACAAAGATCATAGAACGGTCGCGGTATAGTGGCCTCGGGAACGGTAAAGGTGTTGTTTTTTTTAAATCTTCTTATCGTACAGCTATCGATTTTTCTGAGTTACGAAATCAAGTATTGAATCGCAGCTAAGCTCAAAAGAACTCCGGAGAGAAGCCGATAATAATAATGCCTGGGCTGCGTCTTCTCCTCCTATATTTGAAGGAAGCCCCCACAAAAAGCGAGGTTTCACGAGGTAACGTGTCAGCCATGAGGCAACGTTATTTTTCTCTTCTCCTCCCCCTCCTCCTCCTTCTCCTCCTCCTCTTATGCCCAGAACTCGAAACGTGGGGTTTTCTTGTCTGACATCATCCTTAGTCACACCAATCTCAACTTTGGGTCTTGACTTGGGCTTTTTATTTTTTGCCCTTTCGGGCTAATAAAAATTCCCCATGGACGCAATGGAATTTTCGTGTTGTCCAAAGCTTGGGTGGTGAATTAACGTTTGATGAATCATTTAATCAGTCATAGCAGAGCAGTGCACATTCAACGGTAAGCCAGCTGTCTTGATTTTTCGAGGCAAACACGCGTGTGTGTGTTAGGGGAATAAAAATATTAAATATTAAGATACAGTTAATAATTTTAAAGATTGAGTAAAACTAAAATATGTCGAAAGTGGTAAAATGAGCAAGTGATATATGTTGGATAAGTTATGAATGACTTTTTTAGGGGAAGTTGCATAAGCTAGGAAGAAGGGATTTTTGTGTTGGAGAAAGAGTTGATTAGTTGAAAGCTGAAGTTGATGGATCAATGTTCATTTTCAATGTGTTAAAACGAGGGGAGCAGGCCAGCAGTAGTGATACGTACACATAATTAAATAGAATGACTGTTGGGACGGTTTGAGAGTTGAGTGAGAAGGGAGCTGAGCAGGCTAACAGGGTTTGAATGCGCGTGGGACTCGTTCATTAAATTCAACAAACCTATAAAATACGGTTGGTTGCATGGGAAGGTCAGAAGGAGGACGCAAGTGGTAGAGAAACAGGGATGGCATTTTTGTAATAAGAGAACCGTACCGTTTGGCATGTGCATGACAGCCTGGCTCGATCTCCAAAATCCTTGTATTGTGTAGAGAGAGTAAAGGACCACATGTAAGATGAAAGGCTCACAGGTCAGAGTGATGGAGTCAGGAGAAGCGAGTGAGCGTCTCATTGAAAGTAACGGTGAAGAAACGTCGAATCTGAATAACGCCGTGAAGTCCGCTCTAACTCCTCTTCTCGCTCTCTCCTCCCTCGTTTCCCTCTGCGGTTCCTTCTCCGTCGGCTATGCCGTGAGTGCCTCCGTCTCTCATCTTCATGCATTATCACATACATATGTACGTGCGTGCACGACGTGATGGATGGTCGTTTCTAAATATGTGTATTACAGGCGGGATTCTCGTCGCCTATAGAATCACAGATCATGCAAGATTTGGGGCTATCCTCATCCCAGGTGAGTGTGTGTGTGTGTGTGTGTGACCATCTTGTTCCACTTCCACTCTCGTATAAAGGGATATGTTCGGTGTTATATGTGCAGTACTCGATGTTTGGTTCAATGTTGACGATAGGAGGGATGATCGGTGCAGTTGTGAACGGCAAAGTAGCCGATCGTTTTGGGCGGAAAGGTGTAAGTGGATCTTCCACTTCATATATCTATCACTTGTATTTTTGTTCATATAAGTAGTGTTAATTCATTATTTTTTGCATGAAGAGCAGGCCATGTGGTTCGCTGACGTTCTTAGCACAGCAGGCTGGCTAGCAATAGCTTTTGCAAAGGTTCTCCAGATTTTATAATATAATTTTTTATCTCTTAAATTTGTCCATATTTTGGTTTAGATACCTAAATTTCAAACAAGATGTTTTGATGAAATAGTCTAAATTTTTATTTAAAAATAGGGACCATTGTAAATGAAATGGAATTTGGATATCAAAACATTTTATTTAAAATTTCAGCAATCAAAGATTATATTAATGTAGTTTCTGCATGCATGCTTCTAAGTTTTTCCACTAACAAATATCTCATATCTTGCAGGATTTTTGGGTGCTGAACCTTGGAAGGCTCTTATCCGGCGTTTCGAATGGACTCGTATCGTTCGTGGTAATCGGCAAGTGCCAAGATTAACACTCTCTTTCTAAGACTACTCCGGGGTTTAGTTAATGAAAACAGGCTTATATCAAATGATCACGGGTGACCTTCCTTTGTTTAATTATTCAACAATACTGCTCTGATACTTTTTATAAGTTAGTTGTACCCAAAAAAAATTGTTTCAAAATATAAGTACTAGGGTAATAAATGAGTTTTTTACTGTTTTACACTTCACTAATAATTGGGGGGGGGAGATGTAAATGCAAAGAGATAAAGAGAAGTGAGAGAAGATGTGCATGTAAGGATAAATATGAAAAAAAATTTTATTTAATGATTTTTTTGTTTTGTAAGAAGAAGGTGATACATGTGACTTATGACACTACTTTTAAAATTCTAATCATTAATATAAGAGTTAATTGATTGTTTTTGAAAAAATTAATAAAGTAAAATAAATTACTTAATCATAATATATATTATATATTATTATATTATATATATTAGTTTATAAATCTTTTCTTCAGAAAAAATATTAGTTTATAGGTCTGGTAAATTAGTTTATATAAAAATAATAAATATAAATAATTTAATATAACTATTTAACTTTCTTAATCTTTTCGACAAAAGCCAACTTACTACTAATGCTTAATAGTAATTGATGTAGGTACCAGTTTTCCTGGCAGAGATAACGCCAAAGGATATGAGAGGGCTAATTGCGGCAGCAAATCAGGTAAAATAAAATAGGAAGTAATTACGTGATGGGTTCAAAATATGAATAAAACGGCACACATATATATAGTTGAAGTATTTGTAAAAGCTTGTATGCTGCTAATTAATTATGCAGTTGCTGTTGTGTTCGGGTATTTCTTTGGTATATTTCATGGGCATCATCGTCCGGTGGCGCACTTTAGCTCTAATAGGTACACTGAGTCTCTTATTCACTGCCTTTAATTTTCAAGATTCACATCTCCCTGCCTACTTTTCTTTTAATTTATTGGTTTTCTATATATTTTATCAGGTGCCCTTCCTTGTGTAGTGCAAGCCCTGGGATTAATCTTCACTCCAGAGTCTCCAAGATGGGTGGTAATTTTCTAACATTACCAACAACAAAAAAACAGTGGATTAGTGATGAAATTTAGCTATAGAGTTGTACGATTTCGTCATTAAATAGGTTGTCACTAATTAATTAGCAATGTAATTCTGTTGCTAATTAACTGTGTTTTTATAGTTTAATTTTTAAAAAATATGAGTGAAATGCTATAATTGCTAGCTAGTGGTTAAGATAATCTTTTTGCAATAACTCCGGTATCACAACAAATTAAATTCAGGCAAAGTTTGGTGAAAAAGATGACTTTGAAGCATCCCTTCAAAGGCTTAGGGGAAAGACTGCAAATATAAGTCTAGAAGCAGCTGAGATCAGAGTAACCATGTTCCCACTTCTTCGTTTTAATTAATTTTTAATTATTTCTTGCTTAGCAGGTTTGACATATATAATGAAATAATGATCACTGATTCATTTATGGCCTTTTCTGATCACAAACGGCATGCCTTCTTTTACAGAATTTTATAGAAACTGCGGAACAACATTCAAAATCCACGTTTTGGGAAGTGTTTCAGACAAGATATGCCCATTCACTAATCGTAAGCCTATGAACTACTTAACAACAACTCAAAACTAAATGTGGTATACTCTTGGGTTTTCCTTAAATTTATTGTAATATGTTTCAGGTTGGACTTGGGTTGCTTTGCCTGCAACAATTCGGAGGGGCCAAAGCATTTTCCTATTATGTTAGCTCAATATTTGAGGCAGCTGGTAAAATTAAAACTATGTCACATGACAAGTAACAACTCATAGAATAATGTTACAGAATTGATAAACCATATTTTGAAGCCTCTGCCCATACCTCTCATATATAGGATTCTCAAGTAGCATTGGAACAATATCAGTTGCCATTATTCAGGTACACATATAGGTGAGGTGGAAACCATTTGAGTTGACAAGAAATGTTGACTTTAGATTATTCATATGATGGGCGCAGGTTCTGGCCGGAGCTTTAGGTGTAGTATTAACAGATAAATGTGGAAGACGACCTCTTTTAATGGTAATTAAGATTCGTTTTTGGTTTTCCCAGATGAAAAAGTGAGTATAGCTGATATATTTTGTTTGCATAGTGGTCTGCTAGTGGATTGTGTCTGTGCTGCTTCCTTGTGGGCTTGTCCTTTTGTTTACAGGTTCATTAATTCTTCCTAATATTATGTTCCCTCTTTTCTTGATCTCTTTGTTTAAGAATCTTCACCATTATTCATTCTTTTTCATGTGCAGCAAATGAATCCCTCCAACAAGATAACTCCCCCTTTGGTCCTCGTTGGAGTATTGGTAATAGAATATTAATAACATTCATGTGCTAACGAGTGAAATTAATTACTGTACTGTTGTGAATTATGAATGATGAGAAGAATGAACCGAAACGTGAAGTGGCTAGTGGGCTCATATGAATTCAGGGGTACATTATATGTTATCAAGCAGGAATGGGAGGAGTACCATGGTTGATAGTGTCAGAGGTTTGTGACTCAGTACTCAAACTTTGCCTTGATGTTTAAGTAATCACTGGTATATTAAAAAAAAAATAAAAAAAAACAAGAGTGAATCTGCATGAAACAGATTTATCCCATAAACATAAAAGGTTCGGCTGGAAGTTTGGTGACAACGAGCTACTGGATATGTTCTTGGATTGTGGCTTACACTTATAATATGATGGCACAATGGAGCTTACCAGGTAGCACATTTTAATCACTCCATATATTTGTCTTTCTTAATTATTTGATATTTTAATATAATGACGATGTTATAATGATAATAATGTTGGAAGCAGCAACCTTTTTCATATATGCAAGTGCATGTGGGTCAAGCGTTTTGTTCGTGGCTAAGCTTGTTCCAGAGACAAAGGCCCGAACTCTTGAAGCCATCCAGACTTCAATCTTCACTCCAACTCGCAATCCCATTCATAGTTAATTCTGCTTTATTCGTATGCTTGTAATAAGTATTGTTGTAAGCTTTGATTTCAACACTCTGTGACGATGCCATGGATTTATTTTCTCAAAACGAAAGGATAATAAATGGCTAAGGGCAAAACATCAATTTAAAATAAAGAAAACACTAAATTTTTTGCCGTGCGTGAAATGAGATATCAGGCGGCAATGAGAATTGGGGTCAGTTTGCCAGGAGGAAAGGGAGGGGTGGGAAAAAATTTATAAATTGAATTTAAAAAAAATTAGAGAAATGAGGTAGATAATATGTAGAACGAAATCGTAAAAAAATTAATTAAAAAAATTTTAATCCCTCATTTCTAATTTTTTTTAATCCAAGTCCTAACACCCCCAAAAAAAAAAAAAAACCCTGAATGAACAGTTTGCTTGCTTCCTTTCCCTCTAATCCCAGGCGCTGTGTATTTTTTCCAAGCCACAAGAAAAGCATCGCCAAAACCAAAATCTCATGTCCTTGGCATTTCTAAGACAAAAATTGTAGCTATAAGCTTATCCAAATCTAGACCGTTTAAATTTAAATATGAATAATTTAGATTTTATTTTTTTAAAATGTATGATTTTTGAATAAAAAACTATTTTTAAAAAAACTGTTAAATAAGAGATTATATTTATTTTAAATTTTTTACATATTAAAATATTTTTTTTAAAAAAAATAAATTTAAACCATCCAAATCTCATACAACAATCAAGATTTCCATACGTATCCAAAAAAAATTGATACCAAAACTCATTCTGTTCTTTTTCACGGCAAAAAGGTGAAGTAAAGAAAGTAAACGGTGTTAAAATCGGTAAACATGTACTAGTATCACAAAGCCAGTTTTGGTGCTGGCGGGAAGATATCCAACCGTCTTTCTTTATTTGGTTCTGTTAAAGCACAGTCATCAACCGTTCAAACTTGAAAGCATTAGGAAGAGTAGCTGTATGTAAGCATTCCATCATAAACGAAATTCGTATCCTTCTGTTTCTTCTTCTATCTTCTGCGTCTTAAATTAGAATGTATAATGTGTACGAAGGATTATGTGAAGCGGAGAGAGAAATTATGGAAGGAGAGGTGAATGAGGAAATGCCTCTGAATCACTGGACAAAACCTAGCAAACGTAAGTCGCTAACAACCGTCGTTGCCTTCAGTTCATTAGTTGCTCTCTGAAGTTCGGCGAATGTAGGCTACGCTGTAAGCACCACATCTATCTTTCTCTGTCTCTCTCGCTCATCAATGCCATTATCACTTTTGGATCTCTTAATTTTGTAGTCAGCATTCTCGTCACCTTCTGAATCAGGAATCATGAAAGATTTGGGACTCTCTGTTGCACAAGTACTAACTCACTCTTGTGAAATTCTCCAAATTGTTTCTGTCTAACTCGCTAACAAGCACACACTTTGGTCATCTGTTTGCTTCCATATGTGTCACCTAGCACTCCTTTTTTGGCTCAATATTTACAATAGGAGGAGTGTTTGGTGCGCTTACCATCGGTAAATCAGCTGATTTTGTCGGCCGAAGAGGCGTAAGTCTTCTCGTTACTCTCTGCAAAATTTAACTCTTTCCTTACACCTTGTACCACCCCACCACTCACTTCCTACTGGTATATCAGGCGCTGTGGTTGACTGACGTTTTTTAGCATAGCTGGGTGAATTGCTATAACTCTTGCAAAGGTTGGGTCCAGTGTTTCCTATTTCTCCATTGTTTTTTTTCTTTTTGCAAAGGCATTGCTGGGTGGATTGTCAATTGGAGCAAATATATTTTTGTTTTTGGGATCATATTGTTCACTATTCCTTATTGATCAGATTGTTCATCTTGCTCCATTATTTCTAAGCAAAGACGCTAAGGTGTGGTTCACTTTCGTCAATGATTTGCAGAATGCTTTCTGGCTAGACCTTGGCAGGCTGCTTTTAAGCTTTTCACTTGGGATTGCAACTTTTGTGGTAATTAATTAAATTGGGCTATGTTTGCAAGGATCATACACTATAATTCAAAAACATTTTCTATCCAAAACAGGGACCCATGTGTATTGCAGAAATAACAACCAAGTTGAGCAGGGGACTGCTCACATCAGCAAATCAGGTCTATATATATGTGGTGAAAGGATCATTAATAATCTAGTTGAATGGACAGGCCAGCATTTAAATGCTTGCACTGACTGATTCATGTGCAGTTGCTGATATGCTCTGGAGTTTCACTGGTATATATCATCGGCATCATCATTAACTGACTCATTTTGGCTCTTCTAGGTTATTTCTTCCTCTTCCTCTTCCTCCATCTACCTTAGGCTTTGGATTAGTTGAAAACCATGAACGTTTCAATCTAACTCTTAGTACTGCTTCAGGTTTAATTCCTTGTCTACTACAAGTTGTTGGACTGTCTTTCATTCCAGAATCTCCTAGATGGATGGTGAATTCAAATTCTCAGATATATTCACTTCACAAACACACACACACACACACACACAAAACGCATGAAACTTGCAAGGATAATGTCCATTTTGAAATTACGATTGTAGCCTTTTCCGGGCCATTTAGTGAAAAATAGAAGCTGGTCGCGAAAAAGATGCTGAGGCTTTACTGCGACGTCTTAGAGGCAAAAATGCTGACGTTAGTCAAGAAGCTGCCGATATCAGAGTAATGTTAGCCTTCACTTGATAGTATAATTATTTTAGAATATATCTGTGTGTGTATCAGCTACAATGTTCTTAGGTTAGCAGGTGATTTGACAGGATTTCATAGAAACAATGGGACAACAAGCAGAAAGGAATATTTTTGAAATATTTCAGAGAAGATATGCCCGTGTATTAGTTGTAAGCAATTTATTCGGCAATTCTATACGTATGAATAATTGCAAGACTGGTTAGTTATATACTTGGAACTTTCCTTTTCTCCAGTGGTTATGATAGATTGGGGTTGGTTTGATGTCACTGGAAAATTTTGGGGGCGCTAGTGCAATTTCATATTATGCAAGTTCCATATTCAACGAAGCCGGTAAGCCAAATGCAATGCTTGTGACTAATATATCGGACTTGAACAACATTCTGTAAATTTTAGATGAAAGACTCGTCTCTAACTTGGGATGAAATGAAAATTGACAGAATTTTCAAGCACCGTTGGCACCGTGGCAATGGCCGATGTACAAGTATATGTTAGGTGCATGTTTATCTAGTTAACTGGTTGAAGCACTAATAAATGTATTTTTCTGACAGTTTGATGATATGATTCCAGATTCCAGCTGCTGTTGTGAGTGTAATATTATCTGATAAATGTAGAAGAAGACCTCTTCTAATGGTGAGAATTGAGAATGGCCCAATATTATTAAGATTTTGTTCAAAGATGACTGACCATTGATTGAAATAAAATATATATATAGGTGACATATTTAATTAATTGTATTGTCTGCCGTTGTCTGCTGCTGGGATGTGTTTGAGCTGCTTCCTTACGGGCTTGTCATTTCGCTTTGAGGTTTATATATATATATATATATATATATATATATATATATATATATGCTGCAAACAAATTATTTTGGGAAGATTTCACTTAGGTGCGAATGATCAGAATAAATATCAAAAAAGTCCTGGTATGTATTCTTTTATAAAAAAATCTCACATAGATAGACTTACAATAACCACTTTATAGTCACATACACTTATCAACAAAAAGTGATTTAGTTAACATAGATGAGCTTGTCAATTGTCACTCAATAACTTATCAATATAGTCACATACATATATCATAAGGAGTTGTTTTAATTAATATATATGAGTTTGTTAATGACCACTCTATGACTTTGTCGACATGAGCTGCTTTAGTTAATATATATGAGCTTGTCAATGACTACTCTATGACTTTTCAATGAAATCACATACACTTGTCAATAAGGTAAGTTCACATTTGAAATATATATCACTGAGGTCTTTAAAGATTTTTTTTATAGAGGAATCTACATTGAGACTTTTTTTTTATAGAAGAATCTAAATTGAGACTTTTTTTATATTTTTCTAGTCCTTGAAACCTAAATGAGATTTTCCTAATTATTTTCCTCCACGTACGCTTGCACACACAAGTATATGCCAGTATTACACTCACAAAATTCCTTGCACTCTATGATGATGACCAGGAAGCTCATTTATTCAGCAAGTTTGCTCCAATTTTGGTGCTTATTGGGATATTGGCAAGTGTTTCCTTATGTATAGTCCATATTTTATGTTGTGATGCTTTTGTTATAAATGCATATCAGCATTGTCAGAGGTTTGTAGCTTGTCTCCAGATATATTTGTTTGAGCAGATCCACTAAAACTTGTGGGATATGCATTATATTATTAATGATACACAAACACACACATAAAAGATGAGCTTAGAGGTATGGTGTTGGCTGTGGATTTCAGATATATCCTATAAATATAAAAGGTTCAGCGGGAAGCCTGGTAACGCTGACCAAATTTTTATGTTATGGATAGTGACTTGCATTTGCAACTTTATGATGGAATGGAGCAAATCAGGTATAGCATTACCGCGCCCTTTTCCTCGTAATAACAATTAAACCTGAGAGCATGTATAATCCTCTGTAGCATCAACAAACATGGTTTGTTGTTTGATTGGCAGGAACGTTTTTCATATACACCAGTTTTTGTGGTTCACTGCTTCTGTTCGTCACAATGTTAGTGCCGGAGACCAAAAGTCGAAGTTTGGAGCAAATCCATGCATCACTCACCCATCTTCTTCCACTCCAAATCTCTTCAAACTTTTTCATTTCCCAGCAAGTCCACTTTAATTCAGACAGCAATACTGCGATATTGCTCTTGCATGATCATGTTATATATGCTTATGAGTAGTGTAACTTCATATTCAGATATTATTCATTCTGTCATCCTCTTTGGCATGAGATTCTTAAAAAACACTCTGGAATCTTGCTTCTTTCCCCGCGCATTACTGCATGCAGCAAAAGTTATTATAGTTAATTGCCGTGACAATGCATGAAAGAATAATATCGTGGGGCCTGCATACATCTTTATTCTGTGAAAATTATAAGACGTCGACAGCAGGGTTCGAACCTGCGCGGGCGAAGCCCAACAGATTTCAAGTCTGTCTCCTTAACCACTCGGACATATCGACCTTGTTGTTTATGTTTCTCTGATATATTTTAAAGAAATAAACTTTCATGAGAACTAATCATATCCAAACCTAAGGTTTTGAGGAGGGGGAAGGATTTTGGTCTACTCCTAACAAGATCATAAACTTAGGAGGGGATAGGAAATTTTTTAAAATTTTCCCCTCCCTCCCCTCAAAAACTCTCCTCCTTCCAAATTGGAGGGATTTAGAGGGGAGGCTAAAATTTTTTTTCAAATCGAACAAAAATGACCATCATATTTTATGATAACCCATAACTATTTTTAGCTATTTTCATTCGAGCTCCATTTTATTTCAGGTTCTCGCTTCTTAAATTCACCAATTTCCAATTTTCCTTTTGAAGCTTCATGTTATCGACGAGTTCTGTAGAAAAATAATCCCCAATGCCGGAAAAGTCTCCGTCTCCACTTCTTGATTTCTTGTTGTGACACCACACGGCAGAGTAGTTCTAGGTTTTGTTTCATTTGTTGCTAAAATATCGGTGCAGTAGAATAAAACAATGTTTCTTCATTTTGCAGATATCATCCTGACAAAAATGCTAATGATCCTAAAGCAGCGAATATGTTCAAGGAGGCCACTTTTTTTATATAACATCTTGTCAAATCCTGAAAAACGGGCTATCAGTGCGCCTCTAATGGTTTTGAGGTGATTAAAGTTTTACTTGGATATTTACCATTAACACATTAAGACGTCATTGGGGCATGAGCCTTGCCAAATTTACATTTTTCATCAATTTTAAGATTCCCCGACAAGAATTTTTATCAAGTTTTAACACGGAATGCCAATGATAAAATGTCATGATTCGGTGTAGGGTGTTGAATCAGATGACCAAGACTTAGAATTGGATCTTTCGAGTTTAGGTGCTATGAATACAATGTTTGCAGCACTTTTTAGGTGAGGAAAAAAATTATTCTCTGCCTATGCATTGTGTTGTTTTTCTAGTTTAGCTCTAAGGAACAATTTCTTTGTTTTGAATGCTCCCGTCCCTGCTGTTTTTACTACCTTCTCATCCTCAGTTATCTTCATACATGTTAATAAACTTGGTATGCCTATTAAGACAACTGTATCAACAACTGTTTTTGGAAGAGGCACTTAATTAATGGGGCAGTGATCATTCGTTGACATCCATTGGAGATGTTTATATCTAAAAACTTTATTTATATTTAAAATTTATTATATATTTAATAGTTTAAAAAAATCACTTATAATATAAGAGTAAAGTTGTCAATGTGAAAATAATTTTCCTCCCCTCCTATTTAAAATCAAATAAGATATATTAAAATCCCTCATCTCTCTCATCAACCCAAATAAAAAAATATTAAAATCTCTCCCTCCCTCTCGTTCAACCAAACAGACGCTAACAAAGGCCCGGAAGTGAAATGGACTCTGATTGAATATTGGTCTCACTATTTGCATAGAAATCTTCAAGATCAGAATAAGGTGATGTGAACCAAACACCTTTGGGTCCACTAGGACAAGATGCACCTTTGTGACACTAAATTTTAAAATCGATCCCCCGACCCCAATAATATGTTTGCCATCCAAACTCAAAAAAAAAATAATAATAGAACAACGTCATATAGTGACAAAAAAAAAAAAGAACAACGTTCGTCTGACTTCTGTTCTACGAAAATAATAATTTTTTTAAAAAAATCCCCAGCGAGCTGAAATCAATTGATTAAATGTTCAAACTCGAAGGGATTTTATTTTCTTACAGCGTTATCAAGCACATGGTAGTTGACCCAAAAGGAGAAGCAAATGATGTGTAAAACTTATACAGGTGTCGTCCACTTGATTGGATGACCAATTAACAAGATATAACCACCACCCGCTCGCCCTGTCGGCCGCATGCAAATTCAATAAACAAGTTTGGAAATTTAGTCTTACTTTGCCTGACGTTGGATTCAACTTTTCGCATGTAAACATTTTTTTTTTTGGGCCAAACATGTAAACATTCATTAATAAAGTTTAACATTATTACCTGAACGAACACCATATTACCTGAATAAAGTTTAACATTAGAGAAATAGTCAATGTTTCTTTCATATTTAGCGGATCTCAAAAAAATTAACGTGAATATCATGCAATAAAATCAAGGAAAACGATGCAAGAGATTAAATATACAAGTATGGTGCTGATAAAAAGTTTGAATTTAAAGTAGGGTCGGTTGATGGGACGAAGCCAAGATATGATTTTTAACCTCAGGAAACAAGTAATTAGAATATACTGAGGTTAAAATTAAAGTGGATTTAGGTATCACTCAATTAAATTTGTATGTTTGAGTGCACGATATGGGCACCAAAATCCAAATTCCAAAAGGGATGCGTAGAAGGGTCATGTTGCGTAATGAAAAGGAACGGAATTAGATTTTGTCCAAAATAATGAAGGTGGCGGCCTTCTTTTTCATACTCGGTTGTTGAATTCAAAAAGCTCAGCCTCAGCTGTAGATGGAGGCCTATGCTTGCTCCATTTATCAATAACGGCTAATGTGTTTATACCAAAGAACAAAAAAATTTGGATTGAGCGATGAATCGGTTATTGAATAAATTTAAGGGTTAATGATTTAATTGAGGTCAAATCAGTCATATTAAAATATTATAATTTATTAGTGGTAATATATATATTAATATATTTTTAAACTTCTATAGATAAAAATGAAGATTTTTAGAAAAAAAATGTTTAAAATTTATTAGTATTAATTATGGTGCCCGTACTTATACAATAATATCTCATTTTCTATAATTAATTAATTATTATATCCCCCAAAATCTTCTTTTTTAAAAAAAAATTGTTCTTTCCTTATTTACTTTTCTCTTCATTTTGATTTTCAAACTTTCGTTTTTCCCTAAAAAATAGTGCGATATAGTAGTTATAGGAATAAAAAAATATTTTTTTTAAAAGGGAGACCGGTTCGAACGGTTCAGCTTGGTTCGCCGGTTTTTTCATCCCAACCGGACCACCGACCGATTCACCGGTTTTCCGGGCGATATAAAATTATTTTCCTAAAAATAATGAAAAAATTATATTTAGGACCAAATAAAATAAAAAAATGGTCCCTTTAGATTTCAAAATTACCAAAAAGTCCCATAAACTTATCAATGACGCCTTTAGACTTGTAAATGACGCACACCTGGAGTTGTCAATGAGACTTTTTAGTAATTTTGAAATTTGAAGGGACCATTTCTTCTCTTGTCTAGGACCTAAATATAATTTTTTCAAAAATAATAAATAATACTGTTTTAGTAAAATATCATCGCGTTATCTTGTCACAGTTCAAGCTATTTATTATTCCTCGGGTTTATAATATAGGACATATTTGGAAAGTTGATCTTAGTCCTAAATATAAGATAAAGTTATCATATTTGTTAATATTTTCCTAATATACTCTTAGTGGTGCTCCTCAATACTAATCAAGGAGGAGAGGAAATGAGGGAATGAAGGCCCTATTTGGTACAAAGTATTGGGGGGTCGGGGCTGAGATTGGATCAAGGATTGAGACATAATATATCATTTGGTATGAGGGACTATAGATAATCAGGGATTGAGAGTACCACGAAAGTGGGATTGCTACAAAGCCACCTCTCCCAATTATTATATTTTCAATCCCTAAATTGTAAAATTGTAGAGACAAAAATATCCTTACTTAAAATATTTTTCGGACAAAAATAACCCCCTGATTTTAACCTAGAATCCATCCCTATTACATAATCACCCTCTCTTTTTTTTTCCTCACCGACATCTGTTTATTGAGATTCTTTAATACCAGATCCTGTGAAAATTTCAACGTCTGTTTTTCCAATGATATCCTACAAAATATGAGTAGATTTATAAAGTCCAGTTATTATATAATAGAAACTCCTTATGGAAATAAAAGGTATTTAAAAGAGGAAACATAGTTTCATTTTGAAGAACAAGTTAAAATTTTAAAAGAAAACAAATATAGTACAATAACTATAAACATTTCTCATATAACCTTGAAATAAGATCGTCAATAGCAATTCATTACCTCTTCATGCAAACTTAGAAAATGATTATAGATAAATTGATATCGCAACTCTTTGTCCTAGAAAATAGTAGTACATTATTAGTACTACCTGTCAAAGTCGAAAACCCATATATGACGGACGTCGAATTCCATAAACCATCTACGACGGACGGTGAAGGCAGAGTTTGCATCTAAGCTTGAGTGTAGGCTAAGTTTGGGATTTAGGGTATGAATATTTGGGTCTTTTTATAATTAGTGGCTATTTATTAAACAAGACTAATGAAATTATTCCCTCAACTATTACTTCATATCAAACATATTTTTAAAGCATCAGTCTTAATCCCAGTCCCAATTTCAATCTCAATCCATTGGAATTCAATGCCACTTACCAAACAAGGCTTGAGGAGTGAAACTATAATGTTTTAGAAAATACATGTCATATTAAATAATCTAACCAATTTTTTTAATATATTTAAATAAATATGTCTTATATTAAGGATGAAGAAATGATTTGGTAAGAAATATGCATTAACTTTTAAAATCTGCGTGAATAACTCCTTTTTACTACATGGCTGCATATATAATTCTAGAGGATCTTCTTGTTTAATTATTTGTTTGATGAGTTGAAAAGGGGCACATGGTGGCTGACATGTCTTTCCTGGTGCCCCATGTTACCCTATATTTTGAGAAACTTTTTAAATGTATTTTTTATGTTTATTTGAATCATTAGATTCTATATAAATAAGCGACATTTTGATATCTTATGAGTAAATAATAGAGTTGTTTTCAATTTTTTACTGTTTTTCAAAAATTTAAAACTAAACTCTAAACAAAAAGAAAAAAAAAGTGTAAAAACAACTCCATTTTTTATCTACAAAATATTAAAATATTATTCATTTCATGTAAAATCTAACTATCTAAAGAAATATAAAAAATACATTTAAAAGACTCCTCACAATGAAGAGGCGACAAGAAAATCACATCAGCCACCTCTTACTTATTGAAAAGAGGGCCGTGCATTTGAGCAGAGAATGGCAAGCTATTCATAATATGTATGTAAATAATTAAAAGGGATTAGTTATTGGTGAATGATCCTAATATAGCAATAATACACTTAAATATGACTTTTTTTAAAGAGATTAAAATAAATTTTAAACATTAGACTTAATTGATTTTTTTTGAGAGATTAAGCAGGTTAAATAAGTTAATTAATCATACCATATATTATATATGATTAAATTATATATCAGTTTATAAATCAGATAAATTAATTTAAAATAATAATAATAAATATAAATATTTAAAATAATTTAATTAATTTTCTTATTCTTCCCACATTTCACTCTTATTTCGTAAGATGGCCTTAAATAACCATAACCCCCCCAAAAAAAAAAAAACTTTGTAAATTGTGATGTTCCTGTAGCTTATATTTGTTCTCATAATCATATTACTTATTAATGAATATCAAATTAAAAATTTTAATTTATAATTTTTTCAATATAAATACTACTTCCATTCCTTAATATAAAATCAACTTGATTAATTTAAAAATATTAATAAAATTAAATAAATTACTTTAAATATTTATATTTATTATTTTTTTAAAATTAATTTATTTAAATATGTAATATAATTATATACTAGTATTTTATAGAGATCATACCATATTTACTATAATTTTAAGAAATTTATTTAGTTTATTAATTTTTTTGAACTAATAGGTCAGTCGTGTATTAGATAACATTAAAAATATTCTGACATAATTTGTTAATCGCATCCTTACGGTCTCGAATTGATCGTGAATCTCAGCGGGCATTTTTTTGGGTCAACGAATCTGAGCGGATATAATGAGCCAAATAGGGTAGTATTGTATGGTTTACACTTTACAGGCCAAAAAAAAAAAAAACAGAGAGAAAATTAAATTATGGTCCCAAACAAACAAAAATATAAAAAAAAGATCTTAGAAAATAGCAAAAAAAAAAAAATGATCTCAATGAGTTGTTAATGGAACATCATTAATTTGTTTCTTTAGAACCTTTTTTTTATATTTTTTTTATTTGTAACCTCAGTAGAATTTTTTTTATAAAAAAAATAGTAGTGTATGGAAATTGAACCGTATAAAAGTGAGGGAGGAGAGGAGGCTTTGTCCACCAAGACTTAGCAGAACCTGCCTACGGTATCCGAAATTCTATAAAATCAAATTCATTTGGGCTGAAGCCAAACCACATAATACTCTGCCTATCTTCGTTTTTCACCACTTAGTATTCAGAACAACAAGGTGTGAAAGAGAAAGAGAGGAAGAGAGGATATGCATCCGCATCAGAAGACAATTCTTCCCAAGAGAATAATACTCGTTCGTCACGGTGAATCTCAGGGAAACCTCGACGATGCGGCCTACTCCACCACCCCTGACCACGATATTCAGTTAACCCGACAAGGCATTGCACAGGCCCGCCTCGCCGGAGAAAAATTACGGCAGATCGTATCCGGCGACGACTCTTGTCCGAACTGGCGGTTCTACTTTTATGTGTCCCCCTACCATCGTACTCGGACAACCCTTCGCGAGATTGGTCGATCTTTCTCCTTGAAAAGGGTAGTTGGCGTCAGAGAGGAGTGCCGAATCAGGGAGCAAGACTTCGGGAATTTTCAGGTCCAGGAGAGGATGAAGGTCATCAAGGAGACGCGCGAACGCTTCGGCAGGTTCTACTATCGCTTTCCGGAGGGAGAGTCCGCCGCCGATGTTTTCGATCGCGTTTCAAGTACTTTCTTCTTCTTATTCCCTTTCGATTCCTTTCTCTTTACCCCTCTTTTTCAGCAGTAGATTCCATTGCACCTATTTATTACTAGTGTTTTCCCATCCTAGTCAGTATTCACGCGACCTGGCATTGCACTTAAGCGAGGTTAAAAATCGAAATGGTGAAAGGGAAAATTTGCTCTGATTGGTGCAATGGTTTTTTGTGAAAATTCTAAAAGAATATCGTTTAATAATTTTGACCGACGGTCAATTAAATAAATTTGATATCTTGAGGACAAATGTTTCATTTAAACAAAAATGAAAACATATAAACTACTCTAGCTTTCTTGGATTGTTTGGAAGAACCATGGAAGTGATTATGAACAGCGTGCCTCCTTCTGAACTGAAAGTTTACCCCAGCTGTTCTTTTCCTCCCAAACGAGTTTTGGCCCGCCCGTTTGACTCTTGTTTTACTTGGGAACCATAATTAGAATCCTGGATCTATTTACTCTTATTTTCCGCTGTTGCTTAATTTTGCCCTGCGCTTTTAAGGCATCCCTGTGAGGGTTTTACAGCTCAATGTAGTGTGCACGGCCAAGAATTCATGGTTTTGAAATTAGGATGACAATTACTGCAATTTTTTCCCCATTCATTGTGATTGTAGAACTGTGCGGTGTTGGTTTAATTTCGAGTAGTCCCTTTAATGAAGTAGTTGTGTATGTGATAAGCAGATTTCCTAGAATCACTGTGGAGGGACATAGACATGAAGAGGCTTCACCTGGATGATAAGCAGGATCTAAATCTGGTAATTGTGTCACACGGACTGACATCACGGGTATTCTTGATGAAGTGGTTCAAGTGGACAGTGCAACAATTTGAGCATTTGAACAATCCGGGCAACTGCGAAATCCGGGTAATGCAGCTGGGGAGCGGAGGAGAATACAGCTTGGCGGTGCATCACAGTGACGAAGAACTGTTGGAATGGGGGCTTTCCCCTGATATGGTCGCTGATCAGAAGTGGAGGGCCACTGCAGATAGGGGAGCCTGGAATGATCACTGCCCCTGGTACTTGGATGAGTTCTTTGATCGTCTTGTTGATGACTCTGATGATGATAAACAAGATGAAACCACTGCATAATTTGCCCTCCTTCTGGGTTTCAGATTACCAATTCTTTGAGCTTCTTCAATGTTAGGTAGTGATACAACAAGCAAATCTATTCTTTAGTCGATGGTTACATGCTTGCCTCTTGGGTGAGAGCCCCCGTTGTAAACTCAGACTATTTCTCAGGCACGTCAAGATTTTTTTTTTTGGAATTATGATAGTTGATGATCAGCCTCAGTATTCCCCACATCCCCCAATCATATATAATTTTTAATTTTACTTTTTTGATATCGCAAAAGCTGCGTTGGGGATAGTGATGGTGATGTTATGTACGACCAGAGACCTCAAATGAGACAGTTTTCCAATATACCAACACGTGTGTAAACTAAACGGGCGTTATTACGTGCCATACTAAACAAACAGGCTTCTTATATATTTTAGATATTATGTGCCATACTATTATTTTTTCCTTTTTGGTTTATATTTAGTATTATTAATAATCATTAATGTTTTTGTAAGGAATTTTAAAATGTATGCCGACGATTAAAATTTGTCCCAGGGCCTTTTCATATCATAAAAAAGCAGAAAAGTGCAAAATGGGGATGGAAAATGAACACGGGGCATTCCACGCCGTGGGAAAAACGAGCTCGCAAGTAACAAAATATGGGGGGAATGGAATTTTACCGTACCCCCAAGTTCAAGCTTCCACGTAACTCAATTTCATTTCAACATTCTCCCGCTTTTTATCAACACCTGATTCTGTCGTCAATACTTGTATTTTGCAAGCTACGCAAGCTGTGCAGTAGACCCCTCACAGACCAATACAAAATTGTTAAAAATATTTATACTCATTTTTATTGACTTGGTGTCAATAAAATCTGATAGTCTAAGCAATGAGATTCCAATCAAACTGCATTTTGATAAGAATTAAAGGTTGATATGGAACGATCAAAATGCTTATTGAATAGAAGCAAGGCCCTATTTTTCTAGAGTGCCATAAAGCAAAGTGCCCCAAACCCACTAAACAGAGTCCTAAGAAGCCCAAGCTGTCAACGAAGCTGGACCTCCTACCCATTCTTTGAATACCCAGAAATAAAATCATCCGGAGACAAATAACATGTCACATTTGTTATGTAAACCACCGATGGCATTGTGTTTTGGTTTACAAATTGGAATCTATCACGACAGATATACACTGTCTAATACCGCAAACCCAGCCGCTACTCCACCTTCATTAGATGAAGATACTTTTGTACGCATCAGATAGCCACTTTGGCCATTTACTATGACCTTGTCCTTGTTCCTGTAATCGCAGTCCATGCACGTCACTCGTTTAGCTAGTTTGAGAAAGCATGGAACTATGACTCGTACATGTAAACAAGCTGTGTACCTTAGATAAGCACCAAATATCCCAAGTTCTGAAATCGTTTGATCCTTCTGACAATAGCCATTACGCGTAATGTATGTTGTAGAATTAGCTGGAAATATCCTCTGCATAAGAATGTAAGCCGCATTTTCTTCAGATCCTGCCTGCTGCAATTTTAATAGACATTCCCTCACTGCATCCCCATAGATATTGTTTCCTGTAATGTAATTACAGCTCATTAACTAGTTTTCACTCCATCTTATTATATTTTTTCCCAATAAAACAGGGGGAAAAGGTGAGGTATAATGAAGGTAATGTATGACCTCCTCCTTCTCTTTGGGGTTTCATTACAAATAATTCTGGACTTTCAATTGCTTTTCTAACAATGTCAGAATCGTCCAAACTCCACAATCCTGCAAAGCATTTGCGCAGTTTGGCAATGTCATCTTTATTTTCAAGGAACCTGTTTACAGTTTAACTCAGATTTAGGAAGATATATCTATGTCAGAAACAAACTCTATCCGAACAGCTTCGCAAGATACCTCTCAAGAACGTTGGGCTTCGCAAGTTCCTGTTGAACTTTCTTGGTTCCAACCAAATGATAAGATATGGATGGGCATTTGACAGCAGAAGACTGTTCCATCATTAGCCTAGCTCTCCATTCCTAAATTTTGAGCAAGATGTATCAAACAGTGATAATCATATTTTAAGTTCACCACAAACAACAATCATTTTCCAGATAAAAGAATTGTCTACATTAAAGAATAATGCAACTGTAGCTGAAATATATTATTATTCTAGAGTAGATGACAAATAAATACTAGCATAATAAAAAGTATGACATCATGAAGACAAAGTTATGGCAATTCATATTACATTATTACTCAAGTCCCAAAAATGCAGAAAAATTTCTGAGGATAATGTCATGCAGCAACTATCTTCCCAATCACCCAGGAATTTTACAAGTGAAAAACAGCATTTGAGAGTCCACAAAGTAAGTTATACTTGAGAGTATCCTGACAAGATGCTCAACTCAGGAAACAAAATTTGTATTGATATATTTATCCAAATCTGATTAAATTTGGAATTAGTTTGCATCTCCAGGGTGGGCATATGATGCAGGATGGCTCCATTACGCAGGCAAGTACAAAGTGCCTATCATTTTTTTCAGGTGTGATTTACCACTCTGGGTTACAGAAATCCTGGTTGTTCTGGTTCTACTAGTACACATGTTAATCAAATATTGACTAATAAGTTGATAATTTCACCACTCAACACTAGATAGTTAATAATACTCCTGCAAACCAAGTCATATTGGGTTCAGCAGGCTAACATTTCCTAAAAAGCACAGAAGGATGGTAATAAACGCTATTTCTACTAGCAAAAAGCGCAATTATAATTAGCAGCAGAGCACTGCAGTCGAGTTGCTGACCGACTCTGAAGGATAATCAACTGGTGTATACCCAGCCCTGAAGTAAATGACTGAAATTGGTTGACCTTCCCTGCCAAGACCATGACATGATATAATTTCACAGTCAGAAACAACAGTTGATGAGTCATGTATCTAGAGAAGGAAATTCAGCATCCCAAGGCTCAAGGCTACATACAAAGAAAGTGTTCCATCTGGCAGAAGTTCTCCTTCTTGATCAATTTCTGCCAGCGTTTTCCGTATTGTTGTTATATGATGTGTGTTATAAATCTAAGGAAAATAACTCAAAGATTTAAAGAAAAAAGCTTTTTTCACTTAAACTTATGTTCTGGAACATTTTCCGAAACATGAAAAAAGTTGTGAAATGAAGACTGAAGCATCTTCCGAAAGAAAACAACCAAAATATCGAACAGTTCATTTCAGGTTATACCAGCTTCTATATATAAATTATTTAACATTCTTCTTCTTCTTCACTTTGATAGTGCTGGTCTCATAGTCAGTCTGGCTAAAGAGCAGACAAAATTGAAACTTCTATTGTGCGGACAACTATTCGAAAAAGGATATCTTTCTCTCAAAACTACAGAAAGCCAATGCTGATCATACATGTTCTGTTCTTCAGCCTGAATCACAAACATAATCACAGCCCTGCACAGAACCAAACCATTTAAAAATTTGTATTCACAAATTATAGCAGTAAAACCAAACCAACAACAGAAGGGGGGAAACCAAAGAGAAAGTTTCTACAAACTGACCTTGGATTATTATACTCACACCAAGCTTTAGCCAATGTCTCTCCAAACTCATCGGCACCGGTATTCACAGGAATTCTTCTTGGATCTAGTCCAAGCAATTTTCCATGGTGAGAAATTATGTTCCTGAGAAATGGCCAAGGAATATAAAGATATTTGTCCATAACAATTTATATACTACTATAATATTGACATGAATAACCTAATTCTTAGCTAACATGCATTAGTATATGTGCATCTGATATAAGGTCTCTACATTTATTTTGATTACATCAACCAAGACATTATTTGGTATTTACTTACATATACCCACGGCAGCAGCGATAGGCAACACCCTTGTGACAATATCAGGGGATTCTTAACTAGGAACCATATGTGAATTGACAGCAACACATACCTATGGAGCTCAGTTACAACGCTACCAAGACCAGCAAATGAAGATGATATAGTGTTCATCTCTATTTGAAGAAGTGACTTAGTCTGCTCATCAAGCATATAATCTGAACGATGCAATCCCAAACGTATTTCCTTTGAAAATGAATACAAAAGAAGAAAAACAATTATGAGTATATCCACTTGAATCAATGCTTTTTCTTAAAAAAGAAACTATTTATTTCTTTTCCTGATAATTTACTAAATTAAATATATTATGTACGAGAAAACTGTCTTCCGCATAACATGTGTATATCATGATATAATATATGACTTGACAATTGACATGAGTTCTTAGGACCTAATATCAGCAGATTGCATCTAAAGAAAACAATGTCATTTCTAACTTAAAACATGACTAGCTTAAATTAAAGGGATGCAACTACAACTGATCTTGCCATTTCAATTTTGGTCCCAATGTCCTACTAATCAGCACCTACCTCTTTCTTGTTCAACTCTAACATTCTGGAATGAATATCTAAAAGTCTGGAGGTAAATTTATCAGCTTTCTTAGTTCTGCATTGTGATGAACAAGCAAATAATATCAAATTAGAAGCATAAACAAGAACCAAAAGGGTGAAAACGAATCAAACTCACCCGAACAAAAAGGATAAGATGAAAACTAAAAAGTGCACCTGGAGAGGGCATCCTGCAGAAATTTTCCATCCAAACTCACCCGATCAACAAGCTCATTAAATATGGGGGCCAAGTCACACGCTTGCCTCCAATGGCTTTCAGGGAATGAAGTGGGTAATAAGGCAAACGGCGCATGCACCAAACCGACGCCGGGAACGCTCCCCGATCTCTACAGTATGGTTACACATCTACATCAAATTGGGTTACTAACTAGGTAGCCACCGCGAAAGAAAAACGCCAATCACCGGTTTTTTTTTTTTGGGGGGGGGGGGGTTGTTGCATACAATCGACAAGGTCAATCAATAGGATGATAATCCGAGATGCTTAAGAAATGAGCAGTTGACCTCAACAGATTTATCGCCGATAAGGAGGCCATGAAGAGAGCTCCAGACAAGAGCATCATAAACCATGGTCTGGAGCAGTTTTTGATCAATATGATGATAATCCGAGATGGGGGTGCTGACACTTGGTTCTGGAGTCACCATCTCATGAGCATTCCCACACCTCAGACGCAAAACTGGCAAGGGCTGAGATTGGGACAAGCGTTTGGGTAAATGAACTTGGGAATTAAGGAAATAGAGGGACCTTGACAGCGATTCGTGGGAGAGACTTGAATTTGATGGCGAAGGGATTGAAAGGGAGCCGCATAAAAAACCACGAGCATCCATTTTGATTAATTTTCCTCACTACCAAGGTGGCTCGCTACTCTGTAGTCTGTACTATACTCCTTGCGGATCCCTTGCCTAGCGCCCTTTGGGTGAAGGCCGTCCAGCACCCCTGTATTTTTCCTTTAGTCTTTAGTTTACTAAATTATTTTATACTAGGTCATCTAGCACTAGCACTTTGAATTATTTTTTTCAAACAGCATGCTAAATGGTTTGGTCTCGCACTAAAGTATTTTTTTAAAAAATGTATCTAGCAGCTAAAGTTGCTATACTCACTTAAAAGGTTTTGTAAGAGTTAATGTCGAGATTAAAATGACTCCTAAAATTACTTTATGGGCAAAATTTTTCTAAAAAAAATTAATACTTCAAAGATGAAAGTTGCATTACAAAAAATTTTAGCGCATGAAAACATATTTTAAGGTGTTGAATGAATAATAAAATACTTTTGAATACTATATGCACTTAAAAAAAAATTTCTCAAAGTGCTAGCTTATTTTTTAGGCCAACCTTAGCATATATTCCTAATCACATTTTATAAATTTTAGAAATAAATGGTACTATATTGTTAAAAAGGTTAAAAGGTAATTTTGCCCTGATTGTTATGTCAATTAATTTTTATTATTAGTTGACTAAATATGCTAAGCTGGTGATCTATGTGTCAAATATGTCATTTTTATTAAAGTACAAATTTATCTTAAAAGTTTTAAATCTAACTTAAAAAAAAAACTAAAGTAGTTGGTCTTAACAAAATTGACTTAAATGATAAGTGAACTGTTACAATATAGATGCTGTTTGAAATAGCTTATGAAAATTTCATAAGTGCTTATGAATTGTAATTTACGGTCTACGAGGTAACTTTTAAGGTCTACGAAGTGCTTTCACGGTCTACGAGATAAATATGTGGAGGAGATTTTTCTCGATTTACGTGAATAGGGCTTATTATATAAGCCCGATTCAGATAAGTGATAACAAACAAGCTCTATATTGGTCAACTATCTGTTAAAATTAATTGAAATAACGGTTAAGATAAAATTATTCCTATTTTAAAACTTCAGAGATAAAATTACCCCAAAAAAATTTTGTGCAAAATTATTTTTAGGGTAAAATGGCTCATTAACCCTTTTTTTATTTTAATATACAAATAATACAAACGGCGTGGAATTTTTGCGATACACGCTCCCAGTAAAAAAAAAAATGCAGGAGCAGATTTCCAGTTTGTAACCGGACCACTGCGTCTAGCAAATACTTCCAAGTTCCAACCTGATTGAAGCAGCACGTTTTACAGATCATCAATGTTATGAAGCAATGTAATCCCTTCACGGCACAAGTATGCAACCCGTCAAGCCAAAATCATCTCTTTTCTTTCGTAAACTTGGCACCAGCATTAAACCAAAGCAAAGCCACCAAGTTTTCCGAGGCTGCAAAGCAAGCTTTTCCTTTTTGTTTAGTTCTTGGACACAAACTTCACTGAAGCAACCAAATAGGGCATGCATATAAAAAGGCCACCATTAAATAGCTGTTCATCTTGAAAGGGTGTACGAAGCTACTGTAATCGGTACCAATCATGGCTTCTCACCCTGTTGCCTTTGAAATAACGTTGTTTTGCTTGTGTTTGGGAATGGCATATTCCGTTGATTTCAATTTCCCAGCAGTTTTCAACTTCGGTGACTCAAACTCCGACACCGGAGATCTTGCAGCCGGACTCGGATTTCAGCCTCCCCCACCCTATGGCCAGACTTTCTTCAAAACCCCTTCTGACAGGTTCTGCGACGGTCGTCTCATTGTTGACTTCCTCGGTAAATTCCTAACTCTTCACTCTCATTTCAATTACAAAATGCCAAATTAAGTTATCTGCCAACAATACGACAAGATTAGTAATAAGATTACCAATAAAATTGATAGAACTTCAGAGACTTTCTTCAGGAAATGTCATTATGCTTCTTAACGCGTAACTCATTCTTCCATGTAACGTTTCCTGCTGGATACGCCTGGCCCCCACAATTGAAAGATATATTGGATCCACCCAATAGACATATATGAATTATGAATAGGTTGTGGTTTAAAATGTGAAACGCAAGCAACCCAACAACCAGGAGCCTAAAAGTCCCTCCTTGCACATCCTCAACAGACATGGCAACCAGAACATTTGTCTTTGCCATTCTCACCATTATCTCTTTCTCTTCAAATCTTACGAAATCTATGAACTTGGATTTTCCTGCGGTTTTCAACTTCGGCGATTCTAATTCTGATACTGGTGCCCTTATTGCCGCTGGCATCGAGAGTCTATATCTTCCCAATGGACAGACTCACTTCAAAGTACCGTCTGGGAGATACTCTGATGGCCGTCTCATCATTGATTTCCTCTGTAATCTTCTGATAAATGATCACTCTGACAGAAGCTTGCTTGCCCTGTTTTCATGGAGTTTCATGTGTTTCTGGTTTAATTTTGCAGTGGATGCGATGGACTTGCCGTTCCTAAATGCGTATCTGGATTCGGTGGGGGTCCCAAATTTTCGAAAAGGTTGCAACTTTGCAGCCGCAGGCTCAACTATCCTTCCAGCCACTGCATCATCTATCTGCCCATTCTCGTTTGGGGTTCAGTTCAATCAGTTTTTCAGATTCAAAGCTCGGGTTCTTGAATTGCTCGATAAAGGTACCTTGTCAAAGTAATCAGATATCGTCTTCAATAACAAAACTAGCATTTGTTAATCCCATTCCCCTGTTTAGGTAGGAAATTTGATAGGTACGTCCCAGCAGAAGACTCTTTCCAGAAAGGGTTGTACATGTTTGATATAGGCCAGAACGATCTTGCTGGGGCCTTCTATTCAAAAACATTTGATCAGATCCTCGCCTCGATTCCAACAATCCTATTAGAATTTGAAACTGGAATAAGGGTTGGTGTCATTGATGCAGTGTCAGATTTCTTTCGCCTTAGACAAACATCGAGTGCTCACTCTTGGTTCATTTGTATTGTAGAGACTGTATGATCAAGGGGCGAGGTATTTCTGGATACATAACACGGGTCCTCTCGGATGCTTGCCTCAGAATATCGCCAAATTTGGAACTGATCTATCAAAGCTTGACGAACTAGGATGCGTTGCTGCACACAACCAAGCTGCTAAAACCTTTAATCTGCAACTTCATGCTCTGTGTCAGAAATTGCAGGGCCAATATCCTGATGCAAATATCACATTTGTTGACATCTTCACCATAAAATCAAACCTCATTGCAAACTACTCTAAATATGGTTTTGAACAGCCTCTTATGGCGTGCTGTGGATATGGAGGCCCACCACTTAATTATGACAGTAGAGTTTCTTGTGGGCAAACGAAGGTGATCAACGGGACCACTATTACAGCCAAAGGTTGCAGTGATAGTAGTGAGTATGTGAACTGGGATGGCATTCATTACACTGAGGCTGCAAATCAGTATGTCGCCTCCCAAATTCTCACTGGAAAGTACACGGATCCTCCTTTCTCAGATAAAATGCCCTTCCTTCTCAAGCTCAGGTTCTGAATACTCATATTCTTGCATATTTGTTTTATTCTTTCTTTACTGTTGCTGTAAAATCCACTTCTGATTGTAGACCTCGAAACTTGAATCGTCAATATAGTTAAGCTCTCACAAATCTCTCGTGTTTCCAAGTCTCTGCTCTAATGTTACAAGTTTATTACAGTATTCCCATAATATATATATATATATATATATTATATTAACTGGCTAGCTACTTATTAGGTTAAACTCATCCAGTCAATCTGATATTTGTCTTGTCTAAATATTTACTTAGATATACACTCTCACACACGATTAAAATAAGTTATTTTTTGTTTGCCAAAAAAACAAGTTATTTTTTTGCACTTTCCCAAACGTTCTTGTCATATAAGAATTAATTTCATTATCTCATGATGATCCAGATCAGTTTGCTTGATACACAATATATATATATATATGATAAATATATATTTACAACTGAACGTTGGGACACCATAAGCATGGAATTGTGGTGTAGTAATGACTAAAAGTATGTTTGAGATAGTTTTTCAGTTTCTATTTATTTACGTATATCGAGATAAATCTCCTCTCATATATTTACGTCATATATTGTAAATCATAATTAAAAAATTATCTTTAGAAGCCTAAATTGCTATTCTAAATAAACATTAAGAAAACTTTAAAAAAAAAAACAATAGAGGATTGTGATCTTGGTCCATGAAGAGTGATCACTAACTGGGAGAGTTCGAAGTCTGGGCCAAGATTGTTTTGGGGCTAAAATTCTCACGTGATCAAAGAATATGTTTTGGGCCTGTTCTGCTTCTGTCCTTTCCCCTCACCCTTCTAACCCTGAATTGCTCCTCCTACTTTTTCTCCAGAAATTATATTAGTTGTTGTCGTTATTTGCTGATATCCATTATTGGTGATTGATGATTGTTCACATTGTTCAGAATATTTTTTAGAAAAAAGAGGGGGAAAGGGAATATTTTTAAGAAGGGGCATGAATTGTGAGATTGATCCATCGCCCAGGAACCTTTATAGAACATGTGGACCAATGAGGAGGAGGGTCATATTCACTCTGTTTGCTTCAATTATTAGCGTCTTTGTTTGCTTTTTTAAATCTTTTCCTGTTTTGGAGTGATTGTCTCTGCATTTATACTCCCTTTATCTCCTCCTTTTGCTTTATTCTATTCAATCAAAGGCCAGTCACTATCTCCCCTGTTTCTTTCATCCATAACTCTGCCTTGGTCTCTATGACCCAGAAAGCTTTATAATTGAAGCCCTAATATACATACATACATACATACATATATATATATATATATATATATATATATATATATATATAATCCTCCTCCTCTTTCTGTATGCTTTCTATTTCCCTAGCCTCTCTACGAACACTTAGCTCCACCCTCTTCCTGCTCACAGGGAGAAACAACGAATATGAAATAATGCATAGGAGAGAGCTAGAAATTGGAGCTGGAATCTAAGAAGGCTATGTTCCCCCGCAACAGAACAACAAGATGGAAACAAATAAGCGTAGGCATTGGAATAGAATATATATATCCGTGCTGACCAAACAGACGCTGACCTTTCTGATTCTTGTGAAATCTGATATTAAACTAGCGGGGAAAACCCACCTAATCAATATTCCAAACAACGTCCACCTGATTTTATGTCTGTTTTGGGTGTAGTAAAAGTTGATTTTCTAACCTTATTTATAGGATATAAGGTAACTATGTAAGAAAAATTTGATCTTAATTTAAGTAAATATATTTTTCAAACACTAACTTATATTTGCCGTTAATCATATCATCATCAATATCTCTCACCTTTCTACTTATAGCTACTTCTAGTATTGTAAAGTGTAAAGTGTGAAGTGTGAACTCATCAATGTTTCTTATCTCTCACCTTTCTACTTATAGCTACTTCTAGTCTTGTAAAGTGTAAAGTGTGAACTCATCAATGTTTAATATAAGAGGTAGTCCCGGATTGCCTCATGTTAGTGTTTATTTAAGTTAATAGTAAAAATTATTTTTCTAATATAATTTATAGAATATGAGGTAATACGAGTTTTATCTCGATTTACATAAATATATATTTTTTCTAATGCTGATTCAAACAAACCCTTAATAACTTGTTATTTAGTGACATGGGTCATTTTTGACTCAGTATTTAAAAAACAAGTTTAAAGTTGGGACAAAATTTTTCTCAACCATACCATAAATTACATTAAAAAAAACTTCTCTCTCTAATCTAAAGCACATCATAAAACCTTTCATTTAAATAAGAGTCCAACGTTAATAAACCAATATCCTTAAAATCCAGAATTATATAAATGTTGTGGGTATGGCCCATCAAAGTGCTTTTACTCACTTACCGAATAACAACTATGATAAAAGATTTTTTACTTAACTATAGGGATGAAAGAAAAGAAGGTGTTCTTAGGCGGGTGTGATAATAAACAAAGCAGAAATTAAGTTTCCAAAGACTTTTTACTGATCACTTTGCAAAAAGTAAAATATAATTTTACGCAAGCAATCATCCAGCTCACTCTAATCTCCAAAAAAGCACATGAAAAAGTTGAAAACAGCATGATGGCTCAATGAAGGGAAAAACTTTTTCACCTTTACAACTCTCTCTATCAGCAAATTAACCCCAAATAAAAGTTATTCTTTCAACCTTTTTCTCCTTGAAGGAACCATAATGCACATGTAACTTGATCATTCCCACTCCGATCCCCAAGATAAATACTAAATACTACCAGGAGACCCCACGAAAAACAGACAAACTTTTTTGAATACATAGGGATTCGACAACGAACATCGTACAAGTCCATGGGGACCATTATTTAGCGTTCAATGTGCCAATGATTAGGCTTAGTTTTTTTTCTTTTTCCAAAAAAAATACGGTCCCAAAATGACAGTGGGACGCAGAAATAAAACGGGAAAAGAAAAGGAAATCCACGTATACTTACGTACATTGAGATAAAATAAACGAATTGAGGAGCTTGTGGGTGATTGAACTGGTGATTTAGATAACAATGATAATTAAGATTGGAGGAGTTTAATTTCTTGTGCGTGAATAGAGAGAGACAGGCATTTTCTCTGGAAAAAGCTGTTACTCGCAGCTTTCCTCTGCATTTTCACAATCGCTCACACACACAGAGTGACCCTCCTTTGACCTTTCGCTGCCAAGTCTACCCTAGCTTTCCTTCTTCTGAATATGGACACAATGCTAGCTTCCAATTCTTCCAATAACTTTTTCTTTTATCTATTCTTCATAATCAGGTTTCCCAAAAACTGCTTTTATATCATCATAAGATCCAGTGCTAGAAGATCTATATAGTTTTGATATTGGAGTCCATGATGAAAGTTCAAGTTTTGTAGAAAATTCAGAATATGGATGCTGGCTGTGGCTGAGACTGAGATGCCCTACCAATATTGTGAAATTTAAAGCAAGGTTTGGGAGAAATAATCAAACACTTGGGAATGTCTACTGCAACCCAAACACAGAGAAAAAGAGAAGAGTGGGAGCAAAAGTAGGAAGAGAGTAAGTCAATAGTAATATGTGAGGGGGAATAATAAAAAACCTTCCTCCATGGAGCCCATCAACAAAGCAGTAACAGGACTTGCAATAATTACCTACTACTACAGTAGTACTTTAGTTCCGCATCGAAAAAGAAGAATGAAGAACCAGATTAAGATCTCAAGGTTAAAAAGACTAGAAGAAAGAAAAGTTGAGTCAATTAAATTCAAAGTGGGAGGAGCTTAAATTAGCACAACAGTGACTCCTGATGAATGCCGTCCATCATTTGATATAAAGCTGCCGCTATATCATCCACTGAACCCAGCTTGCAATCATCTTCTACCTGCATGAATTATCAATTCCCACACATGTTTAATTACTAACTTTCAATTTTGATCCGAGAGACTAAATTAAAAGGCTAGAAATGAAACCAGACCTTAACACTGAGAGAGTAAAGGACAATTTGGGCGGTGGTTGTGACGTTCAAGTGCAAGATGGTGAGACGCATGGAATGCAAGCCGGAGACTAATTTCAAGAGCTGCTTGGGTCGCTTCTTGGATCTTATTTTGAGATTTGCATGGCTCTCCACCATCGTCACTTCTATATCAGCAATCCCTGACTGAATTGCCTCTCCCACTGATCCCTCTCCCACATGCCCTGAATTATTATTGTCGTACCCACCAGTAGTGGAAGTCGCACCAGTTGAGTACTGAGGAAAGGTGAAGAACTCAGAGAAAGGTAACTTTGCAGAAGGGCATGATTCCCATGTGGCCTCTGTTTGTTTCTGAGAACCCAGAAATTGGAGCCTGTGCTCCAGCTCCTTGACAAAATTAATAGCCCCTCCAATTATAGAAGCCTGATCACCCTGCACCAGTAATAAATATAATGCAGTTAGTGATTAAAACACAAAAGTAAAGAGGAGTTGAATGGAGAAAGGAAGTACCCTTTGGAGGTAGGAGTCGGGCATGAGAGAGCGGAGAACAGAGAGATAGTCATTCATCTGTTTCCTTCGGTTGCGCTCGACGGCAATGTGAGTCATTCTCTGGTTCTCGATTTCTTGCTGATTCTTTCGGGTTTTGGGGCGACGCCTCTTGGGACGAGCGGCAACCGGAGGAGGAGGAGGAAAAGAAACGGCGGTGTCGGAGGAGGAAGGGTTGGAGAGAGGAACATCATTGACACAATCCCAATGATCTGCAGAAAGATGATTGTTGTTTTGGAGAAGAGGGTCGTCGAAGAAGGAGGAGTTGAAAGGGAAGAGATTAGTGTCTTTGAGGGGAAGATGAGAGAGAGGGTCGAGGGAGGGGAAAACCACAGCCTCCAGGACCATTATGGCTGATGATCGATGAATCAATCTCTCTCTCTCTATCTCTCTCAAGAGAGGGAAGGGAGAAAGAACACAAAGACGAGCTTTTCAGGTTGAGAGGGCCTACACTTTGTTACGCATATCATGAAAAAGTAGGATGCATATATGTCCTCTCCCTCCCTTTATAAAGCCCTTTCCCCCACCTTCCTCATTCCATTCATCCCGTGAATTTTTCCTACAACTTCTCTTTTACTGCCCTTAGCTTGTTCAACTCAATCCTCTTCATTTCTTACAAGTTCATAGTGTCATTCATTCACTTCGTACCAAATAAATTTTCAGTGTCACACTTGTTGGGAGAAGAGGGGATGAAGAAATGAAAGAATATTACTAGAGTATTTTAAAAAATATATGTCATATTAACTAATTTTTTTTATCACATCATATTACATAAATGTGTTTTGTATTCAAAGTATATTGAATTTTAATTAAGTAAACAGTTATTTGAGATTATTAGCGCACTTTTAAAGAGACCTTTGACTTGATGAGGTAGTGGATCTATTCAGAACAATGTTAACACATCATGGTTCGTATATCTTAGCAGAATTATAATTTAAATTTCAGTCCTAATTAATAAACCTCACAATTGTAATGACTGGTGACAGAGCAAGAGTAAATATTGTAAATCGCTTGACCTAATAGAGTATATATAATTATGTTCTTCCTTGTACGTCTTCTCCGTCAATTATATGTATATAATGAGGGAAGAATTTCAGTTAAGCACCAATGTTGTGGTATATATATTCTTCACTTATTTTTTTTAAAAAAAAAATAAATTCTTCCTTACACACAGCGCCAACGTGGACGCGGAGACCACCTAAACACAGCATAGGTTTCAAATTCATATACTTCTAAAGACAATGGAAAAGAAAGAAATAATTAAAACTAATATAGTTAATATCCCTCGAGATGCTAATACTCCGTATTTCATATAGATATAAATATCTGCAACTTTGCTCCAATAATGCTCAGATCTGGATGTATTGGCAAGGACAAATTAACACTCTTCCAATTCATGAACGCAACTCAAAGGACCTTAAAAAAAAAACCCTTTTTTTTGGGGATCCTAGCAAGCTAGGCCTTACATGTAGCTCCAAATGGGTTTATTATGAGTGTGATAGGTTGATCACAAAAAAGATCTTAGTGTTTTGCCTCTCAGCTTAATGCTTGGTCAATCTTTTCTCTTCTGAAGAGCCAGCGCTTAACATATATACTTGAACAAAGGCTGCATCACGTACTCCTCTTCAGCTGATTAAAGTCGATCTCTTCATACTTCCTAGCGAGTTAGCTTGCATTGCTCTCTTTCCTTGCCTTCTAATCTCTAGGTGCCTGAAAGCATATGTTAGGATCAATCAATCGAGACCACAAGTTTTGGACGAGACCTTGTATTAAGGATGGGAGTAATATCATGTAGCAAGGGTCCGAATTCAGCCATATTAGTTAAGAGTCATCAGCACTGGCGCATGAAATTTCCAACAATGAGGGGGTCTCCTTCTGAGTGTAATTGAAGGGCATGTTGTTATGTCGGGATATATATTTTTTTGAATCCGAATAAGCAGACATGAAAACACTTGCCGACGTATAGTTTATGTGGTTGGTGAACAGAAGTTTGAATAGTAAGTCACGAGTTCGATAAAAGTAAAAGCAGATGGGTTTCAAGGCGTACTGACGATAACTGCACGTCAATGTTATTATATACTACTTTACTTTTAAATGTAAAAATGACTTGACTTTTTTTTTATTATTAATAAAATTAAATAACATACTTAATCATATCATCATTAGACTATATATCATTTTATAAATTAAAAAAAAATATTTTAAAAAAAAATAAATATAAATATTTTAAAGTAATTTAATTAAAATTTTTAATATCTTTAAATAAATTAATTTTGTTTTATATTTAGAAGTGGAAAGAGTATCAATCAAATTAACGCTTCAAACACCGCTCACAAGTCATTGGTAAAACGAAAATGGCTCAATAAATTAATTACCACGTACATCTAACTCACGTTTTGTCACGACATGTTCCTAGAGATCAAATTTAAGAGTGAGAATTGGTGAGATATAAAAGGGAGTGTTTGGGGAAGCAAAAATGAAGAAATTGATGGAGAACATGTACGTGGATGCTCCGATAGATATGTATGCTCTAGTCTACTTTATATACAGTGATGAATAGCTGTGGAAGGATAGGGAGATAAGCATTTGATTTGGAAATATTAGGGAAGGAAGTACATGAAAAAAGATACTAAGGCTGACACATACAGTGTAAACTGTAAAAGCTCTAACATCTTAGTCGAGATAGCGAGAGCTCTTAGCACCATCAAGCTTTGACTGTTCTTATGTTTGCAGAGACTCCATGTGCGTGTAAGCGTGCTTCTTCACAACTTAACCCTACTTTTTTGTTTTTTTGTTTTTGGCAAACCCACTTCATGAATGAAAGCCCTAATACTTTTCTCTTTAAAGTTGACTTGACCCTCTCGATCAACGACTCAACGCTGGTTCACACTTATATAGTTAAACAACTGCTTCCACTACTTTCTCTGTGCTGGAGTCGAAATTTTGAGTCAAACTTAAACGCTCACAGTAGAACTATTGAAGTGCTTTCCAGAACTTTGTCGGCTAATTACTCACCGGTTAATCCAAAATATCTACCCATGAAACATGCCAATTTAAATATATGGCCATGTTTCTAATCAGCTTGGGCAATTAAAACCTGCCACCTTGCACCCGATTAATTAATTAATTAATTAATAATACTAGCTAGTTTAAATCGCTCATGTTCACTAACCTAGTAACCTTTGATTAAATTAATGATAGGCCTGACTGGCATCCGACTGAATTGATGACGAGGAAAACAGAAAAAAAGCAATTATGCACTGAACTGAGGATGAATTGAAAAAACAAGTGTACAATCCGATGAACCCTTTGATTTATTTATTCATTTATTCACGACATTATACATTGAATCAAATACGCACCGTGTCAGGTGCAATAGCAGATATATATGTATTGATCATGTGGTTAGTACCGTAGGGAATGGGAAATTACGCAACCCTGTCCATGTAGTGGGGGGCCTCTTGGTGTAATAATTAAGTGTTATTATTGGATATAATAAATAACCCTTTGTTACCAAGACAGTTGTTTGCATTATTCTGGCTGTTTTCAGACACAGCTACAACTGCATAATATATAAATATGCACGCCAATATATAGACGTGTCATCTTTGCCAACAAATTAAAATAGGAAAATTTGGTTGATTGAATTCCTTACGATCAGAACATAATATAAACAAATTTCATATATCTAGTCAGTCGCGGCGAGTGTTGTCTGTGTGTCAGAAACAAGTGTTGCCGCAAGTCATTTAATTGGCACCATCTTTGCTTAGCTTCTTCTTCTTTCTTTCTTTTTGTTTCCAATGACCGTGAGATTTACTTGCGGGTAGCTGTTGAATTGCCATAACATTGTTTCATATAAATGCAACAGAACTATGTTTATTGGAGTTCTGTGTGTGTACACGTCACCCTACTTCGCATTTGATAAGAGGAAATAAGCACATATATGTGGGGGCACATATGCCGGTGACGAGCCAAATTGCTAATGGGTAATTAATCAATAATCAATCTCTAGCATATATAATAAGCAAGCTACATGCATGCCTATTTGTTTAAATCGCACAAACGTACATTTTCAGCCATTTGGATCTGTATTAAAAAGTCATACTTGTCATTTTGCAGAAGGCGATATATATACAATGGATATATTACAACTCTGGTTTTAATTAAAACGATATATAGAAACCTGGAGAGAGTGGTATTTGCTGGCATTGTAAATCAATATATATTATGCGCAGTTATATATATGCATATTAAATATTACGTGCAATTAATGGAATGATCAGCACATGATTATTGACTTTAAGCCACACTAATGATTTAGTTTTTGTGAAGATCGTAATTCATATATTGGATTCTAAAAGCTCAAGATGATCAATTAACACACACACACGGGCACGATAGATCTGGTTACTCAGAAGAATCCAAACCCACGAACTTAACGGGTAATTAGCTAGTGGTGGTTAGGAAGCGAGCTAAGGCAAAAAAAATTTAAAATTAAAAAGCTAATATCATTAAGGTGATCATAATCAACATCGATCCGTTGGTAATTCAAAGGAAGGATCAAATATAGAAGATGCTGAGTAGGTAAATCCACACTAAATAACGATTATAATTAATAATAAAGTAAAAGTGGATGTGGTTGAGGCTATGGCAATTAATTAGGGTTTAGGCCGGTTTGAGCCTGGAGACGAAGACTTTCACAAAGTCATTAATTAGAAATTCTGCATAGAAGCGGTATCAAAACTGCGTTATGGATGGTGAGAAATATTTGAAGTGCCTATAAAATAAAAGAGATAAAAAAACTGTATATTTCACTCACCCATCCTTGCCTCAAATTAAAGACATGCTCGCATCATTAAGACATAAGCTTTAAATTTTAAATCGCCCGAAATTAACTAATACACACACGCACAAGTAATCTTGATATTATCGGACATTCATTTTCTTCGTTGTAATAAGCATTTATTTATTATTTTTCTGGAAGTCAAAGTGCCATTTCATTGGAGCAGCCGCTTTGGCTTACAACTTTACACACACATATATATATATATATATATCCACGTCTAATCAAGTTAATGCCGAACAAACTCTTGATTTTGCTTTGTTAGGGTTTGAGGTGGATTTGGTATTCAAATGGATAAATGCATGCCGCGTCTCCCAGCAAGACGGTAGGTATGAGAATTAATATTAATTATTAATATTATCCATGAAAGTCATGCATTAATAATGCTTAATTAGTTGAGATTATTAATTATTATTATTATTATTATTAATTGAAAGAATGGAACAAGAAAAAGGTTTGGTTCATTCGTATCTTGCTAAAGATACCGCAAATTTTGTCTTTACGTAAGAGATTAAAATGTGTGGACTGAAACGACTGGCTTTTATTTTCAAGGGATTCAGATTTTGATTTGTTGTTGCCGAAGAAGGACGAAACACACACCGTCCCCAGGGGTCTACATTTGGCCTTGTCCCTTATGGGAATCTTTCGCTATAATTACACTGCCACCTCAATTAATTAATTCTTACTTAAGTTTATCACCTTTCTATCCTCTCTTAATAATGTCTCACAGCTCACTACCGCTGCCTCGTGAACAAATCATCATAATTAAGGTTTCGAACAACTACTACTGTAACAAACATATTCCTTTTATTTTCGACTATGAATAAAGGCCTAAAAATTTAACTATTTCCATAACATAGGCTTCATCAACCCGAAACTAAACAAACTGCCGAAAATTTTAATTAAGATGCCTACGCGTTTTGCCTTAGTTTATATGAATTACTTCAACCCAGCTGATAGTGTTCCAAAATTTCAGGATCTTGTAGTATATATTGTTGTCTTCAAGTGGCCAACTTGTTATTTTATATGCGCATATAAATATACAGACACGCACACATATTCTACATTTATTCTACAAGACATTAATCTTTCATCTGGCTATATATGTATGAGAGTATATATATGCATGTTATCAGCCTTTTTAACTGCTTGTTTTCTCTAATTAGCTGGATCTCATCAGAGAGGCACCAACAAGTTTAACTATGAAAAATTAAATAAGGAAACGAAACTAAGTGCTTCTTTTGCTCAGATTCAGATCTCATCAGAATAATTCTCATTTCAGACGAAGGGCTTTAGTTTCACCACACCCTCAAGAGAACAAGGAGAAAATCCCTTGCTTTATTTTCACTTCACTGGAACTATGAGAGAAAAAAGTATATTTGATGATAGAGTTGAGAGGTACAAAAACACATCACTTTTTCATAATGTGAAAGCACAACCTCCTGTGGTGGGTCCTCATATATATAATCAATACTTTATTCCCTCAATCCAACTCCAAATTAACCCCCCCCCAAATAACAGATAGAGTGATAAATGTGAAGAAACTCTTAAAAGTTTGTATATTGAATAATAATGAAAATGTTATAACAATGTTGATAATAAGATAGTAGGAGAGAGAAATTTTAGAGAGATAAATTAGAGAGAGATTCGCATTCACTTGTACTCTTGAATACAGCACACAGGCCCCTATTTATAAAAAAATTTCGATGCTGCAGTACCCTGCTATAGTAAAATCCGTGCTGCTACAGTAACTGTCCTCGTGTGCTACATTAAATCCCGTGAAGCTACATTAATGTACAGTACCGCACATTATTTTGCTACAGTGATGAACATTGTTACACAGTATTTTTCATCTTATATATCATGCTGATTGGGAGAGTAAATTATCATGTATATGAACTAATGAACATCCACATAATTGATATTCATAACACTCCCCCTTGAATGTCCATTATGAATGTGCCTTATTAAAAACTTTAACTAGGAAAAACTCAGTGGGATAAAAACCTAGCCAAAGAAAAGAGTACATCATTCATTTATACACTGTCAAGTGCTGCCTCATTAAAAACCTTTATAGGAAAACCTAATGGGACAAAACCTAGATAAGGGGGAAAAAGTACAGCATGTATTGACTCCCCCTCTTGACAACATCAGTTGATATCTCTAAATCTCCGAAGGCTAATGTCATAGACAAGTTTTTCAAAGATTGTACCTGAAAGTGACTTTGTGAATAAATATGATAGATTTTCACTTGAACAAATTTGATGGACATCTATTTCACCATCCTTTTGAAGGTTATGAGTAAAGAAAAATTTTGGTGAAATATGTTTCGTTCTTTCTCCCTTGATATAGCCTTCCTTAAGTTGAGTAATGCATGCAGTATTATTTTCATATAGAACTGATGGTGCCATTTTGTCTAAAGATAAATAACAATTTGTTTGTATATGATGTATTACTGATCTCAACTACACACATTCTCGAATTGCTTCATGTATTGCTAGAATTTCTACATGGTTTGATGATGTGGCTGATATAGTCTGTTTCATTTATCGCCATGAAATAGTTGTACCTCCACATGTGAACAGATAGCCTGTTTGTGATTTACCATCATGTAGATCGGATAAAAATCTAGCATCTGCATAACCTACTAGTTCATGCTTAGATACATTTGAGTAGTATAACCACATGTCCATAGTGCCTCTTAGATAACGAAAAATATGTTTTATTCCATTACAATGTCTTCGTGTTGGTGAAGAACTATATCTGGCTAATGGATTCATGGTTTTTTAATAAAAGCTCATTATTATGTTCAACCACAATGAGGCAAGAAATTAATTATGTATAACCAGAAGTCTGCCAATATAAACCAAAAATTTACAAATGAATTTAATGTTTGGCATGATCGGTTAGGCCATCTCAGTTCAATTATGATGCGACAAATAATTGAGTATTCATGTGGACATACCCTGAAGTGTAAACAAATACCACAATCCTATGATTTCTCATGTGCTGCATGTTTTAAGGGAAAATTAATTATTCGCCCCTCACCAAGCAAAGTAGAAAGTGAGTCTCTCACATTTCTAGAACAGATACATGGAGATATTTGTGAGCCAATACACCCACCATGTGGACCATTTAGATATTATATGGTTTTAATTTACACATAAACTAAATGGTCACATGTGTGGTTATTATCTTCTTGCAACCTGACATTTGCGAGATTACTTACTCAATTGATTAGATTAAGGGCACATTACCCTGATTATCCTATCAAGAAAATACGTCTTGATAATGCTGGTGAATTTACTTTAAAATCTTTTAATGAATATTGTATGTCCGTTGGAATTGATGTTGAACATCCTGTAGCTCATATTCATACGCAAAATAGATTTGCAGAATCATTGATTAAAAGGTTGCAACTAATTGCAAGACCTTTATTTATGAAATCTAATCCCCCAATTTCTGCTTGGGGCCATGCCATTTTGCATGCATCAGTGTTAATTCGCATCAGGACAACAAATTATTTAAAGGTTTCCCCCTTACAAATGGTTTTTGGTCAGGAACCTCATATTTCCCATATAAGGACTTTTGGGTGTGCGGTATATGTGTTAGTAGCACCACCATAACGCACTAAAATGGGTCCTCAAAGAAGGATGAGAATATATGTTGGCTATGAATCTCCTTCAATAATAAAATATTTAGAACCATCTACGGGAGATTTATTTACGGCACGATTTTACCGTTTGTCATTTTGATGAATCACTTTTCCCAACATTAGGGGGAGAAAACAAGCAGTTGGATAAAGAAATTAGTTGGAATGAATTATCATTGGCTCATTTTGATCCCAGTACAAATAAGTGTGAACTGGAAGTTCAAAAGATAATTCATTTACAAAATTTAGCTAATCAAATGCCAGAAGCATTTACTGACCTAAAGAAAGTGACAAAGTCAGATGTACCAGCTGCTAATGCTCCTGTTAAAATTGATGTCCCTGAAGGACAATCTACTATGGATAAATCTAAAGCACGCCTGAAGCGTGGCAGACCCATCGGTTCTAAAGACAGAAATTCTCGAAAAAGAAAAGGAGCAAAGAATATAGATGGTCAAATTGAGGATAATCAAGAAAAGTTAATAGCTCTAGAAGGGCCATCTTCTGAAGAGTTATTATCTCCAGTAGAGATATCTCTAGAATAATGAGATCTCAATAAATTATGTTGTGAATAAAATCCAATGGGATCGAAATGATGTCAACGTTGACGACACATTTGCTTATCATGTAGCAAATGATGTAATGAATAATAACGAGGATCATGAGCCAAAATCCATTAGTGAGTGCCAACAAAGAAAATATTGGCTCCTATACAAAGATGCCATTAATGCAGAATTAAAATCATTGGAAAAATGAAAAAGTATTAGGACATGTAGTCCTTACACCTGAATATGTAAAACCAGTTGGATGCAAATGGGTCTTTGTACGAAAAAGAAATAAAAATTGCGAAATAACAAGATATAAGGCACGTCTTGTAACCCAAGGCTTTACACAAAGACTTGTCATTGATTTTGAAGAAACGTATTCACTTGTAGTGGATGTGACTACTTTTCATTATTTAATTATTCTAGCAGTAAGAGAAGGGTTTGATCTGAATTTAATGGATGTCGTGACTGCCTATTTATATGGGTCACTTGACAATGATATTTTTATGAAAGTCCCTGAAGGACTTAAGGTGCCAAAAGCATGCAATTCAGGTTCTCAAGGACAATACTCAATTAAATTAAATAAGTCTCTGTATGGTTTGAAGCAATCAGGGCGCATGTGGTATCATCGTCTTAATGAATATCTGTTGAAAGAAAGATTCAAAAATGACCCAATATGCCCATGCATTTTTATAAAAAGATCTAATAGTGAATTTGCTATAATTGCTGTTTATGTTGATGATATCAACATTATTGAAACTCCTGAAGAGCTCCAAAAGGCAATTCATTGTTTGAAGAAAGAATTTGAGATGAAGGATTTGGGAAGAACAAAATTATGTTTTGGATTACAGATTGAGTATCTTAAAAATGAGATCTTTGTATATCAATAAACTTATACAAGAAAGGTTCCAAAGAGATTTTATATGGATAAATCTCACCTATCATATACCCCAATGATTGTAAGGTCTTTAGAGCTGGATAAAGATCCATTCCGACCTTGGGTAATGAGTGAAAAAGGTGATGAAGAATTAATTGGTCCAGAAGTACCATATACCTTAGTGCCATTGGAGCACTAATGTATCTTGCTAATCATATACATTCTGATATATCATTTACTGTTAATTTATAAGTAAGATATAGTTCTTCACCAACACGAAGACATTGGAATGGAGTAAAACATATTTTTCGTTATCTAAGAGGCACTATGGATATGGGGTTATACTACTCAAACATATCTAAGCATGAATTGGTAGGTTATGCAGATGCAGAAGCAAATTTGATGCATGAAATGTGGATAATGTTTTTTCAAACATATCATTATCAATAAGATTTTCTCCACATAATTTTAATTGGGAAGTTATTTTGAACATGGCCGAGTTATATTCACTTACAGATTTAAAATCTTGCAACCTCAAATGTATCAAGTCATAACGAGTTTTTGGGAGAATAACCATCTTCAGGTGATCATACCTATATTTCATATTGTTCTAAAGAACAAGTGGGTCTTTCACTGTTAAATATTCAATTTTTAAACTCTCATGTAAATGATGGCGTAGAAAAATCATGGATTTGGCTTTTTCCTGATTGGATGCCTAATTCCCTTCTTTTATTGTGTCTTCTAGACCATGGGCATTTAGGTGGATTTTCGCATCCAGCATCTAAGATAAATAAATTTTTTCAGTAATATCTAAAGCCACGAATTCCAATGTTGCAAGGTTTGACATAGTTCATACTAATTAAAGAAATAAATAAGAATAATTAAAAATATGAAATATAAAAACACAATATAATATCATGAACTAAAATAACAGTAAATATGTAAAAAAATAAATTAATTAATAAGGCAAGATAAGAAAATTAAAAATTTTATGGCTTCGGGCTATTTAGTTCTCATGGCTTCAGGCCAATTATTCTCATGATAAGGAATTAAATATATACGACATCTTATTATTTATCTTCAGTATAAATAAAAGTTGAATATGGCTTCCGGCCATACAATAAATTAAAAGATAAAAAGGTATTATATGGCTTCTAGCCTTATAATAAGAAATCATATAGATATGGCTTATGGCCATATAATAGGAGATCATAGAGATATAGCTTCTAGTCATATCATAAAAATCCAAATAATATGACTTATGGTCATATAATTATAGGAATTGGATGTGTATGGCTTCTGGCCATAATAATAATAATAATAATGAACTTGTGAATGATATATACACACACACACACACACACGACATCTTACTATTTATCTTCAGGATAAATAAAAGTTGAATATGGCTTCCGGCCATACAATAAGTTAAAAGATAAAAATGTATTATATGACTTCTAGCCTTATAATAAGAAATCATATAGATATGGCTTCTGGCCATATAATAAGAGATCATAGAGATATAGCTTCTAGTCATATCATAAAAATCCAAATAATATGACTTATGGTCATATAATTATAGGAATTGGATGTGTATGACTTCTGGCCATAATAATAATAATAATAATGAACTTTTGAATTATATATATATATATATATATATATATATAAAGATATAAAAACAATAGCGATCTCTAATCTTTTAGCCATTAAACCCGATGTTTATAACAATCGGTAAAGATACATTCCTTAATTCCATATAGTGGCTCAGATTATCCCATATATATGAAATAAAGATATTGTAAAACAAGGTATATGAGATTGTCAAATAAACAATGAGAATATCATACCTTCGGCAGAGCTTCGTACTGATAACGTGTTATAAAAATATTGATAATAAGAGAGTAGAAAAGTGAAAGTATAGAGAGATAAATTAGAGAGAAATTCTCATTCACTCGTACTCTTGAATACAACACTTAGGACCCCTATTTATAGAAAAATTTCGACGCTACAGTACCCTGCTACAATAAAATCTATGATGCTACAGTAACTTCCCTCGTGTGCTACAGTAAATCCCGTGAAGCTACAACAATGTATAATACCACACATTATTTTGCTACAGTGATGAACAGTGCTACACAGTGTTTTCATCTTATATATCATACTGATTGGGAGAGTAAATTATCATGGATATGAATTAATGGACATCCACATAATTGATATTCATAACATAAAAGTATATATGAATAAATAGATATATGTGTAGATAACCAGATTGTATCAAATCTCTAATTGGGGATATCTTAAATCTATCGTGATTTAGATTTGGAATTCTAATTTTAACAGCAGATGATGATGATGATTGCAATAATAATAAGATGTTATTCTTTATTTACTCTCCCTCATGTTGATGTATATAAATTGACAAAGCCCAATTTTCTTATAAAGTACTCGAATTGAGCTTTCCCTAAAACCTTGGTTAAGGCATCTGCGAGTTACTCCTTTATCCAAATCTTTGTTGGTTCTATCTCCTTTTACTGGACCCGTTCTTTTACAAAATAACAATTCATTTCAACATGCTTTATTGTTCTTGAAAGGCTGGATTTTTAGAGATGTGTAGAGCTGCTTGATTGTCACAATACAAAGTAGTTGCACTACTTTATTCTGCTCTTAACTCCTTAACCAGCCACCTTAGTCATATCAGCTCACTCACTGTATTTGTCATCGCTCTATACTCTGATTCTGCCAACGATATTGAAACCACACTTTATTTCTTGGTTATAAAGGATGTATGAGATCCTCTTAATTTAAAGATATATATCTTGCACGCAATCATTTATCTAGCAGACTTCTTCCCTGATCTGCATCACAGTAGCTCTCAAGTTCTAAATTTCCATTACTTCTTAATAATATACCTTATCCAAGGGTGGACTTTAGGTATCTTAGGGTTCTTTCTACAACGTTCATGTAGAGTTGCTTCGATTATGTAGAATATTGACTTAGGACATTTACTAGGTAAATTGTATCTGGTCATGTTATTGTTAAATATATTAGTTTCCCGATGAGCTTGTGATAACTTTTCCCATTTTTCGGCTTATTTTTCTTAGTGTCCTGTTTATTCTTAGCATCCTGTTAATTTTTATTTTCTGGGTAATTTTCTTTTCTAGTCACTAGCTTACAATTTTGTTCCATGAGAGTGTCATTCGGCCTATACCCCTTCGTTCCAGCTTCTCTCAACAAATCAAGGGTGTATTTCCACTAGCTCATTGATATCCCTTTCCTACTTTTGGTCACTTCAATCCCAAGAAAATACTTGAGAGCTAGGTCTTTAATAGTGAAATTGTGGTCAATATAACATTTGACTTCATTGATTTTCTCAACATGAATACCTGCAACAATTAGGTTATCCACATAGATCAATGTGTGATAAAAATTGACTCTATATTAAAGATGAAAATGTATGATCCGCCCTTGATTGAAAAAAACCAGTGTCCTTTAACACCACAGTGAACTTCTCATACCAATTCCTGAAGGCCTGCTTTAATCCATACAGAGATTTTTTCAATCTACATACGTTATTCTTCTGTACAAAACCTTCTGGAATTCTCATGTAGACTTCCTCCTCTAAGTCACTATAAAAGAATGCATTATTTAAATCAAGTTAGTGTACAAACCAGCCTTTCTTAGCAGCCACTGCCAATAACGTTCTCATAGTGACCAACTTAGCAATTGGGGCAAAAGTTTCATGATAGTCAATACCTTCTTCTTGAGTGAAACCTCTAGCAACTATTCTTACCTTGTGTTTGTCCAATTCCCTATTTGACTTATACTTTATCTTATAAATCTACTTTGAGTCAATTATGTTCTTGTGTTACTTCTAGTGTCCACGTTCCATTATGTTCCAAGGCATTGATTTCTCTTTCCATTGTTTTTCTTCAACACTCATGTCGCACTAACTCTTTGAAGGTTTTAGGGTATGTCGTGCGATCTACTGCTGCCAAGAAAGCCTTATAACTCGTTGAGGATCTTTCATTTTTTTTCTTTCCTCTCATTACTGTCATTCTTTACTTTTGCACCTAAAAGGCCATAGTCTCAGGGTTTGTCTGACATAATACAGATATGTGTCTCTGCTTCTCGTCTTCTGAGGCCAAGTGATATGTTACCCCTACACTCATTAGAGCTCTTATGCTAAGGATATGGGTTTTAACTGCAGTAAATTTCTCATATAATCCGATGAGAAACTCATACAATTGTTCGTTGTCCTTGGCTTCCATTATTTAATTATCAATGTCACATTTGTAGCTCATGTAGATATACCTTAGTAGAGGTGTCAAAGATGTTGTCTCATCCTAAAGCACCTTCAACTTAGTGTAGTGGGACGCCAAATATTATTTTTCTTGCTGGGGATATGCTATATCACGTCGAAGTTCACACGACTTAGGAGCATTACCCTTCACAAAACGTTCCTCAAGGTCTAACCATATTTCTCTCGTCGTTTGAGTGTAACTGACATTCTTCTGAAACTCCATGTCCATTGCACTCTTGAGCTATCCTTTTACCATGGCATCACATCGAATCTAATTAGAAAGAACGATTGAATCGAACCTATGCTTCTTGACTGATCCATTAACGAACCTAAACTTATTTTTAACCAGGAGCGCGTTTATCATATCCATCCACCACCTATTCTGAATAGTTAGTCTCACTCAGCAATTATGGTAGAGACAGTCCAGGCTAGGCTTTGGCCTTAACAGGCCTCGCCTGTATTGTAGCAAATTGGCATATGCCTGGCCTGTAGCCTGTCACAGGCCTTTCTGTTAGCCTGAGCCTGGCTTGTTCACAGGCCTAAGGCCTATTAAAAGGCCTGCATTTTTAAAAGAAGCAATTGTTTTTGTTTATATTTTTTTATATTTAAAGAGACAACTATTTTAAATTGATTAGGGAAAAAAATCCCGCAAAGCTGTACATCACAATGTAATAATGTGTTTGCAGCCTTTATAAAGAAAATGAATTAACTAAAGGAAAATGAATTAACTAAAATAAACTAATTAATTTCTGGATATAACAAGCTCCAGTAATTAGGGTAGATAATATGTAATAATTAACTAAAAGAAAATGAATTAAATAAAATAAACTGATTAATTTCCGGATATAACGAACTCCAGTAATTAGGGTAGATAATATGTAATTATTATTATTTTTTCAAGTAGAGTAATTATGATTTTATTTTATTTTATTTTTTACAAATACTTAATAGGCCCAGGCCGGTCTGACAGGTCTAAAAGGCCTATTAGTAAGCATTGGTCTAGTCTATTAAGAAAAACATGCTTACAAAAAGATCTTAGCCTAATATTTTTTTACTAACAAGCCAAGCCGCAGGACTCTGATAGACTGTCTGGTCTGTTTCCACCCCTATCAGCAACTCACTGACAAAAAATTGCCCTAGGTTGTCTGAGGCATGTAAAAAGAAAGGAGAACTTACATCCCGACTCGAAGTTATCTCTCTCAATGTTTATTCTCTCTTTCTAAGCACTTTATCTCAAGTTTGTAAACCTTGTATTCTGATACCATGATAAATCTAATAAAACCCTCAAAAGGATAAAGAGGACATATGAATATCCTGAATGTTATAATTTAGATTTGGAATTCTATCATGAAGATTGAGATAGCCATCGCGATCTGCATCACACATAGCAAAGTGACTTCATTTCACTCGATCTCAACCAACAGTATTCGAAAAATCATGGGTTCTACCAATAAAACCCGACCCACATGCATGAGCCAATTAATTTTATCGTTTTATGAGAAGCCAGTTCGTCATCAGGGAAAAGCAAGATTTAAAAGTAAAAGGAAAACACTTTACTCCGAAAAATGTATATCCTAATGTACAGGCAAAATCATTTTCCTGCCAAAAAGGTCTATGACCGCCCACACAATATAACTCGTACCTACCTTTTAGCCAAATTCTCAAATACCTTTCTGCTTACTCATTATGATATATATATATATATATATATATATATATATATATATATATATATATATATATATATCAGGCTAAATTTAAAAGCTCATTGGCCTCCAATCAAATTCCTCTGAAGTCTTTTGGAATCTCCAGCAAGTGCTAGCAAAACTTCGTCTAATTTTGTAAAAATATAATCATAATATAGTTAATGCCAAGTCGTTTCATCATACACACACACACATATATATATATATATATATATATATATATATATATATTCCACCGCGACCACGCGTTGCTGGAAAACAAAAAAACTCGTTTGGTACAATCTTGTTCGTTTTCACACTCCATCCTCAAGCTGGCACGGCATTCTTAAAAATCATGTCAAGTTACTAAGAAACCGTAATTGTTTGAGTGTTGAAATTAATCTATCAAGGGTAAAAAAGTACAAACCTCAAACCGGATGAAGGAGAGATCCCAAGGGGTATGTGGTACGTGGCATCTTATGAATGGTTGGTGAAGGATAATGAGCCTTCCCTGCAGGTGAAGTAATCAAAGACTCATCAAAATCCTAAAGCTCATATATATATGCATGCATGCATGTAAGTGGGGGCCACATGTTAGGGCAAACAAGGAGATATTTTTAGTGATCTGAGATAGAGATTGGGGGTGGCACTGTGGTTAGATTGGACGTAAAGTTCTTCTGTCATGATGCATTTGGAAAAGCACCTAGATGGACGATCTTGGACCGTACACGTGGCAACTTGCATTCTACATCACAAAATCCTCCACGTCTCCCTCGTCCAGCAGGAACCCAATACTAGATTGGTAGCTTAGGTAGGAGGAATGAAAAACAGCGGCTGCTCAGAAAAACCACCTTCTTTCATTACAAGTGGTTTCTGTTTTTCTGGAACACACCAAACAAACAACCACCTCCCTTCACCTTCACCTTCACCTTCACCTTCACCTCTCTCTGACCTTGACGTGTTTACGTGGGGGCATGTGTCTCTCCCAACTATAGGATATTATGTTTCCCCAAATTACCATATATACTACAACTCATGCTTATATTTAGGATAAATTAGTAATTATTCATCTAAAACAGATTAAGATATATATGAGATGATTTTTAATGAGATATGTTTGGGACCCATTCGTGTCGCTTTGCCACTTCGACCCAGTCCCTCTCTAGAACTGTCTGATTTTTCAGCATGTCGTCACTTTCGTTCATGAAATATTGCTCTTGCATCGTTGATCTCATTGGTTGGGTGGCTTAAAGGTAGTTTGATTAGGAATTTTCCTTAGACTTTGAGGTTTACATATCCTTCTATTTCCATCATCTGTGATCATTAATAAGTTTATCCCGTGGAGACACGGATATTTTACATGAAGTGGTACATACCAAAAAAACAAAATAAAAATATATAGAAAGGGAGAACGAAAGAAGAAAAAACAAAAAATGAAAGCGATCTGCATGTGTGTGTGTGTGTAACGAGGAGTCCAGGAAAACACAAGACCTGGTAAAACACTTGCCGAGTCATAGAATTGCAGACACTTGTATTCCCAATATAGATTCCCACGTAAACTTTCCATGGCTTTGAGAAATTTCAAATTTTGCTCTATAATTAGAAACCGGCCCTTTTTATAAACGTAGAATTACAGTAGGACTTCTTTCATTGTGTCCCTGAGTTTTCAATTCTTCTCATTTACTCCCTCTGTTTATAAGAAACACTTAACCAAATAGCGTAGCTCAAATAGTCGGTGAAAGATGATAACTATGTAAAAATTGTAACATTTTTTAAATAAAAAATACCCTTATTTATAAGAACAAAAGAGAATAAAAGAAAGAATGTGTAGCGAGGAGGGAGTGTGAGTGAATGCAATAAATAAAATAATATTAATATAAGTAATCAAATGATAGCAAAATAAGAATTAATACAGTAAATTTGAGGCATTATCTAAATATTTCTTATAAATAAAAACAAGCAATAGGTGATAGTTGTTTCTTACAAAAATGAATCTAGGAAGTAATAAACTAAACTGTAGTTTTTTCAGATGACAATTTTATATTTTTTTTAGAAAAATACAATTAAAAATTCTTTATTTTAGATTACACTTCCATTTAATTTTTTTTCGAACTCAATTATTTCATCATGGTTACGATAAGATGAGCACAATTGGTGCTCGGAACAATTCCACAAGTATGGGGAAGGAGGAGTAAAAATATATATATAGGAAGGCCACTAATATAATTCTGGTGTGCACTCGTCGTCTTTCTTACTTATTTTTTCGGACCCATTATATTAATCAATCTGACATTGCCCGCCCTTTCTGTTATTCTCAAGTATTCTTTTTTCGCACTCCTCTCTCACATCCAACAACGTCTTTTTTCTAATTATTTCTAATTATTTAGAATAGTGATTGAAATATTTAATAATAATTTTTTTAATTATAATTTATAGTATACAAAATAAATATATAAGATGATTTTTATATTTATTTATATAAATAAACACTTTAGAATAAAAATATCCAAAACAATCACTTTGGTAAGAACATATTTATTAATTTAATTTTTAAGTGGGGCAAGTCTGATGGATGACTCCTCAGATTTTCTTTATGTTCGATTTAATACCAATCCTCGTGCAGTAAGAAAATCCATCTTCTGTTGAGCCTCTATGATTAAAGTCCCTAAATCTCTTTCCAAATAAAAAAAAAAAAAAAGGAGCTTGAACAAAACCTTGATCAGATAGTATGTGCGGTTGTTTGATTTTGACGACTCTCTAGGAGGCTAGCAGGAGATTTTGCTTTATCGATATCTGAATTATTTTTTATTCTGCATCATCAAATATCTAATTTTTTGGGGAAAAAACACATTATTTGATACTAAATAGTTTATTTAAAAAAAAAACTTATGTTTCAACGACATTTAAATAAAAAGTGTACATAAATTTTGGATCACAAAAAAAGTTGCATAAAACACGTGAATAAAAATAAAAAAAAATACATAGAACCTAGAAAACATACAATGTGCATAGCTTATATACTATGCAAATTCGTCTATAATCCATGTCATATTGATATTTTGATGTGTGAGTATCGAAATAAAAGAAAACTAGACAGGGGAATTACATGTCAGATTATCTTTGTAAGATGAAGGTCCTTAAGAACGCAGGACAAGCATGTAAAAAGGCGGATGAGGAAATTCTTTCTCTTGAGATATAGTGAATCTTTAGATCCCAATCATTCAAGAGTATGAGACTCCAACACAACTCTCCTAAATCCTTCAAACATTGACTTGAATCCAATCTAAACCAGGAGGTTCCCCAACTCGCAATTGTCTTCATGCACCTGCGCATAGCTATTCCAACTACATTAACTTCTGAATGATCTCACATATATGGAAGGATTGAAGATAAATGGACAAAGTCCCAGCAACAGTGCTATTTGCCTCATCCCCTCACACATCCTTCAATGGTCTATCTTGTAGCAGCCAGTGATCATTAAACAACTTCACACTTTGATCATTTCGGATGTTCCCCTTAGACCCTTTCTCAACTAAATCTCCTTATTGAACAATCAATTTCCATAGGGAGGAGTCACTGCGTTGCCCATATACAAGGGTGAGAATTTTCCAACCTACTTTCGCACCACGTCTCACTAAATTATGATTTCGAGTCAAACACCCACTATATATATATCGCAAGTTGGCAGCAGAAATCTGAAATTGCGTTTTGGATGAACTGGAATCAGCCCATTACACTTGGTGGGCTCTTGATCTAGCAATTAAGATGATGGGCTCCAAAACAACTACGAGCCTTATCCAATTTGTAATGGGCATGGCCCATACTCAGGGCGAGCTTTCTCTCAGGGAAAATTGATAGCGAGGCCACCACTCTCAAATCATTGCATTTTTTGGCCCGTACTTACAAAGGAAATATTTAGGCCCTGGAAAAATGTCATAAAATAGTCTTTTGAAAATTTAAAATTATATGAGACTTTTTTTATAATAAATTCTAATTTTACTGATAAATATAGGAACCACTCACAAATCCATAAGCATTTGATAATTTAAATTTATTGTAAAATAATCTTACAAGACTTAAATGTAATTTAAAAATTTTAAGCGACCATTTTATTATATTTGTTTGGTCTGAGACTTAAATACAATTTTCCCAATCTAAAATATTTTCACCGCTTTTATTTAAAAGAGTAAACAGTAATGATTCAACGAATTTTTATATAGATATAGTTATATTTTCAAATAAAATAAATAATCATGCCAATAAATAAGAGGGTTTGTGTTTTTAAAACCAAAAGCTTCTTCGTTTTTCTTTGACTTTAAAATTTTAAAGGGAAAACGCTAGAAATATGAAATCGTGTAAATAACTAAATAAGAGAGGCGACTGAGCCTAAAATATGCTTCTAGAAATTAGCCAAGAAATTAAAGGGGACAAGGCGAAAAGTCGACATTATGAGTTATTGTATCAGAAAATATTGACTTTTTCAGTTTTTTGACAATAATCATGAATTTGTTCATGACCATGGAGCGAGGGCAGAGTCAGAATCTTTGAATTTGACCAGTGCTCGGTTTAAACTTTAAAGTTAGACAAGGAACTATGCAGTGCAGATGATTTTTCATATAAAAAATTATGCAGCGTACTTATCCAAATTTATAAACAAAAATATTAAAGTTTGATGAAGACGCTCGCATTCATTATTAGTATTGAAAAAAAATGCATGGACCATGGAGTTATTTGTTTACTATATTTTTTTAATAATGAAACTAACAAATTGCATGGGACTCACTTTTTTACTATGTACGATGAGAGTGTTGCGTAAATACAATACTGCTGAAGAAATATTATATAGTTTGATTTTATTACTTGGAGTATACTGAATGTGTGTAATAATATATTGTCAATTCGTGATTAAAAAAAATTCTTTAATGATTAGATTAAGTATATATCCAGGCGACAGGTGAATGTAATGAGAAATTTCTATGAAATATTTGATTCACCGAAGATCTGAAAAGTATGAATAAGTGAAATATTTGATTAGCAGCTACGTAAGGTTACGCGACATATGATTCACGATATGATAAATTAAAACAGTGAAGGTTCTTCACTTTTGATTGTCACTTCAGTTCTTAATATAGGGCATATTTATCTAATATGATTAAATTAAAGAAAATAATTGAATTACTTAATGTGACATATATTTTCTAAAACATCTTAGTTATCTTTATTAATTTCCTTATTTTTTCTCCTCCTTAATTATTGTTAAAAGAGCATCAATAAAAATAAATTTAAAAAAGATTAATAAATATAAAAATAATATCTTATAATTAAGATTAAATCATATCCAACGTATATCTTATATATATTAAAGATGAAACGAAGTATTTATTTTATTATTTTTGTGGCGTCACGCATAACACTGTTACCTATTAGTTGCCTGCTATGCCCTGCTACATATGGAGGCAATCATAAATTTGTTTTAAAGATTTTTTTTAGCACTATGACCAATCTACTTTGAAACCAAACTTAATTATCAAGCTCAAGAATTTGAAACGCTAAATTAAAAATAAACAACGTACTGCTTCAAATGTTACATAAGAACATTTTATGAAAATAAATTAAGTGTGATACCTCATTTCCTATAACTTCATATGAGTATAAAAGAGTAGTGAAATCACAGGTGAAACCAGGATCAAGTCTCAGATTAGGAAGACGTTCGCAAATTCCAATCCTATCTCAGGATTTGAACCTGGGACTAGAAAGGAAATCTGCTGGTAGTAAAAATTTTCTTAAATCTTTTTCACACGTGTTCACTATCTCGCTAAGTCTCATCAGTACTTAAATCCATTTTATCAGAGTATGCAAGCGTGTCTCTGCTTACGTATTATGATAAGTTCTTTAGTTATAGATTCTTTTTTTAAATCGGAAGCGTAATCACTCATCCAAAATACCATCCATCACTAAGTTACTCTTGTAATATTGTTATGCTTACATAGCTACATACATCATATACATATCCCAAGATATAGAAATAGACGACCAACAAAACTAAAATCTTCAATGTTTAATCCTCTAGTTGTTTGCATTTACCTTCTTCTTGCCCCTAGAGCTCTCTCCTTGTACTGTAAATGGGTTTTTGAAAAAGAGTGAGATTCAAAAGAAGTTCAGTAGTAACATAATGTCGATCATACAGATATAACATCACAAAGCATGCTACATAGTCATCATTCAACAGAATCATCACAACAGCATTTAATGCATCACATGAAGTTTATAAGCTATCATAGTGCTAGATATATTACAAGGCCTCGAGGGATACCCGTGCAAATAGGCCCCGGGAACCCACCCGTGCATCAGTGAGCGTTATACTGGCCTGAGTGTCCACCCATGCAAATAGGCCCCGAACAACCACCCCGCATATTCATAATACGTCAGACAATTATTGATGAACACACAAACCATACATTGCATAGTATAAATATAAGAAAGATAAGTTATTACATAATTGCTTTCTTCTAGCAACTTTCTCCCGTTTGTCTGAGCTTGGGCAAGTCTTAGACTCGGGACAGTCGTCACGTCCTACAATCCCCAAATGTACCATAAATGAGTCATTATTCATCAATGTATTACTCTAAACTCATTTTATTCGTTAACTTAGTTTAAAATTACTAAATTACCAAAATGCCCATGTATACCCCGTTTACCTGTATTTTACTCAAAATTATGAATCAGGCCAATCCTACACAATTTTACGTGTAGAATCCATTTTGACCTTAAATTGGTCAAATTCAGGGCCAAATGACAAGAATACCCTTGGCAGCCCCTACTTGGGGTTTTTAAAGGTAATTTGGTCATTTCACATTTTAGGGCTTTTCTCACTTCGCCCTCAACATAAACCCTACACAATTTTTCCTTCTAAACTCAATGAAAGCAACAAAATTATCAAATTCCTACTCCTTCAACACGCCAAGAACAAGGCAGAAATTTAAAATTCTTAGAAAAATTATGTCGGTTTCTCGTTTTATCTTACTTAATCACCTTCTTTCTACTTCTAATTATATGATTAGCTATTTAGACAATCATTGGACATGGTTTAGAGAAACTTGGGCAGCAAGGTCCCTGAGGTTTTATCATCCATCTTTCACAAAATACCTAAAACCAAGCCAAGAACAACATCAATAGCATCAACTAAAGCAAGAGAAACAAGTTTGGAGGTTTATCTCTTGATTCCTCCTCTTCCTCTCTCCTCAATGTTTTCTGTCTCTCTCTCCACAACCTTGATTTATCTTGAATACCATGGATTCAAAGGAGTAGAAGTGATTGAAGATGTTATGGAAGGATTATGAAGTTTAAATCTCAAGATTACAACTTCGTGAGAACCCTAGCCTCCTTATGCTTGAAGCTCTCCACTGTTCTCAAACTCTCTCTCACTCTTGGTTTCGGTTCATCACAAGAATGAGAATGAAAAGATGAAGGAATTGATGATACAATGGTTTAGCATATGTGTGGCAATTTTCCATTGCTCTGAACATTTATTTTGTGTATAATATTTTCCACTAACTCCATTTCCCTTCATGCTCTCTTAATCAACCCAAAATGATGAGCATTGAAGAGATAAATATTGGTCTTCAATTATCATAATGCCATCTTTTAAGTTGTTGACTTTTGGACAATTTGACCTTTATTGATAATAATTCATCAAACTAGGCTTATTAATTATCAAGTAGTCATTTTCCTCTTTTTAATTTTCATATAACTGAAATTATTAGGAATATTAGAGAAAAATAATTATTTCCCGCTTTATGGAAAAATTACCGTTTTGCCCTTACGTTTTATGATTTACCGAAATAAATTATTTAATTGCTCATTTCTTTTTATTTGGTTGAATTTTATATATAACCATCAATTGAAATATTTCTGTAAATTTACATGCACCACAATTTACCATTTTATTTCACTAAATATCATAGATATACATATAAGGAATATTGGTAAAAAAGTGGGATTATTACAAAGTGGATCTAGTTTATATGATTTTTAAGAGTATTTCCGTGATGTTGTCAAAAAGGAAGAAGAGTATTTCTGTGGTCTCTATCCATAGTAATAACAGTAATCAAAATCAATTAGAAGACTATGAGACATCACGTCGAATATTTTGTTGAAGTCCTGCGTTTTGTACATCGATCGTTCTTCAGTTAAAACATCACGCATTTAAACTGATAAAACATAAAGTATTGGAGTAATATATATATGTCTCAGAGAAGGTATCATAGAATTGAACAAATATTTATAGTCTTGGTGAATATTTTAATGTGAGATAGTTTGATCAATTTACAATGTATAGAAAAATGTATGTGATAAGTAACATGATTTTGTTGGAGGATAAAAGTCATTGCTTCCTGAAGTTAGTATTGGTAATATGGGTAGGGCCCATTAGCCCGGCTAAATAAATGGGCTCGGGCCTAAAAATCGGAGCCCGTTTATTATTCGGGCTAAACGGGCCTGTCCCGTTTAGCTCGAGAGTTAGATGAGCTGGCCCGTTTAACTATTAAAAAAATAAAAAAATGTTTCTTATATTTTTCAAATAAGTTAGATCTCAAGATTTTCAGTTCTCAATTATGTTGTGTTTAAAGATATCCTAATTTTTTTTATTTGACACTTTTTCATATTATATTTATTTATTTTACTATTATTAAATTTTAAAAATTGTGTTTATATATTTTTGTGATGTGAGTAGATGAAAAAAAAAGAAAGTAAGAATAAAATTGGTTTCGTAGCACGAATATATAAAAGAAAATAAGTATGACATGAGTGGATAAAAGAGAAAGGGAGTGAGTTTTTTTTTAAATATTTTTTTAAATAAAAAAGACGGGCTAACAGTCTGGCCCGTTAGCCCGTCTAAACGGGCCTGAGCCCATTTCGCCCGTAAGCCCAACGGGCCAGCCCGACGAGCTTGTTTTTACCAACTATACCTGAAGTGCCTGCAACTGCAATTGCAGGATACCAAGTTTAATGTGAAGAGCCAACAACCGTTGATGAAAGTGAAGATGATTGAAAAAGATTATAGTAGAAATGCTGCAACTATAATTGTTAATCTTAATAAGCATGTAGTAGACATCCCATTTACTAAAATAATTCTATAGGATGAATTGACAGTTTCTACTTTATATTTCCTATTAGTTGAAAAACTACTTTCTGTTGTATTTGTAGTAGAAATTGACTGATGAAAGCATGTGCTTTAGCTTGTACTTGTTCAATCACCTGCAATGGAGAAATTATGGAACCCACATGACAAATTTTGTTTTTTGCAAGCCACAAAGAATCTAAAATTTGAAAAGGTAGATATGTCATAAAGTTACTAGGATTATTGTGATTTATCAACCATGTAACTATATCTAATCTTATAACCATTTATTAGGGTCAAAGTCAATCTTAAGATCAACATCACAACCAAACCAACAAGTTCTAAAAAAAATATATAATAGAAGAATAGATGCTCTAAAAATTCTTCATCATTCTTAAAAAAAGAACATACCTTAATAGAAGCCAAGTATCTATGACACAATAATAGATTTGTTGGTAATATATATCTAACAATCTTCACAAAAGCAATTGAATGTTGGGAGGTAAAGACAAATTTCAAATTAATTTACATACCTAATTATCTGATTGACTAGATTTCCAGATGTAGATTGAAGCAGTTGGTAGCCATCTTGGACATTTTATATTTTTGAATTATTAGCAGACCGCCTAATCATATCGGGGGGGTCGAGATAAAAGAATCGGATGTTTCAAAAATTCTTGAACCGCCTGCTTAAGGGAGAGTGAGGATATTAAATAGACATTCCAAAATTCTGAATTATTTTGATTATTGACTCTCATCCGTTAGTCAAATTCCTTCGCCGACTCCAACCACCGCAAAAAAAAGAAAAAAATCACGTTATGTTAGCATTCGTCGGCCTCATAATTAAATTCACGATGAGTGAATAACGGAATGTATGTTTGGATGTGAAGGCAGGGCAAATCATTTGGGAGGCATCCAGACCATTTGTTGATTATTATTATTAAAAAGAGAACGAAGTCAGCGTTCAAACTTGAACGGATATTGATAATACTACAAGCATGGTTTTACTGATTAGGGATCCAAGACGACTCGGATCCTCTAATTTTAGACTCCTTCAAGTTCAGCGAAGCTTCCTGGTCTGACTTTTTTTTTAATGACCTACTTTTCCTCTATGATCAGGGGCGCTTTTTATTTTTTTTATATAATTGAACCAAATTGACCAAAAAGGCAAGTTCTAAGACAATCAGCGCAGGAACGGAAAATACGAACGCGAACGTTTTTTTTGCCATATGTTTTTTATTTCCCAAAAAACGTTGCCAATCACCACCCTACCTACCCCGCGTAGAAACTGGAAAGACATATTTAATGTTTGTTTGTTTGAATCGGGTTTATGTATAAGTCCGATTCACGTAAATTAAAATAAAGTTCTTTCACATAATTACTTCGTAGACCGTAAAAACTACATCATATTTAATAAATCACGACTGAAAAGCATTTATGGAGATTATCCAAACAAACTATTATTATAGAAAACAGTAAACTCATGATGCATGTGGGACACAAAAAAAGATTCGTACAATGCGAGGGGGTGATAGTTTATATCCAAGTCAACACGTATCTATGTCACCAGGACAATGATCCAGTGAGACGGTACAAGTGCTGGATTTCTTAAAAAACATCATAGTTGAGCATTACCAATTCTCAATGAAAAGGTAGTGAGAAATGGAACCATGTAAAAAGCTTGTGATTTGAAATTCAGTTAACCATTCAGGAGAGACGAATTCATGAAGTAGTAGTATAAGAGAAGTGACGACAAAATTCAGGTGAGCGGGGAGAACTGGTGCGGTTATCATTCATTAGTTGATTGATTGTTTGTGTGAAGGAGCGGTGATTGGGCCTGCCATATCCCAACTACTTACTTACTCTCCTAATTGTCTTGGTACCATTTTGCCACAACCAACCCAGTTGCTCCACACATTTTTGTGCTTACGTGTATGCGCACCCCCACCCCTCTTTCCTATCAACACCCCCCACCCCAATCCATTTAAATATGATATTACATGATGCAGATCCTATTCATTTCTTAAATAAACAACATCCTAATTTATCCCACCACAATACAAATACAATTTTTTTAATAAAATTTTGAAGTTTTCTTACATGAGATGATTTATGACTGGTTTTTCCCCCTCTAAATTTTATTAATTAAGAGTTGAATACAATATGCCGCCGAGATGGGTGGGGATGAGATGAGACAGTAAAGAGTGAAACCCCATCTGGTGGTGGAGGAGAGATTTTTTTTTTTTTTTGGAGAGAAAAGGGTAATTGTATTAAATCATGAAATGAAACTATGTACACGAGTAACAACTTTACATGACGGAGCTGACAAGGGAAAAACTCCTAAGAGTATGATTGACTATGGATCTAATCTATGTAAGTATGCCGTCTACTGTATAGTTCTCATGAACAAAAATTCGAGGATTTTAGATATCTCAAAATTCCCAGCACGTGACAAAAAAACCACCCTTCTAATAAATATTGAAGAGTGGAAATCTCAGGAGATTGGTAAGCCAGGGATGACCAAGGAGTGATGTCACTTATGACCCCATTACTTTGAATAACCCCCACACACAAAATTAGACGCACCCGCACCCCTCCTTCTCCCTCTGATTCCTTTCCCTTTCACCCTCCTTCCCCCCTCCTTCCTCCTCCATTTATATCCTCCTCTCCTCACTCTCTCTCTCTCTCACATGTGTGGCTCCAAGCTCAATTCTCCGCCATGATCAAGCTCATCTCTCTCCATCATGGAGCCTTTCTCCTCTTCCCCCTCCTCGTCGCTGCTCAACCATCTTCCGATTCTAACAACGACCCAACCCAACAACAGCTCAATAGCCTCACCCCTTCCATGGCCATCATCATCGTCATCCTGATTGCCGCTCTTTTCCTCATGGGCTTCTTCTCCATCTACATCCGCCACTGCGCCGACTCCCCCTCCGGCAGCGTCCGTCCCCTCGGCCTCCGTGCTTCCATCGGCCGTTCCCGCCGTGCTCCTCGCGGTCTCGACCCTCTCGTCATCCACACCTTCCCCACTCTTCACTATTCCGAGGTCAAGTCCCACAAGATCGGCAAAGATGCCCTCGAGTGCGCCGTCTGCTTGTCCGAGTTCGAAGACTCCGAAACGCTGCGTTTGATCCCCAAGTGCGATCACGTTTTCCACCCTGAGTGCATCGACGAGTGGTTGGCTACTCACACCACCTGCCCCGTCTGCCGAGCCGACCTCGTTCCTCAGCCTGACCAGTCAGTCCGCGGAGTGCCGATCGTCAACGCCGACGCCGTGGACCTTGAAGCTCAGAACGAGGTCGTGGAGCCCGAACCCCGGCAGCAGCATTCTGTGGAGGCCGATCCAGAACCGACGGAGTCCGAAGTTGTGTGCCTCAATCAGACGGTAAAACGGAACCGCACAACGCGAGGGTCTCGATCGGGTCGGGCGCGGAGGTTTCCCCGGTCGCACTCGACGGGGCATTCCTTGGTCCAGCCGGGTGAAGACACAGAACGTTTCACTCTGAGATTGCCCGTGGAAGTGAGGAATCAGATATTGAACAGGGAGTTGCATCGGGCGACAAGCCTGGTCGTCTTGCCCAGAGAAGGTAGTTCGAGACGAGGATATCGAATTAGTGGGGATGGCAGTAGCAGAGGGAGACACTCGAGGAGGCTGGATCGTGGTATTAAATCGGACCGATGGGTTTTCACGATGGCGCCGCCGTTCCTTGTGAGGGCATCGTCTATGAGGTCGCCGAAAGTGGGAGGGAGCGTCCGTGAAGGAACCTCCGCTCAAATCGTCGTGCCGGCGGCTGCGGATGCGGACCGGCCTGCGGTTTAACAGTTCCTTTGCTTGTAAACTTTCTCAACATTTTTTTAAAAATCTCTCAATTTTATCCATTTTTCTTGTAGTCAACTGATTTTTTTCGCTTTTTTTCATGATCCGCAGCCAATTTGTTTAGCTCCAAAATGTATAAAATGTGCATAATATTGAACTCTTTCCCCTCGTTTTTTTTTCTCTCTTTAGTGAGTTTTTTTATATCTTAAAATTTAAATTGTTTTTTTTATTTTTATTAAATAAACATTTTTATATTAATTATCCTTCCTTCAATTCTAATTCTCTTTTATTTATTTCATATTTTCTTATATTTTATATTCATACTCTTTTATAATTATTATTCATTTTATCTTTTATATTTTTTTTATAAATAAGATATATTTAAAAAATGATATTTTTAATTAATCTTATTTAATATATAAGAAATAGTATATTTTTTGAGATATTAATATTCTCGTAAAAGAACGGCAACAAAATAATCTCATTTAATATTGCCACATGTACATAATGTCATCGAATACCAAAAGCAAATCATGTGAAGCGAATCGAATGAAATGTTGCGTTGCCACGTGGAAGTGTGTGAAGCTAATTTAGGTTGTCTGTCGGGCAGAGAATAAAAATGGAGAGGGGAAAGAGATGGGACGTGGTGGGTCTGAACTTGGAAGGCTCTGCCCTTGTGGAAGACGTGTTAGTTAATTGGTATTGTTAATTGTGGACGGGACCACATAATAAGCTTGTTTGGAATGATAAAAATAATGTGATTAGAGGATTTAAAAATACTATTTTAATTATAACTTATGATATATAAAATAAATATGTAAAAAAAATTTATTTTAATTTATGTAAATAAATATTTTTCATAGGAGTGATATATTGTCTAAAAGTTTAATGGGGGAGTTGGGTTTTGCTGATATTTCATCCGTTCTAGATGCATTGAGTCTGGGATTGAGCGATTGTTGGTTTACATTGAAGGACCAATGGCACACAATTACTTATTGGCATGCTTGATGTGAATTGTGAGTCAAAATTGGGTAGTTACTGTTAAACTGAATGGGATAGAGATAAAATAATTATTCGCGAGGAGTGGGAAGACGTGGGATATAAGAATAATGGTTGTACCCAGTGTAGTCTGATTTTAGCTTTGTCATTCTTTTTTTCTCAAATTTTTTTTTAAAATAACAAATAATATTGTGAGGGTAGGAATATATGGAGGTGGGGGAATGGGATTCCAAGATTTGATGGGGTGGGCAGGCGTTGTCGCATTGATACTGGGAAGGAGCGGGGGAATGGGACTGGCTTGCTTGTAACGCTAAAACTCTCAAAGTCGCCTACTTTGACTTCCGTAATTGGTTTCTACTGTATTTTCTTTTGTCACGTTTAAATCTCACTCACACCCCTTCTTTGTTTTTTAATTTCTTTTTCATTTTTATTATTAGTTCAGCATGAAGGTTCCAGAATACTATCGGTCCCCCAACCTATCCATCCTTTGACCCGAAAAGTCCTCTGGGCTGCCATTCCACTTCGAGCCCTCAACATGAGCCGAGTCAAATGAGCCAACTTATTTGGCTGGCTAATTTGGTGAGTTAGATTCAAGCTTCTTTTGTATTGTTTTTACTTTTTAGTATGATCAAATGAACTTGGCTCCTTTAACCCATGGTAATATTAAGAAAAAAAACCTCTTACAATTTATCATAACATTACAAAATTAATTGCAAATCCTGCCTTGCGTCCTACCCAGCAATTCGAATGCGGATGCGGAGTGGGTCAAATTTCGCAAGAAAACTGAAAACCCCTAACATTGGGCTTAAAAGGAGGTTTACGTGAGTGAGGTCCCAATGCCTCTGGTCTATGAATTCAGTTAGCGGTGGAGACGGTGGCGGGAAGTTGCGGTGGAAGCAGATGGAGAATGGAGGGGAGCGTCCAAGTGCAGAAGGAAGCGGTGATAACAGTAAGAAGAGCCACGTGACGATAACGATTCCATCGTATCAAGAAGTTCTTGAAAGTTCGCAGGCAAGATCCATTCCGCCCTCCCTTTTCGTCCCCTCACAAACCTTTTCCCAGGCCTTTTCGTTCCTCAAGTCCTCCGAGTTCTACTCCCCTCCTCCCTCCGCCTCTTCTAAGCCTTACCCAGCTTCTCAGTCTTCTGACTCTAGTGTCCCCAGGTACTCATTCCTCCATTCTGTTTTATACTTTTCTTCGCATGGGGTGTGCTTTGTAGCGCAATTCCCCCCCCCCCTTCTGAGAGAAATGGGGTTCGGTTGATTCGCGTGATAAATTTCTACTGTTTCTTGCGTTCTTCGTGCTCTTGCGGCAGATATGTGATTTTCCGGGCTATCTGGATAAGTATTTGATCAAATAAATTGCTTCCATCTCCGCTACAAGGATGAAAGGATAGCATTTTTGTTCTTCCTCTATGCATACAAGTTAGAACCCAAGAAAGATGGGAACTGCGTGGAATTAATTCGAGTGCTATGAGTAGTTGCAAATTGCAATTTCGACTCATTTGCACTCCTTATCGTGTTACAATGGTGTTATAAATGTTATAACCTTTGGATTTTTCTTGTTCTCCGTTTCTCCATGATTGAAGTTAAGCTTCTTAGTCCATTAATATTCTGATCAGGCAAACTGGTCAATCAGTCGCTCCATCTCCAACATCTACCTCTGCAGCTGTTCCTACATCAACATCCTCCCAACTTACTCCAAGTCGCAATGCAATCCTTGTGAGCCACAGGCAGGTAATATGTTCTTATCCTCCAATGGAATTTAGCAAAATTAACTTTCTCTTAAACCTGCATATAGATTAAATAGGAGTCAGTTTCTTCATCTGTCACCGCTATTAATGCCATTTTTTAGCCGTGCTGAAGCTTTTTTTCTGGCCGTGGTCTTACGATATGAACATTGATACATAATCTAAAACTTATTTTTCCCCCTGTTTCAGAAGGGAAATCCATTGCTCAAACATATTAGGAATGTCAGGTGGACATTTGCAGATGTTGTCTGTGACTATTTGCTTGGGCAAAGCTCATGTGCTCTCTATCTCAGGTTCTAGTCTATGCTTCCCTTGTTAATATGCTAATTATTCTAGGGAAGTTACAGTTGATGGATCGCATCTTTCTTATAGAACCATTTGCAATTTTAACATATGATAAGTTTTATTGCTATGTGAAATTTGTTCAAGATTCTTGGCTTTTTTTCTCTCGATAATGCACCTACCTAACTCTGGTGGATGGTTTGATGCAGTCTTCGTTATCATCTCCTGCATCCAGACTACTTGTATTACAGAATAAGGGAGTTGCAGAAGAATTTCAAGCTCCGTGTTGTCCTCTGCCACGTTGATGTGGTCTGGTTCCTTACTTTTTACTTCAGAATTTTGTTTACCAATGTTCAGATGTCTAAACATTGTGGATTTACTTCCTATCTGACTATGATAGATTCTTCGTATTATGCCTATTGGTTTCAGGAGGATGTGATGAAGCCTCTACTTGAAGTCACTAAAACAGCTTTGCTTCATGACTGTACCCTTCTATGTGGATGGAGGTAATATTGACTTAGCTCCTAAGTTCTAATTGCATATGGAGCACAATTGTTTAAAAAATGTCATTTCAGCTATTTGAATTCTGAGATTGCTGCTAGAGTTTACTACAATCTAAAGAGTATCTTTGAGAACTCTGATTAGAAATACCATATTCCAATTAAAGATGAAGAACATTAAGTGACTGAGTTACAGATGTGTATTATAAGCAGAATCTGTCCGTCCTATAAGTCTGGAATTATTGTGGCATGCTTATGAATTTTAGCAGCTGCAATAGCAACTAGCTGGATTCATAAGAATCTAAAATTCATAAGCATCATTGATCGGTCTACTTGATTTTACAATGATGGCATGCATTTGAATTTTATTACCTATGGTAGTAAGTAGGAAAATTCCTCTGATCTGTCTGATTCTATTAAATTTCCCATTTCCTGTGGCAACAGCCTGGAGGAATGTGGTCGTTACTTGGAAACTATAAAAGTTTATGAAAACAAACCTGCAGACATTATTCAAGGCCAAATGGATACAGATTATCTCTCGCGGGTATATTTTAATGGTTTTTGGTCTATAAATCTATTTATGAAATTATAACAGTTAGTGATTGTCCAATTGGTTAGAAATCTATTTCAGAATTGCACTGAAGCTATCTTACATTCAACTGTAGCTAACGCATGCCCTTACAACTGTTCGGCATGTTAACAAGACTGATGTAGTTACCCTTGGAACTACATTTGGGGTATGTTGATTTATTTCTTGTACACCCTCGTAGATTTACATATATTAGTTAATTAATGTAGTGAAATTGTTATTTTAGTCTCTGTCTCACATCATGGGCGCATCCATGGAAGATCTGGCACGCTGCCCTGGCATTGGAGAGCGCAAGGTATTTTTCTAGTGGTAGGAGTGAGAAAGGATAGGGATATCCTCATCTGGTTGTGATTATTTGGTGCCATAGTTTGCAGTTGCTAGTGGTATCAGAGAACAATGGCAATTTCAATTTTGCTGATATAGAAGCTCTAAATATTATGAACATTTTTTGCCATCAGGTCAAGCGCTTGTTTGACACATTCCATGAGCCCTTCAAGCGGGTGGAATCTAGCTGGCAAAACATTCCAGAGACTACTGCCCAGAATAAAGCAGCCAGTCCCAAGACTTCAGCCAAGAACGATGCCGAACCTTCTTCCTTAAATGAAGACAAGCAGGAGGATGCAGAAGATCAAGTTGGCAAACGAAGGAAGAAAGCAACTGAAATGACCGTCAAGTCGGCCTTATCTGCAGCTTTCGCCAAATATGCTGACAGAGCTGGAAGAAAAGGCAATATTGCATCAGAAGGGGAAGAGAGAGGAGAATCAAGTGTTATAATGGAATCAAAAGTTGATGAGAGAAAATGATTGTGATTTTTTCTACAGCTGGTTAATATTTAATATAGACGACATCATGGGCTCTCGATATTCAGATGACTGATTTACAATTATTTCTGGTCTAAAGCCAGTCCGGAACTTCTCTTTGGTCTGGGAGCAGTCTGGTCTCCACTTAGGTTATAATAACTGGCACTTGCGCCCCCCCCCCGGGGCGTCGGCGGCCTGAATATAGATTGGGCCCTTGGACAAAGTTAGACGAGGGCAATCGCCAATTGCAGATCAAAATGGTGAATGCTGTCAAATTGCCAAGTGCAATGTAATCTCCATACGCAGCAAGAGTTCTCTTGTTTGATGCGGTTTGTAGAACATTTGTTGATAGATAATATAAGATTAAATTGTTTGTATGTGAAGTTTTCATTGGAAAAGTAAACCTTTTGATTGAATGATTAGCAAGAGTGGAAAGGAAGACCGACAACAAATAATTGATATGCTGGAAACATTATTCCAATATGGCCGTACATATGTTTTTCCAATATAGATTGTTATCTTGCACAAAAAATGAATAAGCTTTCAATATTGCAGTCCAAGTGCCTCTAACGCGTTCCGTGTTTTACTAGCAAGTGAGAGGTATAGTTGCCCTAGCTTTCTAGGTCATCTTTTTCGTTAGCCAAGACTGACTGGGCATCGCACGAGTGCCTTGGAATGTGATTAGCCAAGGCGCTTAGGCATTGAAATGACACCAAACTCTTCCATCGATAGAAAGTTCCTGTCATTTGGCAATATATATGATTCATTCAAAAACAGAAACAAAACAAATAAATCGTACTCCCTTACTTTTTGTGCCCACCTACTTTATAACTACGGAAAGGCTAACTGCTCAAGTGTTATAAAAAAGAAACGTGTAGAATCTGAGGAAATGAAAAGGTATTTTTTGTTGTACTGGTCCTTCGAGAAGATTTTGAGTAGTCTAGCCAATGGGGCATCATCTGGTTTCCTCCCTCCCTGTGTTGTGTGATACAAGTCTTGAAAAAATTAGTCAGTTGGCGAGCCTTGAACTGTGAATTTGCAGCAGCTTATTAATGGCCTGGACTTGATGTATGTTTCTTAAATCTTAATGAACTGGATGAACTAACAGAAGATGGGTTTCTAACTAGTGGTACTAGTGACTGCACTACATCTGTCATTAGCGGCCTATAATCTGCCTCTGGCTGTATGCACATTGCTGCTATGGCCGCCACCTATAAACACCAAACCAGTAATACAAAGAATGAATTGATGGCATAAAATCATCGCTCCTCCTACTAACAATGCCTATAACAAAGAAAGTTCTGACCTGCACTAGATCCTTCTTAGAATACTGTCCTCGCAGAGCTGGATCAACCATTTCCACCACCTTTTCTCTGTTTGTTAACCTCGGAAGAGCCTGATAAAAAATCACGTCACCAGCTATCCACTAGTAACATAACATTCTGCTTCTTGTTCACTACATAGGATATTTAAGATTGCCAGTTTGTTTGTGTATGTACTAAGAGTTGTTACTCCAAATTAAAAATCATATGACTAACCCAAGAGACAAGGACATGTTCACCAGGGGGACGCTTAATATCAACGGGAACTCGCCCCGTCAACAACTCTAGAAGAACCACACCGTAGCTGTATACATCTGACTTTGTGGTAAGCTTCCCTGTAGATGCATACCTACAATGTAATTTCGATTTCAAATCTTAGTTAATAAAAAAATTTCTTAAGAACCTTCTCGTATTAAATGAGAAAATTGACAGCTTTATGAAAGTGACTAGATACTGACTCTATCCATTCTTTCTTTTAAACACACCAATTTTCGTACTGTGTCCAGAAGATAAGGAAAAGATCTTTACAGTGATAGAAGATAGTTTTTTTTTTTTTTTTGGATGAGGATCCAGTGTACTCACTCTGGAGCCAGGTATCCAGTGGTCCCCAAAACCCTGGTGGAAACTAGACCATTGATCTTTTCTGAGCCCATCCTGGCCAATCCAAAGTCAGAAACCTTGGCTCGGAAGTTATGATCCAGCACGACATTGTGGGACTTGAAGTCGCGGTGTATCACAGGCGTGGCGGCATGCTCGTGCAGGAACTCCAAGGCCCTGGCACAATCGAGGGCCACCCTCATGCGGGTCCACCAATCCAACGGCTGAGCACGATCGTGATCAGAGTGAAGATGGTGCCGGAGCGTCCCATTGGCCACATATTCAAAGACGAGGAGCCTGTGGTGCTGGTCAGCGCAATACCCAATTAACTCCACCAAATAAGGAGAGTGCAATCGGCTTAGAAGATCCACCTGCAATTAAAAACAAAGCTAAGGATAAGATGACATTTAATTTTCTCATTCCACTCTTCACACCCATGTGCAGCAAATTATTAGAATAAACTTCTTAATATTTTAGCTGTCAAGTGGCCGTGATGGACTGGATCAGTGGAATGGTCCAAAATTTAAAAATAAGCCGTTTTTGCAGTATACGTATAGAACATCAGTACATTTATTGGCGGGTACCAAGTATAAAGTCAAGAATTATTGCTTGAGGATGGTGAGGAGGATGTCAATTATTTGTTTTCTTGACACTTCAGAGACGACAGAATAATGGAAAAGATTAACTTAAAAGCGTATACAAAGGTTGTCTTTCTGTAAGGTGCCTTCTCGCATTAAAATTAAAAATCTAAAGATAACTTAGCTTTGAGTTTTGACTTTTCTTTTTGGATCTCGATATGCTCACAGAAACGGCAGCTTTCCAAACAGAAAAGACAAATGCAATCTCTGTGAAGTCTGAACAGGCGGGATTACATGCACGAAAAGGATACACAAAAAGCAGTGAAAAAGCAGGGGAGCAGGTAACAACTGAATAAAGAGACGTTACTTTTGTGTACCCCCAAAACCTATGCAGCGAACCGCATTTTTGTTCCTGATGAATCATGTAAATGTATGTATCACTCATTACTTGACATTTTAGAGGGAAAATGACAAGTAACAGCGAGTAGGAAAAAAAACTCTTGGAATGGCTATAGAAATAAATGTGGTGAAACAGAGCTTGTGAAGAGAGACAACGAATGAATGAAATAATTAATGAAGGGGCTCACCTCTATTCTGAAGGCACGCTCGCCTTGCTTACCCTGTCTCTGCAACAGCTTAATGGCGGCCAGAGTGCCATCACTTAAGACTCCCTTGTACACCAAACCAAATCCTCCATTATTGCTAATTATATTGGCTTCATTGAATCCCTCCGTCGCCACTTCTAGCTCCTTATATGTGAACACTTGCACTCCCCTGAATTTAGGTGCAGATGCTCTGTTTATGTTTCCTCCATACATACAGCTACCCTTCACATCTGCGATTTTCTCTCTCCCAATGTTAATAACGCTAATCTTTATCTGGAAAAAAGTTATTTTCTTGAGGTATAGAAGAACGTTACCTGGGCTACAAGTGAAGTTGGAAGCTGTTGATGAGGCGACGAATCTGCTACTGGTGTCGTGAAACTCTTCGCCGCCGAGTTTAGTAGTTGGGTTCTTGGGGGAGGATTTGAGGCGACGGAGGAGGAATATGATGAGAGAAATGGCGAGGAGAAGCATGAAGGAAGTAAGGGTTATAACCACTATGAGAATGGTTTTGGAGGGGAGGTGGGGATGATGGTGATGATGCGTGTTGTGCTGTTCGAGATGTGAGTGGTTCCGTGTGGAGGCAACACTGGGTGATTCTGTGGCTACAGAAAAACTGGTATTCACTTCCATGACTGCAGAGAACAGAGCTAAGGGAGACACGACTATGGATGAATTTGAGTTAGGACAAAGTAGAAGGTGCAAGTTAGTATTTGCTAGTTTTGAGCTTCCCTTCGTCCAAAGGGGGACCAAGTATCATATATGTCTCTCTCTCTCTCTCTGTTTTCTCGTGAATAATTTAATCGAAGTGGTAGCGTGTACTTGGTTTGTCCCTAGCATGGTCTTTTGTATTGAATTGTCCCCCCCCCCCTCTCTCTCTGTATCAAAAAGTCTTGGAAGCTTTTGCCACCCGCTCTCCCTTGGAAAATCCTAATTAATAATCTCCAGATTCCAGAATAAAAGTCTTGGGAGTATAATTTTCTTATTCTTTCATCTCGAATTCCAAATTGATACCCAGGAAAGGAAAAAAAAAAAAGAATCAAAGAAAGGATAGTAGTGGCTATGGGTGAGAGAAGGCGTGCCAGCTAACAAGTTGGCATTCTCATGGTGGCCACCAATAATTACGATACCCTCCCAAAGAGGCAACAGATTAAACCAACGCTTTAAGCTCTGCATGTGCCTTTGCATTCTTCCTCTCTAAATTATCATTACTCATTAGTCACCCACACATCTCTATCCTATCATTTCGTAACCAACAATGATTGAAAATTTGTATATATAAAATAAAATTTCTGTATTTGATAATCGGATTATATGTACATCAAGTTTCTCATATTTATTATATTAAATTTTTCAATCATATATGATTATATGTATTAAAATAGAACACAGAACACATAATCATATATAATTAAAAAATATAAAAAAATCTGATCTAAATATTTTTCTAGATTATCATCTTCTTGGGTCAATAAAAGGCCAATGAATGGCTAAGGGCTTGTTTGTTATCACTTATCTGAATCGGGTTTATATAATAAGTCCGATTCACGTAAATCGAGACAAATCTCTTCCACATATTTATCTTGTAGACCGTGAAAACACTTCGTAGACCGTAAAAGTTACCTCATAGACCGTAAATTACAATTCATAAGCACTTATGAAATTTTCATAAGTTATTCCAAACAGCCTCTTATCAACTGGGAGCTGCCGATAACTTCAAATCTACCTTAAAGAAAAGAGAAGGCCAGGAGGGCGATAAAGGTTAGTACAGATGGTAGATACCCATCAGCTTCAATCAAAAACAGGGGCAAGGAAGATTTGATGGGATGAAGGTTGCACTCAGGGGAGGCTAATCTGCAAAGAGCAATATTAACAAGATCTCTCATGCCATGCCCTTCAGTCTTCCGTTTTTTTTGGCCCCATAAAACAAAATACTTTGGTCAATTCCAGATATTAAATAACGTCTACCACTGACGGGATGAAATTTCATTGATATATAACTCTGCCATTGTTAATAATACATCACAATAAATTTTGGCTTTCACACACAACACACTAACCTCATAACATCTACTACTTTCTTGTTTGCACAAGCTATGCACTTAGGCAGATGACAAATCCGGGGAAAAAAGAGAAGAGAAGAAAAGAAAAGCAGACTTGCCAATCATTTATTCAACAATGACATGACCTATTGCTACTTTGCCTTCCTCCCTTTCTCAAGGGCATCCTTATCTCTGTCAACCAAAATAAATATCATGGCACCTAATCTCTACCATCTTCAACAAAGACATTCATTCTCATTGACCCGAGCACGGTTTATCAGCGGTAAAATCTATGGAGCCAGCACGTAAGATGTGCTCAAATTAAGAATGTACAATGTAATTGATTGTAGGAGGAAGGTCTTTCCCTTTCACATGTATAATAGGTAAACAATTGGCCTTGGACATGGTTGATGGTTCCTGCTTGAAGGTATTAAGAGCTTGCATTTTATTTCACTATTTATGAAGCTTGATTCCTGCATAATGAGAAAGGCCAAGGGCATGGATATGGCGAGCTCAAAGTCACAGAGGTCATGTGGCTATCAGAAAGCAGGTATAGAGAGGCAAGCTGTATTTAAGATGGAGCAGGACCACACCACAACAATCGAACCCACTATGCACTATATGTAAGCATTCAAGTTCGACCTTCGCTTTCCGTTCAGATCTTCTATGTGTCGTATCAATCATATGCCACGTGCTTCACCCATCTATCCTTTATAACACCAATGATCATGCCCCTCCAATTTTACCTCCTCTTCACTACTCAATCTTGATTCGACCATGTGACATGTGGGAGGATCCTCACCCTCAAAATCAACACGACACTTTGAATATTGGCATTCCCCAGTTTAACTGAAATTTACATTACTCATGTATTTTGATAAAAAAAAGTTGGATGAATCATGTATTGATTCGTCAATCATCAGGAAAACCGAGGAATCTATTGATGAGCTTTGCGACAGGCGTGGCATCACCCGGTGAGTAAGGGACGAGAGAATTCAAATCCATATCAGCTACAGTTTGATAGAGAGTTTGAGGGCGCGCATAATACAAATGTTTTTGGTCTGCCAGTTCTTCTGCGAGTTCACTTTGATGATTGTCCATCAAATCTTCATTCACAACCACAATTAAAGGCTTGCCCAGCCTCAACGTCTCGAATATGCTACCTGACCCTGCATGGAGTCAACAGTTACAAGCCGTCCCTGGAAAATTTGCAGTCAATGCTACATTGACGCGTAAACATGCCTGTAAAAATATAAAATTTCTCCAAAAACAGAAAAACTTTTGTCGTTCTTCAAAATGCAAGGCAGGCATTCGGATTCAGTAATCAGAACTGTGAAATAACATATTCATTCATTCTGAAATGTGTCGCCGACTTTATGGGGCTTGGGACTAAAACTGAAGAATGTAATAGTAAATAAAAGTACCACGTTCCAACAAATTGTAAACATATAACATAATCTAGACTTGACGAATCCTTAATAATGCAGGCAGTAAACTCATGAATGCATTAAACAGTGGGAAAATATCCCCTCGCTTTTCAACAAAACATCTAATTCCCCTATGCTTAGCCAGAGTCGAGAAGGGAGGGAATTGACGGATCCTTTGTTTATTCTTAAAACAAGCATAAAAGACATCAACTATGCTAAAATATTTTTACATTTAGATTAAATTCATTAAAGTACACAAGTCAATTTCATGCAAATAAGTCTAATTCGGAGCCGGGTATATGTATTTGACTTTGCTCATTATGTCCTCCTGTTATTTAATCTAATTTTACCAGCCCGTGGTGACAATCGTCGCTTATTTCTTATTTTCATTTTCTTCACTTCTCCCTACTCCCTAGTACTGGTGAATAACTTGAACGAACCCAGTCAACACTTATCCAATGATTTTCACATCCAGCTATAATTGATGGAACAATAAAATTGAAGCTGATTATTTCTTATAGTTGGAATGATAAAACTGAAGGCAGAATGCAGCAAATATAACCAATGAACATTGGCGTGACAGATACTTCTCCCTTATAGATGAAACAATAAAATTGAAGCCACTAAAATCAAATAGTAACACCATGACTCGTACAAACTTGACAATACCGTAATTACATAAAAAGTAAAGAACCAAGAAGAAAGAAAGAAAGAACAGGAGAAAAGACAATGTTACCTGCATGACTGATGACAAGAGAGGCTGAATTAAGATGGTCGGCAATGCTGGAGGAAAAGGTGAAGTAGTCTACAGCCAACGAACTACCTCCTTCAGACTACAAAGAAGTAACTTCTAAGAAATTCAGTAAATGAGAGAAGCATGTAATAAAGCTACTGTCAGTACCAATACAATATGATTTCAAATTTTAAATTTAGATGTAATTGAGTGACTTTCCCCCAAAATCTTAATTCATAATTTCTGGGTGATAAAGGCATCATGCATTAACATCTTCCAGTTTTTCACAAATTTCTAACGGACCCTAAAAACCAAGTAGTCAAAAAGACATTTGAGGAGCCTCAGGTGGATACATTTCCAAACTCTGTATTCAAAATATTTCCAAATTTATAACTTATAGATTACCATTCACCTCTAGATTTATTGTAATTGAACACAGATCATAACTAGTCACAAGTTTATATAACTGAGAAGCTAATAATAGTTCAACTTAACTTCATTGTGGATACATCAGATGAGTACGGAATAGAAGGCAAGGGGGAATAAAAGGCACTGCAGTGAAGTGTTTTTAAGACTACCTTTGTTGGAACATAAGATCCGCGACCCATTTGAGTCAGGAGGTGGGTGTACCCTTTTGTAAATAACTCTTGCTTGACCGTTGGAGAGTCCACCGCTTTCACAAGAGCATCAAATGAAGTCGTCCCCACGGTTACAAAAACAACCCTTCTTGTCTTATCATCGCCCACGCGATCCGCCATTTAGACTATTTGATCTCTTCTCCAAAATGCAATCAAGGATTCATTCCGTCTCCTTCGACCATTCACATTCTGAATCCTCCTCGTGCTGAATCCATGAAAGTCTCCTTTTTATCTATCGACAAATTTCCCTCCCCCGTCGCGACGCGAACTGAAAGCCGTCGTTCTTTTACTATGCGCATATCCTCCGGCCCCTTAGTTCTTTTTGTTTTCCTCAAAAGGGAATTTAGTCATGGGCTTTTTTGAATGGGCTAGATTTGATTTGAATGGGCTGATTTTTTTTTATTTTATATATGAAATGGATGAATTCAGGTCAAAAAAGTTGAAATGTATGAATAAAAGATGGTGGGAATGACCAACAGATTGATCCTAGTAGAATTGACTAATTCTTTATAACACGGCGAATTAAATTTTGAATTTTTATTAGGAGATGTGTCAATATTTAGTGTCTGATAATGTCTCAAATAGAATTGTCTCCAACAAAAGGATATCTATGCTTAGGTAAAAAAAAAAAAAAGATGATGGAAAAGTGGTTTGAGTCTAGTGAAAAGGTTTAGTCCCTCATAACGTAGAGAATCAATGTTTGAATCCCTGCGGGGAGAGATGCCCACACTTAATACCCGACATTATCTCAAATAAGATTGTCTCCAATAAGAGAATGCATGTACTTATGTTTTGTGAAACTTAGTTAATGCTTTATAAAGGATTGATTCTAATAAAGAAATATCCCTAACTAAGAAAAAAAATTGGATATCATACATAGTGGAATTATAAAATAATGGAATGGGATGATAAATAATGGACGGTGGGATGATTAAAGAATGGGCCATGGGCTAATGTGCTCATGTGCATGATTAAGACTGAATGAAATATTGTGTATTATGTGAATATGGGCTCAGCTTAAGCACAAAGGCTATTCCAACAACTCCTTCCACTGAGGGTGAGGGCTACGTCTTACCTATTTGGACGGCTACTCTTCGCTCTTCACACTGCACCATTGGAGCCACCTGTCCCTCCCCCAAACTTCATTCCCTCCAATTCCCCCGGGCTTTTTCTTCCCTCAACCATAGAGTTTGTTTGAAATAGTTGTTGAAAATTTCATAAGTGCTTATGAATTGTAATTCACGGAATATGAAGTAGCTTTTACGGTCTACGAGGTAGCTTTTACGGTCTACGAGGTGCTTTCACGGTCTACGAGATAAATATGTGGAGGAGATTTATCTCGATTTACGTGAATCGGGTTTATATAATAAGTCCGATTCAAATAAATGATAACAAACAAGCACTTATATTTCACGTTAACATTAACATATTTTATGTGTGAAGCGGACATCACATATTATTTTCATCTATTATCCTTATTTTTTTGAACGATCCGAATCTTAACTGATCTATTTTGAGAGTGTTTGGGTTCGCAGTGAAAAAATCTGTTTACGTAAGTCCAGACAAAACCCCTCTCACAAATTTATTTTGTATACTGTAAATCATATTAAAAAATTAATTTTTACCACTAATCTAAACAGACACTTCAGCTCTCTCTGCCCGACCCCTCCATGCCCTTTTTTCCCATTCAAATCAATTGGAAACCCGTTTCCGTCCTTGGGGCGAGCATCTAGGCCATTCATATGAGATTTGAACGGTTCAAATTTTATTCTTTTTACTTTTTTATTTTTTTATAAAAAAATATTTTAATAGATAGATAATCTAAAATAAAAATAATCAACATTTTTAAAAAAATAATTTTTTTCTTAAAAAAATACCAATTTAAAAAAATAAAATCTGGATTCACCAAATCTCATCAGAATCACACAGATGCTCGCTCATAGGACGAGGAGGAAACGGGTTCCAATCGATTGGTACTAACCCTTCTACTTTTAAAATAATTTGTATTTTATTTTAATAAAACATTAATTATTTACCCTGCGAAAATAATGAGCAGAGTCAAGTACTGTTAGATTTGTAAACAAGTTACTTGAACTCCTCTAATTGCGGCCACCCCTCCCTTCCCTTGTACCTAACTTGCATGATTTGGTCCAAGCCTCCCTCCTTTCATTTTCTTCTCTTTTCCTTCCCCACTCGCTTCATGATCCACTTCTCCTTGTATCCATTCGTTCGCCTAACAATAAATCAAATCTCCCTCCGCTTCTTTCTCTGTTTTTTTGTTTTTTAATCAACCAGCCCACTTGCCTCTCTTTCTTTCAACTTCTCTCCACCGTGTGTGTGCATATATATATATATATATATATATATTTGCCATACTTCAACCTGGGACGCTGTCCATATCCTCACGACCTGTCCATTTTCCATGCCCACCCCCCAAGAAAAAATTATAGATCTTCAGAATGATCTTGTTGACATCCCATTGTCTGGTCATCTGTCAGTCACGTCTTTCATGTGATGATTGGTGTTATTCTCAGACCCTGTTTAACCTCCTCTCTCAAATCACTCCCAAGAGTTAAAATATCTGCTCAATTATTATCTTGTCCAGGGCAATTTGCTGCTGCACAAATCTATAGCATTCATACGCCTGATACTTACTGTGTTAGTCGTAGCTATTTCCTTAACATCATCGACACTAAAATAGGATGACACTGTTAGTGGAAGCTTCCCTAAGCCATGATTTGCGAATCTTCCTTATAATTTTTTTATCACTAGTTGCTGGGTCTGCCTCAACTCCGCCTATGTTTATAACCGGTCCCAAATCCGAGTAAAGGAGGAGGGTTGTGTTAGGCTCCGACAGCCAACGTAAAACCCTGTCGAATCTTTATGAACATGGATCAACGAAGAAATTGTGTTAATGCTAGGTCGTTGCCTGTAAGTAACGCGCTATATGGCTCGAGTACAGTGAGAAGTGAGCGAGAGCCGCTGCATCGTCGCCCGGATGTAGTGTTAAATGAGCAAGGGCTACCGCTTTCTTCTGAACGGAGGTGGCTAAAGAAGCTACTTTTATAAGTTATTTAATGATGGTGGAGAATGGTCGCATTGTGACTTGGATGATTTGACAACTCGAGAAGGTGACATCAATTTTTTCATTTTATCGCAGGATTCGAATTGGCGAGGTTAAAAAAGCTCTTAAGAAGATGGAAACTGGTAAAGCTATCGGACCTGATGGTATTCCAATTGAAGTTTGGAAATGTTTGGGCGAGGAGAGTGTGTCGTGGCTCACAAAATTATTTAATAAGATCTTACGAACCAAGAAAATGCCAGATGAGTGGAGGAAAAGTACTTTGGTTCCTATTTATAAGAATAAAGGGAATATTCAGAATTGCGCAAACTATAGAGGAAATGAAATTATGGGAAAAAGTGATTGAATATAGGTTGAGGTTGGAGACTAATGTTGCTGAAAACCAATTTGGATTCATGTCAGAAAGGTCTACAACAGAAGCAATTTATTTATTAAGGGAGATAATGGAAAAGTATAGGAGCAAAGGAAGAGATTTACACATGGTCTTCATTTATTTGGAGAAAGCTTATGACCGGGTGCCAAGAGATGTGCTTTGGAAAGCCTTGGAAAAGAAGTGGGTGAGTGTTGCATATATCAAAGCCATTCAAGATATGTATGCGGGGATTACAACCAATGTTAGAACGTCTGGAGGTGTTACAAAGGACTTCCCTATAAGGATTGGACTACATCAGGGATCAACTTTAAGTCGTTATTTGTTTAACCTAGTGATAGACGTCATAATTGAACCTATAAAAGAGGAGATCCCTAAATGCATGCTTTTTGCGGATGATATAGTGCTATTGGCTGAATCTAGGGAAGAAATTAACTATAAACTTGAGATATGGAGGCGGACTTTGGAATTGAGAGGTTTTCGTCTTAGTAGGAACAAAATTGAATATATGCATTGCAAATTTGATAAGAGACAAAGTCAAAGTGAAGTGGAAGTTAAATTGGGTGGGCAAGTCATCCCGCAAGTGACAAAATTTAGATATTTGGGATCAATTATACAACAAGATGGTGAGGTGGATGGAGACGTCAAACACATAATTCAAGCCGGATGGTATAAATGGAGAAAAGCTACGGGAGTTATTTGTGATAGTAAAGTACCTAATAAGGTAAAAGGAAAATTCTACCGCACTGCTATAAGACCAGTAATGCTATATAGTAGTGAATGTTGGGCTTTAAAGGGATATCATGAACATAAAATGGGGGTAGCTGAGATGACGATGTTAAGATGGATGTGTGGCCATACAAGAAAGGATAAGATTCGTAACACTCATATACGTGATCGTGTTGGAGTGGCCCCTATTGAAGAAAAAATGGTAGAAAATCGTTTGAGATGGTTTAGACATGTTCAGCGAAGGCCATTGAGTGCTCCGGTGAGAATGGTTGATCAAGCAGTATGGAGTCCTGTCAAACGAGGTCGAGGAAGACCGAAACGAACACTTAATGAGGTCATTGAGAGAGACCTTTTAATTAATAATATATCGAAATCTATGGTCTTTGATAGAGCACAATGGTGTCGTGCGATCTATGTAGCCTATCCCACCTAATGGGATAAAGGCTTTGTTGTTGTTGTTATTGTTGTTTGCTGGATCTGCCTCAGGCCAACGATCAAGTTTATAAAGGAGGTGCCCACTAGATGATGAGGCACAACAAGAAAACGACGGATATGATAATGTGAAGAACCAAATGCATGATATAGCATAATCTAGCAAAATAATCAAAGTATCGGGGCACTGATAGAGAAAACAAGAAAAAGAAAAAGCGCACGACTTGAGACCCAGCAATCTCATCTCATGTTCTCACTACTAGGAAAGCTTTATTTGACAGACACCGAGGGTTTTTAGGAGGGGTGTTCCCTTTTGTAGGAGCTCTTTTGTCACCATTAAATAAGGCACCTTCTTCTTGCACTTATCTTTCTCCTTTTAAAGTCTTTTCTTTCAGGACAAAGGAGAGAGAGATAAGAGATGACAAGGGGGACACCAAAATTTGAATGAAGGTTAGGTTTAGAAAGAAGACAAACACTGATTTTGGTTGGAGAGGCAGAGTCCAAACTCCGAAAAGATGCTGTTCGCTGTTGTATCTCTGAAGAAGCAGAGTGCATTATTATTTTATTTGACCTCTTTATGAATGGCTGTATGTGTCAGTGCCAGAGATGGGGATTTGAGCGGAGCTCCAATTTCTTCCACCTCTTTCCCATACAAATGTTGTATTTTACATATTAACAAATCAATATCTTACTTAATTTAAACTGGCAAAGGAGTATCATTGGAAACGAAGATGATAGGATCGAACCATTTGGGGTCAAATTGCGCATTAACATGGCCCTGGTTACGTCTCTCAACTAATCATTTCCTAAGTGGGGGCCAATAAAGCTGGAGTTTCTTCTTGCACGCTGGGACAACGTGATACATTCAATTCCTATTTGGTAGAGGCTTTGTGATGAGCTTTTGTGAATCGAGTTTATTATATAAGTCTGATTTATATAAATTGAGATAATCTCTTCCACATATTTATCTCGTAAATCGTAAAAACACCTCATAAACCGTAAAAGTTACTTCATATTCTGTAAATCACAATTCATAAACACTTATAAAGTTTCCATAAGTTAATTCAAACTAGCTCAAAATCTTTTCCCCTATCGTCACCATTCACTAATCTGGCCCAAAAGCAAACTTACCTTTTTTTATTATTATTTGGCAAAAAAGGTAAGTAACCAAATCCAAAAAAACTTACCTTATTTAATACAAGATACATTCAAGATTTAAAAAAATTGAAGGTAGAATTATACTGAAAAAACGAATTCAAAAATTAATTACCAATAAAATATTAAATATATCACTCGTAGATTTACAGTTAACAATTCTTTATGGAAATTTATTATTTGAATCTAATTTTTAGACATAATTGTCTCAAAAATAAAAATTAAATTCCACTAGCGTCGTCTATCAATTACTTGAAGAAGGGGATATGATAAGAATTGTTGAGAAAAAAGGTAACTTTTCTTGTGTTCAGATTTGAATGATCTGTGAAGGAAAACCTGCACGTGGATCGGGGACCAAAACGGAGGGCTATTGAATGTGGGCTGAATCATATAGTCCATATGGTTGCACAGAAATATAAGAATTGGGGAATTGGGGCAGTGCGTTTAATTAAGTCCAACAATAGCACAATTAAGCTGTCAAACACCCTCCCGGCCTGAAGCTTCTTTGTATGCTACAAAAGCATAAAAGCCATCAAAGCCAACTCAGAGGGAAAGCTATTCCTAGCTGTTAATAGCCATATAGTCCCCCTGCTCTGGTTGCAGACTTGCAGCCCTAAGAAGCTCCATCTCTCTCTCCCCTCATCCACCCCTCTGCGTCTGTGAGTGTGAGGAGTGTGTGTACGTGTGAGTAATTGTGTGGCATCTGTACGGAAATTGCAGCAAGGGGACAAAGCCAAAAGAGATAAGTTGGCCATGCTTTCCAACCGCCTTTTAGCGCTCTAAAAATATCTCAACACTCCCTCTGCTTCTCCCACATCCCACACCCTCCCTCTCTCTGTTTGTGAACCAGAGAGAAGAAGAAGATGAATAAGCAAGACTTGCTCAAAATTCAGGTACAAGTTCTCTTGAGTAATTTCCCGTCTCATCCCTATTTCACCAAGCTAAATTTGTTAATTTACTTCCTTTTTCTCTGGTTCTGTTTCTCGGGTAATTCTTCTTCGCTGATGCCATTTGATTTGGGCAGACTTGTGTTCTCAAGGTGAACATCCACTGTGATGGCTGCGAGCATAAAGTAAAGAAACTGCTTCAGAAAATTGACGGTATATAGCTTTTATTACCAAGTCTAATTTGTCCTCTTTTCAGATCCAACTCCTAGTTATCATTGCTGCTTTTGCTTAGCACATGCACCACAAGTCTCTTTTTAATATTCCACAGCTTCAATTATGCTTGGTTAATTAATCTTTTTTCATGGGCTAGTTAGTAGTATAGTATAGGTCTGTTTCATCAAATTTTGGTGGTTGCTACTTACGTGATTTTGGTGACAGGGGTGTATTCAGTGAACATAGATGCAGATCAAGGGAAGGTAGTGGTCACAGGGAATGTGGATCCAGCCAAACTGTTAAAAAAGCTGAAAAGTTCAGGCAAACATGCTGAACTATGGGGGCCGAAAGGCATGATGTTTCCCACTAACCAGTTCAAGAACCTGCAACTTGATCATCATGTTCATGGCAAAGGGGGAAAAGAAGACAACAAGTCTCACAAGGGCGGAAAGGACCACCAGAAAGGCGGTGGTCAGCCCCACTTGTTGCAATTCCAAAATAAAGGGCCTAATAATTTCAAGCTACCCGCCAAAGATCACAAATCTGTCAAGTTCAGCATGCCGGAGGAGGAATTTGACGCAAGTGGTGACGATTTCGACGATTACGAAGATTCAGAGGATGACTACGAGGAAGAACATGTCCTTACTCATGCTATGCCCAACAAGATGATGATGAGTGGGCATAAGGGTAACAGCGGTGGTGGTGGTAAGAATGCGAAGAAGATTGACGTCATGGATGTGGCAGAACAAATCAAGGCCAAAAATGCAGGCAACGGAGGAAAGAAAGGCCATGAAGGCGGAGGCAAAAAACACAATCATGAAGGTGGAGGAAACAAAAAGAAAACGAAAACCAGTGGGGGGTTGCTAGGTCGGTTTCTAGGGTTCGGTCAAAAAGGCGGTGACAAAAGCAAAGATAAGAAGAAGGAAGGAGGAGGTGGGGGCGGAACTGGAAGTAACAAAAAGGGCAAAGAAGGGAAGAAGAAGAAGAAGGGAGGAGACAAATTGGACGATTTTGATGACGACGAAGACGATCTTGGTGAATTTGATACTCCTCAGTCTCATCAGGGTAAAAGCAAAGGAAAAGGAGGCAATGGCGGTAAAAACAATAATGGTAAAGGTAACAGTAATAATGGAAACGTGGGCCAGATGGGCCCAATGCAAATGGGCCAAATGGATCAGATGAGGAATTTGATGCAAATGCAAGGCCTACCCGCCATGAACGGTGGTGGGTACTACCCTGGGATGCAGATGCAACATCATGCTCCTCCACAGTATCAGCCGCAGCAGCCTTACATGGCTCCCATGATGAGCCATAATTATCAACAGCAACCACATCTGAACAGTATGTACCCACCACCAACTATGATGTACGGCCGGCCTTACATGCCGCCTCCGCCGCCGATCCCAGTTTATCCCGGTACCGATCCTGTTACTCACGCCTTTAACGATGAAAACACTGAGGGCTGCACTGTCATGTAAATTAGGGGTCGAGCTTGCATTGCTTCACTTTTATATCTATTTGTGTTCCTGGTCTTCCTTTGTTCAGTATATGGGGTTTCATGAAATTTTGTTCTTGCGAGTGTTAGTGCATTAGTGGTGTTAGATATGTGCAAAATTTAGGATGATATATATATAAAATTGATATGGTTGCTTTTATTTCTGGGACGTGTCCTTGGCGACAGGCGTAATGGCAGGCGATCACGTGTGCTAGCTGTAAGCACTAATGGCCAAAAAATGGCCCTCACAGTACAGCCACTCCATTATTGATCATGCGCTTTTTTATTGTTTGATATATCATGCCTTTTATTTATACATATACTTTACTGCATTACATAATAAATTTTTAATTATTCTCAGGCGTTTAGTTGGATGGGAACATTGTTTCCAGAAAACGAAAAAGTAAATGTTTTTCATTCTTTGACGCTGACTCTCAGTAATAAACATACCACCTTTGACAAACAATAAATTAAATCTTATATTAAAAAACTTGAGATAATATTTTATAGTTATATTATGTAATCATCCGAGAATCTATTAAGGGCCTGTAGCCTGGACAAGTGGACAGTTTAATTATGTGCATGCGAGGCCTCAAGATTATTCTGGCTTGTCAACTTGACTGGTTTCTCAATCTCTTGGCACTTAATGACTAAAATATTGTTTCAAGTCGGGTGCGCCATTTTCTCCATTTGTAAATATTAAATGCCTCTCGGTTTGATATCTGGAGGAGCAGCACCAATAATTTTGGATCAAACTTGGTTCAGTATTTTCCAGAAACATACGGGTTTTCTGATAATGATGGGTCATTAAAAGCATCTGCTATGGCCGGGATACAAATAATAGACGAAACGGCTGTATTTTTTTAATTAGACCCACCCCTCTGGCGAGGAAAGGTAGCGACAAAAAATTTATATTTGAATATTGATCATCCCCTCCTTTCTTTTGAAAGGCGATCAATGATGAGAGATGTCTAGGATCTTTTTTACTTCTTGATTCTTGTGTTGCTTTTCTTTTACTTGTGAATTGTGGTAATCGGTTTTACACTTTTACTCGATGCACAAAGGTGATCCAATGACAACAAGACTCTTCGGCATTCTGTCTACTGTTCATTAGTTTTTTGTTCTTTTGACTTTGAACACTATACTATTTCCCCCCAGTGGAATCTACAATTTAGAACCCATGAGAATAAATTAAGATCCAAATAACGACAGAACAAGAGAGGACCAAATAATTGAGGGGGGGGGTCCACCGTAGTCTTTTTCAGAAAGGAAAATTTTATAAAAATATCAAGTATCTTGAATTTTGTTTTACATATTTGAATGAATGATATCCGAATGTAATCGAGTATTTACATATTTAAATAGATGGGACAACTGCTTGGCAAATGAAAGTAGTAGTCAATCAAAGGGAATTATAAGAAAGAAGTAAAAAAACTAGCCTCATCTTCTGCATGCACCGCAAAGGGAAACACAGCACTGAGGCTAATGGAGCATATATGGGCTTTTTTTCTTGGGTCAGTATAATAAGTGGGCTCATGTATCATGAACCAACGTCCTGGGGGTTGAGGCCAGGCCAGGCAGTCTGGGCCATAGTTTTGTCTGGTCACGCTGTCATTGAAAATCCTATATCACCAATACTTGGAGTATAGAAAATCCCATCCCGAGGGTGAGGCAGGCAACAATCCAAAGCTCTGAGACAGTAGAGTGCATGCACGCACCACACGGCTGTTCAATACGAAGGCCATGCAATTGTGCATCACAACTCAAACCATCTTCTTCCTCGCCAAGTATCACTCCCTTCTTCATCCCTATCTCTATCCTCCAAACTCATGCCTCCTTCCATCTCTTTCATCTCACTGTCCTCCACACAGGACCACTCCTATTAAACGCAGCACCCCCCATCCCTTTAGCAACAGAATTAATTAATTCCATCTCATGGCTTCTACTTCATTCCTCCGTTTCCTGCTTCTCACCTCGCTTCTCTTCTTTTCAGAGTCTACCACCCACCAGCCGGCCGAGCCTAATCTTCTGATTTTGCCTGTCCTTAAAGATGCTTCTTCGGGCCTTCATTGGGCCTATATCCACAAGAGAACCCCTCTCGTTGCTGTCCCGCTTCTTGTGGACCTTAACGGCGGGTCCTTGTGGGTTAACTGTGACCGCCACTACTTATCCTCCACGTACACCGCCCCCTTTTGCCACTCCACCCTCTGCTCACGAGCCAACACCCACTTTTGCTACTCTTGCGCCTCCGCTTCCCGCCCCGGCTGCCACAACAACACCTGCGGCCTCATCTCCGTCAACCCCGTCACCCTCCAATCCGGCGTCGCCGAGCTCGCCCAAGACATCCTCGCCATTCAAGTTCAGCCCTCACTTTCTCCCTCTAAAACCGTGTCCATGGTCACCGTCCCTCACTTCCTCTTTGCCTGCGCACCCTCCTTCCTCCTCCACAACGGCCTTCCCACCATCGTTCAGGGCGTGGCCGGACTGGGCCACGAGCCCATTTCTCTCCCACGTCAACTCGCCTCCCACTTCGGGTTACAACAAAGATTCACCATGTGCCTCTCCGGCGACCCCAACTCAAAGGGTTTTATATTCTTCGGGGAACAACCAAATCTATTACGTCCTCACTTGGATATTTCACGTGATCTGGCTTATACCCCGCTCACGGTTACCCCAAAAGGAGAGTACCATGTCCGAGTCACGTCCATAAAAGTTAACAGCCAGGTGGTGGTCCCCGTGACCCCATCCATCGCATCAGAACTCGCAAGGACCACCAGATCCGGTCTCGGAGGAACCATGATTACCACCGCATCGGCTTATACAGTTCTGCACCGATCCATATTCGAAGCCCTTGTTCACGTATATGCCAATCAAGTTCCGAAACAAGCACAGGTGAAAGCAGTGGAACCATTTGGCTTATGCATGGACTGGAAGAAGATCAACAAGGTTCCGGACGTGGAGCTAGTGATGAGCGGGGCTAGTGCGGCGTGGAGAATAAGTGGAGAGAATTTGATGGTGGAGGCAAGGCCGGGAGTGAGGTGTCTAGGGTTCGTGAATGGAGGAGACAAGCCAAGGGCTGCGATTGCTTTAGGGGCACGTCAGTTGCAGGAGTACCTGGTGGTGTTCGATCTGGCTCGCTCCATGCTCGGATTTAGCCCTTCCTTGCTCTCTCGTAGCACTAAATGTTCCAGCTACAACTTCGCCACTTCTCCATAGAGTCACCGCACGTGTGTGTGTTGAATCATGCTTCTGATTAAGCAATAAGCAATAAGCTTCTACTTGTTCGTTGTAATGTTTAAGGGGTGGAGGGAATCAACTAAATAAAACGACATGTATAAGCCTGATCTGTACTGTGTGCTTAAATTAATGTACGTAGTGTGTGTATAATCAATTAGTGTGTGTTCTTATCAATATCATTTCATTTTGCCAGCTAGCCATCCGAAACAGAGTCCTCAAGGAGGAATGTGGATTATTATTAATCGCTATTTTTCACTCTATGTTCTGTGTTTTTTAAAATTTTTAAAAAATGTTAATATATTATCAAATATTGCAAAACCTGGAGAAGTTGCACACACACTACCCGAAACTCAAGCCTCGTGGGGTTAAAGGAGATAACTGTGTGTTTGGTATCACTTATTAAAGATATATAATTGTTTATGTATGTAAGTTGAGAGTGAAGATAACAATTCTCTCACTTACTTATCTCATATATCGTAAATCACAATTGAAAAGCTGTTTTTAAAAACTTAAACCATCAGTTCCAAACGAGCAAAGATAAGGTGAAGTATATATAGACAGAGCTTCAGTATTTCTACACTTGCAAATATATGAGAAATTAGCTAGATAATACTCTCCTCCGTCCGTATAATCTTTTGCAGCTTTAGTTATTATTAAAGTTTACTGCCAAAAAAAATTTAAGAGAATTCTAAAAAAATATCATTTAAACTTTAAAATCCTAAATAGGTGATTTAATAATAAAATGATTTATTAATTACATTATCATGCTGGTTAATCCCATTACCGAATTTATTAACGGGATTTTAAAGTTTAAATGATATTTTTTTGACATTCTCTCAACAAATTTTATCCTAAATATATGTCCACTTGGAGGGAGAGTTATTAAGGAAAGGTTATTAATGAATCTTTTCTAATTTTATTTTTATTTAATTATGGCTGGGAAAAAGAATAAGAAAGGTGAGAATGACTTTTAAATATAGAGAGCTAGAGAAACTTTTAATGAGAATAAACTTAAATTTTTTTATTAATTTAACATATAATGACTTAGTTGTCATTTTGTAACCTGTGAGAAATATTAGTCAAAATATACTTATAGCAATTATGGTATGTGATAAAGGACCTTTTTACACTTATATATTTGTGTAGATAACCTCTCCCAAATTTTTACACCGTCTTACACTTCTACAGTCCAAAAATTAGATCAATTATGGAAAATCAGCTTTTTTTTTTTTTTAAACCACGTTTCTATACCAAGCACACCAATATATAAATGTGACCGTAAAAGAAAAAAGAAAACGGAAAAATCATCTAAAAGAAAAAAAGTATTTAAATATCATTTAAATTTTAAATTAGTTATATTAATAATAAAAGCAATGAAATTCATAAAAAAAATAATGAGATTAACAATTCAAATTTTTAAAAAATCACTCATTTAAAATCTTTAAAATTTAAGTAGGATTTAAATGGAATTTTAAAAAAAAAAACGGTACCTATCAGGTATCAGCTACAGCCTACGGCCTTTGGGGGGGGGGGTGGGGAGGACCAAAAGCTTCTTTTTGTGGCTCCCCAGTCCCCACTCACGTCGATCCAAGGTCGGCACGAAATGACGAGTGTAGCCTTCTTAGTCTCTGTTTACTACCATTAACGCCTCTCGTCTCCGCCATTTCATTCATCGGACCAGTGCAAGTGCATTCGGAGAAAACCCCCAAAGTTTAAAAAAAAAAAAAAAAATGCATTCTTTTGGTTACAGAGCTAATGCCCTGCTAACCTTTGCCGTAACTATTCTCGCCTTCATGTGCGTCATATCCTCTCTATCTGACAGCCTTAATTCTCCCTCTCCATCTGCTCAAGTCCAGGTCACTCTCCCTCTTTCCCACTAATTTTCCCCTCACGGATCTGTGCTTCACTATACTTTATCTGTTTTCGATTGCTTAATCATGTATGGTTTGATTAGTCTATGTTAGTGTGTGCGCGTTGTGGATGTAGGTGTTGAACATCAATTGGTTTCAGAAGCAGCCCAGCGGAAACGACGAGGTATTTTCTGGTTTTGGTTTTTAACTGTCAATCCGTGTTGTTCTTTCGTTTTTAGTGTTGTGCGGGTTTGAGCCTTTAAAGGACATGGGATGCACTTGTTGATTTTTCTATGTATGTACGTGATTAGCGCAAAATGATTTTTAATTCTATGTCATCCTTGACTAACACAATCCATATTTACGTACAAATTTTAAAACTTAATGTAAATATTCTAGCTCCGCATATTTATTCTGATATTATATATACGGCTTCATCTTGTGTGTGTATCTAGCAGCTATGAAAATTGAGTTTGCTTGCCGAATATCATTGTTTAGACCTGCTACGAACATGTTTGCCTGGTTAAGTCTGGCGATGGATGATAAAATGTGGGCTAATACGATCTACCTACTTTAATAGTTCAATAATCATGGAAATTGATATCTCCTGAGGAATAAGGGTTCATCCAAGGTTGGCTTTTCCACTTTTATTGTTTCCTTTCATGGAGACTGACGACCAGTTTACTATTTGATTGATGATATAAGGATAATGCAAAACATTACATGTCATGAACATGAATCATGTTGGCATTTAGTTGTATTGGCAGTGTGCTGAAAGCCTTGAAGTAAAACGATTCATGGAGAGTTTTCATGATATGTGAGTATAACAGAAGTGGCAAAACTTCTTAAAGCATAATGCATTTAGCTGCCAATTTGATTAACGAAGTCCAGCCTTCTTAGTTGCATTGAACTATGGAAGAAGTTACCTTTCTATGTTGTAGGATTGGGTAGATCTATATCTAGCCTTTAGTACTAAAATAAGGGCAAGTTAAAGGCTGTATGTATATGTTCCCTGGGCATGGGAGAGCTTGAGTAGTTGAGTAGATTGATTATCTATACTTTTTTTATGGTGAATTTTGTATGCCAATAGCCAAAAATTGATTTTATAGATTCTCTAGTATGTGATGATGGGCACAACTGATTACTGGTTAGCAGCGTCTATAATCTATAATATAGAGTATAGTCTAAGAAAAGTTTATATAAGATTGAAGAGAAAGAACATATGTTTGTCATGGGCTTTCCAGCATCAGACATGGAGTATGATTACTTGGGAAATAATTAAAGGTAAGGTTGGAGCTCACAGCTACTGAAGAAATCATTTTGAGTTTAAAGGACTTCGTAGGCATAGATGTAGGACCTGGTCCTAGTCTGATCAAGCTAGATTGTTAATTTGATGTTTTACCAATGGTTGTCCCTGATTAAATTTTCCCCCACTATATCTTGAAGGTTTCTAATGTAACCTGAATAAGTTATGTCAACTTATTGTAGATGACTAAACATGAAAAGACATCCCAAACTTTTTTAATGCATATTAGCTGGATTCTGTCTTGTTTATCGCCTACATCATTTATAGACGTGTCATAAACCACCTCAATGTGATGCCTTGCATTCCTATACTCAATTGTCATCTTATTACATAGTTAAACCTGAAGTAATTAAGCTTTTTAAATTTTTCAGGTCAGCCTGACACTGAACATATCAGCGGACTTACAATCTCTTTTTACATGGAACACAAAACAGGTTATTGACGTGAATTTGTATTAATCGTTGTAACTGCTAATGGTTCTTTTGTATTTTTATTCTCGTTTGCTTACTGATAATGGGAGGAATAGATGGAGAGGAATGAAAGTTTACAATGGATCGAGGTGTGATGCATGTCTTAAGTTTACATTGTACTGCTCTTCCTCATTTCTTCTTCTTCATCTCTTCCTTGTGCCCAAGGTATTTGATTTCCATTTAGTGGGCTGGGGTCTATGTTTAAGGCTGCTGGGCTGCTGTTTTTACTTTTCACTTTCTGTTATGTTACTTTCTCCCTCGTTGCATATCATGATTTTGTAGCACTTTGTTCCCCGCAAAGTTACTAATGATGGGAAAAGCATTGGTTCATTTGATTGGATATTTGCAGATAATGCAAATGGTTTTGATTTTTATCAAATTAATGATTTAGAAAGTAGAAGCTCAGAGCTGTCTAGGGACTTAGTTCTGCCTCTTACATACTTGCAGGTATTTGTATTTCTTGCTGCTGAATATGAAACCCCAAAGAATTCCTTGAATCAGGTGAAATTATGAGCAGTTTGGCTGCATCTGTTATTTTGACATATTGCTTTTGCAATTTATAATCCCCCCCCCCTCCAACAAAAAAAAAAAAAAACAAACCAAAAAGAAAAAATCCTTGTTTTAATTTCAGTTTTTTCTACCATAATGTCATAAATATATTGATCTAGCTCTTGATACGCCAATGTATAGATATCCTTGTGGGATGGTATTATTCTTTCTAAAGAGCATGCAAAGTTTTCGATTCACACTTCAAACAAGTACCGGCTTATTGATCAGGTATACAAATTGTTCAAGGCTGTTATTCTTCAATGCATGATGTACTTCAGTACCCAATAATTAACTTCCCCGCATCTTTTTGGCCAGGGAAGCAATTTTCGCGGCAGAGAATTTAACTTGACATTGCATTGGCATGCCATGCCCAAGACTGGCAAAATGTTTGCGGACAAAATAGTCATTCCTGGCTACCAGATGCCTAAGGAATATAGATGAGAGGGTCCTTTTTAGTGCTGTCAGTGTTCTTGCGGTAACTTCTAGCCTTTTTATGAGGGATATAGTAGCCCATCCTAGAAAACTAGAATCGGGAATAAGAATTGCCCGATTGGGGAAATTTGCAAACCATTCGTGTTCAAAAGTAAAAAGATTCTCCTTTGTTTTTAATTTTGCCTCTAGTTGGACCGAACAAATTTGTTTCTTTGTATCCGTTAAGCTAAAACGAATTAAGTTTCCATGATTGTAGCTGGAAAGTTTGAAGTTCTGGTCCAAATTATTTGGTTGTTGAAAAACTAATTTCAACTGGAAGAGCATCATTATATCTTTCGCATGTGTTTAGAAAGCTGTTGATCTTGGTTCATGGTTAAATGTGTTTAGAAAGCTGTTTATCTTGGTTCATGGTTAATTAATGTGAGTAATGTGAGAGAAGCTGTATCTCAAAAATTGCAGACTGTTCCTGACGGATTAAAAGTGAAATCACAACAGGAGCTGAAGCCTTAAATGCTTATCGAATGAACTGTTACGGACAGTTGAATTAAGAAGAATCCGATGTTATTTCTAAGATTAACTTCCACAAAGCCCCTCAGCAAGTTTCCATATCACTGAAAAATAGGGCTGTTCTTTACTATGCTATGCAAACAACCGAGTTTCTCATTTCTTGCTAGCTCAAAATAGATAAAATTGTTCGTGACTTTGTTTGCGGCAGCGATGAAAATCATAAAAAGACTAGCCTGTTAAAATGAGAAGACATGTGCCAGCCTACCATTAGTGGAGGATGTGGAATTAGAAGCATGGAAGAGCAAAACAAAGCTTTTTTATGAAAGCTTGCCTACAATTTGGTGGCCGAACTAGAGAAGAGAAGCTGTGGGTATAAGTGCTGCGCGGAAAATATGGTTGGGGGAGAACCACAAGTTACTCATTTAAGACCAAAACCTCCTCACATATTTGGAGGAGCATAGCAATGGTGTGGGAGGATACCAATATACATATTACTTGGACACCGGAAGCAGGTAACAATGTGTACTTCTAAACTGACAACTGGATAGAAGATGTTGTGCAACTTAAGCACATGACATTTGTCTATATAGCGGAGGAAGAAGCAAAACGACCTATCGAGGATTTTGTAGGAGCTGATTGCCAGTGGAACTACTCCCTGTTTGAGGAGCTTCTCCTGTCTGATGTGGTTGCAAAAATACAATCCTTGCAGACCCCATCTCCTGATGACGGGGATGAATGGTGTTACTGAATCTGACGCCTACTGATGAGTTCTCAGTCTCCTTTGCATACACAGCAGCTCAAGAGCTTAACTGGAATCAAGCTGATAATAGGATGAACCCGGAGGGCAGAGGATCAGAACATTCTTATGTCTAGCACTTGAAGGGAAACTTCTAACCAACGCTGAGCGCCTTCAAAGACGCATGCCATCTGATGCTACCTGCACAGCATGCAAGGGGCAGATAGAAGACATTGATAATGTTTTACGATACTGCCCCCTTGCAGCTGAATGTTGGAATCTCATCAATCCCTATGGAACCAGAACTCGTCGCCTCCAGACTTTGTTGATTGGATGTTCCAAAACCTCAATCCAATGAACAATGGCCAAGTCTGGAGGACGAAATTTGGACTTTTTATGTTGGAAGCTCTGGGAGAATCGAAACAAAAGGATCTTCCAAGACTAGAGTCTCACGGCTGAAGATACTGCTTTTAATATTAATGTACTTACTGAGCATACAATTAGAGCTAGCAGTGCCCTCTCCTTTTTTTGATATGGGGCAATAGTCATAGCACACCACTCTTTTGATATTTTTGATGTAAAGCTCTGATGTACAGCTTTTGATTCATTAATATATTTCCCCTTTCATTCAAAAAAAAAATGCCATTTGCACTCTTATGGAAACAGAGCTGGAAGATACGGTTCCTACACTTCGACCAAAACCAAAACGAGAAAAATAAAGATTTGGTTGCCACATTATAATACTCAAAACTCACAAAGAAAAACAAAGCTAACTCATTTTTCAACTCAAGATTTCATTTCTTCAACCCGTCTTTACAAAAAATTGCAAGCGCATGACTGAATCATGCCCCTGCATTCCTACGTCCAACACGAGCAACAAAACCAGCCTTGATGGGAGCAACTGATCTCCCACATCCACACTGCAGCAAATCAACAAGTATTAGATTTGATGCAACATCCAAGGAGGGGGCACAAGAAAGTTTATGCTTGAAAATTATTCAGGACAGCAAGTAATTTTCACAGTAAAATATGAAGGGACGAAAAGGAGAGGGCACATGCAAGAACATTTACCTTCTCACATCGAAGAAAGAACAGACGGTTCTCCTTTGTAAGTATTGTTTCTGAACACTTGCATCCAATGCAAATGACGTATTCATCTGCGAGAGAAATAGCAATCACCCTTAATCTCAAGAGAAGCACTTCAACACCATAAACAAGATCTCCATAAAGAAGACATCAAACACAAATGCAAGCACAAACTCCAGATTTATTCAAAATTGTTATTTTTACAAAATTGCAGCTAACAACCAACCCCCCCCCCCCCCCAAAAAAAAAAAAACACTATTGTAACCCACAAGAGAACTTCTATGCTCATTTCCGCAACATTCTAACAATCACATAAAGTCGCAGAAGTATATGCAGTTTACATTTATTATATCCAGCAGATTCTCTAACAAATGTCAAACGTTATAAATAAACACATACTGATATATCGCCGCAAAATTCCTTCAAAGTTCTTTGGTGCAAATCTTCCCTTCACAACCAATCTCTGCTGTCCATCTAGTGACCCACTTGTACCCAGTTCAGCAAGCAAAAATGCCATGACATGGTCAGGCTGCCGATGCATCCTAATAACAAAACAAGTGAAATAGAAAAAACAGTTGATATCAGAGAGGAGGTAATTAATTCGACAGAAATGGAAATCCCATAGGTACAGTATGTATATTCCCTTTTCCTAGCCATGTCAATAATAACATACTCTCACTTCTATCTAACTCTAAGGAAATACTCACCTTTTCCCTACAGTTATTTACTAGAAAGTCCTTACTAGATAACAAGAGGACTGTTAGCCAGTGTGTATCATCTTACGAGAATAGAATATGGTATAGATCAACCAGAAGAGGTATGCATAAAAGTATTTGTCTCAAGGAAAAATCCTAGAATTCCCTCTATTTTCTGGGTTTGGAAAAGTGCAGATTTTCAAGAAAGGGAATCTTATGATATGTTAGGAATCTCTTATGATAATCATCCACGTCTGAAACGTATCTTAATGCCTGAAAGTTGGATAGGATGGCCCTTGCGTAAAGATTATATCACTCCCAATTTGTATGAAATACAAGATGCTCATTAAATTTAAATGATAAAAATAAGAAACTAATCCGCACCACTTCTACAACGCCAGATATTCCTTGAATAGCTGTACTTTATAGATCAGACAAAGTAATTGAAGTTAAATCAGACAGAATAATTGAAGTCTTATATATCATCAGTTTTCATAGCAATGTCAAAATTTTAGACTTGATATATATGAAGGGAACTGCAGATACACCTAACAAGCAGAGTGTTGCAATTCTGTAATTTCTTGACAGAATTGGGTTGAGAGAATAGGTAGAAAGAGAGAAGAGAGTTTAGACAGAAAGAGTAGAGAGAGAGATTCGAGAGAAAGGGGGGGGGAGAACACAAGAGTTGCTGAATCTGAATATTCTCTTATTCATTAGCAGTCAACAACTAGTTTACAATGAGAGGGGACTAGCTCTTATCTAGAGAGCTCAAGGGATATAAGGGGAAGTCAGGGTACTGCAGCCTTAATCATTAATGAGGGGCAATTCTGTAATTTAACACTAATTCTGCCTAATCCCCTAATTAGCTAAGGAGCTCAACTATTGTTGCTTTTGACTAATGCTATTCTATTAATAGCTACACCATTCTCAACTAACATTGCTCTCTCCTCAACTAATCATCTAATACCTACCTAGATTACAAAAGATTACAAATTCATATCACAGAGGTATTCAGTAAGCATACAAAAGATAATTATCGTTACAAACTCAATAGAACCAACAATATTTCATTCAAACCTCCACTGAAAATAATGGTGAATGATGACGTTATGCAATTGTAATAAGAAGAGGGACTTAATTAAGGGTGATTGGGAATTAAGACTTAATAGCCATTAGGGATGTTAATGACAGTGGCAATATAAAGATGGCCCTGCTAATTGTGATCAGGCAGGGATGATGAGTTGAGTTTCCTTTTCTCTCCTACTCTTTGTTCTCTACTAGCTCTTGCTTTCTGTCCTCCATGTTCCCTCTATTTCCCCTCCTTTCTCTTTCCCTTTGCTAGCCACATGTACATATGACTTTTCCATTTGAACAACAGTAGGCCACTGAATACTCCTAATGCTCAACACGCGGAAATGGTATCAGCAAAGAAGAAAACGGGATAAAGAAGTGGCAATGTAGGATTAGTAACTTTAGGTCCAGTCTGGTAAAAACAAAAGCATCATAAGGGATATGGTCGTGGGTCTACAAAGGTTCTATAACAGGTAAATTGATAAAAGAATCATAAGGGATATGAGCGTGGATCTACCATTGGTCGCCATCAGCTAACCATCACCAGCCACTTTTGTTGCGACTGGTCATCATCAATCACTGCTGACTACCACCATCTGCCAATGGCGGCGGTTGGTTAGTAGTGATTGTCAGTGGCAATGACAGTGGGGTGGTAGGAGGTGGCAATAGTTGATGATGATCAGTGGCAGGGGGTTATTGATAATAGAAGACATGTTTTGAAAAAAGATAGTTTTAAATGAACATTTCAAACTCCAAAATTGTTTTCAAATTAATATAATCATACAGATATTTCTTTTGTCTTATTTTGAAACAACTCTTCGAAATTTAATTTATATAACAATTTTTAAAAATGAAAACAGGGAACAAAATCAAACAAGCCCTATATAATAGAGTTAATAAGTCAAGAAGAGAAATTTTAGTTCAGACTCTCATCCCATATCAAAAGGATGTTTTTTTATCATATATTGCAGAGAATGGCAGATAAAAGATCAACATACGTTTTGCATAGATCCATAAAATTCACAAAAACAGTTTTCTTTGTGCCCTCACGAAGAACTTGAGGAGGCCTGATGACAGTCCTCCGACGATCCCCAGCCAGATCTGGATTATTCTCACGTAGAATGTCAAACACCCTGCCAATAAGCTGCAGAGAAAAACATTATGAAAAGAAAATCAAAATCCAAGTCAGTCATCATAATAACAACCAACACCAGTGATAACTAAGCCAAGATTCCTCTAACAGCTGATATGAAACACTACAGAGAAAAGAAATAAAACATTTGCTCTCAACCTGTACAAATGGATCATTTAAGCTAAAAATCAACATCTTCATGTTATGATTAATTTGGTGTCTAACAAAACCCTTTTGATAAATTCAAGATAACTGCACAAAACTTGCAACCCAAAGTATATTAACTGTGGAAAAGTTATGAAATGGGAAGAAATAAAAGATAAAGTCGTTCAGAACACATCCAATCTAGGCATAACAGATGGCATAAATTCTAAAATATAAGTCCATTCATAGGCCCTAAACAGTAACACAGACTCAAAAAAGTATAGGAGTCATAAAGGTATAAAAAGCTCAGAACCTTATATTTTTTGGGACTAAGTGACCAAGTAATTACAAAACATTTATCAAGATAGAGACAAGGAGAAACGTATAATTGCAGAAGGCAGGCAAAAATAGAATATACCTCCTCATATAGATAATCACGGTCGGTACCTTCCCAAGGATAATGAGGGGCCAAGGCGTCACCTTCTCCTTCATCCTCTCCAGAGTGGTCTAAGCCAAGAAAACTTATTACATGCTCATCACTTACTCAGCAAACTTCACTTGACATCAAAAGTATAACACACATACAGTCATTGACTTCAGTTTATCGCACATCAATAAATAATACAACGGCTTACCATCTAAATCTTCAGCAGCATCTCCACCCTCATCAGTAAAGTTACTGGTTTCAACCTGCAATTAAAAAACAAGCATCATATTGCCCCCATGTAATTATAATTCCATTGGGTTCTGCAGAGATTGTGTGCAAAAATATTCTATATAAATACTGAATGACTTACTGGCTTCTTCTTCTTCTTCTTTAAACCACCAAATAAAGTCTCAAACCCATCCGAAACTGCAAAAATGAGAATGAACCGTGCATATGCACAGTCAGAGATACCTCAAATGATAACATCGGCAACAATAATAAAAATATCTTTTGGTTTAAATTAGATACCAGACAAGTTTTCTGTCTTATCAGCCAAGTTGTCGACTGAATCATTAGCAGGATCTATAATTGCAACTTTCTTCTTCTTCTTCTTCTTAGTAGGATCAAATGGGGCAGTCTGTCACTCAACAAATAAGGCCTCAGAAGGGAGTGCTTTTTGAACGAACTGAAGTATCAGGTAATTTTGGTAACAGATGAATGGGGTTGCCAGAGTAGAAACATGAAATATAACAACTTATAGACCATAACAAACAAAAATCCTTCCATAGCTAATCAAACGAAACACAAAGCAGAACAACGTTGTAAAATCATAAATAATTAAAGAGGGAGAAAAGAATACTAACTTCAGGAACCTCCTCCTTCTTATCATCAGGTGTTTCATCTGCCATGGTTGCTACAACAATAAGTAAAATAGAAGGCGATCAGTGAATTGGTGATATGTAATCATAATAAATAATTGAAAATATAGCCGTTAGGTTAATTGGTTAGTTAGTTAGAGAGTTAGAAAGATTAGTTAGTTAGTGTGTTAATAGGTGTGTTCTGGAGTAGAGGATTATTACGCGACCATTGCCTATATAAAGGGCAGCCCCTACTGTATAGATATGATTTTGGCATTAGTGAAAACCGTATTATTCAGTCATCTCCAATTCTCTCTGTTTTTCTACTCTTCTCTACACTTTCTTCTCCTCTAACCTCTCCTAATCCCTTCAGATTTCTCCTAATTCTACCCTAAATTCCAAATTCATAAACATGCATCAATTGGGGAGCATAGGCGGATCTATATAGCCCCATTGAAATCTTTGAAATGTGAATAGTTGATATAATATCCTTTTCATTTTTGTTCCAGATACTTTTACGAAGATGCCTTAGCAAGCCAATTGATTCAGGCAACGCCTCGAGGCCACTGAAGAACGACAATTTAAACTCAAGCTTCTAAATTGATAGATACAAATCGACCCAAGTCATTTACCAAAACAAGCATAACAAATACCTTGAGAATTTTATAAATAGATAATAATATAGAGAGATCAATAAAAAGAATGCCAATGCACTACACATCCAACATTGTACAACAAAACAATCAAAAGCATATAAGTCGCTATTAATCAAAATGAGGAGGGCAGAAGTGCAATAGCCGATTACACCCCATTGAAGAAATAACTAGCAATCAATTTTTTTTTTTTTAAGAAAAAGAAAAGTAAACATGATCTTTATTCAAGACCATCAATATTCAAACACCACCAGGTTCAAAGCCAAATTAAAATGAAAAATTTAAACAAAGCAATAAACGGTGCGATGGCGTCCGACAAAAGGTTATGAACCAAGCAGGGAACAGATGAGGCGGGGAATAAATTCAAATCAAGATTCAAATTTCAAAGCCAGATTGAACAAACCAATCTCACCGGATTTTTGGAGTAGACAATCCCAAGGCTTCGAACCTTCTTCAATACCACGCAGGGATGACAACAGCGAGCTCGACCAAGTGTTGAATGCTAGTTCGTCGACGGAGAAATATGGAACCCTACTTCTACTAGACGAAAGAGGGATATACTTGCACCAGAAAGTGCTAATTGTTGACAATGGTGTGATTATTAAAAATATGTTAACAGGGTAATATAATCTCAAAAAATACATTTAAAATTGAGAAAAAAATACATGAGTCCAATATATAAAATTTTATGTCAAACTAGCTGGGATTACAAAATATTCTAAATTTATTTAGGAAAAATTTTAAAAAAATACATTTTAAACTTCAAAATCTCGTTGACAAAGTCGTTAATGGGATTAACAATAATAGTAATGCAATTGACAAAACATTTTATTATTAAATTACCTATTTAAGATTTTAAAATTTAAATGGTATTTTTTTAAAAAAAATCATTTATTTATATATCTTTTTTTTTCTCTCTCATCCTCCCCCTCCTTATCCTGACACCATCTCTCTTTCTCCACCCAAAATACTACTCCGGCCACTACCTTTGAGTCTGTTTAGGAACACAGTAAGCAAATAAAAAAGCTTAGTAGGACATCAGAAGTCCAGTTGGCATGAACAGTTGTGTTTGGGAAGGCGGTACATTGCACTGGACTTTAATAAAAAAAAGCCGCTTCTTGGAGAAGTCGACGCCAGGTGCTTATGAGGAGGAAGATGCTGCTTCTCATACAGTCGACCGTTAGGGCACACTAATTGTCATTCAAACTCTCACCTGCCTCACAGATAACCACTGCAACGAATCCCTAGGATAGTCCCTTTGCCTCGCTCTGGCCTCCACGTTTAGCACCACTATAGATTTCAGATACATCGTCGCCGTCAAGTTCTTCCCGGTGCTGGGAAATTCACCTGGTAGGGACCTCCAACTGGACATGAGTCTATAGCCGATTCAATGGCTTGGGTGTCATACCGACAACCGTTGCCAATTGCTTCGAAATTGGTTAATGAAATTGTGATTAGGATTGGGCTAAGGGTGAGTGATATGGCCAGATGTGATTGAAGGATGAAGTAAAACGAAACGAATTTCAAGAAAATGAGGTAAGGCTTGGCCATTTCTGGTTTTGGACTCATTGTAAGCTCTAGATTATTGCTTACCTTAACTCGCTATGTACACATCGATGTATAAATATTAACCATATTTTGATACTGAATAATATCAAAACTTAAAAAGGATAATATTCTTTGGATCCAATGACTAAAATATTGTTGCCGTATTAGGTGGAATAATTATACACATAAGACCAGAGGATAAGGCCAATATGTTGTGATTTTTAATTTGATCTCCCAACTTGAGGGCATTCAAGTCCAAGCCAGCACTTAAATCCATATATAATATAGGGAAATGCAATAAAAAATTTATTTACATTTTTCACTTCAATTACCACAATATATACAAATTATATATGTGTGTGTGTGATATTCAATAAGATTCATGTCATTTTAAGTCAATTTCTAACTAAATAGGCTTTTCAAATGTTAATCCAAACAAGTTCAGGGTTAAAAAAAACCACTTTTGTCACCGTCAATCCAAACACAAATTACATTTACAATCTGACTTTTATCCTATCTAACTTTTGCAAAAGTCATATTGGAAAAATAGTTACTTCTCCACCACTAATCCAAACAGGCACTTCATCTCAACCTTCCACCGTCACTTCTCCCACTAGCTTCATCTCTGTCACTACCCTTCAATCCTCTACCATAGAGAAAATCATATGCAAGCTCATCTTCTTTCGACGAAATCATTAATGTAATGAGGTTTGAAAATCGCATTGTATTGCTTCGCATTTTGGGTTTTGTTTCTTGTTAGCTCTATGTGTGCCTGTTCTTTGAAGAATAATATCTATATCACCGTTCTCACATGTCAAGCAATTGAATTGTACGGTAAGAAGATTGAGATTGAGAATGAATATAAGGATATCAAGATGAGTGGGGAGTTCAGATTTGTCACCATTGGGGAGAATTAGGGAGGAGAGGTTGAAGTTGTCAAGTCTCAATGTGAAAGAAAGCAAAGAGCTCACCTCTTACGCTCACATCTTGGGGAACAAGTTAAAAAGCCAGTTGGTAAGAAGTCTTTTGTTACCCCTAATATTGCGACCTTTTTCATTGAGAAACTTGAAGCCAATGAGCTTCTCAGGGTATTAATTCTTCTCAAGCCAATGAGGTTTTGAGGGACAATCAAAAGGCGAGCTAACCTAATGATGGTAATATATGCGAAATTGTATCGACAGACAGAACTACAATACTTTATGTGCTATTAGGGCCACCAATAAAAAGGATTTCACAAGAGGGTTCATAATTTTGAGCTCCACATCAATGGCGACTGTAGGATATATGTGGGCACTGATGCTGCCAACGGTCATTTTGGGCGGTGCCAGTTTGGTAGTGAGGTTGTTTTAAGGATAAGAAGTAGAAGATCGCAAAGTTCCAATGACATATAGTCAGCAAAGTAAATGACAAAGAGGGTGAAAAAATGACATATCAAAGAAAGTCTCCAGAGAATGAGAAAGAGCGAGGGACAATAGGGTAATTTTAAAATATTTTATTATCCTAGATTTTCTCCCTTGATTTAATATGAGATTTTGCATATTGGACACCCTTACATGTCTCTTGTCAGTTTTAAAGGAATTTTTTTTGGGATTTTCCCATTTAAATATTTGATTATCAAAATTGTTTTCGAAAAAATATAATGTCATTTAAAAAATATGAATGATGTGATCATTTATTAAATTTCTTAATTGCCTTTGTTTCATAATTTCCTCGAACATGATCCATGCTACATAAATAATGGGCCTGTGTGTTTCTACTTTCCGTTTTTTTTTAAGAACAGTTTTATAAAATTATTTTTAAAACAAGTAAAAAAAAGAAAAAATTATAATAAGATCCTAAATAAATGAAAATATAAAAAAATGGTCCTAAAGGGTTGTTAATGACGATCCTCATGTCGTTAATGGAGGATCCTCATATTGTCATTAATAACCCTTTGAGACAATTTATTCATATTTTCATTTACTTGGGACCTTATTGTAACTTTCTATAAAAAAAAAAAAAAAATACAAGAACTCTGGGCCGCCATCAACTGCAGTGTTCCTATTTCATGGATTAACACGTTACGCTTGATGGATGAAGAAGAATCCTCTCCTTGACGCGCAAGCAAATCGGGTCCAAGGTTGCTCCTATTACCTTTCTTTTCAATTCACAGGCATACAAATATTTTTTATCAAATAATTAGTTATTTTTTTACCTGATATTAAAAAATCAGTGATTAAATTACTACGTTTGAATATATTTATGTGCAATATAACAAATAGGATTTATTATTTTTACAATTCCGATCATTTAGAAACTAAAATATCCTTTTTGATGCGCTTGTTTTTTCTGTTCATAATTGTGTTTCTTTCCAACTCTAATTCATGAATAAAAAAATATCTATAATCTTGAGAATTACTGGTACTTTACTTTCATGGAAAAATCGCTAGCATGAAATGTCATCGTGAATAGTTAATAATGGGTGTGTTTGAAAACAGCTTCTAAGAATAGCTTATGAAGAAAAAGTGAAAAAAATGATTTTTGAGAATAGATTATGGAGAATAGATTATGAGAAAAAAGTGATTTTGATAAAATGAGAGTGTTTGGATATTATGATCAGAATAGCTTTTTTTCATGGTCAAATTACTGAAAAGGACATTAACTTTTATGATAATTACATATAAAGGATAATATTATATTTTATATATTATATAGTAGTAAATTTCATAATAAATACAAAAAATGGCATAAAATTATCTAAAAAATTTATAATATGTATGTATGTATGTATGTATATGTGTGTATATGTATATATGTATGTATTATAATAAATTGTAAAATTTAATTTATAATAATTAGATATAAAATATTAGATTATATTTTAGGCATTATTTAATATAAAATTGAATAATAAATACCAAAAACTCTTTAAATTTGTCCGGAAAAATTATAAATTGTGAAAAAAAATTAATTGTACATACATATATAGAAATATATATATATTAATAAATTGTACATTGAAATTTCATAATTCAATAGTTAACATCGAAAAATAATATAAGGAGTCATTCTTTCAATGCAGTTAATACAATCTGTTTTTGTCTTTCTCCTTTAGATTGTCTTTCTTTTACTAACAAGTGATATATTAGTCGTAACAACATGTCTAGAAACCTCAAATTTATCATGAAAAAAATACATTAACATTTAATAGTTTGTCAATAATTCAAAACATCAAAATAGATTATGGGAAAAAAGTTGCTAGTCATTTTCTTAAAACTACACCGTTTTGGTGTTGTTTTAAGGAGCTAAACTTTTTTTTTTATCTAAAACAATAGTATCTAATATTTTGAAATATTTTCTTGGATGTATGTAGTATCAAAAAATATTTTTTAAGTAACATGCAATATTCTAAAATAATTTTTAGTGCTTTTAACTCTTTAAAATATTTTTTCAGTTGTATTCATGAATTACTTTAAAATATTAGGTGCTCATGAAAAAATATTTTAGAGTGGATGACAGTAGGTATAACTAAAAAAATACTTTAAAGTAATTTTTAGAGCTGAAAAAATAAATTAAGGGCAAAATTGCAATCAGTTTGCAAACACACTGGGTATAACTAAAAAAATATTTTAAAGGATTAAAAGCACTAAAAATTATTTTAGAATATTATATGTTACTTAAAAATTATTTTTAGATATTTTTTAAAACCAAGAAAACATGATTTTGGATAAAAAGCAACAAAAATAAGCTTTTCCCAAAACTATGATTTAGGATAAAACCATAGTTTCAAAAAAAAAAAAAAGAGTATTTAACTAATTTTTCTCAAAACCATAATTTTAATACCAAACCGTAATTTTGATAATTTCCCAAACATACTGTAAGTTATTCACACAGCTTTTTTCGTACATCCCCATTTTATGTTCCCTCCAAAACAACGTCATCAACTGTGAGCTGAAAACCCCTGATATTCATACCTCCTCTTGAAACCCTACTCCACTGTAAGATTTAGGATCTTTCAAAGTGCGCAAAACATTCCTTCCAGCGCCTTGAACCTTCAACTCAGCGTAATTCTCATGGCATTGGTCTTTGGAACAAAAACAATTCTGACATTTCTTTTCTTCCCTCTTCTATTTCTTTCCTTTTTGGTTTTTCAGGTTCTGATATTGCATATCAGAGCATCTACTGTCGGAGAAGGTGCCGATTCTTGCTCAACTAAAAGGAGAACTTACTTGCTCTAAGGTTACCAATTCTTGCCTCATCACAAGAACGAACTTGCTCTATTTTATTTTTTAATGGGAGTTTTACTGGACATTCGTTATCCCATTTGCTGTTGCTCTTCTTCTGTCTATTCTTTGGTTAGCTTTCTGGTAGCCTCATCTCTCTACGATGAAACGGCTGTATAGACAAAGAACTTTCTCCCATCTTATGATAGTATAATTTTTCTTTTTGTATATTTTTCCATGTTAATTTTAGGAATACGATGAATCTCCAAGTCCTTCTTACATACAGAGTTTACCGGAATGCACATCCGGTGGATCAATAAGCATATGCTTGAATTATAATTATTCGCCAACGGGTCTATGCTTTGTATACCTTGCAATCTTTACATCTTTAGCGCACGCTTCAAATTTACATGATCCACACTAAGGTTTTATTAACAAGAATATTGAGGACATGTAGCAGTGGAATCTCTTTCAGTGAATGGAGCCCTGTTTATGTAGCTGAATCGTTTCTTGATTTTTGTCTGGAAAGACATTCTGGTCTTTAGGGAGAGATAGTTATTTTTATTTATAGACTGTTCATTCGTGTATTAATTTCACGAGGCATTCTTGGCGTGCCAAAATCTTGTCAAAACTGTTCCTTGGTTTGAAATACAATTTTTCATAGAAAGCTATGACTATTATTGCTGATAATGTAGTACAGGCATTAATTTATTGTTTTCAAATGAGGTAGAACGGATCACCAAGGAGGGTATAGCGCAAACCCATCTATGGGGGTTGATGGCAGTGGAGCTCAGTTGCCTTATAGTTCTAATCCTTATCAACCGACGCAAATATCTGATAGCGCAAACACATCTATGGCTGTTGGTGGCATTGGAGCTCAGCCAAGCCAAATATCTGATAGCACAAACACATCTATGGCTGTTGGTGACATTGGAGCTCAGCTGCATTATGGTTCTAACCCTTACCAGCCAAGCCAAATATCTGATAGCGCAAACACATCTATGGGTGTTGGTGGCATTGGAGCTCAGCTGCATTATGGTTCTAACCCTTACCAGCCAAGCCAAATATCAGATAGCTCAAGCACATCTATGGGTGCCGGTGGCATTGGAGCTCAGGTGCATTATGGTTCTAACCCTTACCAGCCAAGGCAAATATCTGATAGCGCAAACACATCTATGGGGGTTGGCGGCAGTGGAGCTCAGTTGCATTATGGTTCTAACCCTTACCAGCCAAGGCAAATATCTGATAGCGCAAACCCATCTATGGGTGTTGGTCGCAGTGGAGCTCATTCGCCTTGTGGTTCTAATCCTTACCGGCCAAGGCAAATATCTTATAGCGCAAACCCATCTATGGGGGTCGGTGGCAGTGAATCTCAGGTGCCTTGTGGTTCTAATCCTAATTACCAGCCAAGCCAAATATCTTATAGCGCAAACCCATCTATGGAGGGTGGTGGCAGTGAAGCTCAGTTGCCTTATGTTTCTAATCCTTACCAGCCAAGTCAAATATCTGGGGCATCTGATTCTGTCGTTGCATCTTCTGGGGCCATTCAAACCACTAGCCAGCCTGCGGGAGGTAATCAGCAACTCAAAACCTTTGGGAAAAATCAATACCAAGAAATTGACAGGGTAACTGATTTCAAGAACCTGGAGGGTGGGATCAGGAAGCTTATGAAAGCCGATAAAGATGTCAAGACAATATCAGATGAGGCACCTATTATATTTGCAAGGGCGTGTGAAATGTTCATATCAGATTTGACCTTGCGTTCTTGGAACCACACTGAGAAAAAGAAAAGGAAAACACTGCAAAAAGATGATATCGCAGCAGCAATCACAGAGACTGACTTCGATTTTTTGGTTGATAGTGAGCCCCAGGAGGACTTGAAAGATGAACTACTTGCATCAATCCCTAGAGGAACCATGCCAGTTGCAGGTCCTGTCGATGATTTTCCTTTTAGGTTTATTTCAGCACAGCATGCTCCTCAAGTTGGCGCTACCGGGGTCATTATGGGTAGGCCTCTAAGATTTGTTTTTACTTTCTTCCACAACTGTTTACTCTCGTATCAAATAGCTTAAACTATTTTGATATAAAAGCAACCTTAACATATACCCGCATCATATCATGGCCGTCAAGTACAAAAAAACAAGAATAAAAGAAAAAATGAATATTGTGGACGTGAGGCCGGCCTCTAAGATTCAAAAACGCCCAGGCAGAAAAAATGAAAGAAAAAAGTCTCGTATTGATCTCTTATCGAATGAGGACAATGCTAATAATGTGATTTTGCCTTAATTGCGTACGTTGGGATTATATATTATGTTTGTGATGATGATGACGATTTAAACTACCATTCATTCAGATTCAGACGCATCAATCCCTAGAGGAACCATGCCAGTTGCAGATCCTGATGATGATTTTCCTTTTACGCATCTTTCAAATTCACCACAGTATGCTCCTCAAGTTGGAGCTAGCGGGGCCATCATGGGTAGGCCTGTAATGGACCCGAACATACATGCTCAACAGCCACATCCCTACATGTCGCAACAATTGTGGCCACACCCACAAGAGCACCAACAACCATTTCCAGATCATTAGCTGCTTAGCATTCGTTAATATTAAGGTGAACTTTGATCTCTCCTTCTCTCTTTATAAATGCATTTCCGCGGTCTCTGGGTTAACTTCCATGGTGAATAGTAACTACAGAGCAGTGATCTTTGATTCTGCAGTTATAAAGTTTTTACCACCTTCGCATTGAACAACGATATTTCTTTTCAGATTATAGAATCTTAGTATTTTGCATTTAATGATAGAAGTAAGCGATCGTTGTTTATCAGTTATTAGCATTACATTAATGATGTCCCTCGCCTTTCTTGCTTTCTTATGTGCCAGGTTAGTTGGGCCTACTCTTCTGACGTTGAGAATGATAGAATGAAAGATTGTTGAGATCTTCTTGGCCGTCAGAAAATAAACTGATGGCTGTATACACACACGCAAATCTCGTTTATGTAGATAATATGCCAGTGAATACTTATCTTACCTAGATTTAACTCAGGTTGGTGTTTTTTGTTGGTTTGTTTTTTTCTGTGCTCAGATTGTTCCAGTATTTTACCGTTGTACAGTAGAATTTCTACTCCATAGCTTCGCTGTTGAGCATTTTTTTCCATTCACAGGATTTTTGTGGATAGGTTGTAGCGATTGTCTTCAGTTATGTGATTTCAACGCTGTCATGTAAATTAGCTGGCATCTAAGTCCATCCAAAAATAAAATAAGTCTACAATTTTCTCCGTGAAGATTTTAATTTCTTTTTTTTAGGAAAAATCTTCACAAAAATAATGTAAAATGGCCTTATATAATATACAACATTGACATGTTACATGAATGCGAGGGTGAGAGCAGGAAATGTTATATGAACCATAGTGTAGATTTTTCAACAGGTGGTGGTGATCAAAGTATTCATATTTTAGAAACTAATTAATTTATAAAGGGTTAAAGGGTAAAAATGCCTATAAATTTTCTTCAAATATGCATCCACCACCAAAAACTTTCCTTGAGTGCAAAAATGCTAATAAATTTATCTTAATAGAGCAAAAAATACCACCTCCGTTATCTTTGAGTAAAAGGTGGTTACTTAGTTTGGTGGGCCCCACGCAACAGGTCCACTTAGATCATTCATCCCCATATTCTCTAATCACAATCCGCCATCTCATATCAATTCAATCTCTATTATTTTGCTCTCTCTCCGCTCTCCTTTATTTTTTTTTAAAGGGTTATTAAAAAAAAAAGGTGCTCTCTCCTATCTCCTCCCATCACCGCCGTCTCACCTTCATTCCTCATAGCCTCTAGCTTTTCCACATTTTCTCTGTTGAATTTTCTTGTCAAAATCTTTACCTCTCCCAAATTCCCTTCTTCCTCCACCTTTTCCCATCACTTTCCCTTCTTCCTATACCTATTGCCTTCACCGTCTCTCTGTTGCCGATTCTTTCGCCTTTTATCATTGTTGAAGCTTTAAAATTTCCTCCTTTAGTATGTAATTTTGGCAATTTTAACATATGAGAAGAGCCCCCACTGTTACTTGTGCTTCATGACTGGATCTAGATTTCTTTAATAGAATTTTTCCTAATCCGTTTAAATTTTTAATGATTGTATTTTTCAATTTTTAGTGGCCAATTTTTATATATTGCTTCTTGTTTGTGGTTTATTGTCGATCACATCCGCCTTCGTAAATCTGGCCTTGCAGATAGAACGATGGAGAGGAGAGTGGAGGAAAGCATACACGATAGCGCCGGTGGAATACTGCCGATACTGGAAAGGCGATAGTCATGGAGGGGAGAAAGATTGTTGTAATTGTTAATTTTTTTTTCCCAGCTGGGATGCCACATGTTCATCCATATCAGTATTTTTAGTCAAAATGTAGGCTCTAAACGGTCAAAGTTACCTAAATTAACGTAATAAATATTTTTGTGCTGTTTAAATAAATTTATAGGTATTTTTGTATCTAAAAAAAAGTTTTGGTGTTGGGTGCATATTTGAAGAAAATTTATGGACATCCTTACGGCTTAACCCATTTATAAATGAGTGTATTTCATTGTCATTTTTCTTTCCTTTTTCATTAAACTCTTGAAAATTAAGAATGACACGAGATCGCTCTTTATCACCCCATAATTGTAGTATTCAAACAAAATCCAATTGTGTCACGGTGTCCCATACAAATATCCAACATGTGCCAAATACTGGTATATTGTCAAGTAAATGTAGTAATCGAACGCGCATGATCCGTCCTCTAGAAGGAAGCGTGTGCTGGCACTCATTAAACAGGTAATAGTCTCTTCAATGAACTTATTCGGATCACATCGGACAAATCCATTAATCATGTCTTCTTCGCCTCCAAAACTTTACCTTATTTGGATCACATTCGATAAACCCATGAAATGCGATTTCTTTCTCTTATTCACAGGACTAAACACGAAGGAAGCCTTGTCGATGTCAAGAGGCCTCAAGTTGGTTTCTCCTTTTGGGACGTTTTTCTTTCGCGCAACAGAGAGTCACCCAGTGATTGATGAAGGCGTGACGCTGATGAAGAGTATGTTTGTATTAGTATTGGAGAAATAAGTTTACATAAGTCGAGGTAAAATTTCTCTTATATACTTACCTTATATTCTATAAATTATCTAAAAAAACAATTTCTACTGTGAATCCAAATAAATAAAAAATTACATTCCTGAAATCAGTGGATGAAGTTCTATTGATGTTGATTTTGCCGCTAACAATAGCCCCCTAACAGTAGTTTAAAGTATGTTTACACTGTTGTAAAATAAAAGGAAAAAACGAGAAATTCAATGTGTGAACTTAAAAGTTTTGAATTTCTAGCTAATAATACGAGTTTTAGAATGTATTTGTATGATTTTGTAAATTAAAAATATAAAAATAATAAATTCAAAAAGTGATCTTGAAAGCTTGAGAACAATACAATAGAGCATGGACGCACAGAATTTAATCATCATAGAGTAGTAAATACATTACAAACATTCTAGAGCCTTCCCGAAAAGATTTATATATTTTTGGAGATAGTACATAGAGTACCTGCGTCATATTTGGACAAAAGAGATATTACGTGTGTCATACTCGCATGAATCATTTAAATAATATTTTGATGGATGAATTTTTCCATTTCTGAATTGCCCCACCTTAAAGACTATTTAGCATGTTTGGTATCACTTAGGAAATGATTATAAGTTTTTATATATGTAAGTTGAGATAACACTCCTCTCATATTTACCTTATATATAATAAATTACGATAAAAAAACTATTTTTAAAGGCTTCAATCACTATTTCAAACGAACAATATGCCTACATGTCTATCATGTGGCTGGAAATGGAAGGTAAGACTCAATTGGAAAGGAAAATGGGATCTTGGGATGAGAAAAATTATAAAAAAATTTCATTGTAGATTTCTTTACTAAAATTTTTTTTAGTTATTTTAGTGATATAGATGGACTTGTCAATAGTCATTTTATGACTTGTTAATATAGTCACATACACTTGTCAACTAAAAATAAATATAGATGAGCTTCTCAATGGTCACTCTATGACTAATATGTCAATATAATGATATACACTTGTTTATAAAGAGCTCGATTGGTTACTATAGATGGATTTGTTAATGATCACTCTATGACTTATCAATATAGTTACATATATTTGTTAATGAGAACTATTTTAGTTAATATATATGAACTTATTAATAGCTGCTTTTTGACTTATCAATATAATAATATGTACTTGTCAATAATTCACACTCATAATCTATATTACTTAGATCCCTAAGAAATTTTTTGATTGAGTAAATCTACAATAGGATTTTTTTAAACAAATATTTTTTCTGGTATTTGGGATAATTTTAATGCGGAAGCACGCTATGAATGATTTGCCAGACATATCAGTTGAACCAGCGAAGTATGAGGCTGGCAAGCTCCAGACGTCTCATCGATCATTGAAATAAAAAGACCGTTAAAAAAAAAAAGGGCTGCTGCAGACATCGCTCCATCATGTTTTTCTGTGCGTTTAAATATGATGTTTAGCAATCACAGCTTTAAAAGCTAAGAGCATAAGTGGCATAGGAGTTTAATGCCTTTACATTTCTGTAACCATGCAGAGAATAAGCCAATTTATTGGTTGGTTATAAAGTGTGTGGTTGATTAGTTTTTTATAATATTTTTTACTACTATGTGAGAAGAGTTTTAAAGAAAAGAGTTTATGAAACAACGAATTCAGTGATCGGCAAAACACTTGCAAAATAGTGCAATAACTGCTTAGAAATTAAAAATGAGAATCCAAAAGAAATTAAACGTGAATATGTTTAAGGAAAGCATGCATGCCTCATTTGTTGAACCTATAAACAATGAATATAAAGCAGAGCGAATGGTGGCGTTGGCTCTGTTCTCCATACTGTTTCAATAGGTGAAGAAAATGTTGGACGGGGAGAGTGCAGAGGAAGTATCAGATAGCTTCGACACAAAATCTCTAAAATTCAGAGACCGGTGGCCATTTAGGATCAAATTCAACTCAGATAATTTGAGTTGGTGGGACAGCCTCAAGATCTGAGGTGCAAAGGAGTTGGAAGAATTCATTTCAGGACAAATTAATGAGGATAGCCGTAAGGCTTTGGAGGTGTGGATCCCTGTGAAGGTATGGATCTATGATGTTGATACTGGCGAAACTTACGAGGCAAAGATGGCGAAGAAAGAGTGGTTCTGGTTTGATCCTATGCCGTGTTTGGGTGAACGGCGCGGGAAGGAGATGAAGAAGGCCAGGGAAGCCTTTGTTTGTTCAGTTGAACCATTCAGGCGAGGAGAAGAGACCTGAAATATGGTCAAGAAATTGGACTTCGGGTCTCCCTCAACAATCACGCGGCGGAGGGCTTGGAATTGTCAGTCCTCTTCTCCCCATTCTTGGATATCCATTGCTTTCGACTCTGGAACATGATTCAGTGGTTGTTATAGGATGTAACTGTGTGTTTGTTTTCTTCTCTTCCCTCTTGGGAGTTGGGACTACATTTCTAAAATTATTACCAGATGGCCGATTACATACACATATGTAATGAAAATCATTTTGGGTGGGTGTCTCTGAACAAATACATAAGATCTTGTTATTTAATACCACAGGCCCGTTTACATTATATGATTTTTAATTTATTTGTTGGTCCTAAATATACTTTTAAAATTTTCATTTACAACAGTCTCTCGCATCGATATTGACACCATTTGATCGGCACAACATTTCTTTCCCATTTATACATATAAAATAAAGTAGGCGAGTTCTGAACTTCGCACACATTATGTAAAAATTAAGAAACAAGTCTTATTATTTGGTCATATACTGATCAGGTGATCAAATTTAATTTGGGCAGAATATACAATGAAAGAAAAGTTGGGGTGAAGGAACGCGAGGGATGCAAGAATAAAGTAAGTAAAACGCGAGGTAAGCGTGCGTGTGGTCTTAGGCAGGAATAGCCCAGGGGTGCATGGGCTACAGACCCATACAAATCCAAATAACACACAGGCTGCTGGCCCACTACAACTCAAGAATCAACTCCCAAATTCTCAATCTCAAACTCCACCCGCCAACCGCCGTCTTACACTACACCCTCCAATTAGCCTCCTCGCATTTAATATTCATGGCCCAAATAGTCACTCCACTCCCTGAAATTCGCGTGGGATTCTCATCCTTTCTAGTTTCAACCTCGACAAATTCTGAAATTTCGTTTTTGTTTCCCTTGCCTCCCTTCAAAAATGGACGTCTTGTTTATCGTACCGGACACCCCCTTTCTTAAGCTGGCGGGGAGAAGGATTCAGTGAAACAACGAGTGTGAGCAGATCAGAGGCGAAAGAAGGATATGGAGGCTAAGGCCAGAGCTCCCGGCAAGATTATACTCTCCGGCGAACACGCTGTGGTGCATGGATCCACTGCTGTTGCCGCTTCCATTGACTTGTACACCTATGTATCTATCCGTTTCCCCACTCCCTTTGGTACTTTCTCCATTTCTCCCTTGTATTTTTGTGTGTGTGTGTTTGAAATTTTGGTGCGGGATCTCGATTCCCTGAGGCTTTGAATCTTATTCAATCTGACCGAAATCTTCTTTGGAGAAAACATCATGTGCATTTTAGTGCCGCTGTTCATTGGGGTTCAAATGGTTTTTTTTGTTATTTAGTTGGGTGGGTTTTACTTTCGAGTTTCGACATTCACCGATTGAATTCATACGATTATGTGCCATGCTTATTGATGTTCAAGCCGAAGGCAGCAACGACACAGGAGCTGATAGATACCAAGAGGATATGATATTAACCGAATGGTGCTGAATATGCATGGAAAGGACTGGGAAAATTTACTTGGTGTTTTATTTTCGAAGAATGTTGTTGATATAAGATGATTAAAAGTAGAGTCTTAGCAAAATGAATTTGGAGAGATGCTACGCTGCTCAAGCATTCAATATGATATTTCTATCGGAATGAATTTATATATCCGATACTCAACTGCTAACATTTTTTCTTTAGAAATGAATACAACTACAATAAGCTTTTGGCTAACTGATTTTCTGAATTGAAGTACATTGTTCTCAAAATCTCGATTCTCATTCACTTTGTGAATATCATCTTTTAGACAACGACGATATGTTGAAACTCCAGCTCAAGGACATGGGATTAGAATTTTCCTGGCCAATTAGTAAAATTGCAGAAGTACTGCCAGAATCAGGTAGTCAATCCTCTTCAGTGCCTATTTCATGCTCTGTTGAGTCTTCCAAATCAATTGCAGCGCTAGTTGAAGAACAAAATATTCCAGAGGCAAAAATTGGACTTGCTTCTGGAGTCTCAGCCTTTCTCTGGCTGTATTCATCTATTCAACGGTGTGAATCCAATTTGAACAGTTAAATTCCTTTATTTTCCCTTCCTTTGTTGTTCTGATTTGTACTCCTGAAATGTAGATTTAAGCCTGCTACTGTGGTGGTCACTTCTGAACTTCCCCTAGGTTCAGGCTTGGGTTCATCAGCAGCTTTCTGTGTGGCCCTGGCAGCTGCCCTGCTTGCTTGCACTGATTCGGTTAGTTTGGATGTGAATGACCAAGGATGGTTGTCATTTGGAGAAAAGGAGCTTGAATTGGTTAATAAATGGGCTTTTGAGGGTGAGAAGATTATTCACGGGAAGCCATCTGGAATTGACAACACAGTAAGCACTTATGGTAAGGCTTAGCAATGTAAGACGATATTACTTCTGATAGTTCATTGGTGGAACTTGTCTTTCTGCATTTTTTGGTCTTTGAATAACTACTACTTGAACCTTTCGTATGTCGTTAATGAAAAAAAAAAACAAACAAACAAACTTGTTTAGAATGAATTGGAACATAATATGTGAGCTTTAGTGGATGACCCAACAGTCTTTGTTGGAGTTATCATAGATCATCGATATTAGAATGAGATTTCAAGGTCAAACAGCCATATGGATATTGACATGTGAATTAAATATAGTGTTTGGTGGGGAAGATCTCTACTATCGTTGCACGAAAAAGAATTAAATTGAAATAGTGTTTGGTGGGGAACTCGATCTATTTTTATTGAGTTCAGATATACTGCTTCTACATTGCTGTCAACGTTTTTTCAAGACTAGTGAGTTCTTGCTATTGATATTTGCGAATGACTCAAAAATTAGTATTATCACTTGTCAGGCAACATGATCAGCTTCAGGTCTGGTAACTTGACGCATATAAAGCCAAATATGCCACTTAAAATGCTCATAACTAACACCAAAGTAGGGAGAAACACAAAGACATTGGTGGCTGGTGTTGCAGAGAGGACACTAAGGCACCCGGATGCAATGTCTTTTGTGTTCAGTGCTGTGGATGCTATCAGCAAAGAATTGGCTCAGATTATCCAGTCACCCACACCAGATGACCTCTCTGTCACCGGGAAAGAAGGGAAGATAGAAGAGCTTATTGAAATGAATCAAGGTTTGCTCCAATGTATGGGGGTTAGCCACGCTGCAATAGAAACTGTTCTTCGGACAACACTGAAATACAAGCTGGCCTCCAAATTAACAGGAGCTGGTGGTGGAGGCTGCGTTCTGACACTGCTGCCTACCTGTATCCTTATCACTTCTTGTCTTGTTAATTTGTCTAGTGCTTCTGAGGTTCTCTGCTCTATTTCGGTTTGTCATTGGTGAACATAAGCATGTTGTGGCGTGTATGCATAGTCATGTCTAAGCGCATAGATACAGGTATCACACACGCACAAGCGTATACGTTCACATTACTAACAAGATCACCTACTGGTCTCCTCAAGAACTTTTGGGCCATAAATCATCAGTTCCCTCTCAATTTTCCCTTCAACTTTCCTATCAACTTGAAAGGAGTGTGGATTTGGCCTAGTAAGTGAGCCTTGTACACCCTCGCTGTGGGATCTTTCCTCCCCTTTTTTTGTGCGCCCCCATCTCCAAATTGACAGGAAGGGGGAAAGATCAAGGGATCCAATTTCAAAGTTCAGATGAATCTTCACGTTATCTTTTTTAACATTCCTTCAGCACAAGGCCAAAATCCTTTTTACTTCTGAATTTTACAATCCTGTCTTGCTTTTTGGCCTTTTACTTCTTTGTTGCACATGCATATAATTTTATGGCTGGGAGAAAACTCTCCGATGATTAACGCACTTGAAGAGTGACAAAATTATTTGATTGCATCTTAAGAGAGACTTTTAGCCAGGCTTTTGTGGTTGGCAGATGTATTATAAACGAGCAAGGAGCCTTTGTTATTTTATCTTCCCCATCTGTTTTTTATTTCTTTTTGCTGCGTAAGTTAATTGCGTTGAATTGTCTTGATATGGAATCTATTCAGAAATCTGTTTCTTACGTTTCTTCTTCCTTGACAAGTCATGAATAGTGCTTTCAGGAACTGTTGTTGAGAAAGTAATATCAGAACTGGAGTCTTGCGGGCTCCAATGTTTCACTGCCGGAATCGGCGGGAAAGGTGTTGAGATTTCCTTTGGGGTTCCATCCTGATTCTTTTTTATTTTCAGGTAGCGATTTGCCATCAATTACCAATGGATCTTTCAAATAAATAGCATGAAAATGTGTGCTTCTTTGTAACATCATGTGCCTCAACTTGTACCGTATTATTTCTTTTTGTTGTTTTAGTTCTCTACGGATTTTCGTTGCGACCTAGCGCTTTTGTTACTGTTTTATAAGCCGTTAGAGGATAGTGGATGTTTCCCAATTTCTTCACGCCCACAGGTTCCCGGATTATTTAAGCTTCAAATCCTTGTCACTGGATATTGCCCAAAAAAACAGGAAAATCTCAGTAGTTCGGGCATGCTTTTCCTCCATGGATTGAAATTTAACCATATAGAAGCCGAACATAATGCAATCTTCATAGAAATAAACTCTTAATTTCCAGGACCGTACCGCGCGTGTTATGTCAAAATATGATCTAAACGAGGTGACGAACTGGACTACATTGTTTTCCCGGGTTGAAGTTGCATTTTTTTTTTTTGAATAATAGTCAAACTTCATTAAAATATAGGATAAAAAGATTACATAATAAAATTGGGCCACTTTACATTGGATAATAAAGTGCGAACCGAGTAACCGAATTTGATAACATAAGGTATAAGAGATATAGACCCATTAGTATGACCAAATACAAGAGCAAAAGGTTAGTGAAAGAGTAGGTTAAGGGGACTTTAACCCGCACACGGAAACCTTGCCGCCTATAGGCACTGTTCCGATCATAGGAGAGAAATTCTCCGAAGTGCGACGACGCAAAGAGACGGGCTACGGAGGAGGTATAGTAATTCAGGCGAAGATCGTGAATTGAAATCCAGAGAGAGGTGTGGGTGATGGTAATGACACGGGTAAGTTAGGAATCCAAAGTGAGAACACGCAAATCATACCTTGGAGACGCCAAACACCAGAATGTTGAATAAACAAGGCATCAAGGGCATGGTGGAAATGAAGGAAAAAATAATTATTGTGCTCTTGGATAATGGAAACAGGGCTTCTGAGTTGCCAGTGAATGGAGATTAAGGATTGGAGCTTGGCGGCGTGGACACGGGAATGGTGCAAGATTCGCATAAAGAGGTAGTGTTTTCTGCAATAAGAGAGGTGCAAGGGATCGCAGTTTGGTAAACGAAGCATGGAGGTATGCAAGTGTTTGAACAATAGAGTGGTAACAGCTGAAACGAGGACGAAGGCAATGATAAAAAGAGGGAAAAAAAGAGGAAAGGACATGAAGATGAGATGACCGCAAGATTGGTAGCAGAGGAACACAGTTAGGCCAAAGGAAAAGAGCAAAACAGAGAGGAAGGAAACTCTCCCGCTCGGTTGAAGTTACATGTGTTTATTTATTTTAGGATTGTTATGAATACCAATGATACGTTGATTAACTTATATTCAGATTCATTTGTTCTTTCAGGCAATTTGATCTATAAGATTAAGTGTAGCAGGTACTATTCATCACTATAGCTGTTTATATGCAGCAGCATCACAGGTTTACTATTTCACATTCATGCACAGAAATTATTGTTCATACGCATTTTTATGTTTATAAATAGAAACCTTAGATCAATTAGGTCAAGTATTAAAACATACAAATGAATGAAATTTCTCTCTATTTTTTTTCCTTGAATTTTTTTCTTTTTTATCTCTTAATCTCTCTTATCATCGATAATAAGGATGTAATTATTAATTATTATATTAAAAAATAATATTTTTCTCATAACACGTAAATTTTGTTCTTTTTCCTCGATCCTTGTATTTTTAATTACATAACTTTGCGCGCGCGCATATATATATATCTCACTTTCTTGACGTTTCAGCATTCAAAAAGCTTCGGATCGCAAATATCAGACATACTTCAACCATTCACAATGGTCCCTCCTGCAATACATATGATGTGAGGTTAGAAAAGGAATCATAGGATGAGGATGTTTAGAAGAAGAAGGTAGAAGCAGAATACCATTAGGGTGGAGAACTTGGCCAGTGATGAAAGAGGAGCAGTGGTTGGAAGCGAGGAAGACATAGGAGGGAGCCACCTCAATAGGCTGACCAGCTCTCTTCATGGGTCCCTCGCCAAACTGACTGGTTTCATCCTCCTTGAACGACGCGGGAATCAATGGAGTCCATATTGGTCCAGGCGCCACCCCGTTCACTCTTATTTTCCTGCTCACCAATTCAAGCGCCAGTGCCCTTGTAAATGCCACTATCGCTCCCTTGGTAGCCGTATAATCCAGCAACTTCGCATTCCCTTTGTACGCCGTCACTGATGTTGTGTTGATTATACAGCTTCCCTCCTTCATGTGCTTCAACGCATGCCTACACCCAAATAATTCTCAATTCAATTCTCTCAGAAAAAATAAATCAGATATTACTATATAGCATTTCACATGACATGACCTGGCCATGAAGAAATAAGCGAAGATATTGGTTCTGAACACCCTGTCGAGCCTCTTCTCGTCGATCTCCTCCACTGAACCGGCCTCGTGCTGCTCCGCCGCGTTGTTGATCAAGATGTCGATTCGGCCGTACCTGTTCACAACCTCATCCACCACTTTCTTGCAATTCTCATCGTAACCCAAGTCTGCCGGTATGGCCATTGAGTCCTTGGCGTCCGAGTCCTTGTCTTTGTTGATCATTTCAAGAGTGTCCTTTGCGTCTTTGTCCTCTTGTCCCTTCACGTACGTGAAGGCCACGGTGGCTCCTTCTAAGGCAAACAAGTTGCACACGGCTCTTCCTATGCCAGAGTCACCCCCCGTAACCAGCGCTATCTTCCCCTGCAAACCAACGCTGCAAATTAGTGCTGCATACTCCCGGAGAAACTCTTACAAAATATGCATGTGTATATATATATACTTGAAGCTTGTTAGATGGCTTGTAATCGGGGCATGTGAACTGAGGCACGGGGTCCATGGCATGTTCTTTTCCAGGCTGGGCTTCTTGCTTTTGTGGCGGGAATTTCTGTTCACCGGAAGCCATTCTAACGCACAAGCTTTTGGGAAAAGAGGGGGATCAAGTGGGTTTTGTAGAAAGGAAGGAGAAGAACTCTGAGGACTAAAGATCTTGATGAAGGAGACACGTACATGCAGTGCCACTGCAATCCCCCTTGATCGAACCACTTAATAAAGGGATATTTGAAAATGCCACGTGGTGACGGGTGGCAGAAGGAGGTGTCCACGTGTCACTTTGATCGCATGCACAAAAGACATGTCCCCAGAGGAATAGTGTGGATCGAGTTTTGCACCGAATCCCTCGTTATCGAGAGAGGTGGGAATTGGATTCATCTTTTCTTGATAAACAAGTACATTGGAGGGTTTGGATTAATTTGGAAGTAAAAGAGTGATCATGGAACCATGCAGGACAAGAGTACTCGGGTACGAAACCGATTCCACTTTTAATTTCATATTCATAAGCATGGAAGGTTTTCAAATACGATTTAATTGAGCCAAAATATTTTTAGGGAGGGCTTTTAAAACTGAACTAATAAGTAAGATTTAATATATTCAAAGTCAATAGCCCGCAACCCAAAAAAAAAACGTTAATAGCCAGATGATGCTAGCTCATATATATGTCAAGGAAAGATGGCTTTGGTGCATATATTTTTTAGTGCAGTTTTTCATACATTTTTTCAAAAGGTAGGAAATGTAGAAAATGGAAGAAAAATGTGCACAGTGCGTTGTTAATCTTAGAATAAAAATAAAAAATGAGAACAAGCGATGCATATTGTAGTAATATCAAAAAAATCACATGCAATAATTTAATTCCCCATACGAGTTTCTTTCCCCCTGAATACAATTGAATGAGAATATTTGTAACTGACCCAACTGATTACCTGTGGCTGATAACAATCAAGAAACTACCCAATCACTTGATCGATGAGCATTCCCGCCTTTTGGCTTTTGCTTCAACTCATCCAACTTGTTTAGTCCGTTTCATCAATATAACACCACGCTCTACTGGCCCTGTATGTGTTAGCTTTCCGTTTCGGATCTTTTATATCTCTAGTATCTTTCCATGGAACCCCGCTCGCCTTGGTCTCATCTTTGCCGTGATATGCTCCACAACGAAATTGCAAACCGCCTTCATTCCGATATCGATCGTCTTTACCTCCGTGCCGTTTGTCGTTCGTGGCGCTTCCTTCTCCCTCCGCCGTGCCGGAGTCCACCTCACAAGCTTCCCTTCCCAATGGGCCCCAGCTCTTATCTGAATCCCTCACGTACTGGTTCCCTCAACCTGGTTCACTCCACTGTCTACTGCCTTCAACCCCTCAAGAAACCTACACACACCTCCAACACTACCAAGTGCTGGCTCATGAAGATTGACGAGACCAATGAGCCTCCCAAGATTCGCCTCAAGGATCCTCTCTCTCTGCGTACAGCAGATTCTGACTCTCTAGGTCTGTCTCGACGTTTCCCTAATGGTTTGAATCTACTTGATTATAGGGTTTCTGAAATAACAAAGGTTTATGATCTTCAATTTGTGGGTGATAAAAAAATAAATGAAATGAATTATCCTGAACGTTTTTCTGTCACGGCTAAGAAAGTAGCCGTGTGTTCTGAGGGTCCTGCTTTTGCGGTTATGGCCATTCACAGTGATGGTCGATTGAGTATTTGGACAGAGGGTGATAAGGAATGGACTCCCCTAGGCAATACCCGAGATGACGCTATGTATAGTGATGTTGTTTACCACAATGGAAAATTTTATGCTCGGGATACCTACGGTGTGACTATTTCAGTAGATTTCTCGTCCAAGAAAATTATTACACGAGTTATTAGCCCAGCAACGGGTGATCTTGGTGATAAGCGCTTGCTGAGTTATCTTGGCGATTTATTCCTCCTAGATGGGGACTTTGTTCCTGAGCGTTGGAAGCCTCCGGGCCGGAATTCTGCTTCCGATCTTCTGCCCACTCGTTTTCTTGTCCACAAGTGGAATGAGGTTGAACGCATATGGGTTTGGATGAGAAGCTTGGAAAATACTATATTTGTTGGTGATAATTGCAGTTTCGGTGTTTCAGCTCAAGAATGTGGTGGTGGATGCAAAAAGAATTGCATTTACTGTATCCAACAACTCATCACGCTTCGTTTTGGAGATCCTCCAGGCTCTCATGCTGTGTTGTTTGACATGCAGGATTCTTCAGCTAAGTTTCTTTCACAAGTCGTTGGCTATTCTGGCCTTTTCTGGCCTCCCCCATCCTGGCTCGTCACTTGGTATGTATGTTTGTTTCTCTAATTATTCCAGTGCTTCAACTGAGTTATTTATCATTTATGGTCAGGATTCATTATCAAACTGAGATAACTATCCTCTCTTCCACTTTTGTAATGTTTTGGACTTAAGTCTGTGTGGGTGTGTGTCTCATCATTGTGTTTGTGTTACCTTGTCTTTTCCGTAAATATTTGAAACAATTATTAATTAATATATTACTTTGTTTCTTGAATGGATTGCAGAGGTGATCGAACAAGCTGATGAAGATCAGACGTGCATGTACGTATAGGAGCAGGCGCGTCCGTTTTTGTTTGAATATTAGGCAACATTTGTGTTCTTTAATTTGTATGTGATATTGTGCTTGGAATATGCTGACGTGTTAGATATTGTGCCTGAAAACCAGCCAAGCTAGCTGGCAGATTGTTGCACTATATCATGTCTTTTCTCTTTTTGAATATAATGAAAAGTGTAATTCATTACTCAAAAGGGAGTATACATATATGTACAACACACACTACATGCCTAGCATCGATCCCTTCGTCATCCTCCATCTTCTTAACATCTAAATTCTAAAGAGAGGGAGGGTGATCAAAGAAATAGTAATTCAAACTTCTAGTGTTTGATTTGTACTTCTTCTTCTTCTTCTTCTTTTTTCTACAAGATAGTGTTTGATTTTGATTCAAGCTTTGGTTCCAAATCAATATTTGCCTGATTTTCGCATTTGGTTAACAGAAAGAACTATACCATTATATGTATACATTCATCTAAGAAGCTAAGCCTTTATATAGGCGGCGTTGTTGTGTTTATAGAGGAGATATGGCATACAAGACGATATTGTTGTTTTGTATTGAACTTCTGACTTCAAGTCCGATGATTTTATCTCCGACTAATGAAGAGTGGAAGCACATCTACAAATTCAAGGATTTTAATTCATACAGATAATGAAATGATACTCATGCGAAAACATTATATTTTGTAGGAAAAGCTTTTATGTATTAATATTTATCTATCCGATCTATTTTTGTGTAGGTCAACCACGATGCATCACAACATTTTTTTTATGTTCTCCATCGAAGTTGGCTATTTGTCCTCACTGTACAATGGCACCTTGACAAATCGAGATTGTTCTTACTCAATTGAATATGTAAATACTCCATCTAATGCAAATTATCCCCAACTAATTCTCACATTTCAAGCAATAACAATTAAGTCATTAAATTTACGACGGTTCACCAGGTTCTAAAAGAAAAAAAATTTATTAGTTGAATTTTAAAAATATTAGAAAAGTGGGATTAAAACGGTGTAATTAATTTTTTTTACTCTTTTATCTATATTCTCTTTTATTTTCACTCCCCTCCATTACACACACACACCTCACTTTCTTAACGTCTCTGCATTCAAAAGGAAATTCGGCTCTAGTGCTAATTAATATGCTCCCTTGTTATAGGAAAAACCTGCGTGTATAGCAGAGAACCACAAAAAGCTTTGATGGCAAATATCCATAATGGTCCCACCTGCAATGCATGGAAGTGAGGTTAGAAAAGGAATCATGGGATCATAAGGATAAAGGATGTTTATTAGAATAATAGGGTAGAAGAAAAATACCACTAGTGTAGAAGATCAATAGTAAAATACTAATCAATTAGGATGATTAAGATATTAATAAACACAAATATTAAATAAATCACTTAATAGATAATAAGATTGCTATATTAAAATAATATACAATAATATATACTACATTATTAAATATTATATAAAACATAATAAACATATAAATATTAATTAATGCTACGTATGCATATGAAATTTAAAATAAAATATTGAAAAATAGAATGAAATTCCCATAAAACCCGAGCCTCTTCCTTATGCCTTGTTTACTTTTACCTTCTTCGTTCTTTTGCACTATGGAGGCTAGTGGTGGTATCGGTCGATAGAGTGCGATGGAGAGAAAAGAAAGGATTACATAGTTTTTTCTTAAAAAATAAAAAAACAAGAAACTTCCCTCATCTCCACGTTATTCTGGCCTCAACTATGAGCCCCCTCTTCTTCACCCCCTCCTCTCCACGTACTATAGACATTTGTCTTCCCTGGTTTAGGTTTCTTTTTCATGGCCTCCTTTGTTGTGAGTTATTGTCTATTTCTTCCTTCTTCGAGTTGGAATCTAAACTTGGCCTTTCTTGCTTTTCTGAATCCCCTAATACTTTTATTCGCTAGTTTTTCCTCTTTCGGTTGCCTTATGTTATAGTTATATATGTTAGTTCGTTTTCTATAAAGAATCAGGTTGGTGTTTTATTCTAGTTTGATTTGCAAGTTTGCCAAGTTACCCTCTCAGGATATGGGCTTCTTTATTATTGGTTTGGTTATTTTAAGGCAGCTTTGTCACCGCTTTATGCTTTTCATCAAGTTTCATCACCTTATGTAATATTTAATATTTCAACTCTTACTATGGGAGCTCCTTTCAAATGATTGCTTTTCATCTCGTTTTGTTGGAGTGATGATTCAACTGATGAACCTTCAACCTGTCATTGTTGAACTTGGTGTGGAGTTTGAATCCATATACTCGCTTTCTTTAATTCATCTTCAAGCTGATGTTATTTGTTGTGTATAGTGGACCGAGCCAGTGCTCTATTTGATAAATCTTGGATTCTTAGTCCCTTAGAGCCCAGTAGATCTAGGTCTTTTGTAAGCAACTCGTTTTATCCTTTTAATAAATTGTGTTTTAATTTTAAAAAAAAATCACTGGTCAAGAGTGATCAACATGTCAACGAGGATATTTCCTTTTCCCTGATACAAGTAAATTGGAATATTTTAAATTGACCCAACTGATCTTACTTGTTCCATGCTCTAGTGAAATATAAACGGAAAGAAAAACTTAAGCCGGTGATATTGAGAAGTGCCAAAAAATGATGCTAAAATAAGCAAGAACTAGATCACAAATGCAGGGCCGGCGAAAAAAGAATCACAAATATATGAAATGTTGATGTGTCAAGTCAGCGATTCGCGTTTAAAATCCTGCTGGCTGCATGTACCTTGCATGAAAAAAAAGAGTGGGAAAAAAAACCATTGCAAAGATAACATATCGAGACGCTTTATTGAGAAATACTATTAAAAATTCGAAAAAAAACTACTAGTACAACATCAAAAAAATGCTGTAGTTATGTAATAATGCAGTAACTTCAGGGGAAAAAAAAATTGTAATGGAGTAATGAAGAGCGAGGATGACATGGATATAGAGAGAAGCACGTGGATGTATTTGTCAATTTGAACAGATGAGTAGAACCGCCCCCTAGCATTGCAATGATATATAATTAATTTTCTTGACATAACAAGTGATATATAATTTAAAGATTCATAATATATATTATGATTAAATTATTTATTTAATTTCCTTAACACCTTTAAAAAAAAGTCAACAACCTCTTATATTATGGATCAGTGAAGTACTAACTTCAATCCTTGAGGGCGAGGGGAGAAAACTTTTTTTAAGCGTTTAAGTTAACAAAATTTTGATAGGTGAAATTAAAAGTTTTTAATTAATTTTGCTTATTCTTTTATTTTATATATTCTCCTTATTAAAATTTTATAACTCTGAAAAGCCTTCGCCGTCTTTTGACTTATTTTAAGGTTCTGAAACTCGGACCGGTCAGAGTAATGGGTCAAGAGTTAGTGGGTCAAACCGGAGTCAAATAGTACCCAAGGCCAAACCGATAAAAATTTGAACATTATATTTCAAGGTTATTAATATGAAATTCTAAAGGAAAAAAAAAGTGAAACAGGTCGATGCCCGAATCAAACCAGTTTACCAACCGATTCACTAGTTTCCGGGCTGCATCGGCCGATTCGAGTTTCAAAAACTTGCCTTTATTCATGTTCTCAACATAAAATAACACAAAAATGTCCACTACAATTAAAATTAACTTATCAATGAAAAAACAAATAAAATTCAGGGAAAATGACAGAAAAATACCATTTGAACTTCAAAATCTTGTTGACAAATACGTTAATGAGATTAACAAGAATAGTAATATAATTGATACTCATTTTATTGTTAAATCACCTATTTAAAATTTTGAAGTTTAAATAGTATTTTTTTAGGATTTTTCCTAAAATTAACCCCGATATATATATATATATATATAACCCACAAATTTATGAAATAATATCAGAATATTAAATTTTTTGGAAAATAAAAATAAAAATTTTCCTCGCACAATCATGAAATTTTTAAGAAACGTTTGTAGAGTTTGAATTTAATCACTAATAAATATATAAAAGAATATTCGAATTACCTATACTTTACTTCTCCATTAATTACGTGGAAGGTAGAACCAGTTAGCAAGGCCTTACATGGGTAGATTAATGCTTTGTTGGTAGTTACAATAAAATATGATATTAATGGTATCATTAAGGAGTTTCTAATTACAATAAAAGATTATATCTTTAAAAAAACTAACACATGTTTGATGCATATAACTATTATAACTAACATTTTTTTTACTCTAACTAACTAATTATCTATATCTTATATTAAAGACTAAATTAGTTACTCTCCGGTCCTTAATATGAGACATATTTACTCCATTTGATTAGATTAAGAAAGTTTGTTAAGTTTGTTAATATGATATGTATTTTCCAAAATACCCCAATTTAATCACATTCCTTCATTCTCCCATTTCTTTTCTTCTTTGATTATTGTTAAGAAAACATTAATAGATTTAAATTAAAAAATGATTGATGAATATAAAAATTTTATCTTATATTTAAAACTAAGAATAACTCTCTAAATATATCTTATATTAAACAAGAAAAGAGTATTTAGGTCTTGCTCCAACTTCCATTAAATATATCTTACATATGCATTCCGCCTTTCTGCTTTTACTCAACAGTTTTCGTTTCGGGTCTGCTATCTCCCGTATCTTCCGTGGCTCCCCACTTGAGTTCACGTCGGTAGAGTTTGAATTTAATTACTAATAAATAAAAGAAAACTAGAAATGCCTATAATTTACTTCTCCATTCACATGCGCGGAAGGAGGAGTCATTTAGAGGGCGTTACCAACTTTTTGTTGGTAGTTACAATAAAAAGATGATATTAACGGTATTCAAGGTAGTTAGAATAAAAGATGATATTTTTAAGAAACTAATTTATATTTAATACAAATAATTAATATAACTAACTTTTTCTAATCTAACTAAATTAGTTATGTGTTGTACTAACGACCAAAATAGTTATTTAGCTCTGGTTTTGATGGACTAATACGCATTCCCGCCTTTCTTCTTTTACTCCAACTGATAGAGTCCGAGTCCGTTTCATGAACAAGAGCTTGCACCAGTGGCCGTGTGTTAGTTTTCCATTTCGGGTCTGTTGATCTCTCGCATCTTCCATGGATCGCCACCCGCCTTGGTCTCATCTTTGCCGTGATCTGCTCCACTACGAAATTGCAGATCGCCTAATTCATTCTCGTATCGATCTTCTTTGCTTACGTGCCGTTTGTCGTTCGTGGCGGCCCCTTCTTCCTCGGCCGTCCCGGAGTCCACCTCTCAGCCTTCCCTTCCCAATGGGTCCCAGCCCTCATCTGAATCCCGAACGTAGTGGTCTCCTCAAGCTGGTTCACTCCACTATCTACTGCCTTCAACCCTTCAAGAACCCTACACACACCTCCAAGTGCTGGCTCATCAGGATCGATGAGACCGAGGAGACTGGCAAGGTTCGCCTCAAAGATCCTCTCTCTCGCTTTGTTTCTAAGAACCTGTCTCCACCTCTTCCTCAAACTCTGAATCTACTTGATTATAGGGTTTCTGAGATAACAAAGGTTTATGACCTTCAATTTGTGGGTGATAAAAAAGTAAATGAAATAAAATTTCCTGAACGTTTGACTGTCACCGCTGAGAAAGTAGCTGTGTCTTCTGAGGGTCCTGCTTTTGCCGTTATTGCCATTCACAGTTGTAGTCGATTGAGTATTTGGAAACAGGGAGATCCTGAATGGACTTCACTAGGCTATGCCGGATATGGCGCTAAATATAGTGATGTTGTCTACCACAAGGGGAACTTTTATGCTCGGGATTCCTCCGGTGCAACTTTTTTAGTAGATATATTGTCCAAGAAAATTATTCAGCAAATTAGCCCACCAACGGGTCATGTTCTTGGTGATAAGCGCTTGCTGAGTTATCTTGGCGATCTATTCCTCCTGGATGGGGACTTTGCTCCTGAGCGTTGGTCTCCTCCGTCCCTGCGTTCTGTTTCCGATCTTCTGCCCACTAAGTTTCTTGTCCATAAGTTCTATGATGAGGATGAACTCATGTATATGTTGGCTCCGGAGACAAGCTTGGGAAATACAGCCATATTTGTTGGTGAAAATTGCAGTTTCTGTGTTTCAGCTGAACAATGGGGTGGTGGATGCAAAAAGAATTGCATTTACTATATCGAAAAGTTCTCCCCACTTGCTATTGAAGGTCCTGGCTCTCGTACTGCCTTGTTTGACATGCAGGATTCTTCTGCTAAGTTTCTTTCACAAGTCGCTGGCTATTCTGGCCTTTTCTGGCCTCCCCCATCCTGGCTTGTCACTTGGTATGTATGTTTGTCGCTCTACTTATTCCAGTGCTTCACCTGAGTTATTTATCATTTATGGTCAGGATTTATTATCAAACTGAGATATAACTCCTCAAAGTATTTCATCTCCTCCACTTTTGTAATGTTTTGGACTCAAGTCTGAGCGGGTGTACATGTGTCTCATATATCATTGTGTTTATGTTACCTTGTCTTTTCAATAAATATTTGAATTAACTAATAATTACTTTGTTTCTTGAATGGATTGCAGAGGTGATCGAACTAGCTGATGAAGATCAGACGTGCATGTACGTATAGTGACAGGCGCGTCCGTTTTTGTTTGAATATTATATTAGCCAACATTTGTGTTCTTTGTATGTGATATTGTGCTTGCTCTTGTGTTGGTGTATTAAAGTTTCAACGTTGATATGCTGACGTGTTCGACATTGTGCCTGCAAACCAGCCTAGCTGGCTAGCAGCTTGTTGCACTATATCATGTCTTCTTTTTTTTTTTTGAATAAAAAGTGTAATCCGTTACTCAAAAAGGATATACATATATGTACAACACACACTACATGCCTATAAAGGAGATATAGTAATTCAAGCTTCGGTTCCAAATCAATATTTTCCTGAATTTCGCATTTGGTTAACAGAAATAACTATATACCCATATATGTATACATTCGTCTAAGAAACCTTTATATAGGTGGCGTGGTTGTGTTTATATAGGAGATATCGCATTCAACACGATATTATTGTTTTGTATTGAACTTCTGACGTCAAGTCCGATGTTTTTATTTTCGACAAATGAAGAGTAGAAGCAACTCTGCAAATTCAAAGATTTTAATTCATGCAGATAATGCAATGATACTCCATCCGAAAACAATATATTTTGTAGTAAAAGCTTTTACGTATTAATATTTATCTATCCGATCTATTTTTGTATAGGTCAACTAACCACGAAGCATCACAACATTTTTTTTAAGTTCTCCATCGAAGTTGGCTATTTGTCCTCACTGTACAATAGCACCTTGACGAATCGACGCAATTGAATATCTAAATAGTCGGCTAATCCTAAATATAAAATCTAATTCATTTTTTAAATAGATTAATAAAACTAAATAAATTATTTTAGTGTATTTATATTTACTGATTTTTTATCAAAATATTTTATGTGACTTACAAACTAATATATATATATAATGCAAGGATATAGAGCATATACTATAATTACTTAATTTATTTAGTTTCTTTAGTGATATAAAAAAGTCAATTGAATCATATATTTAGAGTCGAATGTAGTATAAAAACTACTTCTAACCAACTCTCCCATTTTAAGGAATAATGGTTAGGTCATTAAATATACAGCGGTTCAACAGCTTGTAGAGGATTGTTTGGTAGGAGGGATTTGGGAGGAAGAAGAGGAAAAAAATTTATAAGATTAATTTTAAAAATTAGAGTAGTGGGGTTAGAATTTTTTAATTAGGTTTAATACCTTTTATTCTATATCTTCACCTTATTATAATTTTATGATCTCACTTCTTTAATTTTTTAAATTCAATTCATTTTTAATCTCCCAAAAAAAAAGTTGTAACCGGAAAGCCTTCACCGTCTTGGACTTTATTCACATCCCCAACAGAAAATAACACAAAAATGGCCACTACAATTATAATTAACTTATCACCAAAAAAAAAAATTAACCCCCAGTATGTGATGTAAAACCCACAAATTTATGAAATAATATCAAAATATTAACATTTTTGGGAAAAAAAGCGAAAATTTCAAATTGCCTATAATTTTTTCCTCTATTTATGTGGAAGGTGGAGTTATTTAGCGGGATTTTACTTTATTAGACTAATTTTTTGTTGATGCTTAAAATAAAGATGATATTCATACTATGCATGAAGGAGAGTTTATTATCCCAAGATAGTTATAAAAAAGATAATTTTTTTTTAAAAAAACTAACTGATGTTAAATACAAATAACTAATATAACTCACTTTTATTAGTCTAACTAAATTGGTTACCAATCTCTTGTAATTAGTTATTTTGCTCTTGTTTTAAGTACCATTAAAAATCATCATTTGATCGACTGATATGCATTCCCGTATTTCTGCTTTTACTCCGACTCCGACTTATATAGACCGTTTCATCACCAAGAGCTTACCTTTCCTAATTTTGTTGTCTGCTATCTCCGTACCTTCCATGGCTCCCCACTTGAGTTCATGGTCTGATCTTCCCGAAGATTTGCTCGAAAGAATTGCATATCTCCTTGATTCTCGTATCCATCGCCTTCGCATGCGTGCCGTTTGCCGTTCCTGGCTCTCCGGTCTCCCTCGGTCGTGCCGGAGGCCACCTCTGAGGCTTCCCTTCCCAATTCTGAAACCCAAGCGTAGTGGTTACTTCAAGCTGGTTCACTCAACTGTCTGCTGCCTTCAACCCCTCAAGAACCCTACAGACACCTCCATGATTGCTACCAAGTGCTGGCTCGTCATGATTGAGGACACCCAGGAGTTCGGCAAGGTTCGCCTCAAAGATCCTCTCACTCATCCTGCATATTCTCAGACTCTGTCTCCACGTCTTCCTAAAACTCTGAATCTACTTGATTATAGGGTTTCTGAGATAAGAAAGGTTTATGATCTTGAATTTGTGGGCGACAGAAACATAATAACTGAAATGGATCATACTGAACGTTTATCTGCCCGCGCTGAGAAAGTAGCTGTTTGTTCTGAGGGTCCTCGTTTTGCGGTTATGGCCATTTACGGCGCTGGTCAATTGAGTATTTGGAAAGAGGGTGATCCTGAATGGAGGTCCGTAGTCGATCACTTACGTTTCCGTATGTATATTGATGTTGTTTACCACAATCGCAAATTTTATGCTCAGGATGCCTACGGTGTAACTATTTCAGTAGATTTGTCATCGGAAAGCACTGCACCAGTTAGGCCTGGAATGCATCCTTCTGGTGAAAAGAGCTTACTGAGTCATCGTGGCGATTTATTCCTAGTCCAAGATTATGCGGGCATGATTTCTCATTTTCAGGTCCATAGGTTGAATGAGGATGGAAGCGAATGGGTTCAGGTGAATAGCTTGGGAAATAGAGCTATATTTGTTGGTGTTGGTTGCAGTTTCGGCGTTTCAGCTGAAGAATGTGGTGGTGGATGCAACATGAATTGCATTTACTGTATCGATCGTATGCGCCCGCTTGGTGATGATATCGGTAAAATTCAACCATTCGAATATGCTGCGTTGTTTGACATGGAGGATTCTTCTACTAAGTTTCTTTCACGAGTCTTGGGCTCTTTTGGGCTTTTCTGGCCTCCCCCATCCTGGGTTTTGGCTTGGCGTTGATGAAGATCAGACGAGCATGGACGTGTATAGTGGCAGGCGCGTCCGTTTTAGTTTGAATATTAGCCAACATTTGTGTTCTTGTATGTGATATTGTGCTTGCTCTTGTGTTTGCATATTAAAGTTAGATACTGTGCTTGCAAATCGGCCTAGCTAGCTAGCAGCTTGTTGCACTATATCATGGTTTTTCTTTCTTTCTTTCTTTCTTTTTTTGAATGAAAAGTGTAATTCATTACTATACTCAAAATGGGAGCATACATGTGTACAAGACACACTACATGCCTAACACCGATCCCTTCTTCATCCTCCATATCTTCTTAACATTTAAAGAAAGGGAGGGTGATCTGTCAAAGAAATAGTAATTCCCTTGAAGAGAGCACTTTATCATGTCTTAACTTCTACGGATATATACCTCTTGCATTGATTCTTACTGTTTGATTTTGATTCAAGCTTAGGTTGCAAAATATTTGCCTTATTTTCGCATTTGGTTAACACTTAACAGAAATAACTCTCTCTCTCTCTCTCTCTCTCTCTCTCTACACACACATATATATTTATACATATTCATCTAAGAAGTCATCGTATAGGTGACGTGGTTGTGTTTCTAAAGGGATTTGGAGGGCAGGAACGAAGAAATTAGTGAGCTGAGTTTTTTATCAATAGAGTAACTACTAAGGGGGGATAAAAGTTTTTTATTAATTTTTTTTACTCTTTTATCTTATTTGTTTTTTTGAAAAATTTTATAAACTCATCCTTAATTTTTTTTTTAAAAAAATCAACTCATAAAAGTTTTATTTTCACTCCCCCACATACCAAGCAGCGCCTAGAGGAAGGGACTAGGGGCCACTCTTTTTTAACCGGGGGGGGGGGGAGCCTTCATCTCACTAGGTGGGGTAGGCTACATGGATCGCACGACGCCATTGTGCTATATCAAAGACCATAGATTTCGATATATTATTAATTAAAATGTCTCTCTCAATGACCTCATTGAGCGTTCATTTCGGTTTTCCTCGACCTCGTTTGACAGGACTCCATACTGCTTGATCAACCCTTCTCACAGGAGCACTCAATGACCTTTACTGAACATGTCCAAATCATCTCAAACGATTTTCTACCATTTTTTCTTCAATAGGAGCCACTCCAACACGGTCACGTATATGAGTGTTACGAACCTTGTCCTTTCTTGTATGACCACACATCCATCTTAACATCCTCATCTCAACTACCCCCGTTTTATGTTCATGATATCCCTTTAAAGCCCAACATTCACTACCATATAGCATTGTTGGTCTTATAACAGTGCGGCGGGGGGATAAACAACGGAGCACATTTTATGCTCATCATATTGGTGAGCAAAAATGTGCCCATCACCCTTTTTTTTATTAGATTGATTTTGAACGGTCTAGATTTAATTTAAGTTAATTTTTATATTTTAATAAATTTTTATTTTATTATATGCAGAATTAAAAATAAAAATAATCTTATAACTATCACTTTATATGAAATGAATTTATCATTTAAAAAATCACAAATCAAAAATTTTAAATTTAAACCGTTTAAATTAAATCAAAGTTTAAACGATTGAGATCTCATCTGTGATGAGCACATAATGGAACAAGCTGTAACTGAAAAACCTTCTCCGTCTTTTTTACCTTATTCGCATCTTTAACAGAAAATAACACAAAAATGGCCACTACAGTCGAAATTAACATATCACAAAAAGAAAAACAATTAAAATTAACCCATATGCATACTGTAAAACCCACAAATTTATGAAATAATATCAAAGTATTAAAAAAAGTGAAAATTTCCACGCAACGTTTGTAGGGTTCGATTTTAATTAATAATAAATAAAAGAAAATTAAAAATTACCTATAATTTACTTTTTTTATTTTTGTGAAACATAAAGTATTTTTAAGAGGTTTCTATTATAGTTGTAAGTTGTAATGAAAAATGATATTTTTAGAAAACTAATATATATTTATTATTAATAACAAACATAACTAATTATTTTAATCTAACCATAACTAAATTAGTTATGTATTTGTTGTGTTAAGACTAAATTAGTTAGTTAATTAGTCATGCAGCTCTTGCATCAACTACCATTAAAAATCATCACTTGATCCACTGATGCGCATTCCCCCCTATCTGTTTTTACTTCAACTCCGACAGATGTCCGTTTCATCAACAAAGAGCTTGCACTAGTCGCCCTGTGTTAGCTTTCCGTTTCAGGCCTGCTCTCTCTCTCTAGTATAGTACCTTCCATCGATCGCCACTCGCCTTGGCCTGATCTTTGCCGTGACATGCTGGACGACGAAATTGCAAAACGCCTTCATTCTGATATCGGTCGTCTTTGCATCCGTGCCGTTTGTCATTCGTGGCGGTCCCTTCTCCCTCCGCCGTCCCGGCCACCTCTCAGGCTTCCCTTCCCAATGTGTGACATCATTTTTCTGGGTCCCAAAAATAGTGATTACTTCAAGCTTGTTCACTCCACAGTCTACTGCCTTCAACCCCTCAAGAACCCCACACACACCTCCATGATGACTACAAGAGCTGGCTCATCAGGATCGAGGAGACCGAGGAGCCTGGCAAGGTTCGCCTCAAAGATCCTCTCTCTCGTCCTCCATATTCTCAGACTCTGTCTCCTGCTCTTCTTAAAGGACTATGAATCTACTTGATTATAGGGTTTCTGAGGTAACTAAGGTCTATGATCTTCTGTTTGTGGGTAAGAAGAGAAAAAGAGATTATCCTGAACCTTATTGTCACCGCCCTGCCAAAGTAGCTGTGTGTTCTGATTTTTGCGGTTATTGCCATTGGCATTCTTGGTCCAACGAGTATTTGGAGAAAGGGCGATGAGAAATGGACTTGCCTAGGCAATAGCCTATATGGCGCTCGTTATATTGATGTTGTTTGCCACAAGGGCACCTGGATCTCATCGGTACAACTGTTTCAGTAGATTTGTCATCATTGGAAATTGCACTAGTTACCCCACCAACGGGTCCTCCTAGTGATAATAATCGCTTGCTGAGTGACCCTGGCGATTTATTCCACCTACATAGCCACATCTATCCTGCGGCTTTTATTTCTTACTCCAATCTGCGCACTTATTTTCATGTCTATAAGTTGCATGAGGATAAACGCACATGGGTTCAGGAAACAAGCTTGGGAGACAGAGCTATTTTCACCTCAACAACGCGTTGGATGCAAGAAGAATTGCATTTACTATAACCAATGTCTCGTCTTGCAGCGCGGAAATCTGTTAGTCCGTGATATTGCGTTGTTTGACATGAAGGATCGTTCTGCTAAGATGCTTTCACTAGTCTTTGGCTACTCTGGCCTCGCCCATCCTGCATTGTCACTTGGTACGCATCCATCTTTAACTTGTGGCTCTAATTAATATATTCCAGTGCTTCAACTGAGATAACTCCATCAGAGTATATCATCTTCTCCACTTTTGTCATGTTTTGGGTATGAGTCTTTGTGGGTGTACGTGTGTCGTCTCGTCATTATGTGCTTATGTTACGTTGTCTTTTCCATAAATATTTGAAACAGTTAATAATTACTTTATTTCTTGAATGGACTGCAGAGATGACGAGCAAGCTGAAGACTTGCGTGCATGTAGATTGTAGTGGCAGGCTCTTCCGTTTTTGTTTGAATATTAGCCAAGAGTACTTGAGTTCATGTGATATATAGCATGGTCTTGTGTTTCAACTTTGTACGCATACCTTCTGCATTGATTTTTAGCGTTTGCTTTTCATTCAAGATTGGGTTGCTAATCAATATCTGACTCATTTTACCATTCCCATTCAAAATATATATATATATATATATATATATATATATATATATATATATATATATATATATAACTTTTTGCTGTAAAAATTAGTTGACTTTTTTAATTAGTAAAATTAAGAAAGCAAAATAAGCTTTATTAAAATATTTATATTTATTCTTTTTCTCCAAACTAATTTGTCTAACTTATAAAATTATATATAATTCAATGATTCATGACATGTGGTATGATTATTGAATAATTTATTTAATTTCTTTGATCTTTCTAAAAAAAATCAACTAGTTCTTATATGTTCTTATATTAAGAATATGAATGTTTAAAATAGCGATTGGAACCTCAAAAAGTGTTTTTAATCGTAATTTATGATATACGAGGTAAGTTTTACGGTATATGAAGTATGTATATGAGATGAGTTTTGTCTTGATTTACGTGAATCGCACTTATAAATTAAGTGGCCGCTGATCCAAACATGGCCTAACCTATAACTCGGCAAGTATACGGGCCGTATCAAGTAATAAAAAGTGAATACAGTATCATTCACACGAGGACTTGGTACCTAAACCCGGTTGAACATTGATTTTAACACTTTTGTTTTATTTGAGCAAATCAAATTGAATTCAAATAAGTGAAAATAAAATTAAAATCAAATCAAAACAAACTACCACAATTATCAAACGAGCAACCTAGAGTCACTGATCCCTTATTAACTTCATAAACCTTGATTTCACGAATTTAATTGGCTTTAATATCAATTTTGTTAATCTCGAGTATAAATATCTATAAGTGCTTGTTGGTCCACTCACAACCATCTTTTAAGTATAAATTGTTATGTCTAACATAATTATTCAAGGAGCAAGATAACTCGAATACACTCTTCAATGGATTACATGGGGCCATTAGACATATGTTTATCCTAATAGCAAATTAAATCATAATCTAATCTCACATTACTTAATTTCAAAGTATAATTAAAATTCCATTTGTCAGGATAAATCCTAATGCTCAAATTCATATTCAATGATGATCAGTTACTAAATAGATAAAGTTAAATAAGATTAAGTAACCAAAATTAATATTAATTATAATTATAACTAAACAATGAAAACAAAGTCTAATCCACCCACAAGTTTAGCTCCTCTAGGTTGCACAACAAACTAACTAAATATAATTAAAGAAAAATAACAACAAAATTATAATCTAAAATCTCAAGAAAAAAGAATGGGTGGGACTTTGCTCATCTCCCCTAAATTGACAACAACAAAAATTTAGGAGGGGAGGAGAAATGTTTTGAAATTTTCCCCTCCCTCCCCCTCAAAAAAAAAGTTGGGAGATTTAGAGGGGAGGTTAAAAATATTTCTCCCATTTAACTAAAATACCCATAAAGTTTTGTAATAAACCAAAAGTACCCTTTATGTCATTTTTTATTTCCAAATGTTTCATCTTGCAGTCAGAATCAATTAGCAGTTTTGTTTTTCTTTTCCCTTTCATTTTCGATCATTCAACAACGGCTAATAATTTTCAAGGAGTACTAGAAGTGAAATGCATTTTCATTTTTCAACTGACGTTTACATATCGGAAAAATTGTTCTTGAGCTTCAATATTCCAAAGAAAAAGTACATATGAGGGAGATACTTATAACAATAGTATATCCATATAGCGATGGTAAATCTTGAGCAAAACAATCAAACTTGCATCCCCTACCCATTGAACAGAGTTATGGAATAATAGTATTCGTATTAAATTATACAGGCATTGGATAATCAACAATGTTTGATTAAGTTTTGCACATAAATGGAAATTCAACATTTTTGCACATAATACAGTGAAAATGAGAAAGTAGAATGTATTATATGTGCCTTGAGAATATTGTATTTATGTATTAAAACCTTGATATATATATATATATATATATATATATATATATATATATATATATATATATATATATATATAATTGTATTAAATGTTATTTATTGTTAAAATTTATTATATATTTAATAGAGTTTGAAAAAATTCATTTATAATATAAGAGTAAAATTGTCTATGCGAAAATAATTTTCCTCACATCTTCTTCTGAATCAAATAAGGTAATTTTGAAATATATTTCCTCCCCTTCATCCTGATCAATTTAAATAAAATAATATTAAAATATATTTTATCTCCTTCATTCCCCTCTCCTCTTTTAAAATCCCTCCCTTCCCTCCCTTCCCAACAAAACAGACCTTAACTGACCTGGGAAGGGGAGGCGGTTGCTACATGTATTCATGGATCTAGGAGCCAGCTATGTGATGGGTGTTTGACCAGGCAACTTGGGCGGTGCGTGCTGTGAGAGGACCTGTGCCAAGGTTTTGCTTCGTTTGGGCTTCCGACTGTGCACACGAGCCCAGGTGTCAGCTTTGGAGCCTACATATATCATGCTGGCTAAAAAAAAAAAAAGAGAGAATGACAAAAAATAATTTAAAAAATTGCAAAATGTCAAATAATATATTTCTTATAAAATATTCGTGAATTATTTATCAAATCTCTTCATTCTTTTATTAATAAAATAATTATGAATTACTTATCAAATCTTTTCATTCTTTTATTAATTCTTGATAACAAATATGATTTAAGATTTTATAACCCTTAAAAAAAATTAAATATATTTTAAAAATAACTAATATAACTAATATTTTCCCTCTGACTGAATTAGTTACCGGTTTCTTGTAATAAAGGCCAAATTAGTTATTGAGCTCTCTCGTGTTAGCCTGGCCTTCCCGCCTTTCTGCTTTTACTTCAAACAGATAGAGTCCGTTTCATCAAGAACTTGCACTAGTGGCCGTGTGTTACCTTTCCGTTTCGTGTCTGTTATCTGTCGTATCTTCCATGGAACCCCACTCGCCTTGGTCTGATCTTTGCCGTGATATGCTCCTCTACGAAATTGCAGATCGCCTTGATGACATCGATCGTCTTCGCTTACGTGCCGTTTGTCGTTCGTGGCGCTCCCTTCTCCCTCCGCCGTGTCTGACGCCACCTCTCAGTCTTCCCTTCCCAATGGGTCCCAGCCCTCATCTGAAACCCTCACGTTGTGGCTCCTTCAACCTGGTTCACTCCACTGTCTACTGCCTCGTACACCTCAAGAAAAGTAAAGAAACCTGGAAGAGTGCCAAGTGCTGGCTCATCAGGATTAAGGGGACCGAAAAGCCTGGCAGGTTTCGCCTCAAACATCCTCTCTGTCGGTCTGTTAACTGTGAGTATTTGTCTCGTCCTCTTCCTACAGAATTGAATCTACTTGATTATAGGGTTTATGAGACAACTAAGGTTTATCATCTTCAGTTTGTCGGAACTCTAGCACCTGCACCAGAATTTCTTGAATTGTTATCTTTGATCCCTGTCCACATAGCTGTGTGTTCTGTTGGTCCTGCTTTTGGTGTTATAGCAATTCACAGTGGTGGTCGATTGAGTATTTGGAGAAAGGGCTATGACAATTGGACTTGCCTGGGCAACGGCCTATATATTGATGTTGTTTGCCACAAGGGGAAATTTTATGCCCAGTCTGTCACCGGTAGCACTTTTTCAATAGATTTGTCATTGAAAATTGCACCAGTTACCCCACCAAAGCCTGGTTTTGTTCATACGCGCTTGCTGAGTTATCTTGGTGATTTGTTCCTCCTAGTTAGGAACACGGATCCTGCGGCTTATATTCCTTGTTCCGATCTGTCCACTAAATTTCGTGTCTATAAGTTGAATGAGGATGCACAAACATGGGTTCCCCAGAGAAGCTTGGAAAACATGGCTATGTTTGTTGGCGACGATTGCAGATTTTGTGTTTCAACTCAAGAATGTGTTGGATGCAAGAAGAATTGCATTTACTACATCCAAAATTCCATCACTACGCCAGTTGGTGCCGTGGCATCTCGGTTTGTCCGTGATACTGCCTTGTTTGACATTGAGGATTCTTCTGCTAAGCTGCTTTCACATGTCTTGAACTATCGTGGCCTTTTCAGGCCTCCCATTTCTTGGTTTGAGACTTGGGTACGTATGTTTGTCGCTCTGATTAATATCCCAGTGCTTCAACAAAGCTACTTATCGGATTTAATATGAAAATGAGATTACTCCTCTTCTCCACTTTTGTAATATTTGGGACCCGAGTCATTGTGGGTGTGCGTGGGTCTCATCAATGTGTTCATGTTACCTTGTCTTTTCCATAAAGATTTGAAACAATTAATAATTACTCTGTTTCTTGAATGGACTGCAGAGCAGGTGATCAGACGTGCGTGTAGATTGTAGTGGCCGGCCCGTCCGTTCTTGTTTGAATTAGCCAAGATTTGTGTTCATGTCATATCTTGCTCCTGTTAGCATGTTGAAGTTTCAACATTGTGTTGTCGTATTTCGACTTTGTACGCATACCTCCTGCATTGATTTTTAGTGTTTGCTTTTCATTCAGGCTTAGGTTGCAAATCAATATTTTCCTGATTTTCGTATTTGTGGTTAACACTCAACAAAAAGAACTGATATATATATATATATATATATATATATATATATATATATATATATATATATATATATCATCTAAAAAGCCTTTGTATTGGTGGCGTGGTCGTGTTTATGAAGGAGATATCACAACACATACAATATTGTTGTTTTGTATTCAACTTCTGACAACTAGTCCAGTGATTTTACTTTCGACAAACGAAAAATGAAAGCAGCTCTGCAAATTCAGGGATTTCAATGAATACAGATAATGAAATGATATGCCGCCCCAAAACATATTTCGTCGTCTGAGAGGAAAAGCTTTTATTTATTTATATATCTATGGGTTAAGGGGCAAAGCTTTCAGACAGGGATAATATTTTATCCCAAAAGTGTAAAAAAGATAGAATAATTTTATTCTAATCGTTATCTCAGTTAACTTTAACTGTTAGTTGATAAATTATACTAAGTTTATAGTCTATATGAGAACCACATTATTTTTGTTATGATGTAAATTTTTTCTAGAAGTTTTAAGTGAAATTTTGAGAGAGAAAAATAAAGTAAATGACATATGGACTTCCAACGTAAATTTACACTTTGACAAAAATGACATGGATGACATATGGACTACTAACTCAACATATTTGGTTAACTAATTATCAAAATTAACTGGGATAATAATCAAGACAAAATTATTCAATTTTTGACACTTCTAAAATAAAAATACCACTAAAAAATTTTGGAACAAAATTACTCCTAATAAAAATTTGCAAAAATAACTCTTAACACTTTATCCATCTAATTATCTACTTTTGTGTAAGTCAACCCCGATGCACCACGACATTTTTTTTTTCAAGTTTTCCATGGAATTTGCTATTTGTCCTCTCTGTTGTCCTCTCTGGACAACAGCACCTTGACAAATTATAATAGAATATTTTGACAAAAAAAATGTTACTTAATAAAATATATAAATATTATTTAAATCTTTATTATAATGCATTTCTAACTAAGGTCACATTTTAAGAAATATCAGTTAAGTCATATAAATTTGCTTTTAATTAATGTGTTTTTCTAACTTTGCCCTTGTTCAATTTTTTCTCTTTTTTTATCTTATATATTTTGTTTATTAAAATTTTATAATCTCACTTTTTAAATATTTTTTTAAAAAAAATCAGCTCATAAAAGTTTTACTCCCAACCCCCTCCCTTCCTCAGTTCCTCTACCCTCAGGAAAAAACTGAGCTGTAATTGGAAAGCCTTCATCTTTTTTACTTCACTCCCATCCTCAAGAGAAAATAACACAAAAATGGCCACTACATTTAGAATTAACTTGTCACCCAAAAACAATTAAAATTAACCCCCTATATATAAAATGTAAAACCCACAGATTTATGAAATAATATCAAAATAATATTTTTTTTCATGCTTAGGTTGCAAAACAACATTTATATATTTGATATTCATCTAAGAAGCGTTTGCTTAGGCGGCGTGGTTGTGTTTATGAGGGAGCTAGATAACATTCGACGCGTAGTCCAATTTTTTTTTATTTTCGACAGATGAATAATGAAAGCACCTCTACTTAGTGAAGAATTTTAATTATTACAGATAATGAAATGATATTCCCTACGAAAACATTAGAGCCCATTTGGTTTAAAGAAAAGACTGAAAAGGAAAGGAATGTAAATACTTTACCATAGAAATATTCGGTTTGCATTAAAAAAGAAAATGGGTTGTCCCAGCAAAGCCTCCTGCTGAATTCAAAAATAGCAAATTTTTTTACCATTTATAAAAAATTTTAAACTTAATTTTCCTCCCCTTATTTTTCCCCCACTTTTCTCTCTATCTAAGCACAGTATTAAAAGTTGTTAAACGCAGCTCATTATGCAAATTTTCTTAGTTAGGTCTACTGCTCAGTTTTCCTTTTCCAAGAATCACAAGCGAAGTTTTACGGTTTTTTCTCTCTGGAAAATTGGAGAAAATCTCCTATTGAAATTTCTATAAGGAAAAGGATTTGAATCACTACCGGTAACAATTTTGATAGGAGACTAAAATTCAATTTTATCCTTTTTTTTAACAATTCATTATATGTGCATATATCTAATTGAAGTGAAATGTAAACAATAACAATATTAGAGAAACATAACGAAGAAGATGAAGAATCTTATATTAATCACATAAGAATAATATGCTCATACAAACTATAATCAATTTGGGTTATCTTTAATTTATCCTTACTTAAGAGAGATAACCAATCTCACTAGGGGATTAAGAGGGACTTCTCTCTCTAGAGAAAGACTCAAATTAACATTTCTCTAAACATAGTGAGAATCTAACTATATTATACACTAAACAACATTAACCAAGACCTTTTCTATAGATTAGGGCCCTAACCAACTAGCTAATCAATTTAATTTCACCTTAATATCTTTAACACGATCCCTCAAATTGATACTACTTAAGACTTATAAAAGTGTCAACTTGCAATACAACAATATGAGGGTTAAGGTAAATTAAACCAAACAATTTTAATTCACAATACAAAGATTTCTTCAAAATATTCATCTTCATATCTACTGGCATGCTTCTCTTATACGCAATATCATCAATATTATTTGCCTCTCTCATGCTTCTTTGACCTTTCACACCTTAAAAATTTGATCTGCACTCTATCTGATTACATTGCCTAATGCTGTTAAGATCTTGCCTTCCAAGATTGACCAGACTCAACCTCACCACAATAAAAGAAATTGTGTCTTCGGGTTCGATCCTACTTGGCATCTTTTGTGGCCTCTCATACTCCCTCTTCACACTTCCCACCCACCCGGGCATAACCGGTAATTTGGGTTGAACCCGTTAGCTCGTTAAAATAAACAGACTCGGATTGAGAAATCTGAACCCGTTTGTTTTTCTGGCTAAACGGGCTGAAAGTGTTAAACAGGCCGGCCCGTTTAATAATTTAAAAAAAAATTATTCTGTTTTTCAGATAGTCAGATTTCAATATTTTTAGTTCTCAATGATGTTGTGTTTAATTACTTCCTCATTTTTTTTAATTGACACTTTTTTCATATTATATTTATTTATTTTACTATTATTAAAATTAAAAAAGATGTGTTTGTATGTTTTTGTGATGTGAGTAGATGAAAAAAAAGTGAGAATGAAATTGGTTTCCTAGCATAAATGCATAAAAAAAATAAGTGTGATGTGAGTGAATGAAAGAGAAAGAGAGTGAAAATTAAAAATAAAATAAGTAAATGTAAAAAAAAAAGACGATGCCAACTTATTTAAATTCAGGCTAAACGGGCTTAGCCCGTTAACCCGAACAAGCCAGCTCGTTGGATTCGGGCTGGCCTGTTTACTAGCACTAAACCAGGGTAAGCCCAACAAGTTCACGAAGTAGTCTGCTTTCAGCTGGAGGATGCTCAACAAGTAGTTTATATACAATTTGATTCAAGACCTCCGGTTGGCGTCCAGCTTGTAATCTTATAACAGTAGCATCATACATTACAAAACAAGCTAAGATCAACGCAGCAGCGAATAAAGGTCCTCCAACCCCCTCTTGAAACCCAATAGTTGCAGCAAGAGCGATTACAGTTGTTGAATGAGATGATGGCATTCCACCAGAACCAATAAGTTGCTTAAAATCCCATCTTCTTTTCTTGTGCCATAATTTGAAGAGTTCGGTAAGCAAGCAAACATCAGACCAATTGGACCAACTTCACATTCACTTTAATCCATTTTTTCACTTCATTTTATTCCCAAACTCTTCTCAAACCAGAAATTTTCTCATAACAAACACTGACCATGTCACCCCCTATCTTGATAAAATTCAGAACTTGTTGTTTGAAGAAATAAATCTTCTGCACAAATAAGAAAGCACAAGAGGGGGCCAATGATTCTAACAACATCAAACAGTATTGGTAGACTACATTAGGGATTGAGACTCGAGAAGTTACAACTGCAAAATCATCATGTTGATAAACCGAGATTTTCCTTTTTAGGTTAACTACATATTCACGTTGGGTATTAATCCTTCCTATTTTTCCGGGCGTTTAAAATTCTACTAGAACTTATTGGTAGATTTTTAATGTGAATATGTGAAAAAAGTCCTTAAGATTGAGAAAACTTTAGCATATGCTAAGATGTAAGATTGAACTAATAAATTGCATCTAAAAAAAAGAGCAAATAAAAGGGTGGAGGGGGTGAGTATTTACACAATTGACCATTGGAGAATTCATGCGCTTGTTCGATGCTGCATAAAAATACTTGAGATGAGAATAAAATGGTTATAAAACCCTGATAAGTGAGGGGAAATAGCACACAAGTCTTAAGGATGAGAAAATATCACAACAAGATTCTTTGAAATTATTAGATTAAATTGAAGTCACGTGAAACTTAAGTTAGATTAAATGGAAATGAGAAAAGATTACTTTGCCCACATTCATTAAAAAAAATGAAGAAGTTAGAAGATAGAAGAGGAACCAGTTTCGCGCATCTGCAACCTTTCAGGAGAAAGAGAAGCATACATGGGAAGGAATGAAGGTCCTACTGGCATTAGCACCATCTCGATCATCCATCATCTCCACCACGCCTTTTCTCTTGATTGCATGTGCATATTTTGACGTTCACAACTTTCATATCTTTTTCACTCTATCATATATATGGAAAGGTTATATTTTAATCTAAACATTGATTGGGTTTGGATGTTTGTGTATATATGATTTCGTTATATGCAAAGCTTGTTCATTGTATGTCATCTTTGTGATTTAAGTTGTTATTTCCTTCTATGTGGGGTAGCATTTTAAATTGTTGCTTTGTTTATAGTGATAGTGTGCTATATTTTGGCATGCTTAGGTAGGAATGGACGAAAAGGCTGAAGCTCTCTGTTGGAAAATGGGCTAGGCTCAAACCCATTGATTTGGGGTCAAACTAAAATATATAAATTTCATGATACATTTGCTTATATTATTTATATAGGCATAATTTGGTAATATTTATCAAATATTTGAACCAAAGAGAGGGAACAATTTTTTCCGAAAGTTTTGGTGGGAGCAGTTTACAAAAACGTGGTTTTGTGGTTTTATGAGCACTCACTCCCTGTTTTATGAGCACTCACTCTATAACAAAAAATATGCACTTCCAAAATTTTTCTTCGGACTTTTCTCTCATTCCTCCAGTGCATTTGTTGTGTGCTATAGTCATACTTCATTGTGATCTGATTTGCGTGAGTATCTCGATAGTACAAAACTGCACTCCAGGTACGTCAGAAAATCTACATTGGTTAGGTGTTTCACTACATCATCAAAAGTGATGATGTTGTCATTATGAGTAAAGTTCACTTTCATTTGCTTCCAGCTGGAAGGGAGTTATCTGATCACAGCCTAAACTTGCTGTTCATCAATCAAGGTATGTCCAGTTTCCTGAAGTTCTCTAATCATGTTTGACATCTCCCTAAGATGCTATACTTCATAGGAGTATTCCCTCTAAACCTGTAAATGTCAAACTTAATTATGAACTTCCTAAGTTTAGTGGTTGATGTGCCACCAAACTTATCTTTAAGTGAAGCCCACATAGCTTGAGTAGTTTGGTATATTTCATATTGGCAAAGACTCCATTAATGCCATTTTAAAATGTGTGGTCAATATAAGTTTTGGTAACTATTAATATGCCTGGTTTAATTGTCAATAACAACCTTGGCTTATAGAGGGATACCGAAGAAGGTGAGCACATGAGGAAAGCATATATTATGTTTCGTTCATGTAGGTGGATGGTAGGTGGACTGTTTTTAAATGAAGAATAAGATGATATGTGACATGTAGGTAGTAGCATGATAACAAAAATTATTAAGGAAGTCAAAACATTTAGAGAGTAGAGAATAATTGAAGCTTCTATTGATGAAAAAGAAAGAAGTGGGATTGTTAAGAAATTCACATCTAAGTTTGATGATGTGAGAACTTTGTAGATGGCGAAGGGTGAAGGAGTAGGGCAGCTGGTTTGGCGGTTTGGGAGTTCAACAAAAAAGCAGAAAGGAAGAGAACCAATAGCAGTATCTTCATAATTCGCAACACGAACATCAATGGCATTAGTATTTTATGCAATCGCACGTTCTCTGTAAATTGTTTAGTTTGTATTGAATATAAAACCCATTTTTCTAATATAATTTTTTGAAGGGATATTATCATCACTCACAAAAGTTAAAATTGTGGATGAAACCAAAAGGTGAAGGGACTGGACAGAGAATGAATTGATGGCTTAACGGAGAGATGAGATATGGATATACATAGGGAAGCAGGAGGATCAATTTGAATGGATGAGAAGAACCGTCCAGTCGAATCGCAGAGAAAACAGAGGAACACAAAAATGGCCACTCTGTAATTAAAATCAACCTTATATGGTATCTGTAAATGGCGAAAACCAGAAAGTCATGAAATAGTAATATCATATTATTAAAATTGTTGAAATAAAACAGTGAAAATTTCCTTACACAGTCACCAAAGTGATAGGTGAAGTTTATAGAGTTCGAATACAACAAAAATTCTTAGAAATTACTACGAGCGTAATTTACTCATCCATTTTCGGGAAACGTGCTCGATTGGCATTTCCCGATGACAAGCCCCTAATCAATCCATTAGATATGTTAAATCATTTGATCGAAGGATGCGCTTTCCCGCCTCTCCGATTTCTCGTCACCCCACCTTACACACGCGCGCGCACATAATCCGTTTCGTACTGTCGTCACCAAGAGCACGCCCTGGCCCTAGTCGCCATCTTTTAACTTTCCATTTTGGGTCTCTTCTCTCTCTCTCGCATCTTCTATGGATCCCCACCCGCCTTCATGGTTTAGTCTTCGCAGTGATCTGCTCCTCAAGATTGCAAATCGCCTTGATTTTGGCATCGATCGTCTTTGCTTCCGTGCCGTTTGCTATTCCTGGCGCTTCGTTCTCCCTCTGCCGCCCCGGAGGTCCGCGTATCCCTCTCAATCTCTCAAGCTTCCGTTCCCCATGGGTCCTAACCCTCATTTGAATGAGAGACGTCGAGGTTACTTCAAGCTGGTTCACTCCAGTACTGTCTACTGCCTTCAACCCCTCAAGAAAATTACAGACACCTGGAAGACTACCAAGTGCTGGATCATCAAGATTGAGGAGACCAGGATGCCTGGTGAGGTTCGCCTCACAGAACTGCTCTCTCGATCTGCAGATTCTGAGACTCTCTCTCTCCACGTCTTCCTAAGGGATTGAATCTACTTGATCACAGGGTTTCTGAGATAACTAAGGTTTATGATCTTCAATTTGTGGGTAATAATAGTAAAATACCAGAAGCAGAATTTCCTGAACTTTTATCTGTCCGCCCTGTGAAAGTAGCTGTGTGTTCTAAGGGTCCTGTTTTTGCAGTTATGGCCATTCACACTGCTGGTCAATTGAGTATTTGGAAAAATGATGATAAGGAATGGACTTGTCTGAGCAATGGCCGAGATGGCGCTTGTTATAATGATGTCGTTTGCCACTGTTGAATGTGGGAAAGTCCCACATCGACAATATGAAGAGGGAGGGGGCAGGGAATTTAGTATAAATAGGAGGCCCCCCTCCCTCCTTCAATCATCCCTCAAATTGCCTTCTTCCTTCTATAAGGCATTTTGTATTTCCTCCTCTCTTATAGTATTTCACTTATAAATTGTTTAGAGTGAAATTAGATTCTGGTATTTTCCTTATTGTTGTCTTATTTATTATTTATTAGCTGCTATTAGATATAGTAGTTGTGATTTATTATATTATTAAATTACTTCTAGAAACTTTGTTTTCTAGTATTGTGATTTTCTAGTATAATCGGTTACGCTCTATATATCCCGCTTCCGCAACAATTGGTATCAGAGCCAAGGTTCTGTCTGAGTATGCTCTGTGGTTGCAGTATAATCTGAACTTCCACATCAGAAAAGAATTACCTTGAGGTTTTGCATTTGCAGCTATTAAAAAATATTTGGAGCAGATATGGCGGACAAAAAGGTTGAAGAATCCACATCAAGTGTCAGCAATTCGTCGTCGGCATCTTCGCTTCTGACGAGAATTATGCCCAATGCGAAGTTTGCAGTTGAAATTTTTGACGGATCGGGACATTTTGGGATGTGGCAGAGTGAGGTTCTTGATGTCATTTTTACACAACAATTAGATTTTGCTCTTGAAGAAAGGAAACCAGATAAAATGGAGGAGGAAGATTGGAGGATCATCAATCGTGTTGCTTGTGGTACTATTCGATCGTTTCTTTCCAGAGAACAGAAGTATCCATACACAAAGGAAACTTCTGCTTGTAGATTGTGGAAGGCATTAGAGGATAAATTCCTGAAGAAAAGCAGTCAAAATAAGCTTCACATGAAGAAAAGATTGTTTCGCTTCACTTATGTTCCTGGTACCACAATGAATGATCATATCACCAGCTTCAACAAGTTGGTAACAGATTTGCAGAATTTGGACGTGACTTTTGAAGATGAAGATCTGGCCTTGATGTTGTTGGGATCACTTCCTGATGAGTACGAGCACCTGGAGACTACTCTACTTCACGGCAAAGAGGAAGTATCTCTCAGAGATGTTTGTTCTGCGCTATACAGCTATGAACAAAGAAAGAGGGATAAACAAAGAGGTGGAGAAGCAGAAGCACTAGTCACAAGAGGGCGTGCTAAAAATCAATCGAGATCAAGGAAAGGGAGATCCAAATCGAGATCCAGACCTAGTAAGGATGAATGTGCCTTTTGTCGAGAAAAGGGCCACTGGAAGAAGGATTGTCCAAAGTTGAAGAATAAAGCCAAACAGAACAATGGGAAGGCTGCTATGGATTCAAATGTAGCTGATTGTGATGATGAAAATTCAGATTTTTCATTATCTACAACGACGTTGTCAAAAGCGTCAGGCGTATGGTTGTTGGATTCAGCTTGCAGTCATCATATGTGTCCTAACCGAGACTGGTTCACTGATTTCCAAGAAGGAGGATGTGGAGTTGTCCACACAGCAGATAACACTTCACTTACCGCATATGGCATTGGTTCAGTTCGATTGAGGAACCATGACGGATTGATCAGAACATTGACAGATGTTCGATATGTACCAGATTTGAAGAAAAATCTCATTTCTGTGGGAACTCTAGATTCAAAGGGGTTCAAGATTACTGCAGAAAGTGGAGTGATGAAGATACTTTCTGGTGCACTGGTGGTAATGAAGGGTATCCGGAAGAGCAATAATACGTACCACTATCAAGGTAGTACGGTTATTGGAATAGCAGCAGTGACATCCAGTAATGAGAAGGAGGTAGAAGCAACAAGGTTGTGGCATATGCGCTTGGGACATGCTGGAGGAAAATCCTTAAAAACTCTTTCAGATCAAGGGTTGTTAAAAGGATTAAAGCATTGCAGTTTGGAGTTTTGTGAGCACTGTGTGAAGGGGAAACAGACAAGGGTTAAGTTCGGAACAGCTATCCATAACACAAAAGGTATTTTGGATTATGTTCACTCTGATGTTTGGGGTCCTTCCAAAACACCATCATTGGGAGGAAAACATTATTTTGTAACCTTTGTTGATGATTTTTCACGAAGAGTTTGGGTGTATACGATGAAAACTAAGGATGAAGTATTGGGAATTTTTCTCAAATGGAAGGCGATGATAGAAACACAAACAGGCAGGAGGATCAAATGTCTTCGTACAGATAACGGAGGAGAATACAGGAATGATCCTTTCCAGAAGATTTGCGAGGATGATGGCATCGTCAGACACTTCACTGTCAGAAATACACCACAGCAGAATGGAGTGGCAGAACGCATGAACCGGACTTTGCTGGAGAAGGTTCGGTGTATGTTGTCCAATGCTGGCTTGGGCAAAGAATTTTGGGCTGAGGTAATTACATATGCGATCCACCTCATTAATCGTCTACCATCTACTGCTATTGGTGGTAAAACACCGTTGGAACAATGGTATGGTAAACCTGCTACAGATTATGATTCTTTGCATGTATTTGGCTCAATTGCATACTATCATGTGAAAGAATCAAAACTGGATCCGAGAGCAAAGAAAGCTATTTTCTTGGGGATCACTTCTGGAGTCAAAGGATATCGTTTATGGTGTCCAGAGACAAAGAAGATTGTATTTAGTAGGGATGTTACCTTTGATGAATCTGCCATGGTGAGAAAGGTAGCAGCTGAAGATACCCAGCAAGGTGATAGTGTTTCAAAGCAGGTGGAGTTTGAAGGAAAGATGATTTTTCCAGTACAAGGAGCAGACGGGGAAACAAGACAAGACTTTCCTGAGGTAGAAGAAGAGCCAGTTGATAGGGAGGTTTCGACTCATGAACCTCAACAGCAACGTGAATCAATAGCAACCAGCAAGCCAAAACGAACAATAAGAAAGCCTACTCGTTTTGAAGACATGGTGGCTTGTGCAACCTCAATTGCAGCTGATGACATTCCTTCAACTTATAAATGGGCTATTCAGAGCTCAGAAAAGGAGATGTGGAGGAATGCCATGAATGAAGAAATGCAGTCCCTTCATCAGAATGGTACGTGGAAATTGGCCAAACTTCCCAAGGGTAAGAAGGCAATTGGTTGCAAATGGGTATATGCAAAGAAAGAAGGATTTCCTAACCAAGGTGATGTGCGCCATAAAGCAAGATTGGTAGCTAAAGGCTATGCTCAGAAGGAGGGAATTGATTACAATGAGGTATTTTCTCCGGTTGTGAAACATTCCTCTATTAGAATTTTGTTGGCTTTGGTAGCACAATTAGATTTGGAACTAGTTCAGATGGATGTAAAAACTGCATTTTTAAATGGAGACTTGGAGGAGGAAATCTACATGACTCAGCCGGAAGGATTCAGAGTTGCTGGAAAGGAGAATATGGTGTGTAAACTTGAAAAATCGTTATACGGATTGAAACAATCTTCGAGGCAATGGTATAAACGATTTGACAAGTTTATGTTGCGACATAAGTACAGAAGAAGTAGATACGATCATTGTGTCTATTTGCGGAAGCTTGAAGATGGATCCTTTATATATCTCCTTTTATATGTCGATGATATGTTGATTGCTTCAAAAAATAAGGCAGAAATTGAGAAGCTGAAGGTTCAACTAAAAGGGGAATTTGAGATGAAGGATCTAGGTGAGGCAAGGAAAATTCTCGGTATGGAGATAACAAGAGATAGAGAATCAAAGAAACTCTTTTTATCTCAAAAGGAGTATTTGAAGAGGGTGCTAAATCGTTTTGGTATGAATGAGAAAACGAAATCGGTTAGCACTCCACTTGCCCCTCATTTTAAGCTCAGTGCTGATATGTCGCCAAAGGATGAAGATGAACGAGAGTATATGTCAAGAGTACCATATGCAAATGCCGTTGGTAGCTTGATGTATGCAATGGTTTGTACAAGACCTGATATTTCACAAGCTGTTGGAGTTGTGAGTAGGTATATGCATGATCCAGGGAAGGAGCATTGGCAAGCTGTGAAATGGATTCTACGGTATATCTGTAATACTGTAGATGTTGGATTGGTTTTTGAGCAGGAAGGTGATCGATCTTTAGTTGGGTATTGTGACTCAGATTTTGCGGGTGATTTGGACAAACGAAGATCAACTACTGGTTATGTGTTTACTTTTGCAAGAGCGCCAGTTAGTTGGAAGTCAACTTTGCAGTCAACAGTTGCTTTGTCTACCACAGAGGCAGAGTACATGGCGATTACAGAGGCTGTGAAGGAGGCAATTTGGCTTCAAGGATTGCTTGGAGAACTTGGTATTGGTCAAGAAAGCATCGTAGTTTATTGTGACAGTCAAAGTGCTATTCAATTAGCAAAGAACCAAGTTTACCATGCAAGGACGAAGCACATTGATGTTCGATATCACTTTATACGAGAAATTTTGGAAGAAGGTGGAGTCATGATACAAAAGATACGGACAACTGAGAATCCTGCTGATATGCTGATAAAGGTTGTGACTTCTGTCAAATTTCAACATTGTTTGGATTTGATCAACATTGTTGAACATTGATTGTTGAACTGTAAGCATAAATTTGTAATTAGAAGAAATTAGGAATGTGGGAATTTTCCCAAGGTGGAGATTTGTTGAATGTGGGAAAGTCCCACATCGACAATATGAAGAGGGAGGGGGCAGGGAATTTAGTATAAATAGGAGGCCCCCCTCCCTCCTTCAATCATCCCTCAAATTGCCTTCTTCCTTCTATAAGGCATTTTGTATTTCCTCCTCTCTTATAGTATTTCACTTATAAATTGTTTAGAGTGAAATTAGATTCTGGTATTTTCCTTATTGTTGTCTTATTTATTATTTATTAGCTGCTATTAGATATAGTAGTTGTGATTTATTATATTATTAAATTACTTCTAGAAACTTTGTTTTCTAGTATTGTGATTTTCTAGTATAATCGGTTACGCTCTATATATCCCGCTTCCGCAACAGCCACAACGGCAAGTTTTATGCCCTCGATGTCTCCGGTTTAACTATTTCAGTAGACTTGTCAAAGAAAATTGCACTAGTTACCCCAGCATTAGCAATGCCTCGTTCTAGTGATAGTAAATCTTTTGAAAAGTGCTTGCTGAGTTATCTTGGCGATTTATTCCTCCTGGACAGGGACTTGGATCCTGAGCGCGGGTCTCTTGTGGGCGAGAATTCTGATTCAGACGAGGATGTACTGCCCACTTATTTTCACGTTCATAAGCTGAATGAGGATGAACGCAAATGGGTTCATGTGAAAAGCTTGGGAAATATAGCCATGTTTGTTGGTGATGATTGCTCTTTCTGTGTTTCAGCTCAAGAATGTGGTGGATGCAAGAAGAATTGCATTTACTATATGGAACGTTTCTTACCGCGTGATGATGCCGTTGAATATCAGCTAGTCGGTGATGTTGCCTTATTTGACATGGAGGCTTATTCTGGGCTGTTCTGGCCTCCGCCATCATGGGTTGTTTGATGTGCTGTTGTGTTTGCTCTATTTTAGCTTATTAGAGTTACAATATCATCGAATTTTGCTAATCTCTATATTTTTTGTGCCTGCAGACCGGTCTTGCTTGCATCTTGTTGCACTTTATCATGTTTTAACTTTCTATGGATACCTCTTGCATTGATTTTTAGTGTTTTCTTTTGTTTCAAGCTTTGGCTGCAGAACAATATTTGCCTGATTTTTATAGTTGGTTAACAGAGAACTATATTCATCTAAGAAGCCTTTGTATAGGTGGCATGGTTGTGTTTATGAGGGAGATAACTTTCGACGCGTGCTCCAATGTTTTTCTTTTCGACAGATGAAGAATGGAAACCCTCTACGTAGTCAAGAATAATAAACAGACACTAAAATGAAATTCCTTGCGAAAACATTGGTATTTCGTCTTAGAGTAGAGGCTTTTATTTGCTTCTCAATCTATCTTTGGATAAGTCGGCCACAATGAATCAACATTTTGAAGTTCTTGATGAAAGTTAGCTGTTTTTCCCCACTGTCTTGCCCATAGACAAATGGAGATTTTTGTTACTCCATTGAATATATAAATAGGTTTTATGTATTTTATTTGATTCTATTTTAGCTTGAGAAATTTAATACTAAGTGAGAAGTGTAAGGAATAAAGGAAGACGATAAGTTGGTTTAGAAAAAATATCATGCTAATTAATTTAGTTAATTTTTTTAGTCTAATCAAATTAGTTAATTAGGGTGTCAAATTAAAGATTAGTTGAGCATTTATAATTTGAGTATGGAGTTAAGTTGCATCAAAATCTAATATTAGAGAGGTGACTGAATCCTATAAGTTGATGTCCGAAGTTTTAGGGAAATGAGGAGTAATGAAAGGAGAGAGAATAATTAAAAGCATGTTTGGATTATTTAGAGCTAATAAGTATTTTTTATGTAAATCGATATAAAACTCATCTCACATAATAATTAAAAGCATGTTTGTATAACATAAATCACGATTGAAAAACTGTTTTTAAAAATTCAAATCGCTATTCCAAACAAGTACTTAGAATTTCTTCTATTGACCTTCTTTTTGATCTCCCTTGTATTAACCTTACTCATCTTTTAATCAATTTTAATACTTAGATATTTAATATTTTATAAAAATATTATTATAATATTCAACACATAAATAAATTTAAAGTACTAAAATTACTTCTACATAATTAAACTTTGAAGGTTTTTATTAAAATATTTATAATTTTTTTTTACTTATTATCTTAGCACCTTTAAACTATATAAGTTAAATTTTAATACTTTAAATTTATTTATATATATTTTTATTTAAGATTATAATATATTATTATAAAATTTTAAATTATAACTGTTAAAGTTACTGTAGTTGATTGATAAGAAGGTCAATGAGCATAGCCCTTCTCTAAAAATGGATTTCCACACGTTGTTGTGAGCTTGCTTGAAATAGCGGTTGAAAATTTTATAAGTGCTTATGAATTGTAATTCATGGAATACGAAGTAACTTTTACGGTCTACGAGGTGCTTTCACGGTCTACGAGATAAATATGTGGAGGAGATTTATCTCGATTTACGTGAATCAGGCTATATAATAAGCCCGATTGGTAAAAGTGATAACAAACAAGCACATATACTAATGCAAACCTTTGATAGGCATTTCAATTCGGATGCCGTCTCAATTCTTTTCCTTCTTTTTCTTTTTTTTTCAATCTGAATGGTTAAATTAAGATCTTAATGATTTGGATTTTTTTATTATAAAATTAATAATAATATTTTTATAATATATTAAATCTAAATAATCTACACTTAGAGGCTGTTTGGATTACCTTATGAAAGCTCCATAAGTGCTTATGAATTGTGATTCACGGAATACGAAGTAACTTTTATGGTCTACGAGGTAGCTTTTACGGTCTACGAAGTGCTTTTACAGTCTACGAGATAAATATGTGGAGAAAATTTATCTCGATTTATATGAATCGGGCTTATATAATAAGTCCGATCAGAAAAACTGTTCCAAACAGAACTTTAATCCAACAATCAAGACCCAAAAAAAAAGTACGGAAAGAGAAAACTACGGAAGCCGATCCTTCACATTCACTGCCCAATTTCTCAATATGTCAACGACAATGTTTCATTTTTTTGGGACACGAGTAAATGATAATATTCCTTATGTCATAGTCCTTCTAGGTGTCGTACGAGGGTTTGCTAAATACTGAAATTATGGTTTTAAATGTATTTTTTATAAATTAAAATAAAACTCTTTTTATATACTTACCTTATAAATTATAAAAACTATTCTCCAAAAACTAGCTCAAACATACATTTAGTTTGGGTAAATTTTGGTCTCAATTGTAAGATATATTTTATTTTATTTTTTTATCAACAATATTTTGTTTTATTTTATATATCTTATGTATAATTTTTAAAATTGATTTGTTTAATCTGTCAAATGATATATATAGTGTTCAAAAAAAAGATTATCTCATATATTTTAAGATTAAGTACTTAATCAATATTAGATAAACATGTTTTATGCAAGCATGGGAGGAGTATTTAGGTTTAGGCTATAGGCTTCGCTGCCACCCTTGCCCCTTCGGATTGGCAGCCGTACCTGAATTCATCGCCAGAACCTGTCTAATGACTAAAGATTCCACTCTTTCCCATCGGCTTTCTTCTTTTTAACTGCCTTAATCCTAATTTGAATTAGTATTATAAATTATTTTTTTAACATAATTTATAATATACAAAATAAATCTGTTAAAAAAATTTTATCTCAATTTATAGAAACATACTATCACCAACCAACCCAAATATGCCCTTAGCTTCCATTCCTGTGCTCTTTTTCAGACCCTCCTCACTTTTGTTTTCATATCCTCGAGCGCCGCCAATCGTGCTTGCAGGGGCGCCATATCCCTTTTTCTGACCACTTTTGGGTTATACCCTAAACCCAGATGGCTCTCCCTCGCATCCCCGTTAGAGAGAGGGAAAAAACAAAATACCAACCATGCGTATGGGTGACGGTGTCTTTATTGATTTTTTATTTATTTATTTTTTATTAAAAATATTTATCATTAAATCAATTTTTAATAGTTGAGATTTAATAATATATAAAAAAATTATTATAATAAAAGTCTACCATAATAAATTTTAACCATTGAAAATTGATCTAATAGTAGATAAACTTAATGGAAAGTAAATGGCGAGAGAAATTAATAGAGACATCCATCTCTCCCTTGTGTAATGGTAGTGTTTGTTTGGAATAATGATTGAAATTTTTAAAAATAAATTTTCGTAATTTACTATATACGAGATAAGTATGTAAAAGACGTTTTGTCTTAATTTAAGTAAAAAACACTGGTATACTCTTTAAACGTCAATCTAAACATCTTTCACTTAAATGTGAATATTCAAAATTTCAGTTTCACCTAACTAATTACTTGGTCCTTCTAATGATTGTAATCTTTAAAAGTATTTTTTAACCTTGATTTACGGTATATATTCGTTCATGTTTGGAAACTAAATGTATAATCGGGCTTATTTTATAAACATGATTTACGTAAATCGAGATAAATCTCTTCCACATATTTATCTCGTAGACCGTAAAAACTACTTCTTATACCGTAAATCATGATTGAAAAGTACGATCGGAAGTTTCAAACGTTATTCTAAACATCCTCATGTGAGATGAATTTTATTTCAATTTATGTAAATCACACTTATAAAATAAATATAAGTTCATCCAAACATAACCAGAAAACAAAATTAAGCCGGTGATCTTGGTAACTGCTAAAACACGAGTCTTTAAAAAAACAACAAAATAGAGTTACAAATCTCTTTATCACAGGGGGCACTTGATGCGAATTTCGTCGTTTACCAGTTGTATTAAAGGATCACACGAGAGGAGAGGAACAGGGCTTTAAAACCCTAATACCTAACCTATGACTCTATGAGGGTGCTTGGGAACTGGCAACATGATTTAGAAGTATGTTTGAGATTGTTTGACTTTTTTAAAAATAAATATTTATATAAAACGAAAATAATTTTTCTCACATTATATTCCAATGAATGTTTGATATACACCTAAATTACAGTTTCAGAAATTATTTTTTATAAGTTGAGATAAAGTTTTTCTTATATACTTATATTATAAATAGTAAAAATTATTCTCAAAAGTTAAGTGTTTGTTTCGGATAGTTTATTTTTAGCTTATAAGTATTTTTCACGTAAATCAAAACAAAACTCCTCTCACATACTTATCTCGTATACTATAAATTACGATTGAAAAGTTGGTTTTAAAGATTTTAATTACTATATCAAACAAGTACTAATCTAAATAATCATTAAATCACGATTTGAAAATTATTTTTAAAAAGTCTAACCGCTATTTCAAACATCCTGTTTGGAATAGCGATTGGAAGCTCCATAAGTGCTTTTCAATCGTGATTCATAAAATACGATGTAACTTTTATGATTTATGAAGTAACTTTTACGGCCTACAAGATAAATATGTGAAAAAATTTTATCATAATTTACATAAATCAAGCTTATATAATCTATAAATCATTCCAAACCGTCTCTAATTTACATGATTGTTTGTCTTGGCTTGAAGAACAACTTCAGAAATTCGGTTTATGCGTACGGAAAAAACCGATGATGGGATATAGAAACAGGTGGATCAGTTTGATTCGACGATTTCAACCGTCCCATCACCGGCTTCTTTAAAGCAAAGGCCTAGCCATTTATCATCTTTCTGGAAAAAACAGCGCTGTAATTGAAACTGCAATGCCTTCACTTCGCCCTCTTTTTAACCTCATTTATATATCTTCAACAGAAAATAACACAAAAAAGGCCATCACAATTAAATAAAAAATAACTTATATATATACTCATTTAAACCCGAAATTTATGAAATAATCATGAGATTTTTTATATAGAAAAGTTAAAGTTTCCTCCGGCAAGCACCAAAATCACCGTATAATTTATACTTCATTTGTTTTTTATTATGAAGCATCAACCGTCAATTCTCACAAATAAATAAAATCAGCTAAAAACATTAAAATTATCTTAAAATTGAAGTGATTTTTAATATTATCCTTACTAATTTTCATAAACTTAAATATTATATACATTATTATTCTCTCACTACCCTTATTAAATGTGGACAGACATAAAAAGATAAGTTAAATATATCTTAAAAATTTATAAATACATTATTAAAATGACCAAAAACACTTATTTATTAGTACTCAGAAAGGAGTAGTTTCGGCATTTTCGTAAAACGTGCGCAGTCCCCCAGTCTCGTCACTCACCACTTTCTGTCCTTCTTCCTGATTTCAATCCATTGATCAGTTATCGAGAGTATTATTAAATCAATTTATCAATTATCAATTTATGCGCATTCCCGCCTTTCGGCTTTTGATTCGCTGCGTTTCATCAATAAGAACACGCATAGACGCGCTGTTAGACCTATCGGTTTCAGGTCTCTTGTCGCTCCTATTTTCCATGGATTCCTACTCACCTTCATGGTCTGATATGGAGATTTGTTCTGCTAACTTGGTTTCCCAAGTCTTCTGCTGTTCTTCACTTTTCATCTTGGGTTATCAGTCATGGCGCGTCTTGCTGAGATCCATTATTCATCCTTATTTCTTGATATTTTCTTTAAAAGTTTGTTATTGTCGTTTTCTTTTCTGTTAATTGATATTGTTTTTCATACTAGCCTATGTTTTTTACTCCAAGTAAGTGATTTGTGATTTATGTATGGTTTGGATTTAATATGAAACTGAGATAACTCGAAGTATTCTCACCTCCCCTTTTGTAATCTTTTGGACTGAGGCTCACAATAAGTCTCCGCGGGTGTGTCGGATGTGTTTATATGTTGATTTTTCCATAGATGTGTGAAATATTAATTTATTTAATTTCTTCAATGGGTTGCAGTGGTAAGCAAGCTGTTGTGTTTATTTCGCAATTTGGACGTCCTTGAAGACGTGCATGCATGTAATTGCATACGAATCCTGTTTCATCTTTCTGTTTATTCACGTTTTCGTCATTTAAATTCTTTTTCGGCCCATATCTAACTTTCGTGGCCTGTTTTTTTCCGTTTTCAGGGATATGTCATTTTGGTTTATCTCCATTTGAGTTTATTTAAGTTAGGGTTAGAAACTACTTTTTCATTTATAAGATAAGTGTATGAAACAACACCTCAAACGAGTTATCTTTCTAATTTCAGGGACGACTTAAGCACGTTACGGTGTTTGGATTAGCTTATGGAAGCTCCATAAGTGCTTATAAATTGTGATTTACGGAATATGAAGTAACTTTTACGATTTACGAGGTTATTTTTACGGTCTACGAGGTGAATATGTGGTGGAGATTTAAGTAAATCGGGCTTATAAAATAAACCCGATTAGAAATAGAGTTTCCAAACATGCATAGTATTTTGTCCCTAGAAAATCTCTTATTAAAATTTTCACATGTATGTGAGAATGATTTGAATGGGGATACTACCGGAGTTTTCTTTATGTCAAAAATGCTTAGAATCACTAATAAAATTTTTAATAAGAAACATTTATTTAATTTCCTCTTTTATTTGACAATTCATTTTATATATTAATTGCAGGGGGAAACACCGTTACTTATTATAGAAATCATATTTTGTACTTCCTCTAGTCTTTTTTAAAAAAGCCATTCTTTTTCATAAGCCATAAGCTCCACTGTACTAGTATTATTATTGAGAAGGTTGCTGTAAAATGAAGTTCGTACGTACGGAAGAATGGACAGACGATGAGGGAAAAGAAAAAGAGGCGGATCAATACGAGTGGAAGTGTTGAATCGTCCCATATTCATTTTGTTTTTGCCAGAAAAAAAGGAAACTTCGTTCCGAAACCTAGGTAACATACTGCTTGTTTAAAATAATAATTAAAATCTTTAAAAATAATTTTTTAATTATGATTTACAGTATATGAGATAAATATGTAAGAAAATTTTTATCTCGATTTACATAAATAAACACTTTTAAGTATTCCAAAAATTATCCTAAACAAACATATAGTTTAAAGCATAAAACCAAATCAACCAAACACACATTAGCAATAGCTAAGGGTTTATTTTAATTAGTGTTAGAAAAATATATTTATATAAGTTGAGACAAAATTCCTCTTATAAACTTATTTTATATATAGTAAAAAAATTTAAAAAAAAAAACCCTTTTTAGTACTAATCTAAACAACCACAAATATCATAGGTGTTTCCCATTACAGTCGTCTTACAGCAAAGGCGCGGTCATTTTTCCTCTTTCAGTAAAAAACAGAGCTGTAATTGAAATTGCCGTGCCTTCACTTCACTTTCATTTCAACCTCTTTTTAACATCATGCATATCTTCATCCGAAAATAACACAAATACGGCCACTACCATTAAATTAAGATTAACTTATATATATACATGTAAATGGTAAAATCCCAAAATTTATGAAATAATGCAAAAACTTTTGAAAGAAAAAGTGAAAATTTCCTCACACGACTACACGAGCACTGAAGTTATACTTTCGTATTTAATTACAAAAAAGGTAAAATAAAAAAAAACATTAGAAATTACTAGTATAATTATACTTCTCCATTTTCCTTAAACGTGTGCGGTCACCACTCCACAAGCTTCTCACCCTCCACTTTCTTTTAGATTTCAATCCATTTATCAATTATATTATTAAAACATTTGATCTCTTCATGCGCACTCCCGCCTTTCTGCTTTTGCTCCAGCTCCAGCTCCAGCTCCAGCTCCAGCTTTTATCCAGTACTAGTATACTACGACGTTTCATCAACAAGACCACGCCCTAGTCGCCCGGCGTGACCTTTGGGTCTCAGATCTCTTGTCGCTCGTATTTTCCATGGATTCCGATTCACCTTTATGGTCTGATCTTCGTTGTGATTCGCTCCTCAACATTGCAAATCTCCTTGATTCTGGTATCGATCTTCTTTGTTTGCGTGCCGTTTGCCATTCCTGGCGCTTCCTTCTTCAACCGCCGACCTGGAGGTCCGTTTCTCCCTCTCCACCTCTCAGGATTCCCTTCCCAATGGGTCCCAGCCCTCATCTGAATCCCGAACGTCGTGGCTACTTCAACCTTGTTCGGTACACCGTCTACTGCCTTCAACCCCTCAAGAAAATTTCAGACACTTGGAAGACTCCCAAGTGCTGGCTCATCATGATCGACGAAACCGAGGAGCCTGGCAAGGTTCGCCTCACAGATCCTCTCTATCGGTTTCATCACATGAATCTGTCTACGCGTCTTCCTACAACATTGAATCTACTTGATTTTAGGGTTTCTGAGATAACTAAGGCCTATGATCTTAAATTTGTGGGTAATTGTGAGATGCCTGAACTTGATTCTCCTGAATTTTCATCTGTCCACGCCAGGAGAGTAGCTGTGTTTTCTTCTGAGAGTGCTGCTTTTGCTGTTATGGCCGTTCACACTGATGGAAAATTGAGTATTTGGAGAACGGGCGATGAGAAATGGATTGGCATAAGCGATGCGCCAGACGACGCTTCTTATAACGACGTTGTTTACCACAATGGGAAATTTTATGCTGTGGATGAACGCAGTATAACTAATTCTGTAGATTTGTCATTGACAATTGCAATAGTTACCCCAACAAAGCCTCCTGCTGATTGTGGTCCTTTTGACGGGCCAAAACGCTTGCTGAGTTCTCTTGGCGATTTATTCCTCCTGGAATGCGACTTCGATTTTGCGGAAATGTTTCTCTCGGACAAGGATGTTCTCGGCACTTATTTTCACGTTTATAAGTTGAATGAGGATAGTCCCAAATGGGTTCCGGTGAAAAGCTTGGGACACAGCTATATTTGTCGGTGCTCATTGCTCTTTCTCTGTTTCAGCTCAAGAATTTCGTGGATGCCAGAAGAATTGTATTTACTTTAACGGAGGTTGCTTATTGCCTGGTGAAGATTATACAGGCCGCGGTGCTGCAGTGTATGACATGGAGGATTGTTCTGCTAAGTTTCTTTCTAAAGTCTTCTGCTATTCTGGACTTTTCTGGCCTCCGCCATCCTGGGTTATGACCCGTGATGCCATGGTGAGATCCATCATTCATACTTATTTCTTGGTTTTTTTTCTTTGAACGATGTTTTTGTTGTTATTTCTGTTCATTGGTATTGCTATTCATACTAGCCTGTGCTTGTTGCTAATTATTCCAGTACTTCAAGTAAGTTATGTATGATTTACGGTTTGGGTTTAATATGAAACTGAGATAGCTCAAATATCTTCACCTCCACGTTTGTATTGTTTTGGTCCTTATACTTACAATTGTACAAGTCTGTACTGTGCGGGTGTATATCTGATGTATTTACATGTTTCCTTTTCCATAAAATCTGAAATGATTAATTTGTTTCTTAAATGGATTGCAGAGCTGAGCAATATGTTGTGATTGTTTCGCATTTTGGAAGACACCGAAGACGTGCATGTTGTGGCAGACGAATCCGTTTTAGTTTGAATTATTAGCGAATGAATCCATTTTATCTTTTTGTTGATTCACGTTTTTGCCCTCTAACTTTCGTTTTGTCTTTGATAAAAAAATTAGGGAAGATAGATTTGTGATCATGTTTTATTGGGCATGCTATGAATGTTCTGCGGGTGCTTATGGTCCTATGTTAGATGGTGTTTTTGGGAGTTTTTAGCTTTTATCTATCTATCTATTATTATTGTATTGGTCAACCATAATCTATCAGGAAATTTGAAGTTCTCTAGCTGAAAAAATTATGGAAGTTAGCTATTTCTCGTTACAGTATAATACTATCCTGATATTTTTGAAAATTAAGAGCTCTTCGATGCAATCCATTTCATTATATATACCTATTTTCTTAGCTTCGGCGATAGGTCAGTTTTCCAAGAATCACGGTCAAGTTATATAGTTTTTTATCTTTTTGGGAAAAAAAGTTAGCCGAGTTTACAAAGTTTCCATCAAATGAGGTATTGGGAGGGATTGATGGACGTATATAATCAAAAAGGCTTTTTTAAAAATTTAAATCCTTAATCTTGAATTCACATGGTAGTCGCTACGTCAAGATTTTTTTCCTTTGAAAAACTGCAGAAAATAAGTGACAAGGAATCAATACCCTAGTGGTTTCTATATATAAAATTTATTACATCTTTCTCAATAAAAATTATAATGACAATGAGAGGTTTTTTTCCTCAATTTTTCTACTTTTTGAATTCATTATATATATAATTGAAGTGAAAAAAACACCATTGGTTATATTAAGATATCATATTTTGTACGATGCTTAAAGAAACACTATTTATGCGCCTTTGGGGCTGTTTGTGATAGCTTTTTTAAATCGGGTTTATTATATAAACCCGATTCACGTAAATCGAGATAAATCTCCTCTACATATTTATCTCGTAGACCATAAATTACAATTCATAAGCACTTATAAAATTTTCATAAATTATTCCAAACAGCCTATTTATTGGATGAGATAACATGCAGTTGGGAGATAAGAGTGGCGACACTAGAGTGATACTGAGAAGCTTCGGTAAAATGAAAAGAGTAATCCGTAATGAAGTATTTTCTCTTTTGATAGTCAAGAATTGGTAATAAAGGAAGGCATGAGAGGAGAACAAAAAGGCTATGAATAATAATAAAACCCTAATCATTAAGCTGTACATAGGGGAGCAGGTGAATGAATAGAAACTCCACATCGCACGCAAGATCTTTAGCCTGTTTGGAAACGGAGAGGTGATTTTTTTTAATTGGGGTTTTATAAAAGCCTAATTGAAAAAAAATCAGATTGAAAATGTGATTTGTGTTTGGATTGACGGTGGGAGAAGTGATTTTTTTTTAAAAGTTGTGTGTGAGAGCTTTTAAAAAAAAGCTCTTTTACATCTAAAAGCCCATTGCTTTTCAATAATTTTCCAAACACTAATTTTTAAAGCAAATGAGCTTTTACATGTTAAATGGGCTTTTTTAGGTGACAAATGAGATTCCAAATAGGCTCCTTATTTTGTTTGCAAGGCTTGCTTTCCCCTTCGTCGCTGGCTATTCCTGGCTTCTGAAATGAATGCTATCTATTAATCTTTCAGCAAAAAATAGCGTTGTCACCCAGTGCCTGTTTGAGAACTCGGTGGAGAAGTGACTTTTTTTAATGGAGCTTTTACAAAAGCCCATTTGAAAAAAAGTTAGGTTATAAATATGATTTGTGTTTGGATTGGCGGTGGGAGAAGTGGTTTTTTTTAAGGAACCTGTTTGGATTAGCGTTTGAAAAGCCTGTTTGGATAAGAAATGACTGAAAAGGGCATGAACCTTATTCAATACTAAGTATATATTGTTTGTATATATATTATTATAATTGATGTTAAAAATATAAATAAAATTTTTTAAAATAAAAAATTTAAATAATTATTGAAAAAAGAAAAATACACTGAAGCACTTAATTTAAAAAGGATACATATATATTTCAATCAGAATCTTATACATTAAGTAAATCATAATTGGATCATCTACCCCTATCAAGTTCGTCTACCCCTAACAAGTTCGGCTCTGATCATGTCACGAATATGATTCATGTGTGATGTGATGAAGATAAAGATGATTTTTTTCTTAAAAAAAACAACAAAAGAAAAAAAATTACATTTAATTCATAAAAGTTAAATTTAACTACAGTTACATCCCAAAAAATGTTGTCAGATCATAAGTTACAAATATAAGTCTCTATTGCAACTAAAACTCTCATGTTTGTAACTCATTTTTAACAAAAAATATTTCATACTTAATACTTATCTTTTTAATATCATTTTTCCTAAAATAAAAAGTAATGCAAATTATAAAAAGTGATGAGAAGTTGAAACCAAAAGCTATATGTGGTAGCTTTTGAAAAAAAGTTGTTTTTTAAGCTAAAGCCCATTAACATTTAATGGGTTTCTAAACATTAAACTTTTACCCAAATGAGTTTATAGGTCCCAAATAGACTTTTTTGATCCCAAATAAAATTCCAAACAGACTCATACTTATCAATTAACTGTTGACTTAAATGTTGACTTTTTTAAGCTAATGACGATGTCGTTGACTTAACGAGATTGGAAGCCTCATACTTGTCAATTAATTGTTGTCAATTGTAATGTTTAGTGCTTGATTAGTAATTAAATTCAGTATTTATTAAACAAAACTGCAAAACCTTAATGTAAAGATCAATAGCACCAAAAATGGCACTAAAAATAAAATTCACTTTTATTTCCGATATACCCACAAAAAATGTAAAGATCAAAAACCAGAAATTTATGTAATCATATTAAATTTTTTTTGAAAGAAAATAGTGAAAAATCCGTACCATCAACTAAGTTTTATACAGTATACAGAGTTTTTAATGCTGGATTTTATCCCAAAAAAAAAAATTCGGATTTTAATTACCAAAAAATACTGGCAATAAATCATAGATATTTTATTACTCGTCCATTTTCGCGAAACGTGCGCAAGTTCGCCCCCTCTTTCCTGTGTTCATGGGATCCATTGTATTGCATTCCCGCCTTTCTGCCTTTGCTTCAACTGAAGTCCGTCTGCCTCTCTCTCTCTCTCTCTCATCTTCCATGGATCCCCACTCCCCTTCATGGGCTGCTCTGCGCAGTGATTTGCTCCTCAACATTGCAAATCGCCTTGATTCTCGTGTAGATCGTCTCTGCTTCCGTGCCGTTTGCTATTCCTGGCGTTCCGTTCTCCCTCCGCCGTACCGGAGGTCCGCCTCTCCCTCTCCGCCTCTCAAGCTTCCCTTCCCAATGGGTCCCAGCTTTTTTCTGAATCCCAGACGTCGTGGTTACTTCAACCTCGTTCAGTCCACTGTCTACTGCCTTCAACCCCTCAAGATAATTTCAGACACTTGGAAGACTCCCAAGTCCTGGTTCATCAAGATTCAGGAGATCAAGGACACTGGCAAGGTTCGCCTCACGGATCCTCTCTCTCGCTTTGATTCTAAGAACTTGTCTCCACATCTTCCTAAAACTCTGAATCTGCTTGATTATAGGGTTTCTGAGATAACTAGGGTTTATGATCTTCAATTCGTAGATAATAGTGAAATACCTGAATTATTTTTGCTTGAAATTTTTTCTCTCCACCCCAAGAGAGTCGCTGTGTGTTCTGAGGGTGCTACTTTTGCTCTTATGGCCCTTCACACTGATTGCCGATTGAGTATTTGGAGAGAGGGTGATAAGAAATGGACTTGTATAAACGATGGCCAAGACAGCGCCTGTTATAGTGACGTTGTTTGCCACAGTGGGAAATTTTATGCTGTGGATCACACCGGTATGGCTATTTCAGTAGATCTGTCATTGAAAATTTCTCTGGTTTCCCAAGCAGTGCCTCCTAATAGTGATGGTGGTCAAATAAAGCGCTTGCTGAGTTCTCTTGGCGATTTATTCCTCCTAGTTAGGGACTTGGACCCTGATCAGCGTGGGTCTGTTGCGAATTCTGATTCAGACGAGGATGACGTTCTCTCTGCTTATATTCATGTTTATAAGTTGAATGAGGATAAACGCAAATGGGTCACGGTGAAGAGCCTGGGAAATAGAGCTATGTTTGTTGGTGAAGACTGCTCTTTCTGTGTTTCGGCTCAGGAATTTCGTGGATGCAAGAAGAATTGCATTTACTATAAGGAAAGGTGCTTACTGAGTGATGATCTCGTTGAGGATCATCCAGGCCGTGATGCTGGGTTGTTTGACATGGATGATTGTTCTGCTGAGATGCTCTCTGGAGTCTTTAGCTATTCCGGACTTTTCTGGCCTCCACCATCCTGGGTTGTTACCGCCGATGCGATGGTGAGATCGATCATTCATACATATATGTTTCTTGATTTTTTTTTTTTGAAGTTGATTGTTGTAGATATTTCTGTTAGTTGACTTTGTTTTTCATAATAGCATCTGTTCATGATGAATTCCAAATGGATTTGTTAACACTGAACTTGGTGGTATGTTTGTTTGTTGCTGCTCCAATTAAACTTCTTATCATTTTTGGTTTGGAGTTAATATGAAACTGAGATAACTCAAATGTTAGTAACGTGTTCATTGTTTTGGACTTAAATATGCAAAGTTAGTTTGGGTGGGTTTGGGTCTGATCATTGTATGAATATATATATATATATTTTTGTTAGGCAGAGTTATCCTCCTATCAAAGGCAATCCTGTTTGAGGTAAGATACTAAATATGGACACCTCTTCTAATGGGATTCAAACTTTAATTTGTCATGTTGTGAGGAACTAACCCACCTCGCTAGACCCAATCTGTTCATTGTATGAATATTTGAAATAATCCATAATAAAGTTGTTTCATGAATGGATTGCAGAGGTGAGGAAGCTGTTGAGGCTGTTGGGCCTTTTGGGAGTCAAGACGCTAATCAAAGAGGTTCATGTAGTGGCAGTGGGGCGTCCGTTTTTGTTTGAAGCAGCCAATATGTGATTTTTGGTAACGTGATATATGTGTTTGTGTTCTGTGGCTGCTGTTGGTCTTATGTAAGATGGTGTTTTTGTAGATGACCTCATTTATGATGGCATATTAATCTTTCATCTTTATCTAATTCTTGTAATATCTTATATTTTATTCATGCAAACCGCCATTGCTTGCAGCTGTAGCTTGCATTTATTTTTCGTCGCTTTACAATACTGTCCTAGTTTGTCGTCCGAATGTTATTTAATGCTAATAATTTTTTTGAAAAAAATAATGTTTATAAGTTGTGTTGCGCCAATTATAAGTTAAGCTTAATATTTTGATTTTTACAAGTTAAATACGTAATTTATATGTTAAACTTGTAAATCATGAATGTTAAATTTTTTTAGACTTATTAATATTAAATAAAATTTATTGAAATTATTGTATGAACAAGATTTACCACATCATTTGTGGTCTGGTCTGTTAAAATATAACAACTTAGCTAACAATAATTTATATTGGTGGTTTATGTATTTTATATTTTTTTTAAAAATGAATCATTTAATTAAGATTTCACAAGTAATGAAAAAGTAAATGTTAGAAAATCTTTTAATTTTATTAATATGTCAGTTAATATTTAAGAAGTGCAAAATTAACTAACAAGTTATTACGTTTTAATTAGTTAGACCATAAATGACGTAGTAAGTTAAGTGCATACAAAAATTTTTCTACCATTTTGAGAGATTTATCCGTAATTAATGTTGTTATTTAGAGTCTACAACTCATTTTATCAAGACTCAAGAATCAAAGGCAAGTTTATGTTATTTTTCCTTTTTACGGAGTACAATTTATTATATACTTAAATAATTGATTGAAATAAAAAAACAGTGTTAATTAATATAAATCTCATACTTTGCATTTGTTTAAAGAAACATTATATGTCCCGCTTAAGGATGGATGGAAATAGATTAGGCCCTACAGCTTAACCTACATAAAACCTATTCTATTTAGTAAATATGTCAGGTTATAAACTCATATATATTGCCAAGTCTATTTAGATAAACAGGCTAAAGCTATTTTTATAAGGTTGAGCTTACAAACCTGTAGCCCTAATTTATTTAACTTTTTTTTTAATTTATACTATTATATAAGTATATATAATATCATCTAAATAATTTTATAAATTATTTATAAATTTACTAACTTAACATATTCTACATTTCACATCTAATTGTCATTACATTCAACACTTACTTTCACATCAATCATGCCTCCTACTTCTCTTTTCTTCGATCGCTCGATATGGTTACTCTAACTCATTCCCTCTTCTCTGATTTACATCGTCCACTAAAACATAATAATTGTTATGAGTTTATTTTATTGTTAAATAAAATATTATAATTTTAATAGAAATTGTTTGCCCCAATTTATATGGGATGAGTAAAAGAGGCAAAAGTTTTACTTACGGCTTGTTATGCTTATTCGATTTTAGAAAATATATCTCATTAATCAAGAGACAATTAATTTTTCTTATTTCTATTTGCTTAAACGATTGTTGTCATTAGATATTCTTTTTTCCCTTACTAAGCCATAGTATTAGGACGATAATAGATGTCAAGCTTTAATAAAATAATTTAGTGCTGTAAATAAGTGCTATGAATTGAGAGGAATAAGCTTTAAAGGCTTCTTGTCAGGCCTTTGACCTAAAAAAAAGCTTATATACAAGCTCAGGATTTGAGTTTTTATTACAAACCAAATCTAGTTAGATAAAATCTAGCTTAATTTAGTCTATTTCCACAAGTACACTTGCAACCGGCTCCACTAAATTGATATTGAGAAGCCTCTGGTAAAACGAAACTCTCTTTTGATCACCCAACAATTAACCTTTGGGCTTATCCACTATAGGCCCAAACACATATGAGTTCATTGGATTGTAATGCTCGGTTCTGTTGACTCCTTAAAGAAAATTATACAAATCCCTCCCAACATATTTCTATATTTTAACTCATAGGTGTTGGATTTGGATCTAACCTCTTACCTAGTAGCGAATCAAACTTCGGACAGTGCTTTAAATGAGATTCACTATCTCTAATATAATTAAACACACGTATTCAGTGGACAAATTATAGTCACAATAGTGCCTATCTCTCTTCTCTCCCCTGAATCACCGTCTTCCATAGTTTGCTGACATCTTTTGAAGAGCATTTCTTTTTTGTTTTTTAAATCCTAGATTTGTTTAATTTAAATGTGAAAAATTAATTTGTTAGCGAGGCATGCCAAATAAAATCAGATAATAATAACTATAAACATTGAAGTATGGTAATGATAAAATAGTTGTACTATAGGACCAAGGGCATAAGCTGTCAACATTGTATAATTACAGGAAGGGTCATCCTCGCCAACGAGTTTACTAGTAGCAACCCTAATTTTAACAGGAATTCCTGAAAGATCTGAAAGCTAATATCCATATCGTGCTTCTGTAAGTGTTTGTTTTAGACAATATATATGCTTTGTACCTCAAGGTTGAAGAACTACCTGTTGTGTAAGGGATCAGGAGAAGAGGGCACTTCTCTTTCAACTGTTGCAAAAGAGCTTCCATTTTTTCCACTGCTAAAGCTTCTCTTCCATACTTGAAATTTGAGTCTATATTCCAATTCCTCTCTTACATGTCGAGCTTCTAAGACCTTTTGATTTAAACCAGAAAGAGTAAATAATATCAATACGAAAACACTCCATTTGAGCTTCCCCGCAACCTTAAACATAAGCCTTCCTCCTTCTTTGACGCTATTTAGCGCAGAAATGGAAAGCAGAAGTCTCAGAGTTTTATGACACACACACCATAAAAGAGAAAGAGAGAAAGGAGCAGAGAGAGAGAGAGGGAGAGAGGGAGAGAGGGAGAGACTAGAGAAGAGCGATGACGTCTCCACTAGAGAAGTATTTCAAGTGCGAAATGTTTGTTAGATTGGCAGATTGAGGCATATTTAATATGTGGGGTTTTGAGTTGTCCCCTCCTCTCATACACTCACATTTCTAAGCCCGTGGCTTTGTTCATTATGATGAGTAGCCAAGCAAGTATTAGTATCTCAGCTAACAGTAAAATCAAAAGTGTTATCGTGGAAACAGAGCTCATGTTCAAAGATTAGCCGACAATATCCCAAAAAGGCACGGGTTCATGTTTGACCATTTCTGAAAGCATCAGCTGACATAGTTGAACTTAATGTGATTAATCCACCAAAAATATTAAGGGACGGTTAAGGACTTGAGTTTTTGTATTGATGATGATGAAATGTGGAATATAACCGGTCTCAGCTTTATTTATTGTGCAATGGCTCTGCATTAGTCAAATAAACGACTTGATAAGTCCAAGCGCAACCTAATCCTGTCCATTATACCAACCCAATTTCATGATCAAGACTCGACTCTTCCTTCACGTGTGTTTTACCTTGGGGACATTTTACCAAATAAATCTAAAATGGTAACGTCTCTATATCTGTCGGTGCAGTTTTCGTAGGTCCAGTGGAACTTATTTTGTACGTTTTTATGACGGGAAAACTAATTTTCCGATTTGATGTAAAAACATTATCACTCACAAGTGTAGTTGGACCAACCAAATTCTTCTTTTTCACTTGTGAAATATGATTGATGAACGCATCATTTTAGAAGGCAGTTTTTGGAAAGCTAAATAATTTTGATTAAAGTCACCAAGGTCATTGGTACGCTGCCAATACGTTTTTCTAGGACTAGTAGTACTCGATTTATTATTATTATTTTGATATTCGTTTAATACAATATAAATGTCTCGCAAAACAAGGCTATTTGCCTACGGAAGAAACAACAAAAAAGGGCATATTTTAAGTTCTGTTTTGTTGGGCATAGGTTTCTAGTAATGCCTCTGTAATGGGGAGTTTGTTTCTTCCTTCGGACTAACCTATGGCGGGTTTTTCATTCTGTAATGTCACAGTGTTGGGATTTGCTGAACCTCTCTCTACCTTAGCCCAAGCAATCGCGTCAGATCTATGTTATTTAAATAAACTGACATTGTGACTTGTGATCGCGAGCTTCATTTAATTTATTTATTGCGGCAAAGCAGTGCGCTTTGGTCTTAAGTTTTGTAACAAGAGTCGTCTGTGGCCAGTAAAACACTGAAATCCAATTGGCGCCATTTATTTATAAAATATTCGCTTAATTGTTGCCTATAAAAATTAGTGATTGAAAACAACAGGGATTTGGTTGATAGATGAAGGGAAGAGATTCCTTTTTTTTTTTTTTTTACCAACGAAGGGAAGACCGAGTTAAATGAACACAACATAAATTAGACCCACCAACTTGACCCTGGAATAAAATTCGAATTGCAATTTTTTTTGACTCAAACTAATGTAATTTCCTCAATAGTCAAGCTACATAATTTGTCACTTGTCTAACAATGCTGATTACCACCTTCCAACTAGATTTTAAAATATATTACTTCGATTTTAAGCGCATCACAAGTTAAGCCTTACATCTTACATTTAAAATAGGAAGTAGTATTTCATGTTAAACTTGTCTCAACATGAATTATTCATTACCTGTGTTTTATTTTCTTTTTACCGTTTTTCTAGGGGTACAGCCAGTGACTGATTTACTTCTTTCTAACAACAAACAAATAAAAGGTAGCACTAGTAAAATGAAGGCATTTCATGAGGGCAGGAAAAAGAAATTTGACCATTTAATTTTGCTACTCAATAACACATCTTCAATCGTCCATCCACCTAATAAAGGCTTATTTGGAATGGTAATTAGCATCGTTAAAGATAGTTTTTTAATAATAATTTACAATATATAAGAAAAGAAGATCCAAACAAGCACTAATTTGCTATAATGGTCACTCCAAGTAAAAGACGTAACAAGAATTGTCCAAACACATATATACCTTATCTTGCCATAAATGAAAGAATACATGAGGTTTAATCTGAGAATTATATTTCAGTAACATGGTTATCAATGAGGATCTAAACGGCAAAACACTTCTCTCTTTTGTTTACTATAAATCGCACCATTTCGTGATAATAGTTCCTCTCAAACTGATACTGTGAAGAGGTAAAACTTTAGGGCAACGGCAAGAGCAAGCTGCAATACAAAGATGCCAGCTACAATAAAGAACCACCTTTCACCAGCAGACATGATATGGGCACGAAGGTTAAGTGCCACAAATGTTGCTGACATGAACCCTGCCACCCCTGCAATCACCCATCTGAATATGTCCAATGGCACAACTGACATACACTGCACAAAACAAAAGTTCAGGGGCCACAGATGTAAATGGCACAGCCTGTACGTTCTCAAAAAAGGGTGAAAATTTGAGGAGCAATAGCTCACCAGGGCCGGAATGAAGACAAACAGGGAGTATCCATAGAGACAGAAGAGTTGGACAACTCCCGCTGGTGCAGAGAAGTATTTGAGGATCACATACAAACAAAGGGGAACGATGATGACATAGCCATAAAACAGACCAGCGGACCAAGTCACCAGATTTATGTCATAATTCCATTGCTCCTTCTTCAGCTTGTGTGTCACATACGTGACAAATGTGCCAATTGAGGCTGCTACAAATATTAATGTGGTGCATATCCAAAATGGTCCATACCTGTGTATATTTAAAGCAAAAGTAAAAGTTGAAAGCTACCACTCAGAAGATAAAATGATAATAGCATTTGTCCCCCAATGAAACTTTGATCACAGGAATATAGCCCAGCAATGACCAAGGCATTGGCATCTAAAAGTTCCCCTAATTGAAACATCACGCTATGGCTCGTTTGACAAACAAACAAGAATGGAAAGAAAGGGAGGGAGAAGTAACTGTAAAGATGAAAAATACCCCTAGCGCCCCTTAGAAATAGTATTAAAAAAAAAACTGTTTGAGTATTAATTATAAGGCATAATAACATTATAACAAAGTGAGGGAATAGGAACTGGCAAACCAAACAGAGCCTAAGGAATCAGGCCAGAGATGATTGCTTCAATCATGTTAAGGCTACACATCACTAAATAAAGCATTGCCTCATTTAAGGAATAAAGTAAATGTGACTGGCTGTAGTAAACAGGATAAGTCTACAGTTCACAAAGTCATCTATTCAACTAATGACCGGATAACAATATTGAAGAACACAAGAACAATCCCACAAATTGCAACAGACACAACCATTAAAGGAAACTCAATGTCTTTATTGGTGATGCAACACATCACATATTATTAAAAATGCTTGTTTCAGAAATATACTTCAAAAGCAAGTCTCCAATATGCTACACAAAGAGAATGCCTAAAAAGACAAAGCTGGAAAAAGAAAATTGAATCATGGCATGTGTGTATATTTGACTTTTGATTCCATGATATTATCACATTGATGTTCGCAGCAAAAAACAGAGACTTAAATAACATATAAATGTCTAGACTCTAGAAAAGTAATCAATAAAGAGGGGCAAAATTATTCCCGCCGGTATTTGTTATCAATAGGTTAAATGCGACGGAAAACAATCCACATACAAGTCAGGGCTGCTAGCAGTTTTTTCAGTGAAAGTTCCTCTGAATGGAAAGAGTGAGTCTTTAATCCTGTCTAGAACATCCACAGTGTCAACATCAAAGTATGGTTTGTAAGCAGCAATAGTGAAAGTCCGAAACCAACTGCTCTGCTGTGCTTCCTCAGAACCAGATACAGGTTTTGAAAATGTATCTGCATAAAGTGAACAAAAAAACATTACACAAAAAATGCCAACCTTGACACGGTCCCACCTGCTTAACCTCAAATCTCAGTATAAGGTTCTATATTAAAGGGTAGTTAAAGGCATCAAGGGGGGAAGCCAACGTAACATGGTAAGAGGAAGGAAGAGGATGCAACAGCGAAACTGAGCGACTAACCAGCTTGTATTTTGTTCAATTAAAAAGGAGAGACCAATAGGTAATGATAATAACAGGCTTTTCATGGACTCCTTCAAGTAAACAAATGATCTTAAAAATAATTACAAATTTATAATAATTAAACAGAAACAAAAGAATCAGAAAGATTAAAACAAGCGCATACCATCAGCATCTCGAGGCGGCCTGGACGCGCCACTTATCTTCCCCTGAGCTTCAGACGGAGGAAATGTCTGAAGATCTGAATCTGAAGTAATAAAATTTTGTCAGACGTAATAAAATCAAACCTCAAGGATATATTCAGGCCAGCAACGACCATATCAATCAAGTGACACGATATTGAAACAAACCCAACAGGAGCTAATCTTACGAGCTAAACTAACTAGAGGTTTTAGAGAAGGTATTGCCAAAAAAGTATGATATGATGACTATAACATTACTGCCGAAATGTAGGTAACAGTTTGGCATCACCATTCAAAGATCAGGAGTTTCCATTAGTTCCGACAATGTAAACTAGTATATGCCCCTCCCTGACACCTCCCCAGAAACGAAAGCAACTAGGTACGAATCGGAAATGAAATTCGAGAGAACAGCAGTTGTACCTGCGAACTTGACGGTTACATGCCCTTGATCTGGAACTGCCTGCGGTATAAAACCCAGATTTCAGAGTGAGATCTGAAACCCAAACAGTCATGGAGAATCAAAAAGGATTATGAGGAATTGGAGGATATACTCACAGGTACAGATCCAGAAACCTTTTCATTATCGATGGCCGTATAGTTTCCGGACATCATCTTTACAAATCTTGCTTCGTCCCGTTCCTCCTCTTCCCTCTGCTCCCTCGGATCTCTCTTCCGTCAATCACCCGCGTTTGGTTTATTCTCCGCTTGTTTTTTAACGACGGCTTTCTCATTTGTCTTGTTATGCTTTTATCTGAACGCCGACGCTACTGTGCCATTTTTCACTTTCGGAAAGTAGATGAGGGGCAAAAGACTTTAATGGGCCGATCTGTGAAATGGTCCATTGATACCATTTTGGAACCCTGAGCCCTGTAAGATGTCATAGGCTAAATAAGAAGTCCAATGGATGTTTAAAGAAAATTCTAAAAAAAAAAAGAAGAAGGGGGGCCTCTCCTCTACCCATACCGTCCGCTGCCTTTTTTTTAATAAAACTGTGCCGTTTTCAGGTAAAAAACTGATGCACCCTTGTTTTTTTTTGAAAAATAGTATTCAATATTCTAAAATATTTTTTTTATATTACCACCTAATATCTTAGAATATTTTTTAAATAGTATTACTATCCTACAAAAATTTTATCCACTTACCTCTCTAAAATATTTTTTAATACCACACAATATTTATCATTTAATATCCTAAAATATTTTTTTATTAACATTTACTCAATATCAAAAACTAATTTTTATTTCATCTAACACTCAAAATATTTTTTAGGTAACACTATGTGTTTCAAACTAATTTTTGGTACCATATTTTAGGGTGCCATATGTACTAAAAATTAGTTTAGTATAATGAGTCAGTGTTTGGGTAACTCTGAAACTATATATTGAGTATTAAAAAATATTTTAGGGTGGTAAGTGGATCAAAAAAAATTTCATGTATCCAACATCTTAAAATATTATCTCGTATTCTGAACTAATTTTTAGTGTATCTAATATCTTAAAGTATTGCACCAAAAATATTTCAGAGTGCTTACTGGCACTAAAAAATACTTTAGAATACTGGATAATATTGAAAAATTATTTTAGGATCTTGAAAAAATATTTTAGAGAATTGAAAGGATATTGAATACCGTTTTAAAAAAAATCTTTAGCTTTAGTTTTTTATGAAAAAAGGGCACAATTTTATAAAAAAAGAGGTCATCGGACAGTATGTATAGAGGAGAGAAGCCGCTTCCCTTTGGGGGGGCTAATTTGACTCCGCTTTAGGATAGTAGAACAAAATGTGCGTTTGGATTCACTTTTGAATACATGATTTTAGCCCAAACCATGGTTTTAATAGTAAAGTATCTAAAAAATACGTTAAATCTAGTAGAATGAGTTAGTCTTTCACAATATGATGAATCAAGGTTTGAATCGCTGTTGTGAGAGGTGTCATATTTAGTACTCAATAGTGTTTCGAATAGAATATCCTTCAATGGGATGATACCTATACTTAAAAAAATAGTGAAGTATGCAAATAGGTGAAAATTTGATAAATTTGCTTTTTGATTTAAAACCATGATTTTAGGAAAGCTATTTTTTCACTTTTTCAGCTTGTTTACGAAAAAAACTATTTGAAACTATCCAAACATTCTTATCAAAATCACTTTTTTTTAAGATATCTTATTTAAGATTTTATAATTTCAAAATTATTTTTTATCATTTTCTTTTAAATTCATCATCACGCAAGAAGAAGGAACAGTGGCCGGGGGTGGAGAAAAGTCACAAGTTAGGGGTATATTTTAATTATTATATTCATTTCATTATTATATTTTTTTTCAGTTGACTTCACTTTTATTTCTATAATATATTATTGTTATTTTTTCAATTTATTTTATCTGTTTTACATTATTTTCATTTATAATTAAATTTGTTATAATAATAATATTAACAATTACAATAATAATAAAATATTATTGTTATTATTACATTTCTATTCCACTAACTTATTTTACTATTATAAATCATATTTTTAATGAAAATGTTTATTTCAAAAATTATATGATAATTCATTTATCATAAATATTCCTTAATTATAATTAAATCCTAAAAATAAAAATTAAAATGTTACAAAAGTTCTAAAGCTATCCATGCTCCAACCAAATAAAGAGACAACAGAAGTGAGTGTTGTGAGTGAGGATATGTTAAGATTTAAAAGGGTGTTCGTGTGGGGCCTTATGCTTAATTTAAAGGTTTAAATGATCTTTATGTTCACAAAATCTGCATTTTGTGTTTAATTTGTAAGTTTGAAATCTGGTTTTGAATTCTCACAGGATTGAAGGTGCAACTATTTCTCTTGGCATGATGCTTATTTCGGTGAGAAGGAAAATATTGTGATTGAGGATCTATTAGATGATGCTAACAAATTATATGATGAAAATAACAAGCTTAGAAGAAGAGAGCACGGGCAAAGGTTAAATGAAGAGATTGATATAGTTCACGTTGAATTAAGAAACCTTAAACGCACACGAGTTGAATGACGGTGAAAAGAGGAAGTTTAATTAGAAGAGCTTAGTCAATGCTATTAATTACATGGGGTCTGATATTTGTCTTTTTTTTAAGAAGGTAATAGATGTACGAAATTTGTGTAATATAATCTATACCTGAGAAGCCATTACTGTATCAAAATGAATATGAATGAATTAATCTGTTTCGTTCCTAATCAAGTTGAATTTTTAAGCATTGGGATGTAAATTGATTGTTAATAGATTGAAGGAGCAATCTATAATGATTTCAAAATTTGTACATAAATTAAAGGAGCAAACTAAGGTGAATGAGAAATATGTATTTGGAACGTAAGAATGTATGACTTAAATTCCATGTTTTTCCACTACAAAGAGCATTGGGATGACAAAAGACTACAAATGTGTTTGGATTAGTTTTTAAAGAATAGTTTTTAAAGAAAAAGTGACAAAATTAAATATCCGATTCATATAGATAAAATTATATCTGTTGAACTCCCAAATGTAGAGTCTAATCCTCAGTTGTATGAGCTAGTACAAAAATTCATGATACACTTTCTTTGTGGGCATCTCAATCCAAAAACGCAATGTATGGTTAATAAGAAATGCAGGAAGTTATTTCCTAAGAGATTTAATGAAGAAACAATTGTTGATCAATAAGAGTTTCCTACATATAGAATAAGAGACGATGGCAAGTATGTTGAAGTAAAAGGCATTTCGTTGGATAACAAGTTTATGGTGCCATATGATCCTACATTGTTTTCTATATTTCATGCTCACATCAATGTTGAAAAACGTAATCAATCTACTGTAATCAAGTACCTATTCAAGTATATTAGTAAAGGGAATGATCGCGCGGTAGCCTTAATTTACGATAGCGACTAAAATGGGAATTCTCAAATATCGTTGGATGAGATTCAACAATATTATAATTTCCGTTACATCTTTGCATGTGAGACAGCTTGACACATATTTGGTTTTGATATCCATCATAGGTTCCTACCAATGGAAAGGTTAAGTTTTCATCTGCCAAATCAACAATTTGTCATCTATTCTAACACTGATGATGTGGCTGAGATTCTAAACAAGCCAATAGTGTGTGAGTCAATGTTTCTTGCTTGGATGAAACAAAATAAAGATGATGATTTTCCAAAAATACTATATTGTTATGAATTCCTACAATATTATATGTATCATCGAAGGCAACGAATCTGAAAAAAAGGAAAAGAGGATTTGCAATTGGCCGACTTACTCATACTTCACCTTTATCTGGAGAACTGTATTACCGTAGGATTTTATTAACTAAAGTAAAAGGACCATTATCTTATGAAGCTATTAGTACAGTTGATGGTGTCGTACATCCAACATATCGTGTTGCATGTATTGCACTGGGATTATTAGATGATGACACTGAATTTATTTCTGCTTTGAATGAAGCTTTAGTGTGGGCAACATGCTATTTACTGCATAGTATGTTTGTGAGCATGTTATTGTGTAGCTGCCTAAGTCGGCCTAAGTTTGTTTGGAAGGAGGCTTCTCAAATTCTGTCTGAAAATTTATTATACATCCCACATTATGACCCTGTGTCATCAAGTATGTTCATATTCATTGGAGTTATTTTTTATTTACCATTTTTTTACATGTGTTTTCTTCATCGTATGTTTCCACTTATGTAGGTATTGAGATATCAGCATCAAAGAAAGAGGAAGCTGCTCTTACTGAGATTAAAAGTCTATTGCAGCTAAATAAAAAGAGTATTTCATATTTCCTTTCGCTCTCACTGCCTTTATTAGTCAGTCATGTTGATATTGGTAATCATTTGATTCGTCTGGAATTAAACTATGACAAAGTTGAGATGGGCAAGAAGTCAGTAGAAATAATCAAGTTATTGAATTCGGAGCAGAAAGTTATTTATGAATCAGTCATGTCTACATTGAACTCTGGTATTAGTGGTTTTTTCTTTGTGTATGGTTATGGAGGAACCAGGAAACCTTTCTGTGGAGTGCATTTGCTTCACTACTTTGGTCCAAAGGTGAAATAGTGCTTATTGTTGCTTTTAGCGGTATAGCAGCCACATTGCTATAGTCTGGAAGGACAGCTCATTTAAAGTTTGCAATACCGATTGCAGTGAACGAAGATTCTATGTGCAATATCAAACAAAATTTAATCTGAACTGAGTTGATTAAGTCCACTAAATTGATTATATGGGATGAAGCACCGATGATTCAATGTTTTTGTTTTGAAGCATTTGACAGGACTTCAAAAGGATATTATGCGTTGCAACAAACCATTTGGTGGGATGTCTGTCTTGGTGGGTAGTGACTTTCGCCAGCTGTTACCTGTTATTCCAAAGGGATCTAGAGCTACTATAATGAATGCTTGCATTACTTCATCATATTTGTGGGATTCATGTACAATTTTCCATCTCACAAAAAATATGAGACTCTCATATGTATTGAATCAAGATAATCACAAATTACAAGTATTCTCGGAATGGCTTCTTACTCTAGGTAATTGTAAATTAGGTTTGCCACGTGATGGAATTACAGAGATTGAGATTCCTGAGTAATTCCTTATTCATAATTATTAGGATCCTATGCATGCTATTATGTCAGTGACATACCTAAGCTTGCTAAAAAATTTAACTAATTCAGATTACTTCAATAGCCAAGCCATTATATGCCCTACAATTGAGAGTGTCAACCATGTAAATGATACATGTTCTCTTTATTGCCTGGTGAATTAATGGATTATCACAGCTGTGATACTATTTGTAAGTCATCTTAAGATATTATGGATTTGAAGATATGAACACGATGGAGTTTTTTAATACAATTAATTATTCAGGTTTGCCTAGGCATAGTCTTAATCTCAAGGTTGGATTACCTGTAATGTTGTTAAGGAATATAGATCAAGCTACTAGGTTATGCAACGGTACCAGGTTACGTATCACATTTCTTAGAAAAAATGTTATTGAAGCAATTACATTAAATGGGTCAAACCCAAATCAAAAGGTTTTTAATTCATAGAATGGATATGAATCCTTCAGACGGTAGTCTTCTTTTTCGGATGAAGAGAAGATAGTTTCTTATTGCTTTGTCTTTTGTAATGACAATTAACAAGAGTCATGGCCAATCTCTGCAAAATGTTGGATTATATCAGTCAAAACTAGTGTTCACACATGGCCAATATGTTGCCTTATCAAGGTTAATAATATCGCAGGTTTAAAAATTCTTATATATGATGGGAATAATCATTAAAAGAATACAACTACCAATGTTGATCTGGGACGATCTTGACACGTAGATCATGCATTAAGGGATTTGACCACATAGCGAGTGGGTATTTGCACGTTGATCGGTTAGAGGAATTGTGGCACTCAAAAAGCACGGATAGTTAGCAAAAGTCAAGCTGCAAATAATGGATCTAGATTGATAGGGAATTGTCATTTATTAATTAATTATTTAATTCATGTTGTTTTCATTATAAAAGGGACGGATGTATTAGATAGAAGGGTCATTATTGTTTTGCAATAAAAGAAGAGCTTCTCACTATTTCCTAGTCCCTTTACAGATCAAATAGGTATCAAAGCAATAGTTCCTACCTGTGAATGGTGAAAACCTGTTTAGGCTACAGTTCAAACGGTGAGGATTTCTAACGAATTATAACCCTTCAAGGTACACACATCATCACTCAGGTAGAGACAAAGAGATCTGCGGTAATGGCAAATGATGACTTTACAACCTAGCCCTCATTGACCGATCAAGTCGCTAAGCTTTCCTCTAATATGGCTACAGTCCTAGAATAGATCAAACAACAAGCTTCCACTTCTTATAAGACCTACAATGAGAAGATAATCACCCCGAAAACTAAGGTGATGAAGCTAAAAGAAAAGTTTGAGAGTACCTCATGCGCAAAAAGAGGAAGATTTTGGAGATCACAACGATGATGAAGAAACAACCAACGAGGCAGAACCTTTCAAGGTTGAGGCAAAGATTGACATACTAACGTATGATGGCTTTGTTGATACCAAGAAGTTGGATTCCTGGATTGATCAAATGGAGTCCTACTTCACTATCTGACGATATAGTGATGTCCAGAGAGTTAGGTTTGCATCGCTTAAAATGTCAGAGTATGCAAAGACACGGTGGAAGGCTACCTTTAAAAATGATTATAATTACATCTGCATCCAATAAAAGATAGTAATTTTGTTAAGTACTACTACTGGCATTATTGCTAAATTTATACCTCTAATCTTCGTTCAAAGGGTCATGTTTTGTCTATTAAAAGAATCAGTGAGATGTACGATACATGTGATAATGTATTGATATTACACCTATATAACAATGGCATAAGCTCATTAAAACATATGATAAATTATCACTTTGATAATTTTTCTGTTAAACTTTAAATTGAAAATATTGATGAGAAATCACAATTAGAGCCAGTAATACTCGCTAGCTCTCTAGTTGGTTGGGGCAAGGGTTAGGGTTGGGATTTTCCCTACCAGCAAAAATGTTAGTCGCATAAGCCTGTGGGTTGATGCAGGTCTCGGGTTGGCCTACACATTTTTTTATATAATAATTGCACAAAACTTATAAGTTGCTCACTCCTGCCTTAGTACCTCGCAATCAAACGAGAAAATTTTTTAGCCTCATTCCTTCTTCTTTAAACAAAACAATTATATCTTTATTACTGGAGGATAATTTAATGTTTTTTGTTTATAAACTTTGACAAATTTGATAACTTTATCTCTTAAATTGTGAATTATGTTTTTAAATTTTTATAAGAGGAATGATTGATGATAGGAAGGTAAATTTAATGACTCATATATGTATCTCGTACTTTCAACCATCTTTGAAAAAAAGGAATTTTTTTTAAAAAAGAAAAATTTAGACCAACACCCGCACACTAAGTTAGGGTTGGTATTTTACAAGCTCGCACCGCGTGCTTGCGGGTGGCCTCGCATTCCTAACTCTAAGCATTAGTTGATGAGAGAAAATACTATCTCCCTTATAAGCTATTTGACATGAGAAGAGGAAATTTTTATAAGTTGAATTTTTAAAAAAATAGAGAAATGTAATAAAAAAATTTTAACTGTTATGAATATTATGATTGTATGGATGTCCATAACATCCAAAAATAAGGCTCTTTATCTCTCATCCATATTGAATGTCACTATAACTTGTAACCCCCAAATTGAAGAGTTTCTAATCTTTAATCTTTGTAACATCTAATGGTACAATTATATTACTTAATTGTTCTCTTTATGTATTGTAATTCATAGAGTTAGTCTTCAATATTGTGGTCTTATAAATAGAGGCATGTACACACATTTGTGATAAAAAATGGAATAAGAAACACTCTCTCTTTGTCCTCTAATTCTCTCTTATTTTGCTCGTCTCTCTCATCCCAAATATCTCTTGTATTTTTCTCATTTTTTATAACACGTTATTAGCACGAATTTGCTAAAAAAGGTTTGAGGTATGAGCTGCTTATAGATTAATATGTTGTCGTGGTATATAATGATATTCTCTTTCTACATTAGCTTTCTTTTATTCAATTATCCTCTTTACCCAGTTATTTAATGTTCCTTTTCTTTCCCCCTATATACTTCTCTTGTCTTAACTTATGTACTGTAAAATTTTAAAGATGACCATAGCCATCAGTGAAGCTGCCACTCCATTTATTATTATTATTATTATTATTATTATTATTATTATTATTATTAACTTAAGATATCATCTACCTTTGCTCTTGGTTTTCAATGTTTTGGGTTTACATTATAATATGTTGTTTTATATTTTGTTTATATTTATGTATTCATTTTTCATATTTTATCAAGTTGTTTATCTATTAATTTTATTATGTTGTGATTTTATTAAGTTGTTTACCTGTTTCCATTTTATTTTGTTGTTTTTAAATGTTTTTTTCATTTTTAGTCTTGCATATTGTATGTGGATCCTTCATTTTTCTTGAGTTTTCATGGATCTTTCATTTTCATTCGGTAGCAGCCACATTGCTCTTTATTTTGTGATTAAATGGCAAGAAACCATGCATGTTATTTTCAATTTGGTTACTCTGTGAAAGGTCACTTGATAGTGATCTTAATAAATGATACATATTAGCAAAATAAATCTTGACAATTTAATTGTTATAAATGGTATTTTTACCATGTCATAAAGGCCAATGATTTAAAATAATTTTTATCCTAGTTCTGAAGGCTAGTATATGATAGATCTCATATCAAGAAAAGACATATATTATCATGGTCATTGAGATATAATTATGAGGAAGGTTTATGATGATATGACTCAAGGCCATCTAGAAAAATGACTATAAACTTATTGAAAACAAATGGCTATGACTATGGAAAAAAATGCCAAGAGAGGTTATATGATATTAAAGAGCCAGAAATATAATCATACTATGATATTGATACATTTTGTTGTGCCATTTCTTTAAAAAAGAAAGAAAGGAGGATACTATTCATGTTTTGATCATATTCAACATTTAATTTGAATTATTGTGATTTATATCTGGAAGCTCTTATTGTGATTTAATCTCTTATTCTTTGTGTGATTTAACTATTTAATCTCTAGGTTTTATTATAAAAACTTGTTGTTTTGATAAATTTTATTACAAAAATTTGTTACTGTGATGTTGATCAGTGTTTGAGATTATTATTGGTCTTGCAATGAAGCTGAGTAATGCCATTTTGGGAGCTCTTCCACTAAAATTTGCTGAGCAGGTTTGGAGTTTTTATGGTATTTGTTCATGCTAATAAGTTGATTTATTTCTTAAATGTGTCTTCCACATTTTTTTCCCTCTACCTTGTTATCTGGGAGTGCGGAAATTGTTTTAGGAAACAAGATTCCTTACATTCTAAAAGAAAGTTTAAATGGTCAATATGGGTTATTGTTTTACTACTATTTGCCTCTTTTTGAAAATAAAAATTACAAATATCATATATGAAGTTGTTGACTAGAAATTGTGATATATTTTCTTAAGACTTTGCTTAGCTATAGGATTTTAAATCTTTTTGCTTATTCCTATGGTTGTATGTTAAATGCTTGTTCAGATTCTGACTCTACATACATGTGCTGGCTTCTCATTTTTGAAGGAGATCGAAGTCATTCTAGATAACAAAAACGTGCATAGATTGATAATAAGTCAGCTTCCAAAATTTTGTGTAGTACAATAGAAATATAACAGGGACACCTCTTCAAAGAACCTGTGATGTAAGCGTAACACAAATGAAGCCATTAACAGTGTCTTCTCCCACTACAACAACAAAAAGGGTAATTATAGGTTTTTTAAATTTTAATATATTTTTCCAATTTATTTGCAAATTTAAACACATGGTATGTGTGAATATTATTTGAGTAAGATTAATACATTAATCATGATATATGATGTGATAAATATTGAAACCAAATTAATTTTATGTGATATTTGTGAAAAGAAAAAGAAAAATCATATACGAAGGAATTCAGGAAACAACAATTTATTTAAGGAGAAAATTCATTATGAATAGGTAATGTTAATTTTAGTTCGTTAGACAAAATTATTCTTGTAATGTGTTTAGCTATATATATAGTGTAAGTCAAATTTATGGATGCTTAAAAAGAGTTGGGAAAATTTGAAAGAAAGCTATAAATATCATAATTATTCATTACTTTTTATTATAATGCATTTATCTCTAAATTTCCCTCAAATTAATCTTATTCATTTCATTTTAGCCTCTAAACATCATAAATCATTGCAATGTGATCTTTATGTATTTTTATCATAGATCTCTTCATATTTCTTTATGTGAAGTATATTATTATTAATGATGAAGTTACATAGAAATGCAATAATATATGCTAGTTTCTAAAGAACTTATAGACGTATTTCTGACGAACTAATATAGTTTTTTTTGTTGGTGAAAGAAGAATTGATCATAAAAAGTTATGACCCATAGATTTGCTGGGATTCGTACACGCAGCGGAATAAATTAACCGTTTAAAATCCTCGAATCTCAATCGTGGATCTATCAAATACATCTAAATCGAGTAGTTAGAATAGTACTAGCGCCTCCGAGATGCCTTTCTAGGGTTTCTTGCGGCTCTCCAAATCGTCCGTCCAGCCTAGGGTTCTCTAGCCTGTCGAATTTTATAGTTGATGTAGGTCATATTGGATTTTCAAAATTTAATCTTAATTAATTTTGAAATTCAAATTAAATAAATCTGATTTGATTAAATCTTTCCAACGGATTTAATTTATCATATTTATTTAATCTAAATAAAGAGCCAATAGATTTAATTTATCTTTATAAATTAAATCTAAGATATGGTATCTGTATTAGCTTTAATTATTTAATTTATCAAATAAATTAAATATAAAACTAACACCTTTTAATAATATTATAATCTGTATATAATATTACTACAATTATTATTATTATTATTATTATTTTCATATATATATATATGTGTGTGTGTGTGTGTGTGTGTATAATTCATCCACCCTATGTCAAATATTGTATTCATTGAATCTTAAACACATCTTAGATTCAATGAATCTGAACATCATAGCTCATGTTGAGCTATTCTTATGTGCGACCCTGTAGGCCCACATGAAGTTGGCAGTGGGCCAAAAACTGTTCTAGCCCATAAGTTGCAAGCGGCCTTTGGCAAGACATTGCAACTACCCAATTCACATGAGGATCGATGATACGATGAAACCTATTATACAACCATGTCACGTCCCTTTTGTCACACGATATTTTGGTCAAGGATGAGGTATGGACAGTGTCATCTTCCTGTTCCTGACCATCACTTTCCCGATTCTTGAGTAGTCTGACTATAGAAATGGAAACTCCTTTCCGTCTTAGTATGGCCATACATTTCTCAGACTCACTCATCGAGGGGCCCAGTAATATCTCTTTACCGATGTGAGAGATAAATTCCATCTTGACTATTCACATTCCTCTGCATGAAAACCATTAAGCTCGATCAAAGCCTTTATCATCATCCGGTCAAAGGTGACTTTTGACTTGGTCAAAGATTAGCGACTCTCATATAGGAAACCATAATGATCTCAGGTCAAAGGGCATTGTGACGCGGTTATACATAAGATAAGCTTATGACTTAATCCATGCAGCTTTCTCATAGTGGGTCGGTCCAGCACCTTGTACTCCTACAAATACCTAAGACTTTGATTTGTATCTCCATACTTCATCAAAGTCATACTGGTCTTATTTTATCTTTGTTCCCGCATAGATAACCGACTAGGGACATTTAGGATAATCTTTACGATTTATCCAAGGATACAGTTATCATAATAAACATGTGAATGATATGATAAGAAAATGGAGAAATTCATTAAATAACAATAAAGTCTAAAGTACAATGATGGGCCCCTAGGGCACAATTTCCAACAAGATTTACATCAAAACTTTGATTCATTAAAGGGTCTAAAAGTGATAGCCCAATTGGATTAAAATCCATTATTATATGTGAACTATGAATCATTTGGGATTCTAAGTATAAGATAAGTTATTGACTCTCTATATACTCGTCACCATTTTTAAAATACAAGAATAAAGGAAGCATATTTATATGACTCACATTTGAGGGGGAGATTGTCAGAATACAAGTATGAGTTAATATTGAACATCTCTATACTGCCTTACAAAACCTATTGATCTCCCAAAAATGGATGTCATATTGATATTTTATATTAATATCCTATAGAAATTGAAAAGTTTGTTGTCGGTTAAGCAACATGTCACAGTAAACCAGCAGTTTACTAATCCAAACAAATTTATTATTGGCATGACTTATTTGATCTTCCGAGTCATATATAAAAGATTACGTATGACATCCATTAAAGAACTAGAAGATTCTTTATGAATAGCCAACATATTATATAATTCAAGAATTATCATGTGCTGATTGTTCTCAAAGAAATTTGATTATGAGAGTATCATAAGTTATGATTTAGAATGTATTTCTCTATTTATGGAAATATATCAAACTCATATATGGGCCCACTCAAATAGCATGTAAACTATACAAGTATTCAATGAATTTGATAAATGCATCTATATAGGAGGATTACATGTGTGATTATTATTAGTTTGTAACATGAAGTTTGCAAGATTGTTTGAATAAATCATTATATTGAGAGCATAATTTTCAAATAATATGATTCGGAAATCATCTATTAAAGCCTCCATAAATAGCTAGATCAATACTTTTGAGAATAAGTTTTTATTTTGATGTTGGCATATCTGATCTTATATATTGTGATACTTATATACATGAAGCCAACAAAATTCTCCTAATAAAATTGGATTTTGGTCAGGAGCTATAATATTTCATCTTAAAAAGTTTTAAATGTGCATTCATATTAATCCACCACAATGCACATAGATGGATATTCAAAGAAAATTGGGATAAATGTTGGGTAAGAACCTCTTTCTTCTTATATGTCTCTATATGAAATAAAATGATATTTCTAATGGAAACAGATGGATTTAGGAGACTTATGCTGCATGATTATTCGATTGCATTTGGCAAAGTTTTACTAATATGAGGGAGAGAAATTGAATAGCTGGAAAAGAGAACAAAATAAATGCATTATTACTATCAAGTATAGATTCTCGAATATTGCAATATAAACTAGAAGTTCATTAGGTTTTGCATTAATGAAATATTGCATAAAATCTGCTAGATGCAATTAGTGACCTAAATGAGAATTACTAAATCTCATATTCCAGCTGAAAATGCTCTAATCAACATAAATGAAAGTGAGACATGTATAAAGCATGAGAGAATAATCGGTTCCAAAAGAAAAGAGAAAAGAACAAATAATCAAGATGATTATATTGAGGAGGCATGTGCTCTAGAAGAGGCCAAGACATAACTAATTGCAAAAACTTCAAACGAGATTCAAGTACCTGAAAGCAATGAAGAGATCTCAATGAATTGTCATAGGAAAAATGGAACCGAGAAATAAGTTGTTGATAATAGTTTTGATAATAATATCACGGGATCTGATGAGGATCTTATACATAAATATGTCGCTAGACAAAAAGGTGATTGGCCAAAGAGAAAAAGAAAAAGACGCGATGAACATAGGACCATGTTCTTTCAATATTTCAAAATCATGGATATGCAATCCAAACAATTGAAATATAAAGTTATTTGTGATATATGAATATTTAAGTGAAAATAAATTTTTTCACAAAATTTTGATGATGATTATTTTGAGATATATTAATTTGTGGTGGTTGATACAATAATTTTGCATATATTAGAAACCTGGCAGTATATAAAAAAATAAAATATATGTCTATTGCATGTTGTTATAGCATATGCATATAGCTCCGGAAATAGTGAAGTTTACGTGAGAATCCTTGAATGATCCAAAAATATTAGAAGCATGTCCTAGAAAAACATTCAATATACGAAATGTTATGTGAATTAAAATGATTTGAGTATATATAATCTACTCAAAAAAATATTAGAAATGAATAATTTTGCACTTTACTTGACTACTATATCGAGTTATTAAATACTTTAATGATTTAAAAATCATGAATTTTGCAATGATAATTTTGCTTACAAAAATATATATTAAATTTAACTAGAGATTCCATATATTTATTCTCTCATAATATTTACATATCTTGTTGATATTTCATGTTATAACTAAGTTCCTACTGGTACGCAAGTGGACAATGAATTGAGATTTGTTGTGATAATTCTATGAAATAGTTTCATTTTTCTTCACAACAAATTGATCATGTAGGTGCAAGATATATCTTAGTGATTTTCAAATATATCCGGAAGATATGTTTGAAAAGATGTTAGAGATAATCAACATGAGAAATTAAAACACTATTGAAATAAAATCATAAAGGGTGATGTTGTCATCAAGTGAAACAAAAATGATGTTATCATCATGGGGAGAAAAATAATATTGTACTTTGGAGAATTAAACTTGACATTATCACCATATCAAGGGGAGTATATATTATTTTGTACTCTTTTCCTTAACAAAGGTTTTATCCCACATGGTTTGCCTGATAAGGTTTTTAACGAAGCAACTTCAATATATATTATATACTCTTCTTCTTTCACTAGGTTTTTATTCCAATGGGTTTTTCCTAGCAAGGTTTTAATGAGATACAATATTTGCTTATGAACATCCAAGGGAGAGTGTTATGAATATTATGATTGTATGGATGTCCATGACATCCAAGAATAAGGCTCTTTATCCTCCCATCCATATTGAATGACACTGTAACTTGTAACACACAAATTGAAGGGTTTCTAACCTTTAATCTTTGTAACATCTAATGGTACAATTATATTAATTAATTGTTCTCTTTATGTATCGTAACTCAGAGTTAGTCTTTAATATTGTGGTCTTATAAATAGAGGCATGTATACACATTTGTGATAAAAAAAAATGAAATAAGAAACACTCTCTCTTTAATATTGTGGTCTTATTTTGCTCATCTCTCTCATCCCAAATCTCTCTTGTATTCTTCTCATTTTTTATAACATTAACTAATTTTTCATACCCTATAACCTATTGTTTTTATTAAAATCTTATAACTATATTTCTCTAAAAAATTTTAAAGTTCAATTCACACAAAATTTTTGCCCCACCTATCCAAATCCCTAGTACCAAACAAACAACGGATATATGCACCCATGTAAACTGTCTCACCCCCTTCTAAAGACAAAAAATACATTCGAGGGGATGCTGATGATTGTCCAACCACTTAGCACAAAATAAACATTACACCCCAATCGATAATCCTTGCACGTTTTATATGTATGTATATGTAAGTTGTAACTACCTACTTGATAATAATATTATTAGATCGTCCTGGGGTTTGGTTAATTGGAAGACAAATCGCAGAGCAACACCTGGCCAAGGTAATGTTTTCACGTAAGACGCTGCGGTGGATTATAATAGGGCATATTAGGTGAGCGTTCGGTATTATCCTTCCACCAATAATTCGTCCTCCGTTGTTAATATGTGATCAATTTGGTCCCCTTAATAGTTAGTTTAACATTTTCTCTTGGACTAAATCATCACTTGAAAAATCTCAGCCTTTAAAGACTATTTCAAAGTAATCTTTTTTCCAAATAGACATTTTTCTGCCCGAATTAATGCATATATGGGTATATATGATTTTGACTTTTATTTATTAGGTATATGCATGCTTGCCACTTCCTTCCATTTTCTCCCCTGCAACGTAACGCTCACTTCCCCGGCAAGAAACTATAAAAGAGCCATCTCTCTCTCATCACTCGCGGATCCCATCCTCGAACCTTCACGCGCCTGCCATGCAAAATGTCTTTTTGCAAACTAATTGACTATTTGAATAGATCATCAGAGGCAACTTTTCAATATTCGTCCTCGGTCTTAAAAACTAAAAGGAGACCCTCTTTTCATATAATTATCATCAAACCCTCGCTCATCACATGCAGTTGCAGTTGAAATTAGTTCATCAACTCTTATATGGCTTCCCCCATCAAGTCTTCCTCCTTATTACCTGCTCGTCCTTCTTCTATGCAAATACCTTTTCTTATCTGTCTTCTTCTCGTCTTCCTTCTCATCCTTCTCTCTGTCCTCACAGTCAAGCCCCATAAATATCCCCCTCCTAAATTCATCCATCGCCCACTTCATCACCATGAACAAGAAATCACAGAACCTCCAGCTTGGTTCGATGCCATAGCAAAGCATCTTAAGACCGACAGGGTTAAGGTAGGCCTCGTTAACATCGACCAAAAGCTTGACGCGAGCCTGTTACAACATCTGCCTCCACGAGTAGAGACAGTTCCTGTCAATTTTGACCGTGTTGATGACAATTTGAAGTGGAAAGACTTTTTCCCTGAGTGGATTGATGAAGAACAGAAACGGGGCCCACCGAAGTGCCCGAGAATGCCAATTCCGGAGCCTCGCCGGGATCTGAATGTGGTGGTGGCCAGAGTTCCTTGTGGGGGGACGAGTAAGGAAGGAGTCAGGGACGTGTTTCGGTTACAAGTGAACTTGGTGGCGGCTAATCTGGCGGTGGAGAGTGGTTGGTTGAAAAATCATTCTCATCGAACGGTGTTTGTTGTGTTCATTGGGAGATGTAGCCCCATGATTGAGATTTTCAGGTGCGATGATCTTGTAACGCATGAAGGCGAGTATTGGGTGTATAAGCCCCAGCTATGGAGACTGAAGCAGCTAACGATTATGCCTCCTGGTTCATGCCAGATTGCTCCCAATTTTGCAGAAACAGGTATGTATTTGGTTCTCCTTTAATTATAATTCACGCTTTTCAAGTTTTGTCCTTTTTGTCTTTCCCGGTGGAATAATATGAGATTTAAAATCATATCTCCCTCTTTCATGGCTAACGTATCCAGACTGTGTGTCCTAATTAACGGAATATTTTAGTTTGTACTATCAGTGACATTAAATCAAATAAATTGCCATAAAAAAGTGACTCCCTCCTGTACTTTCTATGAGATTTTGAAATTTTAATTGTCCTTTTTCCCTTTTTTTTCATAAGACTTCATTTTCAGTTGTCTTAGTATTTAGTATATTTTTATCATTTGTGCCTACTATGAATCATTTCTTATCTTTATATTTATTCTCGTATTTTCTTCATACTACCTTATCTTTCATATTTTATTTTATTATTGCTTATTTCTTTCTCTTACCTACCCTTATAATTAAAGGTATGGTTGAAAAAAATATTTTTGACATATCTGTTATCAAACACTTGTATAAAAGTAGCAAGGGAGTATAAATTAAAATATTGAATGCAACAATCATGGCTTTGCCACAGATGCTGGGGATACTATTTTCAGCCGGGCGTTATCTGGGGTTACTTATTTAGTCAACAACACTCAATTTATTAAACATTAAAAGCAAATATATTGGTGACTGAGAATCACATACGACTAACATATGTATTTGTTTGGAATTATGATTGAAATCTTCAGAAATAATTTTTTAATCGTGATTTAAGTATATAAAGTAAGTATATGAGAGGAGTTTTATCTCAATTTATATAAAAAATATCTATTAGTTCTTAAAAAGCTTGTCCTAGCAAGCTTATAATTCCCCCACTATAACCATTTCCAATTCACATTCTATCTTATATACTCAACCCTACGTATCACCGTCTGTCACCCTCACTGTGCATGCGATGCTTACTGCTTAGCTGGTCTAAAAGCCTCTCCATATTAAAAAATTTAAGTAATGATTTTGTCAAGCAACTAATTAAAAAAATTATCATCGTGGTCATACATCATACCCGTTCCTTTTTATAAGGCATCTACGTGATGTCTGTGCTTTTCAGTATCATACTCATAAGGAAGTATATATATTACAATTTTCTAATTTGACCCCATTCAATGTTTGTGTCCTTTTCTTATTATAGTATGAGTTTTTTTTTTTTAAAAAAAAACAGAGTAGTTGCTTGCTTTCTTTCTTCTTCTCCTTCTTCACTGGATCAAAGATAGATTAAATTGTGAGGTTTTAATTTGTTGATCACGCGTGCATGGTTATATATATATATATATATATATATATATATATATATATATATATATATATGTTGCAGGTAAAGAGGTGTGGAGGGCCTACATGAAAAACCATAATAATAATGCGACCACCATACGAGCCCCAAGGGTAGCCTATGCCACAGTGCTTCACTCGTCAGAAGCTTATGTTTGTGGTGCAATAGCTTTAGCCCAAAGCACCCTTCAAACCCTTAAACACCACCCCCTTAAGTCCCACACAGACTTAATCCTGCTCGCTGATAACTCAATCGGTCCCAAATCCACAGGAGCCCTTGAAGCTGCGGGCTGGAAGGTCAAGCGCATCAAACGCATCCTTAGCCCCTTCGCCAGAAAGAACTCATATAACCGATGGAATTACAGTAAACTGCAACTATGGAAGCTCACAGAATATGACAAAGTTATATTCATTGATTCCGATCTCTTAGTCTTGAGGAACATCCACGACTTATCCTTTTACCCTCAACTCTCAGCCGCATCAAATGATTTCTCACTGTTCAATTCTGGGCTGATGGTAATCGAACCGTCCGAGTGCATGTTCAATGATATGATGGAGAAAAGATTCAGTGTGAAATCGTACAACGGAGGCGACCAAGGCTTTCTGAACGAGATATTTCCGTGGTGGCATAGGTTGCCTTCGAAGCTGAACTATTTGAAGTTTCATGAACGTTATGCGGAGAAGGAGACAGAACTAGAGGGTGTTTATGCGATACATTATCTGGGTTTGAAGCCGTGGCTGTGTTATAGAGATTATGATTGTAACTGGGACTCGAAGGATCATCAGAAATTTGCGAGTGACTTGGCTCACAGGAAGTGGTGGCAAGTTTACGAAAAGATGCCCAAGGAGTTGCAATCTTACTGTGGCCTCACCAAGAAGATGGACCAGAGATTGATGACGTGGAGGAGTAGAGCCAGAAATGCTAGTTTGGCCGGTGGCCATTGGAGGATTAAGATTAAGGATCCAAGAAAGAAGCATTTTGTAGGATGAGGCGCTCTCCAATTCCCCGTTGGACAAGCTATATATATATATATCAATCACAAGTATTTATGTGATCAAGTTCCATCTCAAAATCATGCGATGCTATGGATGCTGACGAAAACAAATTTCAATAACTTATATAAATCACTGTCAAAAATCCTACCAAAAATCGATAAATAACTAAGTAATCGACATTGTCTAAAAGAATGAAATTACACATTAAGTGCACCATATTTAGAAAAGCTCGGCTCTTTTATATCTCTAAACTCTTGTCGTATTGATTGAAAATTGCAAGAGAGTTCAGTTGGAAGAAACTGATTAATTAGAGGCTGTTTGGAATAGCTTTTGAAAATTTTATAAGTGCTTATGAATTGTAATTTACGGTCTACGAGGTAGTTTTTACGGTCTACGAGGTGCTTTTACGGTCTACGAGGTGCTTTCACGGTTTACGAGATAAATATGTGGAGGAGATTTATCTCGATTTACGTGAATCGGGCTTATATAATAAACCCGATTCAAAAAAGCTATCACAAACAGCCCTTAATAATACATGAACATCTTTTTATGTAAAATAACTTATTAAAAGGTCATCACTTTTTTTTCCAAAAAAATTAAAATGATTTATAGAGATGACCAAAAAGACCAATTAGTAATTTGGGATTAGAGTCATGGCAATCCATTTTTATGTCTTATAGTATTTTTGAAATTATAATATTATCATAGAATCAATAATGAATAGGTAAAAAAATTTGTTATAAATTTAATTAATTTATTATTCATATATAATTAATCTTCTAATCATGGGAACAAGTACAAGGGTCCTCCTGACAAATCACACGTGTAACTCCAAATGCCGGTCTTAAGAAGGAGCTGATGGATCCAACGGTTTTCTCCCGCCATCTCGTCCCTCGTTTATTTTTTTTAACTAAGTTAAGGTGAAGTTTTCTATAATTAATAATTTATCTAGCGATCACGATTCAGGAGGGGCATCATATGTGATCCAAGTCAGTAAGTGGCATTATTTACTCATTTATTAAGAATACAACTCCAAAAAACAGAATATAAGTAACTTACTCTATATTATAAAATTATATATTTTATTATTGACAAAAAATCAAATCAAATAAATTTTAAAACTGACCAAAAAATATATTTCTTATATGTATTCATATCATTAACGATAACAGTCACTTATAAAATAAATAAATAACAGTCTGATCCTTTTCGCGGTTTATCTCTCCTGTCGGTCTCTCTCTCTTCGGTTTAAGATTTTGAGTACACGAGAGAGACACTCACAGAGCAGCTCAGCAGCACAACACAGGGAAAACTGGGCAGGACCTCTTGGAATTTCCGCGGGACCGCTCGGTCTCTTTTGTCTCCGAGATCTAGGGTTTCTTTCCAAACGCAAACATGGTGCCACTTACAGCGGAGATTGGGAAGACCACCCTCGATTCGGGCTGGCTCGCCGCTAGGTCCACGGAGGTCCAATTCACTGGCACTCAGCTCACCACCACTCATCCTCCAACTGGACCCACTTCACCATGGATGGAAGCCGTCGTGCCTGGAACGTAATCTCTCTTTCTCTCTTTAGTGGTCCCAGTAGGCCTGGTCTGCTCATTTTACTTCCTATTTTTCAATCCTTAATCTCTTATTTGATGCTCTGAGGCTTAAAGATTTCAAAAGTTACATACTCGGATTGGTTCCGTTATTATGGACACGTTATGCGATAAGAGTTTAGATAAATGTTTGTTGCTGGTGTTTTTTTTTCCTCCTTCAACTGTAATTCTGCTGATTAAATGACCTCAATTGACAGCGTTCTCTCGACCTTGGTGAAGAACAAAATTGTGCCCGATCCTTTCTATGGACTTGAAAATGAAGCAATCATAGATATTGCCGATGCTGGACGAGAGCATTACACATTCTGGTTCTTTACAAAGTTTCAGTGTAAGCTGGTAGGAATTTTGCTTTCCGACATTGTACACTTATAGCCATATAAGTGTCACAGTTCTATTTGTTTTCGTTTTTTCATTTATGGACTATATTCTTCTTCTTCTTGAACTATGCCTTTTTTTTAAGCCACAAGAGAATATGATACTACGAAGTCCATGGAATATTTTTAGACTGAGAGACATCTAATAGAACATCTTTATCTTTCGTGATAAAGGTTAAGTTTAATCAAGGTTTGATGGACGTAACCAATTTGTTAATCCTTCGCAGTTAGCCAATCAGCACTGTGATCTGAACTTCCGTGGAATCAATTACTCTGCTGATGTATTTATAAACGGCCACCAAATGGTTCTCTCAAAAGGAATGTTTCGTAGGCATTCTCTTGATGTCACTGATATTCTGCATCCTGATGGTAGCAATCTGCTTGCTGTTCTTGTTCACCCTCCGGATCATCCTGGAAAAATACCCCCTGAAGGGGGGCAAGGTGGCGATCACGAGGTTATGATGAAATACTATTCACTTATCAGTTTCCTTATTTGATAACTTTTCAAAATCACTTTGGAAAAATTATCTTTCAGGAAACCCTTGCTTTCTGTATATTCAAGTCTTGCTTTTTTTTTTTTTTTTTTTTTGCCCCCTCTTTTCAGATAGGAAAAGATGTGGCTACACAATATGTTGAAGGTTGGGATTGGATGGCTCCAATAAGGTGACATTGTTATTCGTATTAGGATAAATATTTTGCAGTTGGTTTTCTATTTTGGATGTACTTCCTTTTATTGAAGCATTGCTAATTTAAAAGTCTTATTGTTCTTTTCTCTTTTGACCGGTTGATGTCGGGCTTGTAAATCTACCATTGTGGCAACAATCTTCTAATCATATTTGTATTTAGAAAGATTCAATCTGTTAATTTCTTCCCCTTTTTGGTGATCGATTAAACACAATGTTGTTCCATTGAGCACAAGCCATTCGGCAGAAGTCATTTGTGTAAAAATACAGTTGATCTAATTGGATGGGATCCTTTGTCCAAGATAGATAAATAAACACACACAGGCTATTTCTGATGCAAGTATCTATTTTGATCGCAGGGATAGGAATACTGGAATATGGGATGAAGTGTCCATTTCAGTTACTGGGGTGAGTTAAGTGTGAAATGCCTTAATTCCTGCCAACCTACCAAGCATTTTGATTTCTTTGTTTTTTCCCTCTCTGACACACTTAAGCATTTGTTGTTGGTAGCAATATTAAGGCCTTTCTTTGCTCTTCTACACCCTTCAACAATTTCATTTGCTTTTTTATAAAACAGGTTTTCCTGGTAATCATTTGAGATGAATGAAAAACAAAACCAGCTTGTTGCAGAGATCTGAGTTAAAAATCAGAAATGCTTTATTGGTTTTGTTTTGATCAGTTGGTCTAAAAATTAAATCATCCAATTTTTGAGTTGATATCTTCATCATTGATTGTTTATTTGTTCTTTCAGCCATTTGGAATTTCAGTATCTGTCTTTTTTGCAGCCGGTAAAAATAATTGATCCACACTTGGTGTCATCATTTTTTGACAATTATAAGAGAGTATATCTGCATGCCACAGTTGAGTTGGAAAACAAGAGTGCATGGGTTGCTGAGTGTTCTCTTAATATCCAAGTTACGGCTGATGTTGAGGAGAACACTTGCTTAGTAGAGAATCTTCAAACTCAGCATGTCTCTGTTCCTGCTAAATCAAAGTTACAATATACGTTTCCTCAGGTTGGTCATACCATCTTTTCTACTAGCACCACAAACTGTCAACTCGGTCAGTAATTCTGGGAACCTTGACCAACAAATTGGGTACTCTGAATATGATTTTTCAATCTATAATACTACTGTCCATTAATATCGTGTTAGTTTTTATTTCTACTGTTCTGCATGACATGTGTCATTTGATTCTTGCCCGTGACTGTATTTGATTGGTAGAATTCGCTGTCAAATTTTTATGAGCACATGTATTGTGAGCCAATGGCTTTTGGTGTGTCAGTTGCCATCAATTATAGGTTCAGAAGACCTTGAAGTTAAGCAACACGGCACACCCAAAAAAAAAAAAAAAATAATATATATATATATATATATATATATATATATATATATATATATATTAACTTCTTGAGTGATTGTCCCATAGCTTCTATTAAAAAAAAGATCAACTTGAATGTGTCTGTTGTTGGATTGGATAATCTTTCCAAGCATCCTTTTGCCATCCTGTTTTGCTGCATGTATTAAGGTGGAAGGATCAAAGCTTCTATTGAAGTTATCATTTTCTGAAACTGTGAATTCACAGCTTTTCTTCTACAAGCCCAATTTATGGTGGCCCAATGGAATGGGGAAACAATCTTTGTACATGGTTTCTATTGACATTGATGTTAAAGGATGTGGAGAATCTGACTCATGGAAACATCACTTTGGATTCCGCAAAATTGAGAGTTATATTGATGCTGCTACTGGCGGAAGGTATGGTGGTTTCCCATGTTCTCTGATGCTGCTATTGGTGGAAGGTGTGGTGGTTTCCTCATATGCTGTGATGCACATGTCTGACAGGTTGTTCAAAGTCAATGGAGAACCAATTTTCATCAGAGGAGGCAACTGGATATTAACAGATGGGCTGCTAAGGCTTTCAAAGAAGCGGTATCACACGGATATCAAGTTTCATGCTGACATGAATTTCAACATGATTCGTTGTTGGGGTGGTGGACTGGCTGAACGGCCAGAATTTTATTATTATTGTGACTATTATGGCATTCTGGTATGGTGTACTTCATCTCTATTCTTTTTCAACTGCTCCTTATGCCTTTTGCTTTGTTATATTTTCAAAATGGACTTATTCATTGATCTTGTTCTGCTGTGAGCTTGATATTATCTCAATTTCGATGACTCCTTTATCACAGTAAGCAACTATGTTTAGATATTTCTGCTTTGATGGAAGTTTGTCTTTTCTTTCTGTTCTCTTTTCATTTGCATAGGTCAGTATTGGGGAGGTTGATTTTTCTTCCATTTTTACTGAAAAAAGTTTAGTTCTTAATTTGTGATATATTTACTGACCTGAAAAAGTTTGTCATTCAGGTTTATTATGACAAATTATTATAATATAAGGGTTTGTTTGGTACGAGGGGTTTGGAGGGGAGGGGAGGGAAAATTTTGATGAGTTGGATTTAATAAAATTGGAGAAGTGGGGTTACAGAATTTTAATAGAGTATATAAGATTAAAGAGTAAGAAAAATTGATTAAAAACTTTTAACCCCACTTCTCTAATTTTTTTAAATGCAACCCCCAAAAACTCTCTCAGCTCACTTTCCCTCTCCTCCCCTCACACCAAACAAGCCCTTAGATTCTGTTAACACTTTCTGAGGTGCTCTTATAGCCTTGGTTCAAATCTTATATTAGTGACATTGAGGTTTTCTTAAATTTGATTGCACTGCTGAGATCTAAATCTTGAAGGTCTGGCAAGAGTTCTGGATTACTGGGGATGTTGATGGACGAGGTGTACCGGTTTCAAACCCAAACGGCCCACTAGACCATGACCTTTTCCTGTTCTGTGCAAGAGACACAGTCAAGCTCTTAAGAAATCATCCTAGTCTTGCCCTCTGGGTTGGAGGAAATGAACAAATACCACCAAAAGATATAAATACTGCACTGAAAAATGACCTGAGGCTTCATCCTTATTTTGGGAGTGTAAATGAAAATGGCAAACCTGTGGGAGACTCCTCCCTGATGTTGAGAGATCCTAGCCAGTATCTTGATGGCACACGTGTTTACATCCCAGGGTCGTTATGGGAGGGGTTTGCAGAGGGAAATGGAAGCTTCTCTGATGGCCCTTATGAAATTCAAAATCCTGAGGACTTCTTCAAAAGTGATTTTTACCGTTATGGATTCAATCCGGAGGTTGGTAATGTAGGAATGCCAGTTGCAGCTACTATTCGAGCTACAATGCCCCCAGAAGGATGGCAGATACCAGTCTTTAGGAAACTTCCTGATGGCTATGTAGAAGAAGTTCCGAATCCCATCTGGGAATACCATAAATACATTCCTTATTCAAAACCATCCAAGGTTCATGATCAGATTCTACTTTATGGCACCCCAAAAGATCTCGATGATTTTTGCATGAAGGTGACAAGTTGTTTAATCTAGGCTTGATTCATTTTTCATCCTCCTTTTTTTTGAAGTTTTCTGGTGACTTTGGTGTCCGTGTTTTCACGTTTATGCCATAATATCTCAGGCTCAACTTGTCAACTTCATTCAATATAGAGCTCTTCTAGAGGGATGGACCTCTCGCATGTGGAGCAAATATACAGGGGTATTGATTTGGAAGACACAAAATCCATGGACGGGGCTCAGAGGTCAGTTTTATGACCATCTACTTGACCAAACTGCGGGTTTCTATGGCTGTCGATGTGCTGCAGAGCCAATTCATGTACAGCTCAACCTGGATACTTATGTTATAGAGGTATGCTTTGTCTATTTAAGCTACTTTTTATGAGTAAGGATTCGCAGGTTAATAAATATACCTTGACTGAAGGTAAATATCAGGATACGAAGGTAAAATCAACAAGTGAGAGAATTAAATTGAGATTTATGATGGGATAAAGTTATTGACATTTCATCTTCCTACCCTAAATAGGTTGTTAATACTACATCAGAAGAACTGTCTAATGTGTCCATTGAAGCCTCAGTATGGGATCTCGAAGGGACGTGTCCATACTACAAAGTTCATGAAACTGCCCCTGTGCCACCAAAAAAAGTTGTGCCCATTGCTGAGATGAAGTATCGGAAGAGCAAAAATCCAAAGCCAGTCTATTTTCTTCTCCTTAAACTCTACAACAAGTCAGATTATAGAATTTTATCTCGAAACTTTTATTGGTTGCATGTCCAAGGTGGAGATTACAAGCTGCTAGAACCATATAAGAAGAGGAAAATACCTCTCAAGATAACATCGAAGGTTTTGATTCAAGGGTCTACTTATGAGATGCAAATGCATGTGCATAACACATCTAAAACACAGGACTCTAGACTTCTGTCCTTAAGGCACGGTTCAACATCTAGTCAAGGAGATGTTGGCTTCCTCAGTGAGTCACCGGAAATTGTAAAAGAGGAGGAAGTCGGTTTGTTTAAGACTATATACAGATGTCTTGCTGGGAAAAGTGATGATGGATTAAGGGTCACTGAAGTGAATGGGCATGATGCAGGAGTTGCTTTCTTCCTTCATTTTTCAGTTCATGCTTCCAAGAGGGAGCATAGAGAAGGGGAAGACACTAGAATTCTCCCAGTTCATTACTCAGATAACTACTTTTCACTGGTGCCAGGGGAGTCCATGCCTATTGCCATCTCTTTTGAGGTCCCTCCCGGCGCCTCTCCTCGAGTCACTCTGAATGGTTGGAATTACCATGGACATACCATCCATGAAGCTGTATAGGCATGTTACATGCAACGTTGTGAGTTGTGACACCATCAACTGTGTCGATAAAATTTAAACAAGGTGTTAGCAATTTTCATGTTTTATAATTCACCATTAAACCAAATTGTTGCGCTCAATTTACATGGGACAAGTATTTTGATTTTATAATTTTTTTTCCTGAGAAAAAGAACAAATATAACTTTTGGTTCATGATTTTGTTTAATTATCGATTTAATTCCTGAATCTGACTTGATACAATTCAGCTTTTACAGTTTTTTTTTTTTGTCTGAAAATTGTTACAATTCAATAACTCAGTTTAGAGGCTAAATTCATAATTGAGGAAAATATTTAGGAAATTAAAGGTGTTATATTATCCCCCAAAAAATTGATGTACTCACCATCGTAGCAAAGCTTTAAAGTTTTTGTATGATTTACGCGTGAATGTGCACGAAACATGAATCAATCAATAAAAGGAGGAAATATTTTACAACAAAAAAGAGAGAGGAGGAAATGTCCTCATGAAATAGCCTTCATAAACCGATTTATTGAGGAGATGAAGCCTGCCGCTTTGTCAAGCAAACTTTGCCCTTGCACTGACTCCTCTTCTGCACTAGCAAATATCATCTGCCACATGAAGGTCAAATCACCCATCAGAAAACAATTCAATCAATCATAGTGTTTTTAGGGACATGAAGCGATATAAGGAATGTCAGTCTATTTTCTTCCTTGAGGCTGAGGCTGAGGCTGGTTCCGGGCCATTTCGCTATGATTATTTCAATCCTAGTTTTCAGTATAAGTTGTTGAATGACAAATCGATAACTACCTCAATTAAAAACAGCAGGGCCTGCCAAATGATTTTCTATACATAATCTGGCAAGGTAATCTATAACTGAAGCTACTAACCTCAAGTTCTTCAGCATCAGGACGGCTAATGAACTCCTTTGCTAGTAAATATCTGTTGGGCCTATCCTTGTCATCGTAGAACACTTTCCACGATCTAAGCGTGATCAACAAAATAATCAAAAAGCATACTATAAATGGATTGAATTTGACCTTGAAACACACGAGTGAAGATTATTTGCCAAGCCAAAATTAGTATTTGACCACGCGTGAATTTCTCATCTCAATTTTCCAGGGAAAAAAGTGAATCCTCTAACAACCAGTAAATCATGTTGGTGCTCTCAAAATCTAGAAATTATCAGAAGATCCTTACCCTGGATAGCACCTGAAGACTGCACCAGATGGTAGAGGTCGCATGGAATAAACAGTCGTGAAAGTGCTGTACAACAAAAGTGTTTAGCAGTCTGATATGATCAGAATAACTTCTTAAATTTAGAACACATTAAACCTGTGGTTCCCACAATAATACAATAAAATTTAAAAAATATAGTAAGTAATTTTTAATAAAATAAATCAATATTAATCTTGTGATATTTTGGTCATTATTTTAACTTCTGTGCACCTTGTGTATATTTAGGGATTTTTCGGTGGAGTGGAGTGAGGAATAATTTATGAAAAAGTTAAAACAGTCTCAAATAAAATAATAATAATAATTTTTTCTTAGTCTTGTTTACATGTCAAACTTTTATATTTACAATATATTGAAAGTAAGGATAGACTAGAAGTGTAGCCATAGAAAAATTAAGTCAGATAAATCAAAGCAAAAACAAGGCCTGTAAAGTGTATAGGTTAGAAAAATTACCATAGTCAGTCACTATACAGAACCTATATCTCATATGCTAAAGGGGGGAAAATTAAGTCAGATAAATCAAGGAGAATTTTTCCATCTGAATTGCATGGATCAGAATAAACTTTCATAACTCCCAGAACAGATGATATCACTATTTCCAACTGCCAGTTGAAATAGAGAGTAAACAAACAAGCGTAAACAAGATGTGAAATGATTTAAATATCAGCCCTTTTTATATAAAAAAGGAAATCAAACCTTAAAAAGTAGCGTCTTAACTTCCGAACGTTAACTCCAACCCCAACATCCTCACTGATCAAGCGTGGATTCCACATGATGAGGGGCTTTGGCTGAAAAGATAAGTCAAACGAACGTTCAAGAAAATATCATGTTTTGCTCCCCATTAAACGTTAAAATGTATCACAGCGATAAGTTGGAGGATGCTTAAAGTCTAGACATCACGGTAGTTTCTGTTAAACAATGAGTGCATAGAAGATGGAAGAATTAGAGGCCAGAAAAGTACAGGATCATTTGATAGATTAGATGCAATTCTCTCAACATATTCTAGCATTTGATAATCAGGAACGACCATGACAACGATCTCATCTTCACTTTCTACAGGCCTTCGATCACTTAAGCTGGATTAACACAAAAGAAAATTGTACATGAATTAACAGTAGGTGGCCATTAATATGCAAACTCATGAACCAAATTGTGACATCATGGCCATTAATGAGGTAGCAGTTACCTTGCAAAGGAAGCAATTATATATTGAGAAATAATAATGCGGTAGCAGTTACCTTGCAAATTTAAAAGCAGCATCCTTCCACCGATATTTTAGAAGAGCAGCTGCACCGGCATCTGGGAATATGGCTTTAACACTCTAACAATCAAACTATTGGAATTTAGCGAGCAAGTTAAAACATAAGCATTAATGTGTATTAAAAAAAAACATAAGCATTAACACCAATATTGAAGCAACCTGTAGATTTTATTTTGAAAGCTCATAAAGAAAAAGTGCAGCAACAGGGAAGTCACAATTATATAACGAGCATGGCTTCTTTTGATCCTTCAGAATTTTATAAGGCTAATCGATTTTCTTTTTCTTTGTTGTTTTTATAGGTCTGTCATACGAAACGGCGAAAGCCAGAGTCCTGACAATCCTCCATATGTTGAAATATTACAACTCATAGTAACCCATCTGACAAACCTGACATTCTGTTTCTCTGATAAGTGTGTCCAAGAAAATCCTTGACAATTCCCAGAGCTCCACCTGTGCCCCTTCATCATCTAAAAATTGCAGCTGGGGGATTAAAAGCTCAACCTGCAAACTGGTTAATATAAGACAGATGGACAGATACTCATTCACTCACACGGTGCTTCACACCCATACAAGGATTGCATAGTATGTCCTCCACATAATAGTATCAAGTCACACTACCTAAATTCATCATGGGTAGACAAAGACGCGTGAATAATCATTTGGTTGCAATGTCTTACCTTCAGTCATCTGATAGCAAAGATCAAAACAAAGGAATATTTGATCTTAACTTGGCTAAAACGGTTAGACTCTCTAGAAAATATTGAAGAATGCCATTGTATGTTATTTACGTAATGGATTCAACTTACCCTACCTGAATTCATCGAAGATATCCATCAATGACAGCAATGATACTTTTTACCTAAAATGCAGCGCAGGCTATGAATTGTTTCGCATATAGTCCAAATTTTAACTTTCATAGATATATTTTTTGTGTTGAAATTTTGAAAATAGGCCTGACGCAAAGATAATGCATATATATATATATATATATATATATATATATATATATATATTGGCAACTAGATTATCAACTTGAATGCATACTATGGCTCTCATTCCTCCTGAAGACACAAAAAGGGCAGTGGCCTGACTTGATTGCCGCACTGCACCCTCCAAGTCCGGAGGCAAGCAACTGAAAGAGAACAAAAGAGACAGCAGCTTTAAGATACCTATTGGAATTTAGCTCAAGCTTCAAGAAAGACAGGGAGTAAAAGAACCATTGCATCAACACCTGTTATACAGCTACACTAGATTGAGTCAATGTAATTTTTCTTAAAAGTGCACTTATATCAGATAGTGTAATGTCACATCACGATAAACTTGGTGCCCAAACGTAACAATTAGAGTTCGTTTATTGTCATCAGTCGTGGAGTTCGGCACAACATGTAAAACATATAAATGAATCAGAATAATAGGTGGATTTCAAATCATGTAAACTCGATGAAATGATTATTCGGTTTATGTAAGATACAGTAGAAAGCACAACAAAAAAAGCGTTTACGAAACAGCAAGCCTGCGATGAAGGAACCGATACCTGTCATCTTCCTCATCATTCTCAAAATTTTCTAGTGCAGATGAAGGTTCGGCCTCTATGAAACTGTCTTGAGGAGGTTCGCCTTGGAACTTCTCAAACTTGGCACGAATTCTTGAGGCAGAGCTGGCACAATGACGGGAAATCGCATGGTATCCGCAAAAGATAGAGTTTGAGAATGACAGAGAACAGCCAGTGGCTGAAGTTGGAATTGGCATTGAGGGACGGTTGAAGAACAAGTTGCAGCTTGGACTCGAACAAGCCATCTATTTTGATTTCTGTTTTCAGCTTCCCTCTTCCTAAGCCATGGATGAAGCAACCCTTCCACTCAACTGGTTCAGTGTCAGCATTTGCCCTCACTTTCTCCACTCATTTATTTTTATTACGCTTAAATTTGCTCTTTCAATATATCTAAGGGAAAATGGTTGAAAATTATGTGTTAAGTAAATTAATTGTTAGATGGTATTAATGTGTAAGTAAGTATCTGTCATGTGTAATTATTTTTTATGTGTGTAAAAAATATTCTTGCGAAAGTGTAAACATAATCCCTTGTGTGCGAAATATCATCCTTCGTGTGCAATATATCATCTGCCCGTGTGCAACATATCACCGCCCGTATGCAATAGTAACAATTAGCAATTAATTTACTTATAAAATATTTTTTAACAATTCTCCCTATATCTGGTTCATTCATGGTTCCAGTTCATTCATGGTTCCGGGAAACACTCCTTGATTGGGTGGATAATTTCACTTTTTTTTTTTTTCAATTATCTCATTTATGCATAAAGAGGAGAGGTTATTCTTGTTCATGAGCATGGGCAAGGTATTTTATTAGATTGTCACTTTCCTTTTTAAGCTGTCCATGCGAATTATGATATTAAAACTATTATTTTTTAAAAGGGATAAAAAAAACACTTAAATACTATTTAAACTTTAAAATTTTAAATTAGTTATTTTTCAAAAACTTGATTTATCAATTACTATACTTTTTTTGTTAATCTCATTACTCTTACTATCAACAAAATCAATTAAAGATTTTGAAATCAAATAATATTTAAGTGTTTTTTTCCTAATTAAAAAGGTGGCTGGTGTTCATTTATTTTTTTACTAAAAATTGTTAGAAAGTTATTCAAATTGTCTTTAGATTTTTTTAATAAAATGTAACATTTTATCTGTAATATATGAACCACATAATGTAATAAAAATAACTTTATAAATAAACAGTATTTTTCTGCATATTGATTAGAAAATATACTAGAAAAAAATACTACGTATTTGAGATTTGAGAATAATTTATAGATGTTTATTTTTGGGTTAAGGTACAAAAATAGTAACAAATTATTTTCTAAAGTCCACTTAACATAAATAACTATTTTGGGGTGAAAAAATGAACAATTAGACAAAAATGACAAAGACTCAGTTTTTCCAACGTGGGACCCACAGTGATATCATGTGTGTATGTGAAGTGGCAGGAATTTTTTTATTAAGGTGTAAAAATGACAAAAATTTATTTCTGAAGGTGTAAAACTAGAGTAATATTTTTAGTAGTAAATATGACAAACCTATTAATGAGGGTCTAAGGGATAACTTTTGTCAAGTTTTTAGATTTGGATAACTCAAACACACAATAGAAATAGGGTAACCGTCTTTTTTTTTTTTTTAACTTTTAAAGTTAGGGATTTAAAATTTACCTTGATTTTTGAAGATAGATGACAAATTATTAATTTTTATAAAAACCACAAATAAATATATGTATTTCAGAGATAACAAGAACTTTTACTTTCAAAAAATATTTTCAATTAGGAAATATATTTAGATTATAAGAATAGTAAAAAAAGTGTACTTATAATTTCAGTCCAGTTAAAAATAAATAAATAAAGGAAAAATTATTTTTCAAGAAATTTAATTTTTCACTAGTTTTATCGGTTTAATTGATATATGATGCAATTCAACTTGTAAATATAAAAATTTGGTGGTTAAAATATATTTTTAGTCCTTTAAGTTTTACCTGAAGTATACTTTTGGTCATTTAACTTTTAAAAGTATATTTTTGATCATTTAATTCTAACACCATTAATATATTGCTAATAGAAAATGCTAACGCAACAAACTTAAGCAATGAATGTGCATCCAATAAAGCATATTTTATTTTTATTTTTTTAATATAATATATTTTAATTACTATACTAAAATATATTGACAATCTCTCTAATAAAATCGATGCTCTGATTTTTTTATTATTAAACAAATATATTTATATTATTAAACTAATTTTTTTTATACAATCAATATTTTGTTATTCACGGGTTCATTAGATTTTTAGATTTTTTTAATTTATATATATTTTAAATTAAGATTAATAAAATTTAATTATACAGTCATCACTTAAGTTTATAAAGTTATTACTTGAGTTTGTTGGGTCAACATTTTCTATTGGTAACATTAACAGTATTAGAATTATAGGATCAAAAATATATTTTTTAAAGTTAAGAGATCAAAAGTATACATCATGTAAACTTAAAGAACTAAAAGTATACTTTAGCCAAATTTTATTTATAAACATAAATTGTTAAATTTAAGTGATAAATATATAATCATTTCAAAACCACGTTGAACTATTATGGTCTCACATCCAAAAATTTGATAGAAATTATCCCTCACTAACGGGCTTGTCATATTTACTACTAAAAATATTGTTCATGTCTAGTTTTGCAATTTGAGAAATAGTTCTTTATTATTTTTACACCTTAACCCAAAAACCTCTTACCACGTCACATACACACATGACATCATTGTGGGTCCCATGTCAAAAAAACTAATGGACATTTTATCAATTTAACGTCTTTGTCATTTTTACGCTAAAAAAAATTATTTGTTATCATTTTTGCACCACAAAATAATTATTTATATAAAGCACACTTTGAAAAATAATTTGTTGCTATATTTACACCTTAACACTCTATTTTTTCATTTCCTACATCTGCATGTATTAGAAAACTAGCATAAGGTTTTTTAGCTTTATTATCATTTTTTATTGGGTTAAGGAGTAAATCTAGCAATAAACAATTTTGTGATGAACATTTATAAGACTTATTTATTTTCGGGTACAAAAATAGCCATAAACTATTTATGCGGTGCAAGAGTAGATATAAACTATTTATTTGGGAGCAGATATAGTAACGTCATTAAAAAACACTTAACTGCCGTTACTTTTTGTATTGTGGGTCCCGCCAATCTTCTCTTTCTATTATTTTAATATTTTTTTAATGAAAAATATCATTTAGACCCCATAGGAACAATTTCATTTCAGATAACCCCTAAAAGATTCTAAAATTTCACTGCACTCCTTAAGTCACTTTACCCTAAAAGATCTGAAATTTCATTGTACCTAAGAAGTGCAATGAAATTTCACAATCTTTTGATGGTTATCTGAAATGAAATTGTTTATATGGGGTCTGAATGATATTTTTCCATTAAAAAATATTAAAATAATAGAGAGAGAATACTGGTAGGATTTACAGTACAAAAAATAACGGCGGTTAAATGTTTTTAATGGCGTAGTTATATCTGCTTCTAAATAAATAGTTTATAGCTATTTTTACACTTGAAAATAGATAACTCTTATGATGCTCCATACGAAATTATTCATTATTAGATTTACACTTTCGCCCCTTTTTATTTATTTTAAAATACTTGATTTCCTGCCGAACCCAAGTGCTCCACGTTAGTTGTCAGGCCGATTTCTCTCTCTCTCTCCCGGTCCCTCGTAAAGGGGGAGCTGGGGAAGTGGTAATTAGGGGTGAGCAAATTAGAACCAAAATCGAACCGAACTGAACTCAATTCAATTTTTTCGGTTCGTTTAATTCGGTTTTTGGTAAATTTTCGGTTTTTCTTTTTCTAAAAATTCGGTGTTTGGTTTGGTTATTAAAAATAAATCCGGTTAAAACCGAAATATTTATAATATATTTATATTTAATATATATTATTTGATAAATGCATGTTTTTATAATTAAATAAGTGTATATTTTAAATAATATTAGATAAAATCTATATATATTTTAAATCTAATTAATCTATTTTATATATTTTACACCTAAATCTAATATTAAGGATAAAAATAATATTTTTTTTAAATTTATTTTTTATATATTTTATTTTATAGAAAATAAAAAAAATCAATTAATTCAATTATTAACCGAACCAAACTAAAAATATTTTAATTAATTTAATTTAGTTTATTTATTAATCAGTTTCTGTTGACTTTATTCGATTTTTTTATTTTTACCCAAAAACCGGAAACAACCACCCCCCGGGGGAGTGGTAATGAAGGCAACGACGACGTTCTCAAACCTTTGATGAATTTTCGTTTGTAGTCGAGCTCTTCATCGTCCTTCGAAGAGAGCCTTAAAGCTGATCTTCCTCCTCCATAATTTCACCGATGGATTCTGTTTTTCCGGCGCTTGCGTGCAGGGACATCCTCCGAATTATATTCGGGAAACTTCCAATTTCAGCTCTCTTCCGGGCGAGATGCGTCTGCCGAGTCTGGAACTCGGTGGCCTCCGAAAGGGATATTGTAATCAGAGCTTTTACATCACCTTGGAAATTGAAGGGTGTGGTCGGAAATCCTTTATCTGGAAGCTTTTGGAGAGACGGTTTGGGAAAGTTTGCGATGTCTCATCGGATTGTGCGTGGGGATACCGTTACCAGTCTTGCTGTCAGATACTCTGTTCAGGTATGTCTGAGTCGCGATTTGTGGCGTTTAGATGTAATAGCTGCTACATCATATCTATGGATACAACTGAAGAAATGTATTGTGGTCCCTAATGAAATCTGCATGAAGTGGTATTATGCTCTCTCCTCAAACATATACCGGCCCATAATGTTTTCTTCTATTTATTGTTGAGAACTTAATAAACAGACGGCAAATTTATTGAGTTCCGATCAGTGCTTTTATCAGTTTTCAAACGCAGAATATATCAATGGCTAATCATGCGAAACATCAGCACTCGATGGGGTTTAGCGATTCATTCAAATTTTGATTTCAAGGAACTGAAATGACAATCAAGGATCTCACTGTATTAGTTTTCTTATTTGTCGCTATAGAATTGTCAAAGAAGTTCCAAAATAGCTTGTAACAGTGACAGACTCTACCGTATATTTGGTTATTTACCGCTGGCGTACTGCAAATTTGACAAATAGCTATATTACGCACTATTATTATTCTACATACTGAGATTTTTGCATGTTAAAGACACAAAGCTCCATGAATGCTAGCTTTCTTTTGTTGGGCCTCCAAAAAACAGATAATTATGATGCAACTTTTAAATTGCATGAGTAATCCAATTCTAGACTAGGAAAGGCAGCGGTTGTTAAGTATGAAGTTTATATCCAGGAGGAAGTGAGGGTCAAAACTCAAGTCATACTAAAATCCATTGAATGAAATTGATGCCGTCTTTCCTGTCCACTTCTTGATTAACACGAGGCCATTGTTCTGTTATGGCTTAGTGTACTGATATTTGCAATATTGTGGGTTTCTTACTTTTTTGTCGTGAACTTTCTCTTCTCTTCCTGGGTATGTGCTTTCTTGTTTGACGAGGAATCTTGTTTAAATTGTTGAACTGCATTAAAGTTTCTTTTTTGATAAGGCTAATTTTCATGTTTTGATAGGTTATGGACATAAAGCGTCTGAACAACATGATGAGTGATCATGGGATATACTCGAGGAAGAGGCTATTAATTCCTATAATCAACCCTGATATTCTTATTAACAGAACATGCTACATTGAGATGGATGACTATTCAAAAAGAGAAGTAGCAGTAATATACCCAGAGGATGTACCAGACGATGGTTGTAGATATCTATCTGATACAATGTCCTTGGACGAAGGCAACAGAATGTCCATGGTGGGAGGCAGGAGAAGGGTGATTGATTCCTTGAGGAGAAGCATGCAAGTTGACGGTGAAACTGCTCAATATTACTTGACTATTTCAAATGGTGATCCTCGGGCTGCACTTTCTGAGTTTTCTGCGGACCTACAGTGGGAGAGGCAAGCAGGACTTTCGTGTAGGCCTTCCTCGGAATATAAATTGAGATTCTCCTAGTTTGGCATATTACGGAATGTGTGATTAAATAAATTAATGTATTGGAATGGGCATGTACGTGCTTGATTTAATAACTTTGTTCTTCTACGTATCTCTCTCCCATCATTGAGGAGAGCTTATATACATATATATTCGTTGTTTAGATGAAAATTTGAGTGAGTTGTTTTGTAGTAACATTTTGACTTTGAGTTAGACCCGTATTTATGTGAAGCTTGCCCATAGGCCTCTGCACGCGCATGTATATTATAACATGTAAAGACACACCTGGAAGAGCTACACAAAGGTTGTTGAAACTGAACCAGGAATTTTGATCCACCGTCAGACATCTGAGCTGAGGTGGCAGGCGCCCCCCACATGAATGGAAAAAACTTAATGTGGATGGAGCAGTTTCTGCTTTGAATCTAAAGGCAGGTTGTGGAGGGATTCTTAGAGATCATAATGGGTGTTAGCAGTGGGGATTCACTCATCAAATTGTTCAGTGTAATGTATCAAAAAAAAGAAAAAAGAAGGCGGGCTTTAACGTAACTGGTGGGTGCGCTGGCTTTCCGCCCCCAGGTCTAAGGTTCGAGACCTGGAAACAACCTCTTGGCAATATGTCAGGGTAAGACTACGTACATATAGGGTCTCATTTCCCTAAGCCCGTATTGTGCGAGAGTCGCTTGGCACTGGGTCCACCTTTTAATGTATAAAAAAAAAAATTGTTCAGTGTAATGCGCAAGAAGCTGAGGAAGGAATGGGCCATACATGTATAGAGGGTTAACTATTGCGTGGGAAGCAGGTTTCAGAAAAATCCTATTGGAATCTTTATAGAATTAGGGCTCAAGAGAGATGGAAATAGCAGAGACACATTGATGACTTTGCAGATATGGAATTGGGAGGTTCTTATGCAGCATATCCAAGAGAAAGAAACAAAGTGACAGACAGACTAGCTAAGGAGGGATTAAACCAATCCATTCTCCTCGATGAGTGTTTGTCGGATCTGCGAACTCTGGTGCAAAACGATCGACTGCGGTTAAATCCCCCGATGCTTTCTTAGTTTATTTCTAATTTTCATCAATTGTATCAAAAGAAACATGTAAGGCCTCAATTGTACTGGTAATTCTTTAGAAGGGAAAAGGACAGAAAAATTCTATTAAAAATGATATAAGATAAATAAGTATATTGAATTTTAATAATTTTAAAATGAATGATTTTAAATTTTTAAATATTATAAAATTTGAGAAATTACTTAACTATCATTAGTTCTTTTTTTTAAAATAAAAAATCCTTAACTCCCTTGCCAGCTGTCGGCCTCCTGCACCGGAGCTCTGATGACCTTGTCGATGACAGATGACCGGATTGTCAATATAAATACTTGAGTTGCTAATAATGATATTAAAGTTGTAAACAACGGCCTAATATATATTTTTCAAATTTCTTAGATAAAAGTTATTAATATAGATATATGAGTTATTGATAACAATACTAAAATTATAAACGATCATTTGTTGGATATTCATGCAAATGATATAAATAATTACATTGTCAATTGAAGTGAGTCGCATTATTTTTAGATGATGCTTTTATCATTTATGGGTGAATATAATTTTTTTTATAAAATTTATCACACACACACGACATACAAGGGCAAGCCAGAGCCTAAGTAATAAAAGTCAAAGTAAAATTACATCCTAATAAAAAAACATTGCATTTAATTAGACAAATTACTGCAATAAGGTTGCTGGTCTCTCAAAAATATATGTAAACACCTCAAAGGAATAGTAGGCACCATACTTCTGATTATGTCCTTGAATTGCCATGAAGTCTGCACATCCAATGATTTCCCTGCTAGTATGATGCAGTTCAACATCCCAGTCATGAAAAAGATCTCTTGTACTCACCACAAGCTCTCTTAATGGATGATCTATGGATCTCTCATAAGTATATTACACGCATCCACTGAATCTAAGTTGACAGCTAATTTTGACAACCCCATTTGCTTCCCTGCCTCAAGACCCTTTATTATAAAGGAAAGTCATTGACAGGTCTTAAGAACTAAAAAAAACCATAAAAAAATCTCAATCTAAATTCCTAAATTAAAAAAGTTCCTAAGAATTTTTGTGTTATTAATTGATAATGTGAAGTGACTAACTTGCCCCTAATGGATAAAAAAAGGAAAGGCACAGGAGGAGGAGGGTTGGCGCTTTTTTTCTCATTCATGAGCAAGAGGTACGGAGGAAGCCTACGGTGGTTGTAACTGCAACATTAAAGAGATTAAGTGTGATGTTCATATCCTGGGTAAATGTTAGACTTTGTAGCCTTCATCTACTATTAGAGAGTGTGAATAGTGATTTCAAAAGTTTTTTTTTCCTGTGTTTGTTGGCTGCATTGAGATTGAAGGGTTGATCAAAGGTTGGAGTTTGGGCTCAATGAGCAGACTATGTGCTAGGAGGTAGGTAAGTAATATTAAGACTTTACTAAAGATATGATCTTGATCATTAAAGTTGAGGTTTCACCATGGTTGGGTTGTGTGAATAAAATTGTGTTATATTTTTAGAAAATGTAACAGAGGGAATGCTCTGTTTTAAGTGAGAATGATTGAATGAGATTGTGGTCTGTTTGCTAACAAAGCGCTGATATGGTATAAAAAAAGTGTTGTTAATACGTGTAGTTGCAATTGTTAATATGACTGTTGTAGTTATTAATACAGAATATGTGCTCTGTTTTTTGGCAATATAATAGAGGGATTGCTTTGTTTTAAGTGGAAATGGTTGAATAAGATGGTAGTTTGTTTGATTATAAAATGCTTATATGAGATAAAAAATGTTATTAATACGCGCACTTGTAGTTGTTAATATGACTATTGCACTTGTTAATATAAAGTATATGTTGCAGATTGTCATGAAAGATTGCTAGCTTTATCATTGTGGGAGATGACATGAGGCTGAATATACAGTGTAGACTTGTAAAAATCTAAATCCAAACTGAAAACAATTTATACATGTATGTACATGATTGTGATAGTTACTTTTTTGTGTGTGATTATGTTTATATACACCTAATATTAGTAACTTTTTGTGACCCCTTTTGATTTTTTGATGGGTCCAGAAGTTGATGTAATTACAACATAGACAATAACATGAAACTATATTTCATATTTTCAAATGATATGATATTAAGTTAAATGAGTAGGTGAAAATAGACACTTACTCATACAATTTAATATTTGGATGTTATATGATATTTGAATATGGTATGATATGATGCTCGGTTATGAAAGTAGGTTAATGAAGTTATCAAAATAGGCAGAAGCAGTTGTTAAAATCCTGATATGCAGTTGTGACATGCGGGACATGTGAAATTCTAATATGTTAAAATCAGCTTGTCAAAATAAGTCATGCAGTTGTAAATATATGCATTAAGACTTGTGAAAACAGACGTAAAGTCTTTCCGAAATTGGCACGTGTAGTTGTAAAATTTCAAAACCCCTTCGAGGAGGGAAATGACTTATCAAGGTATGAAAATGAAGTTATCAAAATGACTCATCAAATTGTGAAAATAAACAAAACCAGTTATTAAAATTATCATATCTAGTTGTGAAAGTTAGGACTTGTAAAATTTGTAATCTCATGCAGATATGAAAACGAAGTTGTGAAAATAGGCAAAACCAAATGTCAAAATTGTCATGTGCAGTTGTGAAAGTTGAGACTTATAAAACTTGTAATCTCACACAGGTATGAAAAATAAGTTGTCAAAATGACTCATCAAGTTGTAAAAATAGAAAAAACTAGTTGTTAAAATTGTCATGTGCAGTTGTGAAAGTTGAGACTTATGAAACTTGTAATCTCATGCAGGTATAAAAAAGTTGTCAAAATGACTCATCAAGTTGTGAAAATAGGCAAAATCAGTTGTTAAAATTATCATATACGGTTATGAAATGTGAGACTTTTGAAACTTGTAATATCAGGTAGGTATGAAAAAGAAGTTATCAAAATGACTCATCGAGTTATTAAAACAGACAAAACCACTTGTTAAATTACTAAGGCTAATACAGTCATTTCACATTCTCAATTCATCACATAAAAATTCCCTAAAAACTTTTTTATTTGGAAATTTAGATTGATATTTTTTTATGATTTTTGTGGGTCTTTAGGATTTATCAGTGATTTTTCCTATCATATATTCTTCAAGTGTCTTTGCGTCGTCCTTTTTTTGTTTTTTGGTTTGCCCACGTCTCTGGGCGGTCCAAAACCTATCACGATTGATAAGTCATCCTTACAGTAACATACATGTGGAATAACAGTTGTAAGCTGTGGCAACCTAACAACTTCGCTAGGAAAGGTAGATTAGAAGTATATTGGGGATATGATTAAGAATTTTAAGAGTATTTATATACATAAATTAAAATAATATTTTTTTTATATATTTATCTTATCTTATATATTATAAATTTTGGTTGAAAATTTATTTTTAAATATTTTAATCATTATTCCAATCAAAAATCAGGGGAAAAGCATAGGAGAGTGGGAGATCATCAGTTTCATCGAATGGAACACGTGTGACATACATTTGGATGATGGGTTAACGCCATCACGTCTCGCATCTAGTTGCGTTTTTGACTTCCTGTAACGCTTTTCTCTTCTTTTTTTCCTCTTGCAACACTATCACCGGGATATGCAGCGGGTTGTTGGCTTTCGCTGTGCAGCTATAACCAGTAATTTGGATTGAGTCCGTTAGCCCATTAAAATAAATAGGTTTGGGTTGAGAAAATTGAGCTTGTTTAGCCTGCGGGTCAAATGAGCTGGCATTTTTAATAATTAAAAAAAAATCCTTCTTCTTTTCAGATAGTCAGTTCTCAGTGATGTTGTGTTTAACTACTTCATTATTTTTTTATTTGACATTTTTTTCATATTATATTTATTTATTTTACTATTATTAAATTAAAAAAAATGTGTTTATATGTTTTTGTAATGTGAGTAGATGAAAAAAAAAAGAAAAGTAAGAATGAAATTGGTTTCCTAACACAAATACATAAAATAAAATAAGTGTGATGTGAGTAGATGAAAGAGAAAATGAATGAAAATTAAAAAAATAAAAAAGATGAGCTGACAGGCTAGCCCGCTAGCCTGTCTAAACGGGTTTGATGCCAGCCCATTTGTATTCAGCCCGAATAGGCTAGCTGATCGGCCTTAGGTTAGTCCGTTCACCAGCTCTTAATTATGTGAGGCTTCTGTAATGCCCAACTTGAAGTTGAAGTTGGCATCGTTATTGGAAGAGGTTTTGTTTTCCTTGAGCGGAGTGTTTAATATACTACTAAATCAATGAAATTATTTGAACAATACATTATATTTTCTTTTGGCCTTTTTTATAAGTAATTGTCTCTCTTTTAAGGTTAATCCTTTTTATATGTGTCTCAAAATTTAAATTATTTTTTTCTTTTCCACTCCTATTAGATATACATCTTTATATTAATTATTCATCAGTCACCACTAATTTTCTTTCATTTACTTATTTATTATACATTCTCTCTCATATTTTATACCCATACTCTCTCATATTTGTTCATCATTCTATCTCCTATGCTCTTTTCTTAAATAGGGGTATATTTAAAAAGAAAATATATTATTTTTAATACTTTTAATATTTTTAACTAATGTTAAAAATAAAAATTGTTTATAAAAACTACGGTAGCGAGTACATGGAGAGTTTGGAGAGGGTAGGTTGAAGAAGGTCGTTGGCTCATGAGACAGGCCGCGTGGGTGCCCTGTGTCACGTGATAAACTAACATATTGACAGATAGTGACGTGATAAACTAACATATTGACGAATAACATTTCTAAACGGCTTTGCGCAAGTTTTTCTAAGAACAGGAAAAGAGAAAAATGACTGCTGGCGAACAAGTCAAACCATGCATGTACGTGAAATCGAAGCTTGCTTGCTGCTTCTTGTAACTCTGATTGTTAAAGCTCAATTAGACGGGGCAGGTCTATGTCTATCACGATTCTATTATTGAAAATGATATTGACCCTGACAATTTGAAAAGTCGAGTCAAGTTCAAAAAAAAAAAAAAAATTGTACACTCCAACCCTCCTCCTTAATAGCCAAGGCCGTGGCTTTCTCCGCAAAATTTTCATGAATTTCCCTTCTTCAGCACTCATTCCCCCGATCAAAGTAGTGACGGCACACTCATCGTTGAAAATTTATTGGATTATTAACACGCATTCATATATATTTTCCAATACACGTTATATTATATTTCTTTATATTTAACCCCCTCTCTCTATTAGAACACATGCTTAATATGACACTCCAAGAATATCAATATATGTGGTTAGCGCACATCTGATTTTCTAAATATTCATGTGAGAGTTTCTTTCGCCGCCATGCTATTGACATTTTGCCTTGTTCGGTTCCATTGAGCCTAGCTACTAGACCTGGCCACGTGGGCCGTCGGTGTGGAGTATTTAGGAGATAAGGCGGGAGATAGATAGAAGGGTGGGACGGGGATGGAATTAAAAGAGAAGGCGGCCTTGGTCCATGGACATTAATGCAGGTCACCAAATTTCTACGCTGGATATTATTAAATCCATGGGAAGAAGAAGGAAATTATACGTCAAGAATTGATGAATTTATGCACGCTGGGTGTGGGTTATATATATGGAGAACAAGTGGAGGCTTCATATTGGCGTGGACGGGACGGTATTTGTGGAGTGCGTACATTATCTCTTTACTATTGCCTCATTGGTGGTCCTCCACTTCAGGGTCATGCATAGTATGTATATATATTGGTATATCAACAGCACCACCAGTGACAGTGTTAATTAATTATTAGTACGTACTGGTATATATATATTACGTTGCTTTTGGGCACTAGTTTGTGGAGGTTAATTCATCAAAGAGAGTGAGAAGATATGTTGGAGTGGATCGGGAAGGCGCTCACAGGTATGTGCGCTAAGCGCAGGAATAATCGCATTATAAGAGGAAGAGTGGTGTTGATGAAGAAGAATGTTTTGGACTTGAACGACTTCACTGCCTCTTGCCTCGATGATCTTCACGAGTTCCTGGGTAAACGAGTCTCTCTTCACTTAATCAGTGCTCTTCACCTCCAACCTGGTCAGTTCCCTCTTCATCCATCTCTTCCACTTAATTCATGCTCTATATCTTCCTCCGTTAAAATAACCAAACACAGCAGTGATCTCAAAACTGATCTAACAAACTCTTCCTCTATTAATTTCTTCTGTTTTATGAGCCATGATGAGCATGCAAGTATCTAGTGCTTCGGTTAATTCTTCTCTACTAGTCTTTTCTTTTGTATGGCTCCTGAGAAGCTTTAACCTCAACTACTGGTCAAATGGTTCCTCTCTCAAATTTTTTGAGCCGCCCCGGGCTCTTACCTTGAAATCACATCGACTTTAATTTAACAGTGGTCATAGTTTTACCTCGACTTCATTTCATTCTCAAAGAATTGATTAGTCTGAAAAAATTAATAAAGCTAAATAAATTATTTTAAAGTATTTATATTTATTATCTGCTTACAGATTAATTTGTCTGACTTATAAATTAATATATAGTATAATCACTAATGATACACATAAATATTTTAAAGAGACCATATAACATATATCATAATTAAGTAGTTTATTTAGATTTTTTAATCTTCCTAAATTAATCAGTTGAATTTTATGTTAAAGATTGGGGTAATATTTTTTTTTATAGGTATAAATATCCTCCTAAAAAGTAATATTATTTAAGACACTGTCGGTTACTCACTTCTTCCAATGAAAATTTAACCTATATTGTGACCTTTCTGCGGTATCCAACTCATGGGTCAAAAGTTAGTATATTTGATCTCATATGAGAAATAAAAAGCAAAAAAAACCGAGCCCGCGCTATCTCAAAGAGGCAGGTGTGGACATGTTATGCGGTTCAAATCTAAATATTGATAAAGACTAGACGTAGGGGCGTTCGTCGGTGCCTACTCAAATGGACCCATCATATTTACTTCGTATAAATGATAAATCAACAGTGCAGAGGATGCTCATCCGTTTTTCCTTTTCCTAATGAAAACTGAATTCATTAGTTCCTACGCAACATCAAGCCAGAACATCAACTACTAGTCTCCCTCGTCAAACTCCACCACAATCATATCGTGTGGAGGATGATCAAGAATACAAAAGTTTGCCTTCATCTCAGATGCTCGTCCATTTCATGTCAATATAAGTTAGATTATTAGATTTTATCTTATGTTTTTACTGAGTTATCTCTAATCAAAAGATACATGTGTATGGGTCAGATTAGATTTTATTTATATCTCTTGTAATTTCAATATTCTTATTTTAAATTGTAAATATAAAATAAAATAAGATAATTTTCTGACAAATTAATTAAAGAACAAAATAATACATCTGACATTAAAGAGTTTTCATATAAAAATATCATATCTAAAACCTTAAAAAAAAAATGACCACGTTTTGTTCAAGCTTGGCATGACACTTGTGCTAATATAAATAAGAACAGTAGCTCGTCCGTAAGAATTTGGAGTGCAAGAGGGAAACGATAAAATAATAGTTTGAGAATGTTGCTCTGGGGGCCAATTTTGTATGAGTATTTTCAGGAGAAGGAAATGGCTTGAAAGGGAAAGTTGGGAAGCCTGCATATCTAGAAAACTGGATCACCACAGGCACACTCGTGACTGCTGGTGAATCAACGTTTCAGGTCACGTTTGAGTGGGACGAGGAAATAGGAATCCCAGGAGCATTTCTAATCAAGAATAATCACCACAGTGAGTTCTACCTCAGAACTCTCACACTTGAAGATGTTCCAGGACAAGGTGATATCCACTTTGTTTGCAACTCTTGGGTTTACCCTGCACATAAATATAAGAATGACCGTGTTTTCTTCAGCAACAAGGTAATACACAACCCCAACAACAAAGACTCGAACAAGACTTGGCATTTTCCACACATTAGTTCACTTATTATCAAAACTGAACTAAAAGGGACATGATTACCTGTATATTGCAGGCATACCTTCCACGTGAGACACCAGAGGCTTTACTTAAGTACAGAGAAGAAGAACTGGAGAATTTAAGAGGTGATGGGAGTGGGGAGCTTCAAGAATGGGACAGGGTCTATGATTATGCGTACTACAATGATTTGGGTGACCCAGATAAGGGTCCAGACTATGCTCGTCCAGTTCTTGGAGGGTCCAGTGAATATCCTTACCCTCGAAGAGGAAGAACTGGTAGACCTCTCTCGAGGACAGGTTAGAATGTTTTGTAAGCTTGCCGTTTGCTATTCATTCTATTAGTCATGGGCTTCAAATTGTCCTTATTTGACTTCAACAACTATCACAATTCATCTGTTAAAAAATCTGACAGGGTTCTGTTAATTTATCTTGTAATCTTTGCAGATCCCAATACTGAAAGTAGGTTGAACCTTGCCATGAGTTTAAACATTTATGTTCCGAGGGATGAAAGATTTGGTCACTTGAAACTGGCAGACTTTCTTGCATATGCACTGAAATCTGTAGTTCAAGTTCTCAAACCTCAGCTGGAATCGGTGTTTGACCGTACCCCCAACGAATTTGACAGTTTTGAAGATGTGATTAAACTCTATGAAGGTGGGATTAAGGTTCCAGAAGGTATACTCAAGGATATAAGTGATAACATCGATGCAGAGTTGCTCAAGGAAATTCTCAGAACTGATGGTGAACCATTACTCAAATTTCCCACACCTCTAGTTATAAAAGGTTTATTCTTGACCCATAGACAATTTACATTGACATTGTAACTCAATGTGTTGTTTTGCATTCAAGAACATGAGAAACTCGTGCATTTTATAAACCCTTCCGATTTAATAGTTTTGCTTCCAATTTTGAATAGAGGATAAGTTTGCATGGAGGACCGATGAAGAATTTGCAAGAGAGATGTTAGCTGGTATAAACCCTATCACGATTCAACGTCTCCAAGTAAGCCCAAGCTACAATACTAAATTTGATAGGATTCTGCGGGAAAGTAGGATCTTTATTGAATTCTCTTTTTCCTTAATTGGACAGGCTTAGTCTGATTGAGCCTTTTCCCCCCCTTCTCATAATTATTCTAAATCATTGGCAGGAGTTCCCACCAACGAGCAAGCTAGATCCTGAAGACTATGGTGAACAAAGTAGCACAATAACCAAAGAACAGTTAGAGATTAATCTGGATGGGCTCACTGTAGATGAGGTAAGGTTTCTAGATTCATCAATAAGGCTATGTTTAACAATAATTCTTAACGTGAAGAATTTTTTAACATCTTGTGGTAGCCAAGTCTTTGACGTTTTGAACCAATCTATTGATTTTTGTTCTGTTCAATAGGCGATCAGAAGGAAGAAGCTGTTCATATTAGACTATCATGATGCACTGTATCCATATTTAAGGAGGATAAACTCTACTTCTACAAAAACCTATGCCAGCCGGACAATTCTTTTCTTGCAAGACATAGGAACTTTAAAGCCACTGGCCATAGAATTAAGTAAGCCACATCCTGATGGAGATCATTTTGGTGCCATTAGTAAAGTTTACATGCCTGCAGAAGAAGGCAGCATTGAACATTCTATCTGGCAATTAGCTAAAGCTTATGTGGGGGTGAATGACTCAGGCTATCATCAACTTATTAGTCACTGGTATAACTCATTCAAACAAAGCAAATACATGAAAAAATGTAGTATATCTATCCAGTCTAGTTTTGAAGTTGAGTAATGGCTTCCTTTTAATAATGAGACAGGTTGAGGACTCACGCAACAATTGAGCCATTTGTTATAGCCACAAATAGGCAGCTTAGCGTGCTCCACCCGATTCATAAAGTACTGCTTCCTCATTTCCGTGATACCATGAATATAAATGCATTTGCACGACAGATCCTCATTAATGGAGGTGGTATTCTTGAGACGACGGTTTTCCCATCCAAGTATGCTATGGAGATGTCATCCGTACTTTATAAGAACTGGACTTTCCCTGATCAAGCACTTCCTACAGATCTTCTTAAGAGGTGAAGCTAATTCAACTGAATTATTTGCTTGTAACCAAACTAATAAAAGCTTTTTGGTGTTGGATGGTAACAAACTGATTTACTTGCTTGTTTCAGAGGGATGGCAGTTGAAGATCCAAGTTCCCTACATGGTCTTCGGCTGTTAATTGAGGATTACCCTTTTGCTGTTGATGGACTTGAGATTTGGTTTGCTATCAAGACATGGGTAAGAGACTATTGTTCCTTTTACTACAAGACAGACGACACGGTTAGTAGTGACTCAGAACTCCAATCTTGGTGGAAGGAAATAAAAGAGGTTGGTCATGGTGACAAGAAAGATGCCCCTTGGTGGCCTCTAATGCAGACTCGTGAAGACCTGATTGAGACTTGCACTATAATAATTTGGATTGCTTCAGCTCTCCATGCTGCAATCAACTTTGGACAGTACCATTATGCAGGCTACAATCCGAATCGCCCGTCTTTGAGCCGGCGGTTCATGCCTGAAAAGGGAACTTCAGAGTATGATGAGCTTGTCACAGACCCTGATAAGACTTACTTGAGAACAATTACTGCACAGTTTCAAACTCTTCTTGGTATTTCACTTATAGAAATCTTGTCCAGGCATTCTTCTGACGAGGTTTACCTTGGACAGAGAGATACTGCTAACTGGACATCTGATGCAGACCCATTGGAGGCCTTTGACAAGTTTGGAAGGAAGCTGGTGGAGATTGAGCAGAGAATCAAGAGAATGAATAAAGATGGGAGACTTAGAAACAGAGTTGGGCCAGTTAAGTTTCCATACACTTTACTACATGCTACTAGTAAAAGTGGACTAACTGCCATGGGAATTCCAAACAGTGTATCGATTTAAAAGACGTGTTCTTAGTCATCCTTATTTCCAGAAATAATGCTAGAGTACAATAATCCCTCATTTCTAGGGACACGCAGCTATATTTTTTGTTATGTTTGTGGTATTTAATTCATTGCGAATAAAAAGTTTGGAAGTTACTTTAAAAGTGAGATCAGTGTTTGAGAGCAAGGAGGCTTATTGATGATGTGATGCTGAAATTTTGGTCACCTTAAAAATCACTTTGAAGACTGAAAAACTATCAATCTTTTTAATTTTATCATATTTTTTTAAATCAACGTATAGTGTTTAGGTAAGTCTCAAATCACGGTTTTAAAAACCTCTTTTTATAAATTGAAATAAAATTTCCCTCACATATTTATTTCGTAAATCGAAAAAGTTATTATTTAAAAACTAATCCAAACACACTATTATTGATTAATTACTTTTAATTATTTGAAAACTCTTTCTGGTATTAAATATGAGATTTATTTAAGATTTTTTATTTAATCATAAATATAAGGTCACATTCCATTCCCATGCACATTAATTTTTCTCATAACACTATTTATTGGGATACTTTTATTCCATGCATCTTGACTTTTAATAATTAAATGAAAAAGTGTTACATGTATTTTATATATTAATTATTAATATAATTAATACTCCCTCCTATAGGCATATTTATTTAATTTGACTAAATTAAGTAAGGTAGTTAAATTAATTAATATTACATGTATTTTTTAAACATCACAGTTCCCTTCCATAGTTCTATACACCCTCTTCTCAATGATTGTTGTTAATAAAATATTAATAAAAGTAAATTAAAAAAATTAATAAATATAAAAAATAAGTCTTACATATAAAATCAAGATCAATTCTTCAAACATGTCATATTACTTTGTAGGTACTTATACTCTCTCATAATTTTTAATTTGATACTTATACATTTTTTTTCTTAATTAAATCTTTTAATTTTGCTAGGTTAAAATTGTTAACCTCTATAAATTTATTATACTAGTATGGGTGCATTCATAACTTGATTGTGCCAACAGAGTAAAAGTGAGAAAAGTAGAAAACACACATGCACCAAGTTAAAAATTGAGAAAAAAATATAAACAACCAATGGCCTGATAATCATGGCCAAAAAAAAAAAAGGCCTGATAATAGAAAATTTTAGTGATTTGATTGGTTAAATTTAATTTAAAAATCAAGTGATTTAGGAGGCCAAAATTGATGGTTTTCATTAATTAATCTAACAATTTACTTTATGATGGGGACGAATGGTGGGAGTAGCTTCTCCCTCACGCTTTCAAGTTTCAAGCCAAGTTTTTTCATCTAAAAATTTTTAGGGAAAAAGATATCTAAATATTATTTAAATTTTAAAATTTTAAATAAATAATTTTAAAAAAATTTAAATTATCAATTGTTATATTATTTTTATTATCAATAAAATCAATTTAAGATTTTGAAGTTTAAGTAGTACTTAACCGTTTTTTTTTCAAATTTTTAAATCGGTTACTGCAGTTAATCTGATTAATTAAATATAGTAATTTAATAGTCTGCTTAATAACAAAAAAAATCTATCTCCAGCTGGTAACACACCCCACGGGGTAAAATAGCATCCCTGTCTCCCGCTTATACACACCTTAGTTCTTATTATAAAGGCAAAAATTAATAAATATTTTTAGTTTTTTTTACAAGGTATCTGTATGTTTTTTAAAAAATATTTAATTTATTTTTTTATATCTACTCATATTTAATAAGAATAGTGGAAGAGGGTAATAATTAGTATAATATTTAAATTTAATGTATTTAATAAGAATAATATTAGAAATTATTTTAATTTTAACATAATTTTAATGTTTGTGAGAATTGATGGATGTTGCATGGTAACAATGACGAGGATGTAGAAAAGAACATCTGTCTGCGGTTGGTAAGAGAACATCTTACTGCCGCTGGTAATCACTCAAATTCATAACCGCTGACCGTCAATAAAGCATCGGTCTCCCGCCAAATTCATAACCATTGACCGTCTATGCCCCTCGCGCCTCATCGTGTTCGGACGAATTCGGTGACCAGACGCGGAGCTCGTAATCTTCACCGTCGTGCGTCGTCGTGGGAGAGGGAATCTCCATGGTTTGGTAGTAGAATATAGGTCATCGTCCTCCATGTTCTTTGACCCCCTTTTCATCCATCACTTCATTCTTCGATCTGTCTTAATGTCCTCCAATCACCGGTGTGCTTTTAATTTCTCGGTGTCTCATGGAATTTAATTTTTGTACCGTAACATCTGAGGGTCGAATGACAACATCTGTTGAGTAAGTTGATTCTTTTATATAGGAAGACCGACTGAGTTTTAAAACGATATATCTCCCCAATTGTCGACTTAATATTGCTCTGAAAAACGGATGGTCGTGATTGAGTTTGAACGGACGGTGCAGGTGCATTTTTAGTAGCCTGATGACGTGGCGTATTTTGAACTTTACGATTAGTTGGACGGATGGGATTCATTCCCTCGCTGAGTATCCGAACGCTTCAAAGCTAACTTGTTCCCGGGCCCATTGTTACGTATATAATTTAATTTTCACCCCTTCGGACGGGTGATTTGGAAAAGGTGCAGAAAAATCGACGGCAGACTCGCAGGGTGATTCGAAAATGTTCAGCGTTCGGATTGTGTCCATCGACTACTACATGGCACCGCCGATTCCAGGCCTGGATGTCTGTTACAGCAGTTTCCATGGTATAAGATTCGAATCATTTACACATAACAGAGCTGTTTTTTTTAGTTCAAGTGACTGCAACTCATTTGTAACAGAGTCCCACGCACTAAGCTTAACAACTAGTTTTGGGCTTCCAAAGGGGCGCATAAGCGAAATGAATGTCGTAGTCTAGGCAATAAGTAATATCAGTCACGAACAGTTGAATAACATTCTCCTTTTGGATTTATTGCTGCAACTGAATGCTACATCTTTTTTTTTTCCTGTTATTCTATAATTTCATGTCATGAATAAGTTACTGTATTTCATAGTTTCAGTTAGTTCAGAGGCGAGAAACCTTATGTTTTGAGATTATTTTTTCTCATTCTTCATCTACCTTTTTTTAATACATTTAGGTGGGAAGGTGAACGAGGTTCCAGTTATAAGAATATATGGTTCTACTCCAGCAGGGCAGAAAACTTGTTTGCATATACATCGGGTAAGAGATCACTGTCTGAGGTTGTAAAATTCAGCGATTAACAATAAGGACAAGTGGTAGCAAACATTATATTATTATCGTAAATACATCATTATTAGAACTTTATTCATTTGGCGCTCTTTTTTTAACTATTCAATCATTCAATATCGTTAAATTTACTCTCTCTCTCTCTCTCTCTTTTAAAGATTATGGCTGAAATAACCATATTATGCTCTGTAGGCTTTGCCCTACATGTATGTGCCATGTGCTGATATACACCTTAAGTCAGATCAAGAAGGTAAGAGAAACTTTAGAATTAGTTTTTTTAATTATTTTTTAAGTTTATGTGCTGATATACCCCTTAAGTCAGATCAAGAAGGTGAGAGAAACTTTAGAATTAGTTTTTTAAATTATTTTTTAAGTTTATTTCTTAAGTTATGCAGGACATTTGTTCTCAAGCACTTGTTGGCATCTTAATTTTAAACTTACTGTATTTCACCCTGCTAAATTTTTGATAAACGAGAGTATGTTCTGGTAAACGTCCATTAGGTTGGGAGTGCTGAACAATTTAAAATATTCCTAATGATGTTTTTGATTTGTTAAATTCTCATCAGTATTCAGGCCTCAGAAGTATTTTATATTTTCTTTAGAAGCTGAATAACTTAAATGGGGTTTTCCTGATATTGCACAGCAGATGTGTACACATATAAGGTATCTGCATCTCTTGAGAAGGCATTGGAGGTATCTTTGATCACATTTGATGAGTTTGATCTCTCTATTAATATTTTATTATGTGGGTATAAAATTTTCTTCAACTTGCACAGCTAAAAGGAAGCAGTGGTTTGACGAGACAACATGTACATGGCTGCAGCCTTGTAAGAGCAAGGAGATTTTATGGCTATCATTCATCAGAGGAGTTATTTGTGAAGATATACCTGTATCCCAATATTTTATATTTTCCTGTCTTTTGTTCTTGTGTAATAAGTCATCACATGTGTGGCAACACATGTACGCATATGCTGATGGTATGTTAAAGCTAAACTAATAACATGCTTCAATTATCGGAAGCCTTCACAAATTTTGAAGATATTATCCGCAAGATGTCTCCCGTGCCGCTAATCTACTATTGGTACAGTTTGAGAGTAAATTCTTTCTTGAGAAAGGTGATCTTTAGTTTGATATGATGCAGTGAAGATTAAGCTTTCCTAATGACACACCTTTTTCAGGCTGGTGCTGTTCTTGGCAAAAGCTTACAGCCCCATGAATCACATATTCCCTTCATTCTTCAGTTTCTGGTATGTATCTCCATATGAACTATTCAAACTGTATTATTTTGCAGTGAGATAAGTGAACAATATGGAGTGATTTTCTAATTTAGTTCTATTTGCTGACTTACATAGACATAAGCATCTGGTCCTAGATATCTGCTGAATTCAGTTGATCCAATATTATGTTTGCTTTTCCCTATTCATATGATGGGAATAGCTTGGGTGAGTCTGTAATGTACGACTGTCTTGTGAGCAATGTGCTTGGATCTTGTTATAGATATCCTCATGCTAATATATCCTCATGCATGGGTTTGGTCTTATGGATCTCTAATATGTAAACTTTTAAAGTAAATTGAAAAACTACTATCTGTCTCCCTTTACTTGATTAAAATAAGATTAAGAGGGGAATTGTGAAGATATAAGCTTTCTTTCTTTGTTAGGTTGATTATAACTTGTATGGCATGGGTCATCTGCACTTGTTAAAGATGAAGTTCCGCCATCCTATGCCAGATTCTTCTCACAAAAAATTGATTTTCAATGGTCAACAGACAGGGGTGAGTTGATTTGGGTGTCTTAAACTTTCATACTCTACTTTTTCTGTTTAACCTACTAAATTTATTTCTAGTTATGTCTCTCATGGATATTTATAATTCTATTACATGATATTTTCAGGTTGATACAGATGGTGATGCGTGTTTAGGGTCAGCAGTGTGGACATCATCGACGGTCTCATCTGATTGGATGTGGCAACTTCCTTGTGAATTGGATGCTTCATCAAATCATGAGGCTTATTGCCCTAAACGTCAAAGCACATGTGAACTGGAGGGCGATGCTTCTGTAGATGGTTTTCTTATACTAACCCAAACATATTTAGTTAAATAATAAGTTTATCTTATGAGTGGCTTTTTTGATGAAGTTATTGAAATAATTTGGTTTGACAGAGATTCTTAATCAGAAGTTCAAAATTTATTCATCCCTCTCACAAACGCGATCAGATGTGCAAATGGTTCAGTCTCTTGTACCAATCTGGAAGGTAACATATCCACCCGTCTTTATAACTTCACTCTACAAATTATACTGTCTGAGAATGAACTCATTTAATTGCTCTGTTGTTGCAGGAGCAGCAAGAAAGGACTGGGATTTATGAGGATACTATACCTCCTGATCCTGGGAAGCCACTGCCAGAAGCTGTTATGAGAAGTCTTTCTGCTGGTCTCGACTTTGAGAAAAAGTTTGTTGAACTGTGCTGTGAAGCTGAAACCTGTGCATCCTTTACTTCCTTTGAGGAGCTGAGGTTTGTAAGAAGCCATTTTTACCTTAAGGGTATATAGTTCTCTTACGTGTTTTGACTAACAACACTGGGGGACAAATATTAAATAATTGCAGAGAAACAGACATAATAGGTTCAGCATCACCACCGGCTTCAATATGCAAGGATGCCAAATTGCATGAAGAAGGGACAGAGGCAAATCTCAGATTGTTCACTGTTGATGAAACGCAAACAGCTGAGATTATTGGAACACAGGGCATAAAGGCATTATTATCTTTCCATATTTATTAATGAATGCCAAATTTTCATGAGATTTCGTGAAGATTTTTACTCTTGAATCTCTTTAATTTGGTTCTACATGTGCTAATAGCAATGATTTTAATCACAAAAGTGCAAATTTGGTCTAGATCTAAGCATGTGCTGCCCATGTGAACATGTGAATAGATGATTGAATAATATGTTTGACATTCCTAAATCGAATTTAATGAAAGTTACTTCAATAATCTGTTTAATGATGGAAACATCCTTGGACAAGCACAATGAAAAGTAATGTTTTGTGTGCAGCTTTAGCTGTTATTATTTTCATCCAAATATTTACTTATTTCTTATAGTGAGTAATCAACATCTTATGAGAACCTTCTAAGAAATTAGAAAAGTATGTTCATTCTTTAAATTTCCTATGTTCCCTCAAATTAATGAATTATAGAAATAGAACCCAATGAAGCTAAAGGGCTATCAGATTATTGCACTATTCGATATTTGATTATCCTTTTATTACAAACTGGTATGGGTCTCTTGCATTGCACAAAGTTTGAAAAATGAGCTACATGCATAGCTCATGAAAATGTGTCTTGTTATAGTTTTTATTTTATACATAGATGTATAAATGGGGTTTATTCAGAAGTGAACTGTTTCTGAAAGTACCTCATGCATATCTGTATTACCTATTTTTTAGGCGGCAGAAAAGGAAGCATTGAATCTCCTAAAGTGGCTTGCAACTTCTCAAGCTGCAGAGGATATTAACTCAGATGATGAACTTATTCGTGAAACCATTTTGAGTCCCTTATTACCTGCTACAACAATTGATAAGGTGCTGGAGAAAGCTAATATAGATTACGAGAGTGAGTCCCAAAAGGAGTGTCAAGATATTCTTGATTCCATTGATGATCAATGTCAGTTGGAGTCATCAAAGAGAACGCCGCCTTTTTCCTCAAATTTTGATCATCCTGTTGAGTCTTCAAACAATTTGATTCCTCAAGTTGATGGTTCTGCTGATGATGAGTTTTCAAGTCCAAGTGCCAATTCAGCTGGAATTTCATTTTCACTGGACGAAAAAGGTGAATCCACAAGGTCTTCCAAATACCGTATACTGCAAAATACCAGAACAAATACTCATAGCAAAGGTAACAGGAACAAAGTATGGGGCTCTCTGCCATTTTCAATGTCCCATAACAGTTTTGAACATGCTAGCTTACATGTTGCTCACACATCTGAAAGGGAAACTGGAGAATCTGCTGACTTTGTTAATTTGGCCAGAAATGAGACAGAGAATAATGGCATAGATAATGGGGATCAAGGTGCTTCAAACTTAAAGGAAGTGCATATGCTGGATAATTGCTCTGTGCGGGACTTGATGAGAAGAAAGAGATGTTATCGAGTTGAGCAAACTGACCATGAATCTGAAATAACTAAAAAACTACTTTTTGATGCGGACGAGAAGCTGAAAACTGATGAAGGAGAAACAGAAGTCCAGAAGAGCTGTGTTCTGAAAATGAGCAATCATGATTTTGTGTGTAGGAAATCACCCCTCGTAGTTGGCAGTTGTACTGGACCGACTTTCTCTGAGCTGAAGAAGTTTCACCCTACTAGTTCTTTTGATCACTCAGCAGTTTCCAGTGGTAAAAAGTTTAAGGTTGACTCAACATGTGTACAAACTGACAAGTGTCAACGAATTGATATTGCAGCCTTAGGTAGTGTACAAAGCTCTTCTATTGAGAATTTAGGGTCTGGCAGTGATAATTGCATGTATAAATGTTCTCATGGAAGCAAATCTTATGAGCAACATGGTCAGACGGAGTCATGTGAGAATGCTGTAGGTGTGAATACTGCAACTGGCATTCAAGTATTGCAATGTGTAAAAAGTGATGAGGAAAAACCTAGAGAGAATTTGGGTTTTTGTGAGACTATTTGCACGGAACCCTTTGTCAATGACATGATGAGTAATCACATGAGATTAACCTCTGGCAGGACAGATGCCTTGGCAGGTAGGAATCCTTGAATTAGTCTGTTCTTGCCAACAATGTTGGTCCCCTTTGCCGGTGATATCTGTGGAGTGTCTTTTCTGTCAAAGTTGGAATCCAATTTCATTATGTTAATTCATTTGCTCTTCTTTATAAGTCTGTGGGGCATAGAGCCTGCTATTCTGAGGGTGCTTTGTATGTAGCTCTTGCATAGGTAAACCCAAAATGTAATACCTTATATTCCAAAAATCAATCAAAGTAAATCATGAAATATATGGCTTTTTTGCCCCTTTTAACCCTATTTCCATGAAATCACTCTTTATCTCAAATTATCATAAAACGTGCAACAATAATAGCCCAAATATATGTTAATTACCCCCAAGTTAGTTATATAAAATGTATGTCAATATTGGGATTTATCAATAAGAAACATTGAAAGGGCTATCTGGAATCATCCACCTTTATGTGCAAATAGGATTGCTAATATTTGATAGAAACTCGTAGGGTGGCAAAAGTTTGCAGCTTCTATCTTCTTTGCTCATGGTCCACTCTTGGTTCTGGAGGCTTATGTTTTCTGTTATTGTCCATAAAGTGTTGATGAACTAACTGAATCTCAGCTCCCCCCCACACCACACCCCCCCCCCCCCAAAAAAAAAAAAAACTCCTGAACCTGGAAGTGACTAAGTGTAAGTCTGTAAAATTATTTCCCCCCCTAAACCTAGGCTTTTTAAAACAGATACACCTTTTTTTAGTTTGTTTATTTTGCTTTTGTGTTGTCCATCCTGATTCTGCTGCCTGATTGATGAAACTTAGTAACTTACTGTTACACTTATCTGTTTGTTGAAGTGAAAGCTCTGGACGATGTTATTCCTGCTTCTGCCGGTGGTTCCCGGAATGAGATGAAAACTTGGAACAAGCATGTTGCCAATAATGCCCCTGGTCCTGAAGGGAAAAAGGTCTTGGGTGTTGCAACTTATTACCAAAATGATGGCTCCCATCTATTTGTGTTGAAACCCAAAATTCTGCCTCCTTCTGCGGGTAGTGTTCAGAGATGGCTACTTTGTGATGAGAGAGGTATTTGTTAAATCATGTGTTCATGTCAAATAAAAGGAACTAGAACTTGTTTGAAGATACATTGAAGTATCAAAAGTTATCTTGCTGGCCTTCATGTTTGATGCAAAGGATTTAACTGAATTTGGTTTCCAGATAAAATGTTTCAAGAAACTGATGCAAAGGAGACACATTTGCCTAAATGGAATACAAGACCTTGTCTTATGTCTAAACATGTCCATGATGTTGATTCTGTAAAGAAGACCCCATGCATCAGTGGTGGACAAATGAATCTAATCACAACATGCATGGATGGCTCACAAGATACTTCTCAAATATCAGGCCCTGATGTGAAATCAAGGTCTACTCCTCTAAGTCAAATTGGATTTCGTGATCCTGCAAGTACTGGCTGTGGACAGCAATTGACGTTACTCAGTATAGAGGTATTAAGGATCAAGCTTTTCTTAATTTTATTGTAATTTCATATTTTTTGTAGTTGTTAGATGTCTTTTGAATTTTATTGTTGCACTTTGGTTTGAAGTCAAGTTTTTGGTGATTATCAAGGAAGGAAGAGAGAGCATAAAAGAGATAATGCTCTTACATTTTTTACGGGAATATTCATACTTTTATGTGCGTTTACATGAGAAAATCATGAAGAGGAATCATGCCTATAATCTGTCCCTAATCTCAGCGGAATCAAAAGAATCAAAACTGATGCCAATCACATTAATTACAAATGTTCACAGAATATATTTTATTTATTCTTCGGCAGTGACAGATACAAAAATTCCCACTAGTGCATCAAATGGCCACTCCCATCACTGATTGCGGCTATGTGATGATAGCGATAACTCAATAATCAGCCACATTATCTGTTTCTTTCTTGGGGTGATTATGTGGTTATAATTTTTTAGTTTATCACATCTCTACTGTAACAGTGCTTTTTTCAATATCTTGTTCTATGCTTTTGAATGATATTTATTAAAAAACTATGCATTTCTTACTCGATCAGATTTACATTTGTAGGAAAAGATCAAAATCTTTTGCTCTAGTGTGGATTCTTATTTTTCATCCCTTAAAAAAGTGTGGATTCTTTTTGGTCTTGTAACTATCTTTTGGTGCTATATTTTCTATTTGGTTAGTTTTCAGTGAGCCTCTCAGCTTTGTTACCCATAAGTCTGACTTGGTTGCAACATTGGCAGGTTCTTGCAGAATCAAGAGGAGAACTTTTACCTGATCCCCGGTTTGATGCCATCAACATTGTAGCTCTTGGTTTTCAAAATGATAGTGACACTATTGTTGATGTTCTTGTCCTTTTGCATTGTAAACTAGAACCTTGTCAAAGGTATGGTGAAAGTGGCACGACTTTGCATTTGCCTCAATTAGAAATTATATATATCTTCCAAGTTCCAAGCTTAGAATTTGTCTATGAAATTGATATCCTTGCTTATTCTTAAATTTGTTTGCAGAAATTTTGGGGGTCTATCAGGCTGCAAGTTGTTGGTCTTCACGGAGGAAAAGTACTTGCTAAAAAAATTTATTAAGATTGTGTCTTCATCTGATCCAGATATTCTGATGGGCTGGGATATTCAAGGCGGTTCTCTTGGATTTTTAGCGGAAAGGGCTTCGCATCTTGGATTAGGATTGCTCTATAGTTTATCTCGTACTCCATCTGACATTTTGATTACTTCTGATGATGCTGAAACTTCTGAAAAAGATATGTCAGAAACTACCATTCCTGATATATCTAGTGCAGATGATGTACAAGAAAGTTCAATAATTGAGGATGAATGGGGACGTACACATGCCAGTGGAGTTCATGTTGGTGGCAGAATTGTTCTTAATGTGTGGCGACTTATCCGTGCAGAAGTTAAGCTCAATTTATACTCAGTTGAAGCTGTAGCTGAAGCTGTATTGAGGAGGAAAGTTCCTTCAATTCACAACAAGGTTCTGACCAAATGGTTTTCTGGTGGTCCTGGACGAGCAAGATATCGGTGTGTTGAATATATTACCGAGAGAGCAAAGCTGAATCTTGAGATATTAAGCCAACTTGATATGGTATGATAGCATATGACTCTAACCTGAATTTTCTTTTACAAGTCTTTAGTGCACATAGTTTTAATAGTCTTCTTTATGATACTCTGATAGAGCTCTGCTCTAAATATAAATGCAACAATATAGAATAAATGCAAGAGGAAATACTGAGGTTTTGCTTGTAAAAGCTTTAGAACTGAGTTAATGTTACGAAAGGGAACTTCACTGATTCTGGCCAAAACCCTATTCCCTAATACAAATTGAAAAAAACAATGAACTGAACACAACAAAACAAACAAGGTCCCTCACTGGTGTTCGAGATACCAGCACTCTCCTCACTTCTATCTGACTCTCAAAACATAGTCTGAGTGCTCCCAAAGACCAGATACAAAATGTTAGTGGCAACGAAAACTGAAAGGTGGCCCATGTGTCTAGCCTGAGTCTATAGCCTCTCTACAACAATATTTTTCTGACGCTAGTGTTTCCCTGACTTTCCTTTTATAGGTCTGAGTAAAACCAGCAGCTATATCATGCTCTCTTACAAGAATATTTTTTTAATGTTTGTCCTGTTGCATTGGAATATCAAATGCGTTTACACTTTATAATAGCACATTTCTCTCGCTAGTTATGCAAGTTAATTTATGGCTCATTGGATGCCTTAATTAGCTTCATCAAAACTAACTTATTGATCTAAAATAAGTTAAAATTTCCTTTTTGTTCACTTTAATTTTTGTTTTTGTTGAGATTGAAAGATCACATTGAGGCATAAGAAAATACTCATATTATTGATCCTTAAGAATAAAAGAGAATACAAAGAGGCCTTTTTATAGGAAAACTAATAGACCAACCCTAACCCAAGAAACTAATATCTAACTAGATCAAGTCAAGTCATAATATCTTAATATAATTCCTAAAATATAATATCCATATCTAATCCTAATAAATACTAAATAATCAACCCTAATAATATTAATTATTTTAATATTAAACTTTCTATTCTCAACAGTTTTATTCTTTTTTATGCTTTTGATTTTGATGTTTGTGATTCCTAATCATCTTCATTTCCTGGTGGGTTGTGTTCTTTTCTTTTCTTTTCTTTTTTTCATTTGTAGGTAAATCGAACATCAGAACTTGCTCGCATTTTTGGTATAGATTTTTTTTCTGTTCTCTCCAGAGGTTCCCAATATCGTGTTGAATCAATGTTTCTGAGGTTGGCACATACGCAAAACTATCTTGCCATCTCTCCTGGGAATCAACAGGTTTGCAAAATGTTTTCCCTTCACAACTTCTCTATCTGTGAATACATATCGGTGCTTTGATGTGACATTGTCAGTATTTTCCCATCATGGACCACATTATACTACATTTTTTCTTTCAAAAAAATTGGAGCTCTTTTCACATAACTGAATAACAAGAGCAGGATGTGGTAAAGGTAAATCTTTATTAGAATAAGTAAGAAACTTAAACTCGCATAATAAAGCCAAGGAGGATCTCTGAATTATAATAGGAATTCAACCATAAGCTGACTCTTGCAGTACATCATACACCTATTTACAATGTAAAGAGGAATAAAAAATATCTATAAAGCATAACTGAGACATCCCTAAGCCTAAGACACATTACTGCCAATATGGCCCTTAGTATGCTACCCCCCACAATCTTAGATTGAAGGTAAAATGGGTAGCTTAATCAATCAGTGCCCTTTGAATGGCCAAGTCAGAACCCTCCCAACTTTCTCCACTTCTTCCGGTAGTATGAGTTTCTCATGCTACTTTATCATTGAAAAATGTCAACTTCATCCTACACTGTCATATGCTGGTCCAGTTCTTACCCCTCCCTAACATTATGTAATTTGTGAATTCAACCGTTGCAGTTTTCATCTTGTCTAGTTATGTGATAGTCCATGTATTTGTGTTATAAGAAACCCTCAGAGTGATTATACATGGCTGCAAGCACAATGAAATGATTGGTCCTTGGATGAAGTTGATATAAGAAATTATTTTTTACACACACAATCATTTTATCAAGAGACAAAGATTTGTTTAATTACCATGCAATGTTTGCTTTCTTCACTTCACTCATCACTGTCTCATTTAAGGTTGCTTCTCAACCTGCCATGGAGTGCCTACCCCTTGTGATGGAACCAGAGTCAGGATTTTATTCAGACCCGGTTGTTGTATTTGACTTTCAGTCATTATATCCATCCATGATAATTGCTTACAACCTTTGCTTTTGTACGTGCCTTGGCAAAGTTGTGGCATCAAAAGCAAACACGCTCGGGGTTAGTTCATTTTCACCAGAGCAGCATGTTATGCAGGATTTAAAAGATCAGATCTTGCTTACTCCAAATGGTGTTATGTTTGTTCCTTCCAAGGTGATTTTGTCAAATCTTTTTCACTCTACAGACTATTAAGTAGTCTTGAATAGCTATCTGCCATCTGAATTATATTTTGTTGCATACTTTAACCTGAAATAATACCATAGGTTTGACCGAACTGTGCCTTTCCCCCCTAGAAATATCTGGTTAGTTTCCATTCAGCTGATCGTTGTCCTCAAGTCATACAATTATTTCTCTGTCAATCCTATTTTCAACTGTCATGTGAACTTCTGTTGTAAAATGATCAGCGTGTCTTTTATTTGTTTCCTTTAAACTTCTGACAGCAATCCTATGTTATGACTGTTTCATACAGGTTCGTCGAGGTATACTACCACTCTTGTTGGAAGAAATTTTATCAACCAGGATAATGGTGAAACAAGCAATGAAAAAGTTGGCTCCTTCACAGCAAGTCCTTCAGCGGGTATGGATGTGAATTTGATTTTAATTTGTTCCTCTGGCTGGAGGCCTTGTCATTTGAGGTGGGCATCAAGTCATCCATGTCCAGGCATGGCCACAGGTTGCCCTGGGCTTAGATGAAACCTGCCCTGCCCCTAAAAATTATCATCTTTTGACAATGTCATTTTTCCCCAGTCTGAAGAATTTTATTGCTGAATGCTGAAGCTTTTAATGAGCTTCAACTTTGAGCACTTTCAGCCAGTACGTATCAGTTATACATTTTGTAGATCTGATTCACCGACCATGTGAGGGTTAAGAAATATGAAAGGCTTATGACTGAAGAGGAAAAACGGAGGGCAACAAGTAGAGGGATAGGTATGATACAGGTATGGGTAGCATTTTGGAGTAGTTGGAGGTAACTTTTTGGTTAAGAATCCTCATTCCAGAGAGGGGATATTAAGACCTGTGCTTGAGAAAGTGGTGTTAGGATAGTACTGGCCTCTTTAAAGCCAGCTTCACTGCCCTTATCACTTAGTATTCTACATTTTGTGTTGAGCTTTTTGTTTACATCATTGTAAGCACTAGTTAGGGAGCTTCACTGGTTCCTTACAGTTTGTAAGTGGTTCTTGTATGTGCACCATATGGAATGTAATTTGCAAGTACTGCAATCTCTGTTTCAGATATTTAACGCAAGACAGCTTGCTTTGAAGCTTATTTCAAATGTGACATATGGCTACACTGCTGCTGGATTTAGTGGTCGTATGCCTTGCGCAGAGCTTGCAGACAGTATTGTTCAATGTGGCCGTTGCACGCTGGAAAGGGCAATATCATTTGTAAATCAACACGATAAGTGGAATGCAAAAGTCATTTATGGAGATACTGATAGGTATTGCTGCAGTATTTCTAACTCGTGGTTTGTGTGTTGTACATGTGTAAATTCCCCCCCCCCCCACACACACAGACATACAAGAAAAATAATAATTCTCGTCCTCCAAAATAAACAATTAAGAAGAAATAAAAGGGCACTCCAGCTCTCAAGAGCCTTCCAAGCCCTTTGTAAAAATCCACAAGGGAATCACATACAATAAAAATAATAATTCTCGTCCTCCAAAATAAACAATTAAGAAGAAATAAAAGGGCACTCTAGCTCTAAAGAGCCTTCCAATCCCTTTGTGAAAATCCACAAGGGAATCACTCAAATTCCTTTCTAACCAATAACACTCCTATGAAGCCAAAATGGCAAACTGCCAAAGAGCTTTATACTCCTTCCAATCAAAGCTAGTGAAAAGTTCAGATATGATTTGAATGGTTTAGAGTTTTTGTTTTCTATTTTTTTAATTTAATTATGATTTTTCGAAGTTGGTAATTAAAATATTATTTTTGTTGTGTTCCATTTCCTTCAAAACTTAAAAAAAATGCTGACATGAAAAAAGAACTTAAAGTCTGACCATCCAAATCAATTCAGACAATTCAGATTCTTCAATTTGCTTTTAAGGAAGCTGATTGATAAGGTTGTTGGTCAAAAAAGCCACAGATTTTCTGGATGCACCTGTTGCTCCCGAAAATATCAAATATCCTATCTTAAATCTTGGTGACTTCACAATGCAGAGATAGATTTGTTTGTTTTGCAACTACAAAATCACCGTACATGTACATAAGGAGGAAAAGGTCCAAATCGAGTCAAATGATCAGTATTTATTCTTCAGTGATATTAAATCTTGACCTCATTGTTATCTCTTTCATAATTGTCATTACTTTTTTCAAGAAATAATCTCATAAAGTGGCTATTCTCATGCAGCATGTTTGTTCTCCTGAAAGGACGCACCATTAAAGAATGTTTTCAAATTGGGAGTGAGATTGCTTCTGCTGTCACTGCTATGAACCCAAGTCCTGTCACCCTGAAGTTGGAGAAAGTTTATCAGCCTTGTTTCCTCCTTACTAAGAAGCGGTACGTTGGTTATAGTTATGAAAGCCCTGATCAAGTTGAGCCAGTTTTTGATGCTAAAGGAATTGAGACTGTTCGTAGAGACACATGTGGTGCAGTTGCAAAGATAATGGAACAGTCTTTGAGGCTCTTTTTTGAAACTCAGGATTTGTCGGAGGTAGAGATACTTGCTGATTTTATATTGTCATATTTTAATGGAACATGTGAATAGTTTCATTGTTGTATTTTATTTTTCTATACTTTGGCAGAAACTATCATTTCGATACAGTAATCACAGACAGTCTGCTAGTTTTTCTTGATGGAAATGATCTTAGCAAAAATTTCTAAATGCCTACACCTTCCAAGAAGATTTCAAGTCTGAAAAGGTTACGATGTTAGTTTACCTGGATTTCCGTTGTTCACCTTGTTTTCCTCTGAATGCAGGTGAAAAGTTATTTACAACGTCAGTGGAAGAGAATTCTTTCAGGCAAAGCCTCCATTAAAGATTTTGTCTTTGCTAAGGAGGTTCGCCTAGGTAGCTATAGTGCCAGGACATCATCATCTTTACCTCCAGCTGCAATTGTTGCCACCAAGGCAATGAGGTTTGACCCTAGGGCAGAACCACGTTATGCTGAGAGAGTACCTTATGTTGTAATCCATGGAGAGCCTGGAGCACGCCTGGTTGACATGGTTGTGGATCCATTGGAAGTTTTGGCACTTGATTCCCCATTCAGAATAAATGACTTGTATTACATTAATAAACAAATAATACCTGCTTTGCAGCGGGTGCTTGGGCTTGTTGGTGCTGACCTGAACCAATGGTTCTTAGAGGTGCCCCGTCCTTTAAAGGAAGCCCGTGTAAAGCATCTCATTGCACCAAATGCACATCGAATGAGAATTGACTCGTATTATCTGTCAAAGCATTGTATACTGTGTGGCGGATTGGTTCAAGCATCTGCACATATATGCATTCAGTGTTCTGAAAATGGAGTGGCTGCTGCAACGGCTGTGATTAGTAAAACATCAAATTTGGAACAAGAGATGCAGCATCTTGTTGCTGTAAGTAATTGTTCATTTTCTTTTATCATTTTTGTTTAAAGGAATCTAGAGATATTTGTACACCCCACTTTCTTTTTGTTCCCCACTTCATTCGTGCATGAAGAGGAAAGCAAACTTGAAAGCCCTGTGTAGTGTTGACGGTACATGCAGTGACCATCTCTGTCAATTATCTGCTTCTCTTTCCTTTCTATGAATCCCTACCAATTTATGACTTAGCCTGTGCACGTGTCATGTATTTGCTTTGATGGTAGCCGTGTTGGTACTTGTAGATATGTGATCATTGTGGAGGTGGAGACAGGCTTCTGGAAAGTGATGTAAAGTGCACATCAATTTCATGCTCGGTGTTTTATGAGAGACGAAAAGTTCAGAAGGAACTACTAGCTATGAACCATGTTGCTGCTGGTGAAGGCTTCTATCCAAAATGCATGGTCGAGTGGTTCTGAGCAATAATTGTTACGTTCAGCCTTGGAGATATATAAAATACACGTGTGTGTGTAGATATATTTTTCTTAGGATTAGATTTGCGTAGGGGTTTGCCATATTTGGTTTCCTTTTTTTCCCTTGTTCACAATCCATATTTCCTCTCCTTGTTTCCGCAAAATAAGAAGAGAAATAAAAGAGAATCCCCTATCTTGCTCAGCCAGTGAAAAGAAAAGGGTCTACTCATGATTTATGGGGTTAAAAAAAATTAGGTATAGGCAGCAGGCAGCTGATAAGCGTGTTCCTCCCGAAAATATATAGTTTGGAACTACAGCCTTCTGCCTTGGTGAGTTTTTCTTCTTATTTTTTTTCCCAAACCTTGGACAAATATATTTTCTTGTATATTGTATGCCATCTAAGAAATGAGTTGGGTTTGCCATATTTGGTTTTTGGTACAAGGCTTATCCACTGTTTATGAATGATGTGATTTTAATTTTATATTGTATGCTGATATTCTTTTTTTTGACCTAGTATGCTCATATACTGATAAACCCCTGATTGGGGGCACCTCGGCTCATAAGAATTGTGTCATAATAAGCCAGATCAAACCGGAATTCATCAATTATTCTCTATAAAGTACATGGATAGGATAATAATCATATATGTGCGATAAATTGATGGCAAAAAAAGTGTACGCGAATATTTTTCTGGGCCTTGAGTATACGATTATACGATAAAGTGTCTATAGATTACCTGCCCCCACTGCAGTTGCAGTTTTTCTTTCTTTCTTTCTTCTTCTTCTTGTTTTTTTTTTTTTTTTTTGAGATAAAGCATTTGCATTTATTATAATATTATAAATGTAACTCATACATTATGAACTTTCAAATAATTTTGGTTTTCTGATCTCTACAGTCTACATACTTCAGCAATGCAACGGCTCTTCTCCTGCTGCCTTGATATTGTTGCATTTTATTCTGTTTTAAATACTACGAGTTCTGAGCGCCTGAACCATGGACTCTCTTTACTTATGCTCTAATTGTAGGCCTTTTCATCAACAAAGGAAGGTGAAGACGCTTTCATGTAATCTGGGCAAGGTACTGATTCTATTGATAATCAGTAGTTGGCATCCAACTCTGGGTCACCTATTATCAAAATATTGAGTCAATTCAGTGCCCATCAAGATGCTTTGCCTACTGATGCATCTTTTCCCAAATTGCAAAATGATCCGACAAAGTTGGAGCTCAAATTCCATCAGAGCTTATAACTTCCTGTGTTGCTACATTGATCATGATTCGGCAATTCCCTCCCCATCCCCGAGCCCATCTACTGTCTCAAAGTGGAAATGTGTTCCTTGTCATACTCTGAGATTTTATTGTGCCTTCATCTTCCTTCTCTACTTTCGGAGGAGTTTATTTTGTTCCGCTTATCCTGTAGTATGTATGCATTATACTCTCTTTAGCATTGGTCGACATATTGCTAACCAGGACTGAAAATCTCCACTTTACAGACTTGTAGTGAAGGACAGTACCCGCCGGCTGATGTAGCTCAGATATTAGACTCTGTTGTTACTAGCCTGCGCCCATGTTCTCAAAATCTTCCTATTTTCAGAGAAATTCAGATGTGCATGGGAAGAATCGAGACAGACCCAGATTTTAGCTCTTATCCCAACTTGACATCCGCCCTGCCCACCCTTTGCCCTCCCATATAATTATTAGTATTTAGTCAGTTCCTTCGTTGCTGTATATATGGTGCTGAAATTTTGATCTAATGTTCCTTGACCTGCCAGTCTATTTCAATCAGTTTTCTTCATTTGGATAGAAGTAAAATAGACTTCGGGCTTGGGGAGCAAATGTGGCCGAAGAAGACCGAGAAGAGACGTTTATTCTAATATATTTTTCCCTCTAAAAAGTATTATAGTTGATTGGTGCATATTTATAAGATATATAAGGGCGATGAGGAATTGAAGCTTTAAGAAGTGAATGATAGAGAAAATTGTGGAAAAAACCGTATCACGTCATGTCCCTGTCTCTTTAATATCATGTTACTCTGTTTTCGGCTGTAAAGGATGATGCTCTGGAGCACGCAACAACAGGGTGGTCTTGCCCTGGATGGGATTCACCCAAAAATGACTGCTAATATCCTAATGTTTTCCAAACTACAAAATCATAATTTTAAAAGTACTACAAAATCATAATTTTAAAAGTATTTTTATAAATAGAGATAAAATTTTTATTATATATTTATTTTATAAATTATAAAAATTATTTTTTTAAAAGATAATCCAATCATGCGGGGGAACATTAAAGTGAGTTTACCTAGAGAAGATAAAATTTACAATAAATGGCCTCGTTTGCTTTAATTAATAAAAAGGCTCTGACGGTTAACGGCTGGGTGTTAATCAGATTTTATGCTGAGCATATATACATATATATATTTTTTTAAAAAAGGTAGTACCTATTTCACGTTGTCAACTAAAACCATGATTTTGGTCGTTTTTAGAGGAAACATTTCCCTCTTTAGATGTATTTCATGTTACACCAACTCGGCTCTCCAAGTAGATGAATTTTGATTCATGAAATTCAAAATCGATTTCATATCTGTCTCTACGTACTGCAGAAGTGCAAAGCATAAATTTGGTATTTATTTTATAAGTGTGATTTATATAAGTCGAGACAAAACTCATTTAACATATTTATCTTATATATCGTATATTACGATTGAAAAATATTTTTAAAAAATTTAATCGTTATTCCAAACAGTCACTATATTAATTATGACATACAAATAATATAATTTATTAAAATTTATATGTAGATATAGATTCTTTGTTAAAAAATATTGATCTTTTGGGACTGCAATATTGTTTGAATTTTATTTTTTATAAATAAAATAAATTACATCAAATCAAAATAATTTTAACATATATAATATCTCTGTTTAAATAAATAATTTGTTTTTTCCGCCATTGAAGATTTCTGAAGATACCGCTAGGTTTTCATACAAAAATTTGGGGATTCGTGACGGGGGACGACGACACGGTGTTTGTGGCGGAGATTTTGGTGAAGGTTAAAACCTTCTCTTGAAAGGGATAAAACCCAAAAAGAGTAAATAATACCTGAGAAGAAGCCCATGAGAACAGCTCCAAATGCCCTGAAACTCCTGAACAGGTGACGCCATTTCGCCTTTGATTTCCTCTTGGTTTAGATCACTGAGCTCATCAGTGTGTTCCAGCTTTCGTTTCTCGGGTAGATGATATAGCAAAAGCGCTTGGGGCAGGCTCTGGCTGGCCATGGCCGATTTTCAGACTTCCACCCACCGTGCCAAGTGGATCTTCACTCCTCCACAACTGGTACTTTTCTGTGCTCTCTTGAATTTATGTCTTGATCTTTGGTTGTTACTTCATGAAGTATGCCGTTCCAAGAAAACTCTATCGTTTACTTTCCCCCTGTACCGATAGCAGCTTTTTTTTTGGGGGGGGGGTTGCGATAGACAATTTGGTTGATTTAGAAGCAGAAAACTAGTAATTTGAAGCTGGAATACTTAAAAAATTAATATTTGCCAAAGCTCAACACGATTTCTTTTTGTGCAAAAGTTCAAGGGTTTTGTTATACATTATATGGATATTATTGCTGAGGCGTATGCTTTTTCGTTTTAGGCTGAAAAATATAAAGCTGCTAATCAGAGAGCAATACAAGTTTTAGAGAAGGTATGAGTATTTTCTTCTGCTGATCGACCATCCCCCCACCCCACCCCCTTTCCTCAAAAAACAAAATGCGTCAACAGTAGTGATGCTATTCTAAGCAAAAGAAAGAGAACGTATTAAAGATAGTCTCTTGCATACTTTATGCTCTTTTCGGTGCAGGTAATAACCTAGAATTTTGTAGATATAATCAAATAAGTATAAACCTCCATGTTAAGGAGGGATTAGAAGAAAACATGTACCCTTTTTACAGACATCTTCAATGGTTTCTTTGTGTTCATCTCTTTCCAATAATTTAAATCATGATATTATATTTAGTATATTACAATAAGTGGAACTTACATGTCATCTGTATTAATACTAGAACTTCTCACCCTCTCTTTTTTATCAAGTATATTTTCTTACTACAATGTAACTCCTTACAGAAGAATATGCCATGGTATCATTTGGAACTTTATTATTTGGTCACTGATCACTTCTGAATTTTTTGAAGCATGGAGCAACTCTTATGGAAGTAGATGTTGATGGGTCTTTATCATATCCTTCACTTCAGAAAGATAATGGTAATTTCAGGAAAATTCACTCATATATTCGTACTTCCTCGCATATTGATAGCACTCAGTATGTCTTGCTTCAGAAGTACTTCATTAGATTCTTGTTCCTCCTGGTACTTGTGTGAATTCGTATCTGTAGACAAGGTTGCTATTTTTCATGTCAGCTGAAAAGCATTCTCGCCCTAAACCCCTCAGTATTGAAGAGGAACAATCTATCAGAGTATTTTATGAGAACAAATTACAAGAAGTATGCAACAATTTTCACTTTCCTCATAAAATCCAGGTACACATTATTTTAATCGTAACTTGAAGGAAAGACTGTGCTTACGAGTTAGCTGTGAGAATATATGTTCCATAATCAACCTTTTGAAATGATTTATTGATATGCAGGCTACAGCGCTAATTTATTTTAAAAGGTTCTATCTGCAGTGGTCGGTGATGGAACATCATCCAAAGAATATAATGTAAGATTGGCTTAAATCAGTATGAGATGTTCTGAGCACTGAGAATGAACCACGCTCATTGTTTGCTATGATATTTCAAGTTGAGATTATAGTTCATAAAATCATATGTGGTTTATTTGAAAACGTTGGAAATTGGTTGGGATATTAATCAGCTCATGGATAGCTTTCAGGATGGGTTGATTATTGTTAGTAAACTCTTTTGATCTTTTAATTGTTTTTCATCTTGTATCTTCTTATTGGTACTTAACATAATCTCATATTTAAATGTTATCATTTGATAGATTGTGTGGCATTGTGATTAGAAATTGACTCTTTGTCGTAATCTGTTATTTTGGCTCAGGCTGACCTGCATATATGCTGCTTGTAAGATAGAAGAAAATCATGTATCTGCTGAGGAGCTTGGTAAGGGAATATCGCAGGATCACCAATTGATTCTCAATAATGAGATGATTGTTTATCAGGCATGGATATGCCTCACATATCTTTTTTTTTTTTTTCTGTGTCTTCTTGTTGTTTCAAATGTCCATGACATGATCCCTTGTTTTGCAGAGCCTAGAATTTGACCTTATTGTGTATGCTCCATACCGCTCGGTTGAAGGCTTTGTAAACGATATGGAGGTTTGTGTGATTGATGTATCAATGGACCTTTGTACTTGTTAATTAGATTTTGCATCTTGCAATAAATAATTCTCTCTTTTGTCCTAATTTTAACTCGTCTGCTTTTGCTATTTCATGCTGGACACTGACCATTGGCATTGGCAGGAGTTTTGCAAAGTTGGTGATGAAATGCTTCCAATGTTGAAGGTATTTGTTATTGCAGTCGAAGCAAATTATTGTTTGGGGTGCCTATATGATCTTCTTCAATTCATAGAATTTTCTGTTTAGAAATCGTTTTGGTTACAAGCACACGCATCACATCATCATACGGAGGAGATGAAATTGTTCTGTCTCTTAATAATGGTGTCTCCTTTTTTGATGTTCTGATACTTTGTAGGCCTTGCAAGACACTGCAAGATTGGAAGTTGATAAAATGATGCTTACAGATGCTCCACTTTTGTTTACTCCTGGGCAGGTAATATGAGTATAACATATTCTGTAAATATTGATGCCTTTACCGAAGGCCTTGTAGCCTAGTGGTATGAATGCTCCCATATAGAAGGGAGGTTGTGGGTCCAATCCCACCTGTAACTGGCCATTAGTGCCTGCCTTTGTAACTAAAAAAAAAACGATATTGATGCTTCCTATAATATTCTTACTAATTTTTCATGACAAGAAGCTGAAAAGGTGCTTTTTGTTGGCTCATCATTCTGACTGTCTCTAATTTATGAACTCCATTTTATCAACTTGAAGTAAAGAATCCATCTTATGCCTTAGGCTGTATATTCTACATCATGAATTTTCATCAGTAGATGTAGTTCAGTTTCGTTCTATCTATTCTGTTGCTTCTTAATCTCATTTTAATATTTCATTTGTCTTGCGTTGCAGCTGGCATTGTCTGCTTTGCGAAATTCAAATGCACTGCATAAAGTTCTTGACTTCGACGGGTACTTGTTACTTGTCCCTTTTTTTTTATTGGAAATACTCAGTTTCTGGGCTGGGGAGTCATCTTGTTGTGTACTTCTCTTTTGACCAAAACTTATGGTTATCTGCTTTGAGTTTCACTTTTGTACCGGCGTGATTGCAGCTATCTAAGAAGCATCATTTCCCACCAGAATTCTCAACATACTGTTTCTGAGCTTATTGGATCGCTGAATGCAATTGACTCGTTGGTAGTGCTTTCACATTCTAGCTTCTGTTGTTAAATTGAATGGTGGATGCGCAATTCAAAATTGACATTTTGCGATTTTTAATTAGTTGGATATGTACTTGTCTATCATTTGCGTTGAAGAAGTAATGTTGACTGTGTTTGCAGGTAAAGAAATACAAATTTCCTTCAGAGAAGGAATTGAAGCATATCAACCGGAAATTGAAATCTTGTTGGGGTCTCAGCTCAAGTGACGAGTATATTCTGTGCCTCTATATGCCCATTTTTCTGTGTTTTTGGGAGTTGTTCTAAATTTATTCTTGCTATATTGATGTGTTATGCTGAATGGCTTTTGCAGGGGTAAGAAACGAGAGAAAAAATCAAAGCACAAGTCCAAAAAGGGCTCCAATGAACCACAAAATGTGCCTTAGTTCTCTCGTCTAAGCTTTTATGATATATGCCTATTGGTGTTCCAAGGGAAGATACTAGACTGCTTTCTCGGAGATGCTATGGTGTTTCTCTTCATCTGTGATTCAGGTCCAACAGTCAGTTATCGTCTGGAAACACAATTCCCTGCCCATCATGTTAAGAACTTCAATTTTGTTGTGTAATTCTCAATGGACAAGAGCCGAGGAAATTGGACTGAATTTCCCGGTTGAACTAAAATTATTGGAAATCACATCAATTTTATATTAAATTTAATTTAATGCTTGTAATTGTTTTTATTGGTACATGTTGATTAGTTAGAATTTTTTTATGATAAGGAATGGAGGGAGTATTTTTTCAGAAAATATGTTCCTAATGATGGTTATAAGCGGACTGAGATCTAAGTATACGTTAACAAAATGACCGAGACATTTATGTGGTGGAAAAGACTTATATACTGTTATATGTTCAATATATTTTATTTAATGTAAAGTTCATTTTTGTCTTTTAGTTGTCAGAAAATCTGGATTTTGTTTCAGAAGTTGGGAGAATTGTCGATAAATATTTTATTAAAAATTTATTTATTAAATAAAAATTGGGGGAAGATTTTTGAGAAAATTCTAAAAAAAATACTATTTAAACTTCAAAATTTCAAATAGGTGATTTAACAATAAAATATTTTTTAATTGTATTACCACTCTTGTTAATCCCATTAACGACTTTGTCAATGGGATTTTAAAGTTTAAAAGATATTTTTTTAGAATTTTCTCAGGATTTTTTGTCTTATTAACCAAATAAGAAATAAATAAGAATTGAGGAAAGATTTTTTTTATATAAGGGTAGATTATTTGAATACAAGACAATGTCACATAAGGAAGATATATTAGATACAAGAAAAGATTGTTTGAATACAAAAAAAGATTTTTTACATACGAAAAAGATTGTTTACACCCAAAGGTCCTATTTAATAAATAAATTTTTAATAAGATATTTATGAATAATTTTCCCACAGAAGTTTGTATGTTTTTAGTAACGTTGTCTCATAAGCCATGTTTAGGAACCCGGACCAGACCGGCCAGTCCGGTTTGGCCTTTTTTTAAAAAAAATCAATTTTTTAAATTTTTATTTAGAATTTTATATAAATAAGTTTAAAATATTTAATTTCTCACCGATTTGGCCCCGATTTAGCTCTAATTTGACTCTGATCTGACCCTTGACCCAGTACCCTGATCGATTCAATGACCGGTCCGAATTTCAAAACCTTGCTCATAAGTGTTAAAAGTTGCCTAATGTTACCCCCGCCTACAGTCATGACCGTTAAATTTTATATTTAACCCATGCATGTATATATGGCAACTACATGTCACCTCACCCTCCTCCATCCTTGTTTGCACCTCACTCTCTCTCTCTCTCTTCATTGCAATTGGCTCTTCTTTCTTTTCTTCAGAGGCAGTGTAACATCCTCATTTTTATTTTTAGGATATAATTATAATTATCATTTTTATTAGGTAATTTTTAGTACTAAAAATAAATAATTAAAAATAATAATAATAATAATTAAAAAAATATTATTTTTATAATATAATATTATTAAATAATATAATATAATATTAATATAATATAATATTATTATATAATATATTATATTATATTATTAAAATAATAATATATATATATATATAAAACGTGGGGGGCGGCGCCCCCCACTTTTGAAAAGAAAGTGTGGCACCGTAAGGTGCCACACATTGAAAAAAAAATATAATAAAAAAATAATTAAAAAAAAAGGGTAGGTAGGAAGGGGTATTATAAGTACCCCTTCCTCACACACACTTCACGCAATTTCTGCGTGAAGTGTTGTGTAATAGGGTGACGGGCAAGGCTCTGATAGGAGTATTTTCATTTCTTCGGGGATCAATAAGGTACTCAAAATCTCTTCTAATCATAAAACTTCTTTTATGAAATATTTTCTAAATAATTTTTTCTTTCTTATGATATTAATTTTATACTGATTAGAGAATATTTTAGGATTAGAATTTTGGACAAGTTTGAGTTTTGTCAGTATATGACTATAAGAATATAGATGATAATTAATAGTTAATTTTAATCGGTTTATTTTTGTTATTTAGTTGATATAATATTTTATAATGAATTTTCTATATATATCAACTTATAAATAATGTTATTTTGGACTTTTAAACCGATTAAATTTAGATTAAATAATTTATTTGGGTTAATGGAGATATTATTGAAATTTTAGTTGGTATAGTTTAAAATCTGAAGGACTAAACTGTCATTTATGAAATTCGTAGGATTAAACTGTCATTTATGAAATTCTGAGGACTAAACTGTCATTTAGGAAATTCGGAGGACTAAATTGTCATTTATGAAATTTGGAGGACTAAACTGTCATTTATGAAATTCGAAGGACTAAACTGTCATTTTATAATTTAAACCCTAAATTATTATTTCTCAGTTTTTATAGGATATTATTATTAGAATTTGTAAATAAGTTATAATTTTGACTTTTTAGAAAATTATTAACGGGTAGTAAATTGATTGTGATAGATTGATTTTGGCGTGTGTTTGAGCTCTTGGATTTGGAACAGTGTGATAATAATTAGCTTTGGCGAGAGGTAACCACTTTCCACTTATTATGTGTGTTGGTGTGTGTTTGTGAGTATTTGTAAAATGATTATGGGATTGAAAATTATATATGGATATCATAGATTATTTCAATGAGTAATATTGAGGAGTATTTTGTTATACACTTGCTTTGTGGAACCATGTGATTTAAATTATAAGATGTATTTGTATATTTTGAATATCCTCATATGTGTATGGAAATCTTGAGAAAATTCCTATTGAACTATTTATTGATACATATTGGGTTGTTTGGTTTGGGTTGAGATGGAGAAAGTTATTTTTACCACGTGGTATAGCCTCCATTGGTGCACGATGGTTGGCTTTTTATTGTCCCACCAGTTCAATGAGGGACTGTCCCACTAGTTCAATGAGGGACTGCGACACCCCACCAGTTCAATGAGGGGAAAGACCCATGGTCTGGAAACATGCTCTGTGGATTTTGGCCAATCCTCATCATGTGACCGGAGAGCTCTTTGAGTAGCCAGTAACATGGATATTAACTTAGCCCATGGGTCTAGTCGGCGGAAATAAGGCGGTTCGGATGGATTGATGGGAGGCATTTGGGAATTGTGATATGAGATTTGAGATATAATATTATAATTTCTGACATGAGATTTGTGTACAAAACAATGATATTATATTTTAATATTTTATTATATAAACTGTTCCACTTGGCACCTCATGAATACATGTCAGCATGTGTAATGAGTTGGAAAGCTGGTTACTGAGGCTTTTGTCTCACCCCGTTGATTTAACATTTTTCAGGTGATAGTTTCCGTGCTGGAATGTCGGGAGGAGCTCCTGAGGCATAGATATATCTCTATGGCCTCTTGTGGTTTATTATGTGTTGAATTGATATATATTGCCACTCATAGGGCCTACATCCTATAAACTCTGATTTGTCTGCATACTTTGGATTACTGTATCATGAATTGAATATTATATTAATTAATAATTTGTGAGACATTATCTCTATTATGATTAGTCGTCGAGAGATAATATTTAATATTATGGAATTAAGGAGAGGATCTTACAATTTGGTATCAGAGCTTTGGTCCTGCAATCTATGATGCATTGCATATAGTGGCAATATACTCTTTCACACATAACCTCCCTGTGTTTTTGTGTTGTTTTGAGTTTTATCCTTAATTGTTGTTGGGTTTCATCCTTAGGTGGGGAGAAAATGGTAAACACGAGAAAGACTGTTTCTAATGCTAATCCACTTCTAAATGCTGCTGAGCCACAATTGTCTCAAGAGAATGAGACTATGTTGGATCGATTCAAAAATGCAATACTGACAGCTATGGATGCAAAGTTTCAGCAGTTCGAGGAAGATCTTCGAAAGAAGTTAAGAGAGGAAGGAAGTACATCCAAGTCGAAGGATCATAAGATTCCTGAACCCAGTATTGAGGCATCAAAGAGACATGAACAAGTTGGCTCAACTAATCATGAGAGCCCTGTAAAATGTACTGGAGGAGAGGGATCATCACAACCAACTCCAGAAGAACTAGCTATCAATAAGATATGGAAAGATATCCATGATCACGATCCTGAAAAATTTTATGGAGATTTAAATCCTTTAAAGGCTGAAGCCTGGATCGAGGGTCTGGAAACCATCTTTCGAGCTGTTGTTTGTAATGAGTATCAGAAGGCTAGAGTGGCCATTGTTCTGCTGAGGGATCGTGCTCAGAGATGGTGGCAAAGCACAGGTGGTTTAGATGACTCAAAGACAACCTGGACAGAGTTCAAGACTAAGTTCTTCGATCATTATTTCCCTCCAGCATTAAGATATGAGAAGGAGACAGCATTCTATGCTCTTCGACAGGATGACATGCACGAGGATGAATTTATTGCAACTTTCATCGATCTGTCTAGATATGTGACCTACCTACAACAGAAAGATGACCCAGAATGGAAATCTCGTCAATTGATGATCAGGGCTAGACCAGAGCTAAAGCCTCTTGTGCCAATGCATGATATCAAGAATTTTGAGGAAACTTGCACCAACTTGAGGATAGCTGCACGCATGAAACGTGAAATTGAGGCTGCTAAACACCGAGACAATCAAGGCAGGTTTTCTACTTTTAGTAGACCTGTAACTAGGCCATCTGGGTTCCATCCTGGGAATGCAGGAAACTTCGGTAGGAAGAATCAAGGGCAAAGGAGTGGACCTCGACAGAGTAATTTTCAGAGTAACTTTCAGAGGAAACCAGGTCAGAGGAACCATGCTGGAGTAAGCCAACAATCTCGCCGTGAACCTGCAATGTCTGCTCCTAGCGTGAACGGTCCTTGCCCAAAATGTGGGAGGGCTCATGCTGGCCAATGCTGGCAGTGTTATCAATGTCATAAGTTTGGTCATACCGCACGATACTGTCCAGAGTGGCAGCAGCAACAGACCAACCAAAGTGGTCGTCCCACTATTCCTGGCAGGGTGTATGCCATTACTCAAGAGGAGGCTGGAACATCTCCTAATGTTATCAGAGGTACTATTTCTCTTCAGGGTCATGACATTATTGCATTGTTTGACTCGGGTGCTACACATTCATTCATATCTTTTGATTGTGCTAAGAAGTATAATTTCCCTATATCTGTTCTACCATATGATATGAGAATTTCTACCCCTGCTGGAGTTGTGGTGATGACTGCACATGCTTGTATGGGTAATACTCTTCAGTTTGAAAACCGAGAGTCTATTGTGGATTTAGTGTGTTTGCCGCTAAAAGGGATAGATGTTATTATTGGTATGGATTGGCTAGTGGATAATGACGCCGTACTTCATTGTAAGAAGAAGGTGGTCACTTACGCCATAAATACCATATCCATAGAAACCCCTACAATCCCTATGCTATTATCGACAGCTAAAGTAGATAAGTGTATTAGAAAGGGTTGTCAAGCCTATGTAGTTTTCTTTTCTGTTAGTGTCGATAAAGAAGTAGGGATTGATCATATCGATGTAGTAAGAGAATATCCTGAGGTGTTTCCAGATGAGATATCAGGGCTGCCTCCAGAACGGGAGGTTGAGTTCTCTATTGATTTAGTACCAGGTACGACGCCAATTTCTAAGGCTCCTTATCGGATGTCGCCATCAGAGTTGGCAGAGTTAAAGAAACAACTAGAAGAGCTGCTCGAGAAAGGTTTCATTAGACCAAGTGTCTCTCCCTGGGGTTCGCCAGTATTGTTCGTCAAGAAGAAGGATGGAAGTATGCGGTTGTGCATCGACTACAGACAGTTGAATAAGGTTACCATTAAGAATAAATATCCGTTGCCTAGGATTGATGATTTACTAGATCAGCTCAAGGGAGCCACAATGTTCTCTAAGATTGATTTGAGATCAGGTTATCATCAGCTTAGAGTTAGAGCTGAGGACATCCCTAAGACTGCTTTCCGGACTCGCTATGGGCATTATGAGTTTTTGGTTATGCCTTTCGGGTTGACCAATGCTCCGGCTGTTTTCATGGATTATATGAACCGGATTTTTATGCCATATTTGGATCAATTTATTGTAGTCTTCATTGATGACATTCTTATTTATTCTAAGAATGAGGAGGAGCATCGAGAGCATCTTCATATTGCATTACGTATACTAAGAGACCACCAGTTGTATGCGAAGTTAAGTAAGTGTGAGTTTTGGCTCAGGGAAGTGAATTTCCTTGGCCACGTGGTGTCTGCTGAAGGGGTAGCTGTTGATCCGAGTAAAGTGGATGCTGTGTTGAAATGGGAACCTCCAAAGTCGGTGACTGAAGTGAGAAGTTTTCTAGGATTGGCTGGTTACTACAGGAGATTCATTAAAGGATTTTCTCAAATTGCCATGTCTTTGACCAAATTGACCAAGAAAGATCAACCGTTTATATGGTCTGACAAGTGTGAAGCGGCTTTTCAAGAGTTAAAAGCAAAATTGACTACCGCTCCTGTGCTTACCCTTCCTGATCCCTGTCGTCCATACATATTGTATACGGACGCTTCGCTTAAGGGTTTGGGTTGTGTGTTAATGCAAGAAGATAAGGTAGTCGCATATGCTTCAAGACAGTTAAGGCCTCATGAGCAGAATTATCCTACTCATGACCTAGAATTGGCAGCTGTGGTATTTGCCTTGAAGATTTGGAGGCATTATTTGTATGGATCTCAGTTTGAAGTATTCTGTGATCATAAGAGTCTAAAGTATTTGGTAGATCAGAAGGAGCTAAATAACAGGCAGCGCCGGTGGATGGAATTTTTGAAGGATTATGACTTTGAGTTAAAGTATCATCCCGGCAAGGCTAATGTTGTTGCAGACGCTTTGAGTCGAAAGTCGATACACTTGTTCCACATGAGCTTAGAAGAGCAGAGTTGGCTAAATGGATTAAGAGACATCCATGCAGTTCCAGATCAAAGAAGAGCTACTTTAAATGCAGTTCTTGGTGAATATGGGTTTTATCAGAACCTAAGAGACGCCCAGATGAAAGATGATCAGTTAAGTAGAATTCGAGAGGAATTAGAACATGGTGAAGTTCCAGATTACGACTTTGGGAATGCGGAAATTTTGAGATACAAGAAAAGAATTTGTGTTCCCAACAATGACGAGATCAAGAAAACCATTTTGGAAGAAGCTCATCGGAGCAGATACGCCATGCATCCAGGAATCACCAAGATGTATAATGATTTGAAGCAACAATATTGGTGGCCGAAGATGAAGAGAGACGTGACTGACTTTGTTTTGAAGTGTTTGACGTGTCAGAAGGTCAAGATCGAGCATCAAAAACCACCAGGATTACTTCAAAATTTGGATATCCCTCAATGGAAATGGGATAACATTTCTATGGACTTCATCATGGGTTTACCATTAATCCGAGCCAGTTATGATGCTATTTGGGTGATTGTAGACCGATTAACCAAGTCAGCACACTTTTTACCGATTAAAGCGGACTATTCTTTAGAGAAATTAGCCGAGGTATATATTAAAGAGATTGTTCGTATGCATGGAGTGCCAGAAAGTATCATATCAGATCGTGATCCAAGGTTCACTTCGAACTTTTGGAAGTCCCTACAGGAGGCCATGGGTATGAAGTTAAAGTATAGTACCGCTTATCATCCTCAGACAGACGGTCAAACAGAGAGGACTATTCAGACACTTGAGGACATGTTGAGAGCCTGCGCTATCGAGCTCCCAGGTAGTTGGGACAAGCACTTACCATTGGCAGAATTTGCATACAATAATAGCTACCACTCCAGTATTCAGATGGCACCTTTTGAAGCTTTATATGGACGAAAGTGCAGATCGCCGTTGTGTTGGACGGAATTAAGTGAAAGAACCATTATTGGACCAGATTTGGTAGATCAAACATCACGAAAGATTGAAATGATACGACAGAAATTGTTGACCGCTCAGAGCCGACAAAAGAGTTATGCGGATCGTCGAAGGAGATCATTGGAATTTAGTGTGGGAGATCATGTTTTCTTAAAAGTTTCACCTGTTACGGGTATTGGAAGGTCAATTAAGGCGAAGAAGTTGACTCCCCGATTTATTGGGCCATACGAGATTTTGGAGCGGTTTGGGCCGGTTGCTTATCGAATTGCTTTACCTCCGCACTTGTCTAATGTGCATGACGTGTTCCATGTGTCACAGTTGAAGAAATATCATCCAGATCCGTCCCACGTCATTGAACCTGAGGAAGTTGAGTTGAGAGAAAACTTAACTTATATAGCAGAACCAGAGAAAATTTTGGATGTCCAAGACAAACAACTGCGGAGAAAGACCATACGGCTAGTAAAAGTCTTCTGGAAGGGTATGACACCTGGAGATGTGACTTGGGAGACAGAGGAAAGAATGCGTCGAGATTTTCCTAATTTATTTGCCTAAGTTGTGATTGTCGTTGTCTTGATTGAATTATTGTATTTTGATTGTATTTTTATTTCCCACTTGAATCGAATTTTGGGGACAAAATTCTATTTAGGTGGGGAGAATTGTAACATCCTCATTTTTATTTTTAGGATATAATTATAATTATCATTTTTATTAGGTAATTTTTAGTACTAAAAATAAATAATTAAAAATAATAATAATAATAATTAAAAAAATATTATTTTTATAATATAATATTATTAAATAATATAATATAATATTAATATAATATAATATTATTATATAATATATTATATTATATTATTAAAATAATAATATATATATATATATATATAAAACGTGGGGGGCGGCGCCCCCCACTTTTGAAAAGAAAGTGTGGCACCGTAAGGTGCCACACATTGAAAAAAAAATATAATAAAAAAATAATTAAAAAAAAAGGGTAGGTAGGAAGGGGTATTATAAGTACCCCTTCCTCACACACACTTCACGCAATTTCTGCGTGAAGTGTTGTGTAATAGGGTGACGGGCAAGGCTCTGATAGGAGTATTTTCATTTCTTCGGGGATCAATAAGGTACTCAAAATCTCTTCTAATCATAAAACTTCTTTTATGAAATATTTTCTAAATAATTTTTTCTTTCTTATGATATTAATTTTATACTGATTAGAGAATATTTTAGGATTAGAATTTTGGACAAGTTTGAGTTTTGTCAGTATATGACTATAAGAATATAGATGATAATTAATAGTTAATTTTAATCGGTTTATTTTTGTTATTTAGTTGATATAATATTTTATAATGAATTTTCTATATATATCAACTTATAAATAATGTTATTTTGGACTTTTAAACCGATTAAATTTAGATTAAATAATTTATTTGGGTTAATGGAGATATTATTGAAATTTTAGTTGGTATAGTTTAAAATCTGAAGGACTAAACTGTCATTTATGAAATTCGTAGGATTAAACTGTCATTTATGAAATTCTGAGGACTAAACTGTCATTTAGGAAATTCGGAGGACTAAATTGTCATTTATGAAATTTGGAGGACTAAACTGTCATTTATGAAATTCGAAGGACTAAACTGTCATTTTATAATTTAAACCCTAAATTATTATTTCTCAGTTTTTATAGGATATTATTATTAGAATTTGTAAATAAGTTATAATTTTGTCTTTTTAGAAAATTATTAACGGGTAGTAAATTGATTGTGATAGATTGATTTTGGCGTGTGTTTGAGCTCTTGGATTTGGAACAGTGTGATAATAATTAGCTTTGGCGAGAGGTAACCACTTTCCACTTATTATGTGTGTTGGTGTGTGTTTGTGAGTATTTGTAAAATGATTATGGGATTGAAAATTATATATGGATATCATAGATTATTTCAATGAGTAATATTGAGGAGTATTTTGTTATACACTTGCTTTGTGGAACCATGTGATTTAAATTATAAGATGTATTTGTATATTTTGAATATCCTCATATGTGTATGGAAATCTTGAGAAAATTCCTATTGAACTATTTATTGATACATATTGGGTTGTTTGGTTTGGGTTGAGATGGAGAAAGTTATTTTTACCACGTGGTATAGCCTCCATTGGTGCACGATGGTTGGCTTTTTATTGTCCCACCAGTTCAATGAGGGACTGTCCCACTAGTTCAATGAGGGACTGCGACACCCCACCAGTTCAATGAGGGGAAAGACCCATGGTCTGGAAACATGCTCTGTGGATTTTGGCCAATCCTCATCATGTGACCGGAGAGCTCTTTGAGTAGCCAGTAACATGGATATTAACTTAGCCCATGGGTCTAGTCGGCGGAAATAAGGCGGTTCGGATGGATTGATGGGAGGCATTTGGGAATTGTGATATGAGATTTGAGATATAATATTATAATTTCTGACATGAGATTTGTGTACAAAACAATGATATTATATTTTAATATTTTATTATATAAACTGTTCCACTTGGCACCTCATGAATACATGTCAGCATGTGTAATGAGTTGGAAAGCTGGTTACTGAGGCTTTTGTCTCACCCCGTTGATTTAACATTTTTCAGGTGATAGTTTCCGTGCTGGAATGTCGGGAGGAGCTCCTGAGGCATAGATATATCTCTATGGCCTCTTGTGGTTTATTATGTGTTGAATTGATATATATTGCCACTCATAGGGCCTACATCCTATAAACTCTGATTTGTCTGCATACTTTGGATTACTGTATCATGAATTGAATATTATATTAATTAATAATTTGTGAGACATTATCTCTATTATGATTAGTCGTCGAGAGATAATATTTAATATTATGGAATTAAGGAGAGGATCTTACAGGCAGCCCCCTCCGCTCCTCCAGATCCTTCTCCTTCTCATTTTCTCGATCCAAATCTTCAATCGCCCTACCGACTGGCCCATTGGCTTCGATTGATTTAACTTTCAGGATCTTCATCTTCTCCTTTCTTTGCTTCAAATCTCCGTCTTCTCATTTTCTCGCCCTACATCTTCGATCGGCATCTATACCGGTGTATTAATCGAATCTAGTCAAAGAGGAGATTCCTTAAAAACTTTTCAGCCTTTACTGGTATGGTCAGAAAACGGAGGCACGCAAAGCTGTGTTTACTTCTCATATTGTCAAGTGTATTGTAACAAACTAATGGTTACTTAGTTAAATCTAACTATCTAATTATGTTAGTGTAAGTAGGACTCAAATGTATATAAACATGTACTCTCTGATTATTAATAATACATTTCATTTTCTCTATTTTCTTAAGTCTGGTAATATAATATCCAGAGCCTTCTAAACTCCTCTTTCACTGTTGCCCTCACCTTTTACCTTATTTTCATTTATGTCATTCTCTCTTTCTCCGTAAACCCTTCTTGTCCCATCCTTCGAGTTTTTTTTTTCAGTCATGGCCGCTAACCCTAACCCTTCTCTCAATCAATCCAGCCCCTTCTACATTCATCTGAATGAAAACCTCGCCTTGATTCTTGTTGCTCCATCGTTTGATAGCTCCAACTATCACACTTAGGCTAGGGCTATGAAGATGGCCCTCTTGTCCAAGAAAAAACTTCAGTTTGTGGATGGTTCGTTTTCTCCTCTGCCGGCTTCTCATCCACTTTTTTCGGCATGGGAGCGTTGCAAATAATCTGGTTTAGGGATGGCTTACCAAGTCTCTTTCTTCGACCTTCGCGAAGAGCATTCTTTGGTTTGATCGCGCCTTCGAGATCTAGAATGATCTTCACCCTCGCTACTGTCAGTCCGACATCTTCTGGACCGTCGACCTTCAAGAAGAGATATACAGTCTGAAGCAAGGCCATCACAGTGTAAGTGAATACTACACTCATCTGAAAATTCTTTGGGACGAGCTTTCTAACATCCGGCCGTTGAAAGCCTGCGATTGTGTAACGACCCTTTCTCACAAACAACAATTATCCAATACAGTTATACAAAATCAGTGATAATTTTTTTTTCGATACATATCAGAGTTTAGGACACAAACTCGCCCACAAACTCTTTCACAACATATCGGAGTTTAGGGCACAAACTTGCCCACAAACTCACTACAGATAAATTTATTATTCTAATCTCACATCACAATTAACTCATGCGTCACAAAATGATTTCCAACATAAATATCCAAACAGTAAATATGGCATTTTAAAAACATGTGGGCCCTATAATGGCAATATAGAAATTAACACAACACCAATACCAAAAGAGGCCTACAAGATTCTCAACGTCTATGCCTCTGGTTGCTTCCCTTGGCCTCTATCCAGATTAGAGGTTTCGCCTGAAAAATTATTTATAATAACGGGGTGAGACATAAAGTCTCAGTAACCAAAAAATCAATTTACAAAATATGCAGGAAAATATTGTAAGTCAGAGAAGCAGGTTTAACTGACATAATAATAATAATAATATTCTCATAATACAAAATTTAACATGATATAATCAATGAATAAAATCATCCCCACTCATCCATCCTGCTCCTCTTTATCTCCTCTGGACTGGTACAGCCTATCAATGCTAGTATACCCAACCAAAGGTTAGCTAGTCACATCAAGAAAACTGCCCCCTCCCATGCCACCACCAATATACCGTAGCAGGGAGGTGTCCGCCCAAAAACTCAACTCCAAAATCCGGGCCAGGATTGAGAGAGCTGATGGGCACACAATTCACCATATCTCTTCCACACAACCCAATATATCCCGTAATATAAAAATAATAAATTAATACAGCTTTCGAAAACAATTATAAGAATTCTAAATTCTTATACAACATTCCATTTCAGACAATATATTCACCATAACAGTAACAATTTAATAATAATTTCCACTTATATATGTAAATTGGAAAATACACTGCTTCACTGAAATAAATTCATATTCAAACATAAATATAATCTTACAAAACATATACAAGTAATATAGATAAAAGTAAGGTTTATAAAACACCTTACAGTCTAAAACAAGCATATAAAATAAATTAACCCCGGTTACCTCAATTCCAAGCTAAACTTTAATTTGAATAGTAAAATCCGTGCAATCACCGATCGCAAGAAAACTCTACATTATTAATATAAATATCAATTAATTATAAATAATAATAAAATAACTTATATAATTTAACTCCTATAACCCAATTTTCTCTACTACTATTATCCTAAATTATTCCAATTCCCTTTACAAATTCTTAATCATAGATTATTCTTCATAACCCAAATTACTCATTAAAAATCCTTAAATAACCTTTAATATACCTGTAATTACAAAATCTCCAATACCAACTTCCTAAATAATTAAATCTCTTTTTCATAATTTATATGAATATATAATTCCTCAAATATCCACATAATTAAAATCATATCAAATTCAAATTTAAATATTAAGTCCTAATTTATATTTTTCACATAACTCAGATCTAACAAAAATAAATCGATTAAAACCTCAATAATACCTCCAATAATCCAAATAAAATAATTAAACTAATTTTTATCGGTAAAAACGCCCTGTAGAGATTAATTTATATCTTATTTATAAAATAAATTAATTATAAAATCACATGACCACTAAATAATAAATCTAAACCGGTTAAAATTAACTATTAATTATTCTCTACATTTCTACAGTCTTATATTGACAAAACTCAAAACTTGCCTAAAATTATATCCCTAAAATATTCTCTAACTAGCATAAAATTACTATCATATGAAAGAGAAAATTATTTAGAACATATTTTATAAAAGAAGCTTTGTAATTAGAAGAGAGTTTGAGTACCTTATTGATCCCCGAAGAACTGAAAATACCCTTATCAGAACCTCACCCTCTCTTCTTTTCCTGAAACACTTCACTTGCGTGAAGTGTTTAGCTGAGGGAGTATTTATAATACCCCATCTGCTTCTGAATTCGTTGCTTTGGCGCCTATACATATATACATATTTGACAAAAGGGGCAAACCCCTTTTGTAATCGGCGCCTACCTTATATATATATATATATATATATATATATATATATATATATATATATATATATATATATATATAAATATAATATTATCTTATATTATAAATATTATATTATATTATTTTACTTTATAATATTATATTATTATTATTATAAGAATATTACAGATTGTGGATCTACTAGTATGTATTACACCATTGTGACGAAGATTAAGTAATCCGCTTCTTAAAAAATCTTAATGATCAATTTGCTTCCGTTAAGTCTCAAATATTGCTTCTTGATCCTTTGGCCCCGATCAATCACGTTTTCTCTTTGGTTCTTCAACAAGAATGTGAGCTTCAACCTTCTGAACCTAAGGTTTTACTGGCTACTAAGTCTAATCGTCCCTTCTCATCTGGTACTCCACAAGCTGGTTCTAAGTTTTGCTCTTACTATGGAAAGCCTCGTCATACTGAAGCAACTTATTACAGGAAACATATGGTTTCCCACCGAGATTTAAATTTCGCTCTTTTAATACTTCTCCGATTGTAAATCAAGTCTCTACTCCTGCTTCTGGTAATGCTCAAGCCATCGCTACTGCGTCAGCATCCTCTGCTACTCTTACTTCGCAAACAACTTCTGTTGTTCCTCCCTTAACCACCGACCAATATCAGCTACTTCTTTCCCTCTTGAATTCTGCTATTCTTTCTCCATCGGTTAATCATTTCTCTATCGTTACTCCTACCTCAGGTATTTGTAACTCATTTTCCTCTACTTCCCCTGCTTCTTGGATTCTTGATTCTGGAGTCACCAATCATGTGTGTACCTCTTTACTTTCATTTTCTTCTTATCATTCTATTCCGTCTATTTCTGTAAGTCTTCCTACAGGATCTACTGCTATTGCTTCTTATTTTGGGACTGTTTCAATTTCTCCTTCATTAACCTTACATAACGTTCTTTATTTTCCTGAGTTTTATTTCAATATTATCTCTGTTTCTCGTTTAACTACTGCTCTTTCTTGTAAACTCACCTTTACTTCTACCTCTTGCCAAATTCACTCACTTCAGTTGTCTCTGATGATTGGTACATCTAAGCGTGTTGAAGGGCTCTAAATTTTACATACAGATATGCACCTCTCCCACTCATAGCCTCAAATTCATTTAGCTCACACTCTCCCAAACAATGTTTTTACCCTTTGGCACTATAGGTTAGGCCATTTATCTGATTCTGTATTTTCTATTTTACATAAACACAATCCTATTATTCCATGTACTACTCATACCCTGCCATGTGATACATGTCATTTTGCTCAGCAAAAGCGACTTTCTTTTCTGGTAAGCCAAAGTATTATTAATAAATGCTTTGATTTGATTCATGTTGATATTTGGGGTCCTTTTTTTATTTAATATGTGTAAGGTTATCTTACTTTTTAACCATCGTTGATGACTATTCTAGATCCACTTGGTTATTTTTTATGACAAATAAATCAAACACTCACGTTCATCTTTAAAAAAATTTCTCTTATTAAAAATAAATTTTTTGCCTGTATTAAGGTCATTCGTTCTGACAATGGCCCGAAGTTTTACATGACTGATTTTTATGCTTCCAAGGGTATTATTCATCAAACTTCTTGTGTTGATACTCCTCAACAAAATGGTTTGGTTAAACGTAAACATTAATACATTCTTAATGTTGCTAGGGCTTTACTTTTTCAATCTCACATCCCTCTTTCTTACTAGTCTTTTACTGTAATGCATACTGTTTATATTATAAATCGTCTGCCATCACCTATTCTTACCAATATAACACCCTTTGAACATTTATATACTATACCTCTATCTTACTCATCACTCAAGGTTTTTGGTTCTTTATGTTTTGCCTAATCTTTAGATCATAGTCGTTCCAAATTTGCCTCTCTTGCTAGAAAGTGTATTTTTCTAAGCATTCCTACTGGTTCTAAGGCCTATATTTTATTGGATTTAACTTCCAATCAAATATTTCTTTCTCGTGATGTTATTTTTTATGAACTTGACTTTCCTTTCCAAATGACATTGTCACACCAGGCACCCAAGCCTTTCCTTCTATTCAGTCCTCTCCATCTTTTCTGGATGATGATCCTCCCCTTTCTCACTCTTCTCCACTGTCCTCTCTGCTTGAACCATTTTCTTCTTCTATTTTATCCTCTTCTCCATCCAATCTAATACCTCTACCTAAACCTTTTTCCCTACGCAGATCCACCAGATCTCATCACCCTCCTTCATATCTGCATAACTACCATTGTGCTCTTCTTTCTACTGCTGATCAATCATCAGATGTTGGTAATTCTCGGTACCCTTTATCCTCTGTTTTATCCTATTCCTCCCTTTCTCCTTCTCACAAACAATTTGTTCTAGCTGTTTTATCTACTCCAAATCCTAAAACATATCGAAAGGCTGTTAAGCATTCAGTTTGGCAAGATGTTATGAATGTTGAAATCAATGCTCTTAAGCAGAATTAGACATGGGTACTTACTCCTTTACCACTAGGTAAGCACACTATTGGTCATAAATGGTTCTATCATACAAAATTCAAGGCTAATTGTGATATTGAGCGTCATAAGGCTAGGTTGGGTGTTAAGGGTTATACTCAAACTAAAGGTATTGATCACTTTGATACTTTCTCTCCAGTAGCAAAAATGACTACTCTTCGTTTTCTTCTTTCTATTGCTGCTGCTAAGAACTGGAATTTACATCAATTAGATGTTAACAATGCTTTTTACATGGTGATTTACATGAGAAAGTATATATAAATCTTCCTCAAGGTTTTACTGCTCCTCAACCAAATCTAGTTTGCAAATTACAAAAGTCTCTATATGGTCTTAAACAAGCTAGTAGATAATGATACTCCAAACTATCTACTAGGGGTGTTCATAGGCAGGGCTGGGCAGGGCGAAGGTCTAGCCCGATGCCCTGCCCGAAAGATCACTGGATGCATTTTACAGCCCGATGCCCGGCCCTGTCCAATACAAGCCCTAATATTTTCGGGTTGGGCAGGCGGGCTTCGCCCTGCCCAACATTTATCAACCCCCTTTTTTTGTAAAAAAAATCAACCCCATAGCCCATTGACTAGCATCATTTTGATGGCTAAAATAAAAATGTTTCGTGACATATTCAATATTGTTGGCTTATAGTTTTAACCTCATACATATCTGAAGTGAAACAAGGTAGATATAGCAAATAGTCAAAAAGACTATCATATGTCTTAACAAATAGTCAAATACCCATACTTGAATAATTAAATAACAACATCCATAATCCATTAAAAACAAGACATCAAAAAATTATAATTAAAGTCTTGTAGTTGTACAAGTGGTTGCATCAATCCCCCAAAATAGACAAAAGGATAAAGCAGTTGGAATTACCTACAAGTAAGCAAAGAAGAAAGCATGTAATTATGTACAAGGAAATTTAAATTTACAAGTAAAATTTTAAAGGTTGCAAATTACCTACTTGTCAACTCATTCTTGTAAAATTATCCTTCAATCACCATTAGCCAACCATACCCATCACATTCTCCCTTCTCCAAGTGTAGCATCTAAGGGGGGAATAAAACAACAATTACATTACAAATTATGAGGTAATATCTTTGTGTTCAGGTGTGTGTGTATGAATTTATGAGCTTCAGAATAAAAGCTTACTTGCAAGTTGAATGACATTTTTTGTCTCATCAAAATTATCAAACTGACGAAGCTCTTCAACAAATTCAGAGAGAGATTGAACCTATAATTTTAGGAAATATCAGAATTGGAAGATAAATACAACAAGGTCTCAAGATAAAAAAGACTGAAAAAATATAATGACTTGTACAGCTGAACAAGGTCTCAAGTAAAAAAGAAAAAAAATTGGGCCTACTCGATAGCCACAAACGGAGGAAAATCACAAGCTTTATATTTTATACAACAGAGAAATACTGAAAACAAAAACCTCGATCTTAACAGAACTAAGCTCAGGAAAAAGAAAAGAAAATTAGACAAAGAAAAATCACAAGTTTTACCAGACACTAGAGAAAACCCTCAATCTAAGAAAGAAAAGGATCCAGACAAAGAAATAAAAGCAGAACCAAGCTCAGGAAAAAAAATTAGAACCTGGAAGTGGCAATCTTTAGAGTTCAGTCAGTAAATAAGATGACTAGAATGAGTAGCAGTAGTAGCTAGAACCTGAAAGTGTCAAGCTGTTGAACTAGTTCATAGTTGAGGGCTTGAGGCGATAAGAACTGAAGCTGGACTTGTAGCTGCTAGGGTAAAATACAAGAACTGAGAAACAGAACCGAGAAAGGAAAATGGCTAGATGGGTTAACCATTAATTTAATAACTTGCATAGTTGCTTTATGTTGTGTGCCGTGCATTGCGTAAATGTTGTCTACCACTACAGGCTAATGGCTAATAATATATATATATATATATATATATATATATATATATATATATATATATATATTATATGTATACCGGGAAGGGCTGAATACCTTGTCCGATGCCCGACCCTGCCTAAAAAAATGCCCAGCCCGATTGTGCCCAATTTTTTTAGGGCTGCTTTTTTTTTGGGCCGGGTAGGGCGATTTTTCTCCGGGTTCGGGCGAGCGCACTGGACACCTAGGCTTGATGAACACCCCTACTATCTATTGCCCTCCTCTCTTATGGATATTGTCAATTTGCTTTTAACCATTCTCTATTTTTCAAGGCTGCTTCTTTTACTTCATTTACAATTATTTTAGTCTATGTTGATGATGTTGTCTTGACTGGAAATGATTTAGCCAAAATTAATCTTGTTAAACAGCAGCTAGACAGTGCTTTTACAGTTAAAGATATTGGGGAACTGCACTATTTCTAGGGCTTGAACTTGCTATATCAAAAGATGGCATTTTTCTTTCCCAAAGAAAATTTTCTCTTAAATTGCTTGAAGATGTAGGCTATCTGGCTTGTAAACTAGCACACACTCCTATGGATCCTCACCTTAAACTCTCAAAAGACAAGGGTATTTTACTTGCTAATGGTGAAGTCTATCATAAGCTTGTTGGCAAGTTGCAGTATCTAACTACAACTCGGCCAGACTAGAGTTTTGCAACTCAACAGCTCAACCAATTTATGTTAGCCCCACATGATACTCATCTTCAAGCTATACATAGAGTCCTTCGCTATCTAAGGTCCTTTCCCGGTGCTAGTATATTCTTCTCTTCTTCTGACTTAAAATTGTGAAGCTTTAGTGATTTTGATTGGGCTGGTTGTGTGGATTCTCGTCGTTCTGTTACTTGTTTTTTCATATTCCTTGGTTCTTCTCTCATTTCTTAGAAGGAAAAGAAACAAGCAACAGTTTCTAAATCCTCTTCTGAAGCTGAGTATCATGCTTTATCTACCACAACTTGTGAACTACAATGGTTGATTTATCTATTAAATGACTTTATCATTTCTCACATTGATCCTGCTCTGCTTTTCTGTGATAATTAATCTGCCATTCAGATTGCATCTAATCTTACATTTTATGAGCGTACTAAACATATTAAGTTAGATAGTCATTTTGTAAGGGAAAAACTTCAGTCCAAGATTATTCACTTACTCCTTGTTCAATCCTCTGACCAAGTTGCAAATGTGTTTACTAAACCTCTTTATCCAGTTAGATTTCATGATCTCATACTCAAGCTGGGCATGAAAAACATCCATGCTTCAACTTGCGGGGGGTGTCAAGTGTATTGTAACTATTTATTGTTATTTGTAACAAACTAATGGTTCGTTAGGTAAATCTAACCATCTGATTATGTTAGTGCAAGTAGGACTCAAATGTATATAAATATATACTCTCTAATTATTATTAATACATTTCATTTTCTCCATATTCTCAAGTCTGGTAACACATACATTCTCGAGCAATTCTAAGCAAGTCATTTTGCTTTTGGAGTCTCTTGTGGTAGGTAGCTTACAAACTCTTCTCCTTCTTCCCCTTGGGATTTTAGTTTTATGAGTTTGTAGTTCCTCTTATAGGGTGTTATTTGTTTGGTTGAATTTATCTCCCGTGGCCTTGTTTTGCATTTTTAGCAGTGAAATAGTGCTCAAGATGAATCTAATGTGCTCCAAATTAATAAGTGGAGCTATTTGGTTTATTGCCAGGAATTGTGATTTAACTTTATATCATGTAATTTGATTGGTACATGTTGACAGTTGATCAAAGATGGCGGGGGTTTTAAGGACAATTGGTTTAATCATTGTCGTTGTTTTTTTTTTATAACAGTCGTTGTTTTTAATTCTATAGGAAATGAAGAGAAAAAATTCTTTTTTTTCTCCCCTGGTGTTTGATATGTCTTCTGAATGACAATAGTGATTATGCTCTATAGGACTTTGAATAAATTCATCTTGTTTCACTGGAAAAAATTTAGTGTAAGGATAGGGCAGGTGGTGGAGCAGAAGAGGAAGGCGGAGGGGCTGCCTCTGAAGAAAGGAAGAAGGAGCCGATTGCAGTGAAGAGAGAGAGGGGGAGTGAGGTGCAGAGAAGGAGGGAGGAGGGTCAGGTGACATTTGACTGCCCACAGATGTATGTATGGGTTAAATGTAAGATTTATCAGTCAAAATTAACCATGACCAACGGTATAGGCAACATTCCCTTATTTTTTAAGGGCGGAATTGAGATTTTTTGTTAATTTCTAGAGCAAAAATAAACCTAATCCTTTTATTTAATTAAATCATAACAAGTAAGCTTTATATAAATAAATGAGTAAAGGTGTAATTTTAACAATAAAGTTTTATGTTAAAGGCATCTAGCACCATTAAGTTTTTGTGGGTTCTAAAATACACATATATTCTGCAAAATTGGGCAATTTTACCACAACCATTACCTTAATGCAAACACTGTTACTTTCATGTATGTAGGTCTCACACTATGTGAATTTTTCCATGCATTTTACTGTTCATCATCGTCACCCATTTTACCGTGCATCATCATCACCATCTTCATCTACCTGCGACAGAGGAAGACCGAGAGAGGAAGGGAAAAGGCCATCATTCATTGTTTACTACCTATCATCATTACTGAGAGAGAGATATGGCGCTGGTGTTTTGTCTAGAATAGAGGAAGAGTAAGGAGCCACCGAACACTGTGGAAGCTCCTTCTTCATCAAAAGAACCAGAGCGAGAATGAAGACCGGAGGGTAAGATGTGCTCTTAGCTTTTTCGACGATTTTCATTACTACAGAGAATAGAGAGGGGAGCACCATAAAACCAAAGGAGACCAGCCACCATCAGCACCTGATTTATTGTCTTCTTTTGAGGGGACCTTTGCCATCTTCTTCAACTTGGTTTTGGACACAAAGAGAGTGAGATCAGAGCGAAATCCGGGTAACTATGGTGCTGAGTTGTTTCTTCAAACTACCGAGTTATTTCTGACGCCTTCAACTTTGGTTTCATCAAAGATCTTAAAGAGCTTCAAACTCTGTCTCTTACTGTGAGTGTTGTTTTTCTCCATTTTTTCTTGCCATTTCCTTGTATCTGACAAAATTTAATCAAATGGAACAAAGGCATTTGTTGGGTAGGAGGTTACCTCACGGCCTTGCATTGATGGTGAATCTCTAGCCTTTCTTCCTTCTACCTTCTCAACCTTTACTTTTTTTTGTGGGGCTCACATACATGAAAGAAGCAAATGACAAGTGTACCCGTGCGGGACCCACATACATTAAAGTGACGTCATTTACAATAAGTTAACGGGTTTGGTAAAATTCCTTCAGTTTGTAATATTTATGTATATTTTAGTACCCAAAAACGTTAATGATGCCAAATACCTTACATAAAACAATGTTGTTAAAATTGTATATTTACCCTAAATAAATAATATATATAATATATAAAAATTTACATGCCATTCCACCAAAACAAAAATCTACATGCCAGGTTAGAAACAAGCAACTTAACATATCCATAGGAGAAACAGAGGGAATATAATATTTTACCCTATTTTTTGGTTAAATTTTTAGGGATATTCTTAATTTTCTTAATATTTATTTTTCTTACTTTTCAGTTTTCACTCACAAGTCTCACACAAGTTACTTATATGTTTTTTTATATATATTTTTAGTTATATATTTCAAAATTTTTCAATTTTTAAAAAATAAAATAAGTCACAGTCGGCTGCGCTGTACTGTTGTCGGGGGAAAAACCCAGGGGAGGGGAGAGTATAACTTGCCCTTCCCGCTTTAGAAGCGGCAAAACTGGAGGCTGCGGAGCCTTCAAAATGGCAAGGCCAGTTCCCATCTGCTTCGTCGGTCCTCTGCCTGCTTCACTATCTCTAACCAAGGTACTTGTTTTTGTATTATCTCTGCTTTTAATCCTAAACCTCTTCTTCCAGTTCCTTTCGAAGCCTCAATTTTCGTTTCTGATGGAAGCTTCAGCTCGAATAAGTTTTTTTTCTCCATCCATTTATTGAAGCTTAGAACTTCATTTTTAGAATTTTCACATCTATTGGCCTCGTATTGTTTGCGGGTGACTGCTTTCCAAGGAATTACTCGAGGTGAATGTTTGTATTGTGGATAAGTTCTCTTTGTATAAGCAAACTTTGTTTCGCGGGCGAAATATGGTAATGGCCTATTTTATATCAGAACACGCAAAATTAAGCCATGACCTTCATGTGTTCTTGAAAACTCACAAGGAGTTCATTTTCAATGAAGTAAAATAAAGGAATCCATGGAATTAAAATGCAGAAAAGCTGTTTCTGCTTTGTGTATGTTTACATTGCGATGATGCAAGCTTATTTTTTTGTGACTAACTTGCAGGGAAGGCATCAATTAGAGTCTGCTTTGGGTAGACTTACGAGTATAGTAACAAGTTGTCACACAGGTATTTTTCTTTACCATATTTTCAGTACTGGAAACACCTTTTTCTTCTTCTGTTTTATTTTTTTATTTTTTTTTATTTTACATAAAAATTTAGATGAGTTGAACGTAATGGGCTCACGACTCAGAGTGCCTATGAATTATTTATAGCAGAACGCTTTTATAGAATATATGCTAAGCCATTACCAACTAAACCAAATTCTATTGATCAAAAGTAAAAAAAAAGGTCTTTAATAGATCTGAGTTTTTCTTTTTGGCCTTAATTTAAGACAATAAGTATTTACCTCCAACTAGCCATTCATACTTATTTTCCTGGTTGCTTATTCCACTAAAGAAAAAACACATAGCCAGGATCATGGAAATTTTGTACTACTATTTTGCAGGTATCAGATTTTAAACTTAGTTGATGTGATTGTTTTTGGAGTCTGCTTTCCCCTATTGAATTTGAATAATCCCCTATTAGACTGGAGTTTATAAACCATTTTGTATATTTATTTTATTATTTAATTAGAGATCATGTAAATCTTGATTTGGCGAATACCTTATAATACATGACGAATATAATTATTTATACGTGTATAAGATTTCCATTAAACAAAGAGAATTTTTCAATCTTCAAGAAGGCTAAATGAAATAAAATGATCTTAAAGGGAAAGAGGTCGGCCTTGGGTAAAATATGGCTCAGATCACCAATGCCTCCTATAAAGATCAAGGGCAGGGTAGTTTATTGGGCTCCAAATCTGTTGATACACATAACACATAATATTTAGCCTTAGTCAGATTCTCTAAATTATGATAACTATGGTAAACCTGTTCTGGTCTTGGCTCACATGGCTGGACATTTAAACCGGTAGAGTGGAGATCTGGAGTTAATGTTACCATTATAAATCCCCATGAGGTTTTATGTGAAGCGGAAACGTGTAGTGACTGAGACGTTTTGATGAATATGGGAAACTATGAAGCAAAGACAAGGAATTGGCATCAGCAACATAAAAGCTAAATGATCTATTATTTATGTTACCTATGTTGCATACCAACCCAAAATCCTGCGTGATTATTGTATGTGCGTATCTTACATTTTTGTGCCATATTCAACTTAAAGGATTCAGCTGGTAGGCAATATTTTTGGAATAGACTTGCATTTGGTAATTGACGCCTTGTAGGTAATTGTCCTTTTAAGCAACATTTGTGTATTTTGCAGCTCAAAAGGTTCTTGGCCCCCTCATCAGTTCAGATAAAGGCGTATTGTCTGTGAATCGAAGTTATCATCTTCACTCAGCGGCACCATCAAGTTTTATTATATCGGAAACTCAGCCTCTTAATTTGGTTGCTGATTATTGCACTAATATCGTAATATTGGGATATTGGGTAGGACCTGATATTGATGACGGGTGGGGATTTGCGGAAGCTATTATTAATCAAGTTACCTGATTTTGTTTTGTATCGACAAAGAGCTCAATTTTGCTTGCTTCAAATAAAAGATGCAAGTGCCACTTGCCATTTTATTTAGTGAACGATATGGACTATTGAAGGGTTATCATGTGAAAAGTGAAAACCAGCACTGGAAGAGCATTTATGACATTTAAAAAAAAAAGGGTGAAACGCTTCCTATCTGAAAAATGATCAATTGTCCCATGTGAACATGAACTTAAGACGTTCGTGCCCGTCTCTGAATTCTGAAGACGTCTGGTTGTTCACATCCTCAATAACACACTCTGCAGCAGCTAAACGAGAGAGCAAGCCATGCTTTGTCTTCGCTGGCCCAAAGGAAAAAAAAAAAACCCAAAGAACTTTGCCTTATCTCCGACAATCGAACCAATTTGCTTCTGAGCTCCGAGCTTGAACCTTCTTAAATATAGCTCATTGTCATCTACTCAATCCAGCTTCATTTCTGCTCCCTGTTTAGTATGAGGGGTGGAGAAGGGAAATAAAATTTTTATGAGTTGAATTTAAAAAAAATTAAAGAAATGGGTTATGAAATTTTAATAAAAAGAATATACAAGGGAAAGAGTATAAAAAATTAATTAAAAAAAATTAACTTCACTTCTCTAATTTTAAAATTTCAACTCAAACATTTTACCACCTCTCTTCTCTAAATCCTACCTATAACTAGCTTTCATTTAGGGCTTATTTGATACAAGGTATTTGGAGGGAAGAGAAAGGGGAGGGGGGAGGGGGAATTTTTATAAGTTGAGTTTGAAAAAAAATCAAAGAAATGGGGTTAAAAAATTTTAATTAATTTTTCATATTTTTTTATGTTATGTTTTTTCTTTACTAAAATGTTATGACCTAATTTCTTCAATTTCTTTAAGTTCAACTCATTGAACTTTTCTTTTCCCTTCACTCGCCTCGTACCAAACAACCCTCAGTGTGGGAATTTCGATTCTACAAGTCTGGCAATTCTTATATGAGATCTGCCTGAAATATAAACTTCATTCAGTGCATTTTCTCCTAAAATCATTAGCGCATTGGCTACGATTGTAACCGCTAAGGTTTTTTTCTTGAAGACAAGCTGAACCAAATTGTAACTAATGCAACAAAATCGGTGTTATGCATTTTCTTTTATCATCAAAATGTTTGAATTTGCTTTATTATTAGCCTGCTCTCTCCCGTTTTCTTTCCCTTCTCGATAAATGCCTCTTTGATAAAATAAAATATCCCTTCTATTCTTGTTGATTGGTTATAGAAGACATTATTGGATTGGTTTATCCCTTTGGACGCAGCCCCTTATAGAAGACATCAGTGAAATTACATAAGTTGAAACGAAAGCTCGATGGACGCAAAATTTTACAGTTCAAACTAATCAAATGAAACGAGTGGTCCTCGTCCACTAATTTTACCGTGTCTACAAATGAAAGAGTGCTTAATATTTCACTCAAAAAAAAAAAAAGAGAGAGAGAGTGCTTAGTATGTGAAAAATGAGCAGGTGAGATATTACGACTTCAAATTTCACTCCAGGATTGTGATTTGTAGGAAGGGTTCAACGAAAAGGTAATCACTTGTTTTGTTTACCGTCCTTCAACTTTATTAATAGTTAGCGAAGAGGCGTGGACCAAACGAACTAATGAATGGATATGAAGTTCTCTCTTTGCGTTTTGATTGAATGTTGATCCTCATTATATGTATGTTAGTGAAGTTTATTTTTAGTTTACTGTTAACTCCGATTGTTTTCTTGTGTCTGTAAAAGGAAGACTGCTCAAGTTTCCTTATATTCCTCAGAAGGAAACTGCAACAACTACAGAATCTAAATGAAATAAAATATATGGGTGAAAAGTTATCAATTATATGTACCCAAACAAAAATAGTTGAGCTCATTTATATTGATATATGTATATATTCCTGACAATGAGTTACATCCACCCAGTACCATGACTTCTTCAAATTATGTTAATCAATGACAATGAGCCATATGATGTACAGATCTGCTATTGTTATTGGCATCAAGTTTTAGAGCTTGATAAATATCTTTTTCTTAGCTAGAGATGCAAATGGAGTTATATACAGATTTAAATTATATAAAGGGTGGCCAAATATATAAGGCTCTTATAAGTAAAATCAGGGATGATAGATGTACGCACTCTTACCTTAATCAATAAAGAGTCTATTTTCGAAATTTGAATATTTAACTTTTAAGTTAGGAGATAGCAACAATTTCTAAAGCTCGCGCTTACATATTTGAATATGGTATGAAGATAAAAATAGTTGAAGAGAAAATTTCCATTCATTATGAATAAGTAAAATAATTAAAAATTTTATCAAACTAACCAGTAGCTTAATAAGTGCACTCGCCAGCCATCGTCTGCAACTACACCAGTAACTGTGTCAAAGATCCATTTTTAACACATGGGGCGGTTGAATTCCGGTTTGTCACAACTAACCAAAGAGAGATTAATTAAAAAGAAACGATGAAGATGAAGAGGCAATTTATGAATCTCGATGCCGCAAATTCATTCATGGTCGGAGCCAATGGGAACACTATTCATGCCAAACTGTTTATTTGTGGAAACCGTCCCCACGTTATATGCGTCATGGTCACCAACAAACTCTTAGAATTCCAGAAATTAGATCCACCTGTTTTTAGATAATTAACTTAATTAGTGCTGCTAATAAGTATTTTCAGCTTTTCAAAGTGTACGTTACGGTCAACACGATTATGCATTGGTTTGCCGGCTCCATCTCGCTGGTCATAAAGTTTGATGCTTATAACCTTATAACTAGTGTTAATCCTTTGTTTTTAAGGATTCAAATCTCACACGATGAGGTTTTAGATATTATATTCAGATCTGATCAGAGAGATCATATATATGTGTGTGTGTGTGTGTGTATGAATGAATTTTTATATGCGTATTTAATTTGCTGGTGTCAGAAGAGGGAGGTATAGTTGAGAAGTGGTCCCAAAGAGGGCAAGGGTTTATGGGTTTGTTCCTGGAAATGGATGCTGAAACCCTAAATTCTGGCGCAAGTTCAAATTACATGGATAGGGTGTGTTTCTATTGCTATAAAGAACCCTAGCTGATGGTGCAAGATTGATTGATTGACCTAAATAATGGATTCGAATATAGTAAAAGCGAAGCATGCCTGAGATATGATTTGATTTTCACGATTTATTAAGCACATGTAAAGCATCGAAACCATGTGGTCCCTAGTTCTAGGGTTAGGAAACCAAAACCTAGTACATGTATTTGCCAGTTTTCCATACCCTGACATACATATATTTGTTCACCATTATATTGTTTTAATTAATGTGTTCCCCGAAACCACCTGATAAACTTATCTGTGGCTAAACCCCCGCACTGGAAGGACAATTCATTTTATTATAATAACTTGACCATTTCATATACATATATAGAGAATTTTCATTGCAGCTGCGCCATTTTATTACAGTACTAAGTATTACTTTCGTGACATTCCAACAATGCCATATGCTAGCTCCATAAAGAAACATGGGTTGTTCTGCAATTTTTATAGAAAACTTGTTCACACAGACAGATGTTTATTTGCTCTACATTTAAAAAACTGGGAACCGCTATATAGGATCTATCATCTTGATTACATATATATATAGATATAGATATAGGAATTCTCTGATTGCTCCAGCGTATAGATCGAACAATTATTAATACAGCCACACACTTTTGTTTTGAAACTTCAAAACACAAGGCTTTTATTTCTACAGAAAAAGATACTTTTGAAGGAGAAAGCGGAGAGAGTGGTTTCCAATTCCCAGTTGATTAGATCAAACGAAAAAAGAAAGAAATGAAAACGGAAATGATCAAAAGGTAGCGTGGTTATTCACTTAAATGAATTGCAAGACTTGATAGATCATCGCTGAATTTAGAGGATTGATCATCAGTCGCTATTAGGAAGGCTCTTCTGCTTCAAATCGTCACTAAGCTAATAGCAATTTTGAAAGAGGAAAAATAAAAATAAAATTCTTCGAAGAAAATAAAAGATAGCTTCTGCAAAAACTATCTTCTCTAACCTTTCCTAGCCTTGATCTTCTAGATTATACTCGCACGTAGTCAGATCTACATTCATAACAAGTATTACAAGCTCTACTAGCCAGCAGCGAGCAAGCTTTTAATTAATAACACGCACATATACAATTGTTATATGTCTCTGAACAAAAGGGATGTAATGATACATACTACTGTAGATAGTTAAAGGTAAACTGGTAAAGAAAAAGAACTGGTTCAACAGAGATCACGAAACAGTTTCAGAAGATATATTGTTACCTTTGAAATACCCAACAAGAAATGAATTAGACGATGATATCAAGTAATTAATTTCATGGGGATTAATTAGTTGCAGGAGCCTTCTCTTCATCATCAGAAACCCTATTCTCTGATGCCGAAGCACAAATGTCAGTCTGTTGCTTGTCGCTTGGGACGAGGGAGGGGGCCGGAGAATTCTGAAGCAAGTGGTGATGCGTTTGGTGATCATGAGCTTTGTTATTAGGTTTCTGGAGATTGATCATTTTGTGTGTCTGAGCTTGCCTGTATTTATGCAAGTACCTTGCAATGGCCTCAGCATAATTATCAAACCCTAAAGCGCTTAGGGCCCAACAGATGTCATCCCCGTTGAGGGTCTTGCGATTCTCTTTGTGACACTTGTCAGAAGCTTCTTCTGTCACAAAGCTTATGAACTCAGTCGCACACTCTTGCATTATCTGCTTCCCTTCTTTTGAGATCTTCGCACTCGCGGGAAGTATTTGCCTCATTATCCTTCCCACGTTTGCAATCGGCAACAGCCTCTCGTCCTCCATTCCTAAATTCAAACAAATTCAACAAACTTGTTAATTATTACACTTTCAATCAATCAATGAACTTGCTTTAGTACCGCTTTTATATATATATATAGAAGTAATTGTTCTTGGTGCCGCCTAGCTACTTAATTATATTAAAGTTTTTATGTTTGATGAGAAAGCAATAGTTCGTGAAATACGATATGGATGTTGCATGTTAAGACATCAATATTTTCATCGTCGGAAGATATTAATTGATTTATAATTACTAAATTCAAATTGGGTCATGATTGAATCGCAAAGAGGTTGTGCCTTTTTTATCTGAAAATTGTATTTTTGTTTTCTACTGTGAGCTGTTATTTGTTTCGATAACATAACAGTCACTAATTACAACCTGTGAAAAAGCATTAAAAACACTAATAGGATTCAAGAAGCATTCGTAGACACAAGAATAATGAATTGCCAACGAGATGTCAAGATGAAACAAGAATAATATGGCTAATTTTGGTAGCTGGATAAAATGACAGTAGTGTATATGTATAGTGTTTGCCTATATAGATATAGGTTGTATGTGTATGTGTTTCCATAATATTTGAAGATGAGTCAAATTTTATGGAAGTCTTCTGGTTTTCTATTTAGGGCTGTCACAAAGCTGAAAAGGTAAGATGAAGAACAAGGGATAACTTTAAAAATTTTCAGTTTTGGAATCAAACACTTTAGTATAGTTACCACTTACCAGCTTTGGTATGGTCCCCACCGTCACTCCACTGATGATATCCATATAAAATAGGACCCTTTAATAGTTAATTTATATTTAAGTGAAGGCAGTATAATAATTAACCTGTTATTCGTACTAATCACATTAGTGGAGCAACCAAATTTATGCGTTGTCAAGTTCTGGGACGTACAAACCCCACCTAATTGTTCCTAAAAAAAGTCCTCACACCACTCTATATAGTGGGAATATATATCATTTCTTTCCTTTTATAAATGAATCTGAATTAGTCAGATGTTCCCTCGAGTGATCTGATAAACCAATATATATATATATATACACACACATACACACACACACACCTTGTTGATATGAGCTATTAGAGCAAGAGGGAGAGAATAATATGCAAATTAAAGTCCCTTTAATTGAAGATAGATGTGTGAGTGTGAATTATAGGGAATGAAGCATCAGCTTTTGGATGGGGTAAATAAAGAATCAATCACTGATGGCCGTTCGGTCGATTCTATTGGAGATTATTGCATGTCATATTGATGTAATAAACTGATTACAAAGTTTGATTGTACTTATATAACATAAAGAATATTACATTTTATAATCCTGATTACATCATTTGGTGTAATCAGGATTATAATATAAGGACTCATAAGTAGAATGCAGATATCCTATAATTAAGTGAAAAAGATACTATTACCATTATAATTTTTTAATTTGATCACAGTGCCCACCCATGTTAAATATTAAATAATTACTGACATCAAAAATTTAAAAATTGATCATTAATATAAAAATTTAAAAAATATTTCCCCACTAGAAAATTAAAAAATTATATTCCACAATTAAAAATATTAAAATATCCCATTAAATATTAAAAAATTACCATGAACCTAATATGTACCGTATATGATATTTCTACTATTAAATATTTAAAAATTATTATGAACTCAACGCGTATACTGCACAAATTGAAAAAAAAATTATCATGAATCCAACTTGTACATTATACATATATATGTAGATGTGGATAATTTTGTCTCTTATTATACCATTCTCATATATTCTCACATTCGATGCAATTCAACCAAACATTTTTATGAATATACATCATTTTTCTTTAATGATAAAACAAATAAATTCATCTACTCATCATTATATTATATTATATTTCATTATATTAACTCTCATTCCGTGAATCTTTATTCCATTATTCATTCACCGCTAAATACTACACTTTGAACCAATGGTGTATAATTATTTAGGTTGTGTTGAACTTGAATCTATTATGCTACATTGGGCACCATGGAACTTGGGTTGAAGAAGTGGTAGGGGAATTGGAATCTTGCTTATTTGGTAACATGAAACCCACTTCTATCGTTAGCCCCACCTAAGGAAGTGGTTCCATTTCATGGAACTCATCATCTTTTCAATTTTGCCCATCACCCTTCCTCTCTGAAGAAGCCAAGGACACCTGAGCATGAAGGAGGACGTTGCAAGGATGGCGTGAGGAGGTGACAGATGATGGCGGACGACGTTTTGACTTCAGATTTGCGATGGAGCACCTTCATTGTCTTCTCCATCTCGCTCTTCAGATTTGCGATTGCAACGGCGAAGGCAAACGGTGCGGAGGACGACATACCTTCATGTTTCTAGATCCGTTCTTCAACCTCGACGTCTTTGTTCTTCGTTGTCGAGTCCTTCTTCGATGGAAGACGTGTTCTGGTTCCTTCGAAGCCTTCTTGATTCTGATGTTTGACGTCGACGAGTTTGTTGCTCTTCCCGATTATCGTTACTTCTCAACTTTCTGATCTTCAATCTGCAACTCCTTCTCCCCCTTTCAATCTACGACCCCTCCAATCTCTGTGTCCTCTCTTCTCGATTCTTGTTTTCTATTCTCTGATTCAATTTTTGGTGTATGGATTGTTGTTGTTCTTCTTCTTGGTGATTTCTGATCTGCGATTTCATTGCTCCAATTTGGTCCTTGTTTGTTTTCACGGTGGTGGTGGTCAGATGAAGGTTGGGGCAGCGGTAACATGACTGGAGGTCGAAGAGATTTCTTTTGTGGATTGACGGTGTTTTGATATTTTTATATTTAAAATACATATTTTAATTATAAACTATATCTCATTTTCATGGTATAAATGGTTTTGGATATAGTTTTTAAGAATAGTTTTTAGAGAAACAACGAAAAAATGATTTTTTTAATAAATTATGAAAAAAATAAATTATGGGAAAAAATGATTTTGATAAATTAATTGTGTTTCGATATTGGATTAAAGAATGACTTTTTTTAGTGGTCAAATTATCAAAAAGAATATTAACTTTTGTGATAATTACATATAAAGAATAAGATTATATTTTATGTATTAAGGGTTAAGGTACAAATTTAACAACCAAATTTTTCTTAAGGGGTATCTGGTACAAATAAATTTTAATTAACTTAACTAATTTTTTAACATTAAATTTTTTTAATAAATACAAAAAATAAAATAAATTTATCTATATATGATATTAATTAACTTAACTAATTTTTTTACTATAGTCAAATTAGATAAATAAATTTTATATTAAGGATATGAGATATCATTAAAATTTTAAAATTCTTAAAAAAAAGAACATATAAGAAAAAGAATTTGGGAATTGTGAGTCCCACACATCTAAAAACTAAAAAAAAATGTCACATATATACCAATATAAAGAACAAATGATAAAAATTGGGCGTAGGGCCCATCATATAAAGGCAAAAAATTACTCAAAAATAAATAACTTATGAATTTTTTTAAAGTGTTTAATAAATTTGGACCAAAATCATAATTTTTTGTATAAAAACATTTTTTTAAAAGGTTACCAAATACACACTAAATATGTTTAAAAACCTAATTCTAATTCCAATTCCACCTCTAATTCTAATTCCAACTCCACTTTCCCTTTCATGAAAAAACTTTTCCAGAGCACCTCCCGCTACCCCAACATTTGTCGTTGAATCATATACGGTTTATTTTTTTTTTATGAAGAATCATAATTGCTTCATGAGCTAGTTCAATTTTGTCAACTTGATACAAAAGGCCCATTGGACTACACAGTATTTTTTGTCTTGTTTTGGACTAAGCTTTGTAACAAGCAATTCAGCATTCCGAGCTTACTTGAAGAACTCTATTCTTTGTACCAAAAATACAATAAAAAAAACCTCTATCCCAACTCTGGGCTTTGAATCATCTTGTACGACGCTCTTTAAATTGAGACAATCTTTAAGGCCCAAATATGTCTGGGAGCAAGCCTGGGCTAGTTCCAACCCACCGCTTAAAATATAATTAAACAATAAGACGAAGATTGAGTTTAGTATAATAAAATTTTTTACAAATAAATTCGTAAACTATTCATCCTGCGCTGGGGAGAAAAAAAAAACTATTCATCCTGACAGTGGAATTCAATATTCTTACAAATTAACCAGCACTTCTTAATGCCTATCTTCTTTTTTATACGCACAAAAGTATTCTTATTGCTCGATCAATGGTATAGTCTGCCAATTAATATTGGATTAGATCAAATTTACTTCAAAATAGCTCGCCCATTTCATGTTGTTAAATATCATCTACATTGTGCACGTGATAAAATAATATTCACCGGTTTGCATTTTATTATATTATAATGTGACATATATATGCCATATCAAAGCTCCCCCCGGGACAAAAATTTATTGGTTTTAATTATGTTTGTTTTAGTTTGACTTATTTTATAAGCCTGATTTACGTAAATCGAGATAAATCTCCTTCACATATTTATCTCGTGGATCGTAAAAACTATTTTGTATTCCATAAATCATGATTCATAAGTACTTATAAAGACTTTCCAAACATGCTAATATTATCATCAGATCATCAGTTTACATCACGTCATTCGTATAATGTATGATGATACTATATCTCTTTTATACATGATAAACTGACTGATAAGTAGTTGGTTCCTCAAATATCATTTTCAACTCACTATAGACTAAGAAATGAGTAACGGGTAGATAAACTTGACGTAAAAAATTATTGTATCTGGATGTTACCCTATTAAGCTAATCATTCAGCTTACTAAAGGTGCATCTGATTTCAGGTTTTTTCCCCATCGCAACCACAGTATTATTTTTTTAAAAAAATGAATAAATCCTCTTAAATGCACCTTTTGAAGTACATTTTAAATTTTAATTTTAATTCGATAGTAATAATTTTTTTGTAGAATTCGAACTTAAATCATTCAAACCTGTTTTAATTAAACCATTAATTTAATTTTTAATATAAACAGTAATATAGAACTCCACATTTAATGATTTTGTACATGATAGAGACGAGATAATTTTTCATAACTACGAACTGTCCAGCCCCAAGCAATTTTTCTTGTTGCTCATGGGGATGCATTATTATTATTATTATTATTATTATTATTATTATTATTATTATTATTATTATTATTATTCAGAATTAATCAGATGACTTGTAATCACGTCAACTCTACTCGACCTGAAGAACTCGGCCGATTCGGTTGTTTAAGGCAACTCGGGTGTTTAAAAACGCAGAGACGAGTATTTTCTTGCTCGCTCCCCTCCCCTCGTGTATGTAATGCCCCGCGAATTCACCCTTGTGTTCAGCCATTAAAGTCAGCTCTTTTTCACCAGGTTCTCTGTCTCTTCATTCTACTCTTCCAGTTTCCGTCCCGTACCATAGTCTTTCACGTTTGCTTTAATGTATTTGATGCCCAAGTCTGATGAGATATGCAAATCATCTCGAAATACTAAACACCCATTTTTCTCACGTCTCTCCTTCTGCGTTACCCTTTGATGTTAACTCTTCCATGGTTGTTAGTTGATATCCGTCTCCCCTTTTTATCAATCTTGTTTATGCTCTTTATATTGTCAAATACATGTCCTCGTGCTGCTTCTCTGGATTATATAGTTTGTGGGTGTATAATATCAAAGAACACAGGGAAAGATCTTTCAATATTTTGGGTCCATAGTATATCGATTAATTGTTTGCTGTATGGTTGTAATTTCGTGGCTTACTCAATCTTCATGCCAATGTGCTTGTTGTTTTCTGGTCTCCATTCCTGCCTTTATTTTTTCCTCGGCTGTACGTCTAAGTCTGATCGTTCTGTGTCGATTAGTATACAACATCGTTAACTTTGATTACGAAGTTGAGTATAAATGGATCTGGGGTTTTATTATCTTGGAGTTAGTTGGCAATTTCCCCTCGTCATGCTATTTCCACATAGAGCTTATTCTCTACTAAGATCGCATATATATTGGTCTTTAGATGGTATGCTTGTCCTGAAGCTACTTTAAGCAGTGAAGAATGTTGTCTTCAAGGAGGAGTAGAGAGTAGATAGGCTGACTTTGCTTTCTCTGGCAAAGGAAATTCATAGGGTTTTATGTAAGTACTTTAGGTACCCAGGCATTGTTCATAATTCTGATGCTTTGTGGTATTAGCAGTTTAGCGCTGGTTCTAGTTTAAGCTGGGATCTAATTAGCCTATACACACAAAAGACTTTTGTTTTCTATTTTTCTTTGTGATTTTTCTGGTTATTGAAGGATTCCTTTCCCAACTAATAGTGTGTTTCTATTGCTTGAAGCTGATCTGATATTCTTCAACATCGTAGGTTCTGGCTTTCTAAGAATTAAAATTATTTAGCATATGAATCAGATACACAATCTTTGCGTGCTCACACCCTTTAAAAAGATTTTAAAAAAAGGATTAATTACAGCAATGTCATTAATCCTCCTTTCAACCATTATGTAGTCAGCTATTTTCCAAGAAATCACATGTAAGGCATTTGGACTTTGAGGGAAGCTGAAAATTCTAATAGGATATCTCCACAATAATAACCATGGAAAGTATTGTTTTTTGAAATAATTTACACTAAATAAATACCAGTTGCAGCTGACTAGTATGTACTGCTTGTGCAAAGGGAAAACAACCTCTTCTCTGTTACTATCTTTTGAATCCACTGGCATAATGTTTGAGATTTATAATTTTCTTCAAAGCTAAACAAGCTGTTCATGCGGTTTGTTGAGAGTGTCTGATTATTAAAGTAATGTGTCAGTACTAGAAAATTGGTGGTAAAAACAAAGAGAGAGATCTAATACTTTTTTTATATGCCTAATATGCATATGTAGGGTTGACCAATCAAATTAAAAATGTAAAGCTCAAAATCTTGAAATTAGAGTCCCAATGGTTAGAAAAGCTTAACATTTCCTATTATGATGATGCTTTTGCTTACGTGTTGCTAAGTAAAATAGCTGGTGAGTGACTAGTGGAGCTCCCTCTGCATTACTTGCATATATAGATGGAAATTATGTTTGAATTATGTCCTTGATGACATTAAATTCATATTCTTCATATTGTTGTCCTTTTAGGCATTGATTGCGTTTATGGCTGTTGTTCATGTTTGTCAGTGTTGCTTGGCAGATGGAGTTAGATTGTGATAATAATTGCATGGAGTTGGAATGCAATATAGAATCAAATCCTCCTAGTTCTCCCGATATAAATGACATAATTGGAGCCCCACAGTTGAATCCTCGACTAGGTGATGAATATCAAGTAGAAGTTCCTTCCATGACAACTGAATCAGAACAACTTAAACTTATTATAAATCCTGCTGATTCAGAAGTTCTGAATGACAAGTCTCTTTCCTTTGCGTTGGGTTTGCCTGTCCCCTGCATATGGATTGATAATGAAGTGGGGGAGGGTAGAAATGAAGGGCAGGAACAGTTTAGAGACAATGATGATGCTGTCAATGTACTTGAACCAGCAGAAACAAGTGATGTGAAACCAAGTATTACAGCAGACAGTGAAAAGGAATTGAGGCCGATCACTTTTAAACCTGTGATGACAGAAGAAAGAAAGTCATGTCAACAAGGTCAAGGCAAAGCTTATGGATCAGCTCCTGGCAGTAATTCCTGGAGTGATGCTGACATAAAAAGCTTTCTACTTGGTTTATTTATATTTGGGAAGAATTTCACTCAGATAAAGAGGTTTTTAGTGGACAAAGGAATGGGAGAAATACTGTCGTTTTATTATGGAAAGTTTTATAAGTCTGATGAACATGTTAGATGGTCAGATTGCAGAAAAATAAAAGGGAGAAAATGTATGACAGGCCAGAAGCTTTTTACTGGATGGAGGCAACATGAACTATTGTCTCGTCTAAATTCAAAGGTTCCAGAGCAAGTTCAAGATACATTGCTGCAGGTATTCAGCTGTGATATCATTAAATCCATCATCTCTAATGTCCTGCAATATGTATATTTCTGTTACTTGATCATTAACTAAGTCTGATCTCTGCATTCTATGATGTTGTAATTTCTTTTATTCTCCTTTGTCCAGAAGTCTTCAACCTTTTAGCTGACCTTGGGGGTTGGGCTTCTTTCATTTATTTATTTTTCAGTGGCAGTATGGGGGTCTTTCATATAATTTTGATGATTAAATAATAATTTAGTTAGCACCAATCTGGTCTGTGTGTACTATGATGTCTATTGACTCTGTATTAGAATACGAGACATCAGAAATAAGGGGTCACATATCATTTGAGGGCAACCTAATCCCTTCTCAAGAGATACACTTGTGAATTGTCATATGTAAAGACCTGGTTTATTCTGTTCATGAATTTTAAGTGATGCTTAAATTTTATGTTGTTGCTTGACCCAGGGATTAAAACTTGGAAATATTATTTGTACATTGTTTATCGATCGATACCTTTACAGGCCAAAAGTATAATTCTAGTTGTGATGCATCAATGATAAGTAAAGGGTGAAATGGTATTGAGACTATCAATTTTAATTTTCTTGAATTGAGTTGTCATTATAAACATTTAAATTGAAGGAGCTGAAACTTCCCCGTGAATCACTGACTCTCCCAGTACAAGTGATAATGGATTGTTGGTTTGAAGTAGTGATCATAGGGTTCAATCCCTTATGCCAGAAATTAGGGAACACATTAACTTATTTTATGGATATTTGAGCAAGTTTGAGAACATATGCCCTCACCTTTGAGGTTTCAGTGCTAATTTTGTTTTGGTCTGATGTTGTTTGTTTAATCGTGAAGATAACCTGGAAATTCATGGATTTTAAACTTATCAATTTACATATCAGAATTATGTTATTATGTATATACTACTTTATTTATTGAATGGGCTTCAGAGAAACTTTTGCATGGCACAGCTCCACAACTTGATTAAGAGGTACAGTGAATTTTAAACCCCCAATATTGGTTTTCTTGTTCGCATACCTTGTACCTCAGCAGTAATGACTATTAGGCAATACGGAATAAGATGATTTTAGTATGGAAGAATAATTATTTGGATCTTTATGACTAAAGCTCCTTTCTTTTACATGATATTCCTTTTTTTCCCCTCTTCAGTTCTCATTTTGCTTCTCTTATCAGGTTTCTAAGTCATATGCCGAGGGCAGAGCTTCACTTCAAGAATACATCTTTTCTTTGAAGTCTACTGTTGGACTCAACACTCTTGTGGAAGCAGTAGGTATTGGTAAGGATAAAGCAGACCTTACAAGATTTGCTGCAGAGCCTCCTAAGAGCAACCCGTTGTTTTCAATTCATCCCTGTGCTCCAACTGGCAAAGCCTGGTCTTCCCTTGACCCCGATGATATAATAAAATATTTGACTGGAGGATTTCGACTAAGCAAAGCCAAAAGTAATGATCTCTTCTGGGAAGCTGTTTGGCCCCGCTTATTGGCCAGAGGTTGGCACTCTGAGCAACCAAACAACAATCCAGGCTTTGTAAGCTCCAGAGATTATCTGGTTTTTCTTATCCCTGGTGTTAAAAAATTCTCAAGGAGGAAACTTGTGAAAGGCGATCATTACTTTGATTCTGTCAGTGATGTGTTGAGCAAAGTAGTATCTGAACCAAATCTTCTTGAACTTGAATTTGAAGAAGGTAAAGTCAGAAGCTGCAATGAAGAAGATGGATGGATTTCGGAAAGGGCATCAGATAAAGATGATCAATCTGATTGTCATCGCCATTCTTACCTCAAGCCCCGAGTTGCTTCTCTCAAAACGGATCATATGACGTTCACAGTTGTTGATACCAGCTTGAAGCATGGAGGGAAGTCATCTGATTTGAGGGAACTAAGATCTTTACCTCCTGGATTCAAAATAACCTCCCAGCAAACCAATCAAGTGAGAGGAAAAGAAAGTGACTCATATGGCAATGCAGGGGGTGGAATTGTGGTAAAAGCTAGTGGTAAGGCGGATAAGGGGGACAGACATTCCAATGAAGCAAACCGCAGCAATGGTACGTTTGATAGCATAAGCCAAAAGTTGACGAAGTTCACAGTAGTTGATACCAGTTTGGTTCGCTGTGGGAAGTTATCTAGAGAACTGAGATGCGTACCAACTGAAATGAAAGTTGTTTCTAAGAAGAGGACTGCTCTTTCAAGAGAAGTTGATGGGAGCTTGTCTAATTATTCTCCTGGTGAGAAGGAGACTATTACGTCATTAGATGACAAAAAGAACAGCAGTGGTGTTAATTGCCATAGGGACACATCTGATGGTGAATCTATCAACAGAAAAGGGGCATATGACAGTATAAATAATAATGCACACAAACTTGTAGAAAGACGTCAAAGTCAAAAGACCGGTGTGTCTGATGATAGGCAACTTAAGAAGACCGTAAAGCAGCTCAGTCAAAGAGCAAGATCCAGCCATTCAACTCATGTGGCTCCTCCCATCAAACGTAGAAGATTGACTGCTTGTGCTAAGGCCGAAACAAGCCGTGACCTTGAGATTTCCTCAGAAGACTTGAGATCTAAAAAGCCGGGACTTAGTCAGTCATCGAGCGTTCCAAAAGACAGTCAAAAAACTGCATGCTTAATTGCCTCTTCTGTTGAAGTTATGGAAGAGGACAACAAAGGAAGCATCGTTAACGAAGATTGCCTTGGCACAGGCATGTCTTGTAGTAAAGTTGAAAAATGTGAATCACAGCCACCTCTCAACATGAACTTACACCAGCTTCTACCTAAGTCTGAAAGTGATGAAATGATGGGGGAAGATGAGAAGTGCCTGAAGCCAAATGATGCAAGTTTTACATCTGATGCACAGAAGCAGGTTCCAAAGCCAGTGGGTATCTCTGGAGATGGTGGTTCTGTGGATCAGAAGACTGATGTAAATCCCAGGAGGCAAAGCACAAGAAACCGGCCGTTGACAGTTAGAGCCTTGGAATCTATGGAGAATGAATTAATGTATGTGCAGAGGACACAAAAAAAGAAAAAAGTGCAGACACCAAAAGCCCTGTTCAATCCGTGCCAGAGGGCACGTATCAAAGTCAAAATAAAAATGCATCTTCATAGTTCAAGTGGTGGTTCTTCTGCAGGGTCAATGCAAGAAAATGACTTGAATGGGCATAGTGATGTCAACCGGAATACTAATAGGGCTCTGCATTAGAATGATCCATTCAATATCAATACTATATATATTTTGCAGGTACCTGTGGTCACTTTAGTTTTTACATATTGTATAGAGTTTTGCCTACTCAGGAGAATTCTGACAAGACATCAGTTTGTTGATAGTAATTTTTTGTGTTCTCCCACCGTTATAACATGTAACCCTGATGAACTTCTTAATATTGTCCTGCCTGAAGTTCAATTTATAGATCAAAAGGCTTTACTGTAATGGGCTGACTCCTTGATAGTTTTTGGGTCCAATTCTCCTAGTTTCGTGGTTTGAGTCACTTTGCGTTTTGAATTCATGAACGACACCAACAAAATTCCTGGACGTTTTGTTCTTGAGAGGATATGGGCCTTCCTTTCCACCCCATTTTTTATTTGGGCCTAACTACATCCTTCCTCTGGTGTTTCTAGCTTTTGTAATTATTATAATTTAATAACGCGTTGTATTATTATTTTGAAAACTGACCTTTCTGTTTGTGAGAAAATCACTCAGGGCCTGTTTGGAATCTTATTTGGGAGGGAAAAAAGTTTATTTGGTGGGTAAAAGCCTATTTAATATCTGCAGACACTTTATGAACATATTAGCTTTTACTGGATTTTTATAAAAAAAATTACTTTTTTTAGAAGCTCATTGAAGTAGCTTCTGCTTTTTTTACTGGGTTAAAAAAAAATCATTTTTCTCACTACTAATTTAAACACAAATCACATTTACAATATGACATTTTTTTCTATTTGATTTTTATAAAAACCACATTAAAATAATCATTTTTTCACTTTGTTTTCAGATAGACACTTAATTTAGTATGAACGGGACTTAAAAGTAGTGAACAGGAGAAAGTGAAAGGGAGTCAAATAAAGTAGTGAACACGTACGGGGAAATTGTTTTAAAATCGTCATAATAAGAAATTTGAATCTGAAGCCCACACACATAAAATCATAGACCTGATCGTTATATTTTAAAAATTTTATCACTTTTTTTTTTCAATCTCTGGGAACTTAATTTTGTTTTTGGGGGAGTAATTCTGGGCACTTGGCCAATTATCGCTTAAAACAACAAAATTGAAGAGTGAGGAAAATTTGAGATGAGGCAAAAAGCGATATCTCATCTTCCCGCTCTTTTGCTCTTTTGCAAGGTGGGCTCCACCAGGCAATTTCGCCGGGCCCCATGTCCTGCACTCACTGACCATCACGGGTCCATTTTCAATGTCTCTTTCGGCTCTCTCCTCTCACCCATTTATTGATAAGATTTAAATTTTCATTCTTAATTTAAGTCATATCACGTCAAGTTTTAATTTTGGACAAAGAGAAAAAAATGCTTTTATATTTTTCAGAACAGAGTATTTAGTATTAAATTTTTTTATTGAGAATATAAATATCCATCAATATTTAAAAATGAGCTAAAATGTCTATCCATCTGCTACCTCATTTTTTTTTTTTTTTTGAGAAAATAACAATTTTGCCCTATAATTTTGTGAAATTTTACAATTTTACTCTTAGAAATTGTGTGACACTTTTAAATTAGTAAACGACCTCCAAAAATTCTGAAATTTTTTAGAATAAAAGTAGACATGATAAGATTTAATTTGATAGGTTAAATGAAATTTTATTTGGTCAAAATGACCATTTTTCCCTTACAATTTTCGCAATACTTGAGAAATTGACAAATTTGTCACCAAAATTTAAAAATTCATATCTAATTGCATAGATATCCAATTGGGGTTGTTCCAAAACCTATGTGACCTTTATTAAGTCTATTTTTATGGAAAAATATAAATTTTAGCCAATAGGAACCTCAAAATTCCCAAATTTTTTTTTTTTGAAGTCTGCTCCAGAAAAATGTTAAATTCGCTGGGAAAAATTCAAAAATTCATTTCTTCTTGTATACAACTCCAAAAATTTCATATGACCTATTAAATTAAAGCTTATCATGTCTACTTTTATTCTGGAAAATTTTCGGTTTTTTGGAGGTCATTTACTAATTTAAAAGTGTCACACAATCTGACTGTCTCAACAGAAAGTCACATTGACAATAACTTCAACTTTTGCCCAGCGAATTTAACAAGGAGAAATGACTTTTTGAATTTTTCCCAGCAAATTTAACATTTTTCTGTAGCAGACTTCAAAAATAAAAATTCTGAGAATTTTGAGGTTCTTATTGGCTAAAATTTATATTTTTCCATAAAACTATACTTAATAAGGGTCACATAGGCTTTGGAACCACCCCAATTGGATATCTATACAATTAGATATGAATTTTTAAAGTTTTGTGACAAATCCGCCATTTTTTCAAGTATTGCGAAAATTGTAAGGGCAAAATAGTCATTTTGACCAAATAAAATTCCATTTGACCTATCAAATTAAAGCTTATCATGTCTACTTTTATTCTGAAAATTTTCAGAATTTTTGGAGGTCATTTACTATTTAAAAGTGTCACACAATTGTTAAGGGTAAAATTACAAAATTTCACAAAATTGTAGGGTAAAATTGTTATTTTCCTAAAAAAAATGATGATGTGGCAGATGGATAGGCATTTTAGCTCCCTTTTTAAATGTTGATGGGCATTTATGCTCACAGTAAAAGAATTTGGTGCTAGGTGCCATTCTCTGAAAAACATAAGGGCATTTTTGCCCATTTGCCCTTTAATTTTTCATTTTAAATATTTTACTTAGCTTAAAAAAAAAGAAAAAAATATAAGAAAATACCCCTTGAAGTTTAAAATCTTAAATCAATTTTTTTGCCTATAAGAGTATAGTAATTCACAACTTATTTTAGTAAGAAATGATTTATTTAAAATTTTAAAATTCAAATAGCATTTTTTTTATTTTTTTCCTTTAAAAAAACACTTTTACATTTTATGAAATAAAATTTTTCTCATATATTTGTACTATAGAATGCAAAATTACTCAAAATAAATTAAATCAAACGTGATGTTATAAAATACAACTCCTAACCCACTGTTGATAACCTTTTTTCTATACAGTTTTTCAAATCACAAAGGACCAAGCTTATTACAAAAGGACAGCCCTGCGTAATAACAACACTTGCTCTCTAAACCTGCGGTTCCTATTTGGCAGACCCAAGAAGAAGTAACTATTTAAACAAGTGGAGAAAAAAAGCTGGCCACGTTGAGGAGTCTAGTAATTTTAATTTACAGCTTAAGATATCACCCATTAAATGTGTGTGAGAGCTTTATGATTGATTTGTTTTACGAAACAGTACAAGGAAATAAAACGGGGTGGTTATGTAGAAAGGGAATTGAAGGAAGTGAATGTGCAAAGTGAGCAATAATTGTGAGTCTAAATGATGAATGATATAAAGAGGATGTAACTTTTGAAGTCAGTGATGGATGCATGGTCCCAAATGATTCATTCTATAAGGGGGAGGAGACAAGAGGATCTAGGGGACGTGTCCAAAGACTAAAAAGTATATCTCCTTTACTTATCTATTCATTCTTTTTCAGTTAATAATTAGAGTATCAAGCAAGGACGACACAGGAATTAAGTGCTTTATTTGAAATGGCTCAAGGAAGGAACAAAAAGAGGGCAGGAGGCTTAAGCTTTAACCATGATTATTATGATTACTGGTCCATGGGCATATTGGGAGATTCTTTTTATCATTATTTACCAAACCCCAACAAAAAAAGAAACCCAGAATCCCTATGAGGATCTAACCCTGTCATTTTAGTTTTCGAAAAAGCCCAAAACATATGATATACACCGAAAAAAGGAATAATAACGAAATTATGTAAAAAAAAAAAATTAAAAAGTTGGGGGGGAAAGCTTCGTTGTAAAGCGATGGGCATTTTCAAGTGATGATGAGGGATCGAGAGCTAAAGTGTCACGAGGCAGCTGGTTCTTATCGACTTCCAACCACGTTACGTTGGTTCTTTATCAATCCGTCGAAATCAAATTAATTCATTAAAACTATGCTTTAATATTCACACTAATAATGAGTCTTATATATTTGATATTTATAAACCATTTAAGAAAATAGAAAACTGATGAGACGGTACGTGGAAAATAACCTTAAAATAAACACACCTTTTCTACTCTCATGTAATTTATATCATCGCTACTCCAACACACGTTTATAAACGGACTAATAATAAGTGGCTTATATATAAAGTGTTTGATGCAATAGATTATATGAAAAGGGAAAGGGGGAAATAATGAAGAAAAGGCTGTAAGCCATTCTCTGGCGAATGATGCCATGTACCTTTTTCCTTTCTTAAGTTGCATGATACAAGTTCTTCTTTTGAGTAATTAACCTCTCTTCTTTTTGTATCTGATTTTTCTCCAATGAGTAAAAAATAAATTTGTTTGTTTTCGTTAATTAAATAAAGGATAAAAATCTACCTAATGCATATACAAGCTTATGCGTAATTCCTAAAAAATTGTTTACCTTTAAAGAATATATAATAGAATGACCATTGGATATTAACCAAGTGTTAAATGTCGGAATGGTGGTGGCTTTACACATGAATATAAAGTAGCCGTGCATGCTTAAAAGAAATAGCCAGTTTGCGACTATGTCCACCACACACAATGGTAGGGTCCCACTTATGCAACTTCCTCCTTCCTCGATATATGAAAATATCCCCATCACTCACTCTCACCTTTTTCTTAAAATGATTCATACAGGATCTTTCGCCCCTAACAACATGTCGCCCCCGAGTTCCCTTGTTTATTAGAGTCATTACATAATTATTTATATATTGGGCACTTTGAAACTTCAAAAGAAACTCATTCTTGATAATGGTTTCGCATCATTATATATATATATATGAACATATAATTATAAACTGTTCAGTTTGGCCTAAGCATTGGTTATAGTAAACGGAGAGTTTTGACCACATAGACACCTGGTATTGAGTTCATGCAAGTGTAAAAAAAAGTAATTGGGGGAGCTACATCATTTGGACTCAAGAATGATTAAATTTGAGTCACTCATGTAGCTATATATAAAAGAAGCACAGTTACCAAAAGGGAAACGAGTACACTTCAAGTGGATAAAAGGGCAACATTGTTAAAATTAGCAAACAACTTATCCAATTCTTAATATAAAATCTAACTTATCTTATTTCTAAATGTAAGATTTATTTTTTATATTTATCAATATTTTTTTAATTTAATTTATTCATACTAATACTCCTCTAACAATAATCAAGTAAAAAAGAGATTTAGGAAATTTGGAAATATATTTAGGGTATTTTAGAAAAATATATCTTATTAAATAACTTAACTAATAGACTCCTTAATCTTATAATATTAGATAAATAGTCTTACATCAACAATCGGATAAAGTTTTTCGCTAATCAAAATTTTATTACCTAACAGGAGAGAGAAACACATGGGACCTTTTAAAGAGACAAAAGGAGATGAGCATGGTTCAAGTGGATAAGAGGGCAACATTTTTAAAATTAGCAAACAACGTAACTTCTCTTATCCATAATATAAGAATTAATTGAAAATTTGATTTTACTCTTAAATATAATATTTATTTTTTATATTTATTAATATTTTTCTAATTTACCTATGTTTATGCTATTCTAACAATAATAAAATAAGTTGAAAGAATTAAGGAAGATGATTATGGTATTTTATAAAAAAATATTAATTAACTTAACTAACTCCTTTAATCTAATCAAATTAAATAAACAAATCTTACATTAAAAAGCGGATAATGGGTTTTGCTAATCAAAATTTTATTACCCAACATATATAGGAGGGAAAACAGGCATGTAACGGACCTTAGGAAAGACGCAAGCTCCTGCATGCAAGGGGCCGGGGGGGGGGGGGAGGGGAGAAGAAACAAAACAAGAAGGTAGTGGATTATGGTATGTATGAGTACAATTGGGGTGGCCTTTTTTGTATCATTCCCTGAACTCAGTGATAAGAAGTTTCCTTTTGGTCGTTTTTCAAATATGTATCATTTGTTCGAAGTTGGACTCCATGTCCGCTTCTCTCACCATACGTCAATAATCCATCATCGATGGTAACAAAGTCATCATTCCAAAATAATGACAAAACATGCTCGCAACCACACTACAAATCTGCCGCTGCTCCCCTCCCTCTCTCCCTCTCTCTCGCTCTCTCTCTCTCTGTGCATGTGTGTGGATACATATATACATATATATACATATACATATATATATATATATATATATAGAGAGAGAGAGAGAGAGAGAGAGCACTTTTAGGTTTTAGTTAGGGCTTAGGCACTTCTCATCATTCCTTATATTGTCTCCTTCCCAATTGACCTGTATATTTCTGTTGCTTTAACTCACAGGTTATATAGATTGTCACGTAGCAGATATGGTAGATGTGGCAAAATATACTAATTGTTTATTTTGAAAATCATATGAAGTGTATATATATGTGGTATGGAAACGACAATAACGTCGGCTACAGGCTGAGGAGCAGATTAAATGGACGACATTGCTTTTTTTTTTTAAAAAAAAACATTTTGTGGGCGTCGAAGCCCAAGAAAGTGTGGGGACCACCTCTAACACAAGCTGTCGATACTATCCACGAAAGAGGAAGGAGGAAGAAGTTTAATTTAGGTGAAATGAATAGTGGCCGATCGATCATTAAACTATGTTTTGTCAACTAGATCGTCTCAATTAATCAATGACTTGGTGGAAAACAATATCCATCGCCTTTTCATTGATTGATATAAATAATGTTTGACATCATCCACCGTCCATGTCCATGTTAAATCATAGATTTATATTTACTCAACCTAACATACAAATTTATCCCATAAGCAATCACGTGAAAGTATTGGGTGTCTGATAAATTTTTTAGGAATAATTTCATTCCATAATTGCTAAACGAAAAGGAATAAATTCACCCTAATCAATAAAAAACTAATATTAACTATTAATATTTCTAATAACAAAAAACAAAATTGTTATGTTTTGATTACTTTTAGAAAAAAATTACACCTTAACCCATTTACTAACAGTATCCTGATAATGATGATAACAACAAAAATAAATAAATAAGTACTTAAGATTGTTAAATGGCAAAAAGTGAGGACATCATTGGATGGCACCCGTTGGATCGTCCAGGTGCGTGGATGAAGAGGAACGTAACCGTCGAAGTGCAAGCTTAAACAGGCATGGGAATATATTCATCATCATTTGATAGTTGTGTATGAACAAAAAAGGTGTAATCATGGTTGTTAAGAGACCATGCTTTAAAGTTAAGAAACCAATGTTGATTAATTAGTGCCTCATTCGTTCATACAGCATTTTTTTAAAAAAATTAAAACATATCTGCACTAGCCAATCCTCATGCAGTTGCAGTAGCCAAAATTCAGAATTTAAGATTACTAGCGTAGAGTATTCACTTTCCTAATTATCATCGCCTAGTAGCTTGGTGTGGGCAGTGGCAGGCATATAAATAAAATTTTAATATACTAGTTGCAATTAAATTAATATATAGCGGTGCGAGTGTATATATAAACTAGTATAAAGTAGAATAATATAATATGCTCGAAAGTCGCACATACCCGAGTCAATCAACATCAGGTACAGTCTGTAGATTCATTTTTCTATCTAACTGGACCCATGCATTATCGAGGGGTATCTTTCAGTTTGAATCACTAAAACACTGGACTACCCCGACGTGTTGGATTACAATGAAGATAATAATAAAACTCAATTCTTAGGACTCCCTCCCGTCTCAAATATCTTTTTTTAAAATATAAGATATAATTGATTTTTTTAGAAAGATTAAATAAATTATTTAATCATATCATATATTGTATATTATTAGATTATATATTAGTTTATATGTTAGGAAAAATAGTTTCAAAAAATAAAAGATCAATATAAATATTTTAAATTAATTTAATTATCTTCCTTAATATCTCTAAAAAATTCAATTATGTCTTATATTTAAGACGGGAGGGAGTATAAGATAGAGTTAATTTTTTTGGGAAAATTAAGAAAGCTAAATAAGTTACTTAATCATATCAAATGTTATGTATCCTTATATTATATATTAATTTATAAGTCAGACAAAATAGTTTAGAGAAAAAAATAAAAAATGTAAATATTTTGAAGTAATTTAATTAATTTTCTTAATATCTTTAAAAAAATTAATTATACCTTATATTTACAACTAGAGGGAGTAGCATGCAAAAATAAGTTATATGATATTTCTTATATTATAACTATGACCATTTAATATTTAGTTTAAAATACGGGTCTCATTTTTTAGCGTCCTTTTACTTTATAAGAAATTCTTATATACTTCATGAGCGTTATCTTATCTCTACTATGACTAATTAAAATATAAAAATTTATTTTATTTTAATCATACATCGTAGATGAGTCATCTAGATAAATTCAAATTTTATAATTTTATGGATCATGGGTGAGAATTGTGTTTTTTCTTTTCCTAAATTTATACGTTTATGTTTTATAAAATCATAAAATTTAAATTTCTCTACATGATTTATCTACCCTATAGAATCAAAATAAAATTAATTATTGTATTTTAATTAGTTAAAATATATATAAAATGACATTCCTAAAATATATAAATATTTCTCTTATTTCATTCCTGTGCTTATGTACGTGTTGAGTATTTCGTTAGTTGTCAATACGGACACGCCAAATATAAAAAAGGAACGTAACGAGCACGAGGGGAGTACGTTGAATAAAACAGTCCGATTTCTTTCCTTTTTTTTTTTTTCCTTGTATGATATTTTCAATATTCGCATTAACGTAATATCTTGATTGTTAATTGATCATCATGGCAACCCAGCTTATACAACTTCTAATGTGGTTTACAGATAAATTGTCAATAATTTAATATGCACTTGTTAAAATGTTAGATTTCTTACTTTTTGTGTGTGTGTGTATATCTTGATAAATGTATCCAACTATGGTGTTTCAAGTTCTACACGTACGGATGAATATTGGTTATTGTGTAGTTATATAATTTATTTAAATTTGTATCAATAACAGTATGTCCGTGCATCTGATGCAAAAATCTTTTTTTTTTTTTCAGAGAGCCATGTCCAGGTATCCTATTTAACGGTCACCATGGGTGATATTCTTATCTGCGTGTATATCTTTTCAATTCAGTTGATAATTATTAATCAATAAAGGATACTAGCTAATAACTGGGCGTTATCTGGGTATATTTAAGTTTAATTATTATAAAACTAAGAATTAACCATTGACAATGCTATTATCAGTTTCAATAAAATATAAATCATGATCTCAGATCGTCTTCAGATAATATAAAACTAAAGATATTTAGCAATGAGCTAGACTTTACCAAGCGCAAAGCCCATTCAGTTCCAAAAGCAAATTATTTTGTTTTTTTAAAAGAACTTATAATTTTGTCTGGTTTCATGCAAGATTTGAGCACGCTAATGATAACCTGAACACTTTGGATAAGTTAAATAAAGATCACGTCTAAGCCAGTAGTATTAGTTAATGCGATATTTAACATTACATTTTGGTTAAGTTGTAATGAACGAATAAAGTGTTGTCCCCCCCCCCTCCTGTTGACTTGTGAAGCAGATGATCTTTCAAATAACTAAGAATGAAATAATATATTTAAGGCGAACATCTTCCTTCGAGGTTACGTGCGTGCTAAAAAGTTCACCGGAGTACAATTTCACTATCGCACAATAACTGCGTTTAGGAAATGGAGTTCTTCTATAATATTTTAACGTCATTTTCTCTGTCGAATTGGTCCTTAATTATGGAAGCAAAAAACCGATTATTGATATTGTGCAAAAGGAAATTAAGATTAAAACAACTATTGACATAATGAATGATAATTTTATAGTTGAGCAATGAAGAAAGTTGAATGAGATATTAAACATGAGAAAAATTTTTAATTGGTATTCCGAATTTATAGTTGAAAAATGAAAAAAAAATTAATAAAAATCACTAACTCTTTTGCTCCTCTGGTGGGATTCGCCACTTAATAATTGCAGCACATCGTTTGTGATGATGAACAATATTTCAGTTGTTAAGTGCATAGCTTTCATTTCACAATTAACTAAACTGATATGAAATATATTATTATTAAAATAATGTGTAATTACCGTCATAATTGAAGTACTTATTAGTCTATTATTATTGCATATTGAATAATGCATATGAATTGACATGCATGACCCACACATAATCGTCAATTCAATATCAATATAAAATGCATAAAAAATTATAAATAATACTATATTTTATTTTAATTATTCTAAGGCTAGTTACATAAAGTCCTAGCTCCGTGAGAAATCCGATCGAAATCCATGGCCTATAATCCTCGGAAATAAAATAAGCCCGCCTGAAATGGCAAGCTAATCAGCTCATTTATTCTATTCATGGTTTAGGCTTATCGTTCTCAATAATGATAATATCATCTTATTTTTTATTTTAATCTCGTGCATAACCAATTTTAAATGTGGGAATACCAGTATACTATACCATGTTAGAGGAGACCGCTTACGACACGCCATTGCTATTGCTAATTGCTCATTATATTTGCAGTTACCCGAAAATGACGAAAGAGCCCTGCTTTGAATATGTTATATCAAAATTGCCCCTCAGCGGAGTCGCCGCACGTAAATAGAAGAATTTTTGTATTATCTATCGGGGAATCCACCCGTTATTATCGATCCATTTTCGAGAAGGATTTGGGACAGAGCTCTCACACAGTGACTCACCTATCATGATGGATGAGGCTAGTTCAGTAAATACATGATCAAGGCGGCTTGCTCAAAGTGGCAGTATCGTGATTTCGAAAACAAGCGGTGGCAACTGTGGAACGAGATTATTCCCTTTAAAATATCATCAGATACTGCCAAAATCTCCAATTTGAAGCTCTCGTCTTCTAGCCAAGTCCCAAACAAATTAACCTCTCAAAAACAGACCCATTGAAATACCCATACTGCCCTTTCTGAATTCAATTTTTAGATGTTCGATACCAAAGTTACAAGACAAATCACACATTTTTTCTGTTTATCTCATTATGGTGTCTTGAATGCGAAATATGAGAATGAATTGTGTTTTTAATTTTAATACTCTAGGGTTATTTTAAAAAATTCTTATTATTATATTTGAACATAAAAATGCTTTATAAAACTTATTTTTCTATAAAACTTTTTTGATAAGTTCTTAAAAAAATATTTTACAACTTTAAGCGAGAGCATTATAGGAAGTGAGTTCTTTAGATACTCTAAATACTATACACTCCTTTCTCTCCACTCCCTTTTAAATTTATAAATGTGTATCTTAAAATATAAACTTTATTTATGCTTGTCAAGATATTTATTGTACTGTTTATAACTTTATCCTTTAATTATATTTATTACATTAATTGTCATTCACATTTAGCCTCTTTATAAATAAAGGTGTAGGTAGAAAAAAATCCGCTCTTAATTAATTTTAACTATTTTTTTATAAACATAAATCTATCGTTTAAAAATTATAATTAGGGACACAAGGTGTATTATATATGGAAGTAAGATATCTAAGTGATAACTCCATTGTTTCGACCTTTATTATGAACATTTTGTAGAAACAAGTATTTAATGCTATAATGAGTGAGCTATAAAGTGGCCAATAGAGAGGAGGGTAATTAATGGACAATCCTTTAATTATCTCAGAACACCAGGGGCATAATTATAGGCACAAGCAACAGTGCCTTCAAGAAATATAATATATATTAAATCCAGAGGCTGGTCTCTTGTATTCTTCTGCCCGTAACAACTCGATCTACTGGTCTCCCCACACCATAAATGGAGGAGAGTTTCCTGGTTTTTGTCTTCCTCTAGTTTAATCATATTCCATCCTTTCTGATTCAACCTCATCAACTTCTTCCCCAGAGATTTTCTGATGAAAATCTTTCTCTAGAGTGAAAAAGAAATAGTTTTTGCTTGGAAGGAAGAGGGGAGAGAGAAACAATTTCAATTCCCAGATAATAGATAGATTTGTCGTCCCTTATCCTCGCCTGCCTTCAAATCAATGTCGAACAACACAAGCGGCGACAGTGGAAGCTTCTCGACAGAGAACGCCGGAGAAGGTGGCGCCAAACGGCCGTCGGAGGTACTTGGTCAGTTTCACAGTCCAAATTCTCTCACTTCAACGACGACAACTAACAGCAATGGTTCCAACACACCTCCACCTCCACCTCCTAAGAAAAAGAGAAACCTACCAGGAAATCCAGGTATTTTATTTTCACACCCATCTTGACCTCAACTTTTCTTCCCTTAATGAATATTTATTATTTGTTTGTTTTGTTTTTTTTTCCGACCCCGTCAATATTGAGCGTTATTTTGCTAGTTAAATAACGCTTATTGATTAATAAACTAGCGAGTTTCAAAAGGTTTTTATTTCTTGAAAGTTCCAGGCCTGCAAATGCAAAATAGAAGTAATTGAGTGGGGAAACTGGGTGTTTGGCAGTAGTCGGTGAATTTGTATAGTGGCGAGTGGTGTCGTAGAAGAAGCTCAATTATTGTCTGAAGCTACCAATTAACAATCATCGCTCTTCCCTGTTGACTTTCCTTGACTCACCTCTCCTCTTTGTTACTTTATTTTTGGTTTCACGTGCTACTGTACCTTCTATGAAATGCCTCTTCCCACTTCACACCTCCTCTCTCTCTCTCTCTCTCTCTCTCTCTCACTCTCACAGACACCTCCCCAAACCCCCACGGGAGAGGGAGGGAGGGATATTTTCTGGGTTTTATTATATTTAGTATATTCGGTTTATCCATGAGTGAAGCGAGGAAAAGAATCATATATCGCAAATTTCTTTGTTTTTAGTTATACACAATAACACACTCTTATCTTCACAATGGACACGGAACTGGTTCTCACTTATTCAAATTTCGGTCATTTTCGATTTTACAATGACGACACTCGTATCTGTAACGTAACGTGATGGTTTTTTCTTGTCAGTTTGCTCAGCTCATAATAATATCCCGTTGAAACCCTTTGAAAAATGTTTGCCTTCGGTGCAATGCAAATATGTATGTATAAATAGCGCGTCAATTTAACTAATAAATCTGTCATGTTTAATTTGTATATACAACATTATGGCAGATCCAAGCGCTGAGGTGATAGCTCTATCACCAAACACCCTAATGGCCACAAACCGATTCGTCTGTGAGATTTGCAACAAAGGGTTTCAGAGGGATCAAAACCTGCAATTGCACCGTCGAGGCCATAACCTGCCGTGGAAACTCAAGCAAAGAAGCACCACAGAAGTTCGAAAGAGGGTCTACGTTTGTCCTGAACCATCATGCGTCCACCACAACCCAGCCCGAGCACTTGGTGATCTCACAGGCATTAAGAAGCACTTCTGCAGAAAGCACGGCGAGAAGAAGTGGAAGTGTGACAAATGCTCCAAGAAATACGCCGTCCAATCTGACTGGAAAGCCCACTCTAAGATCTGTGGAACCAGGGAATACAAATGTGACTGTGGCACCGTCTTTTCCAGGTTCATAAATATAATTAACACAAATTCATACACTTGCTTTTTCGCGTTTTTTCATTTCCACCTCATAATTATCATTTATCTGACGGCTAACGTAACTTCATTTATGAGCAGGAGAGATAGCTTCATCACGCATAGAGCTTTCTGCGACGCACTGGCTGAGGAGAACAACAAAGCCAATGAAAGACAAACAATGCAAGGAATGAGCCCGGGCTTTAGGCCGGGGCATCAAATTCAGAACCTGGTTTCTTCATTACCACTCAATAATACCAATAATATCGTCCCGAACCCACAAGTTGGGAATATGGATAACAACGATAACAAGCATCCAATGTCGTCGCTGCTTCAGGAGCTCATGCCAATACCTGCAAATAAACCCTATAACCATAATATGAATAATGCAGGAAATCTATTCTCGAGAAGCCTCTCTTCTAATTCCTCAGCACCTCCTCTTCAACTAAATTCGAACTCATCACCCAACGTTTTCGAAGAAAATGGGCATCAACTACCACTACCGGCGGCGGCCGCAGCTTCCTCACAGCTCATGTCTGCGACGGCGCTGCTGCAGAAAGCCGCACAAATGGGTGCAACTGTGAGCAACTCGTCGTCCATGGCGCCGCCATCATATGGTCCAAACGGGCTTTCCTTCATGAACCACTACATGCAGAACGGGCAAGAGGATCATATCTCCGGTGTTGGTCAGTATTTAAATGCGAACGGGAGCATGGGAATGAACGGTGTGGATATGTTTAACGCTATCTTGGACCAAAGCAAGGCTTTCTCGAAGATGATAGAGGAGAATAATCGAGGTAATAATAATGGAGTTTTGCATGGTGGGGCAAGTGGAGGGGCTATTAACATTGGTGCAACTAAGGGAAGTGGGGATGTACTGACTCTGGACTTTATGGGAATTGGAGGAGGAGGAGGAGTAGGTTCACATGCAACTTTCTACGGAAACCAGCACCAACAGGGAGAAAAAGGTGCCATTGGAGGAGATGACATCTGGAGAAATTGGTCTATCAAGAATGCAGGATTTGAATCATTCTCAGCGGCAAGCAGCATCAACTGATGATCAACAAGGCCATTAGGGTTAATTAATGCCGAACAATAACTCCTTTTTGGGGCGTAATATGCATCAGCTCTTAGTTTAATTGCTCATTTCATTTTTCTTAATTATTCTAGCCTCTTTTTTTTAAATATCTCTTCTCACCCATAGTCATAGTGTATAAATCATGGGACAAAACCCAGAGTGGCCTGCGGGAAGAGCAAGTCATACTGGTTCATTTTGCCATGAGATACCCAAGGGTAGAATCTGCCATAAAATATTAGTGTTCAATATTTGTGGTGAATTCATGGTCTAGTACTTTTTCAATGCGGACACTATATATATTCGATTTCATAACGTTTCAATAATGCTTCCCCCTTTTTGAATGTGATATATTAGTGCAATGTATAGTGTCTGAAAGGCAAAAGCAGAGTCACATGCACACACAGACACACAATATATAAGCCCTACTATATATTCATTATCCCCAATGCATGGCATGTAACACGACTCACGATTAATGTCCCCACGGCTAAAAGGCTCTAGCTACAGAATGAGCTCGCAATGTAGGGACAAAAAGAGGATATCGTACAACTTTGCCAGTTTGCCCCCAACACGATACGTCACATGTCTTAAAGCAAGCCAGCTTCATGCCTTCAATTTTACTTCTCTTCTTTTCCTTCCAAATAGTGTTCACCGGAGAGAGATAATAAAGAGTCCGTTAGTCAGCGAGGAGCAACTTGATTGATGACTAACTCTGGTGAAATTGCCGGTTTTCTTGTGATCTACGAGAGGAAAATTAAGCGCGGCTGACGTCATGAATAGCTTATGCATCCGCTTTATTTATTTATTTTTTTTGATTAAGTAAAGACAAGAGTTACCTCTTGGATGTGTCATATTGACACTACAAAACACAAAAAATAAGTGTGATACATCATCAACCAATCTTAGCTTGGCTAACATTTGATCCAAACAATAAATTTGTGAAAATTGTCTTAAACTCAGCTCAGTGTTCGCCTCTTGAGCCATCTTGGCAAAAGGATCTGCACATTCCATCGCTTCCTGTTCGAATGAATTGTCCCAATATCCCAATCAGAGAAAATCAAAGATCTGATCTCAGAAATCTCTTGAAATCTCAGAAAACTCATCTCATTTCATCGCTATTAAGTGATATGGCCTGTAGTATGATAGTAATAGGCGAATAGCTTCTGTGGAATCTGAGTACAGCTTAATCCTTGTGAAACCAAGCTGCCTACAAACCTGCATTCCTGCTCTAACTGCTTCTAATTCTACTGCAGTAATTGACCAGAAGCCAATCCTCTGCTGAAAACCTGCAATCCAAGCACCAGTGCTATCTTGGACACCACCACCTACATGCTGCAACTTTGAGGTTGTTAACCGAGCCATCTACATCGACCCTAATGTAATCAGACGGTGGAACTCTCCACTTAACATTTACTCGGTCAGGAACCTGAAAAATCTGGTGGTTGAACCTTCCTTACTCCATACCTTCCATTAAGTGATAAATGCAGCTGTGAACGATGCTTCAAGGGTGAATATGCACTCCTTCAAAGACCTTCTTGCATCTATTCTTCAGATTAGCCAATAAGCTGATCAAAATATCCACAACGAGGGCCAGTTTTTTACTCTTTTGCTACTCGATCGGTTCATGTTTGCTATTCCACAATATCCATTCCTGCAAATTACCCCTAAAAAAAGTACTATAGTATATAGGGTTTATCCAATCTAACCACACACACTATATGCTGCCTCACAAGCTCTCAGTGTATATGTAAGATTGTTTCTGTAATATCTTTAGTTTTATTAGCACTTGGATATAGTTGTAACTTAAATTTTATTTAGCCCAGAGTATATAATAAATTAATAATTTAAAAGAAGTATCAAGTTCTACGGTCATATTCTATAAAAAAATAATAAATATAAATAAAATACCTTTTTAAAATAATTATTTTAAATATATGATTATACGCGTATATATTGTTAAAAAAATTATCTCAACATTACTATTATTATTATTTTTTTAAAAAAATATTATTTTAATAGAAGGATTCAAATCCTAACCCTCCTTCTATAAAATTCCCCCTTCTACTCCCATCATCACCTCTAGCACCGCACATAGAAACTGTAAAAGGTGCTCCTCTTTCTTTCATTCATTTTTCTTGTTCACCAGTCTTTATTTTTTTGAAGGTGTTATTGTCTTGTCAAACCTTTATTTTTCTTACCCTTCTTCCACTTCTTATTGTATTGTCATGTCATATCCCATCTTCTCTTCTTAATGTGCGTGTATTGTAGTTCTTAAAAAAGAAAAAGAAAAACCATTCTATACATTCATGCTTGGTCCCTTTTTTTTCTTCATTTCTGATGGGTGATAGGATGTATAGATATTCGTTCTTTTTTCTTGTAGCCCCATCTACCTCCTTCAATGTGACTGTGCGCAGGAGTGGTGTGTATTATTGTCATATTTGTATTTGGAATAACTTTTTATAAGCTTATAATTTATTTAGAATAGTGATTAAAATATTTAAAAACAGTTTTTCAATTGTAATTTACAGTATATGAGGTAATTAATGTGAAAATAGTGTTGTCTCGACTTATGTGTATAAACACTTTTAGGGGCTCTATAAGTGATACCAAAGTCAAACATAGTATAAATGATTTTCACGTAAGTCAAGACAAAACTCATCTTACATTACTTATTTCGTATACTGTAAATTACGATTAAAAAACTATTTTTAAAGGTTGATATTGATATTATAAACAAGTTATATGTCTTTCAATACCCTACATGATTTTTGGTCCTTACTGGATGTCTGTGTGAATATATATATATATATATATATATATATATATATATATATATATTTGAGTTCTACTTAGATAGATTCAATGCTAGGATTGGCCAAAAAGATTCATTGCTAGGACTCATGATTGTAATGAAAATGAAACTCTCAACACGCACCTATTTTGTCTTCATTATAGGTATTTGAATATATATATATATATATATATATATATGTTCTGTAATGTAAATAAGGATTCTTAAATCCGGATCGGTCATTAAATCAATCCGGGTACTGTGTCAATAGTCAGATCGGAGTCAAACTGGAGCTAAATCGAAGCCAAACCAGTGAGAAATTGAATATTTTAGGCTTACTAATATGAAATTCTAAAAAAAATTAAAAAAATTGATTTTTTTTAAATCCCAACCTCGTCTGGCCCGGTTGGCTAGTTCCCGAACCGGATCGACTAGTCTAGTCCAAGTTTCAGAACTTGGATGTAAACTCATTTTCTATATTTTTCCCAAATTAAATAAATAGACACACATATTATTTTGCCCCAGTGTATCTCAAGCATCCCATTATTCTAATTTTTTACATTCAATATAATATTTTATGGGGTACAGTGATTTTTTACACCTAATTTCTTTATCTTTTTAATGCTAAGTCTTTATTATTATTTTTTTTTTGTCTTTTTTTTCTCCCCTCAATTCACTCCACTAATGTCGGATCTTTGATTTTTTACTTCAAAGTTCAATTGAAGCAAATATTTTATCTCTCATTTCTCTTATACATCTTTGTTTTTTTTTTGTCTTCTTCACTTTGTAGCCACATATACCACCCGTGTGTGTTTATACACGAAGAGATTAGGTGTTTTTTCTTAAGGGTATCTTTAATGTCTAGAGTAGTTTTATAGTAATTGTGGGATAGTAATGAGTTATATAATAACATATATATGTATTTGTGAATTTATAGACTCTCATTGAGAGCTTTAGAATAATTCTTTAATAGCTATCTGTAAGTTGAAGAGTAATAGATAATTCTGAATATTCTTTCATATACTTGTGAATTGTGAATGACTATCTTTTATTTAAAAAAATGGATTGGATTATGTGTATATGTGTATGTATTATGAATACCCAAGTAAGTAATATTACAAGTAAATTTCTTTATAACTCACTTTATTCACATAATAAATAATTTAATTATAATTAATGTATTGTTGGATTATTGTTTCCTTTTTGGCATGTTTGAATATGTGATGATATTTTATATGAATGTAAGCATGATTTATTGTACCTTATCTTTTAATTATATTATTTGTGATTGAATATAACTGTCATGGCAATTGCATTTGTGATGGGCTGTAATAAGGAGAAATTTGTATGTTAAGATTTTTCACCACGTGGTATGCCATCACTTAGTGTACAGTGGATGACACTTGTCTAGACCCTTTCTTCCATGTTTTCATTTGACCAGGATTGCATTGGAGCTATGAGACATGTGACATCTCATTTGTTGTGTTCTTTTAAGGAGGAGAGCTATAATTCAGACTTAAGCTCTACACTTTTGACTGAGTGTATCTTAAAAATTGATGAGCTTGGGATAATTCAGTCAAATTGATGGGTTTCTGTTGGACATGTGTTAGCCTATGGCTCCAGTCAGCGGTATAAGGATGGATGGTGATATAAGAAATGTTGTATCTCACATATTGCATAACTGTATGTTACATGTTGTGATGAAAATACAGATTGTCATAATGATAATTAAATTTATAATTGTTTTGTATGAGGATTATGGTACATACAAACATATAAATGTAATAAGTTCATTATTTTTATCATATGTGGTTTGCTTGTGTACAATATAAATTTTCAGTAGTTATTGAGACGTAGAATATAATCTTATCCCTTATATTAACATTTTTCAGGTGATTGTTCTAGTAGGGATCAAGGGAAGGCACCTATGAAGTGAGCCTTGAGAGCTATTTTGTGGTTGTTGAGCATATATTATACAACTTTATATTTAATTTCCATAACACTAGGATTATTTTTACGTTATAAAATCTTTGATTAATAAGTGCTTTTTCTTTCAAAATTAAACTTTTGAGATTATATTCGGAAATATTGGGCTAGTGTTGTCTGTACTTCATATATTTGGGACGGAGTCGAAAATAGCCATAAGTATGATCTAATGGATTGAACATTGAGTATATTGGTTATAAGGATGTGGTGTTATAGTTTCCTCACCTGAACACCGAAATGGATACTCGTCATGCTCACTCAAGCCTCACATCTTTCTCACAAAACTGGTAGGTAACCTTCAATGAAGAACTTGCCACATATGAAGAATTTAGCTCTCTTTGATATTGGCTTACTCCAAATGTGCTGCCAGAAAGGTTCCCTTGCAAGATTATTGCTTCTTTCTAGCATCTTATATTTTGATCTAATGTTGAAACTCCCATCATTAGAGACCCTTCAGTGAAAAAGGTCATCACCCACCATGGCTGGGGGTTAACTATCTTAATTCTTTCAATCACCCATTCAGGTAAGAAGAGTCTCCATTTCGCAAGATCCTAAGAACCACCTGGTGTTACAAGTGCCCTCACGGTTTTGTCATGACTAAACCACTCATTGTTCTCATCTACATATCGGATCAATGGTTGTTCAAGTGGGGACCATAACTCCTACTAGACATTAATATTACCTCTACTTTTGAGCTTGCTTCCCAGTCCATTCCTAAATTCATCCCAAACCCTTGCTATAATAGTCTAAGCTACTGACTGATTTCTCATCTTGCTTATCTTGGGGATTTTGTATTGGGTTTTGAGCTCTCTTCTTATGTGGAGAAAAGCCCATATTTTAATTGCCTCAATTTTATATATTTCCTATTTTATGAAAGGAAAGGAAAGAAAAAATAGGAAAGAGTGAGAGAATGAAATAAAAAGGAAAGTTTCATGATTGTTCTTTGGAGAAATAATATTCTCTTAGAGTTTCTTATTTTGAGGTTGTGTCTCACTTATTTAAGTGAAGAGAGGACATATTAGATTTTTGGGCAGAGAGTTCCCGTCGAAGCCAGATAGACCAAGGCTAGAGAGGTCAGAGAAGTGTAATTTTACAGCCATGTGAAAGAAACACAGCTTCACAGGTTAGTATTGGTAAACCAGCATTTGCGCATTCGTTGCCTATTAGATCAAGCTAAAGTTTGGTAAGAAGGTTGAGAACATATGGTTTGTCTTTTTCAATAATGGGATTGTCATTTGGAGGCCTAGTGTGAGAGAAAACGTGTTCGTGGTGAGGGATGTTTTTCTAGTATTTTTGGCTATTTTTATTCTCTAATTGTAAGCTTGTAACTTTAATTGCTTGGCTGTGTGGTTGCATGTGTTTGTGCATTTCTTTGAAATTATTTTGTACTTTGCTTTGATCACAGTGGATCATATTTTTCTTGGTCTGGATGACCTGTGGATTTTACCTTTGAGTTTATGTGTTTTCCACGATAATAATTCTGGTGTCTCTTGTGCTATTTAATTTCTATCGTATAGTTGTTTATTTGTTTCCTCATAGATTCTTGTAAGTGATAGGAAGATTTAACATCTGTTGCACGCTTCCTAACAAGTGGCACATGTTCCGATCCTGGGACTTGTGGCTCTAATTGTTCTTTGTGAAAAATTTGAAGCTTGTCTTGTTTACGCCGGATTGGCGATAGTCTCCACATAGTCATGAAGGGGGAGATGTTGGGTTTTGAGCTCCCTTTCTATATGGAGAAAATCCTCATGTTTGAATTATTTAATTTGATATATTTATTATCTTACGAATATGTAAAAAAAGGAGATGAAAGGAAAAAAATAGAAAAGAAGGAAAAGAGTGAGAGAATTAAAAACATGAAAGTTTCCTGATTGTTTTTTTGTGAGAAAGAATATTCTCTCGAAGTTTCCTAATTTAAGGTTGTGTCTCACTTATTTAAGTAGATAATAGACATATTAAGTTTTTGGGCAGAGAGGCCCCGCCGAGGCCGGATAGGCTAAGGCTAGAGAGGTCAACAAAGTTTAATTTTGCAGCCATGTGAGAGAAACGCAACTTCACAGGTCAGTATTGGTAAATCGATATCTACGCGTTCGTTGTTCGTTGGATCAAGCTGAAATCTGATCAGTAGGATAAGAACATATGGTTCATTTTTTTCAACAGTGGGATCATTGTTTAGAGGCCTAGTGTGAGAGAAAATGTGTTCGTGGTCAGGGACGTTTTTCTGGTATTTTTAGCTGTTTTGTTCTCTAATTGTAAGTTTGTAGCTTTGATTGTTTGACTGTGTGGTTGCACATGTTTGTGCATTTGTTTGAAACTCTTTTATACTCTGTTTTATTCTTATATAGTTGATCATGTTTTTATTGGTCTACACGACCTGTTGATTTTATTTCTTGAGTTGATGGATTTTCTATGTTAATAATTCTAGTGTCTCTTGTGCCATATAATTTCTACTATATATTTATTTATTTATCTTCTCGTAAACACTTATAAATAATAGGATGATTTAACATTTGTCACCCCTTATTAACCTTTTGTCAGTTCCACATATGCATCCGCTTTATATATATATATATATATATATATATATATATATATATTCTTTCAATTCCTGTCTTAGCTTTGATGGCGACTTTTTGGACGGTCAAAACTGAAGCTAGCATTTGGTCAGAGCAAACTGTGTGTATTACCAAACACTATGCTGTGTTCCGTGGCCTCAGAGCAATTCTGCAGTGCATCTCCAAGACAGTGGCGGGAATCTGATCCTGGAGGAGAATCTGGGTAAGCTTCCAGAATCTCCTATGGTGCTGCAGTGTGATAGAGTTACCATTGTAGAGGATATGCATGTATACTGTATTCTTGCTCGTAGTATGTTTTTTTTTTTTTCCTAAAGCCCCGGAATATTACGGCCATAATTAGACAACTGCGATGTGAATCAGGGTTGGTTAGTAAATTTGTCGCTAGTCCTTTACGTGAAATCATACTTGATACTCCTACTCTCACTTTTCTTTTGTTTGCTCATGAAAAATGAGAAAATGACAACTATTAACAAAGTTAATATTAAGGTGGAATATTTTTCTAAGAAAAATTCGGTACTAAACTAAGACAAACATTAGTATTGAAATTTGAAAATTTAAGTTGTTATGAGGTCTTTATTTCATATTAATTTCTTTATGAGGTCTTAAATTTTCATTCTCTCTTGAACAAAAAATATACTTTTCTGCCCAAATAAAATTTGTTGTTCTTATTCATTCCTGGTCTTAAAACTTTGGCAAGAAAGTTTTCTGGTCTTAAAACTTGTGGGCTAAGAGGATGTTATCTGGACAACGGAGGCCCATGAAAGTGAGAGAAGCTGTCGGCCGGACCAATTCTCACTCAAACCAGAAGCAAATTTGTGTTGAACAGCAGGTTACATTTCCAAATTCCAAAATATAGTTTAGTTTGTTATCTCTAATCATCTGACACATGAACTTAATAATTATGCAGATTACATTACACATGATTACATGTTGCCAGAGTAAATGTCACCAAAAAAATAAAAAAATACAAGCTGATATTGTTCCACTGTACATGACATTCGGTAACTCCAGGAATATGAATCCACAAGGCAGAGGCAACATAGTATAATCTAAAAAATGGCTGCAACTTAAGAATGAAGCAATTTACAGAATTTTGGTATTTTATATTAACACTTTTGAATACTAACAGAGGAGCAGGCAAAATCCAGGATCACACAGAATGCATCTTACCGTGCAACTCCTTTTCAAGTAGTTCAGCTTCCGAACACTACTTGCATAATAGGATTTTGGTGCAAATTAGCTCTTGTGAAGTCTTAATGTTGGCCTGAAAATCTTTTTTGTCTTAATACCGCCTTTGAAGTTTAAAACCGCAGCAATGTAGCCCTTAAATTAACAGTAAAAACGGTCAAATATTAGTTGACCACCATTTGCTGATGTGGCGTGCCCATGTAAGTCAAGTTTCCAAGTCAGATTTTTATCCGTGTCTTCTTCCTTGCCCCAACTTCGCCGCCGTCAAGTGCTGAAATTAAAACAACCCTGCATCATCAATCGCCCTTTGGAAGTATCTCTGAACAAACCAAAAACTGGACATAGACATAGACACCAACAAAAATGGGATTCGATGCTATGTTTGAAGTGGATTAAGACAGAGAAGGGAATTAATATGTAATATCACACACATGTCTTGTAAAGTTGCAAGGCCCTCTATGTTCAAAGCTTATCTTTTTGGTCCATTATATGCTGTGAATAAACCCAGATAATAAAAATTGAGCCAAAAAATGAATCACAACCAGGGAAATCTGCTTTTCAAATAAGCTTTCCCTTTTATTGCTTACCTAATATCAAGCATTGGAATTTTGTGGAATAGATCGTTTTCGAATACGCCAAGGACAGACCCATCATCTTCTCAACATTCCAACCAAATGCTGCACGGCTCGCCGGAAAATTGCAAAGCACCTATCCTGCAAGGTCTTCGGCTTTTTGTTGATTGTTAAAAGTCTGCAATTTCTCTTTCTGAACTCTCTTCCTATCCATGTCATATGGCCAGGCATATTTCTTGACTGAAGGAGGAACTGAACTTTTCCCTTTACAAAAAATGAAAAATTGAGCCAAAAAATACCCATAAGTTCTAGATCAAGCTATTCATGGCCATCAATAGAGGAGTTGTTGGTGGGAAGTTCCACTTTGGTGGAGCTATTAGAGTAAGACGGAATATTACATCTAGATCGCAGCACTGACAACTGCTGTGGGCGCGACGACGCCGACATTGCTGGTCTGCAACCAGCTTCTTCCCTGCATCCTTTCATCAGACTTCTTCCTCCGTGATTGTCGGCGGTGGGCTCTGGAACAAGACCAGGAAGATGCCAATACCTCTTGGGGTGGAGGTATGGGGCCGCTGGTGAAGAGGGAGGAGGTGAGGAGGATGGCGGCGTAAGGGTTCCAGAAGAACTGAAGTTGCCATCCGAACAAGGAGGCATGAAGGGAAGTAAAATGATGATGCTGACTTTGCATGATAGGTGGAGTAACATGTGGCATTTTATTCTATGTGGAAGCGCCAACTTGACAAAATTGGGTCCCTAACCTTCGACCATTTGAACGGTTAATTTGAAAGTGACATTGATACATTATTAAACTTACAAGACAATTAAAATAAAAAAATTTTCAGGATAATATTGAGATTTCGTAAATATTTTCAGAGTATACATATGATATGTCTGCTTTACAAGCACCGCCAAGAGCAGCGACTGGAGATGCTGTGACTTATCTAAAACAGGTTTTATGGTGCCCCTGAACTAGAATCTCCGGAAAAAAAAAGGCGTATTTAATCAACTGGAATAATTAGTGAATTGCACATGCAAAATTTAAAGACCAAAAGGCCCAACTGAACAGTTAAGGCAACTTTATTGAATCATCACATGACCATAAGCAAACTTTGCAATGGCAGATACCATGGCCGGCATGACAAATTCTCAGCTGAATTTCGTCGACTGCGGATATCAGAGGACCTAATATTAATTAATTTACTTACCTGGGATGGATACATAATTTTCAACTTAATAACAAAAATTTAGATCTCCGTCCGCCTGGTTCATTTAGCAAAACAGAGGTCAGAATCTCTAATAATCTCGAGGATGGACACGATATGACATCTCTGGGCTCCCGATTTTGTAAAAGAGCAATGGCTATTCACTACAGTCCATTCAGCCCAACATGCTAATACAGATTTTTTTTCTGGTGATTATTGCATATCCTTTTTGGTAAGCTTGGTCCATATATTAATTTAATATGAAATATATAATAATATTTTCTATTATTTATCTTCTCTTAAAATTATTTTTTGGAAAATCTTACTGATATGAATATACACCATTCTAAATCCTACGAATATAAGGAATTAACGACCGGACGGCACTTTTTCTCAAAAATGATTTAACGGCATTAACCAAAAAAAAAAAAAGAAGAAGAAGAAGAAAGAATTGAAAAGAACTGGAGATGAGAAACCTGGATCGCATTAAAAAAGAAACGAAAGACACATGTCGTAGTGGGCCCATAGCCCAAAAGTGTAACTACAAATAACTTCCCTCGATTTTTCTTAATTTTTATTCTCAAAATGTTAGGGGAAGAGGAAGCGCGGTTATTTTTAGAGTCGAAAAATCAGACTAAGTTTATCAGGCCAATTCGTTTAAATTTTTTTAAATTATGGGTTGGTTTTAAAAATTATAGTTTAAAAAAGAAATTGGATCTAAAAGGAACAGTCCTGTAGGACTAAGGGTCGACCCGTTAGGCTCGTTAGTTAGTTTTTTTTCTAAAATTCCTCTATCCCTTGCCTGTTGTGACATTCTAAAAAAAAAATAAAAAAATAAAAAAATTTAAATTAAAAATTAATTAATTAATAAAATAATAAAATAATATTTTATTAAAATAATAATATAATAATATTATATTATATTATAATATATATATATATAAATAATATATATAGTTGGTAGGCACCATACGGCGCCTACCAACAAAGAGATAAGGGGTTGATCCCCTTATCTCAATTAATTGGCGCCATTAGGCGCCAATTATAAGGTGGGGGTATTTTATAAATACCCCCTCCCCCTTAACACTTCCTGCGTGAAGTGTTAAGGAAAAGAAGAGAGAGTGAGGTTCTGATTGGGATATTTTCGGTTCTTCGGAGATCAATAAGGTATATAAACTCTCTTATAATCATAAAGTTTCTTTTATGAAAAATGTTCTAAATAATTTTCTCTTTCATATGATAGTAATTTTATGCTAGTTAGAGAATATTTTGGGGATATGATTTTAGGCAAGTTTTGAGTTTTATCAATATAAGACTGTAGAAATGTAGAGAATAATTAATAGTTTATTTTAATCGGTTTAGATTTATTATTTAGTGGTCATGTGATTTTATAATTAATTTCTTTTATAAATAGGGTTTAAATTAATCCCTATAGGGTGTTTTTACCGATAAAAATTAGTTTAAATATTTTATTTGGATTATTGGAGGTATTATTGAGGTTTTAATCGGTTTATTTTTGTTAGATCTGAGTTATATGAAAAATATAAATTAGGACTTAATATTTGAATTATAATTTGATATGATTTTAATTATGTGGGTATTTGAGGAATTGTTTAATAATTATATTATATCCATATATATTATGAAAGAGAGATTTAATTATTTAGGAAGTTGGTATTGGAGATTTTGTAATTATGGGTATATTAAAGGTTATTTAAGGATTTCTTTTAAGGAAATTGGAATAAATGAGGATAATAGTTGTAGAGAAAATTGGGTTGTAGGAGTTAAATTATGTAAATTAATTATTTTATTGTTATTTTTGGTTAATTGGTATCTACATTAATAATGTAGATTTTTCTTGTGATCGGTGATTGCACGGGTTTTACTATCCAAATTAAGATTAAGCTTGGAATCGAGGTAACTGGGGTTAATTTATTTTATATGCTTGTTTTGGACTGTAAGGTATTTTATAAACCTTACTTTTATCTATATTACTTGTATGTGCTTTGCAAGATTATATTTATGTTTGAATATGAATTTATTTCAGTGAAGCAGTGTATTTTCTAATTTACATATATAAGTGGAAATTATTATTAAATTGTTACTATTATGGTGGATATGTTGTTTGAGATGGAATGTGGTATAAGAATTTAGAATTCTCGTAATTGTTTTTGAAAGCTGTATTAATTTATTATTTTTATATTACGGGATATGTTGGGTTGTGTGGAAGAGATATGGTGAATTGTGTGCCCATCGGCTCTCTCAATCCTGGCCCGGATTTTGGAGCTGAGTGTTTGGGCGGACACCTCCCTGTTACGGTATATTGGTGGTGGCATGGGAGGGGGCAGTATTCTTGATGTGACTAGCTAACCTTTGGCCGGGTATACTAGCATTGATAGGCTGTACCAGTCCAGAGGATATAAGGAGGAGCAGGATGGATGAGTGGGGATGGTTTTATTTATTGATTATATCATGTTAAATGTTAAATTATGAGAATATTATTATTACTATTATTATGTCAGTTAAACCTGCTTCTCTGACTTACAATCTTTTCCTGCATATTTTATAAATTTACTTTGGTTACTGAGACTTTATGTCTCACCCCGTCATTATAAATAATTTTTCAGGCAATACCTCTAATCTGGATAGAGGCCAAGGGAAGCAACCAGAGGCATAGACGTTGAGAATTCTTGTAGGCCTCTTTTGGTATTGGTGTTGTATTAATTTCTATATTGCCATTATAGGGCCCACATGTTTTTAAAATGCCACATTTACTATTTGGATAATTGTGTTGGAAATCTTTTTGTGACCCATGGGTTAATTGTGATGTGATATCAGAATAATAAATTTATCTGCAGTGAGTTTGTGGGCGAGTTTGTGCCCTAAACTCCGATATGTTGTGGAAGAGTTTGTGGGCGAGTTTGTGTCCTGAACTCTGATATGTATTGAAAAAAAAAATTATTATCACTGATTTTATATAAATGTGGATAATTGTTGTTTGTGAGAAATGGTCGTTACATTTTTGGTATCAAAGCAATGTGTTTACGATTTTCCTGGCCCTATCATGCATTACATTTAGAGTATGGCAATATAGGATTTTACACACCTGCTTCCCTTTTATGTTGTGTTCTGTTTCTCATTTTTATTTACCATCTTTGGGTGGTTTTACCCATAGGTGGGGAGAGATGGTGAATACTGGACATACAGACATCGGTGACAATAGTCAACAGGGCCAACAGAGACCTAATAGGCCCCATGAGAATTTATCCGAGGCTGAAATGTTGCGACATCTGTATGGATGGACCATTGCAACAGAGGAACGATTGAAAAGGCTTGAGGAAGGCAGGGATAATGAAGGACCGAACGGAGCAAACAAGGATAAGACTCAAGAGGTGAATGCTGAAACAGAGGAGCAAAACAGTGTTCATTCTGAAAAGCTAGTTCTGCATCCACCATACTCTGAGACGGATGGGTCAGCAGAGCAATTTAGAGCTCCAGATATGTTCACAGTGTGGAAGCATTTAGATCGTTTCCATCCTGAGACATTCTCGGGAGGATCGCCAACAGACGCGGAGAGTTGGATTGATAGGCTGGAAATGCTATTTGAGTCAATTCGATGCGATAAATATCAAAAGGTGATTGCTGCGAAAACTTTACTAAAGGGTGATGCGTTGAATTGGTGGAACACTGTAAAGCCTGCTGATGGGCATGATCTTAAGTGGGATGAGTTTAAAAGAATGTTCTTCGATTTTTATTTCCCCATTGCAATGAGGCATCAAAAAGAAGCTGAGTTCTTCATTCTTCGGCAGGGGGAGATGGATGAAAACACTTATATATCTAAATTTATGGGGTTGGCCAAATATGTATCACAGTTAGATAGAACCAACAAGGCTCACAACAATTGGTTGGCCCGACAGATGTTCGAGAAATGTAATGATAGTGTCAAAGCGAGGATGGGCACTTATGACATCACTACCCTCGAAGAGCTGATTGCCAAAATTCGAGAAGTCTGTAGAAGATATAGAGATGCCGAGAGATCTATGAGAAGGGATTTTCAAGGCCGATTTAACAGTCATATGGGAATATCTGGGGGAATTAATAAGAGGAATTATCCTTCAAGTTCTGGTGCATCTGGAAGCAGAAGGAGTTTTCAGCAGGGAAGTTTCCAACAGAGGAATCGTCCTTTTACAAATCAGAGCAGGAGCAACAATACCAGGGTGAATCAAGGCTTCCAGCAAAGATCAACAGCATCAAGTCCTAGCGTGACTCAGCGTCTTCCTTGTACTCGTTGTGGAAGAATACATTATGGCGAGTGTTTGACTTGTTTTAATTGTGGGGAGAAGGGTCATATTGCGAGATATTGCTTTAAAGGAAGGAAAGAGGATCAGACATCTAAACCATCGATGCCCGGGCGAGTGTTTGCTTTGACTGCTGAGGAGGCGAGGGTCGCCCCAAATCTGATCAGAGGTAATGTTCTTCTTCAAGGACATCCTTTATCTGTTATATATGATTCTGGTGCTACCCATTCTTTCATTTCCTATGATTGTGTGGAAAAATTAAAGCTTGTTATGAGTGATCTACCTTATGATCTGTTTGTGTCTACCCCTGCTGGTGCATGTGTGAAAACTGTTATGGTGTGTAGGAAATTGTTGTTTGTATGTGAGGGTCGTGAAACGACCATTGATTTGATTTGTCTACCTTTGCGGGGTATAGATGTGATTGTGGGTATGGATTGGTTATCATCTAATGATGTAACCTTACAATGTAAGAATAAAACTGTGCAATTTAATACTTGCACAGTAATTAGAGAAATACCCCAAGGCTCGATTATGTTGTCAGCGGCCCAGGTGGAGAAAAGTATAAGGAAAGGGTGTAAAGCTTTCGTGGTGTTTTTCTCAGTTCAGGTAGAATCTCAGGAAAATATTGACCAGATTGAAGTGGTAAAAGAGTTTCCTGATGTGTTCCCTGAAGAGTTGACCGGATTACCTTCAGAACGAGAAGTCGAGTTTTCCATTGAGTTAGCACCAGGGATGTAACGACCCTTTCTCACAAACAACAATTATCCACATATATATAAAATCAGTGATACTTTTTTTTTTTTATACATATCAGAGTTCAGGACACAAACTCGCCCACAAACTCTTCCACAACATATCGGAGTTTAGGGCACAAACTCGCCCACAAACTCACTGCAGATAAATTTATTATTCTGATATCACATCACAATTAACCCATGGGTCACAAAATGATTTCCAACATAGATATCCAAACAGTAAATATGGTATTTTAAAAACATGTGGGCCCTATAATGGCAATATAGAAATTAATACAACACCAATACCAAAAGAGGCCTACAAGAATTCTCTACGTCTATGCCTCTGGTTGCTTCCCTTGGCCTCTATCCAGATTAGAGGTATTGCCTGAAAAATTATTTATAATGACGGGGTGAGACATAAAGTCTCAGTAACCAAAGTAAATTTATAAAATATGCAGGAAAAGATTGTAAGTCAGAGAAGCAGGTTTAACTGACATAATAATAGTAATAATAATATTCTCATAATTTAACATTTAACATGATATAATCAATAAATAAAACCATCCCCACTCATCCATCCTGCTCCTCCTTATATCCTCTGGACTGGTACAGCCTATCAGTGCTAGTATACCCGGCCAAAGGTTAGCTAGTCACATCAAGAATACTGCCCCCTCCCATGCCACCACCAATATACCGTAACAGGGAGGTGTCCGCCCAAACACTCAGCTCCAAAATCCGGGCCAGGATTGAGAGAGCCGATGGGCACACAATTCACCATATCTCTTCCACACAACCCAACATATCCCGTAATATAAAATAATAAATTAATACAGCTTTCAAAAACAATTACAATAATTCTAAATTCTTATACAACATTCATCTCAAACAACATATCCACCATAACAGTAACAATAATAATTTAAAAAATACACTGCTTCACTGAAATAAATTCATAGTCAAACATAAATATAATCTTGCAAAACACATACAAGTAATATAGATAAAAGTAAGGTTTATAAAATACCTTACATTCCAAAACAAGCATATAAAATAAATTAACCCCAGTTACCTCGATTCCAAGCTTAATCTTAATTTGAATAGTAAAACCCGTGCAATCACCGATCACAAGAAAAATCTACATTATTAATGTAGATACCAATTAACCAAAAATAACAATAAAATAATTAATTTACATAATTTAACTCCTACAACCCAATTTTCTCTACAACTATTATCCTCATTTATTCTAATTTCCTTAAAAGAAATCCTTAAATAACCTTTAATATACCCATAATTACAAAATCTCCAATACCAACTTCCTAAATAATTAAATCTCTCTTTCATAATATATATAGATATAATATAATTATTAAACAATTCCTCAAATACCCACATAATTAAAATCATATCAAATTATAATTCAAATATTAAGTCCTAATTTATATTTTTCATATAACTCAGATCTAACAAAAATAAACCGATTAAAACCTCAATAATACCTCCAATAATCCAAATAAAATATTTAAACTAATTTTTATCGGTAAAAACACCCTATAGGGATTAATTTAAACCCTATTTATAAAAGAAATTAATTATAAAATCACATGACCACTAAATAATAAATCTAAACCGATTAAAATAAACTATTAATTATTCTCTACATTTCTACAGTCTTATATTGATAAAACTCAAAACTTGCCTAAAATCATATCCCCAAAATATTCTCTAACTAGCATAAAATTACTATCATATGAAAGAGAAAATTATTTAGAACATATTTTATAAAAGAAGCTTTGTAATTAAAAGAGAGTTTATATACCTTATTGATCTCCGAAGAACCGAAAATACCCCAATCAGAACCTCACTCTCTCTTCTTTTCCTTAACACTTCACGCAGGAAGTGTTAAGGGGGAGGGGGTATTTATAAAATACCCCCACCTTATAATTGGCGCCTAATGGCGCCAATTAATTGAGATAAGGGGATCAACCCCTTATCTCTTTGTTGGTAGGCGCCGTATGGTGCCTACCAACTATATATATTATTTATATATATATATATTATAATATAATATAATATTATTATATTATTATTTTAATAAAATATTATTTTATTATTTTATTAATTAATTAATTTTTAATTTAAATTTTTTTTTTTTTTTTTTTTTTTTAGAATGTCACAATTCTCCCCACCTAAATAGAATTTTGTCCCCAAAATTCCTAATACATATAAATGTCAAAACAAAAATTTTCACAACACAATTGACACTCCAATCACAATAAAACACAAGTTATCAACACAAAATTTAATCATAAGATTACACATTCGATTGCAACACAATACATCACAACCATAAATATTAACATTACTAAAATATAGAAGCATACTTAAGTAAATAAGTTCGGAAAATCACGTCGCATCCGCTCTTCGGTTTCCCAGGTAGCATCTCCGGGAGACATACCCTTCCAGAAAACTTTTAGGAGTCGAATGGTTCTATTCCGCAGCTGCTTGTCTTTCACATCTAATATCCTCTCTGGCTCAGACATATAGGTCAAATTCTCCCTCAACTCAATCTCTTCAGGTGCAATTACATGAGAAGGATCTGGATGATATTTCTTAAGTTGTGACACATGGAACACATTGTGAATACCCGACAAGTGTGGAGGTAATGCAATTTGATAAGCAACTGGGCCAATTCGTTCTAGAATTTCGTACGGTCCAATAAATCGGGGAGTCAACTTCTTGGCTTTAATAGATCTACCAATGCCAGTCACTGGAGTAACTTTAAGAAAAACATGATCACCAACTCCAAACTCTAAAGGTCTACGCCGCCTATCCGCATAGCTCTTTTGTCTGCTCTGAGCGGTCAACAACTTTTGGCGAATCATCTCAATTTTCTTCGTAGTTTCATCTACTAAATCCGGTCCAATCACAGTTCTTTCGCTTAACTCAGTCCAACAGAGAGGCGATCTACACTTTCTGCCATATAATGCCTCAAAAGGCGCCATCTGAATACTTGAGTGATAACTGTTATTGTAAGCGAATTCTGTCAAAGGTAAATGATGATCCCAACTACCAGGTAACTCAATGGCACAAGCCCTCAACATATCCTCAAGGGTTTGAATTGTTCTCTCTGTTTGTCCATCGGTCTGTGGGTGATAAGCCGTACTATACTTCAACCTAGTTCCCATAGCCTCCTGTAATGCCTTCCAAAAGTTTGATGTGAATCTCGGATCACGATCTGACACAATCTCTGTAGGCACACCGTGCAACCTAACAATCCAATCCACATACAATTGAGCTAATCTCTCCAGGCTATAACCAATATGGATCGGTAGAAAATGGGCCGATTTCGTTAATCTGTCCACAATGACCCATATTGCGTTATGATGTGCTGCAGTCTCAGGCAATCCCACGATGAAATCCATAGAAATGTTGTCCCACTTCCATTGAGGAATCTTTAAAGGTTGAAGTAGCCCTGGAGGTTTTTGATGCTCAATCTTCACCTTTTGACAAGTCAAACACTTCAGCACGAAGGTTGTCACATCACGTTTCATCTTAGGCCACCAATATCCTTGCTTCAAATCTCGATACATCTTAGTGATTCCTGGATGAATGGTATATTTACTCTGATGAGCCTCCTCCAGAATATTCTTCTTAATTTCCTCATTGTCTGGAACACAAATCCGCTTCTTGTACCTCAATATACCTGTATCTCCAATATCATAGTCAGGTACTTCACCATTTTCCAACTCCTTTCGGATCCGTAGCAATCGATTATCTTCTATTTGGGCCTTCTTCAAATCACCGTAAAAATCAAAATTTCCAACTACTGTACTCAAAATCACTTCTGACCTTGGTTCCAGATAAACTTCTGATAATCTTTCCAGGAGATTATGCTCAGTCACACACATATGAAACATGTGTATTGACTTCCGGCTTAAAGCGTCTGCAACTACATTCGCCTTCCCTGGATGATACTTTAACTCGTAGTCATAATCTTTCAAGAACTCCATCCATCTCCTTTGTCGATTGTTCAACTCTTTTTGATCCACGAGATACTTCAATGTTTTATGGTCACTGAAGATCTCAAATTGGGACCCATACAGATAATGCCTCCAGATCTTTAAAGCAAAAACAACGGCTGCAAGCTCTAAATCATGCGTCGGGTATTTTTCTTCATGGGGTCTTAACTGACGAGATGCATAAGCCACCACTTTACCATCTTGCATAAGCACACATCCCAAACCTTTAAATGATGCATCTGTGTACACCGTGTATGGTCTGTGTGGATCAGGGATAGTGAGAACAGGTGCAGTTGTTAACCGAGTTTTTAGCTCCTGAAAAGCTGCCTCGCACTTCTCATCCCAAATAAACGGTTGTTCTTTCTTAGTCAATCTGGTGAGTGGCGTGGCAATCCGAGAAAATCCCTCTATAAAACGACGATAATAGCCAGCTAATCCCATAAAACTGCGCACCTCTGTCACAGTCTTAGGTGGTTCCCACTTCAACACAGCATCTACCTTGCTGGGGTCAACTGCTACTCCCTTTTCTGAAACTACATGACCCAAAAACTTAACCTCTTTTAGCCAGAATTCACATTTACTCAGCTTCGCATACAACTTATGCTCTCTCAAAATTTGTAGTACTATTCGAAGATGTTTCTGATGCTCATATTCACTCTTTGAATAGATAAGAATGTCATCAATGAACACCACCACAAATTGATCTAAATATGGTCTGAAGATCCGATTCATATAATCCATAAACACCGCTGGTGCATTTGTTACCCCAAAAGGCATAACAAGGAACTCATAATGACCATATCTAGTACGGAAAGCAGTCTTTGGAATATCTTCTGCTCGTACCCTCAACTGATGATATCCCGACCTCAGATCAATTTTTGAAAATACAGATGAACCTACGAGCTGATCTAACAAGTCATCTATCCTCGGTAATGGATACTTATTCTTAATAGTGACTTTATTTAGCTGCCGATAATCAATGCAAAGCCTCAAGCTGCCATCTTTCTTCTTCACGAACAAAACTGGTGCACCCCAGGGAGATACACTTGGACGGATAAAACCTTTTTCTAACAAATCTTCAATCTGCTTCTTCAATTCACCCAACTCCGAAGGTGACATCCGATAAGGAGCTTTAGAGATCGGCTCTGTCCCTGGTGCTAACTCAATGGAAAACTCGACTTCTCGTTCTGAAGGTAATCCGGTCAACTCTTCAGGGAACACATCAGGAAACTCTTTTACCACATCGATCTGGTTAATATTTTCCTGAGATTCTACCTGAACTGAGAAAAACACCACGAAAGCTTCACACCCCTTCCTTACACTTTTCTCCACCTGGGCCGCTGACAACATAATCGAATCTTGGGGTATCTCTCTAATTACTGTGCAAGTATTAAATTGCACAGTTTTATTCTTACATTGTAAGGTTACATCATTAGATGATAACCAATCCATACCCACAATCACATCTATACCCCGCAAAGGTAGACAAATCAAATCAATGGTCGTTTCACGACCCTCACATACAAACAACAATTTCCTACACACCATAACAGTTTTCACACATGCACCAGCAGGGGTAGACACAAACAGATCATAAGGTAGATCACTCATAACAAGCTTTAATTTTTCCACACAATCATAGGAAATGAAAGAATGGGTAGCACCAGAATCATATATAACAGATAAAGGATGTCCTTGAAGAAGAACATTACCTCTGATCAGATTTGGGGCGATCCTCGCCTCCTCAGCAGTCAAAGCAAACACTCGCCCGGGCATCGATGGTCTAGATGTCTGATCCTCTTTCCTTCCTTTAAAGCAATATCTCGCAATATGACCCTTCTCCCCACAATTAAAACAAGTCAAACACTCGCCATAATGTATTCTTCCACAACGAGTACAAGGAAGACGCTGAGTCACGCTAGGACTTGATGCTGTTGATCTTTGCTGGAAGCCTTGATTCACCCTGGTATTGTTGCTCCTGCTCTGATTTGTAACAGGACGATTCCTCTGCTGGAAGCTTCCCTGCTGAAAACTCCTTCTGTTTCCAGATGCACCAGAACTTGAAGGATAATTCCTCTTATTAATTCCCCCAGATATTCCCATATGACTGTTAAATCGGCCTTGAAAATCCCTTCTCATAGATCTCTCGGCATCTCTATATCTTCTACAGACTTCTCGAATTTTGGCAATCAGCTCTTCGAGGGTAGTGATGTCATAAGTGCCCATCCTCGCTTTGACACTATCATTACATTTCTCGAACATCTGTCGGGCCAACCAATTGTTGTGAGCCTTGTTGGTTCTATCTAACTGTGATACATATTTGGCCAACCCCATAAATTTAGATATATAAGTGTTTTCATCCATCTCCCCCTGTCGAAGAATGAAGAACTCAGCTTCTTTTTGATGCCTCATTGCAATGGGGAAATAAAAATCGAAAAACATTCTTTTAAACTCATCCCACTTAAGATCATGCCCATCAGCAGGCTTTACAGTGTTCCACCAATTCAACGCATCACCCTTTAATAGAGTTTTCGCAGCAATCACCTTTTGATATTTATCGCATCGAATTGACTCAAATAGCATTTCCAGCCTATCAATCCAACTCTCCGCGTCTGTTGGCGATCCTCCCGAGAATGTCTCAGGATGGAAACGATCTAAATGCTTCCACACTGTGAACATATCTGGAGCTCTAAATTGCTCTGCTGACCCATCCGTCTCAGAGTATGTTGGATGCAGAACTAGCTTTTCAGAATGAACACTGTTTTGCTCCTCTGTTTCAGCATTCACCTCTTGAGTCTTATCCTTGTTTGCTCCGCTCGGTCCTTCATTATCCCTGCCTTCCTCAAGCCTTTTCAATCGTTCCTCTGTTGCAATGGTCCATCCATACAGATGTCGCAACATTTCAGCCTCAGATAAATTCTCATGGGGCCTATTAGGTCTCTGTTGGCCCTGTTGACTATTGTCACCGATGTCTGTATGTCCAGTATTCACCATCTCTCCCCACCTATGGGTAAAACCACCCAAAGATGGTAAATAAAAATGAGAAACAGAACACAACATAAAAGGGAAGCAGGTGTGTAAAATCCTATATTGCCATACTCTAAATGTAATGCATGATAGGGCCAGGAAAATCGTAAACACATTGCTCTGATACCAAAAATGTAACGACCCTTTCTCACAAACAACAATTATCCACATATATATAAAATCAGTGATACTTTTTTTTTTTTATACATATCAGAGTTCAGGACACAAACTCGCCCACAAACTCTTCCACAACATATCGGAGTTTAGGGCACAAACTCGCCCACAAACTCACTGCAGATAAATTTATTATTCTGATATCACATCACAATTAACCCATGGGTCACAAAATGATTTCCAACATAGATATCCAAACAGTAAATATGGTATTTTAAAAACATGTGGGCCCTATAATGGCAATATAGAAATTAATACAACACCAATACCAAAAGAGGCCTACAAGAATTCTCTACGTCTATGCCTCTGGTTGCTTCCCTTGGCCTCTATCCAGATTAGAGGTATTGCCTGAAAAATTATTTATAATGACGGGGTGAGACATAAAGTCTCAGTAACCAAAGTAAATTTATAAAATATGCAGGAAAAGATTGTAAGTCAGAGAAGCAGGTTTAACTGACATAATAATAGTAATAATAATATTCTCATAATTTAACATTTAACATGATATAATCAATAAATAAAACCATCCCCACTCATCCATCCTGCTCCTCCTTATATCCTCTGGACTGGTACAGCCTATCAGTGCTAGTATACCCGGCCAAAGGTTAGCTAGTCACATCAAGAATACTGCCCCCTCCCATGCCACCACCAATATACCGTAACAGGGAGGTGTCCGCCCAAACACTCAGCTCCAAAATCCGGGCCAGGATTGAGAGAGCCGATGGGCACACAATTCACCATATCTCTTCCACACAACCCAACATATCCCGTAATATAAAATAATAAATTAATACAGCTTTCAAAAACAATTACAATAATTCTAAATTCTTATACAACATTCATCTCAAACAACATATCCACCATAACAGTAACAATAATAATTTAAAAAATACACTGCTTCACTGAAATAAATTCATAGTCAAACATAAATATAATCTTGCAAAACACATACAAGTAATATAGATAAAAGTAAGGTTTATAAAATACCTTACATTCCAAAACAAGCATATAAAATAAATTAACCCCAGTTACCTCGATTCCAAGCTTAATCTTAATTTGAATAGTAAAACCCGTGCAATCACCGATCACAAGAAAAATCTACATTATTAATGTAGATACCAATTAACCAAAAATAACAATAAAATAATTAATTTACATAATTTAACTCCTACAACCCAATTTTCTCTACAACTATTATCCTCATTTATTCTAATTTCCTTAAAAGAAATCCTTAAATAACCTTTAATATACCCATAATTACAAAATCTCCAATACCAACTTCCTAAATAATTAAATCTCTCTTTCATAATATATATAGATATAATATAATTATTAAACAATTCCTCAAATACCCACATAATTAAAATCATATCAAATTATAATTCAAATATTAAGTCCTAATTTATATTTTTCATATAACTCAGATCTAACAAAAATAAACCGATTAAAACCTCAATAATACCTCCAATAATCCAAATAAAATATTTAAACTAATTTTTATCGGTAAAAACACCCTATAGGGATTAATTTAAACCCTATTTATAAAAGAAATTAATTATAAAATCACATGACCACTAAATAATAAATCTAAACCGATTAAAATAAACTATTAATTATTCTCTACATTTCTACAGTCTTATATTGATAAAACTCAAAACTTGCCTAAAATCATATCCCCAAAATATTCTCTAACTAGCATAAAATTACTATCATATGAAAGAGAAAATTATTTAGAACATATTTTATAAAAGAAGCTTTGTAATTAAAAGAGAGTTTATATACCTTATTGATCTCCGAAGAACCGAAAATACCCCAATCAGAACCTCACTCTCTCTTCTTTTCCTTAACACTTCACGCAGGAAGTGTTAAGGGGGAGGGGGTATTTATAAAATACCCCCACCTTATAATTGGCGCCTAATGGCGCCAATTAATTGAGATAAGGGGATCAACCCCTTATCTCTTTGTTGGTAGGCGCCGTATGGTGCCTACCAACTATATATATTATTTATATATATATATATTATAATATAATATAATATTATTATATTATTATTTTAATAAAATATTATTTTATTATTTTATTAATTAATTAATTTTTAATTTAAATTTTTTTTTTTTTTTTTTTTTTTTAGAATGTCACAAGGGACAGAGCCGATCTCTAAAGCTCCTTATCGGATGTCACCTTCGGAGTTGGGTGAATTGAAGAAGCAGATTGAAGATTTGTTAGAAAAAGGTTTTATCCGTCCAAGTGTATCTCCCTGGGGTGCACCAGTTTTGTTCGTGAAGAAGAAAGATGGTACTTTGAGGCTTTGCATTGATTATCGGCAGCTAAATAAAGTCACTATTAAGAATAAGTATCCATTGCCGAGGATAGATGACTTGTTAGATCAGCTCGTAAGTTCATCTGTATTTTCAAAAATTGATCTGAGGTCGGGATATCATCAGTTGAGAGTACGAGCAGAAGATATTTCAAAGACTGCCTTCCGTACTAGATATGGTCATTATGAGTTTCTTGTTATGCCTTTTGGGGTAACAAATGCACCAGTGGTGTTTATGGATTACATGAATCGGATCTTCAGACCATATTTGGATCAATTTGTGGTGGTGTTCATTGATGACATTCTTATCTATTCAAAGAGTAAAGAGGAGCATCAGAAACATCTTCGAATAGTACTACAAATTTTGAGAGAGCATAAGTTATATGCGAAGCTGAGTAAATGTGAATTCTGGTTAAAAGAGGTTAAGTTTTTGGGTCATGTAGTTTCAGAAAAGGGAGTAGCAGTTGACCCCAGCAAGGTAGATGCTGTGTTGAAGTGGGAACCACCTAAGACTGTGACAGAGGTGCGCAGTTTTATGGGATTAGCTGGCTATTATCGTCGTTTTATAGAGGGATTTTCTCGGATTGCCACACCACTCACCAGATTGACTAAGAAAGAACAACCGTTTATTTGGGATGAGAAGTGCGAGGCAGCTTTTCAGGAGCTAAAAACTCGGTTAACAACTGCACCTGTTCTCACTATCCCTGATCCACACAGACCATACACGGTGTACACAGATGCATCATTTAAAGGTTTGGGATGTGTGCTTATGCAAGATGGTAAAGTGGTGGCTTATGCATCTCGTCAGTTAAGACCCCATGAAGAAAAATACCCGACGCATGATTTAGAGCTTGCAGCTGTTGTTTTTGCTTTAAAGATCTGGAGGCATTATCTGTATGGGTCCCAATTTGAGATCTTCAGTGACCATAAAACATTGAAGTATCTCGTGGATCAAAAAGAGTTGAACAATCGACAAAGGAGATGGATGGAGTTCTTGAAAGATTATGACTACGAGTTAAAGTATCATCCAGGGAAGGCGAATGTAGTTGCAGACGCTTTAAGCCGGAAGTCAATACACATGTTTCATATGTGTGTGACTGAGCATAATCTCCTGGAAAGATTATCAGAAGTTTATCTGGAACCAAGGTCAGAAATGATTTTGAGTACAGTAGTTGGAAATTTTGATTTTTACGGTGATTTGAAGAAGGCCCAAATAGAAGATAATCGATTGCTACGGATCCGAAAGGAGTTGGAAAATGGTGAAGTACCTGACTATGATATTGGAGATACAGGTATATTGAGGTACAAGAAGCGGATTTGTGTTCCAGACAATGAGGAAATTAAGAAGAATATTCTGGAGGAGGCTCATCAGAGTAAATATACCATTCATCCAGGAATCACTAAGATGTATCGAGATTTGAAGCAAGGATATTGGTGGCCTAAGATGAAACGTGATGTGACAACCTTCGTGCTGAAGTGTTTGACTTGTCAAAAGGTGAAGATTGAGCATCAAAAACCTCCAGGGCTACTTCAACCTTTAAAGATTCCTCAATGGAAGTGGGACAGCATTTCTATGGATTTCATCGTGGGATTGCCTGAGACTGCAACACATCATAACGCCATATGGGTCATTGTGGACAGATTAACGAAATCGGCCCATTTTCTACCGATCCATATTGGTTATAGCCTGGAGAGATTAGCTCAATTGTATGTGGATTGGATTGTTAGGTTGCACGGTGTGCCTACAGAGATTGTGTCAGATCGTGATCCGAGATTCACATCAAACTTTTGGAAGGCATTACAGGAGGCTATGGGAACTAGGTTGAAGTATAGTACGGCTTATCACCCACAGACCGATGGACAAACAGAGAGAACAATTCAAACCCTTGAGGATATGTTGAGGGCTTGTGCCATTGAGTTACCTGGTAGTTGGGATCATCATTTACCTTTGACAGAATTCGCTTACAATAACAGTTATCACTCAAGTATTCAGATGGCGCCTTTTGAGGCATTATATGGCAGAAAGTGTAGATCGCCTCTCTGTTGGACTGAGTTAAGCGAAAGAATTATGATTGGACCAGATTTAGTAGACGAAACTACGAAGAAAATTGAGATGATTCGCCAAAAGTTGTTGACCGCTCAGAGCAGACAAAAGAGCTATGCGGATAGGCGGCGTAGACCTTTAGAGTTTGGAGTTGGTGATCGTGTTTTTCTTAAAGTTACTCCAGTGACTGGCATTGGTAGATCTATTAAAGCCAAGAAGTTGACTCCCCGATTTATTGGACCGTACGAAATTCTAGAACGAATTGGCCCAGTTGCTTATCAAATTGCATTACCTCCACACTTGTCGGGTATTCACAATGTGTTCCATGTGTCACAACTTAAGAAATATCATCCAGATCCTTCTCATGTGATTGCACCTGAAGAGATTGAGTTGAGGGAGAATTTAACCTATATGTCTGAGCCAGAGAGGATATTAGATGTGAAAGACAAGCAGCTGCGGAATAGAACCATTCGACTCCTAAAAGTTTTCTGGAAGGGTATGTCTCCCGGAGATGCTACCTGGGAAACCGAAGAGCGGATGCGACGTGATTTTCCGAACTTATTTACTTAAGTATGCTTCTATATTTTAGTAATGTTAATATTTATGGTTGTGATGTATTGTGTTGCAATCGAATGTGTAATCTTATGATTAAATTTTGTGTTGATAACTTGTGTTTTATTGTGATTGGAGTGTCAATTGTGTTGTGAAAATTTTTGTTTTGACATTTATATGTATTAGGAATTTTGGGGACAAAATTCTATTTAGGTGGGGAGAATTGTGACATTCTAAAAAAAAAAATAAAAAATAAAAAAATTTAAATTAAAAATTAATTAATTAATAAAATAATAAAATAATATTTTATTAAAATAATAATATAATAATATTATATTATATTATAATATATATATATATAAATAATATATATAGTTGGTAGGCACCATACGGCGCCTACCAACAAAGAGATAAGGGGTTGATCCCCTTATCTCAATTAATTGGCGCCATTAGGCGCCAATTATAAGGTGGGGGTATTTTATAAATACCCCCTCCCCCTTAACACTTCCTGCGTGAAGTGTTAAGGAAAAGAAGAGAGAGTGAGGTTCTGATTGGGATATTTTCGGTTCTTCGGAGATCAATAAGGTATATAAACTCTCTTCTAATCATAAAGTTTCTTTTATGAAAAATGTTCTAAATAATTTTCTCTTTCATATGATAGTAATTTTATGCTAGTTAGAGAATATTTTGGGGATATGATTTTAGGCAAGTTTTGAGTTTTATCAATATAAGACTGTAGAAATGTAGAGAATAATTAATAGTTTATTTTAATCGGTTTAGATTTATTATTTAGTGGTCATGTGATTTTATAATTAATTTCTTTTATAAATAGGGTTTAAATTAATCCCTATAGGGTGTTTTTACCGATAAAAATTAGTTTAAATATTTTATTTGGATTATTGGAGGTATTATTGAGGTTTTAATCGGTTTATTTTTGTTAGATCTGAGTTATATGAAAAATATAAATTAAGACTTAATATTTGAATTATAATTTGATATGATTTTAATTATGTGGGTATTTGAGGAATTGTTTAATAATTATATTATATCCATATATATTATGAAAGAGAGATTTAATTATTTAGGAAGTTGGTATTGGAGATTTTGTAATTATGGGTATATTAAAGGTTATTTAAGGATTTCTTTTAAGGAAATTGGAATAAATGAGGATAATAGTTGTAGAGAAAATTGGGTTGTAGGAGTTAAATTATGTAAATTAATTATTTTATTGTTATTTTTGGTTAATTGGTATCTACATTAATAATGTAGATTTTTCTTGTGATCGGTGATTGCACGGGTTTTACTATCCAAATTAAGATTAAGCTTGGAATCGAGGTAACTGGGGTTAATTTATTTTATATGCTTGTTTTGGACTGTAAGGTATTTTATAAACCTTACTTTTATCTATATTACTTGTATGTGCTTTGCAAGATTATATTTATGTTTGAATATGAATTTATTTCAGTGAAGCAGTGTATTTTCTAATTTACATATATAAGTGGAAATTATTATTAAATTGTTACTATTATGGTGGATATGTTGTTTGAGATGGAATGTGGTATAAGAATTTAGAATTCTCGTAATTGTTTTTGAAAGCTGTATTAATTTATTATTTTTATATTACGGGACATGTTGGGTTGTGTGGAAGAGATATGGTGAATTGTGTGCCCATCGGCTCTCTCAATCCTGGCCCGGATTTTGGAGCTGAGTGTTTGGGCGGACACCTCCCTGTTACGGTATATTGGTGGTGGCATGGGAGGGGGCAGTATTCTTGATGTGACTAGCTAACCTTTGGCCGGGTATACTAGCATTGATAGGCTGTACCAGTCCAGAGGATATAAGGAGGAGCAGGATGGATGAGTGGGGATGGTTTTATTTATTGATTATATCATGTTAAATGTTAAATTATGAGAATATTATTATTACTATTATTATGTCAGTTAAACCTGCTTCTCTGACTTACAATCTTTTCCTGCATATTTTATAAATTTACTTTGGTTACTGAGACTTTATGTCTCACCCCGTCATTATAAATAATTTTTCAGGCAATACCTCTAATCTGGATAGAGGCCAAGGGAAGCAACCAGAGGCATAGACGTTGAGAATTCTTGTAGGCCTCTTTTGGTATTGGTGTTGTATTAATTTCTATATTGCCATTATAGGGCCCACATGTTTTTAAAATGCCACATTTACTATTTGGATAATTGTGTTGGAAATCTTTTTGTGACCCATGGGTTAATTGTGATGTGATATCAGAATAATAAATTTATCTGCAGTGAGTTTGTGGGCGAGTTTGTGCCCTAAACTCCGATATGTTGTGGAAGAGTTTGTGGGCGAGTTTGTGTCCTGAACTCTGATATGTATTGAAAAAAAAAATTATTATCACTGATTTTATATAAATGTGGATAATTGTTGTTTGTGAGAAAGGGTCGTTACACCTGTGCCGTAACTAACTCCTCCCTAATAATCCTAAAATTGTCAAGTTTACATATAATGATAATTTACTAATTTATTTATATTTTATATTTTTATAGAGTTATTTATCATTTTGGTTTATTATTTATTACAGATAAAGATTATGGATTTATTCATTATGCGGGAGAAGAAATTCTTGATATTTTTATCCCTCAAGCAGAGTTTACTACTCAAAATGAAGCACAATCAAATTTTCTTAAATTGATGATAGTGGCGAATAAGATGAAAACGATAGTCATCATACTCATGTTACTTAAATTGTTTAGATTTTTGACTTCTTATGCTTTGTGTGAGATTGTAAGTTATTTGTGGACATTATTTTTTATCTTTGATTATGAATTAGTAACTATATTTGTTTTATTACATAAAGCGTATAGATGTATAGTTAAATCTTGTGAAAATGGTTTTCGGCCCTGTTGGCCGGGGTTTTGAAAAACAACAAATTTTTTGTCTCCTACCACTGATTCCCAGCTCTAGCCATTTCCCATTTTTATCAACAAACGTTAAAAATAAAGTGAATTAACCCTTAAAATATTAAATTTAACTTTTAGCCCTACAGGCCGAAACAAATTATGGGAGACTCAGGAGTTAGGTAGAGCTAGGAAAACGAGCCGAATATGTTGAGTAAGCTTGTTTATGTTCTGAATTTATAAGGGTTTGGTTTATGCTTCAAAAGCGAAAGCGACCTGTATATATATTTTTATTTTTTAAAATTGTTTATATGATAATAATGTTACAAATATTTAGTTATTATTATTTTTTTCAGAATTAAGTTTCATAAGAATATCTTGTATTAAAAATCCTAAAAATAAAAAACTTATATAAGATATTTCTTATTTTATAAATATTCTTACTAATTTTGTATTTTTGACTTATTTTCTAATGATTGTTTTATTTGTATCTTGTGTTATTTACTTTGTTGACTACTTATATTTTTCAAAACATATTTATAAGAAGTATTTTTAATTTGGTTAAGTCTTCTCATAATTATTTGTAATTGTGGTACGTGGACAATAGTTTACTTTTGATTATAACTTAGTGACACATATACTTTTTACACCTTAATTTTGACAATATTTATGTGTTAAATTTAAACTTTCATTATTATAATTTTAAAAAAAATTAAAACTATTAAAACTATTAAAATAGCTTCGATCTTATAGAATCATTGACTCTTATATTTATATACTGAATTTTAAAAAATAACTATTTTTCTTTTATTAGGTCTGAAAGAAAACCCTCTTTATCAATCTAGAGCGGGGACACTGTAATTAAGAAAAGCCCAGGGAAAATGCTAAATATTCGCAAATACCTGCGAGGAAGAGTGCCAAGTCAGACGATATTACCGCTCCTCTTGTCAACTGACTTCCCTTTTGGTTTATCTTTGTATGCAAATCTATCTAAATCTACATCCCATTATTTCTGAAAATCCTTTTTGGACACGCATTGCTTGCACCCTTCCTATGTTCTCAACTGTTTCAGAACGTTAATCATCGATCTGAGGAGCTACTGAGGGAGATGGCGATGGCGAGGGTGAGCTCTGGTCTGCAATATCCGGAGCGCTTCTACGCGGCGGCCTCCTACGTTGGATTCGACGGATCCAAATCTCCCACCAAATCCCTCACTTCCAAGTTCTCCAACTCCACTGCCCTCCTTCTCTATAGCTTGTATCAGCAGGTGCCCCAATCTTCTTCATCTCCCATTCGTTCTCATATTTTTGTGTTCATTCCATGCATTTCTTCGTTGCGCCTTCCTTGTGATGATCTGATCCATTGTATGTGGATTTGTGATTTTCTGATCTCCTCTCTAGTTTGGCGACATGATCTCTTGCCTCGTTTATGTGGTTTTAGGTGAAATTCTGTGGCGACGGCATGTTTCTTTTTCTGTTTTAGGGTGCATTATCTGATCAGCTTTCCCAAACGTTCCCTCGGCTGTTTAATACTAATCTCAACGTATATTAGCATATGAATTGAGAATCTTGTAGTTTAAGTTTAATAAGCTTGTTTTATAATCTTTTATGGTGATGACGTCCTAGTCAATTTGTGTCTATATCGTTTCTGTGTGTAAATTTGGGTAGATCTAGATTTTCGATTGGCAGATCAAGAGTATTGATCTCTTTATTCATTTTATGGTGAAATTCCCAAAAAAAAAAGGGTTGAGACTTCAATGGTCATTTAAGCAATAGTAAACAAGAACATCTTTGCTGGTTTACGAACCTCATGGGCAATTAAGCAATTTGTCTTACTAGTAATGAATTATTTGATCATTAAACCACTTACAGTTAGATAATCCTAGGTTCAGATGGAATGCGTAGGATCATGTGTGGAGGGGGTTCTAAAAGCTCGATAAGCTGGGCAATATTATAATAGATTGATTTATTAGTGATCCCTGCCGTTCTAGTATCCAGTTACAGTGATCTTCATATTCATCAGTTCTCAATTTCTCAGTTTTATGGACATTTGTGTGTATTTTAAGCAGGGGAGCTATCATTAATCTATTCAAGAGGTTTGAATGCAGTTTCTTTGCTTTAAGCTGTGTTTTTTTTTTCATGGCAGGCTAGTGCAGGACCTTGTAACATCCCAGAACCCAGTTCATGGAAGATTGTAGATCATAGTAAATGGGCCAGGTTTGTACACTTTAAACATTCATGTTACTTTTTACTATCTGATCTATTTCTGTACTTACCTTTCGATTCCTTCAATAGATCTGTGTTTGCTTCTGTGGTTTAAGTCTAAATCATGATTGTCCATGCATATATAATGTTATTTTATTTCAGTTGTTTGTCATAAGTACTAGTACAATAGTTCTCCTTACAGATCATACCTGCAATATGCATTATTATATTGCTACCTCTATCTCTCTCTCTGGGGTCAAAGCTACTTTCATTTTGTTGAGAATACTTCTGAAAGGTATTATCAATGCAGTTGGAACCAGCTTGGAAACATGTCTTCTGCAGAAGCCATGCGTCTTTTTGTGAAAATATTGGAGGTAATACATACAATTTCCCTTCCCTGTTATTCATTTCTGTAATGCAGACTGTTAACTGATTATTTTCCTTCATCGTTTTCTTCTTTAATTTAGGAAGAAGATCCTGGCTGGTATTCAAGGGTATCTAACTCTTTTGTGGAGCCTGTAATAGATGTGCCAATGAATGTGAGTAAGGATGCTGTTGATTCTTGTGTTGCAGGTGTTAGTCAGATATTTGTATTTCTATATACCTCAATTGATTGCAATGAGCTTTACTTGTTATATTCATATGTTATTCAGAATAGAAGTACTGATTGAATTGGTCTCTGCTCATAATCAAATGAGAAAGTTTTTAAGATTTTGCGAATCAACATCTGTGGCCCTGTACATAAAATGTCACTTTGAGTTTCATTAATCTTTACTCCAGTATGTGTGAGTGCAATTTTTCTCCCACCCAAGTTTGACTAGCTAATTGCAATACACGTACGATTATCAGGGAATGAATTCAGGATTTGATCTTTTGAACTAGATTTGCATTTAGATCAACAGAAGTGCCACAAAAACGCCTTCATCATGTTATTCAACTTTCTCTGCTATGTTACCGTTTGCATTGAAATCTATTTTTTATTTGGGGGTATTCTTCAATTCCATGAAATTGGTCTTACAGCATAATTCCAAAGTTGAGCCGGTAATGGAGAATGGGAATTCTTATCCAGAAACAAAGACTATATCCAGTGAAAATGGAAGTCAAGTTGGAACGGAGGACAAAGATGTTGTTGTCGAGGGCTTTGGTTCAGTAGGAGTCTATGATCAATGGATTGCCCCTCCTGTATCTGGTCAACGGCCGAAACCCCGTTATGAGGTATTGACCTGTGCAAATATAAATATATTAAATCTATTCTTAACCATTTTTTACCTCTCTATGAATTCATTCTTTATTTTTTTAAACCAAGTGTGTTTATATGTTCAGCATGGCGCTGCAATCATTCAAGACAAATTCTACATATATGGTGGAAACCACAATGGTCGTTACCTTAATGATCTTCATGTAAGCATATGTGTTCAATATATCTGTTGTATGAGATTGTACATTTTGGATAAGTCATGTTGTATCCATGTAAGAATACAGTGGTCGTTACCTTAATGATCTTTCATGTTATTCCTTTCTTTGATATTCTGATATATCTCTGTTTTTTTTTTTTTTGGTTATTATATGTGGTGTTCTTCTTCACCTCTTTGTTCTTTTATTAATCTACAATTTGTGGTTGGATTGCCACTGTATTCTTAACCCACCCCCTCCCACCTTGTTGGCCAAGTTCTTTTGCATTTACTTTGAATCACATGGATACTGATGCAGGTTTTAGATTTGAGAAGCTGGACTTGGTCAAAGATTGAGGCTAAGGCCGGAGCTGACTTAACTGAGTCTACGCCCCCAGTGAAATTAACTCCTTGTGCTGGCCATTCCTTGGTTTGTGTTGAGAATAGTTTGTTTTTCTTAAAATCTAATGATAATGTTATCTAGTATCTACTGCTTCCAACTTATTTCTTGCTCGAGCTAATTCTAGAATATTTTTTCATGGTAGATTCCATGGGAGAATAAACTTTTATCAATTGCTGGACATACCAAAGATCCTTCTGAAAGTATCCAAGGTACAATGTTATCATCTATTATTGTCCAGAAATTATCATTTTTGTCATTCTTTCTCCGAAAAATTTTAAACATGTAGAAATAGAAAATATGTTGGAAGAGCATTTTAATAAGAATGAAGATAAGACTTTATTAACTCGATTGTTTACTCACTTATCTATGATTAAGAATAAAAGCATGATATTGTTGCTTTTTTCATCTTAAAGAAAGAGCTATATAGACTGTTGGGAATGATAAAATTCTCACCAATTTTTTATCAATATATATAAGCTATAGACAGCTGCACTATTTACAAACTAAGAACAGTGTGGCTCCTTAGTCTGCATGTCATGTCAATTTTGAATTTTTCCTATATTAATGTTGGAGCTCACTTGTTTTTTTTTTTTTAGTTACAAAGGCAAGCCTAGGCTTGAAAAGCAGAGACTAGGACTAACTCCTAGTAAACACTATTACACTAGTAAACACTATATATAAGCTATAGACAGCTATATGTATGTTTTGCTGAGTTTTCTTTTAGTACACTAAAACTTGTAACATTTCTTTGGTGCATTGATTCAACCAATGTTAATTATGACTGAGTAGCATTCTGTTAAGTAGTAAACCATTACTTTATGACAGTGAAAGTGTTTGATCCACAATCGGCAACATGGTCAACCCTGAAGACTTATGGGAAAGCTCCAGTAAGTATCTGTTATTTTATCTTTATGTTTATCAATAAGAAAATCTCTATAAGCTTTTCAAATATCAAATTAGAGTGCTACGTGCATTTTCTCATCTTTGTAGAGAGATGTTAATTTTATGGTTTGCAAATGCATAACAGTAATGTTTTGTAGGTATCAAGAGGAGGTCAATCGGTGACCCTTGTTGGGACAAACTTAGTGATTTTTGGTGGACAAGATGCAAAGAGAACACTCTTGAATGATTTGCATATTCTTGACTTGGAAACCTTGACATGGGATGAAATTGATGCTGTGTAAGAAACTTTCTGAAGCAATCCTCTCTACCTTCTTGATTTCTTATTTTATTTTCTGCTCCATGGCAGGCATGGGGTGATGATGATTTCTTTGTATTGCATGAAATGTTTGAAATTTCTGAGTTGAAAAAAAGCTTTTGATAAACTGAGTCAAAACTGGAGCACCTTTATGGGCCTCCTTGTTCTGCTGTTCCAAAATCTGGTTGTATAATCATCTGTTCAATTTCTTCAGTTGTAACTGCAATTCAATCCTGCGGGTTGTGTTTTTTTATTTTTGATTGTTGGTTTTTTGAGATTTTTTCTTTTTAAAAAAATTGTGTTTGTGCTTACTGCTGACAAAGTCTTACAAATGGCAGTGGCGTGCCTCCTTCACCAAGGTCTGATCATGCTGCTGCTGTACATGTGGAGCGATACTTACTCATCTTTGGTGGGGGTTCACATGCAACTTGCTACAATGATTTACATGTTCTTGATTTGCAAGCTGTAAGGCTATTGCCTCTTCTGTTAGCTGTGGGCTAAAAAATCGACCGCTTCTGATCATCTGTGATTTCTGTAGATGGAATGGTCTCGGCCAGCGCAACTAGGTGAGATACCAACACCACGTTCTGGACATGCTGGTGTGACTGTAGGGGAGAACTGGTTCATTGTTGGCGGCGGCGACAATAAGAGTGGTATTTCTTTTGGCCTCTGTCCCTTAAATTTAAGATTTTTTTAAGATGAGTTTTAATATTAGGAATATTCTTAACCTTGTTAAAAAAAGAAAAACTTGTGGGACATGTGGGCCACATTATGCAAGAACAGCCAGTTTTCTAGTGTTAAAAAGATAATCGGTTTTCCTTGTTTTCAGTTTAAATATTAATGATAGAACAACAAGCTGAACATAACTGAATTATGAACTCACCCATGGGCCCAGTTTCCATGATAGTGGAACAATAAACTTTGTTATTAATGATATGATCCCAAGTAGATTTGAGAAGGTTGTTGGCATTCCACTGACCGGCCAAGGTACATTCACTCAGGCAATGGGCTTCTTTGATGCCTAAAATTCTTCAAAACCTATTGAATTTTGAATGTGTATAATGTGACTTAACTTACAAATGGATGAAAGCTATCTTTTCTAAGCTCCATTGGGTAGACCATGAAAAGGACATAAAACCTGTATGAACCCATGAGGCAGGGCCTGGTGTTTTGTTGAATAAAATAGAATAAACGACTGCAGGGCCGGACATAATGTTACTGAAGCCACAATTAAGGGGTAGTTAAATGAGATGATTTATTTCTGGTTGTCTCCTTCATTTCTTGGGTTTCTCATCAGTTTTGGTTTGGCACGTCCTTTTTTCTTTTTTTCTTTTTTCTTTTTACTTTATTGCAAGAGCTATGTGATTAACAAATAACAGGTCTTAAACCTGTTTGCTTCTGATCACTTTGAAGCATGACTCATGGTCTAGTTATCATATATCTATAGTGCTTATTGCGACCGCTTTAAATTTTTGATTGTGGTGATGACCTTTCCTGTTATTTATTGTATATCCCTGATGACAAGTTATATTCCATGTTATCCTTGCAGGAGTCTCTGAGACTGTTGTGCTGAATATGTCTACGTTGACATGGTCGGTTGTTACTACTGTTCAAGGGCGTGTTCCTGTTGCTAGTGAGGTATTATCAGTTTTGTAAGGTCCTGTTTTTGTATTGTGAAATTGTGTGCTGATCATCCTTCACGCTCAATTCTCTAATTCTTATTGCAGGGCTTGAGTTTGGTTGTAAGCTCCTACAATGGTAAAGATGTACTTTTATCTTTTGGTGGATACAACGGACGTTACAACAATGATGTAAAAGACTACTTAATGTGTTTGGCCTCTTCTATTATTTGTGTTGATTCTATCTCTTTATTTTTTTAATTTTGTCATCCTTCCTCTGATATAATTTCCCCCTTTAGGTCTATGTACTTAAACCTAGCCATAAATCAACCCTGCAATCAAAAACAGTTGAAAGTCCTGTTCCGGACAGTGTTGCTGCGGTGCACAATGCTACCCGTGATGTGGAGTCTGAAGGTGAAGCTGGTTATGATGGGAAAATTCGGGAAATTGTCATGGATAATGCTGATCCAAGGACAACAGTAAGTTTTATTACTCAGCATGATCATCTTTTCTGTTTTAAGTTTACTCTTGCATATATGGCACATATTTAAAAGCATTAGCACATATTTCTTCCTAGAATAAAAGCATTGACATATATAAATGATGTATGCTACAGGGTTATTTTGGTTGATATTGATCAGAAGTTGCTTTTTAGACTTTAATTTTTTTTTTGGTGACAGACTTTGGTTCTTTTTGTTGATTGTTATTTAATCATATTTTGATGCCTGGGCTATGAATTACTAGTTCAGTAGTAGTTAAAAATCTTGGAAGTTGTGCTCACCCCTCTGGGAACAAGCCAGCAGATGCATTAGCTCACCTTGGATCCTCACAAATCAGCCATCGCTTTTTTTTTTTTTTTTGAGGCCCCAGATGATAATTGGGATATTATCCCATACTAAGTGAATTATTAGTGTGACACTGGGCTTTGGCCCTCTTCTATTACACCCCCAAAAAATTCTTGTTAGTACCAAATCCAAATTGTGTGGGCTGAAGAACTGTGAAAAAATTAAGGATAGAATACCATTTGGAAGCAGATATTTAACTCCTAAGCCTCAGCTTCACTTATACATGCTTGTATCTTGGTCACTTCTTGAAAAATTACACTTTAGATCCTGACCAATTAAATTATAAGCAACAAACACATTCTGCCAGTGACAGCTTTTGTCGTATTTTGGCTGCCTAATAGAATTCCAAAGGGGATCTTATATCCACCCTGAAGGCCAAGAAAGAAGAATTGGAATCATCACTCAGCAAGGAGAGAATACAAACTATTCAGCTAAAGCAAGAATTAGAAGAAGCGGAGACTCGTAACTCTGAACTTTACAAGGTAAATTATTGTAGAGTTGAAATACTTTTCCACGTTGGAATCTGTTGAAGTAGAATACCATGGTTTGAGTATATATTGAACTGATTGTGTAGGTGATGCTGATAAAGTTAGAGAAAATTACCATGCTGTTCCAGCTGGCTTGTTTGATTTATTACTGAGAAATATAATAGATCGTATACTTTGTGTGTACTGATTTTTCCAAGGGTTGTGGAGGGGATACTACGTACAATGTATTTGTAGTACTATAAGCTAAAAAAGTTACGTATGTTGGTTGAGATTTGGACTGTGTTGTTTGTTCTATAATGCAATCAAAAGTCCTCACACTTTGCCGTGATAATGTAGGAGCTCCAATCAGTACGCAGTCAGCTCGCTGTTGAGCAGTCAAGGTGTTTCAAACTTGAGGTATGCATGAATGCTTCTGTGTATCTTTTCCTGTGGCTTTTATAACTAGGTTTTGAGATATAATTTGTAAGATCAAAAAAAGGTATAGAACTCGATTTTGCTTTAGCAGTTTTTTAAAATCATATTTCATTTCTTGTCTGAGTCTGGCTTTTCGCCCCTTGCATATTATGCTCTTCCTATTGTGAAAAACATTTTGGAATACTAACGTTGATTGAATAATTGAATATTGATTGATGTATATATAGAGCCAGGGTTTTGATGGAATCCTTTCTCCCTTTGGGAAGTGAGAATATTAATAGCTTCGTGGAGAGAATTGAGCTTCTTGGTGGCAACTAATGCTTACTTGGATGAGTTCAATAATAACAACAATAACAAAGCCTTTATCCTACTAGGTGGGGTCGGCTACATGGATCGCAATATGCCATTGTGTTCTGTCAAAAACCATAGATTTCGATATATTATTAATTAGAAGGTCTCTCTCTATGACCTCATTGAGCGTTCGTTTCGGCTTTCCTCGACCTCGGCCTTCCTTGATCCACCCTTCTCACCGGAGCACTCAAAGGCCTACGCTGAACATGTTCAAACCACTTCAAACGATTTTCTATCATTTTTTCTTCAATAGGAGCCACTCCCACTCCCACTCGTTCACGTATATGAGTATTACGAATCTTGTCTTTTCTTATATGGCCACTCATCCATCTCAACATCCTCATCTCAGCAACTCCCATTTTATGCTCATGTTGTCCCTTTAAAGCCCAACATTCACTACCATATAGCATTGTTGGTCTTATAGCAGTCCGATAGAACTTTCCTTTTACCTTACTAGGTATTTTACGATCACAGATAACTCCAGTAGCTTTTCTCCATTTATACCATCCGGCCTGAATTCTGTGATCGACATCTCCATCAATTTCACCATTTTTTGTATAATTGATCCCAAATATCTAAATTTTGTCACTTGTGGGATGACTTGCCCTCCCAATTTAACTTCCACTTCCCTTTAGCTTTGTCCTTTATCAAATTTGTAATGCATATATTCAGTTTTGTTCCTATTAAGACGAAAGCCCCTCAATTCCAAAGTCCGTCTCCATATCTCAAGTATAGAATTAATATCTTCTCTGGATTCAGCCAACAGAACTATATCATCCGCAAAAAGCATGCATGTAGGGATCTCCTCCTTTATAGGTTCAGTTAGAACATCTATCACTAGGTTGAACAAATAAGGACTTAACGCTGATCCCTGATGTAGTTCAATTCTTATAGGAAAGTTCTTTGTAACACCTCCAGGCGTTCTAACATTGGTTGTAACCCCCTCATACATGTCCTGAATGGCTTTGATATAAGCAACCCTCACCCCCTTCTTTTCCAAGGCTTTCCAAAGTACATCTCTTGGCACCCGGTCATACGCTTTTTCCAAATCAATGAAGACCATATGCAAATCTCTTCCCTTGCTCTTATACTTTTCCATTAGCCCCCTTGATAATTAAATCGCTTCTGGTGTAGACCTTCTGGCATGAATCCAAATTGGTTTTCAGTGATATCCGTCTCCAACCTTAATCTGTGTTCAATCACTTTTTCCCACAATTTCATTGTATGACTCATTAGCTTAATTCCTCTATAGTTTGCACAATTATGGATATTCCCTTTATTCTTATAAATAGGAACCAAAGTACTTTTTCTTCACTCATCCGGCATTTTCTTGGTTCGTAAGATTTCATTAAATAATTTTGTGAGCCATAACACACCCTCTTCGCCCAAACATTTCCAAACTTCAATAGGAATATCATTTGGTCCGACAGCTTTACCATTTTTCATTTTCTTAAGAGCTTCCTTAACCTTACCAATTTAAATCCTGGGGTAAAATGACAAATTGAGATCACTTCCTCGAGTCGTTAAATCTTCCGTGTCACAATGCGACCCTTCCCCACCATCATTGAACAACTTATAAAAGTAGGCTTCCCACATATCCTTAATATCTCCATTAGTAACCAAAACTTTTCCTTCTTCGTCCTTTATACACCTCACTTGGTTCAAGTCTCTCGATTTTCTCTCCTTGTTCTTTGCGATCTTGTAAATCTTGCGCTTCTAGCCTTTGTTCCTAACTCCTTATAAAACTCCTCATATGCTTACTTGGATGAGTTCGTAGATATATAAACAAGCACTGAATAACATTTAAGTTTTGGTTATTTTGTCCACTGTGAGGAATGTATCTGGTGCTACGTAGCTCTGTGTGTAAAATGTTTTCACTTTGGGTGCCATGTCATCAAGAATTTGAATTTCAATATTTTATGTTCTTTGCAAAATGGGTCTCGAGTGCTTATTTTACATGGACAACGTAATGTTCAAGTTGATGATTGGTTTGGGTGTATGCATGATTCCCCTAGGATCTCGTCTTTCATTGAAGACCTAGGCAGATAATTTTACTTTCTTTGCTCTCGGCATTTTATCATCAGCGCAGCTCTAGATAAAAGAAGTTTTAGAATTTTAACTAAAAGTTTGAGGTTGCAGGTGGAGGTTGCTGAATTAGGACAGAAGCTCCAAACAATTGGAACATTACAGAAGGAACTTGAACTCCTCCAGCGACAGAAAGCAGCATCTGAGCAGGCCGCCTTAAGTGCAAAACAGAGGCAGAGTTCAGGTGGTGTGTGGAGTTGGCTTGCTGGTACGCCCCCAAGCCAGAAAGCAGATGATGGATCAAATCTCAACCATTCGCCCTAACCGAGCAGCGATTCTACATTCGGTTTCTTGGAGTTAATTGTCTTTCCAATACTTTTTTTCCCTTCTTTTGGAGTTGAGTTCTTTTTTAAGTGATGGAAATAAGTTTCAGCTTTTGTTTTGGCCAAAAGGAAACCCCATTGAGGGAATTCGCAGTGATACATGTACTGTAACTTAGTCGTGTAGCTTCATATTGTTGCTAGTCCAGTATAGTACACATTTTATTTTTCCTCCATTTTTGCCGATGATTGTATTCAAAGTCAATCCATTATTGAATGAAAGTAAAGATATTCTTTTGTTTTTACGATCTTTCTCATTGGAAATTCCACTTATGCCCACCGGGTGGTGAAATTTGTTTCATGTTAATCCCCCCCGTTTCAAAAGATTTCCATTTTAAAGTTCTTATATAGTTTTTAAAAAATGATACTTGAAAATTTTAATAACATTAATTTTTTGGTGGAGTAATGATTTTTTTTTTATGCTTTTCATCTTTTGTGAATAAAAATAATTAGGTGGGGCAATGGAAATAAGGATATTTAATACGATGATGTTGTCAAATATTATTTGTCACATGTTTGGTTTAGTTTATATTTATGTATAAGTTCGATTTATGTAAATTGAGATAAAACTTTTTTACATATTTACCTCGTAAACCTTTAAAGCTACATCGTATATCATAAATCACGATTTAAACATATTTTTGGAGGTTCCAATCCTTATTCCAAATACTCTAGATTTCAAAAGTAATTTTTTAATTGTGATTACAAAGTAAATATTTGAGTAAAGTTTTGTTTCGATTTTCGTAAATATGTAGTTTTAGAACAGTTAAATGTCATCCTAAACATCAAAAGCTATTAATTGCGGATGTGGTAGTTTTTGCCTTTCTAGCGTTGAGTTTTCATACGGTGCTCCCAGCTGATCTTAATAAAATGATTAATCAAAGCACGAAGTGGATGTGGGAGAAAAAATAAAATCTACATGTAGAAGAAGGGTGCTCTCCAAAAAGCATGCAAATATCTAAACAGCGAAGTAATTTGTATCCCCTAGTAGACAGTAGTATAAATCATAATATACGAGTTGAGAAATGGCAGTGCAAGGATTGGGAGGGGTAGTGATGAGAATGGCAGGTGAAGGAGTGAAATCAGATCCTGCATTGAGAGCAGAAATGCTTGCTGTTCCGGCGCCTGCTGATGGATGATTTGGTTGGTTAGTGCGAGCAGAAATCTCCCACATGCTGTTCAGTGTTCTGGAGGCAATGTTCTGCCCACTGTTTGGTTTGGCAGTCAACGCTGCTAAAGTAAACAATATTGGCGTTGGGGTTTAAAATCAGGTGATCCATTCGAGGAAGCATGGGCTTAACTGCTTCTGGTGGATTAATTAGAAATCAGGGTGGCATATGGTTTTGCTTCTTCTTTTTCGAAAAAACATGAACTACTTCCTATCCTAAATATAATACTATATAGTTAATCTTTTTTTAAGAGATTAAAGAAGTTAATTGACTTATTTTAAAGTATTTGTATTTATTATTTTTCTCTTAAATTGACTTATTTGACTTATAAACTGATATATACTTTAATCATATACAATATATTATATGATTAAATAACTTACTTAACTTTATTAATCTAAAAAAAACAGTAATATGAGGCTTATATCTAGGGTTGGGTAGGCGGAGGTAGTGTATGAAAATCATGTATTTGTTAAGTTTGTTTGGAATATCGGATGAAGTCTTCAAAGGTAGCTTTACAGTCATGATTTATGATATACAAAGAAAGTATGTGAGATGAATATTATCTTGATTTATATACATAGGTAATTTTTGAGGAATTTAAAAACAATTCCAAACACATCAAATGTTATATCAATATATACAACAGGGGAATAAGCCGTTCTTCCACTTGTATGCATTTTCATCTCACGCGTTACTGTTCATACAGTAACGGCTAATCGCACAAGCCGTTCAATAAGCCATTCGGAAAGTTCAGTTCTAACTAAACTTCAACAGTGTTTCATCATATTCCAGCTAGACAATGACAATGTCACATCCTCTCCTTGCATTGTCAGCCTTTTCAGAAGGAGTGGGTGAAGTATTTACTCAACCGTACCAATCGAGAAACACAATCAGTCGGTGGAATCGGCGTTCTGAACCACTTCGAAATCTTCCTTCCATTCGCTGGGATTAGAGGTCCTGATTTCAAGGGCTCAAATCATACAGCTGTATTCCACTTAGGGATGTCAGTCTCAACGATGGTCACTGTTTTTCTTCGCCGACGGTGATGTGTTCTTTCCATCAGCTTCAAATCTGTTATAAGACTGACCTTCGGATTTCTTCTAATGATGAAACTGTTGTATGACCTTCAAAGTTCAAATGTTCCCTTTGGTTTTTTCTTCCGCTGACCTCCGTCGCCGTTTTTTCTTCACCGATGATGATGTATTCTTTCCATGAGCTTGGAAACTGTTATAAGTCTGACCTTCGGATTTTTGCATGGACACAAACAAGCATATCCTTCTGTTGCCAGATCTGGCTTCTCACAAAAACCGTTTCCTTATTTTTGACATTTTTTGAGTCAATATATTCTGCTCCTTATTTAGTTTATATGGTAATTTTTTTAATCTCTACTAAGAAATTGTAATGGTTCTTTTTATTCTGAAAGTGGATGTGTTCCTTGAGGTGTCTTTGGGATGAAATACTGTGTGGAAGACAATATATTCATTTAATGCCTAACATCGTGGGAAGATAAAGGACAGAAGATGCAAGATCTGAGGCCTTAGAAGCAAATGGAATTCAGAGAAAACACCAATTATTAACCATTAGATTATCTTTAACCTTCATTCAGATTAAGCCAATACTCTTATCCATATTGTGAATTTGAATGAAATATTTTTAGTCTGTATTATTTTATTTAAACGTCCATTTTCTTTATATCTTTCAAACACTTAGACAATTTTTGGTCCTTAGTCTGGTTTGCCAGGAGAAAATGATTCATCAAGCACAAAAATCCTCTCTATGTTTATATAGTAAGTTGTAACTTATATTAAGTTATATCGAAGTTGTGTTTGATTTGCCATTCATTGACCTGATTTTTGTGACTAGAGTGTACGAGCTTTTACATGTCTTATTGGAGACATTGTTCATTTCTTTTCAATAGCAGTTAAGGACAAACTTAATTAAGTTCATATGTGTTGGTGGATGCTGTTTCCTGATAAAATGGAAAGAGACTTAATTCTTCTTGGTGCAACAGCAGTTGAGGACAGACTACAGAAAGGGGTTAGTATTAAATTTTAAAATCGTTCTATATAAACTATGAAATAAAGTTTCTAATATAAGGGAAATTATGGGACTACTAAAATAGTTGAAGTTATTGGAAAATAATCAGATTTTGACATATAAACTCACGTTCTGGAATGGTTAATATGTCTCTACCATCTACTGGCAAGTGCAGGTTAATATGTCTCTACTATCTCTTACAGGTATGCTTGCAGTTTACTTAGGCAAGACATGAAACAGATAGTGGTAACTCTGGATTCACCAGATATCCTATCCTTGGATTATTCTCTTAACCAGAATATTGAGAAGTCATTTTTTCATCTTCGTTCTCATTTTTTTCTTACACTCTTTCCATGGACTAATGTACTGTCTGAAATGATTTGTTGAACTTTTTCTCATGTTATGAAATCTCTTGTTTGTTGCCATCTCTGAACTAATATTTCTATCTTTTTATTAATTAGAATGTCGTTTAATTAAATGTTCAGACCTTATTCCCCCCTTTTCTTACGCATACAATTCTTTCTCGCTATTTTAACTTATTGTGTATTTGATTGGAGAAAATGTCATCAGGAGATTCTTACTTTGTTATGTCTTAATTAGTAATCAACCGCACACATGACATGACTCACAAATTCAGTATGTCAACATACTTCTCTCATTCCCACTCTTTTTTTTACCAGTTAATATAGTTGATATCATTTAGGCCTAAGTCATTATTTTGAATTACTTAATTTGTGATTGATATTCTATTAAATGTGTGTTCTTTCAACACTTGCTTAACTTAGTGCACCACTTAGAGCATAATATTTTCAATCTTGCTGGATTTTATGCAAGCTTCATACTGATCAACCTATGTAGCTTTCATATGCTTCTTTGATTTCACAAGGAATGTGTTAGTGGTCAACTTTGGCTCTGCAAGGGTTGGGAGGAATTTCTCCTCAATTTGCTATCTATTGAGTGTTTAAATATGAGGGCTAGTCACAGTTCAGTGTGCTGATATTTGATTCGAGTGCTACTGAGGTTTACTATCTACTCAAAGTTAACCCTGAGAAGCAAAACTCAAGCAGCCAAATTTAAGAGAGTATTATTTCAAAAATTCTGACTTTGATCAATGATACTTACTGCTGTTACTGCTGAGATGAACTCTAATGATAATCATTTGAAAAAAGGATATAGGCTTTCTTACACACTCTATTAACTTTTTCAGTATGTTAATTATGGCAATTATGGTAGTTATGGTCATTGTCTCACCTCCTTTTTTCATTTTGGATTGGCTTCCCTTGGGAAAGGGCAATAGATTCTCTTAAAAAGGTGCTTTACCAATGAACTCCACTGCAAAGTTTATTTTCATCATCTATATAACTGCTATGTTTTCTCTCCCACTCAAATACAGAAGTAGTTTCGTCAGATTTAAGTGCTTTGGATTTCATTCATGCAGTGCTAGCAGTAGTGCCTCATACTGAGATGGCAAAGCAACTTATAAATCAGAGGTGTTTTTGGTACAGGTTAAAATATTGTTATTCTCACGTTTTGTATTTATATTCTTGCTGGTATGGAAAGACACTGATTATGTAATATCCTCATTTTTATTTTTGGGATATAATTATAATTTAGAGAAAATTGTTATTTTTAGTAGATAATTTTTTTAGGACTATATATATATATATATAATATAAAGGAGTCAGGAGGAGGTATTATAAATACCTCCTCTCCTCACACACTTCACGCAGAAAATCTGCATGAAGTGTCTTGCAGTAAGGTGACAGGCAAGGCTCTGATAAGAGCATTTTTTATTCTTCGGGGATCAATAAGGTACTCAAAATTTCTTCTAATTATAAAACTTCTTTTATGAAAGATTTTTTAAATATTTTTCTCTTTCTTATGATATTAATTTTGTACTGATTAGAGAATATTTTATGATTAGAATTTTGGGCAAGTTTGAGTTTTGTCAGTATATAACTATAAGAATATAGATGATAACTAATAGTTAATTTTAATCAGTTTATTTTTGTTATTTAGTTGATATAAGATTTTATAATGAATTTTCTATATAATCAATTTATAAATAATGTTATTTTGGACTTTTAAACCGATTAAACTTAGATTAAATAATTTATTTGGGTTAATGGAGATATTATTGAAATTTTAGTTGGTATATTTTTAAAATCTGAAGGACTAAATTGTTATTTCTGAAATTTGTAAGTTTAAACTGTCATTTATGAAATTCATAGGACTAAACTGTTATTTATGAAATTCGAAGGACTAAACTGTTATTTATCAAATTAGGAGGACTAAACGGTCATTTTTATAATTTAAACCCTAAATTGTTATTTTTAGTTTTTATAGTATATTATTATTAGAATTTGTAAATAAGTTATAATTTTGACTTTTGAAAAATTATTAACAGGTAGTAAATTGATTGTGATAGATTGATTTTGGGGTGTGTTTGAGCTTTTAGATTTGGAACAGTGTGATAATAATTAGCTTTGGCGAGAGGTAACCACTTTCCACTTATTATGTGTGTTGGTGTGTGTTTGTGAGTATTTTGTAAAATGATTATGAGATTGAAAATCATATGTTGATATTTATGGATTATTTCAATGAGTATTATTGAGGAGTATTTTGTTATAAACTTGCTTTGTGGAACCTTGTGATTTAAATTGTAAGATATATTTTGAATATCCTCATATGAGTATGGAAATCTTGTGAAATTCCTATTGAGCTATTTATTGATACCTATTGGGTTGTTTGGTTTGGGTTGAGATGGAGAAAGTTATTTTTACCACGTGGTATAGCCTTCATTGGTGCACGATGGTTGGTTTTCTATTGTCCCACCAGTTCAATGAGGGACTGTGACACCCCACTAGTTCAATGAGGGGAAAGGCCCATGGTCTGGAAACATGTTCTGTAGATTTTGGCCAATCCTCATCATGTGACCGATGAGCTCTTTGAGTGGCCAGTAACATAGATAGTAACTTAGCCCATGGGTCTAGTCGGCGAAAATAAGGTGGTTCGGTTAGATTGATAGGAGGCACTTGGGAATTGTGATACGAGATTTGAGATATAATATTATAATTTCTGATATGAGATTTGTGTACAAAATAATGATATTAGATTTTTAATATTTTATTATATAAATTGTTCCACTTGGCACTTCATGAATACATGTCAGCATGTGTAATGAGTTGGAAAGCTGGTTACTGAGGCTTTTGTCTTACCCCGTCGATTTAACATTTTTCAGGTGATAGTTTCCGTGCTGGAATGTCGGGAGGAGCTCCTGAGGCATAGATATATCTCTATGGCTTCTTGTGGTTTATTATGTGTTGAATTTATGTATATTGCCACTCATAGGGCCTGCATCCTGTAAATTTTGATTTGTCTGCATACTTTGGATTATTGTATCATGGATGAGATATTATAATATTTAATATTTTGTGAAATTTTATCTCTATTGTGATTAGTCTTTGAGAGGGAATAGTTAATATTATGGAAGTAAGGAGAGGATCTTACATATTACATAATTATCAACCATCTTTGCCCCTTTACTTAATAGGTCTTGATATTCCTATTTTCTGATCCTAACTAATGTGGTTTTTATTCACTTATGGCCAGAGAACAGAACTGAATTTTCAAGTTAAACTGTAGAAGAATGGGAACAAAAGTGAAGAAGTATAAACACCAATGAGATCATCATGAATGCCCTATTCTCTGTTTCTATTCTATTTTTCTACTTATCCTACATCAATAAAGGTATGGTAAAATTCCTACTGAGATTTCCAAAGTGGAAATATCTGAGAATGTTTTTTAGTGGGTGTGAAGATAATTACTGTTAGCTAGAAGTCATTTTTCATGATTGTTTGATGTGATAATGATTTCCAGTAATGCAGTGTGGGAATAGATATTTATGATTTATCATATATCATGAGGTAATGTAATGTTGATCAGAAGTAAAAGAAGAGACATTCTTGGTTCAAGCCATAATAATAATCTGAAGCCTCTTGATAAGGTTTTAACATTAGAAAGATTATTTTCTTATGCTGAATTTTTAACACGATTTGAGTTACTTCATCCTAATTATATAGATAAATAAGGAGGAGCAAATTATCAAGTTGCTGAATCAGTTTTATGTCTCTTCCTTTCAGGATTCTCTCAAGAAGCCATAATTAATGGTCTGTTATTAGCTTATCACAACACACTAGGAGCAAGAATTAGAAGCTGTTTTACTAATTGTTTTAATTATATTCTTTTGTGGGAAAAGCTGATGAGATGCCAAGAGGTTACTAGCTATGGTAGAGTAATTCTGACATTTGCATCCTTTTATTGACATTAAGATTCTCATGTGGTTGCAATGGTTTCAACCTAAATTCTTGGACAAATTTTCATTCGTAGTTATGTTCTAAATTCTTTTGCTGCATAAATAATGAGTTTTGTCCCTTCTACTTTTGAGGCTGTACACAGGTTGGTATGTGTAAGTAATTTGGTTTAAAGAAGAGTAAAACTTAAATTCGTGCATTTTGTACTAAAAGGGGGGAATGAAATTGAAAGCAAGAGCATTTTCGCTTTTCATATATTTATACTAAAAGGGAAACTGAACACATGGTTAAGTGATTGCACAATCCCAAGGATTAATTGTTCTGAGCATAACAAGCAAGTTTATGTCTATGATGTTTCAAATTTAATTTTGTATGAATATGGTTCCTTGATAATGTAGGAATATTTTATGAGCCAATTTTATTTTCCCCTCGTGATACTACTTAGTGGAGCTTTGAAAGTGTGGTCATCCTCTGCCAGTATACCATTTACTAATTGCTAGCCAGGCAGTGACCATGATATATGGTCAAAAAGTCTCTTATTTGTAAGCATCTGTGTACACTACTTGACACATTAAGGGTTTTTTTAGTCTTTCTAATTAAGTTCACATAGATCTTATGGCTTTGACAGCCCTGGTCTATGTGAAAGATGCGTTCTGCTGCTGGGAATACACAACATGTGATATTCTATAATATTATTATATTATAATATATATATATATATATATATATATATATAAATAAGTTTTGATAAGGGGGAGGCCCCCTTATCTCTAATATATTAAAAAAAATTTAATCATGTTGCTTTGGCGCCATCAGGCGAGGGGTATTATAAATACCCCCTCCCATAAACACTTAACGCAAGTGAAGTGTTTTGAAGAGAGACGAGTAGTGAGGTTCTGATAGGTGTATTTTCGATTCTTCGGGGATCAATAAGGTACACAAACTCTCTTCTAATCACAAAGCTTTTTTTATGAAATATATTCTAAATAATTTTCTCTTTCCTATGATAGTAATTTTATACTAGTTAGAGAATATTTTGGGGATATGATTTTAGGCAAGTTTTGAGTTTTGTCAATATAAGATTGTAGAAATGTAGAGAATAATTAATAGTTAATTTTAATCGGTTTAGATTTATTATTTAGTTTTCATGTGATTTTACAATTAATTTTTTTTATAATAGGATATAAATTAATCTCTATAGGGTGTTTTTACCGATAAAAATTAGTTTAATTATTTTATTTGGATTATTGGAGGTATTATTGAGGTTTTAATCGGTTTATTTTTGTTGGATCTGAGCTATATGAAAAATATAAATTAGGACTTAATATTTAATTTAGAATTTGATGTGATTTTAATTATGTAGAGATTTGAAGAGTTATTTAATAATTAGATTATACATGTATAAATTATGAAAAAGGAAATTTAATTATTTAGAAAGTTGGTATCGAGGATTTTGTAATTATAGGTATGTTAAAGGTTATTTAAGGATTTTTTTTAAGGAAATTGGAATAAATGAGGATAATAGTTGTAGAGAAAATTGGGTTGTAGGAGTTAAATTATGTAAATTAATTATTTTATTGTTATTTTTGGTTAATTGGTATCTACATTAATAATGTAGATTTTTCTTGTGATCGGTGATTGCACGGGTTTTACTATCTAAATTAAGATTAAGCTTGGAATCGAGGTAACCGGGGTTAATTTATTTTTTATGCTTGTTTTGGACTATAAGGTGTTTTATAAACCTTACTTTTATCTATATTACTTGTATGTGTTTTGCAAGTTATACTTATGTTTGAATATGAATTTATTTCAGTGAAGCGGTGTATTTTCCAATTTACATATATAAGTGGAAATTATTACTAAATTGTTCCTGTTATAGTGGATATGTTGTTTGAGATGGAATGTTGTATAAGAATTTAGAATTCTCGTAATTATTTTTGAAAGCTGTATTAATTTATTATTTTTATATTACGGGATATGTTGGGTTGTGTGGAAGAGATATGGTGAATTGTGTGTCCATCGGCTCTCTCAATCCTGGCCCGGATTTTGGAGCTGAGTGTTTGGGCGGACACCTCCCTGTTACAGTACTAGCTAATCTTTGGCCGGGTATACTAGCACTGATAGGCTGTACCAGTCCAGAGGAGATAAGGAGGAGCAGGATGGATGAGTGGGGATGATTTTATTTATTGATTATATCATGTTAAATTTTAAATTAGGAGAATATTATTATTATTATTATTATGTCAATTAAACCTCCTTTTCTGACTTACAATCTTTTCCTGCATATTTTGTAAATTGATTTTGGTTGACTTTATGTCTCACCCTATCATTATAAATAATTTTTCAGGCGATACCTCTAATCTGGATAGAGGCCAAGGAAAGTAACCAGAGGCATAGACGTTGAGAATCTTGTAGGCCTCTTTTGGTATTGGTGTTGTATTAATTTCTATATTGCTATTATAGGGCTCACATGTTTTTAAAATTCCATATTTACTGTTTGGATATCTATGTTGGAAATCATTTTGTGACCCATGGGTTAATTGTGATGTGATATCAGAATAATAAATTTATCTGCAATTAGTTTGTGGGCGAGTTTTTGTAATTGTATTGGATGATACTTGTTGTGAGAAAGAGTCTTTACACAACAAAAGCAGGTAATACTATGAGTGCACAAGATATGATGCAATTTTATGGCTTTTGTTCCTTCAAGTTAACAGATATGTGCCTTCTCAAGTAAGTAACTTCTACAATTGTAGCTTCAAAATCAATTTTCTACTAGGTATTCAGTAGGTGTACTCATAAAATCTTCTATACCATATAGTGTCTTTGGGAAATATTAAACTTAAATATTTTAAAATGTGTTGCAGCCATGTTTCCTAGTGGCATATTTTCATTGGCTTTGATGCATAAGTAGCTTCTACATATTATAGACTGGATAGACACAGTATTATATGTCAAAGTGTACTTATTTCTTACTCTCTATGACTTGATAGGATTTCGAATGACTGGTAGGAAAATCTTTTCTGCTTCCTAATGGATATTGTTGTACCTAGAAATTGCAACATAGACCTGCAAATGAAGTTGTGTCAAACATAGAAGCATGCTGCTGTATATCTATTCTGGAGGTCCATAATATGTGACAAGATCTTCAATGCTCTTATTGACATAAAAGGTATGTTTACAAATTTTGTTGGTGGAGAAATAGTTGAGTTCTTCTAAAACTTATATTCTTTCATACTTAATGCTAATGTAAAGGTGAATAATAATAAGTTGACCTTTAATCATTTTTGGCATTTAAACTAACGCAATGAACTCTTTGTTAAAGGAGCTTATTCATGTCAGTTATGGTATTTCTAATATGTGATCTGCTTTTTTCCTTTTGGGAATATGACTATAGTTAAATGATTTTCCTATGATATGGTATTGCTTTTTTGTATTCTGTTCTTTTTCTGCATATGACTACAATGATATGATTTTGTTGTCATATTAGCCTTATGTAGTCAAGAAGGGTCAAACTAAAATTAATTAGGAAGGAATTCATGTTGTTAATGTTATCAAGCTGAAGTTGTCAAAGTTGAAGTTGATGAGGGATAATCATGTACTAGACATGGGTTATTAAAATCGAAACCAGTAACTTTTATTGAGGGATAATCATGTTGAGGTTATTAATTTAGTTGCCTTTTAATATTACTGGCTGTGGTCAATCAGGTTCAGTTTTTTTCAAACTTATATTCCTTCATACTTGCTACTGATATAAAGGTTAATGATAATAATTTGAACAAAGGGTTTAGGCATTCTTACACTTGCTATTAAGTTTTAGTATGTTAATTATGGCAGTTATGGTCTTGCTTTGTTGTAGTCCTTTTTTCCCCCCTCTTGCATCTCAATCAAGTGAAAGGATTTTGCTGTCATCTAAGCACCAATCTTGCATTCTTATGTGACGAAACTCTCTTTTAGAATTTCTTCACCTCCATATATGCTGAATGTTGACATAGTGAGTTGATTTGTTGGATGTGGTTAATAAATTCCCAGGTATGGAGTGATGATTACGGAAACAACGATACATTAACTAAATGTTCTCTAATGTGCTACTCAACATAGAATGCAGTGAATTCTCTTCCATTTCTTCTTCATCACTATCTTATCCTACTTCTACATTTTTTCCCGACCATGTTATTCCTTTCTCAAATTGGTGGTCACGAGTCCTAAATATAAATTCCTCAGTTAATGGATTTTGTTCACCCTCTTGGTCATTTTCTCTTTTTTACAAGTTATTGAATTCAACATTACGTTCTTATAAATGTGTATTTAGAACATTGTTATGAAAAAATATATTCATATGTTTACTATATAATGTATGCGTTTTCATTTTATTTTTACTCTTCTTTAGGTAAATGTTTCACATTTATTGGCCTCCATTAGATAAAAAACAACCAATGTGGTTTACAGGGAGATATTCAGGAGGATAGATCAGCATTCATTACATGAACTGGACACGTATCATATTTATCATTTTCTTTGTGCTGTGAAATTTTGTTCTTCCGCATTTTGTTTAGTTGACGTAGTAGTTGTAAAAGACACGAGATATTCAGGGAGATATTATGCAATAATGTTTTTGGTGTTTGGCTGAATTTTGCAAGGAGTTTGTATCTCTTTTTATTGTGTTCTTGAAGTTTCCCTTTTTGTAGATGGTTATCTGAATTGTGTGAGATGTGTTATAATGCAATGTTATTGGTAGCTGGAAAAAGGATGTTGCATTCCATTTTACTATTAGTGTCCATCAAATTGGATGAGTTGAAGGTCAACAAGTGCTGACATGTAATGCGATTGATGCACCCGGGTAATTTATACTTGTTCTTTATAAAAATAGGTATCACCTTTCTTGCGCTCTGCCATTAACTACTGCTTTGCCTCTGGCTTGTTATGCTCCCTGTATTTTCTCTCCTTTGCGCTCGGTCATATGACGGCCGCTACCATGAAAATGGAAAAGGAGGAGATGGGGGAGGAACAATACAAAAAGACATCACGGGGTCAATTTCAAAAATAATTCAGAATAAAAAAATAGAAAGTAAATATCTATTTAATAATAATTCTTGATATTTATTTCAAGAAAAAAGTTCAAGAATAAAATTTTTAAAAACAAAATATTTTACAAGACTTTAGTTTTGAAACACTTAATTAAAGATTCTAATATCAAATTCAGATATAATTTTATATTTTTTTAATAAATATAACCTATTTGCAAATTGTATATTTAAGTGATTATAACCTGTAAAAAATAATTATATTTTAAAGATATTATAAGATATTAATAAAAAAGAAAGATATTATATAATGTTGATTATATATATTTAATAATCATAACCTATTTTTGAATTATATATTTAAACATTTAAACCATACTAATAGTGATTAACTTGAAAAATTTACAGATATTTGTAATAATTAAAGTGTAAAAGAATAATTATAACCTATTTTTTTTTTGAATACGATATAATTAATAAATAATATATTTATTTAAGATTTACTAATAAATAAGGATACTATTTTAAAATTTGAAGACAATATGAAAATTTCAGCTAACCCAGAGCCCAATGTTTTTTTTTAATGATGGAGACAAATTAATTTTTTTTTGGGTGATTAAACCAAATTATTTTTGCAAAGAGTTAGGAAAATTTTAGATAAATACTATTTGAATTTACAAAACTCCAAGAAGTTTGTTAATATATGTAAAGGACATATTGGGCATGAGGGAGGAATTTGAGATTTTGACATGTTATATTTTTATCAAAATGCCCCTCATTTTTTTTTAAAAAAGGTAAAATCCCCTCGCCGACCAAAGTTCCGACAATCGATGGGCAGAGCTTTGACGACAACTTGAATACAAAGATTGATAACTTTAGCCCCTGAGTCCTATCAAGCGTTGTTGACAAGATAAATAAAGTCAATGACAACTTGCATGTAATAATTCACAATTATGGTATAGAGAGCGATAACTTGGAGAGCTTAAATTGTCATTTACTTTATTTAACTTATCAACGACATACGTTAAGGCTTTAGGAGATAAAGTTGTCCATCTCTATAATTAAGTAGTTAGTCGCATTACTCAAGTTGTTATTGAAGCTCTGACTGCTAATGAGATGAGGCCATCTAATGAAGCTCTACCCACTGACGGGAGCTTGCCTTAAAAAAAAAAAAAAGAGGTGAGAGATATTTTAGTAAAAATGCAGTATTTCAAAATCTTATATTCATTGCTCAAAACCTATATATCTTTTTCACGTGTTAATAGATTTTTTAATATTTAAATGAAATTTCTTGTCAAAATAGACTAATCGCTTGTTTGGAATAATAATTAGACTTTTTAAAAGTAGTTTTTTAATAATGATTTACGGTATACGAGGTAAGTATGTGAGAGGAGTTTTGTCTCGACTTACGTAAAAAGCACTTATAAATTAATTTTAAGTGCTTGTTTGAAATAACTTTTGGGATTTCTAATAGTGTTTATTCACGTAAGTCGAAATAAAACTTATATCATATACTTACCTGGTATACTGTAAATCATGATTGAAAAACTATCAAATCTTATTCCAAACAATCACCTAGGTGATTCCAAACACACTATAAATAATTTTAAAAATAACTACAGAATTAAACTAAATTAAAAATGAGACGCCAAATCAAAACCGCTTCGGTTTAGGGAGATTCGGCGATAGTTCTTTGCTCCTGCGAGCAACAGATTATCTTCATTCTTCGTCTTGTTCCATCACATACCTCGTTCAGACGCTTCCGCCGTTTCCTGTTCAGATTGAAGGCATCGTTTTATTGCCAGTTATTCTCACCCATGTCACTGCCACATCCTCCTCAACCGCAAAGAGAAGATTCCTACTCCGCCGTCTCTGGAGCCCAAGAAACTCATTCAATTTCAAAACCTACTTCTCCTATGCGGACCTCGAACTCGGATGCTGCTGAAATTGCGACCCTCCTTCATCTTTCATTCAATCAAGATTCCAGTTGCTTCGCCGCAGGCACCAATTATGGTTTCCGTGTATTCAGTTGTGACCCATTCCGCGAGATTGTTCGCCAAGATTTTGGCTCTGCTGGTGGAATCGGATTGGTTGCGATGTTTTTTCGGTTCAATATAATTGCCTTCGTTGGCGGTGGGGCTGACCCTGCATACGCAGTGAACAATGTGATGATTTGGGACAACGATCACTCCCGCTGCATCGGCGAGCTATCTTTCAGTTCTGAGGTAAAAGGGGTTCGTCTTAGAAGGGACAGAGTCGTGGTGGTTCTGTTGCATAAGATATTAGTGTACAATTTCGATAATCTTAAAGCATGTCATCAAATTGAGACAATTGCGAATCCCAAGGGACTTTGTGAAATCTCCCGTGTCTCAGGGCCAATGGTTCTGGTTTGTCCCGGATTACAGAAGGGTCAGGTAAGAGTCGAACTCTACGCGTCAAGGCGGACCAAGTTTATAATGGCGCACAACTCTCGAATTGCTTGTTTCGCACTAACGCGAGACGGGCGCTTGCTTGCCACCGCAAGCAGCAAGGGCACTCTGGTTAGGATTTTCAATACTATGGATGGTTCATTGCTCCAAGAGGTAGTTATAACTTGTACATACATTTTTTCTCCCTTTTGGTCTTTGTTCTTGTTATCAATATATGAACGACTGCTGAAAATGATATTTCAGCCATACGTTATACGTTAGTTTGGAATAGATAGGAGCTTTTTAAAATGCAGTCTTTCAATCATGATAAGTTTTATCTCGATTTATAGGTATTTTGTATGGGTGAACACCATCCCAAACACGCTTTCAAGTCCCATAAAATGCGTCAGAGAAATTTTATTCTTGTGGAGCCAGACACCCTTAGAGTAAATGCAATCAATCGAAAGACAATACTTTGATTCTCTTCTAGAGCTCCAAGTAGGTGGCAAAATTTATTTACTTGTTGAACCTAACATTAACCTGCACTCTGGCAACAATTTGCATTAAACTTCAGTCGTGCATATTACCCCATTGAACCAGCATATCCAAGCGCACTACCAACGTTGAAAAATGTCAAGTTAACTAAATGTGCTGTGACTTGTTACTAGAAGTGGGCCCCATATTTTGCATGGAGCCTAAAAAGTAAGTCACACTGTTCAGGTCTTGTCAATAGTGTGATATGCCGCAGATTTTATGTTGTTTATATTGTTTTACTGTTTATTAGGAAATTAGACTCTGGACCCCACTCCTTGCATGGAGTATGAGGTAAGATTGGATAATGCAGCATCGGATAAAGATAAATCATATATTGTATATTGATTACAAGTGTTCACAGGAAAGTCCTGCAGAGACGCTTAATTTCTTCAACTCTTCAAGTATAATAACCTCCATGGGCTTCTTGTGTTTACGTAATAAAATTGAATGTCATCTGTCTGGAATTTTACTATGCGTTTGTCTGTGCCGGCTACTTGAATTTGTGCCATCATCTCATCTCAAAATCAGCTTTTCTATTTATATTCTTGGGAGGATCAAACTGTTTCTCAGGTGCGATATGCATTACCTGCTAGAGAATAAAGGTCATGCTGTAATTACTATTGTTTAGGCCTCAAAATGTCATATTCATGTTGTCTAGGAGAGGCTAATGCTAATTTCATGCAACTCTTGAAAGTTTGATGTATGTAAATTAGTTGGATGACACTTTCAGGTACGAAGAGGTGCTGATCGAGCAGAGATACACAGCCTTGCTTTCTCAGCCACGGCACCGTGGCTAGCCGTCTCGAGTGACAAGGGAACTGTTCATGTCTTCAGTCTAAAGGTTGATTCAGGACTATTGGAGCATTGCGTATCACAAAGTACATCAGAATCTAACCCCACTAGTCCCTCGTCAGTTTCATCTCTTTCATTTATTAAAGGTTAGTGGGTTTGCCCATTGGCTTTATTCTGTTTGATTGGCTTCATCTTAGTTTCATCAGGCATCTGGTGCTGTAACATTATGTGCTCTGTTACGGACTTGAAGTTGAAACTTTTCTATACCAAGTTATGGCTCATGGTCATCTAAAATCTGGTTGTTTTACAGGTATTCTGCCCAAGTATTTTAACTCTGAGTGGTCAGTGGCCCAGTTTCGCTTGAATGAAGGTTTGCAATATAACGTTGCCTTTGGCCACCAAAAGAACACGATTGTAATACTTGGCATGGATGGAAGGTAGCTCTTGTGGATCAAATCTTTTTGCTGCTTTGTGTATTGCTCTTGTTCACTTTTTCCATGCGTTGCTTGTAGATGTCAGCACACTCAGGAACATGTCCGGAATATGAAAACTAAGTTTAATTACCTTTCTTTTTTTTTTTTTGCTTCCCCAAGGTTTCTTTTTCTTTCTTTCTCTGAAGAGGATGGCAAGGAGGAATGGTCTTTGAGCTTGTGTATTGTCTAAGAATTCGTTCGCAATAAAATATACTGTATTTCAGTTATAATTAGATAGTGGGTCATGTGCTCAAGTATGGGATGGGACATGGGAAAGACCTAGGGAGAAAAAAAAAAAAAAAGGAGGGAGAATGACATTTGGGTTCTTATAAGGGGATTATTGACCCTCTCCATTTCCCTTATTATCTACTTCCCTCCATTTCTTTATTCTCAGCGTTAGATTAACTCTGAATAGTTGAAATTCAATATCCTATAAAAAGTATATATATATATATATATATATATATATATAATACTTTAATAAAAGTATAAATATATGAACTAGCCATATCAAATTTTAATGATTTAAATTTATTTTTATATATTTTTTGTTATTTAAAATTATAATAATATTTTTATAGGATATTGAATTTCGACCATTCAGAGTTAATCTAATGGTAAGAATAAAGAAGTGGAGAGAAGCAGACAGCCAGGTTATCAGACCTGAACCGAGCCGGCCGGTAGACCGGTCCGGGTAAACTTTTTTATTTTCTTTAGAATTTTATAGTAATAATCCTAAAATCTTCAATTTCTCACCGATTTAGCCCCCAGTTAGCTTCAGTCTGACCCACTAACTATTGATCTAGTATCCCGACCGGTATAGTGACCTATCCAGGTTTAATTACCTTAGTGGACGGTAAGAGAAATGGAGAGGTCCCTCCCCCTATTATTGACGCTTCAGTATCTTGAAAATATTAAATATGACCCTTTAAGATTGACAACTATAATATGTGCTCTTAAATATTACTGTTGGACTTTGAACAACATGTATTGGAAGGGGAAAACTTCTACCGCCGTTTTTTTTTTTTTTGGGCGGGGGGAACCCAGTCTCAAATGAGTAACTTTTATGATAAGAATTTTATTGACATTGTATTTGCTAGTGCTTTGTCTGTGGCATTTCCGTCTCTTGTGAATTAAATATTATTGATGGCGTGTCTTTTGCAATGTTAATGCAGCTTCTATCGATGCCAGTTTGATCCCATAACCGGTGGAGAGATGACTCAACTTGAATGTTGCAATTTTCTGAAGCCAGAGGAAACGTTCTAGATTTCAATGTATTTCTTCACTCTCCGTGGCTCTTGCTGTAAATAGATGCTAAAATAGTAAAATCACACCAAGGTCCAGCCAAGGGAAAAATAATAGATCAAAAAGTTTCATAACTTATCAACACCTATTGAAGAGTTGGGGATTTTTTCAGATATTACTTTCCTTGAATGGACCCTAATTGTGATTTTCCCTAAATAGTTTTGATCTTTTCGGGCGGAGAACCCGTTCTATGCCTTATGTCACAGCGGTTGTACATATGAGTGGTTTTAAACTTTTAATGCAGCTCGCAGCCGTACATATAGATCATATTTTCGTCTATTTATTATATTTTTTATGCCTAACTTTTCAGCCAACGTTCAATTCATATTAATGGTATTTTACTGGAATGTTATGGAATTGGATTATTTTCTACATGTGCACTGAAACTTTAACTATCATTGTTTTCACAGACGCGAAGAATGAAAAAATACTATAAAAATAAAAATAAAAATAATTCATGTTTCATTAAAATTATAAGATGCGCCTGATAATCAATCATAAGTGTGAGTTGGACTTTTGAGCTCAATAGTATTAGGGCAATTTAACTGACAAAAAGGAATACTTACCTATCGGAGTAGTTGGTAAAGTGATGGTTATAGGCACTAGGACTAATTTTTATTGGGGGGAAAGTAAAGAGGTTAAGTAACATTGCGATGCAGTTATACTTTTGAGGAAGTTAAAATGTTAATCGGGGCCCAAAGACATGGGAGATCCATATGCCCAATATCGAGAGGATCTTTGCACAAAAATGCGAATGGGATCATGGACGATACGAGTACGACAAGTAGAAAAAATACGTCAAGGCAAACAAAGTTAAATTCATAAAGTTAAGCGCCTACAACGGAAAATGTATCCCTTCCCCGACAGAGTTGAAGTTAAACCTAATAATGGAATAGTACAGATGGAGAAATCTATTGTTTGGGCTTGTCATCGCCATCAGCGGCAGAAGAAGGAGATGGCTTCTTGGGGAGCAAGACGGGGTTGATATTTGGCAGCACTCCTCCGCTGGCTATGGTTACTCCTTGCAGAAGCTTTCTCAGTTCATCATCGTTCATCACTGCAAGCATCACGTGCCTTGGATTGATCCTATGCTTATTGTTATCAAGCGCCGCGTTACCTGCCAGTTCTAGCACCTACGCTCCCATCCCCGCCGTTGCACAAAAACCATTCAACATTACAGAATAACGAAAAAGCAAAAAAGAGAGAATCAAACAGAATCGCTCAAATCAACAAGATACCTCGGCGGCAAGATATTCAAGGACGGCCGCGAGGTAGATCGGTGCTCCGGTGCCCAAACGCTTAGAATAGCGACCTCTCCTCATGAACCTGGCCACACGAGCCACCGGAAACTGAAGACCCGCTTTCACGGACTTGGATACGGACTTCTTCCTGTTCGCTCCTATTCTTCCGGCCGTGCCCTTTACTTCCTTCGCGGACTCCATTGCCGACGCTCGCTCCTGACGAACAGCCTCGTTTCAGTGTAATGCATGAAATGAGGGCGCCGCCCGTATTAATACTGCTCAACGCTAACTGCTTCTTTGATCCATGGCATCCGACGGTATCCGTGTGTGCCTCATCAGTGATCCATGGGTTTGGTCTCCAGCAGCAAACGCACGCATTATCGTGAAAGCGCGAAATGTTCGGAGACCACGAATGACCCGAAATCACCATTTTATTTTATTTGTTTATAAATTAATTTGACGGCTGAAAATGCCCACACGCTGGCGATCCATCATTATTTTTAATCTTTAATTCTGGATCATGAGATGATATGACATAACAGAATAATGAAAATATTGATGACATATCTAAAGAGAGAAAGGAATAGAAGTGGGAGATGGCATTAATGAATGTGGGAATTAATTTCTTGGGGAGGAGTTATGGTTGAAGGCAGGGGAAAGGTGAAGATCGAGAGCGTCAGGGAAAGAGCGAATGATGTTCAGTTGGATTCTGCGCAAGCACACTGCAAACTCGAGAGCTTGATTCATGTTGGCTCTTGCTCCTTGCAATGCCTCCAATAGCTCGGTGTTGGTCAAGTAATAGGCGCTTATCTGACTCAGTATTCGGTCGTGTCTCTCTTGGTATCTCGCCACTCTTTCTTCTGCCACCTCCAGCGCCTCGCTTATTATTCTTAGCTTCTCTGCCACCATCTTTTTCTTCTGCCATCTCCTCACAATTGGCACGCACACCCACAACGAGCTTGAGAACCCTACTATGGCCAACATGATGTTCCCTAACTTCATTATTGGGCATATATGTTTTTGTAACCTGTCCCTCCAAGTTTTGAATCAACTCGCATTCCAATTATGCTGTGCCTGTGCACCGATACTTTGCTTTCATTTGGGGACACCCATTGCTTCTTCCTCAATTCATCATTTCCCAAACACCTATAAAAGTATGTTCACGTAAGTTAATATAAATCTTCTTCGTATACTTATCTCGTACACATTAGAAAAACAGTTTCTACCCTAATCCAAATAATACAGTATACATATTCTTCCTTTTAAAACAAAAAGGGGAAAAGCAGAGTGTGAGAGATAGATACTACAGTACTTTTGCTTCAGGAATGTGAATTTTGTTCAGGTCTCTCCAGCTCAGCTCACATCCATAAGGATAAGGCCAGAGGGCTCGCTGTTAAATTATACTCGTAGTTGTTACAGTCAAGAGTTCAATCATATGTATTAACGTGACAAGAACAAAAGATAGGCCATAGTTAATAGTTATTGGTCGTCAATCTTACGATAGAAAATAGGGCAGAGACAGCAGCATGCGTGGACTCTGAATTTAAGTTATTAGTGTAACTGAGAACTTACTTCATCTCACATCACACTACAAGCTCTCCTAATTTCCTTAGTCCTTATACGTTGGAATTTGGAAGCACCAATGGTTTTTTACGGGTGAAGGCCAATATATGCGAGGCCAAGCATCTTTCTAAATTTCTTAATAGCAAGGTTGCATTTTCAATGATTTACTACCATTCATAAAATATGGCGTTGAACATGTAAAATTGAATTAAAGAACATATAGTGTCATAAAGAGATAAACTCGGAATTCTGGCTTCACTCGCGAGAAGAAAAGACGAGAAAACAAAAAAGCGGCTAACTCTACAGTTCATCGTTTGGCTCTGCATCATCGGAACCAGAAGAGCTTCCACCACTCCTCTCATAAACCTGCTCGATGACTGGATTACATGTTGCCTCGACCTCCTTCAATTTCTCGTCGAACTCATCTTTCTCGGCGTTTTGGTTGTCATCAAGCCACTCAAGAGCCTCTTTCAGTACATTCTCTATCTTTTCCTTATCCTCCGAATCGATCTTGTCTGCCAGCTTATCCTTGTCATTGATAGTGCTCCTCATGTTATATATGTATGTCTCCAATTTATTCCTCGCATCGATCTGTTCCCTAATTTTTCTGTCCTCTTCCGCCAATTCCTCAGCCTCCTTCACCATCCTTTCAATCTCTTCTTGGCTCAGACGCCCTTTATCGTTCGTAATTTTGATTGATTCTGATTTCTTCGCCGCCTTGTCCTCTGCTTTCACTTGTAGGATTCCATTCGCATCAACCTCAAAAGTAACCTCGATTTGAGGCACACCCCTGCAAGTATTATGAATCAAATGATAAGAAACCGCATTATCAAGATGACAAACTTTACAATATGAAGGTTGTGTCTTGGTTATTTTCTCAACATTACCTGGGTGCCGGTGGGATGCCCGACAGGTCAAACCTCCCAAGCTCACGACAATCCTTAGTCAAGGTTCTTTCACCTTCATAAACCTAAAAATTTCCTACACAAGGATTAGCATGCATGCATATAAATACAGTGGCAGTTGCACATGTTACTAAAAAATTATGCTAATTATCTTACTTTGATGGACACCGTGGTTTGCTGATCTTGGTAAGTGGTGAAAACCTGAGACTTTTTGGTTGGAATAACGGTGTTCCTTGGTATCAATTTGGTCATCACACCACCGACTGTCTCAATCCCTAGACTTAAAGGTGTAACATCGAGGAGAAGGATATCTGCCAAAAATTAAAGCAAGTTCAAGCTCCAACACCAGATAGCCAAAGAAGCGTTTAGCGAGAAAGGAAGAGATAGATTTGTTGTGTTAATTACCTTTGGTTTCTTCATCGCCTTCACCACTGAGTATTCCACCTTGGATAGAAGCACCATAAGCAACAGCCTCGTCGGGATTAATCCCTTTGTTGAGTTCTTTTCCATCAAAAAAGTCAATCAAGAGCTGTTGCACCTTGGGAATTCGAGTACTTCCTCCGACTAACACAATCTCGCTTATATCAGTCTTCTTCAGCCCTGCATCTTCCAGAGCTCTTTTCACCGGACCCACTGTTTTCTTGAACAAATCCATGTTCAGCTCCTCAAATCTTGCTCTTGTCAGTAATTCGGACAAGTCAATCCCATCAAAGAGTGACTCAACTTCAACCCTCACTTGGTGCTGGCTACTCAAAGCTCTCTTGGCTCTCTCACATTCCCTCCTCAGCTTCCCCAAAGCCCTATTGTCCTTGCTAATGTCTTTATTGTACTTCTTCTTAATCAATTTGATGAAATAGTCCATAAGTCGGTGGTCAAAATCCTCTCCACCCAAGTGGGTGTCTCCGCTAGTAGAAAGCACCTCAAACACACCATTATCGATGGTCAAGACGCTGACATCAAAGGTACCACCGCCAAGATCAAAAACCAGTATGTTCTTCTCTCCTCCTTTCTTGTCCAGTCCATAGGCTATTGCGGCAGCCGTGGGCTCATTGATTATCCGAGCCACGTTGAGTCCGGCAATGGTGCCAGCATCCTTAGTAGCCTGCCTTTGCGCGTCGTTAAAATGCGCTACAATCACCAGGAACAAGAAGCGAATTAGACCTCCTATGCATGTAGAGATGAAATGTGCGGAACAGAAAAGTGACATAACAATCAAATATAAAAAAGAAAGAATAGTACCTGGAACAGTTACAACGGCATCTTTGATCTTCTTACCCAAATAGGCTTCGGCTGTTTCCTTCATTTTAGTCAAAACCATGGCACTGATCTCCTCGGGACTGAACACTTTGTTTTCTCCCTTAACTTTCACTTGTATATAAGGTTTTCCATCCTTGCTTACGACCTTATAGGGTAAGAACTTTATATCCCTTTGGACCTCTGGATCATTATACCTAACAATCAGAAGCAAATCAGACTTAGTTCAGTAGGCCATCCTATAAACAGAAGCCAATAATTGTTTATTCTAACAATTTAAAAGGAAAAAAATCACTCACTTCCTTCCGATTAGACGCTTAACATCGAAAATTGTGCGTTCAGCATTGAGAGGCGCTTGATTCTTCGCCGCCTCTCCGATCAAACGCTCTGTATCAGTAAATGCGACCCACGATGGAGTGATTCTGTTCCCTTGATCGTTCGCTATGATCTCTACGTGACCATTCTTGTAAACACCCACGCAAGAGTAGGTAGTGCCCAGGTCAATACCGATCACAGTTCCAAGTTTTGGAGATTCTTCAGCAGCCAACGCCGATCCAAACATAAATTCTGCTCAAAAATTAAACATTAAAATTACTCGAAAACCAAGAAACAAAAACGAAAAGAGCTTCTCTTTTAATTCCGTCACTGCTCGAGCATGTCAGAATAAAGGAGAAACTAATGAGCAGAACCTTACCTAAACAAAAAAGAAGCAGAATCGACAATGCTTTGTTCTTAGCCATGATCATGCTGATGGGTTCAATACTTTTCACCTTCCTCCTCCCAAACGCTTGCCCCGTTTTCGCTCTGCTGCTGAGGTTGGCTATTCAAGTTCGCGCGCAACGGACATATATAGGTGTCTGTTGCTCCTCTCTGCTGTTATTCACTCTTGCTAGAGTGTTCTGTCCAATGAAGATAAGCCACGTCAATACAACGGTGCGATACGATGCGCAGCCTCCCTGGCAGAACACGTTAAATACCCAATAGAATGTTGACACGTCATTGAAATGAGTATGCGCGTAAAATCCCGAAAGTTCTTGATTTGTGGCGCCATGATGAGGCTTTGGGATTTTTTTCATGGGCTTCAGATTGCCCAACGTTATACATATTGGCCTACTCGGCCTCTCAATCCTCAGTGAAATCGGCCCATTTCTTTATTTTTTATTTAGGAGAATTGTTTAAAATGACCTATTTAAAAAGTTTATTGCCCAATGGTACCTCAAGACTTTTGAAAGATCTAGATCTTTTAGGCTGAATGGATATGAGGATTAAATGACTAAATTTTCCTTTCAGAAAAAATCTTCCCCGCGTGTAGTTCATCTTCCCTAGGTGTAATATATCTTCTCTTATTACAATATTATAACAAAATATGTAAATTATTATATGTGCAAAAGATAATATTCCCTACCAGTAATTCATCTTCCCCATGTATATTATACATTCTCTTATGTGATACATTTTCTTTATGTGCAACTTAACTTCCGTTATATACAATCCATCTTCCTGTGTGAAAATGTCTTTCCTTGTGTCCCAAAAATAAGTCAAAATAAACAAATTATATTCTATGCAAACGATCTTCCTTTAGTATAAACAATCTTCTTTATGTGTAAATAATATTTCCTATGTGCAATTTAACTTCCTTTATATGTAATACATCTTCCCCCCATGTGCAAATATCTTTTCATGTGTCTCAAAATTAAGCTATAATGTACAAATTATAATTTGTGCAAATGATCTTTCTTTAGTGTGAATGGTCTTCCCTTATATGTAAGTAATATTCTCTATGTGCAATATATATTCTCTAAGGCTCAACTTAACTTATGTTGTATAGAATCCATTTTTCTTATGTGCAAATGGCTTTTCATGTGTCCCAAAATTAAGCCAAAATGTGCAAATTATGCTAGTGCAAGCAATCTTTGATTTATGCAAACGATATTTTCTTGTGTGCAAACCATCTTTCCCTATTGTGCAGATGAACTTTCTAAGTTTCATCGTACTTAAAACTTATGGCCACTCAAACCCATACCTCCAGAAATTTAATCTAGAGATCTAAATTTACAAATCATTTGGTCAAACAAGGGATTAATGAGAGCCAGCGACAAATTAAGGCCAATGAGATGGGATTTTGGAGAAGAACAAGAAATGAAGGAGATGGTTAAAAAATTCTACATTAGATCGAAAGCCGAAGAAACAACTATTGTTAGAAGCCGTTGTTGTCATTTTTGAATGAGGTTACTGTCGTTATTGTTGGAGGAGGTTGTCGTCGCCGATATCAATCATGAGCAAGACGAGCGAGGAGGAGGCAAGGGTGAGTAAGAGGCAACCATTGATGTGAGAGAGGATGGTGAACGACAACCAGTGACTAATAATTTGTGAAAGATGGAGAATGATCGGTGATGTAATGAAAGAAAGCGTGAGAGCATCTAAGTGGTGTAGTAGGATAGTATGAGTATTTTAGTCATTTTATTATTATTTATATATGCCCTAAAAGACCTAGGCCCTTAAAATAAACTTAAGTCCTTCCAAGCAAAAAAAAAAACTTTTTAAATAGAGATTTATTAACAATTTTTCCTTTTTCTTCCCCCGGGGGGGTTTCTACACCTTACTCTTTCAAGACCTAGGAAAATCTGCCGTCTGCCCTTGAAAATTCATCAACCCGGAAAAAATGTCGAAAATTAAATAAGCAATTTTTTATTTTTTATTTTTGCCATCAAGCAAGTATATATTTCAAAGGTATAGGGAGTGATTATTCAATGGAAGCGAACTAGTCTCCGTTTACCAATGCAAAGACGCATATGAGCCCCATCCTATTTTTATCTTGCACAGTCGATCCTGTGAATAATAAATCAGGGACTGCGATGTCAATTTGTTTTCAAATAATAATTTAAATTTATATTATTTACACGTCAACGCAAGATTGATATCATCTTAAAAAGTTAAATTTTTTAGATAATTATTTGACATCAGTGATGATTGATATCATCATATGTAAGAGATCATCGATTTGATATTATCGGTTAGATAATAGATATTGTAAATAGAATGGGATACTGTCTGGAGAGAAAAGAGGATTATGTGGGTGAGCCGTTTGGGTGGGTAGGTTACGGGATAATCGTGGTCACGCGAATATGTATATCTGCAAATGAGAGACAGTAAAAATACAATAATGCAATAATATATACTTTCCAGATTTTTCATGATATCTGAACAATTATCTATATGTGTATTGCTGCCCTGCTTCATGCTGGGGACGTATGAGGAAAATTGTTACTTATTCTAATTATATGAAAGCAGTTAATTTAGTTTTAAGGGGATGATGGGGATGTGAATAATCTCTTTAATGATATATAGGAAGTAAGTATGTGAGATGAGTTATGATTCTATTTACATGAATAAACACTTTTAAGAGTTTTAAAAACCATTCCAAACATACTTATTATCGGTGACATTACATTGTGGTTGCATAGAAAATAGCAGGTGATGATTATCTCATACATCAAGAGATGGAGTTTGATGGAGAGATCCATGTACTTGTTTAGAATAGTGATTAAAATCTTTAAAAATATCTTTTTAATCATGATTTACGGTATATAAGGTAAATATGTAAGAAAAGAATTATCTTGACTTAGATGCATAAACACTTTTAAAATCTCCAATCGTAATCTCAAATATGATTTACTTGTCTTTGTTGTTGTTTTGTTCTTGATGTGACTGAATGATTTTGAATAGTTTACTCACAAAAATAATAATCTATACGTTGAGATCAATTAAACTGTTCTTTTACATTTATTATTTAAAGAGAAAAGAAAAGCAGAAGAACGCCCTACCCTTCAAAAAATGGAGGATAAGTTAAGATTGACTTTGATTCATGAAGAAACAATTATAAACTATTGTGTTTCATTATGAGAAAAACACATGCATGCACAATCAAACTTCAGAAATTAAAAGTGTCTGATTATTTTTTTAGGGTCAAAGAGGAGAGTATAGAGTATGATATTAGGAAGTCAGAGCGAAAGGTGAGGAATTGTAAATAAAGGAGCAAAGACGAAAATGAAAAGAGGTGGTTGAGGGAATACTGCAACAGCAGAAAGCATTTTCTAGAAGAGGGCGGGCTCAGTCCAAACAACAATTCGCAACAAGCTAGTGGGATCCAGCTTGCTATAATCAATCCCCTGCCATTTTTTCTCGCCTAGCTACTTCTGTTGGTTGATTTTTTTTGGGCACGTACAGATTAAGAAAGTTATTAAATTATTTTAAAATTTTTATTTTTTTATTTTTTTTCAAACTAGTTAGTTTGATTAATAAAATGATATATAATTTAAGGATATACAACATATGATAAAATTAAGTAATTTATTTAATTTTTTAATCTCTCTAAAAAAAATTAACTCCGTCTTATATTTAAGATCAAAAGGAATACCTTGTTTGTTTGACTTCAAATTCGGTCTGATGAGATTTTTAATATTCCTCTTGGTGTTTTTTTAGCAATGATAAACTGTTCGTTTGAGAAAATGTTTTATAATAAGGATCAAATTGAGTAATGTTTACAGGAACAGGCAGGGATAGTGAAAGTTTTATTTTCAAACTTATATTTTTCATGCTAAACATTTGCAATTAAATGTACCCGCAAAAGACCCGACACAATATGCACGTAAGCCTGCGTGTTTATCAATTTGTGAAACACAACACTAGGAAATATTCCAAAAATAAAGGTTCAAAATTTACTATTTTTAAAAATTGTCACTCCTATTATTATTTCCTCCATAATTTTCGTCCAATCCAGGCTAATAAGGGTTAAAGCTTGCATGATGCTCTAATGTGTATATGCATTTACAATACACGGCAAACAAAACAGTGACTATTAAAATAGGGAAAATATCATTAAAGCCCCAACAACAAAAAATAATAATATGAGGAACAAATATATGGATACACTTATCTTGGAAGAACATACATTTAAGTTTAATTAATGCACATGCAAGAAATGCATGAGCACTGTTAACATATAAAAATAACGAAGTAAAAAAGTTGAATATATGTAACTAACATTATATTGTAAGAAAAATTGTAATCCTTTTCATCACTTTCTGCTACGAAAACACAGACTTGTAATTTGAACTAAAATAAAAATTTTAAAACATTATTTCTTTCCTGGACAGGAGAGAGTATTGTGGTATAATAATTTGTAATGAATTTATTATGAGGTTCTGAGTTCGGTTTAATAGCCTTGTGGACGTTAGCATTTACTTCAGCTATGTGTTAATATGGCCTGTAGAAAAAAAATTTGGTCTTCAACATAAGTTCAATTGGCGGGTTATTAACATGGTAAAAAAGAATGGCGGGTTATTAATAACTGTCTTTCAATTTTACTTTTATTTAATTCTCCTTAAAAATAGAGGGAAATGAGAAATATGTGAGAATAACTGAAGGTAATAATTTATAAGAAGATCGGATTGATATGCTACAATACGTAGAAGGGTAAGCTCAATGTTCACACACTGCTACAGGACTGTGTCCCGGGTCATCGCTCCTTTTTAAATTAGCTTTAGAATATCATAGTTCGTTTGGTTCGATTACATGGTAGAGGATTACATGTAATCCTGATGTAATGTCATGATTACAACGTTTAGTTAGATTCATTTAATGTAAAGAGGATTACATTTTATAATCCTGATTACATTATTTAATGTAATAAGGATTACATTGCTAGAATTGATGAATGAGGATGCAAACATCTTATAATCCAATGAAAATAAAATTATTGCCATTATAATTTTTAAATTGATCAAAGTACCCACCTATAAATGTGGTTAAATATTAAATAATTTTAATTAAAACCATTAAATATTAAAAAAATAATTAATAATATAAAAATTTAAGAAATATTCTCCCATTTAAAAATTTAAAAAAAATATATTTTACATTTAAAAAAATATTAAAATATCTCATTAAATAATATCACCATCATTAAATATTAAAAAATTAACATGAATTTAATTTATACACTATATAATATTTTCATCATTAAATATTTAAAAATTACTATGAACCTACTATGTACACTGCACGAAATGAAAAAAATTATCATGAATCCAACGTGTAAATTACTATATGTGTAGAAATGAGTAATTTTGCCACTTACTATATTACTCTCATATATTCTCATATTCGATGTAATCCAACCAAATATTTTTATATATACGCATCATCTTTCCCTAATGACGAACCAAACAAATTATGTAATCATCATTACATTTCATTCCTTTACATTATATTACTCTCTATTACATTACTTCTAATTCCGTGAACCAAACAAGTACTCAACTTTCATTCCGTGATTATTGCTTCATTGAATAACTTGTTTTTGCGTGAGATCAATAGAACGGTGCTACTAATAACATCTATGGCTGACCAAAATTGAGAAAAGGTCGGAGATTGTTTTGACTTTATTTTGGCGTGTGGGACAGGGATATCAATCATACTTTCGACCTACTGATATATAATGAATGGCGCATAGTGAGATCTCGCGTAGATCAGGTCTAATTTAATCAATAAAGGAAATAATCAAGAGGCTGAATAAACTTCCAAGAAGCAAATACATGCATGAAATCAGCTGGCGTGTGCTCTTTTTTCATGAGTTTGAAGACAAAAATGGCCACCTTTTTGACTTACACGTTTTTAAAATGTAAAAAAATAATGTCAAGCAGGAGAGACATTCGCGCTTTTTAGGGAGGGTTAAAATGTAATTTTAGCAATAAAATTTTATTCAAAAAATGTCTAGCACAAATAAATTTTAGAATTGATAAAAATAATAATGAACAATTAAAAATAATACAGATTTAATAAAACCGTTAAATTTAACTTAACATCATTAAATTATAAGAGGAAAAAACTTCTAACGGTGTTAGATTAAATTTAACAGTTTTATAAAATTTACATATTTTTTAATTGTTCATTATTATTTTTTCCCTTTCTAAAACTTATTTGTATCAAATGATCATCAGATAAAACTTTATTATTAAAATTACACCTTAATCCTTTTAGAAATTGAGGACAACTGGAAAATATAGAGGGACAAAGGTGGAAGAGATAAGGTTCCTATTTAGTGCTCATGACAATGATAATCACCGTATATAATTCAAACCGTTTAAATAGAAGCCCAATGGTTTAAACTTAAAATTTTTCATTTTGAAATAATGAGGTTCTTTTTATCATAAATTTCAAATATATTAAATTTAGATAGTTCCCACAAATTATGAACATACTATGCTCATAAAAATGATGAGCATATATCTGACAAGCCCCGACCAAATAACTTAATTGTAATAATAATTTTATAAAATATTAAATCTAAATCATTAATTTTATAATCTAAAAATAAAGACGGGATTGTAAGAAGAAAATGATAAAAAGAAAAGGGAGAGATCCTCTTATTTCGGGAAATTCCGCCCCTCAACAGCATGTATATGTTATAAGCAACATATCCCGTAACATTTTTTTTTCTAAATACAGTCATTTGATATTTTATATCATTAAATATTATTGGACATAATCTAATGTAGGTTTGCTAGCATATCCTTTATTTTTTTTTTATACACAATATTCACGCTATTGACCTTGCTTTTACAAAAGTTAAAACAGCATCTTCCATTGACTCAAGCACGCAGTTAGTTATATGGAATAATATTTTGACTATACATCAAATTTAATAGATACGTATTTTTAATTTTTATTAAGTTATGTCTCCTTCGTGTATAATCATTAAATTAAATTTATTTATATTAAATGTTATCGAGTCCAAAAAAAAAAAAACGGGGGTGAAAAGTGAGGAGACATGCACGGGCCATCACTTGACTCTGTTGTCAAAAGTTGGGTGGGTGAGAGGCCAATGTGAGTGGGGAAAAAACAAATACCATAACATCATTCCCATCCCAAAGTGTTTTTTGGATTTGGAATGGTTTGTGAGAGCATGATAAGTCGTCCCACATTGGGAGGCTACCCTGAATGAGGAAAGGCTTAGGGTTCATCAACTCTAACAACTAATTTTTAAAGTGTGATTTTTGTTAAAAGCTTATACTCAATATAACATTGTTTTATCATTAAGAATTAACCAATCGGAAGGAGCTTCTTACCGAAAGTCTTAACCAAAGGGCTAACTAGTCTTTGAGGTGTGTTCTCTCAAGGCTCATGCTCTTTTATAGGAAGTTTCCAAACAAAGTCAAGGGATAAACAGTGAGTTTTTGTCTGGTAAGAAGCAACATCGCATGCCTAGCTTACCCATGAAGGTGAGTGGTAATTTTCTCTTGAATGAGGAAAGGCTTTGGTTTCTCTTGCTTTTTCCACCATTAAGTTCAACCATCAATCTCATATTGCTACCTGCCTTAGTTTCTCGTATATTGTGATTCCAAACATCTTCTGTTTGTTTACATGCGCTACATGTGTGTGCGGTTACATTTAGTTTATAACAAACTACTAACACTACTTGCCAATATATTGCTACATGATGAAGATCCAAGAAGTAGTTACACACACACACATCAGTGCGCGAGCGCGAGAGTAATTCTTTATGCCTTGCCGGGAACGAAGGCCATGCATGAAATACAAATTCACCAAACAGAAGGAAAAGTCAACGCCTTTGCGGTCATTGAATTGTAGGATAAGTGCTGGAAATCTCAGGATGCATACCCCCGAGTTCTTATAAGTCGCATAATCTTGGGTTGTAATAACTTGTAGGTAGTAAGCACAACAAAGTCTTATTTGTATGAAATGGGTGTTGGTTTTTTTAAAACACATCTTTAATTGATATTATTAGCGTTTGATGAAAACTCCCTTAACAATGCAAATAAAATTAATAGGGATCATTTTAAAAAAATTATTCTTAAAAGACATAGCCTTAACTAGTTCATGCATTTAAAGACAGGAGGAATTTGGTACTAACAAAGAAAAATAACTTTGTGGCATTGAGCCAAACTACAACGTAATCCCTGCGGAGCAGGGCACTAGCTTATACAATGAACAATCCTAATATGTGGAAGAGGGTAAAATGCACAACTCAATATAGTTTGAATTTTAGTTTTGTACGATTAATGCGTTGTGATGTGGACCAGAGATGACAATGTCAAATCGGTTGTAATAATTTGTACGTGTCTTGAAGACACAATTGATGATATGATTGATAATGTCTTGGGAGGCCGCACTTGGAGAATAAGACGTTGATCGGATCTTTGAAAATAGGTTGTCGTTATGAGGAATATGGATAGCAATAGAACACGATACCTAATGATGCCTTCAGTCCACGGAGCAGGTGTTTAATTACCTCCCTCTTCTTTCAATTAAAGTCCAAATTAGGCCATCGCGTGATCAAAGGGGATTAGCCATGCATTAAATTAAGTACTCTTTTTTTAATTATTTATATTCCATTTAATAATTGGTTCTCACTGTTATATATATATATAGCATCTCAGTCAGAGTAATTAGTTGGAATATTCGATTGGAGATCAGAAGACAAACTTATTTAATTATAAAAATCCCCTTGTTAACTGTTAATTATATTTATAGCACTATTCTGAATACTCCACCATTATGTCGTAAGTCGTAACTGACTGTGCGACAGTGCACATGATTTGATTATTATTGATTAATTAGTTTTTTTTTATATATAAGATGACAAATTAAACAACTTGATGAAAATTATACATGTTGGACCTCAGATAAGGCCCTCTGACTATCTAGGCCATCTTGAGCTAATCTATCATTACAAAAGGAAGGAGGAAACGGCAGATCCAACATGTCCACATCACTATCATGTGCCTGTCTAGCGAGGCGATTCGCACACTATAAAGCAGTCCTTGATGCATACGTAAGCTCTATATCCTGTCTTGAGAATAGCATGTTCCTAGTTGCTAGAATCTCTTGTTTGAGCAGGTGATTTAGTCCCCCATCCATCATAATCAAACAGTAGGCCTCCATAGAATCTGTGTATACACAGATTCTAAGAAGACCTAATTACCTAGCAAGCGAACAGCCTATCAGTAACACGTGTACCTCAGCCGAAGTTGGAGACTGAAGACCTAGCTTTTTCTGAAACCCCATAATTCATTTCCCATAGCGATCTCGAATAACTCCACTACAAGTAGCCATCCCCAAAGCATTCACCGAGCCATCAACATCCAATTTGTAAGACCCAAGGGGCGAAGGTTGCCATACGGAGTCTGCTACCTCTTTAAATTGAAAGATCTGATGCCGAAATTTTCCTTGTACTAATGTCTCCATAAGCTGATACATACTATCATGGACAATATCACTCGACCTTCGTCGTTCGCCTGCCATAACACCATAACACCTATTCTTCTATAATTGCCAGCAAACCAGACTGAAAATTGTGGACCAACGCCATTTAGCAAACTTGTCCTTCCTAAAAGTGCATGTTATATTCTCCTGAGGCCACACCTGCAAGGAAGATCTAAAAAAAGACAATCATTTATGAGGAGAAACAAAATTTTGACATACATCCCTCGCAATCTCACAGTCTCTCAAAGTATGAAACATTGTTTCCTCACGCTGACACTTAAATGGACACTCCCCACTAAGTGCAATCCCTTTCTCAGTGCTCATTGAGTTTGTGGGTAATCTCTTATAGGACACTGGCCACAGAAAGAATTTGATTTTCTCCGGAATCGGCAGCTTCCACACAAGGTTATCAGACCCGGACCGGACCGGCCTGTAAACTGGTCTGGTCCTGGTCAATTTTTTTAATTTTTTTTAAAAAATTGATTTTTTTTCTTTTTCCTTTAGAATTTCATACTAATGAGCCTAAAATTTTTAATTTCTCACCGGTTTGGCCTCGGTTTAGCTCCGATTTGACTCCGATCTGACTCACTGACCCTTGACCCGGTATTCCGACAGTTCAATGACCGGTCCGGGTTTGATAACCTTGCTTCCACAACCTCTGCCATTGGCTTGCTGCAGTATATCAAGGGTGGTTAACAATCATATGGTAGGCAAACCTCACATTGAACCTGTCATCTGATGCCTAAGACCAGCGAAAATTATCAGCCTCCCTACTCTTAGGAATCTTCATACTCCCCAATATATACTACTACAGATAGGGGTTTTTACGTCCCTAAAAGACATCCCTTTTTAAGAAAGGGAAGTAAAAACCAGACGTGGTGGCATTTGCGTAAATATAGAGGAGTTTTGGTCCCTTTAGGCGTCCTAAAAATGAAAATGGACGTCTAAAGAGACACATTAAGCATATCTTTTGTAGATGGAACGCCTAAAAGGACCCTTAGGTGTCCCTTCTTAAAGAAAAGACGCCTAAAGGGCTTGCATGTCAGCCACTTAGCTGACATGCATAACACAACAGGCGTCCCTTCTTAGAGAAGGGACGCCTAAACCTCTTTAGGAGTCATTTCTCCAAGAAGGGTCGCCTAAATAGGCTGTCAGAGATGTCCTATTGCCCACTCCCTCAGATCATTCATTGTCATTCCCTATTTCCCTCCTTTGTTCCCCATTTTGCTTTGACTGTGCTCTCTCCTCTTACGGTCTTCCTCCTCTCCTTCTGCCACTGACGGTGTCCTCCTCCTCCCTCTCCCAAGAAGCTCATCTGCTACCGACGGTCTCCTCCTCCTCCCTCTCTCAAGAAGCTTATCCACCTTTCACCACGGTAGCTGCTCCTCCCTTTCTCACCGTCTCCACTAGGCTTCACTGAAGCTGCTCCCCCATAAAGGTACAACTCACGCCTCCCTCTCCCTCTATCTTTGACACTGCAGCCATTGATTTTTATATTTGTCATTGGATTTGATTTTGCATTGGTTTTTTTTTTGTTACCGTACACTCAAGGTTGGGATTTTTATTATAGTTGTTTAAGATTGTTAAGGTTATGATTTTTATTATGTATAAAATTCATTTGTTGAACTCTTAGCTAGGCATTGCTCTTATTAGTTGCAGAGGCGATGAAGTCTGAGACAGTTGTATTTATTTATCTTCCTAGTAAAGTTATATTTTTCATGTATTCATTCAAAGAGACATAGACACAAATGATGAGCATATTTAGAACTGGAAGAAGTATAATTTTTAAGGTGAGGCCAATATTATCATATAGCAATACAAAAAAAAAACTCTCATAGCAATTAACACAGTTATATAACTTAATATAAGATAACAATTAGTACAATCAAAATTGGTATTATTATGCGTCAATGAATCGAATTATTATAATTAGAATATTGTTAATATTTAAAATAAATATAGATTCCTCCATTAAATATAATAAGTAAAAATATTTTAATTTATTACATAAAAATATCAACACTAAAATTATTGAACATACTTTAATAAACTTTTTATGGTTACAAATTTTAAATAGGTAATTTTTATGTATGTGTTTGAGCAATGTGAAAAATATATATAACCCCGAAATGTAAATTATAAGAGCTTAATATTGAATTTTTATTGAACTATAATATATATTTAAATAATTTAAAGGTTGCGATCCTCATATATATCTCTGTGTGTGTGTGTGTGTACAAAAACTCATCCTTGGTAGAATAATAATTTTGATTCCATTACATGTCTCTTGATATAGTTCACTACAAAACTTAAAATAATTGTTGTCATAATAATAATAATAATATAAGTTTAAAATTTTTTGACACTTCCTTTTGAATTTTTTAGTTTCATAATGAAAAATTAGTGGATTGTATCGTTGATAGTATTCTAAATTATCTCAGATAGTTTGTTCTGTTTGCATTAAGCTGAACTGGTTTGTTATTCAAATTTTAGGATGTCTTAAATTTAAGAGGAAATGTTGCCGATTTTTTAAAAAAAAGTTATGAAAAGAAATCTCATTGTTGACAATTGTTCTAAACTTTAGCGTTATTGAGAATGGCTTAGGTAAAAAAATGGATCATAGTTGGATGAATGCTTTGAGAACTAGTGAAGAATATGAGAATGAGGTGGAAGAGTTTATTAAATTTGCTAGAAGGAATGCTCCAACAAAAAATAGGAAGTATTTTTGTCCTTGTGTCAATTGTTTAAATGATAGTCGACATGATGTTGATGATATAATGGATCATCTACTTTGTGATGGAATAAATCTTTGATACACAAGGTGGATATGGCATGGTGAGGAAGTAACTGATTGTTCGTAGCACAAGAAGGAAGGTGCAGATGTGATAGATCAAGATAGAATGGATAAAATGATTCATGATGTCGAGGTTAAATCCTTCGCCCAAGCACATGAATATGACAGCCTGCGGAGTGATACGGAGACACCATTGTACCTTGGGAGTAAGTACACACGACTGACAGGAACATTGCATTTGGTGAACTTAAAGGCAACTTCTGGATGAACCGATAGTAGTTTTAAATTACTGCTGGAATTATTGTGTGATATATTTCCAGAAGATAATGTACTTCCAACCGTATGTATGAGGCTAAGAAAATATTGTCTATGATGGCATGGAGTACAAAAAGATACATGCTTGCCCTAATGACTGCATATTGTACAGAAAAGAGTATGAATGTCTTAGTAAGTGTCATAAGTATAAAACGTCACGATACAAAGTAAAGAAAGATGGTGGTTGTAGCGAAGGGACAACAACTAAAAGGTAACCTTTGAAGGTGTTATGATATCTTCAATAATACCACAATTTGAGCGTTTGTTTGCGACCGCAACAAAAGCAAAAAAGTTGAGATGGCATTCTGATGAGAGAATTTGTGACGAAAAATATTTTCGGCACCCGGCCGACTTTCCACAGTGGAAAGAAGATAGATGAAATGTTCCTTCAATTTGGCAGCGAGCTGAGAAACCTTTGGCTTGGGCTTTGTACAGATGAAATAAATCCGTATGGAACTCTTACTAGTACATATAGTTCGTGGCCAGTTCTCCTTGTAATATACAACTTACCTCCCTGGCTATGTATGAAACGCAAGTATGTTATGCTTTCTATGATGATCTCTGGACTAAAACAGCAAGGGAATGACATCGATGTCTACTTGGGGCCTTTGATTGAGGACTTGAAGAAATTGTAGGAGGAAAGTGTGGATGTGTTTGATGCATATAAGAAGGAGTCTTTCAAGTTGCGTGCAATGATTTTCACCACGATAAACGACTTCCCTGCATACGAAAACTTGTTAAGGTACAGTGTGAAAGGGTATAAAGCATGGTCAATCTGTGAAGCAGACACACACTTTCGGCAACTTAAGCATTGGAAAAAATAGTGTACCTTGGCTACATGAGGTTTCTTCATCATTTTCACCCATATCGTAGGTTGAGAAAGCGTTTTGATGGCTTATCAGAGCATGTAATTGCTCCAAAGGCATTAACCGGGGAGGAAGTTTATAGTCAGATAGAACGTATCAATGCCACCTTCGGTAAAAATCAGAGGATTGCGGGTGAGAAGAACATATGGAAGATGTCAATTTTATTTGATCTTGCTTATTGGCGTTGTCTTGATGTAAGACGCAGTATTGATGTGATGCATGTGGAGAAAAACGTGTGTGATAGCCTTATCAGTACGCTTTTGCACATCCTAGGGAAGACCAAGGATGGAATAAGCGTGAGACTAGACCTTATTGATATGGGAATAAAAGAACGATTGCATCCACAACTAAGAGATGATGGTAGGAGGGCATATATGGAGCCAACATTGCATACACTATTAAAAGAAGAGAAAAGAAGTTTGTGTGGGTATCTGCATGAAATTAAGGTCCTACAGGGGTATTCTTCTAATGTGAGCAGGTGTGTGTCAATGGACGATTTAAAGCTAGTGGGACTGAAGTCCCATGACTATCATGTGTTGATGCAACATTTATTACCAGTAGCCATTAGAGACATTATAAAAGATGAAGTGCGAACCACTATAACCAAATTGTGTGTTTTCTTCAATGCTATCTGTAACAAAGTCATTGACACTGAGAAGTTGGATGAACTAGAAAATAAGGGTTATATCATTTTGTCCTAACTAGAGATGCATTTTCCTCCTTCAGTTTTTGATATAATGGTGCATTTGGTAGTTCATTTAGTAAGGGAGGTAAGACTTTACGATCCAGTTTACTTGAGGTAGATGTACCATTTCGAGCGATACATGAAGATCTTAAAAGGGTATTCTAAAAATCATTTTCGACCTGAAGCCTCAATAGTTGAGCGATATGTAGCTGAAGAGGCTATAGACTTTTGCAAATATTATCTATCTGGGAAGAAGGAACAGTCTCGGCATGAAGAGGGGAGAAGTAAGGGAACACGAGGACTTAAAGTGAAGAATGTGGGTCGTGAAGAGGTATTGCAAACACACTTGTATATCCTGAATAATATGGAAGATGTTCAGCCGTACATAGATGAACACAAAAAGACTTTAAAGAACATGAATCCAAAGAAGAGTGACATGCAAATAGCTATTGAGCAAAACAAGACATTTTTAGAGTAGTTTGAGGAGAAGGTTTCGCATGAGATCGGTGTGTCCGAGACAATCGAGTGGCTAGCTTGGGGGCCTTCATTTCAAGTTGTTACTTGGACTGGTTATGATATAAACGGGTATTCTTTCTACACAAAAAAGCAAGATGACAGAAGTACCATGCAAAATAATGGGGTAATGGTAGAAGCTGAAGCTATGCACTTTTCCAGTTCTAAAGACAAAAACCCCATATTAGCATCAATGGCTTATTATGGAGTTATAGAAGAAATATGGGAGATAACCTAAACAAGTTCAAAGTTGATTTGTTCAAATGTAAGTAAGTTAGCAATACTGTTGTGGTAATAGATCTACAATTTAGATTTGTCTTAGTCAATCTTCAAAGAGTTGGTTATAGAGATGAGCCTTTCATTCTAGCAAGTCAGGTGAAGCAAGTGTTTTATGTCACAAATCTTTCAAATAAAAAAATGTCCATCGTACTTCAAAGTAAGAAATAGAAGTATGGTGATCCTGCCTTCAATCTTGACGACACACCACCTTTCATAACAAATTCACCTATAGGAAGGGAAGTAGAGTTGATAGATGATGAAGAATATTCTGCAAGAAACGATCATTGTAAAGGAATATGGGAAACAATATAAAGTAAGACCTTTAACTATAGAAAACTGTATTTTGTGCTATGTGCTTTTTTTTCCCTTAATGCAGTTTATACATATACTTGCAATTTATTTACCTCTCCGAAAATGAATTTTTTTGTGTATAAGAATATGTCAAGTTCTAGTCACTCAGGGAGTGATAGCAAACAACATGATGAAAGGCAAGTAGTTTCACACGCTCTGAGAAGAACAAGGGGTGTCACGAAGATAAGTCTATTGGCAAAGCGCCACTAACATCAACAGGAGAGGGTTCACGTGGAGTTTGATGCCAACAAGAATCCAGAGGCTCCTAAGGAAGACCACTTCATTAGCTATCTTGGTTTTTTAGGTCGAAGCAAAGTCTGAATCATATATGATAATTGGAGGCGGGTTTCCCCAAAAACGAAAGACATGATTTGACAAAAAATTTTAGTACATACGTTTCGATACATCTATATTTAGATCTTTATTCCTATTTAAATTTAATTTTCTTGGTTTCTACAGCAAACGTACGATGTTCCTGACACCAGAGAGATGTACAAGCACTGGATGGGGGAGATTCGTTTGCGATGGAAATATTTTAAAAATAAGCTCACCCAGAGGTATATTCAAGGGGAGAAGAGACATCTGGATCCATGTAAGGAATATTCATATCTATCTCCAGAGGACTAGAGGTTGTTTGTGGCATCACGACAAGCTCCTGAATTTTAGTAAATTTTCTGTCTTCAGTATGAAACTTTTTATTTCAATATAGTTGATCCACATTGACTTGTTTTTCATAGTTTTCCTTTCACAGGAAGTAAGTGCAGCAAACGCAGATAGGCAAGCAGCAAATTGGTACCAGCATTGCATGTCTCGTGGTGGATACAGGAAACTTGAGCAGACGATGATGGCAGCAAAGCTGGAGAAAATGAAAGAAGCTGCCAAATCGGATCCTTCAGTTGTTGTACAAGTGTCATCTCCTCCTCCGCGTCACAAAAAATGGAAAGCAATGAGGATTAAGGGCAAGAAATATATAAATCTGGCTATTGCTAAGGTTGCCTCGAGGATTGTAAGTAGTAAAAGTATAAGTAATTAATTTTGAAATTCTTTCACATTGCCAGTGTTTAATTTTCGTTCACAACGAATTTTATATTACAGGACGAACTCGAAGAGCAGAGTAGCCAATGTTCGTTCACTCCTAGTGGACAGATGGACATATTGGCAACGACGATTGGGAAGGCTGAATACCCCGGTCGTGTTAGAGGAAAACCAAGGGGAGTTGGTATCGCGATGTTTTTTGGCAGAGCCTCACAAAATGCCTCACAAGCTTAACCCAGTAAAGAGTTTGTGGCTAAGCTTTGCGATAAGCTTCGAGACGAGCTATTGGCAGAGCTATGTGGTGAAATGAAAGCAATGTTTGAATCAAAAATGGAAAGTGATAGGGTTAGAACTCGGGAATCCCCGCCCTACCCCGGCACTAAAGGAAGTTACAACTTGCTGGAGGAATCCTTTGGACAGCCTTCCCACACTCCGTAACTCGTTGGAAAGCCTTTCCACACTTCGGAACCCCTTGTCCAGCCTTCCTACACTCCGAAACTCGTTGCTGAGCCTTTCCACACTCCGGAACCCCTTGTCCATCCTTCCCATACTCCGGAACCCCGTGGCCAGCCTTCTCAGACCCTAGAACCCTTAGACCCTAAAATCTATGGCTTTTTGTTGGGCTCCATTGCCTTCTTCCTTTGTAGTGACAACAGAGGAGCGACAAGCAACCGAGGAAGAAAGGAGCGGTGTTGGTAACGACGAAGGAGCTACAAGCGACAGATGAAGAGAGGAGCTTTACATTCAGAGAGAAAGATGGATGGTGGAGTTGAGAAGAAACCTACCGAAGCTCATAGAGTAATTGACCTTGAAGACTTTCAGATACAGAGAGCTCTAGGCGCAAAGAAGAGGGGATTCAGACTTTAGGGCATTGAAACATCTTTAAGACTGGTTATACAAAACAACTGGTCTTAAATCAATATTTTAGACCGATTCCCATGAATAACCGGTCTAAAAAGTTTCACATTTTAGACCTGTTGTCACTAATAACCGGTCTTAAAAAGAAAAAAATTAATTTTTTAATTCTTCATCTTTTAGACCGGTTATAATCAACAACCGGTCTAAAATGTTTTATCTTTTAGACTGATTATTAGTGACAATCGATCTAAAAAGTTTCAAAATTTTTAATTTTTAATTAATTTTATCTTTTTAGACTGGTTGTTTGAATAACCGATCTAAATAATATATTTTAGACCGCATATTTGAAGAACCGATTTAAAAAATTATTTATAATTACAAAACTATCACCAATAATACTTTTTATACCTTATCCGTAATAACCGGTCTAAATGTTGTAGTTTAAAAATGTTATTTTGTACTAGTGTGCATGATGAATAATTTTTCATTAAGTTGTTCTCTTCCCTCCTAACCTACGCACTTATTAATAATGTGTTTGTTTAGGATTACGTTTGAGATTCTTAAAAATGTTTATTTTTAAAAATCAAAACAAAACTCTTCTAATATATTCATTTTATATATAACAAATTATTATTAAAAATTATTTTTAAAATTTTTAATCACTATTCTAAATAAGCATGTTTCAAATAAGCCCACTGATGATTGGAAAACGGCGTGTTAGCTGTTGGCATATTGTCTTTTATCATTTCTACGAAATAATCCAAACTTGCATAGAAAAATGTTTGGTTCGAGAAAAATTAATTAAAAACGACTCCTGCTCTAAAAAAGTCGTAACTAAAGGTTTTGCTGGATTTTATTTTTAATGAGTAGAATAATAAATTTTAGATAGTTCAGAATTTTACTAATTTATTTTATTTTACTCATATGAGGATTCTAAATATAAGGTATTGATCCATTTTGTCTTAATTATTTAATTTTTTTTTCATACTACCTTTACTAATTTTACGGGTTTTTTTTTCAGTATTTGTCTCTCAATTTTTTATTATGAAGGATGTTACACAATTTTTACCCAACAATAACAAATAACTAGCTCAAGAAGTTTTCTTAATACTTGTGAATTAATTAACCAAGCCTCACATTTAAGGCTGAAGGGAGTATTATATTTTTTAGACGATAAAAATATCAAGTGTAAAAAATTTTTGCTAGTTAAATTAAACTCCAACACTACGAATCTATTATTGAAGGTGGTTTTAATTTGTTAATAACAATTAAATTTTTGAATCATAAATAATTATCAAAGTACAAAAATTATCAACATTAATAGTTGATTAAAATAAAAAAAATATTTATCTTAAAATAAAAAAAGTAGGTGATTTTTTTCCCAGCGTTTTCCAATATGTAGCTATCTTAATGGATTGGCATTCTGTATGCGTGGCATAAAATTACTCGTCGATTCGGAATGAAAAAAGGTCCCTATTGGCTATTGAGCGGGCAAAGCACTTTGCGAAATGCGAAGTGTATCAGCATAGCACGCCACGCATACTTCATCCGTCATCCTTCATTTTATTATGCGTGACAGTATTAACTCAAATTGACACTTTCTCTTTCTGAATTAATACGACAAGTCGCAACCCCACCCCCCCCCCCACCCAACACACAAAACCATGGGCAACTGGCAGCAACCTCTCTCTCCACGATTTTCAAATCGGCGCTCAAGTTTTTTCCTTTTTTCAACTTTTTGCCTGAAACTGATCACTATCACGGAATCTGATGACGTCAACCAAAACTCAAAAACACGCATAGGTCTTTTCACACTGAGAAATAGAAATAGCAGATAAGGACATCTTTAGGGGATCATATTCATAACGGAAAAATACCTCGAATTTGAAAAATGATTATCACTTATCTTTAAACAAATGATTAAACTGTAATTTTGCTAATAATTATTTTAAGGGTATATATTATAAATAAATTTTGAAAGGGATAAAAATCTCAATAAATAAATTAAAAGAGTGCAAACTCACCAAAATCATTAAATTTCATCAAACACTGTTAAGGTTTTCTTCTTTTATAATTTAATAGTTGTTTTGTTAAATTTAACGGTTTTGGTGAGTTTGCATATTTTTAAATTATTTATTGGTATTTTTACCACTTTCAAAACTTGTTTGTACTAGACGTTCCTCAGAAAAAACTTTTATTAGTAAAATTGTACCTTAACCCTTAAAGAAAATATACACTTTATGCCTTGTTTGGTTCACTGAATCAGAGGTAATTAATATAAGCAATGCAATATAATGTAATATAATATGATTATATAAATTTATTTGGTTCTTCGTTAAGAAAAAATGATATATATGTATAAAAATGTTTGATTGGATTGCATAGTATATATGAGAATAATATAGTAAGAAACAAAACTATCTTTATTTATACATATGTGTATAATGTACATGACGTGTTCATGGTAATTTTTTATTTAATTTTTTTCTTTGGTTCATAATTTTTTTTAATATTTCATAGTGGAAATATCATGCAGGGTACATCTTATATTCATAATAATTTTTTGATATTTAATGATGGTAATATTACTTAATGAGATATTTTATTATTTTTAGCAGTGAAATTTATTTATTTTATTTTTTATGTGGAATATTTTAAATTTATATAATATTAAATAAATTTTTTAATATTCAATTGTGATAATTATTTAATATTTAATCTTGGTTATGGGTGGATTCTTTAATCAAATTTTTTTTAAATATAATGACAATAATATCATTTTTACTTAATTATATGATATTTATATCCCCATTCATTAATTATAACAATGGAATCATAATTACATTAAATTATATAATTCTTTTTATATTATATAAGCGTAACTAAACATCGTGATTTATCTGTTACACGAGGACTACATATAATTATTTTTCACGAAATCTAAATACACGCTGTTAGTAACTATGCATAGATCAAAATATATATCCTTACTCGGTCGCAGTTGGAAGCATAAAGATATCCAAAAGCTGAAAAATTAAGGCAAGAAATGAGATGTTAGCTTTTTTATGATGATCCATGGGTGATTTACAAATAATACTGAAAGCTCAATTGTAACTTTTCCAGAATCTTACGTACACGTACGTATATTCTCAAATTCAATGGTTTATTTGATTTCAAACAACAGGGAATTGTTATATCAAAAATTGGAACCGTAGTTGAATAACTAGCATGAGTATTTTATTATTTAAAATATTTGTTCTTGATTTTTTTTAAAAAAATAGTACACTCAAAGAAGTAAAGTATCGATGATTACTTTACCGTTAACAATACTTCCATGCCAACTTGGTGACTTATTTTTTTACAGTTTAATAAGTATTATAAGCATATTTGATATTATAATTAAGATATACGTAAGTTAAAATAACACTCATCTAATATACTTATTTTATATATTATAAATCATGATTGAAAAATTATTTTTAAAATTTTAATCACTGTTGAAAACAAACATTTGCCTCTCTTTTGCTGCTCAGTCAAAACGCTGCGATGAGGTCAATCTCTTCATGGCCAGGCCCACCGCAGTTTTTCTGGGTTGAAGTAGTAGCGGGGCCTATTACTAGTTATGTGTACGACGCACGAAACTTCCCAGTGTCTTCATGAGGGATAATTCTGGCATTTCCTGAGCTCTGAAGTTAGTTCGAACCCAAGAAAAAAAAAAAAAAAACCCCTCCAATTGAACTCCAACAACCCTCTTTCGTCAACTAACGCGCTCTACAGAGCCCAACAAGTTCACATGCGAGCCTTGAATCTTCCCCATTTGTATCCTCCATTTTTGACCCTCCCCATCCAACGTACCTATATATAAGACCACCCCACTACTCTTCCCTCTTTATAAATATAATATTCTCTCAACTTCCCATCTCTCTGTAGGTCTCTAACTCATAAAATACATTCTTTCTCATTTTTTGGGGCTAGCTTCCCATACACACATTCATTCTTGCAGAGAGATACGAAGGAAAGTAGTTAGAAATGGAGATTCAAGAGAACCAAATAGAGTCTTGGTCGGAGAGTGGGAGTACGGGAAGCAGGAGCACGCTCGTGGGATTCAGTGGGCCGTTAGTGGCCAACAAGAGGAACAGCAGCAAGAAGAGCGCCAGGTTTAAGGACGAGGACGATGAGTACGTTGAAATAACGTTGGACGTCAGGGATGACTCCGTGTCTGTGCAGAACATCCGAGGGGGTGACTCCGAGACGGCGTTGCTGGCCGGCCGCCTCGAGAAGAGGCCGTCGTCGACGTCGCTCGGGTCCCATCTGTCGTTCCGGCTGAGACAGGTGTCACAGGAGCTGAGGCGCATGACTTCTGTGAAGAAGTTCGACAGAGTGGACAGGACCAAGTCGGGAGCTGCTCGTGCTCTCCGAGGTCTCAAGTTCATGACCAAGAATGTCGGAAGCGCCGGCTGGTCTCATGTTGAGAAGCGCTTTGATGACTTGGCCGTCGACGGAAAACTTCCCAAAACTCGCTTTGCCCAGTGCATAGGTATACATGTATAATTATGTGTATTCCTCGCACAATCTATCATTGAAAATTCACAGACACAGATTCATGTCGAGTGTATGTATTATTGATTACGAAACTAACTTAATTTGATGCTCACTGATGATGATGACGATTAGGAATGAACGAGTCCAGCGAGTTTGCTGGTGAGCTATTCGACGCGTTGGCTCGTCGAAGAGGCATAGTATCGGCTTCCGTAACCAAGGACGAGCTTCGTGAATTCTGGGAACAAATCACAGATCAGAGCTTTGATTCACGATTGCAAACCTTTTTTGATATGTGAGTTTAATTTTCCTCTCATTTTATCCTGCTTTATCTGCCTTTATTCTTTTCACAATATCCATTTCAATTCTTCGCCTTCAACAACCATTTAACCAAAAAAAGAGGGTAAAGAACAAAGGCAAGGGGCGAAATAAGTTGGCCTTAGGTGTGAAAATAATATAAGTTAATGCAATTTTGATCTTTTGAGTTTGTTGTTATTTTAATTTTAATCTTTTAAATTTTAAATAAGAGGTTTTTATCTTCAAAATTCATTCAATATAAAATATTATTTTCTATCATTAAATAAAAATCTAGACCATTTTATTATCTAAAAACTAAAACCTTTTAGTTAAAACTTGAGATAAGGGTAAATTTGATTAATAAAAAATTATATTAACTCAAATAATACATATTATGCTCAAATTTCTCTGAATCTAAAAAGATAGTAAAAAGTTGTGGACTTTGTCTGGGAACTGTTATGCTCGCTTGCGCGCTGAAAGCTACACCAAGCGCATCTGTCGCAACTTGCATGTTGTTTTGGCAATAATATAGACGCACATGCGTAGTATATCTTCTGTAAATTAAAATGCACTTCATCTCCACTCTGGGGAAAAAAAATACGGGACATCCTAATTAAGTGAGTTATTAAAATTATAGGTCCTTTTATGGGGAAACAAGGTCTTTTGGTGGTACGACTTGACCAGACACTTGGGATCAGAGTAAAAATCTTCGTTAGCTGGTAATTTGAATAGATACCAACACAAGATTAAGAGAGGAAAAAAAGAATAGATATCAACATCTCCACATAAACAAAAAATGAAAAAAAAAATCTAGGTTTTTTTGTAGGACAACAACTGTGTGAGTTGCGAAAATGGCACAAAAGATTATGGCAGTGCGCAAATTAGGCGGAGAGGTTAGGTAAGCAATGATGGGACAATATGAACAGAGACATCTTTTATTTGTTTTTCTCGACACAATGGGGACACCGCTAAATATCTTTAGTTTTTGGATGGAGATTAACGAGGTGGCATTTGATAAGAAGTCAAAAGTAGAAGGAATAGAAAGCCATATAAAACGATTAAACGTCAAAGTGGTAGAATATTGGTGATTAGGTCTACATGCACTTAGATATGCTCACTCAATATATTTGACCAATGGCAGGGTTGACAAGGACGCGGACGGGCGGATTACAGAAGAAGAAGTGAAAGAGGTGAGAACTCAGATGCATAAAATATTGACATCCGGCTACAGAATTGCCATACTTAAGTTGCTCGGTTGACAAGAAATGAGTTCTAGAAGCGGTTCCAATAATCATTCTTCTTTTTCATTATTTTTTTTTTTACAGATTATTGCCTTAAGTGCCTCCGCCAATAAATTGTCAAAAATAAAAGAACGTGCGGAAGAATATGCGGCCCTTATCATGGAGGAGCTGGATCCCGACAACCTGGGATACATTGAGGTTTGTATTCCTGATCACACTAATTCATACACACAAGAAAACTCTGTTACATATTTATTAATGATTGATGATATTTACGCCCTAGTATACATAAATGATTACTATGCCTTGATAGTTAAACAATAAATGTTTTTTATTTTTGAATAACACCAATCAAATAGGCCCCAACTAGTATGTATAGTCAAAATAGCCGGAAGTGGCAAATACTGGCCCAGTGAATTAGTAGCATTCAATAATTCTAAAGCTCTTATGAAGCCCAATAATTGCCCAAGTGCAAGTGGGATGCGAGTGGCACGCAAAATGTTAATAATGTTTGTGTGGGTGGATGCAGTTGTACAACCTGGAAACGCTGCTTCTGCAAGCGCCGGCACAGTCAACGCACATAACCACGGACAGCAGAGTGCTGAGTCAGATGCTGAGTCAGAAGCTGGTCCCCACCAAAGAGCACAACCCCGTAAAGCGGTGGATGAGTGGGATGGCCTACTTCGTCGAGGACAACTGGAAGAGGATTTGGGTCATAGCCCTATGGATTGCCATTTGCGCGGGCCTCTTCACGTGGAAGTTCATTCAGTACAAGAACAGGGCTGTCTTCGACATCATGGGCTATTGTGTGACTTCCGCTAAAGGTGCCGCCGAGACTCTCAAATTCAACATGGCCCTCATTTTACTCCCTGTCTGCAGAAACACCATCACTTGGCTTCGAAGCAGGACCAAACTAGGAGCCATCGTTCCTTTTGACGACAACATTAACTTTCACAAGGTCATAGCTTTTGGCATTGCGCTTGGTGTCGGGACTCATGCGTTGTCACATTTAACCTGCGACTTTCCGAGGTTGTTGCATGCGACGGACCAACAGTATGAGCCGATGAAGAAGTATTTTGGAGAAAAGAGGCCCAACAATTACTGGTGGTTCGTGAAGGGGACGGAGGGTTGGACCGGCATCGTCATGGTGGTGCTTATGGCCATAGCCTTCATATTGGCTCAGCCTTGGTTCCGTCGCAACAGGCTAAGCCTCCCTAAGCCTCTAAAGAAGCTCACTGGGTTCAATGCCTTTTGGTACTCTCACCACCTCTTTATCATCGTCTATGCCCTCTTCATTGTTCACGGATACTACCTATACCTCTCCAAGCACTGGTACAAGAAAACGGTATACATGCTTCGTCTTCCCTCTATACTCTGTAATTGACACACCCTTGTTCTTCTTGTTGCTGAACTTGGTTTTTGTGGCAGACTTGGATGTATCTCGCCGTTCCAATGGTATTATATGCATGCGAACGCCTCATTCGCGCTCTTAGGTCCGGCTACAAGTCTGTCAAAATCATCAAGGTACCTACATTCTTCTTTAATTTGGTCTCTTATATATTTCTATCCTTTGCTTTTACTTAATTCATTGGTGATGTCAATTAATAACCCCGCCTCTAAAAAATTCAGGTTGCAGTTTACCCAGGAAATGTTTTGGCTTTGTATATGTCTAAACCGCAAGGATTCAAGTACAAGAGTGGCCAGTATTTATTCGTTAATTGTTCAGATGTCTCCCCATTTCAATGGTATGCGCCTCGTTTATTAGTTCATATGTAATTTCTATTCATTTTACCACTGGTCTGAAGGTAATGGCTAAATTGGATTAATTTGTGTGTGGCATTTGCAGGCATCCCTTCTCTATCACTTCAGCTTCAGGAGACGATTATGTAAGTGTTCACATTCGGACTCTGGGAGACTGGACATCACAGCTCAAAGCCGTTTTCGCCAAGGTCAATAATCCTAATTTCCACTACACACGTTCGAAACTTTATATATATGATGAATTCATTCATGTTATGTTATATGAAAATCCTTCCTAGTTTTAAATATGCTCACTCATCGTCCTCGTTACATTAATTGATTCAGGCATGCCAGCCGGCAAGTGAGGGCCAAAGTGGTCTTCTACGAGCAGACGTCTCAGCTGGCAACAATGTACCAAGGTAATTAATTAAGGCTGACAAGAAATACCTATCACACACACACAGTGACACATACCCCAATTCAAATATATATATTGATTATTAAAGCATTTCATATATAATGAATCTGAAAATGATGAATGCAGGATGCCAAAGCTGTTGATTGATGGGCCATATGGAGCACCAGCACAAGACTACAAAAACTACGAAGTTCTTCTTCTGGTGGGACTTGGAATTGGAGCGACCCCATTGATAAGCATACTCAAAGACGTGCTGAACAACATGAAGCAACATCAGGACGAAGAAGCAGGAGAGATAGAGAGTGGAGTTAAGAACAACAAGAGGAAGCCTTTCGCCACCAAGAGAGCCTATTTCTACTGGGTTACCAGGGAGCAAGGTTCCTTCGAATGGTTCAAGGGAGTTATGAATGAGGTTGCAGAGAACGACAAGGAGGGACTCATTGAGCTTCATAATTACTGCACAAGTGTTTATGAAGAAGGAGATGCTCGATCAGCTTTGATCACTATGCTTCAATCTATTCACCATGCTAAGAGTGGCGTCGATATTGTTTCGGACACAAGGGTCAAGACCCATTTTGCCAGACCCAATTGGCGCAGTGTCTTTAAACGTGTGGCACTTAAACACACTGACAAGAGAGTCGGTACGTATATATATTAATTTCCTTTCCTTCATTGTTCCTTGTTTCAACTCATCAATACGTTCATTCTTTCTCCTGTATGTGGCTCACTTTGATCATGTTCCTGTACCTTTTCAGGTGTTTTTTACTGTGGGGCTCCGGCGTTGGTTGGTGAACTGAGGAGGCTTTCTCAGGACTTCTCCAGGAAAACCAGCACTAAGTTTGATTTTCATAAAGAGAATTTTTAGATTTCTTTTAATTTTGACAGATCAATAATTCTTTTAAACTGTATTATATATAGTCGCATCAAGCTGGTGCTTTTCTTTTCTGCTTTTCTTGTGAGAAGTTGCAACAACTGATGCATAGATATATGTACATGTATTTTACAATTAATTTTTATCTACTGTCAAGTAACAACATGATATATATATCCTGATGTTGCAGGAGTCCATAGAATCAAGTCAATGATAAATTGAAGAGTTCTAGTGCGAACTAATCATTTTTAATTTGGTTCTTCATGAGGTATTTATCATAGAACAAAAAAATCGGGCTGGACCGGCCGGTTCAACCGGTAAATTGGTTAGTTGTTCGGTCTGATTCACCTATTGGACCGTGAATCGGTTTAAACCGGTGGTTTAACTGATTGTACCGGTTACATTATTATTTTTTTTTATTTTTCTAACTACTATCTCGTACTATTTTTAAGAAGAAAATGAAAAGTTAAAGACTAAGATGAAGAGAAAAGTAGATAAAGAAAGAACAAATCTAAAAAAAGAAAATAATGGTAAAAAAATTATTTAAAATGATATAATAATTATAGAAAAGGAGATATCATTATATACATATGCATTTTAAACATTTTTTTAAAGATTTTTTTTTATCTATAAAGGTTTAAAATATATATATATATATATATATATATATATATATATATATATCATTAATAAATTATGATACTTTAATATGACTGATTTGATTATCGATTAGACCTCGATTGATCCATTAACCTTAAACAGATTTATTAGTCGGTTAGATTTTTTTTCCTTGATATTTATTATTATATCGGGGGAGGGTCTAAAACCTCAAAGCTGACATGCGTCGTCGAAGAAATGAGCTGGGCCTCTGCTTTGCCAAATAAACAATGGAGAACTCTACTTTTCAAGAGTCTCGAACAAAATGAGGTCTTTTTCTTGGAATCTATGTTTAAAAAATATTTATGAATCAAGAGTGCAAATAAAATCAACGCAGGAAAAGGCTAATATCATTCACTCCTTGAATTAAACATCAACCGTTAATATGGTGCGCTATGAACATGCAAAAGGGGGGGGGATCACAATTGACAAGTACATATAAAATCAATTCAGTTGCTGAATAACTTGCGAGGGAAGAGTGTGACGTGTGAAGTTTACTTTCCAACACCAAAGCCATTTTTTGCTATCAAATAAAAAGCACGGTCCAATCTGTATGGAAAAAAAAGCTATGCAAATAGCAAACCCTCGTATAAAAGTAGAGACAGAGACAAAGGAGAAAGAAAGAAAACCCGGCCTCTTTTTTCTTTATTGAATTGTTTAATTGAGTTTGTTTAATCTATGAGACGGACGTGACAAAATTGAAATTCACTTATTCTCGTATTCAGCTAACGGTCAGGGGAAGGATAAACCAAAACGTAACTACTAGAAGGTGAATTAAATAAGGTGTCAAACCGTGGGTTGTTTCTTTTTTTTAATTTTTTGCTGTAAAAATAAGTTGCAATGAAGTTGCTTTGTGAAATAGAACAAGTATGAATGGAAGAAAAGGAAATTATATTCTTGAGCCAGAAAGCATCGGACACCGATTAGAAAAGGGAACAAAAAGGCAAAGAGGTATCAAATGCCAAGTTGATAGGTCTCCACTATACAAATTTCAAGTGCATCAAATAAACAGTCACATATTCAGGAACGTCTACCCCTTACACACCTCTGGTCCCACCATATATTTCCTTTCCTTTCACAGCGTCCCTCTACTTCATAAAAAGCCCCCACTTTATTTATTTATATTCTTACGGACCAAAGCTTTTGAGGCCTTCTTTGAATTTGCTTTTTAAGTTGTCCCAGCAATTTTAGATTACCCTTCCAACTCTTCTCTCTCTCTTGGAAAACAAAGTTCAGCATCCATCTTCCAATCTTCCTAGTCGGAATGGCTGGAACGGAATCAAAAGCCGAAGTCAGAGAAGTTGAAGAACATCAAGTAGAACCCCTCATGTGCAGGGTAAATCATTCATTGTGCTACCATTTGTGAAATCTTTTTCTTCTAATTTTATTTAAATTCCTGAGTCTGAAAGTTTCTGATGTCTCTGGTGGCTCTGTTTCTCAGACTTGTGTGTTGAAAGTCTCCATTCACTGCGAAGGATGCAAAAGGAAAGTCAAGAAAATTCTCCAGAGTATTGATGGTGAGTTGGTGACCCACAAATCATCTCCAAAAACTGTTTTCCTGTTTGATTTCATATGTTTTCTTCTTGAGTCTCATTTTGTCTCGGTAACAAAACGGTTCTTTTCATTTTTTTGGGTTCAAATCCTGCACTCACTGCCCCTTCATGCAGTTCACTTTTTAAATATTCACTGGATAGTTGTTAATATCTGCTCAATCTCAGCAGACATCAAGTTCTTGAGTTTCACATGTCTCTGCATATGATTTTCGGCTCATGTTCCTACAACAATATTATTCATCAGTTCGGAGCTGCTGATGAGTTTTCCGTTCCTTTCTTTCAAGACAGATCTTATGTTTCGAAACGTTCTCTGATACTCATGCGTTGTTTTTTGCTATTTTGGGTCTTTGTGATGATCAGTGAGTATTGTCTTATTTCAAATTTGAAGCTTGGCCTTAATATGATCTTCGTTGTGTGTGGAACTCAGGTGTTTATAACATAGACATTGATTTGAGGCAACATAAAGTGGTGGTAACGGGGAACGTAGACAGCGAGACTTTGATTAAGAAATTGGTAAAAACAGGGAAGCACGCGGAGTTGTGGCCAGAAAAGGCTAAACCAAAAAAGAAAAAGCAGCCAAAACCAGAGAACAAAGAGAAACAGGCCGACCCAGAAAGCAGTGAAGAAAGCAACCAAGGCGCTGATACCGAAAAAGAAACTGTCAAAGTGGTTGTCCAAGACGCCAACCCCGGTAAAGAAAGCAATGAAGGACCACCCACCGGTAAACCCGGTGTCCAGTTCCAAGAACCGAAGCCGGACGTGAAGCAAACTGTCATATCTCCGGCCGGTAACGCGTCGCCGGTGGCCGAGAAAAAAGTGAGCATCGCTGTCCAAGTTGGCAATGAAAATGGAGCACCTCCAGCTGCTCCAGGGAATGAAAAAAGCGGATCTAGCAGTGGAGGAGGTAAAAAGAAGAAAAAGAAGGGGCATAAAGGGAATAACGCTGGCGAACACTCTGGGGGCGATGCACCTGCAGGCACTGGATCGACGAACCAGCCACACGGCCCGGGTCAAGGCCATGAATCAGTTCCGGCTCCATTTCAGAATCCAGGAAATGAGAGCCCTCCACGTCATCCCATGTACCACCAATACCCACCACATTACTATTCACCCCCGGTGCACACCGTGAGCCATCACACAGCGTATCCCAGCAGCAGCTACAGCACAGCGTATTATACGGCCCCTCAGCCGCATTCATACGCCCAAGTGCATTATCCAGGAATGGGGACAGATATGGAGCCTCCACCGTACGATTCGGAAGCGTACACATCACAGCCGTCCGATTCTTCATTCGAGTTCTTCAGCGACGAAAATCCAAATGCGTGCTCAGTCATGTGAGAGGCGTGCATTGCGCGTGATGATTAATTACACAGGAGGGCCAATCTGGACTTTTCACAAATGCTCTTGCCTGCACCTTGTATCGTATGGCTAGCCGTGGGAGTATTCTTGTAATGCACGGTAGATGTAGATATCATAGAGGGATTTTAATCTTAAAAATCGCACTGTACTTTTTAAGATACAGTTTTATTCCACATGCATGTTTCCAATATGAAGAGGAGTAAAAAACGAAAAATAAAGTAAAATGTGTAAAATAAAGAGAAAATTGTATTTAAGTCGCAGATAAAAGAAAATATGATAAATAATCTTTTAAAATCTCAAAATTGTATTTAAATTTTGTGGAGTCTTTTTACAATAAATTTCAATTCTACTAATAAATTCAGGGGGTCTAATCGGCTCTTACAATGATAATTTTATGGATATTAGATAATTAAAATTAATTGTAAAAAAATCCTACGGTTTAAAATGCAATTTTAAAATTTCTAAAAACTATTTTATCTTACTTGGACCTAAATACAATTTTTCCTAAAATAAATGGGGATATGGGTGTCCATTTTTTGTCCCACCAAGTGCTCTAATTGATTACCGTAATATATATGGGCTTGTTTGATTTTATTTTTTTATTTTGTTTTTAAAAACAGTTTTATAAAATAGTTTTCAGAAATAAGTTTTAAAAATAAAAAAATAGAAAAAATATGGTTGAATAGATTATTTTGAAAATTCTGTTTTTAAAGTGAAATAGCGGTGTAATCGCAGATGGTGACAATCTGACATGGTGGTAGTCGTTACTGATAATATAGTGTTAATAGTGGATAAGTAGTGGCCCAAAAAAATAAAAAGTATGAAAACAAAAATAAAAAAAAATATTTTATTTTTTAATTTTTAAAAACAATCTTTTATTTTTCTAATTTTCAAAAATAATTTTTTAAAAACAGTTTACCGAAGATGTTTTATTATTTTTAAAAATAAAAATCAAACGGACCTTATAATTTCGATACGGTGAAATATAATTATATATCCTTCACTTCACATACTGTTTCGTAGTATTCTCTATCTCACTTTGCTTTTGTTTTGTCGCCGTTACCATCATATGCTTAATAAGGCGAGAAGAAGGCTGTTGGGTATGTATGCTTAAAGGTGGGACAAAGGCAAATAGGTGCAGAGACAAGACATGAAGGTAGTGTAATGTCTCAGCACAGGCGATTCGAAAAAATATATGGAACAAATAAATTCGGCCATTTCACATGTAAATAAATCTTGAAACGTGTCGTGGGTTGGAAGCTTCATAGGATCCGGCATTTGCTGGATCTTGCTCCCGAATTCTTGGTTGTGTGGAGTTCGGGCCCTCTTACATCAACCTCACTGACATGGACTTCCTGATGTTTAGACCAGTAACACTAGTGAAGTGGGTTTTACTTGTCTGAAGAATGTCGCAAATTATTGCTGATGAGGCCAGTTTTATCGAACTATGTGTCGATTTATTGTCTCCAGCTACTTCCAATTTTCATTAACAAAAATAAACACAATTACTTAATTAGCATTCGCCTTGATAATCCACTCAAAGGTTTGCTTTTCCAACAGAATTAGCAGTTTCCGCCTCTGCTTTTCTTTTTTCTTTCCTCTTTTTGATTTTGCCATTTTCAGCCAGCTAGCTTCTTGTGCGCAACAAATTGTAGGGTTAAATAAGCTTTCTTTTAAAAAGCAATGATCAGTTGCCTTGTGAAGAAAACCCCTTTTCTTTTCTTTTTTTAATGGAGCTTCTTTTTGGTATATTAATTTCATCACCATACGCTATACCTGCAGATTCTACCATCTCGTTTCAAGACTTTAAAGTTGGGTAGATGACGAAATCATATATCAAGTTATTAAACCCAGGTTACATTGTAGCAATTTTATCATTGTTTAAAGGCGCACCCTGACCTTGGTGAAATCATACGTGTAAATTTATTAATTACTTTGTCCGGAAAAATAAACCAGATGAATGTCTGTGTTAAGGTAAAGAAGAGAATATTAAATTCAGAGTTGAATATGAAGAGCTAGAACGTCATTTTCTTGTAAGGGCAATTTTGTATACAAGAATCCCAATCATAGAGAGGCAAACGAGGCAGCCCATGCCCCTCCCCGGCTTTATCAATATTATTTTTATATATGTACGCAGTTGTCTTTAAATCTCTACAAAGCTCTTTATAGCTTTGGTTCTGCTGGGAAGGCCAATCATATGTGACATTCCCTGGTTACTTTTACGTCCTACGTAACTTTCACAAAAATAAATATATGTTGGCAAATAATTTAAGGAGATTGTTTGGCAAATAAAGGTCAAAACATTTCACCTCAGTGGACAGGGATCCTCAAAACTACATTTCTTGGTTCTGCCATTGTATGCAAGCTTTTATGACACACACATGATGGTAGCTAGCTTTCTTACACTAGTTCAATCAATCAGAGCCCCTTTCTGTGCATATTCTGATAAGGAATCTGGTTCCTTCAACCCCAATCCACATTCTCATCCACTTCATTCTTTTTGACAATCCACTTGCAAATTGTCAGCCCTTCGTCTTTGTGAGTAAAAAAAAGAAAAACCACGACAGGGTCCTCTTTCTTAGCTTATCATTTGCCATCGTTGAAAGTGAAATGGGCTTCAATTTTGTGGAAGAATGAACAGCCTTGTGTAGTAGTGACCGACCCCTATAGACGAAGACACAAAACATGCTTTATTAGCAGATGGGGTTTGAGAGCCTTAAAATCGGAATATCCGTATGGTGTGCGCTCAGTTTGTCTATAATTGCAACGTAGAAAAATATCAATGATTTGTTAATAATTAATTAGTAGATGATTATGAGAATCTGTTATGAATTAACGAGATGTTGCCGTGGGTTATAAACAACAAAAAGAAAAAGAACCCCTCCTTTTATGATTGTTGCGATCATACTGCCCACTTCAATATAATATTAGAACTGCATTTAGAGAAACCGTTTGGGTGTAACATAAATAACTGCAGCACTCGGGGCTGTAGGATCATAAGAAACTAAGAAAGGTTAACTGTCTGCCTATTTAGAAAACAACTAGACTATATTTTTAGAAGTAAGTGACCAAAAGGTTGAACGTGGGTTGGTTCAATCATAAACTCTTTTTTTTTTTTACCCCTTCCATGAACTAATTAATAGAGATTGTTCTGAAAGGCTAATCCTAATTAATTTTTTATTCTTCTCTTAAGAATTGTTACTGACGTTTAAAATTCTAATTATCTTCTATTTTTCATGATAATTATCCTCTACTATTTTTTGGGTATAATGTTGTCATTTACATTTACTTTTTAAAATATGCCTTTTTTATACTTATTTTTCATCCATCTCATATTTCCTGTCTGTTACAAGCAATAATAAAATTAAAGCTACTGTTTTTTTTCAAATAAAACCAAATATTTTTCTCACCATAATTCCCACTCCTAACATGTTTATAAAGGATTCAACTTACAGCCTCACGCTTACAAACGTTTAGCATCGGATTAAACAATTAAATCGAATGTTACACCTTAGAAGTCTAATTTATTTCTTCTCAATACATTGTTATGCTAATTCTTGTCACCTATCTATCCAAGTTTCCATGCCAATTATACCTAACAATAATGACATGAATCATGAGTGAAGCTATAATAATTTTTCCTTTATTCTTGACATATACTCCACTCGTTTTGAATGATTTTTCAATTTAACAATAAAAATGATTTATATCATTGCGTATTGTTATTTCACAAAAAACAATCTCTATTTTTTCCGTCAAAAAAGAACATATCCATTGGACTCACACTTCACTGGCATATTAGCGGCCCAATTAACCATACTTGTGCCAGTCCATTAGGGTGCTGTGTGACTGATAATTGTGAGAGGAAAAAATAAATTGAATTTATTGATGATGATATGATGTGTATATATACAAAGAGATAAGAACCATTAGTGCCTAACAATATTCTAATATACATAACAATAACAAGATTCTGTTATAACTTAATAACTATAATGGTTATATATCTATGTCACCCCCCACAAGCTGAAACATTTATGTTTTGCATGCCAAGCTTGAGAATCAGCTCCTAAAACCTAGGAGGATATAATGGTTTGGTGAACACATCAACAAGTTGATCAGCAGAACGGATAGGAAAAAGTTTGATGATTTTAGCTTGAACCTTGTCACGAACAATATGACAATCCAACTCTATATATTTGGTCCATTCATGAAAAATGGGATTGGAGGCAATCTGAATGGCTGAGTGATTATCACAGTAAAGAAGGGCTGGATCTAAATGGGAAACATTAAAATTATACAATAGATAAATGAGTCATTGCAATTCACATGTAGTAGAGGCTACAACACAATATTCAACCTCAGAAGATGATTTAGAAGCAGTGTCTTGTTTCTTAGCTTTTCAAGAAATAAGAGAAGAGCCAAGAAAAACAGCAAACTCAATGACAGAACGCCTTGTGTCTGGGCAGCTAGCCCAATCAGAGTCACTGAAACTGCAAAGTTTAAAATCTGATGTGGCAGAAAAGAAAATACCAGCACCTGGGGAGGATTTGATATAGTGAAGCACACGATAAGCAGCTTGTAAGTGGAGATCAGTAGCGGCAAACATGTATTGGCAAAGTTGTTGAGTAACAAAACTCAAATCTGGGCGAGTAGTGGTAAGATACTGCAAACGCCCAATCAACCGGAAGTATTGCTGTGGATTGGATAACAATGTACCCTTTTGTTTAGACAATTTCAAGTGAGGATCCATAGGAGAAGTGGATGGTTTGCAACCAAGATAATCAGTATCTTCTAAAAGTTCAAGAGCAAATTTACGTTGAGATAAGAAAATGCCATCCTGATTTCTAGCAAGTTCAAGACCAAGAAAGTAACGAAGATCACCAAGATCCTTAATTGTAAAAGCAGTATCCAAACGCTTTTTAACACTAGTTATTTCAGGAAGATCATTACCAGCAAGAATCAGATCATCAACATAGACTAAGATGACAGTAAAAAAGGTTGCAAAGGCCTTATAAAACAAAAAATGATCAGATGCAGATTGTTTGTAACCATATGAAAGCAAGGCAGTAGACAACTTAGAGTACCATTGGCAAAAAAATTTGATTAGAAGTGAGATCTAACAAGGTAAAAGCCTTGGAACTAGAAGGAATGCCTAAAAACACACATTTTCTAGCTCTGGAAGCAAACTTAAATCGATTATGAGCTAAAGTGGAAGCAAAACGTAATGAACCAAAGACTTTAAAATTGGAATAAGATGGAGGAGTATTAAATAGCTTTTCAAAAGGAGTGAAATTCTGAAGAATTGGGGAAGGAAGGTGGTTGATGATATAAGCAGCATGCACGACAACAAATGACCAATAAGGCAAATGTATGTTAGATTGATGAAGTAAGGCACGAAAGTATTCAAAATATGTTGATGCTTGCGTTAAACTATTCCATTTTGCTGAGGAGTAGCAACGCAAGACGTTTGATGTAAAACACCTTTAGATGCATAAAAATGAGGCATAAGAAACTTAGAACCATTATCAGTTCTTAAAACTTTGATAGTAGTAGAAAATTGGTTTTCCACCAGAGCAAAGAAATTGATCAAATGAGTACGGGCTTCAGATTTGGAAGATAACAGAAATATCCAAGTATACCTAGAGTAATCATCTACCAAAGTCAGGAAAAAACGATAGCCATACACTGAAGGAACAGAAAATAGACCCCATATGTCAGCGTGAAGTAAATCAAAGATTTTATTACTTGAACTTGTGCTTATAGGAAAACAAAGTCGTTTTTTATTGGCAAAGTGGCAAGTGTCACATGTGACTGTATGTGGTTTACAAGTAATATCAGACACATATTTGTGTAAAAGAGAAAAGGTTGAATCTGAAATATGGTCCAAGCAAAGGTGCCAAAGAGTAAAATTGGATGCATAATTGGTGGTTGTGGCAAGAACCTGAGATGAATGCGATGGAGAAGGCATATCTGCAGACAACACATAAAGCCTTTCAAAGTATTTAGCTGAACCAATCATCAGAGAAGGCTGGTGTAAAATTATCTAACAAGAAGAAGAGTCAAAGGTAATAAAACAATTAAGAGAAGAAGTTAAGCGAGAAAACTTAGGAATATAAAGAACATTGTACAAGACCAATGAAGGAGATAAAGTGGTTGTTCTTGAAATACAAGCAACAACAAGAGAACCAGAAGGCAAATGAACAGAAATAGGTGATATAGAAATGTAAGAAGAAAAAGAATCTAAGGAACAACAAACATGATCAGTAGCGCCTGAATCAAGAATCCAGACAGCAGGGGTGTGAAAAGAGGTAAAACCACATATACCTGCGGTATGAGTAGAAGTGGAAAAATGATTAACAGAGGAAGATTTTGGAAGGGAATTTAGTAATGACAGAATTCGTTGGTACTGAGACTTAGAAAGCTGAGGAAGAACTGAAGTTGCAGAAGGAGTGAAAGATGCCAGAGTAGCAGAAGACTTGGTTTAAGCAACATCAAAAGTTTGAGTAGAAACTTGATTCACCATGGGAGTAGAACCAGAGGATTTAAACTTTAATCCAAGGGGGTAGCCGTGTTTACGGTAACATGTTTCCTGAGTGTGACGAGGCTTACCGCATAATGAACATTGTTTGGTGCCAGTAGATTTTGAACCAAAAGAAGAACGTGAAGAACCCTTAGCTAGCAAAATTGTTGGTTCAGGTGGATGTAACTCACGTTCTTGTTGAAGCACCAAAGAGAATACTCGATTAATTGGAGGCAAGGGTTCAAGAAGCATGATCTGAGGTTTTACTGATGCATAGGAGTCATTTAGACCTTTCAGAAACCGAATCACATAATCTTCATCTTGGTGATGCATCATGCTAGAAGTAGATCTACACATACAAGCCTTCAAAGGCCGAATCCTACACAGTTCATCCCAGAGAGTTTTCAAACGCGTATAATACTCACTGATAGTAAGGCTTCCTTGTTTGAGAGTGTAAATTTCTTCTTGAAGATTAGCAATACGGAAGATGTTAGCCTGAGAAAATATGGAACGAAGATCATTCCAAGTATCGAAAGCATGATTGAACCATAGAACACTCTTTGCAATCGTCGGAGACAGAGATTTAGAAATCCAACCTTGCACGAGATTATTGCAACGCTCCCAAGTCTAGAAGAGAGGATCAGAAGGAGACGGCAGAACGATCGTGCCATCAAAAAATTTCAACTTGTTCTTGCTTAACAAAGCTGAACGCACGGCCCGAGCCCAACTTTAGTAATTGCTCCCGTCAAGATTCAGAGCAACAAGAATCAATGTCAGATTTTCATTGGGATGGATGTAGTATGGGCTGAATTGATCGAAAACTGGATCAGCGGCCATGGGAGAAGAAAATATATAGGGTACAGAGAGAAAAGCTGTCAAAGAAGGTAAAGGGAATGGCACAAAGGAAAGAAGGCTAAAAAAATGGAAAATCATAAAATAAGAGAATCAGAAAAGCTTTGATACCATGTGACTGATAATTGTGAGAGGAAAAAATGAATTGAATTTAGGGACAATTGCTAAAAACTACCTTGCAAGCAAATTAATTGCTAATTGCTACCATTGCACATGGTGGGTGATAAGTTGCACACGGGTGGGTGATATTTTGCACACGAGGGATGGTGTTTGCACATTCGCAGGGATGAATTTTGCACATGTGGATGATGTTTGCACATAAGGGGTGATTGTTTGCACCCGTGGTACCAATCAACAAATAATTTCCTTACAAGGTATTTTTGAGTCATTTTCTCTTGAATTTATTGATGATGATATGATGTGTGTGTGTGTGTGTGTGTGTGTGTGTGTGTGTGTGTAAAGAAATAAGAACCACTAGTGCCTAACAACAATATTATGATATACATAATAATAACAAGATTCTGTTGTAACTTAATAACTAGAATTATTATTATATCTATGTTGTTGATCCATGTATTGATGCGTTTCTATTGGCGAGCAACAAGGAGGGACTGGAATTTCTATGAATGACTTCACACGACGCATCACTTTTCTTGAACTGGGCGAAAATGAACGTGCGATTCAAGCATCTTCTTCTCAGGTACCATGTATTCCAACTTTCTAATCCACTTTTTTTCCCCCGCTTTATATTGTTGTCAACAATCTTCGTTCCAATTCTTTTCATGTCTGTTGATCTCTTTAAGTTTATCAAAATACTTGCCATCTCATCTTAAAATGATGTTGGTTTTGGTGGTCGCAATGTATTGTTTCCATCGTATTTTTGTCAAATTGTTGGGATAATAATGCAAATTTAGTTCCAGGGCAACTTCTCTATTTGAAATAATATCTTCGAACTTTATAGGACTCATAATATATAGCGTGCGTCTGAACATGTGAGATGATCTCCCATTTCACTTGAGTTCAATACATTGCATATACTGAACTATTTGTTCTGTTCTCAAGACGCCTATTACAAATATCCATCTATTGACTCTGAGCTTTGTCTCATCTAGCACATAAAATTTTGAAGTGCTACCGTGGAGGACAATTGAAATGTGATAAGTCCCACATCAGGGCTTTTTGCAAGATGAGAGGAGAGTTTAGGCTATAAAAGGAAGATATCTCCCACCTTCAATTTTAGGGGCTTTCCTTTTATAGTATAAATTAAAGTCGCTCATTTTACAAAAATTTATAAGATGAGCTTAGGCTATAAAAGAAAGACACTTTTAAGTTTTAATAAAATTTTGGATTAGTTGGTTTAGAAGAAGCAGGAATAAATATTCTACATAATTATGATTTATTATATTATTAATTCGTGTTACAACACTTTATTTTTTAGTACTCTAATTTTTTAATCTGTGTCCGCATTCGATTTGATGATTGAGAGGCAATGAATAGTTCTACTATCAACTACAACTTCCTGAGGATCAAGTTCGAGCAGGTAAGGGAATTGAACTGCATTGTTTCTGATGTAGTTTGCTAATGATTACAATTATGTTTAGCTTAATTAATTCACATGTAATATTAATTGCATGCAGTATGTGTTCCACACACATTTTTTTTTAATGATCAGCTTATTATCAAGACCAATGACCAAATGTAACTCCAATTAATCGAGAAATTTTCAATTATGAAATCTTCATAAACTCGATATTTATTATACTCAATAATGTAATGTAGCTAATGCAGCTAAAACTTAAACTCAATGTGTGCTTGAACGTGGATTATCACTCATTAATTGTTGTACCATATAATTGGCCAATGCATCTCATGTGTGCTTCCTTTGGGTCGTCATAGGTCATTCTTATAATACATATATATATATATATAATTGACTCTACTGAGAATTAACGATTGCTGGCAATCTCAAACTCCAGGTACGAGGAAAACCGGTTGAATTACTTGCTAAGTAAAGCTGACATGCAACACTTAGCCGATCCCTTGAGAGGAAACAATTTCCTTGAAACTTTTCTGAGGGCTCAAGATCACTATAGGTTATTACTGGCCAAATTTAGTTATCTCATCAAGAGAGCTTCGTCATCACAACAAAACTCCCTCCGAAGCTGCAAGTGAAATTGGCGAAAAGACTATTGAACTTGATATTTGGGGAGGAGGAATTAATAATCTCATGGCATTGGCGATTGTGCTCAAGTGAGTGCATATTTTTTGTGGTCTCAATGTGTGGAAAAAGTATATGCTTGTTGTCAGAACTATCGCAGGACATTTGCGTATGGTTACGGAATAAAGGCATAATTTTGAGAGTTAGTCGAAGTCAAGTTCGTGTTTTCATTTAATTCACGAGTGGAGTAATGGAACCCGCTTCTTGCACCTTTTAGTCTTTAGCTAAAAGTCTAATAACGTGGATTGTATCATGTCATGGGTTAACATTTCTGCTCCCTAACCGCATTGTCTAGATCTCATTAGAACACATCAAATTACCTCTTTTTGTTAGATTCTGTTTTATCCCAACCATGTTTAATCTCCTCCTTGAATCTGTCAAGCAAATTAAAGGATGACCTGGGCAGACTTTATTTTAAGATCACTAGTAAAAGTCTCCTGTCTGAATCCATTCATTGAAAGCAATTGGAAAGTGTGCCCTTCTCACCCTCTCACGGTTGAGTTTGAAACTTTTAATGTAATTGTTGATGAGAACAGTTATCAGAAGTTTGTCCAAGCATGATGAGTAAATATCTGATCAACGTTTTATATATGCCTTTGTTGACATACGCATATATATGCAGAAAATCAGCTGATAAAAAAGCGTGTGGACAAGAGCCTCGAGGTATTTAATGCTGGTTTGGCCAAGCTTAATTGAATCGGGTTTATTATATAACTCCGATTTACATAAATCGAGATAAATCTCTTCCACATATTTACCTCGTAGACCGTAAAAGCACCTCATAGACCGTAAAAACTACCTCATAAACCGTAAAAGCTACTTTATATTTCATAAATCACGATTTATAAATAATTATGGAGCTTTCATAAACTAACCCAAACAAACAATTAACTTGCGGATGAGCTTATTTTTAACTGTTGTTCTCCGTGCAGTAACTATTGTGTGCATACATGCTGCGAGATAATGGCTAAGGGCCATCAAATCAAAGGAGATCAAAACAGAACAGATGCTGGAGAGAGGATGATGTCATGATGATGAAGGGTTAAGAGTGAATATATAGTACATTCAATCCCCGCTATAACACAGTAACATGGAGAACATTTCATCTGACTGAATGTCTGTCTTTTTCCCAGGTAAGTAGCAAGTACCTGTCTCAAATCTTTTGACATGCTCCGTCTCTCACAAGCTTTTCTATACGAGACAGTAACCCAGCATCTACTATTCAAAATCACTATATTATGATTAATATAATTTTTAGTTTATAAAATTTAGTCCGATTTTAGTTTTGATCTCTTAAGTTTAAAATCGGTGGTTTTAGTCTTTTAAATTTATTCCGTTTATAACTGTTAGTCCCTCAAGTTTAAAAATAACTTAATAACTTGAATGACAAAAACCACTTATTTTAAACTTGTGGGATCAAAATCAAAATTGGGTTAAATTTTAAAGATCAAAATCACCAATTTCAAACTTAAGTATCCAAAATCAAAATTAAGTCAAACGAACCAAAAATTATATTAACCTATTATATTATTATTGTTGTTGTCTGTGATTTCTTTCCTGCCTTCGTAGCATCTCGGTGTGCGAGGATTTGACGAAATGTTCGATGTTAAAAGATCCAGCTTCCACCTGTTAGCTCCATTTGACCTTGGTACGCTTTGGCACGTGAGTAGTGTCTATCATGGAAATTTTACTACTATTACCTCCAGATATATGTTCCTGGTAGTACAACACTATTTTGCAGAAATCTCCAAAAATTTAACTATAAAAAAATTAAAAGTTCGTCCTCTTGAAATGTCAAGCTTTCTACAACAATTGGCCATGTCTAAGTTCTAGATAGGATGGGGAGGCCATGTAGTGAAATCTTGCATGCCTTTTATAACATAGATATATTCCTCTTCAAATTATTGATTTAAACCATTTGTGCCATTGCAGCTGATATATAAAGTTGCAAGAAATCCAACATGATTTAATTTGGATTTAGATTGGATCAAGAAATAAATCAACAGTAAGTAATTAAGGGCGGACTTACTCGTCAACTTAATGTTATGAGAAATTTAATGGTATATTTAGGATAGCAATTTAAAATTTTAAAAGTGTTTTTTAATTATAATTTATGATATATAAGGTAGTTTTTATAATTATGTGGGGGAGTTTTATCTCGATTTACGTAAATTAAGTTTATATATAAATATAAATTAAAACAAATAAGCTATTAAATCAACTGGACTCTTTCTGGACAGTTGCTTGCTAACCTAAGCAGGGGAGTGAGCTCCATTTAATTTCTGAAATAAGGCATTTTCTTGTGCTAGTGCGTATTCTTTATTGGACATTGGGTATCGTGTCGGTTCAAATGGATCAGAGTAGAGAATGGACCGTTGAGGGAGAGCTGTAGAGGGTCAGAGGGGTGATAGCGTTGTCATGTGGGGGTTAGACCGCACATTATCTATTTTTTCAAGATGACTGCGTTGGGGTTGTTATTTTATTTTAAGATGTGCCGTCTTTCTAGAATTTTGATTTCATATTGATTACTTTTATAGTAAATAAAAAAAAACATATTATAGAAAATAGAAAATTTTCAAATTTTTTGGTAGAAGAAAATTTATAATATTTTAATCAAATATCATTATATTTTACTTTAATCTACATCAAGATAATTAAACCTGGACCGATCACTAGACCAGTTTGAATATTGGGGTCAGTGGGTCAAACCGGAGTTAACCTGAGACCAAACCAGTGAGAAAGTAAAGATTTCAAGGTTATTAATATGAAATTATAAAGAAAGTTATTTTTAAAAAACAGCCAATCCGGGTTGCTTTTTGGACCAGATTAGTTTACCAACCGGTAGGGGTGGAAACAGGCCAGACAGCCTGTCAAGGGCCTGCGGCCTGGCCTGTTTCCGGCTTGGCCAGGCCTGGCCTGTCAGGATAATAGGCCAGGCCAAGGCCTGTTAGGCTGGCCTTGGCCTGTTAAGGTTTTTTTTTTGTAAAAAAAAAATAAATATTAGTGTAATAATTTTTTTTTGGTTGAAAATGAATTAAAGTCGAATGAAAGGCTTCGCAACAAGTACGGTTTAAAGAAGAAACAAAATGTATAAATTTTCCGTTGTTAAAATAATGTTATTTCTTATATATATTATTTGTTAAACTGTGTTATGCTCTAATACTATATATTTTATTAATTTTTTTTCAAGGTCTTCGAAGAAGAAGAATAAATCATATTGAAGATTTGATGTGAAAATTGGAGAATTTGTATTGAAAATTATTATATTGTATTTGATTTCACATTTTATGATGTATTTTGGATAATTAATTTATGTATTGGGATAATTAATTTATATAATTGGGCCTTTTTTTGCCTATTTGAAATAGACTAGTTTTTGGCTTGTGACTTGTTAGCCTTTTTTAAAAAAAAAATCCAAGCTTCTTTAACAGGCCACATGACAGGCCAGGCCAGACCAGGCTCAGGCCTGAAAATATGCTTGTTACAGGCCACAGGTCAGGCTCAGGCCATATAGTGCCTTAACAGGCCAGGCCTGTTAAGGCACAAGCCTGGCTTGACCTGTTTCCACCCCTACCGACCGGTTCATAGGTCGAACCGATCAATTTGGTCCGGATTTGATTACTTGGATCTACATCGCTATTGAATAAATTTCTGAAAATATAACTTTAACACAGTGATGTTCATTTCGAAATCAAATGGATAAGTTAGAATGATTTACATTTATGGTCAAGCATGCTTTGAGTAGATAAATAAATTTACTAAATATTCCCTGCTTTTCATAAGCAAAGTTCTCTTATCAAAATCGTAAATTGTGATGAATACATTTTTATCTTACTCATACTCAAACGAAAAAACATTTATATTCAACAAATAACTCAAGTATACAAACAATAATGTAGCATGCGTTTTATTTAAAAATTAAAAAAAAGGGGTCAACAAAGACATTAGGTGAGGGAAGATGGAATATATTGATTAGGCACTCCAAACAAGTTCTGTAAAATAAAGAAGGCTGATGTGGGAAGCAAATAAGAAGAAGAAAACGTGTTATAGTTGTTAGAAGAATCTCGGACCATAACATTGCACCCACGCCCAAATGGGGAGAAAGGGTTCCTGAACGCCGTCTCTCATCTTTTACATGTTTCAAACAACTGAAATGACTAGTCTGCATGCGTTTCCATTTGAAACTACGATTTTACCATTAATTAGTAATATCAATCAAATACTGTGGCGCTATTACTTGTTTTTTTTTAATATGAAACTGGATCTCATTAAGTTTCAAACATAGAACTTAATACAGAACAAAAGGATCAAAAGAAATTATAATTCCTGTCTTGAAATTCTTTCCTCTTATTTTTAGAAACCGCATTTATTTTTTTAAGAGCTACTATATTCTAAAATTTTATTAAATTTTACATACGTGTAACACATTAATTCACATTCATTTTTTTCATTAATAAAATTAAATTTTGCAGGATATACAAGTATTTTTAAACCATAGTATTTGATTTTCTTTATTCTTAAGATAAAAAATAGGACTTATTTAATTCTAACGTGTCATTCTGTTGTTTTCAATTATTATTATTTTTTATTTAAGGCTGGTATTAGAAGAGATTTTTATTCCATCAGCGCTGAATCTGCTATACAAAGATTTATTTAAATCCTACTCAAATTCTACAAAACCTTTGATAATACAGTAACTGGTGTTAAAAGTTATGGTATTTTGTGCTTCATCCAATAATAACAATTGAAGTTTAGGTTATTGCCAAACAAAATCAAAGTTTAGGTATAACAAATCATCACTATAGATTCATTGAGCTTAAATTTTCCCTGCCTTGTCCACGCCTCTAGAAACACGCAAATGAGATTCACCTACCCAAAAAAAAAAAAATTTAAAAAATTGTAGTTGACTTTGCTCTTTTTTTTTTTTTTTATGCACATCCTTTTAATTCATTATTAGGCCATAATGTCACCTGTACAAATGAGTTTAGTTTATTTCTTTACTGTTTATGAATGTGAAACCTCGTTGTTATCCAGTAACTGAGCATTGACCCATTCGTAGCTATCAAGGAGAGCCGTTTCTTTCCATTGTGCATGCAAGTTGATGAGTTAAAAAAAAAAAAAAAAAAGAGGGTGGCTTAAACCATAGGCCTTAAATCTTATGCTTAACCAAAGAATGGAAATGGTCAACGTAAATGTCAAATTGCCACATCCAAGGTGGATAATCAAATCAATAAAGACAAGTTAATGTCTTGATGCTACACACGATCTACTCCTTTCATGAAATTGGTCAAAAAATTATGAAACCTATATTATTATATTTGCTTGCACTCTTTAATTTTTCTAAATATTTTTAAAATATTAATACTATAAATATACTTCTCCTGCGGGTAAAATCAAATTTAAAATTAAAAAGGAAGGGCGATGAGCTGTCAGTTCATTTTGTTGTTTTATTTCAAAAAAATAAAATAAAAGCGAGAAAAATCATAAAGGCGAATGGCATATATGTAAATAAGAAGGATTTGAGTGTCGTTGTTGAGACCGGGATCTTTTATAGCCAAGAGGCCGCTTGAACTCGCCATTGCTCTGTTCTGAAGACCCAAAAGCCATACGCAGAAAGCTAGATTCAAAATAAAAACCGTACGAGAGCTCAAATTGACTCCTTCGATTATCCAATCCAGAAACAGAGCATCCTCTTCTGAAAGATGGAAAACCCTCGTTCCGTAGTTTTCCTTGTGATTTGTTCCATCCTGCTAATAATCAGCTCATCGGCCGTCGTCAACGCCGGAGGCGACCACCAACACCACTTGGGGCTAGGGTTGGTTCGCACCAAGTCGAGCTGCGAGGGTTCAATCGCAGACTGCCTGAATGGAGAAGAGTTTGACCTGGACTCTGAGATCAATCGCCGCATCTTAGCCACGTCGCAGTACATCAGCTACGGAGCGTTGCAGAGGAACACCGTCCCTTGCTCTCGCCGCGGCGCCTCCTACTACAATTGCCGACCTGGTGCTCAGGCTAACCCTTACAGTCGGGGCTGCAGCGCCATTACAAGGTGCAGGAGCTAGAATCTTGCTGCTATAAAATTCTCCTCCTGTATTTATGTCCTGTTTAATTTTAAATTGGATTTGATTGTGTTATATACTAGTAGTACTTACATTATACCCCCGAGGCCGAGACTCTGCAATTTCCAGTTGATGGTCTTGTCGGTCACAGTGTGTTGATTGATAATTATACTGTTAATCTGTTATAATGGTATTTCTACGCTTTGGTAAAAAGGAAGAGAAAATAAAGAATGATATTTCCTTCTTTTTTTCTTTACTGCTCTTCGCTCACCCTCTGCCAGACTGTCCGTTTCTGAGGCGAGGAGGGCACAGGCAGTGTCCTGCTATTGGTGTTTGGGAACAGTGACCCATTATAGATTCCCGTTTGGCCAATTTTTTGAATTTGGGGTAACAGTAACACCGCGCATCATCTGATTTTTTATATTTTTTTTTGGTGGAGGGGGAAACTCTTTTTGTTCTTTCAATTATAGCATCAACCTTTCTTTTGTTTCTCCTTTGCATTTTTGGTTTCATTCTATAATGTCTATAACCGTTTACTTTAAATTCTGTGTGTTCTGGGAAAATTTTTTTAGTGGGTTTTGCTTTACATGCCAGCCTAAGGCATCATCTGTCTATAACTTTCTCTTTTTTTTTTCCTGCATACGGAGGGGAAAAGGGTTCGACCATAAGAATTAAAGGGAAAGAGAGAGCTTTATTTGACGGAATGAAGGGAAAGTTTAAGAAATAACTGATTAAATCATTGAAGTAATAAATCTAGTAAAGTGATATATTCATCGTTGGTTCGTTCATTCACTCATTCTCGATCTGAAATAAGGATACTAGTAAAATAATGGGGAGGCTTTTGGTCATGAAACATGATAGTGAATTTATTAATAGAAAATGAAACGGCAAGATGCCGGCAATAAGTCTAGAAGAGTGGTTAGAGTTATTAATCATGCACCTTTCCTGAGTTATTTTAGTTGGTAGGTTGTTTAATGATGGGTTTTGTGACCAGATTAAAGCTAAGAGTGGTCCCATTACCAAACAAGAAGTTAGAGCGAAAAGGCCCACTAACCAACTTCATATACTCCTATTTCTCCGAAGCACGTAGTAAGGTTTTCATTCGCTTTCTAACGAGTCATCGTCCAAGTTGTTGAGATTCTGTGGATCATGGAGATGGGAAGGAGGGTGTGAGGGTTAAAATTATTTGTTTGTAATAATGATTGAAATTTTTAAAAATAATTTTTTAATCATCATTTATCAAATATGAAGTAAATATGTAAGAGTAATTTTATCTTAATTTACGTAAAAAAATATTTATAAACTATTTTTAAGTCTCTGGAAACACAAAAATTGTTTCATTGTCCTTGGCCCTTTGGTCATCGTATATAGAGTACGAGTTACACAATCGGAAGGAATTCGCTTCAGTCCGCTGCATCCGGCGTCCGTTGCGCCAAAACGACGTCGTTTCGTCGTTCCATCTACAGTGATCGTCAACAACCCGAAAACCACAGTCAGTATAGTTGCTGCTGGAAATTGGCCTTGGATATTTAACACCAGCCCCTAAAGCAACAAGTGGAGTATCAGTATTTGACGGATGCCCATCTCCATGGCTTCCTATACAAGAAAGACCATAACTATATCAGCTTCTCTTTTTCACTACAGCAATCAAATTTCCTCTGTCCGGTCTGTGTCTCATTAGAACTTTCTAAAGGCTTAAGGAGATTTATTTTATAAAAAAGGATGCTGTGCGTTTTTATACTGAATACTGAAACGAAAAGAATATCCAGAGATAAAGGTGATATAAACTATATTAAAGATGTAGGTTGTACGGTTGTCCATAAAATAATCTCGAACAAGAATATTAACACTTTCAGCTACATGGTCAACAACTTTAACATTGTTGAGATAGATAGAGGAATAAGGCCTATGCGCATGGCCATTAGAGTCACAACCAAGTAGGTGCAAGAATATAACAAGATTATCCTGTAGAAGTAACTCCTTCAGCTTTGAGTCTTCCTTGGATCTATTCAAAAGGCTTTTAAACTGATCAAGAGACCACATGTCCAGAAAGGATGCGTCTATGTTAAGAATTCAAGAATGTTGAATCAGTAATTAAGCAACTGAAACTGAGCATAAGAGAAGTTGATATATAACACATATGGCAGATAGAACATTAAAATAATAATCAATGACTAAGGAAGATAGTATCAAGGGAAGAAAATACTAATATATGGCAAGTGAAATATAAAAATAGGTAGATAATTTAATTATAATGAGTTCAGAAGCAGCCGGCAAACCAGTTGCAAAATCTTCAAAATCTGGGGGATAAGAATTCCAAGTGCTATGTTGCAAGCCACCACAGAATATTGGAACTATATCAGGACTTCCATAAGAAATTGTATGCCGACTTCTGTTAAAGACTGAATCAAACTCAACAGGATTGGCCTTCCATCCTGCATAAGACGTGAGGCATCTTTTAGTGGACGTGAAGACATTGAAATCATCAAAAGGCTGGAGGGCAATAGACGACTCACCTTTTGTCACCGCACTAGGATCTTCATAAAAGCCAGCAATTATGGAAACATGACCAGGTCTTGACTCTGTTGCAGGGCGAGCATGAGACACTCCCCAGCGACCTTGTGTTTTGATGATGTTTCTTAAAACCGATGCCTTGTAATTTCCTTCAGCATCCGGCTCATAGAACTTGTCAGCACGCAAGCCATCATCCAGATTTTCTGAAGAAGCGACGCCGTTTTGAGTGCAGCGGACGTGCAGCAAATAGCAATGCAAAGAACGTAAGCCGAACGCCAATCGGAAACACGTAATCAGAATAGTTCAGCTATTTGGTTTTTTTTGGTACAAAAAAGTTTAGTTCAGCTATTGGTTTTTTATTTTTGCATACCTTGGAAATTGCGTATAGCATGGCCTATGCCTTTTTTTTTTTTGAAAAAAAAAAGAGATAGCTGTCATTATATATGGCTAGGCCTATAAACCCTTTTCGATGCGGAATTTGGCATTGAAAACCCAAAACCAGTTAAATATTCAGTGAACTCCCAAAAAAAGGGCTGGTCAAAGAGAAATTGCTACATGGCTAGTTAAAAATGGCTAAGAAAATTTTGTCGGATATAAATAAAACCCGCTCAATCCATCCCTCAGAACTAAATTATTGAGAAATTGCAGTCTTGTACTTGATCATCAAGATCAAATAAGAATGTTTTGACAGTATGTGTGCGTGTGTATTTGCGTAGCATATATTAACAAGAACACTCCTCGGGTCCCAAACATGATTCCTTTTTGTCTCACTTTAGGCTGATCGAAATTATGATCCAATTTAATACTAGTAGTATGTAAAGCATTTAATATTTCTTTTCCTATATTAACCTTCTAGACAATTCAATTTGATAAATAATTAAGTCATTATAACTAATGGGCTAGGGAAATAATAAGTCAAAAATTGCTGTCCGTCAAGCAGACAGGAAAATAATGTTCCAAGAATGTCTAAAGTAATGGGCTGGGTATCGAAATAAAAAAGTCCAGCTCGTAGAACATTCTTGAGCCCACTACATAGCACACTCATCTCTCAGTTTCGGGTGGACCAGACTCTTGATTTTAAAGAGGGCTTCGATTTTCAATTTTGTTTTTGTTTTCTTCCCCAAATATTTCAGGGCATTTAATTAATTACTTAAGGTCGAAGCATAGGCGAACGATTAACGAAGGAGATAAAATCATAAAATCACGTGAGCAGTCAATGACGGGCTGTTTGTTTCCTTTCCCGCGGGAAAAGCCCACTCAGTTATACGGTGCTGGATGGTCCACCATAAACAACTTCCCGCATTCACACCGCAGCCGTTCCCTCTTTTCTCTCCGGGCTCCGCGGTTTTCCACCTGCTTCTGGAAGCTTCTTTCGTTCTCCCTCTATTCTCTTCCTTACGATATAACCAATCTATTTTCTCAGCCCCCGCCACTCGATACTCCTATTATTAGCCTCACACAAGAAACAAGTAGAACATCTTTTATTCCCCTTCGTCTCCTTCCTCAACTCTCTGGACAAAAACTCTTCTGCGATCATGGCCGAAGAAAATACCCAATCCCAGCAACATCTAGTAAGCTCCGCTATAAACTCGTTGAATCTCCCTCTTTAATTTCTCATATGCAATGAATCATAACCTTTGTCTTCCAGTTTGGGGTTTTGATTCAGTCGTTTATTTTTCTGATTTTTCTATATCGATCGTCGTACTAATTGTTCACAATCTTTTCATTTGATCAACTTCTGTGAATAACTGTGGGCTCCGTCGTACGAGTTTTTCATCTATTTTCTTTCATTCTGAATTTTCTCTCAAGTCGCATGCCAATTAGGGTTTTCACTTATTTCATATGATATGATCCGCTATAAACTCGTGGAATTTTCCTCTATAATTCCTCATATGCAATGAATCATACGCAACCCTTGCCTTCTAATTTGGGGTTTTGATTCAGTCGTTTATTTTTCTGATCTCTTTTATCGATCGACATACTGATTGTGGACAATCTTTTTATTTGATCAACTTCTGTGAATAACCTAATGCTCCGTCGTGCGAGTTTTCATCTATTTTCTTTCATTCTGAATATCCTCTCAAGTCGCAAGCCAATTAGGTTTTGTACTTTATTTTATATGATATGATCTTGATTCACAACATATTCAATTTATACGGATTCTTGAATTTGGTGATAGGCTACCAGGGGAAATGAACCAGGGCTCAAGTACCTGGGATTCGTGCAAGTGGCTGCTATACACGCCCTTATGCGCTTCTCCGCCCTCTATGCCTTTGCCAAGGAACATTCTGGCCCCCTCAAGCCTGGCGTCGAGAGCGTAGAGGGAACCGTTAAAAGTGTGGTTCGACCTGTGTACGATAAATTTCATGACGTCCCTGTCCAAGTCCTCAAATACGTTGATTGCAAGGTTAGGGTCGAATGGAGAAATTTGCATAGACTTTGTCCTGCTTGGCTGCCTGCTATTACTTCTGCTAAAGTTTAAAAACAATTCAAAATTACATTAGAGTTTTTACTTAGACTTGATTCGATATTACGGCTTAATTGAAAATCAAAAGCGAAAGAGGAATCTCTTGTTCCGTTTGCCTGCTGATTGAAGCTCTTGAGATTTATGCTGCGTGTGATTTTTCCGCAGGTGGGGGAATCCTTGACTAAGGTGGACAGCCACGTGCCTTATAGCATCAAGAGGGCATCGATCCGAGCCAAGGAGTTGGCTGAAGTGGCTGAAATTGTGTCTGAAGGCGTGGTTAATGAAGTTAAACGAGAAGGTGTGGTAAATACTACGTCGAGTATAGCTAATGCGTTTTACTCCAAATGCGAGCCTAAAGCCAAGGAGCTGTATGCAAAGTACGAGCCTAAGGCTGAGCAGTGCGCAGTGTCCGCATGGAAGAAGCTGAACAAGCTGCCGTTATTCCCGCAAGTTGCTAATGTTGTTCTTCCACCGGCAGCCTTCTGTACGGAGAAGTATAACCAGGCTGTTGTTCACACCGCTCAGAAGGGTTATAGATTTTCGGCCTTCCTGCCTCTGGTGCCTACTGAGAAGATTTCAAGGATTTTCGTGGAAAACGAAGCGTGATGTTTCTGGTGGTTGTTGTCCTAATAAAATGTAAGGGGTTGTGCATGGTTCAGTCGTTTGTGTTTTTACTTTTTCGTGGTTTGTTTCTTTGCTGTCTGTTTGTTTGCCGGTGCTGTTGTAAAGAGTGTTTAGCTGACTAGGTGGTGACTGGTGCTGCTTAAATCCGTGATGGATGAGTTCATCCAGTAGAACGCTTTTCATGAAATGGCCAATCTCTTATCCCGCGTCGTGATGTTTTTTAGATTAGAATATAAATAGAAATCTCAAAATGAAATCCGGTGCCATCAATTGTAATAAAATGCTGCTGCCTCCGTTATAAACGAGAGATGTAACGTGTGTTTGCCTCCGTAAGTGATAAACTCGGTCAGAGGAGCGAGTGAGCCCCTTGCAATAGAAACTTGTCAATTAGACTAGTTGTCCTAGCTCCGAAGGGAATGAAATGGCTAACCCATGGCCTCTATTGGGAGTACATTTGGGTGACGGCTCGCTTTTGAGGACATTATGATGGAGTGTGCCCTTTTGGCTTTCATGTCCCTGAAATAGCAACATCATTGTTCGTGCAATCTGCAGCTATAACAAAACTTAGATTTTGTACTTGCTAATGGTAATGAAGGAAATTTGGTGATCTAATAAGATGAACGAGTATGCGACTGGTAAGGTAACAATATACGGACTCAACTAAGGCTTTCAATTTGATCGATGGAGATATCAATATGAACTTGGCTACAGCAGCATGTTCACTCCCTAGGGTTTCATTACAATTCTCTACCTGTGAAAAGGGACAAACTTCATTAAAAATAAATATTGACTATTTTAATTTTGATATTGACTATTTTATTTATGGACAAATTTTTTAATATATTTTTTAAATTTCCAAATAAAAATAGTTAATATCAAAACTAGGGTACTTAGTATCAAAAGAAACTTAGTTATTAGAAATTACTTTCATTCTTAATATAAGACATATTTGGATAGTTAATCATAATCCTCATTAAGATATAATTTTCACACCATAATCAATGAGGAAAATGAAGATGAGTACGGTGTTTTAAAAAGTATATGTCATATTAACTAATTTAATTAATTTCCTTAATCTAATCAAATTAGGTAAATATATCTTATATATAGAATGTGAAGAGTATTTAGCAAAAGGGACCCTATTTAGTGTGAATCACTCTAATTTGGTATTAACTACTTTTATTTCAGAAATTCAAAAAATATATTGAGAACTTTGTCTTTAACCAGGCAAAATAGTCAATATGAAAATTTGAGTAGTTAATAGGGAAACAAAAGTAGTTATTAGAAAATGTAATAAATACTATGTTTACTACTTTAATATAGATATTAACTACTCAAGTATCTATATTGACTACTTTTGCCCGAAAAATTTTAAAAAAATATATTAGACTACCAAAGCTTCGGTGATAGTTCGCTAGAAAGGTCACCAGAGCTTCTGGGATAGGCTGTCAGTAAGAAGTTTTGAGGAGTTTTTAAAAAATAAAAAATTAAGGGTAATTATGTAATTTTTTAATATTTGTAAATATTTTAAAATTTCAATTCAATCCATTTAGAATTATTGAAATTCAACTCCCTTATTTAGTTTTTTATATATATTTTAACAGTATTTTTTTTATCTTTTTCCCTAGAAATAGGGAAAGCCGTACCTAATTTAAAATATACCAAATGAGATATTAAACAATATTATTTCTGTTATGAATATTGATTATGTGGATGTCCATTAACCCTCATCTAAGCTAATTTACTCTCCCAGTCAGCTACGCATATAAGATTAGATGTCACTGTTCATCACTGTAGCAAATACTGTTCATTACTGTAGCAATACTGTTCATCACTGTAGCATTACTGTAGCACACGGTGGAGGTCACTGTAGCATCACGAGTTCACTGTAGCACACGAGGACAGTTACTGTAGCAGCACGGATTTTACTGTAGCATGGGTACTGTAGCATCAAAATTTTTCTATAAATAGGGACCCTAAGTGCTGTATTCAGATGTACAAGTGAATGAGAATATCTCTCTAATTTATCTCTCTAGAATTTCTCTCTTCTACTCTCTTATTATCAACATTTTTATAACACGTTATCAGCACGAAGCTCTGCCAAAGGTATGATATTCTTATATTTTCTTTGATAATTTATACTTTATTTTATAATATCTTTATTTCATAGATCTGGGATAATCTGAGCCATTATATGGAATTAAGAAATATATCTTTACCGATTGTTGTGAACATCGGGTTCCATGGCTATGATTGGAGATCACTATTGTTGTTATATCTGATATATATCATTTACAAATTTATTTATATTATTATTATGATTATGGCCAGAAGCCATCTACATCCAATTTCTGAAATTATATGACCAGAAGTCATATTATTTGAATTTTTATGATATGGCCAGAAGCTATATCTCTATGATCTCCTATTATATGGCCAGAAGTCATATCTATATGATTCCTTATTATATGTCCAGAAGTTATATCTATATGATTCCTTATTATATAAATAGAAGCCATATATATCGTAGCCAGAAGCTATGTACAAATTTTATTTATCCTGAAGATAAATAGCCAGATGCCATATATATTTAATTTCTCATCATGAGATTAATTAGCCTGAAGCCATGATACAAATTGGCCTGAAGCCATGAGAACTAAATGGCCTGAAGCCATAAATTTTTAATTTTTGTTGCAATATTTTACTTTATGAATTATTTATTGTCTTTATGAATTTCTTGTTACTATATTGCATTTTTATATTTTATATTTTATGAATGCCCCCTTTTATTATATTATTCTGAATTAAGTTAAATTTTGTAATATATAAATTTATGACTCTTGTTATTACCAAAAAGGAACTATTTATCTTAAATGCCTTATCCATAATTTTTCTACACCACCATTTGTATAAAGGCCTCAAAATTCAATATTTGGCCATGAAAGACCCACTTGTTCTTAAGAACAATTTAAAATAAATGTATGATCACCAGAAGATGGTCATCCTTTCAAAAGCTTGTATAAATGGATACATCCAATTTTATCGGATGTCCCTGATCACCAGAAGATGGTCATCCTTTCAAAAGCTTGTATAAATGGATACATCCAATTTGCTCCTGCAGTAGCAATATTGTGAAAAAAAAAAATGTTTAAGAAATATGTTAAATTAATTTCTTGCATCCTTGTGGCTGAACAAAATAATGAGCTTTTATTAAAAAAAAAAAAAAAAAGCATGAATCCCGTCCAATAGGCTTAACTCCATTCCCAGAAGCGAATGTAGTAATAAATGAATTTATTTGTGGCCGTGGACGTGGCTATAGCCGTAAACATGACAATGGTCGAAATCATGGTGGTTCAAATTCCTACCAGAAGTAGGGAAAAGGTTGATAAGAATCATAAAAGCAAAAATAGTGGGTAAAATAAAAATGTTGTAAATCCATGTTATTGTTGTGGTGGTAAGGGTCATTAGTCTCATACCTGTTATATACCAAGACACCTAGTTGATATTTACCAAGAATCAATAAAAATAATGGCAAATGATCAACAACTGAAGTAAATATTGTAGATCAGGCTAAGAATTCTGAGTATAAAATATAGATATTACTTATTTGGATGTTGCTGATCTTTATCTATTTGAACTTTTATCAAATATATTTATGTTTTTATGTTTTCTTTAATGAAGAATGAATCATACTGGCATCAATCCTGAAGATTTATGTCTCATTGATAGCGCAACAACCAACACCATACTCAGAAATGATAAATATTTTTCTTCCCTGGTGATGCAAAAAGCTAATGTTCAGACTATATCTGGTAGTATAAATTTGATCGAAGGCTCCGGAAGAGCTAATATTTTGTTACCGGAAGGAACAAAATTATGTATTGATAATGCAATTTATTCTACCAAGTCTGGAAGAAACTTGTTAAGTTTCAAAGATATCCGCAGAAATGGATATCATATAGAAACAACAACTAAAAATAATAAAGAATATCTTGTTGTTACAAAAATAATTGCTGGTAGAAAATGCATATTAGAAAAGTGTCCTTCTTTTTCTTCTGGCTTATATTATACATTTATAAACACAATTGAAATACATGTTATTGAGAACCAGAAGTTCACTAATATAGACCAGAAGTCTACTAATGTAAACCAGAAGTTTACTAATGAATTTAATGTTTGGCATGACCGGTTAGGCCATCCCGGTTCAATTATGATGCGACAAATAATTGAGAATTCATGTGGACATACCCTGAAGTGTAAACAAATACCACAATCCCATGATTTCTCATGTGCTGCATGTTCCAAGGGAAAATTAATTATTCGCCCCTCACCAAGCAAAGTAGAGAGTGAGTCTCTCACATTTCTAGAACGGATACAGGGAGATATTTGTGGGCCAATACACCCACCATGTGGACCATTTAGGTACTATATGGTTTTAATTGATGCATCAACTAAATGGTCACATGTGTGTTTATTATCTTCTCGTAACCTGGCGTTTGCGAGATTACTTGCTTAATTGATTAGATTAAGAGCACATTACCCTGATTATCCTATCAAGAAAATACGTCTTGATAATGCTGGTGAATTTACTTCAAAAGCTTTTAATGAATATTGTATGTCCCTTGGAATTGATATTGAACATCCTGTAGCTTATGTTCATACACAGAATGGACTTGCAGAATCATTGATTAAAAGGTTGCAACTAATTGCAAGACCTTTACTTATGAAATCTAATCTCCCAATTTCTGCTTGGGGCCATGCCATTTTGCATGCATCAATGTTAATTCGCATCAGGCCAACAAGTTATTTAAAGATTTCCCCTTTACAAATGGTTTTTGGTCAGGAACCTAATATTTCTCATATAAGGACTTTTGGGTGTGCGGTATATGTGCCAGTAACACCACCACAACGCACTAAAATGGGTCCTCAAAGAAGGATGGGAATATATGTTGGGTATGAATCTCCTTCAATCATAAAATATTTAGAACCATCTACGGGAGACTTATTTACGGCACGATTTGCCGATTGTCATTTTGATGAATCATTTTTCCCAACATTAGGGGGAGAGAATAAGCAACTGGGTAAGGAAATTAGCTGGAATGAATTATCATTGGCTCATTTTGATCCTCGTACAAATCAATGTGAACTGGAAGTTCAAAAGATAATTCATTTACAGAATTTAGCTAATCAAATGCCAGAAGCATTTACTGACCCTAAGAAAGTGACAAAGTCACATATCCCAGCTGTTAATGCTCCTGTTAAAATTGATGTCCCTGAAAGACAATCTACTATAAATGAATCTAAAGCACGCATGAAGCGTGGCAGACCCATCGGTTCCAAAGATAAAAATCCTCGGAAAAGAAAAGGAGCAAAGAATATAAATGGTCAAATTGAGGATAATCAAGAAAATTTAATAGCTCCAGAAGAGCCATCTCCTGAAGAGTTATTATCTCCAGTAGAGATATCTCTAGAAGAGAATGTTGTAGTCCCAGGAGAGACCCAGGTACCTGATATATGTGAAAATAATGAGATCTCAATAAATTATGTTATGAATGGAATCCGATGGGATCGAAATGAAGTCAACGTTGACGACATTTTTGCTTATCATATAGCAAAAGATGTAATGAATAATATTGAGGATCATGAGCCAAAATCCATTAGCGAGTGCCAACAAAGAAAAGATTGGTTTCTATGGAAAGATGCTATTAATGCAGAATTAAAATCATTAGAAAAACGAAAAGTATTAGGACCTGTAGTCCTTACACCAGAAGATGTAAAACCAGTTGGATGCAAATGGGTTTTTGTACGAAAAAGAAATGAAAAGGGCGAAATAACAAGATATAAGGCACGTCTTGTAGCCCAAGGCTTTACACAAAGACCCGGCATTGATTTTGAAGAAACGTATTCACCTGTAGTGGATGCGACTACTTTTCGTTATTTAATTAGCCTAGCAGTAAAAGAAGGGCTTAATCTGCATTTAATGGATGTCGTGACTGCCTATTTATATGGGTCACTTGACAATGAATATCTGTTGAAAGAAGGATACAAAAACGATCCAATATGCCCATGTATTTTTATAAAAAGATCTAACAGTGAATTTGCTATAATTGCTGTTTATGTTGATGATATCAACATTATTGGAACTCCTGAAGAGCTTCAAAAGGCAATTCATTGTTTGAAGAAAGAATTTGAGATGAAGGATTTGGGAAGAACAAAATTCTGTATTGGATTACAGATTGAGTATATCAAAAATGGGATCTTTATATATCAAGAAACTTATACAAAAAGGGTCCTAAAGAGATTTTATATGGATAAATCTCATCCGTTGTGCACACCAATGATTGTAAGGTCTCTAATGCCAGATAAAGATCCATTCCGACCAAGAGTAATCAGCGAAGAAGGTGATGAAGAACTACTTGGTCCAGAAGTACCATATCTTAGTGCTATTGGAGCACTAATGTATCTTGCTAATCACACACGTCCTGATATATCCTTTGCTGTTAATTTATTAGCAAGATATAGTTCTTCACCAACACGAAGGCATTGGAATGGAATAAAACATATTTTTCGTTACCTAAGAGGTACTATAGACATGGGGTTATACTACTCAAATGTATCTAAGCATGAACTGGTAGGATATGCAGATGCTGGATTCTTATCTGATCCACACGAAGGTAAATCACAAACCGGCTATTTGTTCACATGTGGAGGTACAGCTATTTCATGGCGATCAATGAAACAGACTATATCAGCCACATCATCAAACCATGCAGAAATTCTAGCAATACATGAAGCAAGTCGAGAATGTGTATGGTTGAGATCAGTAATACATCATATACGAACAACTTGTCATTTATCTTTGGGCAAAATGGCACCAACAGTTCTATATGAAGATAATACCGCATGCATTACTCAACTTAAAGAAGGCTATATCAAGGGAGACAGAACGAAGCATATTTCACCAAAATTCTTCTTTACTCGTGACCTTCAAAAGGATGGTGAAATAGATGTCCAGCAAATTTGTTCAAGTGAAAATCTAGCAGATTTATTCACAAAGTCACTTCCAGGTACAATCTTTGAAAAACTTGTCTATGACATTGGCCTTCGGAGATTCAGAGATATCAATTGATGTTGTGAAGAGGGGGAGTCGATACACGCTGTACTCTTTTTCCCTTATCTAGGTTTTGTCCCACTGGGTTTTCCTAGAAAGGTTTTTAATGAGGCAGCACTGGACAGTGTATCAATGAATGATGTACTCTTTTCTTTGACTAGGTTTTTATCCCACTGGGTTTTTCCTAGTTAAAGTTTTTAATGAGGCACATTCATAATGAACATCCAAGGGGGAGTGTTATGAATATTGATTATGTGGATGTCCATTAACCCTCATCTAAGCTAATTTACTCTCCCAGTCAGCTACGCATATAAGATTAGATGTCACTGTTCATCACTGTAGCAAATACTGTTCATTACTGTAGCAATACTGTTCATCACTGTAGCATTACTGTAGCACACGGTGGAGGTCACTGTAGCATCACGAGTTCACTGTAGCACATGAGGACAGTTACTGTAGCAGCACGGATTTTACTGTAGCATGGGTACTGTAGCATCAAAATTTTTCTATAAATAGGGACCCTAAGTGCTGTATTCAGATGTACAAGTGAATGAGAATATCTCTCTAATTTATCTCTCTAGAATTTCTCTCTTCTACTCTCTTATTATCAACATTTTTATAACAATTTCAATATTATAATATTATAATATTATTCATATTTTCATTTGATATTGCTTCTGAGGAGGTGGATCTGGATTTGAGCAAGGTGTTATTATAATTTTTTTTTCGTTATATGAAAGGATAAATTCGTTAAAATCCGATTGGGCCAAACCAACCCGACCCAAAAGGCGAACTATATAAGAGAAAAATGTTAATATAACTTTTGATAAAGTTTAGCTCGATTTTGATTTTGATTTTTAAAATTTAGTTTTATTTTGGTTTTGGTTCTTTAAATTTGAAATAAGTGATTTTTGTTCCTCAAGTTTGAAAAAGACTTGATAAGTTGAAGGATCAACTGTTATAAATGGAGTAAACTTGAAGGAACAAAACTAAAATTGGGTAAAACTTCAGGGACTAAAACTACCGATTTCAAACCTGATGGACCAAAACTAAAATTGGGTGAAATTTCAAGGATCAAAATCACTGATTTTAAATTTAAGAAATTAAAATTAAAATCAGGCTAAAATAAAAAATAAAAAATAATATTAATCCAAGAGAAAAGGACTTCTGTTGAAAACTTGAAATATATATAGGAAAAAAAACTTTAAAACATAAACAGGGTCGCTTGTAGCCTTGTGCTTCCAGAGCCTGCCATCCCCAGTTCGGCTTCAACCCAGTTCATTCAAGAGGAACCCCAGAATTAGTGGAGACAATTATAATCAGAAAGCATGACCATGTCTGTGTGGGCGCCAATGGCCACTTCCATGCAGATTTCGTCTTCCTCATCTCAATTGCCCGCAAGGAGAAATTTTAGAACTTGCTGCCTCATGAATGCAAGAAACCAAGCTAGAATTCCTATGCCCCCTATCAACCCTAAAGACCCCTTTCTTTCGAAGCTTGCTTCTGTAGCTGCCACTTCTCCGGAAACGCTGCTGAACCGTCCGGCGAATTCTGAAATCCCTCCTTATTTGGACATATTTGAGGCCCCCAAGCTCATGGCTACTCCTGCACAAGTAATATCTCCTTCTCTTACTTTATAGTCACAAGTGTAAAATTTGTGTTCAATTCGGGGTTATGGTAAATGGTCCTGTTTATAATTTTCTCTTAAAGGGATGTTAATATCTGCTGACATATAAATCCCAGAGTATCACACCCTAGAAGAAGAAGTAGTGTCGACAGAATTTGGTTAGAGATTAGGATGATTACGCAACACCGATGACATCCTTTTTGGGAGCAGTCTTGATCAATTATGAGTTCGTCTTGTCTGTTTGTGACGACATTCTTTTTGTATACCTATTGTTTATGCTTATCTGTTCGAGTAACGCTATTGTCTACTTGAAATAGGTGGAGAGATCTGCTTCTTATAATGAACACCGTCCTAGAAGGCCTCCACCTGATTTGCCTTCGCTGCTTCTTCATGGTAGAATTGTTTATATTGGCATGCCTGTGAGTACCAGATCATGGTTCCGATTCCATATGCATTTGTTCTTTCCGTTTTATCATTTGCTATTACCTATGTCACTCTATATTATGAAATATTAAGTCTGAGAGTACGTAAATTGAAAATCTGAGTGAAAAGCTTGGGCTTTTAGTCATTGAAGGGTTTCCCAATTATTGATGTACTAAAATGTTATTTGTGAGTTAAATGTAATACTTTGTAATGTTGTGAGCCTCAGATTGATTGAAGGAGATAGTGAAGAGAATGTCTGACATGTTGGGGATTTTGTAAACATGAACAAAGTAGATATCCATATAATTATTCTTCCCTCGTACATTTCCATCTGTTTTGCGTATGTTACTTCTCAGCCATAGTGGCTATGACTGCCATTCCGGTGCTAATTGTTTATGATAGCAGCATTTTACTACTGTAGTTTTGTTGATTTATTATAACTCTGCACTTCTCAGTTGGTGCCAGCTGTCACAGAACTCGTTGTTGCGGAGTTGATGTACCTACAGTGGATGGATCCCAAGGAACCTATATATGTTTATATTAATTCAACTGGAACTACTCGTGATGATGGTGAAACAGTACGCAGTCATTTCCAACTTCTAAACGACATGAAATGTTTACGTTCTATTGACATGTCTCTGCTATTTTTGTATCTATAATTTAAGACAATCTATTGAGCTGCCTCCCTCTCCTTCCTTTCCATCTCTAATGTATTTTGGATGTTTGAATTCAGGTAGGGATGGAGACAGAAGGTTTCGCCATTTATGATGCGATGATGCTGTTAAAAAATGAGGTTTGTTTCTTTCCATTCAATATAAATGCTGTACATATGTGTTTATATATATTGTATATCTTTTTTGTTTGAGTGTTTTTCGGAAATAATATGATGAGAAATTGAAGTGAGCTGCTATGGAAATCTAAAATTTTGAAGGAGGATGCAACTATCTTTGTTAATGATGCCATCGAATCTTGATGGTGTGTTGTGTTCATGATTTGTGTTATTCGTAGCTTAGTGGCTGTTTCTGGTGCTTACTGGTCAAACTTACATTCATTTATTTGATGTAGCATTCGTATTTATGTATTAATGACCTGGTATTTCTTGCTATGGCTTAATCTGAGGAAGTCATCTTGAAACAAGGTTCAATGGAGATAATGTGCAGCGTTTCTCCCTTGAATGGTGTTGCCTTTTAACTGTTCCCTAATGCTTCAACACATCAGCTCCCATGTCAGATTTTTCTACCTATGCAGATTCGTACAGTGGGAGTTGGAGCAGCTATAGGTCAAGCCTGTCTGCTACTTGCTGCTGGGACCAAGGGTAAACGATATATGTTACCACATTCCAAAGGTATGGTTTGGACCATGACTTAAATTTGCTACTTCAGGAATTGAATCCTACAGAGATGTGAAACTGTTCTATTGATATCTATTTCAGCCATGATTCAGCAGCCTCGTGTTCCATCATCTGGTTTGATGCCTGTCAGTAGTGTTGTTACTCATGCAAAGGAGGTTGGTCAAATTTGTTATTTTCTATACAGCATTTAACGTTGTGGTGAATGATGATCTTAGTTGGTGTTATGATTTCCCATATCAGTGCTGTTCTGGTTGTTGCCAAGTAATGTTTTTCAAACATCCAAAGACCATCTTTTAAACCTTCGTTTTTTCCTGAATATTTTACAGGTGATAACAAACAGGGATACTCTTGTCAAACTCCTAGCAAAACACACTGGAAATGTGAGTATAATTTTTAGTGTGTGTGGATTTCATATTTATTTGTGAAAGACAAGCAGAATCTCATGGTTTCTTGTTTGACTTGCTTTTCTTATTATTAGTCGGTGGAGAGAGTAGCTACCGTGATGAGGGGACCATATTATATGGATTCCATAAAGGCAAAGAAATTTGGCGTCATTGACAAAGTAAGTGCTATTTAATGGTAATATGAGGTCTTCTTCTTTCTTCATTCCCAAAGATGCACGGGGTTTACCAAACTAATGACGGAATGCTATTTTTCAAGATTCTTTGGCGAGGTCAGGAGAAGTTGATGGCTGATGTTGCTCCTCCTGAGGAGTGGGACAAGGGTGCTGGAATCAAAGTTGTAGATGAATTTTAGTTCCTCTCGATTGGGTATCTGTTTACTGTAAGTGAACTCATCCTTTCAAATCTTGACACTTGTTGCTTGTTCACAATGTTGTGACTGCTTTTCCTTTCCTTTTCTTTTTACCTTGAAAGAATATATCTTATGGTAAGCCAGTTAGGCTATTATATATGCTGAAACTTTTGCGTCCCAGGAACTTAATGCTCTTGAAAGCTGGCACTGCGCTTTATTTCCTTATTGTTCTGCTTGCTTTCTTTTTGGGTGGCTGATAATGTTTCTTTTGCAGATATAAATGATGATATGGTTATGGTCCTTGCCTGAAAAATGAACTGAACATGCTGTAAGAGTGCTTTCTGGGATGATTTAGACCAAGTTATGTGCAAAGTAGATGAAAATAAGCTCCAGGGATGGACAATGCAAAGGAAACACGCTTGTGCTGTGTTGAGATCGTGATTCAGCTACTTTCCCGATCCAGATACATGAATAATTATATACTTTTTTATTTGATTCGTAAATTAATAGACATGTTCAAGTAGCAACATTTTTGCTCTTGGAATACAAATTTCTTGACTTGACTGGTGCTACTGGCATCCTCTTGGGTTATAGTTGTTATCGCCATTGATTTCGCGCAATCCTTCCCTTCACAAGCCGTGAGATCATTACATAATTACTTTGATTAACCGATTTGATTTTGGTCCGCAATGAACAATGACTTGTTGAAAGTCGTATGAAGGACTAATTTGCAAGTCAAAATTGTTTGGCTCATTTTCTTAATAGAGAAAAGTGGAGAATTTCTGCCAGTTCATCATCCATCCAGAGAGAATTACATGGGCATTCAGATCCTAAAAAATGAGCAACTAGTAGGATTTTGGATCCGTATTACAGGATTGGAAAGTCGTATTAAGCGAGTCCTTTGATGGTTTAGGCATTTTGAGGGGTTGGTTAGGATTGAGTCGTTGGGGTTGGGTTTTTCTTTTTATTGTCTTTTTTTTTTTTTTCATTTTCTTCTCATCATCTTATATCTACTGTTAGATTAAAATAATATATGGTTCATATTTAATTTTTTATAAAATTATTTCTATAAACATAAATAAATAAATAAATTTAGACTTTTAAAATCTGATTTATACTATTCATAATTGTAATCTATATTAAATAAATAAATTTTAATCTATAAAATATAATAATAATAATTTTATAAAGTATTAAATCTAAATCATCCATTACATAAGATGAGATAATGAGAAAGAGGACAATGAGAATATTTTTTTTCTTTTTGAACCAGCTGTATGTATGAGTTCAGGTTCAAAAACTCGCTGCTAGAATTAAGTGAGCAAGTCTCTTATCCAAGGTAAAGTAAGGATAAATTAATAAAAAAAATAAGAAAAAAATACTAAAAAATAAACGAATAGCAATGATTGGCCAAGCTCATTAAGATTATAAATACAGCATTTTAAAGCCTTAAAATCATGGAGAAGAGAGACTCAGAGAAGAAAGAAGAGGGAAAATGGCATGGAAAATAGAGAAGAAAGGAAAAAGGCTTGCATAGAATGAATGAAATCAAAGGACCAGTTAATTGAAAAGGTCGTGGGATATTTTTCCTTGTGTTTTCCCCCGTCATGAACTTCATTCATTTGAATCACTTCCTTTCTGAGCAAAAGTCAATAAAGTAAAAACAAGCCAACTACTCATAGGAATGCAATAAGTAAGAACAAATAATGCTAAATTTAAGATGAGAAAGCAATAACTGTTGTTGATATAGGTCTAGTTAGTTAAAAAAAAAAAAAGGTTCTACCCTTAATTTTTGTTAGACCCATACACCTTCCCGATAGAAATTCGTAGGTCTTGCTAGTATAGGGGTGGAAATAGGTCAGGCAACTTGTCAGGGACTTGTGGCCTGGCCTGTTTCTGGCCTGACAAGGCCTGACTTGTTAGGCTAAAAGGCTAGGCCCAGGCCTGCTTCGAGGCCTGTTTTTTTAAAAAGGTCAGGCTCAGGCTTACTAACAGGCATGTTAAACTTGTCAGGCCGGCTTGAGCCTGTAAATTATTTTTTAAAAAAAATTCTCAAACACCTCACGTCCTAATCATAAATCCCATAATTCTCATTCACAAATCTCATCTCAAGTGGATCATTAATTTATGTAATTGATATTTTTTTAGTCTGTTTGAAATAGGTCTATTTTCGGCTTGTTGTGAAGCTTGTGGCCTGTTAGCCTGTTTAATTTTTTTTTAATTATAGACCTCCTTAACAGGCCACAGGCTAGGCTTAGGCAAAAAAAATGTCTGTTACACGCCACAGGCCAGGCTCAGGCCATCCAGTTCGAACCCCAGATGATGAGTTATATTTTGATGCTCGAGACGAATGGCAAGTCCGCCACACCACTGGGAGTCATGCCCTTACTGTCTAAATTTACAGTTGAAGAGATACCACCCAGGTTGCTACCTGACAAGCAATAATACAACACCAATGCAGACCAAGGTGCCAAAGAAACTGAGAGTCACCGCTACTTTCAATGTAGCTAACTTATCTCCCTATATTGAAGATGATACTAATTTTGACTCGATGACGAATTTTGTCCAACCTAAGGAGAATGATACAGAAACGAGAAAGTAAGAAATGGAAGAACATGACAGAAGAGCTGGGCAATTAGAAGAGCTGGGCAATTAGACATATGAATGTGGTGCCTTGTCTTTATCTTTTGCTTTATTCCTGTCTGTCAATGTCTTGTGTCCGTGTCTTCTTTGTTTTCCAGTCTGTACCAATGTCTTGTGTCTGTGTCTATTTTGCTTTCCAGTTTGTACAGAGGCTTCAACGTTTAGTATAAATAGGGAGTCCTTCTACTTGTAATGCATCAGAGAATTGAATAAAAACATTGAGTGTGAGTTTCTGTACCACTTACCCCTTCTGTTGCAGAAATACAATATAATGAACCCGAAAACAGAGCATACTGACAACAAAAATATAGCATATTAAACCATACCCAAACACATTGAAACTACAGTCAAAGCATTTTCATTGCATGAATCAAATGAAGATGAACTAAGAAAAACTAAAAATCTGTTTTCACCTAAAACGAAGATAAACCAAGAAAACCTAAAAATCTATTTACCCACTCAGCAGAAAACATGAATCAAATGGAATAATGAAGATAAGATAGGTGTTTGCATCAATTCCGTACCTTACTCTTCAACCTTGGCTGATGATCTTCATCCTGTTTTTGCGTCAATACCAGAGCGGTTCCCTTCTGAATTTGAATGCATTTTTCCATCCCTCTCTCTATTTATCTGACAGGGGTATTTCAGTCTTTTGTCAAATGTAATTTATTACAAAATAGTCCCATAGGACTTGACAGTAATTTGAACATTTTTTGAAACAATTTCTTCATATTTTACCTTCATTGAGACTTGAATATAATTTTCTCTTCTCTTTTATATTTAATTCACAATCTCTTGGTTTCTTTTGAATCAATTTTTATTATTTTATTACAGTTTAACTCTATATTTTATTTTGTATTCCTCACCCGAGAATGATGTCATAACAAGCAAACAAAAGTGCGGGCCATCTCAATGCAAAATTGGAGCCGCCATGTGGGCCCGAGTTAGGGGGTTGAAACGGAAAGTCTGAGACATAAACCTAGGTCCCAATTCCAGAGAAGCGCGCATAATACGCACACAGGTTGAGGTATAGCAACTTGCTCTGACTTCCTTGCGGGCATTATAAAACATTTCCTCTCAATTTGACATCGACTCTTCCTCTTCGCTGCCACTCTCCTCACAATCTTACTCAAAGGCCCTCTCGTATCTCAGTAACATTTTGAATCTTCAGAATTCCCTCTCCCTTCCATCGATCCTGCATCAATGCCGCGTTTTGATCGTGGAGATCTTTGGAAGAACAAGGCTCGCTCTCTGCAGCTGAAGCTCCGGAACCGTTTAAGAGTTACCGTCGACCTCCATTGGCGGCGCCAGCCGACGCTTTTCCCTGAAGGTTATTTCTCCTCCACTATGGAGCGCTGGCTTCGCCGTTTTCGTGATTTTCGTCAGGAATCCTTGCCTTCTTCCTCTTTCTATCGCAAAAAAGGTGCTCATTCTTACTTTCTAGTTTCTCGTAACTGATTTTACGTCACATTTGCTGGGCTCAACTTCTTTTGTCGGGATAGATTAAGCCTTTGATATGTCCAATTCATGCGTTTTCCACTGTGTGTATTGTATGCTCGACTTATCAATCTCCTTTATATGCCCTTATCCGCATAATTTTTGAGCTCCCAGCTAGCTAGCGTTGTTTGGGCTTCAATTTTGTTTATATGACTCTGACATCAAATATTTTTGGATGATTAGATGTCCGTTTCTCCCCTCTTTTGTGCGTATGTTCCGTTCATATCCTCAAATGTATTGCAGCTTGTGACGGTTCATAAGACGTATTGTTTGGATTATCATTTTGTGAATTCTATTTCCAGTGAGCAAGGACTTCAGTTCTGAAGAGTCGGCTCTACTACGCATGCTGCAAGCTGTGGCTGTTCCTGTGCTTGGAAATGTGTGCCATGTGTTTATGAACGGGTTAAACCGTGTCCAGGTATGTGAATTTCTTTGGTCCTGAGTTAGGTCGCGCACTTCTTTCGTTCCTTTCAGCTATCTACTTTCGTCGTGTGGTACTTAATCTGGCTGCTATGTGTTACAACAGGTGTATGGTTTAGAAAAATTGCACGAACCGTTGCTTCATAGACCCAAAGGCAAGCCTCTTCTTACGGTATGCTCTAAGGCCTAGGAGTGTATCTTATAAAGATTACAGTTTGATTAGTTTAGTCTTGTTATCTTTGAGAAAGTCATCCCTATAATGAATTCATTTGTGGTTCCAGCTGTATTGCATACTCCATAGCACAATAGCATATTGATGCTGGCTTGCTCTTTTCATAATCCTTGTTCAGGTCAGCAATCATGTGGCTTCCATGGATGATCCTTTTGTTATTGCTTCACTACTTCCCCCACATGTTCTCTTGGATGCTCAGAACCTGAGATGGACACTGTGTGCAACTGACCGGTGTTTTAAAAACCCTGTAACTTCTGCATTCTTTCGATCTGTCAAAGTCTTGCCAGTTTCTCGTGGTGATGGAATTTATCAGAAGGTATGAATTTAATGATATTGTAATGCTTTACTATATTGGAGGCTTTGGTGTCTATGCTACCTGCCGATGTCTGGTGAAACTCTTGGTTATTCTCTTTTTCATTTTATTGCTTTTACCACCACGTAATTATTTACTTTGACAACTTGTTCTATTCTGAAAATGGATTTGGTGTTGTCGATTTATTAATTATTAATTACTTGACTTTGAAGTCGCACTTGAGTCTTGTCTTATGTATTAATGCTTATTTTATTCGGAGTGAAAGCAGACAAAATGTTTATATTGAATTAATATATTTTCTTGAGTGAGCTACTCTTCTGACATAAAACCTACCGTTGGTGGTTTTGTCTCAATATTTGTTATAAGCAGCTGCCTTGTATCATCTGTGTTCTGGAATCTCTTTGAGATGAATGATTGAAATTTTATCTTGTTCATGCTGCTGGTAGGGAATGGACATGGCCATTTCAAAATTGAACCATGGTGGGTGGGTCCACATATTTCCAGAAGGAAGTCGTTCCCGTGATGGTGGTCAAACCATGGGTTCTTCTAAGAGAGGTGTTGGAAGGTAACAATGTTCTGTGATATTTTGGAGTTCATTCAAATACTAGCTGAAAAGTTTGCTTCCCTCACATTGTCAAAGTCGCTTTTCCTCTTTTACTGTGACATGGAGTGTACTATTGTATAACAAGCATGTGCTTTGGGGATTTTCTCATTAAAATCATTCAGCTTTTTGAGATATATTATCATCAAAGTACCTTTTATGGAGTACATTTTATGCCATACAAAGTATTGAAACTGTTTCGTGGTGGCCTTGATGGACAGTTTTTTACACTGAAGAATGTACAGCATTGAACTTTAATATCATCTATTTTAATTTACTTTCTTTTTTCCTTTCAGGTTAAAACCATATAACTGTATACATAACTTTTCAGATTGTTCCTAAAAGCATTTTCTGTTTCAAATGAATACTTTTGTGTAAATATGCTCCAATTAGGTCCTTAGGGTTGACTTTTACATGTCATGTTGATGTGGTCGATCCAATCCCAACTGTTGTGTAATCTTTTTTCTATCTATCCTCTCTATTCTCAGCCATTTTCCCTCTCCTCTCTGCACACACACAAATCTTCCGTCAAGGAAGGCATAGGAAATGTTTGCAACTCAAGTTTATGAACCTGCTGCATACAATTGGAATAATCCATAAACTTGTACCAAAAGGCAATTTGACTTCTTGTGCGTGGATGCCATGTTATGCAAATGTGGCACTGTAAATGCAAGTCAGTTGATATAAATTGAGAATGAGAAAACCACTTAGACATTTACCGAACACAACTAAAATTACTTTCTTTCACCTTTTCCCTTTCCCCAAATCCCTTTCCATGTACCACACCCAGCCTTAGTATTCCCTGTAACAGTTGATTGTTTTGTATTAATTGGCTTCAAATTCTGAAATTTGTTTGTAATGTTTTCAAAACTTTGTATATATTTGAAACAAAATACCTTTTTGACATACATAAAAATTAGTATATTTTTAGGACCAAAGTGGTGTTTTGATATTTCTATTATTAAATGTTTTTTCAGTGCAAAATGTGCTTCCTAATATGTGTATTTGCTCCTCAGGTTGGTCCTTGATTCAGATAGCGTGCCCATCGTGGTCCCATTTGTACATACAGGGATGCAAGATATCATGCCAATAGGTGCCAATTTTCCCAGAGTTGGCAAGACGGTATGGTCCTTGTCTCTCCTTTCATGTGATGAACCACCAACAGAGATCCTGTTTTGATAGTTTTATGAACTTTTCTTTGTTCAGATTGGGTAGTTGGCGCTAGTAGTTGGGATTTGGATTTTTTTCCTTGGAAAACAACTCATTTTCGTCCAATCAATGTAGACAGTCTAGTTTCTTTTCATAAAAACTAAAAAAAAATATTCTGAACAGATTTGAACAGTCCAAATTAACTGAACAGTTAGGTTATACTCAAAATTATGGTCATTTTTTTCACCACAAAATGGGGTAATTCATAAGTTGCGTTGTTATGGCTGGTGCATAGGGTGTCTTCTGTCTTCTGGTCTGGTTATTCCATGAGGATCAAGTTATCTGTAATTACGGAAACTAGATTCTTTGGGAAATGGAAGAGCTTCCTGTCAATAGCTGCAATTTATTGTTGTTTTTATTGAATAAATCTTTAGTTAGATCTTAATTTGATTGTCTTGACGTGATGTTTTCTAGGTTACAGTACTCATAGGTGATCCGATCAATTTCGATGATCTGGTAAGTGCAGATCAAGTTGAGAATGTTCCAAGAAGAACACTATATGATGCAGTAGCAACAAGAATTGGCAACCGGTTACATGAATTGAAAGTCCAAGTTACAAATCTAGCTATTGAGCAAGAGATGCTGTTAAAAACTAGCTCTACCCATATCATGGAGCGAGCATCTGAGATTTTACAGCAGGTTGATTGGGAATTATTTGGAATGGGAAGCTCGATGTCAGTACATGAGGATTCCAAACAGGGACAAGAAACTCTCGCTTCCCCGAATGAAAATGTTACCAAACCTCAGCACTCTCTTGATAAACAGAATCTGAGAACGGGTTTCTCATACAGGGTGCGTGATTATATGGATCGGATGGAGCTGATGTCTTTTGCTGCAAGAGGCGTGTTTGCGAGTCGTGGAACCAGAAGTTCTGCTAGCTGTGCAGTTATAACCCCATTAAGGGCATGGAAACAGTTTTTGGAAGCTAACGTCTTGCGACATTGGAATTACAGCTAGAGATAGTCTGTGCCTGAATGTGGGTTTGTTGATTAAATTAATAAAAAAATTGAGTTGGTATAGGGTAAACACATTGTAATTATGAATGATGTCTAATCTAAACAACCATCTTTGTGCTCGCTTTCTTTCATTTCACGGGTTAAGGTGGGGTCGTTCCCACTGCCCCCTGTAGTCAGTCTAATGAAATGGAAGGCACCTGCGACCTATCGTGGTTTGGAATTGGCATTGAAGACATCCTGTTTGATCAATCAGTTAGATATATATAACAGATCAGTTTAGTCTTGAATTGTGGTAGTGCTGAGGAGCAGCAGTCATCGGACGTTTGAAAATTTGCTGCTCCCTCCGACCTTATTTAAACGAGAGCTCCGATAATCAACGTAAGAACGGAGTGAATAGTATAAATTGTTCCTAGTTATCGTTTGTCAGATATATGTGTGGATATCTCGACTAATATTATCTGACTCTACGGAGGAGCCTTGTTTTCATAAGTTTTTTTAATTTGATCAAGGTTTAAAGCATAATGAGTTTTTGACCCTTCCAAAAAGAATGTTTTCAAAGGTTTCAATTTCTGTGTCTTTTTTTTTTAGGCTGAGATGGCTTACCACCTAAATAAAGGTTTTTCTTAAGTGTTTTAGTTATCCTATTGACTTTCTAGTTACATGTAATTCATAAACTTAGTATTTATGTAGTTTTATTTTGTTTTGGATAAAAACACAGTGAGAGGTCGATTTGCAGCAGAAGCCTGGCTAAACAACAAAGGGGAAGTAAAAAGATACCTGTTTAAGGGCTTAGGCAAATGTGCTAATGATGAGTAGCTCCAACTCCAAATAAGCATCACACTAGAACCGCGTAAGAGGGCTGATATGGGAACTTGGGAATTTTACCTGCCTCATATGTGCTCAACGAACTTCTTACAAATGCAAAAGCACTCTGGTACTAGTATGTTTTTACTTTTTAGCAAAACGGTGTTTTTCTATGTACGGACTGTTTGACCAACTGAGAAAGTTTGGGTTTTCTAAAAGTACATTCGGGGCATAGAATCGGTGAATTATTTACCACTGGATCTGCTTATCAGGCAGTAGAATCGATGAATTGGAAAGATGTTGAAGCTAAGTGGATTAAGTTATGGAGATTGCCAGTGGCTCAACGTGTTGGAACTTTTGCTTGGTTGTTACTTCAAGGCAAGTTGCTTACCAACAATGAGAGATTTATAAGAGGAATGACAACTGATAAACGACGCTCATTATGTCATAGAGGCATAGAAAACATTAATCATGTTTGCCCACTTGCTTCATACGTGTGGAAAAAATATTGCCAGCTTATATTTGCATGGAATACTTTTGGGACTTACATTGTGACATGGCTATCTTCTCTACTTTTTTTTTTTTTTTTTAGACCTGGGCTATCTATCTTCTCTACTGAGAAGTTCGCATCTGCATATGTCATGGAAGATTGCGTTGGAAATTGTGAGAAGGTAGAAACCGCAGGTTATTCGCAAATGGGACTTTCACTGCTGAGGGAACATAATACTAGCTCAAGTTCGATCTGTTGTTCATCATACACTAAAGAGCTTTGCTCTATTCAGAACTAAAGAGTGATCACTTTGGCTCTGTATTAATGTTTCCTCCTCGATTGTAATTTTTCGTTTACTGTCATTCATTCTATAGTATAAAATATAGATTTTACACCTATTTTTTTCACTTGATAAAACAGGACCGTGTAGAAAGTGTGATTGGTTATATTTTCGTAAATATATGAAGATGAAGAAACTTTTTACACGTGTTGGAAAGACAATACGTATAAAAAGTAAATTTTTTAAAAAAATTCTTTCATAAATTAGCATTTGTTCAATATATTTTTGTAATTATGCCTTTAATTTTATTTTAAAAAATTTTATTTTTTAAAAAAATAAATAATAACTTTCTACACTTGTTGGGATCTCAACACATGTAGAAAGTCATTTTAAGTTTAATTTTTTTTAGAAAAAAAATATTATCACTTTCTACACGGGTTGTATGTCCAACCCGTGTAGAAAGTCTGTTATCTACATAGATTGGATCTAACCCATGTAGAAAATATACTTTATACACTTGTTGGGCTCACAATCGGTGTAGGAAGTATCTTAATTTTATTTTAAAATTTTTTTAAAAAATAAATGATTACTTTTTACACGGAGTTGAGAGTCCAACGCATGTAGAAAGTATTTTAATTTTATTTTTTAATTTTTTTTAAATTAATAAATACTTTCTACACGGGTTGGGAGTCCAACCCGTGTAGAAAGTCCCATATTAAAAAAATTTAACATTATCTAAACTTTCTACATCGGTTGGGCTCCCAACCGGTGTAGAAAGTCCCATGTTAAAAAAAAATTAACATTGTATTTATCTTCTTCGCTCTTCGAATGTCTCTCTCCCCCTCACCTTCTTCTCGTTTGTGTTCTTGCTAGTGGTGTGTATAAGGACGACAAGGTGTGTGACCCGTTTTTCTCTATTTGTCACTACTTAGGGTTTTCTCAAATCCTCTCTCTCCTCCTCTCTTTCCCGAGCTTGTCTTCTAAAACCCTCATATCTTTATTTGGATTTGGGGTTTTTGTTTTCTCTTATCATTCTTATATTTATATTATTGTTCGAGTTCCATTTCTCATCTTTGTCGGATGTAGATCTTGCCGATTTCTCATGGCCACTGTTTCCGCATATCGTATCCTTGAATTGATTCCTGATTCTGTTGTTCTAAGTATGCAATTTTTGTATATTGTTGTGTTTTTTCTTGCTTGATTTGGTTTGTCGAATGGACTTGTGATTTGGATTGGACTCGTTCAGTGTACAAGGATGACAAGCATTTAAAGATTGGAGCCTGAGGCATTTTTCTACTACTAGGTAAGAGATAAACAAATGCTAATTTGGTGTTTTGTCTTTGTATCTTTCCCAATTCTTTTAATTTGTTTCCATGTATTTCTCTAATTCATGCGTTAAAGATTGGAGCCTAAGGCATTTGAAGAACTCGTTGTCTTTTGGACTTTAGTAAGTATGTTTTGTACTAGGAAGAGGATACTCTGTGTGGTTGGCAACTATTGAGCATGCACTACTGAGTCTTGAAATATGAACTTGAGTTGCAGGATGCTTTTACTTATTTTACAGTTACATGTCTCTTAGTGTCTTTCATCCTGCTACTCCCTTGGAAAAGAAAATTGATTGTAAGACTTCAATAATCACATAGTAGTTGTTTCCTTCATATGATCCAATTCAATACTATATATTAATCAATATCTATTGTCTCTTCTTGTTTGCTTGCAATTGCTTTTAAATTGTATGACTTGAGGCAAACATGATATATAGAGCGGGAAGAAGTAAGTATCTTGAGATTTCCAGGTTTGGCAGATGTTGTTAAGTTTTTATGGTTATTATGGGTTAATTAATAATATGCATAATTAAACTTGTGCTATTGGTTATAGTAATCTTTTTGCACAGCGTTAATTTGATTTGACAAATTTAGTGGAGAAAGGTGTTAATTTCTTTATTATATCAATAAAATATTCTAGTTCACATTTTTCTGTGGTATAGATGGATTCTAAACTACTAATTGACATATTGAAGGCTGCAAAGCAGTTGCAAACTACATGAGAGAAGTAAGAACCTATGTTCACATTGCAATTGATCATCGAAACACATGTTAGCTTATATTGTTTTCCTTACTTAGCTTATCTAATTTCTTCGTTGGTTCGCAGATTTTTGCTAGAGAACACTAAGGAGTTAGTATCGGTGTGGTGTGTAGCTATCTACATGAGAGATTTTGTTTTGTCCTTTCATTGGATAACATTTCAATACTTAAGTGATAAATATTTGGTCATGCATCTATCAAGACCTGTTTAAGTTGTCTTTTCAGCATTTTTATCACAACTTGGTATTGGACTTAACTTTGATTGTATAAATTTCATTGTAAAAGTTAATATATCTTTGTTAATATTTTGGATTAGAATTTACAAAAAAATTGATATTTCACATTAGTTTTGTTATAATTATTTTTATTTGTCAGGTGTTTAGTTATTTGTTATCATATAAACGGGTTTGTAGAATAATAAATAAATAATTTTTTTTGAAAAATATGTTTCTACACCTGACTTGATATGTCACGTATATAAAGTGGATTTTCTACACTTGACCTCACGTCAGGTGTAGAAAGTCTCACTTTCTACACCTGTCGTACATCAAATGTAAAAAATCATTTTTCGTCTCATGTAAAAAGTTTTTTTTGGGTACTAGTGGCGTATCTTTACTTTTAAAAACATATGGTAAATATATGTGGCGGAAAAAAGAATTTAATCAATTGATCTGGGCTTATATTCGCCGTCATATTCCTACCAATCAAAGCATATCAGCGGTGAATATAATGGACAAAAGTCACAGTGATTGGGTGTGTTTGGAAACACATTAGATAAGGAAAAAAGTCCATTTGGACATCAAAAGCCCATTAGAGCATATGATAAGTGTTTGGAAAATCATTAGCTTATAATGGGCTTTTAATAAAAAAAAGCTTTTTTCTTTAAGCTTATTTTTTTAGCTTTTGAGCTTCTATCAATGGGCTTTTGAACTTTTTCATTGAATTTTTTATTTTAAAAAAATATATTTATATTTTTTAACATCAATTATAACAATATATATGTAGTATCCAACAAGGTTTATACATTTTTCAGTCATTTCCTATTTAAACGGGTTTTTCAAATGTTAATCCAAACAGGTTCAATGTTAAAAAAAAGTCACTTATCCCATCGCCAATCCAAACACAAATCACATTTTCAATATGGTTTTTTTTCAATTGAGCTTCTATAAAAGCCTCATTAAAAAAAACCACTTCTCCACCGAGTTCCCAAACAGGCCATTGTCGACGAAAATTATGAAGTTACATAAAGTACCGATGCGGGAAGCATTTTGGGTCCTTTAGATCGGAAAATCTGCTAATGGAAAGGAAACGGTGAAGTTCCGTTAGAAGATTTTGTAGGATGCAAGAAATGTCCCAACGTCAACAAGGCAACAACCCATATGCCTTTTTCATTTTCTTTCTTCCTGTGGATGATGGTCTTTGTTTTGAGTAGAAGAAGAAGCAATCAACGATTTGCTGCTTGTGCTGGGTTTTGACATAAAACGAGTCCACTCACTTCACTCTATTCTACTACCTTACGTGTTAACTATAACATCAAATTAATTTTTTTAGATGTTCGTTAAATTACTTCAAAGAATTTTTATTTATTTATTTTAAATATTTTAACTAACTTATAAACTGATATATAAGCTAATAATACATAACATATGATATGATTAAATAACTTATTTAACTTCTTCAACTATATATCCTCCGTCCATTCTCTGCTCACCACTTGACTACTCTCAAACATGTCGCTTCTTCACTCCCATGTCACATTTCTCACTTTGAGTCGCTGAAAATCAGAGAAAGGAAACATAAAATCGCATTTTCTAGCTGGCGGCGGCCGTTTGATTCACTATTTTCCTAGGAAAATATTTTCCGGCGGTAGGCAATTCTCCTTCATCCATGAGAATATATCTTCCTTCCATTATTGATGGGAACCCATTTTCCAATTGTAATAAATTTCCAAATAACCCCTCTTTTTCTTCTTCAATGGTTGTCACCGCCTCCTCATGTGTAGATCCCTCAGTGATGGCAGAGGAAGAAGATGATGATGGTGAAGAGAGGAAATTCAACGGTGGTGATGGTGGCAGAGAGAGAAGATGAAGGTGGAGAAGGAAAAAGATGGCGAACGATGGAGAAGAAGTTGACGGTGGGGATGGTGGTGACCGTCTTCGATGAAGATGCTATTTTGTAATTTTTACTCTCTCTCCGTCGATAGCTTCAATTTGTCGGTGAAAAGGAGGGCGGACACCCTTCTTCAAAATTATCTTTTTAATACAGGAGCAAAATTCTCTTTTTGTTCATTTTCCTACCTCATTTTCTTTAAACCAAACAAAAAATTGTCTGTCAACCTATTTTCTTTTATAGTGCGAAATCAAACACGTCAGAGGGAAAGTATTTTCCATTCCTTTTTATTCTTTCCCTTTTCATTCCATTGCTTTCTAACATTTTCTTTGATTCAAAGGGGTCCTAAATTTCAAATCCCTCATTCTCCTTTTAATGAAATGGTTGGTAAAGGCTTGTTTGGTATGAGGGGAGGGAGGGAAAGTGAGTGGAGAGGAAAAAAAATTTAGTGCAATTTAAAAATATAAGAGAAGTGGAGTTAAACGTTTCTAATCAATTTCTCTTACTCTTTTATTTTATGTATTATCTTCATTAAAATTTTATAATCCCACTTTTTCAATTTTCTTAATTCTAGTTCATAAAAAAAATTTCTCCCCACCTCACCCCTCTCCTTCAAATCCTTCATACAAAACAAGCCCTAGAGTTTTTGTAATATAATTTCATCATTTTTCTGATCTTTGGAAAATGGAGAGAAGAATGTACTATGGAAGGAGGCGCCCATCCAAGAAGCTACCACATAAAAGCTAAATATTGCTCATCAATAATGTTCTCACACCAATAACACTATTTTAGTTATTAATCTTATGGGTTATGAGCCGAATCTCTACCAATGAGATCAACCTTTATTATAATATTATTATTTATTTTGATAGAGTAGACAATTAAAACAAAATTTCATCATCTTTTATTATTCTAAAAAATTATCTTTTTTTTTTAAAAAAACAGATTCTCTTTTTCATTGATAATTAACAAAAAAAATTATCTGGGTGTTTTAGATATTTAAATATTTTATTTTCTTTCTTTCTTCCCAATATATCAATCCCCCTCATAATCCTTTATACTAGTCCTATACCAAATGTGCCTGCGGCGGAAAAATTTCATTCCTCACCTCTCTTATTCCATTCCTTTTCTTGAAAAACTGAAAATAAATTCTATGTACCAAACGCTACCTTACAGATCACACTACACGACGAGGCAGAATATTATTATCCACTAGGCTCCACCTGAGCAACTGTGCCCATCTTGTCCTTCGGATTCAGGGCCCTACCCAGTGGATGGTCCTGATTTACAAGCAAGCATCCCGATCACAGCGAGTCCTTGGTGGTTGCTCATTTCCTTCGCTCTTCTCCACACTGAACTTGCATATCGGAATCTTGTCGACGAAGTCGCACAGATATGGCAGAAGAAGAAGAAGAAGAGGCAGAGCTTAGCGACAAGCAGAAGATCGAAATTGCCAAATGGTTCCTCCTCAACTCTCCTCCCGGAGAAATCCAATACGTGGCCAAAGGTTTACATGCATCTTGTTTATCTCTTATGTAGTTCGATATCTAGAATTTATAATTCGCATTTACTTCTGCTTTAAATTTATATGAATTTGAAAATTGTCCCTGCAGATGTGAAATCGATTCTGAACGACGATGATGTGTACCATGAGGCGGCATTGGAAGCATTTTCCATGTACAATAAATCTCACATGATTTCCCTTGAAATGCCGGATCGGAGCGGAGACGTATGTACCGATGAAATTCTCTCCAAACACAAGTCTCGTCATTTTCTTAGGGTTTTATATGTTCCCAGCATAAATGCATTTACATGTTTTTTATTCAAATGTCATAATTTCTTTTTAGGAAAAAAATCACTAGATCGAATTTGGATTTTGGATATGCTAATTGTTAGACTGGTAGGGTGCTGTAATTTTTCTTTTCTTTTTCTTTCTTTTTCACCCTCCATTAACCGATTTTTGAATGAAAAAGGGATCATATCATTACTTCACATGAAGAATGGTAGTCATAAGTTTGTATGTGAGATTAACCGATTATGTTGCTCAATCGTTTTTTGTATATCTTAAGGATTATTTTCTGAAAATCGTTGTGATATATGGAAAGGTTGAACAGGACAAATACCCCAACTTTACTGAAATATGTATTTCCGGCTGCAGTTTCTTAAAAAAAATTTCTGGCTCCCTAGTTTATCATGTGCATGCAGGTGCTGGTTACTTCGTTTGGCGAGCTTGAAGAGAATGCCTATCTTGATCCGAGGACTACTCAAGTTGCCATAGTTGACCATGTTAAACAAGTAAGCCTTGCCCCCTCCCAACAAAACAAGAAAGGGGGAAGTAAGAGGCGTTGAATTTGTTAATATTGAGTTCAGCAAACATATTATAGTTTGATGAAAGATTGGAATATGATATGGTTCTACTGAAGTTAGGGGGAATGATCCAAATTATGAAAAATTGTTACTGCAGCTAGGTTATTTATTGCTCCATCAATTCTATTCCACACACACAGGAGTACATTTGCAGTTTCTACTTTCTCCATTTTCTTTCTCATCTGCATGTTCTAATTTGTGCAACACTGTCACCTGTTGTGTTATTATAATATGCTAAATGGTTCAGGTTTGTACAGAGGTGAGGCCTGCAACTGATGAAGAGCTTCCATCTCCTTTTATTGAAGAATTCCGGTATGCTCTGCACTTTTTTATAGTTGGCTTGAAATTTTGACTGCTCTTGTAATTTCCACCACTAAAGCAAGCTTTAAAGGATTTGATGCAATATCACAGGACAGTATATTCTGACTGATTTACATATTTTTGAACAAGCTTGTTATTTTGTGTTATTTCAGTAAATCATTGTTCTGTTTTGTACCTGCACGAGAGTGTGAAATAGTGTCCAGCACATTGCAAAGACCAATGAAATTTTATAGGCAGCTCTTTACATGACAAAGTACATCTTTATTGCAGAGGTGCCTTGGATGCAGAAATACTCAAATATGTGGGTGAAGCTTATCCAAAAGGTGTCTGCTCTGTCTACTGTGTGAATGGAAAAGATGTAGAAGGCCCAGGTTCTGATTTTGAGCTCGTTGTGGTGATTTCTGCTGCTAAGCATAGTCCACAGAATTTCTGGTGTGTGAAATCAGTCAAATGAAATTCCTTCTCTGCTTTCCGTCCATTTCGACCTTAGTATATAAACAATTAGATTTCGATGCATCTGCAGATATCAAGTTTATTTTTATTATTTTCTCTCTTTTTTGGCCTTTTTTAGCAATGGTAGTTGGCGTTCAGTATGGAATATTCTGTTCAAAGATGATCTGCAGATAGTTGAAGTACAGGGGAAAATGCAGGTAATATAAGATGGCTTTTTGATTAATAAATTTGAATTGAATAGATGATGCGAACAATATAATTATATTGACGTGTTTTCAGGTGGGTGCCCATTATTTTGAAGAAGGAAATGTGCAGTTAGACACAAAACATGAGTGCAAGGATTCAACACTTTTCCAGGTTATTACAAATCAGCATATTTTTCACCTTTTATATTCTCTCGGGCTTAGATATAAAGGGATAAATTAGTTGATGTAGGAAAAAGGAAAAAAAAAAAAAAAAAAAAAGAGCAAGAGGGGAAGAAGAAAAGTGGGAGGAGAGGAACAAGGAGAGGCAGGTAGAGAGAGATTCATTAAACATAATATTTACTTAGAAAAAATGAGCTTGAGATATTTACGGAAAGTGGTGTCACAAATGACATGATGCTAGTTGTTAAGTAATCCTGGCAACTACTTGTTTTCCACTGGAATTTACCTTAATTGTCCCTGTTACTACAGCGAGAAGATGCTTTTATTACTTTCCTTGGCTAATTGTTGACATCTGAGATACTTCAACTGGGATTTACTTTTCATGGATGAGCCATATTCCTGCGTTGTTTTTTTTTTTCATACTTTTTCATTTGATTGGCCACTTCTGTGCTTGATGCTTGTTTCTCTATTCAGGCCCCTGAAGACTGTGCTCTTTCCATATCAAGCATTATTTGTCACCATGAAACAGAGTACCTGGCCTCTCTTGAGGTTCTGGATTTGTTATCTTGTGGCTTGGTTTTTTAATTAATTATATATGATATACTAATAGTTTGCTGTTGTTGCTTTACAGGTGTCATATTTAAACCTGTCTGATTCCACTTTTAAGGTACTCTTTATGTTATAAAGGATCATTTTGTCAAAAAAAAAAAAAAAAACTTCCCTCCAAGTTTTATATGTAGTGTTCATGGAATTGTTTCATGATAATTTGACTCCTATTAAAGTAATCTCATTCTTGCCATGCACGTCTGTTAATGTCAGCCGCACAATGCTCTGATGATTTGTTCCCTGTTTATGCTCGCTGGTCATTTGTGAAATTTGAACTGAACTTCGGAATAGCACATTGATGCAAAGTATTTCAACCCGCCTTCTTAGTTCTTACTGGATCGCATGTGTGAATTTGCCCCTGCCCCCCTTATGTTTGTCAATTGCAACATTTAAATGGATGGCTCTTATATTCCATGCAACCACGTTCACCCCTGAAATTGCCAAGCATGGGCGTTTATACTTCTCATTACTTAATCTAACAATATGGTTTCATTTTTTTCACTTGGATAATTTATTGGAATAGTTTATTACATGCTTTAGTCTTAAAAATTGGCTTAAAGGAATTGATGTGGCTTAAAAAGTGGCAAGGCATATTTCCTGCCTTGCTTGTGTATAAATCTGTTGCTTTGCCCGTTCGGGAATGACAATTACAGGATCTTAGGAGGAAGCTTCCAGTCACTCGTACCCTATTTCCTTGGCACAACACTCTGCAGTTCAGCTTGACAAGAGACATCTCAAAAGAGCTTGGCATTGGAAAGTGAACATGCACCCAAAAAAAAAAAAAAAAACAGAGAGAGAGAGAGAAACTGGTGTTTTCTCGAAGTCAGTTGTGTGGACAAGTACGATTTGTATTCACTGTGTGACAGGAGCAAGATAGGTGTTGATTTTCTGTTTTCATTCATTTACTGCATGAATCATCCTCCTGTGTCTTTGAGACTCTGCCTTGGATAGAGGCATTGTACTGTAATTCTTTTAAATACAACTCTGTAATTCTGTATAGCAGTAAAAATTTACGGTCTCGAGGAATTCTTTTTTTCATTTTCAATTCACGGACGGCATGAAGCGGCTTTGTTGTCATAGAAAGGAGAAAGAAGAATTTGGTTTGGAATCTCCCTAGACCACGCGTTCGCACCCTTTGGGAGAGAAGAAACGATCGCTTTAAATTATTTCTCTGATTCACTCTCTCTCTCTCTCTTTATGTAAACCTTTATGAGATAAAGGGGATAGTTAGCAATTCAATGAAACGCATATACATACCATTAATATGACATATTATTTGACTTTCCATTCATCTCTTTGTATGCGTGTATATTCGTGTTGTATTTCGTAGCAACAAGTGGTTATCTATGAAGCGTTTTTCTTGTTTGCAGCTTAAATTTTGACGATATATTTTAACGATTTTGCAAAATTATGTACATGGCATGGCGTAAAGTTGAAATACCAGTGGCGATAATGTTAAAATGGATAAAGTTGAAATGGCTGAGTGGTTATATAAGAAAGGACATGATTTGTTAGGAACATATATGAAGAATAATTGGTGTCCATAAATTGAAGGAAAGAATTGTAAAAAATCATGTGTGGTGTTTCGTACATGTATAGAAAAGATGGCTGAGTGGTTATATAAGAGATGACATGATTTATTATGAACATATATAGAGAATAATTGGTGTGGCATACATTGAGGGGGAAAATTGCAAAAAAAACATTTGTGGTATTTCATATATGTATAGAAAAACCCATTAGAGAATCTTAAAAACTTAAAAGGGCAAATAATAATTGAAGAGATAAGAATTCCGTTGCCGGGAATCGAATCCGGGTCTCCTGGGTGAAAGCCAGACATCCTAACCGCTGGACGACAACGGATGCTTGTTAATGGTTAACTTATTTACTTATTATTATAATAATTAAAAATTAACCGCCAATTGTCTCATCTTCCTGCCCTCGTTTTTCAATTGACGGTTAGGGTTTGTTCTCGCAGGGTGCGATTTGATGAACTCTCCCTCTAGTAGCATGCCTTCCGATCGACCTATCTTTACTTTGGCTACTTCTCCATTTTGCATAATAATTGGAAGTGTTTTTGATATCAATCAGTAAAAAATTTGTGGAGGTGCATTACATAATCTTCCGCCTGTATTTTGCTTCTAGTCTGCATTCTCTGTAATCTTCTTTCAGTTTGCAAATTGCAAATATATTATGTTCGTTACTCCTTCCTTTCCTCCCTGTCTCTGGAATGATGCAGCTTAGCCAAATCAGATATTCATGTGCTCCATAAGCACTATCTTTTAAAGGCCGCACCGCACTCGTGCTATCAGGCACGTGGATGGTGCAAGCATTAGTTGATGTGCCATGTGTTGAAGCGCAGTTTTCTGATGATAAACGAAGAGATTGGTTGCTTACTGACCAGAGGAAGCTGGTTTGGTGGGTGAGTACCTTTTAAAGGCGAAATCGATGCTTCTTGCACATATTTTCTGTTTTGCCAATTCCTGATTCATAGTTGAAATGACTGGTAATCGGTAACCCTTTTGTGAAAAACACGACATTTTGTTTAACCTGACGACATGTATGTGCCAACTGTGCGTCTGCGCCGGACCTTTCTTCCTTCCTTTCTTTGATTAATGATTTTAAGGGTTAAGAGCAGAGGATTTTAGAAAGCATTTTTCTTTATGGAAACTTGTTGCATGCTCTGCCCTCGCTATCTTCATCTTTGCCAGAGAATGAATCTACGAAGTAGTAGAACCTGCATTAGATTTATGCCCATTTGGTACAATAGAATTGTAGGTGTGAAGGTGGAAGTTGAATTTATGTATTGTGTTGTTTTGGTGTAATGGAATCGAGTTTCCACAGGAAATCTTATTATTTCAAAATGGTCGAAACCCGATTCCTTCGTGAGGCATAAGGCAGTGTTGAGCTTATTTGAAATGAAGCTATAAACTTATTGATAATTCTGCCTTTGTTTATTGATATATAATTGTAGATAATTAGGATATAGGAGGGATTTACTAAGTCTATAAGTCCTCGCTGCCACAGTTAGATTAGTAATTAGGAAGGGCTACCGGCTTGCTAATTCTATAAGGTCAGTGGTATGATGAGATGATTGTTGGAGATAGTTAGGCTTAGACACAAATAACTATATAAAGAGGGCATGTGTACCTTATTCGATGTTAGCTAAGTTTCTGTGAATGAACATGCAGTTTCTGATTTCTGTCTTCCTCTTCCTCTGTTCTTCCTCTCCTCTCTTCTTTAATTCTTCTATCCCCCAGAATTGGTTAAGGAACATGGTACATCACGCCTCATGGAACTAGGATCGTCTTGCCATGACATTCTGGTATGGCAAGGCTTTGTGTACATTGGAACCATAAGGCCGAGAGTAATGCCATATGGTCACTAAGTTGGATGCACATATTACAGAAGGCTGCCAGTTATTTCTGCTCCAAGCAATGGGTGAGGTTTTTGCAACAAGCAGTTTACCATCGCCAGGCTGTGTACTGCATAATACTCAGCGTTCTAAGGATGGGGTGTGTGTGGATTGTTGACAGAGTATGAGGATGTCTTTTCAAAACCAAAGTTACTTCCCCTGCTCCTTCCTGGCCACAACATTCCAATTACACTCCATGAAGGAACAGACCCAATAAATTTGCACCCCTATCGTTATCCTTCAGCACAGAAGGATGAGATTGAGAAACAGGTCAGGGACTTATTACAAGTTAGGGAAATTCAAAAAAGTTCTTCTCCTTTTGCTTCTCCAATTGTCCTTGTAAAGAAGAATGATGGTTCTTGGTGCATATGCATAGACTATAGGGAACTCAATAAGAAAACAGTTAAGAATAAATATCATATCCCCTTAGTTGAAGATCTGCTAGATGAACTCAATGATGCATGTTGGTTCACAAAATTGGATCTTCGCGCTGGGTATCATCAAATTCGAATGGAACCCTAAGACACATACAAGATAGCCTTTCGAACTCATGAAGGGCACTACGAATGGTTAGTAATGCCCTTTGAGCTTAGTAATGCCTCAGCTACATATCAGGGCGGAATGAATAATATTTTTAGGGAATTCTTACGGCAATTTGTTCTCATTTTCTTTGATGATATATTTGTGTATAGTGCTAGTATGTATTTGCACCTCTGACATCTTAAGCAGGTTTTGGAGTTCTTAAGGAATAACCACTATTTTATGAAGGAAAGCAAGTGTATCTTTGCAGCCACAAAGGTAGAATATCTGGGACATATAGTCTCAGGAGGGCAAGTTGCCACAAATCCTCATAAAATACAAGTTATATTGGATTGGCTTGAACCTAAGACAGTTAAACAATTAAGGTCCTTCTTGGGGCTTGCAGGGTACTACCGTAGGTTTATTAAGGGTTAAGGAGAGTTGGCTAGACCTTTAACTAAGTTACTAAGACTCAACGGGTTTGAGTAGAATGCAGTAGCCGCATAAGCCTTCCAGAAATTGAAGCAAACACTAGTTACAACTCCAGTATTGGCACTTCCAAATTTTTCTAAAGTATTTGTGGTTGAAATTGATGTGTATGGTGATGGTATAGGGGTTGTTCTTATGCAGCAGGGCCAACCGTTGGCTTATTTTAGCAAAGCTTTGACCCACGACATCATTCCCTTTCAGTATGTGAGAAGGAACTACTTGCAGTAGTGTAAGCCATAAAACATTGCCACCAATACTTTGAGGGCAAAAAATTCATTATTCGTACAGAGCAGCAAAGCCTCAAACATCTATTAGATCAGAAACTCAAAACCTCTTTTCAAATGTTTTGGGTTTTGAAGTTGTTAGGGTATGATTATGAGATTCAATATAAGAAAGGGAGTATTAATAAGGTAGCACATGATCTCTCCTGAATGCCAAAGATGGAATTCCTCCAAATTGCTCTTTCTACTTGCTCAGCAGAACTGTTACAAGAAATTAAAGACAGCTGGTAAACTGATATAGATATTGCCAACCTGATTGATACCTTGCAATAGCATAATCGGGAAAAAGGGAAGTATACTTGGGATGGTTTACTACTCAGGAAGAGTGGCAGATTAGTCATTAGTAATAATGTGACTCTTTAACACAAAATTCTGAAGTGGATGCACACTAGTGTGTAAGGAGGACATTCAGGAGTGTATGTTACATACCAAAGGACCAAGACACTTTTCTGGTGGAAGCATTTATTTTCTGCTATTAAAGATTTTATTAAGCAGTGTGATGTATGTGCCAGATGCAAGTACGATACAGCAGCTTACCCAGGATTGCTACAACCACTTCCTATACCTAGTAAAGTATGGGAAAGTATCTCAGTGGACTTTATAGAAGGCTTGCCAAAGTCCAATGGTCGGGATGTAATATGGGTTATAGTTGATCGTTTGACCAAGTATGCGCATTTATTACCTCTATCCCATCTCTTTTCGGCTTCAACTTTGGCTTAGGACTTTATGGATAATGTGTATAAGCTTCATGGAGCCCCTGGGGAAATTATCAGTGATAGAGGTTTTATTTTTATGAGTAATTTTTTGCAAGAGTTTTTAAAAATACTAGGGGTGGAACAGAAGCTGACTTCGGCATATCACCCCCAAACGGATGGCCAAACATAAGTTCTCAATCGGTGTTTGGAAACATACCTCAGGTGCATGACGTCCTAAAGAGTGGTCTAAGTGGTTGCCTCTTGCGCAATGGTGGTATCATACTACCTTGCACACTTCTACTAGGATCACTCCATATGAATTGCTTTATGGGCAAAAACCTTCCCTACATGTTCCCTATCTTCCTAGAAGTGTTGTAGTGGAGGCAGTGGACCGTTCCTTTATGGCAAGGGAGGAAACCTTGTTGATAGCCAAGCATCATTTGCACCAGGCTTTTAACTTAATGAAGCAACTTGCAGATTCATATAGGACTGATCAGGAATTCCAAATTGGTCAGTGGGTTTTTCTTAAGTTACAACCTTATAGACAGATTTCAACGGCTTCTAGGAGTTCTCAGAAGGTATCCTCACGATATTTTGGTCCTTATAGGATTACTCTGAGGGTGGGACCAGTTGCATACAGGTTGGACTTGCCGGTTGAATGTCGTATTCACCCTACATTTCATATTTTGTTGCTAAAACTATGCCCTAATCCTACTATTAAGTAACGGAATCCTCTTAGTCAATGGCCTGAGCCACCTCCTAACTTGGTGCCAGAACAGATTTTGAGCAGAAGAAAGGGAAGGAAGCACCATCGGATTGTTACTGAGGTATTAGTTAAGTGGAAGGACTTACCTGAAGAGGAAGCAAGCTGGATCATTTTGTATCAACTGCAGCAACAACATCCTTCCTTTGAGATTGTTGATCCTTGTGGGCAAGGATCTTGAAGAGGAGGGTATTGATATATAATTGTAGATAATTGGGATATAGGAAGGTATTACAGGATTTACTAAGTCTATGAGTCCACGCTGTCAATGGTTAGGTTAGTAATTAGGAAGGGCTTCCGGCATACCAAGTCTATAAGGTTGGTGGTATGATGAGATGACAGTTGGAGGTAGTTAGGCTTAGACATAAATAACTATATAAATGGGGCATGTGTACCTTTTTCGGTGTTAGCCAAGTTTCTGTGAATGAACATGTAGTGCATTTCTGATTTCTCTCTTCCTCTTCCTCTGTTCTTCTCTCTTTTTATCCTCTCTTCCCTAATTCTTCTATCCCCCACACAACATTTATGTTGACGGAACTGACTCAGCTAGTCTGCTTTGACTTCTTCCACCACATATGCCAGCAAAAAAACGTTTTGAGTTATGCATTGATTTATGTTAATTACCATTCTAATTTCATTCAAAATGTTTGTTTGTGATTTTTTTTTACGAGGCCTACATTTAGGATGAGATAGTATTATTTTCCCCAACAATAGCTGTATCTTTACCCTTGCCTTCACCATCAAGTGCCTGTATTGGGTGCAGTGGATTCCATGCAGTAGCAATTTGATCTCATCCGTTAACAACAACATTTTTTTTAGCAAACTGTTAACAACAACATTAAAGAATATTGTCTCGGCATTGTTTTCGTGACCCACCATTGGCTTGTGTTCTTGCACCCTACTGCATTTGGTATCATGGAATGGAAGTAGAAGTGAGGGGGGAAAGTGGGATGGAACTTCGCTTCTAATAAAATGACTAGTTTCCATCGTATGGATGGAGAAGTCTGTTAAACTTCAATTGAACTATGAATTAAAAGACCGTCATATCCCTCCCATGTTTAATACCATCTCTCTCTCATTGTCTCCTCGTCTTGTACTGCTGAGAAACCTCGAACACCATAAAAGCACTTACTAATACAAGGGTGGCTGTGAGCTCTGGTGGCCATGATAATGGGCAGTTGTGACTCGTGTTCTGGGTAAAGCATATTGGTCATTTTGTATTATAAATATAGTTTTCAAAATAAATTAATGCAACAAGGTGTCCCACTGTCCATTTTCATATTAAACATTTTTTTTTGGGTACAATATCAAACATATGTTTAATTCCCACTTTTATTGTAGTCACGCTTTCTTTTTCTCTTTAACCGCCTTCAAAAATACCAAACGGGATGTAAAATTCAAGATTTGGCCCAGTAGCTTTTTTTGACACATTTTCGGTAGGGATTAAGAAACATTAATATTATTTATACTTTTAATACTCCTTCTTATAGTTAATATAAGACCTATTTAATTAATTTAATTATATTAGATTAAAAAATTAATTGAGTTAGAGTTATTTATTTTAAAACACTATAATCATCTTCCTTAATTTCTTTAATCTCTCTCTTATTTTATTGATATTAAAAAAACGGGTAAATTAGTAAAATATTGATAAATATATTTTATGTTAAAAATAATATCAACTTCACAATTAGAACATATATTAAAAATAGAGAGTACTACTTTTTTGTTCCAAAAAAATACTACTTTTTATTAAGATGTGAAAAATTATTGTTAGCAAAAAGAATTATTGATTTTAGTGATAAAATAACACATTTGTAATTATAAATTTGCTAACTCAGCATTCTCTATTAATAAAGTTGACTGTATTAACTTAAAAGGATTAAAAACACATTTTTAAATGTTGAAGAATTAATACTAAATTTTGTCTAAACTTAAAAGACAAAAAACATACATTAGTCTAGTTTTTAATAACCAAGTGCTACATGGTTGGTTGTGTGGTATTTGTATGCCATAGTGCATATGGCAGCTAGAGCTTGGAATTAGGGTTGGCACGTCCCTATATGGCTTGAGGTAAAAAAAATTGTTCTTTTTCAAAGCCCGGTTCGAAAGTATGAGGGTCAGGGCCGGCCCGCAAGGCCGGAAGCTATTTTCACAAGATTTAACTACATGTCTACAAGCCTCATGCAATAAAATAAATACAATTACTAATTCATAATCAAAAGTAAAAAAATAATGTCCATAAATAACTTACAGTCTTGTACAAAGTATAAGATGACAAGAAGCTAAACGCTCTAAGCAATATGAGTATAATGACTATCATTTTCATCTTCTTCGCCACTATCATCAATTTCAAAAAAATTCAATTATGTTTCACTTTGAATAGTATGATCTGTTTGAGGGGTAAAAATATCAAGAATTTCTTCTCCAACATCATGAATATATCCATAATCTTTATCTTTAACAAATAATAAACCAAAATGATAAATAACTCTATAATAAATATAAAATACACATAAATTAGTAAATTACCGCCATATGTGAAACTTTGGAGTAAATAAGAAATATCTAATATTTTTTTTATAAAATAAGAAATATCTTTTATAAATTCTTAATTTTTAAGATTCTTAATAGAAGATATTCTTATAAAATTTAATTCTAAAAAAGATAATAACAACTAAATATTTGCAACATCATCAATAAAACATAAAAAAAAATCAATAATATTATTATCATATAAATAATTTTAAAAGATAAAAAATATATATAAGGGCTGACCCGTGGCCCTATAGGGCCAGCCTTTTTAGACCCTGAGCTCTACAGGGATAGCCCTTTTAGGCCCACTTTCAGTTTTGAGACTAAAATCTTAAGCTCAGCCCTTATAAATTTAGGGCCTAAAAGGGCCTGCCCGACGGGTTCGACCCATTTTCCCAACTCTAATGACAGCATCCTTGGCCATATAAATTAAACTATTTAATTTATTAGTATTATTTAATATTATTAATCCATCATTATTACTATTTACTACTCCCTAAATATTAAACTTTCAAATTTTGCATTAGTTTTTAGAGAAAGTTTTTATGATTTACAAAGTAAGTATGTGAAAAGAGTTTTGTATCGATTTATGAAAACCATGATCTGGAAGGTTTCCAAATGCATAATAGTTTATAATTTCTCCAGATATGCGGCTAATAATTTTATTATAACATTTTTACTCATTTTTAAAATATAAAACTAAAAATATGAACCCCTACACAGTAAATTAAAATATTTAATATTTTAAAAAAACTTGAATACTAAATATTCACACACATATAAATAATACACACATACATGATTACGTAAAATATTAAATAAAATTTTTTGTTTTCATATACACTTGATAAGTTAAATACTAAATCTTCGATAATTCTGATAACTTCCTCATATATGCAGAAAAGTAAAAAATGTGAAATATTTAAATAAACCAAATAACTTCCCATATACTATATAATTTTGATGTATTTTATTTTAACTTCCACAAAAAATTTATCTTATTGACTTGCGTATAAGGGATAACACTCTTCCCTTTATTCTTTTCTGGATTCGTAGAGGACAAGTTTTCCTCTCTGTCTTTAAAAAAAAAAAAAAAAAAAAGAGTATAATCCCAGTTCTCAGAACTAGATTCAGGTCAAGAAAAAGTTCTCAGAACTAGAAAATCAAATATACCTCCCTTGGACATCTCACCAATTCGTTCTCTCACACTCGGAGTCTCTTATCATTCTCAATAATCCCTTTTCTTCATCGCCTCTCAATTTTTCCGCCCCACTGTTAATCGATGGCAACAGCCATGGTAGAGGATAGCGGCTTCGAAGATGACCAGTTGGCGTCAATGACCAACGACGACGTCGTCCGGGCTTCTCGTTTACTCGACAATGAGATTCGAATTCTGAAGGTCTGATCTCTCTCTGGTAATCTCTTTTCATTTGTATATACTATCCTTGCCTATTGCTTCTGGTTGCTGTTTAGCGTAGCTGTTAGGCTGCTTGATTGTTCTCGCCAGTTTCAAATATGTTAATCTCGGAAAAATCAGTTTTTTTTTTTTTTTGGAAATCTCGCGGTGAATTCTTCATATTCGTAGACATCAGAATTTTATTGATTGCGGAAAAATGATTTTCTCCCCCATTCGTATACTTCTCACCTTGCTATTGAGTCAAAATGTTCGCTTTCTATATCCTGGTAAATAAAGAACTGGTATAATTGATATTAAGTTTCTGGTTTTGACTTGTATCGTTTTGGGATGAAGGAAGAGTTGCAGAGGACTAATCTGGAGTTAGAATCATACAAGGAGAAGATAAAAGAGAATCAGGAGAAAATCAAGCTCAATAAGCAATTGCCCTACCTTGTAGGAAATATTGTGGAGGTAGTTCACTGCTCTTACTCTCTTTGTTTCTGTGCATCAGTCTTATTTTCGTTAGCAGCCTTGGTGGCTATCGTTCCGTTATTTATTTATTTATTTATTTTGGCATTTTATTATCCATAAATGAGTGATTGATATTTCTTTTTACTGTCATGGCATGTTAAAGCACTTGTCCATATGATGGCGAAGATATGTTTATTTGGTGAAATGCTGAGATCCAATACCTACTAATCGTGCTGTTTACATAATTAAAGCCCTCTCTTGATATTTCTCATATATCTTTTTTGGTTATATTCATTTATCTTAACCGCCTGACAATTGAACCATATGGCCCTCTGTTAAAGAAAATGCCAATGTGCCATATACTCTGGAACATGTAAAAGTATAGGTTGCATTATGCATAATGGTGTTTTGGATTTGTACTGAGTAGCAAATTTAGAGGCCAATTGAATATCTTTTGAACATGAATATGTATTTTCCATATAAGTATTTAGAGCAAACTTCTCTCACTTCCCCTTGGTGGTGATCTATTAGCTTATTCAATTTTACTTATGTCCCACATTCTCCTTAAATTCTGATCTTTTTTTTTTTTTCAGATATTGGAAATGAACCCAGAGGATGAAGCTGAAGAAGATGGTGCCAATATTGATCTTGACTCACAAAGGAAGGGAAAATGTGTTGTACTAAAGACATCTACCCGTCAGGTGACTAGATGATGTTACTTTGTTTTGTCATCAAGGAAATATATGCTTTCATAATTAGAGTTCTGATTTCCTTATCATAAAGAAGTTAGGGTTGTTATTTTATTATTTGATTTTAGCGTTTGAATTTTTGTTATATTGCGCCCTACATACATTGTATGCATCAATGTTTATGGAATTAGCTGGTGATTAGAGCCCTTTGTCTTTGTTATGGCAACCATAAAATATGAAGTTGTGTTTTCCTTCTACTCCAGACAATCTTCCTTCCTGTTGTGGGGCTTGTTGACCCTGATAAGTTAAAACCTGGTGATCTGGTTGGTGTTAACAAAGATAGTTATTTAATTTTGGATACCCTGCCTTCTGAGTATGATTCCCGAGTAAAAGCCATGGAAGTTGATGAAAAGCCAACTGAAGACTATAATGACATTGGTGGATTAGAGAAGCAGGTGAGGTGTAATTATTGGCCGAACCTATTGTAGCACATTATTTTTGGCAAGTAAACATGGTTCTCTAATATTGCCTTTGTCAACAGATTCAAGAATTAGTTGAAGCCATTGTTTTGCCAATGACCCACAAGGAAAGGTTTCAGAAGTTAGGAATCCGTCCACCAAAGGGAGTGCTCTTATATGGACCTCCAGGGACAGGGAAAACATTAATGGCTCGTGCTTGTGCAGCACAAACAAATGCCACTTTTCTGAAATTGGCAGGGCCCCAACTGGTCCAGGTGCATTATTTTTAACCAAGTTCTCTCCTGTTTATTCAGTTTTTAAGTATTAGCATGGCTGATGCTTTTTTTGTGGTTTGTTTGTCCAGTTTTTGGTTTTTAATTTTCTTTCGTGCAAAGTTAATTAGAGTTGATACTTTGACTTTTATCAATCTTTAATAATACACTGGACACTAGATCATACAATATTTTCCTTTTTTCTGCCTACTAAGTTACTGGTGATGTATTGTATATGCTTGTTGGTGTTGGAGAGGTGTTTATTGTATGAAGATTATTTTCTTAACCTTCCACATTCCTTTTAAAAATATGCTTCGGCAATTAGTAACTAATAACTTTCTATCTCCTGCACGACTTGATTGTCTGCCTTGTTTTATTTATAAACTCTGTATTCATGTCATTTGTACTGGGTTTTGAGTGTTCTTACCTTTAATTTTCTGACAGATGTTCATAGGAGATGGAGCAAAGCTTGTCCGTGATGCTTTTCAATTGGCAAAAGAGAAGTCCCCCTGCATTATATTCATAGATGAAATAGATGCAATTGGCACAAAGCGGTTTGACAGGTATGGTAGATACTTATGAGCAGGCAAGATTTTACATCTACTTATGTTTAAATTTTCCATTGGGTCCTATTAGTACCATTCATGATTGGTCTGGGCCATCCAGCATTCTTATGACATGACTTGTTGCTGATGCTTGACTGCAGTGAAGTAAGTGGAGATAGGGAGGTACAGCGAACAATGTTAGAATTGCTCAATCAGCTTGATGGTTTTAGCAGTGATGAAAGGATTAAGGTTTGTTGTCACTTCTTTTTCTTAATGCACCTGTCAGTTGCTTGTGTAATCAGAGAGAACTACATGAAATATGCTGTTGTTGGGTTATGCATACAACTAATCAATCCATTTTTATTTCTAATTAGAATTATGGAAGCTGAATTGTTTTTCTCATCATTGTTGTGATTTGCAGGTGATAGCAGCAACAAACCGTGCAGATATTCTTGACCCTGCCCTTGTGCGTTCTGGTAGGCTAGATCGTAAAATTGAGTTTCCACATCCGACTGAAGAAGCGAGGGCTCGAATTCTGCAGGTTTGATTTCTGCTGTCTCTATTTCTAACTTCAAGTTTCTGAACAGTTGATGACTGCTATCACATGGATATTTTAGATCCACTCCCGAAAGATGAATGTTCACCCAGATGTCAACTTTGAAGAACTAGCTCGGTCCACAGATGATTTCAATGGAGCACAATTAAAAGCTGTCTGTGTTGAGGCAGGCATGTTAGCCCTTCGACGCGATGCAACTGAGGTTTGTTCTCTTTGAGATGTGCAGCTTATTTAACATTATAAACACAAACACAATCAGAGTTCTACTTGAAGCAGAGCAATCTTTGCCAACTGTGTTCACTCTTTGTTGGAGGAACTTATCTGAAAAGCTCAATGAAATCAGAATTCGGTTAGTTGTTGTGGGGGTAATCATTAGTCTATAATTTGTACAATTGCAGGTCAATCACGAGGACTTTAATGAAGGTATCATTCAAGTTCAAGCAAAGAAGAAAGCAAGCTTGAATTATTATGCTTAAGCTGGATTCTGGAAGAGAAGTTTCAGTTCGCACATAGCATTACTTGTACCCTATAGCTCGCCATTACTATCCCTTTTGGCCGTCCAACATTATTCCCTTTCAGATAAACCGAATGTGGATTAGGATTTAGGGATAGTTTTTGAGGCATTTCAACGTTTGAGTAAAAATAATTAATGATGGATATTCTGCGCTGTAATTTTATTTATCTCCAAATATGTCGTGGAACATTGTATCTCGGTCCATGCCAGGCAGGACGCGGCGATTCTTTTAAAACAAGGGCGAGCCTGACAAACGCACATCGGTCTAATGGAAGATGGAATGTAAAAATTATGAAGTTTTCGAGATAATATTTATTAGTATTATTGTTTGATAATTTTTTTTTTGTTTTTATTATAAGTTTCTTCACATCTTTTCTATTTTTTCCCCTTCTGTGTATTATTATTTTACATATTAATTATGGCCTCGACGGCATGTGTTGGTAGATGACACTGACAGAGTTGAGATTATTGTCATGCGAAATTTTTTTATTTATGGATGGTAATTTGAAGACGGTAAAAAAATTTGTGAAACACAATTTGTCAAATCGAAGACAGTACCATATTCGGAATCTAAAATTGACCAACAGAATAACAAAGAATAATGGGGTCATCATGTATTGAAGGTATTTTTTTAGCCCAAAATAATGAATTGTAAGTTGTAACTAACCAATTTGCTGGATGAGGATTCTCTCGAATGTCAACTCCCGTCCGCTATCTTCCTCTACCATGAAACACACCGTTTTTTATACAAAATAGACTTGGGGACTTTAATTTATGAAAAAGAGAGATAGTCTAACGTGATGCGCTGTAAAAACTTTAGGTGAAGACATTGTTAAAAGTTAAAGGTTCATGTAAAATTTTTACTTAAAAATATTTAAATACTATTCATGTGAGAATTATTAATTGTATTTAAATTTAAAATAGGTTAAAGTTTATGTTTAGTATTCTAAATATACATAAACTTTTAGTTTAGTCTATTGAGCTTATAAAATGCGTTTTTAGTCTCTTAATCTTTTGATCACCAGTTTTAATCTTTAATCTTTTTGTTAAATGAGACTAGTAAACTAAAGATTAAAAATAATTCAAAAGATTAAGATAGTCAAAACACACTTTACAAGCTCAAGGGACTAAACTAAAAGTTGATGTATATTTAGAATACCAAACATATACTTTAGCCTATTTTAAATTTAAATACAATTATTTTTTTAAAAAAATAATTTTCACATGAACATTATTTAAATATTTTTAAATAAATTTTTTCCCTCAACCTTTGACTCATGGAAATGTCTTCACCCATAGCTTTCACAGTGGCATCACCTATCTCTCTTTCACAAATTAAAGTCCACAAGTCCATTTATACAAAAAAAGGGTGTGTTTCATGGTAAAGGAGGGCAGCGAACGGTAGTTGGCATTTGAGAGAATCCTAATCCCAATTTGCTACTCCCTTCCTTGAGAGAAAACATAGTTGATTTTATTTAAAAAATTAATAAAATTAAATAAGTTAATTAATTATAATATATGTCCCGTATATTTTATCAATTCACAAGTTAAATAAAGTAATTTCTAAAAAAGATAAATATTGACACTTTAAAATAATTTATTTAATTTTCTTAATATTTCTAAAAAGATTAATTATATCTTATATTAAAGATCCGGTATGTATTTAAAAGCCTCTAGGCACTGAGCCTTATACTTATTATTATTATTATTATTTTGTGAGCAAACCGAGCCTAACACTTGACTTCCTTGAATCCATAGTATGCGAGCACAATGCTGCCATCATCGGGCACACCCTCACGCACAAAACTGCCACATGGGAGACAACAAGGGAACATGGATTCTTAGTTTCATCAAAACATTAGGTTACAATCCTCCTACTGTGGCTGACATTATGGAGATTGATAAATGCTTTTGCCTTGATTGGATTTCTGAATATCGTAAAATTATCGTATTTAGCAACTCTACTAAAGTCATGCATCTAATCAACAGCAACCTATTTTGAGATCATTTCTTTCAACGGTCATAACAGATAAATTTGCTGACTTCTAATGGGTGATTAGAGTGTCACTTTTGATCTCATGTCAAAAGAAGTCAGTCAATGTATCAACTCTTTAACTCATTAGGGTTATCAAATGAATGTTGAAGTTATTATCATAAATATTCCGCTGTACAGTATAAAGTCACTCTCTTAATGTGGGGGGGGGGGTAACAAAGAAGAACATTCAATATACAAACCAGAATAATGTCAGTTAACGGTTAGAAAAGCAAAGAAAGTATTCCTTACTCATAACAGCTTGACCCATCAACCAATATCTGTAATTGACCCGTTGTCAAAAACATAACAGAGCACGAATTAAAACTAAAATATGCATAGTTTGTTGTTGCAAATGGATTGGAATATACTCATAAGGCTTGAGACTGATACACAGTACTTATTTGGAATAGCGATTAAAATCTTTAAAAAAAAAATTTCAACTGTGATTTACGGCATACGAGGTAAGTATGTAAGATGAGTTTTGTCTCGACTTACGTGAATAAGATCCCAAACACACCAATACTCTCTTTTAATTAAAATGATGATATGTGGATTGAACCTAGTAAGGAGCCATGTGGGATGATGCAGATAAATAATTAATGTCTCATTTGGTATGAGGGAAGAGATTTTAATGAAAATGGAAGTGAAACTATAAGTAGAAATAGAAATGGAATTGGAAGTGGATGTGAGATTAAAAGTATGTTTAGTATAACCATGGAATTGTAATATAGATTTTAATTAATATGTTAATTTTAATTATAAAATGACCAATATACTCTTTTTATTTTTTTTTTAATTGAAAATAAGATGGGTAGAATTGTCCAAAAAAACTTAAAATGGGGACATTATGGTCATTTTAAATCCACTTCCAAAAAACTCGTATAAATTTCTTAGGACTACCCAAGGAACTCACTTCCATCATATTTGATGGAAGTGAGTTCCACATGGAAGTGAGTTTCCAACTATCAAATAAATCAAAATCTCACTTCTATCCTCAATTAAATGCTATCAAACGGGCAGAAAGGTGTTCCACCTTGGACCAACACCCAGTTTCACTCCTCCCCCCACATTCACTTTAACCTCACTTTAACCTCTCCTTCAATTCTTGGCACTCCTCGAGTTAGCCTGAATTAGTTTATTATCGCTTGGATTTTTTTTCCCCTCAAATTATCGATTATATCAACATATAAAGTTGGTCCATTCTTTTTAAAAAAAATGGTTTAAAAATACCTTGAAAGCAAATTAATTGCTAAATGATATCACGCGTGCAAATAAGCATCCGTCATATACAATAGAGCTTCATTTGTGTGCAACCATATTCCGTGTGTGTAAAAAACTTCTATACGAAAGTACAAACATCTTTCGTTCGTGTGCAACATATCCCCCATTATGTGCAATAGTAACATTCAACAATTAATTTATCTCAAGATAGTTTTAAGCAATTCTCCTCTCTTTTTATTATATGTTGTATTTAGTTGGGATTCTTATTATTTTAATAAAAAAATCATTTCGTCACATATTCTCATGTGCATGGGTGTGTGTGTGAGGTGATTATATGGAGCAAATGGCACAGCGAATAAATGCAATGATACAGATTACAGAACGCAAAATGAACGAAGCATTAAAATGGCTGAGAAGATTGCCAAGCATGCAATCCAGTCTGTCATCTTCAACGCCCCTTGTATTCTTCTTAACCAATCAAATCGGCCGACTTAGGGCATGTTTGGGTTAGATTGACTTTTTCTTAATCTGATTTTTATAAAAATCATATAGGATAAAAGTCAGATTATAAATATGATTTGTGTTTAGATTGGTAGTGGCAGATGTGACATTTTTTTTGAAAAAACCAAACTTTTAAACTCCTTCTCAAAAGCTGCTTTTAGAGAGAAAAAAACACAGTTATCAAAACGACAACTCTAACACCTTAGTTTTCAAAAAGTCAGAAATCACCGTGATATTTTTTTAAAAAAAAACCATTTGGGATAGTAGAACGTCATTCCGCACTTAATCAACCATACTACTCCCCACTTTTTAACATTCTTTTTTCATTTTTTATTCAATTATATGGCATTATAAGAAACTATTTCTCCTTACAAAACAAAAACGGATGAATACCACTAATTATTTTTTATTATAATTTTGCAACAATATTCATTTTCTATCCAAAAGCGCAACAATGTGTTCTCCAGAAAAACAAATATGGTATCTTACCTTACAGGCACTCATACATACTTTCCCTCAATTTTTAACTTAGTACCAGAGTGTTTTTTCTCTTAATAAAATACTTTGGTTTTATTTTCTTAACACAATTAGGTTACGTAACTTTGTTCTCTCGTTAGCCCCACTATAAGAGTTAAGGACACTAAAGGAACAAACTTAAAGTAATTAATTAAGAAAGAAGAATATACATGTGCCATATTAAAAAATGAAGGAAATTATAGATATCTACAAAATAGTTTTCACTTTTACGTATTATAAACCCTTGGATCATTCAAAGTTTCAAACATCTATATCTCATGTGAGTGTTAATCGTGAGCATATAAAGTGTTAGGAATAGGAAGGTGGGAATACAGAATTTAGTGGGATGTAAAGGCCAAGAAAACTGGGAATTGGTCAAAAAAGGTCGCCTAGGAAAAGAGGGAACAACGGGAACGGGAGACTCGCACAAGTTCAAGCATGCTTCGCCTTAGCCCAAGCAAAGTATTCCTTCCTTAAAAGCCAAATCATCTCATATTTCCCATATTTTGGTCCGACATCCTACATTCATATAAGTGTGGGTTAGTGATAAAAGTTGCTTTTATAACATGCATATTTATATTGTATGAAGTAAATATATGAGATGAGTTTTATCTTAATTTTACGTAAACGTGCTTATTTAATGTTACCTAAAACATGCCCTAATCCTCCTCCTTTTAGTGCTTGTTTGGAATAGTGATTGAAGTATTCAAAAATAATTTTTTAATCATAATTTACGGTATACAAGATAAATATGTAAGATGAGTTTTCTCGTGATTTACGTAAATAAATATTTTTAGATTCCAAACGTGATATCAAACAAGAACTTAAATGAGTGTTTGGGAACACCCCAAACTACGGTTTCAGAAATTATTTTTCATAAAAAGAGATAAAACTTATTTCACATACTTATTTTATAAATAGTATAAATTATTTTTCAAAACCTAATCAAAACAAACGCTTAGAGCACCGACCGGCGACCGGGAATGACGCTGTCAACAAAATTTTAGGAATTAGCAGAAAATAAAAAAAATAAGAGAGATAGCGAACAGCAGGGTCAACCAAAATCTATATGCGATTAATCTGGGCCGTCGATGAGTTTTGTTTGGACAGCCGTTATTGGTAGTCGCAGCGGTAGTCCAACCTTCAATCCAACGGTTTAGGCTCAGATACAGAGGGGAGAAGAGATTTTTATTTCCCAAAAAATTTCAACCTTCTTATTTCACTGCTAAAAAGATTTTAGATCTCAGGGACACACGTCGATATTCTCGTCTTCATAGCTTTTGTGTCTGAATTTGCTGCACGTCTGATTACCAAGACGCAATTCTAACTTCTACGGTGTTATCACCATATCCGAAGTTAGGGTTTTGAAGCTTCGTCTTTGTAATGGGCCTTGGAAATGATGATGACGTCGTCGTTGATGACAGCGATGAAGGCGGTGCCGATACCGGCGGTGCAGCCAAGTCATTTGGCTCAGTTCATTGCTCTATTTGCCTCGAGGTCGTTGCTGATAATGGGGATAGATCGTGGGCCAAGCTTCAATGCGGCCATCAATTTCATCTCGGTAAGTAAATTTGTGGCTGAAATAGTAAATTACATTATCTCACCGTTTCTGACTCCGTGCAATTTGAGCTTGGAATGGTAATATTATGGAATTCGGACCTGTGTCTTCATGAATGTTTAATGACTACATAAGGTGCGAATGTAATGATCAGTTCCGCGTGCCAAGTGCAGCCTAATTTGGTTTGGAGTGGAACAATTATGGTTTGATTTGACTTTCTTCGGATGAGGATAGGAAGGATGAGAAGGAATTAAAACCAACTTGTTATAAACTTCTCTTGCGCTTTTATGCTCATCAGCATTCTTCCTTATTGGGTATTAAACCGAGAGCGAGATCCACATTATATAATCCCTATTGTATGTATGAAAGACAGAGACAGAAGGATAGAAAACCCTTGAGTAAATGTAGTGAGTTAGTTCTAACTTACTCGAGTCTTTGTATTCATGGGAGAAAGTTGTGATACAAGACGTTGAAGACTCACAATGACATAATAACATCCTATTAAATGCACAATTATAGGTTGTAACCCACCAAACATGGATTAAAACACATGTTAAATACCGCACACCCGCTATTAAGTCAGCATTTCTCCATTCGGACAATCTTTACTCAATAGAGTGCTTTTTGTGATTTTGTGCATGCCAAGAGTGGGGAGGTATAATCAAGAAGTTTTTATGGAATACGAATATATGTCTTCTGAGTTCTGACAACAATGAAATGTATATTTACAAGTTTGATTTGTTATATATGTCTGATGCTTTGATAGATTGTCTCTGTAAAGTGAAGTGAGCTCTGTGATTCAATTGTATGCATCCAGATTGATTTTCAAGATATACCATTGATAATTGATTGCAAAAATTGTGATTGTGTGCAAGTGAAGTTTGGGACTCATCTGAGCTTTGTTAAATACAATGTACTTAAATTGAGACATTTTAACTACCTCGCTGAAAATTTGGTGGAACATTTGAGAAATATTTTCACTTGCCGTATCTGTAGCTGTAAATACTTGCTGCTGCTAATATAAATTGACAAGACTAAGTGAAGAGTATATTGTACTTCAATACATAACTCGTGAAGGATTTATTTGGAGCTTAAGAAAGTCACCAAAGGAATGGTAAGAAAGCTTATAATAATCATAACAGATATGGATTACAGGTTGAGCAGCAGACAGATGATTTCCACTTCCTGTCATCATTGGCGAATGATGACTTTGCTCTGTGCATGCATGATAAAGAAAAGTTTTGTTAAGTATCTAATTTATGTACTAGTTTAATTTAACAGTGGATTTGATGAGAATAATAAACCCCAATATCTGATTCTTTGAAAGTATATGAAACAAGCTTTTCTGTGATAATGGGGCATATGAGACAAGTTTTTCTTGGATAAGGTCCTGCTTATATTGGAAAATGTACTATGACCTTCATGATTAAGTTATTGTTGACTTAATCTTTAAATTGGTTGTAAAAGTATATGCTCTATTCGAGAGGAGCTTTTTATAGGCATAGGAACATATTAAGGAATTAAAGAATTTGATGGTGCTGATGAATCAGCAACAGTGGTATGACAGCATGACACAACTTTCTTTACTGGTGGTTGTGTTTTAGGAAAGTTATTGTAGCGTGAAGGCTTTTAGCTGAAAGTAGGTTTTCTTCTTCTTCTTTTTTTGGTTATCATCAGTATATGCTTGGTGTTTGAAGTTTGGTTGAAGTTGAATGAACGTATTTTGTATATGATTAAGTGTAGGATTCTTTAACCATGCGACATGTTAGATCAGCCATGAACTTGGGATATTCTATTTTTAAGTTGATCTTTGGAGGGGAAGGGGAGAAGGGAGATGGCAATCTTTTGTACTTTTTCTTGTATGAGTAGTCTACATTTTTTTTCCTTGGATTTCACCATGGGTGAATGAAAAGGCACAGGCATGATTTAAAGGAATAAACACTATTTATGGATTTTTATATTCAAAGTGATTTAATGCAGAGTGTACATATTAAGGAGAATATATCCCAATTTTACAAAATTCTGTATGTACAGGTTCCGCATGCTACAGCTTATAGATAATAGGCCCTCTGTTGTCATTCTTGTTAGACATGCGGAATTATTATCTTTTTATAGACACCATTACTTTACTTAATTGCTCCCAAAAAGTACTTAACTTAATTATTGTCAATTTAATGATATCTATGTTTAATTTTATATTCCCTTTTCTAAAGCAATTATCTGACTAAGAAAACTTTAAATATATTGATAAATCATTCTTGGTTAATTAAGTGAGATTTTGGGATACTCGGAACAAATTTGGAAATACTGCAGCCCTATAGTGGTGCCTTAAGTAATGATGATTAATGATATTGTGAAGGCAATATTGCCTTCATGTTGGACTATAATTAACTTTTAACAAACTGTATGCAATGTTTTGTTCTTATGATGACGATTAATTTCTTTAAATAATTCAGATTGCATTGGTTCAGCATTTAACATAAAAGGGGCTATGCAATGTCCTAACTGTCGGAAGATTGAGAAAGGTCAGTGGCTATATGCTAATGGTTGTCGGTCATATCCAGAATTTAGCATGGATGATTGGGCACATGATGAGGACCTTTATGATCTTAGCTACTCTGAAATGGTATTGGTTCTGTTTGTGTTGTTATTTTTGCTTACAAGAGAAAATTTCTGTGGCCATATCATCATTTTTGTCATTTTATTGTGCCAAAAGCATGCTTCAGCTTTGTCTTGTTAGCCAAACATCCTGACATTGATACCTATTCTTTTAAGGCTATTTGTATTTTGGACGATGCAATACTTTCCTTTTTGAGTAAATCACCTCTCCAGCCTTGAGAGACGATCAATGTTCAAACTTGAGTCCTCCCATATGCTTTGAAAATACACACTTACACCCTGAAACCAAGATATGACCATGTTATTTAAAAATGTCCTAAAGCTCATTCTATTTATTTTTTTGGTGGTTCTCAACCATAAATTTAGTTGACTGTAAAATTTTATTGAATTTTGACTATACTTATGTACGTCAATATGCATTTAATGCAAGTTTTGTTCTTGAAATTAAATTATTATCTATGAAATAGTTAAGTTTTTAAATATATTTTTTGAATATATATATATATATATTTTGGTTCTTTATCAAATGATTTTATGATTTTTTAAATTTATAAAATTGGCAATTCGATATTGGCTAAATTGCCTTTAACACTTGTTATAATGTGTAAGTAATATTTGCAAGGTGTTATGGTGAAAATAAATACAATTGTAGCTTATTGTTTACTATAGGGAAGGTAGCTAGCACATCTTTTATTTTAGGGAGAGGTGTATATATTTTCAAAACAGATGAGAGACCATCATTGGGCATTTTTTAGGGCAAGAGAGTAAGTTACTCTTTTTGCCCCTTTTACTGCAAAGTATTTCACTTTCATAAGCTGAAAGACATCCGCTCTCTAATTGTTTGCACCTCTTCCCCTCCATTTAAACAACTTAAATTGAATCCCTTTATTCTGCTTAAAACTTACTGCTTCCTTCATACTCTCTCCAGAAAAAATCACGTCTTTCCTGATTTTGACTTGTGAAGTTGTTAACAATTTTTTGGTAAAAAGCCCGGATACGTCTTTCAGCTATACCTTTGTGCATGTGTATGAGCATGTGGTGTGTGTGTGTTGGGGGGGGGGGGGAATATTCTTTTGAGGAGCAGAAAAATTGCTAAAAAGCCATTACATAACCAGAACTTGTTTTAAAATTCTCTGCAAGTCAATCATATTTATTATTTAGTTGGTGCATACAACTGAAACTCTTTTTTCATTTGCCAAAATTTTATAGGTGCTACTTAATAATGTGTATGCTCTGGGTGCCAAAAAAAAATTATCTAGTAGAAGTAAAAATGTGAATGTGTTTTCTGTCAATCTGCATTCACAGTTGACCCTGTTTTGGCAGTGACCCTGATTAGGTGAAATTCATGCAACTTATAGTGAACCTTAATCCCTGCTGTTTTCATTGTTTATCTGCTTTATTACTTATGTTTAAGTGCATCCTGGAGAAATTGACTTTTTGATGCATGGGTTGTTTGAGAGGGTGTTAATTTTTGTGAATCACTGCCTCCTCTAATTTGAGCGGTCTATTTCTTTTCTATTTGATAACAGTTTGATTTCTAAATGGTTTTTGCAGTCTTTTGGAGTACACTGGTGCCCATTTGGTAGCTTAGCACAACTTCCTTCATCTTTTGAGTAAGCCTAATTATATTATCAAATGCATGCTAGTGGATAATGCTTTCCTTTTAACATCTGTTTACACTTGTAGCCTTCAGCTCTGTTGATAGTGGTATTTATATATTCTTTCTAATAACTGTTAGGCTTCCTGTTTGATTCAATGGGTTTTCTTTAATTTTTATGATAAGAATTTCCATATGGATTTTTGGGAAATGAAATACAGATTAATGGATCTCTTCATTCGAGATAAACATTGAGAATTTGAAAAACTGTGACATGGAAGAAATTGAAGGCAGCTATGGATCCCAAAAATTAGCATTGCCTTGAGAAAAGCGCCTTTGATCGGTAGAAAAGCATTAAGAATTTGAAAACTCTTGCATGAAGAATTTTGACTTGCACCAAAATTGGAACCTGGAAGCAGCTATGATAGATGGATTTATTTCCCTTGCCATCATGTGTACTTGTATGTGTGTATATGTCAACTCTATTTATTAAAAAAAAAAAATTGTTAACCCGAAAGCTGGAATTGCGCTTAGTGTATATTTATTTCAAGTTTTATAACTCTTGTATAGTTCTTTCTCCTTTGAATATTATACAAAAAAAAAAATTAACAATATATATGGACACTTGTGGATGCATGCTGAAGTTGAAAAGCGATCACAAGTGTAGCTATTACATATGTGTAAGTTCATTTCACTTGTTAAAATAAAAGGTATAGTGTTACACTTGTTAATTGAATTGGATTTTCTTTTTCTTTTTCGTTTTTTTTTTTTTTTTTTGGGTTGGGGATATACAAAGCTACGCTGATTGTGGTTTCTGGTTTTGTTGCTGTTATATTCTAGAATCTAGCTTTGCAACATTTAAATTTGGAAGTTACGATGAAAAGCTAGATGACCCTTTGTTTTTTATTGGCCCCATCCTTCTCCGATGTGGGTTTTCAGTTATACATTTTGAATGCTCCAAAAGTAAAAAAGGTTGCCACTTTATTTATTTACTTTTCTACTGTTTTCAGGGAAGGAGAATTTTCATCTACTGCATGTAAGATCCTTTTCATAGCCGCAATAATTTCCTTTTAGATGCGGTTTAATTAGTTGTAGTTTAAGTTTGCATTTGACTGAACATGTTTATCTTTACGGGAATTATGAGACGCAGATCATGATATCCTGGGACAACATGCTATATTTGCCGAACATACAGCTGTATCATCCGCTAGCCATCCATGCCCATATATTACTTACTTTGGACCTGTACACCCCTCCTCATCAAACTCTGGTGGAACCATTTCAGAAGCGTCTAACTACACCAATAACTGGAATGGCCCATCTTTACCTAGTGAAATGCCAACTTCCTATGCATTTCCTGCCATGGATCTTCATTATCATAATTGGGAACACCATTCCTCTCCTTTTCCTACAGCCAGCAGCCGTGTAGGCACTGGTGATCAGCCGTCATTATCAACAGTTAATCAAAGGCCTGGCAGGGGTGGTTCAGATGTACCAAGATCAGGATCTTTTATGCATCCCTTCCTTGTTGGCCACAGGTAGACACATCTTTAATCAAAATAAAAACAATGTATTTGCCATATCAATTATGCTAACCAATCGAATGTAACTTCATTTGAACCAGATTATATTGTATGTTCAGTCATTTAACTACATATTGACAATCAAGGTTATAATAAAGGAAATATATATCTCTTTCTTGCTGGGGTAAATTTAGTCAGGTCAAAGATTGACATTTGCATTCGTGTATTATGCAGCTCTGCGGCTAGAGCTGGCAGCTCTCTTGCTTCATCAATGATCCCTCCTTATCCCGGAAGCAATGCCAGGGCCCGTGATAGAGTTCAGGCCCTCCAGGCCTATTATCAACAGCATCAGCCAACTAATTCACCTACCATGCGGGCACCTATTGTTTCTGGAACCCGAAGATCAAACAGTCATAGAGGATCAGCCCAATTAGGACAAGTGACCTCGTCATCAGACCAAATTGGCTTCTTTGTCATTCCATCTGGTTCATCAGGACGCAATTTTCAAGAAGAAAACCATATACCAAGTCGCTTCCATGCTTGGGAAAGAGATCGCTTGCCGTCATTGTCAATGAACCATGTTGACAGAGATTCTGGTTGGGGAGCATACCACCAGGCCGCCAGCGGGTCAGACCCTGGTACAAGATCCAGCAGCTTTCGATTAAGAAATGGATCAGAGAGGTTGCCTTCACAAAATCGGTGATGTACTTTTAACGTCCTTTTTCCGGTGAAGCAAACTACCGCTATGGAAAAAGTGAAATTTGTGTATGATTGAGGAATGTTCATATTGATTTGGCCTTCGGGTCTGTTGTAATGGCAGAGAGCACTCTGGCTGTCTCTGGAATTTTCTGCCAGCCACATGGTGTCATGACAGACTGTGACTTCCCCTAGTTCCCTTGCCTTTAAGGGTATAAAATAAGATTAAGATGGTTTATTGTGGGCCAAAAAAATGGAACTAGGACGTCGATATCTCAAGTAACTAAGCTGAGCAGCTGCGGTTGAATTTGTGGGTCTCATATTTATGTTTGATAATGACGCTCATGCAAACACTTTGTATTGATGATACAAGTAGATACATTTTTTCACCTATTCCTTGGCAGGAGCTTGTAGACATGCATGCTGAACTGGTCAACGATGGGTATAAATCTCGTAGGGTTATGATATCATTTGCATGATTCTAATTAAGGCATGCATGTGATTTTTCAAGAGATACAACGAATGCTTCATCTACAGAGTGAACACTATGCATGATTCTAATCAAGGCTAATGAATGTATGTGATTTTTTCGGGAGATACAACGAATGCACACACTTTATCTACAGTGAGTGAACAGTCTGCATGATTCGAATTAAGGCTATTGAATATGCTTTATCTACACTAAGTGAACACTTGACGCATCAGCATAATACTGTCGTTCTAAAGTAATCTGTACTAAAAACTGAATAACTATTTATAGAATTTAATATCATCATTAAACTTGAGCGATCTAAAACAACCAAAATTATTATTCTTGTTTGGGATCTCGATTAAGCACCTCAAAAACACTTATTTACATAAATTGAAACAAAACTTTTCTCACATACTTACCTCACACATCATAAATTACACATAGTAAATTATGATTGAAAGTTGCTTTTAAAAGCTCAAATCACCAATCCAAGCAAGCACATTAACTCACTGGCTCTTTTAATCAAAACCAACAAAGCTAGGTCATCAGCCTTATATATCATCGCATGGCATAACTTTACACAATTCTTCACAGTTTGCATGGAATCCTTAACAATACCAAAATCCAAAATAGCTAATGCCAAGCATCGCACAACAAAAGCTAGACCTATTAAGTTATAAAATGGATTCTAGAAAAGAATCTCAGGTATCCTAGTGTCCCACTAATCAATAAAAGAAGAATTACAGATAGAATGCAGCTAGACCTATCAAGTTATACAATGGATTCTACAAATGAATCTCAGGTATACTAGTGTCCCACTTATCAACGACAGAAGCATTACAGATAAAATGCTTGCTAATGAGTCAACGATCTCCAGATTCGACAGATCTCACCTGTCAAATACATGAACAACGTCAGGAGGCCTCAACGCAAGGAATTCTAATAAACTAGACTATTCTAGTGGCTCAAGGGCAATAAACATACTGAAGGTGAAGGTGATTTTGATGAACCTCTAGGAGTTCGACTTGGACTGCGACTCTTGTGACGTGGAGACTGCACAGTAGAACAGAATGAGTTTGTGTCAACGTAAATATATGCTACACAGTCACACCCATTATAGTGTTTGTCATTCTCTCCCCTTTTACTCCCAGGTTATTGCTTGCAGAAGGAATACAAGTTAATGCAAATGTCAATCAAATCTGATAGTCATAAACATTCACTCACTCTTTTCAGGAACAATAACATATTATAAGCCAAAAAAGGAACACTTACAGATGAATTTGGTGATCTGGATCTTGACCGGGATCTGCAAAATTTTGAACAAACCAACCTACTTAATATCCAGAATAACCCACCAAAAAGTTTGTTCCTCAAGCCCACTGCCAGTTTCACATTCCATGACCAGGGGAAAAACTTGATCTACCCAGGTCTTACACAGCAACCAAGTGAAAAAGTATTTGAGCACGGTATCTCATATTTTATAGTCTGAACAATAGCTACACAACTCATTCCCAGCAGTGCAAAATTCCTTGGTAAGGAGCAGATATATAGGCACAGCCAGCACAATAAAAGAAATCCAAAAGAAAGGATAAGATCAATCCAAGAACCTAAAGCACGGGTTATGTGGAAGCAGTTTTTGGATTGAAAGAGTTACTGTGGTCGGTACCACTAGCACTCAATTCACAGTGATCCAGCTTTTAGATTGCAATTCATCCGTCTACAGTCATCCAGTCCACAACAGTAGCACACCGTGCCTAACATCAATATACCATTATTGTTGTCCATTGTCACAGCATTAGGCCGTTCCAGAGGTGCTCATCAATAAAACAGTATTACCTCGACCAAAAAAGTTGCAGGCATTTGAGCACCACATGCCATCAAGATCCTAACATGCAGTCCCCAGGTCGCTGCAAAATTCCACATCTAGAAAACAAACAAGTCAACCCTATTGAACATTGTATAGCTAGCGCTCAACCTGATGACCCACTATAATCCCCCTATCACCTTTGCACAGAGGAAGAATTGTGCAGACATGCCCATGGCACAAACTAGGTTTTATGAGATAGAATGGATGGAATTATAGCATTCACTTCCAGACAATTACAAGGAAATGAAATATCCCCTCAACTTCGAGTTAAAGAAAGAATACAGGGAGACCCCAAATATGCTATCAATAGCATAGGACCCAGACATGCTCCGCCACTCAAATAACAACATAATGACACTAACAATAGTACACGTAAAACCCTTGACTATGCAATAAAGCCATGAAAGAACTTTGTATTTCTCTCCTTAATGGGAGAGGGGGCACCTAATTGAAAAGTTCCAATCACAGCAGTTCAGATGTCAATGTTCTATCAAAAAGATTGACATGGAACAATGCCAAAAAGGTAAACGATGATTGGAGTGATCAAAAATTCCTAGCTGGCAAAAAAAGGTTCACACAAGTCCGTTCATTTGATAGAGCTACAACATGGCTCAGCTATATGCCCACAAAAAAAAAAGAAAAAAAAAGGCTCAATTGTCAATAGATCAAAAGAGGTAAATAAGTAAAAACGATTAGGAAAAATGCTTCAAGATAACAATAGATCATGCAGCTGCCTGCCATACTGTATCCCATCTTTGACTGATTAAGAAAATTCAGCCTATATGAGTGGGGGTTGAACTAGTCAATCAGGGAAAACGTAACAAAAACTTGTTGGCAGCTTAAAGTTTATAAAAAGGTAATTTAATGACTACGATTATCGGTTAAGAATCCCCCCATTCCTCCTTTACTTTCTGAAAAAAGGGGTCCAATCAAAATAGTAACTCATTACTTCAGATCAGCAAGCATAAAAATGCACACTTATCAAAGCTAGTTCAAAACTGACCTTGATAATGATCGCTGTGAACGTTTTACCTTTGGAGACAAGCTGCAAAGCAAGAATGCCAGGTCAAACTCATGATCACCAAAAACAGGCTAAATCATAGTTCAAGTCTTCAATGAAATTAAATGAACCTTCGGCTCCTGTCACTGTAGCTGGGACTTCGAATCATGTAAGGACTGCGGCTACGACTTCTAGAATAGCTTCTCCTTGAATCACGGCTAGGACTCCTAGAATAACTCCGCCGATCATATTCCCTCACCTAAAATAACCACATAGAGAAGTGAATGAAAATAAATATATATAAACATCACAAATTTCTACTTGAAAATATAATCATTCTTTGTTTTGCCATTGCTGAGTGGTGATCTAAAACATGCCAGCAAGCTAGCAAGCCACTTGGAAAACACACAATAAAATCACCATCACATACCTGTATATATGCACGAGAGAAGGCATTGCGAAATTCTGAGTCATCAAGCTTCCTAATCTGTTAAAAATATGCAAATGTTACTGAAGTTTCCGGCATCAATGATAAAGATCCAGTCATAAACTCATAGCTCAGATGTAAAACCTTATAAATACGATAAGATTTAAATTCAGATCACTTACAGCATATTTCATATCTTCATAGTTTGTATAATCCACTATCCCAGTCATGCCTGCACAAAGTTTCAACAAAGTCTAAGAAATGTAGTCTGGAAAAAAACAAATCAACAAAAAAATTGCCTCCAACATGACGAGACAAAGAGTTGCAATGCACAGTAATGGTTATTATTTCAGCCTACTCTTTGGAACCTAACTTTTTCCAGCTCAGGTCCAGCAAGATTATGAGTTGTAGTAAACGAAGTCATCTACTTACATCAATCAGAACTGAAATGACAAGAAAATGTAAGGCCCATTTGTCTAAGATTATTTTCCCCCAAAATAACGCTTTTGAGAATGTTGAGATGTCTCTTCAAGCTTTTAACAATAATCAGAATCTAAAAAGATCATATAATATTTTTTTATTATTTTGAGAAGCTGCTATGAGTAGCTTCTAATTATTTTGAAAAGAACTGTGAAGTAAAAAGTGTTAGTTATGATGATGACCAAATGCAAAATAACTACTGCTTTTCATAACAATCTCTAGACAATAAAACAACTTTTCTAGACAATCTAAAAATCACTTTTTTAATCTTAAACAAACATGCCCACGCTCTCCCCTAAAAATCACTAAAAAGGCGGACCTCAGTGCCAAGCGGCTCCCGCACAATGCGGGGTCAAGGGAAGGAGACCCTATATATAAGCAGCCTTATCCTGGCATTATTGCCAAGAGGCTGTTTTCAGAGCTCAAACCTTGGACCTGGGGGCAGAAAACCAACGCACCCACCAGTTGCGCCAAGGCCCGCCTTCCTCCCCTAAAAATCACTGCGAAGATTTATTAATTCTTAGCAATTACCACATTCCAACTTTATATTATTCTCAACGACTTCTGATACAACCCAAAACCCACTGAGAAAGGTCTTCTTAAGTAAAGCCAGACTATGACCAGACAATCGTATATTAGGCAGAAAATAGCTTGTCAGGAAACAGAAAATTTGTGTTCTTACTAACTGAGCAGTCGTATAACAACTAAAGCTGCATGTGAAATACAGTATATTTAACTTAACTTACCACCACGTTCACGGAAGACTTGAGAGAAACACACATCACCAGCTCTACGCATGTGATCCTAAATCATTGGACACTCATAATCAGTGAACATTATAGATTCATGCCAAAGGGATAAATCGTATGTCATGTAGAACACATGACAGCTGACAATCAATCATGAGAAGAAAGAACCAATGAGACCTTCAAGTCTTGCCAAGAAGCCGAAGTAGGTAATCCAGTGACCATAACTTCAACAAGAAAAGAAACATACCATCAGAAACGTCTTTTTCTTCTATAATATAAAGAAGTAAAACTAAAGTTAGCTTAAACAAACATACAAAAGATTAAAAAAAAAATGCTATATCAGATAACAAGTACCGCGATAGTCAGAGCGCCTGGAAACTCCATTACTACCACCTCTAGAACTGTAGCTACTGTAGCGGTCTGATGAGGATCCCCGCCCCCCATGTGCAAGTTCGACCTAGAGTGACAGGCACACCAAAAGTTTGAAAACGTCTTGTAGCGTTGCGTTATTGCATATACAGACGCAAAATATAGGAAAATGCATATGTCACTAACCCGCAAACGAAAACCATCAAAATTGTATCCATCTCGATAATGAATTGCATCTTCAGCATCACGAGGATCTTCAAACTGCAACAAAACACATTCAATATATATAAGAATAGGGATGGGAAAATTTTGTAAAATACCTTGCCGTCTCCTTATATCTTGAATTCCAGCCAGACATACCTCGACAAAAGCATAACCAGGTGGTCTTGGAGGGATTTTTAAATCAATGTCAACAATGGGACCATACTACAATCAGATGTTGAAGACAATAATCAGAGATTAGATACAACATTAATCCCACTGAATACTGAGAAAGAATGGTGAAAGAAAATTGGTACTGAGGAATATTACTAATTTAACATGACATATCCAATTCATTATGCTAGGCTTGAAAAAGCTTCAGCAAGAATATGTGCAAGTTTTTTGAAATTAAATTTCACAACTTCTTAGAAAAAAGAAAAAAATTCTAACACAGTATAATGCAAGGAAACATTTCAAAGCAAGAGATACGTAAATAAATAAACATAACAAAAAGACACAATATTTTTCAGTATATTTAAAGTACATGAAATACCTTGTAAAAAAGATCCTCTACTTCTCTCAAGCGAATATCACCGGGAAGATTGCCAACATAGATAGTGCGACTGGACCGGCGACTCATTTATTTCAGTTTCTGAGCAGAAACTGACAGAAGAGTAGGCGTAGCTGAGATCTGTAGCCTCCGGACTTGGGTGCTTCCGCGATTCTGCGGGCTGGCGTTTTGCCAGAGACGACGAGGGGTTCTAGTTTCGGGCAAAGGCGAGGGCGAGTGACCGAGAGTTCCAGTAATACACGGCGATGCGTCGGCGATTACACGTTGCAAGGTCGTCCATTCTTTGATTGAAATGAGTTCACGCGCCGATCAAATCTAGGCCGTCCAATTTTTATAATGGGATTTTTTTTTTGCCAAATTTATAAGGAAAAATTCCAAAAATACCTTTTAAACTTCAATATCTCGTTGACAAAGTCATTAATGAGATTAATAAGACTAATAATGTAATTAAAAAATCATTTTATTGTTAAATTAACTATTTAGGATTTTAAAGTTTAAATGGTATTTTTTTAGAATTTTTCCAATTTATAATGAGATTGATATTAAAAAATTAGTTAAATTAATTATCCAACAAATCTTATTAGTTTTTCTAAAATACTTTAATTATAAGCATTGAAATTACAGTAGCCTTTTAATGGACATAAATAATAGAAATGCTTTAAAGAACTATAAATTTATAAAATAAAAAGAACTGGGGTTTTAGTCCTCTAGTCTTGTATATAAGACACTTCGAACATATTTCATACAAATCAAGAAAAATCTTAAACTTCATGTGAGTATAGAAATTACAGTACCTTTTTAATGGAAATAAATAATAGAAATACTTCAAAAAATTACAGATTTGCAAAATAAGGAGAATTGAGATTTTACTCCTTTGGTCCTATATATAAAGCATTTTCAGTATGTTTCTACTGATAAAGAAAAAACCATAAACTTCATTAACTAATGAATACGTTGATCACTAATGACCCATTTGATTCAAGGAGTTAGAGATTGTGTAATGAAATGTAATACAATCTAATATAATGTAATGATAATTATGTGAATTTGTTTGGTTCGTCATTAAATAAAGATGATGCATATACATAAAAATATTTAGTTGGATTACCGTGAATATAATAATATATATAAATAATATAGTAAGAGACAAAATTATCCCTTTCTACGCATATATGTATAATGTACACGTAGAGTTATGATATTTTTTAATATTTAATGGGATATTTTAATATTTTTTAATAGTTGAATAATTTTTAATGGGATTTTTTAAAAAAAAATATTATATATATTAATTAAATTTTAATATTTAATTATGAAAATTATTTAATATTTAACAATGTATATGGTTGGACACTTTAATCAACTTAAAAAATTATAATAATAATAATGTATTTATCACTTTATTACATAATATATACATTCATATTCATTAGTCTTAATAATATAATCTTAATTACATTAAATAGTGTAATCAAAATTACAAAATGTAATCTTTTTTATATTATATAAACCCAATAAAATACTATAATCAGTCTATTATATCAAAATTATAAGTAATCCTCTTTAACAAAATTGAATTAAGTGGCTATAACTTTTTAACGATGATGTCATCATGTGGCTTATTTTCAACACTTTTGGGACCATATTAATCTCAAAAAAAAAAAACTCATGAATATTGAGTACCCACGGCTTGTGCCTAAAAATATCCAAGACACAACCATAACTTAATGTATGTTTGGGTATCTGCAAATCATAGTTTTAAAAACTATTTTTTATAAGTTAAGATGAAGCTTAGGGTTTTTAATCCCGGATTGGGAACCGGCCAACCGGCAACGAAACCGGCCCGGTTCATTTAAAAAAATCATTTTAAATTTTTTTTTATAATTTTATATTAATAAGCCTAAAATCTTCAATTTCTCACCGGTTTGACTCCGGTCTGATCCATTGACCCTTAACCCAATGTCCCAACTGATTCAGTGGCTAGTCTGGGTTTCAGAATATTGATAAAACTCTTCTAACATATTTACCTCGTAAATCATAAAAGTTATTCTCAAAAAGTTAATCCAAACATACACTTAATCCCTTAAAACACACTTTCGTCATCAAAGCGTGTCACTTCTGGTTTTCTTTTTCCACATTAACAAAGTGTCTGTTTGGATTAGCGGTATAAACTATTTTTCCAACGTGATTTACGGTATACGAAGTAAGTTTGTGAGATGAGTTTTGTCTCGACTTACGTAAACAGACTTTTCCACCGTCAACCCAAATAAGTCCAAAGTATAGTAGATGTAAATTAATGCATTCATGTCCAATGTGGGATGGGAAAAATTGGTTACACTGAACTTTATGCATCCATAATGTTTAAGAAGACTATATTGTTAGATCGTCTAGATCTTTAAAGAGTATAAGAATAAAAGATGAAAAAGAAAGTAGTGTATGACGTTTTCAGGGTTTGGGCAACACTTTTATTTAAGCTTAATTTGCCCCTACCTATCTTACAGGGTGTAGGTTGGATTGACAGCGAATTTCCTGCAAAATATAACAAATATCCTTAAATATGGATTGTACTTCAAATACTCAAATAAGACAATAATAACTTTTACATAATAATAATTTGACTTTATCTTTGTGTGCACTTAAGGACAAAGGCAATGAGTTTGGCCTCATCTGTCAATGCATTATTTATCACAAATGAAGTGATGGTACATGGTATTTATAGACCATGAAGTGGTGCTTATTGAAATAACACATCTTCAATTAAAAGTCATCATCACGTGTTAGACTTATAAACCTTTATAATCCAATATAACTTCAATAATCAATGATTATTTAAAATAACTCTTCCACAAATAGTTGTATCTTTATAATATGTAGGGTTTTCTTAAAAAACCAACACAATCTTTCACCAAGTAGTAATTATCACACATTTTCATGGATGTCTTTAGAAAATAAAAGGACATGATTTTAATGACATTTATTATTATAATTTCCTATACAATCCTTTACATAAATCTTTTAATTTAATGAACATGACTTTTAAAGAAAAAAAAACATCTCTTCATATTAAAATATTCTAACATATTGTCATTATATGGTTATAATGTGAGAATATATATTAAAATCATTTTGGTGATAGTTCTGATTGGTCTTCGCATGACGTTATAAAAAGTGAGAGCTTCACCCGTAAGTTGGGAGAGTGCCAATCATAGCCTCATTATTAAAAGTTGAATTTGCTGAATTAACAGATATGAAATACCTTTTTAGTGGCCGAAGCATGTTTTAATGGAATGTATACACTTTCATGATGAAATGGATTAGGTCATGAAAACTAGCCTAAACTCTTGTCTGCCTGGATGGATATTTTTATTATTTGGAAAAATTAATCTTTTGGTTAATATAGTTTTGATTAGGTTGCAACTCAATCCGTATAGTTTGACTCGATGCAATTCATATCATATAGGTATAAATCGATTGTAACTCATTCCTCGAAGTTTGACCTACTACAATTTAGTTTATATAGTTTTAACCATTTTATAATTTAATCCTTGCATTCTAGAATAAAAGTGGGGGACTGTATTATAAAATGGTTAAAATTATAGGGATTGAGTTGTTAGTCAGAGTTTATAAAACTGAGTTATAACTAAGCCAAAACTATAGGGACTTAGGTGCATAAAGTAAAAGTGTAGGAATTGAGTTGCAACTCAAAACTAAAATGATTAGAACATTAATTTTTCCTTATTATTTCTTTTCCTAAAATGTCACTATTTTAAAAAATTAATATCAACAATAATCAGGATTGGCTTCTCTCCCTTGCCCATTGCCACTTCCAACCTTTCCCCCTCATTGATTCTCCCATTCTCTTCCCTACTAGTATTATAAAATATCATTTTATAAAATATCATTGCAATTTTACTTAAAAACTACATAAATATATTTAAACCCCTAAAATTTGGTCTGAACAGTTGACAACTATAATAAAAAAAGGAATAAATTATACCATGTAATAATATACATGTCTTCAGATAAATTTTTAGCAATTTATATTTATCCATATATTTTTAAATTAATATTGTAATAATATTTTTATAAAATGTTACATCTATATCATTGAATTTTGATCTAATGTTTGAGAAGGGATGCGAATGATAGGGGGGAAAGGGTGAGAATGGAGAGAAGCCAATTCCACAATAATCATATACTAATAAAAAGCAAATAAACACATAAGTAATGAATTATTTATTCATTTTATTTTATAAGCTTATTGACGATTTCACTTGTTAGCTCATTCCACAATCTCAGTGCTCGTTTAAAATAGTGATTGGAGTTTTCATAAGCAGCTTTTCAATTGTGATTTATAATATACGAAATAAGTATGTAAAATGAGTGTTATCTCGATTTATATATATAAACACTTACAAGCTTCCCAATCATTCCACTCCTCTTGTCTTTAAAACAAGATATTATTTATCTAATTTAATTAGATTAAAAAAATTAGTTAAATTAGTCAATATGTCATGCATGTCTTACATTAAAGAAGGGAGAGAGTATTAAAAGGGGAAATGAATAAAAAAGAACTTTGAAATTATAAAATCCCAAATCAATTTTATTACAAAGAATTAATAAGATAATGATAAGATTTAATAAATAATTAATAACTCACTTTTTAAAAAACACCTTATTTAAGATTTTATGATTTTAAAGTTATTTTTCTATCATTTTTTCAAAAAAATAAAATTCAAGGATTCAAAAACCACGATCCATGACTTCTTCTAGACTCTGTGTTGTTTTGAATAGCTTATGAAAGCTCCATAAATGTTTATAAATCGTTATTTACGGAATACGAAGTAGCTTTTACAGTTTACGAGGTAGCTTTTATGGTTTACGAGGTAAATGTGTGGAGAAGTTTTGTTTCAATTTACGCAAATCAGACTTATACAATCGCATAAGCCTAGACAAACAAGCTAAAAAAACAAAGCACTTTTACAACAAAACCACGGTTTTATCTAAAATTTGTCAAACATCAAATTTTTTGCCATAATCCTGTTTTCCAATGAAGCCATGGTTTACATGTCAAAACCATGGTTTCCCAACAATCTATGATGCACCCACTTTTGAACAATGTTTTATAGCTTCTCGGCATTTTCACTCGTGGGTCCCATCACTATCCAATTTCTATACTCTCTCCCGTCTTCAAGTTCCTTCACTCTTTCTCGTTTGGTGGAGGTTTTTCAACTGAATTCATTTTTTTTTCTAATAAAAATATTCTATATTAATATAAATAAATTAATTGGCAACATAGTTAAAAAAAATCCAACAAAATAACAAGTCTAAAGCCCAATTAACATAAACCTAACTCTAAGTCTAACGGTGTGTTTGATTTAACGGAGATTAGGTTAGGTGTGACTCATTAAAATTTAATTATAATAAAATATTTTATTGTTTAATTTTATGTTAAATAATATATAAAATGTAATCTTATCCTTTATATGTAATTATATAAAAGCTAATATCTTTTTTAGTAATTTTATCATTAAAAAAGTGATTCACAACTCAATAATCCAAACACTCATCTTATCAAAATTATTTTTTTATCCATAATCTATTTTTTTCATAATCTATTAAAAAAATCACTTTTTTTACTTTTTATTTAGAAACTATTTTCAAAAACTGTATGCAAACGTTCTTCTATTTTTTAATAAAAGCACATGGGATGAAATCTATATGACCCTGTCTTATAAAAAATTAAAAATATCAGTTTCTGCCATTCTCGTTCTTCCCCGTGAAAATATCATCTCACGCCCCAAAAATTTGACGCGGTCTTATAAAAATTAGCATACAATCCAATCAAATTTTTACTAGCCCCTTGTGCTGTTCACAAGTTTCAAATTTTTTTGTTTTATAGATTTAGTTACTTTTATAAGTTTCATTTTGAAAATGTTTAAAAATTTATTGCATTTATTTATATAATTTCTTTCTCAAATTAATTATACATCACTTTCATAAGTTTTCATTAATTTTCTCTCTCACTAATTATCTTTATAAATAAAGATGTTTTAAAAAATAAATAAGATTTTTTATATTTTGAACTGTCACTTAATTTTTATTAAAAAAAGATAAATAAACACTACTTAAACTTTAAAATCTTAAATTAATAATATTTTAAAAATTTAAATTATTAATTATTATACTCTTTTATCCATCTAATTACTTCAATACAACTCATTTAGAAATTTTTAATACGTAGAGTATTTGTAAAAAAAAGTATCACGGAACTCCAAGGAGCGGTTTTCGGAAACAATGGGCGACGACTAAACGATGGCGCGTCCGCTATATTCGTGGGTTCGCCGCCACACAATTCATTAGCTCACGCATCTCGTAGGTTTGAAATTTCGCTTCTCGTTCTCTCACCTCTCAAATTCTCCAAGTCCTGATCCTCCCTCCCTCCCTCCAGATTTCCATTCATTCACAGCTGACAATGGCGGATTCCAAGACCAAATTCGAATCTCTGAGGGAATGGGTCGTCGAGCACAAGCTTCGTACCGTGGGTAAATATTTTAATCCTCGTGTTCTATGGCTAATATTATTTTTTTCATCCCCTTTAGCAACCAATTAATCCAGAGATTTTTAGATTATTTACTTTGATTATCTAGTATTTCCGTTTTGATTCTCAAGGTTTCTGATATGGTATTTTGTTGCATTCTTATTCTATCACGTTTCTCACCATCATCTGGATATTGCCACAAGGGTCTCTTTGGCTGAGCGGTATTGCGGGTTCAATTGCATACAACTGGTCTCGACCCAACATGAAAACAAGTGTTAAGATCATTCATGCTAGGTAAGAGTTACTGTTGCTGGTGTCTTGGTGCACTCTCCTTTTTCTTCATCCATAGACGAATCTGAGTTTGATTTGCTGCGAAAGCCTTTCTACTGGAAAAGAAATTGCTGACAAATCTCACTGTCTTGTTTGAACGACGTACCAAGTAGTTCAATCTCTGCTTTCCATTTCTCGATAGCAATATGATTTGAGCATTAGAGAACTGATCATTTTATTGGCTTTGAATCATCAGGCTTTCTAATGAATACATAATATTTTCATCACATGACTGAATTAATAGGTAACTAGTAATCTGTTCCACGACCTCTGGGTCTCATTTATCAAGGCCTCTCAGCTCTAAATGTAGTGGAAAATGTGTCTTGTACTGATAATTTGCGTCTTAATGGTGCGACCAAGAAGCCAATATGTCTAATCCCATGTCTTCAAGAATCTCTTTTTCATACCTGTTTTCAAAATTTTTGAGTAAAGGAAGGTTTAGATGATAAGTGAAGCTTTTACAACCAGGCTTGGTAAATTTAAGCCATGTTGAAATCGGCAATAGTTTTGTTTCAAATTAGTTTTGTACCCATGCTGTACCCTTTTCTATGCCCTGCCCAGCATTTTGGCTAATGATCAAGCGTATCCAAGCTATACACTTTTCTCTTACATTCAAGTGTAGAAGTAGATTTACGACACATTAAATATCCTTAGATTGCCTTGTTCACTTGTGGCCAGCTGGTGAGGGTGCTGCTCTCTTGTCTGAGAAGTCACAAGTTCGAATAGGCAAATGATCGTGGAAAAAAATATCCTGGGATTTGGGCTTCTAATCTATACCCCCTTCCCTTTCTCAAAAAAGTCAAGCGAATTCCACTGTAAAAGGATTCAAAAACATTTAAAATACCGAATCTTGGATATAAAGTTCCACCTAATCCACCTGCTTCCTGGCATTGACATTTATAAGTTCATAACCATCCTCTGATTCCATAACACAGATTTCATGTGGAAGAATATTGCTAACACAGGTTAGTATAAATAGGCCTTTGATATTTTCGGAGCCTAAAAACAATGTTTTATTGCCTGATGATCATCATTTCATTTTGGTTTTTCTTGTAGCTCAACAGTAATTGAACAAAGTCCTTCTAAGGTCACATTTTTCTACCCGAAATAGCTACCCAACTGGGTCTTCTCTGCCAAACTTAAATAGCGCCACTTTTTGGTAGGAGTTCCTTTCTTTGCTCAACTTCCTTCTTAGCATCCGTTGCTGTTGCTGCAGATTTCTGTTCTACCGAAACCTATACTAGTTTTGATGAGCTGGTACCTATAGCCTAATTGCCTCTACTCTTGGTGCTGTTGCTATTCTGGAGTCTATGGTGCTTTTCATTCATTTCCCCCATGTACTACCTAATCATTGTCACCTCCATTCAAGGACTCCAATCCCTTCTCTAGCGTCTCAACCCTTTCTAGTTTCTTCCATCCTCATATATACCATACTTTCTACTCTTTCCAATTCCAAATATGCAGGAGATCAATAGTAATGCAGTGTTATTTATCAAACAAAAGCTTGATTAAGCTTCTATTCAATCTGACTGATATGGAAGGAATTACCTGGGGGAATCACTGAGCTCTAAATGCATGAAATAACCTGGGGGAATCTCTAGCATTTGGAAGTGTAGAGCTCTCCACTCTATCAATTTGCCTCTCTCCCTTCTACCTGACCCTGTTCCCCTCCGTCAAGTTGGTTATACTCTATCCTTTTCACCCTCTCTTTACCCTGCCATTTCTCTCTTCTCTTTTTCTTTCCAAGTTGGCAAGTCCTTAAAGGATTTAGACCCTGAACTAGCCCCTTACCCTTTTTATGCCTGGAATAAGCGACCAGCGGTTGGATGAAATGGGCTTTGTTAGGCCCTTTATGTTTTGTCCTTTCCTTTTTGGAAGAGGTTTATGAGAATGTGGTGCTCTTTCCACTATGCAATTTTTGTCCCCAGACCCTGCATAATTTCCCGTCCGTGTTTTAAGCTTTTTTCGGCAGGATGAATTTAAGGTCATAATATCCAAATCATGTTTGCTAGTTTTCTAATATGCATTATCTATTTTCAGGTTGCATGCACAGGCTCTTACACTTGCAGCGTTGGCTGGAGCTGCAGTGGTAGAGTACTACGATCATAAAACAGGGGCAAAGGCCGATAGATATGCAAAATTCCTCCCAGTGGACAACTTTAACTCACATAAGGATTGATTGATTTGTTTTCTGACATCAGTATAGCACATAGGCTTTCGAATGAACTATAAGTAATAAATCCGATTGTAGCCGAAGCCAACCAACCCATCACAATTTTCCGGGTTGTATTTTTGCGGATGGTTTATACAAATTGATCTTTACATGTGTGTATTTGATAGCATAAATAGTAACTTGATGCTTTTTCTAATAAAAAAGGAAAATATTCATTCTGAATGATAATGTAATGAATTGATGTGTTGTCATTAGGGGGAGCAGGTAGAAAGTGTTTTTGTTGGAATTGAGAGGATTATCTCTCGTTGGAACGGATTAAATTTAAGTGCAAACCCCCCGGGGGGCGCACTTGATGGTGGCATCGCCCCCCCCCCCCCCCCCCCCCGCCCCCAAAAAAATGGCGGGGTTTATGTTGATTTTAAATAATGGGTGTCAGTTCATTTTATCTCTTATCTGAAAGGTTAATTCATTTTACGCTTTGAATTTATAATTTTTTTCTAAATAAGACAATGATTATTTACCCCTAAGAATTATTTTATTTTTATTAAAAACAATGCTTATTGGTATCTACGCTTAATAATTTATGTTAGATGATGAGTGACGCCGCAATGCAATCATTTGAGCAAGACTTGACTCTTTTTGAGGAGGGGCATCCAGATGTATGATATAGGTTTTAAAACAGTAAACTTGTAAAAATCTTACAAAATAGAGCAAATAATGCAATACATCTTACAACCAAGTAACATAAATGGCTTAAGGAAGCATTTGTTTTTTAAGGATTAATATTGCAACATTCTACTGAAAATATTAAAGTGTTAGGATTGTATTATTTATACTATATGTTCATATAAGCTTTGCAAATTGTAATCTTTATTTAAATTACAAAAATTTATTTTGAAATTTTACAATTTATTTCTTTGTTTTAATTTGAGATACATTGCTATTGAAACTCATAAACTTCTATTTAAAATCTTTATCCAATGACCAAACAGACCTATTTTTCTAAAGTTTATATAAAATACTAAATAAATTAAATCATTTTATAAAATTTAATTTTAAAAAAATAATAAAAAATAAATATTTACAACATAATTAATAAAATAAAAATTTAAATATCATATTAATAATTTTAAAAAATAAAAATAAAATGGTCTCAATGGGTCCGGCCTACCGCACAAATTTTATTTCTGTATTCTAACCCAATATAAGATCAGTTAATCCTATACCCTAAACTTTTCTGCCTTCTCGCTTGAGTCTTCCAAGCCGCCAATCTCCCGCCTCGGCCATCGGCTGCTCGATTCTGTTTTGGCGAGCGGTAAGTCGGGATTACTCTTTCTGCATTTTCTTGCTCGATTTTGCTGATAACAACTGAAAAATGAAACTTTTTTTATTTCATTTGCCCTTCACGCCTGCTTTGATTTGGAAGCGGTCAGAAGCTTATCACAAGATCTTAGTTTTCTGGATTTAATCACCAGATTTTCGATGTGAACCTGCATGCCTAACAAATCTTCTGTCCAATTTGAAATTGGATCCAGATAATGAATCAGATGGACGAAGCGTTTTCTCACTTGCCTTCGCCCAATTTAACATGACAGTTATTTTATGGAACTAGATGTGGCTCCTGTCTTCTGATCCTCTTTGCACTTACATGCCGTTCTTTCTTAATTCAGTGGCACTGCTAGTCCGCCACGTAGTCTGATGTTATTTTTCTTTCAAACTGAGAGGCGTTGTCACCCAAGTTTGAAGATCCCCGCTTCAACCTGTTGTACCTCCAGCTGGACGCCAGACGCCAAAAAAGCACTCGTTATTTGATTTTTCAAACAATGTACTCACTCGTGTAGATAATATAAGACATAAGTTGATTTTTTTTAAGAGATTAAGAAAAGAAAATAAATAATTTAATTATAATATATGTTCTGTATCATTAGATTATATATTATTTTATAAGTCACACAAATTAATTTGAAAGAAATACGATAAATATAAATAATCTAAAATAATTTAGTTAGTTTTTTCAATCTTTATAAAAAAAAAGTTAATTATGTATTATATTGAAGACTTATTTTGCATTATGGCTTGCGTAGATAAGTAAATAAAATGAAGAAAATGAACTTGGTAGCATTGCTATTGAGTTTCAAGCAAAAATCATTAAGCAAGATGACCGTGTCCCGTGAGTTTAAAGAGTGTCATATAAATGCAGAAATTCTATGGTATTTGGTATTTTTTCCATGCAGTAAATATAAAAAAAAATGTCTTTAATTGCAGAAGTTCAGAAGAAAAATGAGTCGAGGTGGTGCAGCTGCTCCCAGGGGGAAAAAGAAAGGGGTTAATTTCACCATTGATTGTTCCAAGCCAGTGGAGGACAAGATCATGGACATTGCATCTCTTGAAAAATTTCTTCAAGAGAGGATCAAATTTGGCGGCAAGGCTGGTGCTCTTGGTGACACTGTCACAGTTGCCCGTGAGAAGAATAAGATTATTGTTACCTCTGACAGTAACTTTTCAAAGCGGTAATTTAATTCACTCCAATCATATTCATACTATTAAATGCTTAAAATTGGAAACTGATTGTGTAGTTTCCTTTGAGATGATATCTATCCGCTGAACCTTTAGCTTATATGAGTAGTCGTGTTGATAACTATTTTTTGTTGCCTAATTAGAAGTGTACCTGCATCCATTCGATCAATTAATTTCAAAACAGACCTTATACTATCAGAATGTGATATGCACACTCTTATGTTAGCCCTTGGGAAGGATCTACTTCTTGTAATGTTATGATTCCGTCATTTGAGAACTTTCTGCTGGCTGTTTGGTGTGAATAATGAATCAGCATGAAATTTTATTGTTCATTGGTATTCTGGAGTATCAATGTATGCATGCTGAAACAGGTGATGCATCCAGTTGTGTAGCTTAGCAAGCTTCTTAGACCTGTAACTCTCAATGTTTTGCCTGTGTGTTATGAATTGCATCCTCTTGGAAATGGAAGATGGACTCTATATGCTAGAGTTTAAGCCGGATCTTCATTCTTTAAATTCTTATGTTAATCTGATTGTACGTTTCTGCTTACTCCATTGATTGTTGTCAATGCTTTAAATCGGAAAAAAAGTTGGTGTCTGAATAGAATAGATATATCGCCCCATTTACATATTTGCCCCAGCCCAAACTCAACATTTGGAAACGGTGGTATTTGAGTTTTTATTTACAAAAACACAAGTTGATTTGTATGAAATCGGTTCCGCACTTTCTTTAGTGTTTCTCTTTTTACATGTTTGTGATTTTAGGTACTTGAAGTATTTGACAAAGAAATATTTAAAGAACCACAATGTGAGGGACTGGCTCAGAGTGATTGCTGCCAACAAAGATAGAAGTGTTTATGAACTAAGATACTTCAACATTGCTGAGAACGAGGGAGAAGATGAAGATTAATCAAATTGATTAACTTATTGACCTAAGGATCCTTTGGCTTTCATTTTATATTGCTTAAAATATGTTTCTTCACATCCGGAGCAATGTGACCACCATAGCTTTCGAGAGTTTTGTATTTTGCCTTTAATATTGGATTGGAAAAGGATCTCTTACATTTTTGTCGAGCTACCATATTTAACACAGATCGACTGTATTGTTCTGGTTTCCATGGATATCGATATATCCTTGCGGTTTTGCAGCACACTGAAGTTTTATTATTCATAGCAACTGACATGTGCATTATCGTATTAAATGACCCCGTCTTGCTACCTTGTGGCAGTTCTTTAATATGCTGCTCATGGGAGTTGCCTTAAGGTTTAAACAAAGTAGCCTTGAAAAGGTAATATCAATCGATTATATCTTAATGATTTTCATGTTTGTCTGGAAAATGGGGGAAAGGAATTGAAGTTTGTCACAAGATGACTCCATCTAAACGTACGTTATTCCGAACAATCTTTTGTAAATTTGATTTTTGTTTTTGTTTTTGTTTTTCATAGAAGCGTATCAAACATGCATTGCATCATACTAGTTGTCTTTTACCTTCGAAGTAAAGTTGAGATGAAAATTACTTTTACGACAAGGATGTGGTTGGACTAGATTTAAGCTTGTCTCCAAGACCTTACTCTGTTTTAGCGCATTTGTTCTCTATTTTTATTCAGGACCGATGTTTTGATCTTTCCAGGAGACCTCATCGGATATTTATTCCGAGTATTTTTTATGCTTTGTCCCAAACGGATTATGGAGCCCTGTCTGTAAATTTTCTTCTTTCCATTATTCAAGCCACTGTCATTTCACTGACAATAAGGGCCCAACACGTATATTTAATATATGTTTAGATTAGTAATAGAAACTATTTTTTTAATGTGATTTATGGTATAATAGGTAAATTTATGAGATGAATTTTATTTTTACTTACATAAATATACTTGTTCACCATTTTCTCAAATAGGCCCTTAATCCATCTCGGTAATTCAGTAATTTAGTTTCCGCATTTGTTCCCCCCCCCCCCTTTATTTCCCAACTAGTTTACACGTTTCTTACGTTAAAAAAGATATCAGATGATAAAATATATAAAAATGACTGTTCAAATAAATTCACATGATGATGATTGAGGACCAAAACAAATCTATTGGCTAAGTCTTATATTTAGTATTAAAGGAAGTATAGATTTTGGCCGAGCAAAAAATACGGTACATAATAGTATTGATGTCTGCCCAGCGTGACGTGTAAGAATGGAGATCCGTTGATTTCATTTTCCTCCCATGTCCCCTCTTTTATTTTCCTTTCACCCCATGACCCAACGTTGTGATGCCGTAACTGCTTTGGAAAACGAAAAAAGTAGAAGAAATGAAAGAAAACGTTGATATTTGTGTATTGCGTGTCGGGGGGAGAATAATATATTGGTTCCATAATGTGAAGTGTGTTTTGTAAAAGTGGGTTGCCATTACTTGCATTTCAAGGTTCATATAGCTAGTTTTGCAGCAGGGTCCTTCCATTCCTGTCTCCTACACCTCTCACTTCAATTCCCAACACTGCAACTTCCCTCTTCCCACAAATGAGCTTCCTTATATGCAACGCCACTATCAGAGACATTGCAGAGTCCCCCACTTCCTTAGGCTAACTCCATCATCCTCACGCCATCTTCTGACACCCTCCTCTGCTTCTACTTCTCTATTTGCCTTCATAACTCTCAGTCCCTCCCAGAGACAAATTTAAGGCCAAGTGCTGTTTCATTACATCACCCTGCTGTCAGATTATACTTAGTCAAGCACTTCAACTGCTTTTAGTCAAAACTCCTCATTTCGCCAAGAAAGCCAAAAGCTATCCTACTGCACTTCTCTCATTTATGCAACAAATGAATTTAGTTTGGTTGCAGAAGTTATTTTTCAGACGTAATATAAATTGTCTTAATTTATATAAATATTTTTTTCTAATACTAATTCAAACATACCTTTAATTAGCATGTTTCCTTGTGTTTTCAACCACATTAAGATCAAGATAAAATGCAGAACAATTTTTGAAGTCTCTAATAAAGAAGTGCATGTACATTATTAAAGTATAGTAGGTTTTATGCGTAATCAATGTGCCAAACCTTAGGTGAAACAAGAAAGAGTGGGGGGAGGGGGAGTTCCTTGAGAATGGAGTGTACCAAACAAAAGGGGGGGGGGAGGAATTGTCAAAACTTTCCATGAAAGGAAGGGTTCTAACATTTTAATATGGCTCCTTTGCTTGTAAGGAATGCTCAATTGAAGTGCTGTCTCCTTTGTAGAAGCAGCAATATTGTAACATTATATTGTTGGCGTCAGAAAATGAGAAAAGTGAGATTCAGTTCCATTATGAACACAGCTATAAGCCAGATAAATATAGGACGCTCAGAATGCTAGCGTCATGGCTGTCCATTTATAGTTGAAGTTGAGCAACAGGGAAAAGCCAGAGGTACAAGCAATGAAATAATTCTCATTCAAGGTGAAAACTTCCTCATCTCGGGGTAATTTAACAATAAATTCGTCTTTACTCCTTACATACACTGATATGTTAATTTTGCGCATAATGCTCCTTTAACTTGTCTGTAAAGTATCAACCGCTGGCACATAGGTGAAGCCAAGAGAGTTGGTTAAGTAAAGTCTCTACTGAGTAAAAATCTTGTCTGTACTTATTTTTTTACTTATGCGCCGTGTGCTGTGACTCTGTGAGTGCGTTACGTGGTCCCACGAGGTTCTTAAACTAACAAGTAAAAAATAATGAAACTACAACATTGACTTTGTGGTCGTTTGTAACGGTGTCTCAGACAAAATGACTGTGCCAGTGTGCCTATCGGAATGCGAACTTCAAATTTACTATTCAGTGGTGCACAAACGGCTCAAATAATCCTGCTCTGCTTCTTCAGTTAAGTTCAGATCCGCTCACTTTGACTCAGCTTCTTCCTCTTCTTCATTCCAAACCAGCCTGCAAAATTAGTTTCTGTTTATTACTCCTCATGACGCGCCTCTCTGTCTCTCTCTCTCTCACACACATTATGCATGCAATGCAACATTCCACCTTGTCCATCGTGTCTGTTCCTGTTCAGACCCTTCGCTTTGCTTTCCAAAACCAAAAAAGGAAAACGAAAAAAAAACAAACAAACAAACTGCAAGGGAATGAGAACAGAACTGGGGAGAAGAAACAGAGAAAATGAAACAGCAAACCTTGCTTATGTAATCACGCAGCAAATAACTGAGATAAACAACAAGAACAAGGCAGGGAAATCGTGTTGGAGAAGGGGAGCACGTGCATCTTATCATGAACACCCGCTTAGAGCTGGCTTTGACAGATATGTTGCACGTGCCCTGCTTCTCCAACAGGACCTTCCCACCCGTTGAGCCACACAGCTTTGAGAGTGTTTGATATTGAGCCAGAGAAGCTCGAGCTCTGTTATATATGCAGGTTGGGGGGAAGAGAAAGAGATGAGAGAGGAGAAGTGACAGTGAGAGTGAAAGAAAATTTAAAACGTTGAGTCTGGAAGTGGACATTCTTTTAAGACTCATCGGAGCCAAAGAAGCAAACTTTGAACTACTCGGCACTGTGCATAATATATCACTGAGAGTTTGGAGTTATAAAGGGGGCCACCCCCATTTATTCTGAAACCCCATTTTAGAAGAGCATGCACTGTGGTTCTTCCCCCCCAGTAATCCATAAATGCGTGAAACATGCACTGCCATCTCATCATATTGATTACTTAAAAGTTGCTCACGCTTTGTGTGCTTCCAAGTTATCTAATGAAATATAACTATAATATGAAACATGTTTATGAAAAACTTGTTGAATAATCATAAACTATGAAAAAATCTTCATATGTTATGTTTTAATTAAGAAACGCTTGACAGTAAAGAATCCGCTGTCCGTAGAGGACAGTGTAATGCACGTTCTTGGGGTAGAGAGTGGGAGTTGCACTTGGGGAACTGATAGATTGGACTCTGAAATTGACACAATCCAGTCGAGTGAATCTTATTCTTCAGGCTATTCCACTGTGGGGTGGAATCAAGATCCACACACGTTTCGTTACGTATGTAATGGTCAGATTTGTTGGTCACTTTGTGCCGCCAAAATGGGCGACCCAGCTCCTTCCCGCGCTCACAATTTAGTGGTTGTTTGGTTGAGCGATCTTGAATCGGGTTTATTATATAAGCCTGATTCACATAAATCGAGACAAATCTCCTCAACATATTTATCTCGTAGATCGTGAAAGCACCTCGTAGACCGTAAAAGCTACCTCGTAGACCGTAAAGGTTACTTCGTATTCCGTGAATTACAATTTATAAATACTTATAAAATTTTCAACCGTTATTCCAAACAACCTCTTAACCTCTAACTTCTGAAGTAATAACTAATAACAACACACGGACAGGTCTGGGGCAAGGACAAAGGGTCGAATGGTAAAAGCAGAGGGGGTGACGGTTTGATAGAGTCAGATATAGCACTTGGGTTGGGATTAAAATCTTGACTGCCAAACGAGACGGTGTGAATCTTATCCTTCTTGGAACTCCCTCCGTTGGTGTCCCCACTTCCAGACCTACCAGACCCTAACACGCAACCCCAATCCTATATCACTGCCTTTTTTAACTCCAGCTTCATCATACATCTTTGCATTGCATATCCTGACACGATATCGGGATTCTCGTGAGAGGTAGATAAATCGGCGGAACGTTAGGTTTGGTTTACTTGCGGAAGCTGGTAGGTTGATGAGATAAACAATATACTCCCTCCCACTACTTAATATATAATATATTTTGAGAGTAATATAAAATATATTTTTTATATTTATTAGTTTTATTTATTTATCTCTATTAATTCTTCCTCCATCATAATTGATAAGAAGAGAGAAAGAGTGAATTAAAAAAGATAATTAAAGTATTTTAAAAAACATATATCATATTAATTAATTTAATTAAATATATATTATATTATAAATTCAATGGAGTATGTTATATGCGCGGAACCCTCTGGTTGATCTGACAAAAACATCCTGGGATGCGAGAGTAGCCGGGTCATCTGCACTGCAGCTTCCGGAATATGACAATGTCTTGCTCGTAATGCCTGCCTGCAAGAGCTTGGCGGTCATTATCGATAAATAATGTTAACCCACCCTTTATTACTTTTGTTTTTGGTCTGTATCTTCGGTGAAGAGGAAAGATTAGGTTGCTCAAACTCTGTCCCGTTATTAACTATAGTTATGGTTAATTATAGTTGATTAAGGCCAGGGGCATGTATCCATCCTCAGACAATGTAATCCTGCCCGAGGAGAAGGGGGTTTTCGTGGTGGTCACATCAGCATTCAGGTGAGTAAACGGATCAGGAATGGGTGCGTGAAGCCCATTTTAAAGCGGTGTTGGGTTAAAACGAAGCCCAAATAGATTAGTGGATGAGGAAGGATCCAGAACGTGTAGGCCCATTAATCAATGGAGAAAGTGACCGCTGATGTGGATCCTGGAAGAGGGTGGGGAAGGATAAACAGATAAAGATAAAGACGCCTAGTGGGGGAGACAGTTCTTGTCAGTGTGAATAGTAACTGGGACATTACCGCTGGGCTCTCCCTCTACTGGTGGACGTCCCTCTCCTCATCTCAATTTCTCCGACCTATTTGTGCAGTGGTGGCGGTACAAACCAATACAACTAATAATAAAAGTTGGTACAGTCACCCATTATCCGTAGGTTCAAAGGTAAGGACCACAACTTCGCACCAATAGGTACAAAGTTTGATCCTGTCTTGGCGTTTGGCGATTCATTCTAACTTCGGAGTTTTAGGTAAATGTCTAACGGTGATGGACGGCTCATCCTATTTAACACTGATATGATTTGGAAGAGAGATTTCCCTCTATCTTTAAGTACCCTCCACGTGAAAGCCTTATAACCCAAGTCATCTAAATTTTTATTATAAAAAGAAAACTAGTAAAACTAGCAAGACAAGCGAGGAGGGGGAAAAGACAAAAATGAATTATTCAGGACTACAGATGTGTCCACAGCAGAGCACTAACATCAAACAAAATAAAGGATCAAGGATGGATTTTTCTTGGTTTCCCTATTACCCCCAGCACACCATTTAGGCCTGCTGGATGATCAAAGTCTGCGATCTTACATCCTAATTAGTTGAAATGTTCATAATTGGTCATTAAACAAAAATGAAAACCGGCCTAAGAAAACAAATTAAGATTATCATACTCGCTCTCGCGTCAAGTGACGTGGGAAACATCACATCTTCAGCAACGCTGAGAGTCTCGATCTCCGCTTGCAACTTCACATACACAGCTCTCCGGGTAACGAATTTTTTTTTTTCTTTTTTTGGGTGGGGGGGGGGACTAACAAGCTAATCCGAGTTCTGAGCCCTTGCTTGTTGCTTGTTTCTTGTTTCAATCGGGATCGGATCCAAAAACTTTGTAGGATAAAGATTCGTCCAATCATTAAAGCCTGGCCTTAAAAAAAATCTGACTTGTTCAAAATAGCTTGATGAGCTCAACCCGTTTCAACTTGTATAGAAAAAACCTCAAGAGGAGAAAGCGACCCAATCGTCGCCTCTGTTGAACTCCATCAACTTTAATCTATTTTAGAGGCGGATGGGGCCTCCTTGTAGTAGTCGTGTAACCCTTTTTTTTTTTAAATGTATTCAATATTTTATTATTTTAAATGTTATTATGTTTATCTCGACATTCTCGTAAAGATGGCGAACCACTAACCAAAAGAAGAAAAATGATGAAGCCCAACCGCTACTTTTACCTCGGCATTCACGTTTTGCGCAGCTAAAACGTAAGATTAACAAAATATATATTTCTAAGCAATTACATGGAACAGGCAATCCGGATAAAATTAATAAAAACAAGCGTTTACTATAGTGGAATATGCAACTCTGAAGCAACAGATCCTGTAAAGAAGCTATTGGCAATGTGAGGCCGTCAATATGCAATGCAAGTTACAACTTTAATGGATTTTTTTTTTTCATTTATAAGATGTGCTTGTTTGGAATAATTATTGGAGTTTTTAGAAATAATTTTTTAATCGTGATTTACAGTATAAGAGGTAAATATGTGAGATGTGTATTGTCCCAATTTATATGTATAAGTATTTTTAAGCTTCCCAATTATCCAACTAAACATACACTTAAAAGCATTGATAATTTGAAGGGAATGTTCCTGAAAAATATGTTCACCATTTTTCAACCTCTATGTATACTGAATTACTGATGATTGCCATAACTCAGAAGTCACGACCTAGTCAAAAGGGCGGGCTTCATGCATGTAGCAACTGTCAACTTCTTGGTCAGTTTTGAGCTTCAAATCAGAAGGGTCAGAATTACCAGTTTTTTTTTTTTACTGAACCATATAGTCTTACTTCCCTAAGCTCCACACAAGTATGATCAGAAAAGGAAAAATAACTATGATAAAATAATAATTAAATACTATTTGAATTTTAAAATTTTAAATTAATAATTTTTTAAAAATCTGAATTATCAATTGTTATATTTTTTTATTAATCCTATTATTCTTATTGTCAACAGAATCAATTTAAGATTTTGAAGTTCAAATGGTATTTAAGTATCTTTTTTTCAAATAACTTTAGTATAATTAATTTCTCAAATATTTTCTTCGCATGAAGTAATTTCTCAAACTTTGATGTATCATACTTTTAACCAGCTATTCCGTTAATAGCCTCTGTTACATTTTAATGTAGTATGAAACTATTTAACAATAATGGGATACAATGTGTTTGTATTAATTTTTGGAGAATAGTTTTTATAATTTATGAAATAAATATATGAAAAGAGTTTTATTTCAATATACAAAAAATAGTTTTTAAAACTGTAGTTTAGGACTTACCCTCTACTCAGATGGGTCAAAAATCAATTTATACAATAAAGAAACAATCCTCCTCATGATTGTTTGAATAGGGGGTAAATTCAAGGGAAAATAGCTCCTAGGTCCTAAAGGACCCAATTAATAGCAACAAAGTCTCATTACACATTGTCATGACAGCAAAGTCCCAAGAGACTTTTCTGATATGAATTCACAAAGTTAAAATACCATCATGCCCCAAACAAAATAAAAGAAAGAAAAACCCACAGAAGGTAGTAACTCCACGTTTCAGTGATTAACGAGAAAGAGAAAAATGCATTCTATGAACTCCACGTTGGTTCAACAGGAATGTTGAAGAGTTGAAGTTTGGTGATGACATTCTCGCAAACGGTTAGAGTTTCTGTCGTCGTTATAGACTGTTAAATGACTGAACAGTAAAATCAAAATTTTCTTTTTTTCTGTTTTGTATGGTAGGTGCATTGAGATTGATGGGTTGATTAAAGGTTTGAGCTTAGAGTCAATAGTGGACTATGTGGTAAGAGATAGATTAGTAATGCTAAGATTTTGGAGAAAATATTATTTTGATCACTGAAGTTGAGGTTTCAACATGGTTGGAGGTGTGAGAATGTTAATGTGCTCTGTTTTTTGGTTGGCTTACAAAGGGACTGCGCTTGTTGTAGTGGGAATAGTTGAATGTTATGGGGTTGATTTGTGAGATAACACTGATATGATATTAAAATAATGTTGTTAATACATGCATTTATAGTTGTAAATATGACTGTTGTAGTTGTTAATACATAAAATGTGCTCTGTTTCATGGAAATGTAATAGAGGGATTTATTAGTTTTAAGTGAGAATGAATGAATGCGATTGTAGTTTGTGTGATAACAAAATGGTGAATTGATATAAAATTACTGTTGTTAATATTAGCTTTAGTAATTGTTAATATTGGTGATGCAATTGTTAACACCAGGTTGTGTTGCAGGTTGCGTCAGTTTCTGTGGAAATTAGCACAATGAGTTGTTCAAAAAGTAGGGAGAAAAAGTTGGTAAAATGCTTATATCCTTTTGTGATAGTTGGCATGTCTAATAATTAGAACCTCCCTTGGGACTAACACTTAAGTTGTTAATGTGGCTGAAGCACTTGGTAAAATATGCACATCTTGTTGTAAACAACAAAATCATATTTTCTGATATGGTTCATGTCAGGATAGCTACTAGTCGAGAAAAACTCGTTAAGTTGTAATTATTCCTAATGATGTTGTTAATGTGTAGTGAACAAGTTGTCAAAACCTATTGAACAATTTGTAAATACTGATAATGTCGTAAATATGGCTGACGAAGTTGTTAAAACATGCTGAACAAGTTGTAAAAAAACCAAATGGCATAAAGTGACATGGTTAATGCCAGCTTAGCCTTAGGCTTAATAAGACTGACTATGTTGTAAATATAGTTGACGAGGTTGTTAAAACAGGCTGAACAAGTAAAAAACCCAAAGGGCATAAAATGACATGGTTGATGTCAGCTTAGTCTTAGGCTTAAGAAGACTGATCATATTGTAAATATAGTTGACGGAGTTGTTAAAACCTGCTAAATAAGTTGTCAAAAAACCCAAAGGGCATAAACTGACATAGTTGATGGCCTAAGAAGGCTGATCATGTTGTAAATATGGCTTAAGAAGTTGTTAAAACCTGCTGAACAAGTTGTAAAAAAACCCAAAGGGCATAAACTAACATGGTTGATGCCAGCTTAGTCTTAGGCCTTAGAAGACTGATCATGTTGTAAATGTGGCTGACAAAGTTGTTAAAACCTGTTGAAGAAATTGTAAAAAAACCAAAGGACATAAACTAACATGGTTGATGCCAGCTTAATCTTAGGCCTTAAAAGACTGATCATGTTGTAAATGTGGCTGACGAAGTTGTTAAAACCTGTTGAAGAAATTGTAAAAAAACCAAAGGACATAAACTAACATTATTGATGTCAGCTTAGCCTTAGGCCTAAGAAAATTGATCATGTTGTAAATATAGATGAAGAAGTTGTTAAAACCTGCTGGGCAAGTTGTAAAAAAATCAAAATGGCATAAACTAACATGGTTGATGTTAGCTTAGCTTTAGGCCTAAGAAGACTGATCATGTTGTAAATATGGCTGAAAAAGTTGTTTAAACCTACTGACTAAGTTGTAAAAAAACCCAAAGGGCATAAATTGACATGGTTGAGGTTGTAAATATGGCTAATAAAGTTGTTAAAACCTATTGAAAAAGTTGTAAATACACCAAATTATATTTTCTGACTTGGTTCATGTCAGCTTAGCCACTAGCCCACTAAGACTGATGATGTTGTAAATATGATTAATGAAGTTGTTAAGACCTACTAAACAAGTTGTAAATACACTAAATCACATTTTCTGAAATTTCATAGGCAGTTATTGAATTTCAAATGCCTCAAGGAATTACTATGCAGTTGTAAATATAACTCATGCTGTTGAGAATATGACTGACTCACTTGTAAAATGTGGCAAGATATGTTGTTTAAAACCATATAAACAGTAATGACACATGATTGCATAACTAAAAGTACATATTGCATAATTTGTTATAACTTGCCACAAACAGTTGTCATTGTCATAACAAGCCTTTCCTTCAAAATAATATAGAGCTGACAAAATACATATTTACATAACAAGAAGGCTTCAGTACAAAATAACAAAACAAGTCCTATGTCTCTTTCCTCATCTTGCCTTGTTGGTTGCCAGGTATAATGGACATAACTTTATGCGCATGTTTGTTTACAAATATCAATCTCGATGTAGATCTTAATTTTCACAAGTGTCAATTGCCATAAAAGCGTATTAGTATCTCAACACCTTCTTATCCCTACTTTTTGAACAACTCATTGTGTCAATTTTGACAGAAACTGACGCCTGCACCTCTAAATAATTGATCAATCCTACAAGAAATAACAAGTTACACTGGTACTAATGACAATGCATGAGCAATCATTCACAACTTATCTAGCAACAAATTACATGAGTTACAAATTTCTAATGCATCTTTTCAATAACTGGAGTCCTAGTAATGTTAATCCCAATGGCATTACCATAGAAAGTGTGTATTTGTGGCATTTATCTTAGTAATCCTGATTACATGGCAATCACGATTACAAAAAAAAATGGTAATAGAGATTTATAGGGTCTCATGCATCACTTACACAGACACACGAGTGCACACATAACATATACTCTTCACCACATGTCCAAACCATAGATGTAGACATAAACATACGCTCATGAAATCATAGGTTAGAAGTTACAAATCCTTGATTTCTTGAAGAAATTTTAAGCCATTCAAGGCAATCAAAATGGTAGGACTATAACAGCTTCCATGTTCAGATTTTAGCCAGATTAATCAGCAAACCCGAAACATGTCAAATCAAGCAACGTGATTGTCATAACTTAAAGGGAAAAAATGCATCCATGAGTTTTTTTAGGGAAAAAAATTAACCAAAAGTTCAAACACACTGTGTAATTAATTCCCTTGATAGTTATATACCTAAGCAATGGCCTTCCATCAACTGAAGAAAAAATTCTTCCATGCACCCCTATCTACAGAGCAGAAGATATTTAACCAATTAAATGAATCATATGAGAACAACAACATATAAAGTATATAAATATAAGATTCTCCAACTATCAGCACATTAAGAAAATATATGATGCCACGTCTAGCCTTTACCTAATGGATTAAACTATTGGAATGTGTGATTCTTTAAAATAGTACTAGAGGCTCTTTGAACAAGTGAACTAAAATAAGATTCCCAGTATTACTATTTTATAAACATAGTTTCTAAAATCTAGAGTTTTTAATGTCTCCAGTCCAAAGGATTATGATATGAAGAGGTGCATCATAAATATAAATATTCACCTTTTGCCTTCACCTAACAAATTCAACTTCTAGATAAAGGGATCCTAAAAGATCTATGTACAATAAAAAGACTAACAAATATCCTCCATTCCAATTTATTGCTAAGTATGGTTTCAAACGTAAGCATCCTTTAACTTATTTCCAACTAGGTTATTACACAGGCTTTCTTTTACATCTGTACAAATTGAAGGGTTAAAAGTGATAAGATGGAAGCAGACATAAGCAATACATTTTAAAAGGCTATTAAGTAATTAGCACGCTTCAAGAGTAATTACTTGGAAAGTAGTTTGGTGTATTCAAGTCCCTTCTCAAGTTTCCAAACTCTTAATTACATAATCCCTTGATTTTATTTAGTGGGGTTCATCTCATCAAAAGATGTTCGTCAGTCATTATAATATCGTTCATGAAACAAGGGAGAATAACACTTGGGCATCAAAAGTTTATTACAATTAAGTCTCAAAAAAATTTATTCAAAAAAGAGCTGCAAATTCCAATTCAAACAATTGCAACTTACAAGTATGGGAATCTCAACTGAAAACAGAAATAGCTTACTATCACAAGGCTTGCAACAAAATTAAGCATGTCATCTTCAACCTTCTTATTTAATCTTTTATTCTCGTAATTTCTTTCGACAGACCCACCCAGCTCCTCAAGCGCTGATCTCTCATCCACGAGAGCAACCTTTGAGAGATCCGGTAGCTTGGATTCTGTATGGACACTATTTCACTAAGATTTCTCACTACCATGATGTTGCTCTGTTTTATCTTTCTGTGCGTTTTCTCTTTGTTTTTTCTATGGGTTTTCTGCCTTTTCCTTATTTTATTATTTGAGGACATACTTATTTTTCAAATAGGGAATTCATAACAAAAAAGTTTCTATCATAACAATTTGTATTAAAATTTTTTTTATTATTAATTGGGGACCTAAAAGTCATTTTCCCTAAATTCAATCAATTTCAGCCCAAAACCCCGGGCATGCGTGAATCAAAAGCAGGACCCCAATCATGATCGTCATTAAACAAAAACCAGGGAGGATCCAAACTCCTCGAAGAAGAGTTTGATTTACATGGGCCACGATGTTTATTTATCAAATATTGCATATAATTGGTTTTTTTTTGGGATTTTTTGGACTAATTTATGAAAGCTTTATAAGTGTTTTTGAATTGTGATTTATAAAATACGAAGTAACTTTTACGATCTACGAGGTAGCTTTTACGATCTATGAGATAAATATATAAAAGAGATTTATCTCAATTTACATAAATTAAATTTATATAATAAACACGATTCATAAAAATAATGACAAACAAACTCTAATCGATCCCATAGTCAAATTTGACATCAAGGTTTACCCTCCTCTTATCTTTTAGTGGAAAGGAATTTGATCATATCCTCTTTCGAAATAAAAAATCAACAGGTGGTGATATGCTGATACGATCTGGGTCGTCCCTCCATAATTCAATTATCTTATAATGTCAGCTTTTGTGATTCTGGGAAAACAAAGAACCTCGAAAGTATCTCTTTGGGAAAATGACTGGTCACGTGAGCTTACCGCCTCTGTAAAAATGTCGCGTGTCACCCTTCATCTTCAATTCCTCCCAGTTATCGGGACCCGGTCTAACCTTATCTGTACGTGCCTCCCGATCCAATTGCCACGTCATGCAGGCCCACTCTCCTTCTAATCAGCGGCTCAGATCGCTCTTCACCTCAAGACTTGTTCGATCTTTAACGCCCCCCTTCATTAAATATACCTCCATCTTCCTTCTCGTTGTTCTACTCCGGATCCTGGTCACTGAGGTAGCCGATAATACGCTGGATCTGCTGTTATACGCTTGATCCTGCTTACCATGAGTCTCCTCGACCAGTTGTGGGATGACACCGTCGCCGGGCCTCGGCCGGATAACGGCCTCGGCAAACTCCGAAAGCACAACACCTTCAGTTATCGAGAGAGCTCCAGCAAGGGTACGAAAAACCGGAAATTAGCTGTATATTCTGCCTACCCATATTTATCCGATCAAAATCAAAGAGGGTCGCAGATAGAACTTGAACTGCGATTGATTAATTTAACGGCTATTAATTTGTTGACTTCAACCGCAGATCAATCCCTGTATTTTAACAGTTTTAAATATCTCCACTCCAAATGATCTATTTGTTTATTGATTGCGGCTTTTATCAGATGATTGGGGACAGTGAAACAATTAGAATCTATGTAGATATTATTTTCCGGAGATAATAGCTTTGGAAGCCCTCAAGGCTGTAGCGTTTATGTGTGCCTTTTGGTTTGGCGGTAACATGCTAATATATGAGGTGTTTTTTTCTGTCGGAATCAGACGCCGGGAGCGTGAGATCGTATGGCGATGAGTCCTCAGAGGAGGCGACGAGAGTAACACGCAGTATCATGATCGTGAAGCCGCCGGGGTACCAGAGTGGATCGCCTCCGGTTTCGCCAGCTGGGTCTACTCCGCCGGTCTCTCCGTTCTCGGGTAAGGTCGTTATTATCTTCTCTTTATCCTCATGAGTAGATTGTATAACGGGATCCTGAAATGCAATTAGCTTGCGATGAAACTTGAAACTCAGTGGCTTTTCCTTGGTAGCCTGTTAACGTGAACGATGCTCTAATTTAGGGGGTAATTTTTGTCATTGGGTAGCTGGGGGTTATCTTTCGTTGGGCTTGGATGGTTAGGGTGATGACTAAGGAGAGTTAGGTACATCTAGTGAGAATGGTCTTTTTTTGTTTCTTTTTAATATTTCCTATTGATAATGACATGATGAGTCATATCCATGTATGGCCTCAATTATAGCGCATTATAAATTATTTTATATTCTCCGGAGCCTAGTCGTTAATTTGGGTCATTTCATACCCTTTTACGGTGCTTGGTTATAAGCATGGAGTACTATTTAGTATTGATAACTGTCCATATAGTTTGAAATTGAAGTGCCTCGCAGTTGAGTTAAGTAGCATATAATTTTCTGTTGTGAGAATTGTGTGCTTTCCGTATTACATTTAAATTCACAACAGTTTAGTGTAGTCTATAATATGTCAATCACAATCTCAAATCGTTATGAGGTGGTGGCCAGAAACAAAAATGAGAAACTCAAATAATCGGGGACTATATATATCCTTTCGAATGGCACTTAAAAGCAGCTACATCCATCGTCAGTTTAGTTGACTCACTCGAAATGTTAAATTTCTTCATTGATATTGTGTGTCCATATATAAGTTCATTTAAAGGAGAATCGCTTGTATGCTTTCAGGGGGTAGAGAGCCCTTCCGGTTTCGGAGAAGGTCGGCATCGGATGCGTACGAGAAGAGAGGCCAGAACTGATCAAGCCCTTCTTCTCCTTTCGATGTCTGAGAAGTGATCATTTCAGAACAACTGCTGAAGCACGAAGATGCTGTGTTATGGTGCCCGTGGATGTATTCATTTTTGTGTGAGATGTGTGCCCGCGAGATGTTGTGCGGTGGTTTGTGGACTGTGGAGCATAGGTGTTGTGAGCTACTATATATGTAGATGTAGGTGCACCAAGAAATAGTACTACTATTAAACTAGTGTATAATGTATGTGTATATTTATGGTGCCTTTTCATAGGTTGGTGCTGTCGTAGATTTTTCTTCTGCCTGTATAAGTTTTTTGGCCTAATAAATGAGATTCTGCTGGGCAGTTTCTCGATCCCTCTCGAGTTGATGTTGTCGTTTTGATGGTGGAGCCGCTGGCTGGTCCCACTCGTAAAGTATTGAACCTGCTTATGGCGGACAGCTGGAGGATTCGATGAATGGTTGTAGTAAGACGAGCTTCGTCCAACCACTAATTCGTTTGAGAAATATAGGTCCTAATCCTTAACGAAGTGGTATTATTGTTATTAGGCCCCCTCACCAAGGTTGTACTTGGATGGAGAAAAATAAGGAGGGAAAATGGTAGGAAAGAAAATTTTCATACCTAGAGCTTTTACCTTTCTTCACATTCAAACTAGGGGTAGATGTGAAAATATGAAATTAACGCTCGGCTGAAGGAAATTCATGAATACGCGGAAATACCCTTAAATTAAACAAAGGAAAAAGAGTCGTGTCTTATTCCCAAGTATGGGCCATTCTTCTGTCAAAAGTATGGGCCACGATTCAGGAGAAAGTAAAGTATGATATAGATATATTCCCAAGTTCAAAACAAAAATATAGATCCGAGTATATTTCTATAATATTATTAAATTAAATATTGATAGTTCCCAAAATATTGAATATGTAGAAGCTTGATTGATAAACGACTTGACTTATAAATATGAAAATTTTTATATTTAATCAATAAAGATCTTTTAATATCAAATGGTATCTGAGAAATCATTTTAATCCAGTATACTGGCAACAAAAAGTACAGTATTTTCCTCTCCTGATTTCCGGATAAACCTGTTTGGGAAATCGATCGAACTATTTTCAAAAAAAATTATCCGAATTATTTATCACTGGTGTAAAATAAAACTATTAGAAAAATCACCCTAAGTTGATTTTCAAATTTAAAGATTCGCATGGAATGACAACGATTTTGGTTTTCTAATTTTTTTTCAAGTCTTAAACTAATTATGTAACACTTTTCATTTCAAAAAATAAATTATTTAATTAAATTGAAGTTCATTTCATTTTGTACAAGTAGCCCCTTCACCATGATAGTGTTTTTTCTTTCTTGTTTTTTTTTCCTTGTGTGTTTTCTGAGACCCCCACCATAATAGGGTAGTAAGTTCATCCACGAATAGTTGACGATGACAGTAGTAGGCGACCCGCTGACTAAATCTTTGTTTGGATTGGAGAAAAAATTAGGGGAGAAAGAAAATTAAGAAAAAAAAAACTCTTAAAAATAATAAATTTTTTATTTGTTATGAATATTGATTATGTGGATGTCCATTAACCCTCATCTAAGCTAATTTACTCTCCCAGTCAGCTACGCATATAAGATCAGATGTCACTATTTATCAATGATTAATGTACTATTCATCATTGTAGCATTTTACTGTATAGGTACTGTTCATACGTGTTTTACTGTAGCAGCACTGTAGCATACGCGGTTTACTGTAGCATACTGTAGCAGTTACTGTTCATACGCGTATTTCACTATTCATACGCGTTTTTTGCCTATAAATAGGAGCCTTGGGCTGAGAATTTTGTACACACAACTGAATGAGAATTTCCCTCTGATTTCTCTCTTCTTAATCTCTTATTCTCTCTGATTATCCATATTTTTATAACACGTTATCAGCACGAAGCTCTGCTAAAGGTATGATATTCTTATAGTTTCTTTGATAATTTATACTTTATTTTTATAATATCTTTATTTCATAGATCTGGGATAATCTGAGCCATTATATGAAATTAAGAAATATATCTTTACCGATTATTATGAACATCGGGTTCCATGGCTAGGATTGGAGATCACTATTGTTATTATATCTTATATATATCATTTACAAGTTCATTTATATTATTATTATTACTATGGCCATAAGCCATCCACATCCAATTTCTGAAATTATATGACCAGAAGTCATATTATTTGAATTTTTATGATATGGCCAGAAGCTATATCCCTATGATCTCCTATTATATGGCCAGAAGCCATATCTATATGATTCCTTATTATATGACTAGAAGCCATATATATCACAGCCAGAAGCTATGTATAACTTTTATTTATCCTGAAGATAAAAAGTCAGATGCTATATATATTTAATTTCTCATCATAAGATTAATTGGCTTGAAGCCATAATACGAATTAGTCTAAAGCCATGAGACTATTTGGCCTGAAGCCATAAGAACTAAATGGCCCGAAGCCATAAAGTTTTAATTTTTGTTGCAATATCTTACTTTATGAATTATTTATTGTCTTTATGAATTTCCTGTTACTATATTGCATTTTTATATTTTATATTTTATGAATGCCCCCTTTTATTATATTATTCTGAATTAAGTTAAATTTTGTAATATATAAATTTATGACTCTTGTTATTACCAAAAATGAACTATTTATCTTAAATGCCTTATCCATGATTTTTTCTACACCACCATTTGCATAAAGGCCTCAAAATTCAATATTTGGCCATGAAAAACCCACTTGTTCTTTAGAACAATTTAAAATAAATGTATGATCACCAGAAGATGGTAATCATTCCAAAAGCTTGTATAAATGAATACATCCAATTTGCTCCTGCAGTAGCAATATTGTGAAAAAAAAAGGTTTAAGAAATATGTTAAATTAATTTCTTGCATCCTTGTGGCTGAACAAAATAATGAGCTTTTATTAAAAAAAAAAGCATGAATCCCGTCCAATAGGCTTAACTCCATTCCCAGAAGCGAATGTAGTAATAAATGAATTTATTTGTGGCCGTGGACGTGGCTATAGCCGTAAACATGACAATGGTCGAAATCATGGTAGTTCAAATTCCTACCAAAAGTAGGGAAAAGGTTGATAAGAATCATAAAAGCGAAAATAGTGGGCAAAATAAAAATGTTGTAAATCCATGTTATTGTTGTGGTGGTAAGGGTCATAAGTCTCATACCTGTTATATACCAAGACACCTAGTTGATATTTACCAAGAATCAATAAAAATAATGGTAAATGATCAATAACTGAAGTAAATAATGTAGATCAGGCTAAGAATTCTGAGTATAAAATATGGATATTACTTATTTGGATGTTGCTGATCTTTATCTATTTGAACTTTTATCAAATATATTTATCTTAATTATGTTTTTATGTTTTCTTTAATGAAGAATGAATCATACTAGCATCAATCCTGAAGATTTATGTCTCATTGATAGCGCAACAACCAACACCATACTCAGAAATGATAAATATTTTTCTTCCTTGGTGATGCAAAAAGCTAATGTTCAGACTATATCTGGTAGTATAAATTTGATCGAAGGCTCCGGAAGAGCTAATATTTTGTTACCGGAAGGAACAAAATTATGTATTGATAATGCAATTTATTCTACCAAGTCTGGAAGAAACTTGTTAAGTTTCAAAGATATCCTTCTTTTTCTTCTGGCTTATATTATACATTTATAAACACAATTGAAACACATGTTATTGAGAACCAGAAGTTCACTAATATAGACCAGAAGTCTACTAATGTAAACCAGAAGTTTACTAATGAATTTAATGTTTGGCATGACCGGTTAGGCCATCCCGGTTCAATTATGATGCGACAAATAATTGAGAATTCATGTGGACATACCCTGAAGTGTAAACAAATACCACAATCCCATGATTTCTCATGTGCTGCATGTTCCAAGGGAAAATTAATTATTCGCCCCTCACCAAGCAAAGTAGAGAGTGAGTCTCTCACATTTCTAGAACGGATACATGGAGATATTTGTGGGCCAATACACCCACCATGTGGACCATTTAGGTACTATATGGTTTTAATTGATGCATCAACTAAATGGTCACATGTGTGTTTATTATCTTCTCGTAACCTGGCGTTTGCGAGATTACTTGCTCAATTGATTAGATTAAGAGCACATTACCCTGATTATCCTATCAAGAAAATACGTCTTGATAATGCTGGTGAATTTACTTCAAAAGCTTTTAATGAATATTGTATGTCCCTTGGAATTGATATTGAACATCCTGTAGCTCATGTTCATACACAGAATGGACTTGCAGAATCATTGATTAAAATGTTACAACTAATTGCAAGACCTTTACTTATGAAATCTAATCTCCCAATTTCTGCTTGGGGCCATGCCATTTTGCATGCATCAATGTTAATTCGCATCAGGCCAACAAGTTATTTAAAGATTTCCCTTTTACAAATGGTTTTTGGTCAGGAACCTAATATTTCCCATATAAGGACTTTTGGGTGTGCGGTATATGTGCCAGTAGCACCACCACAACGCACTAAAATGGGTCCTCAAAGAAGGATGAGAATATATGTTGGGTATGAATCTCTTTCAATCATAAAATATTTAGAACCATCTACGGGAGACTTATTTACGGCACGATTTGCCGATTGTCATTTTGATGAATCACTTTTCCCAACATTAGGGGGATAGAATAAGCAGTTGGGTAAGGAAATTAGCTGGAATGAATTATCATTGGCTCATTTTGATCCTCGTACAAATCAATGTGAACTGGAAGTTTAAAAGATAATTCATTTACAGAATTTAGCTAATCAAATGCCAGAAGCATTTACTGACCCTAAGAAAGTGACAAAGTCACATATCCCAGCTGCTAATGCTCCTGTTAAAATTGATGTCCCTGAAGGACAGTCTACTATAAATGAATCTAAAGCACGCATGAAGCGTGGCAGACCCATCGGTTCCAAAGATAAAAATCCTCGAAAAAGAAAAGGAGCAAAGAATATAGATGGTCAAATTGAGGATAATCAAGAAAATTTAATAGCTCCAGAAGAGCCATCTCCTGAAGAGTTATTATCTCCAACAGAGATATCTCTAGAAGAGAATATTGTAGTCCCAGAAGAGACCCAGGTACCTAATATATGTGAAAATAATGAGATCTCAATAAATTAATGTATGAATGGAATCCGATGGGATCGAAATGAAGTCAACGTTGATGACATTTTTGCTTATCATATAGCAAAAGATGTAATGAATAATATTGAGGATCATGAGCCAAAATCCATTAGCGAGTGCCAACAAAGAAAAGATTGGCTTCTATGGAAAGATGCTATTAATGCAGAATTAAAATCATTAGAAAAACGAAAAGTATTAGGACCTGTAGTCCTTACACCAGAAGATGTAAAACCAGTTGGATGCAAATGGGTTTTTGTACGAAAAAGAAATGAAAAGGGCGAAATAACAAGATATAAGGCACGTCTTGTAGCCCAAGGTTTTACACAAAGACCCGGCATTGATTTTGAAGAAACGTATTCACCTGTAGTGGATGCGACTACTTTTCGTTATTTAATTAGCCTAGCAGTAAAAGAAGGGCTTAATCTGCATTTAATGGATGTCGTGACTGCCTATTTATATGGGTCACTTGACAATGATATTTATATGAAAGTCCCTGAAGGACTTAAGGTGCCAGAAGCATCTAATTCAAGTTTTCGAGAACAATATTCAATTAAATTAAATAAGTCCCTGTATGGCCTGAAGCAATCAGGGCGCATGTGGTATAATCGTCTTAATGAATATCTGTTGAAAGAAGGATACAAAAATGATCCAATATGCCCATGTATTTTTATAAAAATATCTAACAGTGAGTTTGCTATAATTGCTGTTTATGTTGATGATATCAACATTATTGGAACTCCTGAAGAGCTTCAAAAGGCAATTTATTGTTTAAAGAAAGAATTCGAGATGAAGGATTTAAGAATAACAAAATTTTGTCTTGAATTACAAATTGAGTACCTCAAAAATAGGATCTTTGTATATCAAGAAACTTATACAAAAAGGGTGCTAAAGAGATTTTATATGGATAAATCTCATCCGTTGTGCACACCAATGATTGTAAGGTCTCTAATGCCAGATAAAGATCCATTCCGACCACGAGTAATCAGCGAAGAAGGTGATGAAGAACTACTTGGTCCAAAAGTACCATATCTTAGTGCTATTGGAGCACTAATGTATCTTGCTAATCACACACGTCCTGATATATCCTTTGCTGTTAATTTATTAGCAAGATATAGTTCTTCACCAACACGAAGGCATTGGAATGGAATAAAACATATTTTTCGTTACCTCAGAGGTACTATAGACATGGAGTTATACTACTCAAATGTATCTAAGCATGAACTGGTAGGATATGCAGATGCTGGATTCTTATCTGATCCACACGAAGGTAAATCACAAACCGGCTATTTGTTCACATGTGGAGGTACAGCTATTTCATGGCGATCAATGAAACAGACTATATCAGCTACATCATCAAACCATGCAGAAATTCTAGCAATACATGAAGCAAGTCGAGAATGTGTATGGTTGAGGTCAGTAATACATCATATACGAACAACTTGTCATTTATCTTTGGGCAAAATGGCACCAACAGTTCTATATGAAGATAATACTGCATGCATTACTCAACTTAAAGAAGGCTATATCAAGGGAGACAGAACGAAGCATATTTCACCAAAATTATTCTTTACTCGTGACCTTCAAAAGGATGGTGAAATAGATGTCCAGCAAATTTGTTCAAGTGAAAATCTAGCAGATTTATTCACAAAGCACTTCCAGGTACAATCTTTGAAAAACTTGTCTATGACATTGGCCTTCGGAGATTCAGAGATATCAATTGATGTTGTGAAGAGGGGGAGTCGATACACGCTGTACTCTTTTTCCCTTATCTAGGTTTTGTCCCACTGGGTTTTCTTAGAAAGGTTTTTAATGAGGCAGCACTGGACAGTGTATCAATGAATGATGTACTCTTTTCTTTGACTAGGTTTTTATCCCACTGGGTTTTTCCTAGTTAAAGTTTTTAACGAGGCACATTCATAATGAACATCCAAGGGGGAGTGTTATGAATATTGATTATGTGGATGTCCATTAACCCTCATCTAAGCTAATTTACTCTCCCAGTCAGCTTCGCATATAAGATCAGATGTCACTATTTATCAATGATTAATGTACTATCCATCACTGTAGCATTTTACTGTATAGGTACTGTTCATGCGTGTTTTACTGTAGCATACTGTAGCAGTTACTGTTCATACGCGTATTTCACTATTCATATGCGTTTTTTGCCTATAAATAGGAGCCTTGGGCTGAGAATTTTGTACACACAACTGAATGAGAATTTCCCTCTGATTTCTCTCTCTGATTTCTCTCTTCTTAATCTCTTATTCTCTCTGATTATCCATATTTTTATAACATTATTATTATTTATGTAAGTTTTCAAACATAGTATTTCCTTCTATTTTTCTCCATCCAAATATAGTGTGTTTTTCATGGGCGATTATTTTTTTGGTGAGACTAATTGTTTTAATCATTCGAAGATAATGAAAATACTATTTCATAAGTAGTGGAGTAATCGTTTGGCACCATATTTTAAAAATAAAATAAATGAATAGGAGGCAATTTTGTCCTCCCAAGTCCCAAATTTACTCTAAGACACCTTGTCCTTATTGCCATTTTGAAATTTTGTGGTAATAGTTGCCCTTAATAATAGTCTCTAAAAAAAAAAAAAAAAAGAAGTAGCTAACCGGGCCAAACCCAAGTGTCTAATTCGATCTGCGATCCCTTTAGCCTGGTTTTAGTCTTTCCCCGTGTTCAGCCCGTTAAAATGGAGTCTATCCCATCATTTCCTAGCATGGTTGCAATCGCACCTGAAAACCCGTGGACACAGCGAACAATATGAATCATGGGTTTCTGATTTTCCTGCTCTTTTTTCATCATTTTCTTCTCCACTCCTTCGGTGAGATTCTCCATCTGAAGAGTTTTTATCTTCTACAGATTTGCCAGATTTCTCAATTGATGCTATTGTTTCTTATATGGTGTTGTGAACACCGAGATAGAGAAAGATATTTGAACTATAAATTTTGTTGTCGCAGTAGTTGAGTTGTTAAGGATCTGGGCAAGTCTTTGAAGTTTGATTTTCAGTTTTTCCCCATCTCTTTTAGGTGTGCGGGACCGTCTCCCCTAGCTATAAGAATTTCTTTTTTATGTCATTGACCCTGATTTGTGTAGGTATTTTTAGGGCGTTATTGGTCTATTAAAAGGGCATGCTCACCCAGCATCACATTAACTGCTCTTCAAGAATCAGTTGTGATTCATTTATATTGCAAAACACCGAAATATAATCTACCATTAGACAACTTTTATGTGTCTGACGAAGTTCCTTGCAACCGCATCTATTCAGAAACCTAGTTTTTCTTTGACACCATTGAAACCTCAAAGCTATATCCTTCCCCATGTGATGGTTAGAATATTGCAGCCACTAGATGGTTGAAAGATCAAGTGTCCCACTATTTCTCCCCTCATCAACTCCTTGTTTCTCTGTGTAGACTGATAAAAAGACTTTCTTATTGGAACCGATTGTTTGCTATAGCTTTTGATAAAACATGGAGATGGTTTGTAAATACTAAATGCTAGTTGCCATAATCTTGTTTGATTTGATGACAAAGCCATAATCTGTTAGGATGAACAAATGTTGCCTGGACTGTCACTTATGCTGCATATATGTGCTCACCTTCACCTATATAGCCATCTCTGTTTGTTCCATCGCACATAAAGTCAGACATGGACAAATACTGGTTACCTTTGTCTGTGCTGCTCTGATTGACATTTTACATTCTTCTAGCTTCAAGGACAAACTGCTTTTGGCTAGAGCATGCATATAGATTATGATGTAGTGATTGTAAAATTTATGAAATGATGTTCCGGGTCTTGAATAACTTCTTTCTAATTCTTTGATAAGTTCCTGATGGAACAGCATTTGTATACGCAAAATGGTTTTACAACCCTTTTTATTCTTTAAACGCAGCTAAACCAAATGGAGTATGTGTTTCTCAAGGTGGTCGTTTTCCACCCTTCACATCAGAGGGGAAGCCTCCCAAAAAAGGACCCAAAGATTTGACCTTTTGCCGGATTTTTCGCAAAAGAACTTGCTGTGACATAACCCAGACTTATCCCGCTCTCCTGGCTACAAGGAAGCTTGCATCTACTGGGGAAGCCAACCAGGAGTGCTTGGGCTTATGGGAATTGCTGGAGTGCTCCGTATGTGATCCACGCGTTGGTGTTCAACCTGGACCTCCCCTTATATGTGCATCATTCTGTGACAGAATTTATGAGGCATGCTCAAATGCTTACTTCTCTTTGGATGTGAAAACACAGGTATGTGGCGAACTATCTTGTCATCCTTCTGATTAATTTTCTCATGAATTTGAATTCTTTAAATGCCAGCAAAAGAGGTGGTGATTTGGGCTTTTCCATAGATTAAGTTGTCTTTATTCTTTATCACAGTCATTTAATCCAGTTGTAGGGTGCTTTATTTTAAAAGGAGGTTATCCTTCGTGAGGTAGGATGAATTTATAGTGTATGGCTTATAATTTATAATGGCATGTTGTTTAACTTAAATCTCCTTCATCTAGTAACTTGAGGGGTCAGTGTGTTTGTGTGTTTGTTTTTCTAGTACCAGAATCTGAAATTTTAAATATCTCCTTATATAAGCTTGACATAATCCATTTTTTGGATTGATGTTACCTCCCAGATTGTAGCACCTTGTGGAGTAAATGACTTTGTATGTGGTAGGGCTGCTGAATGGGTCTCCAATGGTACAGATCTTTGTCTTGCTGCAGGTTTTCGAGTGAAACCATTTGACAGTGCATATATTAGCACCCAAGAAACATATTGTTATGGTGATATAACCAGTCTGGATTCAGTCGCTGATTCATGGAAGACTTCACAGTTTGGGGGGACTCATAGAGGTGACAGAGTGAGGGTGTTTGAAGATTTCCCTCAATGGGTGAGGCAAATGCCTTTCAGTGAAAGAATTTCTTGGGCTATTGGAGGGATGGTTCTAACAGCAGGATTGGTGTTTATGAGGTCAGAATATTGTTTGCTTCCCTGTTTACACGACAGCGTCTGAATTTTTGTAGTTTTATTTCATACTTTTGTCTGTATTGTCCATTCATTAAGATTACTTTTATTCTTGGAATGTTATCTATTTTCTACTCACATCCTTACGCTGATCATGTAGCAAAAGGCAGAGCCATAGCCAACGCCAAAAGCTAGCAGCTATAAGGCGAACTGCAAGAAAACTGGAAGGCAGGATGACGGAGCAACGGCCTTCTAGTTCTATTCCTCAAGAAAAGAGGAAACGATTTGTAAGATGAATGTTCACTTGTATGTTTAATATCGTAATTATGTTATTTTGTAGGTGAATCTTGAGTTTGTTTTTGACTTTTTATTATAATAATTAAGAGAAAATACGTACATTTTATTTTATCTCATTTTTTATTAGAAAAATCCTATTTAAATCCATTTAAAATATCTAAATCCAGATTCAGGCGTGCACTTTAAACAAATACAAATATCTAATCAAGTTAAGAGCCTCATTAGGGATATCTGAATTTTTTAAAAGACCATAATCCTCCTCTAATAAAAATGATGATCTGAGTTTCCTATCATATTATGAATCATCCAAAAAAAAAAAGAAAAAAAAAGATAGGGTAAGATGAACTATGGTTTTTGAGGAGAGAACTGGAGAACCAAAGAAGAGGAGAAATAGAGTGATCTCTGCCAATAAAAAAATTACGGGGTAAGTTTTGACATTTTATTTAGCTTGTTGGGTTTGAATCGGGTTTATATAAGTCTGATTATATAAATCGAGAGAAACCTTTTCAACATATTTACTTCGTAGACTGTAAAAATTACCTCATAGACTGTAAATCACAATTGAAAAGTATTTATGGAGGCAATCTAAACATGCTAAATATTTAGAATACATAGTTGGTACCACATGATAGAATGATTGAAAGCATCAACACATTCAGTATAATGCGTTCTGCAAGTTTGGGGAAATCGTCCTAAAAGCATCAAAGAAATTGATTTGATTTTAACATATCCTTAATATAACCTTTACTAATACATAGAGCCCCAAAGTGATACAAGTTGACGCCCCCACATTCGAAACCAATGATGAGTTGCTCATGACGTGAGGGTTTGAGGAATTCAACCGAAAGTCGAGATGCACGGGGGACAATATGAAATGGAATCATAGTTGAATGATCTTCATGATCCAGAAGCTTATCACCTGAGTTGTCATTCAAATCTAGATTTATATTCAAAGAAGAAATTAAGACCTGAATCCATGTCGAATATAGGTAAATTGGTAGAAAAAATCTCAGGATGGGGAAAAAAGAAGTGACGAGTCTATAAGATTGAGATTTGATACGGAGGATCTTACAAAAAGAGAAGAGGTAGAGAAAATTGCAGGACATAGTAAAATTAATAAAGTCAGAAATTTCTAATAAGGCCTTTTAATCTTTTTAAAAGATTTAATAAAAATGTAGGTCTAAATCAGAATTTAGGTATTTTAAATAAATTTAAATAGTATTTTCCCTTTTTTATACTTCCTGTTTGTTTTATGACTAACCTCATTTACGTAAGATTGTATTTATGAAAATTTAACGTGAGGGGAAAAAGTGGGGAGAAGTCTCCTATTAGAGAATTAATTAGTGAGAATGATCTAAATAAGAATATTAATACTCTATATGTACAAAATTCATAGAATATTAGTACTATGTGTATATAAAAATTGTTTAGATTACTCCCACCAATTAAATTTTCGATGGAACTTTTCTCCAATTTTAATTGTTTGGAACAAAAATAAAATGAATATATGTTGAGGTGACCAATTTTCTATACATTGGTTAGTCAATGACTCAAACATTATACTTTCAATTAATAACTGGCGGTGAGAAATACGTAGTACCACCGGATTTGAATTGACCAATACAAAAAAGAAAGTGAAAATGAGCAAAAAGATTTGTATAATTCAGACTAAAAAGAGTAGATATTACAAAATGTTAAATAAGTGATTTTTTTTTTCTTTAGAGTTTGAGAAATGGCCGGGTATTTTAAAAATTGAGATTCACTCGTTATCATAAGTCAAGGAAATGTTAAAACCTAGAATCTTGTGAACGTACATTATATGATCCACTTTAAGGATCTTATACTAAAGATGGAAGATAACATCTACTATGAAACTTTGTTTGCTAGCACAAGATACATGTTAAATTGCCAAATAAGTGACTAAATGGCCTATAATCACATGAAGAATGCCGGATGATGTTTTAGTTTACAATGTAGTTTTGGAGCCACTAGATCATTGCCGCTCTTCAATTCAGGCTCTCCTTTGCCAAACTCAAGTCCGCAACTTTGGAGATGTTCGATTGTGTATAACTTCTTATTCCAGGTTCAGAAGGCTGTAAAAAAAGATGCGTGAGACGTCCCGTCGTTCAATTGAACATTCAAAATCACATATAAGAACTATAGCAGCATATTGATTACACACCCCCTCCCCCAAGCTCCTTAAGTTTTGTCTTGGAAGAACCAGTTCCTCTACCAGCTGGTTTAATGACTCATCAACACTCAACAATGCGCCATCATTGTCGAACTCCCCGCCATAGTTTGGAGCAGAAAATATTGTGGTTAACCTTCGCTCCGCTAAAAACTCATGTCCGTCCTCCACCACCTATAACATGTATTTTGCAGAGCATAGTTAAAGAGAACTAAACCATGATTATCATAAGAACTAAACCTAACATCCTCGTAAGAAGAGAGGGGCTCACCTGATGTATATATAATAAAATCTATCACAAGCCACGCTACTTATTTGCTAGCCTTGGGGAGTACGACTTATTTGTTAGATTTTATACTTAGGAAACATTTTGAGATCCGATTACCCACATGATCCATATAATTGTGCCATAACGTCTGCAATCGCTTTCTCCAAAGATCTTGCTAGCGGAGAAATATACCAGGTTTTAAAAGATGACTGATGAAATGAAGGTTGAGACACTCAACACATCGCCCTATACCAATGAGACATGGAAGCCGCATTTCCAAACATTATTCATTTCTTGAGTTCTAATCATTAATAACGTTTTCTGAAATTTCAAGTCTAACATCATTATTTATTATCATGACAGACCAGCCATTTAATCATGATGTTATGGAGGAGGAGGTCTCCAACTCTGAGAGAGGAATTTGTGTGAATAGGAGTATGAACCCACTGTGAGAGAACAAGAGGGAAAGTAGAATAAGGACGACAATAGTTACGTAATTATGTAAAATTCCATGCCAACGAAATTATGATTTGCATAGCTTTTTTTTTTCCATATAGTTTCACCTGATATTCATTTTGGAATGGAATTCATCATTGCTCCTCCCAATACAAATGTTTCATCTGATACTCAAACTTAAAATCCAAAGAGATCTAAAAGGACTTTACATTACTACCAGACTATATTGGTGGATTTGCATAACTGATTAATCAATCCATTAATAATTGAAGGGTAGTTATTGGCATCACGTCCACGGCCATTCATAAGTTGGGCCCAAATCCAGAAGGCGTACCCAGATTGTCCTGATGGGCCTTGATCGAAAGATAGGGCCTTGTTTTCTAGGCCCAATAAGCTGGCAGAAATGAGGCTTAATGACAACGCGGCTTTTAGTGCGTCGGGGGCGAGTGATGCAGATGCATCTCTGTTCCGTTGCCTCCATCTTCATTCTCTCTCAAGTTCCCACAAATTAGATCATTCGTGCTTAGAACCCTCGATTTCATACATAGAACGTTTCTTGTTTCATTTGGAAAACGTCTGAGACCTCCGTCTCTGCTTCCTGTCCAAGATGTTCAAAAAGTATGCTCTCTTCCTCCTCTCTCTGCACATCTGCCCAAAGTCTAGTGTTTTTTTTAACCCCAGTTGTTCCTTTAGTAATACCCTGAGGTACCCAGTCTCACTCACTATGTATTTTTATTGTTTTCAATTCTATTTAGTTGTCACTAAGAGCGTGTAACAACGCGTTTATTTTGTTTTAACACAATCGGACCATGACTAGTGAGTGCCGGCTTACAATTCCTTTTTTGGGAGGATAATATGGTATCAGAAACGAGGAATTTATCAGGGAGGGAGTTAGTTTGCCTTAGGGATTGGGTTACAAACTGTGTAGCATGGTCCATGAGATCCCAATGCTCACCAGAACTTCGAAAGTGTTTGAAGAGACTAGTATCCTGTTCTCATCCCCAACTTCTAGATATGTTATGCCCCAATTCATAGTGCTCTAATTTGTCTTTAAAAGATTTCCCTTCTGATGCTCTACTTGAATAATTCTTCCATGAACTACTCTGAATCTAAATATTTACATATATAACCATGCAGATTCTCATCAGAAGACGTGTCTGCACAAAACCAAGTGAAGGCGTCTGTTCAAAGAAAAATACGACAAAGTATTGCAGAAGAGGTGGTGTTACTGTTGGCTGCACTCATTTTTAACCCAGGCTGCAGAAATTTGTCCACAGTTGCTTTTATCTCTGGTATTATTATTATCATTATTTTTTTTTTTTCATTTAATATAATCATCAGTATCGCTCTTTTGCAGTACCCAGGACTTGAACCAGTGTTAGATGACATTCTTCCAAAGAAGTCCCCTCTTATAGTCGCTAAATGGTTTGTAATGATATTACTTTCTTTCTGTATTTTCCTCAGTTTACTTTTCCACTCATCACTTCTCTTATGGTTGTTAACTAATTGTTTCCCCCCTTGTTTTGTAGTCAGAACCATCTGAATCTTGTTCTAGTGAACAATGTGCCTTTGTTTTTCAGCATCCGTGATGGACCATACATGCCCACATTACGACTTCTCCATCAATGTAAAGTCTTACTTTTTTGTTTACTATATTTTTAGCTTGTAACAATGCTATTTCTTTTGGTACGTGGTGCTGCACTTTAATAGAGACCTGTTTGAACCATTCTAGAATTCACATTTCTTGCGGAAACTGGTATGTTGACCAAGCTTATATAAAAATGGTAATTGGTTAGTTTCTCCAACTATTAGTTGCGCACCATAGGCTGCGAAATGAAGCAGCTTCTGACTGATGACCACCATGTCTTATGTGTGAATGATCTGGGTTCGAAGGTCAGAAGGCAGATTGACATATGGTGGGTTAGGGCCTTCTGTTCTTGCAGGATGTGGGAGTTTTCCAGGCTAACCCTGATTCGCATCCGCTAGTTTAGTCAGTTATCCTGATCAAGACAGAAGTGAACTCTGCGAAGTTCATATTGTTCAATGACCATTCAGATTCAACTGTTTGCTTCTTAGGTTCCTCTGTTCTCTTTTTAAGTATTTCCTCCTGTTTGTATTTTGTGTGCCCTTTAGTCCTGTGATTATTTCTAAGGTCATTATAGTGTTTAGGGCTCTGAGACAAAGTCTAGATAAAGAATGGGTTAGGGAATAGCAACTTCTTTTTTTTTTTTGGGGGGGGGGGACAAAATCATGGTCTTCTTACTCCTTGCAATAGCTTATCCACACCCCTACTCAAATACAGGCGATGATTAGTAATTCTTTAGGAGTCACTTGATTTTAATGCTTCAACCAAATGCATTTATAGAGTGATGAGTGAGGCTGTACATGGTCATGGATGTGTATCATTACTAATTTTTGTATTGATTTACAGATCCTAATATAATGAAGAAATTACAAGTTGACCGAGGTGCAATAAAATTTGTCTTGGCGGGTGCCAATATTATGTGTCCTGGTCTCACATCTCCTGGGGGTTTTCTGGATGAGGAGGTGGAAGCGGAAACCCCTGTGGTACTTGTCTCAATGACCCTCTAGTTTGTTTTATATTGTGTATGGACATTTTCTATTGGATGTTTTTTGACTTTTAGCACATTACTTGTCGGATCTTAGGCAATCATGGCTGAAGGAAAGCAGCATGCTCTTGCTATTGGATTTACAAAAATGTCTGCAAAGGATATGTAAGAAACGTTACCCTACTTTACCTTCTTGCCCACAGAAATGTTGGATGATATAAATAAGCAGTGTTTCTTCTTCACAACCACAGTCTACTAGATTGTTTTTTTGTTGGCTTTTCAACTGATGTTGACGTTGGTGATCATTTAAGAGAAGAATTTATATATTTTTTTTGTGGTCTTTCAACCAAAAAAAGTAATTTGTTGGCTTATTATCAAATTAGAAAATAGCGTGCCTGTCTTTGAAGTAAGGGTTAATTATTTTATATCATTGAAGATTATGATTATGATAACTGTCAGAATGTTACACAACCCTCCTGTAATTTGTGAGTGCCGTTGTGGTGTTAGGGTGGATTTGATCTTGGTATGAAGCTAAAGATTGAAGTTGAAATATGCTTTTTCCTCAGGCCAAAATAATGAAATAGGAAATGAGAAATGTGATCTTTACTGACAATTAAAAACAATGTTGCATGTATTATGCTCAACACTCGCATTTGGTTGTGCATATTGAATTTTGACTTTCAAGATTCAAATGCAGAAATAAAAAGAAGTCTTTCATTTTTCTGGCTGATTCTCATTCCGAAGAAGTTCAATTAATTTTCAGAAAATCAATTAACAAGGGGATCGGAGTCGACAATCTGCATTATCTCAATGATGGTCTTTGGAAGGTATCTTCTGATTACATACTTTAATTTTAATTATTTTAATGTTATATTTAGATTCTTTGATGTAGCGATAAATACTTGGTCATTTATTTTGGTCTGAACTTGTAAATCTGGGTTTTTTTATTCTCCCTCCACCTGTTCTTGTTGTGCTTGATAATGTCTTCTGGTCCGACTCTCTAAACTATGTTGTAGATGGAGCGGCTTGATTGAAGGTGTTATAATGGCTATTGGAATGCGAACTGTGTAACAATGTGATTTAATGCTCCGTGTTTAAACAAGGCGACTTTCATGTGTCTGGAGATTGATGATTCATTTTCTTATACCATGTAAAAAGGATTTAAAAAATACATAACGGGGTCCTTTGCACGGATCCCTCAACCAGATGCTTGTGTTGGTTCATGTAGCTTTGCTGAGTGTGTTTTTTTTTTTGGGTGCCCTGACAGAGACGAAAGCTATGGTGGTTTCCTATTAAATTTTACAACTTTGTTCAATTGAAGCCATCTGATTCTTTTTTGTTTGTTTCTTTCTTTTTTTTTTTGTAAGTGACGGACCTTCTGACCAAATAATATGCACATTTTTCACAGCTAGGGGAGCTGCTGAAAAAATAATATGTTTTCTTGGGTAATACTTAAAAGTCCTTCTGCTATAATATTTTTTTCCAACTAAAAAAATAATACATGTTTTAATAAAATAATTGTAACTTTTCAAAAAAAAAATACAAATTTAACCGATCAATTTATATTAGAATGCTTTTAAGCTAGAAATTAAAATAACATTCTTTATTAGAAGTTCATTTATAGATGAAAATTTTGATATTAATTATATAAGTTTATTTAAAGGTTAATAATGATTGTTTTTCAATTTTATCCTCATTTATAAAAATATTCAAATTAAAAAATAATACTCCCCATTAGAAATTATAACCTAATAACTTTACACATACAAAGAATGACAGAACTGTGATTTAAATAATTCTCACCAATTAAATTTTTAAGGGGGATTTTTCTCATTTTTTTATAAATTTTAAATAATTTAGTATTTTCAAAAAAATTTCAATAATACATTGTCTATTTTTATTAAATTCATATTCTTTTGAATTATTTTACATCTAAATTTACTTTTACATTAATTATCCAAATAAGTTTTAGCTTATCTATCTGGTTTTTCAAAAGTCAATATAAATATAAATCAAATTACATAATCTAAATTTTACCGTATTTTATATTTGTAAAAATTATAGTAAAAAAAATCACTTCTACTACCTACTTTAGCGCTAATCCAAAGATATCCTAACTCATAAATTAGATCATGCGACGGTGAAAGGAAGCGTAAATGTGGACACATTTAATGGATTTAATGTACACCCTCTAGTCCTTATTATAACAAAAAAACTAATTAGTGTATTTGGTTCTTTTTATAAGGTACTTAGTTGTTTCCAAAGAGTATTAAATATTTTTTTTAATGTATGCCCGTAAATAACAAAGGTAGTAGGTGAGAGTAATAATTAGTATGATATTAGAGTTTAGTGTAATTAGTAGGAGTAATATTAAAAATTACTTAAATTGTAGGACAAATTTAATAACTTTAATTGTTTTTATTGATTTGTGAGAATTGTTAGTTGACGCTTTATAATAAGGACAAGAGGGAGTACGCAACAAAAAATTTATCTCAGATTGTAACACACGTGTCCCCCTGATGATACTTGTCAGTATACCGAGTCCACCAAAGGCCGCCAGATGTCCATTCTCTCTTAGTAATATACTACCTCTAATTTTTTTATAAGAAAATTTTATTCTTATTGTGCAAAAATAAACTAACGGTTAATATTATTTAAAAACAATAAATGTTTAAAAAATGTCATGTTTTTTTCAAATATGCTCTTATTTATAAAATAAACATAGGAGAAAGAATTAGTAATAAATATGAGAGGGTATGAATATAAAATATAAGAAATAATATATAATAAATGACTAAATGAAAGAAAATTAGTGGTGAGTGGGGACAATTAATATAAAGATATATAGTATTTAATAAAAATAAAAAATTTTAAATTTTGAGACATAAAAAAAATTATTTATAAAAAAATCAAAAGTACAATGCAAACCTTGTTGCTGAAGCCCGCTTGATTCTCCTCCATGGCCCCTGCCTTGTACCTAGCAAGTACACAAGTTTTGTGTCGCCATGACTCACGTGTCCAACAAAAAAGCTCTGCATCTTTATGGAGGGACAATTTGGTCATTTCATGGTAATTTATTTCATCTTTATTTTGATTTTATTTAATCAATCATGTAAAAATATTAGGGAAAATTACTGTACAGTCCCAAAGAAACAAAAAAAATGAAAAATCAGTCCCACAGAATGACATAATCACTGTCAAGTCTCAAGGGACTGATTCTTAATAAATTGTAATTGTACAATGACCTAAATAACCCTAGACAGTAGTTTCCCAAAAAAAAATGCAAACTCAAGCTTCACTTGCAGCTGCATCAACCTCAAGTGCATTTTCATTTTCGTCCTTCAATCTGAGAGACCCTAAATCAACTCTCCTCATTCTACTTTCCTTCTCTCTTTTCTCTATTCTTCTTATCGTTTTCCTTTCTTCGTCTTCCTCCTCTCCTTCCCATTCTAGCTCTAACCCCTTTCTCTTTCCCTCTCACTAAACCAAACACATCATCTTCCACAAAGCCGCCCAATCCGATCCCTCTCCTCCCTCCATTGCTTACCTCATTTCTGGATCCCACGGTGATTGAAATCAACATTGTCAGTGGGTTCTCCTCCTCTTATGGATGTCTTCAATTAAGGACAGTACCGTTCCGGCTTGTGTATTTTGGGGATGGGTAACAAGCCACCACAACACCCCAACCTTTATTTCGTGGAGGTCATCTTTTGAGTAGAACGGCATTGTGTAAACATCTTCTCCCATGACACAAAATTCCATAAACTTGCGACTCAAGATAAAAAATGGTGCTCCTGCAGAAGAGAAGATTCAGATTATCTCAAATTCTAAGCAAATGTACGAGGCTCACTTTAGTTTGTAAAGAAAATATTTCTATACATAATTTCTTATTGAAAAGCTGCACTGATAGTTTGCGGGATTTTTCTATACAGCATGTTTGTAAGTAGATGTAAATTCATTTGTAACTTCAGCTCTATGTAAATTGATGTAAATTCATGTTTGGTATTGAGGTTGTCAATGAAGGCTGTTGGGGTTGTCAATATAGGCTGTGGGGGTTGTCAATGGAGGCTGTCGGGGTTGTCAATATAGGCTGTGGGGGTTGTCAATGGAGGCTGTCGGGGTTGTCAATATAGGCTGTGGGGGTTGTCAATGGAGGCTGTCGGGGTTGTCAATATAGGCTGTGGGGGTTGTCAATGGAGGCTGTCGGGGTTGTCAATATAGGCTGTGGGGGTTGTCAATGGAGGCTGTCGGGGTTGTCAATATAGGCTGTCGGGGTTGTCAATGGAAATTGTAGGGGTTGTCAATGGAGGCTGTTGGGGTTGTCAATGGAGGCTGTTGGGGTTGTTAATATAGGCTGTTGGGATTGTCAATGGAGGCTGTAGGGGTTGTCAATGGAGGCTGTTGGGGTTGTCAATAGAGGATGTAGGGGTTGTCAATGGAGGCTGTAGGGGTTATCAATGGAGGCTGTAGGGGTTGTCAATGGAGGCTGTTGGGGTTGTCAATGGAGGCTATCGGGGTTGTCAATATAGGCTGTGGGGGTTGTCAATATAGGCTGTGGGGGTTGTCAATATAGGCTGTGGGGATTGTTAACGCAACATGAAGGACTTGTCAATGGAGGCTGTCGGGGTTGTCAATGGAGGCTGTTGGGGTTGTCAATATAGGCTGTGGGGGTTGTTAACGCAACATGAAGGACTTGTCAATGGAGGCTGTCGGGGTTGTCAATGGAGGCTGTTGGGGTTGTCAATATAGGCTGTGGGGGTTGTTAACGCAACATGAAGGACTTGTCAATGGAGGCTGTAGGGGTTGTCAATATAGGCTGTTGGGGTTGTCAATATAGGCTGTGTAACGACCCTTTCTCACAAACAACAATTATCCACATATATATAAAATCAGTGATACTTTTTTTTTTTCAATACATATCAGAGTTCAGGACACAAACTCGCCCACAAACTCTTCCACAACATATCGGAGTTTAGGGCACAAACTCGCCCACAAACTCACTGCAGATAAATTTATTATTCTGATATCACATCACAATTAACCCATGGGTCACAAAAAGATTTCCAACACAATTATCCAAATAGTAAATGTGGCATTTTAAAAACATGTGGGTCCTATAATGGCAATATAGAAATTAAAACAACACCAATACCAAAAGAGGCCTACAAGATTCTCAAGGTCTATGCCTCTGGTTGCTTCCCTTGGCCTCTATCCAGATTAGAGGTATCGCCTGAAAAATTATTTATAATGACGGGGTGAGACATAAAGTCTCAGTAACCAAAGTAAATTTATAAAATATGCAGGAAAAGATTGTAAGTCAGAGAAGCAGGTTTAACTGACATAATAATAGTAATAATAATATTCTCATAATTTAACATTTAACATGATATAATCAATAAATAAAACCATCCCCACTCATCCATCCTGCTCCTCCTTATATCCTCTGGACTGGTACAGCCTATCAGTGCTAGTATACCCGGCCAAAGGTTAGCTAGTCACATCAAGAATACTGCCCCCTCCCATGCCACCACCAATATACCGTAACAGGGAGGTGTCCGCCCAAACACTCAGCTCCAAAATCCGGGCCAGGATTGAGAGAGCCGATGGGCACACAATTCACCATATCTCTTCCACACAACCCAACATATCCCGTAATATAAAAATAATAAATTAATACAGCTTTCAAAAACAATTACAATAATTCTAAATTCTTATACAACATTCATCTCAAACAACATATCCACCATAACAGTAACAATTCAATAATAATTTGAAAAATACACTGCTTCACTGAAATAAATTCATAGTCAAACATAAATATAATCTTGTAAAACACATACAAGTAATATAGATAAAAGTAAGGTTTATAAAATACCTTACATTCCAAAACAAGCATATAAAATAAATTAACCCCAGTTACCTCGATTCCAAGCTTAATCTTAATTTGAATAGTAAAACCCGTGCAATCACCGATCACAAGAAAAATCTACATTATTAATGTAGATACCAATTAACCAAAAATAACAATAAAATAATTAATTACATAATTTAATTCCTACAACCCAATTTTCTCTACAACTATTATCCTCATTATTTCCAATTTCCTTAAAAGAAATCCTTAAATAACCTTTAATATACCCATAATTACAAATCTCCAATACCGACTTCCTAAATAATCAAATCTCTCTTTCATAATTTATATGGATATAATATAATTATTAAACAATTCCTCAAATATCCACATAATTAAAATCATACCAAATTATAATTCAAATATTAAGTCCTAATTTATATTTTTCACATAGCTCAGATCTAACAAAAATAAACCGATTAAAACCTCAATAATACCTCCAATAATCCAAATAAAATATTTAAACTAATTTTTATCGGTAAAAACACCCTATAGGGATTAATTTAAACCCTATTTATAAAAGAAATTAATTATAAAATCACATGACCACTAAATAATAAATCTAAACCGATTAAAATAAACTATTAATTATTCTCTACATTTCTACAGTCTTATATTGATAAAACTCAAAACTTGCCTAAAATCATATCCCCAAAATATTCTCTAACTAGCATAAAATTACTATCATATGAAAGAGAAAATTATTTAGAACATTTTTCATAAAAGAAACTTTATGATTAGAAGAGAGTTTGTGTACCTTATTGATCCTCGAAGAACTGAAAATACCCGTATCAGAACCTCACTCTCTCTTCTTTTCCTGAAACACTTCACTTACGTGAAGTGTTTAGTTGAGGGGGTATTTATAATACCCCCTCCACTTTCTGCTTTGGCGCCTCAGGCGCCAAAGCAATCTAAATTTTTTTTTTTTTTTTTTATTAATATAAGATAAGGGGGGTTCACCTCCCCCTTATCATTCAAGTTGGTAGGCGCCGAAAGGCGCCTACCAACTTTGACAAATTTTTTTATATATTATAATTTAATATTATTATATTATTATATAATATAATATTATTTTATTATATTATTATTTTAATAAATTATTATTTTATAATTACAATTTAAATTTTTTTTTTTTTTTTATTGAATGTCACAATTCTCCTCACCTAAATAGAATTTTGTCCCCAAAATTCCTAACACGTATAAATGTTAAAATAAAAATTTTCACAACACAATTGACACTCCAATCACAATAAAACACAAGTTATCAACACAAAATTTAATCATAATATTACATATTCGATTGTAACACAACACATCACAACCATAAATATTAATATTACTAAAATATAGAAACATACTTAAGTAAATAAGCTCGGAAAATCACGTCGCATCCGCTCTTCGGTTTCCCATGTGGCATCTCCGGGAGACATACCCTTCCAGAAAACTTTTAGGAGTCGAATGGTTCTATTCCGCAGCTGCTTGTCTTTCACATCTAATATCCTCTCTGGCTCAGACATATAGGTTAAATTCTCCCTCAACTCAATCTCTTCAGGTGCAATCACATGAGAAGGATCTGGATGATATTTCTTAAGTTGTGACACATGGAACACATTGTGAATACCCGACAAGTGTGGAGGTAATGCAATTTGATAAGCAACTGGGCCAATTCGTTCTAGAATTTCGTACGGTCCAATGAATCGGGGAGTCAACTTCTTGGCTTTAATAGATCTACCAATGCCAGTCACTGGAGTAACTTTAAGAAAAACATGATCACCAACTCCAAACTCTAAAGGTCTACGCCGCCTATCCGCATAGCTCTTTTGTCTGCTCTGAGCGGTCAACAACTTTTGGCGAATCATCTCAATTTTCTTCGTAGTTTCATCTACTAAATCCGGTCCAATCACAGTTCTTTCGCTTAACTCAGTCCAACAGAGAGGCGATCTACACTTTCTGCCATATAATGCCTCAAAAGGCGCCATCTGAATACTTGAGTGATAACTGTTATTGTAAGCGAATTCTGTCAAAGGCAAATGATGATCCCAACTACCAAGTAACTCAATGGCACAAGCCCTCAACATATCCTCAAGGGTTTGAATTGTTCTCTCTGTTTGACCATCGGTCTGTGGGTGATAAGCCGTACTATACTTCAACCTAGTTCCCATAGCCTCCTGTAATGCCTTCCAAAAGTTTGATGTGAATCTCGGATCACGATCTGACACAATCTCTGTAGGCACACCGTGCAACCTAACAATCCAATCCACATACAATTGAGCTAATCTCTCCAGGCTATAACCAATATGGATCGGTAGAAAATGGGCCGATTTCGTTAATCTGTCCACAATGACCCATATGGCGTTATGATGTGCTGCAGTCTCAGGCAATCCCACGATGAAATCCATAGAAATGTTGTCCCACTTCCATTGAGGAATCTTTAAAGGTTGAAGTAGCCCTGGAGGTTTTTGATGCTCAATCTTCACCTTTTGACAAGTCAAACACTTCAGCACGAAGGTTGTCACATCACGTTTCATCTTAGGCCACCAATATCCTTGCTTCAAATCTCGATACATCTTAGTGATTCCTGGATGAATGGTATACTTACTCTGATGAGCCTCCTCCAGAATCTTCTTCTTGATTTCCTCATTGTCTGGAACACAAATCCGCTTCTTGTACCTCAATATACCTGTATCTCCAATATCATAATCAGGTACTTCACCATTTTCCAACTCCTTTCGGATCCGTAGCAATCGACTATCTTCTGTTTGAGCCTTTTTCAAATCACTGTAAAAATCAAAATTTCCAATTACTGTACTCAAAATCATTTCTGACCTTGATTCCAGATAAAATTCTGATAATCTTTCCAGGAGGTTATGCTCAGTCACACACATATGAAACATGTGTATTGACTTCCGGCTTAAAGCGTCTGCAACTACATTTGCCTTCCCTGGATGATACTTTAACTCGTAGTCATAATCTTTCAAGAACTCCATCCATCTCCTCTGTCGATTGTTCAACTCTTTTTGATCCACGAGATACTTCAATGTTTTATGGTCACTGAAGATCTCAAATTGGGACCCATACAGATAATGCCTCCAGATCTTTAAAGCAAAAACAACGGCTGCAAGCTCTAAATCATGCGTCGGGTATTTTTCTTCATGGGGTCTTAACTGACGAGATGCATAAGCCACCACTTTACCATCTTGCATAAGCACACATCCCAAACCTTTAAATGATGCATCTGTGTACACCGTGTATGGTCTGTGTGGATCAGGGATAGTGAGAACAGGTGCAGTTGTTAACCGAGTTTTTAGCTCCTGAAAAGCTGCCTCGCACTTCTCATCCCAAATAAATGGTTGTTCTTTCTTAGTCAATCTGGTGAGTGGCGTGGCAATCCGAGAAAATCCCTCTATAAAACGACGATAATAGCCAGCTAATCCCATAAAACTGCGCACCTCTGTCACAGTCTTAGGTGGTTCCCACTTCAACACAGCATCTACCTTGCTGGGGTCAACTGCTACTCCCTTTTCTGAAACTACATGACCCAAAAACTTAACCTCTTTTAACCAGAATTCACATTTACTCAACTTCGCATACAACTTATGCTCTCTCAAAATTTGTAGTACTATTCGAAGATGTTTCTGATGCTCATCTTCACTCTTTGAATAGATAAGAATGTCATCAATGAACACCACCACAAATTGATCTAAATATGGTCTGAAGATCCGATTCATATAATCCATAAACACCGCTGGTGCATTTGTTACCCCAAAAGGCATAACAAGGAACTCATAATGACCATATCTAGTACGGAAAGCAGTCTTTGGAATATCTTCTGCTCGTACCCTCAACTGATGATATCCCGACCTCAGATCAATTTTTGAAAATACAGATGAATCTACGAGCTGATCTAACAGGTCATCTATCCTCGGCAATGGATACTTATTCTTAATAGTGACTTTATTTAGCTGCCGATAATCAATGCAAAGCCTCAAGCTGCCATCTTTCTTTTTCACGAACAAAACCGGTGCACCCCAGGGAGATACACTTGGACGGATAAAACCCTTTTCTAACAAATCTTCAATCTGCTTCTTCAATTCATCCAACTCCGAAGGTGACATTCGATAAGGAGCTTTAGAGATCGGCTCTGTCCCTGGTGCTAACTCAATAGCAAACTCAACTTCTCGTTCTGAAGGTAATCCGGTCAACTCTTCAGGGAACACATCAGGAAACTCTTTTACCACTTCGATCTGGTCAATATTTTCCTGAGATTCTACCTGAACTGAGAAAAACACCACGAAAGCTTCACACCCCTTCCTTACACTTTTCTCCACCTGGGCCGCTGACAACATAATCGAGCCTTGGGGTATTTCTCTAATTACTGTGCAAGTATTAAATTGCACAGTTTTATTCTTACATTGTAAGGTTACATCATTAGATGATAACCAATCCATACCCACAATCACATCTATACCCCGCAAAGGTAGACAAATCAAATCAATGGTCGTTTCACGACCCTCACATACAAACAACAATTTCCTACACACCATAACAGTTTTCACACATGCACCAGCAGGGGTAGACACAAACAGATCATAAGGTAGATCACTCATAACAAGCTTTAATTTTTCCACACAATCATAGGAAATGAAAGAATGGGTAGCACCAGAATCATATATAACAGATAAAGGATGTCCTTGAAGAAGAACATTACCTCGGATCAGATTTGGGGCGACCCTCGCCTCCTCAGCAGTCAAAGCAAACACTCGCCCGGGCATCGATGGTCTAGATGTCTGATCCTCTTTCCTTCCTTTAAAGCAATATCTCGCAATATGACCCTTCTCCCCACAATTAAAACAAGTCAAACACTCGCCATAATGTATTCTTCCACAACGAGTACAAGGAAGACGCTGAGTCACGCTAGGACTTGATGCTGTTGATCTTTGCTGGAAGCCTTGATTCACCCTGGTATTGTTGCTCCTGCTCTGATTTGTAAAAGGACGATTCCTCTGTTGGAAACTTCCCTGCTGAAAACTCCTTCTGTTTCCAGATGCACCAGAACTTGAAGGATAATTCCTCTTATTAATTCCCCCAGATATTCCCATATGACTGTTAAATCGGCCTTGAAAATCCCTTCTCATAGATCTCTCGGCATCTCTATATCTTCTACAGACTTCTCGAATTTTGGCAATCAGCTCTTCGAGGGTAGTGATGTCATAAGTGCCCATCCTCGCTTTGACACTATCATTACATTTCTCGAACATCTGTCGGGCCAACCAATTGTTGTGAGCCTTGTTGGTTCTATCTAACTGTGATACATATTTGGCTAACCCCATAAATTTCGATATATAAGTGTTTTCATCCATCTCCCCTTGCCGAAGAATAAAGAACTCAGCTTCTTTTTGGTGCCTCATTGCAATGGGGAAATAATAATCGAAGAACATTCTTTTAAACTCATCCCACTTAAGTTCATGCCCATCAGCAGGCTTTACAGTGTTCCACCAATTCAACGCATCACCCTTTAATAGAGTTTTCGCAGCAATCACCTTTTGATATTTATCGCATCTAATTGATTCAAATAGCATTTCCAGCCTATCAATCCAACTCTCAGCTTCTGTTGGTGATCCTCCCGAGAATGTCTCAGGATGGAAACGATCTAAATGCTTCCACACTGTGAACATATCTGGAGCTCTAAATTGCTCTGCTGACCCATCCGTCTCAGAGTATGTTGGATGCAGAACTAGCTTTTCAGAATGAACACTGTTTTGCTCCTCTGTTTCAGCATTCACCTCTTGAGTCTTGTCCTTGTTTGCTCCGCTCGGTCCTTCATTATCCCTGCCTTCCTCAAGCCTTTTCAATCGTTCCTCTGTTGCAATGGTCCATCCATACAGATGTCGCAACATTTCAGCCTCAGATAAATTCTCATGGGGCCTATTAGGTCTCTGTTGGCCCTGTTGACTATTGTCACCGATGTCTGTATGTCCAGTATTCACCATCTCTCCCCACCTATGGGTAAAACCACCCAAAGATGGTAAATAAAAATGAGAAACAGAACACAACATAAAAGGGAAGCAGGTGTGTAAAATCCTATATTGCCATACTCTAAATGTAATGCATGATAGGGCCAGGAAAATCGTAAACACATTGCTTTGATACCAAAAATGTGCAAGTGGCTACCAGGTTCCTCTTAAGGCTCTACTTACCCCCAGGTTGAGCCTTCGAGGCCTGGGGAGGTCCCCTTATGGGGGGGGATAATCCTGCTGGGGGCAGGATGAAGCTCTGGCTGGGGTGAAGCCCCAGTCCGGCACCGCTAGGGACCCTAGGGACCCCGTGTGGGAGACGGGAGACGCCGTGCCGTTACATAAAAAGGCGCCTTTTTATGTAACGGCACGGCGTCTCCCGTCTCCCACTCGGGGTCCCTAGGGTCCCTAGCGGTGCCGGACTGGGGCTTCACCCCAGCCAGAGCTTCATCCTGCCCCCAGCAGGATTATCCCCCCCATAAGGGGACCTCCCCAGGCCTCGAACGCTCAACCTGGGGGTAAGTAGAGCCTTAAGAGGAACCTGGTAGCCACTTGCACCGCGGTGCAAGTGGTTACCAGGTTCCTCTTAAGGCTCTACTTACCCCCAGGTTGAGCGTTCGAGGCCTGGGGAGGTCCCCTTATGGGGGGGGATAATCCTGCTGGGGGCAGGATGAAGCTCTGGCTGGGGTGAAGCCCCAGTCCGGCACCGCTAGGGACCCTAGGGACCCCGAGTGGGAGACGGGAGACGCCGTGCCGTTACAGGCTGTGGGGGTTGTTAACGCAACATGAATGACTTGTCAATGGAGGCTGTAGGGGTTGTCAATATAGGCTGTAGGGGTTGTTAAGGCAACATGAAGGACTCGTCAATGGAAGCTGTCGGTGTTATCAATGGACAATGTAGAGGTTGTTAACACAACATCACGGACTTGTCAATGCAAGCTGTGGGTGTTGTCAATGGATGATGTGGGGGTTGTTATCGCAACATTAAGGGCATTTGGGTAATTGTACAATTGCAATTTATTAAAAATCAGTCCCTTGGGACCTGACAGTGATTATGTGATTTTTTGGGACTGAATCTTCATTTTTTTATTTCCTTAGGACTGCACATTAATTTTCCCAAAATAATATTATTATTATTATCATTGGTACAATATTCTCGTTATATTTTAGATCATGCCACACATAATGATAGCTGCTTCCAGAATTCACACATTTAGGTATCTATGGGCTCACTCAAACTGGGACAGCCTAAAAAATAGATGGGCCGGCCCAGATCTGTTAAAGATAAGCAAAGCCGAGGGAGGCACCTCGACAAAACCCTACCTCAATCAATCCTCTTCCCAATTTATATTTCAGCCGTCGTAGCGTCGTTCAGGCTGAGCAGCGAGGGAGCTTGTCATCACCCGAGCCGCAATGGTTCATTCTTTTACTCATCAGTGTTTCTTTGTGCGTTCTTCTTTCTCTCCCCTCTTCCCCTCATTTGCGCTGTTTTTCTTTATACAGGGTATCGATCTTAAGGCTGGTGGTAAGAGCAAGAAGACCAAAAGAACTGCTCCCAAGTCCAATGATATCTACCTCAAGCTCTTGGTTAAGGTCTCTAATCGATCCCTACTCTTTTCTGTTGGAATTTATGTATACTATATTCTTAATTTTCATAGAAATTTATCGACCATCTCGTCTCTGAAGAATCTGTTACTGTCGATCAAGTGGGTAGTTGTAAGAGTATATGGTGATGATCTGATGGGTATATTTTTACGATGATGATAAATGTGATCCCAGCTCATTATGAGGCCTTCATCATGCGAAGGTCTGGGAATAGATTTATCCACATTTGTCTGAGCCTGGAATAACTCGCATTTTATTTCATTTTTTGTCTCTCATTAGTAGAGAATAACAGTGATTCATATTCTCTTGAATGAAAAGTTGATTGCAATTTGGTCACCTTGTGGTGGCCAGGTTTTCATTTCGTTTAGAATACATTAGAAGAGTTTTGGACATTGAATAATTATTTCACTGATATATGTACCTCTTGTCAATATTAATTACATTTCATAGTTTTATCTGATCATCACCATGGTGTTATTTTTTCTGACATTTTCAATTTCAATTCTTGTTTTGGTGGCAATTTTTTTCTTGTCTAAGATGAAACGTTCCCGATGATGCCTTTTTAAACCATGCTAATGCTGATATAAGATGATTTATGCTGATAATTTATACTGAGGGAACCATTACTCTTAATTTGTTTCTATCTTCAGTGAATAGGTGGGTTTAAGTTGTTCATGTTACTATTTAATGGTTTCATACCTGTCATTTTCCATGTTTTGTAAATATCTTTATTCTAATCTTTATTTTAATGCAATTTTATATGTTTCCTATTTGTTCTATACATTGAATTATACTGATTATGTTATTTGATCAGCTTTATCGCTTCCTTGTCCGGAGAACTGGTAGCAATTTCAATGCTGTGATACTTAAGCGATTGTTTATGAGCAAGGTTAACAAGCCTCCACTTTCTCTGTCAAGGTTGATAAAATTTATGAAGGGAAAGGTTAGATATCTATGTCTTAGTACCACCCTTTATAATTTAATTAATTCTTATTAGTGTCCATTAATTTTGTGCTGTAATTCCTTTCTGCAGGAAGATAAGATTGCTGTAATTGTCGGTACTGTGACCGATGATATAAGGGTTTATGAAGTGCCCGCATTGAAAGTTACAGCACTCAGGTTCACGGAAACAGTGCGAGCCAGGATAGAAAAGGCAGGTGGTGAGTGCTTGACATTTGATCAGCTTGCTCTGAGGGCCCCACTGGGACAGAACACGGTACGTGGCAATGTTACTATTTCTCTGAATTGTTTGCTTTTTCTAATATCCGTTGTGTTTTTGTCTAGTATTTCAGTAATCATGTCTCTTATATCTTAGTGAATGTGTATCTATTTATGTCTTTTCTATGTCTAGAATTTGGTAGACCTGTGTGGACTGTCACACAGGAATCACCGCAGCGCTTATTTTTTGTTCGTTGTGTCCTTTATGCTATATAGAAAGCTTCTTAGATTTTGTTGGAAGTGCTGATTGAGTGGATATCTCGATATATTTCTCTTAATAATTAACTGACCAAGGGAATAGTATTGATTGTATAAGCTCAAAATCCTGTTTTTTGAGGTTAATTCAAGTGCATGTTTGATATCACTTATGAAAGGCTTATAAGTGTTTATGCCAAGGAACAAAAAACTGGACCGGGCAATGAACCATTCACAGCACAGGTTCAAGGGTCAATGGTCCAATTGGGTTCGAACCGGTGGTCGGACCGGTCATATTAAAATATTACAATTTGTTAATGGCAATATATATATAGTAATATATTTTTAAATTTCTATAGATAAATATAAAGATCTTTAGACAAAAAATGCTTAAAATCTATTAGTATTAGTTATGGTGCCTATATTTATGTAATGATATCCCCTTTCCTATAATTAATTAATTATTATATCCCCTCAAAATCTTCTTTTATTTAGATTTATTCTTTATTTATCTACTTTTCTCTTCATCTTGGTGTTCAAACTTTCATTTTTCCCTAAAACATAGCGTGAAATAATAGTTAGAGGAATAAAAAAATGTAATTCTAAAAAAAAAGTAAAATCGGGTGGACCGGTCGAACTACCGGTTTTACCGATTTTGACCAGTTCAAACCGGTTCGTCTAACTTGCAAACCGGACCGGATCACCAACCGGTCACCGGTTGAACCGGCCGGTCCGGTCCGGTTTTTCATACAGTGGTTTATGTACGTAAGTCGAGACAATGCTCATTTCAAATTCTTACCTCGCAAACTTTAAATTACAATTGAAAACCTGTTTTTAAATACTCCAATGGCTGTTCCAAACCAGTTGTACTCACTTGTTTCAAATTATCCATTCCTCTTTGTTTTTAGGTAGTTTGTCTCCCATCCTCATTGCCCCTTCTCTCAAGATGTTTGTGTATTTGTATTGTAGTTTAATTGATTGAAAATGTCTGGAAATGTGAGATTCGTCTGTATTTGGACGGTAAATTTCATCTGTAAATTTTGGAAGCAGGTCCTTCTTAGGGGTCCAAAGAATGCTCGTGAAGCTGTGAAGCATTTTGGTCCTGCCCCTGGCGTGCCACACAGCCACACCAAGCCTTATGTGCGATCTAAGGGAAGGAAGTTCGAGAGGGCTAGAGGAAGGAGGAACAGCAAAGGGTTTAGGGTTTGAGTTTATCTTAGTTGTTTATTCTGGATAAGGTGATCCGTGACTCTAAAAGTTCAAATTTTTGCAATATCATACGAGCTGAAGACAAATTTGATGTTATTCATTTATGGATGACGTATGAACTTTTATGCTTTGGTCTCCTAAATTTCCTGTTCAGTCTGTATTTTAAATTTTCTTTCTAGTACTTTTGATGGAATTTTGTTAGATGATTTGGTAATGAGCTCAATTTTGGATTGCTTGGAACGAAGGTCAACTTACAGTAGTAGGCTATCGTAAAACCTGTGCTGGACTTGTAGCCTTCAAATGCAACACGCTTCAATCATCTCGAGTTAAGCCTTGCTCTTGAATGATCCTAAATTTGCTTAGGACCGAATCGGATGTTCAATGGAAAAATTTATAAATTGGTGTCTAGGTTAGTCAGTTACTAGAGAATAAGTGGGAGAAAGTTATAGTTCGGTCCACGGACTTTTTCTGGCTGCTTCGTGAATCGAAGGTGGTGATATATTTTGGATATTTTTCTCTTCATAGTATTATTACTTGTGTACGAGTACTAGAGCTATACAAGCATGTTACACGGGTCAATGAAAATCATGGTAAAAGCCATTTAAAATAAGTATATGTTTCACATTTATGTATTTAAATTTCTTATTTGATTGTATACTTTTTTTGTTAAAAAATATAGTACATATTTTTCTATATAGTCATTAAGGGTTATAAGTTTACTAGTTGCCTTTTTTGAAATTAATGGATATAGATGAATAATAAATCAAAACATTTAATTTGGATATGTAATTCTTGTAACATAAATCTTTAAAAAATCCATATTATTTATAAACTATGATAATGTATTTCACTATATAAACCAAATTCTGTTGCAAGCTGAATTTGATAAGGTTGCCGAGGTTTCTTTCCCTCCACTCATTTTCCCCCGTATCTTTTTTGTTTATCCCCTACTAAACATGACACATTTGATTTGTGTCTTTGTCATTGACCCAGTACACGACTCAACTTGGCCTCCTGAATAGAATCGAACCTATTGAAGTAGACATGCGGTTCTTGAGTGCGATTTTTACTTGGTCTGTGGCTTCCCCGTGGAGGCTTAATAAGCCTGACACCCAGTTAACCCCAGAGGAACCCACATTCTCTACTACGTAGTTTATTCTAGGAAGTGCACGGCAGAGATGAAAACGTAGTCTTGGATTAGAGGGTTTTAATATCATAACTGAATCTAGGATTACAAGTGTCTTGTGTCAGTTACCATATATTATTATCAATTTCATGCATCTAGGGCATGGAACTTATTTTTAATTTGTGTCAGACTATGCAAAAACAAGGAGAAAAATGAAGTACTAATCACACCTTTGAAAATTCTCCCACTTCTGGGATTAGATTAGGATTCTAGAGGATTTCCGCACCTCCTTCGTTTCCTCTTTCTACCTCGTTTCCTATCCTTTTTTCTAATCAAGTTTCTGCTATTACCAGAGAAAGATGCCCCAGAAACATAAAACAAAAGTGTTCTATTCTACATCCTCTCACAGGATTTATTAGATTCAGTTACACGATTTTTGTCAGTCAATTGCTGCAAGTAGTAACTTAGTCACTTCACCACAAATGAAGAACAAAGAAAGGTGTCTACAAATAACAACTCGACATATATGGAAGTCAAATTGTTCAACTAAATTCAGAGAGAGCATGTGGATTGTATCAGAACTTCTTGATGAAGTCGTAAATGTGAGTGCTAATGTCCTCAGCTGCTTCTTGGTTGTTGAAGTGACCTACTCCTTCCTGCACTACCACTTCCTCCAAATTTGGCACGTCTTTCTTGAAACGACCACTCTGTATGTACTCACGTATTCCTGGTGAAGTGTATACCATGTCTAATTCACCTGTTATGAACTTCACTGGAACTTTCACTTGCACCCCAGTCCATGCTGCTGTGAGTTCCCAATTTCTGCAGTACATTCAAGTAACAACCTCTCAAAATATTTGCTAACAATGAGCAGGAAATGATGTTTCCGTAATTTACTTCCCAACGAAAAAGTTTCTGTAGGTTATTGTTAAAACATCAATTCAGTACAATTGGAGGCAAGGGATGAGAAATAAATAATAGGAACATACAGATCGAGATTTCTATAGTAGTTCAACCCTCCAGTGAAACCAGATTTGTCGAACTTAGAAGCATAAAAGCGCAGGTCTTCTTCCGAGAGCCAGGAGGGCAAGGCCTGTGTGGTATTTGCATTATGCCCAAGCCCTTCTTTTGGAATGATTTGGGGACCAACACTTCTTGTTGTGAGGATATGCTTCAGTACCTGTTGGCAACCAATTCTGGCCATCTCAGCTTCTGCCTTCCCTGGCTCCTGTCACAATTAAACCACGGTATAGTACATGTCATCTGCAAACTGCAATCTACCATTCCATTTCAATGTCAACGACTCATTATCTGATCTTTATCAAATACATTATCACGTGATTGAAACATGAGGAAAGTAGACGAGAAATTCTTGTGTGCATTGGGAGCATCAGCTCATTTGTGCACTCTTCAGTGAAAATATGCCAAGTCAATGATTATAAATCTACATGTCATTGTGGCACCTTCTTAATTTATAGAGCTTGTTTGGAATAGCGGTTAAAAATTTCATAAGTGCTTATAAATTGTAATTCACGGAATACGAGGTAGCTTTTACAGTTTACGAGGTGCTTTTACGGTCTACGAGGTGCTTTCACGGTCTACGAGATAAATATGTGAAAGAAATTTATCTCGATTTACGTAAATCGTGCTTATATAATAAGCCCGATTCAAGATCGCTCTACCAAACAAGCACATAATATTTTATTATTTTCTTGTTGAAAAAATTTCCACATGCCCATTCTCTTTCTTTGGTTCATTCGCCACTATCTGAGTTTTCTCTCTCATCATTAGTTCCTCACTCTTCCCCATTTTTTCCTGCACTCCCACACTTCCTCCCTCTCTCACACTGCTTCCTCAGTCACAGAGATCGCTGTCACCATTATCGGCAATGGATCAAATTTTTAACAAGCTTTTCCCTCTTCTCTCCTCCTTCATGTCCCGTCTCCCTCATCTCGCTCCCATCGACCAGAACAACCCTCTTCCTCAACAATCATCTTCTCCGCCACCACCTCCGCTCGCTAGCAACCGCCCTGCCGGAACTCCACCTCGCAAACCCTATCACGCCGGTGAACCCGCAACAGCTTCTCGGAGTGTGCACCGTTCTCTACCAGCAGCAGAACTCGCCGGAGACCCGACTCCATTCCAATGGGGACTCTGAACAAGGTGATTGAGACTATGTGGAGCCGTAAGCTAGTGGTGGAGGCTAGATTTGTTGTTTTCAAGTTAAAGGAATGGATTAAACCCAATGGGGATACTTAGCAGCATTTGATTAGGGGTTTCTGTGACGGGGGTGATGCAATTGAAGCTTCAAAAATCTGAAATTTGATGGTAGATGAAGAGTTCAAGCCTGACATGGAAGTGGTTGAGAAAATGACGGTGAGAGGGATGGAATGTGGAACAAGGGAAGGATAATGGAAGAGGAGGGAGAGAGGGAGGAAGTGTGCGGTAAAAAATGGGGACGGGTGAGGAATTAACGATGAGACTTGAGAGAGAATACCAAGACAGTGGCGAATGAATAAAGAAAGAGGATGGGCGTCTGGAAATTTTTTCAACAAAAAATTAAATATTATAAATTAAGAAGGTATCACACCAACTGACATGTAGATTTATAATCATTGACTTAGCATTGGGAGGGCACAAATGAGCTGGTGCGCAACCCAAGATTTCTCGAAAGTCTAAGCAATCTATGCAAATTGATAGATTATAGGTGCCAAAGTAGAGACATCAACATTTTCTATGATGTTTATTACTGTGATGTGATTGATAAGGGGAACACTTCATTTACAATCTTTACGGACTATTCAGTCACAAGCCCAAATAGTTCTTTCATTTAGCACAAACTAATGATCTTAGTCCTTCGGTTTCTTCTGACATTACCAAACCCCTCAAAAATGTCCAGTGGTGTGTGGAAGCAGTGTTAAACAGGATCATCAGCCATCATACTTTAGATAACATGCGATCTTTTACTGCGTCTCAAGCCAAGTTAACATGAAAGAATGAAACCGGCCCCTGAAGAGGCTAGCTTCAATTCCATCAATGCTGACCCAGTTGGAACGATTTCTTTCTATCACCTATCCTTAGGACTTTTCGTTTATCTTTCTAAAATTCACCAATTCAGACTTCATAAGAATCCCAAAAAGGAGAGGACGGGGGAAGAGGTAGAAGAAGTACTATCACCAAGAAAATCAAACATGGATTTGGTTGTTGATACCCATTTTTTGATCGCGTACTCGTAGTAGGTAAAGTAAAACAGAATTAGTGAAGCGTTTGTAGATCTGATGAAGAATAGACAAACCTGGAACCTGCAGATGTAGTAATCCTCCCCATAGACGGCTCGGAAACCATCAAGTGGCTTGACTCGGGGGTTTCTGGGCATGAGTGGCAGGCTGAGGCAGACATAGGCCCTGACTCTATCAGGACGAAACGTGCAGAGGTACCACCCCATTATGGCTCCCCAATCGTGAGCCACGAGGAACACTTGATCCACACCCAGAGAGTCGATGAGGGCGACGATGTCGCCGACGATATGAAGGCAGGTGTAGCTGCTGATTGAAGTTGGGGCTTCGGTGTCGCCGTAGCCACGGAGATCTGGAGCAACGGCTCGGTAGCCAAGGGAGCTGAGAGCCAGAATTTGGTGGCGCCAGGAGTACCAGAGGTCGGGGAAGCCATGGAGGAACAACACCACTGGGCCTTCTCCTTTCTCAGCAACATGCATTTTGATGCCATTCACTTCCACTGTTCTGTGCACAATTCCTTCCATCTTGATGAACTGATTTGTTTCTGCAATCCAAAGTGAGGGATTTTGAGCTGAACGTACGATTACGAAGCGCAAATGCTGCAGGAGACCCTGTTCCCAGATTTGTTTCTAGGGGAAGATAAGAACGATTCTAATTTAAAAAATATGATATTTTTGGACCAGATAAAAATAAAATAAAACTTTTAGTTAACATTTAAAAAATAAAATTAATAAAAAAAACAATATTGATATGCAAAGTGAAAATCCTTAAAAAATTTTGTGGAAATTTGTGGATTCTACTAATTTAAAAATCCTAAAAGTCAAAGTTAAAAGCGAATATAATCAAGTACCATTTTATTTATTCTTTAATCTTGAAAAATTAGATACAAATAAAGGTCAAGTGATAAAAAATGTTAGACATAAATGGAGATCAAAACTAAAGAGGGGGTCTGTTTGGGAATATGTTGGGGGTAAAAAAAAATCCAGTTGGGATCCAAAAACAAAAGCTCAGTTGACCAGTTTGTATGAGTTTGGGAAGACGTTGAGTTGTTTGAAAAAAAGCAACTGTTTTGTGTGTGAATTGATTGGAATACACACTTAGTTACATCAGAATTTGTCTGGATAAAGTTCTTCTAGCCAAATCTTCCTGCAATATGTCGATAATTTCCCTAGGAGGACTCATCCAAACTTCTTGTTGCTTATGGTATTTTATACACAGCGATGTCAATCTGTCAGCACACCTATTTCCTTTTCTGTATATGTGTTTCGGTTTAACTTGCCAATCTCTCTGCAGCAGATTCTTGATTTTCATTGACAATAGGAAACAACCTTGCAAGCTTCTATGCGTATTAAGCTCATTGATCACTTGTTCAGCGTCACACTCAACTTCGATCTTCCTGAAACCTAGGTTCCAGCATAGTTGAAGTCCTTCAAATATTCCCCAAGCTTCTGCTGTGTAAATGTTGCATCGATACAATCTTCTAGTGAACCCACCAAGCCATTCTCCCTCATCTCCTCTTATTACTCCACCGCAGCCAGACCATGTTGCAAACACTATCATGCCATATGTGTTCAGTTTGCACCACCCTTTGGCCGGGCATGTTCACGTAATCCAGGCTATGTCATATCCTCTTCCCTTCCATCATTCACCCTTCCGGTTTCTGTTATAATATTACATTTGTTGTTAGATAATCGCCCCTGGGTTATGGGGTTTCTGGAAATTTTCAATATGAATCTGCTTGTTTCCCCATCTCTAGATGTACCAGCAACCTGTTTGCGAAGAGCTCTGGCCAGTATTCTTCCACTTCTTTGGAATTATGTCTCTGCAGGTTGTAATGTAGCCAGTCTTGCCATGTGCTATGAAAGAAAGATGCTTCATTCTGTTGAGGTATCAATTGTCTCCATGTTTCCTTTGCACGTGGCAATCTCTTATGGCGTGTGTGTGATCTTCGTCCTCACCTTCACATATCCTACAGCTTCTATCTCCTAATCCCCATCTACTTGTTCTATTTTTTGTTGCTAACTTTTCATGCATGGCCTGCCACATAAAAAGTCGAATTTGCTCAGGAGTTTTCAGTTTCCATATTCTCTCTCATCTCTTACTCCCCTGTTCTAGATCTTCTTTTAGGCTCTTATATGCATTTGCAGTATAAAATCTCCCATTTTCATTTAAGCTCCATAGTATTCGATCTTCCTCATCGTCTACACACATACTGGCTTACTATGTATGACTTGTAGTACTGATTCTGGGATCCATTTTGCTATTGGCCGGAGATCCCATTGCCCATACTCGTTCACAAGGTCCCTAACTTTAAGTTCTTGCTTTACTACCCTCCCTTGCGGAATGAAAGATATTAAGGGCGGCGTATTCTCCACCCATTTATCTCTCCATACATTGGTACTTCTTCCATCTTTAATCTCCATCCTAGTATTCTTAAGGTAGTGGTCCCAGAGTTTCACTAGCTCTTTCCATAATCTAGAATCTCTATTTGTTGCTTGCTGGACTTGTCACCTTTCAGCTTCCCGTCCGTATTTTCCTCTTAACACTTTGACCCAAAGTTCATTTGGTTCATTCAATATCCTCCATATTAGTTTCAGAAGGAGATACTCGTAAATGGCATGCAGTAGCCTGGGAGACGTTATGCAAGCCGAAAGAATTGGGAGACGTAAAAGCAGTTTTTTTGAGAAGCTGCTTTCCGTAGCTTTTCGGCGTTGCTTCTGCTGTGCTTTGACCATTAAGGTTTATTTTGGAGAAATGCAAAGGTGATGTGAGTTATGTTTAGGGAGTCAAGGCATAGTAATAAAAATGTGCACCCAAAAAAATGTATAACAACAAATTAAAATATTAACAAATTTAGAGTTGGTTGGAAAAAAATTAAAGCTACTTACGTGAATCGGGCTTATAAAGACATCAACAAATAGCGCCGGCGAGGTGAGTTCATCTTTGACGTTCTTTGAATTTGCTGGTTGGATTTGATTGTTGCTTGTGTCCAGTTGAATTCCGTTCCGTCTGTGTGTCTCCCCTGATGTTCTCGTTCTAAACAAGCCTATTGGAGTTGCTTTTTTTCCTTCTTTTCAACTTCTCTATTCCTATCCTAAGCCCTTACCATACCAGGCCAGGTCAGTCGCAACAGAGGCGATAAAAGAGATCTCATGGCTTGGTGCCCTGAGCTTTTTCTTTCGGTGTTTTTAATTTTTTTATGATGAACAACACCTATTTATTACCCCACCACTCACTTAATTATTTCAACCGTTTCCAACCCCTTCTTCACGTAATTAATTCAAGATTTCAACCTGTCCCTACTTCTTTATGAAATAATTAAGTGGTACATAATTCTAGCCATATAGCAAAATTTATGTGGCTTGGAAAAAAAGGGGGTAAGATAACTTCTCATTAATTGGGGTCATAAGAAAAGAAAGACAGTAATTGATTAATGAGATGATAGAGAATCAAACCAACTTGTGTATAACTTTTAAGGTGAATTTTCATATTTCATTTTCTATTTTGGGACAAACCCGACTTTATCAATGTTGCTGCATTTTGACCGCATTGTCTAAGAGAACCTGGTAAAAACAAACAAAACAAAGCAATAGGTAATTGAATTCTATAAATGGCTAGTGGTACGAAGAAGCTACATTAGCCTAAACATTCTTTTTGTAATATGAATTCAAACACTTGTGTGTGTATATGTAGATGACTGTTTTTGTTCATATTCTTTGCTAGACTTTAGAATATTTGACTAAGTAATGGAGTTGTTATCCTCTCTATATTGTTATTACCCTAACAGTAACTCTTGAATTTATAATTAATAACACAAATTCTTTTGGTGAATGCATAGATTTTACTTGATGATGAATAATTTGTTTGTGTTTTATAATGTGACATTTACTGTATCCAAACCTTAAGTCCTATTATAATCATGAAATTTGTCAAATTGAGCTTGTTTGAACATCAAACTAGTTGTAGTTGTTAAATTTGACTAAACTGAGAAAATCTTTCACGGTGTTTAAGAAAATTCAACGGTTTAGTTGAATTTACATCATTTCAAATTATTTATTGTTATTTCTCTCATTTCTAAAATTTATTTATACCATATACTGGAAAAAAACTTAATTATTAAAATTACACCTTAACTTTTAAATGAACATGCAATGTAAGTAATAATTGTTTGTATAAGTGGGCAAAAATAATTGTTTGTATAAAAGAAAATGCGCTTTATGATTCGAGGGATGGAATTTCCCAAAATAATGTAGGACAACTCTTCAGTATATTAAAATAGACAAGAAAAAGAAGACAGAGTACAAAAGGTAACGACAGATCCTATATATATATATTTTCTTTTAATAACAAGAAACCACAACAAAAATACTCACTAGCGAAAAGAAAAGGACAAGCTGGAGGTGCTCCGTCAACGGAATCACTTTGAAAAATGAACAGTTGGACTCTGGACGACGGAGGAACCGGAGAAAGAAGAAAGAGTTAATGGGGGCAAGAGTGGGGTGTGTACTTTAGTGTGGGGCACGACAGGTGCAGAGAATTGGAATTTGGAAGGGAGAAATGTGGCTGAAAGTAATCAAATTATCCCCTTTTTTAAGAAATATCCATCCCTTTTGGAAAAAGGGCATGAAGATTGAAGAGCCTACAAGAATTAATTTGTCCTTTTATTTATGGAATTACATTTACGGGCAAGATGCATTCCCACAACCACCCCCAAAAAAAAAGAACATGAAATTACATGGACTAAATCATTTATTAATCCCAGGTAAAAAAAAAAACCATTTATTAATCGATAGCAAGCAGCAATCCTTTCCAGCGTCTAATGCTTACTCCCCCCCCCAAAAGAATAAATACCTTTAAATTAATGTTCAATTTTCTCAAGCTAAAAGGTCAATAGAGTAATAGTTAAGATGTCCCATTAAATTCTAGAACACATATTTAATCATGATGAATTAGTTAAAACGATTCATATTTAGCATTGAAGTGGACAAGCGGTATTCAAATTAATATATCCATATAGTGTTTAGCAGCAAAATTAAAAGAACCTCTTAAGAAGAATTTCATAGCTTCATTTCATTGAGATCGACATTATTCAATTCAATGACAAACAGCAGAGGCTATAGAAAATGAAAATTTATATCTTATATTTAAGACTGGGATGGTAATTATATGGTATTTAATATTTTAGAAAAAATTATTATAATTTTATATAAATAAATTCAAACTACTAAACTTTAAAACCTGAACATTTTAAAATTTACAAAAAAAAAAAAAGGAAAAATCAACAAGATATTTGAATTTTAAACGTTTAAATTTATTTACTGATTTTTAATATAATATTCAATGGTTTTATAAAATAGTGGATGTTAACCGTTGAAATTTTGGTTTGGAGGGAAGAGAAGAGATCCTCTTCCAAAATCCATTTGGGTCACACGCAGAATTTACTAAGGTTCAAACCCTCCTCACTGGAGGTGCGAGGTGTCACTATGGGCGGGATTAAGACTAAGCATCCTTTTCTCAGAGTTGGGCCTTAAAAATAATGAGTGTTAAATATAAAATGACTTTTAACTTTTTAAGCCCTGCCGGGATAAACCCGTTCAAAATGAGGTTGGGCTCCGCGGGAAAACCCGTTTTACTTTTCTGTAGAAAAAACTAACAGTTTATCCAACAGTTCCAATGCTGATGAAGGCACATTCGAAGAGAATGCTAACAAAGGTAATAAAGATTCTGGAAGGGCAGTGGCAGCATGGAAGCATTTGAAGTCCGACCTTTGATCCTATTTATAAACTAGAGAGACAATGTTTTTTAGTCCTATTATAAGACACTTTATTAAATTTTTCATAGGTGTCTAATTTTAATTTCATTGATTTTTGTGTAGATTTTGTTCTAAGGGGACAGTACTGTATATATTAAGTAATGGTAAAATTGTAAAGTTAGAAAATTTTAAGACATAGTTGATAAAGTTTGAAGTTTTTCTTAATTTACGAAAAATATGCTAAAAATGACTTATAATTAGAATAAAAAAAATATATGTGGAGGACTCTACCAAGGTCATCATTGTGGTGATCTCTTCAACCTCGTCAGCGTGAGGTAATGATCCATTGCAGTGATAATTTTGCTGTCACTAAATTAAGCCCCATTTATCATACCCTTGCAACCTTATATTAGTTTCAGAAGGAGATACTCGTAAATGGCATGCAGTAGCCTGGGAGACGTTATGCAAGCCGAAAGAATTGGGAGACGTAAAAGCAGTTTTTTTGAGAAGCTGCTTTCCGTAGCTTTTCGGCGTTGCTTCTGCTGTGCTTTGACCATTAAGGTTTATTTTGGAGAAATGCAAAGGTGATGTGAGTTATGTTTAGGGAGTCAAGGCATAGTAATAAAAATGTGCACCCAAAAAAATGTATAACAACAAATTAAAATATTAACAAATTTAGAGTTGGTTGGAAAAAAATTAAAGCTACTTACGTGAATCGGGCTTATAAAGACATCAACAAATAGCGCCGGCGAGGTGAGTTCATCTTTGACGTTCTTTGAATTTGCTGGTTGGATTTGATTGTTGCTTGTGTCCAGTTGAATTCCGTTCCGTCTGTGTGTCTCCCCTGATGTTCTCGTTCTAAACAAGCCTATTGGAGTTGCTTTTTTTCCTTCTTTTCAACTTCTCTATTCCTATCCTAAGCCCTTACCATACCAGGCCAGGTCAGTCGCAACAGAGGCGATAAAAGAGATCTCATGGCTTGGTGCCCTGAGCTTTTTCTTTCGGTGTTTTTAATTTTTTTATGATGAACAACACCTATTTATTACCCCACCACTCACTTAATTATTTCAACCGTTTCCAACCCCTTCTTCACGTAATTAATTCAAGATTTCAACCTGTCCCTACTTCTTTATGAAATAATTAAGTGGTACATAATTCTAGCCATATAGCAAAATTTATGTGGCTTGGAAAAAAAGGGGGTAAAGTGGCGATAACTTCTCATTGGGGTCATAAGAAAAGAAACCCGACTTGTGTATAACTTTTAAGGTGAATTTTCATATTTCATTTTCTATTTTGGGACAAACCCGACTTTATCAATGTTGCTGCATTTTGACCGCATCGTCTAAGAGAACCTGGTAAAAACAAACAAAACAAAGCAATAGGTAATTGAATTCTATAAATGGCTAGTGGTACGAAGAAACTACATTGGCCTAAACATTCTTTTTGTAATATGAATTCAAACACTTGTGTGTGTATAGGTAGATGACTGTTTTTGTTCATATTCTTTGCTAGACTTTAGAATATTTGACTAAGTAATGGAGTTGTTATCCTCTCTATATTGTTATTACCCTAACAGTAACTCTTGAATTTATAATTAATAACACAAATTCTTTTGGTGAATGCATATATTTTACTTGATGATGAATAATTTGTTTGTGTTTTATAATGTGACATTTACTGTATCCAAACCTTAAGTCCTATTATAATCATGAAATTTGTCAAATTGAGCTTGTTTGAACATTAAACTAGTTGTAGTTGTTAAATTTGACCAAACTGAGAAAATCTTTCACGGTGTTTAAGAAAATTCAACGGTTTAGTTGAATTTTAAGACATAGTTGATAAAGTTTGAAGTTTTTCTTAATTTACGAAAAATATGCTAAAAATGACTTATAATTAGAATAAAAAAAATATATGTGGAGGACTCCTGTCTACTACCAAGGTCATCATTGTGGTGATCTCTTCAACCTCGTCAGCGTGAGGTAATGATCCATTGCAGTGATAATTTTGCTGTCACTAAATTAAGCCCCATTTATCATACCCTTGCAACCTTATATTAGTTTCAGAAGGAGATACTCGTAAATGGCATGCAGTAGCCTGGGAGACGTTATGCAAGCCGAAAGAATTGGGAGACGTAAAAGCAGTTTTTTTGAGAAGCTGCTTTCCGTAGCTTTTCGGCGTTGCTTCTGCTGTGCTTTGACCATTAAGGTTTATTTTGGAGAAATGCAAAGGTGATGTGAGTTATGTTTAGGGAGTCAAGGCATAGTAATAAAAATGTGCACCCAAAAAAATGTATAACAACAAATTAAAATATTAACAAATTTAGAGTTGGTTGGAAAAAAATTAAAGCTACTTACGTGAATCGGGCTTATAAAGACATCAACAAATAGCGCCGGCGAGGTGAGTTCATCTTTGACGTTCTTTGAATTTGCTGGTTGGATTTGATTGTTGCTTGTGTCCAGTTGAATTCCGTTCCGTCTGTGTGTCTCCCCTGATGTTCTCGTTCTAAACAAGCCTATTGGAGTTGCTTTTTTTCCTTCTTTTCAACTTCTCTATTCCTATCCTAAGCCCTTACCATACCAGGCCAGGTCAGTCGCAACAGAGGCGATAAAAGAGATCTCATGGCTTGGTGCCCTGAGCTTTTTCTTTCGGTGTTTTTAATTTTTTTATGATGAACAACACCTATTTATTACCCCACCACTCACTTAATTATTTCAACCGTTTCCAACCCCTTCTTCACGTAATTAATTCAAGATTTCAACCTGTCCCTACTTCTTTATGAAATAATTAAGTGGTACATAATTCTAGCCATATAGCAAAATTTATGTGGCTTGGAAAAAAAGGGGGTAAAGTGGCGATAACTTCTCATTGGGGTCATAAGAAAAGAAACCCGACTTGTGTATAACTTTTAAGGTGAATTTTCATATTTCATTTTCTATTTTGGGACAAACCCGACTTTATCAATGTTGCTGCATTTTGACCGCATCGTCTAAGAGAACCTGGTAAAAACAAACAAAACAAAGCAATAGGTAATTGAATTCTATAAATGGCTAGTGGTACGAAGAAACTACATTGGCCTAAACATTCTTTTTGTAATATGAATTCAAACACTTGTGTGTGTATAGGTAGATGACTGTTTTTGTTCATATTCTTTGCTAGACTTTAGAATATTTGACTAAGTAATGGAGTTGTTATCCTCTCTATATTGTTATTACCCTAACAGTAACTCTTGAATTTATAATTAATAACACAAATTCTTTTGGTGAATGCATATATTTTACTTGATGATGAATAATTTGTTTGTGTTTTATAATGTGACATTTACTGTATCCAAACCTTAAGTCCTATTATAATCATGAAATTTGTCAAATTGAGCTTGTTTGAACATTAAACTAGTTGTAGTTGTTAAATTTGACCAAACTGAGAAAATCTTTCACGGTGTTTAAGAAAATTCAACGGTTTAGTTGAATTTTAAGACATAGTTGATAAAGTTTGAAGTTTTTCTTAATTTACGAAAAATATGCTAAAAATGACTTATAATTAGAATAAAAAAAATATATGTGGAGGACTCCTGTCTACTACCAAGGTCATCATTGTGGTGATCTCTTCAACCTCGTCAGCGTGAGGTAATGATCCATTGCAGTGATAATTTTGCTGTCACTAAATTAAGCCCCATTTATCATACCCTTGCAACCTTATATTTAGACTTTGAAGTGCTCTAGATGGTATTATTTGTTACTTTTCCAAATCGGGATCCATGTTCGATCAGTTGCAATATCCGCGACAATAATAGAACAAATACAGTACAGATCATGCCTAGTGCGCTAATTTTCATGATGTAGAAGATAGGGCTAATCTTGTTGGGGAAAAAAAGAAGAAGAAGATAGGGCTAATCTTAGCTCTTTATACATTTATGTTTGGTTAGGATTTATTATAATTAGAAATTTCAATTTTTTCAAGGAAAAAAAAAACGAACTAAATTTTCCTAATCTTAATAAATTAGTTTAAATGGTTTTATATCTAACATTAAAGGCCGTATTCATGTACATTAACATGTCCATTTAGTGTTTAGTATATGTTTGGATTAACGGTGGAGAAGTGATTTTTTTTTAATCTGACTTTTACAAAAGTCAGATAGGCTAAAAGTCAAATTGTAAATGTGATTTGTGTTTGGGATAGCGGTAGGAGAAGTTATTTTTTTTCAAAAGAATTTTTGAAGAAAACACCCAAAAGCTGCAATTTGTAGTTTTTATCAAAAATGACTTTTTTAACATAAGCCTATCAGCCAGAGAAGTCATATCCCAAACACATATATTTCCCCACTGAACTTTTTTTCAACTTCCCTGGACTTTTTGGCTTCCTACCGTGATTGCAACCAGACAAGAAGTAAAATTAAAAGAACGTCTGGAGAGTTTCGTATAGCTTCACATCATCATCGAAAACATTATTATTAAATTCAAGGATAAACAGTAAAAAGGCTATTGAAATGAAAATTTGAGGCATGACAAATAAGACGGAGTCGCAGGACTAACGAACTGGGACCTGCATAAACGATGATCTATCATGGAAGCAAACTTATTGTATATGTAGAGAGCAGCTGGTGGTGAATAAGATCAGAACTTGTTGATGAAGTCATAAACGTGGCTGCTAATTTCCTCGGCAGCTTCTTGGTTGTTGAAGTGACCAACATCTTTCTGCACAATCACTTCCTCCAAATTTGGCACCAGTTCCTTGAAGCCACCTCCATGAATATAATCCTGAAGCCCCATAGAAGTATACACCATATCCAACTCACCCGTTATGAACCTGACTGGTACTTTCACTCGCGCGTTGCCCCACGGTGCTGTCAGCTCCCAATTCCTGCCATGCACACCAAAATAATAACGTAACAAGCCATCATTCTTTTGACTTCATAACGAAAAATTTGATTCCGATATGGCCACTTGAACCATTCATTTACAAGTCGGGAAATAAAAGTAGAAAGGAGAAACATACAAGTTGATATTTCTGTAGTAGTTCAAGCCTCCGGTGAAGCCTGTCTTTTCGAATTTAGAAACATAATAAGCAAGATCTTGCTCAGAGAGCCAGGAAGGCAAGTTTTGTGGAGTTTCAGCATTAACTTTATACTCTCCCTTTGGGAAGATTAGGGGTTCCGTTTGGCGAGTGGTCAAAATGGTCTTCATGACATATTCAGTCCCAACTTTGGTCATCTCTGCCTCCGTTTTGCCCGGTTCCTGTCAAACATCAAATATGGGATGAGCAAACTCTATTCACCACCACCCACAATATCCACAGCTAAAAATATGGAGGAAGGAAAGAAAGAAAGAAGAACCTGGAATCGACAAATGTAGTAGTCGTCACCATGTAAGGCACGCAAGCCATCAAGGGTCTTCACTTGAGGGTGTCTGGGGAAGATGGGGACGCTGAGGCAGATATAAGCCTTCACTCTCTCAGGACAAAACATACAGAGATACCAGCCGATGACAGCTCCCCAGTCATGGCCCACAAGAAACACATTCTCCACAGCCATAGAGTCGAGAAGGGCAATAAGGTCACCCACCACGTGAAACACGGTGTAGCTGGAGATCGAAGCAGGGGCGTCGGTGTCGCCGTAGCCACGGAGGTCAGGGGCGACGGCGCGATACCCTCGGGAGCTGAGGGACAGGATCTGGTGGCGCCACGAGTACCAGAGCTCGGGGAAGCCATGTAGGAACAGCACCACGGGACCTTCTCCTTTCTCGGCCACGTGCATGTTGATGCCATTCACTTGCACTGTTCTGTGCCGTATTCCCTCCATCTCCCTCAGTTTGAATGATTATTAGATATCTGATCCTCTCCGTTACGTTGTGTGATGCCTTGTTTATATATAGAATGAAGCAAATGTGGGCAGAGGGTTGGAAATAGTACTTAGTACAGTATTTCAGACAGTTGTGATGCCGGATGCATGAAGTCTCAGTCCAAGAAAATATTGACAAAGGGAACAAATATTACCGGGGGAGGTGGTAGCTTACATGGAAGCATCCGACCTCAAGAATGAAGGAATCCACTCTATTCCAAGGTCATCATTGTGGTGATCGCTTCTGCCTCGTAATTGGAATCCACCCTATTGCTTTGATAATTTCGCTATCACTAAATTACTCAGCAGGCCTGCATATATATATATATATATATATATATACAGCTTTCCTTTCAAAATCTACGTAATTATTTTTCAAATCAAGTTTTAAAAATGAATTTAATATATAAGTAGTACAATGAAAAATGAATTGTACATATGATTTGAATTTTTTCATGATAATATATTTGTACGGAGTCACTTTTACATAAAAAAAATTTATTTATATAATTCGAGACAAATCTTTTATAATATACTTTCATATACTATAAATCACGATTTAAAAACTGTTTAAGGCTCTAATCCTATTTCAAAAAAAGCTTAGTATCTATTTTTACATAAGACCCTGACCATCCACTTAAACTACTTTTTTAAAACAAATAGTGGAACTTTCGAAAGATTTAAATAATCATAATGTTTCAAATTAATTAAAAATGCATTTTTTAACATAAAAAAAAATCAATGTGGGATTACTATGCGGTTTGGAAAATTATTCTTATGCATAGGAGTCAATTCATGGTAGCAAAGTAAAAGCAAGGGGTGGACTAACTTGCAAGATTATGACAGCTTTAATGTCAATATTCCAACATGCTTCCCGGCGCGTGATATGGTGTTTTGTTCAAAGAAACAAAGTTGAGAACGGAAGGAGGGTACAAAACTACGAATATCCTTAAGCAGTCAAGCACAATGAATTGGAGAGTTACGTCTGTGTAAAACAAAAAACGATTCATCTGTTATTCTAACTAGTGTATTAAAACCTGGACTGGAACTTGGCAACCTGTCCACCTTACCGGTTGACCCCCAAACCCGAAAAAAATCGACTTGGGGTGATTCGGCTGAACTCGGTGTGAACCGGGAATAACCCGCTGAGTTGGTGGGTTACCCGGTATCTTTAAAAAAAAAAAGAAGATAAGAAAGGAAGAAAACAAGACATCCATGGCGGCTGCTGAAAGCCCACTTGCTTTCGTCACGGTTGAACTTCGCCGGTGCTTGTGCTCGTGAAGCTGGCATCAGCGTCTCTCTTCCCTTCTAGCTCCATCGTCATTGTTAGCACTCCATGGCAGCTGCTGCTGTCTTCATCGATGCTTGTGGAAGATGAGAGGAGGAATGGAGGAAAGAAAGGAGAGACGGGGAAAAAGAAAGACCTTATGCGTGCTCTAGTGCTGCCTTTCAATGACAATATCTCGTTCTAAGAGATAATTCATGTGATTGCATAGAGATTGGTAAAGAAAGGAGAGGGGGGGGGGGAAAGAATTAGAAACAAATGCTATGAATTTAGCGCATCACATGGATGTGGTTGTCCATTGAAAAATGCATATTACGTGCTTGTTTGGTAGAGCGATCTTGAATCGGGTTTATTATATAAGTCCGATTCACATAAATCGAGATAAATCTCCTCTACATATTTATCTCGTAGACCGTGAAAGTACCTCGTAAACCGTAAAAGCTACCTCGTAGACCGTAAAAGTTACTTCGTATTCCGTGAATTACAATTCATAAGCACTTATGAAATTTTCAACCGCTATTCCAAACAAACTCTACTTGTCAATTGAGATTACTTGTCAAAATTGGTGAACTTTGACAACAAGAAAAAAATGTACTGGGCCCGTAAAGCTAGAATATAATGGCTGAAATGTAGGGATAGCAATTCAAAATTCTTTCACCTATCTACAATTAAAAGGAGATGCAAAAATAAAATCACCAAAATAAAAGGAAATGAGAACGAGTGGATAGAGGGAGAAGCTGATATTGGAAATCAATTTGCTCAATTTTATAATTCACTCTTCTCTTCGGTAGGACCTAGAGACTTCTCTGTGCTAGAAAGTGTGGAAGAAATCATCACGGAAACAACGCTTTAATGGCTGAAGTTACAAGAGAAGAGGTCAAGAAAGCAATATTCTAACTTGGGGGACAAAAAGCACTAGGACCTGAAGGCTTCACTGGAACATTATAGGCGAATAGGTATGTAATTCGGTTAAAACATATTTTAAGTCCAGATTTTCTCTAGCTGATGTTAATGAGACTGACTTGGTGATGATGCCAAAAGTAGATTGCCCATAAAAGGTTAATGACTATAAGCCAATTAGCTTGTGTAATTTTTCATACAAATTTTTTTTTTTAAAATGCTGGCCAATAGAATGAAACCCTTACTTAGTAAGGTAATTGATGAGTCAGAGGGCTTTTGTCCTGGGTAGATTGATTTAGGATAATATAATAGTTGTACATGAGACTTTTCATCACATGAAACTTAAGAATAAGGGGATGTGTGAGGTGGAAATCAAAATTGATATGAACAAAGCCTATGATAAGGTGGAATGGGATTTTTTGTGTGCAACCCTCCTTAAAATGGGCTTTAATCAAGGTTTTGAAACTCAGACCGATCATTAAATCAAACGAGGTGCTGGGTTAAGAGTCAATGAGTAAGATCGGATTCAAACCGGAACTAAACCAATGAGGAAGTTAAGATTTTAGGGTTATTTATATGAAATTCTGAATAAAATATTTAAAAAAACAATTGAATCGCCCAAAAATCGGTCAAACCGCACAAAACTCAGTCAAACCGGGGTCAACCACCAAACCGAACCGGTCGGACCACCGTTGACCGGTTTCTGACTCCAACCGGTCAGTCTGGTTCGATTTTCAAAACCTAGGCTTTAATAGAGAATGGGTGAATAGAATTGTTTGATGCTTAAATTTTGTCAATTTTTATGTAATGATGGTTGGGAAAAGGGTAGCAAAGGTGTCTCCTAAAAGAGGGTTGAGACAAGGAGACCCTTTAGCTCCTTATCTGTTCATTTTTGTAAATAATGTTCTGTCTAAGTTAATTGAAATAGACAAAAGGAGAGGAAAAGTTAGGGGAGTCTCGGTGGGTAGGGGATATCTAGAAATCACTCATAGTTTCTATACAGATAACTCCATATTCTTTCTTCAAGCAAATCAGGAACATTGTAGGAATTTGAAGAAAATATTGATTCATTATTGTGAGGCCTTTGGGCAAGCAATAATTTTTGGAAAGTTGTGTTTATACTTTTCAAGAAACACTCCTGAGTTGCTTAAATAAGAATCGGAAAGATCTTCCAAATTCATGCCGTGGATGTTCCTGGAAATTTTTTGGGACTTCCTATCATCTAGGGTAGATCAAAATCCCAAGCTCTAAATTTTGTGCTAGATCAGGTTAAGAAAAGAGCTCAGGGATGGAGGAAAAAGACTATTATCAGAAGCTGGGAGGAAAATGTTGATTAAATCAATTACAAATTCCATCCTTGTATACTCAATGTCATGTTTTTTGTATTATAAAATTTTTTTAAGACAATTGGATAGTATTGTGTCTAGCTTTTGTTGGAATGGTGATGAATGGAAGAAGAAAATCTATTGGGTATCTATGGAGAAAATAAAGAGAAGTAAGGTAGAAGGGGGGTTGGGATTGAAGGATTTCGAGGCTTTCAATCTAGCTTTGCTGGAAAAAGTTGGTTGGCGGATTTTGCAAAACCCCAATCAATTATGGGTAAAAATGCTAAAGGCAAGATACTTTACTAATTCTTCTTTATAGAAGCTAGAAAAGGAAGGTCTGCATCATGGTTGTGGTTTAGTATTATAGAGGGAAGGAATTTGCTAGAAAATTAGGTGTGTATCAGTATAGGTAATGGCTAGGATACTCGAGTATGGGGGGACCCGTGGCTTGGGGACCTCTCGGGGAAAAGGATGATCTCAACATGCCCACATGAGGACTTTAGAGAGTTAAAGTTTGCTGAATTATTTTGTGAATGAGGATGGACCTTGATGTCAATTGAGGATGGATCACAAATGGAGAAAAAGAAGCAATACACAACACCATAGTAAGCCAGAGGAATAGAGATGATAGGTGGGTCTGGACTGGTTGAAGAAAGAGTGCCTACTCAGTTAAAGAAGGGTATGAGAGTGTAAAATGTAATGTACTAGGAAGAAATGAAAATGTCCCATCTTCCTTGAATAATGCTCAGAAATTGATGTGGAGGGAGGTGTGGAAACTTAGAGTTTCTCACAAAGTTAAGAATTTTGTGTGGAGGCTATTATCTAAGTCACTGCCAACTCTCCAAAATCTGTGGAGGAGGAAATGTTGTGCTTCTAACCTATGTTTAATATGTCACACCAGACCTGAATCAAATGAACAGCTATTTCTATTTTGTGAATGGGAGAGGAAGGTGTGGTATGAGAGCAATTTCTCCTTCAGACTTGAAGAGAATGAGAGTATGAATCTAATTGAGTGGGTAGCTAAATGGTTGGGTGATAGTAGATTCACTTATTGACAAAAAAACCTTGCTAGCCATGAATCTGAACTCTTTTGGGTGTGTTTGGTTGAGCTTTTCTTCTCCTTTAAGCCCAATTGAATGCCAATAAGCTCAATTGAAATTTAATTGAGTGTTTGGAACAAGCTTAATAATTAAGCTCTTAAAGGAAAATAAGTGACTTTTCCTTTAAGCTCCCCTCACTAGCTTTTCTTCCCCTTTAAGCCCAATTGAATGCCAATAATCTAAAGTTTGCAATTATTTTAACTTATGTTAGGCAAATATTATTTGGTTGATTCTGGCTACCCATCATCACTTGGATTTCTTGGTTCGTACAGAGGTGAACGTTACCACCTCCCTGAATTCAGGAAACAACGGGGGTTTTGGAATCCTAATGAGGCCTTCAATTTTTATCATTCAAGCTTGAGATGCACAATAGAAATGACGTTTGGAGTGTGGAAAAATAGGTTCAAGATCTTACAAAACATGCCCAAGTACAGCTTCCACACTCAAGTGCGCATGGTCTGTGCAACAATGACTATACATAATTTTATTAGAAGAAATTCTCAAACTGATGAGCACTTTAGGGATGCAGCAAATGAGGCCACAATTTTGGTGGATGATAGCCAAGATCAAGAGTCATCATCAACAAATGATTCTCGGACATCTGCAACCCAAAAAAATCATGTTTGTGACACCATCAGGAATCTAATTGTTGCGAACATTTGATATGATTTGTTTTGTTATATTTGACTATATCAGAAACTTTAACTTTGTATTATTTCTAATTTATTTACATTTTCATTGCAATTTAATTATCTAAATTATTTCTAATACATTTTTCCACTTTTAATATATTTTACAATTTTTTATTTTAAATATCTCAAAAGTCACTTATGGAAAAGTCAAAACCAAACACATTCACTTTTATAAAAACACTTATTCAATCGCTAATCCAAACATAAACAACTTACACCAATTGGACTTTTACCCAATTGAACTTATCCATAAGTCACTTTTTAAATAAGTCACTTTTTTCACCGCCAATCCAAACACACCCTTTATATATGATAACACTCCAATTGACCCTATCTTTATATTCTCTCAGGCTGAAAAGTTACTTCTGGAAATATGGCAGGTACGTTGATGGGGTAGTGCTAAATCTAGACTGCAACAAAGGCAAAGAATTAAAACAGAGGAGCAACCTCGATGGCGCAGACCAGAAGGTAATGCAATTAAAATAAATATGAATTGTGCGTTTTCAAAGGTAGATTATAAGGCAACTGTGGCATTTGTTGTTAGGGATTGTAATAGATGGCTACTAGATGGGGACACCTAATATGTAGTCGCTGGTTCGGCTTTCATGGCTAAAAGTCTAGTTTTGACAATCAGTTTATAGACATTATTTTTGAATATAACAATCAAGAGTTAATTAATTGCTTGGTAGATGACAAGCCTCCCAATGATTGGAGATATGTGAATATCCTTGAAAATATTCAATCTATAAGGAAACTAATTTGGAATCATTTTTGTAATTGGATTTCCAGAAATATAAATTCAATAGCCGATTAGGTTGTTGAGACTGCATTAGGAGGGTCATGCCTGACAAATTGGGTTGCTAGACCTCTTGAGCGTTTGAGAAGATTGTTGGATAGGGATGCCAAACTAGCTTGAGACCTTTTTGATGCTGTAATATATTATGTTGTTGTTTGGCTAGTTTGTTAATATTATATGTATGTTGCATTTCCAAAATTGTGTATCAGGTTTTAGCTGTAATGAAGTCTCGTTTACTGGGAAGAGAGAGAGATTACTTGTCAATAGAGATGTGGGAAAATATCTATTATATTTAAATATTAAATATTTTTTTCATAATCAAAATTTGAATATTTGACCTAATTTAATTAATTTTAATTATTACTTGTCTTACTCTGATTTGACCTCGATCTAACCACTACCTTTAAACCATCACATAATTTTTAATACCTGGTTCTAACTAAAAAACAAGAAGATGCATTTGACTATGTGGCACGTGCAGCCATGTGATGAGTCTATCGAATTATTCTTTAGGAAAATTTTATTGACATAATTTCAGTCAAATCCTAAAAATTTTATAAAACTTCACTACATCTCATGAGTCAAAATAAAATTAAGTTTTATGGGTAAAAAGATAATAATGTCCTTTTTCAAATTTTTTTAATAAGAGCATTTAAAAACAAACAAAAACATTCACAAGATAAATAAAGATATTTATAAGATAAATCAAGGGATTCCAAAGAACCTAAGGTATTAAAAATATTTTGGCCATTTACAAGATAAATATGGGCATTTACAAGATAAATAAAGAGATTTAAAAGAATATAGGGAATTAAAAAAATATTTTGACCATTTATAAAATAAATATGAAAATTCACAAGATAAATAAAGGCATTTAAAAGAAAAATAAAGTAAAAGCATCATTATCTTTTTAACTCAAAACTTAATTTCACTTTGACTCAAGAGAGTACAATGAAGTTTCAGAAAATTTTGGAGGTTAATTGAAATAATATCATATCCTTGGGCCTCAATGAAATTTTCCCTTATTTTTTCATTTCTTACGGAAGGTTATATATCATATACTTCCTCCGAGTATGGCTTCTCTCCGCTGCCTAATATAACCGTTGCCATCCTTTTCTCTTCAATGGCGTCATTTTACGTATATAAGTGGCTTTTAGAACTTGCCTCATGTCCCCACAATCTAACAAGAATCTATTTTAATATTTTCGTAGTTTCATTTTTTTCGTAAGCTGAATATATTATTTTAATGTTTTAATAGTTAAAAGTAATAATTTTATATTTTGAGCTTATGTTTTTATTTTTCAATCTAACGATAGGGTAAAACATTTCTTTTTCTAACATTTTCATTTTTTTAATGCTTCTGTATAAATTTACAGAATTATTTACTTAAACAAATAAAATTAGATATAACACTTGTCAAGTCCTTAAAATAAAACATATTTAGGAATTTGATATGGGTTTTAAATATAAGACGCAATTTTTATATTTGTCAACCATTTCCTAATATACTCCTATTGATACTTTTTCTATAATAATCAAGGAGAAGAGGGAATGAGGAAATTAAAGAAGATGAATAGGGTATTTTAAAAAATACATGTCATACTAACTAATTTAACTAACTTCCTTAATCTAATCAAATTAGGTAAACATGTCTTGATTAGATTAAGGAAGTTAGTTAAGGTAGTTAGTATGACATGTGTTTTCTAAAATACTCCACTCATCTTCTTTAATTTACTCATTCTCTCTCCTCCTTGATTATTGTAGAAGAAGTATCAATAGGGGTATACTAGGAAATGATTGACAAATATGAAAATTATGTCTTTTATTTATGACCCAAATCACATTCCTGAATATATCTTATTTTAAGGACTTAAGAAGTGCTATATCTAATTTTATTTGTTTAAGTAATTAATAAGTCTGTAAATTTATACAGAAGCATAAAAAAAGGAAAATGTTAGAAAAAGAAATGTTTTACCCTATCCTTAAATTGAAAAATAAAACATAAATTTAAAATATAAAATTATTATTATTAACTATTAAAACATTAAAATAATATCTTCAGCATGCGAAGAAAATGAAACTACGAAAATATTAAAATAGACTCTGGTCAGGTTGTGGGGGCATGAAGCAAGTTTCAAAAGCCACTTATATACGTCAAACAATGTCATTGAAGAGAAAAGGATGACAACGGATATATTAGGTAGCGGAGAGAAGCCATACCCACTTCCTCCACTCTTAACTATAAAATAGATTTGACTTTTTTTGAACATATTAAAAGAAGTAATTAAATTATTTTAAAATATTTATATTTATTATTTTTTCTCTAAATTATTTCACCTAACATATAAATTAATATATAATCTAACGATACACAATATACGATATAATTAAATAATTTATTTATTTTATTTAATCTCTAAAAAAATTAATTTTATCTTATAGTACCAAATGATGATGTAATCGATAATAGATGTGTTGGCTGATCTTTTGTTTTGTTCTTCTCTTATCCTCCAACACTTCGGCTGATCCTCTAGTCTTCATTGTGCTCTCTACAATCTGCATTGAGAAGTATGAGCACCCAGTATACTAGGCCCATCCTTGTTTAATTGGAGAATTTATCAGGGCTCAAATCAAATTTCTCCCTCTTAAATAATTAAGCGAATGGAGTATAGAAGAGTTTATAAATTATCCACCAATAAAATCTTCATATCAGTAAGATTTGAATCCACAACCTCATAATAATGAACTAACATCTTTATCAAATAGATCAACCTTTATTGGTAAAAACCGCTTTATTAAAATCAGAATCATTAATTTACAATTATGGGCCTGTATATATAACCCACTATGGGACTACAAGTAACAACACTTGTTACAAAAAACACCAAGAATAGAATTGGGACCTAACAAACGTGGACCATATCACAAACAGTTTAATTTACATTATCCACGATACAATGTCCTTAGCATTTATGCAAATTTAATTAATAGCCACAGATGGATTACTTAGGCTATTGCCACCAACACCCTCTGCTTCTTTTCTTCATCTTGATGTAATGTCTATTTTATATAAGTCCGTTAGAAGTTTTGCATATATAAATGTAAATTACTATAATTTTCATTATACCGGCATCTCTAAAAGAGAAGAAGAATATCTTTATTGACCTCTCTATTTAATATATTCACCATAAGATTTACTATCATGTAAAAATATCATTATAACATTAAGTTTAATAAAAAGCTGATATGATAAATACAAAAAATTCCAACCATTAAAATATGATATAATGGTGGAAAAGTTAAAATGTAGAGAAAGAAAAATCAATGAAGACATTCATCACTTTTGTCCAAGTAGTTTACCCCTTTGATGTTTTTCTTTCTTAAAGGCTGATTGCTCCGTCACAATGAAGGGTTTTGTTTGGGACAAGTTTTAATAGCGATGGTTAATGGAGTGGCTGAAAACTCTATCCCACGAATATATTCTTATCTCCTACTAAAAGACGTTAAAGGCTTTGGTTACGATGAAGGGTTTCAGTTCTCAGTTCTTAAAATGTTTTCGGCCAAAAGTATACTCCTATACTAGTTTGGTTTTGGAAATTATGGATAGCACACGGGAGTGAAGTTACAAAGTGTTGTATAGTACAAAATAAAAGGGACAAGACCAGGAGGGGGATCTTTGAGGGCATGACCAGGGTGTTTAGCAAGAGAGCAAAGCCTTGCTAGCTTGGTGTTGGAAGAGAAACAGCTTATTAAACAAACACAACGCAAGTGCAAAATACAGGCGATCAGATACATTAATGGATGAAGCTGCAGGGAGAGGTGGAAGTAGATTAAGATATGAGATATCAGAACTTGGAAAAGAAGTCGTAAATGAGATTCCTGGTGTCTTGTGCCGCTTCTTGATTGTTAAAGCGAGCCACTCCCTTTTGCACACACAACTCCTTCAAACCGGGCACATCCTTCTTGAATCCATCACCATGAATATAATCTTTCATCCCAATATACACCAGGTCTGAATCGCCCGCTATGAATCTTACCGGAACTTTATCGCTAATTCCTACTCCAGTCCAGGGTGAGGTCAGCTCCCAGTTCCTACAATTTCACCCAAACAAGCCATGATTACTTTTGAAAACATACAAGTCGAGATTCCTGTAGTACTTCAAGCCACCAGTGAAGCCAGTTTTGTCGTATTTGGAAACATAATAAGCAAGATCTTCTGGGGTGAGCCATGAGGGCAAGCCCTCTTGAGGAGTTGTATACTTTCCGTTTGGAAACATTGGGGGACCTGTTAGTCGACTGGTAAGCACATCCTTCATCACATATGAAGTCCCAACTCTGGCCAGCTCTGCTTCCATCTTCCCCGGTTCGTGTCAACATCACACAGTCACATTCTGCACCATAAAAAGACAACGAATAAGGAACAGCCAGCAATTAAATGGCCAAGGTAGAACAAATATAGAAGGAAATCAAGACCTGGAATCTACAGATGTAGTAGTAGTCATCCCCAAATAAGGCCCGAAAGGAATCTACGGTTCTCACTTTGGGGTTTCTGCCAAGAAAAGGTCGGAAGGGGACACTGAGGCATGCATAGGCTTTGACTCTGTGAGGCCGAAAGAGGCAGAGGTGCCAACCCAGGAAGGCTCCCCAGTCATGGCCGACTAGGAAGACTTGATCCACACCCTGAGAGTCGATGAGGGCCACAATGTCACCCACCAGGTGGAAGCAGGTGTAGCTGCCGATGGACGGCGGGGCGTCGGTGTCGCCGTAGCCGCAGAGATCTGGAGCCACCGCACGGAAGCCTCGGGAGCTGAGGGACAGGATCTGGTGGCGCCACGAGCACCAGAGCTCAGGGAAGCCGTGGAGGAAGAGCACCACGGGGCCTTCTCCTTTCTCAGCCACGTGCATATTGATGCCGTTCACCTCCACCGTTCTATGCACTATTCCTTCCATCTCTATCTTTGATGATCTCGACTTGCTTCTGCAGTCACAAGTGAGGGATGCAACAGCAATACCATACCGACCCTGTTTTTTTTGGTGAAAATGTATGGCAAAGGTGATGATATGAAGGTAGAGTTGGGAAATTTGGCGAGTCGGTCGAGTCGAGCCGGTGATTTTAAATCACGCGTTGGGTTTAAAAAATAGAGTTTTAAAAAGAAGTCGGGCTTAAAAGGGTCAGTTTTACAAGGTCGAGGGCCGACCCGTTAGCCCTTTTAGCTTTATTTTTTGTTTTAATTTTACTACCCTTCATATTTATACATTTGTTGACTTCTCCTTAAGAACCTTAAAAATTGTTAAATTTACATATGATGGTAATTTACTAATTCTTGATATTTTTACCCCTTAAACAGAGTTTACTACTTAAAGTGAAGTACAATTAAAATTCCTTGAAATTGATGATAGTAGCGAAGAAAATGAAAACGATAGTTTTCATAATCATGTTGCTTAGAGTGTTTAGCTTTTTGCCTTCTTATGTTTTGTATGAGAGTATAAATTACTTGTACACAATATTTTTTATTTTTGATTATGAATTAATTACTGTATTTATTTTATTGCATGATATATGTAGACGTATAGTTAAATTTTGTGAAAATGACTTTTGGCTTTGCGGGCCTGCCCTAATGCTTTCAAGCCGGGCTTTGAAAAATAAGAATTTTTTTTTCAGGCCTTGTAGGGCCAACCCTTTTAAACCCTAGTCTGTTAAAGACTGATCCTGTAAGATTAGACCGACCCTGATTCCCAACTTTATACGAAGGTAAGTACCGACAAATATGTATGATAAATATCGAATATTTTATTTTTTGGGCAGCACGTCTCAATTTGGGAATCTTGAGGCCGCCCCCGATAATTCGCATTAAACTATTCTATGGGCAAACTGCAACGGTGATTTATTTTCATTTTGGACTGCAATGCCCCACATCAGAGGTTGATCACCGACCAAAAAATAAAATAAAATTCTCGGAGCATCTAAACGGGGTCCTTGCGAGTCAATGCTAGCTTTCGGCTTCCATTAATTATCTGCAACCTCTTTCATCCCACTAAAATAATTCGTAGTATTTCCAGCACATAAATCATGCCTTTTTTATTTTATTCTTGACTAAATTTAAAGTTAAATATCTAATATATATTTAATATACTAATATCTTTTTAGAAAATAGCTTTCTAATAGACATGGTCTATTAACAGTGCATATATATTTGTTATTTTTACCCATGACTCTAGCTAGAATTTTTCACTTTTAGCAATATTTATTACTTTCACACGCAAGGCTATGTTTGCTTTAAATATATTAGCATACTTTAATCTCTTGTCTCTACTAAACAAAACAAAGTCAGCGTACATTATGCCATAAATGAATTTTGTTTTCCACAAATATCTTCTTTAATTCCCCTCATCTCTCTCTTACTTAATTATTTTTTATGAGTTGATATAGTAGGGATAAATTAAAAAAAAATAATAAAAATAAAAAAATATGTCTTACATTTAAAATCAATACTTACTTCTTATTTAGGTAAATACATAGAAAAGTAGTTTAAGCCCCTAGTAATGCGAGTCTTTTCTAATTTAGAAACATACATGACCAGTGTCGAGAACATGTTCGGTTGGTAAATAAGCCGTTGGGGGATAGGATGATTAAGTTAACGAATTATTCATGAAATGTGAATATATGAGGGGAAAGAGAAGCCACTTTATTAAAACTATAATTATTAGTTTACAATCATGGGCCTATATGTACATTCCATTGAGGCACTGAGCGAACATACTTTTATTTCATCTAAAACCTTAATCACTGTAACTTGATAGAAATCTAGACTATTTTATTTTTAAAAGGACTAAAACTAATATTTTGAAATTTCACAAATCAAAACCATTGGATCTAAGCTAGATAAGCAAGGATCTAAGCTATTTACAGCACTTGTTTCCATTGGATGGAGCGTCCTTTTCAAAAAAAGATATGCTTGACAAAGCAATAGTTTTCAAATTGAGGGAACAATGTAAAACGAATTTGGGTGATGGTGATTAAGTTCACAATGATACGAAGGTGAGATTGAAAACAATTGGAAGATGAAAGAGGTGTCGTCAGTAGGTGATGGGTTTTGAATGGTCTGTCGTAGATGGTGCCAGCGTTGGAGAAGTTGAGAGTGACAGTGGGATATATGACATGTACGAAAAGGAACAAGAGTGAAGAAGGGTAGTGAGGGAATATCAGAAAATTTTATGGGTCAAATAATCAATACAAGTTAAAATACCACCCTTCCCTTTTAAATAAGGGGGATTTTGAAAGGAGTGAGGGGAAAATTTCAAAATATTTTTCTCCCCTTCTAAATTTTTTTTCAAAATCCATCCCCTCCCTTTTATTACCCTCTCCTCCAATCAAACAAAGCCTTGAGAAATAAAAGATCATACTAACGAAGCATAAATAACAAAACTTATTACAAAGAACACCAAGCATAGAATTTGGGCCTGGCAAACTTGATATGACAAACAGTCTGCTTTCCATTGTGGACGCCTCAGAAAAAAAGAAGCAAAGTGAATTAACACCCCCAAAAAAAAAAAAAAAAAAAACGAGAAGCGGTAAAGTGAAAGACATATATCATCCCACTGATTGAAGATTCCAAACATGGAAAGGGATCAAAGGTGCTTGCGAAAATGCCATTAAACACTTGTTACAATAAACAGATAGCAAATGCAAAATACAGGCGATCAAATAAATTATTGGATGAAGCAGGGAGAGGGAGGAGGTGGATAAGCATCAGAACTTGGAAAAGAAGTCATAAATGAGATTGCTGGTGTCTTGTGCCGCTTCTTGATTGTTAAAGTGAGCCACTCCCTTTTGCACAAACACCTCCTCCAAACCGGGCACGTCGTGTTTGAATCCACCACCATGAATATAATCTTTCATCCCAGCCGAATTATACACCAGGTCTAAATCGCCCGTTATGAATCTCACCGGAACTTTATCGCTGATTCCTACTCCAGTCCAGGGTGAGGTCAGCTCCCAGTTTCTGCAAATTCACCCACAAGCCATGATTAGTTTTGACTCACTCGGTGTGAAACAACGCATTCATGTTAAAAGCAACCTACAGGTTGAGATTTCTGTAGTAGTTCAAGGCACCAGTGAAGCCGGTTTTGTGGAATTTGGAAACATAATAAGCAAGATCTTCTTGGGTGAGCCATGAGGGCAAGTCCTCTCGAGGGTTGGGATTGAAGCCAGTCCCATACTCTCCTTTTGGCAAGATTGGGGGACCCGTTTGTCGAGTGGTGAGGATATTCTTCATCACATATAAAGTCCCAACTCTAGCCAGCTCTGCTTCCGTCTTCCCCGGTTCCTGTCAACATCACACAATCACAATCTGCACTTTTTTAAAAAAAGAAAAGAACGAAAAAGCAACAGCCAACAATTAATTAGGTAGAAAAAGTAGAAGGAAATTAAAACCTGAAATCTACAGATGTAGTAGTCATCCCCAAATAAGGAATGAAAGAATTCTACGGTTCTGACTTTGGGGTTTCTGCCTAGAAAAGGTCGGAAGGGGACACTGAGGCAGACATAGGCTTTGACTCTTTCAGGGCGAAAGAGGCAGAGGTACCAAGCCAGGATGGCTCCCCAATCATGAGCGACGAGGAAGACTTGATCCACACCCAGAGAGTCGATGAGGGCGACGACATCTCCCACAAGGTGGAAGCAGGTGTAGCTGCCGATGGACGGCGTGGCGTCGGTGTCGCCGTAGCCGCGGAGATCGGGAGCCACCGCACGGAAGCCTCGGGAGCTGAGGGACAGGATCTGGTGGCGCCACGAGTACCAGAGCTCAGGGAAGCCGTGGAGGAAGAGCACCACGGGGCCTTCTCCTTTCTCAGCCACGTGCATATTGATGCCATTCACCTCCACCGTTCTATGCACTATTCCTTCCATCTTTATCTTTGATGATCTTGACTTAGCTTCTCCAGTTACAAGTGAGGGGTATGGAAGCACCGATTAGAGGTTTATTTATACTGCAGCCAGCATCATCAACTCTTCATTGCCAACGTAACTGACAAATGTGCCTGTTTGGATGGCGGACAAATGGCTTTTTTTTTTTCTTTTTTTAAATCATGGTCCCTTATCACTTTTTGAAAATTAACGTGTTTAGGTTATTATTTTTGGTAACTGAATTTTTTATTTTAAAAAATAATTTTTTAGAAGAAGTTAAAAAATATGATTTTTTTTAAATTACTCTTGTCACTGTAAATACAAACATAAATTATAATTATAATCTGACTTAAAAATCAGATTAAAAAATAATTACTTATACCACCGCTTAGCCAAAATAGCTGCCTCAGCTTTCCAGTCATTTAAATATGGTATGGCAAGGGGTGATATGAAGGGGCAAAGAAAAAGCTGACGACAAAACGGGACCAAACTGAGTTCATTTTTTTCACTCGATCCGTTTCTATAAATATTGAACAAATCAAATTAAATTTTAATAATATGAATTCACTTTTATTTTTATTTTAAAAACGAACCCCAGTCAAATATTGGCAAATATGTATGATAAATGATACTTTGCTTAATAATATAAGATATATTTAGAGAGTTGATCTTTATTATAAATATAAAATATATTTTTTATATTTGTCGGTCTTTTTTATAATTTACTCTTATTAAGATTCCTTTAATAATAATCAATGGAGAGAGAAAATATGAAAAATGACTATAAAGTATTTTAAAAAATATATGATATATAAATTAACTTAACTAATTTTTTTATTCTAATTAAATTAAATAAATATATTTTATATTAATTAAAAAAAATAAATATATAATATTTTATTTCACAGGTGCAGTGCAACAGCAACGCAATATTGAAATTTGGGAGATGGGGCCGAGAGCCCGAGAACACAAAAATCTGGAATTGGGCCCTACTAAGCATTTTTGCAATGATAAGGAGGAAGAGCTAATTAAATCTAGACTGTTAGATTTAATTTGTATGGTTTAAATTTAATTTTTTAAAAGTTTATATATTTTTAAAAAATTATTTAAATAAATATAAATCTAAAATAAAGATAATATATTAACTACTATTTTTTAAAAAAATGTTTTTTATTTAAAAAATCATCATTTTAGAAAAATTCAGATCTGTACCGTCCAAAATAAAATCTAAACAATCTGGATCTATAGGTTATTAGGAAAATCAGGTATAAAAATCTTAGGTTATATTTGGCTCGATGAAAGAGAGGTGAAGGTTTGAGAGGGATTTTCTTTTACCTTATTTGGATTGATAAAAAAAGATGGGAGGGGAGGGGAGGGATTTTGAGATTATCTTATTTGATATAGGAGGGGAAGGGAGGTGAAACATTTTTATATGGATAACTTTACCTTTATTTCATTTAATTTTCATTTTATAACTATCTAACATATTTAATAAAATATAATTATAAGTTGTATTCAATACATAAAATTATAATTTTATAATTATAAAAATTGAATAAATAAAATTATAAATAAAATTTACTATATAAAATTATAATTTTATAATTATTAAAATTAAATAAATATAATTATAAATGATATGAAGAGTTTTGATAGTAATAAAAAAATTGTGTAAGAAAGTCTTTCCTTAAAAACACAGACCAAACAAAAAAAAATTAAAGAGATAATTGCTTTCAACATTAACTATATCTAAACCCCAATTGCACCTCCATGACGCACGTAGGAATAAAAAACAAATCAATGAATTCAAATAGAAATGAGGTGGTGGATAGAAGAACATGTTTTTTTTTTTTTTTTGGGTTACGCCTCACAAGATGAAACAATATATATATCATCAAATATGAATATTTTTTTAGAAGTCAAATCATTATTGATGGTGCGTGGGGATAAAATATTGCTCATATCTGGGCGAATATAGATATATTGAGTCTTTATACACACACACATATATAAGTATATCGTATCTTATATATCAACAGACAATTTAAAATTATAATTATATGAAAATAAAAAAATTTGCATATGAAAAGCATGCTATATTTTAAAAAGTAAAGGTTATCTAATTTATGATTAATCAATTATTTAGCCACCTAGACCAACCTCATATTGCTAAGGATGGGTTATGGAGAAAATAAAGCTCGGATAACATATGGGGAGACGATAAGAGGACCAAGAAGGAAGAAGAGACGGAAGTGACACGGAGGGGACGCGACGGCGAGGCCAAGGCGACACTCACAATCGAGGTATACCGAGATGAGAGAATGTGTAACAGTTTGGGATAAATAATGGAAAGGGCATTATGAGAATATTATAAAATAATAGGGACATATTAATTAATGTATATCTAATTTTTTTAAAAAATTATTTTCCTCCTACAAATTTTAATAATCTAAACAAGGGGAGAGGAGTAAAGTCCCCCAATTCTCCTCCCTTCATACCAAACAAGTTTGAAGGGAGAGGAGGGATTTTGGTCCCCTCCCCTCATACCAAACAAGTTTGATGGGAGGGGAGATTAATGGAGGGGAGGGATTTTGGTCTCCTCCTCTTAATTGGCAAGATGGAGGGAAGGGAAAATTTTTTGAAAATTTTCCTTCCCTCCCCTTAAAACCTCCCTCTTCTAAGTTGGAAGGATTTGGAGAGGAAGCTAAATTTTTTTTTATTGAACAAAAATATCTATTACATTTTATGATAACCCATAACTACCCTTGGTCATTTGTATATATATGGTAAGTAAAATCATATAATATAATTTTGAATATCTATTAATATAATAATTATAGTTATATTTATTCAATTTTATAATTATTAAATTATAATTTTATATTTATAATATATTTTATTAAAAATTATACATAATTTTAAAAAAATTTAAATAAAAAGATAAAATTATTTAGATTAAAGTATTTTCCCTCCCACATAGAATAAAGTAATATTAAAATTCCTTTCTTCCCTTTCCCTCTCATCACTCTAAACAAAATAATATGAAAATCACTCATCCAACCAATCAGCCCTCCAACCAAACAGACATGTAAGACCGCCTCCAATAATTCGCATTAAATTATTCTATTGCCGAGCCCGAGATGCTGATTTTCTTTTTGGACAATAATGCCTGACATGATAAAATTAAAATAAATTATTAGAGCATCTAAAAGGGTTCGTGAGTACCATTGCAGATCAAGGAAATTTTATATTTTATTCTTCTTTTCCAGCAATTTTAATATTTCATGTTATTCCCACTTAATTTTGCTGTGCTCCCGCTAGCTTTCGGCTTTCAGTAATGATCTACAACCTTTTTTAATCCCACTGAAATTAGTATTATTTCAAGCACATAAATAATGGCTTTTTTTATTGGATTCGTGACTAAATTAAAACTTAAATATCTGATCGAAATTTAATAAACTAATAATTTTTAAGAAAATAACTTGCTTATACACGCGGTCTGTTAACGGTGTCATTTATTTTTCACACACAACATATTAATTCCCAAAGCAAGCGCGTCTATATGTCTCGGTCAAAGAAAAGGCAAAGCAATGCATGTTGATTTATTTGAACTTGGAAATGAATATGTAAAATGCGAAAGCTGGTGTCTTCTGCCTCCTGATTGTTAAACGCGAACCTTCATGAACATACTCTTTGATCCCTGCAGGGCTGGGTCGTGTAAACAAATGAGCGAAATCAAATCAAAGAGCAATAACAATCTTTAGTATTAGCACATGGTGGCGTGTCGGGGAAAACAAAGCGCAATTATGATTACAAAGACGAAATCAAGGAGCAACACACAATCAAATTATTAAATCAAGCTGGAGGATGAACATATCAGACTCATTCGAACTTGGAAACGAATTGGTGAATGAGATGGTTGGTGTCGTCTGCTGCTTCCTGATTGTTAAAATGAGCCACACCTGGTTGCACCCAAATTTTATCCTCCAAACCGGGCACATCTTTCTTGAATGAACCACCATGAACATACTCTTTGATCCCAGGGGTTGTGTAAACAATGTCTAATTCGCCGGTTATAAATATCTCCGGAATATCTATGCTGATTCCTGTTCCAGTCCACGGTGCTGTCAGCTCCCAGTTCCTGCAAATTCACAAACCCATGAATAATAATAACTCTGTCTGGCCAAATTAAACAAAACATGAATTGTTAAGTACGCACGTGTCGAGATTTCCGTAGTAGTTCAAGCCACCGGTGAAGCGGGTCTTTCCAAATATACACGTCCAGATCAGGCTGAGTGAGCCAGTGAGGTAAGTCCTTTGGCATATGGCGATTGAAACCGGGGGGATACGTTCCTTTTGGAAAGATTATGGGACCCGGGTCTCGAGTGGTGAGTATATTCTTCATCACATATGGAGTCCCTGCTTCAGCCAGTTCTATCTCCATCTCTGGATATTCCTGTCCATATCACACAATCACAATCTCCATCTAATTAAACAAAACAAGCAAGGCACGCAATTGAAACCTGGAATCTACAGGCGTAGTAGTCATCGCCGAACAAGTGACGGAAGTTTTCTACGGGTTTCACGGTGGGGTCCCTCTTGTTAACAAGTCCGAAGGGGACACTGAGGCACACATAGGCTTTGATTCTTTCAGGGCGAAATTGGCAGAGGAACCAAGGGCGGCTCCCCAGTCGTGACCGACAAGGAGCACTTTATCGGCGCCCAGAGAGTCGACGAGGGCCACGATGTCACCCACGAGTTGGAAGCATGTGTAGCTGTTGATATCGGACGGGGCATCGGTATCACCGTAGCCGCGGAGATCTGGAGCCACCGCACGGTAGCCGCAGTTGCTGAGATACTCGATCTGGTGGCGCCATGAGTACCAGAGCTCAGGGAAGCCGTGGAGGAAGAGCACCACCGGGCCTTCTCCTTTCTCAACCACGTGCATGTTGATGCTGTTCACTTCCACTGTTCTCTGCACAAATCTTTCCATCTTGACGATCTGATTGATTTGTTTCTTGTGAGCGGTGGATATATGGACGCACACCGAGTGGACCTTTATAACTGCTGCACTTGGCTTCCATCTTGAACTCTCAGAGCCTGAAAAGGTGAGAAGGGAAAGGAAGATAAGGAAGTGCGTAAAAATACATTTGGCTGTTAAATGTTTTAGAATTTAAGTTCCCACCAGCCCCAGAATTCTTATAAATATGGGAAGATAAGTTGTCACCAAAATTAGTGCTAATCCATCTTTCCTCACAAGAGGAAAAATGCCAAATAAAAATTTACCCTTGAAAATTTAAATTAAAGGGTCAAAACTGAACCACAATTCTAATCAAAACTTGGAGATGATTATTGGAAGCATATGAAGGAGAGAATCCACTTTGATCATGAACAGTGGCCACCATTCTGTTTTCGGCGTTGTTGCTCATTGTCTTTATTTTTTCTTCCTCTTTTTCAATTTGATCATTGCTTCGTCTTTACTATATACTAGAGTACATTTAATGATTTTAAATTTTGCAAGTGATTCTTGGCTTCATAGTTTGTCATTACACACTTGCTAGTAGCTACATTCATCTTTATTACTAAAGAAAACACCTTTGAGAATTCTTCTCAATAAACATTTGAGAACAACGATTTTGTTACTCGAAAAAGGAAAAAGAATTCTTCTCCAATAAATAAATTCTTTCGCTAAAAAATTAACAAAGGAGTACAAAGAAGATAAAAGTTTAGGTGCAACCATAAAACATGGACGAATTGAATTTTGCTATGTTTTAGCAAGTGAGCGAAAAGAATTTGGTTCTCAAATTCGAATTGATTTAGCAAATTAGAATTTCGTTAATAAATTTATTAATAAATTGGTTGTTAAATGCATTTCACAAAATGACAATTTCATGTTCTGCAGAATGCCTGATGCACTCGAGTTTTTGATAAGAACTCAAGTTCTAATTGATTAAGAACTCGAATTTGGCATGAACATTTTAGTATAGCTCTTGCAAGTTTTGGTTAACACTCGAGTTGTGAACTTTGCAGGAAATGATCTCAAGCCTATGCACTCGAGTTCAGACCTGAAGAGAACTTGAGTCTTGAAAGTTTGCTATGAGAGTTTCTGCCCAAGACTTGTTAAGCTATGAAGACTAGGCAACTAAGTCAGAAAATGAAACTTTCTGGAGAACTCGAGTTTTGATGTAAAGAGAACTCGAGTTTTGGTAAGAAAGAAACTCGAGTTGACATTCTAACTTCCATGAGTTTTATTCAGAGAAATATACAGAAACTGGAAATACAGGAAGAACTCGAGTTTAATAGTAAAACTCGAGTTTATAATTGAACTCCCACAAGTTTCAACCACGCAATAAACCATGCTGATTTTGTCATGTTATGTCATGCTTTTCTCATCTCCACTAACAATTCCACAAGCGTGCTCTCTTCTTCACTTATCCACACACGTTCACTCTTTCCTGCCTAAAAAAAAATCACCCACATTAGCAACACTAAGAAAAACATCATATTTTTCTCCTCCGTCCTCCTTTCTAAACTACCTGTGCAACTAAACAATGTGTTGATGCAACCGTCATTTGCGCTATCTCCGTCTTCCTTCTCACCTCCATCCGCCGTTCTGGTAGTCGCCGTCGAACATCCCATCCACACCTCCTTCAATTTACCTTCTTTCCCAACACAGAGACACACTTCGGGCAAGCCTCCTTTTTCTTTTTGTCTGCTATGCCACAAAAAAGTGACTCCCTTTTTAACTTGATGTTAGAGGTATTATGGTCATTTTTCCACTCTTTCCCACTTAACCTAAATCCTTTTCTTCCAACTAAACAATTTATTTTCCCTCAACCTATGTTACATTCCCATGTCTACCAAATAGCTCACTCTTTTAAGTTCCCTCACAATCTTCCCTTCATTTCCATTCACTTCACTTCACTTCCTTTCCTTTCCTTCCCCCTATGTTCCCTGTATCAAATGGGCCCTTACTATTCTTTTCCCCTCTACGGCTCGTCTCTTTCCTTTGATTGAAGTCTGGGCGGTCTAAATTTGTTATTTTATAAAATTATTAACAAAATACCATATTATTAAAAATTAACTAAATAAACTTTAAAGTATTAAATTTTATTCATGATATTTTAAAAAAGTCAAGATACATCTAGTACCCTGAGCTACAAAATTGCACCCAAAAAAATACTTCATTGTGATGGACACACTTAAAAGAAAATACTTCAGGACGATGGTCACACATTAATTCTAATTTAAAATGCAATAAATATATTTAAAAAAATTATAAAATATTAAATATCAACGGCTTAAATTTTAATAAAAGAATCAAGATAAAATTTGGGCGGTCTAAATTTGTTATTTTATAAAATTATTAACAAAATACCATATTATTAAAAATTAACTAAATAAACTTTAAAGTATTAAATTTTATTCATGATATTTTAAAAAAGTCAAGATACATCTAGTACCCTGAGCTACAAAATTGCACCCAAAAAAATACTTCATTGTGATGGACACACTTAAAAGAAAATACTTCAGGACGATAGTCACACATTAATTCTAATTTAAAATGCAATAAATATATTTAAAAAAATTATAAAATATTAAATATCAACGGTTTAAATTTTAATAAAAGAATCAAGCTAAGGTTGGAAATGGGCAAGAGAATTAAATATGTGGATGAGTTTCTACATTAATATGCTGGCTTCCCAATTCATCAACGTAGGCTGCGTGGAGTGATCAACATCCAACTTCTTTCCTTTATTGGGAGAATGACACATAACTTGTTGGTTGAACCACCAAATAAAACAACAAATTCTCCACGTGATCATGGATTGCCCAAGTGGATCCGTGGATCTTATCCGAGGAGGGCGCTGATCTCACCAATCTTTTGGTCCCACCTAACATGAATACATATCTTCGCTGTGCTGACTTTACACTTTCCTAACTTGCCCCTTCCTTTTTAAGGTTTTTTTTAAGAATATAACTGGTTGTCAATATCTCAGTAACAGAGAGAGGCAACAAAAGTCCAAGCTACCCTCTTTCTTCAACACTTCCTTTTTAAGTTTAATTTGTTACTAAATATATCTTATAATATAAATTTTTAGGTTTAATTAGTAATTGTTTGCAAAAAACATTCATGATAACAAATATATAAATTTCACATCCACCCTTAAATCAAGAGAACGACTAGAGTTGGTTAAATTTAAAAAATCGAGATTAAGAGGCGGTTTGAAATAGCGATTGGAAGCTTCATAAGTGTTTTTCAATCGTGATTCACAGAATACGAGGTAACTTTTACGATTTACGAAGTAACTTTTACGGTCTACGAAGTAAATATGTGGAAGAATTTTGTCTCGATTTACATAAATCGGGTTTATACAATCTATAAGCCATTCCAAACAACCTCTAATTGTATAGTGTTCATGATATTAAATAATGTTAGGTGATGGTGATAGATAAATTCTTACTAGTCATGTGCTTAGCCTCATAAGTCATTATACACGCCTAATATGAATAAAAAGCTTTTGTTATGTTGAATTCTGGCTTTCATTATCGATCTACCATTTTATACCCAATAAAATAACGGAATTGGATCCTCTCAGTGGCTGAACAAGGAGGTTTCCAAGATTGCAGTTTATCTTTCCACACTTAGAGCTGCCGTAGATGCGCCATTGTTGAAGTTTGTTAACCTGCGAAGATTCTTCAGTTGAAAGAAAGGTAGGTCCAAGAAACCTGATGATAGGGTTTTGTGAAGATAAGTTTAGGAAACCAGATACTCCACACAAAACTGACACTTCCAAGTGTTGGTGCATTGAGAATCCTTGGTTGAGATAAACAACAAGCTTCACAGTGAGTAGATGACCTTGATCTTGAATTGAATGATCACTTCTTCTTTTTTTGTTGGTTATGGTCTAAGTTAGGGATTGCTTGTGTCGAAAAATCCCCAGTTTTACACATGGGCTATTAACCATGTAGATTTCAATTTTTTTTTTTTTTGTGACAAGTCTTCTAGGAGAGACTATTCACAAATTCACTCAAGAAAAGGAAGATTAATATATAGTGAGGAGTATTACTTGGATTGTCGAGGGAAACCATTCGCATTGCCTCTGAGATAGCAAGGAATGTATCGGCTAATATGGTTAAACTAAATCGTTTAGTTTCTTCAATCCTGAACTGCAGCTGAGACAAAATTTGGGCAACATTAGATCCAGCAGACGGCCATAGTTTAAAGTATTTAGCCTCATCTGTTGGCTTTTGCGGAAGAATATATGCTATGAATAGTGTTCGATTTCAAGTTGATGCAGACCATTGATCATGGAAATTTCAAGCACAAGATCTTCGGCTTTAACACAGAGGACACAAAAGATGGGAATAGACGGGAGCCACCTCCAACGAGTTATGTTCTATTTAAATCCCAAAAGTGGCTTTTTCTGGGTAAAAGTGGCTTTTTTGGTTTCTTCTATGCGTTTGAGTTTGCTTCACTCGTAAAAAGTCAGATTGAGTTTAAGATATTTTTTGTTGCTTTCCCAAATTGAAGAGAGAGAATAAATATTGTGAGCCCTTGAGGGTGAGTAATAATATTCGATTTTATTTGATGGACAAGTTCAGGACAAAATAGCTAATTAACGCATTTTTATTATTATGAATATTAATTATGTGGATGTCTATTCACTTATATCTAGGTCAATTTGCTCTTTCAGTCAACTTGATCAATAAGATCAGATAATACTGCAACTGCTTACTGTGCAACTGTAGCATACAAAGATCATTGTTCATTATTATAGCTATTTACTGGCTAGTACTGTTGCATACGTGGAAGTTACTGTTCATACGTATTTTTGTGCCTATAAATAGAGACTTTGGGCCAAGTATTAGTGATATACAAGTGAATGAAAACGGCTATCTATTTCTCTCTTCTTTATCTCTTACTCTCACTTATCATCGATATTTTTATAACACGTTATATGCATGAGAGCTCCAACGAAGGTATGATCTTCTCATCGTTTCTTTGACGATTTCATCTACCTTGTTTTACATTATCTTTATTTGATAGATATAGGATAATCTGATCCACTATATGGAATTAGAGTGATACTTTTATTGATTGTTATAAACATCGGCTTCCATGGCTAAAATTAGAGATTGTTATTATTTTTATAACATATATATCATTTACAAGTTCTTTTATATTATTATTAGTATGGCCAGAAGTTATATTCCTTTGATCCCCTGTTATATTGATTCCCTATTATATGGCCAGAAGTCATATCCTTTTTCATCTTCTTGTATGGCCAGAAGTCATATTTCCTTAATTTTCCTATTTCAAAATTATATGGCCGGAAGTCATATTTCTTTAACTCCTATTTTAAGATTATATAACCAGAAGTCATATAATTTTTATCTTATATCTTATTGTATGATCGGAAGCTATATTCAACTTTTATTTATCCTCAAGTTAAATGGCCAGAAGCCATATAGATTTAATTTCTCATCATGAGATTAATTGGTCTAAAGCCATAAGACTAATTGGCCTGAAACCATGAGAGTTAAATGGCCCCCAAAGCAATAAAATTTTAATTTTATTGTAATATCTTACTTTATAAATTATTTATTGTCTTTACAAATTTCCTGTTATTATATTATATTTTTATATTTCATATTTTATGAATATCATTTTATTGCACTAGTTTGAACTATGTTAAATCTTGTGAAATATAAATTTGTGGCTCTTAACATTATTGAAAAGAACTATTTATCTTGAATGTCTGATGCATGATTTTTCTACATCACCATTTGCATGAAGGCCTAAAATTTGAATATTTGGCCATGAAAGTCTCACTTGTTCTTTAGAACAATTTAATAGAAAGGTATGACCACCAGAAGATGGTCATCATTCCAAAAGCTTGTTATAAATGGATACATCTAATTTGCTCCTGTAATAGCAATATCGTGAAAAAGGTTTCAAGAAATATGCTGAATTAATTCTTGCCTCCTTGTGGCCGAATAGAACAATGAGCTTTTATTGAAAAACCATGAATCTAGTTCAACAAGCTCGACTCCATCCCTATAAGCGAATGTAGTAACGAATGAATCTATTTGTGGTCGTGGTCGTGGACGTGACTACAGTAGTGGTCGAAATCGTGGTGATTCAAATTCCTACAAGAAGTGGGGAAAGATTGATAAGAACAACAAAAGGAAAAATTGTGGGCATAATAAAAATGCTAAAAATCAATGTTATTGCTGTGATGATAAGGGTTGTCAGTCTCATACTTATCATACGCCAAGACACCTGGTTGAACTTTACCAAGAATCAATTAAAAATAATGGTAAATGATCATAGGTTGAAGTAAATCATGTTGATAAGGCTGAAAATTTTGAGTATGAAGATGTAGATATTACCCATTTGGATGTTGCTGATTTCTTAGTATAATCTATTTTTATCTATTTGAACTTATATGTTTTAGTATGTTTAAATAGATGGTTAAATAAAGGATAATCAATAAATTAAAAGTTAATAACTCCAAAAAAAAACTATCTCCTAGAGAGTCATTATCTCCGGTAGATAATGTTGTAGTCTCAGAAGATATATAAGTACCTGACATATGTGAAAATAATAAGATCTCAATAAATTATGTTTCGAATTGAATCTGATGGTATTAAAATGAAGTCAATGTTGATGACATCTTTACTTATGATATAGCAAATGAATAGCCAGACTGATATTTTTTTTGTTTTTTCAATGGGGATCGGATGGCAAGCTGAGCTTTTACACGAGTAAACTAAAATGTTACCAAAAGACATTAAAAACCCATAGATGACTTAACTGTACCATCATGCGCTATAGATCTTTGTTTACTTTTTTTGGACCTCAGATGTGCAGTAGATTGAAGATGTTACTTCAGAGAATATTCTTTTGGTTCATGATTTCATTACATATTTGCATGTAAGAAATGTAAAATGTAAGTAATTAATATTCGCATCCTATTGCAATGTTTTGTATTTGAATTTAGAACCATTCTTCCCATTTCCGGAATTATATTTCAATTTAAAGGACAGGTATCAAACTCAATTTTTTTTTAAAATTTATGACTTATAAATAGATAGAAGTTTCCAGAATTATTTTTGACAAATTATTCTTTTTTTATAGTAAGATGTATCCATATAAAATTGGGAAAAAGATCATTAAATATTATTTGAATTTTAAAATTCTAAATCAGTGATTTCCTATTAAAATTAGTTATCAATTTCTATACTCATTTAATTAATGTAAGTGTTTGGAATAGCGATGAGAACCTTCAAAAGTGTTTTTTAATTGTAATTTACGGTATACAAGATAAGTATGTGAAATAAGATTTTTCTCGACTTACGTAAAAAATACTTATAAAATAAGTTGCAGCTATCCTAAACACCCTAATTTATCTATACTCAGGCAACAAGTTTAATTTGTGATTGAGACTTTAAAGTTCCAGTGGTTTTTTTTTTTTTTTTGTCTTTTTCCCTTTAAAAAATTGCTGTGCACAAGTAATCTTTTTATACGGTATTCTGCTGAAAATTTTATTAGTTAAAAGGATTTAAATCAGAGTATTAATGCTAAACTTTCATAATATAGATATTATATGATTACAAAATTTAGAGTATTGATACTTTATGGATATAAAAATTTACCGGGTTATTTTTACCAAATAAAGTGACTGCCCTCATTGTGCTTTAGCAATCATTTCATTTCCGATGCTTCATGTTTAAATTTAAGTGATTTTAAATTGATTATTTTTTGTAATTTAAGTTCTTAATAATAATTATAAAAACTGAAATCCGAACCATTAAACAGTCCCCCAGAAGGGTGGGGAAGAGAGAATCGTCCCTGAATAAAGTGAAATGAAAATCTCACAGAAGGGTGGAGAAGAGAGAATCCTCCCTGAATAAAGTGAAATGAAAGTCGCACTCTTCATCTAGCCTTTAAATAGTAATTTTAGAAATTGGAATTACAACAATGGTTAACTTATACACATTATGATTGATTATTTATATGATTTATACATTCTGGTTTTTGTCATTGGTTATCAACGTTGACAAGGAGAAGGGGGTGATGGGTGACCAAGTCTATAAGACAACCTTCCCAATATTTTATAATCAAATTTTGGTTTTGACTTTGTTATAGTATTTTAATTTTTTCATAAAACATTTATTGAACCCTAGACTTCCCATTAATTTGTTAAATATTAATATAAAAACACCGTGGGCCTCACTTTACAAATTCCCTGATAAAATCTTCTCTATTTTTATTTTTTTGGTTAAACATAGGTATTCTTCTATTGGAGTTAATCTTCTTCAAGATACTTTCAGACACTAAATATAGACATATCTCCTAACAAATATTTAAATCTTAGTTTACAACATAAGTCTTCTTTATTTCTAGGTTTTATATTAACAAAATTCCCTTTTATACATCAGAGGTGATGGCCCAGGCCCAAGGCCCATAAAATACGTTAGGGGCGGTATCGTCATTTAGAAATGAAGGTGTCCTATATAAACGGAATTTGCCGTTAGGGTTATCAGTATCAACGCGGCTCATGGAGTTTGGGGACGACGTCGGCCTTTTCTCTTCATTTTCGCCTACGATTAGTACTCAATGGTCCTCTTCTTTCTCTGAATTGACTCTGTTTGCTTTCAAAATTGAAGATCGCACACAGTTCTTCTTGAGAATCTTATTTTAGACGAATGATTCCCAGGATTTTATCTGTGCGTAAATTAATTGAAGATCCATTCTGCTTGAGCCTTCTTCTTCCTCTGTGGAGATGTGCTCCAATGTTAATGGCTTACACTCGATTATGATTCCGATTTTATTTTACTGTAATAAATCTCTATTATTTTTTATTTTCCCATAAATATTGCATTTGCGGAAACTCGTTCCGGCGGCAGGGGAGAATTTGTTTTTATAAATTTGGTTTTTTTTATTTATTTATAAAAGGCGAGTTATAAACTGAAAAATAACCAGATAAGTAAATCAAGAGTCAAGACAACTAGTATTCAGGATTATCACCGCATCTTCATTTAGTTGATATCTTCTCTGGCGAGATAACAGCACACTTGATAGCTCTCTAGTGGAACTGCGGCTTCTTAAGAACGGACAAAAGTCAAATTTTTATATTAGGAGTAGCATAAGTGTTTTTTTTACGGGAGAATTTATTTGCATAGTTATTTTAAAAAGCTAGTAGATATAAAAGAACAAAAATGATTAAATGGGACACAAATTTTATTAAATAATGTCTTTATTATATGTATATAATGGGATAATTTTTAAAAATATTTAAAATTATAAAAATAAAAATAAATAATTTATTATTATGAAAATTATCAAAATACTAAAAGACTTAATTCAAATGGACGTATTTAAGTAGTGTCACATTCCACTCCTATTTCTGTGTTAGTGCTCAGAAACAACTAACTAGTACAATATTCAGTAAAATAATATATAAATGTATCAATAAGAGAAACCAAGAGATAAAGATGAGAAAAATTGAAGGGAGAAAATAGAAAACAATTTTTCTTCACTTGTATTTGTATATCATTATTATTTGGTCTAAGGTCTCTATTTACTATTTATAGGCACAAAAATGCATATAAACAGTAATTTTCACGTATACTACAACACATTAAATAGTTACAATAATGAATAGTGATCCCGTGATGCTACAATATTGCACAATAAACAGTTACACTAATGTTTGATCTTATAGATCAAGTTGATTGGAAGAGTAAGTTAACCTGAATATGAATTAATGGGCATCCACATAATTAATATTCATAACATTTTCCTTGAATGTCTATTATGAATGCATCTCATTAAAAATTTTAACTAGGAAAAAGGATAAAAACATAACTAAAGAAAATAGTACATCATTCATTGATACATTGTCTAGTGATGTCTCTTTAAAAACCTTGAAAAACCTAGTTGGACAAAACTTAGATAAGGGAAAAAGAGTACAATGTGTATCGATTCCCCCTCTTTACAACATCAGTTGATATCTCTAAGTCTCCAAAGGTTAATGTCATAGATAAGCTTTTTAAAGATTGTACCTGTAAGTGATTTGGTGAATAAATCTGCTAGATTTTCACTTGAACGGATTTGTTAGATATCTATTTCACCATTCTTTTAAAGGTCATAAGTGAAAAAGAATTTTGGTGAAATATATTTTGTCATATCTCCCTTGATATAACCTTCTTTGAGTTGGGTAATGCATGCAATATTATCCTCATATAGAATTGTTGGTACCATTTTACCTAAAGATAAATGAGAAGTTGTTCGTATGTAATGTATCACTGACATCAACCATACACATTCTCAACTTGTTTTATGTATTGTTAGAATTTCTACATAGTTAGATGATGTAGCTGATATAGTTTGTTTCATAGATCGCCATAAAATAACTGCATCTCCACATGTAAATAAATAGCCTGTTTGTGATTTATCATCGTGTGGATGAGATGAAAATCCAGCATCTGCATGAACAACCAGTTCATACTTAGATATATTTGAGTAGTATAACCCCATGTCCATAGTGCCTCTGAGGTAACGAAGAATATATTTTACTTCATTCCAATGTTTTCGTGTTGGTGAAGAACTATATTTTGCTAATAAATTAACATCAAATGATTAGCAAGATACATCAGTGCTCCAATAACACTAAGTTATGGTACTTATAGACCAATTAGTTTTTCATCACCTTCTTCGCTAATTACTCGAGGTCGAAATGGATCTTTATCTGCTTCCAAAGACCTTATAATTATTGGGGTACATAATGGATGAGATTTATCCTTGTAAAATTACTCTGGGACCTTCCTTATATAAGTTACTTGATATACAAAGATCTCATTCTTTAAGGTATTCAATATGTAATCCAAGACAAAAATTTGTTCTTCTCAAGTCCTTCATTTCGAATTCTTTATTCAAACAATTAATTTCCTTTTGGAACTATTCAGGAGTTCTAATAATGTTGATATCATCAACATAAACAACAATTATAACAAATTCACTTATAGAACTTTTCATAAAGATGCATGGGTATATCAGATTATTTTTGTATCATTCTTTCAACAGATATTCATTAAGACGATTATACCACATGTGTCCTGATTGCTTCAAGCTATACAAAAACTTGTTTAACTTAATTAAGTATTGTTTTTGAGAACTTGAATTTGATGCTTCTGGCCCTTAAGTCCTTTAGAAACTTTCTATAAATATCATTATCAAGTGAGCCATATAAATAGGCAGTCACAACATCCATTAGACGTAAATCACAACATCCATTAGACGTAAATCAAATCCTTCATTTACTGCCAGACTAATCAAATAACAAAAAATAGTCACATCCACTATTGATGAATACATTTTTTTAAAATCAATGTCAGATCTTTTTGTAAAGTCTTAGGCTACAAGACATGTCTTATATCTTGTTATTTCACTCTTTTCATTTCTCTTTCGTATAAAGACCCATTTGCATCCAACTGACTTTACATCTTTAAGTGTAAATGCTATATAGATCCAAATACTTTTCGCTTTTCCGATGATTTTAATTCTATATTAATGGTATCTTTCCATAAGGGTCAATCTTTTCTTTGTTAGCACTCGCTAATGGATTTTGGCTCATAATCCTTATTATCATTCATTACATCATATACTATATCATAAACAAAGATGTCAGTCTGGCTATTCACCACGAGTGAATAGCCAGATCTGAAGACAACTGATGAGGAACATCCCAGTCAAAATAGAAACTTAGAGACAATTTGACGAACCACGCATGCTAAAATAAATTGGAAATCAGACTTTCAATCAAAACAACTTAATATAACACAGGAACCAAGCTTGCCTTTTTCCATTTTTCCTTTGGCCCAGGTCACTCAGACCAGCCGTCGAAGTCAAAAAACGAACGAAAAATTACAATGTCATACCAAGGTAATTTGTGTGGTTTTATAACTGAAATCTATAAGAATCCACACACCCAAGTTAACTTGGTTCCTCACTGGCTTCATCAAATCCCCAAACCAAATCCTCAGCTCTCGATGCTAATCAAAACTAGCATTTAAGAAATTGAGGAGTTCATTTCTCTTGCTTTCCGCCAACTTATCTTCCTTAGTTTTTTCAAGTTTTAGAAGAATCTGTAAAAGAAAGAAAAAACGATTCCAGATAAATGAATGCATCCGAATTCCGAAAGACACAGAAACTAAACAAGGCCATTGAAGAAAATTATAATAGGCTAACAGCTTTAACCTTCTTGCCAGATACAGCACTGCGCCGGACCCCATCATCTTTATCACGCCCCAAAAACTGTATAACATAAGAAGAGTTGGTCAACCTATCAATGGCAAGCTTGCAAGAGTATTGAACTCCTGAATCAGACTGAAATTAGAACCTTGGAAAGCTGCACAGGACTGCTGCATCTCTCATCTTGCTGCTTCTATATAAGGCTCCCATGCCATGACAGACCCGACCAAGAAACAACATCCAATCAGGTCAATTAAGCACCCAACATGTCACAGAGCCCAGCTCCAATTTCAAAAGAGCCAATCCAGAGAAAGGTAGAAAGTATCATTAGCATCTCGGACAGAAATTTATTCACAATGCACGCATTTAATTTTTCGTTTTGGCCAGCAATGTATGCATTTAATGAATTAATGTTATTATGACACGAAGTTTGTGGCACAATGAATACTCTATTTTCAGCTATTTCTAATTTTAAAAGTAATGGCTCTGAACTAATGCATTGAAGATGGAGTAGATGCTAAGAAAATGGAGTCAGAATAGCACAAGTAATAAGGTAGGACAGTCTGTGCGTGAAAACACTAGATGTAAAATAAGTGAAGTCACCAACATAGTATCTTGTCAATTTGACAGAAAAGGCAGTGAATAGTTCTAAGGATGAAAATGAAAGAGACCATACTATGTAGTAATCAAGCCTAAAGATGAAAATAAAACAATATGTAAAAAGTCACCTACCTCTTTCACTTTATGCTTCTTCCGTTTATGCCTATGGCTTTTACTTCGATCTTTTTCCTTGTTCTACAAAGGAAAAACAATGAGATTAAAGAATAACAAAACTTTAGACAAGGAAAAGTAGTAACAAACGAGTTAACAACAATCACCTTCTTTGGTCTGTCATTCCTTTTGAGCCTTTTTGAATGATGAGATGAATCATACTCGCTGTCAGACGAACTCTCACTTCTATAGAAAATTAAAATAAGGCAAAAAGCAGCACAAACCAAATTAATGAAGTCTCTCTTTTAATATGAAAAGTATAAATTATAGTCAGAAACTCCTTTAATAGGACATTAGGGAGATATAACAGTTTAAAGCACATGGCAACGGTTCATTCTTGCTCTAACACTCAGTAAAAACTCCATGTGAAGGTTATCAGTGACCAGATGACCAGAGCCAACGAAAACGCCCAAATAATAATAGACGTGCCTCAGAATGCCACCACCCTATCTAGCAACGTTATAGGTTATACATTTTCAAGAAACATTATTTCCGATAACCTAGTCCCATCCCATAAATTCTCTGCGGTCACGTATAAACCATAACTAGTTTTGAGAAACTAAGAATTAAATATAGTTAAAACATAAAAAATTAAATCAAAATCAGAACCAGCTACTCCTAAGATTGGTACTCGAATAAATCAATCCTTCAACTCGTGTTTCGTAAACAAAGCTGAAATTCATTGATCAATGAAACCAAGCATTTTTTGGGGCTAAAATCCAAACAATTTTACTGAAACCAACATTGTGAAATCTTTAAGTAAATCGAACGTTTCACGGTGTCCCCGCAACCGGCCACACTAATACAATGGAATTTGACATAGCAACCATAATATCAGCCACACATCTTATTTATCAATAAGCTCATCGCTAGAACAGGGAAATCAATCAGCTATAGACTTCAAGTTAAACCTTTACAAGGATCAATTGGGAAGGGCGGGAAAAGCGAAGTAGCCAAAATTAAGGCCCTAACCTGGAGTAGTCGGACACGGAAGATGAGGAATATGAATCAGACGAGCGGTGGTGCCTGCGACGTCGCTTGGAGTGGGATTTACTCTTCTTTCGGACCTTTAGGGCTTCTTTATCTCGGTCCCGGCGACTGCGTTGACGACGTCTACGACGGCGAGAAGAGGAATCGCTGGAGGCGGAAGAAGACGGAGAAGACAAGGACGACGACGAGGCGGCCATAAGGGATAGATTGAGAGGAGAGGGTTTGGCAAGATTGAGGGACTCGCACGGACCGGATTGCTTGAGAATTTAGGTCAAACGTTAACAAGTTGCTTCGTACTTCCTTTTTCATTATTTATTTGAATCTTTTTTATTTTCAATTATATGGGTAAGAATAAAATGACACTCACGGAGCTTGTTAAATAGTTTTGACAAAAAAATAGATTAAGAAAGTTAACTAAGTTAATTAATAAGGTTAAGGGTAATTTTGTTCTAAAAGTTCTCAGCGGGCAATTTTGTTCTAAAAGCATTAGTATAAAATAGTCCTTTTAAACCGCAACATTTAAACTGGTTATTATGGATAAGGTCTAAAAAGTATAATCAGTGGCAGTTTTGTAATTATAACAAAATTTTGAGACCGATTCTTAAAATATGCGACCTAAAATATATAATTTAGACCGGTTATTTAAACAGCCGGTCTAAAAAGATAAAATTAATAAAAAATTTAAGAAATTTAAAATTGTTTAGATCGATTGTCATTAATAACCGATCTAAAAGATCAAATATTTTACTCCGGTTGTTAACTATAACCGGTCTAAAAGATGAAGAATTAAAAAATTAAATTTTTTTTTCTTTTAAGACTAGTTATTAGTGACTACCGGTCTAAAAGGTGAAACTTTTTAGACCGGTTATTCATGGAAACCGATTTTAAATATTGATTTAAGACTTGTTGTTTTGTATAACCTGTCTTAAAGATGTTTTAGTGCCCTAAATTATGAATCCCCTCTTATTCGCATCTAGAGCTCTTTGTATCTGGAAGTCTTCAAAGTTGATTACTTTGTGAGCTTTGGTGAGTTTCTTCTCAACTCCGTCATCCCTCTTTCCCTCTGAATGTGAAGCTCCTCTCTTACTCTGTCGCTTGTTGCTCCTTCGTCGTTACCAACGTCGCTCCTATATATCTTCCTTTGTCGCTCGCCACTCCTCCGTTGTCACTGCAAAGGAAGAAGGCAATGGAGCCCTACAAGAAGCCATAGATTCTAGTCCAGGTGAGTGTTCCAAATCCCTTTCATATTTCAATCATTTCGGGTGCTAATATTTGGGAATTGGAGAAATTTTTGAATCTCCTATTCTTCGCGCCTAATAGAGCTCTTTGTATCTGAAACAGTCTCCAACCTCAATTGCTCTGTGAGCTTTGGTGGGTCTTCTTCTCAACTCCGCCATCCCTCTCTCTCTGAATGTGAAGCTCCTCTCTTCCTTTGTTAGACGTAGCTCCTCTCTTCCTCTGTCGCTCGTCGCTCCTTCGTTATCATTGGAAAGAAGGTAATGTTATTTTCAAAGGTCCCAACTCGAGTTTTCATCAGAAACTCGAGTTCTCAGTGTTGTCAGCACTTCTTCAGGTTGTCTCTGCCAATAAGTCGCGAGAGTTCATTTGAAGACTCGAGTTATCATCTGTTAAGAACTCGAGTTCTGTCTCCAAACTCGAATTCTCTTTGTACTTCAAGTTTCTGCATGATTCTTTGGTTGGAACTTACGGGAGTTCATTTATAAACTCGAGTTTTCTCTTTACCAAAACTCAAGTTTTGCTACCAAACTTGAGTTCTTTATGTATTTCCAGCTTCTGAATATTTCTCTGGATAAAACTCACGGAAGTTAAAATGCAAACTCGAGTTTATTTCTTACTAAAACTCGAGTTTTGCTCTCAAACTCGAGTTTTCCAGGAGTTGCAGGATTTTTGAACAAGTCTCTGGACAAAACTCACGAGAGTTCAAATGCCAACTCGAGTTTATCTTGGGTCACAACTCGAGTTATGTCCCAAAACTCGAGTTCTTATGTCAACTTCAGTTTCTGGCTCAGCTTCTGTGTAAAACTTGCAAGAGTTATACTAAAATATTCATATTTAACTGGGTTTGTGTCTCTGTGTAGGATAACTTATAGGATATGGGGTGATACATGTCAGATGTTGATACATGCATGGGGAGGACTCGCTTATAAAGTCAAGACATCTATGTCTCAGGTTTAAAAGGCATTTATAAATATTCTCATCTTTACAAATCGCCTAGCTACTAATAAAATTCTAGTAGTAACAATGATATTTAAACGTACAATGCGGTAGGTTATGCTTATGACTAGTCTCCTGAGACTCAACAATTATATCACAGAGCAGGTCATGATCTTTGGCTGTAGTTGAGAAAAAAAATGACCTGACTGAAATGATATCCTCTGATTAAAATGAATAACAGAACAGTGAAAATAATCCATATTCCCTACCACACTCGCGGTCTCATGTGATGATGATTCTTGGGCGAACTCGTCACGACAGTTGTGAGCTAAATCCATCGAAGCTCTCTGTTCTCTTCGAACTTGTGGTTATAGATTAGTAAAATTATTCAATTGATGACTGGGATTGTGGCTTTCTTTTTAAACTGTCACTGTGAGTATCTGGTTTCTTTCTGCTTTTTTAGAGTCTTTTAACGTTCTCCATGTTTTGCTTTTGTCTAGTTGTCTCCATGAGTCCGTGATAGATTTTAAAGACTTTAACTTTTTAATCAAGGCAAAAATATATTTACTTTTGAATTATGTGCCGCACAAATACACTATAAAAGTGGTGTAATTTTTTTCTTTTGGGAAAAAAACGATTATAATTGTTCTCAAATATAAAGATGCAAAGAAAGGAAAAGAGAAGTTAATAAGAGGCCGAGTATATTACTCCACAATGAAAAGAGAAATCTCCAACAAGGGGGATTTCAATAACAACAGATGTTTGTGGATGTACAAGTCCATGTTATAAATACAAGAACTACAAATCCCAAAGAAGCAGGCTTGATGGCTGGCAACGATAATAATAATGGTATTAATATCAACAACAATGGAACTTATTAATTAGTGTTTTTAGGAGGTCCAAGAGGAAGGGTTGTAAGGAATGCGAGTAATCTTAATCCACTTGTCCCCCTTGAAGAAGTTGAGAGGCGTCCAAGTGTTTGCCTGTTGGGGAGTGATGCTCTTGATGCCGCCCCATTTAACACGTTTGGATTTATCAGAACCAGGGCCGCTGTTATTGTACTCTGCATAATAGCACGAGTCCAGCCCCAGTGTGCCTTCCCACGGCAAAAACCCATCACCGTCGATCAAGTCACCCATGAACGTCTCCATGAATATGGTTCTCGAATATATCTTCCATGGCCGTGCCAAGTAAACCTTGTTCTTGAACCTATCTGCGTAGAACTCGGAATCTGCTACGATGGACCCTCCCTGGATCACTATTCCCGTCGGCTGGTGCCTGTCCTTCCTTCCCTGCGCCGTCACGATACATTGTTGTTCCTCCAATGGCTTCCTCAACACGAATGTGCAGTTCTGGAACACCGACACGGCATCGCCGAAGATGAAGTCCACCGTACCGGAAATGGTACAGTCCCTATAGAATTGACGCATCGCGTGTGCGTAGAGTGTGTCCTGGTACCCATCCATGGCGCATTTGTACAACACTGCCATGTCACCTTGCACTCTCAGGGCTACAGCTTGATGCTTCTCGGGTCCAGCCGAGTTCTCAAACCCAATCTTCATCGCAACAAAGAAATCTCCATCAACGGCTGCATGCACGCGTTTGACAATAACTTCTGTTAATAATTTCTCCATTCTAAATTGAAAAAAAGGAGTGTAAAATTATTATGAGTTAAGGTATAAATTTGTCAAAAGTTTCTGTGAAGAGCAATGTTGATTGGCAGGTTTTTTAGGCTTAATCTCCACCTGAAAATTTTAAAACATAACATTATTGTCCATAATGTTAAAAAATTGACGTTATTAACTTTTTATCGATAATATTATTTTATTTTAATACTTCCTGCACCACGTTAAATAAAAAAATATTTATGCATCAGTAGGAGTACCAACGGTGGCGGTCCTGAAGGTGCCAATGCCGTCAACGAAGTTTCTATTGCCGGTGATTCGGGTCTTGTGAGCTCCGTCGCCGATCATGACGACGCGGGTCATGTTGGTCATGACGTGAACGTACTCGCGGTAGACTCCTTCCTTAATGTAGATGACGAAAGGCTTCACGTTATTTATGGGGACCATTTTCAAGGCTTGGTTAATGGTCCTGACTTTTCCAGTCCCATCCTTGGCTACAACCACATTGGGCCTGAGCTTGCCGGTGGCGAGAAGTCTTCTCATACCAGATTGAGCCCAGACGGGAATGTCGAAAACATCATGAAGGAGACGACGTGAGGTAGTTGAGCTTGAGAAGTTAAATTGAGCGAGACTGTTAGCAAAGTCATTGATGATGGCGAGAATGTTGCTGCTGTGTTTCATGGTGAGTTTCAAAACATCCTGCATCTGTTTACCGGCCGGGCTGGTGGTGTTTTGAAATCCGTCCAAACAGGTTTGTTGGTAGGTGATGGCGCCGCTGATCCAAACCTTGAGGTTCATGAGCATGTCGTCGACGTCGGTGAGATCAAAAGAGCCCATATTTTGGACGGATTTTCGGAACTCGCCGATGGAGAGGGCCATGAGGTGCATGCAGGAGTCGAGTGCCATCTTGGATCTGGGTTCTTTCTCGATCTCATGGATGAGACGGGTTTTCTGGAGAGACTCGCCGACGGAGCGAATGGTGATGTTGAAGGCGATCTTGATGAGTTCTTTAGGGTCGGTGGTGTTGCCGGCCTCCGACTTGATACTGTCCTCGCACTCCTTTTTGTAATCGGTGGGACGACAGAGGTCTGTTACGGCTTTCTTTGAATCTGAGACATGGGACTTGTTGTTGCCTTTTGGTTGGCTTGATTCAGAATCGCTTTGGTTCATGCTGACACCTAGCGTGACGGCCACCGCCATGGCCACCAGCAAGAAACTGGACACGCCGATTATGGCTAGTCTCCTCCTTCTCTGTGCAGCTTCTCGATTTGCCATTTTGAATCAAGCAGAAGCAGCTCCCCCAACACCTTCATATCATCATTTTAAGAAATTGTCAAATAATTAAACAGGTCAGGATAATTCATTAAAATAAACAGATATGCATGCATGCAGGAGAATTTCATACAAGGAAAAATACAACGGAGCCGCCGCCGAGGTAATAAAAAACAGCCAGGCGAGGCGGTAGGAACCCCTGTGAAATCCCTCCAAAGCCTGCGTTTTGTGGCCATGGAAATGATACTTATATGTTACCCAAAAGTTTGTTAGGTTAGTTCCAAAAATGTGGGGCTTGGAGGAAAAGGAAAAGTCAAAAGGTAATCTAGATGTAAACAGACCGTCTTGTTTCTTCGTCTTGCATACATGTAAAAGTATACAAACACGGAAACCACACACATTTTGTTTTGTCTGGGGATGCCTTGTTTCGCGCCAATGTGCCTCCGCTTGTATATTCGCTTCAGTTCCACCATCCCCTCTGGCCCTAAAACCCTTCCTTGCATGAAAGTGCTTGCTCCTCCTCTACAATAAGTTTCAGGTTCCCATGGATTCTTAAAATTGTATCCTTAGTGTTTCAATTTACTAGTACCTTTTTCTTCCCCTCTTTCGTTGTACGAGGAATGAGCGTATAGCAATCTTTAGTTCATGTGAAGACTGATAAAATTGATCATTTTCACCTAAAATACAGATTCAACGATCGGCAAGACAGCCAGCAACTTTTGTGTCTCTCTTCAGATTAGTGCTGTTGCAGTATTTTCGGTGCGCGAGATTTTCTCCACTTTGCCCCTTCTAATCCAGTAAGATAGTCGCAAAACAGTATAAATGTTACGTGACTTCATCACGAACAGCACAATGTTCTTTCTCTCTCCCCCTCCCACAAATTTTTTGTTTTATTAAACAAACCTCGTAAAATTGATGTTTAAAGTCAAGCCTGCATTCTTTCAGGATAGAATTGCCCCTTTAACCCAATTTATTTCGAACGCATATCCTCTCCCTGACACACATCGTCCGTTCCACTTTACATATTATAACAACATATACTAATTTAATATTATATATAACTAGTCTCTTTTGTCACTCCTCCTTCTCATCGTCAATATATAAATAAAATATCGTATATTCCTATTATATATAATATAACCTTTTTCCCCTGACGAACATAAACTGTTCTTGATCCCGCTTCAATGAGCAGTGTAAGTTTTAAAAGACTTGTCCCACATTTCGGAATAGTCTTAAAGTAATCATTGATCAACATCAGTTCCGGGGAAAAGTAAAGATAGACAGAAAGACTTGTTAAGTCGCCATTGCCAAGAAAAGAAATTCTAATCCCATCTAATCTTGCACCCTCGTAAATGCAGCATGTCCAGTATTTCTGACGAAAGCAAGAACCTGAGGGACGCCTGTAGTTTCACCTTTTTGATCCGACCACAACTGGCTCTGAGGCCAAGTTCCAACCCTCTCACGGTAGCTTCAGAAACATTCACCAATTTCACTTCCTGCAGCCGTTTCAGGTTCCCCATGAGAAGGCACAAAACCACGTCCGAAACAGCACAGTAGCTCAGATTTATCTGTCATCACCAATTTGAATTAGAATGCCTGCCACTCTACAATTCATTCGAGCTAGCATTTTATCATTTAGTAGGAGATTTGAGTGTAAGAAGCCCAGAGGATTATCATATACCTGGATCGGCTTCCATCCTTTTCCCTTTTTTCTTTGAACTGGACCGTTGGATTAAGATCTCTAACGGTTCAGAATTTTTTTATTATAAAAATATTATTATTATAATAATAATTTTTTATAATAAAAAAAAAGTCAGAACCGTTGAGATTTTACCGTCCAGATTGAGAAAATGTTGGGAGTTCGACATACATTTCTAGCTTTTATTTGTCACTGAAGATTTCTACCAAGCAGAACAAAACTTCAACGATACTAGAAGCAATTATATACCTGGCGCAAGTTGTGTGCGTAAAAAGCAATGGCCCAGCAGCCTGGATCACCAATTTTTTCGCAATGTTTCAAATCCAGATCCGCTAGTCTCTTGCAGTTGACTGCAACTTTGCTTATCCCCATACTAGTAATGTTCACCAGCCCGCGCATCTCAAGTTCAGACAGTTCACCCAGATAACTAATGTATTCCATCCCTCTATCTGTAATTCTATTGCAGTATGACACGTTGAGCTTTATTAGTTCCTTGCAACCACTAGCGAGTGCTGCTAGCCCATCATCTCCTATACATTCACAGCTGCAACATCAAAACAGAATGAACTCGAGACAAGCCTCACAGCTCCCAACATTTGGGTACAAAAAGATGGAAGAAAAACAAATTGATCCCATCGATCAAAAAGTAAAATTACCGGTAGAGATCAAGTTCAGCCAGATTTGGGAAGTTACACCCAATATATGCCAATCCCACGTCTGATATGTTGGTGCATAATCCTAACTTCAATGTCAAGAGTCCTGAACATCTTGACAGGTATTTCAGTGCTGATTGGAAGAAGTGTATCAGATTCAAAAGAGGCAATAATGAATGGAAGCAAATTTGTATCAGAATTAATTGCAATTTTAAATGACGCCTAACAGTATTTAGTGGGGAAAACGGAATCTATATTAATCAAAATAGATGTAGTATTCTCAGATAGACACCTCAATAAATTTACCTCTATCATTGATCCCAGAGCACTCAGTGAGATCAAGCTCCTCTAATAGCAAGCAACGGGATCCAAGATCATAAAAACTTCTCTCAGTCACCATATCGCATGACTCTAACATCAGACAGATGAGGTGGGGGCAAGAGTCTGCTATAGCAGAGATAGCAACATCAGTGATGAATCGACAACATGTTAAATTGAGAATTTTCAATTTACCACAGCCAGACACTAGCTGCATGATTCCCATGTTGGTGACTCCAATACATTTGCTTAAACCAATTTCCAATAGAGACTTGCAGCTGGTGCCAATGATCTGGAGGGCAAGGTCAGAAACTTGAACAGCATCAATTCTAATCACGGTCAGGTTCTGTAAATTCTTCAAGCGTTCAACAAGGGGAAACGAAAGCTCCTGTCCAAAATGCCTGAGGTTTTACTGTGTGCGCAAAATTTAATGCAATGAAATATTTCAACAAGTATCAGACATAGCAAAAAATACATAAATAAACTGACCAAGAAGCAGTATCCTGCATCTATCTGCACAAGGCTGCTATGTCCACTAACCAAGGATGTCAAAGCAGACGAGCTTACAAAATCACATCTGGATACATCAATTGCCTGCACTCTCGTGGAAAATACAGAGTCAAAATTAAAGAAAATTGTGTGCTCTTCCCCATACAGCATACTTGGACAAAATTTCATCAACTTTCAAACCATTTTCAGCAAAATTCAAAACCTGGCAGCATAAATACATCACCTTAAGATGTGGACATCCTTTTTCAAGAAACTGCAGTCCAACATCATCAACAAAAGAACAGCCCAACATGACCAAAAGCTCCAGCTTTGACAGAGAAGCAATTGATTTCAAGGATTCACTCGTCAACTACAACAAGGTGAGATCTCAAAATTATCGAAAGTTACGGTTTGAAGAAAATTTTCCCATTAAAACCAAACGTACAAGATTAAGTAAAACAGTTCGTGTTGTACAGCGATATAGCTACATCTCTCGGATTCCTTCATATTGAATTCCCATATTGTCATTATAAAACATGGTGATCTCTCTCTGGCTCAGAAAGTGAAACTAACCTTCAAATATGAAATATCGAGAATTTCCAAATCCAGGCATTTTTTACAAAGAAGATCTATGCCCAAATTAGAAATCTCAAAGCACCACTTCAAACTTAGGCTCTTCAAATTGCTACAGCCAACTGCTATCCTTGCCAAACCAACATCGGTCACCCCCAAGCACTTGTCCATCTTCAGCTCCCTCAACCTCGTTGCGTACGAAAGCGCAGCTGCTTCTCTGTCCCCAAATACCCAACAATGGGAAACATCAACCGCCTCCAGCAAAGGACATGCCCGAATCAATTGCTCCAACCCTCTATAGCCCAACCCAGTTGCCCGACAGAGCACCAACCTCCTCAGTCCTTTGGTCCAATTTCCTAAGCCATGACTCAGCAACACCGATACAGCTCCATCGTCGATCCGCGGGCATACGGAGAGGTCCAGGGTCTCAATGTTGCAGTACTTTCGAAGCAAGCCAAGCAAGAACTCAATACGAAGGATCCGCACTTTTCGCCTGGTCAGGGATTCAATTCGAAGGAACTCCTTGCAAACAAGCCGCCATGACTTCCGATCCGCGTTGGAGCCGAGCTTTTCAAGAACTCGTACAAGCAGGTCTTCGGTTAAGAGACGGAGCACCGATTCAGAAAACATTAGTAAATGGGAAAAAAATTCCGAATCTCACCAGCCGTGGGGATTGAAATTCTTGGTTCCGTAATTTTTTTAAAAGGAGAAAGGAAAAAGAAGGCTGATGGCAGGCGTCGAATTCAAGAAAAATGGACTCATCGAGGTTTTGAGCTTTAGGTAGGAACGAACAGAAACAACAGGCGGAGATGGAGAAGCGGGTGGTGAATGGATTTGGAGAGGGCGCAGAGTAATCGGCGATGAGCTTCCTCAGGGGGTAGGTTCATTGTATCGGCGATCTGAATTTCCAACTGTACGGGAAATCGGAGCTCGATGAACCAAATAATCTCAGGGAACGAAAACTGGGAGCTGTGGCGAAAGCTAACACAGAACAGAGAGGTAGCGAGTACTTTTCATTCATGTACGGGCATGTCCAGATTTGTACTCCGCTGGTCCTTTCTATTCCCAAACTCTTCCTTCCCACTTTTTGTAGCGTGGCAAATGCTCATTCGCGCGAATTCATTGCATTCCTTTCCCATAAATGCCTTTGTGCTTTTGAGTGACTCCCAAATGACTCATTCGGCCAAACAAGAGACCCCTTATATTTCCTTTTTTATTGGTCAACAAGAAAACCCCTTATTGAATTTTATTGGAAATTCGGTTTTGGGAGGAGAAAATATGATAAAATATTTTTTAAAATTTTATTTATATTTTATGAGACTCTTTTTATAATAAATTTTAATTTTATTAATAAGTTTATGGACGTTCATTAACAATAAATTTTTAGGTATATGACAAGTAAATTTTTCCTACGACCTTAATAAAATTTTCCAATTTTATCCTACAAGTAAATTCACCTCTAACTTGAAGGCAAAAAAAATTGAAAAATTATATTTTGGTCCCAATAAGAAAAAAATACAATAAAATGATCACTTGAAATCTTAAAATTGTAGGATTTTTTTATAATAAATTTTAATTGTCAAATGACGATGGATTTGTCATTAGACACTCTTAGACTTATCAATGAACGTCAATAAACGTTTTAGAGGAATTGAAATTTATTATTAAAAAAAATCTTATAAGAGTTAACTTTAATTTTGAGATTTTAAAAAGATAATTTATCATATTTTTTCTTACCCTATACTTAAATGCAATTTTCAAAAAAAAAAATCACCCCTATCTATAACTGTGTATCCTGTTCACACAAATACTACACTCCTATCATTGAGATTACCGTTTGGCACTTCCATGGTTTTCGCCCATAGGATCCTATATTTATTTCTATCCAGCCGGTTGGATTATCGTGGGATTGGAATATGGAGGGCGGGATTACGCAGGAAAAATACAACAATTTCGAGGAAGCTCAGAAAAAGACTTGATGGTGAGGGGAAACATCTGACCGTAGGATTGGGAAGAGGATGTGACGGACATGGTGATGCATGCACGTGGCGAGTAAGGGAAGCGATGGGTCATTGGCAAAAGTTGATACGACAATGTACGATAACATGTGTGGGCCGCCCCCACCACAGGAAGACGCAGACGGCGACGACCGTACCTATATATCTACTAATTATCTATGGCCTGTTGAAATACACACACAGATATATATATATATATATATATATATATATATATATGAGGGGCTGGGTTTCAAAAATTTGGAAATGATACTGTAATACACCCCAATCCAACGGCAGTGCTCAATTTATCAATTGATCATCCATTATTAGAGGTGGGCTCCACCATGAGGTCTCACCTGCCACTTCCACGTTCCGCCTATTTCTCTCTGTTTTCTTTTCCCCTTCTATAGATCCCCCCATACAAATTTAATTATACCTGCGAGTGATAATAACGACATCTTTTTCGTCAAGCAAAAAAGAACATCTATGTGCATGTTTGGACGTAAGCACATTTGTAGACACAGAGATAAAACGCCTCTTGCATTTCTACCTCGATCGTAGAACACCATTGAAAAGCTAAGTTTGAAAGCTCTAATTGTTTTAATTGATTCCACCCAGTGACCTGTTCTTTGATTCCGAACATCTTTTCATTTCAGTTTCAGTCAAAATTCCATTATTTACATTCAAATTCAATATTCACAAGGAATCCATCTGTTTTGTGGAGAAAAATGAGTTAAAACCGCCCCCAGCTCTTGGGCCATATATTTCTTAGAAGAAAAGCTTGTTCCTAATGGCAGGACCAAAGGTAAAATAAATAGTGGAGCACAAATCTTCTCTTCATTTCTCGCAAAAATCTGTTACTCCTGTGTAGCAATCGTCCTTCAACTTAGAAGACCATGCTTGTATAACTTGTCACTGCCTTCCACTGGTGATTGATTTAATGGTGGCTGCCTTTTGAGACGATCTGCTACATTCGAAGCCATGACTGTATCAGCATTACAATACCAAGGTTGAAGATAAGGTGAATCAGTAGTCGAAGACCATGAAGATGGATGAAGCATAACAGAACCCCAATCTCTAGTTCCAAGCTTCTGTTCCCTTATTCTTCTCCTTATTAATAAACCCCCCACGTCTTCTTTTTTCATTTCTGATACACTTTTCAGTATCGAAATGCAAATCAGAAGTGACAATGCTGCATCTTCTTCCGGCAACAATTCAACAACCAATAGCCTCCAATTCAGAAGAGCCGTTGCTTTTCCATTTGGATTGTCTTCTGTGAAACGGACAAGTGTTACAAATCCTTCCACATCTTCCTCTTCCTCCTCCTCTATCTGGGTTTCTTCGCCTTTGCCTTTTGATCTTGTTTTCTTCACTTGGTATTGCATTCGCCTACCTTTCAATAATTTCACCTGCAATTGAGGATTATAATTTAGGCCAACTTCAAGAACCTGAAATGGTAACTGAATTGAGAAAGGTCTCTACTGTACCCATGACTCTGGAGATGTTTGATTTGTCAAACTAAAGCTGAGACCCGACATTGACAGTGATGATTCCCACTGTATAATTAGTTCATCTCCAGTTGAAAAACGCCATGCAGCTTTCCATTGCTCTCCCAGTTCTTTTGGTGTTGCTGTGGCTACCACCTTCTCTGTACTAGACAGAAACAAACAAGTAAATGAGAATTACTTCAGAACCTCTCTGATTTCAGAAGATGTATAGTACTGCCTATTTGATTCCACGAAGATGATTAAGGAAAAGATATGAAACGACTTTATCAAAGACTACAATATATGTAACATGGACAAAACATACCAGGAGCCCGCCCGATAGAACCAGCAGCCACATAAGACCAAGATCCTTCTCGTATCTCTATGATCCTATCTTCCCATTTCACATTTGAAGGAGTTTCACCTCCTCTTCTCCAAAAACCTCCTCCTACCCTGCACCCCAAACATTTCCCTTCAATTAAATAAAGTATGCACAAAAAAATGGTATTGAAGTAATAGGAGGATATCAAGCTGAGTATTAACATGAATTACCAATTATTTCTGAGTACTAAGGTAGAGTTATAAAAGCTCACCTAATTCTGATGACAAAACACTCCCTCCCAGCATGATCAAGGACTGTGCGAGATAACCACCGTCCTTCTTGTGGGCGATAATTGTTCATCTTTAGAATCACTTCTGAAATCATTGCCCCTGAATCATCTGTGACTCGATCCGGCACACATTTCAAAAGGTATGGAGCCTGAACCGGTGGGGTTATTGAAGTAATAACAGTCACATGCCCGTTAAGTTCCTTTTCTAAAGTCAGAGAATTTGCTCTCAACAAATCATTCCAGCGGAAAGTCACAGTGTCTTGGAGGCTACTTCCTTTTAGACAGCTACCACCACGGCGACGACATTCAAGTATGACTCCCTTGGTCCCAAACTCACAGTAAATTTGCCAGGCCTTTTCCCATGAATCAAATATGAGACTAGAGAAGGCCTTATCCAACTTAAGCTCACTATGACACCTTACCACTCGTAGGCGTAGAAAATCACGTTTTATATCCTTTTGCAATGCCTTTGTCCTCGAATTAAGCCTCAAAAACACACAAATCTGCATTGTAAAGTCAAGATGCACTATATCATTACATTGTGCTCATGTATTTTCACGAAGTATTGCACTTTAAATGCCACAAGATACCAGAAAGCATAAAAGGGATCACAACAGTTCCGAGGAGGAGGAGAACAAAAAATTGACCTCAAGTAAACTTCTTGGAAGCATGGACTTGTATTTTGCATTGACATCTGTGTCTGATTCCTCCCAGTAGACTGGAGAGTACACAGTGGCAACTTTATCCAATGCAAAAGACACCCCTCCACCAGCTTTCTCATAAGGTTGGTTAAATGCCCTGTCCCATAACTTCTTGGTCGCTTCAATGTTTTCTCCCTCTGCGGTTTCCCATATAGGTGTCATCTTCCACATATCACCCTCTAAGCCCAACGCTTTTAAATCTTCCATATACACAGTTGGGTAACTCTAATCAATCAGAAAGGTAAAATTAGTAGACGCATGTAACTATTTTGCCAAATGTACCAAAAAATCAGATTAGTTATAAACTAACATTCAGGAGTCTCCTCAAACAATTGGTGTTCAATTTTCCATTACCGATTCTGCATGGTCAAGGAGAACTACTTAACCAAAGGGCAGGAGTTAAGGCTGAGGTGATACCTTCAATAAGTATTGATGAGAATTATCATTCAATGACTGGATAGTTGGTGAAAATTTAAATTAATAAAGTAAAGCATTACAAGCCTATGAAGGCGGGCCTTGGCGCAACTGGTGGGTGCGCTGGCTTTCCGCCCCCAGGTCCAAGGTTCGAGCTCTGGAAACAGCCTCTTGGTAATATGTCAGGGTAAAACTGCGTACATATAGAGTCTCCTTCCCTTGAGCCCGCATTGTACGAGAGCCACTTGGTACTGGGGTCCGCCTTTTAAAGCATTACAAGCCTATAAACTTTATTTAATGTTTTTGGCGATGGTACAGGATATAGGAACCCTGGGGAGGGAAGGAACTATTGTAGCAAACTAGTAGCCCCAGTCCAATTTTGAACCTGGGATGCCGCATTAAATTAGCTGTCTGATACTGTTGACATAAATTTAATGTAAACTCGTGTCACTTTTCAAAACTACTATGTTAGAAAATAACGTTATTGAACAGACAGAAAATGGACCAAGACTCGATAGAAATTAAGATCAAACTAAGAGTTCCTAATGTCTGATATCTTTTTTTTTTTGGTGGCGGTGGGGGGGTTATTACTGTTGAAATTTACTAAGTTTTTGGGACCCAACAAAATTACTTAGGTTTTTAGCTCATTCTTGAAGACTCCAGTTTTTTCTTTTGAATATACATTGGAAAACATTACATCAAACCTTAGAAAAGAAGTCTAACCTTTATCAACATCCGCCTCTTGAATAAAAGGAGGAGGTTGATCAAGGAAACAAAAACCACATCTATGCTATGAGTGTATCTAGTTAATTGATCAGCAGTTGGTATGTACTATCTGTATCTGTAAGTGATCACAACTTGCCAATCTCTACGTAGAAGCATATGCAAGAAAAGGCATCTAACGCAAAGTCAAAATTACTTTCCTGTGGTCTTTCTCGTATTTGCTTTCTTTTATCTTTCATTAAATATTCCTTAGCGTGCGTTGTCCCATGACTCTATAAAACCTTTCGGGGTGGGAAAAGATAATGAAATCGTAAACAAAAATGTGGACCATGAGCTGGAGGACCAGAAGATAACATAAAGAAGGCAAGTATTATATATAGAAGATGCTCAAGTTGATATTCCAACAACTACAAGGAAAGCAACAAGTGGGAGTAATTAACACACCTGGTGGGTCAGCCACATTAACATGATGTCCGAAGTAGGTACCACACGGCAAGAACCATCTGCGAACCTCTGAATCATATGCAAAAATGCCTTGTATCTCTGTCTTGCAGCTATTAAGTACACTACCTCCGACCTGTAAGACTCTGCAAACTTAGAGTGCAACACCCTATGCTTTGTCACTTCCTTAAACAAGTCATCTTCATACTTAACAACCAGAGAATCTGAATTCGCTTCATTCTCAAATGACTCTGACGGGTATTTACGCTTCCAAATTTCACGGCATCTCATCAACGCGTACTCTTCATTCTCCTCGTCGAAAATTGCCGGTCTTCCTAAAAGCTTCGAGAATTTCGTCTCACAATATTCCCTGTAACTCACCTGAATCATTTCCAAAATCAGACTTCAGTACATTCAGTTCAATTGCTGGGAAAGTAATTAATAGTAAAAGCAATATGAATCTTATTACATTTTGATCTCCTCCCATATCTGGAAGGCGGCGTAAGCAACTAAGCAATGAATTCACAAGAGAAGAATGAAATTGCGGGCATAAAAGGCAACGAACAAATTTTCCTTTATTTAGAGAGGGAAAAAGAACTTACCGAGTTTAATGTGTGACAGAACCAAACCCAGTGCACATCGAAGGGGGGAAGAATCATGGGAGGGGAAGAACCGGGAGCCGTCAGATCAGAAATCAAGGGCATCCACAACTTATGATACCTGAGAAAATGAAAATCCGTCAAGAGCCACCATGAGTTGATGAGATGAGAAGAGAGGAGCGGAAAGAGTCGACCACCTTCTGATGGCTTCAACGAGAGTGGAAGTGTGATGAAGGAAGTGAGAGTCGGCCACAGTTCTCAAGAAGCCGATATTTCGTCTGGCGGCCGATACGAGATCCACGCCGAACCGTATCGCAGTGGTATCGGGGATCTCGCTCAGGCTTCTCGCCGAAAGTTCGGATTCCGACATTACGGTAGGGAGACTAAAAAGGGACCGAAAGAAAAGGGATCAGCGATGTGCACAGTAATGATCCAGCGAGTAGAGTAGAGGGGAGGGGAGGGGAGGGGAGGGGAGGGGAGGGGAAAGCATTGATTGATTTGAGAGAGTGGGATTTGAGAAGATCGGTGAAAAGATGTCGTTGAATGGTAGGGAACAAAGTGAATAAAACGGAGAATGAGTTTAAGGTGGCAAGAATCGGACACGGGTTTTTGATTGAGGAGAATCGTGGATGTGTCTGGATGCTGATCGTAGATTAGATTGGATCATTCCATTCAGTGCGCTTTAAGGCTTAATCATCACTTTAACGCTCACCGTCGACAAGAAAACATTTGATTTGCGCGTGAAAACTACCCATTTAACATCTGATTATGTCATCCGTAGCCTGTATGCAAACTCACCTCCTCCTTTGAAAAAAAAAATGAATGAAGTTGATCACCTGCTCAGTTTATTTTGATTAAATTCCTTATCTCGTTTGTAGCCGCCTGTGTTAAAATACGAAGGGCTATCAAATGAATTAGGACCCAGTTGTTTGATTTGCTGGGCTCGTAACTTTAAATTATTATTATTATTATTATAGTATTATACTAATACTTTCTACTAGCATACTAGGAATTAACCTACTGATTTTTCTACGGCAATCAAACCAATGAATGAGTGTATCAAAAGGTCATTGTCGAGGAGAGAAAAGTGGAGACACATGTGACTGGCGTCCACAGGAGAAGGTGAATTCAACGGCGGTCCGGAAATGAGGAGTGAGGACGCACATGAAAGGAACAGAAGGGAGTGGAGATGGAGGGGCGTGATTGGGTGGAGAGATGGGGCCCCACGTGATGTGTCTGTGTGAACATATATGTTCGTGCTTTAAAAGGGGTCAAAACATACAACACTGGGATTATAACTTATAAGTACCCAATAATGAGGCAGGGTTGATAACGAACAGAGAGTGAATGACACCTGCCATGCTGTGATGATGAGTATTTAGGAAATTATGAAATTGTGGTTTTAAAAAAAATTGATAAATTAAAATAAAATTTTTATTATATATTTACCTCATAAATCATAAATATTATTTAAAAAACTAATTCAAATGGAGGGGGAAGGGAGGGGGGAAGACGTCGCGGAAAGGAATACCATCGAAGTGGAGATCATGAAGAGGCCGAGTGCTATTCTGCGGCTGTGAAGCATGAGATGGCACACAAATGGCCTCACCTCTTCGTTCAGATAATTCAACTTAGACTATTGAATTGAAGTCCAAAATAATATTATCCGGCCTCAGTTAAATATGTTATTTATTTACAATAAATAGATGTTGATTTCATTAAAAGTCAATCTTTAATAATGTATATTTAAAAAGATTAATTATTAGACTCATTCCGATAAATAACCCTGTGTAGTAAAAAAAGAAAAATTAAGCATTTATACAAATATTTATAAATCACCCCCTTAACAAAATCCTCATATAAACTATGTTGGGATTGATCACAACTTCACATCTAACTTTTGCATTCAAGATCAAATTAGAGTCGAAGCCGAAGCCTTGAATCAACCTCGCACAATTTTTTGCCTTGCCTACTTTTTAGTCCAACTTTAATTTGAAAAAAACAAAAACATTGAAGATAAATGTCACTTTTATTAATATGAATCTTATACCATAAAAGAACATGAATCTAAACAAAACCCATAATAAACATGATAAATTGCTGGAAAATATGCTCATTTTATTTTCATGGAGTTGTAACTAGTAAGTGACTTTGTTTAACTCGTTAAGATAAAATGAAAATAAAACTGCTTCCAACAATCATTGTGTTGAGTTTAAAGTTTTTCAATAAATTCATTTTATACTTAATAAAATATTTTTAAGCTAAAGAAAATGGTCCCTAAAGTCTGTTCATTTTGTAAGTGCATCTTTCAACCTGTTAACTCATGTTTGTCAAGAGGCATACGAGGCTTTCGTTGAATTTAAGGCCTTCTTATTGTTCATGAATGAGATAATAGGGCTACCACCATCTCCTCAATTCCAAAGAATCAATAAAAGGATCTGTCTTCAACGGAACCCTTGGATCGTAATTTCCCTCCCTGCATTGTTTTTGTGGCCCTATTTCTCTTGCTTATAATTAGATTTGACATTGAAATTAAACCAGATAACTGTTTTCATTGAGAAGCACCTAGAACATAAGGCTTTGTTTGGTTCGGGGTTTTTGGAAGGGAGGTTAAGTGAGGGGAGGGCTGGAAATTAAAAATGGATGTTTGGTTGGAAGGAGGATTTTTGTCTTTTAGTGGTCACCTCCCCTCCCTTTCAAAACCTCTAAATTTAAGGTTTTTTCTAGGGGAGATAATATTTATGTCAAATTATGACTAAATTGCCCATATTAATTTTTTAATACTCCAAAAACACCTTTGGCCCTAATATCAGATTTTCCATCTCCATTCCGTTTTCTCCATTCCGTTTTCATTTCTGTGGCGAAGTCCATATATACTTCTGCTTAATATTTGCTCACTGTTTTCCCCCCTCCTTTATCAATTAATTTTAAACATTGATTTTTTTTTATATTTTTTAATGAAAAGGAATCACACTGTACTGCAAACAAGCTTGAATTTCAGAATAATTCACTTTCTGAACATTGTGTGCTTCAATTGTTGAGCATATAAGAACTTTTGATTTTTATGTAATGATGTAAGTTGATGTGCAATAATATATATAATTATCTCTTTAATGTATAAATGTTATTTTATGTATGTTCCATGAGTGTTTGAAAAAAATGTTTTTTCCCACTTTGTATCTGTGGAAACAAAGGAAAAGATATGTTTGTGAAATAAGAGTATATAATTTTTAGAATAATTATTTTACAAATAATCATTTTATAAATAATAACTATTAATAAATACATGGTAAAAGAAAGAAGAAAAATGTGTAGAAGGGTATTTTCATCTACATATAATTAACTCATCTCACCTCCCCTCCCCTACATTCTCCTTCCATCTTCTTGAACCAAACAAAATTATAATCTCTCCTAATCTAACTTAAATAAACCTCCCCTCCCCTCCCCTCCCCTCCCCTCCTCTTGAACCAAACAGAGCCTAAGAGACAAAAGTTTAAATAGATACAATTTTCACTGATCTATTGGCTGAAGCATCTGACAGGAGTGGCGAAGATAGCGGAATTCATTGACCACGCTCTTGGGTAAGTTTAGTGTTCAGTTTATGTAAAAATTGTTCATCATCGCCCATAGCCACTGTTTATATACATGCAACGTTTTTCATGTTAAAAGGGTTACTGTTCAAACTTCAAAAGATACTATCAACAAAAACACCCAAAAAGGGTATAGCAAAAGCGGGATTGTAGTTTATCTTCCGATACATTACCCAACTCGTGACAAACATGATATAGGAAGTAAAAATTGATCAAATAAAAAATAAGAAAAGGAAAAATAAGTCGAGGAAAGCTCAGATAGATGTGAGAAGTTATACTCCCAGACCTTGAGAAAGGCCTCGTAGTGAGCTGGGAAATACACATATCCTCATCGCAGGGGGCCAATTCACAAAAACGCAAGCAACTCAAATCTCAAATAACTATCACATCTTGCATTAAAAATTACAACCTAGTCTGTATAACCAACGAAAAACATTTAAAATAAATAAAGCTGGGCGATATTGGTAAAAGGAGAAAAAAAGATAAAGGAGACGCGGACCGCGGAAGAAGGAGCAAGTTAAAAGCAGAGTGACATTGGTATTTATAGAGAAGGGCTAGGTTTAGGGTTTGAGCTAGAAACGAAGAGGAAGGCCGATAAAAAATCAGGTGAAGGCCTGGGCCAAAGGAATGGGCCTAATTTCGATACCCTCAACAATAAGTCCACCTTTCAAATGGACGCCTTTGACCTCCTGCAAGCACATTTTGACCTCGTTATCTCCGCCTTCGTTGAAGAAACTCCCCAACTCTATCTCCAACCAATCGTCTTCTCGCTTACAAGGCCATTTCACATCTCGTCTTGAGCTTGAGGCTCTTGCTCTTCCCTCCTCCTCCTTCAGAGGCCTTCGCACATAAACACTCCCTTTTGACTTGAAATTACCGATCCCCACCGACACTTCCGACGGCAGCGAGTCCAATCCATATGCACGATCCGCCACTTTCACGATCAGATACGCTCCGTATATCGTTCTCGGCGATAGCATTCGCGCGTTCATGCTCCCCCTTATTTCTAGCCACCATATGGTTCTCAGTTCAGCTACTTCTGCAAATCTGCTCCATCCATTTTTTTTGGGATTGAGATTGAGTTGAGATAATGAGATCTCATAAATTATGATGATGCACAAACCTTGAGGATTGAAATGGTTTCCAGGACCAATACAGAGGGCTGCTTCCCCACGCAATTGCAAGCTCTCTCGCACTCAGCATGTAGCATATTTTACCCGTCGATTTCTCCATTGAGAACATCTGTTTCATCAACAAGTTTTCAGTATTCCGTTGATTAAACTCTGAATTTGCTATTTAACCCGAGTTTAATTCGTGTAGCAGAATTGCTTGTTATTTACCTTGTTTCCCTGATCAATTAGAAGTGGTTTGCTTAAACTAAGAAACAGGTCTTTCTTAGAGGAATAGATCAAGGGAGCTACCAGCCTGGAGAGAATTTCATGGTAGTTGGGTGGCAAAAACTTCTCCCAGATAATGTCTGAATTCGCCGTTGAGCGCACTATGGACGAAATAACAGAGGATTTACCGACGTCTCGAGGAGAAGTCATGGACAAAATGTGGGCAAAACAATCATCGGGCAGAACTTCCATCGGATGCAGACCAGTCAAGGTTTTGAGATAGATAACAGGTGAAAATGAAAAGTTCTATTTAATATTTGATGGCGTGTGTCTCTGGGATCTGGTCCAAACATATCGTTAATATGTCGACATGAGACATCCACATGAGCACATCTATGAGAAGTTGAGAATACTTGCAGGTCATTCCTTTCAGGGTTAACGTCATTCTTACACGCTACTCAGCAAGCAGAGGGAATCTTCAAATTATGAATAATGATCATTGCGGAAGAAGAGTTCATTTTGTTGATCCTAAATTTGTCACATTTGCAAGTCACTCGTCACGATGATTAATTGTCCAGGAATTGAATTTTCAGCTGATTTTTTTTATAAAAAAAAACACACACACACTGAGATAAAATAAAGTCCCTGCATTACTGGTGTGTGGGAATCTAATATAAATAATCAAAAATTGAAAATTCTGGGAGGATAGGTTAAAGATATTAATTTAGGGGTATCACGCAACTTGAGTACTTTTTTTGGACTGAAAATTTGAATATAATGCAACCAGAGACTATCATCAATTTCGTTGGGAATTATCTGTTTTATTTTATTTAGTTATCCATGCAGGTCGTTTTCATTTGAACTACTTAATTGAACAGTCCCCTTTCGAGAATTTGAACCCCTAGTCATCTCTTTCAGATATTATAACGCTTTCTGCTTTATATCAAATTTCTAGCCTTCGTTTGATATTGCTGTCCCCGTTTACACTCGCGGATAACTAAAATCAATACAAATTTGAATATTCACTTGCTTAATTATTTCTATGAGAAAGCTTGCAATGATTTTAATACCAAATTGTACATATTTCCTTTATATTTCTTTATAAATGTACATTTGACATGTTTTTTATCATGCGGTCAATTCTAAATATCAATTTCTAAACACACGTGGGTGTGTGGCTAAAATAGGACTGAATGAATTCGCACGGCATGCCGACTGAAGAAACATCAAGAGAGTGTTCGGATATTTTCTGATGTTGAGATGTTTTCAAAATAAAAAAAAAATGTATTTTCAAAAATTCATCTCCTTTTAATTAAGGCGTTTTTACCAAGGATTGGGTATTTTTGTGTGAGGTTGTTATGATATACTAAAAGTCGTAATAAAGATCCAGTCTGTTACTATCTAGGGGCATCTTTAAGAGGTTATAGGGTCAAACCTAAAGGTGTGGTCAACACTGGCGAAACGTTCTTTCATTTTAAGGACATTATGAGGCTGGAAAGTTTGTTTTGAATCGGGTTTATTGTATAAGCCCGATTCATGTAAATCGAGATAAATCTCTTTTATATATTTATCTTGTATACCGTAAAAGTTACTTCATATTTCGTGAATCATAATTTATAAGCACTTAAGGAGCTTCCATAAGCTAATCAAAACGACAAGCCTGTTTGGATTAGCTTATGGAATTTCTATAAGTGCTTATGAATTGTGATTCACGGAATATGAAGTAACTTTTACGGTCTACGAGGTAGCTTTTATTGTTTACGAGGTGATTTTACAGTCTACGAGGTGCTTTTACGGTCTACGAGATAAATATTTGGAGAATATTTATCTCGATTTATGTGAATCGGGCTTATATAATAAGTCTGATCTAGAAAAGCTTTACCAAACAGCCCCTAAATAACAATTAAAGGTATGCTAGTAAGGGGCATGGCTTTCTAATTGAGGTAGTACTATATAATTGACGTATACCTTTGATTAATATTCAAATTCTTTTGTATTGTTTGATTGGGTGATTGACAGTCCTATAAATGCTTATACACATAAGTCAAGACAACACTTCTCTCACATATTTACCTTATATATCATAAATCACGATTAAAAAATTACTTTTAAATATTATAACTACTATTCCAAACAAATACCTTATCTTTGACTTTGAGTCCAATGTAAAGTCAAAATATCATTGTGCGTGGCATTGGCACGGCTATACTGAGAGTTTTTCCTGGCATTATAAAAAAGTTCACAATCAACCAAATCTGCATTTGAAATAGTTGTGGGTGAAAAATCAAGGGTCTGTTTGGTATGAAGGGAGGGGAGGGGAATGGGGGAATTTTGCTCCCCTCCCCTTATTTAGATTGTTAAAATTTTTAGGAGGAGAGGGAAACTTTTTTGAAATTTTCGCTCATCTCCAAAATTGGGAGAATTTAGAGAGAAATGTTAATATTTAAATATACATTGATTAATATGTTCATACTATTTTATAATATTCCCACAATGCTCGTTCTATTTTTTATCTAAAACTGTCACACATTTTATAATTATATTTATTTAATTTTTATAATTATAATTTTATGTATTGAATACTATTTATAATTATATTTTATTAAATATGTCAGAAAGTTATAAAATGCAAATTAAATGAAATAAGGGTAAAGTTGTCCATATAAAAATGTTTATCCTCCCTTTTTCTCCTATACCAAATAAGTTGATGTCAAAATCTCTCCTCTCCCCTTTATTAAAATCTCTCCACTCCCTTCCATCGAATCAAATATAGCCTGAAAGTCCAAAAAAAAAAGTTATTCGCCCCCACCACTTTCACATGCACAACTTTCATCTTATAATTTACAGAGGACGAAAGTAGCATGATGGCAAGGGCTCCCGCTCCTTAGTCCATTAATGGGGCAAATCCTATATATTACAAAACTGTTATATAAAATAAAAGATATTCGGGATGTGAGAGGAAGAGATAAAAGTAAAGAGAGAAATAATTTTTATTCACTTATATGTGTTACCATACAAAACCTCTATTTATAGATCTTAATGAATTTTGCATCAAAAGCCACTATTAATAGAGAACTTAGAGAGTAAGTTTTGTTGGCTTGGAAGGAATTAGAATAAAGATAAAAAATTATTAAATATAACTAAGTAGATGATGACTATGATATTAACTAATATATATCCATATAATTAATATTCATAATAACCTTATCACTTGAGATTATATTTAAATAAGTATCTTCTGAGTTAGATAACGATCACATTGGCGAAAAAAAAAAAGAAAAGACAAACGATCACAAGCAAATGAAATGAGAGAGGTGGCATGATTCTCAATTAATGCAACTAAAATAATGAATTAGAGTCCCGGAAGAGCACAATTAAATCCAAATCCAAGGGCAAAAGTTGCGACTTGCGAGTATGTGGACAAATACGAGCTTAACACGTTATTGCTTTACCAGACAAAAGCTGATTGGGAGAAAAAAGAAAGGGGGGAAAACTATACAGGGCATTCTGGCCAGTATATATAAGTATATATATATATACGGGGCACACTGCAGACTTATTCTCGATCACCTGCTGATGGGTTTTGTCGTCATCGCCTTGGTCAAACATGTTTTGGTCTGATCTGAATGCCTTCAACGATGAGCCCTCCCTTCAACGGATACCCTACTTCTCTCACACTCATCTTCACATCTTGGTCTTCTTCCCCACTGTAAAACACCCCCAACTCAATCTCCATCCACCCATCCTCTCTCATCGACGGATATTTCTCATCTTCCTCCGTCTCCGGCGACTCCCTCAACATCTCTCTTCCATTCCTACAAAACAGAGTCTCCATCTCCTGCTCTCTCTCTTCTTTAGTGCACAGATACGCCTTCCCCTTCTTCACCACGTTTCCCACTTCAACTGTTACCTCCGAAGCTGCACTGTACAGACCGTAAGCTCTGTGAGACAAATTCATTATCAGATAAGCCCCGTACCAAGTGTTGGGTGTCAGAATCCCAGTCCTGATTTCGCATTTAATTTCTAACCAGCTCACTGCTCTGAGATGAGCCACCTCCGAGAACCTGCAAATATATCATTCATTTTAATTAGTAGTCTCTCAGACTTACAATGTGAGGGAGGCATGGAAGAATATAACGAGCGAGACCTTGATTCGGGCATGGGTATCCAGCTCCATAACATGGGGTCGTTGCCCCACGTCACAGATAACTCCCTGGCAGAGAGGATGTAAGATTTTTTACCGGAATACCTGTCTAATTGGAAGCTCTAAAACACAAAATTGCAGAGTTAGAAAACAGAGAGAGACATGAAGAATTAAAAGAAGTTAAAAGGGATCACCTTGGAGCCAGAATCAATAAGGAATGGACGGGAAAAAGCGAAAAAGAGGTCTCTTTTGGAGGAGAAGACGAGAGGTGTCACTGACCGGGAAAGGAGGTCGGCGTAGTCGGAGGGTAAGAAGGAGAGCCAGAGGAGATCGGAGAGGGCAGGGGAACGGAGGAAGGAGGAGACGGAGCAGAATCTGGAGACGTCCGCCGGAGAAGTGAAGGACAGAATGGCGGCGACGCAATCCTCCGGCAAGGTATCGATGTTAGACATGAGAGGCAGCGTTGATGAGTGATGAGGAGGCAATCAGAAGATGAAGTAAGAAACAGATGTTTGGGGAAGGAATGATCAAAATGTCATTCATTCATGACTTGGATTTTAGGATTTGAGAGCCCTCTAATGGAAACAAATAAAATTAAAATAGAAGGACAAAATGGGAGAGCAGTCGCGGGGGGAATGGAGCTGCCAGCATATATAGCTGACTATTCACCCGCCGCCCCTCATTTTCTCATTATCTTTTGGGTTAATGTCAACTAATAGTTTGATATATTTTTATAAAGATGAAAAAATACATAAATACCATTTCAACTATTAAAACTTAAAAAAGTCCCTTAATATATGTAAAGGACATAGAGTAGGCGGGGTGGGAATATGAGTATTTGATGTTTGAAAGAAAATATCAAAAAGCTCCAATTACTCAATCATTTTACACATATTATCAATACTTATTGATTTACTCAAACCATTGCGGATTTTGTCAAAACTATTACTCTTTTAGTTAATCTCATTACTCAATTGGTCACAACCCAAAACTCTTTGTCAATCATTTTACATATTTTTTCAATATTTATTGATTTTGTCAAAACCATTACAGATTTCGTTAAAAACGCGATTCATTTCGTCAATCCCATACTTATTGATTTTGTTAAAACCTTTACGCATTTTGTCAAAATCATTACTCTTTTAGTTAATCTCATTACTCAGTTGGTCACAACCCATAACTCTTTGTGAATCATTTCTCACATTTTGGCAGTACTGATTGATTTTGTCAAAACTATTACGGATTTCGTCAACACCACAATTCATTTTGTCAATCATATTATTCTACTGGTCACGACCCAAAATTCTTTGTCAATTATTTTACACATATTGTCAGTACTTATTGATTTTATCAAAATCACTACTCTTTTAGTCAATCCTATTAGAAACAATTCAATTTCAAAACAACCAGATCCGTTGCAGCCAGAGAGAAAGGGAAGGCGTTGAGAACGGAGAGAGAGAAAGGATGAGAGTTTACCATCGCCGCCATCGGAAATCCGCATTCACCATCAAATCCTCCATAACCACCGCCGGAGGTCACATAACACCACCATCGGAAGGCATTGCATGTTCTCTTGTCCATTCTCACCACTATCAACAAAAATATGAGGAAAGAGCCGAAAGAGTCAAAGTGGGAAAGAAGGAGAGAGGCAACAAATCAATCGTAGGCAAGGGTAGCTTCTTTGACGGTACCGAAGGTATTGAGCCAAAGGCAAGTCCGATTTTTGGGAAGATAGATCTCAGCGACCCATTTTCCCCAATGCCGCTACTTGACACCTCTGTACAACTTGGTGGGCTTAGAAGGCGCACCTATTTGCTTCGTGGGAACAGGCTTGGGGCTCAATAAGCTAAGGGTATTTTGCTGCAAGGTCATGTCTTGGTGATTATGGATTTCTGGTGAAGGATATGAGGTTGAAACTGGTCAGTCTGAGATAGAGTCTAGTTATTAAATCCAAAAGGAAGAGTTGGTTGCTCCAAACCAATCAAGTTATAGCTGTTGAATAACCTGTCAAATGATTTATAGGGAGAGGCCGAAGAGCCAGGATTTGGCATGGTTTGCAAACATGGCTCATAGGGAAATTGGATCGGGTTTGAGGGAGACCGGTCATGGTTTTCGGGAGGTGGTACCAAGGGCGCTGTCAACAGGAGAAGGAGATGACGGGAAGAGGGAGAGAGGGAAATGGTGGTTAGATCGGGGAAGAGAGCCGAGGAATGAGAGAAAGGGAGAAAGGGTGAGTGAAGCTTTGATTTGAGGGGCATTTTGGTCATTTGATACAAATATAAAAACCCAAGATTCCCCTTCAATCCCCTTTCTATCATTTGCACGTGTTAAAGGACTTTTATAGATTTTGACTATTTACATGATATTTATGTATCTTTTTTCCTTTTATAAATGCATTCAGTTTGTTAAAAAATTATGTAATAGTGCATTCAACACCTTAATTTATTTTTCTGATGCATTCAACATTTAATATTATTTAAATAATTAAATATAAAATTATATAAAAAATATTTTACAAATGATAAACACATTTTAAATAATATTTTAAAATACCGAATGCATCCCAACATATTTTAGTGCACTAAATATATCTAAAAAAATTTGAATCCCCCTTAACCATTATTGGGTGTGTTTGGAAGGGCTTTTAAGCCTCCTAAATGAGCTTATCAAGGACCAAAAGTAACTTTTGAAAAATTTTGACTTAAACATATGTTTGTGAGGGTTTTTATAGAATTGGGCTTATGGGTGAAAAAGAGCTTTTTTCATAAGCCACAAATTAGAGCTTTTCATGATTGGAATGGGTGAAGAGAATAAAACTACTATTAATAAATGTGTTTTGAAAATATCACAAACCCTCAATTTATCTCACATCTTTCCTTCCTTATCATATGATGTTTTTGAATTCTTCTGGGTGATGCGCTGGATTAAAAAAAGTGGTGGATTTTGGACATGGTGTTTGGAAAAAATAAATATTCAGATGATGGGGACTGTTTAATGTCATTTAATTACAAAATATGAAAAAATTTTGTATAGAATTATAGAGAACGATAAAAGTAAAGTAGTATGGAACGAAGACCCCGCTGAGATTTTTACCATTGTGTGCATTGAGCAAATATACCAAAAAGAAAATAAAAAATTCTCAAAATGATCTGATTAGTTATGTTATACTTGACTGTATCAAAAACTTTAACTTTGTATCATTTCTAATTTATTTGCATTTTCATTACAATTTAATTATCTATTTTACCATTGTCAAATGTGATTAAATATATTTTTCTCACTTTTTATATATTTTATAATTTTTGTATTTTAAATATCATAAAATTCATTTATGCAAAAGTTAAACCAAACACTTTTTACTTTTATAAAAGCACTTATTAAATCGTCAATCCAAACATAAATAACTTACACAATTTAGAGCTTAATCAGGGTGTGTTTGGAAACAGCTTCTGAGAATAGCTTATGAAGAAAAAGTGAAAAAAAGTGATTTTTGAGAATAGATTATGAGAAAAAAGTGATTTTGATAAAATGAGAGTGCTTGGATATTATGATCAGAATAGTTTTTTTTCATGGTCAAATTACTGAAAAGGACATTAACTTTTGTGATAATTACATATAAAGGATAATATTATATTTTATATATTATATAGTAGTAAATTTCATAATAAATACAAAAAATGGCATAAAATTATCTAAAAAATTTATAATATGTATGTATGTATGTAAGTATTATAATAAATTGTAAAAAATAATTTATAATAATTAGATATAAAATATTAGATTATATTTTAGGTATTATTTAATATAAAATTGAACAATAAATACCAAAAAATATTTAAATTTGTCCAAAAAAATTATAAATTGTGAAAAAAAATTAATTATACATACATATATAGAAATATATATATATATTAATAAATTGTACATTGAAAGTTCATAATTCAATAGTTAACATCGAAAAATAATATAAGGAGTCGCTCTTTCAATGCAGTTAATACAATATGTTTTTGCCTTTCTCCTTTAAATTGTATTTCTTTTACTAACAAGTGATATATTAGTCATAACAACATGTCTAGAAACCTCAAATTTATCATGAAACAAATACATTAACATTTAATAGTTTGTCAATAATTCAAAACATCAAAATAGATTATGAGAAGAATAGATTATGAGAAAAAAGCTGCTAGTCATTTTCTTAAAACTACACAGTTTTGGTGTTGTTTTAAGGAGCTGAACTTGTTTTTTTGTCTAAAAAAAATATTATCTAATATTTTGAAATATTTTATTGGACGTATGTAGTATCAAAAAATATTTTTTAAGTAACATGCAGTATTCTAAAATAATTTTTAGTGCTTTTAACTCTTTAAGATATTTTTTCAGTTGTACTCAATATGTTTGCAGACTGATTGCAATTTTACCCTTAATTTATTTTTTCAGCTTCAAAAATTACTTTAAAATATTAAGTGCTCCTGAAAAAATATTTTAGAGTGGATGACAGTAGGTACAACTAAAAAAATACTTTAAAGTAATTTTTAGAGCTAAAAAAATAAATTAAAGGTAAAATTGCAATCAGTCTGCAAACACACATGGTATAACTGAAAAAATATTTTAAAGGATTAAAAGCACTAAAAATTATTTTAGAATATTATATGCTACTTAAAAAATATTTTTAGACATTTTTTAAAACCAAAAAAGCATGGTTTTGGATAAAAAGCAACAAAAAGAAGCTTTTCCCAAAACCATGGTTTTGGAATAAAACCATGGTTTCCTAAAAAGGTGAGTGTTTAGCTAATTTTTCTCAAAACCATGGTTTTGATGCCAAACCATGGTTTTGAGGATTTGCCAAACACACTATCAATCTAACTTATCCATAAGTCATTTTTTAAATAAGTCACTTTTCTCATCGTTGATCCAAACACATCCATTATTGGTATTGACTACTGGCCGTAGCCCCAAGCGTCATGCTGCCATAGGCATCACATCATTTGATTGATGTATTATATTAGGCACTAATATCACTTTTTTATTTTTCAACTAAATTTAATTAACCATTGGCCAGAAAACTATATTATGCACTCGTTTACCTAAAAAATATGGAAAGGAATTAGTTTAGAGGAGTATCAGCCCCTGGGCTTGAGCATATATCCTCGCCTGCCCAAATATTGATGAATTACTGTGTGTACTGGGCGGGGGAGTTGAGACTTGCTTTTTTAATAAGTGATATCACTCCTAACATTGGTCTCTCATTTTACTTTTTTGACCACCTCCTCTTCCCTTACCATATTCCATATTGGATTTACTTTTTTTAATTATGTGGGCAAGTACACTGACTTACACAGTGCCTATTGAACTCATCACCTCTCACCGATTAGGTTGTATCCATACTAGCATTAGGCTACAAAGCCGGTACTATTTGAATGATCATATATAATATGTTTGGTTGTATTTATATTTACGTATAAACACGATTTATGTAAATTGAGATAAAACTCTTTTATATATTTATTTCGTAGATTGTAAAAACTAATTTGTAGACTATAAAAGCTACTTCGTATTCTGTAAATTACGATTGAAAATCACTTATAGAAGCTATCCAAACATACTAATATTTTATAAACATATATATAAACGATTTCAATATGTTAAAAATATGTCTGAATAATTCAAATGTATATAATTTTAATAATATATATTACAACTTTTTTTTTTACTTTTTATCTGTTTCACCTTTGAACTTTTTAGATTAAATTTTAAAAATTTAAATTCTAAAATTATAATATATTATTATAAAATTTTAACTATTAAAATTTGATCCAACGCTATAAATAATAAAGGGAGAGCAAGTAAGATAAAAGATATATGAAGACATCCCCTTCAGTGTGCTCTTGATTGTGATCATCGTTTGTCGAAGCCAATGGGCTTCTTTGGTCTGACTTTAATGTACCTTATCCCAGAAGGCGGAGGCGCCCACTAACTTTGATCCAAAGCCAATCGTTTGTCATTATAATATATTATCATAAAATTTTAACTATTAAAATTTGATCCAACATTATAAATAATTTCATTTATTAGATTTATTTGATTGGGTTTATATTTATATATAAGTCTAATTTATATAAATCAAAATAATTTTTTTTTTACATATTTATTTTATAAACAGTAAAATTTACCTCATAGATCTTAAAATTACCTCGTATTTCATAAATTATAATTAAAAAATACTTACAAAAAACTATCAAAACATACCAATTATTTGGATTTCTGTTGGCGCCCACTACCTCGCGACCACCCCTCAAGCCTCAGCCCAACTAGCCTGCATTTACCTGGATTGTACCACTTATTGATTTTAAAATCTCCACATAGTAATTTTCTCTTTTCAAATCAGTGTTTTGACTATTCTTCGAATAAAAGTAGGTGTTTTATTTTGACTGGCAGAGAATGGAGTCAAATCACAGAAGAATTAGAAAAAGAAATATAATAAAAAGCTCTCAACTAAAAAAATAATACTGTCTTATAATTTATTAATAGTAGTTTTTTCATATATTAATAAGACTTTAACAATTTTTTTTGTTAGGATTTTAATGATATTTAAAAAAAAACTTTTGGACATGGAATGGGGAGAAGTAGTGAGAAATGCCTTCTCAATTTATCTGTGTGGCTAGAACTGAATGTAAGAATCTCTTGACCGCTAATCTGTGCTAGTTCTTGATGAGTTTGATTACTAGGCTGAATCGGTGAGATAACTCAGCCGGGGAACGAGCTGAGCCGTGTTGGAGGAGTGGAATTAGTTTCTTGGAGTTGAAGGTTAACGCCAGAGCCTCCAAAACTTGTCCCAATAGAAGTTAAGGTACATTGAAACTTTTCTATTTTATTGATCTATTTATTTTACAGAACATTCGATGACTCGGTGTGCGGGCCATGTCGCTTTCTTTACTAGTGATTGATGACCCGGTGGTCCTCATCAATTTATGAGATAGCTCAGGCATTATATATATGGGTTACATCGCGAGGTTCAAGTCATATATTTATCGTGTTTTTTAGTTAGCATCGCATTAATTTAGACTTATGAAATTTCGATTATGGAGGCTAGTTATGTTCTTTGTATATCCTTTATACATACAGTCGATGGTCATGTTCTGGTTCTCATTTGTAGGGGGAAATTCAGCTGGAGGACAAGAGCCTTTTTAATCTTTGAAAACATTGTGGAGTCTTGAATATATTAGCATCTTAAATACCACCCACCTCCATCATGAATCATCAAATAAATAAATATAAATTACACGTGTAAATATACAGCGTCGCGGACTCATTCTCACGTGGGGTCTGGTATTGTGGTTAAGGCGTTATGATTTTGGTCTGATGTGAATGCCTTCGACGATAAGCCCTGCTTTGAGTTGATATCCCACTTCCCTCACACCCATCTTCACTTCCTGGTCTTCTTCTCCGCTGTAGAACTCCCCTAACTCAATCTCCAACCACCCATCTTCTCTTCTCGACGTGTAGTTCTCATCTTCTTCCTTCGCCGTCAACCCCCTCAGCATCTCTCTCCGGTTCCCATAAAACAGTTTCTCCATCTTCTTCTTCCTCTCGTCTCTCTCGCTCAGATATGCCTTCCCCTTCTTCGCCATGCCTCCCACTTCTACCGTTACTTCCGAAGCCGCACTGTCCAGACCGTACGCTCCGTCACACACCTTCATTATCAGATAAGCTCCGTACAAAGTGTTGGGTGTCAGAATCCCAGTTCTGATTTCGTATTTAATTTCCAACCTGCTCGCTGTTCTGAGATGAGCCACCACCGAGAACCTGCAAGTAAATCATTCATTTAGCTTGTACTATTCAGGCTTACCAGTTCAACCTCGTATAGCTGACAGGATATGGAGGAATTTTACAAATATAGACCTTGATTCGGGTACTGGTCTCCAGTTCCAGGACACGGGGTCGTTTCCCTGCGTCAATGACAGCTCCGTAGCTGAAAAGATGTAACTTTTTTTACCAGAAGACTTGCCTAATTGGAAGCTCTGCAACACACAACATTTCGAAATTAAAAGACAGGAGGAGTGGGAAGAATTAAGAGGTAAACAGGGTTGGTTACCTTGGAGCCACCGTCAATGAGAAGTGGACGGGAAGAAAGAGCGAAAAAGAGGTCTCTTTTGGAGGAGAAGACGAGAGGGGTGACTGCCCGGGAAAGGATGTCGGGGTAGTCGGAGGGCAAGAACGATAGCCAGAGGAGATCGGAGAGGGCAGGGGAACGGAGGGAGGAGGAGACGGAGCAGAACTTGGAGGCGTCCGCCGGAGAAGTAAAGGAGAGAATGGCGGAGACGCAATCCTCCGGCAAGGTATGGATGTCAGACGACATGATGAGAGGCAGAGAGAAGGATATTGAGTTATTGACTAATAATTGAAGGTTAGAATAAAAGAATGGGGGGAATGAAGCGTATGGGGCCGGAGGGCGAGAGGGGCTTCCATTTATAGCAAGTCCCCAGTGGCCTCATCCTTGTGACGTCGTTCTATTTTTCGACGCTGACAGTAGCTAGTATCAGTTTCTGTGTCCCCTTCCTTCGTAGGGCCAGAAGTCCAGGCTGGTCTGTTACAATTAACCATTAAAGGATTTGCGCAAAGCACGTGATGTGTGAAGAATTACTATTTTAAAATTAACAAAAGCATCACTGGATGTTTATTTGGTTGGATTTATATTTATGTATAAATTTGATTTGTGTAAATTGAAATAAAATTTTTTCACATATTTATTTTATAGACGGTAAAAATTACATTATATTCTGTAAATCATGATTAAAAAACACTTATGGAGGCTATCCAAATATACCATTAAATTTCCAAGAAGTTATAACTCCTACGTTTGGAATAGTTATTTATAAATTTATAAATATTTTTTTATGTAAGTTGAGATAAAACTCATCTCATATACTTACTCTATATACTGTAAATTAATATTGAAAAACTGTTTTTGAAGGTTCAAATCGCTATTCCAAACAAACTAAATGTTTATTTGGAATAACGATTGTAATCTTTAAAAACATCTTTTTAATCTTGATTTACAGTATACGAGGTAAATATGTGAGATAAATGTTGTTTTGATAAACACTTTTGAATGTTCTAAAAGTCATTCCAAACACTCACATACATAATTACCTTAACTTTGGGTTGTGTTTTAACTTTTAATAACATGTTATGTTTGTTTTAAATAATAATTGACACCTTCAAAATCAGTTTTTAAATTATGATTTATGAGAGGTAAGTATGTAAGAGTAGTTTTGTCTTAATTTATATAAGAAGTATTTATAAACTACTTATAAGCCACTCTAAACACACTAATTATCCTAATCACTTTTCTATCAATAGAGTGAAGCATCTTGCTTTCGTTGAAATTACTTATAAGGAATGAGAATATATAGTAACCCTATATACACCACATTAAAGCCTTGCTAGGTTTTTCGTCTATTCAAAGACCTACTTATTTAAATAGGCCAATCTTTTTGCTTAAAATGACTTGTCCCCGAGTCTATAGGCCGGTATAATATTATATTTGTTCTTATTCTTTATATAAATAGTTTTTTTTCCCACATAACGTTGATCTTTAATATAAATGACTTTTTTTTATATCTCAAAATTTAAATTATTTTTTTCTATCCCTATTAAATACATAACTTTATATTACTCATCCTCACTCACCACTAATTATCGTTCATCCAATCATTTATTACTCATTCTCTCTCATAATTTATCACTACTGTAAAAGAGGCATTTAATGACGCACATTTAATGATGTTTCTCAGAGAAACGCCCTAGGTAATTGTTTATTTAAAAAAAAATTATAACCTACGACGCTTTCTATTATAAGCGTCATAACTTAGTGTTAAGATTCTATGACACTTCCTCAAAAAACACCATACAAGGCCTTTTTTTCTTTTCTTTTTTATATCAAGTATATAAGCTAGGACATTTTATAGCAAAACGTCATAACTGGTGTAATGATTTAAAATTATTTTGAACGTTTAGATGCTACTCGAATTATACACATATAGTCAGCAAATAAACTTCCTCTAACTTATTTATTTCTAATGCTTTAATTATGAATTAAAATAAATAAAGTAAATATTTTAAAAATAAATTAACAAAAGCTATACAAACACTTTATCTAAAAAAATGCTTAAATAAAATTTGCACCTTAGTAGTAGAAATAATATGCAAAAAAAAAGTTATCAACAAAAAAAAAAGCATTTTAGTCAATGTTTTCTTGAAAAACGCCTAATAAGATCCTTAAAATTTGAAAAAATCAAAATTACCTCAAAAAAAAATTAGTGCCTTAACCGACGTTCTAGATAAGCATCGATTAAGGCGATTGCCTAAAGCTAAGGCATGAATATATAATATATGTATATTATATATATATATATATAATTTTTTATCCATAATATTTAAAATTGGGTTGGTTATATATGATAATTGTCTTCGAAGTAATAATTTAAAATTAACTTTTAATTATGATGTAAAATTAAACAAAGTAAAAAACTAAAAAAGTATATTAAGTATATATAAAACATGAGAGATGAATGATATATATAGGAAGATTGCAAAAAAACATATTAAGTTACTTTTAAAAAAAACAAAAAAAAAGTAAATAATTGACCTTGAATGACGTTTTACATAAAGCGTCGCCTAAGGTTTAGTGGAGAAACCTTGGCTGGCGCTTTACATTAAAGCGCCGGCCAAAGTTTCCCCAGCTTGGCTGGTGCTTTAGGTTAACCTTAGGCAGCGCTTTATGTTAAAGCGCTGTCAAAGGTCTATTTAAAAAAAACAATTGAATATACTATTTTTTTAATGCTTAATCTCTCTAAAATTCAAAATACCTTTTCATTTTTTAAAAAGTGGTATTTTCCCCTAATTACAATCATATACTGTCTTTTTTTTTAAGAATGGTCACAAGGCATTATAAATGAAATTTGAAAGACACGAGAGAGCCATTTTTTTATCTTCTCCCACACCTTCCATCTCCTTATTTCAAAAGGCATTATAAATTCATTTGAAAGACATGGGAGAGTAATTCTTTCATCTTCTCCTGCACCTTCCATCTTCTTATTTCACAGAGCTATCTTTTGGTCCCTTCAATTGGTCCACCACTTTTTCTTATCGATTGTCCCCATTATATTTGACGGCGGCAAGTTGAAGCTTCCTTGGTCCCTTGTCTCCTCCTCTACAATTTTCTTTAACATTTGGTCACCACTTCTGTTGCAATAAGAAAAGCTTGCTACCCCAAGTGTTGTTTTCTGCTTGTGTATCCTCTTATAGAAGTATCATTGTCTATAAGTGATTTTCCCCCAACATTTGGTCTAAATTATTTTTTTATTTAAATTTTATCCTCGATCTGAATCTTATATGTGTAAAACGTGTATGGCTCGCAAATTTTTTTAAAAAATAATAATAAAAAATGGGACCCCTTTTTTTATTAGAATATCTAGGGTTTCATTAGAAAAAAAAAGCAGTCACGCAATTTTTTTTTAAAGTGCAATTTTTATGATGCTTCATATGGAAGCGTTGTAAGAGGTGCAATAACCTCCTACGGCGTTTCCAACTGGAAACGCCGTAAAATGTCAGCCTTTTTTTTAACAAATAATAATAATTAAATACAATGTTTCGGCGTTTTTTAAATTTAACAAGCGCCGTTTACAAAACACCATAATATTTTTTAAAAAAAGCGCCGATTGTCATGTTTTTTATAGTAGGGTATACTCATTCTCTTTCATAGTTTTATTCATTATATCTTATATACCCTTTTAATAAATAAAGGCATATATGAAAAAAGATAAGACATTTTTGAATTTTGACACATTTATTATTTTTAACTAATCTTAACAGCCAGTTCGTTTTGCACAATTAAAAATAAAATTGCTTATAAAAAAGATCGGAAGGGTATATATAATTAAATCAAATCTTATTTTAATTAAATATAGGCTTTCAAAATGTTTAAGCAATTTAAAACCTACGATTTGTATGTGTAAAGCCTATTGAAGTGCTTATATGAATGTAGGTTTAAAGCCTATATTTAAGACTTTTTAAAAAGTCTGCATGAGAGCTTTTAAAAAGACTTCAGACCTTATCAGATTTTAAATGGTCACACGTGAATATGAAAAGAAGTTTACATTTAGGCTTGGACCCGCCTCACATTTTATGCCTCCACCACATACTTAAGCATTTTTGGCCAACAATGTTATTTGCTTATCAGTACAAAATTTTATTAGGCTGAAAAAAGGGATCGAGATTCTGTTTCTAAGACGTTGTCAAATCCAAGCATCACTGGCGTGTTATTGGCTAACGGAACTCGGTTTGGACTTTAAGCCCTATTTGGTACGTGGTATTGGGAGGTAGGGACTAGGACTGAGCCAAGTTGTATTGTTTTGTATGAGAGAATGGAGATAACCCGGGATTAAGAATACCACGAAAGTAGGATTGCTGCAAAACCACCTCCCCCCAGGTATTGCTTTTTCAATCCCGAGATTACAAATATTAAAGACAAAAATATTCATGTTTATAATATTTTTTGGACATAAATGCCCTCTATCAATTTTAACTTGAGAATTTATGTGCCACTATCTCTTTCATAGTCATTTGTTCTGAAGTTTAGCCATCTCGAGGCCCACACCGTCGACTACCGTCGTGACTCACTTCACCGCTCTAACCGTTGATCATCATTGCTCAGTCCATCGCTCCCACTCGTCCTCGTGTCGTCGCCTGTTGTTTCTCTTCAATATCACCATGGCAAAAAAAGTTGACTCTACAGTTGATGATGACCAGTGAGTTTCCTCGTCGTTTTGCAATTCCAGTTATTTCTTTTCGACTTGTGAATTTCGTCTTCGACTATGTATAAATTTAGCGATTTCGATCTCATCAGATGTTTGATTCTGCCTACAATTTCTCATATGTGTTCATTTTAATTTATTGTTGTTTATGTTGATGTTAGTGATTTTTCTTTTTATGATGATTGTGTTAGGTTGAAGCGTAAGGACGTTGGAGTTGGGAGAAAGAGGCGAAAGGCTGCAAAGGATCCAAACAAGCCAAAGAGGCCTTCGAGCACTTTCTTTGTGTTTATGTACTAATTATACTGATACTTTTTCAATTATGATTTATTCATTATCTTATCGTTCATAAATTACAATATTCAGTTATGTATTTATGTGGTTGAGTTTGTCAATTAATAATGTTATGATATAATCATATATGATCAAAACTGCAGGTCCGAGTTCAATTGGTTCCAACTTCCAAGCATGTTGTTGAAAGGAGATGGGTTTGCCGACTTTGTTTTTTGTTATTTTTTTTAATAATAAAGATATTTTAGTATTTTCAGAATTTATGGAGGATTATAAAATAAAATCAATTCAAGTATTTCATCTAAATATTATCGCATACCAAACGTAATTTTAAATCCTCAATTCTAATACCAGTCCTAATATCAGTTCTAATCTCAATCCTTCAAAATCCAATATCTTATGCCAAACAGAAACTTAGTGCGGAGTTAACTAACGTCAAACCAAGCCATGAGTCAGAAACGTTGAAATCGTTGGCCTGTTAGGTTGGGGCTAAAGTTGATATCCAACCCAGCTCAGCATAGCTTCGAAGCAATCCAAACAAACTCAATCCACGATATGCCAAAAAAAACAAATAACTCAGTCCAATAATTATAGCCCCTGAACATCATTCAATATTCAAACTCGGTCCATTTTTCCAAAAAAAAAAAAAAATCTAAAAGTTTGTGTAGAACTATTCGTGATTTCGCTTCGTGTTTGTACTCAGGGGTATTAAACCTGTGTTTATCCCTTTATTCGTGTTTGAACTATTCGTGATTTCGCTTCGTGTTTGAGATCACTTCCATTCAAAATGCATTATCATGCGTCTGACAATGATAAAGCTATGAGAACCCATTTGTCGTCCGCCAGCGTTGTGTCTAGAAATTCTTGACTAGCATTGTAAATGTAAAATGCTCTCCGCTTAATTAGCTGTTAAGATTTGTAAAATTACATAATATACGCATTATATTCCTCTTTGGATATATTTGACACGGGAGAATGCATCGATGTAATGATATTCTGTACTATTTTTAATATAAAATATATTTATTTAATTTAATTAGATTAATAAAATTAATTAATGTGACATATTTTATAATATATTCTGATCATATTTTTTATTCCCTTTTCCATCTCTTATTATTGTCAAGGGAAAATCTATAACAGTAAATTGAAAAAAAAATTAATAAATATAAAAAATATATCTTATATTTAAGAATAACATCAACTCCCTAATTATATTATATATCAAGAAACAAAGGGGTATGATGTTGTTGTCATTCCTAGCAAGCAAGTTAGATTAAGTGTGAAATTATACTACTCCGCTGAACTGATTCCTCCCGTTCTTATTTATAAAAGCATGATAAATAAATGGGAGAATTCTAAAAAAAATACTATTTAAACTTTAAAATCTCAAATAGGTGATTTAACAATAAAATGATTTGTTAATTGCATTATCATTCTTGTTAATCCCATTACCGAACTTGTTAACTGGATTTTGAAGTTTAAATGGTATTTTTTTGGCATTCTCCCTAAATAAATTATATGATTTCAGAAAGTGGTAAAAACTAATTAAAAATAATAAACATATATGAAATAAATTCCCTCAAGTATGCCCTTATTTATAAAAGGCAAATAAGTGAGAGAAAAAATAGATAAAAGCATAACTAATCTTTTAATTAATACAATATATATAATTAATGAGGGGACAATGAAAAGAATAATTAAATGTTCAAATAGCTCTTGTTGATCTCCTATAGAAATTATCAAGACAATTTAAATTTTTGGCTCTTATACAAAATAACGGATTAGTTAATACAGTAACAACAAATACTTTTAGAATAAAGACAATTCAATTTTTTGACATCGCATATATTTTTAACCCTTAAGAACTGTTTGGTTTGAAAGGAGTGGAAGGATAAAAGGGTATACTACATTATTTGGTTTATCAAAAAAGGGAGGGGAGATGATTATTTGTAATGACAAAAAAAAAAAATGATAAAGAGAGGGAAAAAATAAGAATATAAATTTTGGCTTTCCTTCCATCCAAAAATTCAAATCAAATAAAGAAATAAAAACCCTCACCTCCCCTCAAATCAAACACACTTTAAAAAGTACAATACTACTCTTTCACGAAAACTTATAAAATAAAATTATCTTTAAAAAATAAAGCATAGTTACGCCTATGTGAAACCATGTGTGACTTAAAGGTTTATATGGTCGACATTTGTCCGACTACCATTGGGTAGGATGACATTGCTTTTGATATAACATTTGTGGGGTAACTTGAATCTTTTTAGAAAAAACTTATAAATAATCACGACTCATTCGTGAAAACTTATAAGACCAAAATGGATATTAACCCTAAAAATATGTGTAGTCTTAGCAATTTTAATACCTGTTAGTTTAACAACAACATGAAGGAACATTATTAATCCATAAACCAACATTATAAAGAAATAATATATTCTCCTAAATGGTTATTACACAACCCCAAATTTCTTATGATTAACAAGAGAGACCTAACTTACCCTCCTTCACCATATGAGAATTAAACTATCTCACACTAAACACATTAACCAAATATCTTTTATGTTGAGTTAGTCTTAACTAATTAATGACAATTTCAGTACTTCTAAAAACAATTTTATATTTTTAACCATTATGAAACAAAATCTCTTCTCGCCGTAAATATGTAGTTATTTTAATTTTTTTTGTTAAGTATAGATATCCTTCTATTTAAGATAATCTTATTCATAGTACTCACTGTTGGACACTAATTATAGGAAGTTATTTTAATTTTGTCATACACAAGAAGCCACATCTTCATTATGATAATAATGGGCTAAATTTACCGGGCCAGCCCAGAGAGTGAAAAGTCCATATGTAAAATTGCTGGATCTGGGGTTTAGGCACCATATTTCTCCTTCGCTCCCAAAGAATCGAACCGCTTGGGCTCAAACGCTAAAACTTAAAAAGACTGATCTATCTTCCCGTGGCATTCAAGTAATCGTATCCACCCATCCATCCATGGCGATTACGCTCAACCTTAGACCTGTATCTTTGATCTTCCCCTCTTTGAATCTTCCTTCACCGTGTTTCGTTCCTGCAACCTCCCTGAAAAACCCTTCCAAATCAGCCTTCTTAAGCCCCTTCCCTTCAACAATTTCCCAACACCTGAACCCTCCTCCCATCCTCACCCGAAGGCTTCTCCTTCCTGCAGTCTCCGGCATGTGGGACGCTATAACCGGAGGCTCCAACAATGCTCGTGAAGCCGTGATTTCAATTCGACGGGGAATGCTTCTCTTTAGGCAGGTACTCTTCACTTTCTTTTGCCAAAGAGCAGCTTCTTTCTCATTATTCAGCTGCTAGAATATCGGCAAATCCGGCATCTGTCACTCTTCTGGTGCTTTTTGTCTGTTAAGGGTGATGTCTCGGGGTCTCTAGCGGAGTTCGACAAGGCAACTGAGTTGGACCCTCGTCAAAAGGCATGTAGGTTCATAAATTTTGGGAACGCTAATATGAATTTGGAATGTTGATATCTGAGCCAATTTACATGGAATTAGTTATGGATATTTTGGTTGGTACCAGATCTTTGGCAAAGGGGACTGTCATTATACTATCTCGACAGGTACTAACACTGTATCTTCGGCTCTTCGACTTTCCTAAATCCCAATCCCAGCTTTTAGCATTTATATCTCATTTCCTCTAGTCACTTTTTCTCATAGGAGAAACATTTTATCATCAATGTCGTTCTATGAAATATAAACTACTGACTGAATCAAGACTTTGAGTTCATCCCACGATAGATTTGAAGAAGGAGCGGAGCAGTTTCTGTTAGATGTCGCACAAAATCCAAATGATACAGAGGAGTCTATATGGTGCTTTCTGTGCGAAGCTCAACTATATGGAATGGACGAAGCAAGGAAGCGATTTCTAGAGGCAAGCCATGAGTTCCATTACTAGGGCTTTGACATGAAATTGGTCATACAGATGTTCAAAGAAAATACTCCACTAACTTAATGAATTCAGGTTGGTAGAGACCCACGGCCTGTCATGAGGGAAGCATATAATATGTTTAAAGATGGTGGGGATCCCGATAAGGTTTGCTCTGCTTGTGATGTTTCTTGACTCAATGCAATTAATCTAGACCTCATATAACCCGGTTACCCGGTGATCCCTGTTATATATATATTTACAAGTTTTGCATGTTTATTCATAATTCAATTGAAAATTGTCTCATCTTAAGGTAAGCATACTTTATTTACAATTTTGTTCTTGTTTAGATACCTATTTGAAATCCTTGAGCAATATCTAACACAAGCAATTGATAATTTTGACTAGCTTGTGGCTGCATTTTCCCAAGGCAGAGAAAATGAGTATTTTTATGCTTCATTGTACGCGGGGCTGTATTACGAATCTCAGGTATTCTGGCAACTTCTTAATTTTCCCTGTATTTTGATCCCCACAATACTGATATGTCTCCGAACAATGAATTAAAAGAACAAACAAACTAAAGACGCATGACCATCTACACGGGACAGCTGTTGATTTCAGAGGGCATGCCTGAGGGAGATCATGGTGTCAAGTTGCTGTCATGTTGACCAATGACCCTATGCCAATATAGAGATATTTTTTATGATTTAGTGTTGATTTTATGGTTCATGCAAAGATTGATAATTGGTTTTATTATTGGGTTCATTTTTCTAAAAAAAATTAAAATTTAAAAAGACTATGCTGTTTCACTAGTACTCATCCTAGTTTTCCGATTTTGACATTTTCAGAGGATTTATTCCAATCTTTCTTGTGTTCCATATATAGCCTGTCTCTGGATTTGATAAAATTTTCCTCTTTTTTTTGGCAAGTGTCTCAATTTGCAATCCTTGATTTATTGTAACGTCATGTGAGATTTATTATATGATATACTGATAGACATCATTATTGATGATGCAACTTCACATCATCTTTCAATCTTCCTGCTGCCTTTTCCCTTGTTGACAAGGCATTTTTTAACACCGACTATGCTAATTATAACATTATTCTAGGAACGGCAATTCAGAAAAGCAGTATTTTTCCTGCTTGAGATAAGGGCTGTCAGATACATATTGTTCGAATCAACTTGAAAGTGTGTTCACTTTGCATGAATTCAACATGTCTTTTTCTCTAGTCACGAACAATATGTCTTTTATATTTATGCAAAACATGGATCTACGTTTCAGTTCCATGTGTTAGCATGGCTTCTTTTCTGATGTGATTATGCTTCTTGCTTGCCAGATTTACTTTTAACTTCTGATATATGTCCATAGTGATTTGTGAATTTCGAAATGAACATCAATTATTTTGTAGAAAAACTCGGAGGGGGCTAAGCTTCATATAGTTGCTGCTTGCCGGTCACCCTATGGACAGAGGTTTGGTTTTAAACATAATACATTCTACACGCCTGTGAGGTCCATGAGACTGCAACCCGTAAACATGACGTGTTCATGCTTCACTGCAGATCGGATGATTATATGGCTTCTCTCGCCAAGGTTCACTGTCTTTGTCGAAATTGGGTCCCCCAATAACAAGTATTTCTCAAGAATGTTCCTACAAGGCACAGTGAAGTACGTACATTGGTATATAGGATAGTCTGGTCTCAAAAGGAAAATTGAGGAGCACAATGCCGAATCGAAGAAGACTGGAACACGCTCAGATTCATCTTCCTTGGGTCTTGAAGGTGGGGCCTGAATGAAGATAAGCAGAGTGTAGAGGATAAATAATATTTGGTAATTGGGAACATGTAATTTGCTGACATTATGGTTTGAAATTTGAAGGGGCTAGCCTACAGAAGTCAACTGGGAAAGCGACGATGCAACCAGACTTGAACGATCATTCCTTATTAGTGGCCAACAAAAAAACAAAAAAATGTACATCCTTGTGCGGTTTTTTTTGCAGCCTGGTTGCATGCCCTCATGAAACATTGTGTATGTTGGGTACCACTTATGAAAGGTTTATAAGTATTTATGCACTGAGACAACACTTCTTTCACATACTGACTTCGTATACCGTAAATTACGATTGAGAAGCTATCTTTGAAGATTTCAATCGTCATTCTAAATAAGTAAATTGACTGACTTGCCATAACTGGCACTGACGTATGCATCGGAAATAAGAGACCCTTTTTATTGCCTTTTTGTTGTCAGCAGCAAAATAAAAAAGATTTAGAAGAGCAATAATTTTATTTCTTTTGGATATAACTAGAGTTAGATTTCAAGTTGCTTTAGAGGATCTTTCCAATCAACACAGGTGCCTTTTAATTCGAGGCCATGCAGAAAACGTAATGAAAACCTTGAGATGCAAATCAAGTTGATGGATCCGGTTAAAGACGTGATGGTGTTTTAAGGAAAAAATAAATGAAATGGACTAAAGAATGAAATACAGATTTCTAAGTATGCTTTTCATTTGTTGCGCCAATGCAAACAGGGGCGTGTGGAGAAGAACAACCAGATGCAGGACAGTTGGGGAAGCTGAGCGTAAGCAGTAAATATGGATTATTAATTAACAATAGATGGGATTAATGAACGGGTGAAGCAGCGAATGCGGACAAGATGCGGAGCCAAACTGCTTTAAGCTTCAATATTATGGATTAGTTAATAAATAATCAAGAGCCAATCAATCATTGGGAATATGAGCATATTCTGTGTGTGGCCAGCATATTTAATTTTGGATATTCTCCCCCCCCCCCAGATTCCTTCATCGCATATGCCTCCCCTCCTTTCTCCACGCGCCTGTCCGTCATTTTAACTTTACGAAAATTGACGGAAAAAAACTTTAAAATAGCAAAAATCTAAACCAAATTTATTATTAAAAATTGATGAGTGATTAATGAAATTTGATAAATAATTTATAATCCTTTTTTTAAAAAAGATATCTGATTTTTTACTTTAAAATTTTTTTTTTCTAACCTTTTCCCTTAACTTTACCCCACCTTCCCTCATGAGAACATAATTCAAATATATTTCTTCTTATTTTATATTCAATTTCTTTTAATATCAACAATTCCGATACATAAATACCAAATCTGATTAGGATTACTTTCAAGCTTCAAGGATCATATAGAAAAGAAAAAGAAAAATAGTACGTGGCACAAAAGTTGGGTCGGTCACGTTTGAGTGAGTTTGCGTGCAGCCGGTGTCATCCTAGCCCCCTCTGCCTCCGTTCTGGCTGTTGTGTGCCTGAAAAACTATAAAAGGCGCCACCCTCTGTTTGTTACAATTTCGATCTCCTCAAATATTGTTCACGCGCGCAGTCCTCCCTCCCTCCCCTTTCCTTGTCTGATGCTTCCTCCATCATATTCAGGCCACCAAAACTCATTCCATATACACTCTGATATTGATTCATTCTCGTGCCTGCTAGTTTGAGGGATCTCTATGTCAACGGAGCGGCTGATTGAAGCTTCCGGTGCAATGTCAGAAGCATTATTGACTTCTCAGTCGTTCAGGCAATGCGGCGAACCTGATTGGATATTTGAAGAATTGCCCAAGGCCACCATTGTTTCCGTTTCCAGACCAGACACCGGAGATATTAGTCCAATCCTTCTGTCTTACACCATTGAGTTGGATTACAAACAGGCACTCTCCCTCTCCCTCTCTCCCTGCATATCTATGTTTCTTTTCTTCCTTTCTATTTTTTTATAAATCAAATTTGTGCTTCCTGGGTTTTCTCTTGTTTGGCTGGCCAGACAATTCACGGGGTGGGGATTTTTATCTTTTTTAAATCTAATTTTGGTTTCCTAATTCTTCATTACGTCCAGTTCAAGCGAAGAAAGGGTGGGATAACTAAGCATAGACTATTTCAAGTGTTGTTCGCTTAAACTTGTGCTCTAAGTCATTGGCAAAAATATTGCTTGTGACTGTGATTATTCTTCTAGTGCTCAATTTTGCTACGCAAATAATTTTTAACAAGCAAAATGATATATTTATTGGTAGAGTCTAATAGCATCATGCATGTAGCCAATTTCACTTAGTAAGACACATTTTGCTGTTTTTGAAAATTCTACGAACACATGTTTGTAAATTTTCATGTCTCATGCTAACAGAGGCTTCTGTCGTTGAAAGGAAAAATGATTTCTTCTACTTCTGGCTACCTCTTAGCCACTCATGTTCAGCTAATTTATTGATCTTGAAATTGTTTGACATAGTTCAAATGGCGCTTAATGAAGAAAGCCTCACAAGTTCTCTACTTACATTTCGCTTTGAAGAAACGTGCATTAATTGAAGAATTTTATGACAAGCAGGAGCAGGTTTGCCCATATTTTGCATTTTTTATGGCCTTTTTTTCCTTTTAATATTTTATTGGTTTCCCAATCTCATGCATCCACATAAGTTTTATATCTATATAGATCCTTCATCAAGTGAGAATATATGCTTATGCTTCCAATAGCTTTAGTTCTCTGATATTCCGTCTGATTTCTTATTTTCAAATTTTTCCGTAAGGTAAAAGAATGGCTACAAAGCTTAGGAATATTTGATCAAACAACGATGGTGCAAGATGCTGAAGAACCTGACGATGGGGCTGTGCCTTTACATCATGAAGACAGTATTAGGAACAGGTATCTCAATTTATGTGGTCATAATATGATGCATTTTTAAACTTCTCTACATATCTTAAATTCTTTATATTATTCCCCTGAGTGGGCTTAAGGAAAGATACTAAACTTATCTATCATTATTGTAACTCGATCAGATATGTACCATCCGCGGCAGCTCTACCAATCATTCGTCCATCACTAGGAGGGCAGCAGTCAGTTGCAGATAAAGCAAAAGTCGCAATGCAGGGTTACTTGAATCATTTCCTTGGAAACTTGGATATTGTCAATTCTCGAGAGGCAAGTAGTAATACTCATGACGAATTTCTTTGTTTAGATGATTTGTTGCTGATGGCACCGTGTTCCTTCTACAAAGGTTTAAATGACATTTCAGTACCTATGTCTATGGAGAAGTTGTTCCCGGATACAAACAAATTTATCCATCTTTACTTAGAATATAAGTGGGTTGATATGAGAATAGATAATCCCTTTAGGCTCACCCCTATGGCCTTCATCCAACAGTGATGTTGATGTAATTTTTGGTAGCAAAATACTAATTTTCGATAATTGCTGCAACTTCTCTGGTGCTAAAATAATCCTTTCTGAGTTCTGACATATGGTTGTGGATTACAGGTCTGCAAGTTCTTGGAGGTCTCTAGGTTATCCTTTTTACAGGATTATGGATCAAAAATGAAAGAGGGCTATGTAATGGTGAGGAACTTATCAAATATCTCAAGGGATTCTGATGTAACATGTTTTCCATGCGAATGGCTTGGTTTGTGTAATAACAACTGGTCCAAGGTTTGAGCATACACCATATTTTCTCTTTAATAATCTCATACAAATTAAAGTCGCCTACATTTTAGTCTTGCACTTATTCCTAAGACTATATTGTCTGCACAAAGGTGTGGGCTGTCCTGAAACCTGGCTTTCTGGCCTTGCTGGATGATCCTTTCAGCAACAAACCGGTAGATATACTTGTTTTTGATATCCTCCCTTCATCGAGTGAAGATAAGGGTTCCCCGATATATTTGGCTGATCATGTCAAGGAACGCAATCCCTTAAGATACACATTTAAGGTGAGTTACTCTCTAGTGCTGGTGTATTTTCAAACTAAGGCATGTTCTGATTGATTATCACTTCATACAGAAGAGTCTGCCCTATAATAATTCTGTTTTATTCTCAAACAAATAATGCTTAAAGTTTATAAAAAAAAATAATAACAATAGAATTTGTAAGGTAACCAGCGGAAATCGGAGCATAAGTTTGAGAACTAGCAGCAGTGCCAAAGTTAAAGATTGGGTTACTAAAATTAACGAAGCTGCTCTTAGACCTCAAGAGGGTTGGTGTCGTCCTCATCGCTTTGGTTCATTTGCACCCATCAGAGGTTTGACTGAAGATGGAAGTCAAGCCCAGTGGTTTATAGATGGGAAGGCAGCATTTGAAGCAATTGCTTCCTCAATTCAGGAAGCAAAGTCAGAGGTACATGCCGTTTAGTCATTGGCAACTAGAGTATATATATTTGGCTTGTTTTAGTGGACAATTGGATATTTATTTCTGACCCGTGATGGAAACTGGGTGCAGATCCTTATCACTGGATGGTGGCTTTGCCCAGAGCTCTATCTGAAACGTCCTTTTCACTCTCATTCTTCCTTTAGGCTGGACGCATTACTAGAAGAAAAGGCCAAACAAGGAGTTAAGGTACACATTTTTCTTATTCTCTCTCTCTCTCTACACACACACGCGCACAATCGGTTCTGTACTTGACTTCCTCATTTAGAAGTGTCTGATACTTAAAAGATTGGCTTGTTACTTCAAATTATTTTGAAGATCTGTGTGCTTCTTGCCTCCTCGTTAATTTTTTGTCCATTACAGATCTATGTGCTTCTGTACAAGGAGGTCTCTTTAGCTTTAAAAATCAACAGCTTGTACAGTAAGAGAAGACTCCTCAACATTCATGAAAATGTAAGAGTATTGCGGTATCCGAACCATTTATCTGCTGGTGTCTATTTATGGTGAGAACTATACAATGAAGTGTGAACATCGCCTTCATTCATAAAAACTAAAAGGGAATGTCAATGTAAGACTAATACCGCTTGGTTTCATTCAGGTCGCACCATGAAAAACTTGTAATCATTGATTACAAGATTTGCTATTTGGGAGGACTAGACTTATGCTTTGGCCGTTATGACACAACAAAACACGAAGTGGCTGATTTCCCCTCCGAAATATGGCCTGGAAAGGACTATTACAACCCAAGGTATGTTCCCCCCCATGTTTTAGAAAAGAAAATAAATGAATTTTACTTTAAAAAAAGAATTTAATCAATGAACTCATGATTCATAGATTAAATGTTGGTGTCGAACCTTTTAATAATATATCGCTTGTGGAATATAACCTGGACAGAGAATCTGAACCTAATTCATGGGAAGACACCATGAGAGATGAACTGGATCGTGAAAAGTATCCCCGCATGCCGTGGCACGACGTCCACTGTGCTATTTGGGGACCTCCCTGTCGTGACATTGCTCGTCACTTTGTTCAACGTTGGAACCATGCCAAGGTATATCTTTTTCCCGTTGTTTAACTTTTCCTCTCGCGCTTTGTTTTTTCCCCTATTTTCTTTTAATTTCTTACAACATGTTGAGTCATTTCGCAGAGAACTAAAGCTCCAAATGAACATACCATTCCTCTACTTATGCCGCACCACCACATGGTCATCCCTCACTACATGGGAAGAAGCAAAGAGATTGATATCGATGGATGCAAAGAAGATGACAAGAAAGAAGCTGAAAGTCAGAGTTCGTCTTCGTCACAATCTCCCCCGCGAGATATACCATTGCTTCTACCTCAAGAAGCTGGTGGAGAATATCTTAAGTTAATTGGGAACAATATGAATATTAATCTCGTGGATCAGAAAAGTTTTTTCGAAAGCCGAAATCCAAGCGACGAAACTTCAGATGCTCAGGTGGAAGGTTTTCCAATTGAATTTGATCCTTTTGACTTGGAGAGACAATATCCCATGGATGCTTCAGATGATTGCTGGGAAACATCTGAAGAAGGTTACTGCGATGCCACTGCTACGGAATATGGAGAAGTTGGTCCTCGTACTAAATGTCGTTGTCAGGTTAGTAATGCCTCCTGGATCTGGTATCAATATATAAAATCATAAAATCGTAAGATTCATAGGAATTTTACATTTTCTGCTAATATCACAGTAAGATTTAAAGTCTTTGACTGATTCTTAAAATGAGCCTTAGAGCATTCTATTCAGGTTCTTAACCAATTGAGCACTGCGTTAGTGCATGGACTGTTTATTTATTTTAATATTATTTCACATTAGTTTTTGTCTGATGCCATCTTGGATGGATACGCTCCGCAGGTAATCAGGAGCGTTAGCCATTGGTCTGCTGGAACAAGTCAGGCTGAAGAAAGCATTCACACTGCTTATTGTTCTCTCATCGAAAAAGCGAAACATTTTATCTACATTGAGGTAATTGAGTATTGCGATTTTCTTTTCTTTTCTTGTTGATGATTTGCTCCTGCGTACAGCATTGCGACCACATGAAAGAAAGTTTACATAGAATATATAGTTATATATATTGATATTAAAATAAATAAACGAAGATCAGGCATAAGAAGTGGGTTGGTTGGCAATCTGATATACAAGATCAACAAGTGAAGTCATTCCGTAAATTTTCATATTAAATACCGGATACATGTGAGCCTGAGCTACGTTCAGTTTTGAAATTGTAGTTCAATGGAATGAGATACTGCTTAAATTGTCACGTCGGTAAGCAAAACACTGGAAAACAATCGGGAGTTTCATACCTTAGCTTGACTTATTATACATCTGCTTCTTTCGTATTTGATTTTTTTATTTAGAAAAGGAAAAACTTATTCGGTTTGCCTTTTTTTTTTTTCCCCTTTCAGAACCAGTTTTTCATATCAGGCCTGGCAACAGATGATACTATACAGAACCGTGTGTTGGAAGCATTATATAGGCGTATTTTACTGGCTCACAAAGAGCAAAAGCCTTTTAGAGTAATAATTGTGATGCCTCTATTGCCAGGCTTCCAGGTAAATTTGACTGGCCTGCGTTGCGTAATATTCACTCCTTTATGCTACGGGCTAGAAATAACTTCTATTGTAAATTGCCATTACCAGGGTGGTCTAGATGATGGTGGTGCAGCAACTGTGAGAGCCATAACACATTGGCATTATCGAACAATCTCTAGAGAAAAACACTCCATATTAGCGAACCTCAGAGCTGTGCTTGGCCCTAAGACTGAAGATTACATTTCTTTCTATGGTCTGCGTTCTCATGGCAGACTCTCTGCTGATGGACCTATGGTTACAAGTCAGGTGCTTCATTACGTATTACCATTCTATGCAGCTTCCTGCTTATCTATTTTGCCATTTCCCTCCAGAGTTTGCCTCCCTAGAACTCGTAATGATAAACAATGTTTTACCTGTAAAATCACGAATCTGTCTTCATCGTAAAATGACTGATTGTTGAAATTGGTTTCCTTCAATTGATATGATATAAATTACCTTATCTATGCAGGTCTATGTACACAGCAAATTGATGATCGTAGATGACCGTGCTGCGATAATTGGGTCTTCAAATATAAATGATAGGAGTCTGCTAGGTTCAAGAGACTCTGAGGTAAAGTTCGTTTTTGAGGCATCACTAAACTTTCTATTTTTAGAGGCTATGCAAGAAAGTTACAATGAGACGTAATTTTAAAGTTCTTTGTAATATCTTAGCCTGCTCAAAAGCAAATTACTTTGAGTCTTGTTCATATATATATATATATATTAATCAGATTGGAGTGGTAATCGAAGACAAGGAGTATGTCAAGTCATCTATGCATGGAAAACCATGGAAGGCTGGGAAACTTGCTTATAGCCTCCGTTGCTCCCTATGGTCTGAGCATCTTGGTCTAAATACCGGAGAGATAAATAAAATCAGTGATCCAGTAGCAGATACAACTTACAAGGACTTGTGGTCAGCAACTGCAAAGGTGAGACCTGTTCAAATTTTTAATTTTATTCATATTCCACAGATTCGGTCATTGTGATTTTACTGGCATGTTGAATAGCTTTTTTTGTCGTTATGCTCCTATTGTGGTATGTTAACTGCTAGTTCGTAACCTATGTGAGACAGGAAAATACTAGGATATACCATGAGGTATTTTCCTGCATACCCAATGATCACATATACTCCAGGTATGGTTTTATGTTTTATACCCCACGCTTCTTGGAATTTTCCTTTCAGCCTTAGATCTCTCTAATCTGTTATTGACATAAATTGCAGAGCTGCACTTAGGCAAAACGTGGCTCACTTGAAGGAGAAGCTTGGTCATACTACTATAGACTTCGGAATAGGCCCGTATCAAACAGAGCCCGCAGACAGACTGAAGCGCATAAAGGGGCATCTTGTCTGTTTTCCTTTGGAATTCATGCGTGGAGAAGATTTAAGACCAGTTTTCAATGAGACTGAGTTTTATGTATCTCCTAATGTATATCATTAAGCAAGCAAGTTGTGAAGCCAAGGTTTTGTCTCTCGGACTTTTTTGTATATAAAAGAGAGGAATAGGTATTATTCATGCGTGGATTGTGCAATATTTATATGCTAACGGTGGAGATAAGGTGGAACATAAGAAGGAAAAGGGCGAAAGTGAAGGGAAATACTCACTGTGCGTCTTGGGAAAACCAGTGGCAGCTTAGAACTTAGAGGCCACACTGTACAGCACTAATTCATTGATTTGGTTGCAAAGAATTGTGTATACATTCTTTTCACGTTGGTTTCTATTTTTACAGACTTGCAGCTGTTGTTCTTGATGTAGCTTTATTTGGTCCGGATATCAACGGATTTTTCCAGGATTTCGTCTTCTTACTCTGTATCGGGCATTTATGGCAACATGATCCAATAATTGCAGCTGTTGTTCTTGATTCCGTATCGTTTTTTCCAGGATCTATTTTTACGGATTTTGATTTTGTGGACTTTATACCAACAGTCAAATATACCCATTTCTGAGTAAAATTACTATGTGGAAAGCTTACTGTTTTATACTTGCAAAATGAGGAGCAATTATTTTAGATAACTCAATTACGCATAGAAACTTTATAATGATGATTTAAAGGATGCTTTTGGATAAGTTGCATTTTATAATTGTTATTTTAATGAATGGTGTTGGTAGCTATGGAATCTGAACTTTAAGGTCAAAATGTGTAAAAAAAAAACTTCTTGTTTGATTCTAGAGGTTGTGGGGTTCGGATTTTGGATTTAAAAACTGATCATTTAGAGCTTATCACTAGATATTTTGAAAAGTTGTGCAATAAATTTATAATAGCAGAAATTATCTATAAGTTGGTAGCTGCTATTTAAATCTGTAATTTCTTGTTTTACGGGAAGTTAAATTGTTTAGGCTTGAGAATGATGGTTTTAGAAAGTGGAGCACTGATTTTATGTGAGATAAAATCATGGGAAACAACCTTTTTTGACCATAAACCTTGGTGGATATTTACTACATATGTTAGTCTTTAAACTAAGTGTAAACAGTGGATATTTAGTATTGGATTTGCATAGGCATTCAAATTGGATTTATATATTTCTCTTGTTAATTTTATGTTATTTTTTTCACTTAAACTAACACTACATTGCTTTTTATGTTTTATTTAAAGTAGGCTTTTTCTTATTTAAATTCGGCCTATTATGAGGTTTGTGGCCTATTAGCCTACTTAAAATCTTTTAAAATTTCAGGCTTTCTTAACATGACATAAGTCAGATTTAGGTTGAAAAAAATGCCTCTAACAGGTCACAAATTAAACTCAGGTCATTTTATTATAAAACAAGTCTAGCCTATTAAGATAAAAGCCTAATTTGACTTGTTTTTACTCCTATTTGAATGTAAGAATATGACTATCATTGTAATTACTACGTTGATCTAGTTTTGAGTTGTAACCTTCATTATTTGAGTTTTCACTCTCAATAAGTTTAATGTTTCACAATAATAAATTTTAACTTATAGTTAAACAAAATGAGTTAAAATTTTTTAAAATTAGACGCATTCAATTTTGTTTTTCTGATAAAAATCCATTTAACGAGAAAAAATTGTGAGCAGAAACATTGGCACTCGTATATGATTTAAAAGTAGGTGATATCACATATAATTTATAAATAACATAACTTATTAATTTTTTTTTTATATTTTTATGTCAACAATAATAAAAATTTTAAAACAATCTTGATTATGGACTTGTCATTTGCACATGTTGTGGAAAAAAAATACAATTATGCATAACTATTAGTAGATAATAAAATTGTTATGAATTTTAAAGTACTAAATTGTATATAAATATAAATATTCTTAAGAAAAATTTCACAGCCAATCTTCAGCTGGCCATGAGGTTAGCAAATGAAAATAGAGTTGTGAGATCTTCCACTCTTATCCTAATTTGTTAACCTAACTGCCTACAAGTAACTACATCAGAAACACACACACATTTGTGACGTAATAGTATGTGCGGGGGACTGGGGACAAGGATAGAGCCAGAGAGAATGTCTGGGGCTGTAGGATTTTTATGGAGAACTGGTAATTAGTTTCTCGTCCTTCTCGTAATAGGAGCCTTATGGTCAGTAAGTATCAACATAATGTAAAATACAAAACAGTTGTGAATGATGATGGCCAAAGTATATGACTCAAAGTATCCTCCTGAAAGTGAATGCCCAGCAGCAGAGGGACCTCACCTAATTTCAATGTGTTTGGCATGCTTTAAATAAAAGCACTTTTTTAGCAAAATTATAAGACTTGTTTTTTTGAATTGGGTTTATGTATAAGCCTAATTCACGTAAATCGAAATCAATATTATTAAATTCGGATCGGTCACTGAATCGATTGGGGTACTAAGTTAAGGGTCAGTGGGTCAGATCGGAGTCAAACTGGAGCTAACCCAGGGCTAAATTGATGAGAAGTAAAACATTTTAGACTTATTAATATTAAATTCTAAAGAACAAATAAAAATAAAAATAAAAAATCAATTTTTTTAAAAAAATAAAAAAGGTGACCCGGACCAGTTTACTCGCCAGTTCTTGGTCTGGTTCGGGTCTGAGAACATTGATCGAGATAAACCTCCTCCACATATTTACTTCACAGACCGTAAGAGCTACATAGTATTCTGTAAATCATGATTGAAAATCACTTATAAAAGTTATCCAAACATACTATTCCTATTAGTTTTACCTAAAATTTACTAAACACAATCACGTTTTCCATCAAAATCATGGTTTCTCACAATCAGCCTTGCACCAGCTTTCAACATTGGATTCTCTGAATTTATTACCGTTGTGGGTAATTATTTTCACTCTCCCTCTCTCCTTTGTCCAAACCCAGACCCGTCACTGTGTATTATTCCCTTTCTCAAAATCTACAAAGATGGGCACGTTGAGAGACTCGCCGGCACCGACTTCGCTCCGCCATCCCTCGACGACCCTCAAACTAATACCCGATCTCACGACGTCCTCATCTCCCAAGAACCTCCAGTTTCGACCAGGATTTTCGCTCCCAAAATCATCCATCCCCACCACAAACTTCCTCTCCTCATCTACTTCCACGGCGGAGCCTTTATCATCTAAACCCCCTTCGCCGCACTATACCACAACTACCTCAACTCCGTCGTGTCGGCGGCCAACATCATTGCCGTCTCCATCGACTACAGGAAGCCCCAGAACACCCTCTTCCTGCTGCCTTCGAAGACTCCTGGACATCCCTCAAATGGGTCGCTTCCCATTCCGGCGGGAACGGCTCCGACGAGTTACTAAACCGCCACGCCGATTTCGAGAAAGTATTCATCACTGGAGACAACGCTGGAGGGAATATCACACTCCATATGGCGATTCGAACGGGCACAGAAGGATTACCAGGTGTGAATCTGGAAGGGGTCATTCTGGTTCATCCATTTTTCTGGGGAGTGGAACCAGTCAGGTTAGAGAAGAGAGAAGCAAGTGAGAGATCGATCGCGGATAATCTGTGGCGTTTTGTGTGCCCGACCACGGCAGGATCCGACGACCCGATGTTGAACCCGGAGAAGGATCCGAATGCAGGAAGGTTGGGTTGCAGGAAGATACTGGTTTGTGTTGCGAAGAAGGATACGTTGAAGGAGAGAGGTCGGTACTATAAGGAAGTGGCCGAGAGGAGTGAGTGGAAGGGCGTGGTGGAGGTGATGGAAGCTAAGGACAAGGGTCATGTGTTTCATCTGTTCAATCTGACCTGTGAAAATGCCGTTGCCATGCTCAACACTATTGTCTCCTTCATCAAAAACACTTAGTTCAGACTTATAATTAAGCAGTGTCTGGGTTTTTCTTTCACTTTGCTTTTCCTTCCTGATTTATACTTCTTTGTTACTGTGTTTAACTTTGATATGGAAGATGGTATCGATTGGGCTCATAACAGATCATACACCTGTGTGTTTGTTAATTGATCGTTAGTGATTGTACTTCCCAAGAGTTGGTATCAACTGTGCTGTGTGTTGAAAATTGTTTGTAGTGAGTGGGGCTTCTTTGTTTCGCGGTGGGGCTAAACTAACTTGCAGAAAATATGGAGTGGTGGTCATTAAATGTTTGTGTATGAATTTGATGTTTCTAAAAAATTCTGTTAATATGTATCACTTGTTAGTAAAAAAAAATTAATATTTAAAGTAAAAAAGATTGTATTAAATGTGTTCTTGGCATAAGGTATCACTTATAAATGAAAGAAAATCAATATTTAAAAGAGAAAGACAAAAATATATTGTATTAACTGTATTAAAAAAGTTATTATTTATATTAATTTTAGATATTAATTATTAAATTACGAACTTTCATTATATAATTTATTAATTTATATATTTTTATGTATGTATATTTTATTTTAATTTTTTGGGTCACAATTTATAATGTTTTGGATAAATTTAAAGAGTTTTTGGATTTTATTGTTTAATTTTATGTTAAATAATATATAAAATATAATGTTATCTTTTATATGTAATTATTATAAAAGCTAATATCTTTTTTTTAATTTGATCACTAAAAAAATGATTCCCAACCTAATAACTAAACACTCTCATTTTCTCAAAATTATTTTTTTCCTATAATCTATTTTTCTCATAATTTATTAAAAAATTATTTTTTTTTTCACTTTTCCTCCTCACACTATACTCAACATTTCTAAGTTGCTTCTTATGCTGCTTCTTCATTGGCCAGCTCATTCAAACCGACAAAATTCTCGTCAACATCTTATCCCATCTTTCTCAGGAACTACTACTATCCCTGACGCCTGCTTTGCTTCATAAACACTTTAATCCACTTACTAGCGACATGTGAATGCGACGCAAATTAAAAGTGAAGATGTTTATTAAAAGGTAATATGGCTAGATTTTTAGTTGTTCCTTGTTTGGGAATTTTCAGGGCAAGTGCCGTTAACGAATGGGATTGATATTGGTGTTCTTGAGTCCGGGTCTGAGTTATCTTATCGCTAAAATCTGACAACATATATCCAAAAGCAGGACGGTTGCTTCTGCAACCGATCCTACAGAGCATTATGTGGTCGTCACTACTCAGATATTCTTAATTATTTGTGAGCATCAGCATCAGGCACTTATTTAGATAAGGACGTGATATTCTACGTTCTGTAGTATTACTGAAACCCATTCGTATGTGTGTATATGTATAATTCAGACAGATGATCTTGTCACTATCACGCGGCTCACAGTGACACGTTGCTTTTATCAAGTCTTGTACTTTTTCCTTTTTCTTTGAAAGGACATGAGGACGGCAAATGGGTATTAAGAGTGTTGTTAGGTATGAGTTGGGTGTGTTTCTGAGCAGTGCATATTACTTGGCCCTGCTTCTGCTTGTGAGCTATGCGACAAACCTAGCGACGGCCACACTGATGAGCCAAGTGGGAAATCATATCAGCCCCAGAAACAGCGCGTGTAAAGATTATTAATCCATGTATCAGGAAAATACATAGAACTAGGGTTACAACTAAGTGATCAATTGAATTCCAGGAGGAAGCGTGAAGTTGACGTCAAGCAATGTGGGACAAATTAAAACTAAGAAGGGAATGGTAATTAAAAGTGTAGCAATGATTTGAAAGCTAAGCGTGGAAAAGAAGGACAAATTTTTCCACCACTTTCTAGTGATGAAGGGTGGGGCATATTAATAAGATAATGATGGAGTGATATATGATTTAATGAATGTAACGGTAAAACAAGCAACCCAAAGATTTAGCCCTAGATTCGCTTTAGAATTCTGTGAGTGGCCACCATTAGTCCACACCTACTCGTAAAGTGAGGGTCCTATGCCTATTATATTTCTCCTTCAAAGCTTGCAAGGTCCACACAAGATTCCCACCCCTCTCTAACCTGTTTTTTAATAATTTTAAATTTTTACATGAGTTAGGCGCGCCTCAGAAAAAAACAGTGATAATATGATGCACGAGACGTGTGAAGAATGGAAGGGCATGAACAGGGTACAGATACCGAGCATGAATTGGAACATAACTTTATGGTGGTAAAGCAGAGTTCTCACACACACAGACACAGACATGGGAACAGTACAAGGACATTGGATTATTGGACAGCTTAATAAGCAATTTGAGTCATTTTACCGAAAGTTGTCCGTAGTGGAGGGTGGGTCCCCTGATATCATATCCCATTGGTCGGCAACAATACAATTATTTGTTAATTACCTTTATTTTTGGGTAGCAACTGCGATATTCATTCTTAACTGCAAGTTGCAGTTTTCATTCTCTGGGTTAAAAGAACAGCAAACGGCACAAAAGAAGATGCATGAACCCAGAAGGTTAGTTGCCCCTATATTAAATATATAAATGTGGCCACTTTTTCCCCATTGTAGTGATTGTTTTCTTGTCACCTAAGACCTAATGCGAGGTTTAGAGAAAGACAACCACGTAATTCTGCCTTAAGTAGGCAACATACACGAAACAAATAGTCAAATTTTGGAGGAGGGAATCTCGCTCCTTTTTCCTCCCCGTTGTTCTTTATATTCAGTCATTTGCACATTTCTTGTGTACAAATAGAGTGTTCAAACTAACAATGCTATGCATGAACTTGTTCCTCGTTCATTTTAGTACTTTGTCTCTCATTTACTACCATCATATACATCTGTGCTTTCTCGTGTTCTTATTTAGTTATTCATTTTGAACTGCAACGCAAGTCACAAAAAGGAGTATAATTGTGTTTTGATTCAGTACACCTCTATATTCGAGAAAATAATAATCATTTAATTTGTTGGCGTGATAATCTTGACCTTTAATATTTAAAATGTAGAGACCAAAAGTTCGTCGAAAGTGTACGTGGCTGCTATGATTATCCGATTGGTTACGTAGCCATTTATTAGAAGAATAATGCCTGATCCTGCCTTCAAAAACAGGGACTGACAAATTATTTTATATATTGCGCTTAAAATCAAATGACGCAAACCCGGCTTAAATATTGTTTGAAACACATTTTCTCCGGAGGAGTCGGCCTCATTAGCCCGTTTGGATTAATTTATGGAAGTTCTATAAGTGTTTATAAATTGTGATTTACGGAATACGAAGTTGCTTTTACAGTCTACGAGGTAAATATGTGGAGGAGATTTATCTCAATTTACGTAAATCGGGCTTATATAATAAGCCCGATGTAAATAAACTCAGACAAACAAGCTAATTATTCGTCTACATAAACATGAATATAAATCGAACGATGATAATGCTAAAATAATATTTGTCAGGTTTATTAAACATGGGTATTAATAAATTTGAATCGATAAAATAAAGGAACCATTCCATGATAAGTCGACAGGTTTAAAATTAATAATCAAACTGTTATCCCCCCCCCCAAAAAAAAACCTAATTTATGTCAAGGGGGATGGTTAATGTTTTGGTTTCTATAATTTTAATTTGATTATAATCCAATCCATATATTTTGACTCCTTATAATTTAACTCATTTATAACTTAATTCTTGAACTTTATTTAACTGTAACCTTATAATCTAGTCTCTCATATTTATTATACATATGATTTTATTTTATACAACGTAAAGACCACGTTATAAAATAGTTAAAACTATGAGTAGTGAGTTACAATGAAGAAGGTTTAGTGATTGAATTATATAACGAGTTAATATAGTGAATTATAATTAAATCCAAATTACAGAGATCAAGAGATTAATTTTACTTTCATAAGAAAAGTTAAGCTCCCTTCAATTTCGTTTGAGTTGTAAGGACTGAGAATTATATTCCTTCCTATTACCTCTTATCTTCAAGTTGCAGGTACTTTGTATCTAGCTGTTTTGGTCTCACCCAAAAAGGCAATAATAATTATTTTAAAGATACACAATACGTAGTACGTAAATTCTTAATGCATCAGAACACTTTTTTTAAAAAAAAATCACTTACTAATTTTATAAGAGCATTTTAAAAAAAGTAAAGAAATTTTTTTACGGCTTAAACTCGCGGAAGTTATTTAGAAGTTGATCATGAATAATTAATCTATTAGAAAAAGAGTACTAATAATTTGTTGGCAGAACTACATATTTTATTTTTATATTGTCAACTCCATCATATTCTGAACATGGATTATTTAAGAGACACAATAATAGTTCCCCGAATGTGTGATGTGATAAATATAAATTGGTCAAGTTTTGTTTGCAGCAACCATAATAATACAGATTCCCAATGTTTGGCAGATCATGTTGCTTCTCTTGCACATAACAAAACGATATACACAAAACCGATCAACCAACAAAAAATCTCTGCACCAGGGAGAAATCAAACTATTCCATTGTCAATCTGATAATGATGACGCCCCAAATATTTACTGTTTTAATTTCTTTGACCAATGCGGGATGTAGGCCCTATAAAAGAGTTTTTATATATATATAAAAAAAAGATATACCCAAACGTAATCCGTAAGATAAAAGAGATTTGTTTTTCATATCTCGTGGAATTAAATTGATTGGTGAGAGAGCTGAGATTAAAAAGACGCTTTATCAAATATTTTAAGGAGATGATGAAGAAGATGCGATTTTGGTTACAACAAAGTGAGCGTCACAAATTAACTGCGAGCAAGTTTGTATTGAGGACGTAGAGAAATGATGCAGCGTCGTCATTGTGATCATCTCTCTGTGGCTCCCATGTTTAAATAGAGACTGAAGAGAGGCAAGCATCGCTACCAAACAAATAACACCTCATGGATTCCCATTCCTCTCTTCCTTTCCCTTCTCGAACTCTCAGCTTTCCCCTTCATTTTCCTGTCCTTTACCGGCCACTCTCTCCGCTAATTCTGCCTCTCTAGCCATCGCTTCCCCCAAATCCAAGGTCTCTTCCTCTCCTTTTGTTTTGTTTCCTTCCAATTCTGCTGTTAATTGATTGCGACTCCTAAGTATTTGGTTCTCAATTTGGATCAGCAACTCCACTTCACGCACTATTTTATTTTTATCCTTCTCATGTGTTTGTTAAGGGTTTTTGCTGGCTTCAACCAATTTTGGTGGTAAACAAGTTGAGTCCTCAACTTTTGGTCTTTGCCTTCTTTTTTTGTTTGTTTGTTAGAGAGGCCGCGATTCACTCTGCTTGCTGTTATGTTCTGGAGTGCAGAAAATCTTACTATTTTCCATTAATTGAGCAGAACAATTCAGTTTCCATAAAAAAACCAACGGAAAAGAGCGACGCAGAGAGGGATTCCTTGTTTTTAGCTGACTAGATATTACAAATCTCGTGGCTTCGTGGATCCCAGCTTTTCCAGATTCCAAAATTTTAGCCATCTATGTTGTATCTTTTTGCTTGTTTTCTTGAATAAGAAAGTATGGGTTCCCCTGTTTGCTAAGGCCAATAGGTGGGAAATAAGGTGGATAAAGTATAGTTTCTTTGCCTTTAGCCTGAACAAAAAAGCGTAGAGCACAGGAATGGCCATGCCGAGGTTCCTGTAATTGAAATAAAGAATTTCAGGTGCAATGCTGGAATTGTGTGGGGGAGTGAATACCCTTGGCTACCTGTTTCAGGTTTTAGCTTTTTTCTGATATTATTAAATTCTGTGATTCTGAGCACTCTGACTCAGAAATTGTCTTTTGTTTGGTCACGATACGCCTATACCCAACTTGCTTCTCCCTTATTTGGTTTCAGAGATAAGTGTGGTATGCAAATATTATAATCGATAAAGGACGGGCAAAACAAACCTCCTTTCTATGGGCTGTTTCCTAATTTCTTTACCTGCTACTCATTCTTTTCGTGACCTCATGACCTGTACTCTCCTGTTCCTCATGTAAACGTTATAAATTTAACTGTTTGTTTCAGATAGAAGAGGTTCTTGTAGAGTATCAGAATTGGAGAAGGTGATCGATGGGGCATTTGTCATCCATGTTCAATGGGTTGGCAAGGTCGTTGTCAATAAAGAAAGTGAAGAGTTCTGGGAAATGTGATGGAAGAGAAACTGCAGAAGCAATGGCCAAGGAAGCCAAGAAAAATGACCAGATTCTACGCACCTCTGGCACCGCTCATGTCCAGGGCTCCAACAACTTCGCCTCAGTTTTTTCCAAGAAAGGCCAGAAAGGAGTCAACCAGGATTGTTGCATAGTTTGGGAGGTATTCAGAAACAAAAGAATATACATTAGAATGTTAAATATCCAAAGCTGTAATGTAATGGAATGTATTATCGTTGGTGCTGGGTGCAGGAATTTGGATGTCAAGAGGACATGATGTTCTGTGGGGTATTTGATGGCCACGGACCATGGGGTCACTTTGTGGCTAAGAGAGTAAGGGAGGCAATGGCTCCATCTCTGTTGTGTAACTGGCAGGAGACACTTGCCCAGACGTCGCTTGATCCAGATTTGGACTTAGAGGATGAGAAAAAGCGACACCCTTTCAATATATGGAAGCACTCTTACTTGAAGACTTGTGCCGCCATTGATCACGAGCTAGGTCGCTCCCGCAAAATCGACTCCTTCTACAGCGGAACCACTGCTCTCTCCATTGTTCGACAAGTAATTAACTGCTTATTTCTCATTTCAAGTGTTTTTGTTAAAGCTCAGGCCTTAAATGCTGCAATGTAATGTCCAGGGTGAACTAATGGTTGTGGCAAATGTTGGTGACTCTCGGGCTGTATTAGCCACAACATCAGAGGATCATAACTTAGTGCCAGTACAGCTGACTGTTGATTTTAAGCCCAATCTGCCTGGTTAGTATTCTGTGATTCTTGCCGTCTCTCACAAGGTTGCATCTCAGTGTATGTAATTAGAAGCAAATGATGTTTGTGCAGAGGAGGCAGAGCGTATAATACAGTGTCAGGGACGAGTCTTCTGCTTAGAGGACGAACCAGGAGTTCACAGAGTGTGGCTCCCGGACGGAGAGTCTCCGGGATTGGCCATGTCCAGAGCCTTCGGAGACTACTGCGTGAAGGAGTACGGTCTGATCTCAGTTCCTGAGGTAACACACAGGACTATCACCAGCAGAGACCAGTTCGTTGTGCTCGCAACAGACGGGGTATGTAATTTTGATCACCTCAAGCTCGAACAAACATGGTTTTGCTGTTTTTTTTTTTTTTCCTTTTGGTCTAAAACTGCTGCAAATGTTTGATAGGTGTGGGATGTGATATCGAACGAAGAAGCGGTGCGAATAGTGGCTTCAACAGAGGACAGAGGGAAGTCGGCAAGAATATTGGTGGAGTGCGCGGTGGCGGCTTGGAAGTGCAAGCGACGGGGCTTTGCCATGGATGACATTTCTGCAATTTGTATATTCTTTCATCATCCTCCTCCTCAAATAACATTCGCTGTCCAATCTTAATTAGTACTTAGCTTGTTGCTTCATGTATTCTCCATTCTGTCTCCTTAGCCTATCACTTAACAACAAAATTCATGAAATAATTAATACTCCTTCGGGATCTTAATATTTGTTATATTTATCTAATTTGATTAGGTTAAAGAAGTTAGTTAAGTTAGTTTATATTATATGTATTTTTTAAAATACCATAGTTATTTATTTAATTCATTAATTGACTCTTCTCTTTAATTATTATTGAGATCAAATTACTCTCTATTGATAAGATATGAGTATGGAGTATAAACTTCACAAGTAATTTGGTACTAGAGTATATGGGAAACGGAAAAGACAAAAATCATTAATTTTTTTTTAAATATTAAATTGTTAGCATGCATTATAGAAACAAAGCCCGTTTTCTCTCCTTTGAAAACGCGTTCCCTCACTAGTGACTTCCCCTTCCTCAATGTCGAAGCTCTAGAATCCAGAACTTCCAAGTTGTTTCAGATCAAGGCAAAAGGACATGTAGCACCGAAATTTACAGAGCTGGCACTCAAATTTTGAAAAAGAATAATTTAAAAAAAAATGAAAGAAGAAAATTAGATGGGGTTTGAGAGTTGGTTGTGGATGGGGAAAGTGTTAGGCATCTCACAGTACTCATTCATAAGAATAGTTACCCTAAGTCAGTTATTTAAAAATAAAAGGGTTAGATTGCAATTTTAGTAACAAAGTTTTGCCTGAGGGGCGTCTGGCATAAATAATTATAGAAAGAGTAAAGATAACAATGAACAGTTAAATAGAGTATAAATTTAACAAAGCCATTAGATTTGATCTAACGTCGTTAGGAGTTTTTTTCTCTTATAATTTAATGTCGTCAGGTCAAGTGTAACGATTTTGTTAAATTTACACCCTCTTTAATTGTTCATTGTTATTTTTATCCATTCCAAAACTTATTTATGCGAGACGCCCTCATGTAAAACTTTATTGTTAAAATTGCACATTAACCCAAAAATAAATATAGCCCTTAATTTTATTATAATTACCCAAAGAAGAAAATAAATTAAGACAATATTTAAAAAATAATAATAAAGGATAAATTGTTTATTTACAAAATTGGACTTGACCTAGGAAGAGAGCCTAGAGCCTACGTACCCTTTAGAGGGATCAAAGCCCATGTAGTTCGAGGGTAGAAAAGCATAGTGTAACGACCCTTTTTCACAAACAACAATTATCCAATATCATTTATACAAAATCAGTGATAATTTTTTTTCGATACATATCAGAGTTCAATCCAATACATATAAGAGTTCAGGACACAAACTCACCCACAAACTTTTTCACAACATATCGGAGTTTAGGGCGCAAACTCGCCCACAAACTCACTACAGATAAATTTATTATTCTGATATCACATCGCAATTAACTCATAGGTCACAAAATGATTTCCAACAGTAAATATGGCATTTTAAAAAAACATGTGGGCCCTATAATGGCAATATAAAAATCAACACAACACCAATACCAAAAGAGGCCTACAAGATTCTCAACGTCTATGCCTCTGGTTACTTCCCTTGGCCTCTATCCAGACTAGAGGTATCGCCTAAAAAATTATTTATAATGACGAGGTGAGACATAAAGTCTCAGTAACCAAAATCAATTTACAAAATATGTAGGAAAAGATTGTAAGTCGGAGAAGCAGGTTTAACTGACATAATAATAACAATAATAATAATAATAATAATAATCTCATAATTCAAAATTTAACATGATATAATCAATAAATAAAACAATCACACTCATCCATCATGCTTCTCCTTATCTCCTCTGGGCTGGTATAGCCTATCAGTGCTAGTATACCCGGCCAAAGGTTAGCTAGTTACATCAAAAATACTGCCCCCTCCCATGCCACCACCAATATACCGTAATAGGGAAGTGTCCGCCCAAACACTCAGCTCCAAAATCCGGGCCAGGATTAAGAGAGCTGATTGACACACAATTCACCATATCTCTTCCACACAACCCAACAAATCTCGTAATATAAAAATAATAAATTAATACAGCTTTCGAAAACAATTGTAAGAATTCTAAATTCTTATACAACATTCCATCTCAGACAACATATTCATCATAACAGTAACAATTTAATAATAATTTTCACTTATATATGTAAATTGGAAAATACACTGCTTCACTGAAATAAATTCAGATTCAAACATAAATATAATCTTGCAAAACACATACAAGTAATATAGATAAAAGTAAGGTTATTAAAACACCTTACAGTCCAAAACAAGCATATAGAATAAATTAACCCGGTTACCTCAATTCCAAGCTAAACCTTAATTTGAATAGTAAAATCCGTGCAATCACCGATCGCAAGAAAACTCTACATTATTAATATAAATACCAATTAATTATAAATAATAATAAAATAACTTATATAATTTAACTCCTACAACCCAATTTCTTCTACTACTATTATCCTAAATTATTACAATTCCCTTTACAAATTCTTAGTCATAGATTATTCTTCATAACCCAAATTACTCATTAAAAATCCTTAAATAACCTTTAATATACCTATAATTACAAAATCTCCAATACCAACTTCCTAAATAATTAAATCTCCTTTTCATAATTTATATGAATATAATATAATTATTAAACAATTCCTCAAATATCCACATAATTAAAATCATATCAAATTCTAATTCAAATATTAAGTCCTGATTTATATTTTTCACATAACTCAGATTTAACAAAAATAAACTGATTAAAACCTCAATAATACTTCCAATAATCCAAATAAAATAATTAAACTAATTTTTATCGGTAAAAATGCCCTGTAGAGATTAATTTATATCTTATTTATAAAATAAATTAATTATAAAATCACATGACCACTAAATAATAAATCTAAACTGGTTAAAATTAACTATTAATTATTCTCTACATTTCTGCAGTCTTATATTGACAAAACTCAAAACTTGCCTATAATCATATCCCCAAAATATTCTCTAACTAGCATAAAATTACTATCATATGAAAGAGAAAATTATTTAGAACATTTTTCATAAAAGAAGCTTTGTAATTAAAAGAGAGTTTATGTACCTTATTGATTTTCGAAGAACCGAAAATACCCTTATCAGGACCTCACCATCTCTTTTCTTCACGAAACACTTCACTTGCGTGAAGTGTTTAGCTGAGGGGTATTTATAATACCCCCTCCCCTTCCTCTTTATGCTTTGGCGCCTGATGGCGCCAAAGCATATAATTTTTTTTTATTGATAAGGGGTCATCCCCCTTATCGGCGTCTACCAACTTTGAAATTTTTTTTAATATTATTTTATTTTATAATATAATAATATATTATAATATTATATAATTAATATATATATATATATATATATATATATTTTAAATTCCTCTTTTTTTTAGAATGTCATACATAACGCTTGGTTGGTGTCTTTTAGGAAAAAATTATTTAATTTATGTGAGAGAAAAAATTTATTTGGTTTTATTTTTTAATTTAAAAAAATATTTTCTTGATTTTCTCATATGAAACCAAATTCATTTATTTTAAGAAAATAACTTTTTTTAACCTTTTATTTGCAAAAGAGAAAAAAAAATAGAAGTTCATCAAGCCAACAAGGAATTGCATTCTCCATATATCATTCATTGTAGAAAGTCCAAGATGGTAAGAAAATCAATAAAGACATAATAAGAGTACCTCTGATGCTTTAAACCTTGCTACAAAAGAGACAAAGTGAGAAAACCTATGAAAATATGTTAGCCATGTTATATCATTAAAACATGAGCATACACTTTTATTTTTAAAAAAATAAAACTTATTGTTATTCATAAAAGTTGAATCATAAGAAGGCATATGAACTTTTAAGAAGAAGACAAAAATGTGCTTGCGTGATTATGACATTAAGATGATGAGAAAGAACTTATTGAGGACAATAGTGATTGATGAAAAAATTCAAGGACATAAGAGATAAGTATTTACTTCTTACATACACGTCTTGCCTCCTTGTTATTTCAAAATTCTTGTGTCTTTGCTCTCTCAATTTTGTGTGTGTCTTACTTCAACCCTTACTCCTCTATTTATAGTCTCAATATAAGGTTTTCTTCATAAATGCTCATTCTTTTTTTAATTTTCATTTTTAATTTTTTTATATTTTATGTTAATAAAAATTCCTAACTTGCCCAAATTAACATCAATGGGAGATTTTTTTAAAAAAATTAATTATTTTTATTTTTTTTGTTCCCAACTTGACCTAATCACTATCAATGAGAGATTTTTTTTTTACATTTCTCTCATAAGTAAATTCCTAATTTAAATCTATCAAAATAAGAGATTTTTTTTTATTTTTTCCCCTTAATGAATGACAAATGCCAATTTAGACCACAATCATCATCAATAAGAGGATTTTTTTTATTATTTTACTCTTTAACGACGATTGTCGATTTGGACACCAATCATCATCAATTAAAGGATTTTCTTATTTTCTCTTCTTCTTTTTTTTTCTTTTAATCATGATTGCCAATTTAGATAACAATCATCATCAATGAGAGGATTTTCTTTTTTTTCTTTTCTCCTTTAATGATGATTGCTAATTTAGATATCAATCATCATTAATGAGAGGATTTTCTTTTATTTTTGTTTATTTTTATTTTTTTTAGTGGGGGCTAGACAAAATGAGGTGTTTACAGGAAGGAAATCAAAAGACCTTAAAAGAAGATATGAGGCTCTATATTTTTTTAATCTCATGTATGATTTTTGTCACTTTCTTATAAAGAAACTCTGTTTTGTTTGATATTCTTAATTCTCTTACTTCTCCTACTACTTCAGAATTTTCACCTTATTCTCCGCCAATCTGGTTTTTTATTATTCGCTTTAGTTCCTAGATTTTTTCTGACTTACGGTCAAAACGGGCTTTGGACAGCTGAATCCGACCATACTACAAAAGCGGGCTAATGCTAGGAGACGGGCTGCTATTGTCTCCGGGCGATGGCCGGACCGGTCAAACCTTATGTCTGGTCCGGGCCTGCAAACATTGGCCACAACAACCACTGCTACTTAATTGTGGGCTCGCATGACCTGTTTGCCCCAATCCTGCTCAACTGGCACATCCATTTCACTTTAAAAAAACATAGGGATAGCCGAAATTATTAAAATGAAATGGACAAGATAATATCATAATATGTACATAAGTCGGACATCAAATATCTTATAAAAAGAATTGGACGGTGAATGGAGGCACTGACGGTAGATCGAGCTCTTTTTTCCCAATCCTTCTTTTCAATCCTATTATTAGATTAAAATTTTAATAATTCATATTTAAAATATTATAAAACTATTATTATAATGTTATATAATAATATAATAATTTTATAAATGATTGAATTTGAATTATTAAAATTTTATTTAATGGTTTGTTAAGAAAAAAATAAGGACAAATGGAGGGAAAGGGAAGGGAAAGAGAGATGTTAGTAGACAATGAAACAGAAAAAAGAACATTCACAGATGGAGTGAGAGGCCTAAAATGGCATGTCAGATTATGAAATCATAATATTTTTTTGAGCGATATGAAATTGTAATATTAATTTTTGTGTGTGCATGTATAGTTATATTGCTTTCTATAAAATACAATTAGATTTTTTGACATACTTCCTTCAATCCTTAATATGAGGGCTCATTTACTTCTTTTTTTTTTTTAGAGATTAAGTAAACTAAATAAATTACTTAATCAAATTATATATTATATATCATTAGATTATATATAAATTAATAAGTCAGACAATTAAACTTAAAAAAAATAATAAATATAAATATTTTAATATAACTTATTTTACTTTCTTATTTTCTAAAGAAAACAAAACGAATTAATTCTTATTAGGAGTAGAGGTAGTATATTTTTTTTATGTTTTGAAATTAAAAAGAGAGAGAGAGCTCACAGTAATGATGGGCTGAAAAAAGCCCCCTAGTCGCAAACTAGGAACTTTCACAAGGAACAAGACAAGTCTTCCTCGTATTAGCAGGTAACTGCGTCAATATTCTATTATAGCCTCCATTATTATATATAGAAACCGTATCTTGGCCCATATCTAGATTGAATCGTTTAGCTTGATTGCCAAGGTAGCGCGTTTCGTATATTAAAGACATTATCTATATTACATGTTTTATGGTAGTCAGGATTACTATGTACAGGGGTTTATTTTAGTTATAAATGTAAAATCTTTATTCATTTTTCTTCTAAATTTATAATTATCTTTTTAATATTGACAATAATAATAATAATAATTATTATTATCTTCTCAAATTAAATACTGAATAATAGTATATATAAATATATAATAGAAGGGAGTATATAACTAGACCCTTATGCATGTAGGAATGGATTGCAACATCTATGTCGTTGATCGTCACCATCGTTTAAATTCAATGTAAAACTATAAAGGAAAATCTATATTTATTTTAGGTTTCTCCAAATGGAAGCCACGGCGGGGAAGAACATGAGAAATGCTTGTGCCGAGTTTAATAAGGAAAAAGGGGGGCGAATAAAGAAGACGTCGATAAATAAAGTGGGGAAGCAAAGTCTACGATAGAACGTGGGGTCCTTAACTAGCACTAATGGCCCACCTTCAACATTTTACTTTACATGCATCGTCTAATGGGGTTATTGAAAAGCCACATGTAGTCTCTTTCTTTGGATATTTTAGGTGTGTTTGGATGAATAACCTTTGATAAAAATTTTCTCACTTACTTACTTTATATAATGTAAATTATGATTGAAAAACATTTTTAAAGGTTCCAGTCACTATTTCAAACACCCACATAATTTAAATGCCATAGCCACCATGCTTACCACACATATTACATATTATCTCACCTGTTTTTAATATAATATATATTTATCTAATTTAATTAGATTGAAAATTTTGATTGATATGACGTGTATTTTTTAAAGCACTTTAATTATCTTTTTTGATTCTCTCATTCCTCTTTTTCTTGATTATTGTTGAAAGAACATCAATATGGTTAAATTATAAAAAATTGAAAATTATGAAAGTTATCTCTTGTATTTAGAATCAATACCAACTCTCAAAAAATGTCTTTTTCTGAGAGATTAAGTATGCTAAATAAGTTATATTAAAATATTTGTATTTATCATTTTTCTAAACTAAGTTATTTAACTTATAAACTGATATATAAATAATAATCTAATGATACACAATTTATGTTACAATTAAGTAATTTATTTAGCTTCATTAATTTCTTCAAAAAAGTCAAATATTGAATGTAGTAGTTAAATACTATCTACGGTCATAGACACAAGATTCAATTAGCTTTTTTTGGAGAGATTGAATAAATTAAATCACTTCAAAGTATTTATATTTATCGTTTTTCTCTAAATTAATTATTTTATTGATAAACTTATATATAATTTGATTATAAATAACATATGATATGATTAAATAACTTATTTAAATTTATTAATCTCTAAAGAAAAGTCAATTATATATTGTATTTAGGGAAAATTACATTGTAGTCCCCAGCAACTAAAAATATGAAGAAATGGTCCATCAAAATAGCAAAATGAAAAATTGGTCCCAAATAGTTGTTAATTGAGCCCCTCAAGTTGCCAATTGACAACTAGAGGGGCTCCATTAACAACTCCTTTGGACTAGTTTTTCATTTTACGATTTTGAGGGACTATTTCTTCATTTTTTTTTCTTGTTTGGGACCTTCATGCAATTTTTCCTCATATTTAGGATGGGGTAGTGTTAACTAGAATTGCACCATGCCCCTTGTAATTGTTAACTGATAAATTAAAATTTATAATAGTAGGGGTTTTGAAGTCTAAATATCACCAAACACATTTAGGAGACTATTTGGTATAAGGGATTTAGAAGGGAAATGAGGGGATGAAAATTTTTTATGAGTTATATTTTAAAAAAATTGCAGAAATGTGGTCACAACATTTCAATAAAGAGAAATTGTAAGCTAAAAAATAAAAATAAAAAATTAAAATCTCTTAACTTCACTTCTTCAATTTTTTTTAATTCTAACTTAAAAAAAAAATTCTTTCGTCCACTTTCCCTCCCGTTCCCTCATAATAAACAAGTCCTAAAGTAAAAATTTATTTAATCTAAAGTCGTGAGTTAGAAAAATAAAAACCCTTCTATAGATGATATAAGGAATGAGTTATAGGATAGGCATCGAAATATGGGTCATCCGATTGGATTCGGACGGTCTAGCTTTAATTTTTTATTTTAAAAAAATAATAGATACATAATCTAAAATAAAAATAATCTCTTAACTAATATTTTTTTCTAAAAAATAATTTTTTTATTTAAAAATCACATGTTTTAAAAAATCAAATATAAACCGTCCAGATCTAAACGAGCTCTCGGTGCTTATCTTTTGGATAAGCACCGAAACTGATTCAGATGATATAATGGGTCCTTGAGTTTTTAGTTGTGAAAAAAAACTTGCAATTCCCTGCTAGATTTGTTAGATATGATTAGTTTTGATGATGACAAATGTAGATGTCAAATATTAAGAGCAAGAAGTTTGTGTAATATACTTATCTCTTACATTGACTAACTACTATATTTAATGTTGCATATCTTATAGATTAGTCAAGAAATGAAAGAAAGAAATTGAGAAATGGAGAACTTGTAAGAATCAATGAAGAATATGAAGATTCAAGTTCTTTGGGAGACTGTAGCATACGATACTGTAGCGTATTTTGACACTATAGCATATTGTGGCACTGTAGCAACTGAGTGATTTTGAACATCACTCGAGTGATTTCCAGAATCACTCGAGTGATTCTGGAAACAGGGAAAATTTCTTGGAGTGAGTCACTATTCCCTCGAGTGCTCTTTGAATTTTTATGCTCTGTTTTTCGTCCAGCTGAGCGAGGTCTGGTTATTCGATCATATCTCTCAAACTACAACTCCGATTGAGACAAAATCAGTTGCATATGAAAATAGACTCTCAATGTGTCATTTGGACACTAGAAGCAACATTAAAGTAGCTCAAATGAAGGAGATATAAATGCTTCAAGTTGAAACTCAAATCAGCATCACCTTCCAGAACAAGTTTGGTACTTTGGACAGAACTCTCAAACCACAGATCCAATTGAGCTGAAACCAGTGCCATATGAAACTAGACGTAAACATCTTTCCATGGATATATAATATTGCAATTTTGGAGTTATATTCGAAGAGTTATGTCATCTGGAAGTTGACCCCTATTTGCTGTTAAATTGGAAGTGGAGCTACAAGTTCAAGTGATCTGAATAGGGAGCACCCGAGTGATTCTTATAATCACTCGAGTGATCAGGAAGATCACTCGAGTGATCATTAATAATCACTCGAGTGAAATGCGTCAGATGGCATATCACTCAAGTGGCACAGAAATCACCGGAAGAATTTTTCACTGTTCTCAAAATCACTCCCAGTGATATCGAAATCACTCTAGTGATTTTGTTGATTTTGCAAATCACTTCCAGTGCAAGCCAAATCACTGCAAGAAAAATTCACTGTTTGCAATTTCACTTTCAGTGATATCGAAATCACTCGAGTGATTCTGTTGATTTTGCAAATCACTTCCAGTGCAAGCCAAATCACTGCAAGAAAAATTCACTGTTTGCAATTTCACTTCCAGTGATACCGAAATCACTCGAGTGATATGAGATTTTTCAGAATCACTTCCAGTGCAAGCCAAACATGCATCATTTGAGGATTGATTACCTTACGGGGAAGCTGTAGAGTGAATTTCCAGTAAGACTTTCAGCTTGTAAGACTTACAAGGTGCAAGTAGTAGAGAACGTTGCTGCTCGTAAGACTTACAATAGTGTAAGCAGGAGAGAGCGTTGCTGCTCATAAGACTTGCACGGTTAAGCAGAAGAGAAAGGTATTCTGGATTGCTTTGCTTGACTTGTCGTAAGAGATAGTAACCTTACAGTATGTAAGGGGGAGTGCTTTGTAAGAGATTTGTAAAGGCTTATCTTTTGCCCAGTTAAATAAGAAGATAGTGGATTTGAAATCTCAGGAGGAGCCTGGGGACTAGACGTATGTCATCGTGGATTGGACCGAATCAGGATAAATTACAGTTTGCATTCTCTCTTCCCTAAGCTTTTACATTTCCAGCATATATGATCTATATACCTGCATATGAATTTATAGTTCCATATGTATTGATTTGATAAGCTGCAAAAAGATTATAAACAATCAGACTTTCTTATCGTACACCCAATTTAACCCCCTCTTAGCTATCAACCAATTCTAACAATCTGACTTGAATGAAATTATAACCATTTAAAATTAGCGACATTGCACGTTTCCTAATCTTGAAAGTTTGTACATGCAACGAATTAATAACATTGATACCATAGTAATTGCAGTTAAAATTTTTTTACATGAATGTGTTTTCATATGGGGAGGAAAAATTCAAACCTTAATAGTTACACATGGCATAAATCTGACGATAAAAAACCTCAAATTAATTACGATGGTCGACTTATAAAGCCAATCAATTATTATTTTATTTTCTTCTTATTGGTCGCATAAATTAGTCAAGATTGGCGCAACCGACTTAATTAACGCATTCGTCAACTATTAAAATTAAGTACGTTGTTTTGTAATTTAAAAAATAACATATGCAATAAAAAGTGATATAACAGCAATTTTTTTGCCTTCGACATAACAGCAGTCGCATATTATAATAGTTAGTGTCAATATGCTTCATAACGAAAGGAATTTGTAGTATTATTGTAATAATAAAATAATAATTCGGTGGAAAGTGAGCACACAAAATGCGCATGTGGCGACAAACACTAACGAACGATAAATTACTCGATATTTGAAAATTCGAGATAATCTCGATATTTGTAAATTCGGGATAAACAAATAATGGCAACTACCTTTTGATCTCTCGTTGTCAGAATGATGAATATTGTGCGTACCATCCCGCTCACCTTTCCCTCCTCGACAGGCGCGTGAGCTCATTTTGGCGCTCTCTGAAAGCAACGGACAGTCCATTCGGTAACGCTGTCTGTGGGCCCCTCCACCCCTGGGTCATCCCCTCACTCACATGTTTTTTTTAAGCATCTGAAATCCAGTCTTGCATTATCTCATTTTAACTCTGAGGATTTATATTTCCTTTTCACTTAAAAGATTTATTAGGGGTCCAGGGTATTTACAATGTCCCAAAACACAACCACTAGTTAAGTTAGTATAACTTCTTATCAATTGAATCAAGTATTTAACTCAAAACTATTAATTAAGTTAGTACAACTTCTCATCAATTGAGTTAAATACTTAACGGTTCACTCACTTGTTATTCAATGCTACTCCATATACATATCACCCTTTCGCATAAAAAATTTCTTATTATCTGTTTACTATGTAAAAGATATGTCAATTATTTTTTAAAAATTTTGAACTATGTAAATATTACATTTTATAAATTTTATTTGGGCAAAGATAAAAAACAATTTTTTTCGTAGTTTCATGTTATTATTGTCAAAAGAAAAGCATATGTATAATTTATTCATTTTTTTTGTAAAATTTAAATTTGCCACTATTAAGCGAAAATCCCACAAAAATATAATTAAAATAGGCAAAAGCCAAATAAGTTCCGTTCATATATAAAATCTCATGTCATAATTGATGGAGGAATATGAGATTTTCAAATCTCACTAAATGACCAAATTGCTCTAAGTTATAATGTTAGATGTTATTAGTTTTGATGATGTCAAATATAAATATTAAATATCAAGAGCAAAAAGTTTGCATTATATTTATCTCCTATCTTGACTTGACTAACTACTATATTTAATGTAGATTATAAGATATCAAGTTGAATTATGGAGAATGATCAAGAAGAAAATTAAGAAAGAAGTTATTTGGATTGATCAAGAGGAAGAAGAAGAAAAATATTGAAGATTAAAGATATTCAAGAAAACAAAAAAAGCTATCAAATTGAGTTGGGTTATGAAGAATTATCAAGAAAAAAATCAAGAAGAAAGAGATTGAAGAAAAAAGAATTTGCAAAATATTATCAGAATATCAATATTCAAGTTCATAGATTTGATATTAGAAGTTTAGATGATCAAATGGAAGTTTGAAAGGATCAATTCGGAGTTAAAATACTCAATCTGGATGTTTTTGGATGTTCAAGTAAAATTTCAATATCACTCGAGCGACACCTCTTCACTTGAGTGATATCTCATTTTCACTTGAGTGAAGTGATTTGTTAATGATTCACTCGAGTGGAACATGTGTCACTTGAGTGGAAATGTATTTTCAGCTACTCTATTCAACTCTGTTCTTCTTTCAACATGGAAAAGATTCGGTAATTTGGCCATATCTCTCAAATCACAACTTCAATTGAGAAGAAACTAGTGGAATATGAAACTAGACTTCCAATGTGTCATTCTGAAACCAAGATCAAGCTTAAATAAGCTCATATGAAGGAGATATGAATTTTTGAAGTTGACCTTCAAATTACTGTCACTTTCTAAAACATGTTCGGTATTTTGGACATAATTCTCAAACTACAAATCCAATTGAGCTAAAACTGGTGCCATATGAAACTAGACTTAAAGAGATTTCTATAGATATATAATATGTAAAATTTTGAGTTATATTCAAAGCGGTATGACTTCTGGAATTTGGTGCTCGAAAATACATACTCTATCTACGCTATTTGGATCATAATTTGTAAAATACAAAGAGTTTAGAGCTGATTCTTTTTTAATTGGAATATCAATGACAATAACTATTATATGATGGGTCATTTTCCATATTTGGAGCTAAATTGTATAAATCACTTAAAGTGAACACTAGAGTGATACTTATGAGTGATGATCCTAATCTTCAGTGTATTTACAAGTCACCCATATGAGGCTGTACAAGTTCACTCGATTTGATAAATAAACACTCAAGTGATGGTGTTAACTCATAGGAATTTGCAAGTGACTCGCAAGGTGATCTGAGAGTTGAAAGTAGATTGCTCGAGTGAAGATTTATGCCACTCGAGTGATTTAGAGTTATTCAACGTCACTCGCAAGGTTTCTACAAGTCACTCGCATGTGTTCTGAAAGTTATGATAAGAGGGTCACTTGGGTGATATAGTGGATACTCGAGTGATAGACCTCACTTGCAAGATTTCAAAGAGTTACTCGCAGGTCATATGAAGGTTATGAAGAACAGTCACTCGAGTGAGAAATATACCACTCGAGTAAAAAGAGCTCACTCGCCAGTTTTCAAAAGTCACTCGCTGATCTTACTGAGAGTTACATGAAAAGTTCACTTAAGTGAATAAGTGTCCACTCGAGTGGAAAGACATCACTTGCAAATTTCAGAAAAGTCACTCACAGGATATCTGGAGGTTATGAAGAGGAGCCACTCGAGTGAGTAAGTGATCACTCGAGCTAAGTATGTCACTTGCAGATATTCCTCAAGTCACTCACGAGAGATGAGCTGGTTACATCAGGAGTTCACTCGAGTGACAAGCATCCACTCAAGTGATAGATTAATTGTAATGTACTTCAGTGTTCATCTTATTCACTTATGAGAGAGAAGATTAATTGTAACCCTTCATCATAAAAAGTTGGTCCTTACGGTGACTAAGGGAGAGTATCTAGGTGAGAGATTTGTATACGGCTTCACAAGTGTCCGGCTAAACTTGTGGGATTGTAGAGACTTTTCTTGTGCCTGGTTAAACAAGAAGATAGTGGATTGGAAATCTCATGAGGAGCCTGGGGACTGGACGTAGGTCATCGTGGATTGAACTGAACTAGGATAAATATCTGTTTGCATCTTTTCTTCTCTAAGCTCTTGAATTCCCAGCATACATTACTTCAATTACTGGCTATTGATTTATACCTTATTATTCTCATACTTATTTTTTTCATTAAGACGCAAAAAGATTTTCAAAGTTCTTAAATTTTTATCTTACACCCAATTCACCCCCTCTTAGGTGTTAGCCGAATCTAACAATGTGGTAGATGAAAACAACATAGAAGCGCACAAGTTAAGTCATTGATATAAATTCTCATATTGTTAAACTACATGCATAGGTTGTTATTGACCCCTAAAACTTGTGCCCTGATAATTATGCCTGGGTATGCATTGATTTTTTGGATATGAAGTTGTGAAACGTGATATTGAAGTTCTTAATATAAATTCTCATATTGTTAATCTCTATACATATATTGTTATTGACACTTGAAACTTGTGCCCTGAAAATTATACTTAATATTGATTTTTGGGATATGAAATTGTGAAACATGATAATGAAGTCGTTAATCTAAATTCTTATGTTGTTAATAAGCTATTATAGTGATCAAATAGCCAGAACAAGCCAACATGAAAGCGAAGTGATATTCTCTCTGATGGCATCACTCATAACATGCATCTATTGGGATTGGTGGGAACAACAGAAAATTAAAATTCAAAATTTTTTCAATCCCTGCTACGGATCTGTTAACGACGTTTAAATTGAGTAGTAGAAAACATGCATTTCTTATGTGTTCAGTCTTTCTTTCGATCTTAAGGAGTTAAAAACTTGGATTAGCTACCAATGTCCCTCTATCCAATTTTTTTCTCACGGTTCTCTATCTATTTTTTTCCTCATGGGTAGAAAAACCCTAGCCCTTACTTAAATAAATAGTCAGGGTTTTTCTATTTTATAATTGATATTATATTTATAAAATTAATCTTAATTAATTTCAAAATCCATATCATATCAATTAACACTTAATTATTTTGATAAGTAAATTAAATAAATTTTGTTTAATTAAATCTATCTAACAATTTTAATTTAACCTATTTATATAATCTCAATAAAGAGCCAATGGAAGCAGATTTAATTTATCTTTATAAATTAAATCTGTGATATTATATATTTATCATATTAGTTATTAAATTTAATTTATCAGATAAAACTAAATTTAAAACTAACACAATATAATAATATTATCACAAACACACATATACATACATACACATACATACATACATGTATGTACATGTGTGTGTGTGTGTGTGTCCACACACACACACATGTACATACATGTATGTATGTGTATGTCTATGTATATATATACATATAAATGTATACATATGTATATGTATATGTATTTCAAAAATACATATATGTATATATAATATTATTAATTTTTTTTATATTTTACACAAACACACATAAATATTTATCAATTAAATATTCATACAACATGTGTGTGTGTATATGCATGTATATAAAATTCGTCCACTTTAAATTAACCATTACATGCATTGAATCCATACACATATTAGATTCAATGAATTTAGACATTATAACTCGTGTTGGATTTTCATTTTCGATTTTTTTTATATTTTAGAGACACACACACACACACATAAATATTTATCAAGTAGATATTCATACAACATGTGTATGTGTGTGTGGTTAATTTAAAATTAACCATTACATTAATTGAATCTAGACACATCTTAGTTTCAATGAATTTGAACATTATAACTCGTGTTGGGTATTTTTGTGTGCAACCCTGTAGGCCCATATAAAGTTAGCAATGTGCCAATGACTATACTAACCCACAAATCGTAAGCGGCCTCTAGTAAGATATTGCGACTACCCAATTCATATGAGGATCGATAAACCAATACAACATGTCATACTACCATATCACGTCCTTTTTGTCACACGATATTTCGGTAAAGGATGAGGCATGAAGAATGTCATTCTTCTATTCCTGACCATTACCTTTTCAATCCCTGAGTAGTCTGACTATAGAAGTGGAAGCTCATTTCCATCGTAGTATGTCCATATATTTCTCAGACTTAGTCATTGAGAGTCCTAGTAATATATCTCTACTAATGTGAGGGACAATTTTCATCTTGACCATTCACATTCCTCTGCATGAAAACCATCAAGCTCGAAAATAGCTTTTATCATCATCCGGTCAAATGTGACTTTTAACTAGGTCAAAGCTGAGCGACTCTCATATAGGAATCCATGATGATCTCAGGTCAAAGAGTATAGTGAGATGGTTATACATGAGACAAGCTTATGACCTGATCTATGCAATTTTCTCATATCGGGTCGGTCCAGCACCTTGTACTCTTACAAGTTCCTAGGATTTTGATTCGTATCTCCATACCTTTGTAAAGTCATACTGGTCTTATTTCATCTTTACTCCTATATAGATGATCGACCGGGGACATTTAGGATAATCAATATGATTTATCCAAGGATATAGTTATCACAGTAAACATGCAAAAAATATGATAACAAAATGGAGACATTTATTGAATAACAATGTTCAAAGTATAATGATTGTCCCCTAGGGCATAATTTCCAACAACATTATTGCAGTACCAAGAAACACCCCCAACAAACAGAGTCCCCAAAACCAAAAATTCCTCATTCCATTTCAACACATACAACTAAACCCAACGATGAACGTGGCAAAGAATATTACAATTAAACACCGAATTTTAGCCAAAATCAAGGGTCATGATCGCAGATCGTGATGGTCTTCTTCATATTAGCGGGCATGATCATCCTCTCTACCGCTTTCTCCATCCTCGTTGTGACGACCGTTATAGGTAGAAACAAATAGGAGGAGAAGGAGGAGGAAGAACAAAGAGAAGAACATTGGGTTTAGGGCCACAGTCGACAGTGTGTTCATCACATCAACAGCCATCCCTAAAAGATCTAATTGAAATATCAGCCTGCCTCTGCTCCAAGGACGTCCTCTCTTTAACATCTTCATGGTGGTGTCTCTGACGACGTTATGCTTGTCGATGATGTCGCTAGTGATGTTCCTTCCAATCTTGATGTCTTAGTTCCAAGAGAAGGACTTCGCCATAGATGGGTGAGCGGAGGAGGAGGCGGTGGCGGGGAGTGAAGTATACGATAAGAGAGAGAGAGAGAGAGGAGGGAGAATATTAATTGATATAAAGAGAGAGATGAGGGCCAAAAAGGTCTTTTTGGAGACATTTGTTAATCCCAAATTCCTCCTATAATTTGACATGTGATTTCATATATTAACAGGACTTATTTGTCTTTTGCCAATTTTATTTGTATTTTTATAGGATTTTCCCACTATTAAAGTCAAGTACTCACTCTAGTCTTTTTTATAAGCAACTTTCTTCTTGTATCTCAAAATTTAAACTACTTTTTCCTTTTTTTTCCTATCAAATGGACATCTTTATATTTGATTATCTCCTTCTCACCACTAATTTTCTTCTATTTACTCATTTATTACACATTTACTCTCATATTTGTTACTCATTTTTTCTCCTATACTCTTTTCATAATTAGGGAATATTTGAAAGAAACATGATATTTTTAAAATATTTATTATTTTTAACTAATCTTAACTATTAGTTTATTTTTTACAATAAAAATAAAAATTAATTATAAAAAAATAAGAGAGCACTATATTATTTTGACTAAACTAATTGATTGGTCCGGAACCTGAACAATCTTATAGTATCACCTTGTCCTGACAAAGATAGGGGTCAGGCAAGGACAGGAGTGAAGAAACCCATAAAAAGATGTAGGCCCAGCAAGGAAATTCTGGCCGCGCGTAGCTTCACCGCTCACCCCCTTGCAAACACCATACCACGATATTATCGCGAGAATATAGGAGGCGAGTCAATGAATGTGGATTCAAAAGGGAAAGCGACGGTACAAAAGGATGGTCCACTGGACGCGTGTAGCGAATATTCACTAGATTTGAATTTGTGGTTTTGATTCCGCAGCTCACTTTCTACTTCTCTTATCGCGCACGCAATGATAGCTTTCGTGATAATCTGATCTGCATATCAAATAAGTCCCTCGGCTTATGTCTGATAGGTCAGTAGAAAAAGAAGCACCACTGTACAACGCATCGAAGATAGCGAGGCCGAGTTTCTCTCTTCTTATCCGCAGCCTTTCAAACCCTAGAAATTCGCAAATTTCGAGCTTGTCTAATTTGAACAAGCGTAATTCTCGGGGATCTTCAGGTTGAGGACTACGTGTGAGTTTAGATTCAGAGTTGAATCGTGGGGAGTCTGGATATACAAGCTCTGCCTTGTCTCTGCTTAATGGAGCTGGAGCCTGTGCTCTTTTGGCTCGACTGGTCGTGTACTTGTGATTGAATATCGAAATTATTTTTGCGTTTTTAGATTTGAGCAGTCGTTATGTCTTCTTTGAGCAGAGAATTGGTGTTTCTCATTCTCCAATTTCTGGAGGAGGAGAAGTTTAAAGAGTCTGTGCACAGGTAAGCCCCTTCCTTTTGTTTCCCTTTGCCTCTTTCTGGGCAATTTGTGTGAGAGATTTGAGAAGATTAATAAAATTATAGAAATGAATTAAAGATTCTCTCTCTGCGTCGAACCTTCTGCTTTTTGTGCTGTGGTGTTTTTGTTTATAAATTTTTCTTTGGTATCCAAAGGATTGGTCATTTTCAATTTTTTTTTTTTAATTGTTGCAGGCTTGAGAAGGAGTCTGGGTTTTTCTTCAACATGAAGTACTTTGAGGAAAAAGTGCAGGCTGGAGAATGGGAAGAAGTTGAGAAGTACTTATCAGGATTTACTAAAGTTGATGATAATCGATACTCCATGAAGATTTTCTTTGAAATTAGAAAACAAAAATATCTGGAAGCGCTTGATAGGTATAATTATTGTGTGTTTGTTGAGTTTTGGTAATTTATCTTTCCATATTGTAAAATTTCACGTGTTCTGTTGTCTGCCGTGTGTTTAAAATTTCAGGCAAGACAAGTCAAAGGCTGTTGAGATATTAGTGAATGATTTGAAAGTATTCTCCACTTTCAATGAGGATCTATATAAAGAAATCACCCAGCTGTTAACTCTTAGTAATTTCAGGTAATATCTTGAATTATGTACTTTTCTATTGTGCTACGCTTGAATATGTTGTCTATTGGCACTTTCATTATATATGTTTCATCAATGAGATTATGCCAAAAAAAAAAAATAAATAACATGATTATTATGTCAATATGAAGTCCTGACAATAGCTCTACCCAATAGAGTAACTTGCTTATTGAGCTCAAGTAATGTAATAGGCAAAGTAATAATTCGAGTTTCATAAAGATCTAGGGAGTATATCATAAGTTAATTATTCAACTTTTTGATTCTCTCTAAATTAATTATTCAAAAGAATCAAGTGTTCATTGCATGAATGGAATTTGATTTAATAGCAAAATTGACTGTTGTAAATTTTCAAAATGTGAGGCCCCGTGCACAGACCATCATTACTTTCTTATTTTTGCGCCAGACTTTTAGTCTGGTAGAAAATGGATCATGCTTATAGCTACTGGCACTTCAGAAGTTGCGAGGATTTTGCCATGTTGTCTAGTACATGATTTGCTACTTACAAATTGAAATTGTACAGGGTGACCTGCTTCTGGGTTATTTTTTGAATTGTGTGGCATCTTATTAGGTTGTAAAATTGCTCTCTTGACCTTCCGGTGTGATTTTGTTTTGCCTCCAAATTGGTTCGTATTCTAAGATGTGCAAGATCAGGGCTGTTGTTCCGGAGCATTTATAATCATTTCATTGTCATCTTTCTTTCTTTCTTTTTTTGTGAAATTGTAAAATGTAATATAGAGATTTAAGATTAAATGGGAATGTTGCTTTTCTTCTGTAACACTGGCAATCATTTCAATTTAGAACCTTTATTAAAATCGTACTCATCCCTCTTTCATTTATGAGAAATAGAGAATTCCAATACGGAGATTTAAGAATGAAAGGGTGGAGAGTTGTTTTAAGATAGGTCTACTCAATTATTTAAGCATAGATTCTCTTAACTTCTTATTTTTCCTGTTGTTTTAAAATACCAGGGAGAATGATCAGCTGGCCAAGTACGGTGACACTAAAACAGCTCGAAGCATTATGTTGATAGAGCTGAAAAAATTGATAGAAGCAAACCCTCTATTTCGTGATAAGCTTCTCTTCCCTACTCTTAAATCATCGAGATTGAGGACGCTAATCAATCAAAGGTAGTGATGCATTGGTTGTTGGATTAACAGGAGAATCAGAGCTTTCTACCTCCTCAATAAAATTTCTTTCGTTATTACTCCCTCTGTATCACAACTAGAATAAGTATTTTTATTGACATATACAGCTATAGTATTTTGGCATTTTGCTCAAGGTTTAGACTCCTATTATGATTCAATCGTTGCCTATACAGATCAAACATTTTTTTAGTTCTTGTATTCTTGTATATTGATTTGGTAGTTTAGCTTTTTATGGCATTCAATTTCTTTTCTCAACCCTTTTCCCCCCTTATCAATGAATGCAGTTTGAACTGGCAGCATCAGCTTTGCAAAAATCCAAGGCCCAACCCAGATATTAAGACTTTATTTACAGATCACTCATGTTCACCTCCTAATGGTCCTTTAACACCAACACCTGTCAATCTTCCAGTTGCTGCTGTTGCTAAGCCTGCTGTTTATACATCACTTGGTGCTCATGGTGTATGATCTCATGAATCTTGAACATTATTTTATATTTCCATGTGTTTAATAGTAATCTTCCATATGCCTAATCAACATTTGGTCCTTATTTATTTGCTGCAGTCCTTCCCACCTGCTGCAGCTTCTGCTAATTCTATAGCTGGTTGGATGGCCAATGCTTCTGCTTCATCATCTGTCCAAGCAGCAGTTGTCACAGCATCATCCATGCCTGTTGCTCAGAATCAAGGTTAAAGTTAACATATCAATGGAACTATGTCGGTATTACTAGAAGCATTATAATCGGGGATAGTGACAATTTGACCCCAAATGACTTTAACCCTGTGCTACCTTTTTGTTGTTGTTAACTTTTGTGACATGTTACTCTATTTGGTTAGGCGAAAATAGGTAAATCTCAGTGTTAATTCATCCTTAATGTTGGTACTCGTTAAGAAACTATTCTTCAACTTGGCACAATGCACAGAAATTCTGTAGGCAAACCACAGAAGACAAGTTGTGTCTGGTCAATTCTGTTCTGCTCTTGCATTTTCCCCTGCAACTGATTGCTTTGTCAAGTGGGCCTTGTGTGAAATCTACTAGGCCAAGGCCCCTTGTGGTACACATTCTGGATTGGGGCCCTCATGGCATTTACGCTAGAATAAGCTTTATGGCAACCACTGAACTCTAAATGTTTTTGAAAGAATCAATGGCACCTAAATTTTTTTCTTATATTCCTATTAAGGGTTCCGAGAGGTTTTGAAAAATGGCTAAACAAAATTGGACCGGTTGTTGAATTGATGAAACTATCACATCACTAGTTTAATAGTCGGGTCTTTAATTAAATCGGTCTTGTTTTTTAATAAAAGAGTAATGCAATTTAGTCAAGAACATGCTTTTGATATTTTTGTTTCCAAAATAATATGTGAATAGGAAAATAACTTTATGTTAGTTTCTTCCTCTTTGTATTCGTGGACCAATTGGCTATTAATTAGGTTGATTGCAAATCAATGTGGCATGCTGCTATATTTTATAGTCCCGCATTGACAAAGATTCAAGTGTCAAAGATGTATCATTCTACTATTTTCAGCAAGGGGGGCAAACATGTGGGTGTATAGGTAAAAGTGTCCCTATGTAATAGTGAAAGAGTTGAAAATTGAAGTTTTTGTATTTGAAAAGGATTGTCAGGTCTGATAATGGCATCAGACCGGCCAATAATTGGTTCATTGACTACACCAACCTGTCCAGTCCAGACCTGACTCATGAAGGATCAAAATTTACCTATTTTATCATGTAACAGGAGCTTAAGGTTTTAATGTTATTCTTTTCTTTCTAAAAATCTTCTTTATTTTGTAACTGATAGGCAAACAAAAGAATGTCCATAACTTTCAATATCACATTCTGGGATTATGCATAAAGGTCATTACTACTAATTAATTAATCTCTATTAGGTACTGTAAGCAGCTATTTCCACTTCTATCATCTGATGTATCATGGTTCCCGTAAGAAATTGTAGAAGAGGTGAAGACAAGTGTCTATGGTTGAGATTAAAGGCTTTTTGTGCGCAAGATGTTTTGAAAAGACTGTTTGTATGATATAAAGAGGACATACAGAATAAATGCGAATATATTTACACGATTAGGAACCATCATATTCAGTTTTCTCTCCAGCTTTCATTTCAGCTGTCAAAATTCATCTGGTGTGGTCCATGATTAAAAATGTCATCCTTCTAAATCCAAGTGCACCGTTTCATTTACAAAATGATTTAATTTATGTTGTAGCTATTGCAGTGCCATTTGCTTTGCTAAGTGGAAGGTCATTATGTTCTAACATTTTAAAATGCATCCTCTTATTTTATAATTTCACTTTACTTGAGGGTATCTTGACTTACAATATTTCCCCACTCTTTCTTGGAACAGTGCCCATCTTGAAACGTCCTAGAACACCTCCGGCACCCCCTGGTTTGGTTGATTATCAGAATTCTGATCATGAGCAGTTAATGAAAAGGCTTCGGCCTGTTCATTCTGTAGAGGAGGTAATTTTAATGACTTTCTTTTTAATTTGTTGTACATAGGATAATGTCATGATGCTAAATGTCTTTCTGCTACTAAGCTGCGCAGGGCTTCCTGACTTTTGTAATTCTTGATAATTCATGTCATGATGATTCACTTCTATTGTTCAGGTTTCCTATCCTACAACTCGACAAGCTTCTTGGTCACTGGATGATTTTCCAAGAACAGTGGCTATGACATTGCATCAAGGATCCTCTGTTAACAGCATGGACTTTCATCCTTCACACCATACATTACTTCTTGGTATTGTCTATGGTGATTCTTATGAATAATTTTTCATTACTTAAATATATACAAAATTTTAACGTAGCTTCTATTTATAAATTTTATCCATTATGCAGTTGGTTCTACTAATGGTGAAATTGCCCTATGGGAACTTGGGTTACGGGAGAGGTTGGTTTCAAAGCCATTCAAGATATGGGATCTATCGGCATGCTCATTGCCATTTCAGGTTGTTTCATTTCTCAAATGATGTAATGTTTTTCTCCATTCCATGCAATGGTCCTTACTTTTACAGGACTTCTAGTTTGACAGTCTAAATAAATGTATGAAACAGGAACAACAAAAAGGTCTCTAGCTTAAGCCAACATGGCCAATATTTCAAATTATGTTAGTTGTTTTAGTGCTTAAAAATTAAAAGTCATAGTTTTTTGCAGGCAGCTGTTGCCAAAGATGCACCAATCTCTGTCAGCCGTGTTATGTGGAGCTTGGACGGAAATTTTGTTGGTATGTGAATTGACCCTTCTAAAGCCATTTTTGAGCCAGAGTGAATATCTAATTGATTTCTTACTGCAGGTGTTGCATTTAGCAAACATTTGGTTCACTTGTATGCCTATACTGGGTCAAATGAGCTGAGCCAACGACTGGAGGTGAGGTTTGCTATTCAAAATCCAAAACTATCAAAATTTATTAGTGCAGCTTAAGTTACACTTGGTTTTCAATGCAGATTGATGCCCATACTGGTGGCGTGAATGACCTGGCATTTGCTCATCCAAATAAACAACTATGTATTCTGACCTGTGGTGATGATAAGATGATAAAGGTGCTAACAAATACTCATTGCCTTTGACAAAAAAAAAAAAAATACTAATTGCCGTTTTTAGTGCTGCAAGTATCTATCTACTTTCTCTAAAGAAGAAACTTTTGATAGGTGTGGGAGTTGAATGGACGAAAACTATTCAACTTTGAGGGGCATGAAGCACCTGTCTATTCCATCTGTCCTCATCACAAAGAGAACATTCAGGTATAAAGAACAAGTCAAATGGTATGACTATGAAACCTGTTATTTTCAGGCACTTCTAACTCTTAATTGGCTTAGTTGAATAACTTATCACAGGCATTAAATTGCATGTTTGTCTACGTCATGTTAGATTTGAGGCTCTGATCTGCATGGCCTTAACTATATAACTCATTTTCAGGACATCTGTTCCAGATTACTGTGTTCAATGAATAAAAATTTCTCATACTATGACATAAAGAGCAAACTTATTGGATGCCTTCTTTCTTAACTACTGTCATTTCATAGGCAGCAAACTACACAATGCCACCAGATCACTGTTGTTGGGTCCCACTATATGTATGCATATTGTGATTGAACATCTGTCTTATATTATTTGCTAGTCCCTAATTTGAACACACTAGTCAGTAATGAAATTTTGAATCCCCACATTTTTAGCCTGCATTGGAATATTTACTCTCCCCACCTAGTGGGATAAAGGCTTTGTTGTTGTTGTTGTTGTTGTTGGAATATTTACTCTGTATTTTAGTGGGTGGAATATGACCATGGTATTGCTACTGTGGAATTTCACTTCAAGTACCACTTGTCCATGACCTTAGCCTGGCTCTGTATTTTAGTCTCTTTTTTATGTTTTTGGAGAATAATATCCCAAGAGCGATTCTGGGTTTTACACGTGCTATGTGTGGAATCAGCACTGCCAACCTTTGTATCACTCAAGTTAACTGTGGTTTCCTTGGCACTAAAGTTAACTGTTTTAAGTTCGCAGTTTATATTTTCAACTGCCGTTGATGGAAAAATAAAGGCATGGTTGTATGATAACATGGGTTCCAGAGTTGACTATGATGCTCCAGGTCACTGCTGTACCACAATGCTTTACAGTGCTGATGGAAGTAGGTAAGTTGGAAACAGACAGGGATAGGTGTTTCCATAAGTTTTGCATCCCGTGGTTATTGGTATTTTATTCCATGAAATTATATTAATTAACATGTCTTTCAATTTTCCCGCTTTTCTCCAGATTGTTTTCTTGTGGAACAAGTAAAAATGGAGAATCTTTCCTAGTTGAATGGAATGAAAGTGAAGGAGCCATTAAGAGGACGTATAACGGGTTCAGAAAGAAATCAAATGGTGTTGTGCAGTTTGACACAACCCAAAATCGCTTTTTGGCTGCAGGTGAAGACGGCCAAATAAAGTTCTGGGATATGGACAATGTTAATCTCGTAGCAAGCACTGATGCAGAGGGTGGACTACAGGTCAATGTCTAGCTTTTAACTGTTTTAATCTTTCCCAAGTAGAACTACACTTTCTGAAGATGCCCTTGTTTCTTTGTACTTATCTATTCAGAGCCTTCCACGTTTGAGATTTAATAAAGAAGGGAATCTTCTTGCTGTTACTACTGCGGACAATGGATTCAAGGTGCTCGCAAATGCTGTTGGTCTGAGATCCTTAAGGGCATTGGAAACACCAGCATTTGAAGCATTGAGATCTCCCATAGAATCAGCTGCAAATAAGGTGTGCTAATGCTTTCCCCCCTTTTGCTTCATTATGAAAATTTATATTTTGGTCCAATTATTTATATGTATTTCCCTCTTTGTTCCCGTTCTCTAGGTTTCTGGCCCCCCTGCTGTAAATGTCAGTCCTGTCAACTGTAAAGTGGAGAGGAGCTCACCTGTCAGGCCATCTCCAATCCTTGTATGAAATTGGCCTACTTAAATTTGCATGAATTGATTATGATGTGGCACTGTGATTATGATGATGTCCTATTCTAACAATAAAAGTCAGCAAATATATAACTACTCGGATTTGATATTTCATTTTTATAGTTTTACAGTACAACAACGTAGACTTGGCATGATCTTTTTCTTCTAAGTTATAAAAATCTTAATAACCTTCTGCGCATTTCCCTATCAAGCAATACCATCTTTTTAATTCCTTAATTCAGTAATATTTGTATGATTGGGGTGCTTCATCGTAATGCTGGTTAGTAAAGTCTTAACTTATTTTGACTTTATCAATTTAGAATGGAGTTGACCCTATGGGTCTAAGTTTGGAGAAACCTAGAACCATGGAAGATGTGATAGATCGAACTAAACCATGGCAGCTATCTGAAATCTCAGATGCCATCCAATGTCGGTTAGTTACAATGCCTGAGAGTGCAGATGCTTCCAGCAAGGTCTGTTGAACTTATTAGATCACTTTTTTTATACAAATTTGTATGTCCTGCCCATAGCTTATGTATCTATGTATAGGTTGTTCGACTTTTATATACAAATTCTGGTGCCGGGGTTTTGGCACTTGGGTCAAATGGTATTCAGAAACTGTGGAAGTGGACTCGTAATGAACAGAATCCTACTGGGAAGGTACTGTCTATCAGATAATCGGTTCACTCATTTTCCTTGCCACTCTTCTTCTGTGTGTTATTTCTTCTTCCATCTCAGCGGTCAACAGATTTATGACGCTTATATGATTTCAGGCCACTGCCAGTGTTGTTCCCCAACATTGGCAACCCAACAGTGGTCTTCTTATGACCAATGATATTTCTGGTGTCAACCTTGAAGAAGCAGTTCCTTGCATTGCACTCTCAAAGAATGACTCTTATGTTATGTCCGCCTGTGGTGGAAAGGTTTCATTATTTAACATGATGACATTCAAGGTCTGTATCTACATGTACATTTGTGATCTTTATTTCAAATTTTACTGGTGCAAATTTGTAAACACCGTTTATTTTCACTCAGGTAATGACGACATTCATGCCACCACCTCCTGCCTCTACTTTCCTGTCTTTCCACCCACAGGATAACAACATCATAGCCATTGGGATGGAGGATTCAACGATTCACATTTATAATGTTAGAGTGGATGAGGTGATTACTATCTTTTGCTGCTTACTTTCTCCAACCTGATTTATACTATTTATTTACTATAATCATATAAATTTTCTTTTTCTTTTGGATGTATTGCTAGGTCAAATCAAAATTGAAGGGTCACCAGAAGCGTATTACTGGTTTAGCCTTTTCAACCAATCTTAACATACTGGTCTCATCTGGCGCTGATGCCCAAGTATGTCTATTAACAGTTTTGTTGACATTTAAGATTTAAAAGGACATGGAATTCAGAATACCCTTCAGTGTAGTACTTTGTTTTTCAGAGCGTTTTTTTTAATTTTCAATTGTCTTGCATTATTTCTAATTCTAATATATTCTATATGTTGAATTTTGCTGAGCATTCAGGATAGCATAGCAGTGTCTGAATTTAGTAATCATTAACATATGTGTGCCTTAATAACCTTCTGCATTGCCCGGAGCTGCAGTATATAGGCTGTGAGCTATTGGGAAATTAAGATGAGATGTCCGAATGGAATTTTTCTACAATGAAATGCTAATGCTTATGGTGGATTACTCTGATGGTTTTGTTAGTAATATACATGGCTTCTAATTTAGCTACCCTTACTTTCTTGTCCCTGCTTAATACCTTTGTTAACTATGTCAATTTGAGCATCTAATCCTATGGTTATCTTTAATCAGTTGTGCAAGACCTTGTTCATGATGAGTGGATGCTTTCCTGTGTAAGTTGTGGAAATGTGTGTGAGTTTGTTTATGCATCATTGCTCTATCCGATTACAGAAGTTCATAGTATTATATTTCAAGTCACCTCTGCATGCAATGCTTTTACGTTTCATTTTCTTAGTTTCTTGTGATTTTGTTAAGCTTTGCGTGTGGAGCATTGATACATGGGAGAAAAGAAAATCGATGACAATACAACTACCTGCGGGAAAGGCTCCTGTCGGTGATACCAGAGTCCAGTTCCATTCTGACCAACTCCGCTTATTGGCAGTTCATGAGACTCATTTGGCAATATATGATGCTTCCAAGATGGATCGCATTCGACAGGTATGAGGTTACCTCTAGCATTAATAAATTTGGTTGTGACTGACTGACATTCCAAATTGTAATATGCTTATCTGGTTTTTTGCTGCAGTGGCTTCCACAAGATATTCTGCCTGCTCCCATATCATATGCAACTTATTCAAGCAACAGTCTGTTAATATATGCTTCTTTTGTTGATGGTAACATTGGGGTCTTTGATGCTGATAGCTTGAGGCTAAGGTGTCGTATTGCTCCATTAGCATACTTATCACAGGCGGCTTTAAGTGGGTAAGTGTCAGGAATAATGGATTGAATCCACCACTTTGTAATTTTTTGTATCAAACAATTACTTCATCCCACCCTTGTCACTTGAGATAGTTTCGTAGTGATGTCTCCAACTTTTTATCCTGGAGGCCCTAGTAGGGTGTGGTTGTTAATATGAATATGAAAAATTGTTTGTTGTGGCCAGACAACTAAGTCATGCTTATTTTTTTGCAGAAGCCAAGCTGTTTACCCTATTGTGGTTGCAGCTCATCCACAAGAGCCCAACCAATTCGCCGTTGGATTGACCGATGGATCCGTCAAAGTAATAGAGCCCTCTGAATCAGAGGGTAAATGGGGATCTACCCCACCTGTAGATAATGGAGTGCTAAGCGGTAGGCAAGGGCAATCATCTGCTTCAAATATACACACTCCTGATCAGGCACAAAGATAAGATTCATTGTATTATTCTAGTCTCTATTGGTTCTCTTCAAGCGTAAGTATATCAGTGTAGCATATTGTTAGATTTTGATTACCCCATTTATTGTCTCTTGTCAAGATCATAGCTTGGACATCAATTGGTAAATGTTCGGGCTATGTACTTAAACTATAGTGTATTGTATTGTATTGTAGTCAACTTGTAATTGCGTTCGTTATTTGTAATGTGAATATGTTAATTCTGTTCTCATATTGATATATTGTAATGAAATCTATTGGTTACTGAAGTTGGTGATAGAACCGTTATACTCCGCTGCTTCGGAATGCCGGAAAGAATTATTCCCTCACTCTCAAGGTTTAAATATTTCCTTACTAATTTTAAAATTTAACGAGTTATAATTATAAACAAGTAAATAAAACATTTAAGGAATGTGGCAAAGAAGACAAAAAAAACTAAATTCTTGGATATTGTTTGGAAATGATCTACTCCATCGGTCCTAAATTTAAGATTTTTTAGAAAGGTTAATGAAAGAAAATATATTATTTAATTACAATATATGTTGTTTATCATTAGATTATATATTAGTTTAAAAGTTAGATTAACTAGGTTGGCAAAAAAAAATGATAAATGTGATTAATTTAAAATAATTTATTTAGTTTCCTTAATTTTTCTAAAATAATCAACTGGATCTTATATTTAGAATTGAAGATAATAATAATAATACTCAAAAAGATTTTTTTTCCGAATGTTCTACTATAAAATCATCATTTAACTACTAATAATTAAGTTAATTAAAAATTCAATTGGCACACGAAAAAACATGCATAAAATTAAGATATGTTGACGAAAGAACAATTAATGATTCTCAACTTCGACATGAAATGGATAAAAAGAAAATACTAAAAAAATAATTAAATGACGTTATGAATTATAACAATTAGAAATTGGAAAAGAATGATGATGAGTGGTATTACTTGCCTAAGCCCTTGCTCATGCTGCTGTTGCCTCTTGGCTCACAAATAGTAGCCTCCATTGCTCTATAAACTAAGTTCTATATTTAAGATCAGTATATTATAAATAATAAATATTTTTTTAAAAAAAAAACTTTTCCAACACGGTTCGTCCAAATGAAAATTTTAGATAAAGTCTGAACAAAAATGTACCTCAATTTAAAGATTTAAAGATTGAATTGCTTCGATCAACAGGTTTCTAAAACATGTCAGACTTCTTGTTCATTAAAATTTATTAATTATTAATGTCTATCATTCTATCCACAAATCACATTTTGTCTATACTTATGAATTTAAGCCTTGAAGTTTGTTTTTGATTTTTTTTTCTAATCGCCAAAAACAAATCAAAAAAATTGTATCAGAGACAACACCTGCTTTGATTCGTTTTCCGTCACATTTAAACTATGCGTGTTGCTATATATAGCGGGTATGACAAAATCTAACCCCCAAAAGGCTACTGATCAAGTCGAAGTTATTTTTGTCAGTTCAAGATAATTAAAATAGTTTTTCCCAGAAACAAAAGATGATGGAGTTTCGACGCCATCAGTTTCCAATTCCGGCTGTGTTCCGCTCACTACGCATATTCAGATAGCGGAAAGTCAGAAACTTGTGGATGAATTAATTATAGAGCTTGTTTGGTTTAGCTTATACTTATGCATAAGTCTGATTTATGTATTTACCTCGTAGACTATAAAAACTATTTCGTAGACCGTAAAAACTTCCTCATATACTGTAAATCATGATTGAAAATTATTTTTAAAGGTTTTAATCACTATTCCAAATATATTAATAGGCTTTCCAATTCTCATACTCGTTAGCTTTCTTATAACATTATCTTTTCATTATAATATCATTATGTCTTTTATCAGGAAAAAAAATCAATAACAAATGTTTGTGTGTGTGTATACGTATGAAGGTTTGCTGAGAACTCCAGCAATACATAGACAAAATTATCTTCATGGAATATGCAATGGATCGATCCAAGCGATAGATGGTTCAATAATTGTACAGACCATCATTATGACACGGAAACCCAGACATTGAAGAGGGAATTAAAGCAAAGAGATTAATAACCATATGCAATAATCATTATTATATTTTTTTATACACAAATAATAATAATAACTAGGATTTATCTCCAGATGCGATGCAAGTGAAGAAGAAAAGTAATTAAGGGTCAACATGGCACTCAGGGATCGTGAGATTTTTAGAACAATAATCATAGACCATGTACTTGCTTCTGACGTGACGGTAGAGTTTCTTCTGATGAGGATTAAGACTCCAATACCTGGGTGCGTCCCGCCATTAGTTTGAAGAATCATCGCTGCACTGAGGACCGTTGATGCTGTGTGTTGGGTAGGGGTTGACCCCAAATCCTGTGTAGTAAGCCGCAAAGGGCCTCTCATTCCAATTCACTGGGGTCCATTTAGTGTGTTTGCATAAAACTCCTCTTACATACTTACCTCAAAAATCATAAATCGTAAAAGCTATTCTCAATAACACTCACTTCCTGCCTTAGAAAACTCCCTCCATTATTCTTGAAAACCCTCACTGGCTTGTTATCCACGAACCACCTGATCAAATACACAGATATAAAGTTCATGTTGATTCAAGGAGAAAAAGAGATGGTTATTATGATGGTGGTTATTTACGTACACTAATTGGTGGGAGTTCCAGAGGATAGTGTAGTTGTGAAAATCAGCAGTTGGGTCGAACCAGAGATGGAACTGTTGCTCTCTTCCACTTTCACCGTTACGTTGGTGATAAGGTTTGTGTGAACCACGTACGGTCGTTCTTTTTCATTTCCTCCCATTTTTCCTCTGAACTCAACTATACACAATATCAAAAGCCATGAATGAAACAATTAAATCTCTCTCTCATATATATATATATATATTTTGTCTGGTGATGTGTGTTATTGTGTGTGAAGTATATATGATGAGGGAAAAATTGAAGTATACATAAAATAAAGGTGGTGATAACTCCGGAGGAATCTTTCTGGGGCATCTTAATCTTCATGCTAAACCCAGGATAATTTATTATTACGCGCATGCATGCATATATAATTATTAGTTTGTCATGATATGGTACGTGGAAGTAATTAAGATTTTTCTTGGGACAAAATAAAAGTATGAAGTATACATTTTCTAGTATTGTGTTATCCTGGTTTATCAAATAAAGTGTCGTGTTATCCTTATAAGTTGAATTGCTTGTGAGAAATCAGAAATCTCGGTGGAATATAATGCTATTTATGATGAAGGAAAGGAGCAGATTTGGACGGCCATGACAAATACAGTAATTATTATTTTTGGACAAAGCAATAGCCAAACTGATTGGTCAGTGACAATGTCGTCTTCTATATATATACACACCAAACGTTTTGTTTCTCCATCGCGCTTTTGCTTCTTCACTAATGATCTTCATGGACTGGAATTCGCGCCTCGTTATTATTTTTCTTGTTGTGAACTACTTGTCCCTTCACCTTGTTGCTGCCCAAGAAGATGAGAATGTCTCCTTCTGGCAGAATTATGGTCTTCCATGGAGGACAGCCCATGTCCAAGTACTCGACCAAAACACACAAGTTCAACTCACTCTGGACCAGTACACAGGTTTATACACTCTTATATTGATAGATTAAATACTCATTTCAACAAGTAGAGTATAAAATTAAACTAAGGGTCGACATGGCACTCAGGGACTTTGGGATTTTTAGAACAATAATATAGATCACATACTTGCTTCTCACTTCACGGTAACCTCTCTTTTGAAGAGAGTCAAGACTCCAATACTTGGCTGCATTCCACCAATTCTTTGAAGAATCATCGTTGCACTGTGGATCGTTGGTGCTCTGTGTTGGACATGTTGTTACACCAAATCCTCTGTAATTAGCCACAAAGGGTCCCTCATTCCAATTCGCTGCAATCCCGTTTGATGCCCACCTCCCATTCCGTAACGTCCCTATAACTCTCATTGCTTGCTTTGGGAAGCTCCCTCCCTTGTTATTCTTGAACACCCTCACTGGCTTGCTGTCCGCCAACCACCTAATCAATTACACACACACATCAATATATATATATAAAGTTCATGTCATGTTTGAAAGCGTAAAAGATGTCATTCCCCCGTTGAGATAGGTTCTATTAAAAAGGGTTAATTTGATATGTTTTGTGTGTGGGATGTGGAATCCTTAATAAAGAGAGGGAGATAACTTGGGTCGATCCCTCCCAGATCCTAATGGTTTTGGGTTGTTGGTTAGCCTTCAATGAAGGATTTGGTTAACCCTAAGAGGGTCGCTGTATTTTTATTGAGGGTAATGAATCCGAACACTAATTGGTGGGAGTTCTATAGAAGAGTGTAGTTATGAAAATCAGCAGTTGGGTCGAAGTAGAGATGGAACTGTTGCTCTCTTCCACCTTTACCGTTGGTGAAAAGAATTGTGTGAAATGACGTAGGGTCGTTCTTTTCCATTTCCTCCCAAAAGCTCGAAGTCTGCTTCATCCCGCTTTCCCTCATCTGAAGAACGCAACTATATATAGATGCACACACAAATAGACAAGTCACTCTCCCATGCATGAACAATTAATATCAAAAGCCAGTCATAAATAAACAATTAAATGTAGTGTACGTACGTAAAAGGTGGCGATAACTCCGCTGGAATCTCTCTGGGGCATCTTAATCTTCATGCTAAACCATACGGATCCAAAGGTTTGCAGCGACTTAAACCCTGCAGAACCTGTATGTGTTTATCACCCGAAAGAGTTCATTATTTGATTACGTGCATGCGAGGAAATAGCTATTATTTAATCTATCAATTAGAGCACGTGTGAGGAAGGAGAATACATATATATGTATGTATGTATGTATAAACCTGTGTACTGGTCCAGACTGAGTTGAACTTGTGTGTCGTGGTCGAGTCCTTGGACATGGCCTGTCCCCCATGAAGACCATATACAATTCTGCCAGAAGGGAACATTCTCATCTTGGGCAGCAACAACGTTGTTAGCGACGCCAGCAGCGACAAGAGGCAGATTCACAACAAGAAATAATAATGCAACGCCAATTCAAATCCGTGAAAATCTGTTTGTAGGACTCTGGTTCTTTGAAGATATATTGTTGTTAGGTGTTTTGGGTTGTATGAAGTGATGATGATAGATATTTATAACTATGAAGAGGTGTCTCATAAAATAACACCTCTTTAGACCCATATGTTAAATTTATGAACAATAGGTATAAATAAAATAACCTTTTAATCCATAATTACACTTCTATAGTATGCAAGTTTTTGTTAAAAAAACACAATATTTTATCAACTTGTGATAATCACACATTTAATTAAAATCTTTTACACTTGTGTTTAAGAATTAATTAAAGAAATATGATATTGATGACTTTTAGAGTTATAATTCCCTACCCAACCTTTCATATAAAATTCTTAATTTATAAAGATATAACCTTACTAAACCACATCTTTTCATTTTAAATTATTTCAACGAGATCTCGTTGAATAAGCAAAAGCCCCGTGGGGAAAAAAACGTTTGCCTTATATATATGTTATGACCGTGCATATCGATCTGCTCCTCTCCTTAATCATAAATAGAATTATAATCCACCGAGGCTTCTGATTTCTCACGCGCAATCCAACTTATAGATAACACAATACTAGAAAACGCATATTGCATACTTTTTATTTTCTCCGAAGAAAATCTTAATTACTTACACGTACTATCATGACAAACTAAACTAATAATTATACTGTCTTGTGCCTTAATTTATTCATTTGACGGATAAATCATGCTTAAGGGCTAATTATCATTTTTAAAGACTAAAGTTACGTGCAATTAAATTTAATTTTATGAGACCTTCTAAAATATATTTCTAAATTTGAAGAGAATTATTCACAATGGCATATTCCTTCAAATGACCTGTTTAGTAAATCTCGTGAAAATTAATATGTAGGTGTGTAACAATAGCTTTGAAAATAATTATGATTGTTAAGGTTGTTTAATTTAATCTAAATACTTATATCCTTAAATGTAATTTTCATATAATTTGATTTTCCCATCAGTCGTTCAAGGTTCAGTAAGAATGTCCAAAACTAAAAAATAAAATAAACCGACCACTGAATTGAACCAAATCAATTTAAATATATATTATTGATGTTCATTTAATAATAATTAAAGATATGAGGGAATGGAATAATTAAGAAAGATCACTAAGATGTTATAAAAAATATATGTCATATTAAATAATTCAATTAATTTTTTAATATAATTAAATTAAATAAATATATTTTATATTAAAAATAATAAAGATTAATATGTTTTATACTTTATCTTCTTTCTTGTTCGGTTTTGTTTGTTTATTCTCGCCAAGAGGTTAGTTAGAGCCAAATCTTTTGTTGACTCAGTTTGAATGACTTTCTTAGGATTCTTGTCTCTTTCAAATCACTACAGTGTGATCATCATAGAGTTGTGCTTGGTGACTGAGGGGGGAAAAAGAACAGTGCTTGGAGATTTTTATATTTTTATACTAAAAAATATAGTTGATTAATGGCGGAATTGTACAATTTCATCTGTCATTGATTAATTTCAGAATTAATGGTTTGCGTGAGAAATTATTGATGTGTACTTGTTCAGGGAATTTTGTTTTTCCTGGTATGAATATCACGTAGCATGTTTGGAAACTCTGTTTCTAATTATGTTTATTTTATAAGTCTGATTTACATAAATTGAGATAAATTTCTTTCACATATTTACCTTGTAGACCGTAAAAATAACCTCGTAAACTGTAAAAGTTACTTCGTATTCCGTGAATCACGATTTATAAGCACTTATGGAGCTTCCATAAGCTAATCCAAATGAGCCTCATAGGCTTATTATATAAACCCGATTCACGTAAATCGAGATAAATCTCCTCCACATATTTATCTTGTAGATCGTGAAAGCACTTCGTAGACCGTGAAAGCACCTCGTAAACCGTAAAAGTTACCTCGTAGACCGTTAATTACAATTCATTAAGCACTTATGAAATTTTTATAAGCTATTCCAAACATGCTATCACTTATCTGAATCGGGCTTATATAATAAACCCGATTCACGTAAATCGAAATAAATCTCTTCCACATATTTATCTCGTAGATCGTGAAAACACTTCGTAGACTGTAAAAGCACCTCGTAGACCGTAAAAGCTACATCGTAGACCGTAAAAGTTACCTCATAGACCGTAAATTACAATTCATAATCATTTATGAAATTTTCATAAGCTATTCCAAACAGCCTCCATGTAAGCTATTCTTATGAGGCATAATTAGTAGAAAATTCTTAATTTAAAATATTATTGATTATAAGAAGCATAATCGATTAACATTCCAACAAGCTGTAATAGAAGAGGTGAGAATCTTTTGTCATTTAAACTTGGAGGGAAAAATTTAATCAAATAATAATAAAAATTTAATATTTCATGTCATTTAAACATAAAATTTTGAGAAAATCACTCCCAAGTCCCAAGGAGGCAGTGACTCAAAAAACCAACAATAAAGTCTTAATGGAGATTTCCAAATCAGAAAAGTTTATAGGGACTTTTATGTGATTAATTACCATTATAAAAAGACGATCTTGCCCTTAGAATTTAAACCATAGTGTATTCAAATATTTATAAGTGAATTAGTCATATTTTCAACAACATGAATTATTCCTTTAGGAGTTTAAAATTTTACAATCAGGGTCTGGCACAATTGCTTTTTGGTTTGTCACAACTTCTGCAACCTTGTTTTACAAGTTCATTAGTTATATTTACCACTGAATTGTAATTCTCGGATGAGTTTGAAAATTATACAAGTCCCTACTTTCATATTTAGTAATCAGAATTTTAACAACATGTTGTGTCTATTTTGGCAAGTCCATGAGTCATTTTGCAAACTGCATTTTCATTCATAGGTTGCGTTTGAAATTTTACAATTTCCAACAGTTACAAATACTCATCAAAGGTTTAATATCTGCAGTCAGTCCTTTTAACAACTTCATCAGCTACTTTCATAACTGAATTTTCCTTCATAGAGTGCATTTCAAATTTCACAAGTCGTAACGGTTACAATTGCTTATGAGAACTTTAACATATGAATTAGTCATTTTAACAATTTTATTAGCTATTTTCACAATAGCATTAGTTATTCACCTAGGGTATAGCACAACAGCTGGCTTGGTTTTAACAATTTGTTCAGCATTTTTAACAAGTGAATTAGTTATATTTACAACTGCATGAGTTATTCTTGGAGGAGTGTAGAACTTGACAACTCCCATGTCACAACATTTAATTTTGTTTTAACAACTTGTTCTGCATTTTTTAACAAGTGAATTCGTCATATTTATAACAGCATGAGTTATTTTCGAAGGGTATGTCACTGCAGCTTTTTTTGATATTAACAACATGTTGTGCTTATTCTATCAAGTTACTGAGTCACATTTACAATGGAATTGTAATTCCCAGAGGAGTTTATAAATTTCACAAGTCTCAACTGTTACAAAAGCTTATTAACATTCGAATACATTCTTGTGCCTATTTTTTTTACAAGTCATTGTGCCAATTTTGACAATAACTGACGCATGTTTTCACAATTCCTAATGCATATCTTCACAAGCTAATTTCCTCCCTGCAGGAGTTTACAAATTTAACATCCCACCTATCAGTACAACATATCAGAAATTAACAACTACACAACAATATTTACAATTACAACTGCATGTATTAACAACACTTTTTTATTATCATTTCAACTTTTTCTCACCAAACAAACCACCATTATATTCAACTATTCAAACTTAAAATAGAGCACCCCTTCTGTAAACTTGCCCAATAACAGAGCAATCCATCTATTACATTGCCCAAAAATAGAGCACACATTTTGTAATACCAATTACAACATCAATATTAATAACAATTTTTTAATATCATATCGGCGTTTTCTCAGTAAATAAACCCTCATCACATTCAACTTTTCGCACTAAAAATTAGAGGTGGGAATTAGGGTTGGGCCGGCCCAGCCTTACAGAGCTGGCCCCTTGACGGACCAGGGACTCAAAGGGCCAGCCCTACAAGGCCCAGGGAAAGAAAAATTGTTATTTTTCAAAGCCCGGTCTGAGAGCATCAGGGCCAGGGCCGGAAGTCATTTTTACAAGATTTAACTATACGTCTACACACCTCATGCAATAAAATAAACACATTTACTAATTCATAATCAAAGGTAAAAAATATTATGTACAAGTAATTCATAGTCTCATACAAAGCATAAGAAGACAAAAAAGCTAAACACTCTAAGCAACATGATTATGACAACTATCGTTTTCATCTTATTTGCTATTATCATCAATTTCAAGGAATTTTGATTGTACTCCACTTTAAGTAGTGGACTCTACTTAAGTGGTAAAAATATCAAAAATTAGTAAATTACCATTATATATAAATTTAACAATTTTAAGGTTCTTAGGGAGGAGTCAGCAAGGGCATAAGTAGGAGGGGTAGTGAAATTAAAAAAAAAAAAAGCAAAGCTAAAGGGCATAACAGGTCGGCCCTTGGCATTGCAGGGCCAGCCCTATATGGTGTTCGGCCCTCCAAGGCTGGCCCTTTTAGGCTCGACTTCCTTTTAAAGCTCCACTTTTCAAGTCCGGCCCGACGGGCTGAGCTCGATTTCCTAGCTCTACTAAAAATAGAGCACTCCCTCTATAACCAACCCAAAAAATATAGCATATTAAAATTCTCACAACTCAACCATGGTGAAACCTCAACTTCAGTGGTCAATATCATATTTTCAGTAAAAATTTAGCATTATTTATCTACCTCTTAGCACATAGTTCACTATTGACTCCAAGCTCCAACCTTTCACCAACCCCTCAATTTCAATGCACCTAACATATAGACTGAAAAAAAAAAATTTCGAGTTCACTATTCAACCTTTGTAACAATAAATGAAGACTAAAAGTCTAACCTTTGACCATGATATGATCATTAAACTTAATCCCTTCAACGTTATTGCAAACACCACCTTGACATTCCTCCGTTTTCTCTTTATATGCGTTTTCTTCCATTTTCTCTTTCCCGTGTGTTTTCTTTTTCCCGTCTGTTTTCATTGTTTTATTCTTTGAAGGTAAGATAATCTTTTCACATTGACAATTAATTACAAAAAAATCCTTAAGGACTTAAGGGAATTTTTTATTTAAAAATCTTCATTGAGACTTTATTATTCTTTTTTTAGGTCCTTGGACCTGAGAGTGATTTCCCTAAAATTTTTAAATGGAGATTTCCCACTAATTTTCTTATTAATTTTCTTTACAAGAAATAAAATCCAAGTCGGTCTGTGACGTTGCGAGTTGCGACAATTTGGCCTTCTTTTCACGCTTCCGTCTTAAACTAGTGTTGAGGGGAAGGAGGTCACATATTTTCAATATTCTAGTTTTAACCCTCCTAACTAAAAACCATTTCCCCCTTTCTTTCTCTTCGGCCGCCCGTGTTCGCGCGCCCCTGCAGTCCTCCCCCACTCGCCGCCGCCATATTCTCGTTCGTTCTCATCTTTCTCGTCATCTCTGAGTTCGTTCCCTTCACCTCTGATTTGTAAGTTGCAGATTCGATTCTAGTGAGTCTCTCAGTTCGTTTTTAGCTTCTCAGACATCTTTCGTTATCCCTAGTTCTCAATATTAGGGTTTTACATTTCTTCTGTTTCACACTCTTTTCTGTTCTCGGACATTTCTTCCTCTTCTTATCTCATACCTCCTTTCGTAATTATCTCCACTCGTTCTTCCCTCCATTCTCTGCCTGTGCAGGTTTCTCATACATTGCCTTATCGTCAGAGAATCGATTTGAGCTCCCTGGCCTCCTGAACCTGCATCGCACCTTGCTGTCATGGCTTGAGATTACACGCTTCTGTTTGGCTTCCCAATCACGGTATGCCATTTGTTACTTCTTTGTACCCTCCCCTTTATTACGTTTTGTTTCGACTTAAACAGGCTTTTCTCAAGCAATTCTGTTCTTGATTTCTTCATATTTTAAAAATTAACATTCTAAGCAATTTCGAATTTACGTCTTTAGTTTGGTTATTATTTTTGTATATTACTATATGCTTCTTCACAGTTATCTCTGTTGTATTGGATTTTTGTCCAGTAGCTCGTGACCAGTTTTCTTTTATGAAGTTTAGGCATTCTGGGTAGATTCTAATTTTCAAACAGTTTTTCTAAGTCAAAAAGTTTTACGGCACTGCAACCTCCTTGGCATTAATCATTGTCCTGTATTTGGTTAATTTTATGGATCAGGGTTTATTTAATCATTTGTGAAGAACTTCATCAATGGCGAATCGCACGGATCCAGCAGCGAAAAGCATCAGAGGCACAAATCCTCAGAATTTGGTGGAGAAGATTCTCCGATCAAAGATCTACCAGAACACTTATTGGAAGGAACAATGTTTTGGTTTGACAGCGGAAACCTTGGTGGACAAAGCCATGGAGCTCGAATATCTTGGTGGGACTTATGGTGGTAGCCGCAAACCCACACCCTTCATGTGCCTTGTCATGAAGATGTTGCAGATTCAACCTGAGAAGGAAATTGTCATCGAGTTTATCAAGAATGAGGATTACAAGTACTCCTACCTTTTCATTTTCCTTTGCATGACTTTGCCATTTCCCCCCCTTGTATGGTTATTGTTGGAGAAGAAACTGTTGTATCTATTCCTGATTATCTACTGGGCAAATCGTTCTAAATTGACTTGGAGAATGAGTTTGAACTCATGTAGATCTAGGGTGTCCTTACCTTGAATTGGTAGAGGAAAATTAGATAACTCTGAAATCTTAGCTTAAGATATTCTAATGGAACCTGGGAAACAACGATAGTTTTGAAAAACTTATTTTGATGCTTGTGTTACCATTGGAAGACCTCTACTCTGTCTTCTTAGGCACGAGAATAATTTTACTATTTCAAAACTGCAATGCTCTTCTTGGGCTATGTTCAACTTTCCTTCTAAGAAAAAAGGGAGAGAGCGAAATTTACAATGGCACTGAATCACTGTGTCTTTGTCTTCAAAAATAAATCATATATATTGCTTGTTTTCCTCCCTACCTTCTGTCTATTGATGCATGCTTCTTTTAGCAGTTTCTGATTTTGTTGGTTTCTAAAATATGGCTGCAGATATGTGAGAGTACTGGGTGCCTTTTACCTGCGTCTTACTGGATCTGATATTGATGTGTACCGTTATTTGGAGCCCCTATACAATGACTACCGAAAACTGAGGCGAAAATTACCTGATGGCCGTAAGATTTTAAACTTCATATGAAAGCTTCTGCCTTATCAATTCTATGCCAGTTCCCCCCCCCCACACCCAACCAAAAAAAAAAAAAAAAATCCGTGTCAGTTCATATGCTTAATGTGATTCACAATTTGAGCAAATTTATTGTTTCTGATGTTGCAGAGTTTAGTTTGACGCATGTGGATGAGGTTATTGATGAACTCTTGACAAAAGACTACTCCTGTGATATTGCTTTGCCTCGAATTAAGAAAAGGTTTCTTTTTTTCACTGCTCATGCATAACTTTCCGCCTAGAACTTGTTATGGCAATTTTTTATGTTCTATTGATGCTTTTTGTGTTGCATTTTTATGGTGGAGGCCTCCCTTGTTTAGTTGTTTTTTGGAGTAGCTGGTAAAGTATCTGGCCCTTGTGAAATTTGCTTTTCCGTGTGATTATCTATTGCTGAATTTGAAAAACATGTATGGTAAACCTTTGAAAAATTTTCCAGGCAACTTTTATGTGAAAAGTTTGGGGCAATGATACTTGAAGCATTATTTATTTCAAGGGATGGTTATTTAATTTGGGTTGTGATATAGGAGTGTTAAATGGAAACTTCTTTGTACCTATGAGAGAAGCTTTTTCAGTTATGGTTATTGTTGTTATTTATCTTTTTCCATCTTGTCATCTGTTGTTTCATAGGTGGACTCTTGAATCTAATGGTGCCCTAGAACCTCGACGTAGTGCTCTTGAAGAAGATTTTGAGGAGGAAGAAGAGAAAGAGGAAAATGAACAGCCTGTTGATGATGGGCTAGAAGATGGGGCCTACGAGAAGGTGTGTTCCTCTCGTGATAAGAAGCTATCATTTTTCTTTTTCTTTTTCCTCTTTTTTTTTTCATGTTGAGTCAAATATAGGCGGTTTTAATTTTTGGTCTGATTATTGAATGTTTAACAGGATTATTATCGTGGACGAAGCCCCACAAGGGAAAGAGATAGAGATAGAAGACGTGACAACCATAGGCACAGGTATCTTTTGCTCATTGCAAGTATCTGCATGGCTTGACACGTTAGTTTTATTAAGGAGACTGAATTGAGTATAATTCTTTTGTTGGCTCTTGGGTTATCTATAAACTACTTTGCTAGCGTTTGGGTTTGAAGGCCCAATGCAAGCTTAATTTGCTTTTTATCACATGATCGCTGGGACTGGGATAATGTCAAGCATTTTTTTTTTTAATTATAAAGATGGCTAAAATGTGCCGGAAGCTGTTTCTGAAGTTACACAACATATATCTTGTTTAAAGTCATATTTCAATTTCCATTGTGGCATTCATAGCCATTTGTGGTGCCCAACTGCTTCCTAGAGTAAAACTGTGTGATCCTGCCAGGTTTCTCTGCACTGACAGTGTGCAGCGAGAAGTATGATGGATCAAACATTATTATTACTGTTTAAATATGGTTCCATGTGACCACATCAACTTGTGAATTGATGAAATTGATCTGTTAGGGAATTGCATGTTTCTTTTTAGAAAAGATCTTCATGGTGGTGAGCGACAGATGTTAAATGAATCGTTAACAATGTTGCGACAGTTTGTGTTTTTTTAAACTAAAATTTGCATTTTTGGATGTCTGGTTGCCAGGGACCGAGATTATGATCGAGATTACGATAGAGATAGAGGGCGAGGCCGTGATAGAGGCAGGGATAGGGACAGGGACCGGTATCGCGTGAGGGAAGAAAAAGAGTATGGAAGAGAAAGAGAGGGAAGGGAGCGAGAGAGGAGAGACAGAGATAGGGATCGGGAGAGAGGGAGACGAAGGAGCCACTCGAGGAGCAGAAGTAGGAGCAGAGACCGGAGGGATAGAAAGAGACATGCACGGAGCAGCACGAGTCCAAGTGGTAGAAGGCGTGAGGATGGCGGTGCAAGTCGTGAAGAGCCCAAGAAGAAGAAGGAGAAGAAGGACGATGGGACTGATCACCCGGATCCTGAGATTGCTGAAGCCAACAAGCTACGAGCTGCTCTGGGCCTGAAACCCCTCAGACCCTGATCTCTCCCCCTCCAGTGCTTATTTTGTTTGTGTTGTATGTACAAAACAACAAATGTTGCTGCTTTCAGATTGCATCTTAGCTAGCATGGATCCTATGAGCAGTTGCTGTTGCTGAGCTTTGTACCAGGCTACTAGCGTCCAACATTATTGCTGCTCTAGTTCCTTTGCCATCTCGTGAAAGTTTAAGATGCTGAAGATGTCCATGATAAGCCTTAAAAGGATAAAACTTAAAAGCCAAATCTTGTAGTAGCTCGTTTAGAAATTCTATCAATAATCGGGCTTATTTTATAAGTCTGATTTATGTAAATCGAGATAAATCTCCTCCACATATTTATTTTGTAGATTGTAAAAGTAACTTCGTAAATCGTAAAAATTATTTCGTATTTCGTAAATCACGACTTATAATTACTTTTAGAGCTTTCATAAGTTAATCCAAACAAGCCTTATTCATCAAGTTTATAGGTGAATTTATATATGTTTATGCTTATTTTAATAACGAAATATAGTGAAATAAAAATGGTTTTTGTTTCATTAGTTAATTTATAATTGTATATCCACATTGTAACAATTAATAATAGTAAACTGATAAATGTATATATGAAAATCTTAAATGCTAATTTATATTAAAATTAATATAAATATGTAAAACCAACAGGATGTTGGTTAAGGTGATAAGGAATTTGACTTTTGTATTTGTTAGGGGATATGAGAACTTTTTACCTTCTACCAGTCAAAAATACACACATAGATGTTAGTTAGTACCCAAGTTAGTTTACAATTGCCCATATGTATTGTTGTGTTGTTAACAATACAATAGCAAAAGTGTGGTTGAAAAACGACACTTGATGGATATGAGTAATTTGAATTGAGTTTTGTTCAATTGAAAATTCATTTGACTAGGGCAATGTGATAAAATTATCAGGTCTCTTTTTTTCAAAAAGTATAAATTAAATAATTGTACGAAGCATGGTATTTTGCCGGAAAATCTAACAAGTTACTTCTTTACCAGGCAAGATGTATGAGTGATGAGATTAAATTATAATTAATTGAGGGATTACTAGTAAGTGTAAAGCGATGAAAACACTTGAAGCAGCAGCCAGCACCCGAGAATTAATGTAAATATGAAATGCAGTATTTGGGAAAGATGATTGCAAATGAGAAAGAAGAAAAGAGTTGGTTACAGAAGCAGATCTGGAATTAAAATGCCATCTGAATCGTACTGAAGGGCGCCTGAAGAATACAGGGGCTTGCATCTCCCTCCCATGAGAATCCTCTTCTTGCACAGACATGCTTCTTCATCTTCAACCTCCTTCCTCACTTTCTTTTTCAGCCAACTTGTAATGCTCACTATTCTCGACACAACCCTAACCAAGCGCCACGATCTTATCTTGATCCTCCACACTTCCCAACCGCTAACAACATTTGTACGCTCTTTTGCAGCTTCACCATTATAACTCTTGTGCTTTCCTTCCTCTGCATCATGAGGCTTCACAGCATTGTCAAGCTCATGTTTAATAAGCCGAAATAACGGACCTCTGATTCGCTCATTCCCACGCACTAAATCATTTCCTTCTGTAGTGATGTGCTTCTTTTTTCCATCATGGGAGTCGCTCCTTCCTAATAAACTCTCTGAGTCACTATGATCTTCGTCTTTTTTACCAACTGATCTCTTCTTTCCGAACACTCTGGAGAAGAATACTGATACAACTTTCTTCGGAAATTGATAACCTCGTTTAATCCTTCGGCTTCTTCCGTGCTTCGTTTTGGCCATCAACTTGGGAATCTTTATGCTTAACTTTGAGCGATCGAGCTGGGCAATGCTGATGAAGTGAGACGAAGAAGAATTTGCTGGAATGTTAGTTGCAGCAAGAGGATTCTTACATGCGTTTGGGTTCTCTTCCATCGTTCTGTGTTGAGCTTGGTGGAATTTGAAGCAGATTATATAAACTTGAATAATGGAGTTAAGAAGTGGGATATTATGCTGGAGACGTGCGAGTGAATATTTCCTTACTTCGTGGGATTTATTGGGAGGTGCATTCTTTTAAACTGCTCAGGTAATTTAGCCCCACAACGTAAAATAAGTAGATTTACCTTATTTATTTATCTTGATTTATCTGTTGTATTTCCTCCTCTGGGATAAATTGGAATTTTCTTTTGTCAAAAAAAAAAAGATAAATTGAAATTAGGATGTGGAAAAGACAGAAAAATATCATTAAAATTGGTTAAAAAAATATTGAATTTCAATAATTTGAAAGGGACTAATTTATAATTTTAAAATATTACAAAATTTCAGAAATTACCTAACTACTTTTATTTTTTTTAAATAAAAAAATTCTAAACCCTTTTACTAGCCGCTGGAGTTCACTGGCACTGGCGGCCGTCACCAAAGCTCCAGCGACCTTGCCGCTAACCGGCCACCTGAGCTCCAGCAGCCTAACATTTTTTTAAAAATTTTTAAAGCAAAAGTTATCAATATAAATACTTTGAGTTGTTAATAGCGATAGTAAAGTTGTAAACGATAATCTTATTTATATATATATATATATATATATATATATATATATTAAATTTCTCAGGAAAAAATCATCAATGTTGATACTTAAGTTGTTAATTTTTTTGATTATTTCATAATAATTTTCACCGAAGCTTTGGCGGTTTTTTTTTAGACTAAAGTTGTTAATATAGAACTTTTACTTGAAAAATTCAAAAAAATATATTAGGCCGTCATTTAAAACTTTACTATCGTTATTAACAACTCAAATATCTATATTAAAAACTCTTACTTGAGAAATCTTAAAAAAAAATATTAGGCCACTGGAGCTCCGGTCATCAGTCGTCGTTGCCGAAGCTCTAACGGCTGGCAAGAGGTTGATGATTTTTTATTTAAAAAAAACAAAAGTAGTTAGATGATTTCTTAAATTTTGTAATATTTCAAAATTTTAATTCTTTTTAAAATTATTAAAATTCAACATATTTATTTATCTTTTATCAATATTTTGATTGTATTTTTGTTTAGCATGCGCATTATAAATTGGTGAGTTTTTTTTTTTAATACAAAAAAGTTTAGATGGGTTCGACTCCTGTCCCTCACCAAGACCAGGGCAAGGCCCCAGGGCTCTTTGAGCACTTACAAGGGACTTACGAGATCGTCTACCAAAGAAGCCCTCACAATGGCAAAGGAAATTGAACTTTTGTCCTTTTGAGACTTGAGCCCGTTTCTTACTATCTGTGCCAACTCTCATTGGCATAAATTGGTGAGTTATTTCACCTACGAAAAATTTGACACTAGGAGATGGGCCCAACTTTTTGGAGCCTTGAAAATAGGCCCACTATGTCTATTTTTAAGAAAACAAATATACTACGTTTTTTTTTGTTTGACTTCAATATACTAACCATATCGTCCAAATGAAGTGAGTCAGATACTGCTTATTATACCAGCACGGGAACATGGTAAAGTCCGCCTAATGGCCTCGATAATATCTCCTAACAATTTGACGTGGTAATACAACTCAGCTCAGCTAATTACATGATCAACCGTGATAACATATTAATCAATTAAAAGTAATCAAATGCCTTTCATTCAGCATTTATTACTCATTTAAATTGAAGTAGTCAATACAGTACAATCAATCTTCTCGTTCTCGGTTCAAATAACTACACTTGAACTTCATTTTTGGGTGAGGCTTCTAAGGATTACATCCATTCATCATAATTGAATAACTTTAATTCGGGCAAAAAAACAAATAATAATAATAATAATTGAATAACTTTAAACTCGTTTTTTCTTGCTCACAACCCCAATATTTACTGTTTGTTATTGTATTCTTTAGCTAAACTGTGTTGAGTATGAGCAATAAATTTGAATTCTACATCTTTGGATGCAAGTGGGCTACAAAGCATATCATGACATGGATCGTGGAATGCCAAACACAACCATGCAAGTGTAACGAACTAACGATAGAACAGTCGCAGAAATGGCAACTGAGGGTGTAATTTATATAATCCCTCTAAATGGAGAGGAACACATCGCCATGTTGTCTTCAATATGGATTTACTTACAGGTTCAAGCCGTTAGCAAACACACCATTAGAACTTATCTACTAGACCACGTTTGTTGTCAGTCGGTCCAACAGCTGAGCACAAGCCAGAATCAAAACTTACAACAACCACCAACACACCTACTAAACCATCTCAACCACCAACAACAAAGAAAAACCATAAATGCTCACACTGCCAGGGAAAAATTATACTAATATTTACTATTTAACTAAAATATTAGATAATTACTATGCCGTCACTGCGGGTCTGCTGGGCCTTTTTCCTTCCATGGCATCTTTCTTCCTTCGACAGTTGGCACAGAGGAATGGACCTTCCCATGGCTTAGACGCTGGTGAGAAAAAAGGTCCAGAGTTCACCGACAGACCATCACCAGAAGGTTGATTCACCTGGCACACCGCACAACGGAAAATCCCAGAGCTCGCATTCAAAGGAAAATCCTTACCAAGCCTGCATTTCAAACAAGAAACTTGCAGAATCAAGATTTAAAATTCAATCCCATCCAAATGGTATGCAGAAAGACAAACCATTTTCGTCCTACCACTTGTCAGAGAAAACGCCCAGAAGCAGGCATTACACACCTAAATGTAGTATGCAGATTTAAATGCAGCAGCTATGGGCTGGACAAAACATCTGTTAATGGTGAACATACCTTTCTGCAAGCATTGCAGAACCCTCTTCAAATAACTCCTCTACAGCTCCCACAGCAGAAAGCTTATTACTAGCTTTGTTAGTGGAGTTCTGAGATTTCTTTCCGAAAAGAAGTGAAGTTATCATATTATGTTTCTTTTTTGGAATTGGTGGTAATACAGGATGGTCTGAAGGAATAATGTCTACAACAAGGCAGGTTGTATCATCCTTCAGTCCCCTTGATCTTAAAGCCTCCTGGAGAAAGAAAGAACAGAGAGAACGGCAAAGCATTAATACAAGAACATGATTGGACACCTCTGAAAACGATAGAAAGACTGCTGCTCCTAGTCTACATCACCTTAACTACCAACTTTGCAGCAAGCTCTGCAGGCAGACCCCGACAAGACTTGGCAGCCATATCAGAAGATAAAGCATCCCAAATGCCATCAGAAGCTATGATAAGCCTTCCACCAGCATTTGAAAGCTGAGTAACCCACAGAATGTTTCGAAGTAGAGCTCAGTACTTCTCCACACAAAAGGTCAAAAGAATATACTCTAAGAATGAAACCACCTCACCTTTACTTGCTTAACATGTGGAATTGGCACAATAAATTCTCCCACATCTGTGTCACCAATTGATCTAGAAAGACACAATCCACCAGGCCAGCAGCGAAGGGGTCCTACCTGTATACATATTTAGGAATTAAAGCAAATGAGATCCAAGTAAGCCCTGGTTAGAAAGGCTGAAGTAGATTATGCCATACCTCATTCCCTCCAAATACATTGAGTCTTCCTACTTCACCGCCACTAGCAGTGACACGTTCCCTCTCTTCTACATTCTCTTCCAGTCTGTGATCAACTGTCAAAAGAGATACTACACCTCCTTGGGTATCTAATATACATCTGGAATCCCCAACAGATGCAACAGTTACAGTCCAACCATCAACCAGAACAAATGTTGCTGTAGTCCCAGAAGTCTCGCCTATAAACAAAATTAGATTGTCAAGATGAGCATACACTAATAGTCTGAGGATGTGCACAGTGAAATATAATTAAAGGGAGTCCTTTGTACCTTTTTGCTGAAATTCTATGTCAGTTTTCACAAACCCAACAACTAGAGCCCGAGGAAGAGCCTGAAGCCACTCATCTCTGCTGATATCTTGTGGTATTGCACTCATAACATTATTAAGTATATTTTCCTTAGCAAAAATAGCAGCTGATATACCATTATGCCCATCAAAGATCTGCCAAACAAGAGCTACTAGTAAGTATCACTAACAAATTCTGGAAGAAAGTGATCTTCCACCTGATCACAGAAAAGAAATGACATACTGATGCCAGTCAACATTTATAATAACACAAGTACACCAAGATCGAATAATACCGCAAAAACAGAAAACAGTGTTGAAGAATCCCCGGGAATCCTCTGGCAGTCTGTCTTGATTAAAAAGTAATCTTCCCCTTTCTTTGCCAAGCCAGCCTGTCCATACCTCACAAAAGGTTGTTCAACTTTTTCATTTCGAAGCTCACGGCCAATCAAAGTTGCCAAAGGAACAAGTGGCGCCTCCGTCCTTGGTACTTCGGTCTTACTCATCTTGGTCTAAAATTCAACATTTCTGGAAACCCACTGAAGAAACCCTAATAATTAAGAAGGAAAGATAATAAAATAAACAATTAACAGGGATATCTCAGCTGGTAGATCTAAATGATCCAGGGCTTCGTTTATTGGAAAGGGCATACACTAGTAGTACTTTCCACAGGAAAGAGAGTGACGAAATCCAACTTATAAGACAACCTAACTATTCCACCACACATGATTTACCTTCAAAAATAAGATCCATTAATTTCAGCTGCCTATGTAGCTGAATGCCATATTCGGGAAATAAATCTAAAACCACATAACTCTTGTGGTGTACATTACAAAAAAAAAGCCAAAACCATACTCCCCAAAACAAAGTCAATCAAACTTTCGTTGTTTAAGTCAATTTTACTGGGGAAAAGTAAAATATCGGAAAAAATCATGATCGGACAATTCAGCGATAACAGTTAATTTCAAACCAAAGCCTTAACAAATATCACAAGCTCGCATCCAACTTCTAATCCACAAAAATCAAAATTTCAACACTATCTCAGAATGCTCCGATAATATTCCATCTTACGACATGCATATCCACAAACAAACGAAACTGCATTTTAAAAGGGAAAAAGGATAGTAAATCCATCGAAGAGTCCTACAAGATTGGTCGAAATTGAGCTGCATTTTATAATGTCCATAAGACAAAAATCACTAGCTATAAAAATTCAGAATGAAAACGATACTGGTAAGGAAAAAGGAAAAGACTGAACTCACAAGTGAAAAATGTAGTAGATCGAGGCGGACGATTCAACATTGCGGATTGGCCATACCATAGATGTTAACCCTCCAATTCTAGAATCATTTCCAGAGGCCAAGCTTAGATCAAATGCTCATGAACCCTAGTAGCACAAAATAGAGAGAAGAGAGCAAAAGAGCTTGCCTGTGATTTGATTGGCAGAGAAATCCAGAGAAAGAGAGGGCAGGGGGAAACGCGGAAAAGAGGCCCTTCGGGCAAAGGACTCTGATAATGACATTTTTGTCCCGGTCTTCGTTGTAATAGCCGGAAGCACAATACCCTTGCTTTAAATTACATAAATACCCTCGTATTGTGATATTTTCTGTGTGTTTGAATTTTGATGATACGCAACAGACAAGTTAAAATATTTATTATTTTCCATTCCCTGAGCCAACGCAATCAACTGTTGATTTACAGAGAACAATACCCTGTTCTAATCCAGTTTTTATAGAGAAGAATGAACAGCCACACAGCCATTTCCTTTATAGTAGTATTATTTACGAGTTTGATCCCACAATCTCTCTTTTAAAGGGATGTGAATTGTATTTGAGTCAAGGCTCTTGACATAACTGCTTTAAACACGGGAGATTTATTGTGGGACTTTAAATTACTGGTTCATAGCTTCATATTATTATAGATGTACAGATAATATTCTGAAACAGAATAGTTGAAATTTTTTTTTTTTTTGGGGGGGGGGGGAGATTTATGGAGTTTAAATTGTGTTCATTGGATAGTCAGTGCCCAAAGGTTTTTGAAGAGTCGGGTGAAGCGCCGTTAGGCATTAGCAGCACAACTTTGTCGATAAAATGAGTATTGGTGGTTCAATTTTGGGGAAATGAATTGGGAACAAAAATGAAAAATATATTATAGGAGAGATGGCTTATGGGGAGTAATTGAAAGAGGGAGGGAGGCAAAACGCGTGATTTGTGGGAACAAAAAATCTTCGGTTGGATGCCATAGGCCTCGTGGTGGGAATACCTGACATTTGTCTTTTTTTCTCAGATGCCCTAGCCAAAACTTTATATATATATATATATATATATATATATATATAGGATTAAGTGATAATTTTACCCCACGATTTCATCAGACACCATTTTGTCTTAGAAGTGTTTGGATATAATTTTGTTTTAGAAGTATTAAAAATAGAATAATTTTGTTCTAACTGTTATTTTAATTAATTTTAACTGTTAATTAATTAAATATATTGAGCTGATAGTCTATATATCAGCTATATCAAATTTTATTAAGTTGTAAATTTACGATAAAAATCTATGTGTCATCTATTTCATCTTTTTTTTAAGTTATGTTTAAAATTTTTAAGATAAATCTACACCTTAACAAAAAATAATATAGATGATATGAGATTATCAAGTCAACATATTTAATTAATTAATAATCAAAATTAATTAAAATACGGTCAGAACAAAATTACTCCTTAACCATATATACATATACGTGTGTGTGTACACACACATACTTGTATGTATTAGTTTTTGATTAGCCGGGTCGTCCTTTCAAAAAAAGAATACATGAGGCTTTATTAGAAGAGGCTGTACTTTAGTATCCATATGACCATATATAACAACAAGAAGGGGAAGGGAGAGAGGTGGAGGGAGCAAAAGTCAAAGGTCATATATCATCATCTATCGTCACACACGCCGCGCAGCATTCCGCTCAACAATATTGGAAAGATGAGAATAATGATAATGTAGAAGAACGAAGTGAGGACGTGGCCACCATGGATGATGGCTCCGAAGAATTCGCCACACAATATATTACATTACAATTACAGTCAGGAAACAGCTGGAAAGCCCATCTTCTTCATGTTTTGAGTTAGCGTTTGTTGAAAAAATAACTTCTATCACTCATTCAAACAGACATATGAGCCTTTCGCCCCTTTTCCCAACTCTTATAACTTGGCTTCACTTTTTAACCTTCTATTTATTAACCTTCTTGACATACTCTCTTTGTAACTAAGCAAAATCAGCTGTCCCACCACTGCTATCAAATTTGTAGATGCAGAAATAATGGGTATAAGTTAAGCCTAATCAGATTCAGAATGTAGATTCAATCAAAGCACACGTAATCCCCCTCTTACCTCCTCTGCCTTCTGTTATACATTCTCCAACCATACATCTGACACCGACCTAGAGAATCAGATATCAAATTTGTAGCCAAGGGTGCGCTGGTTTGAAAAATATTTGGAACATGAAGGAACAACAGTGTAAAGTTTCTCATCACATGTCACTCAAATCCTGTAAACACATTACAGAACTCAACTTCTTGTCTATGAACATTACATTAATCCCTATAAACTTGGGAGTTCTCTTTTGTCTATAAAATCGTATCAATTTACAGAATCCAGCCCCCCCAAAAAGGACCGTGAAAATCATAAAACGCACGCTAAATACAACTTCATCTTCTTTCCCCCCCTTCTTTCCCAAGCGGCCATGCCCCTACTTCAAAGTGCAACAAGATGTATTGCCAAGCCTAGCCTAGTAAAAAAGGCAAAAGGGGGAGGTTTTTTCTCTTTTCTTTTCTTCTTCTTTTTTTCGGTTCAAAGAAAGGCCACAAAAATCCAGCCACTGCAGACACATTGATTTGAATAGAGTAAAAGCCTCCCGATCACCACCACAGAAGCTGAGCAATTAGTTTATTGCTCCTCCAACTTAAAAGGAAAGCTCCTCTCTTCCTCTCTCACGCACTCAAACACTCAATTTACATCCATAAGATATAATACATGAACATTAGAAAGGCAAAAAAGCAAGAAATAACGAAATCTTACACGTAAGGAAGCTCAAATAGCTACCTCACTTTGCACTCCCAGTTCTTCTTTTTCCATCAATAGGACTTGCCTGCTTTCTGGGTTGATTCGCCAACTGTCTCCTTGATGGCGCAGGGATCAAAGACGGAATCATGCTCCTGTTTGCAATTACAGTTTTAGGAAGGGGTTAACTAAAGTTATTATTTTATACAGTCTAGAAAAACAACATGAACTATAATATATAGCAGATTTGAACGGTGATTGAGAAGAGGGATTCATTACCTGGTTTCTGCGTTCTTTACTAGTTTGTTATGGGTGGAGGGTTTCTTGGCTTTAGAAACTATTCCATTGATTTTGCTGGTTGGTTTTGGCATATGTAACTGCCAATGCAAGTCTGATTCCGAGGAATCGCTAGTTGCAACCTCAAGCGGATCATCAGAATCATCTGTGGTGACCATGTCATAGTCCTGGCTATCCTTTTTATTCGATGTAACTTTGAAGGATTGTTCTAAGTATGATTTCGAGGCGTCTGAAAGATAGCTGGGACTCAACATGGGAGAAGACTGTTTGCTTTCTGCTTCCCACTGACCCACTAGGCTATCGTCACTTGTTAAGCTGTCATTCCTGTTCACCATGATCTTATCAACCCAGTCCCCGGAAACTGATTCTTTATCCTCTTCCTTGCTGTTCAGCCTCTGATTGCTTGCAGGTGGCCACGGAGGTGAATGCATAATCATGTCTTGAAGATCTAAGCTTCGTCTTTTCAGCTTCGTTGAGGCTCTCTTCTGGTTCGACATCCCACAGTACAAGTAAGCTTTACTTTTAATAATGATTAAAATATAATTTGGACATGTCCGGTCAACCCATTCTTTAACATGTCATATTTTTGAGGTGTCTAGTAATCCTAATTTCCAAATTTTAGATATGCAAATTAAGAGTTAAAGAAAATGAAGGGGGCTAATTTGATTTCAAAGTTACAATTCCAGAGTACCTCCACGCTACTAGAATCATCTTGGGGTTTCCTATGACCCCCAGATTGTGCAGGAGAAGGCCTGTTAGATTTCAATTTTGGTGCATCTAGACTACTATTTACAGAATGTTGAAGTGGTTCATCTTCTCCCTCCTTTCTTGCCAAAGCTGCCTTCAAATTAGCAATCTGGCAAAGATGACAGTAGTAACACTTATGAACTACACATGCACGAGTAGATTATTCATCCAGATACAGTATAGAATCCATTTCTTAGCGCTCTGTGACATAAAAATTGTAAGAACCTGTTCTTTGAGCTCTTTCACTTCTGAAGTCTCTTTGTTAGCTCGGGCAGCACCAAGTTCAATTGTGGAGACGCGTTCTGCAAACTTGAGTGTGCTGAGATTTTCTCCAAGAGCATGAGGCTCTGGCCTAATATGTACAAACATGAGTGTCTTGGCTTGCCCTCCTGAGACATACAGAATTCAGCTCGTTAATCGCAGTCACAGACAATACCATATTAGCCACAAAGAATAATTCTCGCTGATAAAAGAAACAATACCAAGAGAATCTTGAAGCAGTTGAGTAAGTCTACTATTCCTATAAGGAACATGCGCTTGCTTATTAGCCAACGAAGAAATGACATCCCCCAAGGCAGCAAGTGACTTGTTAATATGTTGAGCCTCCTTAAGCCTATCACCTGTGACTTCAGATTTATCGACTCTCTCACTTCCTGCCAGGTCAACTAGGTGCATACTGCCACGAAGATGGCTTCCTGTTGTCAGATCCCTTCCTTGAACATGAACTGTCAGGCAACTGCGATTATCATACGCCATCTGAAGTTAGTGTCTTGGAAAAAATGTTATTTGTACTTCCAAGTTAGACTCAGAGTGTACCTATGAGAACGACTGCTCCGGTCATTCATAGCAGTAGCACTAACTGCCCGATTCTTATGTCCCAGATCCATCAAATTTAAGACATCGGAAGTCGATGAAACGGGAACGAGGGTTGCATCTGGTACATTAATGCCGTTTTGAGAACTGTTGCGAATTTCTAACGTATGTAATTGTTAGGGACAAACAGTAGAGGAATAAGACAATCATCTTAAAATGACTCCCAGATAAAGTTCCTTTAACAGTTAAAAAAAAAAAAAAGTTCAAATAGGGAAGGATATTTTTTGTTGCCACCGTCTGTAGCTAGAAGATCTCTGACTTGATCATTGTAGATCTCAAGCACCTGAACACCAATGTCATAGGCAACAGTGTCTTTCCTCTGTTGTGATAGTAGAAAAAGATCTCTTAGTGCCCTATAGTTGACCCCCACGGTTTCCTCAGAAAGATCATCTGGTCCGGACTGCATCAATCAATACATGAACTAACCTAGTTAACATAGTCCTCGCAAGTGATAGGAATTAAATTGTAGCGGGATTGTCAGAATGTCTCACCATAGTATGAGTTTTTCCTGAGCCAGTTTGGCCATAAGCAAATATGCAGACATTATAGCCATCTAGAACAGAACGAATAAGAGGCTGCATGTCTGCAAAAACCTCGGCTGCAGAGGAAAAGAATAGTGATAATTAAAGAAAGCTTACAAAGTAGCAAATGCTTGTGAAGACAAGTTAGCCAAAGACCAACCTTGGGTTGCCGTAGGACCAAACACCCTATTGAAATTAAATGTTTTCCTCCCTTCTTTTCCATACTTGGAAGGTATTATCATTGAGATACTTCCTTCCTCTATGCTACAAACAGAGCCAGCACTGTTTGATTGCCCAAACAAGGGTCGAACTCGGCAGTATACCCTGATATTTCCTGATAAAAATAAGATAATCTCATTGAGAATCCGAATATCAAAGATAACAATTATAAGGAGGACAACTGAACCACTTGAGTTTCACCTTTCAGGTCCTGCAGTTGATTGTATAACTTGCGATTTTCATCCAGAACTCTTCGATATCCTGAAGCTGCAGAAGCTAGACTACGCACATGCTTGCCTATTAAGGGTAGCTAGTAATTAGATAAGAGACTGAAATTTCAGTCCAAAATTGTTGAATATCTACGAGGGATTTTAACTATACGCACTCAAAATGACTAGGTCCTCCTGGTATGCCTTCTGTAAGGATTGCATTCCTGATTTCGTATGATGGGTGATAATTTTCAAGTCCTAGAGAATGTGGACGTCAGAATTTTTCAGTCTTTTACTGAAGTGTGTTTTAAACAGTGTTTTCACCAATTTAGCATGACACAGGTGCAAGTTACCTGGATCTCTTTGTGTTGTTGAGCTAGCAACTTTTGCTGGTTCTTCGAAACGTGGATTCTTGGTACTTCATCGCTAATGTGGATTTCTTTGTGTTGTTCGGAAACCAACTTTTGTGGCTCATTCAAATCTTGGAGTATAGATTCTTCATCGATATTATAACACTCCTCTTGCTTGGGCTGCACATCTTCGTTTTCTTCCATCTATATAATATATTAGACAAAAAGGTCATGTTGAGATCTTGCCATTGCGTCAAATGAACAGTATTCAAAACATGCGTTTGAAGGATTCTATGTTGAATCTAACAACTTTACCTCCTCATCCTCAGAAGCAAGTTTTACAACTGAGTTGCGTGTTTCAGATTCTGCGTTTACCTCCTCATCCTCAGAAGCAAGTTCTAAAACTGAGTGGTGTGTTTCAGAATCTGCGGCCTTATCTTCTGAATTTGTTTTCAACTGCCAGATTTTTTGAAATTTTGACAGAAAACTCAATTAGATGCATGGACCCGAAGCGTTGGAGTAAATCTCTATGGATCAAAAACAAGAAGTATGCAAAATTTCTTTGCAAAAGTATCGCTATGAATAAAATTAAAGTGAAACAGATGCCCACCATTTCATCTTGTGTTAACAGGCGCCGTTCAAACTCCTCTGTGACTTTACGAAGCAGTGACTCCACTACCTGGAAAAACGGAAATAAGAAAGATATAAATACATAAATTCACTAAAGATGAATAGAGGAAGACTGGAAGAAACCAGCGCGGGGGCTGCGTAAATAGTACGAATTTTTAGTGTACTTGTGCAACAAATGGACTGAATCGCTATGCTGTGTCAGAATCTAATGTAGATATTTATCAGGAAAAAAGAAAAGGAACCTAATGTAGATGAAGATGCTGACAATAATGTAAGTGCAGATTTATAAGAGAAAATGACCCTTACGTTGATAATTTCTTCAGGCCTCTTGTCAGACAAATATTCCCGAAGTAGTGCATTCAAGTTATGAAGGGAACCCTACGATTCCAGCCAAGTCATACAGATATCGGTTAATGGTTCGCTTGCAGGCAAAATAATTAAATCATAAAGGGCAAAGCTCTCTAACCCCTTCGATGCGATCATTCCCAAGATCACTGCATGTAGATTGATCACTAATCAATCCATCTTTCTCACTCGTGGTCCTTGTTAAACTGGAGAGGAATTGTTCCGAGTTTTTGCGGAAAAATGGTCTTCCAGAAACGAACGGCTTTATATTCCCACCATGTTTCCATGACCCCATTTTTCCTCCCTCTATCCATTCACTATAGGCCTTGATTGCCAAAACACAATCTACTAACCTCGCTGATTTCCCTCCCTGGAACCACATCACAACTGTTATTGATTTCGTTCAAAGTAGTTAAAACAACCTCTTCAGCTTGAGCAAATAAGCACCTGCTCCAAATCGGAAGCGTGGAAGGTAGGAAGCCCCAATTCTTGCAAAGCTACGAGGCAGTTCCTCACATTTTCAAAGTACTGAAATGCAGATAGCGCCGCGGCTCCATCATCGGAATCGCAGGGACCTTCAACTACCTAACCATTTATATGCAATAAATGTCACCAACAAGAAAAGGATATATGACGCATAAAAAAGTTCAATTGAATTATACCTTGGGCACTACTCCGGGTTGAATTTTGTTAAGAACATTGCAAAGGATTATGCCACTACGCAAACCATTCCTGAATTCTTCTTCAGAAGGCTCAGCTGGAAACTCTTTCCCTCCAGTTACTCCATTTGCCTTCCGTAGCCACCCAGCTGCTTCATACCTTCTTAAGCCTACAAAATTAATAAATACCATCTTCTATTATCTTATCTGGGACGTCTTATATCAGAGCAAAAAGACCTTTCCAGATTAGTAGTTTTTTGTCAGCAATGATGACTTTAGAAACCATATACCTATTGTCCTGTCTTACTACTGCATGTCCCAGAATTCAAACTAAGAACGATCATGCTTGTTTCTTCGTTACGCTTAATGTTGAGTGCTTATGAATACGATCCAAAGCGGAGTTTGAGTAATTGCAATTTCAATTGAAACCAACGTTAATGGCAAAGCAGAACAGTATATTTTATGGTATTAATGAAGGATATATAATTGGAGGTATTCAAAAATCTTATATAACTAATAAATTGAAATTAATGAAACAATATTTTCAATCCAAGATCAAGTGCCAAGATTGAATGTCAGATTAAAGAGAAAGAGAAATGAAGATTAACAAACAGAAAGCCGAACTAATCAGAGTAATAAAAAAAAACGTAAGATAAATGAGGAAATGAGGAGATTACGCACAAGATGGTTCAAGTTTCCTTGACTGCGAGTTGGTATCACTCAATCGGGTCCCATGCTGTTGGAGGACATCTTCAACAACAGAAAACACTGAGAATGGCAATACCTGTTCTGTCGCCATTATTGTGAGCCAAATAATCAGGAATCCAAACCACCAGGAGACTCAGAATCTGATATAAATTCTGTGTCAGCCCAAAAGCTTCATTCATGAAAACCGGGGGAACAATGAAGCGGAGGTGGTGAATGGAAATGAAAAATCTCAGCTAGATTCTCAGGGAGAGAAGAAAGTGAATGCAGAGGAAGTAAGAACGTGAGAAGAGGATTGTTGTGAAGCTACAGAAACAAATGGAATGGGAAAAAAAATGAAGAAAGCGAGGAGAAAGAGAATGGGGGTTTGAATGTCGTGACCCTTTCCCTCACCTTCTATGTGTTTTCTGAGTTTTCTCCCTCTCAAGTTGAGTTTCTAATATTGACACAGAGAAGCAGCACCGAACCTGCTTCCGAGCCTCACGCTCGGTGGCTTACGGCTTATTTATTCAACGGCGGAGAAAATTTTATTTTCCGAAATTCATTATCTCTCTTTCTCATGCAAGTGATGTCCATATATATTCCCTGTGATGTACTAGCCCTGTAAATATTAAATAGAAAGAGCAAAAGGATAAACATGATTAAAAATTATCATTATTAATAGTAATTAAATTGACCAAATGTAAGTCTTGGTCAGCCCCAGTAGTAACATTTTAAGATTGAGCAGACTATCGACCCAAGGAAAAAACAAATACATTACTCTGTTCTTAGTAGTATAAATTTAGAAGCTAAAATCTAGGACTCGCCAAAAATAGAAATTAATAACCAAGAATCTAGGTTTTGACGTGATTCGTCCGTGTTTCCTATTATTTGTTGGGACCAGGAAAATGCCCTCCTTTCATATTTTTAATTATACCCCCTCCCTCCCTCTAACTTGCATCGTTTTGGCGGGGAAGTTTTTATTGAGTGTTTAATGGTCTGATAAGCCATATCTGTGATCTTTTGGCAATGAAATTGATATGTTAGTCTTATAAAACAATGATGTTTCAGTTAGCTAGACACGTGAGATGAAGCATAGATTAAACCAGTTGTATCTATTGTGTAATTAATAAAATTTTTACTTAGATACGGATTATAGAAGGACTTTTAAAAAATTATTGTTGTTATTATTCTTAATGGCTTGTAAATAGCATGGGAGTATAGATGATTTTTTTAAAATATATATGCCAATCAAGTATGCATTTTTTTACGGGTGGGGGAAAAAAAAAAGAAAGAACCCCACAGTGCCACGCACGCAGCATGCATTTGATTAATGTATGAAGAAGTCTTATGACCATGTGCAGTGTGCATGCCTTTTTGCGAAATTCTCACATTATGTAACCTTAATACATAACATTAGCTTTTTCCTAAAGAATATAACGATGCAATGTATTGTGGTGTGCCCTACGAGAGGTCAAGAATATGGACTGGACTACATATATGTTCATGCATTTCATCTCCGGGAGAAAGCATTTATTATATATGTGGATTGCTTATTAAACTCAGAACAACAGAGATGGATTTTCATATTAATTGAGAGAGACATGTATATTTCCTTCGATCTTATTTATAAATAACTTTTTTTTTATAGGACTGGTCCCTTTTATAAGCAACTTTCACTTTGTGTTTAAAAATATAAACTCATTTTTCTTATTTTACCCTTATTAAATACATATTATTTATAATTAATTATTACACACACCAAGAGTTATATTCAGGAAAGAGAGAGAACTCATCAGTCAATGAAGTCAACAAAGCATTGAGAAACATATTTTATTATCTCTAATATTTTTTATACATTTTCTCTCTATTTTCATAAATACGGGTATATATGAAAAAAAAAATATAGCATTTTTGACACATTTATTATTTTTAACTACCAATTCGTTTTACACAATTAAAGAGAATATTACTTATAAATAAGAACTGGATGAGTAGTTTAGAAGAGATCCACGATCATCTCCTGCGTTTTCCTACCAGCTCTTCTCTTTTGGATATAAAGGCTGATCAACATGTTATAATCACTAGCCTTCAGAATTAATAATCAATGCGCGTCAAATAATGCCATGAGAAGTGTTATTTCTTTTGTTGTTAATTAAAAGCCCCTGTGACTGGGAAACGGGCTTCAATATACATATACATGGGAATCATTGATTTGTCTACATAAATTTTAAAGGTTGAAGGTGAAATTAAAGCACGGATATTGTTTTTTATTTTATAAAATCAGATCATTGTAAGCGAAAGAAATGCATTCAACAATACTAAAATTTACTTTTATTATATATAGTACATGCAAAAATATTATCAACACTCACTAAAAATTACTTTTATTATAAAGTACATGCCAAAATATTATAAACACTCGCAGTCAAATTCTTGAGTGACGGGGCTCTGTTTACGTGATTTTTTGATAATTATCTACATTAGGCACACTTTATATAAAAGAAAAAGATAAAAAATAATAAAATAAATGGCCTTGTTTAATATAAAATATAAAGTATTATTGTACTTCTATTGATGAAAGTACTCATTGACACTCTGAGGTCTTTAATATATTATATATATCATATTTTTAGAGTTAATATTAATTATAAATATAAGACATATTTATCATTTTTTTAATTTATCATTATTGACATTATCTCAACAATAATTAAGAAGGAGAAAGAATAAGAGGATTAAGGAAGATCATTAAAATGTTTCAGAAAATACACAATATATTTTATAATTTAAATAATTTTTTTAATCTAATAAAATTAGGTAAATATATCTTATATAAAGGATCGGGAGAGTAATATTTTTTCCTAATACATATGATATTTTTCACTTCTATTTTTAACCAAAAAGAAAAAAAAAAAAAAAAAAGGAGTCGTTTCATTTTAAGGAGATCAAACAAGCCGTTACCGGTCTTCCTCAGCTGGCGCCATGTTTGAAAGGAAGGTTCGGAGCCGAAGCTAACGGCTTAGGTATGGTTTCAAGCGGGCCCGCATAGACCATGCCGGCCTGAGCTACTTAAAGTTGCCGGCCCAGTCTTCCTTGACTCCCTATTTTTGCTTTGGACGTGTCCTTGACGCTTGTATCTTATCCTCACGAATCGCGAGAATATATAAATCCTGCGTCCAAATATAATTAAATGAATAAATTCTGACTCCCCTGTAATTTTTTTTGTTTTATCTCCTGCTGCCTTCCATCCATTAGTGTGAATAAAAGGCAGAAAATAATAAATCAGTAATAAGTATATTCCTATGTCACAAGTCATAAATTCATAGTAGACAACTCATTTCTTCTGTTGCATGCAAATTCATAAAGGGTCCGTGCAGAGGGCTCTAAACAAATAAAAGGGGGGAAAAACCAAAAAGTCCAAGCCATTGTAAATTCCCCGGATCAACCGGGCCATCTCATGTCACATAGAAGAAAAAGAAGATGTATAAATTAAGAGAAAATAATACTACGATTCTTGTGTTTTACGCATAAATTGAGTTAAGCAGGGCCATCATGAATAATCTGGCTCGTCTAAAAATTTTATATATTGATGTGTATAAATATATTAAATTATTAATTCTAGATACTCCACAGTTTGTGGGGCAAGACAAAAAAATGCTCAACAATTATATATATTAATTTTTATGTATATTAAAATTAAGAACACGATTTAAAATTTTAAAAAATTGCAAAATCAATAGTTACAGTTACATCTCATGACGAATCAACAAAGTGTACGCATAAAATTATTTAATATCAGAAAAAAGATTGTGCTGGGATAGGCTAGTATGCTGCTTGGTATTCGATTAGGTTGGCTTGACGAGCATCCCTGCTTAATGGTAAATATTTATTTTCATCGTTTTTTATTTAAAAGTACGAGAAAAAAATAATTTATTCAAAAGTCAAAACTGTTATATTAATTCAATCCCTTTTATGCCACATCATATACCTTGCATGAGATGTGTGATTAGTGACAAATAATGTTGCAGGATTCATAAGTGCCCTTCACAAAGCAGTGGCTCTTCGCCCCACCAGTGAAATGTTTTCTCTGTTAGCACATCCCAAAAAAAAAAGTATGCACTTATCATTTCCAACACAAAAGCATATAATTTAACTGATGCTCTGAATCAAATGCAAAAGTTGCCATATTAATCATTAGCCTCATTCTTTTCGTGCTCCGTGACATTAACCCTTTCTTTGGGTGGGAAGAAAATTAGGTATGAAAGAATATTAGGAAATTTTTTTTACTATTTTTTAAAATTTTTCATTCTAATATCCCCTCATCACTTTCCTTTTTCATAAAAAAATGGGGTAAAGTTTCTCAGCTCATACATTCAAGTTAATTGCACAAAGGCCCGACCTAATCTCTCATTTTCAAAACGCAATTAACAATGGATGGTTAATAATTAATTGGTCCCACTTACTCCCGCAATCAATATTCATTGTATCAGGTACTTAAAAAAGAAGCCTGCCATAGGTTCTTTCAATATACACAAAAAGCTGCATAATAAAAAACAATGCATTGGCACAAGATTCATGATGTGTAATTATGCAGTACAGGCTATTCTCAAATCAAAATCAAATAATGATGGTCGTGGTCTAAAATTGAAGAGTACTTGGATGCTGTATATTTTTTTTTTGGGCACAATCATATGCAACCTTGTCTGAATAAAAAAAGGGCCCCATAACACGACTAAAGGCCCTTTTCAGAGTAAAATGTGTGGAAATATGTGGTACCCATCAATCCTTAATTTAATATTTCTAAAACTACTTATGTGGTTATGCCCTTCTCTTTAGTCTTTAGGGACGAAGCTCTATTTTAATCAAGATGCTGTCTTTGCTAATAAATTTTTTTTGGATGCAATGTTAAAAATTTATTTAATATTAACCACTCTGCGCGGATCACTCTGGGCTCTTTTCCATGAAGCCCATTCCCATATACCCATTTTAGCTAGTCAAATCATTGGGTCCAGGTCCAACAGATGAGATCAATAACTATGAATGATATCCAATCATTTTCTTAACACTAGAGCCACATGACTAATTTGAATAAATTCATAAAATGAAATTAATTAATTATAACAAATGTGATTTTATTTTCTTAAAAAACATAAAATTTGATTATATACTAATTTCAAGATAGGCAAATAATTTGAAAAAAATAATAAATACAGGGAATAAAATTGATTGTAATATTATATTCATGATGAAATACAACCACCAATGAGCTTTTACATTAGAAATTGGATGAAGTATTTCTCAAAAAAAGGTCCAACATATATGCATGCCAAAGAGTGTCAAGGTTTGGATAGCTACACAGTTGCTATATTTGCCAATCAAATTTCGCGAATACTAGCTAATAGGATTCTGTCATGGAAAGAGATTCCATGTCAATCGTTCTATAATTGAACATGATTCGCGAGAATATTTTATTTTAAGGGAGGTTAAATAGAAAATACCCCATAATAAATAAAACGAATTTGTTTCCTGAACTGCCGAATAAGTGCAATGGTTAAAATATATTTTCACATTGTGGGAAAATACAATACTGAATATTTAGTCATGTTTATTGGGAGAAAAATATAGAACGTAACACAACCATCCAATACTTTAGTGACTGGTGACAGCATCTAACTTCATTTTTTTTTATTTCAGAAGGTAATTTATTAATTATCTTGGAGCAGAGTTATTTAAGTAAATTGTGCTGCGTTCCTGATCCACAAAATAACAATAATAAATTAAATTAGATGGGGTCTCTGAGTCTGTGACAAACTAAAAGCGCTATTGTGCATATCCAAACAAATCCTGTAGCTGATATGCTGCTTTATCTAATCCAAGGGGCCGCATAAAAGATTTGACCGCTTTAGTTTCTTTTTAATATCACCCCATTCGAATATCTTTAGGAATAATTTACAGTTATGATATAATAAAATCAAATCAAATCAAATTTAGCACGGGGCAAGCAGTGTCAAAACGCGAAGTCGTCCACTATATAACAAAAAGACGCAAGGCGTTCGTTTGATTTGCAAAGCGGGGGGCGACGCTGTTAGTGAAACTGTCGTTTGGTTACTGGCTCTCAATTTGCTGTCAAATCACCCACCTTCCACGTGTACCCGGGCCGCCATCTATGTTTTTCCATCTGCCAATTTAACGGCCTTGATTTCTCGAACCTTATTCTGATAAGGTGTGCGCAAGAGTATCAGGTAATTTCTAGCCGGTGACATATCACTCCATTGGCAAGAGTCCTATGCCAAATGGTTTACATGCGAGTTTCTCTTTCCTTTCTATTCAGTTTTTTCTGTTTTTTTTTTCTATTGTAATACCCCCACTACTGGTTTCAGAAATTTGAGGGGAAAAATTTACATAGTCACACCTTTTTAATTTTTTTTAAGATTTGAGCAAACATTTTTTTTTAAGATTTACTACATACTTATTAAATTATATATACAATTCAAATATATTAACTCATAATATTAATCACAGATCAAATTAATTAAATCCGCTTCCTCCAAAAACATGAATAGAATTTTATTTTATTTTTTATTTTACTTTTAAAAATACTTTCCGTCATTTTTGTGAACTGTGGGATTGGGTGTTGTCCTGCTATTGACTCTTCCTTGATAAAACTTTGAATAAATTATTTAAAAGGGTGATATTTTCAAAATTGTTAATGATTGAACACTACCACTTCATCATTATGTCAAGAGCTAATTAATAAATTATTGTTTGAAATTGTTTTTCATTAAAAATAAAATTCAGTCGCCAAGAGGAAAACCAAAGAGTAATTGAGGATGATGGGATTACAGTTTGAACGTCCTGAGGGTCGGATGGCTATTTTGGTAATTATGTAGCGAAACCTGCAAGAGGTCGCAGAGATGCGGACGCCATTTGAACGTTCTCACAACAATAGCTCAATGTGAAAGTGCATAAAATTAAAACCAAAAGCCAAAACCCCAGTGGCCGAAAGGAACATTTCCTTGATATTGCAAAATAAATTCTTCTTTTCCGTTGATTTTGTTCCTCCTCTCGCAGGTACGAATTAAACCCGTTATTTCTACGTCTCCTCCTCTGCAGCTTTTTCCCTTCCAAAGATTCCCACCTCAACTCTATATTCTCTCAGGTTTGAATTTTAAATTAAATCTTTGTTTTCTTTATTTATATGCCCAATTGCTCTGGTTTTGATTTAGACGATTTTTCCCCTTATGTGGAAGGTCCTTTCTTCCGTTGAAATTTTGGGAAATTAAATTATGCCTACGTTTCTTTTGGATACAATTGATGAATAGTATTATTCTCTCCTGCTGGTGTAATCACGCATAAGTTATGAGGAAACATATCATGGGATCTTGAACAATTAATTTCTATATTATGTGTATGCTAAACCAGATCCGTGATAGAAACAACTTGTTAAATGTTGCTAATTTCCCATTAGGTAGCGATAATTTTATTAGCCCTTTTGTGTTGGGCTGAAAGGGGAGGCAATCGGATTGACCAATCCTGGAAATTTTTTGATAGGATGCGATTTGATATTTTGTTGGTTTTGAAAAATTTTCGTGCTTTTGCCTTTCAATGGGGTTGTAATATATTTGTGTTCGTGTGTTTGTTTGTGCGTGAGAACAGATGGTAAGGGGGGGAAAGGTTGGTGGCAAACGCAATTTCAGAAAAAGGGTTCGGTCAAAGCAAGGGGATTCTGATGATTCGGATGAGGACTATGTGGTTCCAGATGAAGATAGAGAATTGTCTGATTGTTCGGAGGATTCATTGTCTTCTTTAGATGGATGTGAATCCGAGGAGGGTTTTGATAGCTTTGTAGAGGACGAGGAGGAGGAGGGAATTGAAGTAAGGAGGGAATTCAGTAGACCCAAGACAAAAAATGGCATTTGTGGTCGGCAGAAAATTGGCAGGAAACCCTCACAACAGAGAGGAAGGATAACTTACACACATCAACTAGAAGAAGAAGAATACAAAGAAGAAGAACAACAAGAAAAAGAAGAGGAAGGTGATGAAGAGACAGATGAATATGAGGAAGATGATGCTGATCAAGATTCTGATTGTGATGAGGATGAGGAATTTACACCTGAGGAAGAAGATTATTCAGATGAAGAAGAAATAAAGGTGAGAAAGAAGAGAAGTAATGGCATAAAAATGGGCAAGAAGGCTGTTCAGAAGCGGGCCTCTGTAACTTATACTAGAGGTTGTAAAAGAAGGAATTCTAGGACTGCAAGGAAGCCCTTGAGAAAGAAGAGAAGAAAGAATGGAGGGTTGAGGAGGAAAACAAAGTATGATGATGAGGGTGGTTTTATAGATAATGGTTCTACCATCAGAACCAAGAGTAAGAAAAATCCAGGACGAAAAAGGAGAAGACAAATCGTTGATTCAGATTCATACTCAGATCGTGTGTCATCTAGGTCATCTGATTATGAGTATACCATCTCTGAAGAAGAGAGAGAACAGGTGAGAGAAGCTGAGCAATTGTGTGGAAGATTGAAAACTAATTTGAGGAGTTCATCCCTTCTGACAAAAAATGAAGAGGATGTAGTCCATGAAGAACTACATCAGCAAAGAAAGCCTCCAGCCCGTAAAGGTAAGGAAAAGATAGAGGAACATCAGGGGAGAAAGGGCAAGGACAAAGTAGAGGATTTAAAAAGTAAGCCAGTAAAGCAGGTGTGTGGTATTTGTCTCTCTGAAGAAGATAAAAGAAGAGTAAGAGGAGTACTAGATTGTTGCACACATTTTTTCTGTTTTGCTTGCATTATGGAGTGGGCAAAAGTGGAATCTCGCTGCCCTTTGTGCAAGCAGAGATTTAAAACAATCAGTAAGCCTGCACGATCAACAACAGCAGGGGTTGATTTGAGAGGATCAGTTATACAAGTCCCCAAACGTGATCAGGTATCCAAATTCTTCCTCAACCCCTTTGTTTAAGGCCTTTTACTTTGTCCAACTGGCTGTCCTAGTTAATGAAGGGTTGATTTTGATATGCAGGTTTATCAGCCCTCTGAAGAAGAACTCAGGAGCTATATTGATCCATATGAGTATGTATTTTGTTCAGAGTGCCATCAAGGTGGAGACGATGATCTCATGTTATTGTGCGATCTCTGTGACTCTCCTGCACACACATATTGTGTTGGTCTGGGTCGTGAAGTACCTGAAGGCAATTGGTATTGCGATGGTTGTAGGCCAGTTGCTTTGGGATCTTCAAGTTCTCAAACTCAGGAAGGTGTGGCTGATTCAAGGGCAGCAACAGGTCAGAGCCTACCTGGTAGACCATCGCCTGCTGTACATGCAAGAGAAACTATTGACCTCAACTTGATGTCTTCACCGCGTCAAGGATTTGGGAATTTTTCTTCAAGATTTTCTGGTAGAAGTGTTGAAGGAGCTTCTCCAGTGTCTGGAGGAGGGGCACCAACTTTATCTGAGAGACGTTGGATACACCGTCAAATTCAACAGTTGCTTTCATTGGATAGAATGACTTCTGCTGTCGGTCGGTCTAATGGCATATCAGCTACTAATTCAACTAGTAACCTATATGGCTCTCAAAATGATCGAAGTAGGCTAACAACGACTCAAGACGCAAGGACGCAGAACGTGGGAACATCGTCATATCACTCATTTTTTGAGGAAAGATTATGCAACAGTACCTCTCCACTGATACAGAATGGGGATCATTTCTCTATGAGAATAAGCAATTCAAGAAGGCCAGTAGTTCAAGATTCAGCTCCATTCACCAACAGAGCTGTGAACGGGGCATTTTGGCCTGGTCTTGTGGGGACACCTCCTGTATCAGATTATGTACAAGTCCATCAGCTTAGCAGCAGTTCACACATTGTTGCTGATGGAAGTGTGTCCCCTGCTATTAGAGAAGATGGTAACTTTCACATAGTAAAGGAACAATTGTCATCACTGGTTAAACGCCACCTTATGGGCTTGTCACAAAATATTGATTTGGGTATGTGACTTTTCTTCCATCAGCTAAAAACAGTCAATTTCTACAAATTTTTTCCTGGCCCCCTTTGCCGCATCTAGGAATGAAAATTATGGGTGAAAATTGTTTAACTTATAATGTGAATGGGAAACATAGTAGAATGTTCTTTTGGGCTTGGAGTGATGAATTTGGGGGAGAATATCTGTACCATACACCAACATTAAGCTTGGAAAGAGGAAATGTAAATATGAGCTTGTACTATTTTAAAATCAACAATTTATACTTCTTCTAATAACATCCCCCTTAAAAAAGCAAAAAACAAAAAAAAAGAGTACATATTATGGATGAATATGTATCTTTACAGTTCTCTTTTCATATCAAATGTTGCCTCATGCCTTTCCTATTTGTTTGATTCAGGCAACAGTACCATCAAGGACATTGCAAGGATTTCTCTGAACACCGTACTAGCAGCTTGTGGTCTTGAGCACAAGAAGAGCGAGGTTTGCGCGGTGCCCCCTCCTTCAGCCTGTCCTCACATTGAACTAATGGCTGGTGGGCAAACGAGTCTTATTAAAGGTTGCTGCTCATCCTGCTTCGATTCTTTTGTAGGAGATGTGGTTAAGAGGATCATGGACACAAGAATGTCGCAGTGGTTGCGACTAGGCCTTTAGTCATCATTGCATTGTGTCCAGAGGCTCACCTTTTTTGTCAGTAGTTAAGGAAGACAAGAATGTGTCATTCACTTGTTTATATGAATATGATTCACTAACTTAATTTGTTGGGGACAGATACCTGTATTGGGTGCTCATTCAGAAATCAATCAAAAATAAGCCTTTAATGTTCATCCTTGCTTGTCATATTAGTGATAGTAGTAGACTTGGGTTCAGGCGAAAGCCATGTTGAACCGAACATTTAAAAGAACTCAAGTTCCTTGATTTTTTGATATAATGATTATGGTCATTTTAGCCACAAAAGAGCTGAACTTATTGTTGACCTCTATTGCGAGTGGGTTTGTGTGTGTGGGTTTTTCTATTCTCATTTTCTTTCTCAAGAGGTATGATCTTTTGATGGTGAAGATGTCCTCTATCTGCTATGAAAGGGTAAGGGAAATTGACCCTGTAGGACTACAGGCTTTTCCGTCTTATTTTAATTTCATTGGCTGAGCCTTTAACAAAATCTGACGAAGAAAGGGCAGATCAATTTAGCGACCAAAATTATTATTATTTTAGGGCAGTATTCTGATTCCGTTTTGACTTGTTTTGGTTTGACTTGTTACCTAATTCATATTGGAACTGTAATTTCACAACTAAATAACTTTCTTATTATGACAAAAAAAATTAGAATAATTAATTTATCACTGTTTTCTCTCGTTTTTCTTACCTGGTTCTTGAGGATAGTAGTTTCAACGTTTAATAATGACAAAGCTGTCACTGCACTTTGGTACACTTAGGATGGCATGAGGTCTCCGTGCCTCCTCATCCTGAATCGATTCCGGCCTGCACCCAGTAGGATGCCAACCAAAAAAGTAAAAAATAATGACAAAGCTAATGCTTTCTTGTGGGCAACATCGAAAATAATACAAGAGAAGTATCAAAAGATGCTCATTTACTTTCTCTTCAAGAAAGAACCTAACGACATAAAAAAAGTACAGATTCTGCTGATGAAGCTGCGCGCTTTTCACCCCTTATACGCACTCCTCCTTTTTGTCAGAAAAAAATATTTTCCGTATTGATTTAATTTTTACCAGTAAAAACATTTTATACATCTAGTCTTCCTGAAAGTGCAAAACTTGCACCAAACTCGTTGATGCAAATGAGGACAACCATAGAATGATCCAGAATGGATTATTCATATCAAAAAAGGAAGGAAAACCCCCTTCAGTGCCAAAATCTGATTTCCTACTAGTATATATAAAGCACAAGCCTCTAGAACTTGATGGCCCACAAGTTAGTTGTAGCATTCCGCGTTGAATTATTAAGCTCGTAGTGCAGCAGTATTTGTTTAATGGTCTTAGTTCCACCAAATCTGCGGTAGGCACAGCTACCCCTCCAGTTTGTCGTGCAGTTCACCTGCTGCTTGTTTTCCTTTTTCTTTGGTTCTACCGGAAAAAGCACATTATGTCCCTTCGTTGTTAGCCCTCAAGTTCCTAACAATTTGAAGTGTCCTGTTTTTTCAGCTAAGCCGACTCAACAAAATACAAACAGCAGCTACCGTGGTATAAAGTATGACCTGAAATAAAAGGGTAAGATGAGACTTTTGACCTGAATACTATAGTTTACATGCAACACACAAATATTACACTCCCTTGCTGCACCTTATTTCATTCTCTGATAGAATGCATTTGAGACTTGCTAGGCACATCCTCCATTGAAGGTAAACTCATTCTGAGTTAAGGCCTACTGCTGCAGCAGCATGACAAACTCCCTTCATAAATTGTCATCAAGTATGGAGCCCAGCAGTAGCCGTTGGACAAACTTGCATCTTTCCGCTTTCTCTTTTTCGTTCTTTGACGGACAGGGTAGAAGCCTCCAAATTTCTGAATAGAAATATCAGAGGGCTAGATACAAAAGCACAAGTAAAAGTAACATTGACTACAGAGAGCATGATTGGCAAATGCGAGAATAAATAAATTCCTAAAATACTGATACATCTTATTCGAAGGGTGGAAAAGGAACTCATTAAACAACTCCACCAACAGATATATTTATGACCTGTTCAGTCCAGTAACTAGTAAGAAAGGTTTCTGACGTTCTCCATAACAAATTCTAGATCGAGCAGGCCCTTGCTTTGCATTATTAGTAATTTGGACCACTTTACCTGTATAATCTTCTGTAAACCAAGCACAAGCCATAAAGGAAATGTCCTCCTTCAAACATCAGGAAGATGCCTAAAATTTGCAATAATAACATATCAACGTTTTAGAAGGAAGGCCTAAATTATCCATAGCATCAGAAAGATACAATGCGATGTCACCACAAAGAGAGATCAGCCATGCTATTGCTCAATTTGAATAGAATGAAGAAAACTTTAATTCATTATTGTAACTATTATTATTTTGACATTGAAAACTGCAACAAGCATACCCTCTTGATACAATCTCATCCGGGCTTTCCTTGGGAGGCCTGGTCTCAGCAAGAAATTGAGGCTGACAACTAACAACTTCCTCTGCTAAAGGCAATATCAATGATGATAACAATGGATCAGGTACTGCATTAGACACACACACAGACAAAACATGAGTGCCCTCCAACCAGGAACTGCAAGTTTCATTCTTGCAGCTCCTTCCTCAACAAAGATAGTGCTGAATACAATCCACCTTTATGAAATTTCCACTTGCTGTGCATGTACTCACTTGTTAAGGACACATGGAAAGCAGTATTAAGAGCATTCTAATAAAGACGTTGAATCAAAAGAACAAAAAAGTTTCAGAAGTCAGCATTCAAGCACGATTGTTTTTTATATATGTTGGTAGAAGGAGCTGGTCAGCGCAACATAATTGTTAATCAATAAATCAGAATTATTTTTTCAAAATTAAGGCTAATAATACTTTCCCAAGGATATACATAATGGTTGTGTATGACTGCATTAAGGAGGAAATTGGAACAGCAATATGTAAATAAAACTATATACTTCAGTGTCAAATTGAGTTAGAAAGCATTTTTCATTACCTTCTCATAACAAAGACTTTTAGAGGCTGTTTAGCATGCAAAATGGAATGGAAAGAAAAGGAAAAAAAAAATAATAATAAAGAGATCTTGCAGATGGAAAATGTTCTTTATGTCCTTGAATAAAAAATTAACAAAAAAAGACAGTTATTATCAGGTAAACAATATAAAGAATATAATAGACATTACATATCTCGTTACGAAAAAGGAATGTTTTTCCATCATAACCACCAAACAACCGCCGTGTACTAAACTACTACCACAAGGCACAGTAAAGGACTAAAGGTACATATCCTTATAAAGCTTGAACCTCATGAAACAAGTCTGATACTGTAACAAAGGTGGACAAACTGAATGCTCAAGGACTTGTAAATAAGTGCAACTATCTTTGCTTCAAGAAAATTTGAATTTGAGAATCACCAAAAAAAAAAAAAAAAATCAACTTAGAAGAAAAGGATATATTGAATATGCTTCCATGTTGTAGGGTAATGTGCTCAACAATATCAACCCATGCCCTCAATGAACAAAACTGGGCATAAGGGCACACAGCATTTCTTTTATCCAACATCCTGGGAAAATAAAAATCATTTTTACCTTAGAGGAAAATCATAATCTCAGCTTAAAAAATTAACTTTTGATAAATCAGAAAGAAAAGATATGTAGGAATCAGCCACTTCCTAAAGGACCATGCACACACAGAGCAATCATGTAGACAGTAAATACTAAATACTGATGTATTTGCTACAGACCCTGTGAGCTACATTTTTATTTGTTGGTAAAAATATAACGATGAGTGAAAGGAATTATAACACATCTTTTCCCTCCATAGGATGCTCTTCATCAAGGTGGTAGCACAGTCCAGCAATATCAAAATACTAAGAATAAAATGGACATAAAAACTCCTCCCTGATATCATCATCCCCGTCAATATCCTCAAACCCCGTGAACATATCTACATTGGAAGAATCCAAACAGTCAAGTGCTAAAACACCAAATCTAACAGAAATTGCCAGATATGAGAAACCTAAAAATAAAGAGGCCGTCGGAGGGGAAGACAGACTTTCTTCACAAAAAGCTTCCCTCCAAATTCCGATAAGGCCAACGTAAAATTGCAAGTAAAAGCTTTAACCGTTATTCTAGCTTGTTAAGATCTTACAATCACGTACTGCATTTCTCATAGCTGATACAGTTTTCATCTATGATGAGGAAGTGAGCTTAGAGAGGAGGAAATGACGTGCAGAGTGCAGAATGCAGGGAGTTCCCCTGAGGCGGCAAAGGGAAAGGGACTTGCTCCCTCGCCATTTTAGATTTTATATGAAATCATTGTTGGATTGCAATTTGTTTTGTCAACACTAACCAAGCTTTCGTAGCTCAGTTGGTTAGAGCACCCGTTTAGTAAGCGGGAGGTCTTGAGTTCGACTCTCAACGAAAGCACATTATAAATTTTTTCCACATTTTGTCGTCAAGCCCATCATGCAGAGCAAGGACAACACACGAGGCCCATGGTCGCTTGCTAAAGATTAAAGACACTTTTAATCTAATGAGAGCACATGGTCCTGGGCCCACCTTGATATTTTAACACCCTCAGGCCTCAAGCCATTGCACATTTGGACTGAATCACGCCATTTTCCATGGATTTTTCTTTAGGATTGATAGTAGTATGCAACTCTAACGCGGTGATAACAATTAACAACCGAAGAGCTCTTCAGATCTCCCCATTTTTCTTTATTTGCTTTCTTAAATTTCATTTTTAGCTCCAACGCAATCAAGACGTCCCTTTAGATTATGGGACAAATAAGGAGGAAACCAAAAACTTAATATGGACCAAACGCTTCTAATTCTAGCTTTATACCCTCTGGATAATGTACAACTATGAAAGGGGCAGAGAAGACGACAATTTGACTACCAGAATTTCGTGAAATATTAATTCTAACTGAAAATATCACCAAAAAGGCCTAAACCATAACTCTCTGCTTCTACCTATGCCTTGCCAACTAGCATTGGAAATACTCCAATAACATAAACAAAGAGCAAATCATTTCTACTTTACACCACACAGTAAAAATGACTCTCAGAAACCAAGATATTAAAAAGAAGAAAAATGTTAGCTATACGATGATCGGACTGTGTTATCTTGCTACCCTAATTGTCCTGTTGCACCATTTCAAGCGAAAACAAGTCCACAAGACAAAGCCATCAGGCAGAAGGCGGCTTGTTCCACCTCCTCTAATTCCCTCCTCCTTCTCTGCCACCTCTGCTTCTTCGCCGCCGAATGTGACCGTTGCAGCAAAACCTCCTCACCTAATGCCACCAAATTCATCTTCAAACGCTCCTTCAAATCGTCTCCGTCATTACCAACAGCTCTACCGCCACTTCGACTCTGTTTTTTGTCTCTCTTCCTCTCTTGTCCTCTGTTCAATCTCAATCCCACCGGTGAAACCCTTTTCTTCCTGTATCTTATCCCGCAAGCGTTGCACAGAGTCTGCGGATTAAGAGAAACAAATTCCCGTTGATCGAAATAAAACAGAGAAGGATGGTTCATGCGAATATGAGATTATCTTTGAGAAATTAGAGACAGTATAACCACGATCTGCGAAAATGCTATCACAGTCAGTACGACTGTTAAGCTGACATTGTATAAAGTAAATGAAAATAGCGACCCTCAAAGAGGGCCATTGTCATCTGCTGGGTATTTGATATTCGCGCGACAGAAAACCAACGCAAATCGAGAAAATTGCAAATAGCAAAGGGGAAGCAATAACAAAAATTGCCCAGAATCAAATGAACAGAGTAAACGTAACTGAGATGACATATACCAAAACGAAGAAAAAAAAGATCGGCAAAATAGTGATAAAGCATCGTAAAATCACCAAATCGGAGAGAGAATTAAATGGTGATGCAGTAGGAGTAGAAGGCGGTGGGGATCACCTTGGGCCCAGCAGGTCCCCCTCTCCAGAGTGGGGTCTTAGTAGTTTTGCATTCAGTGCAACACTTCTTGTTATTAATCAATTCCTCATGAAACGTTTCCTGAAAAAGAATCAAAGCACGGAAACCTTTGATGATCGCAAGGAATCACCACAAATGAAACAGTAGAAGGTCATGATTGGCTCAGAAGCCCACCTTCTGCTGGAGATCCATCGTGATCATCAACCCAATTAACGAAGGGCTCAAGCAATCAAACAAACCAGGAGACCAGCAACAGACTAATGTGTCGCCTGTAAAATTTTCACCACAAGCAAGAAAATGAATCGAAAAGCAAAGCAGAAATACAGCGAAACAAGGAGGAGCTAAGAATGAAGAAGACTCACCGAATCAGCGAGAGGAGAATGTTAGTGGACGGCGGTGGTGGATACAAGCAGTCTAGCAAGCCTGGTGCTCATGCTGCTGCAGTGTACATAGTGAGGGAGGTGGTGGATAATAGAGGCGAACCGGCGAGCCTGGAAACCGACACTGTGAATGGACATAAAAGCCCTGTCGCAGTGTTGAAAAATGACGATAATGCCCTCGTTCTTCCACAATATACATTACTTAGCCTTCAATGACAGCCCGCAAATTTCCAGGACTGGGAGCTCCCACGTGTCATTTATTAAAGTTCTCTGTCATCTAATAATGATAATCCTTGTTTTTTTTGGACAGAAATCTAATAATGATAATCTTAATCCCTGCATTAACCTATCAAATGAGCTTAAAACATCTTAATGGATTAGATTTCATTAAAAGCGGGAGCCATTAGCTACGTCCTTTTTTAGGAGATGAAGTGAGTGAAGGAAATGTTGGCCCAAAAAAATCACTGGCCATGCCACTTGGAATCAGATAGTTATCTCAATGATCAGAAAATGAAATTAAGCTTGAAAGAAAAAAAAAACCATGCCAATAAAAAACAGTAGTTTAATATAATAGATAAAGTTTCTAAACTATAGTAGAAGACTAAAAAGGTTGGCTTTTTTTGGGGAGGGGGGGGGGGCCCGTACGTTTATTAGATTCACAGAACATATGAGAGATCCTAGATGTGAAATTCCAACTATGCATAATTGTGTGAGGTGGAGTTTTGGAGACGCTCTCATTTTTAGTGTACTTACGGCTGCTGTAGTCATCATATTTAGTGAACTAATGTCACGAGAAAACACACAAGAAAAGGCTTTTTGATTTTCTTCTCGAGCTTCAGCTTGCCATGCATCATGTCAACGCAAAAGGCAGCCAAAAAAAATGGAGAGTTTTTGGAATGGATGCCAAATATAGGTGTGTTTAGTGTCACAGACTCTAGGACGAGTGAAATAATCGATTGCCCAATATATATGCCCTCGACCTCTATTACACACAGTTTAATCACAAAAGTCATAAACATCATAACATGTTGGGAAAAAAACAGAGACGCATGAGCTTGAAAAAGCAACATTCCATTCTAAAATTAAATAACCTCTGACATCCTAAAAGGCATAATTACTCTTGGAATCTGATTAAGAAAATATATGATTGCACTCTAACCTTGCACAATGGTCTACAAAGACATTCAGGTCAACCATTTTGATTGTCCACATACATAAATAAACGTCAGGGTACAATATTTTTAACAGGAATGGGGGACAAGTTTTGCCTTCCTTTTGGCTGGAGATAGAAGCAACCAGGTCCACGTGGCTTTGAAAGCACTTCGAATCTGACCCCAAATTGTGGTGCAACTGCCTCTGCTTGATATGTACACACCAGAATGGGGGCACGAACACTCATAGCTACTATTTCCTTCATGAGCAGAAGAATTGTTCAAGACCTCAGCCAGAAAGTTGAAGTCAAGTTGTTCACCCAAGTACGGTGTAGAAGTAGACGGGAAGCTCCAACCTGAATTCCAAAATGGGTTATAGCGAAAGATCGAGACCAGGAATGAGAAACACAAAAAACAAAACCTTATTGCATTACCTTGGGGAGCAGTAGGTAGAGGTTCATGTTGTGGCAGGCCCTGCCCTGCGGCTTGCACCAAATTCTGCAACCCAAAACAGAGGACTAGGTCACTACTAAATTATAGTTCAGAGATATCATTATTATTATTATCACAGCATGTACATATTAATTATGATAATATGTGCACTAATTTGTAAAATTCAGGGGTTAATAAAATAAAATAGATACATGCCTGTGGGTCCGAGTTAAGAGGAACTGTGGGAAGATCCGGTTGGCTAGCATCTTGTTTGGCATAGGCTTTAGCAGCTTGGCGGGTAAGGTTTTTCCATACATTCTCTCCAACTCCAACTTTTTTAAGGCCCTGTTATTTTTTTAAAAAAAAAAAAGACGAAAATCAGAAACACATGTATGGATGTGAGTAAAAGAATGAATTAATTATCAGCTAATTAATGTGACCTGTTTCAGTTGACACGGGTTGGTACGAAGCCGATGCAAGAAAGCCTCGACCGTGTCTATTCCTATGGATAACAGCCATTTGTGTCTTTTTCCATCTTTTGCTATGTCTTCCAAACGCCAAATCTCATCATTTAACGACGGAGTGACATGTTTCTGGTAGCCTGAAAATCACCAAATCAAACGTGATCTCAACTTTGCCCTTGCTTCACATGAATAATAGTTAAATCAAAAGAGCATACCCTGTCCACGACAATCCTTGACCCTAAAAGGTTGACTTACTCCCTCCCTAATGCTCTCTGTCTCAGGAGTTGTCTCCACAACTTTGGCTCCTAGCCTGAATTGTTGGGTTTTAGCCCATGTCGATATGTCATGGACAAAAATGTCCTTGACAGTGGCAACTCCATTTGTCAGTGTTAGGGACAGATCCCCAGTCAGTAATTCGCCGCCTTTCCTTGTATGATTTAATGTGCTGCGATGGAAATCCTCGGAGTTCCAATCATTACGACCATCGGATCCGAAGTTGCCCTGTAAAAGGCACAGCTTTACCCTTGCGGAGGACAGAGGACCTTCTGTGACTATACGTTCCTCATCACACTGATACAAAGCAACTTCAAGTGAAGCACCGTTATTGGTCTCAACCTTAACGCCTGTATAAGACCCGCCGGGGGATTCCTTGAACCGCAGTTGAAAGGTTTTCTGTCTTTGTCCGCTACACATTTGAACGCATAAAACAATTTTAGATGGATAATACCCTGCAGGGAATTTATAATGATGTTTTGGAACAGGACAAACAGAACCAAACCTTGGACTTGGCTGTAGGTGTCGCCTCAGTACAGTTGTGATTTCATCTCTAACCTGATTGTGGAAACACACGCGAATATAAAAACTCTAATAAAGAGTTGCAAAGCGAGATGGAATACCAGTGGTCATTTCGACCATTTCCCTGACCAAAGTGGCAATCAGATAGAACAGAGTAAAAGTCTAAACACGTTTCTGTAAAATCTTAACTGGTCTATCATTCTGTAGATACGTGATGCACGGCCATCCGATTCCTGAACATACTCAGACTGGTACCTACTATAATTACGCACTAACCAAACATACATGACGTATAGCTGAAAAGTGAAAAGGGGTTCCTTAGGAAGTAGGAACAAACAAATGAGGGAACTAAAGCTTGTGTTTTTGTACAGACTAAAAGCAGGCACGTCTGATAAATGGCGAATCACTACACTAAACAGACAAAACCCAATTCCTTTCAAAATCAAGGAGATTAGAGTTTCCTTCTTACCGCTCTGCGAAACATTGGCTCCAAAATCTTTTCCATCAACTTTTTATCTCCTTTGTTTATATCATCCTCATAACTGGCGCTGCAAATTAAGCAACAAACAACATTTAGTGCCAAACAACCCCGCAAGCATAAAGAAACGGAACAAAAGAAATGTCAAGTACCCAATTTGTGTGGGAACGGAGTCGCTTTGTCTCCTTTTAAAGTTGTTACCGGCAGCTTCACGGTCCCTGTCATGACCCATGAAGTGAGGTAGCCTTTTCCCTGATGCCATCGATACAACCACTTGACTATATGGCGACAGTGACTCCTCAAGCTGAAAACAAGAAACTGACTGTGAACAAAAATTCAGAACTCGATTACTGTAACAGGTATCACTCGAGCTTCAAATGAGAAAGCTTATATCCATACACAACAACCCAGATGATATATAACAAAGACCCCTCAAGCTAAAGAACAAGAAAGTTTCTATCTATAAACAGAGAGATGACATAACACTCGATTACTGCAACAGGGATTCTATAAAGAGAAATGCTGGTATCTATGGATTTTTGTGGGTCGAACTATGGATTATATTTATACAGATTCTAACAGGACCAGACATATGCGTACAGATTCTAAAACGACGAATAACAGGGAAAGGTTGATCACCTTACCAATCAATTGCAATCAGGTCCCACACGCTTAAAAGTCGAGTTCACGAAAATTTCTCAGGCCCAGGATCAGAGTGTCCGGAATATTCAAGGAAGCGACTTGCTTTTGTTTAGTATAAAATTTTATATATGATGTCAAATTTATAGGGAGGGTCGCCAAGTATTTTATCTGTTATACTCCTTGGTACTGAATGGACTTGACTTTTTTTTATATAGAGATTAAATAATCTAATTAAATTATTTAATTATATTATATATTATATATTTTTAGATTATATATCAATTTATAAGTTAGGTAAAATAGTTTGGAGGAAAAATGATAAATATAAATATTTTAAATTAATTTAATTACTTTTTTTAATATTTCTAAAAAGATTAACTCTATCTTATAATTAGAACAAGTAGAGTATTTTGTTTTTGCCCAACATTTTCTGTTATATTTATACGTGTGATATATTTATATGTTTATAAATAAGTATGTCAGCGAGAGCCATATTAAACTAGCTTTAAAGACCCCACCATACAAAGGAAGTATAGAACAGTGATTCTGATCTTAGAAATGGTTTTGAAAAAAAAAAAAAAAGAAGCAGACGTGTAAACAATTTGGAGCTGCTCAATCTTCCAAAGCTACGCGTTTTTAAGATGATCAATAATTAAAAAATGATTAATATAATTTTTAGTCTCTAAAATTAGGCATGTTTTTTGTTTTTGTCTCTTAAGTTTGAAATCGTTGGTTTTTGTCCTATTTAGAGAAATATATCAAGTTCTTTTCAAATTTGAAGGATTAATCGTTATAAACGGAGTAAACTTGAGGAATCAAAGCTACTGATTTTAAATTTAAGAGACCAAAATCAAAATCAGGTCAAATTTCAATGATCAAAATCACCAACTTTAAATTTAAGAGACTAAAATCAAAATCAGGTGTAAGTTTAAGAAGTAAAAATTATATTAACCGATTAAAAAATACGCAGAGAGAGAAAACAAATCGGATTTTTGGTTCTCACTCAAGTCTTGGTCATCAGCCGGGAAAAAAAGAAAGAGGAAATCAAGCAAACAGGTCTTCGACTCATTTGATCTTCAGAAGCACCCCTTTTGCTCAGAATTTTCGTAGAAGTTAGGACTCATGTTCCTGGTAATTAGAAAGAATCTTCCTTCATATTTGTGCCTACAAGCAAATTGCAGCACGTTAATGTGACCCCATGTGAGCTTAGCTTCTCCTCTTCCGTTCGAGCAGTTTTGATATTGCTTGAAGTTGTTATAATGCGGGCAATTATTGTGTTCTTGCAGATTTTGAGGCACTCTCAATTTTTTTTAAAGTGTCTAGACTCATAGAAAGTACTTATCATTGCCTGCTAGTGCTAATAAGTAAGGCACTCAATTACAAGTTTGATCCTACTTTTATTCGTTTGCTTTTAAAGCATGTGGCGAAGTAATTGCGCAGGCCATTGAAATTCTAGCAAGAATATCAGATATCTATCACATTGTTTGGGTTGAAAGGAACAAAAAAGGGCAAATACTGTAGTGTAATTCTATGTATTGTATTCCGTGACTATATTCTTATTGGCATATGAAACTTAATTCTTTTTTTTTTTCCTGGTCAAGACTTGTCCTTCTCTTCCCACACTTCAATTATTCGCAGGAATTAATATATGCAAGAAGACAGCCTTGATTTGTTAGATGTCAAACTATTCTCAGCTTGCGGCATGAAGAGTTTTTACAGAAGATTTTTGCAAAAAGCACGTTACAGAAACAAAACCGCAGTTAGTGTTACTTGGAGCTTGAACTAGCACCCAACTAACAAAAAAGATCCGGGCTTGTGATGTGGTCGACGATACTTGCACTATTTCTCTGTATCCAAAAACAAGAGCCCTTCCTTTGGTTTTTACTTTTAGTATTTTTATGATTCTACTTAATATTTTTTATGAGTGCAGCAAAGGCGCATCAGAAAAAAGTGCAGAATCCAGATTCCTTTTCTCTCAATAAATATAAAAACACGGCAATAACGGTAAAATGGACAATCCCCCTTTTAACGAATAAAAAAAATAACCAGTTTTTCACATTGATGTTTGTACACTGAAGTTTTTTTACAAGAAAAAAATCATCAGCTAAGACTTCGATGGAGGACTTCAGCACTACTGAGTATAGACACAACGTATTGTACAAGGAGTAAAACAATAACAATTCTCACACATATAGACTGACACTGAATACAAAAGGACTCCATCCTCGTGGTCCTCTTCCTTGCAATTGGACAATGAAAAAAAAAATTTAAAAGAATGAAAAAATATGAACATAATTATTTCCAAGAGCCTAATAATCCTAATCATTGTAGCGAATTAGCTTTGCCATCCTTTTGGCAGCTGCATCCCTTCTTACTGATATGACCCATTTGAGAGCGGTTCGAATCTTATACCACACTGCTTTTGGTTTCTCACTTCTGCCAAATCCTGCTGCACCATATGGATTGAAATATAAGCCATTTTCTTGCCCCCAATTTGTGAATTGAATATGTGGGTTTTCGTTCTCCGTCCAGAGCGATCCAAAATGGGGACAACTATTCCCTTCAGTTTGCATTGCAGGGAGCAATTCATCTTCTGCTGAATTGTTCAGTAGTATTGACGCCAAGTCTGTAAATGGATTAGCACATATTTGGTCATTTTGCATTCCTTCAACTGCATATGAAATGAATGGTTGATCTGAACCCGCCCATGCTTCAATTTGACCTGCACAAGGGAGAGATCATTAACTTAGAATCACAAAGTGGCAGGAGGATGGAATTAAAGTAAAATGAAGCAGGTGGAGACCTTGATCTGGACCACTAGCCTGCCCAGCTTGTGGATATGTCAATTGCCTCTGAAAGTTAATACGTGTCTGGTCACCAACTGATTTCAAATCATTCAAATTTTTGTAAGCATGCTGCTTCACCACTTCCACCAAACTCTGCCAACGAAATAAGAAGGCAAATGATATCAAAGTGTTCAGAGAATTCATAACGGCCAAATTGGAATTGGATGTGAACACATATATACCTTCTCAGCAGGGGCAAGAGTATCTGGAGAAAAGTAGCTTTGGCCATCAAACGTCACTCCCACAAGGGTGTAAACAGAATCAAAGAGCAGGCCTACTGGTTGTTCTGCTGTTTGATACATGTAAAGGTTGTAATCATCTTTAACGCATTCCTTCACATGTTTAGTAATTGCTTCCCATGACTTCCTAGGAATTTTGCCAAATTTCTACAATTCCAGAGCCAAAACCCAGATGAAAATACATATACATGTATGAATATACTGCATAAAAAGGTTAAACAAGTATTAAAAAGAGAGTGAGAAGAAATACAATCCCTCACCTCAAGCAGTGAAGATGGGTCAATGTTGTACGACCGCAAAAAATCCTTGACCGTCCTTATTCCATGGTCACATAGTCGCTGGTAAATTACACCATTTTTGGATATCTTCTCCAAACGAAATATATCATCATCCAACTTTGGAGGGTGAAGTTTCTTGTACACTGAAATGACCAACAAGAACCAAATCTTCAGTATTAAAAAACACTAGTCTTAGTTAGGCAACAGAGGAAAAGGAGGTTATATGTGATTATGATTCAAGACTTACGCTCTCCCCTGTTATCTTTTACCCTGAAAGGTTTACTTACACCTTCCTTGATGCTTGCTCCAGAGGAAGTTAGTTTCAAAACTTTGGCTCCCAAGCTGAACTTTCCGCTACTTCTCCAGCGCGAGTTGTCAGTGATCTTAACGTTAATGATACAACCAACCCCATTTTTCAGAGTAATGATCCGATCATCTCCTTTCAGTAATGGCTCCTTACCCTCCCTTGGGGATAGGATATTTGCATTGAATTCTTCTTCAGTCCAATCCTCTCGCCTTTTGGAACAGAAATCACCGTCTAGCGGGAAGATCTCTACCTTTGCAGAGGACAGAGGACCATCGCTCACCACAGATTGAGATCTCACATCAAAAAGAGCAACCTTTAGCGGTGTCTCCTCATCCCCAGCTTTGACATTAGAGTGTGTGAATGTTGTTTCAGGAGGTTCATTAATAAAACGCAGCTCTAAGGTTTTGGCGCCAGATGTGCCACCCTGACTAGGCGTTGCACTGCAACAAACAAATCATAGGCCCAATTACATATCAGATATCGGATGCAGCAGGTAGTATCACAAGTTTATTTCTTTTGCGAACAGAGAGAATTTAGACACAAGAAACCAACCTTGGAAATAGGTATTCCTGTATTTTTCGTTCCACCTCTTGTCGTACCTAGTTGAAGAAACACACGAGTCATGGAGCAGATAGAGATTGTGACATGCACGTGCAATGAGCTAGATAGCTTTATCAACGAGTTTCCCGGATGAGGAAAAGACGGGAAGCTAGAGAATAAGCAAGATCATGGAAGTGACATATATTAAAGAGGAAAAGATAAACCGGTGGAAGATCCTGTTCATGGAAATATCGTATAGCAAGCACAAGCTAAGGGGCAAATAGGGCGTGGGAATCAGAGGAATGCATTAATAGCGAACACTTGGCAATTGCAAAAACCTGGAGAAGATTGAGGGAGGCATTCTGGGAGGGTTTGCAGTTTGAAGTGAAGCGTGGTTGTGAAATAAGATGCTCAAAACTAGCTGAGATAAACGAACAAAACAAAAACAAGAGAATCTTCTTCAACCCCATATTCATTCTCAAAGATAATGGAATCAAAAAAATATGAGATACCACTCTTCGCAGGATAGGTTCCAAGTAGGAAGCCAGCTGGTCCTTCTTCAAGAGTCCGTTTATAGTGCTTTCAAGGCCACTGCACAAAAACCACAAAACCAAGCTTAGACCAACAACCCAGAGGCACACAAATTAATGAGAGGGAATTGAATAACAAATACCTGATGGTAGGTTGTCTTGAATGGCCATGTCTTGGTCGTAGTGACTCTCGAATTGGAACTTCATGATCCCTACCGTTACCTTCCAGATGACGATGTTTCCTTGGAGCTACCATCCAAATGATCAAGCAAATCAATGACAGAGTCGCAGAAGTTGAGCACTCTCAGAACCCCCAATAATCAAAATCGACGTTCGGCAAGAAGATGAACTCTGCTCTAATGTTTCTTTTATAATGAAAAAAAGCGCGAGGTAGTAACGTTGAATTGACTATAGTGAAAAAGGTAAAAAGAAAAAGAAGATGCGAGGAAGTTTCGTCCATTCGGCAATATCAACACGCTAACCCAAGTCAACGTCAATGTTCACAGGTTAGCAAAAAGAAGAAGAAGAAGAAGAAGAAGAAAGCTCAGAAGAAAATTTGGTGTGGCAAAATTAAAGGGAAGAGTACGAACTACGGTGAAGGCGTCAAGACGAGTTGTTGTGGAAGAAGTTGAGAAAGGGGGGGCCCACGCCCAACCAACCGACTCTTTTTAGTGTGTTGCATTTTGCATGCGCTAAGTGAATAGTGAGCGCAGAAAAGGGAAGATGATTAATGATGAGTGATGATTTTAGATATTGGGATGCAAACGCGTTTATGATTGCATCCTTTTTGTACGGCAGGGACGGGATCTGAATCACTCTCATTGGGTTCACCACAAAACACGTGGTGGCTTTTTTGAGCCACTATCTTTCACTTTTCACTTTAGTCGTTCAATCATTCACTCATCATCGTTATTTAATACAGTATAAGCTTTTCTTATGACCTTTTATTTCATATAAACTTTAAATTTTAATCCGTCGAATTCCACTTAAATATTATTTTAATTTTAATATTTTAAATTAGTGATTTTTTAAAAAATTGAGTTGTTAATTATTATATTTTTTTATCAATTCCATTATTTTTATTATCAGATCAACAAAACCAATTTAAAACTTTAAAATTTAAATGGTATTTAAATATTTTTTAATTAATTAAGTACTAAAGAGTAAATATTTTCAAACTTTATAATCACATGGTCATATCTAACTATATAGGATCCGTTTAGTTCAATCTCATTACACCCTGCAGTGCAGTGCAGTGCGATGCAATATTAAATACAGGGTTAGCGTTTGGTTTGATTTTTAAGTAAGGTGCAATAGATTATTATTTTAACAATTATTTAAAATTAATATATCACACAAAGTCTATTTTACCCTTACTATAATCTTTATAAAAAAAAGTTAACAACGGTAGAGAAAGAGGTTGTGATGGCGGACGGTGGCAATGGTGGACATAGTGGTGACGGGGTTTGGCCAAGAAGGAGAAGGTCATAATGGCGGTAGCAACGGTGGAGGTGGCGGCGGCGGTAATGGAGAAGAAGGTAGTGGTGGCGAAGGGGGATGGAATAGGATAAGGTAGTAGCAACAACAACGATAGCGGGTGGTGGCAGTAATGGTAAAGGGTGGCGGGGGCGGGGACGACGATAGAGGAGTAGATAGTGGCAACGGTGGAGGAAGAGGAGGTAGCGGCGGCGGCAGAGGAGGAGGTAGTGGCGGCTGCTGTAGAGGAGGAGGAGGTAGTGGGGTGACAGTGGTGGTGGAGGAGGAGGCGATAGCGAACGGTAGCGGTGGTGGAGGAGGAAGCGGTAGTGGGCGGCAACAGAGGTGGAGGAGGAGGAGGAGGTGGTGGCGAGCGGCAGCGGCGGTGGAGGAGGAGGAGGTTGTGGCAGCAGTGGCGATGTGGCTAAGTGAAAAGATATAATTAAAATAAAGAGAAGTGAAACTAAAGGGTAAATTAGACTTTTTCAACTATGCAATGGGATGATAATGAGGATTCATAGGGGGAGGTATGAATGAGGATTACCAATTTTTTTGTAATCATCATTACCATGGTAAACCCTATTACCATGCTAAATAACAACCAAATACTTTTATCATGGTAATACAATCATGATTATCATTGCATACATACAATGGGGTTGAACCAAACGGGCTCTATAGTATTTTCCAACAACTTCCCCTTTGTAGTTGGATTATTTGTCAATTTTCTCATATGGGATAGGAGGAGGAGAGTGGGGAAATTGTCCATAAATACCTCATGAAAAATTTATTTACTAAGTAAGACCTTCATGTGCAAATAATATTTCTCATGTGTAAAAGATCTTCTCTTATATTCAAACAATCTTCTACGTGTTCAATATATATTTCTTATGTGACATTCTCTTATGCTTGAACAATCTTTCCTTATGCGTAAAAGATCTTCCCTTTATATTTTTAGGTCTCATTTAACAAATAAATTTTTAATAAGATATTTATGAACAATTTTCCTTAAAAGAATCAGAATATTCAAATTAAAAAACGAATGATCTCCCCGATTAAAAGGTAAAAGGTAAAAGTGGTACTAGTGAGGATATTTTCTTAAAATGAGTTTACTCTTCTCCTATGCCTTTTGCCTTGGTGATCACTGATTAGGCAGTATGATGCGATTTTCATTTCTTTTTCTTTCTTTCTTTTCTTTTTTTTGCCATTGTGATTTGCATTTCTTAACAACTGTGTATCACCAGTTTAAATTTGGACATTCTTAAATCGGCATCCCTCTCAATATAATTTACTGATAAGGTTTGTATCCACAGTAGTCTGATCTTCACGATAGGCATTCAATTTTTTTTTCTCAGACGGCTTCGCTTGCCTACTTACTAAAATATGAATAGAAATTAAAAGATCACATTGTTGACATCTCACATCATACTATAATTAACAGTAATAGTCATTTTTTCTTTTTCAGAGACATAATTTCAAGGAAAATGTCAGTGAAATTTCGGGGAACTTCCCCACGTTGAAACTCAATTCAAATATGAAATATATATATATATATATACCCACACTCCTATAATAATGTTACGGGGAGCATTCGAAAATATCGTGTCGGTGAAGATTTCAATGTTCTACACACTTAACTTTGAAAAATAGACGCACGCCATATATAACTTTGATTGGGTTTTCAAACGGAAAGTTCTCGTCGATCAGGTTCATGCACCCTGCTTATCTTAGGAAGAAGACCTTGACTTAATGATGTGTTCTGGATGATTTTTAGAACCTCCAAAAATATTTATGTATATAAATTGAGATAATACTTCTCTTACATATTTATTTAATATATCATAAATTATGATTAAAAAGTTATTTTTAAAGACTCCAATTGCTATTTCGAATATCCAACCAAAACCAAACGCTCTGGCGCCTTCCCACTGACTTACCAAGGCGAGAAGGTGTGTTGCCCCTTTTATTTCACTAGTTTTAATTTTAATTTTATTTGGGAGAAAACAATGGGCCAGAGGCCCAATGTTTATAACATTCCATCAAATAGTATCTAGGTTGGGCCTGCTTTGTCCCTTGTATTCTTATTGCCCTAACATATTAAGTATCTGTTTGGATTAATGGTAGAAGTTAATTTTCTGACATGATTTACGGAGTACAAGATTAAAATGTCAGAAGAGTTTTATCTCAACTTGTATAAATATGTTTCTCCAGCGCTAACTCAAACTGGCCATAAGTTAATGAAAAAAGCAAAAGATAATTATTTTTCTGATTTTTATATGAACATCCTGTGCATGCCAATTGAAGCTTTTTTCTTTTCTTTTAACTATGTTGTAATCCAAACTTTCAAAATATCATGTCTCCTGACTTAGTTTAGGAAGATAGATGCTGACCCTTGACAGCAATGTTTATATATATATATATATATTACACAAGTTGAAACATAACTTGAAATAACAAATGCCATGTTTGCTACGGTGGAATTAGAGGCATGGAATGAGAATTGAAAATAGATTTCATACTGATTGCATGTTTGGTAGAAAGAAATGGCCATGGAATTGAATTTCATGTGAAAGCCAATTAGGGCCAATTCCATAAAAAAAGCTAAGATTTGAAATTTCATGTCCTTATTTCCTACATTACCTACTACCTACTCCAGCATTCCAATTATCATCCGCAACTAGATTCACCATAGACCGTCCGCAACTCACCAGCCTCACCCCACCGTTGTCAACTCACTAGCCTTACTCCACTGTCGTCAATGACAACAACTCTGCCAATCCAAGTGAACGACGGTGGATGTGGCGAGCATACAACACAATAGCCTCTTCTCCTTCCTCACTATTCTCTAATGAGCACATCCAATATGATTTGAATCTAGGTTCATTATAGTTTAAGTCCGATCGATGCGGCTTGTGCTTGCAAATATGGCTACAACGGTGGAGAGTTGCAACCTTGTGGCAACGATCTTCTTTAAGAAATGGAAGCTTCGAATGTCCAGCTTCAATGGCGGATTTCATCAATGGTGAAACATAAATTACAACCCTTTCCTTTGCCTCAATCTTAGATTTGCATAATCTAAAGGTGAAAACTTGTTAAAGCCTTCCATTTTGCCACAGTGATGTGTGCTTAACAATCTCATATTTGCTGAAAAATCTTACTTAATCTTCATAGATTTACTAAAATTTGGCTTGACCTTCATAGCTTCCATATAGGAGACGAATTGACGAATGTTTTGTGCTTGGGAAGTTTTTTTTTTAATTTAGAAGGATATTTTAGTCTTTTTACATAGAAATAGGGCTTAATTTATATGATATACCAAACATACTTTTAAACCCTACTTCCATATCCATCTCCATCTCCATCTCATTTTCTATCAAAATCAATTACAGCGCACCAAACATACCAAAAGTGTTGTCAGCATGAAATGACATGTTATTCCAACATATAACAATTAGCTAAATAGTTTGTTTTATCATGCACATACTAAAATGAGGGTCCTAATTAAGAAATTTTTTTAAATAAATACCATTTAAACTTAGAAAACCCAAAAAAGTCTGTTAAAATATGGAAAGGATAAATAAGTCTCAATGGACTAATTTGGGATTTTGAAATGTTGTGATTTTACCAAAATGCCTCCCAAGTATTTTTATAAAAAGAAAAAAGAAAGAACCATCGTTGCGACTGGAGCTTCAACGGTTGGCACAACCCTGCCGGTGGCGGCGACTGGAGCTCTAGTGACAACGTAAGTAATGCGATTAATTATTTAAGTATAAGGATTGATTACTTGAACTCTCTAAGCCTTATCAAGTATCATTGACAAGTTGGATAAATACAATGACAACTTGAGTGTAGCCATTTACAACGTTGGGAGTGAAAGTTTTTAACCGCTATACTTAAGTTGTCATTTTGCCTTTATTCAACTTGTCAGTGATGCCGGATATAGTTTATGGAGCTCAAATTGTCAATCATATTACTCGAGTTGTGATTGGAGCTCCAACGCTGGCAAGGGTTCTTTCTTTCTGGTTTTAAAAAAAAAAACTTGAGGGGCTTTTTGATAAAAACATAATATTTCAAAATCTTATACTAGTCCCTTGAGACCTATTTATCATTTCCATATGTTAAATGATATTTATTTAAAATTATCTGTTTAATCAATTGACATTATTTTTAATGCAAATATTTAAATATAGTGGGTTTCAACACATATTTTTATAAATAACTAATTTAGTAATCTCCTTAATCATTATAAATTAATCAACTTATTCTTGTACTTGAGGTACAGAACCGTTGACCATCCTAAAAGATTGTTAGGCTGCCCCATTTCCTTTTTTTCTTCTTCCAAATAACGATTTCATCAATATAGGAAAACATACAAAGACCACAGTATCATAAACTTACAAAAGCAATTATATAATATCAGTTCAAAATAACGAACTACGTCCACTAGTCAGGGGCTTCGACCAATGATCTTGAATCCTTTTCCAACAGCTTTCCCAACCGCTCCGGTGGTCTTTGAATCCAATCCCTAGAACATGACCCACCTAAAGTAACCTTTGCAACCCAATCAGTTACTAGGTTCGCTTTCCTGAAAATCCAATTACATGAATGGTTTCCGATAAGTTTCCTTGAACATTGAATAACATCAAGGAGATTGTTACACCTCCAATCACTTAGAGAAGAGTCATTAACAAGACAGTTAATCAACTCCTTATTATCCGACTCAAATTGAACTTCCACAAGCTGGTTTTCTTGAACATAATGGGTAGCATCAAGTAATGCAAAGCTCTCTGCCATTAAGGCAGATTCAGCATACACAACTCTTGCCCTTCCATCCAAGAGCCAACCATTGGAGTCTCTTACCACAAAGGCAATCGCAGCCTTGTTCTCATTAACCAGAAAAGCACAATCAGAATTTATTTTAATACTATGACCTTCTGGCTTCTTCCATCAGTCCAGCACCATGTTCTGATTCAGTCGCTGTGTATTCTCTTCTTTCTCTGGCTAATCCATCCATCCTTTTACAATCCAGAATTCTTCTAATAACCTGTTAGCCTGTTCTCCAATCGTTTCCCATGCTTTCTGGTAGAAAAGCCCTGTGAATCCGTCGGGGCCTGGTGCTTTCTGTCCTCCAAGTTGAAAAACAGCTTGCCTTACTTCCTCGAGTGAGATTTCAGCCAGCAATGCTCTATTATCTTCCTCTGTAACCCCCTTCTCTACACAATCCAACACTCTAGAGAAGTCTCTAGTTCCCGTTGTTGCAAACAATGTTGAGTAAAAATTTGCAAAATGATCCCCAACCTCCTCCTCAGAATCTAGCCACTCATCCATGTTGCCTCTGACTCCTGTAATTTTGTTCCTTGCTCTTCTGCGTATACACACCATGTGGAAAAATTTGGAATTCTTATCCCCACACTTCAACCACTCAACTATGGACTTCTGGGCCCAATACACTTCTTGTTCCCAGAGTTCCTCTATCTTCATTCTCAGTGCCTTCACCTCATTGGCTATCTCCATAGTCCATTCCGAATCAAGACACACCTGGATCTTCTTAACAAGCTGGTTAATTTGATTCCGGCTATTTCTGAATTCCTTCTTGCTCCATACCTTAAGACTCTCCCTAAGCTCATCCAGATTTTTAACAAACTCTGCCAGCTCCCTATTCTGCCCTTCAGTCTTCCATTTAGCTTTAATGAGTTCCACAAGATCAGGGTGGTTAACCCATCTAGCATTAAATCTGAATAATGGAGGGGTTTTTGAGTCCATATATTCATATTCAACACAGATAGGATTATGATTTGAACCAATTGCCTCTAAGATCTGTCCTTTCCCTTTCTGAAAACGGTGACCTCTACTTCGCATTTATCACCGCTCTATCCAGCCTTTCTCTGATAAAATCCTCCCCTACCCTATTATTCGTCCAGGTGAATATCCCACCACTTAACTCCAACTCCATTAGCTCACAACTACCCATGAATCTCCTAAACCTGCCCAGATCCCTCTGTACACACTCTCTCCCACCTTCCTTATCTGCAGCATGTAGTAATTCTTGAAGTCCCCTAGCACTATCCACGGTATATCTGGACCAGGGTCAAGTTTTTCCAGTTCTGCCCCATTTCCAATTTTGGGCTTTGTGTGTGTGGTTTTTTTATCAGTGGCAAATATGCCGCCCAGATATATTCTATAAAGGTAGGTGGGGGTTGTTTCATAAGTTAAGTCTCCTCATATAAAACAGCAGTATGATCTGCGTTTGCATTCTCATCCTTATCCATCAAAGGAAAAAATAGAAAATAAGATCAAAGTCACGTCGGGCTATGCGAATGGTGATTTTAAACTGGAACCGAAAGAACCAGCAAAGGCAGGGGCCCACCAAATCGCAAGTGATGGGTTATTGGCGTTTTGTGCTTTGGACACGTGTCCTGTATCACAAACGCCTTTCATGTTGCCGCGGTAATGTTAGACGTTCCCCTCTCTTTCTGTTATCACAAGAACGTACATTGCCGCTGGCGGGGGGGAGCAACCCAATAACTTCTTTCCGCCCTTTGCCATTTATGGATGATATCCCGTGGGCCCCCACCTTCCATTAATGTGTATTATATATATATTTTTTTAATTTCATTTTTGTTTTACCCACACCCTACCCTATTTCTTCGCACGAGCTGAGTCCTGAGTATCTTTCTTTTTTCTCAGTTAAATTTCTTTTTCTTTTCCAGGTCAAAAAAAAAAATTCTTTTTCTTTTTGGACAAATCAGTTAAATTTCTTATAACAAAGGATCAATCAAATCACTGAAAAAACATATACCGTTATCAATCAATAGTAAACAATAATCCAAGGTAAACTACCCGGCCAATGATACCCTTTTTTATTTACTATCAACAGTCACACCCTTTCGCGGTTTCGCCGCGCCTTTTCTCTGATGGCTATTGCTTGAATAAGGAATATCACTTACTCGTAATAAAAAGCCGGGCTTTTGACCTTTTTATTATTTTTTCTGAAATTATTTTCCCTGGTTTTCGTCTGCTTATATATATATGTGTGTGTGTATGCCTACACATGAATGGAAACAATGTGCGCTCTCAGAGCTACGCGGGTTCGAATTGCCTTACTCAGATAGAAAGAGTGGAGACTGAAAACCTTGCAAAGCTTTCTACGAAATCAGGTAAGTTCCCCCCACTATCTTCTCTGATTGTTTCTCCATTCCCTTCTATTTGAAGTGGTAAATGCGGGCATGCTATATACTTTGAAATGCAAGGACTTCCCGATCGTTGAGAAATGGATAGAGGAAAAGAAATTAAATGATTCGTGTCCCCAAGAAGTAGCTGTTCTTATCTTTCTTTCTAAGAGTTGTTTTGAAAGTTGCGAAACCTCGGGTATTTTTCTGAATGAGTGAAAATCTCAATTATTATGCTGGTTTACTCCACTAGAATCAAACAGTGTAAGATCCTTTTTTCTTTTGAGTGAGGAGGAGGATTAACGGGGTCTTGGAAAGCAAGGACCCCAGTTTGAGGCTTGTAGATAGAAAAATTTACGTTGAAAGAGCTACTTGATTTGGGCTCAACCCAAATTTAGATTGGTCGGGAGTTCTGAATACTAGATAGTTTATCACCAAAAATAAAAATGCATAGGTAGTCTAGTCTGAAGAATTTCAGGATGGCCTTGCAACTCAAATTTAGATTAGTTGGGAGATTTGAATACTAGATAGTTTATCACCAAAAATAAAAATTCATATGTAGTCTAGTCTGAAGAATTTAAGGATGGTATTGTAACTGGTTTTCCTTGAGAATTTAGATTCTTGGCATCAACTATCAGCGATAGTTTAATTACAATCCGTTCAGCACTTGTGCTATTGAGTATCAGGGGCTCTTTTTTCCCTTGTAGTTCTTCTGTTTATCTTAAACTATCCTGCTTTGTTTTTAGAATGACTGATTTTTTCTTTCTTTCTTTCTTTTAGATGGAATTCTTTAAAGGGTATAGCTTATGGTTTTTCCTCTGATTTATCTATTTTCCTTGGGATTATATTTGGAAGACTTTCAGGCTTTATGTTTAAGGGTGTTATTGCAGCAAATTCATCTGTTTGAATCAATCAGATGCTAGCATGTAGCCACTTGCACAATCCAACAACAATGACTATAACATTACTTTTCATTATGAAAGCAAAACTACCAGCACCCAACTTTTTGTAACTTATCACATAAATGCTGCTTATTGAGTTTTTGTATCATCTTAGGTATTACGTACTTATTAGAGTAAAATGAATGTTATTTGCAGGACTTGCTGTCTTCAGATTAATCATCTAATGAGTATCTGCTTTCATTACAGTTTCTACTTGGGATGGGTTTGGAGGAGAATGCGGCAGAGATACTTGACAAAAAGGGCCATGCTTGCCAATCAAGCACCTTATGTATGCATGCTTTTTATGATTTAACCCATGTCTCTCCGGTGGTATTCTTGTACCTTCTGAAAGAATGTTATTTTTATGGTATGATTTCTCCTCCTTGCACTACTACTAATAGTTGTTGGATTTTCTGCAAGCATGATTAAATGATAATACTAAGTGGTTGTTAAAATGGTTTGAATCAATTTTTTTAAACAGACATCGATGTTCATATTCAAATAGTTGGTAGTTCATTTCCCTCTATATAATTTATCAACGTTTCATCAAAGTGTATAGCATTTCTTATTCTTTATGTTTCCTTTTTCAAATGGCATTGCATAGGCACATGTAAGGCAACAGCCAAGTTTCGAGCCCTTCAACATCAGGTTTATCTTGTGCTACATAACGATCCTAAACCTGGACCAGCAACTTTTGTTGTTCAATGCCTGTACATATCGCCTTTATTTGAAGATCATAGTCGAGGCTTTAGTCACCTGGTTATATCTGCTCTTTGCCGCTTCCTGAAAGTAGCAACAACCTTAGAGGACTCCTCGGAGTTGAAAGACTTAGCTGCCAATCTATTCATTGATATTGTTAGGGGCCAGGTTTATCATGACAAAAACATAATTGTGAAAATACTGGAACTTTTTGATGTTAAACTAACTAACATTGAGAAAGCCTTGTGCCAATTGAAAGAAAAGAATGATTCAAGCTTTGGCACAGCAGAAGAATTTATCAAGCAGTATATTTTTGAGTTGGTAGAGTCTCAAATGTACATGAAAGCCGTCACACTAATGGAGCACTTTTCTATCCGTCAGTCTGGGCAGTCATTTCTCCTTAGTATGATAGAGTATAATCAATTCAAAGCGGCAGAGAAGTGGGCGTTATTCATGGGGAAGCCAATGTTGTGCACCCTTGTTGAGAAGTACATTCAGAGGAACATGCTGAAGGATGCCTATGAGACTATAAAGAAAAACAATCTACAGCAGGAGTTTCCTGACTTGTATCAGAGTTTTGAAGAAAGGCAATTGACTTCAGCTTGTGAATATGTAGTGGATTTTCCCTCTTATTCTTTTGAGTAAATATAGAATTTGCTTCCTGAAATATATACTTCCATTCTAGTCCTCTGATCTATTCCTTTATACAAAGTAGTCTCTCAAAGTTTGTAACTTGCTGCACGTGTATGTTGATTTAGCCCCTTCAAGTAGCTTAAATATACTATTTGATCCGGTGGAAGGACTAACATGTAGTGAGTTACAAATTTTGAGGGATTATCTTTCAGGGACCAAATTATATATTTACCCCTTTCCTGTTTTTAAAGTCCTCCATTGTAGTATGACGGTTTCAGGGAAATTGGGATATCTTCATCTACCCATGGTCCATTCTATAAGTTTTTGTTTACATGAACTTCATTGATTGGCAGCTCACTGAAAAAGTTGGCAGAAAAAGGATGTTGGGATGTGGCTGAGGCGAAAGCAAACAAAGATAGACAGCTTATTGAGCATTTGGTTAGTGATAATAAGGCATGATGACCATCTTTATGTGTCCGTACTGTGAATTGCATCACATTACATCAATGGAGACGATGTTGAATAGTCTGCTTATCTTTTAAACCATTCCCTTTGCTGTCGTAATGGAATTTGCTGATTTGCTCGTATGAACTTCAATTTTGATCAGTTTGGTTTGTTAATTTTTAAAACACCCCCCCCCTAAAAAAAAAAAACAGTTTCATTGTATTTTTTAAAATATCTTAGTTATTCTCCTTAATTCCCTTTCCCCCTTATTATTGTTGAGGAAATTAATAGGGGTAAATTAAGAAAAAATTGATAAATATGTAAACTATGTCTTATTTTTAGAATCAAGATTAATTCTTCAAATATGTCTTATAATAGAGTATAAAATAGGACAAGAAAGAATGGTATAACATAAGATAGTAGAGAAGGAAAAACAGAAATCACACCCAGGCATCACACAACCAAGAAGAAAGAACCTGTAATCAATATATATATTATGAAAGCAGAATTTGTCATCTGCCCTGATGTTTCCGTATTGATAACTATTGACATTTATTTTCATACTTTTAAAACAGAAAGCTTAAAACTCTGTGATCACACAGGATTGGAAGGTTCTAGTTATGAATGAAACCACAATCCTATAAGGATTGAGACTACTGCTATTAGATTCGTTAGGGAAACAAGTGCATTAGCATGAACTTAAATGTGATACCCTGATTTTGCGTCCTATTGAAACTAGAGGTGTTATAATGGCTGACGTTAATTTTCCTGTGCAATAATTGCTCCCCCTTTTCTCAATTTATATCTATTTAAGGTTTATTTGGCTATGGAAGCTGGTTACATGGAGAAGGTTGATGAATTGTGTGATCGGTACTCCCTAGACGGGTTTTCAGATATCAAAGGTATGACATTGTTTGTTGTAACTTGGAATTAATGGAAGTGGACTCGGATTTTATTTATTTGTTAAAATTGCCTGTTCTTAAATTAGCAGACAAAATAATGTTTAATGCCTTGTAGTACCTGAAACAAGCATTCAACGAGGGCGTTATTTGCATCTTGATGAACTGTTCGTTGAAGATGTCATTTGGGTTGATGAAGCGGAAGGTTTGCTTGACGCGACAAGTCATATTGAGAAGTGTAAACTTATCGGGGTTGATTGTGAATGGAAACCTAATTATGTAAAAGGAAGTAAACCAAACAAGGTAATATAACGATCCTGGTTTAACTTATATAGAACTGGACAAGTCAGGATGACGAACTACGATATCTAAGTATAGCCTGAACTTTTTATCCTCTGCTTTTTATTATTCCTGTTGTGCCTGCTTGTTTCGTTATCTGTAAAATCAAAATGACAATTTTTCCCCATGTTTCAGGTTTCTATCGTGCAAATTGCTTCTGAAAAGACGGTTTTTATCTTTGATCTCATAAAATTACATAGAGAGGTGGCTGACATTTTAGACAGCTGCCTAGCCCGCATTTTGCAGTCGCCTAGAATTTTAAAACTTGGTATGAAGAATTTAATGAAATATCCGGATGGAATTTACCCTGAATGCTGTGAACATATTTGAACTAATAATTCATACTGAATAAAACATTACCTTTTTGTTCTATGATTATTTTTACATGGCTGAGAATGATGATGTGGCTAAGATTTATTGTAAATATCACCAGACAGTAAATTTAGGGTATATGAGAAGTCAAAACTTGTAACTCATATTTCTGTTTGTTTTGTGATTTCAGGGTACAATTTCGTATGTGATATAAAGCAGCTTGCTCACTCGTACGAAGAATTATCATGCTTCAAGCACTATGAGAAGTTGCTGGACATTCAGAACATTTTTAAAGAAACTCGAGGAGGTTTGTCTGGGCTTGCAGAGGTATATCTTACGTTAGTTAATTATGATTAAGCCTTCTTTTTCTGTGCCTAAGCTACTCATGACAAAACGGTGATTATTGGTATAATAGAAAATACTGGGAGCTGGTTTGAACAAGACGAGACGAAACAGCAACTGGGAGCAACGGCCATTAACTCAACATCAGGTAATTTAGCCAAATATGCCAATGACCTATGAAACTTCTTCCTATAATGTAGTAGTTGAATAAGGGATTTGTGTTCCTCTAGTTTCTGTTAGCTGGTAGCCTGGTACACCTTCAAGGTTTGAGTCTGTGTGGTTCAATGTTTGGAATGGCACGTGCCTTGCATTTTGATATTGAATTAATAACCTGATGTTGTATGTTCCTTATATACGTGTGTGAAGCTAGAATATGCTGCCCTGGATGCTGTGGTACTAGTTCACATATTCTGCCATGTTCGCTGTCAGTCTCAGCCTCTTGGGGACAAATTTGAGTGGAAATCTTGCATAGTAAGTGGCAATTCCCTCAGATTTTGCTCGGCCATTGATTCTGCCGCCCCACCGCCTTCATTTATTTATTGTTTCCGAAGGTCCAGATTCCATAACCTCTTATTGTGAATGTGATCATTTTATTGCGATGACAGGTGACACACACTGAAAGCGTCAAGCGAAGTGATAAGTATACCACAAGTTAAAAGGAAAACCAACGATCATTGAGCCTCCTCACTCCTCAGCCTTCCTTACTGGATATTTTTCTGTTGATCGTTTTATGGTCATTTGTATAAAAATAACGTCACTTCATTATGTGTATACAGTATACGTCAAATTGCTCAATGAAATGAACAGTGAAAACCTGCTTTCTCATTTTTTAGCACCTCAAACTGTACCATTCTCACGTGGGGCCCACTCCCGTGGCGAATGCATGGTATGAGGAAGTCAAAGGACAACGAAATCTGGAGTGGCAATGGCAAAATTTCTTCTCCATCTTCTTCATTCTGATGACCCTTTTCCTCATCCGATGAAGACAAGGTGCAGAGCGGCCACATATACGACACGCAAATCAGAAAAAACACCAACTACGTAGTGCTCGAGTAATACATAAATACTTTTAAGCAGATAATAATATTAGACTTTGCCAAAGTCTTACATTGCACTAGAATCTTAAAAAGATCATTATTTTATTTTGAAAAAAAGAGACTGGTTTTAATGAAGCCGAAGCGTCGCAAATTATGGATGCATTATTGATTGGTGTCTCACTCAAGCCAGCTCGATGCAGTTTAAGAGCCCTGCAATAGAATTGCCCGTACGGTGATGTGAGTGACCCAAATGAAAAACACACTTGACCATTCATTCACTCCATTTAACTCGTTTCTCATTCTCTCATTTGTTGCACTCACACACTCACTCACAAGCCACGATTCCTTTAGTACAGAAGGGTCACGCTCACAAGTGTGTCTCCTTCCCCTGCTTCTCTTATTCATTGCTTCCTCCCTTCCCACTCACAAACTTGGCCATTATTGTTCATTTCTTGCTCTCATTCCCATTATTATTCCATCTCTTTGACTTCACCCCTCATTTCTAGCCCCAGAAATTAGCCTCCCTCTTCCCCCTCTTCTCCTTTCTTTTTCTTCTTTCGCCTTCCTATCTTCTTTCATCATATTGACTGTCTTCCTCCAGACATAGGTGAAGCTTGTTTGATAGAATCATTAAAATTTTAGCACTGGAGAGTGTCGGTCCTTGGTGGGTAATCGGAAGCATTGTAGAAATTGACAGCAAATACTGTACATATTGTGTTTCCAGTTTTTTCTGTGACAGGATAGTTCTTGTAACATAGAAGAGGATGGAGATCGGGAGAAGACGTTCCCAGGGAAGCTTCCTCAGCTTGTTTGATTGTAATGGAGTATCTCGAAAGAAGCTGTTCCCTGCCACTCCTAGCTTGCCTGGTAATCATGTGCTGCCTTGTTCTTCTATTCAATAAGTTGTTCTCTTCCAAGAGTGCTATGCATGTACTATTCCAAACATTTCTGGTTCATTAATCGTACAGACGAATTGAAGCAAGCGAAGGAGAATATAGGGAACATGCCAGAATCACAGTTGAATACGGTGCCCAATTCTTTCACCTTCTTTCAGCTTACTTGTTCTTCGTATAAACTTGTCATTTTTGTGTATTTGACATTAGAATTGGCGATTGTTTCAGAAAAAGGTGGATGAGAAAGGAATAAATCAAAGCAGGACAGCAAACTGTGAGCTATCAGCTGGTAGCGATATGCCATGTGAAACCAAGGCGCCATGCTTAGTAGCGAGATTAATGGGTTTGGATTTATTGCCAACTTCAACATTCGATAAGGTCTCTTTCACTGCATCGCGTTCCTCTAACTCTCTTGTATCTTCTCACTGTCATGAGGTCGCTGTGGATCACCCCATAAAATCAAGGGCACATAAAGCGGAAAACAGGACAATCGAAGCAAGACTGCCAAAGAATACATCTATGAGAGATCTTGATTTGAGGCAGAAACCAGAAGCTGCACTTCTTGCGTCCATGCATGAAAAGATAACGTATAAAAATACGGTCGAGGGTTCGAGATACTCAGAAAACATTGGTTTTCATCGTCAGGGGAGTAGAGGAAGCTCAACCTTACTTGCAATACAAGCCAAGGTCCGTGTTCAATGCAGAGATTTATTAACTTCAAATGGTGACAGGGGACATAAGCAAAGTGAACAGAATGTGATTGCTTCCAACCAGTTCTTCAGGAGTCAGAAGCCAATTTTAAAGCAGGCTGTGAAGCAGAGAACTTGTACAAGTCGGAATAGTCATTACAATGAGATTGAGCAGAATATGAAGATGCAGAATAGCGCTACTATTAAAGTCAGGTCAACTTCAATAGTAGAACCCAACAAACCCACCACGCGAAGTTCCACTGGTGGAGCAAGGAAGGTGACAAACAAGAATTTTGTAATTGACAATGTTAGACCCAACAGTTCTGGCAGAAGAGCAGCTGGTGCCAAGGAGGAGATTTCACTGATCAAGACGAAGAGTTGTAATTCCATGAGGAAAAGGTATCCCAAAAGGGATGTTCTTTCTGCTAATGTTGTTAATAGTTATCAAGGTAAGTCCATAAAATGCAATATAACAACTGAAGAGAGTATGAATCAGGATGCATTAAACAAGAAAACTGGCAAGGATGTTATTTCTTTTACGTTTACGTCTCCTTTGAAGAAAGAATCACAACCTTCGACTCATACAAACAACGTTCATGTCAGTGCTCCTGATTTACACATGACAGATGGTGATGCTTCAAGTGATCTGTTCAATGGAAAGGCACAAGATTTGGCATCTAGAATCAACTCACCGGAATGTACTCTGGCTACTAGGGTGCCTTCTGCTGTTTTACTTCCCAGTGAGGTTAGCATCGAATCTGGGGAAGGAGGCAGAAGTTTTCACTCTGGTATGATGCTTAACACGAATCAGCAGCTGCAGGTATTTTGTCATTTCTTTTATAACACAGTTGAATATTGATTTTGAAACTTTGATAACTTCCTGCCATTTAATTTTTGTTGGAGGGGTATAAGACTAAAATCATGTACTCCATCAATCATGCAGGGATCCAAAGCAATAAGACAACATAGTAGCGACAACAACATTGAAACTGAGTACTGTCAAGGTTTGAACACTGGTTTCGTTAGTCAAGCTGCGGAACAAGCATGTGGACTTTCATATTCAGAAGATTATAATAGGCCAAGGAACTTGAGGCTTGAACATGTAAAGGATATGCTTAGCTATGAAAAGTTAGTGGAAGAAAGTCTTTCACAGGATCAAACAATAAGAAATGAACAGGTTATAAAGACAAATGTTTTTGATGTGTTGGAGAAATGGAGCAGTGAAACAGAAAGCGACGGAGAAGAGAACTTTAAGGCAGAGAGGAATCTTTTGTTTGACTTTGTGAGCGAGTTTCTGGAATTAAGAAGAAGCAAGAGGTACAAGGGAAGGGCCCTAGAGAGTCAGATTTGGTGGGAAGAAGACTCGTGTAGAGAAATCAAGCGATTTAAAAGCATGCAAGAGATCATGGTGGATGAGCTTGTAAGCATGGACATGAGCTCTCCACAGGGCACGTGGCTCCATTTTCAGACTGAACATTTCCAGCAGAATTTACTCGCAGAGATTGAGTGGGACATCTCAACTTCTCTCATCAATGATCTGCTTCTTGATTTGATGCAACATTAACCCTCTTGTGTTTACGTCTCTTGTATTGTTTTTCCGAGTTTGCAACAGAAGTGGGTATTCTTAGGGGCTGTTTGTTATAGTTTTTTTTTAATCGGGCTTATTATATAAGTCCGATTCATGTAAATCGAGATAAATCTCCTCCACATATTTATCTCGTAGACCGTGAAAGCACTTCTTAGACTGTAAAAGCACCTCGTAGACCGTAAAATTTACCTCGTAGACCGTAAATTACAATTCATAAGCACTTATAAAATTTGCATAAGCTATTCCAAACAGCCTCTTAGTATAAGGTTTTATTCGTGGTGGGTTTAAGATAAACATAACCTTATATTAAGCAAGGGAGATAATTAAACGGTATATATTTCATATTTCTTACGCGGGAGGCTGTGCGTTTGAGATCATAATATTGATCCAAATCGTCAAACACCTCACATGCCATATTTTATTCGGAAACTGAATCAACAAGAACATAGCATGTGGGTTTCTCTTCCATTTACCCGTCTCCGTGTTTTTCTTTTTTGCCTTTTTGTTGTTTTAATGATTTTGGCCTTTTCTGGTTACTGTTATTAATAGGACAAAAAGGTAGATGATGATAAGTGCTACGTCAGGGTTGATGTGCCAGTTGTCGATCGTTGATTGGGCCATGTTACGCTTCCTTGCTAAGCAAAAAATATGCTTCTTGCTTCTCGCCTCCTCACCTTACATTCTTTTTTCTCCGCTCTCGGGAATGCAGAAAATAGCTCAGAATGGACGCTGCTTTCCATGATGTTCACAGATTAATATGTCTTTGTTCATTATTAATTAATTTATAATCACTGAATTAGTATTATCCTTTTATTAAAGTTAGCTTGAAGGATCCTATGCTAGGACTAGGAAGAGTCGTGTTCACGTGCTTCTCAGGCCTCACTGCGCCGGCCTTGGTTTGGTGCGATTTGACAGTATCACTGGGTTTGGGGGTACGTGGGAATGTGAGATCTCTCTGTAGGTCTAATTTAAAAAAAGTTTAAACAATTATTATTTTCGTACGGGGTATTAAATTATTTCTACTAATAATCATTAATCTCTAGAATATCGTCGATTCAGCGCCTTCTAGTATGAGCAAGTGCATTTTTTAAATTCAATTAAAATGTGTGGATCATATGGCTTCCTTAGTTCTTTTTCAATGAACGAATGCATAAATATCAGTAAATTAGTTGATTTAGACCACTTGACAAGATATGAAAGAAATTCAATTATTACCATTAAGTAGTGTAGGAAATAATGCCTCGTAATCATTAAATCACACGAGTATTTTTTTTTGAAAACATATTACAAATTTTGTATATATCAAATAAATATAGATAAATAATTGAGAAAAATATTAAAAAAAAATGCTATCTGAAGTTCAAAATTTCAAACACAGACATGAGTTATGAGTTATATTATTATTCTTATAGTTAATACCTATATTTTTATAGACAACCAAACTAATTTAAGATTTTAAAATTTAAATGGTATTTTTTTTCTAAATAATTTATAATTTATATAATTATACATATTAACAAATAAGAACTTATGTTTAAATGTGTGTTTAGATTAGCTTTTAAAAAATAATTTTTATAATTTATGAAATAAATATATAAAATTTTTTTACTTTAATGTATAAAAAATGGTTTCTAAAACTACGATTTTAGTCTTACCCAAACACTTATTAAGATGAGAAAGTATATAAAATCTTAGATTGCAAATAAAAATAAATCATGATAGCATTTCGTTTCAAATACTACTCATTGCCTCAAATACTACTCATTGCCATTACATTAGAAAAATAAAATCTTCTTACTTATGGGATTGGGCTATCGTTCTTTCGTCGGGTGATATATAAATTACTAGAGTTTTAGGGTTGTTGATGAATCCAGGGAGGGATCAATTCGTAACAAACTTCAACGAGGGTTGACCTTCCAAATCTAACCACAGAGAGAGATGGGTTAAAAATAATAATGTTAAAAGAAAATAAAAGAGGCATGAACCTAAAAAAGTAATCAACAAAGATAAAATTGTTGGAAAAAATCTTCAATTACATAATTTACGACTCAAATTTGTTTAAGGAGCTACAACATCTTTTTAGCGGATATAATTATTTTTCAATTGGATGCAGATGTTTTATACATAATTAAAAATACGTTGTATATAACTAAATAATAATTACACTTACTAAAGATAAGTTGTGCGTGCTTAAAAACCTAAACTGCTGTGCTGTATATCATCGGGCAATAAATATTTGAAGAGGTGATTGGAATTTTTCAGCAATTTTTGGTTGACAGAGCACAGAGGATAATGGGAGACAAGACCAAGAAAAAGTATGAAGTTGTTGCTAAGTATGTATATATTTTTTTTTTGGAGGTAATTTTATTCTTAATACTTTCAGACACTAAATATAATATATCTCTCAGTAGGAATTTAAATCTTAATTCATCATGTTGTGAAAAACTAACTCCTTTCGTTAACCAACTCTTATTGATAAAAGAGAATATGAAGTTAGAGGCAGGAGTGCCGCCGCAACTCCTTAAAACAATATTGGTCATTTACTTTGTTTTGAGTACAAGTAGCAAATTGAAACCAATCTAACGTGTTAGAGTTAATGATAGAAGTTATTTTTTTAATGTGATTTACAGTATACGAGATAAGTATGTAAGATAAGTTTTATCTCAACCTACACAAACATACTTTTCATTCGAAAACATACCCTAACTCTGAGACTGAAAACTAAGCTAATATCACCAAACCATGAAGTGATTAATACATTCCTCACTTCATCTCTCTCAACCTAATTATTTGTTCATAACCCGTGGTTAATTGTTGACCCGACTTATGGCGGGAAAAAAAAAAATTTGTTGGCCATACCACATAGAATTCAGAACCTGTGCGTTTAAATACACACGATCAATTTATTTTTTTAAAGCTATTTTACACTTTATAAAACAAAATCCCTCCCACTCACTCTTTGCGTGTAGCATAAAATCACTTTCACTAGACTAATCTTAATGCCCTCTTAAGATGGGATTGAATAATAAAATAATTTTCCCGAATACAAAATATCACACGTGACTCTACAAAAATTAATGAGAAATAGCTATTAAGTAATGATTCTAAAATATAAGGGAGAATGACATAAAAAAAATTTTAAAATTATAAAATTTTAAATTAGGTTTATAATCAATAATTGATAAGGGAATGACGAAACTTGATAAGTAATTCACAACTTATTTTATGGGAAATATCTTATTTAAAATTTTACAATTTTTTTAGTCATTTTTATAAAATATAATGGATATTCTTATAATCATGTGATACATATGAATTCCTTTTTGCTTCAAAATGGTTGAGATTAATTTTATTGTGCCTGGTGAACGTAACAAAATATTTGGCATTTCGACTATATCAGTATATCCTTAACACAATATTTTTGAAATAATAATATACAATACATCCGAACACATAATGCCTTATTAAAATAATTACTAATATAATGACATATTGAACAATGAAACAGAACAACCTTTTAGAAATAATAAATATCTCTGTTACAAATAAAACTTTCAACATGATAAGCATTTTTTATTGAGAGTAATTTAGTATTTTTCTACACTTGGTTATATTTAGTTTAAGTAATTTTTAATGAGTTTTGTATATTTCAGTTTATAAATTTTGTTTTGTAAAATTTTTGAAGCAATCAATATTCTCTTAAACGGTAGTTTTAGTATAGCAAAGAAAATAATTGAAATAGATCATTAAAGTCAGAGAAAAATTTGCTACATTTAATTTTCAAAAGGGTTTTTAAAAACATAAGATAATTGTGAGGATATTAACTAATTTAAACCCACTTTCAAATTTATATCCCATGAATTAATTAAATGGGGTATTCTAATTATGGTATTTTATCTAATACCAAATAGAATTTTTTTTTCTAGATCACAAGGAAGGAATATGAGATTTTGAAATATTGAACTTTTACTAAATCGCGCCTCATTTTTTTTTTAAAAAAAAAAAGACAAGTTCCCCTCACCAGCCGTCCTGTCCTGCTGGCTAGAGTCGGTAAAACGAGCTATAACCTACCAGTTATGACAGGGTTGGGGCTTTTAGGGCCCGAAAAATATAGGGCACACAAACTTGCATCGCCTAACCTGCGAGCTAAGCCGGGTTGGCCCGCAAATTTTGTTTTTTAATAAATGCTGAGGTGAACTTGTGAAGTGGTATCTGATCTGTTGTATTGAAGCCCATTAACCCAAAATGTAAAGAAACCCCAGCCTATTTCACTATGTTCTGTTTGGTAAATTTTAGAACTTTTTGTAACCAACCTTGATGGTTTATATATAAGTTATATTATATGTGTTAGAATGTAGTGTACAAGGCAATTCCAACATAGCAGAAAAACAGGGGGGAATCTACATAAAAATTGGGGAATTTTTTTTATTAAAAAAAGAGCAGGCTATAGGCAGTCCCGTGAACCCACACATGTGAGCCAGGGTTGGCGATTCCTCGGCCCATGGGGCTGTAAAGGCCCGTGGGTAGGTTGGCCTGTATTCCTAGCTCTACCACCGGTTGTCGGAGTGTTGGTGAATTTAAGTAATGCAATTAACTAATTAGGTATAAAAATTGACAAGTTGAGCTCTCTAAGCCCCATCAGGCGTTATAGAAGAGTTGAATAAAGATAATGACCTTGGGATCTAGTTTCTCTCAGTATTCTTTCTCTCCTCATCCCTTAGAATCTTTTAATCTTATCCATCTAATCAATCTAAAAACTCACAATGCACCACGTCATCATATTATTATCTCCCCCCTTCTCTCTCATCTTCCTCTTTGCATTCGGGATGATGATGATGAAGAAGAATCACAAATCCTGCTTCCTCAGGCATTCCTTTATTCCACTCCTGGTTCTTGTATTGTCGTTCTGCATTTGAATTGGTCTCTTTTTTCCTATTTATTTTCCTGTTTACTACTTGCTTTCCCTTTTTCTAAGGGAGGTTAAATTGTAACTTACCAACAAAAATGGAAGTCGCTTTTCTCTTCATTGTTGCTTTGCTATTGGCACCAACCGTGGCTCTGGGATTTCTGGCATCTCTGACTCTGGATAGGTCATTTCCGTCCAATCACAGAGTGGAGTTGAGTCAACTGAGAGCTCAAGACAGCCTCAGGCATTAGAGAATGTTGCAGTCTTCAAACGGTTAGGTAGATTTCTTAGTTTCTGGAACTTTCGATCCCTTCCAAATCGGGTAATTTTGTCCACTCTCGCTTTGGTTTTGTTACAAGCTTTTGAATCATGCTCTTTCTTTTTCCTTCCTAATGTCTAATCCTATCTCTTATTCTTCGTTGTATTTCTCCGATGATTTTGAGTGATTGAATCAACTTGAAAGCCTTTCATCATTGGATTGAGATCAGAATAGCGAGCCTTAGGATTTTTTACGTTGAGTTCTTCCTTTTGATTGGTTTACCTCACTGACTTCTTAGATTTGCTAATTTTTTGCTTTCCTTGATTTTTTATTCCTATTGTTTAGTCAAAGCCAAATATTGGTTGGGTTGGCTTTTTGACTTCTTTTCAGCTCTTAATTTTTTGTTTAATTCTTATGGGATAGCATCATTTTCCTTTTGTACAAGTTTTCAGCCTAATTCAGAATAGGGCTTTGCTTCACTCTTGGTGGCTTTGTAAAGAGGAGGAGTAGGACGTTAGACGGGTGAGACTCGTGGTTTGTTAAGTTGGAAATTGTGCCCTAAGGGCCAACCATTGTACTTTGAACATTGTTATTCAATGAATTTCTCTATTTAGTTATCACATTATTCACATGTTCACTGTGATAATTGTATCCTTAAATAAATCATAATGATTGTCATAAATGTCCTTGGTCGGTCATCTATGTGGGAGCAAAGATGAAATAAGATCAGTATGACTTTGATAAGGCATGGGGATACGAATCAAAGTCTTAAGCACTTGTATGAGTACAAGGTGCTGGATCAACCCGCTATGAGAAAACTGCATGGATCAAGTCATAAACATATCTCATGTATAACCATGTCACAATGCCCTTTGACCTGAGATCATCATGGATTCCTATATGAGAGTCACTAAGCTTTGACTTAGTCAAAAATCACCTTTAACCGGGTGATGATAAATGCTACAATCGGGCTTAGTGATTTTCATGCAGAGGAATGTGAATGGTCAAGATGGAATTTGTCCCTCACATTAGTAGAGATATATTAATGGGCCTCCCTCGACGAGTGAGTCTGAGAAATGTATGGTCATACTACGATGGAAAGGAGTTTCAATTTCTATAGTCAGACTACTCAATGATCGAGAAAGTAATGGTCAGGAATAGAAGGATGACATTCTTCATGCCTCATCCTTGACCGAAATATTGTGTGACAAAAGGGACGTGATATGGTTATATGACAGGTTGTATCGTATTGTCGATCCTCATATGAATTGGGTAGTCGTAATGTCTTGCTAGATGCCGCTTACGACTTGTGGGTTAGTATAGTCATTGGCCCACTGCCAACTTCGTATGGGCCTACAGGGTCGCACATAAGAATAGCCCAACATGAGCTATAATGTACAGATTCATTGAATATAAGATGCGTCTAAGATTTAATGAATACAATGTTTAATATAGGGTTGATGAATTTATATATATATATATATATATATATATATATATATATATATATATATATATATCTATATATTATACACATATTGTGTAAATATTTATATGTGTGTGTGTGTGTGTATATATTTATATATTTATATTTGAAAAGAAAATTAATAATATTATATATACACATATGTATTTTTGAAATACATACATACATAATATATATTATTTGATAATATATTATATATATATGATAATATTATATTATATGATAATTTGATAATATTAATTTATACATACATAGATACATATATATAATATTATTTGATAATATATATTAAATATATAATAATATTATTATATTGTGTATATATAAAGATATTATATGATAATATCTCAAATTTAATTTATAAATATAAATTAAATCTAATTCGATTGTCTCTTTATTCTAATTAAATAAATATGTTAAATTAAAATTGTTGGACAAATTTAATTAAACCATATTTATTTAATTAGCTTATCAAAACAATTAAGTGTTAATTGATGTGATAAGGATTTTAAAATTAATTAAGATTAATTTTTAAAATCCAATATCCATCATAAAATATATAACCCTGACTAGTTATAAAAGGTGAGAACTAGGGTTTTATATAGAGGATGAAAAAATAGAGCCGTAAGAAAGCCTTAGAAGGATTGGAGGCACTAGCACGCTGTCGGTGTTAGGTCATGTTCATGTGGATACTAGTAGAGGGAGTTAATCTGAGTAGTTAGTTCCTCAAGATCCAAAAGGCAAAACTCCAAAAAAGAACTAGCCAACATGTTGATGTCAGGGATGATTAATCTCACACTGATAGAGTTTGATACTCTTTTAAGAAGAATTAGCAGACATGTAGATACCGGGGAAATTATTTCAAGAGCAACCAAGCATGGAGATTTGAGAACTTGCAATACATTGATGATTGTAAGGATTCAAATAAACATGAATAAGGTATGATTCTTTCTAACTCGATTTAAATGTCTTTGATAGATCCGCAATTGGGATTGATAAACTTTTGCAATTTTAAATTTTAATTCTTTCGCTGTGTGCCTACCAATCCCAACAGTGGTCGGATCCAGGTCAATTGTGTATTTAAATTGAGTTTTAGTGCTTATTATATGCTTATATATGTGATATATAAGTTGAACATGATTTTAGAAGTGTTGGATTAAAAACCTAAAGATTGAAGTTATAATAGTAGTGTTGCCAGATTTTTATTTTTTTAGAGACTGTGTGATTGTGACGAATTTTTGAATAACCAAATCTTATCCAATAATTCTAAAACTTCTCAGAATGAAAGTAGACATCCAAAGCTTTAATTTGATATATAATATGTGCGATTCAGATCAATACATTAGGAGATATCAATTTTTAAAGTTAGGCATTAAATCTGGAATGTTTTCTATGGCAGCGACGAGTAATTTTAGTTTTGAGAAAATTTTACCTATAATTTTCTGAAATCTATATTTTTTTTCAAAAATAGACATAATGAGGGTTACATAGAACTTTGAACCACTGTAATTAGATTTTTTTGATATTTAATTATGATTTTTCAAATTAAGGTGAAAAATCTGGTAGTTTAGCGAGACTGCTATAGCTAACTGTTTGTAACTCGATATAACCTAATCGCAACATTCATTACTTTTCATATTGTATGAATTGTTGATTATTGTGATTTACTTCTCAAAATTGTTTAGGTATAGTGAACAACATGGCTTTAGTTTTTACAAGAGTTGTAAAATTTAAATACGGCCTGCGTGTCGTGCCTTCCTCTAAATATTCTCGATATACATTTTCTTCTCATCTCACTCCCCTCGTATGTTTAAATGAGGTTTATCTCAATGTATTTCTTTTTCTTATTCAGAGAAGTCCTTTCATTGGCTTGGGAGGATTTTAGGTTAAGCAAGCCATGTTGTGTCATGTTTAAATTATGCTTTTGATTAGATCATTGCATGAATACTTTTGCGTTTATATGTGTTTATTTGTATGAGATACAATAACGATTGCATTCATATAAACAAAACTAATTGATTAAGCCCTCCGAATAAAATCTTAAGTCATAATGCCGTCAATTAATGAATACTTGTCAAAACCTAGATCGCTCAATTGTAGGTTTCACCATAGTAGATGCATTTGAGTTATCTTGGTGAGATAAGCGTGAGTAATGACGCTAGTTACAAAGATTCATTATTGTTTTGACTTAATTGAGATTAGCAAAACGGTTTTAGATTTCAAGGCATTAGATGGGATTAAACATGCTAGATTATATGATGATCAAATACCATAAAGATCTAAGACTTACATGTGATGTAATTGGTAAAGAGGTTACCTACCTAAATAACTTGAATTTAAACGTCATGCCAAAGCGGACTTAAATTTAAGCAAAATATGGATCTTAGCCTACTAATTATAACATTGAGGGTTGTTAATTTAGTGGGATATTACTAAATAACTTTACATATTTTAATTGTAGAATCATGTCGACTAGTAATACTGCTACATTATCACTGCGATCAGTCCTTGAGAAGGACAAACTCAATGGGACAAAGTTTCTTGACTGGTTTAGGAACTTGAAAATTGTTCTTAAGCAGGAAATAAAAGTATATGTCCTAGATCAACCCATTCCTAAAGAGCATGCAGCCAATGCTCCAAGAGCTAAGAAAGATGCTTACACAAAGCATAAGGACGACCCTATGGATGTAGGTTGCCTAATGCTTGCCACCATGGTTCTAGACCTCCAAAGAGTTCTAGAACTTATGAAGGCTCATGAGATAATTGTGCATCTCAATGAAATGTTCCAGCAATAGGCAAGGCAAAAGAGGTATGATACCACAAAGGCCTTACATTTCTACAAGATGGCTGAAGGTGCATCAGTTGGTACTCATGTGTTAAAGATGAAAGGCTATATTGATGACATTGAGAAGCTTGGATTTCCCATGAGCCAGGAGTTAGCTACATATTTGATTTTGAACTCACTCTCGAAAGTTATGACCAATTTTTCATGAACTACAACATGGAGAAATCAATTTCTGAATTGTATGGGATGCTCAAAGCTGTTGAGCACAACATTAAGAAAATCACAGCACTATTTTGATGGTTCAGAAAGGAAAGGGTATTAAAAGGAAGGGCAAGGGAAAGGGTAATGGCTCAGGTGGTAAGACCAAAAAGTCAAACAAGCCCGAAACTAAGCCTGCAACAAAAAAGGTAAAGTTGCCAAAGGAATGAGTAAGCTTCTTATACAATAAATCCTTTCATTGGAAGAGGAATTGGAAACTCTACCTCAAATATCTGAAAAGAAAAACCAAAAGGATGAAGTCAATTGATGTTAATCTGACCTACCTATGGCATTGTCGTCTATGCTATATAAATGAGAAACACATTTCTAAACTCTATAAAGATGGATTTTTTTAAAATCATTTGATTTCGAATCATATGATACATGTGAATCTTGCTTATTAGAAAAGATGACAGAGGCACCTTTTACTGGGTATAGTGAGAGGGCTACTGATTTATTGGGCCTCATATAGATGTATGTAGACCACTAAATACAACTGCCAAAGGAGGTTATATGTACTTCATTGCATTTATGGATTACTTTAGTAGATATGGATACATCTATCTAATGAATCATAAATATGAATCTTTTGAAATGTTCAAAATATTAAAAAAAATTACAAAAACCAACTTGGCAAAATAATTAAAGCACTTCGATCTGATCAAGGTGGTGAATATTTGAGCCAATAGTTTATTGACCATCTTAAGAGTTGTAGGATAGTCTCACAATTAACTCTTCCAAAAACACCATAATGGAATGACGTTTCTGAGCAGAGGAATCGAACACTATTAAATATGGTTCGATTTATGATGAGTCAAACAGATATTCCACCATCCTTTTAGGGTCATGCCCTAGACACAACTGCGTTCACACTAAATCGTGTTTCATCTAAGGCAATTAAAAATACACCATATGAGATATTGATTAGGAAGAAACCTAATTTATCTTTTCTCAAAATTTGGGGATGTGAGGTTTACGTTAAACAACACAAATTATCGCATAAATCCTCAAAGTACCTTTTTGTGGGGTATCCTATGGAAACTAAGGGATGCTATGTCTATAATCCCACTGATAACAAAGTGTTTGTTATCCGAAACGGTATCTTTCTAGAAATAGAGTTTATCTCTAAAAGAACCAGTGGGAGCAAGGTACATCTCAAATAAGTTCGAAAGTCACAAGATAGTACAGAACCACAGATGCAAAATAGAGAAGACTCACAACTAGTTGTTGAGCCTGCTCAAGTAACACAAGGCTCACGAAGGTCTGATAGGACACGGCATCAGCCTTAAAGACATGGATTTCTGATTACTGGAAGTTGTAATGTGTTGCTCATTGAGCAGAATGAGATAACCGCCTATCCAGAAGCCATAATGGGACCAAACTCTAAGAAATGATTAAACGCCATAAAGTCTGAAATGCAATCCATGTACGACAATTAGGTATGGACCTTAGTTGTCGATCTACTCGAAGGTGTAAAATATATTGGGTGTAAGTGGGTTTTCAAGGAGAAAATCGACATAGATAGCAAAGTAAATGTCTTCAAGGCACGACTGGCTGCAAAATGATTCACTCAAACTCATGGTGTAGACTATGATGAAACCTTTTCCCCAATTACAACAGCCAAATCAATCATAATCTTTCTTGCTATTGCATCATATTATGACTATGAAATATGACAGATGGACGTCAAAACAGCCTCCCTTCATGGAAATCTCCTTGAAAATGTGTACATGACACAACCTAAAGGTTTCTTGCGTCCAGAAGACTCTGGTAAGGTATGCAAGCTTTAAAGATCCATTTATGGATTGAAGTAAGCATCTCAGAGCTGTAATCATTGTTTTGATGAAGTAGTCAAAGAGTTTGGATTCATTCAAAACATTGATGAACTTTGTGTTTACAAGAAGGTTAGTGAGAGCACAGTTGTATTTCTAGTGCTTTATGTAAATGACATCCTACTCATTGGGAATGACATTCCTACCTTGCAGAGTGTCAAGTCTTGGTTAGGGAAGTCTTTCTCGATAAAAGACTCAGGCGAAGCCACTTATATCCTAGGGATTAGGATCTATATAGATAGATCCAAGAGGCTAATAGGCCTAAGTCAGAGTAGTGAGGGACGTTGGACTGTTGTCAAGAATATCCTAAAGTACCTGAGAATGACAGAGGACTCATTGTTGATATATGGTGGATTGGATGATGAGTTTTGTGTAACTGATTACACATATACAAGTTTCTAAATTGACCCAGATGATCATAGATTGCAATTTGGAAATATATTCCTTTTAAATAGTGGTGCAGTAAGCTGGAAGAGCTATAAGTAGAGTATTGTAGCAGATTCTGCAATAGAAGCTGAGTATATAGCAGCATCGAATACAGCTAAAGAAACCATTTGGATCATAAAGTTCGTTATTGAACTAGGGGTGGTGCCTACCATCCCAAATCTAATAGATTTGTTCTGAGACAATAGAAAAGTTATTGAGGACCAAACTTATACTCAGGTGATTTCATCTTATTAGAGAAATTAATGATAGAGGTGATATAAAAATATGCAAAGTAGCAGGATAAGACAGATTTTGAGGAAATCCGCTTCTGACAGCTTGAGTATAGTAATTTGTTGCTATAGCATAGAGATTGATAATTTGGGAGCTCAAATTGTCAATCTGTATACCGAAATTGTTAATTTCCTATACTCAATTTATCAACGATGCCTTATAGGGGTATAGGCGTCATTGGCAACTTGAGTAGATAATGACAACTTAAATATAGTAATTAGTAACTTGGGGGCACAAGTTGTCAACTCAAGTTATCACTGTACTTGTTCAGAATAGCGATCAGAACTTTCAAAAATAGTTTTTTAATCATAATTTATGATATATAATATAAGTATGTGAAATGAGTTTTATATCGATTTAGGTAAATAAACACTTTAGGGATGATGTTTACATATATTGCTTTTATTTAACTTGTTAATGATGCTTGGTGAGGCTTAGGAAGCTCAAGTTGTCAATCTTTATATATGAGTAGTTAATTGTTTTACTCAGGATGTCACCGAATCTCTAGCGACCGACCTGCTGGCGAGGTGGTGCCGACCAATGGAACTCCGTCGAGGGTTCTTTCCTTTTTTTTTCAGGCTTTATTTGGTTTGAGGGTGGGGGGAAGGGAGGGGAAATTTTGTACTGTATTTCCCTCCCCTCCCCTCGTTCTGACAAACCAAACAAGAAACGTTTCCTCCCCTTAAACCAAACACACCTTTAGGCTTTGTTTGGTTGGGGTTTTTTGGAAGGGAGGTTAGGTGAGGGGAGGGTTAGAGGTAGAAAAAATGTATTTAATTGGAAGGAAGGGAGGTTAAAAATTTTGTCTTTTTTTCTCCCCTCCCCTCCCCTCTCAACCCTCCAAAATTGGGGGTTTTTGGAGGGGAGAAAAACATTGATCCCATTTTGACCAAAATACCGCTACCTATTTTTAAATATTCCAAACTTACCCTTCCTGTTTAAAAACATTATGTCCCACTTTGACCAAAATACCTATACCTATTTTTGTAATAAAACCTTCTAAATCATGAACCAAAATTATTATTTTATTGTTTACATAGATTTAACTATATCTAATTTAATTTAAAGCTAACATATTTGCAATGAAAACCCCTAAGTCATGGATTAAATTTATATCTTATCAAAATCTCCTATAAATTGTTTTATTTTAGCATTAATGACACATTGACTATGTCAAAAATATCTTAAATTTATTGAAAATGAGAAGTTATCAAAAGTATATTAAAATATTTTATCATAATAAAATTAATGAGATAATATGTAAAAATCAATAAAATATCCTTTAAAATGTATACAATATTGTTATCATATATACTTGATGTAATAGGTTTTTTGAAATTTATAAATTAAAAAATAAAAGAAGAAGGAAAATATATAAATAAAGGAAAAAAATTTGTTAACTTATAATTAACTCCATTCACCTACCCTTATGAAAGAAATAAGAAATCAAGCCTCCCCTCCTCTCCCCTCTTCTTGAAGCAAACAAACTCATAACCTCCACTAACTTAACTTTAATAAATCTTATCAAACCTAACTCCAGTTAAACCAAACAAACCCTCAAAAAAAGGTGAAAAGTGTTCTGATAAAAAATAACATTTCAGAATCCAAATTTTTTTTGTAAAATTGTAAATGGATTTTTTTTTTTTTGAAAAATAGAATTCTTTTTACGGCTCCTCCGCTTGCTTTTCCTTGAAAAGACCCTCCATCCTCGTAAAGGTGGCCTAAGCATTTTGGTAATCCAATCGTACTAATGCCGTGAAGATGCTTATTTATTTCGTACGATGACACTGCGAATGGCATTTTCGATAATACAATGCAGAGTCAAGGGCATTTTCACTTAATCTGCTCCGCATCCATAGTTCCCCCACTCTTTACATACCCTGCCCTCACCCTCACCCTCACCCTCATCACTCTTACCTGACACAGCCATGGAGCTTCAGACACCAAGCAATAATGGCGGACACCCAGAATCCTCCAACCCCAACAATGGCGAAGTCGATTCTCTCCCTCTCCACGATTCTCAAGGCCTCTATGAAGACTTGGATAGCACCTGTTCTACTCCTTACGTCAGCGCTCCTTCTAGCCCCGGCCGTCCACCCATTAGCGGATTTTTCTACAGCGCTCCGGCCAGCCCAATGCACTTCGCTATTACTGCTTCTTCCCTGTCTTCAGCTCACTCTTCCTATGAAAATAGTACTTCTTCTGTCCCTCTGGGTTACGAGTTTGAATTCTCGGCGAGGTTTGGCTCTAATGGGTCAGCCACCTGGGGTTCCATGAGCTCGGCGGACGAGTTGTTCCTGAACGGGCAGATCCGACCCATGAAGCTTTCGACCCACTTGGAGCGCCCTCAGGTTCTTGCTCCCTTGCTGGATCTGGAAGGAGAAGAGGACGAAGAAGAGACAGAGGTTGTTGAGTCGCATGTCAGAGGCAGAGATCTGAGGCTGAGGGATAAGTCTGTGCGCAGAAGAACCAGATCTATGTCGCCTCTCAGAAACACTCCTTCAGAGTGGGCTGAAAATGAGGATGGATCGCTTGAGGATTCGAGTTTAGAAAAACAAACAGACAAAGATGGTTCCCTGGAGATTGAAGAAAACGAGAGGGAGAAGATGGATGGGTTGGGTTCAGAGGCTACCCCTTCGTCCTCTAGGTCTTCCTCGGCCGGAAGGAGCTCCAAGAGATGGGTTTTCTTGAAGGATTTTCTTTACAGAAGCAAAAGCGAAGGCAGGAGTAACAACAAGTTCTGGTCCACTATCTCCTTCTCCCCCACGAAAGACAAGAAGCCAAACATTCAAAATCAAAATCTAACATCAAAGGACAAGCCGTCTGGTGAAACACAAAAATCGAAAGCAAAGAAGGCCACGGGCAGGCCTGCAAATGGAGTCGGAAAGAGGCGAGTGCCTCCATCGCCGCATGAGTTGCATTACAAGGCGCATAGAGCTCAGGCCGAGGAACTTCGAAAGAAGACTTTCTTGCCCTACAGGCAGGGCTTGCTTGGTTGTCTCGGCTTTAGTTCAAAGGGATATGGGGCTATGAATGGCTTCGCTAGAGCGTTGAACCCTGTGTCCTCCAGGTAAATTACATTCATATTCATATTATTCCTCATGGGGTTTTATACAATTGTACAGATCCATTATTATCGTCGTCGTCGTCATCAAGTTTAGTTTAATCTTTCTGGGCACAGTTGTAATATTTAGAAAGATGTTAGATCAGGCAGCCCAGATACGTACTTTCTGGGTTGAAAGGGGCAAATGATATTTCTTCATTTCCCATTATGTATCCTTGTAGATGCGGAGAAACCATGGACCAATATCGAGGTGTACTCGCAGCATTTCACTCTTTGACAGTTGGCTGTGCAGTAACTGTAGCTCACATATATCTATATATTATTAACTCTATTTGATAGATCCTGTGTTCAATTTAGAGAACCCCGGATAATCTATTATTCCTTCCTAAATTATTCTTTAATATGGAGAATTTATGTTTTAATTAGGGCTATGCATGCTACTTAATATAATAGTATCATCAGGAATTAAGATGCTTAGTTATCAAGTTATTCTCGGCATGTTTCGTTTTTTAACGTTTAAAGTAGTTAAGCCATTTATGTGGTGAATAAATTTCACAAATTTATTATTATTCCTGGCTTATTTTATTTTATTTTTTTGGGGAGGGCATATAACGTTAGACGAACTTCTCTCATCGAAGTGGGAAATCAGTGATTCAGAATCAATAAATTGAAAAGAGGTGAATAATGTGTTTGGTAATAAAGGGTGGAAAAATCAAAGAGAGAGTGAAATGTTTGGGTGTATATTGCATGAGATAGAGATGGGTGTGTGGGGATTAGTAGATTTTTGATTAGGCAAACAATGTATTGGGGGGGGGGGGACACAGTGTTGGACATATAATGAAGGCATGATGGGTGACAGATCCCTTTGGATTTTATTTAAAAAGGAGGCTTTTCCAAACACTATATGCGACGACATGGTGTCCTTGCTGATGTTGACATAAAGTTGGGTTTCAAGATTATTTGACATTGACTCGCTTCTTCAATAATATTAATAATTTAATATACATCCCTTCTTATGTAATCCCCATTTAACATGTCTCATGATTCTTCTCCTTTTAGCTTCCTTTCCTTTTCTCTTCTTTTTGCTCCTTCCTATTAGTTTTACCCAATCTGCTCTCTTCCTTCATTATTACACTTTATGTTGCCCTAAATGAATGGACTAAGCTCAGCTGATTTTTTTTTTTTTGGTAGTTCAAATGAATGTGAAATGTGAATCAAACAAACTCAACATTTGAAACTGACTCAACTAAGCATTTTATTCGGCGAAATTCATGGAATTTTACAAGAATTGAATTTAAATTTAACCTAGTTACAAACATGAGTCATTTATTGCGTTACCCACAGGCCACAGCACCTTCAATTCTTATTCCCAAGGACCCACTTCTGAGTTGTTAGTAGTTGTTGGAAATAGTTGGCATAATATTTAAAATAAAAAAAATGGTATGGAGATGAGATTGGCATGGATCCGTTACCTGCACGACACCTTGAAGGAGGCTCCTGTTCCTTATGAATTATGATCGGGCGCTTCTTTCTTTCGTTCTTTCAAAATATTATAATGGCAACTTTGCTTTTTTGCTTTATGGTTAATGTTGTTAGATTAACAATTCATTCCACTATTTTCTTTTTCATCTGGTTAATAAAAAAAAAATGTTTGCGTTCAAAACGGAAAAAAACACTAAAAGTTTTAGTGGACGACAACTTCCATAAACAGTCGAGCGTATAACAGGTCCAAAAAAAATCACGAGTATTGTTCCCCCCAAAAAAAAAAAATACAACACTTTCTCAGTTTCTCTTGATATTAGGGTCACAATCTGAACATTTCTTGTGGCTTGCAACAAGAGATATGCTTCAAAACTAATGGAGTGATTAGCAGTTTTAAAAGTAATATTTTGCTTGCTGTCCATTTTGTTTACAAGGTATGAGAATCTTTTTATTGAAGGCAATCTTATTCAAAGTACTGTCGGGCATTAAATATGGACACCTCTTCTAACAAGGATTCAAACCTTAGTTCTTCATGTTATGAGAAAATAGCTCATTTTGTTAGACCTAATCCTCATTGGTTTGCTTATTGTCCATTTTAACTGAAAGATGAGTCTTCCCATTCACCTCTAAAAATTCCATTGAGTTTGGTTCTTAAATTTTCCTCAGTCACGTGCTTCGAGTTGTTGCTTAGCTTCCTCATGCTGAAGCCTTAAAATTTCCTAGCCAACTCATCACAAATTCCGGAACTCCCAGCTCCAGAGCTGGCTCATTCAGAATCTTACTCCCAATCAGAGTCGGGAATATAGGCCAGCTGCTTTTATGGGCTGGGAAATCACCAACCTTAGCCAGCATGAGCGGGTTTGCAGGCCTGCCCGCATAATTTTTTTTTTTTTTTAAAACTTTCCCCCCTTATTTTTTATGCTATGCTGGAACTTCCTTATATACTACATTCTAACACATAATATAACTTATATACAAGTTATTAAGGTTGGTTACAAAGTCCTAAAATTTACCAAACATAACATAGTGAAAGTGAAATAGGGTAAGGTTTCTTTGCACTTTGGGCTAATGGGCTTCAACACAATAAACCAGAGACCACTTCACAAGTTCACCTCAGCATTTATTAAAAAAAAAAAAAAATTGCCAGCAAACCTGCAAGCTAACCCGCACAGCCCTCGGGTTAGATGGTATGGGCCTATACAGCCTACATTTTTTTGAACTTTAAAAACCCCAACCCTAACCTTATCATTACCTGTAGGGTATGAGTTGAACCCGTTTTACCACTCTACTCCCAATGAGGACAAACCCTCTTGGCACATCTTTAGTATCCTCTATTGGAAACTACGGAATGCCTGCAACACTACACTGTTTGCTCAAGGCATCAAGGCAACACTGAAGCAATTCGCCTAGTCAATGCCCCCCCCCCAAAAAAAAAAAAAAACAAACAAACAAACAACAGAGAGAGAGTTATCACTTCTTTTCCTCCATTTTCTCAAAATATATCCTTAAATTTAGCATTCTACAAGTGGTTGCCTCATTTATTTATTTATCTCCGAGAGGATTTCTTTGGGACAATCTTCGATGGGGGATAGGATAAATATCACACCTCATACTCTAAGATAAAAGTTCATTTCAATAACAGGGATCCCATGCCTGAGCCAGTAAGCCCAGAATGGAAAATTGTACAAAATCACCTCCAATTTAACCTCAAGTTATCATCCTAATAGGTCTGTAATACGATTCCCCGGCTGGAAGATTAGTTCTTTTTTCCTTCACCTTCTATTTGAATTGGGTAGATATTGGACCAGTAAAATACTCGGGAACTAAAATTTAACCTCTATAAGCAGAAAGCCAGAAACTCGGTCAATAGCGCTTCTAACTTTTGCCACCTGATCAAGCAACAAATGTAGACAAGACGTTCTTCTTGAGAGTGAGCTCATCTGCCTTTGCTGGGCTGACCGACTGCATCAACAAACCAACAAAGTTCAAACATGCTTTGGGAAAAAAAATCCAAATTAATACTTCAAAATCGATCACCTATGATCGTCAGATGCCAGTTAATGAAAAAAAATCTAGAGTCAAAACTATTTTGGGAGAATGACACTTAAGTCCTAAAAGAATGAATCAATGATAGATCTTGAAAAGATTTTTTCAAGAATGAGTAGCAAATATCGATTTAGATAATTGTAAACAGGAATACCAGTTACAACTAAAAGTTACATTTGAAACTTAAATACTTGCATATGTCTGAATCAGTATCTACAATTTATTATTCAAAAGATTATATCGGGAACCTATCTGTCATTAATTCAACCATCCGAGACCTTCCTGTCATTCTATCAACTATTTTCCCTATTTGAGAATTTGTAGTAGTTTTCATGTTATTGACAATCCTTAGCTAAACCATTCTGATCTATAGTTTGTGCTTAGTTGATCACTATAACAACCAGATCCCCTTTAACTTCCAATAAACAAATATGACAAAACAGTACTATAAGATAACTAGTAAGTAGGAGGGTATTTAACAGCTCCAACATTTGCCAATGTGCTTTCACCGCAGAGTGATATGACTCTGAATTCAAGAGGATGGAACAGGAAAATTTGGTTGGTTAAAATGACTAAGGTCTTTATGAGTTCCATTATATAAATTTCTTTTAGTGAATGTATGGATATTTTGACTGAACTCCAAAACCAAAAAAAAGACTGATTTAGACACAACTCTACTATTTCTGATGTGGCTACCGCTTATCGGAAATAATGTTCATGTCCATTGGTCAGGAAACTTCCCGTGGAGAGAGGATCCAATGTGATAAGATGAGATCCAAGCATGCATCCAACGTGTTTAGTGTTAGGCAAACCATTTTTATGAAATTGCAACACACATAAAAAAAAAAGAGACCTTTTCAAGTATGCGCTCAAGTCTTTGAATCTCCTTTGATGCATAGTCAGCTCCTTTTTCAATGCGGTTTTTAGCAGCTTTTAAGTAGATATTGCCATATCTGGGGGAAAAAAAAGGGAACTATTTAGAGGATAAAACACAGCATTTCAAATTAAAAGAATAGCCAGGCCCTAGTAGAACGCCCCAAAGGCTTCCACATTCGAAAATAAAATGAGGCCAAAATTTAGCAAATTGGAATAAATAAACTCAAAGGATTGCTCAAATGACCTTGCAGCAGAACCCTCAAGTTTCTTAGCTTCCTCCTCGAGCCGAGAATAGACCTCTTTCTTTTCATCACTAGAAGCACTCACAAAATCCTTCACCAAGCCATCCAGAGTTGGTACTAAACCAGCCTAGATCAAGAACAATCCAGTATTAGACACATAATATTATTCTTGTATAGCCTATTAGTAAGCATATAACGTTCACCAACTTTAGAAGTAAGCTGTCCTTTCCCATCACGGCTGGTACCACTTTTCTCATTGATGAAAGTTACAAAGTCATCCAAATCTCGGCCACCATCATAATCTTCACCAGCTTTATTGCTCCTAGGGAAAAATTTGAGAGTTGGATAGCCACTCACACCATACCTGCAATGGATGCATCTCCAATCAGGCACATACCTCTTAAATATGATATAAACCTAGTTTAATCATGGCAAACATCAAATCACGCTACTGGACTCACTTCTCAGCAATATCTTTGTGTTGGTCAGCGTCAATATTTGCTATTACAACATCTTCTTCCAGTTTGAATGCTGCAGCGACTTTTTCATAAGTCTGCAGAAATAGTAAAATAACTTATCACAACTGACCTGGATGCTAACATAAGTACGGGTAATCAATAATAACAATATGGCGATAAAAATTTGCTTACAGCGGCAAGGGCTTTACAATGACCACACCTGGAACACATCATTGTGAAATAATATTAAAATAGACATTTTTGAAATTCTAAGAATTTTTCAATCGACACAAAAAAGGATCATCTCAACTCCCAAACATTATTGCAGATCATAGCATGCTTTTTTTCCTGATTGTATTGATATGGTCCCATCAAGGAAGACCCTAAACCGATACTTACCATGGAGCATAGAACTCAACCAGAACGTCTCTTGTTTCATCCAACACAACCTGATCAAAGTTATCTGGAGTGAGAACCACCACACTGGATGGAATAGAAGCTATCTTCACATTAGTACCTGCATTAATAAGACCATTTGGACATCAAAGACAGATTGAGCGCATGTCAGAAGTAGAAAAAAACAAGAGATGTCATGCAGAAGTAAGAATGAATGGCAAACGACCAAGTTCTTTGAAGCAGCAAAATACACGAGATATTTAAAAGGATGCCAAAAATATTTAATAACAATAATCATTACAACAACAACAATAATTATTATTATCCCACTAAGTGTGGTTGGCTAATAGCAGTAATCATTAAAAAAAAAAGTCAACAGTAGATTCATAGTCCACATTGAAGTGAGTCAAAATTCAAGACAATAGTTGATGATGATTTACAGTTCAGCTAAAAAAAATCAATTCCAAGCAATTAGTTACGCTTGAACGCAATAAATTAAGTCTCTTTTTTAAGTAGTTGCAAAAGACAAACGCTACCATCTTTAACTTCCATAAAAGTAGCATGAAGTTCAACAAGCAAAAGATTGAGAGTCTACTAATAAACTTAGTGTCTCCTCACCATATTAACCAGGCAATTATTTGAAACTAGGTAAAATTTTTAACCAGAATACATTAATTGAATGCATAACTAGTATGCAGAATAACAAACTTGTTTAAAAGAACACATGATATCAAGCATATAAGCCGTGAAACATAAAAGATACACGTCCAACAACAGCATGGTTCAACAAACTGGAAAACATATTTTAGATAGATGAGTACCTCCTTCTTTGTTTACAAACTCAGCTAGGGCTTCTGCAGTACGTGCACCTTCATACCTAAAGTACACAGAATTTGATTGTGTGGATAATCAATTCTATGAAGAGTTTCAAGTTCTTGAGACGTAAGTTGATTAAATTCAAAGAATAGGCAAAAGATCAATCTAACATTATTTCATATTGCATAATGAAAAAGGTTAAAGGTGACAAAAATTGCCAAGCACTCACTTCTCTGGTTCCAAAGATCCCTTAGGAAACCATTGAATTGTGGGATAACCAGAGACACCATATTTGCTGCAAAGGCTTTTTTGATCATCACAGTCTACCTGCAGTGGGAGCCATCAATGGGTGAACTGTGAAATCCCATGCAAACGAGAAAGGATGGGTTGCATGAGATCTAAGGACATCACTAACCTTCCCAATCAAAATGGATTTGGCTTTTTTGAAACTTGATCCCAGCTTTTCATACTCTGGTGCAAGCCTTTTACAGTGTCCACACCTACCATGATAAATGTTGAGTATAGTCTCCTCTGGTCTATGTAAGAATGCCGAACAAGTTATATTTTACAACTGACAAAGACGAAATTAAAGCTGCTTCGTTTTAAGAAACAGAACAAAGCAAATGCATGGGATGCCAAGAATAAAATCTAAAGTAAGCTGATAGTACGTTTATGGTCCAAAACAAGAAAAATGATAGAACGATTATGGTCAGGGTTGAATAATAAGAAGAATTAGCGAGGCAAGGATTTATATTGATATAAAGAGCTAAAATTATCAACAATTCGTTTCTACTATGATCACAAGTTCACAACACATCTGAAAAGTTGTAGTGTGAGCGACAATAACCTAGAAAAACAACACAAATACCATATAAGCAATGAAAATCATAGAAATTTGCATTATTCCCTGATATAACTTCAAGACTAATTCAGTACTGAACCGCATTAAACAATTACGTTGAGATCACAACTCACTAGTTGCAATTCGAACATACTCAATCTCATTAGCTACAGATCTCCCGAGAGATGAATGCGACCCACAACTAATCTAATTCTAAATCCATCACTCAGCATCAAGACGTTAAAAAAAAAACGAAAATAAAAAACGCATCTTTGATGATATTCAGGGAATAGGATAAAAACTAACAACTGAAATACACTAAGTTCCAGAAACAAAAAAAGCGATTCAGACATAATTGAAGCTGAGCTGAATTTATTGACAGAGATATTTGCATACCAGGGAGCGTAGAACTCGACAAGAGCGCCGCGATCCTTGCCAACTTCTTGATCGAAGTTGGCCTCCGTCAGCACGACCACGTCGTCGGCCGAAACCGATGAGACAAATACAAGAGCTAGGGCCACCAAAGCAAACCAAATGCTGAAGCTCGACATTGTTTACTGCTCCCTCACGCAAGTGTGATCTGTTCTTTATGACACCCACCCAGGTCTTATGTTTCCAATTTATACTTTTTTTAAAAAAAAAGAAAGAAAGAAAATTACTGTATCGCCTAATGACGTAATGTAGGAGGACATACAACGCCCCTACGTTCCAGCTACATTTCAGAGTACGAACTATAGCCAAAATAAAAAGGATAAAAGGGAATCAAATAATGAAATTAAGGATAAATCGGGGTGTTGCGAGAATCGAACTCGCGACCTCTCGCACCCGAAGCGAGAATCATACCACTAGACCAAACACCCTGACCATATTATGAAAATGATGATATGTAACTTTATTCTTGTTGAATATCATTCCTTACAAAAATTCAAAAATGCTACCAAATCATATTTGGTAATATTTGCATAAAATAAATATTTAAAGACTGATCTTCAGGAACAGTAAAATTTGTATCTTCCAACAACCAAAAAAACAACAAAAAATGGTTGATAATGAATACTCCTCCTATCATCAATATATATATATATATATATATATATATATATATATATATATATATTCAATAGTACTAGTTTCATCTTAATTGGTCTAAATGTATTATCCATATTATCAACATTATCATTTTTATTAGTTGATTTTTTTCAATTTTCTTTTTTCAAAATAATTTCCCTGCATCAAATGCTTCTTTTGTTTATTCTTTCAAATTTAAAATTTGAAGCACTCCATATTGCAGTATTAATGGAAGACTGATGTCGTCTTTCCATGTAGTTTCAACTCTTTTCTTCCTACGAACTTTTAAGATTTTTAATTACATAAAGAAGTTGTTTCCTAGGATAATTGGTTGAATTTTCTATCACACGGAATCATCATCTTGTTCTTAATATAAAACTCACTTAGTAGTTTAAATATGTTTTATATTAAGTATCTGAAGTTAATAAATAGCAGGATTTATGTTCTTTTTTCAAGGTTTTTTTTTTGGGTAATTTTCATTTATTAATTATTTTCATTACTTTTAAAGTAGAACGAAGTTGAATTATTTTGATAAGTTAATGAAATATTTAATTTAATATACTAAAAAACTAAGAAGTTATTTTGAATTATAAAATAAATATGAATAAACAGGACACAAATTAGGAAAGAAGTTAAAATGAATTAGCTAATAAATGAAAATAGATAGCTAAGGACAGCAACAATTCAACAGGAACTAAAATGACCATATATTCTTGGGCTACGTAAGAGTAATAACTAGAATAATTTTCATAATTCATTATAGGCCGTTCACGGTTAACCTGAAGCTATTGTAGCTAGGCTGGAATTAAGAAAATCTAATATAAATGAACAAATTGTAGTGCAGCATCGCCTTCAAACAACAAAGCACGAGGCTTGCGGGAGAAACAGAAGAGTACAGTGTTCTCGCATGCATATGGAGTGCGCCACAACCAGAATTGCTTCCTCCCCTGTTGATTAAGGAAATAGGATAGCAACTAGTTTTGTGTGCGTAGACTCATTCGTAAATCTCCCTCTTCTCGCTTTATCTTTCACTGCACCAAAACGAATCACTACCCCAGCTGACCAGCTCCTTTATATAAAAATTAGTTAGTTATTTTTTAAAAATTTAAAAAATATTTAATTTAGTCATTTGTAATAAACAAACCTTGTTTTCTTTAAATTACCATCTTTGATATGTGCATCAGAACAACCTCCTAATAAGAAACTCTAATCAATAGTGATATTTTAAACAAAAATTATACATTTGGGGATGAAATAAATTGAGGTCAAATGTTTAGAACAAAAATAATCCCCTAGTTGGACTCCTCCCTTGAGATCGGAGGGAGTAGTATAATTCGCTACAACTGGCTCTTAATGTTCCAAATTATAGATGCCAATTCCCAAATAGTATTTTATACGTTATAAGGGGGAAAAAGTGGCTGAGAAAAGTAAAACCATAACGCCCCTACCCTGAGGCGTCGGCAACCATCCGCTGCTGACAGCAAAAGAGAGTTCATCAAGAGGCTCAATGCGCCCCACGCATTCTTTCATGAATCATATCAAAGAGGTGGTCCTTTGTCCTTTTTTTTTTTTTCAACCAAAGGTAAAAATTTGTAAGACACTGCAATTTCTTTTCGTCAGAGCAATTTTGTGGGAACAACACCTCCAATTCACGTCAAGAGAAAACAAGCAGTACAAAAAAGAGCCCTTCTGATCTGACAGCAGTGGATGGACTCATTTGATGTACTGAGAAAGCCACTTGAAGCCATCACCGTAGCCCATTTTCCTCACAATGCTGCACATGAAAACCTCCATGGGACGCACGTTTGAGTCCGCCAAGCTAACCTTACCCTTGCCGGTGGTGAAGTTGGACAGCCCTAAGTGGTAACGCAGTTCATCTTCTGAGGCAGCATATGGTATATCAATCTTGTTCCCAAGAATGAGGAACGGCACATTCCCCAGTGCCTCGTCCGACAGCAGAGCATCCAGTTCTTTTTTCGACTCAGCAAATCTTTCCTTGTCATAAGCATCCACCAAATACACCACTGCATCCACCTTTAACATCACACAAGGATCACACTTGTAATTATCATTAAACTCATAACGAGCTATACTAATGAGTAAGAAAACTAAAAAGAATTACGCTATTAAGCACAATTTCAGGAGAGAATCAAAATAGGAAACATCCAGCTAATCATAGCAAAGACTGGTGAATGACGTCTGCCTCCTATGAATCATTATCAGAAAGGCATGCATTTTATTTGGCTGGGGCCAAAAAGGATGCTTTACCTCCAGTAGAGTAGTTCAGTAGAGTAGGACAAATGCGAGACTTCATGAAAAAAATGTAAAACAAACCAGAAAATCATACGTCTTTGTTTATACCAATAACAGACCTTCTAAACATGAAAAACGCCATCAGGAAACTAAAAAATATCGTGTCTGCCTCCCATGGACCAGATAGATAGAGAATGTTTACGCAATGTTTAGCCAGGACTCGGAAGGCAGAGCTTCTGATCTGCATTTAACTATTTAAAACAGATGTCATTTTTAAAACCTTTTACAGCAAAATTTAAAACTTATGGCTTAATTTTATAAACTTGGTGACTCCAATATTGAACATAGGAGGATGACTTTATCCCTAGAAAACAGCTAGACCTAAAAGCTCGCAAATTCAGATTATAGCATCTGGACCAGCTATATACTTGCCTATCTACAATCAACAGTGAGACTAGGCCAAAAGGACACCACACTACATCAAAGCCTTATTTTGGGTCTGAAATTCGAAGCCTTATTGTAATAAAAAAAATCACTAAAACTGTAAAAGCATTATATGTATGGACCTTGGCATAGTAATCTTTCCAAACTCTCCTAGCTATCTGGTGACCTCCGAGATCAAAAGCTTTGAACTTGATCTTCCCAATACTCAGCTCTTCCGATGTGGGATGCTGTGTTGGCTGATGCTGGACTAATCTCTGCCACAGAAATTCTCATAATAAAGATGTTATGCCAAGACACGTCAATAGCAGGACAGACAGAGAACATGGTAATGGCCGGAAGCCACCAACTGTGAAATATATGCTTGATGTCATAATGAAGACAAAACGCAAAAAACATTTCAACGCGTATCATAGAGGTAACAGTCATGAACTATGGTAATGTACGGAAGCAACCAGCTTGAAATAAAAGCATGGCTAACTTTCCTCCCTTTTGGGCAGAAAAAATGTTTATTTGATAACTACAAAGCGTATCTACCAAAAACTTTTCCCAGTCAGAAGGGCAAATCTTTTCCCAAAAACCGAAGGGTAGAAATTTTTTGAATCTGCAGCCTGTGACAACTTCAATCATCATTTTGAAGCATTTGGTCTCTAGTTATCACGATCATGGGAAAAATATAATAGAAAAATGGGATTAAATGCCACCGCCAGATAATATTGTCGCGAGTTCTTTTGGGAAAAATTATCGCCGTATGGGAGTAGGGCATTTCACGGAATTAAAAAGCAATGACAAGTTCATCTTCAAAACTTAATATCTTCTGAAGACTTTCCTTGAACAGAACATTTCCCAGACAAACTGAATAGCATCTCCATGGAGATATAAAAGAAAGCAAGAACGAAAAAGACTCAACCCTAATCCCCATTGACGAATAAAACATAAAATAGCGGCAGCAATTTCAAAAGTCCAAAGCAGGGATTGAATGAAACAAGAAATGAACAAACCTCGTCTTTAAGCATATGAAGTAATGTGGTTTTGCCTGCATTATCGAGTCCCAAGAATAGGATCTTGGCCTCCTTCTGCCATAATCCCAGCGATGCCAGAATGCCATAAAACCAATCGAAAAAAAACATTGCCTCTATTGATTTATTGAATCGATCTCACTACAATTCAACCCCTATAAATATCACCGCCTGGTGACTAAAACAAAAGGCAGATTTTCAGACAGAAAACAAGATCTAACCCCAGAAACAAGGTCAAGATTGAGAGCGATCGAGGGACAGCTAGAGAAGTCACACCAGGGTGTGTTTGTTGAAGCAAATTGGTACCTGACCAATTCGGATCCTTATTATAAAATCTGGACCGTCCATGTATTAACGGACCGGTTTTTACTTTTTATTCACAATATGCTTAATAAAAAAATTATAAAACCAATATATTAATATGACAGCATCATTTAAATTTAGAAAAATTTTAAGAAAATATCATTTAAACTTTAAAATGATAAATCATTGATTTAATAAAAATTTGAGTTGTCAATCTCATTACTCTTATTATCAACAAAATCAATTTAAAATTTTAAAATTCAGGTAATATTTTTTTAAAATTTTTACTTTAAATTTTAACGGATAAGTATATATAGTTGATCAATTAATAGATTACATAAAAGTAAAATAAGTGAGTAATGTGATTATATTGTTACCATTAATTTAATTTTTAAACCATAAACAAATTGAATAATTAAGTACAAATAATTTAAAATAATAATAAATAGTAGATATAAGTAGATATTTGGTAAATTAAAATACCGTGGTTTCAGAAATTCCTTTCATCAAGTCCAGATAAAACTCCTCTTACGTTCTTATTTCATAAAAACTATTCTTACCAATCCAAAGACATGCACTTAGGATCAACGTACATGCTGTAGTAACAAAAAAAAAATCATATGAAATGATGTCTTATTTTTTTTCCCTCCATCAATGGACATGCTGACAGAAAAGGAACATTGAATCCTGGTGGGTGTGGCCGTGGACAATGTAAAATCCTTTCCTTAATACTGTAAAATCCTATTATTATAACTCAATTTTCTAAAAGTCTACCATGGTAGAAAATATTACAGTTCATCTTTTAAAAACTTAACCATGGTAGAAAAAGAGTTCAACTAACCGTTTGAAACTCTACCATGGTTTATAAAATTTACCATGGAAAATAAAATCATTTTTCCTTGCTGAATAATATCTCATCAGATATTAAAATATCTTTTTCAGATCAAATTGTGGATCCACAAGTTTAGAACACATCATAAGCCATACAGGCCTTCTAACATCATCAGAAGCAATAATATATCAAGTTTTCAGAAATATATCAGAGTATGCAAGATGAGCCCTAATGTGGCATTATACAATAATCCAACATATATTAAAAAGATGGAAGCACTACTTTTATCAGAAGTAGTTTAAGCTTCTGGAGTCTTCCCTGATGGACACGCACGATAACTATTACTTGGAAAAATGTTAAATCAACGGGGTGAGACAAAAGCCTCAGTAACCAACAATCCGATCCAACATAACGGTGACCTGCACTTTCGACCATATAAAGCCTCAAAAGGTGCCATCTGAATACTAGAGTGATAGCTATTATTGTATGCAAACTCTGCCAATGGCAAGTGCTTGTCCCAACTACCTGGAAGCTCGATGGCGCAAGCTCTCAACATGTCCTCAAGTGTCTGAATAGTTCTCTCGGTTTGACCGTCTGTTTGAGGATGATAAGCGGTACTGTACTTTAACTTTGTACCCATGGCTTGTTGTAGGGACTTCCAAAAGTTTGAAGTGAACCTTGGATCACGATCCGATATGATACTCTCCGGCACTCCATGCATACGTACAATCTCTTTAATAAACAACTCGGCCAATTTCTCCAAAGAATAATTTGCCTTAATAGGTAAAAAGTGTGCTGACTTGGTTAATCGATCTACGATCACCCAAACAGCATCATAAATATTCCGGATTGACGGTAAGCCCATGATGAAATCCATAGAAATACTATCCCATTTCCATTTAGGGATATCTAGATTCTGAAGTAGTCCTTATGGTTTCTGGTGTTCGATCTTGACCTTCTGGCACGTCAAGCACTTCAGAATCCTGAAGGTCAAGATCGAACACCAGAAACCATAAGGACTACTTCAGAATCTAGATATCCCTAAATGGAAATGGGATAGTATTTCTATGGATTTCATCATGGGCTTACCGCCAATCCGGAATATTTATGATGCTGTTTGGGTGATCGTAGATCGATTAACCAAGTCAGCACACTTTTTACCTATTAAGGCAAATTATTCTTTGGAGAAATTGGCCGAGTTGTATATTAAAGAGATTGTACGTATGCATGGAGTGCCGGAGAGTATCATATCGGATCGTGATCCAAGGTTCACTTCAAACTTTTGGAAGTCCCTACAACAAGCCATGGGTACAAAGTTAAAGTACAGTACCGCTTATCATCCTCAAACAGACGGTCAAACCGAGAGAACTATTCAGACACTTGAGGACATGTTGAGAGCTTGCGCCATCGAGCTTCCAGGTAGTTGGGACAAGCACTTGCCATTGGCAGAGTTTGCATACAATAATAGCTATCACTCTAGTATTCAGATGGCACCTTTTGAGGCTTTATATGGTCGAAAGTGCAGGTCACCGTTATGTTGGATCGGATTGTTGGTTACTGAGGCTTTTGTCTCACCCCGTTGATTTAACATTTTTCCAAGTAATAGTTATCGTGCGTGTCCATCAGGGAAGACTCCAGAAGCTTAAACTACTTCTGATAAAAGTAGTGCTTCCATCTTTTTAATATATGTTGGATTATTGTATAATGCCACATTAGGGCTCATCTTGCATACTCTGATATATTTCTGAAAACTTGATATATTATTGCTTCTGATGATGTTAGAAGGCCTGTATGGCTTATGATGTGTTCTAAACTTGTGGATCCACAATTTGATCTGAAAAAGATATTTTAATATCTGATGAGATATTATTCAGCAAGGAAAAATGATTTTATTTTCCATGGTAAATTTTATAAACCATGGTAGAGTTTCAAACGGTTAGTTGAACTCTTTTTCTACCATGGTTAAGTTTTTAAAAGATGAACTGTAATATTTTCTACCATGGTAGACTTTTAGAAAATTGAGTTATAATAATAGGATTTTACAGTATTAAGGAAATGATTTTACAGATTGGTATCAGAGCTATCTAAATAATCTTATAAGATAAATAACTTACCTCAGAAAACTCAAGTGAGATTTATATTCCCTTCTCGTTCCCTCTCTTTCTCTCGTTCTTCTTTCTCATAAAACCGCACATCTTGTGCGGTTTTATAGAGGAAATGATGGGGACGTTGGGAGTGGATAACCACTCCCTCCATCCTCACAATTATTAATAGGTGGGCAGCCCACGTGCTGCCCACCTTTTAATATAATAATATATTAAAATATAATATAATAATATTATAATAATAATAATTTATTATTATTTATTATTTATTTATTTTTTGTATATTACAGACGAAGGAGAAGAGAGCACGCATGCTCTCTCCTGGTGCCTACTTCTTTCTTCATTCTTCAAGAGCACATTCGAGTTTGAGTCACCAATAGTCTCTACAAGAGCACAAACCGTTGGTGAATCGGTGAAATCTATTGATATCTCTCACAATGATCTCTCTCTCAAAAATCTCTGAAGCATACTTCATCACAGTATGACAATCACCGCAAGTTCTCAAATTTTTCTTTATCCTTATTGAAGACCCACTCGGAAGGACCAGAAGACCAAATGCAAGAGCTAGTTTTTCACTGTGACACCACAAACTCTGTTCTTTAGACCCCTCCACACTGTTAGTCGCAAAATGGATCTCAGCCACATATCCTCTCTTCTTTACCATCTCTTTTAACTTGTTCAGCATTTCATAAATCTCATCCGTCCTTGAATGTGACTTATCATTGACAGTAAATACAAATGTTTGGTTCCTAAACTCGATCCAACTACATCCAGTTTCCTTCCTCACTCTATTGATCCCCATTAATTGCCTAACTTCGTCAGCTTTCTCCACCATCCCTTGTCGTGTATAGATATTAGAAAGCAGAGCATAATTTCCCGGGTTATCTGGTTCCAACTCGAAAAGCCTCTCTGCGACCTCTCTGCCCATTTCAACGTTGCCATACTTACCGCATGCTCCAAGCAAAGCCCCCCAAATCGATGAGTCGGGCTTCATTGGCATTGATTCTATAAACTTCTTTGCTTCATTCAATCGACCATTACGAGCAAGTAAGTCAACCGTGCAAGCATAATGTTCAAGCCCAGGTTTAATATTATAGATGTTAGCCATGGAATTGAAGTACTTGAATCCATCTTCAACTTGTCCAGTATGGCTGCAAGCTGACAGCACCGAAACAAAAGTAATATATTCTGGCACAATTCCTTGCTTCAACATCTTCTCAAATAATTCAATCGCTTCATTTGCACAGCCATGTTGTTGGTAAACTGTTATCATAGCTGTCCATGAAACCACATTATGATCCTCAGTTTCTTCAAAGACCCAATAAGCATCAAGCAAGTTCCCACATTTGCCATACATAGTTATCATTGAACTCAGAATACATGCATTCTTCATGAACCCAGTTTTTAAGATCTGGGCATGGATCGAAGTACCCTGAGTCAATGTTGCAAGATTAGCAGAAGCATGAAGAGCGGAAGAGTACGAAACCTCATCGGGTGATATGCCTTCCCTTCTCATGGCTTGGAAATAACAGCAGGCTGCTTCAAAAAGGTCATTACGGACACATCCCATGATCATCACGTTCCACGTAACAACATCTCTACCTCCTATGTCATAGAACATTTTCATGGCATCATCAAACAATCTACATTTTGAGTACATGTCTAGCAGCGAGTTCTTCACATAAACCAGTGTCATCAAACCACGCTTAATAATGTTTCCGTGCATTTGCTTTCCGATATCGAATCTAGCCGCATTAGCACAAGCACTCAACACGCTTGAAAAACTCACTTGATCCGGATCAACCGAAGTCTCCCTCAGAACCTCCCTAAAAATCCCAAAAGCATGATCATACAACTTGTTTTTCAGAAACCCCACAATCATAGAATTCCAAGAAACGATACTTCTGTGTGGCATTTCATCAAATACCTTCTTTGCCATGCTTATATCCAAGCATTTAGCATACATATCGAGCAACGCACTCGCTACAAATGTATCACTTTCAAACCCGAGTCTCCAAATCAAGCCATGCATCTGTTCCCCGTGAGCAACAACCACGGTGTCAGCACAAGCAGGCAAGACCGCTGAAAGGGTGAATTGGTTCGGAAATACGCCAGTGCACCTCATTCGGTTAAAATAATCCAAGGCTAGTAATGGCATTTTAAAATGCGAAAGCTGGGCAATAATAGTGGTCCAAGTGACAACGTTCCTTGAATTGTCATTGGAGGTTGAAAACAAGAGGAGGCCTCGGTTGATGAAACCACATTTGGCATAAAAGAGAAAGAGATTGTTGAGGAGGAAGGGGAGGGAGGCGTAATTGATGGTGATGATTTGGGCGTGGATTTGGTTTGCATGTTTGAGGTTTTTGAATTGTGCAGCATTGTCAAGGAGGTGGTTGACATGAGCGGGATTCAGAGGCGAAGAGACTTGGTGGTACAAATTGTGGAACAGGGGAATTGAACTGGAAATCAGACAGCGTTGTCTAGTAACAAATTTTTGAGGGAAGAGAAATTTCATAATACTAGGTGGTCGTAGGCTACATGGTAATTAGCAAGCATTAACACCTTCGTCTGCTCTTACCCGGGTAGGAGACAAACAACAAGTTGTCGGCCCATTGTCTGTGTTTGTACGCGCTTAAACGATGCGCCCTTTCTTTGAGTTGGTGGGCTTTTCGCTGTTGGGACATGGGATGGTTCTATTTCCTCTTTCTGTAACAATGGCAGACCCCCACAAAGTCACGTCTTGCTCTTCTATTCTGTCTGCAAACGATGACCCAACCCAGAGAGCGATCCAAGAGGGATCAGTCAGAGAGGGAAGGGCGGAGTATACATACCTGAGCGGGGAAAGAACGCACGACGATTGCCGTCGCCGACAGAGGGAGCGAGATGAGAGAGTGAAAACCGAGAGCGAGTCTGCGCCTGCGGGAACCGGGGGAGAAGGGAGAGCGCCAAAGAATATATATATATATATTTATGGGATGGGATGGGATGTCTCCAAGTCGTCCCGGCCTGTCCGATCACGGACGGGGAAATGAGGAACGTCCCTTTGAATAGTTTTTAGCTTGTAGTTTTGAAGGTTTTAGTTGTAGGGCTTGTCTGATATGAGGGGAGGGATGGGAAATTTGATGGAAGGAAAAAATTTTGAATTAGACTTTAGAAAATTAAAAAAATGGGATCTAAAGATTTTAATTAATTTTTTCACTCTTTTATCTTATATATTTTTTTTATTAAAATATTGTGATCCCACTTTTTTAATTTTTGTAAATCTAACTCATAAAAATTTTATCTCCCATTCTTATCCTCCAAATCCTTTATACCAAACAGATCTTTAGAATGAACTATCAAGCGAGCTGAAACTAGTTTGTAGGGGTTTATAAGTCAAAGGGTGTGTTTGATTTAATGAAGTGAGGCTAAGTAAAATTATATTAGAGTTGGTTTGGAGTTTTGTTTGGTTTAAGAAAATGGGAGGAAATATTTAGTTTCTTATTAGGTTAAGCAAGGTAGGTGAGGAAAGCTATTTATAGTCCTATATTGCTAATTGTTTCAAAATATCTATATGGTTAACAAATGATTATAAAAAATCATTGCTCAATAAGCAAGATAGTGTGGCATCAAGAGTGTCCAAAAGGTTAGCAGATTATATTACTAAGTCCTTGACAACATCTATAAGCAAGTTCTTACTGACAAGAAGGGGACATTCAAAAAATGTCCCTAGAAGATCACCATCACCCATAAGAACTCTGTAAATCTTGGTAACATTTATTGTTGAGAAGCTATAATTTTGAATCAGTTTTCATATTTGTTCACTAGACAATTGAGTAAGCTTTCTAAATGTTTCTTTAGCTATTTGAATTCTTTCTAGCTATATTTCATTTGCTTCTTTCAATGCTTCATTTCCGGCAATCATTGCTTGATGGCTAACATTAATTGCCTGTACAACTTGAGATATAACATCCTTAATCTCAACAATGTCAGAATCTTTTTCTTTATTTGAGTTCATTTTTTGCTTATTTCTTAAGGAACCACTTGCAATTCCAGGTGAGTTATCTTGAGTGATACTGTTATTAATAACTTCAAAATGATCTAATTTATATCATGCTAGACCATGTGAGACATATAAAAAAGCTTATAATTAAAAATTCAACGCCTATAAATCAAAAACTTAGATTCTTGCATAAATTGTTCAGCAGATCCAAGATGCAATGCAATTATCTTGTGAGAACAAGAATCAATTTTGTTATGTGAAAAAGAAAAACAATATCAAGGCATTTAGGAACATGGAAATTAAGGCATTTTAAATTTTTGTTCCCAAATTATAGCAAGAATCTCAGCAACAAACATCGGAAAAGTTCTTAAATTTTTCTGAAATCCCATTATCCATTCACCCTTATCATCTCTTATAATGTCACCAACTGCAACATTGGGTCTAATATAAACTTTGGTTGGCACCATCCATTTAACGTTTGTTGAAAGAGATCCAGCAAATATTGCATGTTTAAATTTGCCTCCCGTTGAGTCTTCCTGAAGGTGAAACAACAGCTAATGGAAGATGTTCATCAAGGTTGAAACATGTACTTGAAATAATTGACAGCATATTGCCTTCCATAGTAACCAGTAGACAAACACGAAGATCTATGTCCACATCCATTACTGAAATTGTGGTTTGCTTGGATTGTGTTTGTCATTCCATCGAAGCTAGTCTTGCAAATGACTTGAGAAAAAAAGAAACAATATGTGTTAGTTCTAATAAGTTCTCTCCACACTTGTTTTGCCCTCTCACAGTCTCTCAATACATGTAAAATTGTCTTCTCACAATGGCAACCAAAAGGACACTCTTTTGTATCTGATAGCCCAAATTTAGCTCTCAAGAATCAGTCATTAATCTCTCATGAGTTACTTGCCATACAAAAGACTTTACTTTTCAGGCACAACCCAACGCCAGAATCTCCAGTCAGCTTGGTTGGAATTGCTTGGGTCTGGTTGAAATAAGAAATTACAGGCTGCCTTCATAGTAAAAGTATCATCCGCATAACATATTCAAAATAATTCTATCAAGAGAATCTCCATTCGGCAAAGAAACTTGCAAAAGCTTCCTAATCACCCATTGAGGAAAGCGTTGTCTCCACCTATAAACATCCCATCGTTCATCTGTACCAATAAAACCGCTCACTGACTCATCAAGATCGATATTATCCATATTTATTGTAGCATAGATGATTAGTGGTTTATCCAAAGGAGTCCAACGATCCCACCAAAATTTTGTATCTCTTCCATTATTGATTTGTTTGCTCACACCTTGAACAAAATGACCCATACATGCGTAATTGCCTGCCATGTAATAGAATTAAACTTTTTCCTTTCAACTAGTGGCATAATATTATTGCCACAATCATATCTAGCACGAAGACATTGCACCCATAAAGCTCTTAGTTTAGTAATGAGCCACCAACATAACTTCATAATGAAAGTTTTATTTTGAAGCTCCAAATTTCAAATTCGCAATCCTTTTGCTTTTTTGTTCCGCAAAATTCTTTGCCAAGTTATAAGATGCATTTTCTTCACATTCTCATCCAAACACCATAAGAAATTCCTACTAATCTTTTCTATCTCCCGCAAAATACCTTCAGATAAAAGTGAGGATGGCATTTGGTAGGAAGGTAAATAAGATAATACTGTTTTGATAATAATCGTATGACCCACCATGCTCAAGAATCTGCTTTTCTAGGAGGAGAGCCTAGACTTCACTTTTTGTGTAATATGCCCATATGTATCTTAGCTTAAATTTAACGTCAAACATTCATTACTTTTAATAGATGCAAAATGGAAGTAACCAGATTAAGCTAGAAAAGAAAAGTATCTTAAATTTTGTTGGACTGAAGAACAATATCCTGACTTGAATGACAAAAATATGATAAAGCCTCCAACAAACACCCATATTCTTAACTTGTCCTTGTCTTTTGTTTTTTTTTGGGCCGCTGCTTAGCCCACTGGATTGAAAGACCAGAAACCAGCCAGCCACAGGTTTCAGACAAATATTAAAGCAAGTATCACTCTTTTAAATTCCACTCCTCAGTCGCCAGTCTTCAACGATCATATGAAGGAATGGCAGAAAAGGAACGTCGAATCCTGGTGGCCGTGGACGAAGGAGAAGAGAGCATGCACGCTCTCTCCTGGTGCCTCCACAATCTCGTTTTCCCAAATTCCAACGACACGCTCATTCTCCTCCACTGCAAGCCCTCTCGTCTTGTTTATCCCGCCTTAGATGGCACCGGTTCGTATTATTCAAATCGTTCCTATGCCTTGTCTTCGCATATATTATATCCAGCCAGATCCTTATCCCCTGTTATTATGGTTAGGATATCTGTTCTCGGCTGATATATCGGCGACAGTGGAGAGTTACAGCGAACAAGTGGCGGATGGCGTCATGGAGAAAGCTAAGAAATTGTGCATGAATCCGCAACAGGTACGTTTTAGGTATGATTTTGTTTTGGTTAGTGATAGAGGTGGAAACTGGAAGAAGGTAGTAACGAGGGAGTGAAAATGGCGATTAAAATAGGTGAAGGTGGAGACGAGATTGGAGAAGGGAGATCCGAGGGACGTGATCTGTGAGATGGCGGAGAAGTTGGGAGCGGATGTGGTGGTGTTGGGAAGCCATGGGCATGGACTCATCAAGAGGGCTTTCCTTGGGAGTGTCAGCAACCACTGTGCTCAGAACGTCAAGTGCCCTGTTCTCATTGTCAAGAAGCCTAAAACTTCCCCTTCCCTCTCCCAATCCTGATTCATTCGCTTCCTTCTTTCTTCCTTTTGTGTATTTCTGTTTCATGTTTATTTTGTTCTCCCAATCTGGTTTCGAATTTTTAATTTTAAAGCCTACCGGTTGTGGCTGTGCATTAACTTTTAGATAAAGTCATGAGAGTGCTCTGCGCCCTTGATCATCAAATCAACTTTACTTCCAGGGGCGACACGCGGGAGATAATGACCCCTTCGACACTTGCCCTTGTCTGTTTAATCATCATTACGCATTAAAATTCATCGTGACGTCTCTACTATATCCTTTCACCCGTGATGGCCTATCAGCATCCCTTTTTGTCAGTGAAATCACATTACAACTTAACAGCAGCCTGCACCTTTTCGTCAATTTGCTATATGTACCGAGCTTAACGTATAAGAGAGTCGACGAGTGATGACATGGCCGCTGTAAGGAATTTACAGCCATGTTTCACAGCAGGTAACGAAGGTTTGTCTGTTAATAACAGGTTATATACTGAAGGACACGATGACGAAAGTATTATTCCAGTTTTCTCCCCGGCAGCTATCCCTTAACAACGTGGCAATATGTCTTTAGACTAATCAAATTCATTCTTAAAACATTATTCAGATAGGCCTTAAAATAACTCATATTTTCAGAGAATGTGAATGTTCAACATTCGTAAAATATCCAAATCAATTCAACTAATTAAATTATAATTTTTTTTCAAAAATAAGCATCTTTAAAGATATATGTAACTTCGATTCTTAGGTGCGCGCGCAGGCATACGATTTGTTTCAACGGCAGAAATTCGTATCTTGTTCCCAACTTCCAAACGACAGCCAACTAAAGACTATCGAAGAAATCAATTAGAAATGGAAGATAGCCGTTTTAACCTGTTCTAATAATAAGCTGACAGTTAAACAGGATTAAAGATAAACCTCAACCCTTTTTTGCTAACAAGTTGCAGCGTTCTGAGGTTTGCCCCAAAAACGGAAATTCCTACCATAAAAATTGATATGGGGGTAAAAAAAAAAAAAAAAGACAATAATGAAGCACTCATGCCCTATCCTGCGGAAATCAGTCACTTGCAAACTCCCTAAAGCTCATCCTGCAAACACAGCCCCAAAGAGAATTTATTAAACAGAATCAGTAAAGCATGTTATAGATGACATTATGTTAGCAAAATACTTACATGCGCATCCTCTTTCTTAGTTTCAGCATCTTCGCCAGCTTCCGAGTCATCCCCTGCTTCATCAGCAGCATCAGCCTCATCTTCATCTTCATCGGCCTACAAAGGATGCCAAATTTATCAGGACCAATATAAGTGCTGAAGGATTACAAATTTAAAAGCCAGATCATAGGCTTACATCAGAATCGACTGGGTCATCCTTTGATTCCTGGTGTAACATTCACAAAACAGGACACTATATGAGAATAGAGTTCACAATCATCCACATTATGATCAATTTCATACACGCCTACATATCTCGTGTAGTTCCTTGTAAGTTGAAAAATAGAGGTGAAACAATTACCTCTTCCTCTCTCTTCTTCTCAGTCTCCTCAAATGCTGCCTTCTCAGCCTGCAAAAGAAAAATCAGGCGTAAAAAAGATCCAACAATAAATTATACCTAGATCATGAAGATTTAGTTAAAACTGCTTACATCCTTCTGCTTGCCCCATGTTTCTTCAGCCAATTGTTTAGCATATTCCGGATCATCAGTAATTAAAACATTGTCAAACAGTGTACCAGATTTCACCTGACCATAGATGCAGCTCGTATATCAGAGATCGGCTATGAAATAACTAAAACTGAAAGTAAACACAAGTTTACTTTGAAAACTAAAATAAGAAATTACCTGCCACAATTCAATGCCTACATACTTCAAGTTGGGGAAAACATAGAGCTCAGGATCATCCTTGAAATCTGATAAAATGTGAATTTTCAAATGTTACTGTGAACTCAAATCCACGACTCCATTGTACAAGTTTGCAACGTATCTTATGCCACAAATTAATTTATATAACTATTACAACAGTAAAATAACGATAAAAACAGACCTGGGTTGTCAATCATTGGAGCCTTCCACTTTCCTTTGTAGTTGGGGTTCTTAATTTTCTACAGAATTGTAGCTACAAGATCAGCAAACATGTCCATTCCTGTGCACACTATATATATCAAAATTATGACAAACCTTCGGCTTCCATGGGCCCTTGTACTCAGGGTTCGCAATGGTTGGTGGTGTCCACTCACCATCTTCCTCATCATCCCAGTCATCGGGCTACAACAACTAGTCTCATCAGTAATTTCACCAATAAATAAGATATAAAACAGTAGTAAACAACAGAGATAAGGACCTTATTGGCATCAGGATCTGGAATCTCTTTTGGGATGTCATCATACCCCTGCAAACATAGGAAGTCAGCATATACAACACTAGCAAGAGTCAGAAAATATCACAAGCTTCACGAAAAGGTACCACCTCTGGCTTCTTATCCTCAGGATCAGGAATATACTCTTTGTCATCCCAATCTTCTGGCTGCAAGAATATTACAATTAAGAAATTTTCAATACCTCGAGCAATCTACAAATTCCAGGCAAAACAGTAAACCAGTGGGTGGAAACATGATTACTTTTTTGGCAGAAGGATCCTTGATTTTCTTGGCAGGGAGAAGATCCCAATCAGAATAGAGACTGCCAGTTTGTTTCTCCACGTTATCAACAAGGATGCTATAGGTTGCATCGGGATGGAGGATAAATGTGTACACATGACTTAGTTGGTCAGTCTCACATGGAACATCCTTCTTTATCAGGTGATTTGTGCCATTGTAGGTTAAAATAGCATGCACTTTCTTGGTGCTGTAACCACAGATATCTGGACCAAACATGATACTGCATTGAAAAAGAGTTAGAAACCAGATCAACCAAGTCAGTGAACAAGGAAACAACATGCTACAGGGGACTTATCAATCACCTGTATGGAGTTTCCCCACCAAATTTCTTCTGATCAACTTCCCCGCTGAGTAGTTTCATGTAACCACCACCACAGTCAAGCTTCTGCTCGTGCTTAACAGAAAATTGGAAGACCAGCGTCTTATCCTTATTGCTAAATTCAGGGAACTCAGCAGAAATCGCATAAAACCTGTAGTCTTCACTTGTCTGGATACCTATGGAGAAATTAAAGCACAAGTCAAGTATCTCGCTCTAGATTGTAAATCAACTACTGTTCTATTGGAAAAATTTACAAGCATCACACTTAATGCACCATACTTTGTTTGCATAGATAATCTATAGTTTACCTTTGTCATCTGGATCACCATTCCATTTACCAGAGGTGTAGTTCCACTCCCCAGCCAAGTTCTCATCTTTCTTCCAATCAGATTTTACCCAGCGATTTTCCCATCCATCTTTAACATTCACCCGTTAGCACATAAAAATGAAACACATAGAAGTTAGAAAACAGAATAGGTTGTTGCCAAAAAAATTTAAAAAAAAAACAAAGGAGCTGTCGTTGATAGGATATGGATTAGATTGTAATTGTATACGTTGAAAGGAAAAACAAAGCAATGTCCAGATAATGTGCCACCTAACTGTACGCATTAATAGTTTAAAAAGGTATGACCACCAGCCGGTTTAAGAAATAATCTCCTTATGGATGCAAGAGCCTCCCATTTACATTTATCAATCTTTGGAGAAAAAACTACCGCCACTTATCCATACACCGATGTTTTATACTAAACAATGTTCAACTTCCTACTACAAATTAGAAGTCGAGAGAAGACGCACTTCAACTCTGCAATAGTTAAAAGATTGGGAGGAAAATCCAATTAATAATTGACAAACAACTTCTTTCAACCCCCAACTTATCCCTGATGAAATGCGCATTTAACCAAAAAGGAGTACTGAGATAAAATCCAGCCTGCAGTGCCCCTTGTCGATTTCATATGGAAGTGATGCTGGGTATAGTACTCGAATACAATTATGGAAACATTTCTCACGGACATGTGAATTTTATGTCGAAACCACATCGGGATGGATACCGACTTCTTTAGAGACGGACCACTGAAAGAAACTTCAGGTCACGTACAAACAAAAAGCAGACTAAGATAAGAGCTGAAACAGTCGAGATTACAATAGATCTACACTAAACCACCAAATTTCCAGATAAACTTCAATGTCCAATCAAGCACAAACCAAAGGTGTCAGACAGATCGTCGCGCAAACAAATTATTGATTATTGACAAAATAACCAAATTCGACAATTACGAATTCACAATTAAAATTGTAAAATCCTTAATTCGCAGGAAACGCAGGGAAAAATCAAATTCCACTCCACGATCTGCTGGGAGAAAACGAAACAGACCTTAGAGTGTTCGAGTACAAATGCTACGGATATAAAATCAAAAAAGATCATTACCATCAAAACGCTCCTCGAAAAAGACCTTCGCGGAAGCGATCGCCAATAATGAGAGAAAAAGAAGAAGCTGCAAATTAGGGTTACGAGCTCGGAGCGCCATGGCTACCAATTTCTGAAATGAAATCTGCGAGACAGAAGCACTGAGTTGGAGTGAGCTCCTGGGACTATATAGGGCTTCTTCTAGTTTTTCGGCCGAGTTTGAGGTGGACTGCGAGGGCCGTGCTAGACCAATAGAGATGTGCCACGTAGCTTAAAAATGTCATTGGGTCGGTGTGGCAAACTATTACTGGTTATCTTAGTCGTTAGCATTCCATGTACACGTAGGCATGAAGATCACATTTTAACCCTAGGGTCGTGTTTGCTGTTTGGGATTAACGTTTTTTTAACCCTAGGGTCGTGTTTGCTGTTTGGGATTAACGTTTTTTTTTTGGCAGGATTTTTTTTTTGATAGAATTTTGGCAGGATTTTCATGGGGCTGGTGAAGTTCAATTCTCGGGGCCGAAAATAGGTAAAATTCATGTGTCCATTCATACTCCAATAAATTATAGTAGTATTATATAAAAATCATAAATAATATAATTTATTATTAAATTAATTTTAAATTTTGTTTACATCAGGCAGAAAATATTTGTATCACGAGAAAAAATACAATGCGTTAAAATTCACGCACAAATCTTGAAATCAAGTTCAATTAGAATTTTCAATTTCTTGTTGTGTTAGAAAATGAATTCAATATCTCATTTTTTAAAATAGGTCTTTTATACCTGAATTTAAAATAAGGTTTTAGTGCTTATAAATATTATCAAACTCGTGAGTTGACCTCCCAAGTTTGTCATTTTTATATTTCTAACTTATCAAATTATGTCGAATTGATAGTAAACTTGTTAAATTTGGTTAAATTCACGAGTTTACAGAGTTTACTGTTTTTTAGCTTACAAAATCGTAATAATTCATTCTTAAACTCGTGTTAATTTTTTTAATTTAATCATACTCATTGAATTTATAAAAATTTTATAAAAGTTTCTTTTGTTAAATATGATAAAGTATAAATGTTAGTGATTTAATTTCAATAGTTTGAATTTAAAATATATTTAAATTAAATTATTATCATTTTTTATATTTAAATCATTTAATTATACACTATTAATATATATATTTAATAGTAAAAGTAAACTTTTACAAATTTCTGATTCGAGTTCACAATACAAGTTTACATTATTATCATAAGTTTATTTTAAACTAAACAAACTTATATATTTGACAACCTTATAAATTTGTGATATAATATGAGGCTCTGCTACTAATTTTGCTATGTCACTGTTGACATTTTTTCCTAGTGTAATGAATACGAGATAACCATCATGATTATGAATGAATAATCCTAAATATGAGACGGAGTTATTTTTTTATTGAAAGATTAAAGAAGTTAAATAAGTTATTTAATTATATTATATGTTGTATATTTTTAGATTATATATCAGTTTATAGATAAGGTAAAATAATTTGGAGAAAAAAGTGACAGATATAAATATTTTAAAATAATTTAACTAATTTTTTTAATATCTTTTAAAAAAGCAATTATATCTTATATTTAATATTAGAGGAAGTACGATTTTTTGTCTTATATGCGTTGCATATAAAAATTTATTCCCCTAAATAAATTCAATAATGTGTTCATTTTATTTTTTTTCGCAGATTATGAAGATGATAATGAAGAATTAAAAATTATAATTCATATATTATTATTTTTTATTGATGATGATTCAACGATAGATGTGTTTTGTGATAAACACGTACGTCACAGGGACGGGAAAAAGAAAAACATGTTACATAAATGTATTTGTGGTAGATCGTGGATGGTTGCAAGTTTTAAGTGAGAGTGAAGTTTTATGGGGTACACAGAATATATATGGTCTATGGGGACTAACGATCTTATTCCTAATGGTATAGATGTCTCGTTGTAAGTGAAAGGTCACATGATTAATCTCATCTATAATTTTAAATTATTAGTGTCTATCCTTTAATTAAAATAAATAAATTTACATGCAGTGGGTACAAATTATATATATATATATATATATATATATATATATATATATATATAATTGTTTGGGGTGAAATTTTTCCAACTTAAATATCAACCAAACCCATTTCCCTCTTAATTGAGTTTTTAAGAACATCATTGAAACACAGCTAAAATATGGCTACTACATCGTGTGGGTTGGGGATTTTTCAACCAACATGCCAAATGTGTCTTAGTAAATTGGCATTATCTATCATTATACTGGATATATGAGGATTGAGGATTTTTATAAAAAGAAAATAAATAAATTGACGTATCAAAATTGTAGATAATGAGTTAATGACCCATTTTTCATATTAAAACTTGGATAGGGGTAAGATGATTCCAATCGCACCATTAGTAATACTGCTGGTTTGTTAGAACATCTAGTTACAAGTTGACATGTGGCTTACAACTGTAATTAGTTATGAGATATAACTGTCATATGAGTCTTAGTGATTAAGTTATGTATTGAGTTTATATAAGAAGAACATGGAGAATATGAATGAATAACAATATTGAGCAGCAATTACATTTTCATCTTTTTCTCAATACTTTAGAATGTTTTCAGAGCAGAGCCAAACAGGCATACAAATGAGTGTGTTTGCTTTAATTAGCTCTTCTGGATGCTTCCGTTGGAAGGAAGCCCCATCCACATCGCTGTCTTTACTTGCTTCCGCATTCCTCAACTAACCATCATCTATATACGACGACGACGACGATGATGATGAGTCCCCCGTTTTCCGATTCAGACGCCTCCTGCATCATGCATGTCACGTGCCCATCCCAACTTACCTGGCCGCTCAGTTGTTTAATAAATTTCCATTCATTCAACTTTACTAAAAGCTGGTAAGCGAAAAATAAATTGAACATCCCTAGTTCACTACTATTAATTAATGAAATATTATAATGGAGTCTCAAACTCACCGGTGATAATAAATATAATGATGGGTATATTCCACGCCAGATCCAGATCCTTCATGGACTCACGGTCCCCTCACCTAATTAGGGTGTGTTTGGATTACCTTTTAAAAAATAATTTTTGAAAAAATAATAATTTGAAATAATAGATTTTAAAGAATAGTTAAAAATAGTTTACGGCTAAACTATGGTTTCCCACCCCAAACCATGATTTCATTGTCAAAAATAGATTCTGAAAAAAAAATGTTTAGATGGTTCTTCTTAAACCATGGTTTTAATGGAAAAATTTAGTGTGTTTGAGTTTTTTTTTAAAAAAAAAAACCATGATTTTGTGCTAAAACCATGGTTTTAAGCATCATCCAAACATAACTGCAACCTACTTTCTCCCTGAACAAGACTCAGATTAATCCCATGTTTCGACCATCTACCATTGAAGCCCTTTAACTTGGAAAATTAGCATTACAGCTTTTAAATTGGTAAATTAGCATTTCAGAGAAAGTATAACGGAGACTGCCCAGGCAGCGTAGGCGTCTCAGCTTACACCCTTATACGAGCTCCATGACTTCAATCACACCAACATCAATCACAAGATTGTTGCCACTCATGTTTTCTTCATCCCTCTTTTCTAAAAATTTTGCCTCTCTAATCAAACAAGAGACCAAATTGACCAATTTCTTCAAGGTCGCATGCCTTATAATTTGTTTGAACAGTATACTCTTACTTCAGCTCACAAGAATATTATATAATGATTCTTATTTCCCACAAAGAGCTAAACCAGCCTTGCACGATCAAATCTGACCTCCCCCGAACTTGAGGGCATCTTTATTGCTAGGACAATGCGCCAAGCCATCATATATTGATTTTAGAATGATACAAGACTATAAATTTTATTTTTTTCCTTTAAAAAAACTTCATTCATGAGAGGCCGAAAGGATTTACTCAAACACCATGTATTATCATCTTCCCAGCCCAGAAAACATCCCAAGAAGCCTGTAACTTAAAGCTGTAATGCCTGGTTGGCCCACAATGGCAGGGGTGCATGGAGAACAATCTGCATACCGGTAACAGGATGCTCAAAAGCCATGCTTTCTGCATGAAGTTGATGAGCTTCATAAGTTTTATCTTGCCATTCATATACTCCCTCGTATTTCACATCCCCTTTTATAGAAATCCCAAGATATTGGCAGTGCAGGCGGATCTGATGAGTCCTTCCACTTCGAGGATATGCTCTCACCAGTATCTCATCTTCCATAACATCTTTTCTGACAGCTTTTTGCTCCACAACCACAGTAAGGCCTTCGTCGTCTGTAAATTCAGAAGGCTCCTTGAAACTCCCATTTCCATTTATTGATAATACTTCAAATGAAGTTTCCATGTCTCGGATTACTGACCCACCTGGCAGCGTCCTACCAACATCCGATGCAGCATATACCCGCCAGGCACCGAACTTGGACCTCCCGTGACCTGATCTTACAGTGATCTTTCGCCACTGTGGAGCTGAACCAACGCAGATGGCAATATATGTTTTCCTAACCTTGTGATCGGTGAATGCTTTGACTAGTTTAGAGGCCACTTTGTGGGACTTTGTTATGACCATGACACCACTTGTGTCCCGGTCCAGTCGATTGGCAAGATGAAGCTCAGGCTCCGGCTCTGGCAAGCTGATTTTAATTCCTGAAACGAAAATACCTGCCCTCAGTGCTGTATTAAACTAGAGCCACGCGCCTCAAACTTAAACAGTGTTAATATTGACAAAAAAGCCAGCCCTTCAACCTGTTTCTTAAGTTAACTCTAGAGCGATATCAAACATATGTGCATTAAGAAAGGCATACTTAGAAATAGAATAGAATTTAGTCGTAAATTCAACTAATAGTCTAATACAGGTCCTGTAGGTGGACGAAAAAGAAGAATCCAATCATGGTGGAGTAGTAGTAATTCAGCTGAATTAATTATGTTTTGCTTTTTTAAAAGCAGCAGTAACTGTAATTCAGCTGAATGGTAACACTTGTCATTTGTCAATGAATGACCATTATCAAACAAAATTTTAGCTCTTGTTCAGTCCCATTTCGGGGCTGAAAAACGTTCATATAAGAAGGAATCAGTCAAGGCATTCCAATACCTTATTTTCTTAGTTGCCCATAATTTTCATTCATTCCTTAAATCTTGGCACTAATTTTTTAGAAGTCGTTCATAAAAGAGAAAACCAAACGGGATAAGCATATTGATAAAACCGGGTTAACTCAAACCCAACAAACGAGTCCAATAGAACATCCAAGTTACCGTATTCAATAATTGCTCAGAAAGAACAGAGAGAGACCTTCAGTGAGTCCATCAGAGGAAGAGGGTAGACCGAGAGCTGAAGTGACGGAGGAAAACACACTCTCGCAGTAAATACCCTGAGGTTTATTAACAGCAAGGATCCATTCGTCTTCGTATAGAATGTCCGCTCTTGAAAGAGCGAAGAGGCTGGATTTTGAAGAAGCAGACATGGCCCTGCTAAGCTCAATTTGCTTTGAAATAGGGGGCAGCTGAGGGGACAGTGGCACTGGGTAATTTTGAGGGGTTATGGGGTCAATTCGGGAATGAGGCGTTGGCTCTGCTTCGTCAACCATGGCGATAGATGATTTGAGGGAAAGAACAGTTTGCGAACCCCGGCGCCCGGCCAGAGACGATGACGATTTGGGGTTGTAAATTGTAATTGAAGGAGTTCCGATTGTAGAGAAAACATTAGGGGCATTTGCGTCACTTCATGCTGTTAACAAGGATTTTAGTTGTTAAAAATTGTTAAACGGGCCGGATCGAATAGACTGGGCCCATCAATAAACGCAATGTTAGGTCGGGAGGTGGCAACCGACAACCGAGCATTGAGGGCCCAACGGAGGCACCCTGAGTCGTCTTCATCAGGGAGAAGGAGGGAGGCAAGGAGGGCATCGAGAACACGATAAACCGTGATAAATCCTCTGAAAGCTAAAACAGTGTGTGTATAAAATTTATTTTCATATAGTAACTAGGAAGTACCCTAGTTGCTCTATTTGCACATCGATTTTGGACGAAGTTATGTCCAGTTTCATTCGAATTTCGTCAAGACAGTCCAAAGTCGATGCGCAAAGCACGCGAATTTTGCACCTCTTCTCCTCTGGATTATCATCGTTTCTATACAAATTTGTGGGAAGTCCATCCCACTCGCATCACATTGTCTCTCCTTCAAGCTTGTTTTGGGTTGGCTCGAGGTGTCGCCATTTTTCGCATCATGTTCCCCGAAACAATATTCTGATCTCTCGGAGTAGCTTTGTGGAGAATAGTATTCCCTTGTGCGGTTCAAATTCGTTTCGAAATACCAATTTCTCTCATCGGAGTCGCCAGGGTCCGGTCTTTGCCTCACAGATTCGCTTCTGGGGTTCCCAAGCGGCTTCAGAACAGTCAACCTCAGATGGTCTAACGGTGGATGGGATTCTAGCTAACAATTGGACGATTCTAGACGAGAACGAGGGTGATTGGAAGAGTCATGCAACTGCGGTGGCTCAATCTATTAATTTGATTAAACGGCGCCTACAGGTAAGGTGATGAATAATGGTAGAGAGGAAAGAAGAGAGGAGAAAGAAGGAGAGAGACGAGAGCGATTAAGCTGAATAGTACTCTGGTTAGTCAATACGCGCAAGCCTCAGATTACAATTACAGCTACTCTCCTTTATATAGGAGTCACCTCTAACCTCCCTCAACTAACTCACCATTATCCACTAATATCCTATATTAGTTACAATTTACGCATCATAAGGTTTCAAATTCAATCTTCAAATTCAAATTTTCATTCTAGATTACATGACAGCTCATTTTTGTTTTCTGTGGTGGAAATTAACCAATAACTTCATTTCTTGTTGTTTAGTGGTTCTCATCTCACTTAGATTATACTTGGGAAGTCATGATATGATTTAAATACCTTTATTACATGTTAATGTCAGACGGCTACAACCTGTGTGAAGTAACTTCTCTGTTTGTTCTGGCAGTGGAGAAAATTGATGATCAGGTTGGATTTCTTATCTGCCGAGCTCAATAAGCAAGACCTTTGGGACGATCCTGTGCATGCAAGTAAAATAAGCCGTGAGCATGGTTCACTCGCAGGAAAAATGAAAGAGGTGAATGCATTGGAGCAAGAACTACTGGAGAATATTGACATGATAAAACTTGCTAGGGAGGAGAATGATGAAGATTTGGAATCGGTGGGCACTCGCTTATACTCCTAGGCATGTATTCATCTGCTTTACCGCTGCCGTAGTGTCATTGGAGTCTTGCATGTATTTGTGTTATACTTTATAATCTAAAATCATATTCGCATTTTATTTCTGTGTACCAAGTATTGTGAAGAAGTAGAGAATAATCTAACTAAAAAACCGCACCTATGATTGTGATGACTCATTAAGTCATACTCCTCTGGTGCTAAACATAAGACATAGTGTTTTTTTTTTTAAGAAATTAAGGAAGCTAAATAAATTACTTAATCATATCATATGTTGTGTATCCTTAGATTATATATCAATTTATAAGTTAGGTAAAATAGTTCGGAGAACAAATGACAAATATAAATATTTTAAAGTAATTTAATTAGCCTTCTTAATATTTCCAAAAAAGTCAACCCTATCTTATATTTAGGGTTGGAAGGAGTAGTATGTAATTGTTAATTTGTTAATAAGTATTATTTTTTAGAAGAAACTGGATAGTGAAACATTATATTTGAATGTTGGAGGATTCATTTAATTGAGTTATCAGTTGAAGAGAACAGGCATCGTTGATGTGAATGTCAAATATAAATGTTGAAGCCCCTTCATACAAGGTTTTAAGTATTGCATGGTTCAATTCTCACTAGTGAATTCCATTCTTTTTTATTCATATAGAAGTTCCCTCCATTTGCAGGAATCAAGGAAAGCACTTCTTAACATGAGAAGAAATTCAAAAGAAAAGGAGCTCAAGGCATTGCTTGCTGGGGAGCAGGATTTATGCTCTTGTTTCATTGAGGTTGCTGTTTAAAGCCATGATACTAAGTCATCTTTTTCCATCACCAGCATCAGTTGCGCAAATAGCATGAGCTGTGCAGACTGTAATGTGTTCCTATTAAAGTTTATTGTTTTATTTATAATAGGTTCAGGCTGGAGCTGGGGGTACTGAGAGTATGGACTGGGCTGCAATGGTCATGCAGATGTATAAGTCTTGGGCCCAGGGACGTGGATATAAAGTAACTGTAGTGGAAGAAATGCCTGGTGAGATTGCAGGAATCAAGGTTCTCCTTCTTACCATCATTCATGAACCGAAGCAAATTTTACACACAGCTGTTGCATGCTTCTTGCAATTATGTCTCAAAGCAACTTTTTACGTAATTATGGTTTATGATTTCCGAAGTCCAAGTGTAACTGGTTTTTGAGCTGCTTCCAAGATTAACCTGGAGGTTTTTTCTATTCAGGACCCTTGATATTGCTCAGACTGAGGCCTATAGTCTGTTGTCTTCCTTTTGCTTAAAATACAATTTTTGCAGTTCAGAACTGTCAATGAATCCATTTAATTTGATTTTTCAGCGGGCGACAATTAAAGTAGATGGTGAATATGCATTTGGGTATGCCAAAGCAGAAGTAGGAGTGCACAGGCTGGTGCGCATATCACCTTTTGACAGCAATAAGCGGCGGCATACTTCATTTGCTGCCGTTGCAGTGACCCCAATCCTGGGTGATGCATCTGCTCATGTGCAAATTAATGAATCCGATCTTCGAATTGAACGTTTTCGTTCTGGGGGACCTGGTGGTCAGCATGCTAACACAACAGAAAGTGCTGTAAGAATAGTTCATATTCCTACAGGAATTACTGCTGTTTGTCAGAATGAAAGGTAAGTAATATTTGTGCACCCTTATTTAATCGATGCTTGTGCTTTGCTTATAGAAGTGTCACTCTTGCATTTTTGAGTCTGATTATTTTGATTCACTAACAGATCACAACATCAGAATAAGGCTTCAGCAATGGCTGTGCTTCAGTCTCGGTTAGATCAACTGGAGATGTCACGCCAGGCACAGTTGAATGCCCAGCATACACAGTCTCTCACTGATATAACTTGGGGCAGCCAGATACGCAATTATGTGCTCCATGTACGGTTTGAGATAGCATCTGCTCTCTCTTTTAATTTACGCTGAAGAATTTGATGACCAAAACAGTTTGCTTAACTTATTTTTATACATCTGATGCAGCCTTACCGCATGGTGAAAGATCTTAGGACTAATTATGAGGTTTCAGATCCAGATTCTGTTCTTGAGGGGGACCTTAATGGCTTCATTTCGAGCTATTTATCAGCCTGCTTGGATAAAGATGAGGATGGTGCTTGAATAGAGTTCCTAAATTTTGGTGGCACTGTCTGCCTTCGTTATTTAGTGTTGAAACGTGTTGATTACGCATTTTCTGAGATGGAGGTTTCGGTTGACCTCAAGGGCTATCACCCGACGTAGCGGACAAGGAGCAAGCGTTTTTCTTTGTACTTGCCCTAACTTATTTATTCATAAACGAATGAGAACATCTATTTATTCATAAATGAATAGAAACATCCACTTTTCTTAAGTTGTACTCTTTTCCCTATTATAAGACTCACTACAATGAGTAAATTAAGTTCCAAAGTGGATTTATATTTAGAGGTAGTATATCCCAAGTTCAAAAGGCTTGTTTATTATTGGCTAGCATGGCTGTTACAAGATCTAAGAGTCAGGTTGGTTCAACTTTATTATACTCTGACAGTGTAATGTGATACAATTTTAATGCAATGTAATATTAATTGCATGGCTAGTGTTTAGTTTGATTTTAAAGTAAGATGCAATGAGTTATTTTTTCAATAATTATTTGAAATTAATATATCACATAAAGTCTATATTACTTTTAATATAATCTTTGTAGAAAATATAATTAAGAGTCATCATGCTGCTTCATTATAATTGTCGCGCTACCTCACCGAGAATCATTCAATGGCAATGGTTGTGGTGGTGGAGGCGACGATAACAATGATGTGGTAGTGATGAGGATGCCAGGTGGTGACAACGATAATGGTGGAGGAGGAGGTAGGGGTAGCAAGGGAGGGGGTGGCAATGACGACAGTGGAGGAGGAGGAGGTAGTGATGGTCGTGGTGGGCAATTGTGAAGTGGTGGCAACGACTATGGTGGTAAGAGTGGAGGTAGTTGTGGTAGTGGCAATAATGGTGGAGGTGGTGGCAACGGCGATGGAAGAGGAGGAAGAGTAGTGGTGGCAGCAGCGCGACAATGGTGGAGGTGGTGGCAGTGGCATAGGGTGGCAGTAGTGATAGTGGAGAAGGAGGAGATATTGGCAACGACGACGACAGTGGAGGCAGTGTTAGTGGTGGTGGTGACGACAGTGGTAGAGGAGGAGGAGGAGGTAGTGGTAGAAGCAGCATCAACAGTGGAGGCGGAGGTGATGGCGGCAATGGTTGTGGCATAATATGACAGGTGAAGGTAGACAAGTGAAACAAAGACAAGCGAAATTAAATGGTAAATTGGATTTTTCAATTATGTAATAGGGTGGTAATGAGTATTTATATGAGAATGTATGAATCAGAATTATCAATTTTTTTGGTAATTATCATTACTATGGTAAATCATATTACCATATTAAAAAGCAACCAAACATTTTTCTCTTAATAATGTAATCATAATTATTATTGCAAGCATGTAATGAGATTGAATCTAATTACTCTAACTTCATGAATTTTTTTATTTTTTTTTTGGGTGAAGTGAAATTTCTCTCAACAGAAATGAGTATGACTGGTGTCTTTCCTGAGCTCATACTTCATGCATCAGATTCAAAACCTCATTTAGTACTTAGTCGGCTTCTTTAAACATCAAACATCTAGTTAGAGATTGGATCTCTTGAAAGGAACCCGTGACCAGCACAACCCATTCGACAACTTTGAATTAAATTGCACTATTTGTTTCCTCTACATTAAATGGGTGTTTTCATTCAGCAAAAATTGATATTAACTTTTTATTTTAATTGTTACATAAAATTAAGGTAAACTTCTATTATTAAAATATAAGCAAATTTTATCATTATATAATATTCAATTATATATATTTCTTCGAAAATTTTGAAAAATTAATCGTATTTATAAATTATGAAGGCAAATCAACATAAATGACCAAAATATATTTTCTTATGACATTATTATAACGTTTCTCACAGAGGAATTGCATTCCTATTTCCTCAAATAGACACATTCTTGTTACAATTGAATGTGTTGAAAAAATTATGCATCGTACAATTCCGAAAAAGAAGAAAACAAGTATAGATAGGTGATGAAGTCCAAAAATGAGGCTAAATTCAGCATCATAATAAAGAATTTTATCCCGAGAACCTTCAGGTGTGAGACTTGATATTCTGTTTTTTGTCTAACTCTGCTCATGACCAAGCCAAGTCAAATATCTGCATATAATCATCAACAAAATGAACATCAAGGCCTTCTTTCACGTTAGGCGCCAGCTCATCATAATCTCTCCGGTTAGCTGAAGGGAATACAATGGTCTTAACCTCACTCCTTCTAGCCGCAATAGTTTTCTCCTTCACCTGGAATTTTCACAGAATGAGTAAGCGTGAGTTCCAAATTCAGAAAAACACGATAAAGTAACCAACTCAAAATATATAGGAAGGAAGAAAAGCCTCAGGGGAGACTTTCCGTATAACACTAGTGACAGCTTAAACATGTCCAGAAAGTTCCAGAAACAGAGGAGTAAGATTATACATACCCCACCAATTGGGAGGATCTTCCCTGTAAGCGTCACCTCCCCAGTCATTGCTAGATCCTTCCTCACGGGCTTCTTCATGGCAAGGGACAGCAGTGAAGTGATCATTGTGCAGCCAGCACTAGGTCCATCCTTTGGGGTGGCTCCAGCGGGAACATGGAGATGAAGCTTTGAATTTGCAAAGAATGAGTTCTCTGGCTCTTTCTCTGCTAATATGCCTCTGGCAACTGTGTGAGCAATCTGAGCACTTTCTTTCATGACATCTCCTAATTGACCGGTGAGATGCAGTGCGCCTTTTCCCTCGCCTTCCTCAATGCGAGTAGTCTCTATATACAGTGTGGAACCACCCATTGAGGTCCAGGCCAGACCCATGACAACCCCAGTGGGTGTCTGGTCATAGATGCGTTCAGCGTGGAAGACAGGTTTGCCAACAAAGTCTGCTAAATTGGACTTATCAACCAAGACTTTTTGAACTGCCATTGTTGATTCACTTTCCTGATCTTTCTCACTTTCTTTTTTGTCCTGCATGAGCCCATGAAAAGCAGTTCCTGTTGAGTTATTTAGAAAATTTGCTCCATTTTGGAAACAAGACTTCTGCAAGGATAATCATCATATTGGACCACAAAGCTGTGCACTACCGGTATTACAATAACAGAAGTGACAACTAACTAGAAAGTGATCATTGTATGATTGTCACTTTTCACCAATACGTTGGTGTTCACTGTTTCTAGCAGAAACAACTTCGTAATTGACAGATAAATTAAAGAAACGAATCCAGTTATGACTCTAACTTTTACAGTACCTCTAGGTCTGCGGCTTGGTTGGCAGGGCATTCAGAGTGATTGGCTGGTAGTTCTGTTTGCTCCTTGTCAGCCTCTACAGAGGTTTGACTCATTTGTTCTCGACCACAATTGTCTGCTAACCTATCCTGAGAATATACTTTGGGTTCTTTAGGTTCAATATCCTGAGCATTAACTACAGCAGGCTTAATTGTTGCCCCCTGCCTCACGAGTTGTAGTGCTATCTGTCATGAGATTACAGAAAATCTAATATCAGATGTAATCATTACTGAAGGCCCCAAGTCTAAAAATGAAGAGAAGAATGACTCCCTGAGATGTAATCATTCATGAGATGCAACACTTTGTAATATCTACGAATTTGACAACATTGAACTAAAAAAAAATATTTTTAGACCTTCCGGTAAATTTTTTCAATATGCTTTTGGAGATTCCTGACCCCTGCTTCCCGGCAGTAATTCTCTATCAAGGAAAGAAGAGCAGCATCAGTTACTTCCACCTGAAACAAATTTGTTTTTGCAGTCAATGACAGTAAATGAATTTGATATCATCAAACTTGCCATAACTAGACTTCAATAAAATATATTCCTTTGCGAGGAAAGGGGGGCACAGTGGGAGGAAAAATATACTTGTTCAGGTTTTATTCCGCATGCTTCACGCGTAGTCTTCTCCAAATAATCTCTTGCAATGTGCATTTTCTCATCAGTAATATACCCAGCAATTGCAACCACCTCCATTCTATCCAACAAAGGATTAGGTATCATTTCCACTACATTTGCAGTACAAACGAAGAGAACCTGCAGTGAGTTTTCCAATGCATTAGTCACTATGGTCTAAACATATGTGATATGCATTAGTCTTTTCCAATGTCAATAAATACTAACCTTTGATAGATCAATTGGAACATCAAGATAGTGATCTAGAAAGTTAGCATTCTGCTCTGGATCCAGAAGCTCTAACAGTGCACTTGCTGGATCACCAGCATGTCCCCGTCCCAACTGCCAACCGAGTAAGACAATTATAAACACCAAAACAATCTTAATTTGAGACACAAATAATTAGTGAAACTGAAATTTAGGCCTCAGATTTTTAAGAGTCAAATCCCACCAAATCTAGACGGAGAACAGAACTGGCATACTAAACAAAACTAGTCAAATGAAATCAATTGGCTGTAAACAAAATGAGCCTGATAGCAACGTTACTTTGTCAATCTCATCAATCAAAACTAGAGGGTTGGCTGTTCCCACATTCTTAAGGCACTGCACCATCTTCCCTGGCATAGCACCAATATAGGTTCGACGATGGCCCTGTAAGATAAAATAATTAGCAACAAAGATCATGTGCCACTGCCACAGGACAAGTAGTAGAGTACAAAGAGATATTAGCTACCTTGATCTCAGCCACATCTGCTAATCCCCCAACAGAGAATCTGAAGAACTTACGATTCAAGGCACGTGCAATTGAACGACCAATACTTGTTTTACCCACTCCTGGTGGCCCAGAAAGGCAGATAATTTTCCCTACATATATGGGAGAAAGATCAGGAGCATGTCATAACCAAATGTCTTTGATGTAAGAGAGCATAAAATGGAAAACACTATATCAGTGTTGAAAACTAGTAACAAGCAGCAACAGAACAGGCATGCAATGCAAAAAGTCTGATGCTTCAAGCTCTAATACTGGACCATCATCTCAGAGGAATGGACAACCCAATTAATTAAGCAAATTATATGCTTACTTCTCATTAGCACAAAGACATCATTTTGTTCAGTCAAAAAAATTATTCATACTCCATTCTCCACAGCAAGTATATCAACAATTCCTGTCATGAGTATCAAACATCGAGATATCTAATGATCTGATTCCACTCTTTGAAAGTTGAAACTAGAAAGCATGAAACCATGTTTCAAGAGGATTTTGCAAGTTCATGCACACCCAATTCTAGGATGAAGTACTCGATATTTAGCATAGCATTAGGTAGACAATTAGGAACCGATCTAGAAGCTGAAAACATTGTGGAGGGGGCTAAAATAAATTTTTGTGTCTTCTAGATATGAAAAAGAACAAATTTTAAAACAAAATTTTCTGACATGGGAGAGGTGGGGTAGGGGTAGGCCCCTGCTTGCCCCTCCTTTGTATCTGTCACTGACAATAGACCTTATAATAAGTTGAGAAGCATGCCCAGGGTGTATTAAAAAAAAAAAAAAAAATCTTCTCAAGATTAAGGCTAAGCTAAATTCATTCTCAGAGGCTCAGGTTCAAGTCTACTTGGCATGACCGGATTATTTTTCAAATAAAGGGGGGAAAACTTGTTTCATGTTTTATTACAATATTCGAAGACCTGGCTCAATCATATGAAAACAAAAAATGATTTACCTTGTGAAGTCCCTCTTAGTTTTCCAACTGCAATGAATTCCAATATCCGTTCCTTCACATCAGACAACCCGTAATGGTCTTCGTCAAGAATCTTTTGGGCCCCAATTACATCAAAGTTTTCATCACTTGATTTGCAAATTAACAAATTGAAAAGCAGAAGGTTAATGGGAATTTTTAGTTAGCACAAAAAGGCATAAACTTCCAAAATTTAACCACTGAAACAAAAACACACCTTATTAAGAGTGGAAAAACTTCGTTATAAATCAAAGAAAAACCAGAAAAATAAATAAATAAAGTGGGGGGAAAATGTTATGTTGCCACCGGTAATCCACAACTTTTTTCTCATTCAACCAATAAACACAGCAGAAAGAGTTTACTGCATATCAACCGATTTGTAGAAAGGAAAAAGCTTACCAAAGCTTACCATTCAAAATATGTTCATATTCAGTTTAATTTCATGAAAAATGTATATTCGAAGAACAAAAATTTAAAACAACGAAACTAAGTGCCCCCCCCCAAAAAAAAAAAAATCAAAAGAAAAAAAAAACAAAAAAAGAGGGGGTGTTCCAAATTTTGATAGACTTCAGGTTGATAAATTACATCAAGTAGTAGTATGATTAAAATAAAAGAGGCCACCTCGATCTCATCAGTTTGGTAGCCAGTTATACATGAACAATAAAAGCAGAACCTCAAAAGTTCAATACGCCATGAAAGATGGCCAATGTGACAGAGAAAGCACAGATAACAAGAGCTGCGTCATGAAATGCATGCACGTGAACATTTTGGGGGGAATGGTCCATTTAGTTAAGCCCCTTTTTCACTTTTTGTTTAAAATATGCTTTCTATAGATTCTCCAAAATTTCTAATGCAGAGTGCTTGCGTGTGTGAGAGAGCTGACTAAAGCTTTTCCTAAAAGCCAAAATCTTTAACGTTTTTTAAGAAAAAAACTGCGAAAAATCACGTATTCAAACAAAACCACCCGTTGGTGATCTCAAGTTACGCATATTATCTACCTGTCACAACAATGAAATAGCACTTTCAGATTTGCATTTCCAGGTGGTATTTTCAATCAAGTTCTTCCAAAAGCCTCAAAAAACTATGTTTATGAAACTTATGACCTCCTAAAGCTCAATCTTGTAAACCTGTTCTATAATTGTCCTTAATCAACAGGCTGTCAAACACCCGTCCCACATTATTGACAATGACGGTGGCACAAAAAGAAATTATTTAACTCTCCAAAAGATTAGATATACATTGATTAACACAATTCAAACCTGTATTCACCCCAAGGCAGTGCAGTCAACCAGTCCAAGTAGTTACGGGTCACACTGAATTCACTTGAACTAGCCTCCAACAGCTGAAGTTTTGTGAGCTCTTCATCTATAACTTGTAAGACATGAGGTGGGCATTTCTCTCGCTTTGGTTCAATCCTTTCCCTGAATTTTCCTGTAATGAATATAATAGAAAGTAATGCCAACTTCAGCAAACTAATTACCAGAACCATCTGACATATAAGAGCATAAACCTGTTGTGAATTGGCAACACTAACTAGATAATTTTATAAGAATTAACCATGGAGAGATGAGTCAACAATTTTAGTAATTTGAAAGATAGATTTCAATTTATTGGTTCTATACCAAAAACACAATAATTCGATCCTTTAAGCAGGATAATAAGGAAAACAAATCTACCATCATTTATCAAAAAACAGATAGTAAACATCAGAACCAACCAGTAAGAGCAGTTTTGTCATCTGTCTCAAGTCCCAGTTCCTGCAATAGGAATATGATTTACAAGCTCATAAGCAGTGGAGCTATTCAGCAACAAAACCCACAAATTATAGTATTACTGTATGGACCGATAAGATCAAGAAGCTACAGTCAATCAATATAAACATTTTATAACCCAGGATATAATAGATCCTGATAAAATTACCTCACATATGTTTGCTCCAAGCATCTCTAATATAGCTTATGAATCCAAATGAAAATTCCTTAATTATGCGGGGCAAGCAAACGAGAAAACACAATTTTCTAGGATTAGGGGCAGACTATGCCATGAGGCTCAGTTCTGGGAGCAATATTCACAAGTTCTGAACTTCAATACTGAAGAAAGGGAATTTATTTATACATTCAAACAATCGCCATGGGCAGAGGGAAAGAGAGGACTTTGTACCTTTTTTATAGCCTTAAGTTGCTCATTCAACAAGTAACGACGCTGCTCACCACTTATCTTTTCTTCAATTGCTTTCGCAATTGACTCCTGATAAGAATATAGACAGGGTTCAGCATATGAAAAATTAAGCACCATATAAATGGGGCAAAAAGCACCTTATCACCTGAATCTTGCTGATCTCCATCTCTTTCTTTACTAACTCCAAAGTAAGTTTCAATCGTTTATAAACCTATCCAACAAAACAGCATGAGTAACTCCACATGTATGATTTTCAGAATATGTTCCTGATTGGCATCCCTTTAAAAGTTAAATACTAAGTTGACAGCAAATATACTAGCAAATCTAGCTCGAGAAATTAAAAATGATCACAGCTTTGCTAACAAGAAATATGTAGTCTACATTTCACCAAGTTAGAGCTTCTAAATCTAATTTACCAAAATTTACTCACATCTAGCTCTTCAAGCACTTGTTGGCATTGCAATTTATTTGCCCCAGATATTGCAGCTCCAAAGTCTGCAAGCCTTGGTAAAGTAAAATCACCTATATGCTGCAGAATTTCAAGGAAAGAGTCAGCAGAACACAATGTATAAAAATAAAACATATTCAACGATGCAACCTACACTCAACTGATCATATATTTAAACTTACAGAAACCATCACATAAGGCACTTTTAGCTACACCAGTCTTTTATTCGATCAAAACAATAAGAACCAGGATAGGGGTCTAAGAGACCAAACATTGTTGAAATTATAAATGTGTAAAAGACATTATCTAGTTAGTACTTGTGCGCTGTTTAATAATTTATCATGTAGTTGTATGTTGTCAAAAGGTAACAATTATTTTTGAAACATGTGCTAACCAACAAGTTTATGAATAATTCAGTCATAATTATGTAGGCACACAGGCAAAAGACAACCCCAAAAAAAACCATGAAACACACTTATAGGCAAGATTCAAACCTTAGTGTAAGTCTGAACATGATCTCTCCAAAGGGAGCTTGTTTTAAGAACATCCCTTAGGGTTGATATAACCTCAAATGATGTAGCCTTTATAATATCATCATCTTTGTCATAAGGTTTATCCTGCAGCACCAAGAGCAGAATTAAAAAGAAAAAAAAGAGTTATATAAAAATGCAGTTCTTTGAATAATAGAAGCAGAAGAAATTCTCAGTCTAATAAAAAATGAGAACATAGGAAGCAACAGATAGATGGCAGACCTTGAGATGATCGACTTTTACAGTAAGCGGATCCTCGCTAACCTGTGGAGAAGACATAAATTATTAATTATTATGTGATTAACATAGTAATTGGCCAGAAAATTTATGATCAGCATAGTAGTTTAGCCACACATGCAGGCGACAAACACAGAAGCAATAATCAAAATATTGAAATCCTTGTTAATGAAACTAAAGCACATAATGAAGAGGATGACAAAATTATATTAAAAACACAGCTACCAGTAGATTTTGCACAGTCATCACTCACCATCTCAGTAATACGCAGACGCCTGTGACCAATAAGGATTACCTGGTCCCCTGAAATGCTTGAAATCTGGTAGAGAATAGCGGCCAAGGATGAGGTGCCATCTAAAGCAATAAATCATAAAGCACTAAACTAATAAGTTGCAAACAAACACACCTGAGCAAGGGTACCAACTTCATGAAGACGATTAAACAACTCTTTTCCTTTTAAATCATATACACTCTTCTCCGTTTCAGAGCCAGATGGCACACTTGAATCAGCCTCTGGCTCATCCTTAAGTAGGAAAGCACCTGCGTAAGGGGCTTGCCGTTTTCGACTTTCATGTAAAGCTGCCAATAATTTGGGATCCTGGATGTATAGTTAAATAATCATTAGACAACTACAGTATCGAGCTACATTTGAAGCAATTAGCTACAACCAGTCAGGCGCTGATAAGATGTTACAGTTGTGATATGATTCAGCCAGTTTTATGTAAGGAGCAAAGAAAGACGCTTAATTCTCATTCTTGACATCCCACCACACCTTAACATAGATTGGCATGTAAAATCCTGGAAAAAGTGGTCTATGTGGCAATGGTAACGCCAAAACCTGTCCCAAAGGAAAGGAGGAGGAAGAATCAGAAAAATATGATATCTACAATCAAGGTTAATGCTAAGAAAGCAATGCAAAAAAGGATAACAATTCATAAGCTCCACTACTTTTTAGGTCAACTCAAAATGCATTATTTTGAAAGCCATATTCAAAATGAAAAACAGGAAAACACTAGTCTAATTCTGAATTTACTTCCAAAGTTTGAAAACAGTATAAAGCATCCCATATACGCTAATAAATGCCTCAGATGAGCCTGGAAATGAAGCAGCAACACAAGACAAGAAGAAACTTCCAAGAATCAGAACACAATTTGAATACTTGTGAAACTTCTCTCAGTTTTATTAAATATCTTGAAGGATAAGGATATTCACCCTCTCTAGATTAGCTTTACATTATAGCAACAGAGAACAGAAACTAGATAAACATTAACAGCTTTGCTCTAGTAAAATATTACATTTTGCTACAAATAGCATTAACAACCTAGTTGATTTAGGTTGAGTATTATTAAATCAGTGTAGGCCCCCTGATAGGCCTGTGACAGCGTCAACCACTACATTCACTTCGATCTTGTATTTCCCTTGGGATCGCTGAAACTGAGGAAGATGAACAAATTACAGTGCAATACCAACAGTAACCACTTTTTACTACTAGGGAAATCATTGCAGTTATTATTGATAAATGTTCCCATTTCCAGATGTTAGCGCCACTTTTGGTTTTAAACAACGAATTGGTAGTTTTGGTTACGTTTCAGAAATGAGAATCATATGTCACCCTGAATGGATGCTTGCAACCGGAGAACAATGAAAGTAAACATCATCTATCGCTAATTATGAATTTCTAATTGCCTTCTCATTTTGAAGGATGATGATAAGCTGCAATTTTTCCGACCCACATTTTTCAATGACCAAGCGCCAATCAGGTTCAATACGTGAAATTGTTGAAGAAAATTAACAGAGATGGAAGGATGGTGCAAAAGAAAACGGAACCAAGTTCTAGTTCGAAGTTAAAATTAGTGTTTCAATAACGAAGGAGTGAATGAGTAACGCGGATTCAAATGAAGGACACCCTGAATCCTAAGTTACTGCAATTGCTTCAAGTTACAAACTTTGATTTCTAAATAACAATCACATTGCATCAATCGGATTGTTTGACAATTTCTTAACCACTCAACTGCCAAGCATATGGTTGGCTAAAAAATACTGCCGAGTAGATGAAAAACTCCAAAACTAACCGTAAGATAATCTTCCGGTCTGGGACTAGTGGGCACAATAGCTGAAGCAGCGCTGGTATCGGCCTCGTCGGCGCTGGACTCAGCCGCCTTGACTTGGGCCTCGACTACCTGATCGGAGCCATCACTAGAATCCGAACAGAAAAATACCCTGCCTCCTAAATTAGTGTTCCTAAAGCCTAACCGCCTCAGAGAACTCATTACACTAAGCAAAGGAGGAGGAGACTCGATTGCGGGCCGGAGAGCCGGTATCGAACTCGGGGTAAAGTGATGGACACGGCTTCGGACGCATGAGGAGGAAATGAGCTTCAACATTATGCGGAAGAAATGTGGGAAGACAAAAATTGGCGCTTGGCTCAAGCCTTAAGTTGGCCGAAAACCGCCATTGATGTTCGCTGGAGTGACAGAGGGGTTGCAGACAATATGAAAACTTGTTGAAGTCATAAAGCCCACCATAAACCCTCAAGTGTTCTGTACGACGAAATCATCCCTGTTCCTCCAGCCAAAAGTCCCGTTCTGCCCTCGGCATGGGCTTCTTAATTAGGAAGCTTTGTACCCCAAAAATTCTAATTACTCTTGCTGGTCTGTTTAATTTTATTCGTGTCTTAATTAATTTCGTTGGAAAAATTTTTTGAACAATTTATGATAATATGATTTGTGTAGCCTATAAAAAAATAATTTCAATTCACAAATATATATTATCTGTTTTTTATAACAGTTTAAAAGTATTGATACAATTATTTATCTAATTTTTAGTTTCTTTTCTAATTTTATATAAAATCGCAACGGGGAAAGGTCAATCTGCCATAACTTATAAAAAAAAGGGGGAGAATTTCTAAAAAATACTTTACAAGTAAATCAATTACTAATTGCTATGATTGCATACGGGCGGTGATATATTGCACACAAATGATGATATTTTACACATAATAGATGATGTTTGCACTTTCGCAGGGATTTTTTTTGCACACATGGAAAATGATTGCACATGGTAGATACTTGCTTGCACATTGGTACCATTTAACAATTAATTTATTTAGAAAGTATTTTTCAACCATTTTCCAAAAAAAAAGGTCAATATGCCCTAAAAAAGGTAAAAAGAGGATTGTTTAACTGATATTTTTTTATAATTAAATTTTAGATCAAGATTTGTCTTATCCATAAGTCAAGGGTAAGGAGCCTATCGAGTTAAACATAACCCGATCATCAGTCACTCACATATTACCCTCTGAATAACCCGGATGCCCTCCTATCTAAATTTTATTCATACCTAAAAAACTGTAAAATCATACTTACTTTAAGGAAAATTAAAAAGATAAAAGAATATCATTTAAACTTTAAAATTCTGAATCAGTGATTTTTTAAAAAATTGAATAGTTAATTGTTATACTTTTATTATCAATCTTATTATTTTTATGGTCAATAAAACCAATTTAAGATTTTAAAATTTAAGTAGTATTTTTTTTTTGTCTTTTTTTTCAAATTCTTACTATTTTATTTTTACAGTTTTCCCTACCAAATAACCTGGGGTCTGAGCCTCTGAGGCGAGTAATTACCGAAGGGTAACCCCGACATTTCCATTTTAAGATCAATATGAGATCTACATTGTAGGAGGTTCTGGTCTCCTCGACTTCGGTGCCTGTTAAGATTGGAATGACTTGCCCCAGAAGAAATAAAAAAAGAAAAAGAAAGCTCTTTGACGAAAACATGAATGGAGAAAAGAATAACAAAAGGAAGGAACGCTAGAACTACGAACATCACATGAAAAACAATTTTGGTCTCTGAAGCATTCTTAGGATTGAGGATTAGGTCTGCGTCTTTTATAGAACAGAGCCATGCAACTGCGAAAAAAGAGGGTTCGGATCCTCCTCTTTGTTGTTGGCTTCATTCTCCTTAGCAAAATAGGTGCTTTTACATATCCACTTACCAATTTCGTTAGTTTCTCAAGAGTATTCTATCTATTAATGGCATCTCACAATTGAATTCCCCTTTTCGGTTATTTTGCTATCAATGTTGGATAATTTGCATCACATAAGCTCAATCAAAATTGCAAATGGCAGCCAGCACGTGACGAATTGCTCTGTTCTGAAGCCATAATGACCGGGTTTTTACTGTAATATATCCTTCCTCTTGTTCTCACCATCTCTAATTCTCCATTCGCGAGATCACTTCCCAGAAATATTTATTAAAACTTTGTTGTATGTATGTGTTTAATGAATCTCGTATCCATTTATCTGCAAGAGGACTGATTGGTGTTAAATCTGGCTTTCTGATAAAAACCAGAACAGTTATTCTTAGGAATGCCTGGAATGATTTATTATACTGCACTATACAGCTTCTCTATATGATTATATAATGCGCATCCAGACATGGTTACGAGGAGTATGAGACAAACTGACTTGTAATCGGTCGTTTCAGTTGATAAGTGCAGAGAGCTAGTTGGGGAGGAAGGTTCATCTCGATGTGGAAAGTTTGCAGTGTTCGATTGTTTTGACATGGGCGTTGGAAGTTTAGGATGTTCTGTGAAGGAAGCAGCAAAACTCTTTTCCTACAACATTAGGACAGCTCGTGTGGAGAAAGCAAGGGATGAAGCCATTGAGACTGCCCTTTTTCAAGCAGCTTCAAAGGGGATGTCGCAAAAAGGGTCATCAAAACTTGCTGAGAAACAAGGCAAGAAGGCAGCGAAGATGGCGTCCCGGGAAGCGAAGCGAGTGATAGGTCCCTTAATGTCTTCAGGATGGGACTTTTTTGAAGCAATTTATTATGGGGCTACCACGGCAGAAGGGTTCCTCAGAAGCATAGGAACACTGGTTGGTACTTATAGTGGTGGCTTCTTTGGTGAGCAGAGTCTTGGGAGACTTGGTTATCTTGTGGGGAGTCAAATAGGAAGTTGGGTTGGAGGTAGAATTGGACTAATGATATATGATGTGGTTAATGCAGTTCATTTCTTGTCCTCCAAATTCTAGCCCCAACATATTGTTTGCCCAAGATTTTTTGTTTTATCTGATGCTAGATGTAGAAGTGCGGATAACGCCCGCCCAAGTTTTGTACCAAATGTATACACTTCTATTCCCTCCGTATAAGACATGCTTTGTAGGGTTTTATGTTTAGGACCGGAGAAGAATTTTATTCATATATTTCCTTCTTAATGTTGCAGATGTTTCCTAGGGAAGGGTCCTCATAGAGTTAGTATGTACCTCTAAATTTGCTTATACATCTAACCAGCCAAGCAGTATTTTCAGCTGATAAAAGTGATTTGTCTCGGACAGTAAAATGGTTGGGATGAATCTGTTAAGTAATCTTGGTTCAACCTCAGGGGGTTTGAGAGCTGTGCAGCATGGAGGAGACACAAAGAAGCAGAAAATGTATATGATGAACATCAGTGAATAGCATGGCAGCAAGAATAAATGAGGACTATGATGACTATCAAACTCCAGAAGATTTCACCTTTATTAATGCTCCCTCCATAATTGGTAGCTACATATTAGAATTAGAAGATTAATGACAAGAAGAGGTATGGTTATGAGGAATGGTCAGCAGAGTGAGACTTCACTGATGGCCAACCAACATGGAGGCAATTATTCAAGGGCTTTCATGATAGCTCGCTGTATCTTGACAAGAGTATTATAATATTTGTTTGTCGTCCTTTAATAATGTGAAGATGAGGTCATGAGGAGCATTAAGAGAATAATTGGAAGTGGTGCGACCGAAAGGGTAGAGTACAGGATGAGGCCATATTTACAACATACTGCATTTCCCCCAGAGTGGCCTCTACAGTCTGCAACACTAATGATGCTTTTACTCATTGAAGCTTGCAGCGTCGAGTAGTCGCATTTTGGGGCGCCCTGAAAGTGGGCAAATTGACTAATAAACAAATCCAAAACTAGCTTTTGCTTTTTATCAGCTCAAAATTGTAAGTGATGCACACCGCTAATCTCTCTTTTCCGACCATATTTCTGCGTCTACGTCACCCCAATTGCCCCCTTCACTGCATCTTCCTATCTCTCATTTCAATTGGAAACCAATCCTAATTGTCAACTTCTACCAATTGGGTTATTATGCTATTTTTTATTGGAACTTACTTACCAATTAGATTATATGTCATCTTCTACTAATTGACATTCTATTTCAGCCTAATAAAGAGACTCTTTATTGATAATATAGTTATGTTGGCTGAATCAGAAAGGAAATTAATTCTAAACTTAAGATATGGAAAAAGACTCTAGAGTTGAATGGCTTTTATTTAAATAGAAGCAAAACTTAATATATGCATTATAATTTTGATAAAAGACGAGTTATAAGTGAAGTGAAAATTAGATTAGGGGGCAAGCCATTCCATAAGTGACAAAGTTTAAATTCTTGAATTAATTATGGTGAAATTGATGGAGTTGTTAATTATAGAATTCGACGTTATAAATAAAAAAAACTACTGGAGTTATTTATAACTAGAAAGTACCTAATAAGGTGAGAAAGAAGTTTTATTGTATTGCTGTAAGACCAGTAATGCTATATGACAATGAATAATGTTGGGCTTTAAAGAGATAACATAAACATGAATTGAGGGGTATGTGGATGGTGAGATTGATATGTAGTCATCCAAGAAAATATAAGATTCGTAATGACTTTATACCCGAACAAGTTAGAGTGGCATCTATGGAAGAGAATAATGGTAGAAAATCGTTTGAGGTGGTTTGATCGTGTTTAAATAATTCTATTGAGTGTGCCCTTTGAGGAAGGTTAATCAAGCAATATGGAATCATTCAAAAAGATATTGAGAAAGATCGAAGCGAACACTCACTGAGGTTATAGAGCGGAATCTTTTGATTAATAATCTATCTAAATATCTAATTTTTCAAAAAGTGCAATGGGATATCCATGTAGCCAACCACACCTAATAAAATTAAGATTTTGTTATTCTTGTTATTGTTGTTATTGTTATTTAATTACATCGAGTTTTTGTATCTATTATATTAAGTTTTCTAATCACATAAGTCTTTCTATTATATTTTTTTTATGTGGGTCTACAATTAAATAACAACATTTAAAAAATAAGGCACATCACCATGAGTAATTGAAAATTTTAATATAATACTCCCTCTAATCCTAAAGGCATCTAGAAACGGAGGTGATAAAAAACCTGAATTTATCTTGATCATTTTTGATGACTAATGCTTCTATTGATTGGTATTGAAGACATTAACACAGGTACTCTCACACAATACATGATATATATCAGAGTGTTAAAGTTTCATCAAACAGTCTAGAACTTTTGTAAAAATCAATCCTCTCCACACTGATCCTCATACACACACTCTTTTTTTGTTTAATTTTTTATCAAACAAAATATATTATTCATTTAGCATTTAACAAAATATATCAACCGTACACGGCGTCAACTAAATCCCTTTCAGGAAAATAAAAAAAGGGGATAGTATGGTGTCATTTGCACCATTGAAGTTGAAGGAATCAAAGTGAAGATAACAAATGTTTTTTTTAATAAAAGAAAAAAGGGCAACTTGTTCAATGTCAACACGATGAGGATCCATATACCGCCTTTCATCATTGCCCATACACTGTTCTTCCCACCTTTCTTTCTTCTTCTTTTTTAATAATAGGTTGAACAATTTAAAAGGATATCCGAGTTTTTGACAGAATAATTGGGGATAAAGGAAATACACAGAAAGATTCCATTTTAAATTTCCGTCTTAGTAATTCTAAATTAAAACTTTTAAAACATAATCAATCTACTATACTACAATAAAATCTATCTATATTGTAAATTTATTGTTCGTGATTTTTTAATAATACTTTTCTGACAATTTTTCTCACATCCATTTTAGATTTCAAATTAAATACACACACAAACACACAAGATTAAATAACAGATTTTATTGTATCATATATCCTATACTGAGTTTTTTTTTCCGATGAAAGATGCGGCTAAATTAAAATGAAAATTTTCCTTGTATATGTAGAGGTGATTGTACTCGTAATAGATAAGTGATGCGACTGGAAAGGGAATAATAAAACAATTTTCAGTAGCGACAGCAAAAACAGAATTCTGTAGGGAGAAAAAAACAAAAAAAGAAAGGGGAAGAGGTTGTGAGAATAGGGATCAAGTTGTGAAGCATGCGGCTGGAGATGAAGAGAATCGAAGAATTCAAACAGATTATATTGTTGATCAGAACAACCAGTTTTGTCTCCTATCACTATAGTGGACTGCTCCATCAACGCCACACGCACCGAATCCTGTTCACTGATCCCAATCATCAACAACAAATATAACAATTAGACCTCTTTTATATTATATATATATATCGATGATAACTGACAAAAATCTTCCATGGGGGGCGTTCGTTAATTAAGGAGGCACTGATGGGTTTTCTTTTTCATGTAAAATTGGCAATGCCTATCTATCTATCTGGTGTGAACTGAATTGATGCTGTGATATAGTCGTAGTAGCTTTAACAACACTCAACAAACATGTTCCATTTGTTTATGCCTAAACAAATTGGACCCTCGCATATATTCTGATGTTTACAGCCTACAATTAGCTTCTAATGGTAAGTAACCATAAATCACAGATAGCAAATATATATTTTTTTTAAAAAAAAACTAATTATAATATTCTAGTCAATTCAATTATTGGGTAAATTAAAATACAATTAAAAACTTATCTTCATAAAATACAACAATATCAGATAACTTTTTTCCATTTTAAAATAAAGAGGTTGTTTGCTGTCTCTCGTCTTTCAAATTTTTATACTAACCGGAATCGCATATAACACAGGAAATCAAAAAATTAAAGTGCGTGCGTGCGTGGGTGTCTCTATTTAAGCCAAGCTTTAGGAATAACAAAGATGCACTGTTCTGTGTGATCCTTTTGTGTTTTGCTGCTGAAATAAATGAAAATCATTAAAGTAAAATCAAAGGCTTTCACCATCTCGCTAGAATAGCTAGTGTTATATGATCATTGTCGATTTTATATATAGCAAAATCTAATTATGTGGGGTAATATACTGAAGGTTTTATTATATTGGTAAGCTAGCATCTTGTTTGTACATATATAGAAGGAACAATCAATGTTAAAGCATCCGGTAAATTACATTATCTTGCATGATTGATATTATTGACTCTGAGATTCTCCATCACACTCAATTCTATTGCCTGACCACACTTTTGACCCTCAAAGATGCTCAATGATGTGAGAGATGTCTTCATTGATTTCTTTCTCAATTTACTTTTTATTGAATTTATCTATCATTAGATCAATTTTTAATGGTTGAGATGATTTAATAATATGTAAAGAATATCATTATTAATAAAAATCTATTATAATAAATCTTAATAATTGAAAGTTGATCTAATAATAAATACTTTAAATAAAAAATAAATTAAGAAAAAAATCAATAAAGACACCCTCATACGTTCATTCTCCCACTTCCCTTAATTTGTTCCCCTTTTTCAAACTTTTCCAGCACTCAATTTCTTTCCGCCAAATCCATATAGATAGATATATTCCCCTCCTGACATGGAATTATTACACACACACCACAGAATTATTAGGAATTAATTGATCATGATGCATGTTCAATCTGGGATACCACAGCTCCCAAAACCCTAATCTCTCTCTCTCTCTCTATGTGTACACATATACATATGCTAATGCTAGCTCATGAATAATTGTTAAACAAGATTACCAAAACCTCTTAATTTCAGGGAGGGGAAAACGAAAAGGCATGATCAATTAATAGTAGTTGGTTTATGTAAAATACAGCAGTTGTTATCAACGACCACGCCAGAAAAATTTGTGAGAGGGCGAAAGGCGATAGTAATATTTAGAGTGCAATCCATGTAAAAGCGGAAGAAAAATGAAACAGCACACGCCTTCGCCCAATAGCAATAAGTCAATGATTGTAAAGTGTTAGGGACCCACATGGGCCCCAGTAATGCGCATAAATACAGATCCCGCCCCTCCCCGTTCCCAAGGCTTCAGTCATAGTGTCGACATGGTGTGCCAGGAAGACATGTTGATTTCAAAAATCCGGGAGCTGTATGACAAGATCTCAGGCCTTGATAGTCTGAAACCCTGCCAAAATGTCGACACCCTCTTTACCCAACTCGTCCTCACATGTATACCACCCAGCCCTATTGATGTCGCCACCCTCCCCAATAGCCTTCAAGAGATTCGTTCCAAACTCATTCGTCTCTGTGGCCAAGCAGAAGGCCTCCTTGAGAGCCACTACTCCACCATCCTCGGCTCCTTCGAAAACCCCCTTGACCACCTCGACATCTTCCCTTATTACTCCAACTACCTTAAACTTGGTCTCCTCGAATTCACCATCCTCACCCAGCACTGCACTCGTGTCCCTTCCAACATAGCTTTCATCGGCTCTGGTCCTCTTCCTTTCACTTCTATTGTGCTAGCCTCCAACCACCTCCCCACCACCACCTTCCATAACTATGACATCGACCCTCACGCCAATTCCATGGCCCTTCGCTTGTTTCCCTCTCACAATGATCTCTCCAAACGCATGGTTTTTCACACCAGTGACATCATGGACGTGACCGAGGACTTGGCGGAGTACGATGTTGTGTTTTTGGCGGCTCTTGTGGGGATGGACAACGAGGAGAAGAATCGGGTGATTGATCATCTGGCTAAGTATATGGCTCCAGGGGCACTTTTGATGCTGAGGAGTGCCCATGGGGCTCGTGCTTTTCTGTACCCTGTGGTTCAACCTGGCGATCTTCGAGGTTTTGAGGTTCTCTCTTTGTTTCATCCGACCGACGAGGTTATCAATTCTGTGGTCATCGCACAAAAGTATCCCCTGCCTCTACACAGCTCGCATGATCAGCAAGGTCTGATATTACCCAACAAGTGTTCTGAGATACAAGGGTTTAATCCCCTCGTCAGCCATGGGAATATGATTGAGGAGTTGACCGTTGAGGATCAGCTTTCTTAAATTTACTCTACATCCCCCTCTCTCGCTACCTTCATTTCTCTAGCTATACTTATATTATTGGAACCTCTGATCTCTAGCTACATGGAATTGGGTCATGTGGTGGTAACTACTATATAGCCAGTAACTTGGTTTAATTTTCCTGCATATATATCATAGGTGATCATCATGATATCTCATCTGTATCATCTCTAGTAGTGCTCATCCATCATTTTCGTGATGCTGTTCCAAAATTTTCAAGAAATAAAAAAGGGGCTTATCTGTGTTTTCATGATGATCCGCACTCTTCCAGGATACTTTTATTTTTCCTCTAAATTTATTATGAGATCAATAAATGTTGTCATTGGTGCAACCTGCAAGTTGATCACACATCCCTTTGTGGTATCACTGTAACCTGATGAAAGGAACTGGTAAAAAAATATCTTCTTATATTCATTCTAATGGCTCATCGAATCAGTGTCGTGTCTGGAATAAAATGCAAGTAGGTGATAGCACAACTATTGAGGAGTCATTGTAAGTACAAAAGTTTATTCGAAATAATTTATATTTTTAGCCTTATACGATGCATGCAACTTTGAATACATTAAATGTGCAACTGTTCGATAAAATCAACATAAAAAGTAAACAAGTTTTGCAGAGAATTGCATGATCGATGAGTATTCTTCGATTAAATCATACGCATACCATACTATTTATTAAATTTAATGCAAACAAGAAAGAAGGAAGGCAGGGAAATTGGATTTTTGCTGGGTTTTTTTGTCATATGTTTGTGTGTGTGGGCGCGCCTTTTAATCGGGGTTCATCATTTAAGGAAAACGATACATGATGGTAGATTATGTTAGCCTTGTCTCCTGTATTAATCTGGTTCCTGAAGTAACTATATTTTTCTTTTCTTTTGGTCGACCATATATGTTGTAATATTGGTCTAGCTGAATATATAATCCCTAGCTATATGTGCACATCTGTGCTCAGTTCAAAGAGGGATTCTTGTAATTCTATGCCCTAACCGCTTATGAATGTTTCGTCTGGCTTTCTAATTTGCCAAGTGGTCTTTCTATGGTGCGTGCGCTTGCAAAATGACCCCCCCGGGGATGATGCCTCTCCCTGCTACTTAATTAGCTAATTTAATTTGCTTTGAGGTTGCAAAACAATACTGAGCTAGATCTCCAGGTGTTAAAACTTGTTAAGATTGTTTCAAAAGTACTTGTTGATCCTTAGTTGATTACATAGAAGAGGCGTTTAGCTCATAAAAATGCTGATGACGACATATGAATACTGAAACTTGCCATGAATAAACTTGTCTTGCGGTCCACTCAATGAATAGGCCCTATCGCTTTGAAAAAACTCAATTCCTTCCATATCCACCAAACATGTTATCTATATATGATTTGATTCAGGAAGCTGGATTTTATACAAAAGCTGCAGTATATATGAGAAGCTTCATTACACCTCCCTCCTTTATTATATCGAACGTTGTGATTTTTTGTTGGAATGGTGACAGACTAAACGAGGGGTATTGAATTGAATTTCAGCCAGAAAACTACAGGCAAGAGGCCTCCTCCTGAATGAATTGAAGTTCAATACTATAATATATCAGCAGACACAGATAGCATTGTTGAAAGTTTCCTTGCTCCAATGTCTTCACCTGTCATTTAGGAAAAAGAATAGAGAGCCCAATAAGGTAAAAAGAAACAAGCTATGTCGGGTCTTTGACGTGATAGTGCAGAACAAAATCAGCGTTGGATCCTTGTTTTAAAGGGCATCGATGGAGGGAACTTTACTAAGTCATTGGAGGAAGCTCCATTAGGGACAAATCACCCTCGGTACATTGTTCGAGTATTGCTGATGACAGCTACTAGAGATGAAACTCTTTGCTTAGATCAATTGAAGACCATCGACATTTAAAATTCCATAAGCAGGTTCCACACGAAATCTTACATCATTCCGTGTATGTCAAAGTCTGAGTTTGTGGGAATTATAAATCCAGTGAGCTACGTAACCTTTTATTTTCAATGTTCGTAATCGTTAGGGTCCCAAGTAAGAAGTAGCCCAGCCAGAGTTGCCTTGTTATCTACCTTAAAAAGCTCGGAAACTAATAAATGACAGGACCCAAAAGTGAAAATAAGCTGGGGCCTTCAAGATGACACGATGCTTATAGCCGTGCAGTAGATTTATTTTTATTTTTATTTTTATCTTCTTAATCATTTGATACAAATGGTGCATATAAATTATGCAAGTTTTTTAAGTCGTCGTGATTAGGGTTTTTTCATCATAGGAGCCTCTTTTACAATTCAACGTCACGTAACCGACTCTTTGGGGAAAAAAAGAAAAAGAAAAATGTGTATGTTGTGAATTTGAAATCACGACAACATGCATAATATATATATTATTGGCACGCGAGAAAAGGATAATGTCATAATGGTGGTCTAGACTCTAGACCAATATAATTATGCATTTCTTTTGCGTGCTCATAGAATTAAAGTCACAAGATATATTTCAATGTAAAAAGTCTAATATTTCAATTTTTATATTGAAATATGAGGGGAAGTAATAATAATAACTATACAGTATAAATCCCTAAAAAGTTGAAAGAGTCATGATCTTATAAACAGGATATATCCCTAAAAATGTTATGGCAGATTAAAAAACAATCCCCAAAGATTTTTTATTTTGCGTTCGTATCCATTACGTGGCACCAGCTCAACTTTGAACAGAAATTGATCAAGGAAGGCCCAGCCCAATCGTTTCCCAAATAGCCGGGCCTAAAATATGGAAAAGCCCATTTAGCTCTTTTTTGTTCCCTTAAAACTTCATAAATTTAGACCATATTATATGATAAATTTTTATATCTATTTTCTCGCCCGAATTTGCGAGGAGTTTGATACAAGAAAATTAGTAACTTCATTTCTCCATTGGAGTTGGAGTCTGGCATTAAAATACTGAAAATCCCTAATTAAAAAACATCATTTGACATGCATAAAAACATGCTGAATTGACTAAATGTTAATAACATAAATAATACTAGTATAGTTAAATTAAAAAAAAGGGGGGAATATTGAATTTGAAGGCGGCGACCGGCAAACCGTAAGTGCCAAAAGAAATATAAGCCGTGTACATAAATGCGGAGGCGACCCAAATGACTGAAGCTTCTAAGTTCTAACATAGTGTTAGTTATCGTTGGAGGATTATCTTCTGGATTCTTTTTTTTTTTTCCTTCAGATTATCTTCTGGATTCACTATTTATTTGAAGTTTGGTTACAAGTTACAACAGGGTCTGGGTCACGACCACTGTGAGCATGAATATGTGGGAAAGAAGGCAGAACATGGACACCAACAACACTGGGTGTTATAATTTCCAATAGTCGGAACATGGCCTGAATGCGGTCAAACCAGTTATTAATAAATTAATATATTTTAAATAATATACTTAAAATATATAATATATAACAAAAAAAGGTGTTCATTCAAGATCTATATAATTATTTTATTATTAAAATACATATGTATATGCATTTTTGTTTATTTTTCTTCGTTTTCACGTACGTATTTCATAAAACCAAGTATAAACTGTAATTTAGACGTTTGGATTAAAATTTGAACAATAAAAATTACGTGACCAGTCTCTTGATTCCATCGATGTTGATTGGTTTCAGACTGGCTCAAATCGGTTCTCAAGCCCGTCGATTCCCTCACGTGCCTGGGACGCTACGCTGGTTCTAATTCAACTAATCGAACCAATCAATTTGGTTCTCATAACTGAGTCTATAATCATTTTTTGTTTTATATATAGACATGATACAACCCTCAATTGAACTTTTATAACGAATTCAATCATTTTTGTATTTTTTTCATTCATTCTTTTTTTTTTCTTTTTTGTCCTGGTTAAGCACGCACTTGAAACAAATGAACAGAACTGGTAACTGCAATTAGTGGGTCAGATATGGAAACTGGGAGAATATTCTTAGGCACTTCAAACAGTTGAGCATGTAGTGAGAATTAAGGGCAACTCACGTGAAACAGTCGTTGCCGGAAGGGTAGGGACGTCGGGTTCATATTACAACACGTACGAAACGATATTTCCACACGCTTCTTATACCCACTTAATGGGACGAAGTAGAGAAGCAGACCAATTACGAGTTAAGATAAGACGAAACCTTGTTATTATATCCACACAACAAGCTCTATCACCATTCAAATCACTTCTTCTAAAGCCACATATAACCTTAACAGACAACCACCAAGAGAGTATAAGCAAGCATATATATATATATATATATATATATATATATATATATAAAACTGTTTTAGCCTTTTTGATGATTGATTACTAGGCGTGTCGTTCCCGGTGGAATCACAGGAACAAGCAGCCATGATACACAACACACACTGCTCCCATGTAACACAATAATACAAGCAAGTAGTATTAGAGAGGAAGCTCATACATCTGTGTACGTAGAGGTTCCAAAAATTGATATCTGGGAAGTGGGAACACAAGTGTTTATATATGTGTGTATAGATATAGATATAGATGTAGACTGTTGACGGAGAAATATCAATGAGGTTGAGGTGGAGGAGCAGCGTTGAAGCAGAAAGGGGGTCCCAAGGGGGCCCCACTTACACCCTCCAAGACGGCAAATCGCATATCATCAGATGGCTTCCAGTGGCGTTTCCTCTGATTGATGAACCAATTATTTATCTGCTTTTGATTCAGTCCACTCATTTCCGATAGCCTCGCTTTCTCTTCCTCCTGCATGTCTCACACCATTTTAATTATTAATGCCTAACCTCCCACTTAACTCACTAAAACCCACTACATTATTAATTTCTAGTCTCCCTATTTGTCTCTTTCGTCCCACCAGGGTCCTAATTCAAAATCACTATCATGTGCAAGCACCTATCCTATGCGCTTGCACCCTTCTTTTCACATCCCTACCAAATGAAACTACACAAAGACACACGTTTTAAGTTCTTACCAAACTCAGCATTGGTCAAGAAACATATTAGCATTTAGTTTATTGCATATCATGACGAGGACAAGAAAATGCCAATCAAAACATTACTTGCTTTAATCAGTTGCAAGTTGAAGAACATTTGACAAAAATAACACATGCTGTACTATTATAAGTAAATAATAAAATAGACTTGATTAATTTACATATTACCGTGGGATAAGGCCATCTGTAGTGGGTGTTCCACCAGTTGAGGAGTGTCATCCTGGCATCTTTAGGAAGCTTCCCACTTTTCCTTTTCTTCAAGAACTCCTTCCGCAGATTGCTGAGATAGCCACTGTACTTACGAAGAAGCATTTCTTTGATCTCTTTATCAGCTTGGCAACTGCCACAAGATACATCACCTTCCCCTTCACCATAACTTGGTTCTTCTTCTAAACTCACACCTGCCTCCTCTACACGTTAACGCAGCCCCAAGTTCATCAAGATTTCTAATTCCCAAGATTTAACATCCAGATATTAAACATTGTATTTGTTTCTCCCACTTACTTTCCTTTTAAACATCAAGGCCTATAATGCATGGTAACAGGATCTAAAAAAGACGCCAGACTTCGGGTGACCCAAAGTGTTATAAGAAAAAATAATGCCTCACCCACTATTAATTTTGATGGGAAGTTGTGTAAATGACTAATTTGGTGCCCCCAAATTATTTGAAGGCAAGTTCATATACCATTTACATCCTCTTCACTGTGAGTCATGACATTCAATCAAAAATGGACCCCCGCCCAGCATTTGCCTACTTGGCAATCGCAATCCGTTCTTTTATTTTGTAATCTTAGAATCAACTTGCCTTTTAAGTTGTGAGAGAAAGAGAAGTAGAAAGGCTCGTTTTTAAAGAGGAAAATGTTGATGGCCTTTCTGTTTTGCCAGATTATAAGCTCAATTCAAGATGGAGCATTGAAACCTTAAGTTACACATTTCAATTAACTATAATCAATGATATGCCAATTTGAAGACATTAACACCATCCAGCCAAAGCCGAAGGTTAATTTTTCTTTGCAATCAATTCAGTCAGGAAAACAATAGACTTCTCTAAAAACACTAGCAGACGTGACAACAGGCTAGGGTTTAATCATGGTCAGCAAGGTCACTAAATGTTACCAAACACACCTAGCTATCTGCTATTCATGCATGTCATAGGGTTATCAACCCACTAAAGCTTCCGTGGGTAAACATGAGGGATGTTTCAAAGTGATAATTAGAAGGTCGTTTCTCATGTCAAAATTTACACAGTATGACTCACTAATCATTCTACATAGAGTCACGATATAGGACATTTCTAGAATGAGGCATAACTCAGAATATAAGCCACCTCCAGTTTAATTAATGATCTTTTTCCTGTTTTGCCCCTATAATTAATACTCATTTTCTAACTTTACCCACTCATTACATCCCCTCTCTCTCTAAAATAACATTTTCAATGCAATTAAACACATTTCTTAAGAAAGGTAAAAGTGGGAAAAATTTACATTTTATGACATATTAAATGAGTTAATAGTCATTTCTTGTGGACAAGAGGGAATAAACCAAATCCATAGTAATCACAACCAAAACCAGAGACAATTCCAATCCAGAATTTCTGAATTAAACACTAATTTTCATCAGTTTACCAATAAGAAAGATATCATGTTCATGTACTTCTGAAGTAAAGGTGAGAAAAACACTTGCACGGTTCATTTCTATAGAAAGAAATTAACATCACGCACAACATACCAATGGACACATGTTTTACCCAAATTTAATAGCTCACAGGTGATATGGGCCTCGTTGTAAGGATTCTAATTAATGGTCAAATGAATTATCCAAAGTTGTCTGCATATCCATTCAAGCTCAATGAAAGAAATATGAAAGAAAAGGATTATCTGATTAATTAAATTAATTAATTCAAATTAATTCTCCGACTCCATTTGTATGATTCTCGAGATACGTGTCAAAAACAACAAGGCAACGTGTTACTGTTAATAGAGAGAATAGCTTAAGGTGTACCTAATTGAGCATAAAAAACAAAACACGAATAAGGGTTAGTAATTAAACGAAAGTATATACCGGATCGACATCCCGTTGAATTTGTTAATGTTCCTTTGCAAAGGTCGTGGAGCTGAGATTCGACATTGCTCAAAAACAAGGTCGCTTCGTTGAAGGGCCTGGACAACTCCTCTTTGTATCTACGAAGAACCTCGCAGTATGATTCCTTGCAGCATCAACAGTTCAAATTTCCATTCAGAAACCATATATACGCATAGTGAATTCAAAGAAATTAAATGCCCTAAGTGGATTTGAATAATAATAGTATAATACCATGAAGGCGTCAAGTTGAGGATCGTCCCCTATCTGACGCTGAGTACCGATTGGGTGATTTTCTCGGTTCATTTCTTCCAGAAGGGACGCCAGTTCTGGTGGAGCTCCGACCTTTTAAGCACATTACGCCAAAGCTAGATTAGTGGGTGCAAATCAAGCACTAATCACGACAAGCGTGAGTTTTTTCCCCCTTTTCTCCTTCTAGTTTTCATCATAAAAGAAAAAGTTAATCCAACAAAACTACCTTTTGGCATTCAATGTAAGCAGATAATAAATTAGGATAAAGCGGGTGACTGGCGATTTGGGTCTTGATGAACTGGTCCGGCTCAGGCACGTCGTCAGACCCGGTTCTTTCGGAATCAGGCACTTGCAGCCGTACGTAGTCATGAGCCACCGGAGCTCGATGCGAGTGATGATCTGAAGAACAAGCGACGTCACCAACTCTGACATCACCGGAACGGGATGACTCCTTCGTGTTTAATCTGTAAACATGGTCCATAATGACTCGCCGAGTTACTGTTGCGCTGGTCTTGATCGAAGTCCAGCGAGCTATAATTCCAAATTCCAAGCAAGTCCCAAGGACCGAGAGCTAAGCAAGCATATCGAGGAGGGGCAAGAGGCACAGAAGAGGAGGTGAGAGAAACGAAAGGGATTAGCTTAGCTCAAACAAAATGACGAAAGACCCATTTACTTTAAAGTTGAAGAATTGTAGGGCTACCAGTGAAAGCGCTCAAGCTTATACAGAGGGGAGAGAGAGAGAGAGAGAGAGAGGAGGGAGAAGGAGATGAACCCAGCACCTGGGAAAAGGCCAAAGGAGGGAAAATTTCTTTTCCAAGAAAAGATGAGAGAGGGGGAATTAAAAGCCAAGGACGAGAATAGTGGAGGGATTTGACAAGGTTAAGGAGTTGGAGCCTTGAAGGTTACTGCTGTTACCTGTGGTATATAGGCCGTATGCTATAGAGTGAGAGGTTTTTCACTTTTACGTCAAACTGTGCCTCCATTGCTTGTCCCTTTTTTTTTTTATTGGTTCCCGCACTTCTTTCTGGGTCCCTCTCTGCACGCCAGCTCCCCGCCTTTTATCTCCAGGTATCTTCGTCTTCCCGTCTCTTCGCCCTAAACCCACCTTGCTAGTTGCTCCCGAGACCCCAACAATGACGTTTTATTCATACTAGCTCCAGTCGCAAGGAGTTTTTTAATTGGGATTTATTATAGACGATGTAAGTATATTTACATATATAAATATTTTTAAAATCTCTAATCTGATCTTAAATATATTTTGTCCAACAGCAAGTTATTTTTTTAAAATAAAAATTAAGGGAGTTTAGTAAGCTACATTCTAATATTTATATTTATTTTTTAAAAAATAATTTATTTAACTTATAAATTGATATATAATATAATAATATATGATATGACTAAATAATATATTTATCTAATTAAAAAATATTAAATAATATATTTATCTTCATTAATCTCAACAACAAAAAAATAACTGACCTATTATATTAAGGATCATATGTAGTACTACTTTGTTCTTTATATTATATTATTAGTGATTAGTGTTTTAAAAAAATATGAAAAACTAGAGATACATGATAAAATAAAATATACCCAAGTAATTAGAGGTGAAAATAGACTAAACCTCTAATATGAGATTACGGCCTAACTATCTAAAGTCTAATTTAGCCTATTTAGTAAATAAGTCATACTCAAATCTATTTTTAGGCTTATTTATATAAACAAGTCAAATATGTTTTTATAGGGCATTGCCTACAAACCTACCGGTCTATCCTATTTAAGTTTTTTAATTTATATTATTATATAATTATATATTACATAGTCTAAATAATTCTATAAATTATTTATTAAATTATCTGTTGGCAAAAAGAAAAATTTCTAAAATTATCAACTTAACTTCAATTATAAGTGCCATATTCCATGTCATTTACACACTTAACCATTGCATTTATTAATCAATCACCCTTACCTCTCTTCTTTCTTATCGCTCAAGATAGCAATGTTAGCCCACTTTCTCTCTCTTGCCGTCTGCTAAAATATACTCCCTTCAATCTTTTTTATAAGCAATTTTTATATTTATTATGCAAAATGAATTAGTGGTTAAGATTAGTTAAAAAAAATAAGTGTGTTAAAATTGTCATATTTCTTCCAAATATGCCCCTATTTATGAAAAGAGCATAAAAGAGAGAATGAGTAATAAATATGAGAGATTATGAATATAAAAAAATGAAAGAGAATGTGTAATAAATGAGTAGATGAAAGAAAATTAGTGGTGAGTGGGGGATAATAAATATAAAGATGTATATTTAGTAGGGTAGAAAAGGAAAAAGTAGTTTGACTTTTGTGATAAGAAGAGAAAGTTGCTTATAAAAAGGATCAACACTAAGAGAGAGAAAGCTGCTTATAAAAAAGACCGGAGGGAGTAATAATTATTACTCCCTCCGGTCCTATTTATAAGCAACTTTCTCTTTGATTGCGCAAAACAAACTGGTAGTTAAAAACAATAAGTGTGTCAAAAATGTCATATTTTTTTCCATATATGCTCATATTTATGAAAATGGAGAGAGAATATATAAAAAGTATGAGAGATAATAAAATATGTTTTCTCAATGTTTTGTTGACTTCATTCGCCTAGTGAGTTCTCTCTCTCTCTCCTAAATACAATTCTTGATGTGATAATTAATTATAAATAATATGTATTTAATAAGGGTAAACTGAAAAAAATGAGGTTACATTTTTATACACAAAGTGAAAGTTACTTATAAAAAGGACCAGCCCCATGAGAAAGAAAGTTGCTTATAAATATGATCGGAGGGAGTATAAGTTTATTTTAGTACCCAATGAAATATTATAATATTGATAAAATAAGTTTTTCCTATTTTATATGGGAAAATACAAAAAAGTAAAATCTAATTTTACATATCGCTTATTTATCTTGGTCAATCATATATATATATATATATATATACACAATGCTAGATAAAAATTAAGACAAGTCACATCTTTTTCATGATTTGTGTATATATGACTTCTTCTAGGAAAAGAAGAATATATGACTTCTTATATACCCAATAAGGTTGCATATCAATGAATACATAATACTAATCTATCACATCTTAAACAAGGTAATTAAATTTGGACTGGTTATTGAACTAGTCAGGGTACTGAATCAAGGGTCAGATCGGAGTAAACTGGCGCTAAATCAATGAGAAATTAAAAATTTTAGGATTATTAATATGAAATTATAAAAAAAATTAAAATAAATTAAAATAAAATAAAAACGTGGACCGAACCGATTTACCGTCTGGTTGGCCGATTTTCAATCCGGAAAACCTGGATTCTAAATGTATAATCTAGTTAGGAAGTGAATTTTGTTGCTATATATATATATATATATATTATCTTTCATGTTTATCTTTTTTTTTAAATTAATTTATCTAACTTTTAAATTGATATATAATCTAATGTTACATATAAGTATTTTAAATAGATCATGTTACATGTATTATTATTATTTTATTTAGCTTCCTCAACATTTTCAAACTAAATAATAAATATTATATTGACAATCACATGAGCATTATTTATACGCTCATTCAATTTAGTAGCTTGTGAATAGTAAAAAAATTGCCTTTGCATACATTATAGTCATACATATTATTTGAAGGGAGAATTGCATTAATATCCCGCTTAAAAGAAAAAATATAAAATTGGTCATTCTGGAGTTATCAATCACGCCCCTTTATTTGTTAATTCATGCCATTAAAGTTGTCAATTGGACAATTTTTTTTCTTTTAGGCAATACCTAAATGTAATCCTCCCTTATTTTAAAACTCATAAAATTATTTTTTGTTTGAATAATTAAAATTGATATTCACGTTCTTAATAACTATTTGTATTTGCAGATGTAAGATTAAAAAATCTAGGGAGAATTCCAGAAAAATACTATTTAAACTTCCAAATCCCAAATAGATGATTTAACAATAAAATGATTTGTTAATTGTATTACCATTCTTGTTAATCTCATTACCGAACTTGTTAACGGGATTTTGAAGTTTAAATGGTATTTTTTTGACATTCTCCCAAAAATCTATTCATTTTAATTTTTAATTAAATATTTTTTGAGTTTTTTTTTTTTACCAAGCAGACTTGGATATCATATGATATTAGACATCAAGATATACGAGTGAGATCTTATCCCAATGAATGAATACATCTAGAATAGAAAACTGATAATACTATCATACTCTAAATTAAGTAATGAGCTTTTCTTGCTAAATATTCAATACACCTGATTGCAACTCATAGTATATAATGAAGTTTAAGATCCCACTCAGAGTAAATTAAATCTCAAACTGCGTTAATCTTATATTTAAATAGATGATAAAGTCTCCATCCCGCATAACCATTTTTTAAGTTTGATCAAGGGATTTGGATTCAATCATATAAAAGGTGGGGAAGAAAGGGACGAAATAGAGTCTCGCACTCGTTGGGATGATTAGATGCATCACACAACCATCCCAATTAGACAAACCCCACACCTCCGCATTATATAGTGCGTGGTTGGAAAATTTTTTGATGAGTTTATAAATATTTATTGGTATAAATTAAAATAATATTTTTTTAATATTTATCTTATATATCATAAATCATAATTAAAAATTATTTTTAAAAATCCCAATAATTATTTCTAATAAACACAATCACACATTTTTTACGCTAACTTTTTTAGGAGGGCACAGTAAACACGTGGCCCAACGTCTTATAAATCAAATAAAGTAATGATTCGCAGAAGAGAAATTTCAATCCCTTTATTACGAAAAGATGACACGCTTATTTCAAAACCATATTCTCATTCAATACCCAACAACCCTTTTAATCATCAATAACTCTTGCTTTTTATATTCCCTCCCCTTCCATCTATAAGTAATTTTTTTTAATTATTTAAAATAAACTGATAGTTAAAATCAATATATGTGTAAAAAATATCATATTTTTTATATATATTCTTATTTATAAAAATAAAAAGAGAATGTATAAAAGATATAAGAGATAGTAAAATACGTTTTCCCAATGTTTTGTTGACTTCATTCACCTAGTGAATTATCTTTCTTTCTCCTTAATATAACTCTTTCTGTGTGTGTAATAATTAATTATAAATAATATTTATTTAATAAAAATAAAATAGAAAAAATAACTTATATTTTCAAACATAAAATAAAAATTGTTTATAAAAGAGACTAACCTCGTAAAGAATAAAATTACTTATAAATAGGATCGAAGAGAATATTTTATAGCATCGGAGTTGTCAATGTCAAATAAAACATAAATTGGGATTTGGACCGTTTGATCCCTATTTTTAAATTATTTCATGAAAACAAAGTTTATTTAAAATAAGAAAAATTCCAAAACAATATGTTGGAATATATAAAATGATAAATCAGAGCTTTAAATTTACAAAATATCATGTCAATATGGTGGAGGAATATGATAATATGAAATATTGGTGAAAAAACGCCTCTACCCTTGAGCCCTTCATCTTTTTCTCCATCTTTCTCAACTCGAAATAATAACACCTGACTCTTTATTAACAACACCATATTTTACATTAACAACTCAACTTTATTATTTCACAACTTCTATCTCAAAAACCAATACATTCTCAGGAATAAGTTTGAAATTGAGATACAAATTTATAAAACAATAAAGTGAAGTTATTAATATAAAATATGATGTTGTTAATAAATAGGTAGGTGTTGTTATTAGCACTGAAACTTGTTAATTTCAAACTTATTTTGAGATACAAAGTTGTGAAATAAGAAAGTGAAGTTGTTAATGTAAAATATGATATTGTTAATATAAAAATAGGTGTTGTTATTGGCATATGGAACTTGTTAATTTCAAACTTATTCTGGTATGTGTTGGTTTTTGAGATACAAAGTTATGAAATAAAAAAGTGAAGTTGTGAATGTAAAATATATTGTTGTTAATATAGAAACATGTGTTGTTATTGGCCCATAAAACTTGTTAATTTCAAACTTATCTTTGACATATGTTTGTTTTTGAGACATGAAGTTATTAATGTAAAATATGATGTTATTAATATAGAGACATGTGTTGTTATTGACCCTTGACACTTGTGAATTTCAAACTTATCTCTAGGCATATGTTGGTTTTTGTGATATGAAGTTGTGAAACAAAAAAGTGTAGTTGTTAATGTAAAATATAATGTTGTTAATAAAGAGACCAATGTTGTTATTCCGAGCTGAGAGAGAAGAAGAAGAAGATGAAGGGCTTAAGGGCATGGTCATCTTTTCGCCAATATTTGATAATTTCAAATTCCTCCAATGTATTGACATGTCCTTTTGTAAATTCGAAGCTCTAGTTTGTCCTTTTCCATATTCTAAAGTATTTTTCTGAAATTTTCCTTATAAAATACTCTTAACAGCTTTTTGGCAAAAAAAAAATTAGAAAAGTTAGTATTGTTTTTTTTTTAAGTATAAGACTTAATTTTTATACTAGTTAATTTTGATATTTGAGAGTAATCAATGAAAAGAGGGAGGGAGATAATTAAATAAAATAATTAAGGAGTATATAGAATTAAAAAAATATATAATATTAATTAAGTTAATATATATTTTATATTAAGAATAGGAAGAAATATTAATTACTCTATCATGACTCTAACGTCATTCTAAGGAAAAGAAAGAGAGCAGTCAAAGTTCATTGCAGACATTTTGGACATCACCGCAATTCGGTGTGCTCTCACACATGTGCACAGCCCATCTCTCTTTCTTTTTTTCTCTAAAGATAGTTTTATGCTTATTTAAAATTATGGTTAACATTTTTAAAAATAGTTTTTTATTTATAATTTATATTATACAAGATAAGTATGTAAGATGAGTTTTATTTTGATTTATATAAATAAATATTCTTGGGGATCCAATTATGATCCCAAACAAACCTTTTATTGAAAAAGGATGCAAACCAATGGTTATAAATTTGTTTGGTATGTTTTATGAAGAGTTTATAAATGTTTTTTGTATAAATAGAGATAATTTTTTTTTACATACTTATCTTATATATCAAAAATCACATATTAAAAAATTACTTTTAAAAATTCAAATCGTATACCAAAAATAACATGGCTTTTGAATGTTTAATCATTATCTTCCCACCAGCCACTCCCTGCTTTTCATTCCTCTCCCCCTATCTTCCTTTCTACTTCCTCTCCTTCTTGTCTTGTTGGATTATTAAGAAATATAAATATGCAAATTAAAAAGGCTAAATTTTAGTCTGAACCATTTTTTAACAGTAATAAATGAATATTTTATAAAACATTAAATCTAGATTATTGTAATTTCAATATAATGGTTGAGATTAAAAATAGTGAGAAAGTGGAAGAAAAAAAGTGGAGAGAATCTATAATATTTGCCACTAACGTACGAAAACCATATACTCCACTGGAGTACATAAATAGTTTTCTTTTTTAAAAATTTGGGCATGGGTAATATTATAAACAGATGACATGCACAATGCAACCAGGGACAAGGATGATATGAATGCTGATAGTTTGTGTCCCACCAAAACAGGATGCTAAAAAGGACAACTCCAGCGTCTGGTTCAGTTCATTTCAAAATAAGTCCATTATCTGTTTTTTCTTTTCTTTTCAAGACTTAAGTGAAGTGATTATTGTTAAAATGTTTTTTAAAATGGGTTTTTAGATTTATCCAAATGGAACACGCTAGGTATGCGCGAATTATTATTATCCACAAACACCAAACACAGAATTGTTGAACATAATTAATGGAAACGACGCCGTATTTAACATGACAGGGCAGTAACACACTGTACGGGGGAGTTCCCACAAGAAGTCATGACCTTGTTCCACGCCACGGCGGCATTCCGTGCATCGTTGTGACTCCAAGTGTACCAACAAACAGGACTCAATGCCTTTATGTGCCAGAAATAAAATTAAATAACATTTATTAAAGTGTCTGATTGAGAATAGAAAAAACACTCGTACGCTTTACAAAACAAAACACCGCATATTTAACTAAAAGTAATTCAAACACACAGTGAAACCTCTGTATTAAGTTGACCGGATATAAACAAGAAATTCAAATAAGTTTAGGATTAAAAATTTCACAAGAAAATTAACATCTATCATAGCAGAATTTTTTAAAAGCTTTTAGTAATAAAATACGTAAGAAACTCAAATAAGTTTAGGATTAAAAACATGTGTAAATTTAAGAAATTGAGTGGCTTTAAATTGTAATATATATAAATTGAGGAGGCATTCACCGACAATAACTTGACATAATTGGTAGATAACTGAGTCTCCTAGACATAGTCTTAGGTTTGAATTAAGACTAGTGCATAGAAAAGACTTCACTCGGAGAGTCAAAATCTACTTCAGTGATCTCTACTGCTAAAAAAAAATTAGTCTTTAGCTATCAATTGGAGATACTGACCGGATTCTTGAATAAAAAAAAGGCGTCATTTTCTTCTTCAACCCACCCAAAATGTAAGTGAGTAGGTCCAACGTTGTTCGCGGTGTGAGTGGGTGCTTAGAAGGGGAGGGGGCAAATTACCAGTTCTGTGGGGCTGAGCAGATGGGGAAAATATGAACTTCTCCAATTCAAGATTCCACATCAAGGATCTAGATTTCCTGCACCTTCAGATTTATGCACATTTATATTTTAAATGTAAATATAGCTGTAAAGTTTAAAACATTTATATTACTTTTGTAATTTTATTTTACCCAGAATATATTTCTTCTCTCTCCCTGGTAGAGAACTTCATTTCGAAATTTAAGTAGTTGAAGGAAACCAAGTACTTGAAGTAGTATAATGAACATGCATGGCAAAAAAAAAAAAAAAGTATAATGAACATGCGAAATGACATTAATACCATATTTAGATTCACAGGGAGCATAGCGGGTGGAGGGCAAACAGCAACATTGGGCTAAGAATAAAGCCCAAGTAAGTGATTAACAATAAGCGAGAGTTGACCCAATAAAAAAAAAAAAAGAAGCAGACAAACCCTGAGACTGGATGACGCCAGCAACATGAGTTAGCCATCCAGCCCCAGTCACCTCAACTTCATTGTCCCCCCTCCCACACCCCCAAAAAAAAAAAAAAAATCAACATCACCCTCTCGTCCACCTCCTTCTCTTTATTATTTGCTCCCCTTGTCATAATGACAATTACCAGAACCACATGGTTTAAAGATTTTTTTCGATGCAAACATAATTGCCCATTATGAAGTAAAATTGTATGTTACAAAAGTCCTTAATATATATTTTACATCATTTAGTATATAATAAATATGTTAAGGATCCTGCCTATTGAGTACAATGATCTTGATATGTGAGTGCTTAACCAGTTTATAAAATAAAAGTATTTCCCCAAGTGACCAACGCATTACTGATGGAGAACAAGAAATAAGGCTTCCCTTAGAGCAACCAGCTGTAAATGCAATAGCCCTAATTTGGTACATGGCAAGTGAAGAATTGATGGAGCAGTTGAGTTTGAAATTGAATGAGTATAAATTCGTCGTTCACCACATGATCATCTTCTCATGTGGAAGGTAATTAGCCAATAGCTAGATTGCAATGGTTATAAGTATTGCAATGGTATTGGCGTTTTGACAATGCCTGCTGTTATCAGGAGATCTGCCAACCGAAGTGGTAATGATGGCTTGCTTCTATGTGAATGCAGAATTAGATAACCTGCCAAGGTGTGTATCTTTTCCCTGTATGACAAATCTAATTGCAAGCAAAGCACAAAGACTCCCCAAATTTGAAAAGGTAAGTATAATAGAAAATTTGTCAAAGTCTATATGATTTTAAACCCAATAATCTAGCCAATGGAAGAGGGAACGATTGGGATAGTCAGCCATTCTAAGACCCAATTGGCTACCAAACCAACAAGCCTTATAAAAGGGATAATATAAAAATAAGTGATCAAAGGATTCATTATTCAAGGAACACGAGTAACATACCTCAACATTTGAAATGTGCCTACTCTTGAGGAAAGTAGAAGTAGGAAGAATACCTTTGGCAAGTTTCCAAACAAACAATTTGGGCCAAGGGAAAACTGTTAATTTTTAAATCTTTGAGCAAAGAGTAGTTACCGATTGTTGAATATGCCTATTGGGAGAATTAGATGATGATGTCAGAAACAAATGATATCCGTCCTGAACAATGTAGGAGCCAGAACTATATCCCATCCATCAAAGGAAGTCATTCGTTGGAAAATAAGGCACTAGAAACTAGTCAAACTCTTTAACCACATGTATGAGATACAAGGATGATAACAAGGAATAATTCTATCAACTTTAAAGGCATAATATAAGGTTCGAAACCTTCAATGAAAGATATGAAAGACTTGATTACTGCAAAGGTCACCAGAGCTTATTATCTAAGGATATAGAATTACCATCACCTACATGCCAGACAAGGTGATTAGTAATAATGGAACCTGCTTTAATAACATCTTTCCATATTAAGCACTATTATAAGCAGGTTTGAGACAAATTCGTTGTTCAAATCCAAATATTTTTAAGCGTAATCCTATTGAGAAGAGAATCCAGTTGTGAAATTATTCGCCACAAATGTTTAGCAAAAAGTGCAGTGTCGAAGGCCTCCAGATTCATCAATTATAGGCCGCCATCACTTAGCGAAAGACATAATTCCTCTAATTGTTGAACATGAGCATTAAGAGAACTAGAAGAGTAGCCCCATGAGAAATTCACCATTCTCATAGCAATCAGATGACAGGTATATTTAGGAAATTGCATACAAGAGAACGAATACACCAAAAACAAAAAAGGTGAATTTTTAATTAGAACTAGACGCCCAGCTTAAGAAAGAATGACTTTTCTAACCAACTAAGCCCCTGTCAACCGTTTCTATTATCTCGTCAAACTTTTTCTTCTTGGACTAATGATCATCAATATAGGTACCCAGATACTTGTCCATCCTTGAATGAAAACAAATCTCAAGGATTTGGGACAAGTTTCTCTTCATACAATGAGATACAAAAGGACTATAGACAAGCTTAGACTTTTCATAATTAATGTATTGAGCAGAAATATCTGCATACCTCTTAAGAAGTGCTTTGACTATGTGATATTCATCCTCAATGGCAAAACAAAATAATATGGTATCATCAGCATACATGAGATGTGTCAATGGATAAACATTCTCAAAATTTTTATTTTTGAAGTCTGCTTCAGAAAAATGTTAAATTCGCTGGGCAAAAACTTTTTTCTGGAGCAAACTTCAAAAATAAAAATTTTGGAAATTTTGAGATTTCTATTGGCTAAATTTTATATTTTTCCATAAAATTATACTTAATAAGGGTCACATAGGCTTTGGAACCACCCCAATTGGATATATATACAATTATATATGAATTTTTAAAGTTCAGTGACAAATTGCCAATTTTTCAAGAATTGTAAAAATTGCAAGGGCAAAATGGTCATTTTGACCAAATAAAATTTCATATGACCTATCAAATTAAAGCTTATCATGTCTAATTTTATTCTAGAAATTTCAGAATTTTTGGAAGTCATTTACTAATTTAAAAGTGTTACACAATCGCTAAGGGAAAAATTGTAAAATTTCATAAAATTGTAAGGGTAAATGATTAGTTTCCCAAAAAAAAATGATGACATGTCAAACGGAGTTTCACTTCCGTTAGTTGAGGTCCACAATTGCTCCAATTTTATTATTTTAGGGTCAAAATTGTACCTAAAAATAGTTCAGGGTCAAAATTACACCTCTAAAAATAGTTCAGGGCCATAACTACATATTTACTCTATATAATATTTTAGAGACTATTGTCTGGGAAGTCTTTAAAAGTGTTTGGATCAAACCAGAACAATGTAAGACCGATTCAACATGGTTTAAATATTAAAAATGTTTGTCAAAAATAACAAATATGTAAGATATACATATTTTTTTAATTATATTCTTATTTATGAAGAGAGTATGTCAAAAATAATGCGTGTAATTTTATTATAGAAAAATAATAGGTGAAAAGAAGAGGCACATGTATTGAATATGCTTGGAATCTCTTCCCTTCCCTTTCATCCTCTTACTTTTCTAACCCTTAGATCAACATTTGAATAGTTGAGATTTAGTTTTATACAAAATATTATTTAAAATTTTTTTAGTGTAATATTAAATTATTCATATCAAAATCTAACAAGTTGAATTTAATTAATTATTTTTATTTTTTAATTTAACATTTTTAATACTTCCTCCGATTCTAAATATAAGACATATTTGACTTTTTTTGGAGAGACTAAGAAAGTTAAATAAGTTATTTCATCATATCATATATTATGTATTCTTAGATTATATATCAGTTTATTAGTCAAACTAATCAGTTTGGAGGAAAAAATAAAAATAAAAATACTTTAAAATAATTTAATCAGTTTCATTATTCTCTCAAAAAAGTAAACTCTATTTTATATTTATCACTGAATGGAGTAATAATTTTATAATAGATGAAATATGAATCATTCCCAAATGTTGATCTAATAGTTTGAATAAGAAAAAATATGAGAAGGAAAGAGGAGGGTTTCAAGTGGACTTTACAGAGGTAAAATTGAAATAACTAGTTTAAAATTTAAAGAAAACTTTGTTAATTATACTTAAAATACTCTTATAAAAAAATAGGGAACATGACATTTAAATATCATTTAAATTTTAAAATTTTAAATTATTGATTTTTAAAAAAACTGAGTTATCAATTATTATACTTTTTTTTATCAATCATATTATTTTAATAATCAATAAAATTAATTTTAAAATTTAAATGATATTGAAGGTTTTACTCAGAAAAAAAAAACCAAACGAAATATTACGTAATAATTTGAATAAAGGCACAACCACTTAATGTTTGTAAGAGTAAAATACGCACACGATGAATCAATCAATCAGTCATTTAACACACTCTCTCTCTTTCTTTCAGTCTTGTGTCATATGTATCAGTATTTCCCATTTACAAGACACCATGACAGCGTCCCGCGGCATGCACGGGCGAAATTCCTCTCTCTCTCTCTCCCCCCAACCCCCCCTCTCGACTCTTCCTTTCTTTATTATTATTATTATTTATTTATTTATTTAAAACCACCACATCACATCACATCACATCACATCACATCATGGCCTTATATGATATTCCTACCCAGAACGGAATGAAACGTTAAGAAGAAAATTGAATTGAAACCAAAACCAAAACCAAAATTTGATTTTCAAATTAGACATGTTTTTATTTATGGTACTCCTAAACACGAAACAATAACGAATATAGGAGTAAGCATTACTGCAACTGGTTAATAAAAATGTACTCTATTAAATATTTTGGTGTCATGAAAGGGTAAGGGGAATGAGGATTAAGTAGTACACAGAAAAACTGGAAAAAGATAGAAGCAAGGAATTAGTATTATTTTAAAATGTGTCATTTAAATCAAAATGAAGGAGACCATTGTAATGCTTGGGAGCACTTGTTACAGAGAGCACATGTAATGCTTGAAAACCATTATTGGTCTCACTTTTGACCCCTTTCCCTTCCCTCACGCCTTACCAGCTTGTACGTGCTCCACTGTTTTGGTTGAAACTTCTTTCCCTTTAATCACATTCCCACTGTTCCCTCTTCCTCACTCCATTTTCCCCCCTTTTTCCAAACACATCACCCTCCCAATTTTACAAGAAACTACTGTCTACCCTAAAAAAAAAAAAGGAAAAAAAGAATTCACAGTCGATTCAAAGATTAGTGTTTGTGCACTCTCGTGGCTCAAGGCAGAAACCAAATAACTAAATTAATACACAAACTTATGGCGGATGATAAAAACCACGGCAGGCGTTATTTCGCAAGGCAGTATTTGTTGACAAGTACAGTTAGTTAATAGCCTAATGGCCTAATCCACTGGCAGGTCCTCCAAGTGTGAGAGCCAAGCCATTTAGATCGCTCCTCATTTTCTCGTCTTTGGCTCTCATCATTGGGAATGGTTGGGTGACCTGACGCAAGTCTGCCCTCGAACACCCACTTCCCTGCTGGCAACCCCTCTGATACACCCAACCACTCCCTTCCACGCTGGCCCCTCTCGCCGCTGTTCCTGTTCCCTGTACATTTTAAATGATTCTTAATTCTTAAACTGATGATGCAACCTAGCCATGATTCTGTTGAATCGTCCGAGTTTGGAAGCTTACGGGTGCAAACAACACTCCTCGGAAGATTTTCCCGTTCACCGTCGCAGTCATAAGGAGACCTGAGTCAAAGGCCCCGTCCACTCTCCCTCGGACTTCAGCACCAATCTAGAATTCAAATTTCCACATGAGTTATTAAATGACAAAGAAAGAGACAAAAACATGAGGGTGGGGGTCTGGTTCCGAGTTCTGAAAGTACCAGGTGTTGGATGGGCCCTCGAACCATGGGCATGTGCTCTGCTTCATGAACGTGGTGATGCTGTTTTAGATATTGAAAGCCCTGGGGATTCCTCTGGTTGCAATTCTTCGGTACTTTTGGGTTCATGCAAGCACTCTCATGTTGGCAGTTGCTTGGCATTTGGTTTAACTGTTTGAACATAAGGAATCGCTGGGAGTCCGTGGTGGAAGCACTGAGTTTCTGGGCAGGGTTATGTTCTTGATCCGATTGAGTCGGAGATGAATGCTGAGACAAGGAAAGAGAATGCTCTTCTTGTTCTAAATCAACGTCCCACACCTTTGAAGCATTAATTCTCCTCTTCTTCTGTCGCGAAGTATCTAAACAGAATTACATCGATAAAGTCAACTAAAGATTACTTAAACAAGTATATACTTAACCAGGTGTTATGAGTGCTAACCCACCTGATTCAAAGTGGGAAGGCTGCTTTTTTCCTGCGACCAACTCAAAAGCTCCCTTTCCTAAAGCCTCCACATTATTCCCCATGAGTATTGTCTTCTGCTCAAAAAGACATTGTTAGTAAGATTAATGTTAACTGTTACTAGTACTATATAGTATAACCACGTGAAATTTTATACCAAGTTGATGTCTTTTCCGCTTGAGCAGGTCTTATTCCAACAGCTACCAAAAACTTGGCCCATAGATATGTTGTAACGTCCATTTGGGCGATCTGCTCCCAGCTGCAACACTAACAATTCATCCAGAGGACGTTCATCTTCCCCACACCTGCCAATCAAATTAAGGTTACATTGTATTATTAGCAAGTGAAAACGAGACACAGAGAATTGAACATGTGATGAGATATCATGAACCTACCCTCCATATATGACAATGCCCATGTCAGCGACAACAGCTGTGTGAGAAAACCTCCCTTGGGGCTGCTGGCCTCGTATTTCAAGTTGAGTCCATGAACAAGTGCAGATATCAAACACCCAAACATCACTATAGTAACGTTTATCTCCAACCCCTCCAATAATATACACCTAAATGTGAACCAAGAAGAGCACATTCAGCTACATCTAACGAGAAGATACAGATTTAATTTAAGTGGTAATAAAATTCACCATCATAACTTGCCTTAGTTCCAATATTAACAGCAGCATGTCCTGCTCTTACACCAGGGGAAGGTCCTCGAACACTCAACTGTCATTAAAATGCAGAGAGAACCAGGATTAATACAGGTGTCCACAAGTTGACACAAGTTTACATAACAGCAAAGTACATACCTTTGACCAAGTCATTGTATCCAGATCCAGCACATTCACATTACCATGATACTGATCACCACAGTCTCCTCCATAAACAAAAAGCTTGTTCCCAATTGCGAGAGTAGTGTGACTGTCCCTAGGGACAGGCAAGTCCCCTTTTACCTCTGGGGAAGTCCATCTCATGGTTCGAAGATCTAGAATATGCAAATCGTTTAAGTAGTTGGAATCACCTTCTCCACTACCACCAAAAATCACTAATCTTTCTTTACCAAACAGAGTGGCACTGTGACTTTCGCGTGGAGAAGGAGGGTTCCCTTTACATTCAGGACGAACCCACTCAAAGGTGACCAGATCTAGGATATGAACGTCATTAACCTTCTTGAAGCCATTTGTACCACCAAACACTATCATTTTATGGCCTACAAGAACAGCACTGTGGCTATCCCTAGGACCAGGCCCTTCCCCTGTGGTTGCAAGTGTTCTCCATGTCATGTTGCTAAGGTCCAAAGTCAGAACATCGCTGTAATGAAGCCCTCCACAACACCCCTGAAATGTGCATGCACGGGAATCATAGTTAGGGTATCTAACAATACAGCATTATAACTAACCTGTTTATCTGGGGACAACTGACAGCTAAGTTACAAACATTGAAATGCTCAACTTATAACCAGGAACGAATTCGAATGTACGACATGGAAGGATTTTTTTTTTTCCTTTTCTATGTGCGTGGTTGTTAGGTCGACAAACATGAAGCATAAACGGTGGAGAACGTGAATGTGAGTATTTCTATTGTAAAAAAGCAGAAGGATGATGGTTAGGAAACCATGTTTTGTCGCGCTAAATAGAGAAAGAACATTGAATTTGGCTGGAAAGAAAAACAAAAACAAAGGCCGAAAGAAAAATCGGGAAAATCTACTATGCAGAGAAGAAAGCGGTTTGGTTATTAGCCAAAGATAGCGGTATGGCAGAGAACATTGAAACATAGTACTACGAGGTTATGAAATAAATGAACACCCAATCTAGTAACCAAAAAAAAAACTTCCAGATATTAAGACAGAACTACTCAGGAGGAGGATCACATCCACTCAGGAAGGCACTCCAGTAATCAAGAAGCAATTCCAAAGAATGACTATGTACGAAGATAAGAAGAAACAAAAACCAAGTATCAGGAACTTGAAAGTTGAAACTATCTGGATACTTGAAAAGAAAAAGATTTTGATCATACCCCAAAGACATACACAAGGCCCACGGAAAAGCAAGCAGAGTGCCCCCATCTTTCAGAAGGTTTAAACCCCGAAACTTTTGGATATAGCCACATTGTTTTCTTTGCAGTTTCAGTTCCCAGAGAGCCCATTTTTATCTCTTCTTCTGTATCTCTGTGTTCTTCTCTGTTCTGTGCGTGTGAGGTGAGTTTAAAAAAACTTGAGGATTACTTGAAGACAGTGCGTGACAAAGATGAAGAGAGAAAGAGAGAGTCAAAAAAGGACATCAACCAGCCAAGTGATATATCAACTATCAAAATCAATAGACATGAAAAGATGGGCGCTTTCAAGTCCAAATCACTGTGGCAACGAACAGCAACAGATAGCTGTGGTGAAAAGAATATAATATTTTTGCGTTCTTATTATAAATGTTACACGGTACAGTCACTGTAGAAAGAGAAAACGAGGGACAAATAATACTCGTAAGTAAATAATAAGAAGAAAAAGGAAAAGGAAAAGGCAATTGCTTAGGTAAAACAAGCAGAGATGCACATGACAACGGAAGAAAGCAGAAACATGGATGGGGTGTGCTTGGGTGGAGGTGGACGAACATGAACTATTAGTGTAATATCAATAGAATGTCACTATTGAAGTTGAAGGGGAGAGAGAAAGAAGGAATCTCAAATCAAGTCGATACTTCTTTTTTTTTAATGTATACTTGCAAGTTTTAATCTCTTAAAATATTGAGTTTCTCACTTCACTTGCTTTGTCTAATTGAAAATGATGGGGTGTGGGGCATTGGGTCGTTGGAAATGATGAAGAAGCTGATTTGAGGCCTTTTACACATTGAGCATTTTGTAGCCCTACCGCTCCTATTCTTTTTATTTGATTAAGAATTCTGTTTCAAAATCAGGACTATAGTGAGTTTTTCTCTTGAAAAAAGTGTGTTTTTTATCATCTTAATCAATAGCATGTTGATAACGTTATGTTTTTAATTTCACCCATTTTATTTATAATTCAGTTTGATATCTTTTAACTTATATTAATATGTTTGATATTTTTTTTTTAAAAATTATAATTTTGTCAGCAATAATTAATTTTAAATAAAATCCAAACAATCACTTAATTTACATCCATGAGGGGACTTTTCGAAAAATTGTAGAAGAATTGATATATTAGTTATGATATAAATTTTGAGATAATCTAACGGGAGACTCAATATATTGAAATCTTATGCAGTATAGGTAATTATTTGAGTACAATTTTTCTGATCTTTAAAAAACTTGATTAAACCTCATTAAATAATTTTATTAAAATATTAAATTTTAAAATTTTGATATCAAAGTTTTGGGTTTAAGGAATTATATCATAAAATAAATTTATTAGGGTGAACGACATTGCGGAGAGTGGTCAGGTCAAGGAAAGGCAGGGGCGACGAGGGGTGGGATGTGTCTTCTCAAGGCGTTTGGGGAAGTGTGGAGCTTTGTTTCCCGTAAATTCTTTTTAGTTTCGGGAAATGAAACCCTAATTTAAAAATGACATCGTCGATCAGTGCCTGTAATGTAATCTCTCGGCTCAATTTTCTCATCACCTGAAGTCTCTTCATTCATCAAAAACCGCTTTGGATCAGTTGAAATTAATTTTTACTGGTTGAGGGTTTATCTACGAGCACCTTTCTAAGCTGCTTCGGCTCACTTGCTTAACAATGAGTAGTAGAGAAATTGCCCCCTCACGTACGTACACGCTGATTCTCATGATTTTATTCACACTTTACGAATACTCTACCAAACAGGCAATCTTGTAATTAACAACACTGAACATGTCTTTCCAATTAGTGAGGACCTAAAAATTTCAAAGAATCACAATACCAGCTGGCGGCTCAGTAGAAGTAATTAAGCTTCTTTCCATAATTGATCATGGAAGGCAGCGATCTCAACTTAATTTTTCTGATGACACTGAGAGATGAGACTTTTGACGATGACACGACTCATATTAGTCATGCGAGAATCATGATCATAATCTTGATTTTTTTTAATGGTCTAATTGATTTTCCTTGACAAAAACCAACCACCGAAATGAATAGTATAAAAATAAACAGTGCGTAAAATGACCTAAAAAAATGCGAATATTAAGAAGGATAGAAGTAAAGATGAGAAAAGACGAGGGACAGAGACGGGAATACGGGGAAAGACGTAGGAAGCACGCGAGAAATCCGGGAGGCGTTCGCACTCTTTTAAGTTGAAGATGGCGGTACCCCTCTCTCTCTCTCTCTCTACTGCCCATGCCTGCCACTCTCACAGTAACTTGAGTTCTCTCTATTCACTTCATCCCTTCTTCCCACGTTCATTTCTTACTACCCACACCCACTCTCATCATTATCTTCAAGGACAAATATAGTTCTGAGCTACTAGTACTTTACTAACATTAATAATATTTTATCATTATTTTTTATAAGCTCTAAAGTAAATTTAAAATATTTGGTTAAAATTAAATATTTCTCATAAAAACATAAAGTTATCCTCAGTAAAAAATTATTGATTAGTCAATTAAGAAGGTTTAGGGTTTTTTGTGACCCATAGGAGGAAAAAAAAAATCATTTGGAGAGTAAAAATTTATTTGATATCTGCAGACGTTTTTAGAAACACGGTAGTATTCATTAAACTTAAAAAAAACTGCTTTTTCTAGAAGTTTATTGAAGTAGCTTCTGAATTTTTTTCATTGAGTTTTTAAAAAAATCATTTCTCCTACCGCCAATCTTAACACAAATCACATTTATAATTAATATATTTGGATAGTCTCCATAAGTGTTTTTCAATCGTAATTTATGAAATACGAGATAAATATGTGAAGGAGTCTTATCTCGATTTACGTGAATACGTATAAGCTAAAACAAACATACCTAATAATAATAATATGACTTTTTTTCAATATAACTTTTATAAAAACTATATTAGAAAAAAAGTCATTTCTGGGATTTAATCGACAAACAAGACCTGTTGTATTATGAAATTTGAGGAGGTGTCTATTATAAGAAAGCGACGGAGTAATTCATATATCCGGAAAAGAAATGCAGGAGAGGGGTACTAGTTGAAAGAAGGGGCGTGGAGGAGCAAGAGCAGTGGGGCGTACGTATAAGACGTAGGTTCCACACTCGCCTTGCTTCCTCACGCCATCGTCATTGCATGGCTTTGCGTCACCCCATCTTCTACTTTTTCTTTTGTGGGGGAACTGGCCTCTTCCACTTCCACTGTAGAAAAATAGTAACACACTTGCTCTCTGCTATTACAATCCTTCATTTCACATCAGGCTTGTCAATTTCCACACTTTCTATTTAGACTTGGCTTCATGATTAGCCTCCTGCACTATAATCATGCGGTAGTACAATATACAATGCGGGATACAATGCCAATGAGTGTCACATTTACAGCCAAGCCCCTCCATTAATTGGTAATAACCTAACTTGGTGTGGAGAAACACATTCCTCAGCGCTCCTCATTCCACAATATCAAATAAATTCAATTATGTATTATGGCTCCTGTTCTTGTCCAATGGAACGGAACAGCGGCACAAGTCACAAGCAGAAGGTGCATTATGTACTGTCAGCTAAAGTAGCAATGGGCCATATACTGAGAATCAAAGCACTGGGCAATCTATTAAATGTCTTCTGTATCAACCATTAAAGATGTCACGTTCTCTGCCTATTTTTATATACATAGACACGAGTGACACAGAAAGTGTCCATAAAAAAATGACAAAAAAATTCATTAACTATGCTAGCAACCAATGAACTAGATAGATATTGAAAGCATACCTCCATAAATATCAAAATTGGCGATCACATAAGAAGGATTTCCGGTCATCTGTTCGATTCAGCAACCATCTGCAAAATATCCAAGCTGCAGCAACCACAGATGCAAGAGACAGCACTGCCAGAATTCCAAAATATGAAACATCATTTGCAATTATTGCAACTCCCAGCATTGCGCACTCTGCAAAACTAGCAACAGCAACCTCTGTTGTCCCAATGAGATTTGCTTTGGAGGAGGGGTTCCCCGTTTGAAGAATCTGCATCCCCACAACTTCATATGACATGTTTCCAAACCTTGATAATATCTGCGTACATAATCACACAAGTGTATAAATCTTCAGCGGGGAAAACTTCAATGATAACTAGTTTTATGTGGAGGATACTTCCCCACATCATCAAATTATGCAATTTGAGACCTTGACAATGTATTGCTTCTTATAAACTTTATTCAGATGAAGTTCATACAAATTCCATTCCACTTAGCCAAAACTTAAAAGTATTTTTTGCCAACAATTGCACATAGCAATTTAAAATACTAAATTAAAATACACATTTCAGTCCATAATATAAGTCACTTTAACTAATTCATCGAAACTACGAGATGGTACTTAATTTATTAAATTTGTCTTAAATTAAAAAAAAAATTATAACTTTACCCATATTAAATGAAATTTTAAAGGAGAGAGAAAAATACAATGAATCATGTTTCAACATTAACTATATGGATAAAATTGACAAATAAGCATTAATTACTCTCCAAGTGACTTATATTGTGGACCAAACTATTTTTTTATAAATGACTTATATCGTGAATTGGAGGGAGTATCTCTGATCAGTGTTTCTGATTTCCAGAGCCAACTAACTTGCACTTTCAATATAGAAAAATAAATTACTAGTTTGGCATATGCTACACTTGGATCATCCCAGATTCACCCAAACCTCATGATTGATGTCCTAGTGCTGCACCGAGCACTTTATTTTATCCTTGTGTATTTATCTTATCAGTGACAAAATAAAATATTCACTTACAATCAGGCACAAGAAGAAAATAAGCGGGATCTGTTGAGAAACTGATCCACCCCAATATATCCCAACAGCCATGCTAAGAAGCAAAGCTTGAAACACCAATCCAATTGCTCCGGCCTGCCAGAAAGAGATCACCTTTATTATGGACTGCTTATGAAATAAATTGTCAATACTAGCCTATTTACAGAGGGTAAACTGAAGAAGAAACCTTCCAAAGACCAAATTGCTTGACCAGAGTTGAAGAAACAAATGTAGCAGCAACACCCATCAATGCACATAATCCACTAAATCCTCCAATGACAGATGGGTGTAGGCCTGTTGATGTGGCATAGAATTCATTACTGTTAGTCTTTGTCTCCTAGGGTATGTTTGGATTGCAGATAATGGATAGGGAAAAAAAAGGAAAAAGAATATTTAATTCTAAATAAGACAAAATGTTGAAATTGAATTGTCACTTCCCATTTCTTCCCCTCCATTTTCCTCAATTCAAAAATACCATTAGACTGGAAACATTTGTGAGTATAAACACTCAAGGTTTTTTTTTTTTATGAATTTGAAGTTGGGTACTAAAGCAAATGGCTGCAAGGAAAAATCTTTTCACGCACCGCGCTGTGTTAAAAATGCTGTCATCAAATTGCCAGGAGTAAGCACAACATTGAAGTAAAGGAGCACACAGGCAAGACTTGCTGGAAGAACTGGCTGCTCTAGATACTCCTTCCAACCTAGCTTGATTGCTTCTACTCCTTTAGCCACTGATCCCCAGCAGAAAGTAATATAAGTATATTTGATATAACCACATAATCATATAATTCTCATGAAGTTATGAATTCAAAAGGACCTATGTTGTCATGACATGGCTCAGGTTCTTCAGTGGATGTATTGTAATAGGCTTGTGAGGATCTGGGCCGGTCAAGAACACCTGTGGAAAGCTTGTTGGCCAATCGTGCGAGAGCAATCTATCATATGAGAATGGATGGTGTCAATGTCAAAAATGAATTAATCTTTCAACAAATGGAAGTAATAAGACAAGAAAAGCAAGAGAATTACAGTAACAGGCAACAGTCCCATCATTAAACCAGCAGCAATTTTCAAACAGGTCACTGGATGAAATATAGAAAGAAGGACTCCAAATAGCAATGCCCCAACTATCTGTAAATCAACATCTTATCAGTCTGCAATCTAGTGTTCCAAAATTAATAAAATATTTTTGCCAATATCATTCCACTGGAAAATGGATATTGCACTGAGAACATGCAAATGTATAAGCTAGCTAATTCATTGAGAGCATTTTTTTAACCCAAAAAAAAAAAACAAACAAACAAGGACCTCACACAAGAGATCAATTTGATTCAGAACAGCATTTGCCTGTGCAAGTGCGATTGGCCTATTCACTCCTGCTAACTGTTGAAAGAAAACAGTAAAAGGGAATTAGAGAAACATGTAATTCAACATAATTTTATTCTGAAAACTAAGATGCCAAGGAAACAAGGGGAACTGGCTATGAATGACATTACCAGCACCACCCACTCTCGCTCATTTGCAACCCCTAAAGCTACACCACATAGCCTCTCGATAGCACCCGCTGATATTAGTATGACAAACAATGGATGTAAAAGCAGGGAAGACACTGAAGTAGGACGAACATAATGAGCATGAATGATCATAATCACACATAGCAACTGAGCAGATGCCTGGAAATTTAATAACTGTCAGAAATCAAAATCCTTTTTAAGAAAGAACCATATCTCTCCCGGTAAATTTCTTATCAATCAACTTGCCTGAACAATATTCAAGAAATTATTCGCTTGTACTCTGGGCACTTGATCCATAACTTTGCCAACCATTGGACCTCCAACAATTGTAGCAAGTCTGGTGAAGAAACCCATGACCACAACAGGTAAAAGGCTTGGATGGATCGATGCAATAGTTGAAGGCCAGGCAAAACTCCATAGTTGTTCCACTAAATTTCTAGCTATGCAGCTAGAATAGAAAGCTGAAAACACAAGCTTAGGATTAAGAGCCTATCATTTAATCCCTGGGACATATGACAAATAGTAAGACCATAAGCATAAATTCAAATGACAACTAATCTCTGAAGCTAATGGCACACAGTAAGATCTCGAAGCATGACCGAACTTGATTAACAGAACATAGAGATTCATTGCTGATAGGAGGTTGCAATGTCAGGACAAATTCAACTCTCATGCCACCAACGCATGCTTATTTTTGAAGAAGGGCATGCGTGCAGCCCCATAATGAGCAGATGAGATTTTTTATTCTAACATAAGTACACATAGGGGGCATATTAACTCTCAAGTTTACAAGGATATTCAACTAGTGTGGCAAAAAAAAAAAAAAAGATTTTGCAAGCACCCTAATAAGATAAGAATTATCATGCCCAATAGACAGGAATTCAATCAGACCAACATAAAAGGAAGAAGATATATGTAATACAAGAAGGAAAAAATGAGAAAGAATTGTGCCTAGTCAAAATAATTTTGCTTGAAATATTTTATTGATTCCTCTTTACTGCGTTCATAAATATAAATTTGAAATTTTTGGTTCAATTTGGTACTTCAGTTGATTGACCTTAATACAAGAAGTGATCGATTCGTCACAACAATATGAAAACTAGCAATGCTTTAGTCAGAGTTTATAAGGTTGGAAGTATCTCACCATATAATCCAGATGGGTGGGCTGGAGTGGCTGCAAGGGCTTGTTGTTCCTCTTCTGACAAAACCTGAAGAGCAGACCATAGAAAGATGAGAAATGGTAAGACAAGACTCAATGAACATGATAGAGAAGCAAATAACCTACAGGTAATGCTGTCAAGAGACTATCTGTATATGTGCCCTCAGTTAATAGGCTCAGAGATTCAGTTGGGAGAATATCTGATTTGAGCTGAACGATTGGTACTAGACGATCATTTTCGACAACTAAGCATTCTCCCTGAACCGCATCAGTTGAGACAGAGTCTAAGCATATATCAGTACCCGTTATTGAACATCTGGAACTAAAATTCTCCAACCTGTAAATACAAGCAGATCAAATTTGAAATCCGGAAGACAACTTTTGAAAGTTGAGCAATACCCCAACAAGTCAAATTGATATATTGCTCCTTGAAGTTTAAATTATCGTCGGCTTAGGTATCCTTTTCCTAACTCTTTGTAATAGTCCTATTGAGCTACCAAAATAGAGAAAACATGTCCATTCTAATAGTCAGGTTAAATTAGGAATAAACCGAACAATGAGATTCTATCACTTTCCTCTCGGGGCTTAAAAGAAATTTGAGAAGAAGCAAGCAGTAGCAAATGAAGTAATAACCAAAGATCTGCTACCTCTGGGATGAAGGGCTTGACCTTATTCTATGGGCCACGTGGCATCATTGCCCTATCAATTTAAACATTGAGGAGCACCAACAGAGAGTAAACATGGCCCACTCTATAAATGTCGCGTCAAAATATACTAACTAAACCGGAAAAAAAATGATGGTTAAAGATATTACTCTCCTCTCCACTAGCCTCTGAAGCATTTGATAGAAAACAGGATAACCAATAACATATAGCCATTAGACACACTTCCCAGCGGCATCCCAATTCCAAGAGACAACAAAAGAACAAAATATATGCTAATTGATTCTGTCCTTAAGTACACAAAAGCACGTCGCAAAAACTTTCTCCGGCCATGGCAAAACACATTCTATCCAAACCCAACGACTGAGTCAGCTCAAGAAGAATCAAAGACTACAAATATAGAATACAGAGTCCGAAGAGCATTGCTCCTTTCTTTTGTCAGTTTACTCGGCTACAAACAACAGCATGCAGACCTGACAAGTAACACTTGCTTGAGCGAGACATAATGCCGATTGACATTCAACGATCGGACGGAAGGATAGCGGTAGCGAATTTGAGAGGTAGGCAGAGACGATGAAATGGATAATTTGAAAGAACTAGTAGAAAGGGCATCAGGGGCTATAACCATGGATTCTGCTGCTTGTAACACTCATGCAGTCCCAGAAGCAAAGGAGCCTATCTGCTCTCTCCTCAATGTGTTGCTTCTTGTGTCAATGTTCATCGGAAATGTCGCCCTTCATTAAACCAGCAAGCTATTCCATGGGCAATAGTGTTGTGGGGTTGAAATTTTGGGTAGCGCGAAAATATGAGTTCTTCCTTAGCGAACCTTATCTTAGTGGAGGTAGTTTTGTTAGGAACCAGGAGGGAATTTTGATTCTTGAAAATTGCGTTTCGCATGTGGGCTTGAGCCTTTTTAACGTAGCAGGGCGAACAGCAAAATAATCGTTCGATCAATATTCGCAAGTTGCCTCTCTCTCTCTCTCTTAAGCGAAAGAGAACCTATGGAACTGCATTGTGCCAAGTAGAGTCCGGGAATTCCACAAAAATGAATAAACCCGGGCAGCGCTTCTCACTGGGCCCTCCCCTACTCAGTTTCCACTGATAAAGAACGCCGCCGCACTGAGTTAATTGCTTGTTTGCATTAGTTGTAAAAATTGTATAAGTTCATAAAACTTCTCTACATATTTATTTTATAAATTATAAAAGTTATCTCGTAAATCATAAAAATTACCTCTTATATCATAAATCACGATTAAAAAATATGATTAGAAGTTATAATCATTATTCCAAACATACCAGAAATTATACAGCTGGAGAAAACTATCAAACGAATTGCATTGTTTACAAAGAGACCGTGAAATAAATTGCGTAAGATCCATGTGATGCCAAAAAAAATAAAATGATGAAATTACAGAATTACAGAAAGGTGAAATTTCTAATTTAAATTAATTTGATCAAGAGGCATTTTTTGGCAGAAAAGAGGCAGGTTTGAACGGACCTTTTGTTGATTAGCTGTGTTGACGTTTTCTCACTGGCTATTGTTTAGGTCCATCCTCTCTTTTTTTCCGGGTGACCAGATATTAGTGACTGTTTATATTAGCAGTGAAAGCTGATTTGCTAATGTGATTTATGATATAAATATGTGAGAGATGTTTTATCTCGATTTGAGTGAATGTGTTTTTGAATGCCAACTCAAACGGGCCTTTAGCGCCCTTTTGGTTTGATCCCATTACATCCTACAGTGCAGTGTATTGCAATACAATGGTAATACAATGCAATATTAATTATAGGACTAATGTTTAGTTTGATTTTTAAGTAAGGTGCAATAAGTTATTATTTTAACAATTATTTAAAATTAATATATCAAACAAAGTCTATTTTATCTTTACTATAATCTTTGTAAAAAAAAAATAGTTAAGAGTCATCGTGCTATCTCATCATAACTGTCACGCTATCTCGCCGATGATCGTTAAATGACAATGATTGTGGTGGTGGAGGATGGTAATTGTGATGTGGTGGCGACAACGGAAGGTGGTGATAGCAACAATAGTAGGGGATGAGGTAGTGACAACAATGACAAGAGTGGCGATAGTGGAGGTGGAAAAGGAAGAGGTAGTGGCGGCGGCGGCAATGGTGAAAGAGGAGGTCATGTGGCTACAACGACAACGGCGGTGGAGGAGGAGGTTGTGATGGCGGGTGGCGGCAATGGTGGATATAGTGGTGATGAGGTTTGGCCGAGGAGGAGGAGGTCATGGTAGCGATAGGAACCGTGGAGGTGATGGCAACGATGGTGGCGGTGGAGGTGGAGAAGAAGGTAGTGGTGGTGAAGAGGGATGGAGTAGGAGGAGGTAGTGACGACAGTAATGGTGTGGGAGGAGGTAGCGTCGGCAACGACAGATGGCAGGTGGTAATGGTGGCAGAGGAGGATGATATAGTGGTGGGTGGCAGTGGCAGCGGGGGAGTAGCAATGGTGGAGGAGGAGGTAGTAGCAGCAATAGGGGAGGAGGAGGTAGTGGTAGCAGCAGTAAGTGGAGGTGACAGCTGTGGAGGAGGAGGAGAAGGTAGAAGTGGCGGCGGTAAGTGGAGGTGGTGGTAGTGGAGGAGGAGGAGGAGGTAGTGATGGTAGCGGTTGTGGCGTAATATGATTAAGTGAAAAGATATAAATAAAATAAAGAGAAAGGAAACTAAAGGGTAAATTAGACTTTTTTAACCATGCAATGGTATGTTAATGAAGATTCATAGGGGAATGTATGAATGAAGATTATCAATTTTTTGGTAATTATCATTACCATAATAACCCTATTATCATGCTAAAGAGCAATCAAACACTCTTCTTTTAATAATATAATTATCATTATCATTACAAACATACAATGTGGTAGAACCAAACAAAATCTTAGTTCTGCTCGTTTTTACTCTCGCAGTAAGATTCTTCTGGGTCTTGTTTAATACACCTCATTTCTCATAATATAAAGCCAACTAATCAACACGAGACTTAATAGGATAAAGTTTGATAATATAAGATTTCCTAAAATACTCTTAATGCTATATATGTAACATTACATCCGATGTTGTATATTTATGCCGTATATGAGAGTAGTACTATCAAGCGTTTAGTGATTTGTGATATAACATTGGATGGGATGAATTGAATTCACGTCGCAGTGGAGGGAAATAAGAAAAGCTTGGATTGAAAAAGAAATTATTGTAGTAGCAGATTAATATGCAAATTCAACAAAAACTGCGGAAAGTCATTCTCAAATTAGCAACTCATAATTAAATCTCGTCATCTAAATACAAAATTCCCAAAGAAGTAAATTTTGAATTATAAATACAAAATCTGAATCTTCCAATTGTAACCTAAACTGTATAGATTGTTGCGGACTATTTATACTGACATATTAAACAAAAATATTTAATTAATATTGAATATATTACTTGATTCAGCCAAAAATAGAGCAGCATCGTCAACCACATAAGAAGGGGAAAAAAGAGGCCGCACATAGAATAACAATGAAAACAAGGGACAGAATAACCGAATTAATTTTTAGATACTATATTTTTATCGTATTATTTGATATTTTGACTTATACATAATATTCTTCCGTGTTAAATGGAGAGCCTAGTTTATAGTGCAAACTCCCCAATAAATTAGGTACTATATTTTAGGATATGAAATATCAATATATATATATATAGATATGGCTTTGTTCCTCCCTATATTTTTCTCGTCATAGTAAATATCAATTAAAATGCAGAGAGACTGAGCCAGATGGGGTTTATATACATGCAAATCAGACCACATGTGAGCATAGCAAAATGTCTTGATTAACGGAGCACAAAACATAAATTAATTACAAAGGCCAAAACGACTAGCTAGGACGGACGAGGTAAATTGGCAAGCCACCGATCTTGGTCTATGAAAGATGATAACGAAAACTGCTGTAGCTGCAGGGCAGAGAGCTTCGTCACCCACTGCACGCGCTCCTCCAAACTCGCCCCCGGTCCTGTACAGTTAACTTCCGCGTACATCAAATTCTTCCTGCGTTATATTTTATTCTCAAAACTAATTAATACTTGTCATTTAATATATTAAAAAAACAAGAAGTTATATATAATTAAAATGAGGGAAGAAGTTAAACTGACTCGTTTCCTCCGTAGTTCCAAGCATCCCATCCCCGAGGATGAACCACTGAATGCAAATACGTCTCGTGAAATATGACTCTGGAGTAAGGACCATAGGCTCTTCCCAACATAACCAGACCACTTCCAACTACCATACCTCCTTTGAACACAAAGCCACTTGCCTCCTCGTTTGACCCTCGCCCTTGTGCTGTTATATATCCCATATCCACATGAGCATTTGACGTGCTTAACGACACATTCACGTAACAATTCTACACCACACACACACATATATATATATGAACGCCGCCATTGTTAATCAACATATAACGATCATACAAAAGCACAAAATTAACCTCGTAATAGGACTGGCCACTGCCAAAAATGAAGTCAACGGCACCCTCGATATAACAGTTCTTAAAGTAATGACGACCTTGTACATCCCAAAGTGTGTCTTGGAAACCCAAGAAGCCACAATCGATGAACGCAGACTTGTCCCCGTATATTCTCGCTGCCAGTGCTGGTTGAAAGGCTTGGTCTTCTCCCGCTGATAGATCCCACGAGTTCTGCACCCACAAACATGTATTAATTATTTAATGAAAATCATGACGAACAAGTTTGATGTCGGCGCATGTTGTTGTATGCGGTGACCCGACCTCGAAGTTGATGCCGGCGGCAACGACGTTGCTGGGAAAGGAGGAGAATGTGGCGCTGGTATCTGTTTGTTGGTGGCCGTTGTACGTTATTGTCGTAACGGCTCTGCCCTCCCCTTCCAAGAAGATACATGGTTTCCCGTAAGGAATCTGGACCTGCTCGCTGCACAGCAAATGTAATAAATGATGATAATAATCTTCATAAAAACCAACTTAAAGTAGTTAAGTTTATAAATTTGACAACTTAACATACTTATATTTGCCTGGATATATGTGAATTTTAACCCAGCGAGCATTGTTGGTGCTTATGGAATCGATCGCTGCTTGAACTGTTTTGAACTGACTGTATGATTGACCAACAGTAATTGTGTAGGCAATTTGCCTGCCGCCACAATCACTTGCCGCCATACTATTACCGATCCAGAAATATCCTTTGATTATGAACCCAACCAGAGGGAAGATTAGCTGACGGAGTTGTTTCATTGTCATCAGTTGAGTGGCCGCGCTGGTTGGAAATAAAAAAGATCACAGTGAAGGGGAAGATGAACCGAATACTTTGAGATTTTATAACCGACCCTCATCATGAGAAGATGTTTAATTTCAATGCTTTAATGTGTTAATTGTATTACGTTAATATTTTTTATTACATTAATACTAATTCCACATGTCAACACTGCCACATTTTTGCCAACTAATTTAGCCCGAATCTTAGTGATGAGAAATATGCAGGGAGAGAATGTAGGGTGTAGGGATATTTGAGGAAAGGGAGCACTTTTAGGCTCAGTCTCTAAGTATAATTTTTTAACCGTTGTGGCTATTTATTTTAGGAAAAAGGGAGGGAAAAAGGGGAAAAAAAGACTAAAAAAGAGTGTTGACTACTTGACTTTTGGCTCATCTTTGATGTTTTTTTTGCCCACATCTTTAATGTATTTATTGTCATGTTCTGCGATAATGTTAAACTTGCGGGTATTTAACATATTATTTGATCTGAGAAAAAGGTTATCATGTCTTCCGTAGCAAAGGAGGCTATGGTAAATTCAATCTTGATATAAGATCGGTTGACTTTTTTTAATGAAATTAAGAAATGTGAATAAATTATTTTAAAATATTTATATTTATTATTTTTATAATAAATTAATTTATTTAATTTATAAATTAATATATAATTTAATAATATAAATTATATATTATGATTAAATAATTTATTTGATTTCTTCAACCTCTAAAAAAAAAAATAATTGACTCTTATATTATGTATGAGAGTGGATTAATAAACACAGAAGGATGCTTTTTTTATTATTCAAACTTACGTGATCCACCTGCCACAGACTAAAAGAGGAGCTGTGAGCGCAATAGACTGAACAATATTATGGGCTGATGTAGCCATTTTCAACCAGCTGGTGATATTTCGGCCCTTTTGCTATGATGCCTAACGTAGGGTTAAATTTTCCACGGGGTGGTTTTTGATTAAGTTTGAATGATCAATAATGGGTTGCATCATATACATAGTTGAACTATCGTGTCCTCGGAGATTCCATAGTTCACGATTCATTGGAACTTCACTAACATTATTTTCCATACAATACACAAATTCCTGCGTTTGTCACTAACCCCACCACCGACTATTGGTTCGTAATAGAGGGCCTGTTTGAGATCTCATTTGGGAGGGGGAAAAGCTCATTTGGAGGGTAAAAGCTCATTTAACATCTGCGGATGCGTTTGTGAACACATTAGCTTTTATTGGGCTTTTAGAAAAAAAACTACTTTTTTTAGAAGCTCATTGAAGTAGCTTCTGGCTTTTTTTCACTGGGTTTAGAAAAAAAAAAGTCACTTCTCCTACTGTCAATCCAATCACAAATCACATTAACAATATGATTTTTTTTCCATTTGGCTTCTACAGAAGCCATTCTAAAAAAAAAGCCACTTTTTCATTATATTCCCAAATAGGCACAGAATTATTTGCGTTTGTCTTCAAGATCGGAGGTGGCCCAGATGTCAGTGTGAATCACGTTTCTACTCTCTACTTCCATTGGAGTTTGATGATTTTCGGGTTATTCCAAGCATAGGCGATCATGGTATAGTGGCAACTTGGAAGAGTAATTGTATCAAGAGTTTTGATACCGGAAAAGGATGGACAATTGATTCATTTCAGTATTTATTTGGATTAACGGTGGAAAAATAGTTTTTTTAATCTAACTTTTTGTTTGGATTGACGGTGGCAGGAGTGACTTTTTTTTAACCTTAAATATATTTGAATTAGTGTTTGAAAAACCTGCTTAAATGAAAAATGACTGAAAATGATATGAATCTTATTGAATATTACACACACACATATATATATTATTTGTATATATTATGATAATTGAAGTGAAAAATTAAAATTAAAATTTGATAAAATACAAAAAGTTTAATTATTATATAAAAAAAGGAAAATACACTAAAGTACTTAATTAAAAATGGATAAAGTTATATTTAAATTAGAATGCATACGGATCATTATTGGATCACTTATTCCTAATAAGTTTGTCTCTGATTCTATCACGAATATGATTATTTTTTTTAGTAAGAAAAAGTAGAAAACTCATACATACTGAGCATACAGCTTTAGCCTACCATATGACTCAGGCTCACATAGTTCAGTCACTTGTGTGCAGAGAAGTACATCAAATACTAACCTAAGGAAAACCTACATTACACAATAAAAGCAAATGCTTATATTTTTCAGCTAACAAGTAATCAGAAATCAGAAGTAACTATAATTATTTTTCAACCAAGAAAATCAAAATCGCATGGCTTGTTTGATTTTCATAACACTTTAAATCATTCCATACAGGGAGATGAAGAAAATGAGAAATCCATATACAAATGTCATCAATCATCAATAAGACAGAAAGAGTGAAGAAAATAATAGCAACTTTCCACATCAGTAGCGCCATCAAAAAAAGGAGAAAGGAGAGACTCTACCAGCTACAAACAGTCAAAAAAAATAGGAAAAGTGACCGGTTACGCATATCTGGTGACAACAACACAGAGGAAAAACAAACTAACCTGTCAAACCAGAGAAGCTTTGGCGACCACAGGATATCCGCTAACCTCAAATCGCAAAACCTACCAATGGATCTGGCCAACAAACATCAAGGAGAAGCCAGAGATCGCAACACCCAACACCGCGTAATTGAACAAGGGGTAGACCGGAGAAGGACTACCAGCCTAGAGTGAACCAGTGACAGACAACAATGAGCTTCACAGCCTTCGACCACATCGACACCGAACGATGACTAAACTACTACATGCAAGAACGACACCAAGATATGAGAGAACATGCATGGTTGAGGGAGAAGTTCGTGATAAAATGAGAACAGATGAAGCATTATGCAAGGACAGGTAGGGAATTCGAAATGCATTTATTGCTCCATAATAACGGATTCCGACCATGCCGCCTTCAAGAAGTTGGAGATGTTGCCTTTTTCTCTAAACCAACTTTTCAACTAAAAGCCTAGTGGCATAAAACATTAACCTAAACAGGGTTATTTTACGTCACTGTGCTTTTCCCACCAAACCGTGCTTTTGTGGCTCTCAAACGCTTTGTCAAACACACCCAAATCCCTGTACGTTCCTCGTTATTGCTCGTGGCCATTTATGCAGTTCCATATTCAAATCTTTGTCATGTATTATTGGGAAAATTAAAAGTTATCTCTTCTACAATTTTGAGACCGTGGGTTATGTATGGTGACTTCAACGACATCCCCCACCAATTGTATAGAATAGGTAAATCAAACTACTTCTATATCAGGATAAACTGCCCAGTTTTAAGGCAAAGTGCGAGACTATGGGTTGTTAGACTTGGGATTTTAGGGTCTGGAATTCACTTAGAGGGGCCTATTGTTGCGGAAGCGGGATATATAAAGTGTAACCAATTATACTAAAAAATCACAATACTAGAAAATAGAGTCTCTAGACATAATTTAATAATATAATAAATCACAACTACTATATTTAATAACAGCAAATAAATAATAAATAAGACAACAATAAGAGAAATACCAGAATCTAATTTCACTCTAAATAATTTAAAAGTGAATTAATATAAGAGATGAGGGGATATAAAATGCCTTATAGAAGAATGTAGACAAGTTGAGAGATGAAGAAAATAAGGGCCTCCCTTTTATACTCAAAGTCACCCCCTATATTAGAGAACCCACCGATGTGGGACTATTATTTTGCCAAAACCAACAAATCTCTATCTTGACAAAATTCCAACATTCTCAATTTCTCCTAATTACAAATTCTAGTTGTGACTTCAACTCAATATTCAATTTTCAACAATGTTGATTAGATTCAAACAATGTTGAAATTTAGCAGAAGTCACCACTTTTGTCAACATATCAGCAGTATTTTCACTTGTCTGTATCTTTTGTATCATGACTCCACCTTCTTCTAAAATTTTTCATATGAAGTGGTATCGAACATCAATGTGCTTCGTCCTTACATGATAAACTTGGTTCTTTGCTAATTGAATAGCGCTTTGGCTATCACAAAATACTATGATGCTTTCTTGACCAATACTATGTTCTCCAAGTAATCCTTGAAGCCAAATTGCCTCCTTCACAGCCTTTGTAATTTCCATGCACTAGTATAAAATATAGATTTTACACCTATTTTTTACACCTGTCAAAATAGAATACGTGTAGAAAGTGTGACTGGTGGCATTTTCGTAAATATATGAAGATGTAAGCACTTTCTACACGTGTTGAAAAGACAACACGTGTAGAAAGTAAATTTAAAATATTTTTTCTTTAAAAAATTAACATTTTTAAAATGTGTTTTTAGAATCAAACGTAATTAATGCCTTTAATTTTATTTTAATATTTTTTAAACAATAAATGATTACTTTCTACATGAGTTGGGAGCCCAACTCGTGTAGAAAGTAATATTTCTATATCGATTGGGCTCCCAACCGGTGTAGAAAATATCTTATTTTTATTTTAAATTTTTTTTAATTTTTTTAAAAAATAAATGATTACTTTCTACACGGGTTGTGTTCCCAACCCCTGTATAAAGTAATCTTTCTACACCGGTTGGGCTCCCAATCAATGTAGAAAATATATTAATTTTATTTTAATATTTTTTTATCATTTTTAAAAAATAAATGATTACTTTCTACACGGGTTGGGACCACAACCCGTGTAGAAAGTAATCATAATCTTTCTACACCGGTTAAGAGCCCAACCGGTGTAATCATAATCTTTCTACACCGGTTGAGAGCTGTTACGAGTGTAGGATGCTGTATTTAGAAGTGCAAGTGTACACTGTCGTAATCAAGTAATATATAAGTGAATAGAGTATCGTTCCTACGAGGATTGATCACTAAGTACCAAAATTGGTAATTTTAATTCTATTTATTCAGTTGATTAGTTGTGATTGAGATTGCAAGATAGAAATGATGAAATAAATTCCGGATTGAATCACTTATCTATTCTAGTCCAATTTATTCCACATGATTGATAGTCGAGTTTCCCTATTTTAATTACTAACATTTTCCAAGGTCAAGTAATTCTATAATTAATTGCTAACCTAATATATTCCTATATGAATTTAAGCAATCAATTATGCATTAAGATTTATGGAACTCAATTAAGACTACACAACCCATATGAATATATTCCTATTTCATATGAAAATTATGGTTTTAATTATAGGATCCACACACATGTATCTCCTTCCGGTCTTAACATGCATATTAAAATCATCCAAAAAGTGGCCACTCAATTGTAAGCATTAAGAGCAATAATTAAAACTTAATCATGAAGGAAAAATTAAAACTAGATTTAATAAGTTAAGATTCAATCCGTCATTAGTAAGCTACGTCATCACCCTAGGAAAAGGAAAATTTAGCTCATGATAAAATTAAAAATAAAACCAAAATATATTACAAACATCATAAATATTGCATAAAAATTAATTACAAAAACATAAAAATACAACTACAAGATACATGAAAATGGAAAATATAGCCTACCATATAGGAGGTAAAACCATCCATGTAGGTGGCAACCTATACTATCCATAAAGGAGGACTACCTAGGCCTTCCATATAGGAGGTAAACTCATCCATGTAGGAGGCATGCAAGAAGTAAAAAAATGCAAGAAATAAATTCTAAAAATAACAACTCTCTCTCTCTCAAATATAAACTCTTTCTCTCCTCCTTCCTTCCTCCTCATTTTAGGGTGCCAAGAAGCTCTATTATAGGCTTCATTTTTAGACTGCTACAATATTTTTCTACAGTGATTTTGCTACAATGAACCGACTGCTACAGGAACCGCACTGAACCGCCCCACTTCCACACACACCGACCGCTACAGTACAACGCAATGGTCCGCTATAGTACCCGTGCTACAGTGAACAATACTGCATGAACAGTGCACAGTGAATAGTCCTCATGAATAGTAACTTCCCCTTAAATGCCTTCTTTAATTCTTCTTAATCCGGTACTATCCATGACTGTAAGAAAATCATTATTTATTTATTAATTACACTCAAATTGATTACATTCAGCTCAAATATAGTCCACAAAATCATCATATAAGGGAAAATAAATATGTAAATTTTTTACTTATCAAGAGCCCAACCGGTGTAGAAAGTAATCTTTTTACACCAGTTGGACTTCCAACCGGTGTTGAAAGTAAGTGTTCAAAATTGCTATGCCCGCAGATACTTTCCTTGTCCCAAATCAAAGACTTCTCCTCTCTTCTTCCTCAGGTGATCACTCTCTCCGACTCTGCGAGACCCGAGCGATCTGATTCCATATCATGTTTCGCCGCGCCACTACTTTGTTGGGTCGCCCCCTTCTCACCTCCAGGGCCCCCCGTTTCTCGATGGATCTCCCCACCGCTCCCGTCGCTGATTCCCAGTTCGTTGAAGCATGGAACAAGGTGGTTCCTAATATAGACCCACCTATGACTCCTTTGGTGTTTATGGCCCCTCGCCCTGCTATTCCCTATTTGGTATGAGAAGGGAGTAATTAGTAACATCACCACTTAAAGGTTTTCTTCTAAACCCTAGAGGCGGGGACAAATCGATGGGATTTGTTTACAGTGTACACATCCTCTTCTTCCATAGCCGACCCGTTTAATTTGGGAACCCTACGAATAGATAGATTCCCTCCCTGAGTTCTCATCTCCACGCTTTCCTTTCTGAATTAGAGTACGTGTTACTCCTGATGTAAACTTTTGGATTCTATGGCCACCAGTAACAATGCGCCCTCGGGCCTGGATAAAGAACAGACAGGTATTCCATTGATTTCTTGTACATTGGTTGTTTCTAAAGGAATTATTAGGTGTTTAGAATCGAATTCCTCCGCTTATTACTATTCTATGTTTTCTTTTTGCGTCCTCTGCTCATCAATTCTTGTTTCTGGTTAGACTCTGCTTTACTTGGAATGTAACTTGGAGATTGAAGTTGTGTTCTCTTTACCTTTATGCTTTGTTGTTACGAATCTTTTAGTTTCTGTTAATTTATCAGTGTGATACATTTCAATGCGGTTTTGTTACGTAGAAAGATGAATGAGAGCTTAGGACAGAACTTGAGTATTCACTATCCAAAAGCCTAATTACAAACCACCCGAGACTATTTCTTTACAGCCTCTGTCTTTTACAACCTTCTCCCTCTAGCTATCCTACAACTCCCCTAACTAACTCTCATTTATTTGAATTAATAAGCCAAGTTTCAAGTATCAATATGTATGATTTAATTTATTTTGTTTGTTTATTTTGGATGCTTTTGAATAATGCTTGTGTTAATGGTGCATATATTCGGAATAGCTGAAAAGGAGATATAATACAAAGTTGAGTTATTTAACAAGTATGTTTCTGGCACTTCATAATTCAGTTTACCAAATAATTTCCCACAGTTATTTTTTAACGGACAATTCAAATTGTTATGCAGCTGCAGTGGGGAGTAAGTACCTAATTAGATGAAATTTTCTTCACATATTCTTATCGTATAAGTTAACTCCCCTCCCACTATTGAGTTTTCTGCTGCTTATATGAACTTAATGGATGTATTTATATTCCAAAGAAGGAGAAAAATGAATACAAAATTTACTTATGATTTCGTGTGGTATTCTATGATCGGGAACCTTTAGGCCTCCTGTATCATATTTCACTCAACCAAAGACTTAATTCCTAGTGGGTCTTCAATAATAATAATAATTAAGCTTGAATATTTATTTGATAAGGTATGCAGAATATACATACATACATACATGTATGTGTGTGTGTGTGTAGGAAGTTAAACATGCTGGTTTATGTTACTAATTAAACTCTTGTGTCGTTGGCGCTATATATTAAGCTAGCTTCTGAGTAAATTATGATCTTGATTATATAGTACAGAACTTGATATGTTCTTAAGTGTTTAATTATTTTCGTTGCTCCTACTTTTCTTATGTTTCACATTGTGACTCTGGGCTTTTTCTATTTGTTATTTGCATCTAAAAGCATAAGTAGTAATTGATCATGATAAAATATATCGTTCCTCCGTCCCAAGGTTTCAAGGTAATGAATATAACTTAAACTTTAATTTGTCATGAGTGTAATTGATCATGATAAAATATATCGTTCCTCCAATCCAAAGTTTCAAGGTAATGCATATAACTTAAACTTTAATTTGTCATGAGTGTGTGTGTGTGTGTGTGTGTCTGTATGTGTGTGTGTCTGCATAAAGAAGATAGAAGAAGCACATTTATTGTATTCTTTCTGTATATCCAAAATAAGCAAAGAAATTTTATTGATGTTACTGTTACACATGATATCTTTATGTATATCGTTTAATTTTTTTCCAAAGGCCATTATGATAAGTTTTGGTGTATTGTTATACTTGATCTTCCTCTAAACTAATTCCATTTCATTCTGTTGACATTTATGATCAATGATCACTGAGACATGTTATCTTTAGTTACTTAATGTACCTTTTATCTTTGAATGTCTACAGTTTCACAATGCTTTCTATGGAGATGCTAAGGGTTGTGCAAAAAGATTTATTTCTTTTCTGTCTTAGTATGTCCTTGGAGTTATTATTCCTCATACTAAAGTTGTACATAATTGGAATAAATTTTATTGTAAAAGTGAGGCCAAGTTTGTTTACCTGTATTGATATATAGCTTTGTTAATATTTTAGATTGAAATTTATAATAAATTTGATATTTCAGATTAGTTTTGTTATAATTATTTTTATTTGTCAAGTGTTTGGTTGTTTATTATCATGTAAACGGGTTTGTAGCATAATAAAAAAACAAATTTGTTTTCAAAAAATGAGTTTTTACACCTGACGAACAAGGAGGGGTGTAGAAAGTCCAACTTTCCATACTTTCTACACGTGACGTCTCATGTCACATGTAGAAAGTCCCACTTTTCACACTTTATACACCTGACGTCTCACATCACGTGTAGAAAGTCCATAATTTCTACACCTCTTATTTCTACACCTATTTTATATCAAGTGTAAAAAGTCTTTTCCATCACATGTAAAAAGTCTTTTATGCACTAGTGATATACTATGCCTCTATGGTAGACAAAGAAACTATTGACTATAAAGTCGACTTCCAACTAACTAGTGCTTTTGTAAGAGTAAACACATAACTAGTAGTTGATATTTGTTTATCCAAATCACCTGCAAAATCTGAGTCACAATACCCAACTAGACATTGATTATCTTCCTGATCAAAGACCAATCTAACATCTACAGTATTACAGATATAATATAGAATCCATTTTACAGCTTACCAATGCTCATTTCCTGGATTATGCATATACCTACTTACAACTCCAACAGCCTGTGAAATATCAAGTCTCGTATAAACCATTGCATACATCAAGCTACCAACAACATTTGCATATGGTACCCTTGACGTATACTCTCGTTCATCTTCATCTTTTGGCAACATATTAGCACTAAGCTTAAAATGAGGGGCAAGTGGAGTGCTAACCGGCTTCGTTCTCTCATTCATACCAAATCAATCTAACACCCTCTTCAAATACTCCTTTTGAGATAAAAAGAGTTTATTTGATTGCCTATCTCTTGTTATCTATATGCCGAGAATTTTCTTTGCCTCTCTTAAGTCCTTCACCTCAAATTCCTCTTTCAGTTGAACCTTCAACTTCTTAATTTATGCCTGATTTTTTGAAACTTTCAATATATCATCAACATATAAAAGAGATATATAAATGATCCATCTTTAAGCTTCCACAAATAGACATAATGATCATATTTTCTTCTTCTGTACTTATGTCGCAACATAAACTTGTCAAATCGTTTATATCATTGTCTCGAATATTGTTTCAATCCGTATAACAATTTTTTAAGTTTGCATACCATATTCTCCTTTCTAGCAACTTTGAATCCTTCTGGCTGAGTCATGTAGATTTTCTCCTCCAAGTCTCCATTTAAAAATGCAGTTTTCACATCCATCTGAACTAGTTCCAAATCTAACTGTGCTACCAAAGCCAATAAAATTTCAATGGAGGAATGTTTCACTACTGGAGAAAATACCTCATTGTAATCAATTCCCTCCTTTTGAGAATAGCCTTTAGCTACCAATATTGCTTTGTAGTGCACATCACCTTGGTTAGGAAATCCTTTTTTCTTGGCATACACTCATTTGCAACCAATTACCTTCTTACCCTTTAGGAGTTTGACCAATTTCCACGTACCCTTTTGATGAAAGAACTGTATTTCTTCATTAATGAAATTCCTCTACTCCTTTTCTGAGCTCTGGATAGCCCATTTATATATTGAAGGAATATCATCATCTACAATTAAAGTTACATAAGCCACTATATCCTCGAAACGAATAGGCTTTCTTATTGTTCGTTTTGGCTTACTGGTTTCTATTGATACACGTTGTTGTTGAGATCCATGAGTTAAAACCTCCCTTTTAACTAGCTCTTCATCTTCTACATAAGTCTTTGGGAGTTTGGCCAATTTTCACGTACCATTATGATGAAGGGACTACATTTCCTCATTAATGAAATTCCTCCACTTATCTTTTTCTGAGCTCTGGATAGCCCATTTATAAGTTGAAGGAATATCATCAGCTGCAATTGAGGTTACACAAGCCACCATATCCTCGAAACAAGTAGGCTTTCTTATTGTTCGTTTTGGGTTGCTGGTTTCTATTGATGCACGTTGCTGTTGAGGTCTATGAGTTGAAACCTCCCTCTCAACTAGCTCTTCATCATCTGTAGAAAAGTCTTCTTTTGTTTCCCCGTCTGCTCCTTGTACTGGGAAAATCATCTTTCCTTTAAATTCCACCTACTTTAAAACACCACTACCTTGCTTGGTAACTTCAGCTACTACGTTTCTCACCATGGCAAATTCATCAAAGGTAACATCCCTGTCAAATACAATCTTCCTTGTTTTTGGACACCATAAACGATATCCTTTGACTCCAGAAGTGATCTCCAAAAAAATAGCTTTCTTTGCTCTCGAATCCAATGTTGACTCTTTCACATGATAGTATGCACTTGAGCCAAATATGTGCAAAGATCATAATTTATAGCAGGTTTTTCATACCATTGTTCCAATGGTGTCTTACCACCAATAACAGTAGATGGTAAACTAGTAATGAGGTGGCTCGCATATGTAATTGCCTCAGCACAAAATTCTTTGCCTAAGCCAGCATTGGACAACATATACCGAACATTCTCCAGCAACGTTTGGTTCATACGTTTTACCACTCCATTATGTTGTGGTGTATTCCTGACAGTTAAGTGTCTGACGATGTTGTCATCCTCATAAATCTTCTGAAAAATATCATTCTTGTATTCTCCTCCATTATCTGTAAGAAGGCATTTGATCCTCCTACCTGTTTGTGTTTCTATCATCGCCTTCCATTTAGGAAAAAATCCCAACATTTCATCTTTAGTCTTCATCGTATACACCTAAACTCTTCAAGATAAATCATCAACAAAGGTTACAAAATAATGTTTCCCTCCTAATGAAGGTGTTTTTGAAGGACCCAAAACATTAGAGTGAACATAATCCAAAATACCTTTTGTATTATGGATAATTGTTCCAAACTTAACCCTTGTTTGCTTCCCCTTTGCATAATGCTCACAAAAATATAAACTACAATGCTTTAATCATTCTAACAATCCTTAATCTGATAGAGTTTTTAAGGATTTTCCTTTAGCATGTCCCAAGCGCATGTGCCACAACCTGGTCGTTTCTACCTCCTTTTCATCACTGGATGTCATTGTTGCTATTCCAATAACTGTATTACCTTGATAGTGGTACGTGTTATTGTTCTTCCGAATACCCTTCATTACCACCGGCGCACCAGAAAGAAAGTATCTTCATTACTCCACTTTCTGCAGTGATTTTGAATCCCTTTGAATCTAGAGTTCCTACAGAAATGTGATTTTTCTTCAAGTCCAATACATATCAAACATCTGTCAATGTTCTATCAATCCATCATAGTTCCTTAACTAAATTGAACCAATGCCATATGCAATAAGTGAAGTGTTATCTGCTGTGTGGACAACTCCACATTCTCCTTCTTGAAAATCAGTGAACCAGTCTCAGTTGGGACACATATGATGGCTGCAAGCTGAGTCCAACAACCATACGATTGATCATTTTGACGACGTCGTTGTAGATAATAAAAAATTTGAATTTTAATCATCACAGATAGCTACATTTGAATCCATAGTAGCCTTTCCATTGTTGTGCTTAGTTTTGTTCTTCAACTTTAGACAATCCTTCTTCCAGTGGCATTTTTCTCGACAAAAAGAACACTTATCTTTACTGGGTTTGGACCTCGATTTGAATCTCCCTTTCCTTAATCTCGACATATTTTCAACACATCCTCTTGTGACTAGTGCATTTACTTCTCTGCCTCTTTGTTTCTCTCTCTTTCTTTGTTCATATCTGTATAGCGTAGAGCAAACTTCTCTAAGAGATACTTCCTCTTTACCATGAAGTAGAGTAATATCCAGGTGCTCATACTCATCAGGAAGTAATCCCAACAACATCAAGGCCATATCTTCATCTTTGAAGGTCACATCCAAATTCTGCAAATCTATTACCAGCTTATTGAAGCTGGTAATATGATCATTCATTGTGGTACCAGAAACATAGGTAAAGCAAAACAATCTTTTCTTCATGTGAAATTTATTCTGACTGCTTTTCTTCAAGAATTTATCCTCTAATGCCTTCCATAATCAACATGCAAAAGTTTCCTTTATGTGTGGATACTTTTGTTATCTTAAAAAGTACGATCGAATGATACCACAAGTAACACGGTTGATGATCCTCCAATATTCCTCCCCCATTATATCCGGTTTCCTTTCTTCAAGAGCAAAGTCTAGTCCTTGTTAAAAAATGACATCAAGAACCTCGTTCTGCCACATCCTGAAATGTCCCGAGATGTCAAAAATTTCAATTGCAAACTTCACATTGGACACAATTCTCGTCAAAAGCGAAGATGCCAACGACAAATTATTGACATTTGATGTGGATTCTTCAATCTTTTTGTCCGCCATTTCTACTCCAAATACTATTTAATAGCCACAAATGCAAAACTCCAAAGTAATTCTTTTCTGATGTGGAAGTTCAGATTATATTGCAATCACAGAGCATACTCAGACATAATCTTGACTCTGATATCAATTGTTGCGGAAGCGAGATATATAGAGCGTAACCAATTATACTAAAAAATCACAATATTAGAAAACATAATTTTTAGACGTAATTTAATAATATAATAAATCACAACTACTATATCTAATAATAACTAATAAATAAAAAAATAAGACAATAATAAAAAAAATAGCAAAATCTAATTTTACTTTTAATAATTTATAAATAAAATACTATAAAAAAACTATTATTTTGTCAAAACCAACACCAATAAACATAGGTTGCGCATGACTGCGTGAGAGATAGGACTTGCATTGGTTAATTCACAATTCCTCTTCTATTGACGAAATGCTTTGTGAAGGTAGTGCCTATGGCATGTTTCTTTGACCACGATCCTCCGGTATTGCAATTTCTAAGCCATTCCCGTAAAGGAAATATTAAACCCTTTTTGTTTTGAGACCAGGTGGATGGGACGCGTTAATTTTAGTGAATTTATTTTTGATAGTTGGATTGAATGTGATAATATCGCCAAGTCCCTTGAGAATTTCAGTGCATCTGTCGCTGATTTGGAATAAAAATATAGGATTAATAGTTAGATTTATCCCAAAAATTTTCACTTAATAGTAATATTACTTTAAAAATAAAAATATTTTTCATTTCAATGTTTCTTTAGAAATATTAAAAAAGAGTAATGTCGTCTTTAGTATTAAAAATTTAGCGGTCAACGTTAATTTTTAAGGGTATGAGACAACTTTACTATATTTTAAAATTTTATAAATAACATTATTTCTTGAAACAAATATACACCTTAACTCTAAAAATATAGTTGGTTATGTGATTAAAAAAAGGTCATGTTAGCACGTCTAAATGGGATTTTTTTTTTCGTCGGAAAAAAGGGACTCAATCTTCCCAGCTTGTCCACATTCATCCTTTTATGCAAACTTTAAAAGGATTTACAAGCTGAGCTATATGAAAATCCTAAAATTTGATGAGATTAATTGGTTTCAAAAAGTCATGACTGTTTAAGTTAGTAAAGGTGATATAAACACTCGTTGTTTAACAAACACACATGAGGAGAAGGAGAGATAGAGTTTCATCTCCTAAAAGAGAATGGTGACAACTAGGTAGATGATGACTTGGAACTAAAATATATATGGTGACCAAGTCCTTTATTCATTATTTTTGTTATAACTAATCAAATTTATTAAAAATCAGATAAAATATTATAGAAAAAGGTCCCTCTATATTCTAGGGAGTATATTGTAGGGAGGCTCAAAGTCAGTATACAGACTAAAAGAAAACACGAGACAAAAGGAAAATGCAATCAAAATAATTAAGTGGATCCAGCTGCAAGCCCCATTCAACAGCAGTTTTCGAATCTTGAGCCAAAGCTCTAGGGCATTAGTTGATTCCATGGGAGTAAAAACCGGACCGGACCGGCCGGTCCGACCGGAAAACCGGTCGACCGGTCCCCAGCCCGGTCCGGACCAAGGTGCAAACCGGAGGAATAGCCAACCCGGTGAAACCCGGGTTGGCTCGGTCGAACCGGGAATGACTCGGCTGACCCGCCGAGTCGGGCGGGTTAGCCGGGTCTATATTTTTTCAAAAAATCAGCCCCAAAACGACGTCGTTTGGGGCTGATTGGACCGGACCCAGACCCACACCCGCACCTACAACCGACCCGACCCGTCATCATCTCTAACCCTCGTGATTTCAGAACTGCTTCTCTGTGCAATGTAAATCGCTGCTGGCTCTGCTCCTCGCCTCCTCTCCGATTCTCCTCTGTGCTGCACAACTGGAGATTGCTCGCTACTCCTCTCCGATTCTGTCGTGATTTCTCTGTGTCGGCCGCAATTAATATTTTGTACATGTTTTATTTTGTAGATGAATGGTGGATGTATTATGGCTATTCAGTACCAGAATTGCAACATGTTGCAATTCGTATTCTTAGCCAAACATCTGCTTCTTCTGGTTGTGAAAGAAATTGGAGTTTATTTGAGCGTATCCATACAAAAAGAAGAAATAGATTGGAGCATCAAAGGTTGAATGATTTAGTTTACACTAATTATAACTTGCGATTAAAGCATAGGTAACTTCTTATATTATAAAAAATTTTGTTCTTCACTATAAAATGGATGTATTTAAAAGTTTTAATTGAAATTATATGTCATTGAAATTTGAAGGGTTAATTTGAAGAAAAAGCAGACAAGTTATGATCCTATTGATTATGAGTCTATTGATGAGGTCGATTTTTAGGTGACTGAAGAAGATCCCATTCCAGAATTTAATAATGAAGATGTAGAAAATCTTGAAGGACTTCTTGGTAGTGAAGGCATTGCACATTCTTCTACCGTGGATAGGGTTAATGAAGGTTTATATGTGCTGTTAATATTCTCTTACTAATTTATTATTCATCCATATAATTATATGTTACATATAATCATTGATATTATTGTCATGTATATGCGTAGGTGACGAAGATATGGACGTTCCTGATCCCCCAGCTTTGCCTGATGATATTGTTACCTCTTACCCTCTACCCAATCTACCTCCTAATGATTCACCTCAAATAGATCCCCTTGATGAGTTGTAGAGCTTCATGATTTAATTCGGTATTTTTTAACTATTCTGATGTTGGTTCTTGCCTCTTGGTTGTTTGATGAATGCTAATTGATATTGTAATGTTTTAACTATATTTTGATGTTAATTATGGATTTTGATTCAACTTTGAAGAACTAACTTATTGTTAGTAATGACTTTTGAATTATGAAATTGAATTATGGTTATTTTATTATTGTCAATTAAATTATAATATTTTAGTATGACCGGTTCGACCACCGGTCCAACCCCGGTTGAACCACTGACCCTTGAACCAGTGCCGTGACCGGTTCATTGACCGGTCCGGTTTTTTGTTCCTTGGTTGATTCCCATCGTCCTCCCCATGCAGTGTTGCGGATGAACCAGAGATGAAGGGTGGGTTTGAAAATATATTAGATAAGGAAAAAAGTCCATTTAATTTGGACATCAAAAATCTATTAAAGCATATAATAAGTGTTTGAAAAATCATTAGTTTATAATGAACTTTTAATAAAAAAGAACTTTTTTCCTTAAGTTCATTTTTTTAATTTTTGAGCTTCTATCAGCCTTTGAACTTTTTCACTGAATTTTTTATTTTAAAAAAATATATTTATATTTTTAACATCAATTATAATAATATATATATAATATTTAACAAGGTTTATATCTTTTTCAGTCATTTCTTATTTAAATAATTTTTTTAAATGTTAATTCAAACAAATTTAATGTTAAAAAAAGTTACTTCTCCCACCACCAATCAAAACACAAATCATATTTTCAATCTATTTTTTTTAAAAATAGACTACCGTAAAGACCTCATTAAAAAAAATCCCTTCTCTCCCCAGTTCCAGACAGCTCGAAGATGCAACAGCCAACAAGTAGATAGAGCCTGATGGATCCACAGGTAACACCCTAACGAATCCTCGACTGTACCTAAAGATTCACGCCGTCTACACCAGAGGTAATGAAAAAAAGTCTAGTTCTGAGCACCCTTGTTGAAGCTCGGAAGCTAGACGCACCGTAGGCTAGGGACTGAACCAAAAGCGAAACTAGCAGAAACTTGCAACCTAAAACAAGAATAAACAAGCAGCAAAGCAACATAATAGAAAACACCAAAATAAAAACTAACATCACGAGCATCCTATAGTTGAGAAAGACAATCACGGCACCACACATTTCATGGTCGTCTCTGAAGAAATCAAGGACAGAGCCCTTGCCAAATAGAAGAAGCAAGGGGTTTAGATGAGCCAATTGGGTTTCTTACTCCCATGCCAACACCCCAAAACCTGAGCCTTTGATTTAAAAGAAAAAACAAAGCAAGGTATCGGGAAGAGTAAGAAAGAAAAAACAGAGCAACCCAAACGGTGGGACTATAGAAAGGAGAGCGGTGGAAAGAATAGTGAAAAAGAGCGAAAGGAAGAAGGACGGTGGAAAGGAGAAGAGAAAGGAAGAAGAAGTTGATAAGGCTGTCGAAGAAACAACCGAAACACAGAAAAAACAAGAATGAAACAAAGACGATGGCAGCAAGTAGACGATGAACTATTGAACACATGTGTACCTGAAGAGGGTAAGGGAAGGCGGTGGGAGATGAGACAAGGGCGGTGGCACAACAGATGAGAGGCGGTAGATGGTTTAGCCAAAAGAAACCAGAGATAGAAAGGTGAAGACAGTGAACTGGTAAAGAGAGATGAAAATTACGGTACGGAACCACCGGCAAAGCGCTACATCAAGCGCCGATGAGAGAGACGTGGACCTCTCCCACAGAAGCCCTAGCAGAGGGCCTCCAAATCATAGGGTTTTGAGTTCTACACAAAACGAGATGGCTCCCTCTCTACCAAGTCCATTATGAATTTATATTAATTTGATGAATCTGCTTCTTGTACATCACATTACTGTTACCATAATTTTCCCCTATGAATAGTTATCTACGGTTAAACACGTGTCACTCCCATTTGACGATGAAATTAATCAGGGAGCTGTCCTTTCTATGGGCTTTACAACGCTCTTGGGATTGATGGTTTCTCCTCCACATTCTGTCAAGCTAATTGAGTACTCTAATTATACTTTTTAATGTGATTTACGGTATAGGAAGTAGTTTTTATAATTTATGAAGTAATTTTTATAGTCTATAAAATAAATATATGGATGAATTTTATCTAAATTTATGTAAATTATGATTATAAAATAAGTAAAGCTTAACCAAACAAGCTGAAAATCGATCACGCCATTTTACATTCGAGATTAAAAATGTCCAGGTGAAATTCCTGACCCAGCTGTGGAAAGAAATATGGTCCTAACTCCTAACTTCTAGCCATTTTTTATTTTTTTTTGACCTGAACTCCTAGCCATTCAAACTGTAAGTTTTATTATTCTATTAAAAATTACAATCTTAATAATTTTTTCTCCTTCCTGAGTGATAAAAATCTCTTAAAATAGTATGTATAAAAAATTTCTTAAAATAAAAAAAATTAAATGTGATTTCATGTAAGTATGTAACTAGGTATATTATAAAAAAATATAAGAGATTCAGTGAGGGAAATCGGAGATACATATGGAAAAAAATGTAAAGCAAATAAATAATGATCATAAATAAAAACAAACGATAAAATTTATTATACGCCATATAATTTGCAAATGATGAACAATGCAATTCATATCATAGTTTACAAGATACATGCAAAACACACACACACATATATATAATAATTATTATTACATTTATAAAAATAATAATCACTGCATGTTGGAAAAATGTATGATACAGGTAACTATTACACTAATGAAAAAATTATTAATATAGAGTTAATCTAACGGTGTAAGGTCAAGTTAAATCCTTTTTAGTATCAAATTCAAGTTTCACAAGAGATATATAGAAGGGGCAGTCACAAACTTTAAATCAAATATTAAATAGTAATATGAAAAAACAGCAATGAAAAAATTAATTATCATTCAAACGGACATATATAATGTGTCTATTTAGACTAACAGTAGAAGTTATTTTTTTAAAATAATTTATAATTATAAAATAAATATATAAAAAAATTTATCTTGAGTAACATAAAACTGATTAAGAACGTTAACTCAAACTCACAATGAATGATCAGGGAAAAAGAAAAGGCGCCCAAAAAATATAGAACGCGCGCGGGGCATAAAGGAGGACAAAAACGGAAAATTGTTCTGGCCCTGAAATTACACATTTGTCCATCAAGTCACACACAAAATTTTCAAAAGACATGAACCAATGCAGGGTGGCTAGGTCAATAAGTAGAAACCCAAGGAAAGTTGGGTAAAAAAAATTACATAAATACCGTCTCCGCGCGCCACTCAGAGTCAGTTGAGGTGCACATTAGCCATGGCTTCCAGAACGGTCAAATTCCTGTTTATCCCGCTCCGCAGCTACCTTCTCATCCCCTCTCATTCAGAAAGGACTGAAACCTATATAACTCCATCTCCTCCAATCCTCCCACTGCAGATCGAAACGCTCCGTTGTCGCGAAGATTGGTGCTGAAAGTTTGTGTCAAGACTGAAGAGAAGAATGTTGCGGAAAATTCATCTGCAAGTGAATGGGGGAAGGTTTCTGCCGTGTTGTTTGACATGGACGGTGTCTTCTGCAACAGTGTGTACCTTTCTCGCTGAGCGATCGTTGATGTTTTCTTGGATATGGGCGTCCAAGTTACCGCTGATGATTTTGTGCCATTAATGGGAGTCGGTATCTTTTTTGGTTTTTTTTTTTTAATTTCCTTGCCATCCATTTCTATAACTAATTTTCGTTTCAGTTCCTATCGCTCTTGATGAGGCAACAAACACGCATTTATTTTAGTGGATCATCGCTTTAAGTTAACCTGTGCCTTTTGCTTAATTTCCGCCTCGGCGTTCATTCCACAGTCTCCATGATATACTGTGAGAAATAGTTATGAAAGCTAATCCGTAGTTTCTGATTATGTTTTTGTGATTTTCACATAAATTGTTGCAAATACCTGCTTCATATCCAATTTATATGGTACTAAACGATTGTATTTCGTAATTGAAATTTTCTTATACGTTGGGCTAGATTTTTGCTAGAAAACATAGGTGGAAGTGGCAGTTATAGGCTACTGTTGTCTTTATCGTTACTATTGTCATTATCGCACTATTTGCATTACCTTGTTAGCGAGTTTGTAAGAGAAAATGCATATTTTTAGAAGAATGAGATTACTTGGAAAAATAGTTTGTGGGAGTTTAAACCAGGCGATTTGAAAACAAAATGTTGGTTTTAAAAGCTTGATTGTTGGCAGCAGGGACGTAGCCTGCCTCCATAGTTCTTCTGGAACTTGATATCAAGGGCTTTAACTAATTTATGGGCTGATTGATTTAGGAAGGATCCAAGGATGCTTTGTGGGCTTATAGTTGAAGACTTGAAGTGCTCCAACCAATTTGTGGGATGATTGATTTGAGATGAACCATTCTGTGACTTTGTGCTATTTTGGTTGACTACAAGTGCTTCCACTAATTTGTGGGCTGATTTATTTAAGAAGGATCCAAGGATGCTTTGTGGTTTTGTGAGCTTTTAACCAATTTCTGGGCTGATTGATTTAAGAAAGACTCAAGGATGCTTTGTGGCTTTGTGGTCTTATGGTTGAAGACTTTAGGTGCTTCAACCAATTTGTGGGCTGATTAATTTAAGAGAACAAACGTGTGCAAATTGTCCCTCTAGTATTTTATCCTTGGCAGATTCTCATTTACTTTGATATAACATGTTCTTTGGCAAAATCACTTGCTTTTTGGGCTGAACCACGCAGCCAACGACTTCTTGTTTCTGTTGTTTGCAGATGCAGAGCAGTTAGGACCACGCTATCAGATGAGGCATTAGAATCTGCTGGCTCAACACTTAAATGTGATGATATAGGAACTGTTTCACTTGATGATGGCTCTGTTGGCCATAGTATGTCGTCTTGAGAGTTCGCTGTAATTCTCATGTTTTATCCATCACCTGTGGTGTAGAATGGTAAAGCTACATCTGTCACATGATTTAAGAACGGAGTACTGGATACTCTTTTTATCACAATGCCCTCTCAATTATTGTGAAGTGCATGCTTTGTCAATGGGAGAAAGTCTTAAGAATATATCATATCGCATGTTTTTTATCAAATCATACTTTTCAGTCTAGATAGTAATTTTGCAGATAACTGTTCTTAGATGATGCTCGGACTGCTGATTCCACTTTGCACATTTTTCATATTCTCTCACGCATGAGTAGCAGGTCTACCTATTGATATTGGTTTTGGATCCGTGTGGTTGCAAAACATGATCATTTCATGTCAGAGAATCTTCGAAGGTTTTCAAGCTGTAAATGTGCCTGTGCCATTTCGGGTACACCAAAACAGTTTCACATCCCCTTAGTAACTTATTTCACCCCAAAGAGCATGGTACCAAGATTTATTAACCATGTTTAGGATTCTACTTGAATTGAATTTTCTACCAATTTTGGAGAAGGATTCATGGGCTTCTGGGTGAGATCTTACGAAGTTTGTGAAGGGTGGTGAAATTGTTTGAGAGCAGAAAAGAGAGAGAAATGCTAAGGCAAAAGAAGAAAAATAAAATACAAAGTGAAATTAACTGCGTAAGATTAATCCTTTGCACGGGAGGACCAAAATCCGTAAGTGTTAACTACAGTCGGAGCATGCTTACCGATATACTCTGCAACGACACAATTTCTTAAACTGGGGCGCTTGCTGGAAATGGGACCAAAGGTTCTGACTACGTGAAACGCTCAGGTAAATGTGGTTGGTAAAATTTTGAGGATAATTGAAGTTTGCAACGGTTTATAATTAGGCGCTGTGTGTGTGTTGGTGTTGGCTTTTTTTCTTTTTCTTTTTCTTTTTTTGGGGGGGGGGGGGTGTTGTCCTATTTGAATTCTGTATGGCATACATAATCTTGAGGACAAAACTTGGGTAAAGTTTCTTAGGTGTCTTCTGTCAAGTTATTCAAGAAAATGTTTGAAAGCCATTTGGCGCTTAACTCTAAAAATTGTCCACGTATTATATTTTGCTAGAGAACTTGGTAACAAACATCTAAAACCTACATCTTAATTTGTCTTAATTCATGCTTGTTTTGTTTATGTTGGATATCCTTCAATATATTGAATCCCTCATATTTTTCAATTTAATTTCCCCCCTCTTTTACAGCTCCTCAATTCCCCTTGGGATGTTTGCTTTCATCCTGTGGAATAAAAAATTTATATTGCCATGGCTGGCCAGCATAGGATACAGAATGACGAGATGGTTATGAGAGGAATTTAAATGGATCAAGGTATGATGTATCAATGATAGATAGTTAGAATATTTGAGTGCTATGATGCCGAGAACTTTACTTTATTACGAGCATTAGGATTCATCTTTATGCTATATGTAGTAGTAGCCAATTCTCTTATGATATATACTTGCTGCGTGTCTACTAATATTGATTCAACCTTTTGACACTTGTTTCTATTTTTGGTATCATCATTAACTAAGTGATTGTGTCAGAGTTGGCTATTTTATCTTGGGCAAAACGGCTAGCTATTTGTATTTTCATACGTTTTTGTGTTGAACCCACTTCTAGTAATGCTGTAATCTGGTGACCATTTTGATGTGCATTTCTTTGTTTCCTCCTGGATACTCATTAGGATAGTGTGATGCTTTGTGCAAGACTCTCGAAGGCCTCATTAGTTATGCAGAGTGGAAAGATATATGCTAGACTCCAATGCCTCGTTAATTATACAAAGTGGAAACATACAGGGAGGGAAAGAGAATGGAAAAAGGTGATTTTATGAATAGGAAATATCCTTGAGCGCATACTTTAAAAAATGAATATAAAATGGCATAGTCAGAAACATCACTTCTACAGTTCTACCTAAATGGGGCCCAAGTGGTTCTTCTCAAGAACTTCGGATATAAATATGCAGCCATTATTTGAAATACTTGTAGCTAATGTAAAACATGACAGTGAGTTGCACGTCCAACAATGATTGAAGAATTAAATTGAAATTATTATTAACAGTATGTTTGATGATTTTACAAATTGAAGTTGTTAAAAATTTTAATTAATCTTTAATTATATTTTTTTCTTGCCTTGAATTGAGAAAGCGCCTCATTCGCTCAACGGTCTGGCTTATCACTGTCTACCGTGAACATTTAGTGGGAACTGTTTATCATGAAGATGACTGACGGATCGAGGTTGCTTGCTGGAGGCGACCCAATCTTCCCAGATAATTTGTTTAAGGTATTTTTAATAAAATTCATAAACCTATCTTACGCATTCTCTGTTTTATTTTGATTAGATTATTTGAGAAAGTTATTTTGACACATTTTCTTAGAACCACTTTTGCTTGATGAATCTTACATTTTTAGTACTCCAAAGTTTGGCGATCACGATGGAATAGACTCCGAAGTACTTCAACATCCACTGGCAGTTTTGTGCAAAAGATGGCCAAATTTACATCACAAACAGCTACAATCATAAGGTTGTTAAGTTATGACGGAAATTCAATCGAGTTAATTGAACTTATCTGTATAATGTAAGCAGTAACATACATAGGAAATAACTTTTTCTTTACATTAACATTTTCAAACTTTCTTTTGCTAGGAGTTTTTCAACAAATTCTCTCGTTATTCTTATATGTTGTCAGGAATCAATTTTTTTAGGCTGAGTTTGAACTTTGAACTACTCTAAATATCACATACCTATAATAAGCTTTTTATGAAATCCCGCAAAGCTAGCAATGGCTTTCCCCACTTTATTTTTTAGGACATGTTTCTGGTTTATTTCTAAAGCTCTAGGACAATTTCATATGGGTAAAACTCATACTGTCTTTAGATGTTATTATCAGGTTATTCAATAAAGTGACATGGGATTTTTCGCAGTTTAGCACCATATGACTAGATCCTTGAAAAAGGAAAAAAGATATTCCATGTAGCGTTTACTAAAAAACCTGACAGCAAATACTTAGGAAACTTCACCTGAGTTTGATTCTTTCAACTATTATGTTGTAAAGTTTTTGTTTTGAAAGATTCAATGCATGCAACCCACATTTTAGCCTTAGTAATCTTAGTGATTGAATTTTCCTTCTTATGTATTTTTCAGATCAAAAAGTTAGATCCAGCTAGTAAAAGAGTTAGCACCATTGCAAGAACAGGGAAAGGTGGATTTAGGGATGGAACGGTTGTAGCATCTCAGGTTTGTATTGATCTCCATATTATATTCCTCCTTTCAATTATCTTTATTGTTCCTTTTGAAGGATTGAAGCCAGAGGTGAAATAATACCTCTGTTTTATTATTAATCCTTAAACAAATCTAGGACACAATAGGTGGCAAGAAAACATAACTTGACCCTTGGTATCATAATCTAATGTCTTTGATTTATTCTTCGAGAATAGATGACATATGACAAGATATTAATATCCGAAATAATATCCATATCTTAATCCTATCACGCACATACATAAAGAATTAATAAAACATAATATAAAATAAACATAAATATTAATTAATTCATTAATACTATAAACTTGTGTCTTTCAATACTACCCTCAAGTTGGGGAATAGATATTAACCATCTCTAACTTGGACATGAGCTCTTCAAATATAACTCTTTCACAGGCTTTAGTCAGTAAGTCCGCTACTAGAATGCCATAAGACAACATCACTATTTTGAATTGATGAAACAATAATAGAACTATTTGAACCCATAAACCATTAGAAACCACTGTACCCTTTAACACTACCAATCCTCTTTCCTACCTCCAAACTCTTGTCTAGTAGTGCTACAAGAGCCAATAATTGGACTATCATTAGGTTTCGACCTTTGTGAGCCAAACGTTGGTTGAAGAATGTTTAATAACTCAGTATTAGTTAGATTACCTTTATCATTCTGAATGGATTCACCATATGTTGTAACAGGCCTCTCAGTCTTCATTGCTTGGGTCTGAAGTTCGCAAGTTTACTATTCTAGAATTAGAATTGTTGTAACCTTTCCTTGCCATGGTAGAGACCTCAAATGAAGGTTGAGGGGCCTAAACATACTTTGAGACTAGCTACTTTCTTCTTTCCTCCCATTTTAACTTTGCCAAGACTTCATCTAATGAAGTTAGAGGATGAGAGGGCATAATTCTCCCCCTTCATCATAGATAGGATTAACGCCAAGTAGAAGCGTGCGGATATGATTTTTTTAAATGAAAATTTCACCTAGCCCCTTTACATAAAAATATTTCCCAAAAGCCCCTATACCTTTCTGAAACATCAATTCAGTCTTATGGAGGAAAGTGAAATTAATTTCAAGAGAGAATGAACAAAAAATACCCTTTTTAAAGAAAATAGGCACTTCACAGGATAAGTGTGACGTTTTACAAGTTACATGTGAGAATTTACAAGACATACAACTGAAAAGCCTGTCACTTGTGCTATTTACAAGAAAAGAGGCACTACACAAGACAAGTATAACACTTTATAAGTTATACGTGAGAATTTATAAAATGAATAAGCTAATTTGCAAAACATACAATTGAAAAGCCTGACACTTGTGCTATTTACAAGAAAATAGACATTTTCACTAGACAAGTGTGATGCTTTACAAGTTACGTATACAATTGAAAAACCTGACACTTGTGCTATCTACAAGAAAAGAAGCACTTCACAGGACAAATGTGATGCTTTACAAGTTACATGTAAGAATTTACAAGACGAATATGCTAATTTTCAAGACATACAATTGAAAAGCCTGACAAGTTTATTTTTGTTATAGAAAAATGTATTTTCGTCCATTCTCTCTTAAAATTAATTTGACTTTCCCCTATAAGATTGAACTAATGTTTCAAAAAGTTATGGAGGCTTTTGGGAAATATTTGTCAATAGAGAGGGTTAGGTGAAAATTTCCCTTTTTTTCAACAATATTGCGATTATCCTCCTCCTGTATGTCACAATGAGCTGATCTAAAGTTAGCACCACAACTATCGTATTTAGTAAGCTTCATTACTGATAGCAAATGCACACAAGTTTTGGCACTTTCAAAACATTTTTCAGCGTAATTTTAGGGGTTGATTTAACCTTCCACATACTTCTCATAGGGATATATTTTGCATCAGCAATTTTTGACATCATTTTAACGAGACACGGTTCAATTTCTTCAAAAATGTTGATTTTATCTGTCCTATAGTTTATGGCTCCAGAGTCTACAGTCCTATATTCTATAGATATGGTCAAATTGAGTACTAAATTTGTACTTAGGTTTTAGTTACAAGGAATTATATTTACCCCCCTGAGTGCATTATAAACATGGTCAATCATGTGTATATGTGAAGGAAATACTTTGTTATGGATTACAATATTAAAACAAAATAAAATCAACCGTGTTTATCCACCAAATCCTATAATATAACAATAATGGATAAACAATTTGGTGCTAAGCCCGATTGTAGTGGGTTTAGTGCTAGATTGATAGGCTTTATCTACCGTAGATTAAAAGACAATGTAGTGTATGAGACTTTTCTAAGATGGGGTTTAAGAAGAGATAGATATAAGTAGAGGTGGTAATCAGGGCCGGGCCGATCCTACAGGGCCTGGAGAAAGAAAAATTGTTGTTTTTCAAAGTCTGGCCCGAGAGTATACAGGCCAAGGCCGGCCCGTAGGACTGGAAGCCATTTTCATAAGATTTAACTATACGTCTACACGTCTTATGCAATAAAATAAATACAGTTACTAATTTATAGTCAAAAGTAAAAAAATATTGTCCACAAGTAACTCATAGTCTCATACAAAGCATTTAGAAGGTAAAAGGCTAAACACTTTAAGCAACATGATTATGACGACTATCGTTTTCATCTTCTTCGCTACTATCATCAATTTCAAGGAATTTTGATTGTATTTCACTTTAAGTAGTAGACTCTGCTTAAGGGGTAAAAATATCAAGAATTAGTAAATTATCATCATATATAAATTTGACAATTTTAAGGTTCTTTGGGAAGAGTCAACAAGGTGACGGGCAAGGGAATTTAAAAAAAAAAAAGCTAAAGGGCCTAATGGGCTTGCCTTATAGGGCCCTTGGCCTTATAGGGCTGGCTTTTTTAGGCTCAACTTCCTTTTGATGCTATATTTTTCAAGCTCAGCCCGACAGGCTTGGCCCAATTTCCCGAATCTAGATATACGTAATTTTACACCCTAAAGATGATGTAACATGTTGCAACAGAAAAATGAGGATGTTAATTGCTGAATATTATTGAACTTTAGGGTGCTAGTTGTTCTTTCATAAATATTTTAGGAGGGAAAACTTTTTAGTCCAAAAATTTTCACACTTAAACCTATCACGTATGGGACTCCCAAAAGTGCTTATTTACATAAATCGAAATAAAACTCTTTTCACACACTTCGTATACTATAAATTACAATTAAAAAGTTGCTTTTGAAGGTTCCAATCGTTATTCCAAACAAACACAGTGTCAATCTTTTTGACGCCAAATGTGCTTTTGGTGGCAAGGTCGGGTATTTGGTATTACCAATTACTCAAATGAAATATTAAACTAACAAATAATAATGTAAGAAACTTGTTTAAGATGCATGAAATAATTGGAAACACTTTATATTCATATTTATAGCCCGAAGGAGTAGCTTGTATTTGAGTTGAATTAGATTCCACTCAGAAGGGATTCGTGTATTTATTTTTTTCTGCATTATTTACATCTGTTTGGTAATGGAGCCAGTCCATCATATGTAATTCATGGTATTCGTTGTTCATTTCAAAGATAGGCGTTTTTTAAAAGATGTGGCAATATAAGTTACATAATGACAACGAGCAGCAGTAACGTTCAAAGAAACGCTGGTCAAAAGAAAGGTAACGTTCAAAGAAACATGTTGAAGGAAAGTGAAGAAATTCTGGCCATCGAAATATCTAATCGCAGCTCAAAAATTTTGACGTCGTCGTCAAGTGATTAAGCTCACGTTTAGTGACGATTATGCACCAATAATATTTTTTCTGTACTAATAATACTTGAGTCAATAATTCATGAAACATAATTGGTACAGGGACGCCTATGTTAAAAAAAGTAAGCAAAATATTATTAACAGGTTCAATGTTTAGCATAGGAAATCCATGTTGGGAAGCAATGAGGCACCGCTAATGTTGTTTGTCTTATGCGGTCACCTGGTCTAACTAATCTTTTGTATTATATTCTTGTTCTTGCTTAAGCAAAATCCCTAATCAATACTTTAATGGTCTTGAGGGTGAAAGTTGACATCAAATTGGTTACTTCACGGAAGATAGGCGGAGAGAAGTTGAATTGGTAGAATTATTGGTGTGATCAATAGGAAGATAACAATTATTTTTCCGACTGGGATAAACTTGAGGATCTGCAATTCCTAGAAGTCGACAAGCTTTTTTTAAAAAAATTATTATTATTTTTATAAAAATTGAGCAAATCCATAAGATAGGATCTGACTTGTTGGGTTTTTTTCTTCTTTTATTTTAATTTCCTATCATCTCCACCCTTATAGCAACTATGAATGTGACAGCTTATGCATAAATGTTTAAAGCTCCTTTTTCATTTGTCTGTATTTCATAGGCATTTTATACCCTTGAGTTGAGTTGGATGAAGTATTTGGTTTAATGGTGAATCAATTAGATAACAAAGTTGGTTTTTGATTCTCAACTTGTTAAACAAGATCCTTGGGAAGAAGCAACTTGATCACAAAGCTTTAATTTGGATTATAATTGCTTAAATATCGGGTAGAAAAAATAAAAGATATTAAATGTTACAACGGGTTATAAAAACTATAGATGGATTATTGTCTCATCTATGATAACTTTAAAATTTGAAAAACAAATTGTCAATGGAGACGGAAAGCAACCAATTTAATAAGTAATCAATAAGTATATTTGTGATCACGATTGGGGATCTTAAAAATACTTATACAATAAATTGAGACAGTGTCCATCTTACATACTTATCTCATATACCGTAAATCACGATTGAAAAACTGTTTTTGAAAACTCTAATTACTATTCCGAGCAAACACATTAACTCCTTGACCAAGCGTTCCATCTGAGGACATTTAAGTAATCTGTTTGCCAGTAAATTTCGCTCGAATTATTATTTATTATTGCTATTCTTGGTGATAGAAATTGTCTATGGGGTGCTTGTTTATTGGGTGGCGGAGAAAATCATTGCGATGGACCAACATGGTGGTTGTTTATTATTTTGGAGGAGGCTCATTTGAGAGCTTAGACAGTAAAGGCTGTCTCTACGAAGGGGGCAACGCTTTCTGGCATGTCATCTGGACACGGGGGTGCTGATCTGATCTTTTGCTCAGATTCGCTTCCAATATCCCATTACCACCCACCTTTTTCTTCTTATTGTATTGTTGCACTTCTCTCATCACAACCCTACCATCAATTAAACCTATTAGACTGTGTCAATAATGCAGAATTTATGTACCGAACATATTCTTAAGACTTGAGAGAGAGAATATTAGAAGGAAGGAGGGCAATGTGGGCTAAACTTAATTGTACACGTAACCCTCCTTTATCCTCACTGGGTGAATAGAGCAGATGCATGGACTTCATAGCTTAAATGGCACTTTGGGCCTCTTATTAAAGGCATATTTGAGTTAGCGTTTGAGAAGTACGTTCACGTAAATTAAGATAAAATTTATATCAAATATTTATCTTATACACTGTAAATCATGTTATAAAATCAGCTTCTACTGTTAATCCAAAAGGATACTAAAAAGGTTGTAATAGGTTTGTGTGTAGGTATATGTATGATGGGTTTGTGGATTCATCTGCTATGAGGGAGGGGGTTTTAAATTTTTAAATTAAAAACAAAGTGAAGATGAAACATGAGTAGCATTCTATTCAATTTCATTAAAAGACGGTTTAGTGTATAAAACTTGTTGTATAAAGTACTTTCAATGTAGAAATTTCAATAAGAATCTATATAATTAAGATGGCATAATCTATAAATACACAACAGTTATGTATACTATAGAAAAATTCATAAGACTGCTGAAAATGATAATGAACTTTGATAAAATCTGAGACCAACGTACGTTGTCTCCTTAAGACAATTTGTTTCATCTATATGGATGCCTAAGATGCTCGAACAATTGTCTCCCAGGATAGAATGGATTACGTCTTCAGAATGATGACACTATCAATCAGAAGCCTGAACGAACACAATGAGACTGCTTTCAGAATCGCACAGGATATGAGATAATTGCATAAAGCACTATGTAATATATGAGATATGAGAGTTTTTAGATTGATTGATTTTTTCTATCGTTAGCACATCCTATTTATAGATGACGGAAATTTATCAGATGGACTCAACTCTTGCGGGTGAACTGGTGCGTCGTGCGAACAGACATGCCAGAACGGAGCGAACAGAAGCGAACGGTGACTCTTGCTAGCGAACAAATGCGTCGTACGAATAAACACACCAAATCGGAGCGAACGAATGCACTGGTTTGGTCACAGTGTTTTGCTATAGCCGTGCTGTTGGGAGAATCATGAAGGGGTAAAAAAGGAATTAAACAAAAGTCCAAGGATTATTCGGACAAACTAAAAAAATAATTTAATAAATAAAAATTATTTTTTTAATCTCACACACGACAGGACCAGCGGCACGTGTGTGTGGTGGACCAAGACCCATCTATGTCCTCACTCCTTCATAAAAGTGGATTGGCTCAATGGCCCACTTTAGAAGTGTAAAGTTAAGTCTTATATATACTCTTACTTTTCTTGATTTGTCCAATGTGAGACTTCTATCCACACATTTTTCTCCTTCATTTTCCCTCTTCTCTTCCAACCTACTTCTTATTCATAATCCATAAAATTTAGATCCAAAATTCTAAAAAAACTCTCATCAGGTAGCGGTTTAGATATATGTTGGTTTACTCTTATAAAGAGAGAGAGACTGTTTTTAAAATTTAGACGATGAGAGAACAAATTGAGGGGCTAGCTGAACTAATAGAAAGTGGCATGAAAACAATCACATGACATGCCTGCCTTTTTCAGCCCCTGTCCTGGCTTTCATTTGGACGCATCGCCCTCTAATCATTGCCGCCCTAAAACAAACTAGTGTGGCCCCATTACAGTTGACCTATCTATGCACGCCAGGTGCCTTACACCATTCTTCGTAATTAGTTTTATATATAAAATCTTATAAAATTTACTTATGAACTCATTTAATAAAAAATGGGTCATGTAATCATATTATTAAATTAATTCATGTATAATTATATTTACACTCATTCAGTTAAAATCTGTTAAAGTAATTTTCTCTTTTACATACGAGAATGACAAAAAATAACTAAGAACTTTATCTTTCACAATTACAAGGAGCCTTAATCATTTTCTACCGTCTCGGAATTTCAAAATCTCAATTTAATATGAGTTAATTTATTTCAAGTTTTTGAATAATATGATGTGTTTATAATTTTTTTTATATTATATAGATTATAAATTGTATTGATAATTTATTAGCTTTTCTTTGATTATTGATTATTCTCCCCCAAAGAAAATGAAATCCTGTGATCTTGTCAGATGGCCAATCTTAATTGTTGGGTTACGTTTGAAGGAGAAATTACACATTTCTTCACGGTTCACAATATATTTAGTATGAAACCCCAAGATTATATGTTAGGTTTAAATTGGGGTAACAAAGAATACACCAATGTAAGGATTTTTAAAAGGAAAGCCCAATTTTAAAAGATGAATTTCAGAAGGGAGAGTCTCTTATCTCATAAATTATAAACACTTGTGAGATTTTTTGATGTGGAATTTAACTTATAACTTGATACTTTTACCTCTTGTAAAATGCCACGCTTTGAAAATGTTGCTAATGTAAGTAAATGAACAAAGCTTAAAATAACATCATTGTTGCCAAAGTTAACTAGATTGAATTTTGGCGTCAAATCTGAACCATCTACTAATATGGAGGTGCATATCTCACTACAGTGATGAACGCAATGGCGCTTATCACTATGATGCCCACTAAAATTGGGTAAAATAACTTAAACCACGACATAGAATTAAAAAAAGTTTATCAGTTATCACTAAACATTTAACACCAGTGAAGTATTTAAGTAAATTACCGTTACTATTGTGTTGCCTCAGGTAAAAGTTAGACCCTTGGCTTTAGTGCCTTAACCTAAAAAGTCTTTAATCGTTTTCCCTTAAATTATCCTCTATCTCTTCTTTAGGTTCTATCTTCGCGAGCAAGTAAAGATGATTGACCCAGCCTGGGAGATCTTGTCCGCTTTAAGAGCTACGTAATAGGTAATAGTGACTGCATAATCCCTTCGAAAATCAACGCTTCTTTTGGAGTTTGAATGATCTGGGAATAGTTCATGCCTCCCGTGACTATTGAATGCTTATCGTTTTGTTGATCCGAACTTTAGAATGGGAACATACCATAAAAACTAGGGATATATTAATAAGAATAATTTGATAATTTAAAAGAGAGAAGCTGTCCACTAGCCACCTTGTCCAATCAAATAAGCCCAAATCTTCCTCCCGGGAACTGCCATGCGATGTGAGATCTTAATTCCCCACTCTCTCTATATACAGTTATACACACATTTTAATTACCAATTAATATCAACAGTGGTTTGCTTTTGTTTTGCTCAGTTCCGTTAGTCAAACTCCCAAATGTTTATCTGTTTAATTGGTGAGGCAATTTTCCGTTAGTACAGTTTACTATGGGACGATTCTAATTATGTTGGCTACTAAACCACGGAAGATAAAACCATTCTTTAATCAATTTATTTGCTAAATTAGACTTACCCAGCTGCACTTTGTTTTGGGGTTTTAAAATAGAACTGCACTATTCACAGTTTGAGAAAATTAAAGAAAAAATTACAATCAGGTTCCAAATAAGATTCTAAATAAAAAAATGGTTCAAAGAATTTGTCAATAGAGCCCTTGTACTTGTCAATGACATGTTCTGAGAGTTGTTAATATGACAATTTTTTCATTTTACCTCTTATTTAAGATCTGACTGTAATTTTTCCAAAATTAAATTATCATCCCTCCCCTGAAAAAATAGTTTTTAGTCTGTGCTAATATTATGTGGTTGACTTTGTTAGAGAAATAGCTGACAGAGCTTGTTAAGAACCAAATTGGGAAGGATGGAAGCATATGAAGATGAAAAAAAAAACGAAACATTATTTATTAGTGCATTTAAGAATAGATAAATAAATACTCCATCCGATCCTATTTATAAGCAATTTTATCTTTGATTACGTAAAATGAATGGTAGTTAAAAGTAATAAATGTGTCAAAAATATTATGTTTTTTTCCATATATGCTCCTATTTATGAAAATAGAGAGAGAATGTATAAAAAGTATGATAGATAATAAAATATGTTTTTCTAATGTTTTGTTGGCTTTATTCATCTAGTAAGTTCTCTCTGTCTCTCGGATATAACTCTTGGTGTATGTGATAATTAATTATAAATAATATGTATTTAATAAGGGTAAAATAGGAAAAATGAGTTTACATTTTCAGACACAAAGTGAAAGTTGCCTATAAAAATGATCAGCCCTATGAGAGAGAAATTTTCTTATAAATAGGACCGAATGGAATATAAGGCACCAACTAACAATTCTTACAGACTAATAAAAATAGTTTAAAACATTAAAGTTGTTTTAAAATTTAAGTGACTTCCAATATTATCTCTATCAGTTACACTAAACTCAAACATCATCAAGGTTCTAAAACCCGAACTGGTCATTTAACCTATTGAGGTATTGGGTTAAGGATCAGCGGGTCAGATTGGAGTCAAATCAGAGCTAAATCATAACCAAACTAAGCAAGAAATTGAATATTTAGGCTTATTAATATAAAATTTTAAAGAAAAAAATTAAAAAATTGATTTTTTTTTTAAAAAATTCCAGACCGGACCAATGAGGTTGACCGATTTCCGGGCCAGACCAAGTTTCAAAACCTTGAAAGTTATATAAATTATTACTCTATTCTATTACCTTTATTAATTATGAACATATATAAAATAAATAAATTTAATACTCCTTAAAAATTTATAAGTATTTTATAAAAAAATTAAGAAAATTTGTTAATTGATGCCTTATAACAAAGATAAAAAATATTTATTTATTAGGATAAAGAAATGTGTGGGGGCGAGAGGGGAGGAGTGCAAAAGCCAAAAGGTAATAAATGGGGGCAGCAAGGGAAGGGCGCGTGGTTGCCCGTGAATAGCTTTCAGTCTGTCTCTCTACAAATACTGATTCAAACTCTCACACCCACTTTGGCACTTTCCCATCCTCCCTTCTTCTCCTTCTTTATTTCTCATTCTGTTCTGATTCAACACGATTCCCTTCCATTCTCATCTCTCCTCTGTTCCATTTCACTCCTTTCTATAGGGTGTGCCAGCAGCCAGCAGGATTCGCTGCTTCCTCTTCTATGACATGGCGTCTTTGCAGCCCAACTTAGACTCTATTCATTCCGATACGTTGCCACCATCCACTCTTAAAAAGAGCACCAATTTTGGGGCCGATCCTAACGATCACAATTCTCTCCACCCCGTTCGATGGAGATCCGATACGGAGCGTCGGATCTACTCCTCTAAGCTCATCGAAGCTCTGCGCCACGTCCTCCGTCGTAGTCCTTCTCTCCCGCCCAAACCTGGCGGCGGTCGTGAAATTCGTGAGACGGCTGATAGAGTTCTAGCCGCGACGGCCAAGGGCAGAACTCGATGGAGTCGAGCGATTCTGGCTTCTCCGCTTGGCCGTTGGAGATTACAGAGGCAACACAAGAAGGTGAAGAAGATGACGAGAGGATTGAAGAAACCGGATATTAGGAAGGAGAGAAGGAGGTTACCGGCTCTGCAGAAGAAAGCGCGCGTTCTCGGCCGATTAGTTCCTGGTTGCCGTAAGGTTTCCTTTCCGAGTCTTCTGGAAGAAACCACTGACTATATATCGGCCTTGGAGATGCAAGTTCGAGCCATGACGGCACTCACCGAATTGTTAGCCGGTGGTGCCGCGCCGGCCGATCGACTCGACGGGCCTCGACCGTAAAACGTTGAATTGACCCCATTATTCTGCCTAGGCTTATCGCGGCAGGTGTTTTTTTTAACCCTTTTTTCCTCTCTAGTAAATCGTTCTTATTGGTTTTTAAATTCATGTATTTTATTGTGTATATGATTTGTGAGTATCAAGATGCCCCATCGCAAGTCTTAACCACCTTTTTATTTTATTTAGGTTCCCTATTCTTTAAATTTAAAGGAACATGCATGATACCTGCTTTGATTCCTTTCCTATCTTCTCTTTTTTTTAAAAAAAGAAGAAGTTAAATATAAAAATGGCGTGGGAATTGTTTGAGTGGCCTTTCCCTAAAAAAAGTTGTTGCCGTAGTTTGAATCTCCATCCAGCTGGTCATGAAAGCAAAACCTTCTGCATGTCTGCAACTTGACATTTAAGTCAATTATTACTGGGGCTAAAAATTCATGTGTCCGAGCTACTACTATACGCTCACTCTTTTCCGATTTTATTTATAAATAATTTTTTTTATTATATAAAATAAAATGATAATTAAAAATAATAAGTGTATAAAAAATATCATATTTTTTTATAGATGCTTATTTATGAAAACAGAGAGAGAATATATAAAAAGTATAAGAGATAGTAAAATACGTTTTTTCAATATTTCATTTAACTAGTAAGTTCTCTTTCTCTCTTTTAAATATAATTTTTGATGTGTGTGATAATTAATTATAAATAATATATATTTAATAAAAATAAAATAAAAAAATGAACTTACATTTTCAACATAAAGTGAAAATTGTTTATAAAAAGAATAATTCTTATAATAAAAAAATTAATTATAAATAAAATCAGAATGAATATAAAATAATAGTTTATTCGTGAATTCCCCCCTTCATTTTTTACTGTCGCCCCCTTTAATATCATCGATCAAGCCCCTAATAATTAATGCCCCTCTTTTCATTGGTAATCCACTTTCCTCGGGATTTGTGTTGCTACGAAGTTACAACCTTGCATAATTGCAATTAAACCCGTGATTTAGCTGTGGTCGTGCGTAGTAGTATATTGAGTCTGGACAACCTCTATACCGACCTTTCACTCCTAGAGGCGCATCGCTTTGAGAGTTGAAAGTTAAAAGGGCCGGACTTTAAATAATATGCAACTAATTTGTGGACAGAAAAGGATGCCATATGATCCAGAATTGTATTTTTTATTAAAATAATAATCTTTGATTGATGATAGTTATGTCAATTATTATTTAAAAGATGGCCTGTGGGCTGTGGCTTCTGTTAGATAGCAAATAATCTATCATCAACAGAAGCAGTAGTGGACCGTACAATTCCCGTCCCATTTTAAAGTTATCCAATCTGACTTTGCATCTGGCTCTTCGCGACAATTATCTTAATAATCTCTGGAATGCAAAACCACGCTTTATCCAGATTGAGAGATTCTCTCAAGATCGTTCGAGTTAACGTTGCTTTTAAAAATGAAATGAAATTGCCTTGCCCCAATAAAAATGATGGTGTTATGATTATATGCGAGGTAGATAATAATGTAGTATGGCGTTGCAGTTTTGGTTGGTTATCTGTGAGATTTGAAAATGGGTATTATAGGATGGGGGATACAAAGTTGAGCCTCCGTCCCATCATGTGCCTCAGTGGCCCTACAATATTCAACCCTCTAAGGCCCCCCCACTCATATTGGCTTGCATGTGAGCATGTGATGTGAGTGAGAAGAAAACTTTGATCACATGCGGATTTATTTATTTAGGAAAAGTAAATTGCTTATTGGCTTTTTTTTTTTTTAATGAATTGCATCCACATTGTTTATTCATGGACACAGACAATTAAGGGGTCAGATCCTAGACAGAGTCTTTTTGGGACCTGCCCGACCTTAGTGGGTGAACCTATTGGCCTCTTTGGAGGGAATTGCCTTTTCTTAATTAAGGCCTGCCACGTGAGGAACCTTGACAATCCAACTGTCACGTTATAGATGGTGACTTCCCATTTGGTCATCTCATACAAGGTGGTTTAGGGACCACTCCTCTTATTTTGATAATTTATTATTATTGTAATATGTATTTGTTGGGTTCCCATCTAAGAAATCCCTTCCCATTAGTCACCCCATTTCACGTGCTTCCATGTGCCTCCATTTATGAAGCCGCCTATTTCCCTTCTTTTTCTCTTTCATTCCCTTTTCTTTTCAGGGCACTGCTTGGCTTATTGCAGATGGAAAACATGATCCATTTTTAGGCCACGATGGCCTAATTTTTGGAATATATCTGCCGTAAGGGGCAATACTATGAACCATGGGATGCTTCCATGATTATATATTTCAATGGCCATCTTCATGGCAGGCGTCCTTCACAATTTCAATCAATTGATTATGCCCTCAGTCTTACACAAAAGCGTAGTGTAGGTATAAATTAGGCTCAGCATTTCTTTGTGGGGTAAACTAGCTCTTACACAAAAGCGTAGTGTAGGTGGCCCATTTTAAGAGTTCGCTGGGGAGTTGCGTACCATACCATGTTCTTGCGTTTTTTTTTTTTCTTTCTCTTTTTAAACTAAATGCCTATCAATATCCTTTTTCTTTAAAAAAAACAAAAAAAAATTGCCTGGGGTCCCCAGCTAGCGTTGTGTTTGCGTCCCTTTTATTGAAATTTCGGTGTAAAAGGTGAATGGGACCGTCAGTTTGAGGCATGAAAGGGTGTTCGGTATAAAAAAGGTAAGATAGCTTTCACCATGAGCCTCACATGGTTCCAAAAACTTGACATTGAATGGTGTTTGAGGCACTTCCCTCAATGTTCACCCAAACACAAGCTTGTGAAGTAATTATAAGATTCGGAGCCTTTCGGAGCCTAAAGCATCATAATTTGGATAAGACCCTTTGTTTGCTTTTGTTTTCTTGCTAACTTCAACTCCATCAACTTGCCCAAATATTTTAGACGGCTCCAGGCTTCTCCAGTGTGATGTCAATATTCAAATGTTGACCCGCCACTACCGAATCATCATCAATTATTAGGAAACGTGCTTGCCAAAATCGCCTCGATTTCTTTGATGTCAGTGTGAACAGTGATGTTCCTATTTATTTCGCATGTTATATTAATTAATTATTCTTCTGCTAAATAAACTATAAATATAATAAATCAACAATCAAGTCAAACTATTATATAAAGTATTCGAGGGGGAAAAGGAGGAAGAAAAAAGTGTGAGGCTGTTTATTAGAAACGAATCTTTTTTTTTTTTTTTTGACCTGGTAGAAACGAATCTTTGTGATTTTAGAGAAAAAATTATTCTCGCCCTGCTTCACTTGTAAGTGTTATGTTACAAGTCACAGAAGCATGAATTAACTTTTGAGAAAATGGTAATAATAATATTTGAGTCTTGCCCTGTCTCAGATAAATTGGCCGAAAGAGAAACACATCACTCCCATCAACTTGACAATTCAAGACACATAATTGAGTACGGTGTCCCTTTTTCATCCGTTGGAAAACAGGGTAAAACGATGGGAACAATATTTTATTATTCAGGTATCTTTCTTCTTTGTTTTCTGAAAAATTGATCATTAGTAGTGATTAAGCATTGATTAAAATAAAAATGAAGGGACATTAAATTCGTTGATAAAATATAAATCCTAAAAGGGGTAAATTGTTTTGAGTAATAGTCTTTGAAAAAAACAAATTGTTTCCGATAAAAGCAGATTTCTGTGCAAAGGATGAGCCCAAAAAACCAAAGCTGAAAAGGTAATTGAAGATAGATTAGCATGTAAGGTAAGCGCAGCCTTTAATTTGCAATTGATTGGACGGAGACAGAGAATGGTTTGGTATACGACAAAATTAAAATCGCTTTTGAGTTGTCACGGTCCAACAATAACATTTTTTTTTAGTAGAAATAGATGCTATATTAATACTAAAACATATTTACAAAGAGTATCTACTCGGGGGGGGGGGGGGGGGGGGGGGGGGGGGTTACACCAAAAGAAAGACAGGCATGTTTGGCTGAGCGATATTGAATCGGGTTTATTATATAAGCCTGATTTACGTAAATTGAAATAAATCTCATTCATATATTTATCTCGTAGACTGTAAAATCACCTCGTAAACCGTAAAAGCTACTTCATATTCCATAAATCACAATTCATAAGCACTTATGGAGCTTCCTTAAGCTAATCCAAACGAGCTAATGAGCTTATTTGGAATCGTTTTTATGAATCGGGTTTATAATAAGTCTAATTTATATAAATCGAGATAAATCTTCTCCACATATTTACCTCGTAGACTGTAAAAGCACCTCGTAGATTGTAAAAGCACCTCGTATATCGTAAAAGTTACTTCATATTCCGTGAATCACAATTCATAAACACTTATGGAGCTTCCATAAGCTAATCCAAACAAACTCTAAACTGCAAAGAAACATAACAAAGCAATGGGAAATTAAGTCAGATGCATTGTGTTGAGAGGTTTCATAGTCTTTAGCACATGGTCTATCAAATAGAGGACTTCATTGACTAATCTATGAGGTTGTGTAGAACTTTGGCTGAACAAGGTGTGATTCCTTGTTGTCCAAAGTTTCCAACACATTAGACCAAACATAATGCACCATGAAGAGTACTGTTTCCTAGGCCTCAAGTTCTCTGTTAACCATTCCCTAAAAGGTCAAGCCAGGAAGCGATTGCAAGCTCACTAGGTAAAATAAGCCGCCAACACGAAACTACTTGTTTGCATTGCCTAAGGACATGGTTAAGATCCTCAGTCCCATTGTGACAAATTTCACACAGAGCATCAATAGACACGTGCCTTCTTACACGTTCGCAATAAGTGAGGAGCCTGCTGCCCAGTACTAGCCAGATGAAGGTTCTTACTCTTCGCGGGCCAGGCCAACGCCATGCCAAATCCCATATTGGGTTGTCATCTCTCTATTGATCACTCATGATATGCTGGTATGCAGAGTTGAAAGTAAAAACGCCTTCCTTTTGCAAACTCCAGCTGCATCTATCTAGGGACCCATTATGCATAGGAGGTCGGAGGAGCTTTATTTGAGACAAAATGTCTGGCGGAAGTACGTGCATGAATTCCTCCCATTTCCATTCTCCATCAGGTATTTGTATACGCATATGGTAGCATTCCCAACTCCAATGGGGTGAGTAGCGCAAAGGATAGGAGTTTTAAAGGGCCGAGATCCCCTACCCAAAAATCCGACCAAAAGCGTATACGCTGTCAATTCCCAATAACCTATTTAATTCCCAAGGCGGCTTCTGGACAGAAATGCATTAAACTACACCAGAGATAGTAGGAGGAGTTTTTTGGCTTACAAATTTGGCTTATGTCGTCTTTCCGCTCATACTTTTCCCGCATGATCTTAACTCAGTATTTATCTGAATTAGCAATGATATTAAAAGCAACCTTCATAAATAGAGTTGAGTTTTGTCCTTCAAATTTTTTCAATCCGCTTCCACCACACTGCTTAGGCTGACAGAGGTCTTGCCACTTTACAAGGTGAATACCCTTATGACTTTCGGTGGTTCCCTAAATAAAGTTACATGTAAGAGTTTTTAGTTGAACCCTATACGAGGTTGGTAGCCGGGTCGATTGCATAGCATAAATGAGTATTGCTGCAAGCACGGATTGGGAGAAGGTCATCCTACCAACGAGCGAGAGTGATCTTGTCTTCCAACCAGTGAGTTTACGTTTAACCCGTTCCTCTAAATACATGTATGTGTCCTTAGTAATTCTTTTATGTAGAAGAGGTACCCCAAATACCTTCCCAAGTGGTCTATAACACTTTAATGTCTCAACAAGGACCCTCACATTGGGCTGGGCCCAAATCCAGTAGTCGACAAAATATGTAAGTTCCTGGCACAGCCTAACAACAAACCCGTATTGAATTCTCATTATTACTTCCTTTATTTCTTCAACCATGAAAATATAAATTATATTTCAGGTATTTTATATAATTTTAAATATAAATATGAAATTTCATAATTGTTTTTTCAAAATAGGAATTATGCAACAATATATGTTTTAAAGAAATCGGTTTCTCTTCTATCCTTATTTTTTTATTAGCTAGGCAACAAAACATTTTAGCATTAAAGTGCAATTTTATCAAAAAGATTTTTTCAAAGAGCATTTGGCACAAATAAATTTTTTAATTAATAAAAATATCAATAAATAATTTTAAAATGTACAAATTCATTAAAACTGCTAAATTTTACCAAACATCATTACAGTTACAAATTCATTAAAACTGTTAAATTTTACCAAACATCATTACAATTTTCTTCTCTTATAATTAAAAAGTATTTTGGTCAAATTTAATGATTTTGGTGAATTAGAACTCTTTTGAATTGTTTATTTGTATTTTTATTCATTCTAAAATTTATTTGTGCTAGACACTCCTAAAAAAAGTTTATTGATAAAATAACACCTTAACCAAACATTTTAACAAACTACCGAAATCAGTTTCTCTTTCTTATTCATTGACAAATAAATAATTTTAATTAAAATCTCGAATGAAAAATTAAGATTTTTGAAAATAAAAATAAAAAGGCAAGGAACTGCTTCAAGCTGGATAGGGCCCAAAATGTCTCTGAGCACACGTGGGCTCTGTAAGGAGGGATACGGTGGGCCCCATTGGTGGCTTAAATGCTCCGCTACCCTCAATGCTAACTGCTTCTGTCAAGAACAAAAGAGGTCAGTCAAACTTTTTTCTCCTTAGATAGAATACATGAAAAATAGGTAAAAAAATCCATGTTTAAAAATTTTATTGACAAGGAAAATCTTATATGTTTTTACCTACAGAAAGTAAGAGATTATCCAATACTCCAATCTAACCATTCTGACCAATACAGTTTTTCAAACATGAACTTTTCACCAAATTTTCCTAAAATTTAAGTTCGTTATTTTAACTCTTAACATATTTTTCAACACTAAAAATTGTGAGATTACAACTAACGAGTGCATATATGCATGTGGAGTTTTCCGTCAGGCAGGAAAGGGAGACTTTTTTGGGCCAAATCACTGGGACAAACATTAGGCTACCCAAGGACTCATGGCCCAATAATGGCAACTGAAAAAAGGCCCTCGAATAGATTTTCGGTGGAGCTGGAGATAGGTATCTAAAAAAGTAAGAAAGGCGAAGAGCCTGAAATATTCAATGCGTCAAGCGAGCCCAAAAGGAAATCCAAACTCATTTAAGAATGCTCTGTCACAAAAATGGTATTGCTATTTCAAAATTTTAGGCTTGACGAATAACTGTTGAACAAATGAACTTGGGAAGAGAGACTGCACAGGGATTTTGATCGCCCTCCCTTTTGATGCCCCGTGATTTTTATTAAATTAATCAACAGTTAATTAATTAATTAGCACTTGCTCTATTTCCGCAGCAGACATGCTTCAATACTGGTGAGTGTCTGTTCTTGTCTGCCAAAAGCCTATATGTATTTATATACAAGGCCTCCACTTATTTTGCATTAGCAGGAGAAATAAGATTAAAAAAATTTGCAGATGGAACCAACCAAACTCTTGTTCAAAACAGCTTTCAAGGTGTTGTTAAACTACACGGCAATAGAAATTTTAGAACAGTGTTATATTTTGAGTTGAGTTTGACATGGTTTTATATTTTCCGACGAGTTCACCCAGAATAATGACTGCATTGTGTTTCAGGCTTCGCTGTCCTTCCAATGAAACCATGGCATTTTAGGATTTTCAAGTCACCTGTGATTCCCTGGGTTTTTCCATTCATTGATAAATTGGGTAGTTATGGACAGGACCACTATGGAAAATAACCCCGTGGAAGCATCCTAAGCCACAGAAAAACACAACATTACAATGACACGCTACTCTGCTCTTTTCTGAACAAAATATTTACCACATTCAAACTAGATCCCAAGCCAAAATGGTTGCTATAATCTAGCGAGGGGAAACCCCTAAAAGCCCGGGTTGACGATGGCTTCCCCAACTACTACGCAAATTTCCATTACAGACGAACCTAAAAATCGGGGATTTCTTTAGAAAGGGGGGGGGGACAATTGGAAACAGAAGCGGCCCCAAAGGAAAAAGGGTTAAACTAAAAAAAAAAATGGAAATTAAGGAAATTCAGGCGCTTCAGTGAGACCCGAGTGGCCGAGTCACTCCGTATCCCTCTCTCGGCAACATCGGCGGCTCGGCCCTATAGAATCCCAAACCTGTGTGGCAAGGAACGATATTGGCAATAGTTGTCTTGGCGGGAGATTGTTGACTTCAGACGGTACAGCCACAGAAAAGGAAGAAGAAACAGAGCGTGGAGATGATAGAGACGGACTCAAAGGCGGTGATGACTCCCCAGAGGACGTCGTCCACAATGGAGAGGCTCAGGGTGTTCGACCACCCCATCAGCCTCCGTGGGGACCACCTGGGCGACGAGATGTAGGAAGCGAACATCCCCGTCCACCGCATCAGCGAAGATCTCACTGAAAAGTTGAAGTCGAACCACCGGAAAGCTGAAGTAGTGGACCAGCCACCAGCCATGGTGATAGTGCAGTGAGCTGTGGTTAGGCTCTCTTTGGCGAAAAAGGGTAAGATCGCCTTTCTTTCTCTGCCTTGTTCTTGTTTGGAGATCAAAAAGGTCTGACAATTACTTTCAAAACTGAAATTGGGGCGTTAGTCTTATGGAGGTGGCAGTGGGCAGTGGTCACATGGACTGTTCTTATAGTTGGCGTTGGGTCTGAAGGGTGGATGGAAGCAGTGGGGTCCATGAGATGGAAATTTTTCAAGATATTCAGCTGTTGATATGAGGAACAGTATGAAATAAATGATTTCAATTTTTCAAAGTTATGTTTGTTATTATTAGCTCGTTTGGATTAGCTTATGGAAGCTCCATAAGTGCTTATAAATCGTGATTTACGGAATACGAAGTTGCTTTTACAGTCTACGAGGTACTTTTACGGTCTACGAGGTAAATATGTGGAGGAGATTTATCTCGATTTACGTAAATCGGGCTTATATAATAAGCCCGATATAAATAAGCTCAGGCAAACAAGCTATATATTTGTTTAGCAGCCACTAAGCGGAGATCACGTGGTCGCATCCCCATCACAATCGCCGTTTCCCTTTATCCCCTCTTTTGTTTCAACTTTCAATCAATTTTGTTTGAAATTTGAAATATTTAAATTTAATACGCTATCTATAAAATTATTAATAAAATGTTAAATTATTAAAATAAATAAATAAATTTCAATTGCATGAGATTCATCGAGGCCCTCCTAATATAAGTATCCTCTCTAAAATTTAAATTCGAGACTTAGATATTTTATACTATTAGACCAATTTTATATTAGTAAGCAGTTTAAAATTCCACTAAAGAAATAAGGTTATTTTATAAAATATTAAATATGTAATATACTACTTAAACTTTAATCTAACACTAATAGGTGTTGTTCTCAGTGGAATGAGCTTCAACTACTTAAAAATATGTTTGAGATCATGATTTGAGATCTAAAAAACGTTTATATATGTAAGTAGAGATAATACTTCTCTTACATGCTAATCTTATAGACTGTAAATCATAATTAAAAAATTATTTTTAAAGACTCCAATCGTTATTCTAAATAAGTATCAAACATATACATTATAATTAGGCCCCATAATACTTGAAGTCAATCCAATTATAAAAATTAAATTTTAAACATTTGGGGTGAAAAATGGAGTGAAATGAAAGTGGCATACACGGCGAACCTGCTTTTCCCCTTACCACTGTAGCCTGACCTATGCATCTTCCAATTTCAAATAAGACAGACATTTCATTCAATTTTGAATTCCTTTTTTGGTCCATTTTTTTCCTTAAAATTATATTAGGAGGGAAATATTCAAATTTCAAAGTTTTTATAACCAGACAAATTAATTTGGACACTAGTGCCTAACTTCATTTTCATGGGAGTAGAGGCACAGTCTCAATCGTGTGTTTATTAGTGTCATCGACCAGGGTTGTCCATGGACCGGACCAGACCGGGTTGGGCCTCAACCCGAGGTCTGGTCCTTATAGGACCTCGGGCTGGACAAGTCAGCCCGAGGTCCGGTCTGGTCCAGCACCAGCCCGAGTTCGGGCTGGACCAGATCGGTCCAGTGGACTGCCTGGACCAGTCCAGGCAGTCCAGGACCTATTTTAATTTTGTTCTCCCTCTTGTTTGGATTGATGCAAAGAGCTAGGGACAGTGGAAAAATGCATAATAATACTTATAATTGAGAAAAATATATCACAAAATATTAAAACTCATTCATAAATCCATAATAATCTCCAACAACATTGAACATGAATAAAAAATAACAACATTTAAGTTACTTTAATACAATCCATAACAATCAATTAAACACATTAAATCTAATAAGTATAAAAAAATTATTTGAGTTTTGAGGATTAAAAAAAATTATACAAGATATTTTTTTTTAAAAAAAAATCGGGTCGGACCGGACTAGACCGAAGGGTCTGGACCCTTGACCCGATGTCCGGTCCGACCCGATCAGTCTGGTCCGGTCCGGTCTGTTTAAAGTGTCTTGGACTGATTTTTGGTCTTCTGGACCGGGTCGGGTTGGACCGGACCAACCAGACCACCGGGTTTTTTGGACATCCCTATCATCGACTATTTAAAAATTGAAAAGAATAGACATTAGAGGGTGATTTACGCTCCAAATAACCTTTCGGCCGCAGTTGGCTACAAAATTGTGCTCATGAATTTGGAGCATCTAGCTTCTCATTTTATTTGATAACATAATATAGGACCCGTTTGGTACATCATAATTGATTTTGATAGATATATAAATGGATATGGATATGGAAATGTGGTTTAAAAGTGTATTTGGTATGTATATGGAATTCAAATATTATTTTTATTTAATATTTATATTTAAAATGTAAAATTACCAATATGCCAATTTAAGAAAGTGGAATGAGATAGAACCATTATTACTAAACCCGGACCGGACCAGACCGGTTTTTTTAAATAAAAAATGATTTTTATTTTTTTTAAAAAAATTCATATTAATAAGACTAAAATATTCAATTTCTCACCGGTTTAGCTCCGGTATGACCCACTAACCTTTGACCTAGTACATTTACCACTCCAGTTCGTTTTTTTATAAAAATTTATTTTTATTTTTCTAAAAAAATTCATACTAATAAGCCTAAAATATTCAATTTCTCACCGGTTTGGCCCTGGTTTAGCTTCAGTTTGACTCCGATCTGACTCACTAACCCTTGACCTAGTACCTTGACCTGGATTTAGGTACATGAAATTGCAAATCTTTACTTTTTATGTGGAAGTCAATTTGATGGAATTGGAGAGATTTGACTTCCACATGGAATTTCAAAAATTTCTAATTCCATCATACCAAACAAACTTAGGCATGAAATTGATATTCAATTTCAATTCCAATTCCATACCCCTTAATTCCATCATACCAAACATGCCCATAGGGATTCTAGTATAACTATTATATAGATTTTACACTGCTGAAATAACACTATACTCTCCCTCCAGACTTTTTTATAAACAATTTTTATCTTTATCGTATAAAATAAACTAATAATTAAGATTAGTTAAAAATAATAAATGTGTCAAAAATATCATATATCTTTCAAATATGCTCTTATTTTATGAAACGAGTATAAGAGAGCGAATGAATAATAGATATGAGAGAGTGTAAGTATAAAATATAAGAGAGAATATGTAATAAATGATTAAATGAAAGAGAATTAGTAGTGAGTGGGAAACAATTAATATAAAAATATGTATTTAATAGGGGTAGAAAAGGAAAAAGTAGTTTATAATTTGAGATACAAAGAGGAAGTTGCTTATAAACAAAATAAACCCTAAAAGAGAGAAGATTACTTATAAAAAGAATTGGAGGGAGTATCTATGATGCCCCTTACAAATCCACCACAATAGGAAAATCATATAATCTAAAAGCACGGGGCGTGGATAGAGCTGGCAATATGGGTTAGGACCGTGGGCCGAGCCAGCCCAACTCGATAAAATGGGTGGTTTGAGTTTTATAAAACTGGGACCATTTGAAAGTGGTTTTTTTAGGTCCGAACCCATATAATCCCAACCCGTGGTGGGTTGAACCACCGGGTTGACGAGTTAGCCTATATATTTTTTTATGTAACCCAATACCAAGAAGCAAATACCTAAGTTCATCTGAAAGACCCAATTTCCTACCTTAGCCTCTTGTCACTCCACACTTCACATCCCTATTTACTTATTGTCATTTACTCATTTATTTAAAATTAGCATAATATTATCTTTCACTTTGTTTTATTATTTGTGACAATGACGAATTTATATGTGAAAAAGCAAAATGATCGAGCTCAATAAAATCTTAAAGCTTCACATCATGTTTCAAATTAGAACACTATTAATATTAACTAATTATTGATTATTTTTAAGTTATACTGAGTACTGATGGCTTTTTGATTTATGTTTATTTTGTCATGTGTGGATTTGTGATGAATGTTTAATTTGTAATGAATTTTTATTTTTTTTTATGGTTTATGCTTGTAGAAAAAATAATTTTAGTATATTGTGTAAAAAAAATTAAAAAAAAAATAATAATATGGGTTGGGCGGACCAACCCATCAATCCAACAATTATGAGTTGTATTGACTAAATGTCAACTCATATTGATGTGATCCTTTTAAACTCGAATCTATACCCCTAGACGTGGATGACGAGGCTAAAAAAATAGTTGAGACTTGCGCATGAGGAGATTTGCCCTCGGAATTAAAGACGTTTAGCTCAAATATTATTAGGAAATTTTTTTAATAACCAAATTAAAGAGATTTCAGATTTACTGAATTAAAATGGGAGCAGGTATTTTATGAAAAAATTATTAGTTTATTTTGAATATTTTTAGTAATATTTTATCTGGTATAAAAAATAATAGCTATATAATCATCAATATCACTATAACATATGAAAATGATATATTTTTTTGGTACATGAAAATGATAAAATTATCCCTTCGGCAAATGCAAATAGGCCCACTACAATTCGTACAAAACCATAAAGCACTCAATCGTTTCGGCCCAAAATAAAAAAGACAATCGTATTTGAGTCAAATGCTATTTTTATTTTTAAAGTATTTATCAGGGTTAATTTTATTTTGAAAGTTTTTTGAGGATTAATTTTATTTTAGAAGTATCAATTTTGCCATAACTATTATCTCCATTAAGTTTGATCGTTAGTTAACTGAATTCGGAGAAAATTTACTTCTAAATGAAAACTTTCAAAATAATTTGTATTTTACAAAAATGACATGGATAACAAAATTGTTCTGAAAGTTTTAACTTAAGAATAAATTTATTTTGAATTCGGTCAACTAATAGTCAAACTTAACGGAGATAACGATTAAAATAAAATTACTTCAAATTTAACACTTTTAACATAAAATCCATCTTCAAAAAACTTCTAAAATAAAATTAACCTCAATAAATATTTCGGCACAAAAATCACCTTTATCCCATCGTCTTTTTTCATCCCAATATGTTAGAAAGGCGTTTTTCCTCCGCAAAACAATTACGAAACACGCTCAACCGAGTCCTAACCTATTTGGGTCGCAGGTGGACGTCTTCTAGAGCTGGACGGAGGGGGCTGCACAGCTCAGTGAGCTCACTCGAAAAGCCAGACTTAAGTCGAGCGGGTCACTTATGGCGGTTTGAGCGATCCTCGCACCGTCACGGCCACACATATACTGTTTATATTGGCCGTGTGGAAGGGATCTCCGGCGCAATAAACCCTTGCCTTAAAACGATGGCCGACGACAAGGATTGCACAGACCAATATGGCGTCCTCCTCTACTATAAGTATGCTAAAATTCCTAACCTCGACTACCTCCTCACTTTCTACGAGTCTAATTGCTCCTCCCTTGGCCTCCTTGGTCGCGTTCGTCTCTCCTCCCATGGCGTCAATGTTACTGTAATTCCCCTCATTTTCATCTCCCATTTTCCTTTTATGCATTCTTATTGGCCTTATCTATTTTCATCTTTACGTTCTGTCATTCATTTTTCTATTTTCCATCTGGGTTTCATTAGGTTGGTGGCAAGTTATCCTCTCTAGAAAGACACATTGAATCAGTCAAGGTCAATAGCTTATTTGAAGGGACTGATTTCAAGCTTGCTGCTTGTCATCAACCATCAAACGACAAGATTGCAAAAGAATGCGGATTTACTTCTCTCTCAGTTCGAATTGTCCAGGTAATTTTCGTCACTGGCTTCTTTTTAGTCAATTAAACTTGTTTATAGTATATATAAACCCCTGCATTTGAAATAATGGGTGCTGCATGGGCATCTGTAATTAATGTTATAATGACTGATTAGAACTCACCAGATGTTTGGCCGCACTAGTCTCTGAAGTTTGGATTACTTTTCAACTGAATATCCAAGAAAAAGAAAAAAGAAAGAAGCGTTCCATTATCCGATGAAAAGATTAATTACGCAGGAAAATATCAGAAATGCAACTACCCATTACACCAGCAGATTAGATTTTCTTTTGTGGGAGAGACATCGATCCACTAGATGTGGAATCTACTTATCATAAAGGGTATTATTATTATTTAGCGACTGCACTGTTACTGTAATGCAGCTTCAGAGGAACAATCAATAAATACTCGCCAATCATTTGATCACTAATGAAAATATGATTTTTAGCTTATATTTAGCGTTTGCCATTCCCTTCGCCATACTAAGCTCTTGCTTCTTGTGATGGATTATTTTCTGTGTGCTGGAACACAAGCTTGGAAATCTAGTCATTATGCCTAGTTTATGCATTTCTAAATGATATGTTAGTTCCCTATTTGTAGGAGCTGGTTACTCTTAGTTGTCATCCCTTGCTAAAACAACCTGAAATTTCAAACGCTGGAAGACATCTCTCTGCAGCTGAGTTTCATTCTGTCCTACAGAATGCTGGTAAGTAGCTAAAACTTGCTAGCGTTGACTTATATCATTTCTGCACGTTTCTGTAGTTCATTTTCACTTGTCCTGCTTTGTATTTTTTGCATCTCTATTTGTCCTTTTCCATTTCAGCTGCCTTCAATATTTCAAATTTTAATCTGCTTTTACATATTTTTTTGAAGCCAAGGAGAGTCCAGAAGATGGCCTTGTCTTACTTGATGCAAGGAATCTTTATGAGACAAGAATTGGGAAATTTCACACACCAAATGTTGAAACTTTGGATCCACAAGTTAGACAATACAGTGATTTGCCATCATGGATAGATGGTAATCATGATCAATTGAAAGGGAAGCAAATCCTCATGTAAGGACTCCTTTTAACAATAATAATTCTTTCAGGCAATTTTTTTGGTCGAAAGCATTATTCTAGTATGTTCATGCAAAAGGCAAAATGGGGTGATTTGAGGTTAGGATTTGTCACGTTGCAGCTATTTTTGTTGTTAAATATCTTATAGTAAATTATGGCACGTGATGCACCTTGTTGGTTTATTACAGGTATTGCACTGGCGGAATCAGATGTGAAATGGCATCAGCATATATTAGGTCAAAAGGTTTGGGATTTGAGAATGTGTTTCAGGTATGCTCCTTGATCAACACCTGGATTGAACTGCACCCTTCTCCCCTCTTCTCATTTTTTCCTAAGAAATTTTGTTGTTAACTTGATTTTGGCTTGTATCATGATCATAAGCTGTTCACACTACCTTCAATAAGTCCGTAGCAATATAAATGCCTTGATGCCTTTGTGTAATAAAATATGATCGACTGTGAAGTGTGTTTTTTTTTTTTTTTTAAAAATGATTGTTTATTGTAACTTTGATGGCATGTATTCCGTATTATTTTGGATCAATTGCAGCTATTTGGTGGGATACAACGATACTTGGAGCAATTTCCAGATGGTGGTTTCTTTAAAGGAAAGAATTTTGTTTTTGATCACCGGTATGATTTTTGCATTCTTGCACTTTATCATAACTTGGTATTTGTTGAGAATAATTCCTGTAGCTGTTCTTCATGAATAATTGAGTACATTAGTTCAGTTATTTGTTTTGTTGGTTTGAATGTTTTAAAACCATTTATGGTATCTATAATCTTTTCAATTTCTTCTGGTTGCGATTTATTATTAGTTCCAATATTCGTGCTACTATCATTGCCGCTATTGTTAACTCATCTTTTCTATGATTATGCCAATCCCTTTTTTAGTCTGCTATTCCCAGACTCTTCTCTTAGCTTTCTTGTGTTAAAATCTGCAATACTTAATGGTTTTATTGATTGTCTTCACCATTTGGGAGTATTGTTGCATTAACTAATTGTAAATGCTGATATCCTTGACATTTTTTTTCTTTGTTTTGTTTCACTTGTTATTTATAATCTATGGTAATGACATGGGATGCTTTCAGTGTAATGATGGATTTATTGTATATACTAATGCCCAGTAGTGAAATGATAAACTTGGAAACGGTTGAAGATGAATGGGTTGCTGCTGCAACATATTGGATTATAATCTGTACCTCATTTTTATTGACTGTAGGATATCTGTTGGGAGCTCAGATGCAAACGTTATTGGTACCTGCCTTACTTGTGGGTGTTCGTTTGATGATTATTCTTCTCGGATCAGATGTAATTATTGCAGAATGCTTGTTTTGGTCTGCAATAGTTGCCAGGTATGATCCATAATCTGCATCTTTTCCATAAATTGACACTGGAAAATTAGTCCTTCCAAACTCATCCAATATCTGTTTTTGTCTCCCCTGCCCCCACCCTTTTTCTTTTCTTGTTTTTTTTGGCTTCTAAAGCCTGTTATTGTGGTCCACCAGAATGAAGCTGCACCCTATGTTTGTGAGTTATGCCAACAACAGGGCAAGGCTGTAAGGATGATGCAGCTAACTGAAACTGGTGAAGCAGAAACACCACTGCCAGAGGCTGAGTTTCAAAACGTTCCATTGGATGCTACTTTTTCATCTCAAATGCCTCAAAAAGATGGTAAGGTCTGTGATCTATATTATCTTAGCAATAATTGCTCCCTACTTTCTGTCAAATTGTTGTCCAGTTAATTGATGACTAATCTACCACTGTCAAGGAGTAGCGAATTGTTTTGGAGGAGAATTACTATGTTAAAATTTAGAAATTTCTCGCTGCAATGTTTCTGGGGTACAAATAAGTTACCAGACTAGTGTTTGTTCAAAGTTTGGTATGGTTAATAACTTAATATAGAACTTGTCTGATTAATTTTTTTCATATCTAAGAAATCTTGATTTTGAGAAATCATAAATTTTGTTTCACCTTTGTTTACTCTCCTAAAATTTGAGGACTTGGTGATTAAATGCTATAGCTTGCTAAAAGTCGGTAATATGGTGCTGCAGATATCAGGTCGGCAAGAAAACTCAGAATCTTATGCTTGCATGGATTTCGGCAGAATGCATCAGGTTTTAAAGGAAGAACTGCATCGTTAGCAAAAAAGATCAAGAAAATTGCTAACTTATTTTTTATGGATGCACCTCATGAGTTGCCGTATATTTATGCAAATTGTGCATCAACATCATGGCCCTCAAGCCCTCCTCCTCCACCTTCGGAGAATTGTAAGAAGAAATTTGCTTGGTTTGTGGCTCCCAATTTTGACAGAGGAGGTAGAGCTGATTGGAAGGTGGCCGATGGCTCATTTGATCCACTTCAATACCAGCAGCAAACTGATGGATATGATATTTCACTAGCTCATTTGAAAGCTGTGTTCGCTCAAGAAGGGCCTTTTGACGGAATATTGGGATTTTCACAGGGAGCAGCAATGGCTGCATTAGTCTCTGCACAACAAGAGCAGCTTAAAGGTGAAATGGACTTCAGATTTGTAATATTGTGCTCAGGCTTTGCTGTCCATAAAAAGGAGATGGACTGCGAGTTGATCAAATGCCCGTCTCTTCACGTTTATGGCAATGAACATGGCAAAGACAGGCAGATTGCCAACCAAGCTAGCAAGGAACTTGCTTCTCTGTATGATAGAAGTAGTTTGGCTATTGTTGAACATGATAGTGGGCATATAATTCCTACGCGGTCACCGTACATTGATGTGATCAAGGACTTCCTAATTCGTTTTTTGCAATAGGTCAATCTCTTATTGCTCTTCCGTATGCCCCTTTCTTCCCGAAGAAGGAAAAATGTGTACAATTCAGTTTTGATGTTAATGTCACTGCGAGAAGAAAGTACTGGTGTTGTCACAGAAACAAGTTGCTGAGGTAATTTTTGTTTTGTCTTGTAATTGAAACTATCTTGTTAATTTTCTGACTGCGGGTAAAAATCTTGATCTTAGTTATTGTCATCGTTAGGTTCGGATTTGGAGGGCATGGACGTCAGCGTCAACCTAGCGTATGTTGTTGTAACTTAAGCTCGACCTTAGGATTTGGGATCCAACTACTAGTACTGTGACACGTCCCTACGGATTCCTTTCCTTCCAAGGAAACATATCCAATTTGCCTCGAGGAAAAGAAATAATATCTGCATAGTGATATGGATGAGGACACTGAGTGCTATAATTAATGAGAAATAAAGAAGAATAGTATGGCTAGTTAGACATCTTATTTTCCATATTTTCTTCCCCGCCTTTTCAGCCCAAGATTTTTTTCTGCTTGGAGTTATACATCTTATCAACCTTTGAATGAAGAGTTTGTTGAATTACAAGTATATTTCTAGAGTTATGGAGGCTGTGGTACGAAGGGCGTTAAGGGTAGATAGTAGTTGGCTGTTAAAATTTACACATCTTGCGGGTAGATAGTAGTTGGCTGTTAAAAGTTACACATCTTGCCTTTGTTCGTCTTCGTTTTTTAAATTGAAAGCCACCACCTACCTTTTTTTTTGTTTATAATTATTTAGTTACTTTTTCATAATTATATTGCCAAAAAAAAACATTAAAAGTGTGATTTTCATACGTCAAACACGAAAGTTGTGCGTCTGGTTTTCCTTGCTTGTAATGGTAAATTACAGGAATATGTTCAAAAGAAACCTTCAAACCACGGAAAGTGTTGTAAAGTATAAACAAGTAATTCCTCCATTTTTAAGAGGACATTGAATTACACGGCAAAGATGTTGGTTTCCTTTGTAATGCTTAGCCTGTTTGGTACACAATGTATTTTAATAGAAAAGTTATAGAAAGGAATGGTTGGAAAAATTTCCAACTGCGGAACATTTAGTATGCCAAAGAATAAAAAGGAAAATAAAAGGATTCTTCTATTTTTATCAGGCCATTTTCTGGATACCAAAGGATCCGTTAGTATATAATAACAAGAATAAAGTCTTCTTTCTTCAGGTGAGATCAGTTATATGAATCATACTACACAATTTAACTCAATCAAAAAGCAAAAAATATGCAAGTATGACAAAAGAAAAAAATTAATGGAACTTTAAACGCTGGCTGGATTTGGTGTTGCATTTTTGTTTCCCCATGAAAACTGTATAACACTACTAGCTTAGATATTCCTCATCAAGCACCGCCTCTCTTAACGATCAAAGATGTAAAAATTTCCTACAAGAGTTATGAGCTAGCTTTACTAAATTGGCCGTTATACCTTCTCGGTTGGTCCCCTTTATGGAGGTGCTGTCTTCCCGGTTTATCCCTTTTTGGCCGTTAAGCTAATAGTTTCCCTAAGAACATTGTGCTGCATTTAAAATGAGAATAGCTTGGTCTTGCCTGCGAATTATAGTGATTATTTTTGAATTTTGAATGAAAACACAACCCACAACAACTGTCCTTTCGTAGCCAAAGCTACCACTTGTCTAGTGATGCTGATAGGACTAAACAAGAGAGACGAATGAACGAGGCATCGTGGGTCTCCTCATAACATATATCCATGATATCATCAACTCGGCCACTCATGTGAGAAAAGGCAATTACATTTGGAAACAAACCTCATTTCTGACATTTACCCTCAAACTGATACATTTTAATATTACATTGGAATTTGTACAACGTAAATTTAATAGAAGTGCAGATGTGAGTATGGGGGGAGATGTGGGACGAACCGAAGGAATAAATAGGGGAGGCTGCCAAAGCATCAAATCCAACAACGTTACCCATCAATCATTGAGTCTTCAACCTACCTTCATTAACTCTCTCATTACTACTTGTCAACCGCATCATCCATATCATTCATAGTCCATCCCCTAAAAAAGAAAATTATGATTAATTTGTAAAAAAAAAAAAAATCCAAAGAGAAAGCCATTCTATTCGTTAATCCACCACCAAATGATTGAATAGACTGATATAAAAAAGCGAAAATTTCACATAGACTAATGAGACCATTTTATTTGAGTCAACCCTTAAAAAATTCTAAAAGTTTATTATACTTTTGGGTTAAAATAAAATAAAATAAAATTTTAAAGGCTAAAAGATAATGATGCCTGTACTTTGATTTTCCTATTTGTTTTATGAATGCTTATATTTGTTTTGTGAATGAGCAAAATATTTTTAACTCATTTAATTTTTTTAATCCCTTTATTTATCTTTAAATTCTCTTATTTCTCTTATAAATGACTAAAATGTTTTTTTGTTAACTCTTTGTATTTTTAAGAATCTTTTATTTTATCCTGTAAATGTTTTTATTTTTTTATAAATACCCTTATTTAAAAAATAAAATAAGAGCATTGTTGTGTTTTTGACCAAACGAACGAGTGCAATGGAATTAATAAAATTGCTTCTACAAGGCTAAATGAGACTTTTCCAGTAAAAATGGCGAAGGTTATGATGGTATAGACGGTGAGGTGACGAAGTAGTGGCATTTTTGTATTTGATGGGAAGTTGAAGGGCAATTTGATAGATGGAGAATTATAAGAAGCCCCCAATGTAAGGGAAGCTGGGGGCATTAAAAAGGAAGCGAGCAGTGAAGGATCGGAAGAGGGAAGAAGATCAAAGATGTCTCTGGTGACAGAGGAATTGAAAGCGAAAGCAGAGGTGTACCATGGCGACGAGCTGAGTCAGGAGAAGTCAAAGTTCTTGCTGAAGGAAATAGGGCTGCCCAATGGGCTTTTGCCTCTGAAGGACATGGAAGAGTGTGGGTATGTGAAGGAAACAGGGTTCGTGTGGCTGAAGCAGAAGAAGAGCACCACCCACAAGTTCGAGAAAATAGGGAAGCTGGTTTCCTATGCCCCTGAGGTCTCTGCTCATGTGGAGCATGGCAAGATCAAGAAGCTCAATGGTGTGAAGACCAAGGAGCTTTTGGTCTGGATCACTCTCAGCGACATCTTTGTGGATGACCCTCCCACTGGCAAAATTACGTTTAAGACCCCGGCTGGCCTCTTCAGGTCTTTCCCTGTTTCAGCCTTCGAGATTGAGGAGACCGAGAAAGATGGCAAGGCCAAGGAAGGCAAAGAAGCTGCCGTGGAAGTCAAAGAGGTCTGATTTTCTGTATTAACGATAATTTATCTATTATATCTATCTTTTGTCATCGTTTCGGGCTATTGTTGTTATCAGATGATCCTTACAGTACAATGTAAGTGGGTGCTAAAACCCATATTCACGCCTTCGCATTTAAAGAAATGAATCCCTTTTTATTTGGGAGGGTACCAGAATGAATCCCGTTTCTTCTGAAACTGAAGTTGATTTAAGCTCGCGATTACTGATTAGTGAGTAAATACGATTTACCGGGCTTACACTCTAGCCGAATCGAACCAATTCAATGGAAAAACAAGGGCGAGGAGGACAGTAGAACTGGATTTCGCAGAAGTCCGTTACAAGTTGAACGCGATCATTTTTCTAAATAAATCAATAAATGATTCGTATATATTTATTTCTATATACAACGGTGCATATATGTGTTTGTGTGTGTGTATATATATATATTTATATTTATATATAAGGAGGTGGGTTCTTTTCTTTTTCTCTCCGCCACCAATACAAAGGCAAGATATTTTAGAGCGTGATCAAGAACATAAGTTTAGTAAAAGAAAACTGTCTGTATTCATTAAAATCATGGTTTTGATAATTGTCGGCATGAGATTGAGAACTAACATATATATGGGATATATGATATATTTGGATAGCTTTTATAAATACTTTTTAATCGTAATTTACGGAATACAAAGTAGTTTTTATGATCACTAAAATAAATATATAGATGAGTTTTATCTCGATTTATGTGAATCGAATATTACTTACCAAACAAGCCTATAAATTAGTTATTTAACTTGGCGTGGCGTTTCGCAACAAACCTTCGGTCGCGGCTTCACGGATTTTGCACTTTTTCTTATTACCAGGACGTTTGATGTTTTTGACGCTCCAACCATCTACTACTTCGCTAACGGCCATCTAACCTATCTATGAGCAGTTTTTTTAATTTCTGAGATTTCAAAAAAGTGAAAAATTAATAATGTTGCAAAGAAGCATACAGTACAATGCACTGTTACTTAAGGGGGCAAGAAAAAGATGATGATAATTGGGAAATTGGATAAAATGTCACCCTTAGCCCCAAAATAAAGGAGGCAAAAACAGGTGAGGAAAACCTTTTCTGGTCATAATCAGATTATTTACAACGAACTTGTATAAAGCCTATGAATCCTACACCATATATTTACAGTATAGAATCTTGCACTATATATTTACAGTATAAGTCAGACCTTGAGGATATAAAAATGAAGAGGCCAAGGATCAGACAAGAATGTGGGACTTGGCAGCATTACGGGAACATATTTTCCTGCCGCTCTTGTTGAGACCACAAACACATATCTCAAGCAGCTCATAATCCTCGTCCCAGAACAATAAGGACGCCGTCTTAGGATCCTTCAAAAGCATCCTAGACGCAAGGAAAGCAGCAATGGTCCATGTTTGATAGAGGCGAGCTTGTTTCCCCACAAATTTGCCGCTGCGAGTGTCGTAATACTCCGGCCAACCGTCCATCGGCAGCCTCTTCTCCACCAAATCCACCGCCTTCTCCGCTAGCTCTACCCTCCCCATTTTCATGCATGCCAGTGTGAACTGCCAACCAAACATCACTTCTAATGCATCATCATATATAACAAATTTAAAATGCAATGTCACATTATGAGGGTAACCATAGTTAGACAACATGTTTTTATGTTGTTGATTTGCCAGGGGCTTCTGCTCTGGTTCAAATCTATCAATCACGTCGGATTCTGTTTGTCAGATAAGTTCACTGGTGGTCTAAAACAGGGAATATATAAGTTGGCTGGTCCAGTTTGGAAACTCGAGTATTTATTGCATACGCTATACAGTTGTTCCAGTTTGCACAATGTTTTGTGTTGGAAGGTTTATCTGCTACCGACGAATAGTAAATGTTTGGTCCACGCTATTAGGCAAATGATTCCGGTGCATGTGTTACTTTAGATGGCTGTTCTTTTTCTTTCTTCCTAAATTTCTTGGCCCTACCCCCATGACATAATGTAACAACAACAACAACCAGCTTATGTCAGAAATCAGTGATTCAACAGTTGAGATATTCATACACACCAAAAGATGGACCAACTAAAATAAATATTTTGAATTGCTCTTAGGAGGTAACTTTACCTGCCACAAAAGTGTTGGCCAAGATCCGCCATTGTGATACGACCAAGGGCTGCACAAGTTAAACAAAAACTTTAAATCTAAGATGTAAACCGCAGAAGCCATTCTGACTATCAGACCATAAAATGATTCAACAAAATCGAACCCCAACGAAATAGAAATCAATAACAGAACTTACGTGTTCTTTGGGTCAGAACCAGTGACTACACGCCAATCTTCCGACTCCAACGCAGGATAACATATCTTAAGAGGCATTTTCCCCACAAGATCATCCCATTTCTGTTCTATCAGACTCAAAATAGCCTCGTTCTGCTTGGGGGTACCCAAAGCTGAAATGATGGACCAAACATTTCCAAGCATGAAAAACCTGAAATCCATGTGTGCTGGCTGCAAGTTGCCAATCAGATACCCACCATCCTCTGGCATCCAATCCATCAGCCACATAGGAATTTGTTCTGGATAGATGTTGAACTTGTTAGTGGCATCTGTGGAATATTCTTCTGTCTTATACCTGTATATCTCATTCATCCTTTTCTTATCCAGCCAATAATATTCTCTGATGTGGAATGACAGTGCACTGAGTCTGTTGTTAATGGCCATAACTAGATTCCTGGATCCATCACTTACTTCCACCATCTCACGGGCACAACGGAGGGCTGAATAAAATAGTGCCTGAACTCACAGTTTATAAGCTCATCATGTCAAGGACACACAAAATAAAAACAAGAGTATAGGGCAATGACAACTGATTAAAAACAAAACTATGACACAGCACTTAATGTAGTTTCGCTTACTTGGATCTCAAGTGGGTGGCCATGAATGCCCATTCGCCTGTCTATCATGCAAGACCCATCAGTGACCAGCAGAGAAGGGAACATATCAAAACCATCAGTTAGACACAAGTTAAGGATCATTTTTAAGCCGGTTTGAACATCTACCCTCTGTTGCACGCTGTAATCACCAGTGAGCTTCCCATAAGCCCGCAACAAGATGATCCACCACAGCCCTTGTGAAGAAACCAGCATAGAAATAACAGAAGAAAGTCAGATTATGCTGTTAAAAATTTTGGATCGTGCCCTTGGTTTTCAAATGCACAGGCAATTTTCATAATCACGGTTCCTTTACATGCATATTCTGGGAAAAAATGAATGAATGCACGAACCTGAATCCACAGGGGCAACACGCCCAATAGCTGATTCCCCAAAATCAGGATCTAAAGCTTCTTCGTAGTTATCTTTCTCAAGAGGCGTGGTTTTAACTTTGAAACTTGCAGGCATTAATCCTTGCCCTGGGCTGTAACAGTCCACTGTCTTCTCCCAACTCTGTTAAAATTAAGTAAAACTAGGAAAATTGTAAAAATTGTCATTCTTGTAACCACACATTAGTTCGTGTTGTCCAAAAGACTTATGCGATGTGACCGTGTAATTGCATGAACAATGATGACTAATATTCATGAAATTTGCTACTAACTAAATATTCGAAGTTCAAACATTATCGCAATCTATAGTTAGCAGAATTGTTTGCCCGGAATCGGAGAGAAAGCTGGCAAGTGGCAACTAAGCTAATAAATAACTTGAAAGGCATAAATACCTGCAATTGCAAATTGTATATAAGAAAGTTCTTGACGATCTCATGTTCCCCCTTAAGCAAGAAAGCAAGAGCAGAAGGGACAAAATCCCGAAGAAAGACCTGATCGTAATTCAACGGCTGAGTATCACCGGGATCATTTGCAGCCACTGTCCCCACAGGATTGCCATAGTAAGTCACAACTGCATTTCGTAGTAATTTCCATGCCTCTTTCTCCACCTCTGTTTCCTCGCCTTCACTCTGTGAATTTACATCCTTTGATTCATTCCCACCTTTTGAATGCTCTATGTTCACTTCTATAGGTTTCACATTATTTCCACTCTGAATATAAACCGTCTCAAATTTATTGTCATTGCCACGTGACTCGATGAATGTTGAGCATTCCCGAGCTCTTGGAGCGGCACTTGCGATGAGAGATGCGACTCTTTTGTTTGTGGTTAAAGAAAAAGACCTTGAAGTTAACCTCAACCGGCAAAAATTCGAAGAGGGCAAGGCTTTAACTTTCTGGGCTTCGTTAATTATACGGGGGAACCCCAATGTTCGAAGAGAACAGTGATTGCTACGATCAAACTTGAGTCGATATTTGGACACATTGCTAGTTACATTATGGGGATATTTTGCTCGTGGGTCCCCAAAAAATGATGAATTTCTACAACCACCGAGAAGCCTGCAGGAGGGTTTCATGGTGAAATGGCTGAAATGGCGAATTGCATTCATAACAGAAGACCCCAACCAGGAGGTGAATAAACAAATCAAATCTACCTCAGATGGTTTATCTATACACAGATGTCCTGAGTTAGGATAAAAAGATTATCTAAAGAGACTAAAAGATTTAAGGGAGTTAGGGGGCAACGGTTCTAACGGTAAACATGCAGCTTGAGATATTATTTAAGGATAAAACGGCCCCTGCAATATTGAAAAAGAAGAATGGTGATGTGGGAAGAAGATAGGCTTTTGTCCATATAAAACTCCCAACTTTCTGGTAGCTAAGAGAAATCGAAGTTGGATTAATGGGGTCAAATAATATAGTAACCCAGATTTTGCGTTATCCTTTGGCGAAAACAAAATATAGACAAGAATCGCCGTTTAGCCCTGCCTGTGCGGAGGGCCAATGGCTTCATATGAAGTTGGTAACCACGTGTTGTTGAAGGTGGGATTAAGCTTTTGGATTTTGCCTTTTGCGAGCTCTCAACTCTCGATTAAGATTTTTTTCTCATTCTGCTATTATCAGTGATTAGGAGCCTAGATTGTTATTTACTATTTTTAAAAGTTTTTTCTTGACCTTGTATTTTCGGGGGTGCGAGGGATTTGGGTTTGACGCATTGACGTTAGAAATTGAGATGCTGTACGTGAAGAAATAACAGTCAGATTTTTTGCTAATAAACCAATTTCCTGCAGGTATGATGAGTTTATTACTATTAATTTATTGCCCTTTCTTGTATTTTTTAGTGGCATTCATTCAACGTATTTAAATATTCACATTTTTTTTAATGTGAAATTAGATGTAAGCCTGCGTATTTTATATATTCTCAACTTTAAAAGGGTATTTTTGGGCATAATCCTGGCATTGTATTAAAGAAATGTTTTGAATTGGAGGAGAAAGAGTATCAATAATGCGGGTTAATGATACTCTAATCATTGCCACAGCGAAGGATTCCACGATAAGAGTCAACGTATTTTTTTGACATAGAAAAGTCAAATGGATTTAAAACGGAGTAAAACTATAGTGCATGTTTGGGAATTAAGTGTGGGAAGGAAAAAATTGTATTAAAGAAATGTTTTGAATTGGAGGAGAAAGAGTATCAATAATGCGGGTTAATGATACTCTAATCATTGCCACAGCGAAGGATTCCACGATAAGAGTCAACGTATTTTTTTGACATAGAAAAGTCAAATGGATTTAAAACGGAGTAAAACTATAGTGCATGTTTGGGAATTAAGTGTGGGAAGGAAAAAAACCCAATTGGGAAGGAGAAGCCCATTTGGCAAGGAAAAAACCCAGTTGGGAAGGAGAAGCCCATTTTTGGCAATGAAAAAACCCAGTTGGGTAGGAGAAGCCCATTTAACAGACAATATACCGTTTGAAAACACGTCAATCTCCACTGAGCTTAACAAAAAAAAAAAGTAGCTTTTATAATAAGCGACTTTTTGGTGCTTCTTTAATGCTTCTACGAGAGACTTCCGAAACCGGGCAAATTAGCTTTCAAATTCCTCTCATAGCTACCAAATTAACTCCACAAATAAATACTCTCAGCTCCTCCCCAAGCCATTAACTTTTTATTTTTTCAAATTTTATTTATATTTTTTTATTTTAATTATCATAATATATATAAATAATAAATATATGTAATATTCAATAAGGTTCATATCTTTTTCAGTCATTTTTCATATAAGCGGGATTTTCAAACGTTACTCTAAACATGTTCAATATTAAAAAAAATCATTTTTTCATCATCAATCCAAACATAAATCATATTTATAATCTAATTTTTTTTAGTTTGACTTTTATAAAAGCCCATTTTAAAAAAAAAATCATTTTTTCACCGTTAATTCGATCCACCAAACAGAACCGGGAACAGCATCTAGCAACTACAAGTGGCCGCACCAGATCGTGGCCTTCGTTGTCTCTCCGAGTCCCATTTCAGTCTCCAGTTGCTGTGCCTCTATCCACTTACTTTCCCTGTGCTAACTTCTCGTGCCATGGCTATGATTTTGGGCTCCCTGTCCCCAACATCACTGCTAACCTCAAGGCATACGACGTCGTTCAAAATCCCCCTCTCCTCTTCCACCACCTCCTGGGGTTTGCTTCATCACTCCTCGTCTCACTCCCTCCATTCCTCTCGCTTCTGCAGCTGCTCCGTCTCTCCCACACCCCAATCGGTAATCCTAACCTAAATTCCACATTTAAAATTTATCTTTCATTTGCTTATGTCATGCTCCTGGGCTCTTTTCATACTAAAGGTATTGAATCTGAATATCTGAGCGGAAAACTGCCGCGCATTAGGATAATTTTTTCTTGATTTCTTGGGCAGGATCTTAAATCAATTCGTATTACTGACTTACTTAGTGATCATTTTTATTGGTTTCACAACAGAAATCAAAGAACTGCTCAATGTAGTTGATTTTTCAAAGCTTTATTCTGTTATATGTATGCGTTCTTTGCCCTTTCCCTGCATTTGTGTCAGAGGTATGCATTGCATCTTTTGCTTACGACGGAAAGAGAAGCATTGGCTCTAAAGTCTGTGATCTTTCTTGCAAACATTATAAAGTAATTACAATATAGAACATTGAATAATCTGTCATTGAGGGATAGAAAGGCGGATATAGAAGGACATATTCAAGAGATTGGTACCTATGGAAGGAGGTGTGAAACCCTGAAGAGGCACAATATAAAAACTTCCCTAAGCATTTATTCTTTATATTTATGCACATGTTACTTAGAACATCCGTCGACTTTGTTGCTACTGTCTTCTTTTTCCATCTTGACATGGGGCCATCTGCTAATGGCCTTTGATTCTATCTCTGCTAATGTATAATCAGACCAAAGCTCTTGCAGTTCCAAGGAGGAAAGCAATGTTTTTGACCTTATCAAGTTATGTTATCTCAGAAGTTGCTTTGCATGACATGGCAGAGGCTCGAGCCCAGCAATCTGTTGTGTTCAGAGAATATGTAGACACGTTTGATGGTTATTCATTCAAGTATCCTGGGAACTGGATCCAAGTCCGAGGTGCTGGGGCTGACATATTCTTCAGGGACCCTTATGTTCTGGATGAAAATATATCAGTTGAAGTGTCCTCGCCTTCGTCTTCCAGATACAAGAGTGTTGAAGATTTGGGTCCTCCCGAAGAAGCAGGAAAGAAAGTACTCAAGCAGTATTTGACTGAGTTTATGTCTACAAGACTTGGTGTAAGACGGGAATCAAATATTCTAAGCACTTCTTCAAGAGTTGCTGATGATGGCAAGCTATACTATGAAGTCGAGGTTAGTCACAATACTGACAATATCAGCTGCATAATTACTTTTTATTCCTCATGAGATTAGAGTAGAAATTCTTATTGCGTCTATTGATTAGTTCATTAAATTGTTTTGTTGGTACTAGGTGAACATAAAGTCATACGCTAATAACAATGAACTGGCTGTGATGCCACAAGACCGAGTGGTACGTCTGGAATGGGACCGGAGGTACCTATCTGTGCTTGGAGTTGAGAACAACCAGTTATATGAGTTGCGATTGCAGGCACCTGAAAATGTATTTTTAGAAGAGGAAAGTGATCTTCGTCGAGTAATGGAATCATTTCGAGTGAACAAGGTAGCTGCTTAAATACTTTTAAGATCTTCCACAATCTTGCCTCTTTATTCCTCCTTTGTTCTGATGATCTTCTTCACTAACTTGATTCTTTATTTACGTTAATTCATTAGTGGCGTCGAAGTCCTACATGACTACTTTAACTGTCTTCATTATTCTATTTTTTATTCATTTTATTGAACAAATAAGCAACAACCCAAGGCTTTATGCTAGACGATACCTCATTTGGAAATAGGGGTTGCAAATGAGAGAATGAAGTATATTTGCAACGTTTAAGGGTCAAAGAAACTCCCACAACAAGAAGATAATCAGCTTCAAGCCTTAAATTTAGAATAATCCAAGCAGGATCCACACAGCTGCCTATAAAACAGAATTAGCGCGACCCTTCAATTTAGATTGATCTGGACAGAAAATTCGAGGCGCAAGTTCCCTTTTTCCATTAAGTGCTTCATGATCTACCAGAAGCAGCGATGAATGTTTTTTGTTCTTCCGGGCTTGAATGGGGTCAAAGCAATGTAAATGAGATGCAAGTATCCATAGCGCAAGAGGAACACATTTTTATGAAATACGATTAGATTGCTTTTTAGGCTAAATTACACCATCTGAATAAAATAAAAAAGCACATTGTTGACCACCTAAAAATGAAGGGCAGAAAGGACAGTCACCCCGAAAATGACGACAAAGTTATTTATAGTGTGTAAAATGACGATGCTGCAGCCTGCAGCACGCAGAAGGATTGCTTCTGTGAAGAGTGCAAGGCTTCAGTTGAAATAACAAAGGAATTAGATCCACTGAGAGAACATGAAAGAAGCAAATCTTTGGATTGGCATAGTTTTCGCCTCCAGGCTGCATATAAAAGAGAACATAACAACGATATAAAATCATGGAGAAACCGATAACCATGGGACAAATTCCAAACCAAGAGACTTCGCAATAAAATAACTTTCATCGACATTTATAATTATCCCTCGACACAGGCATCCCTCTCCCATCAATGTCCCTTCTCTTCATCTTGTCCCCATCTATTCAGAGCCAAGGGTCAAAAACCAAAAACCGAAATAGACATGACTTTTTTATTACTCAAGTTTGAAATATTTTATAATAGTAGTGATTATTAGTATTACTTGCCTGGGTCTTATTTGCACTTATTTTTGTTTGGTACAAGAGAGGGCTAAGCCCATAAATAGTAAGAGACCTTGGGATGATAGCCATAACTCTGCGGTGCAACGAAACGGGTTGGCCCCAATGATAAATTGAAGATCCAAGAGCTTTGGGTTGGGGACTGTAGTGAGCCCATTAGATTTCTGATCACCCGCCATCCTCAGGCAAATGCATGTTTGGGCCCTATTCATGATTTTGTTGTCCGAATAGCCGGGGTCGCCATTACCGACATTCAAGACGAATTTCAACTTGTCCCGTTGACTAATTATCTATCCACCGACCAAATAAGTGATTGATTTCTGTAATAAAGGAAATATTAACACATAATGAAGTGGACACTGATGTCGGACAAAAATCTCTCGTTGATTTTCCGCCGATCGCTCCCATGTCATTCAAAGTTTTGATCTTCGCCGTTATTCTCACAAGTCCCTTTCTTTTTGTTAGAAACGAATTATCCCATATTCGTTGGTCTTCGTGGGAGGCAATTTTTTGTTAGCCGATTATAGTCAATGCAATCGAAAGAAATAATAATAATTAAAATATATCATGGAATCTCCGGGGAAGATTCTGTCATTAAAATAATTGGAAAGAAAACCAGGATAAGGGGGGAAGAAATTTCGTGATCGGGCCACTCAATATCTTTGCCCACATTAACTACTATGGCCGGTTCAATTTAAAACGTTATCCTCCTAAACCTCGAGAATTGTCTAACCAGTTGAATGACTATTCTTTTCAAGATCGGACCAACTAACATACTGAAATTTGAACCAAAAATATGGCCAAATGAATATAGAACCAGGGAAATAAAAAATTTTGACGATTAACAACAAAATATAGGGCGAGGAATGGTGCAACGAGTGAACTGTGCAAAAAAGTATAATTTTTATATAAATTTTATATAAATAATTGGAAAGATTTATCCATTTCTACCCATCTCTCTGTTTTTTTTTTTTTAAATAAGATTTGTACCCATCTCTACTTCAAGACAGTTGCCACCGTTGGACCTGAAAGGTACACGAATCGCCGCGTGGCACTAGCTGAGCCTCTATTTTATGACACACGTCCCACTATGGAGTGAGATACTGAGATATCGACACGCAAAGGATTCCATATGGACCCCGCCAGAAAATAAAAGCAAATGTAAATCCGAGACGTTAATTTCGAAAGTAACAGGCGTTTCCTGGGAGGCCACGTGTCTAGAGCGGGGGAACGTGCCTCACCAACGGTGACTTTGCCGGAGGATTTGTGACCAATTGCTGAAACTTGATCACGCAAGATCTGTCGGTGATGTGCAAGGGCGGTGGCAGTTAACCAGCCAAATCAAATGGATTAAGAAACTAATGGCTTCCCATTTTCTCGTTATTTTGTGTGTGTGCTTTTTTTTTTTTGTGTTTTGAATTGATGTAGATGTAATTTTAATTTTCTGGGGAATACTAAACAAATATTTTAATTTTCGCAACACGGCTCTCTCTTTATCAAAACAAAAACTCGTGCATTTGAATGATAACGTAACCAATCAGTTCTATTTCGGCATATACAGGGAATTAGAATAATTATGGTCTTACCCATTCGGAAATTATCTCCTGTGTTTATGTCCAATTTATGATCCCTATTGACGTGGCATATATTATCGTTAATGCACACCTTAATTTTCAAAATTTTGATGTAACTAAATTATTATTTTGGAGTCCTCCAAAAAAAAAAAAGAGGAAATATGTTATTTCAATCCGCCCATTTCCTGATCAAATGGAGGAGAGAATTCGTGGTGCTGAAATAGGGTGGAGTGGTCATCTTGGTCAGTTAACTCGTCAGTTTATTATTTATTCTGCCGAAAACCCATGCATCATATTTGTAAAATTGAAGTTAATATACTGTATATGATATCCTTAATTGAGTGTATTCTCTGTTTCACATTCGTTAGGCGATAAAATGAAATCCGATGATCCATCGATCAAGTTTGATGCCATACTATGGTTGCATGTTTCGATCTCAAAGACTCAAACATGTGAAAACGACTTAATTCACACGCCATACATTTGGACTAAGAAAAAAGCAAAATGCATACATAACATGCAACTCCATTATAACTAACTGTAACCGTTGGTACCAAGCAGTGAAAATAATTCAGTCGACCAAGCTAATTCTCCATTTATGGTGAGTGGCTTTTTTTCTAATGTAGTTTTTATAGAAATCAAATTAAAAAAAATTTATATTGTAAATGTGATTTATATTTGGACTGGCAGAGGGAGAAATTATTATTTTTTTCTAAACCTAGTGAAAAAAAGTCAAAAGCTACTTCAATGAACTTATAAGAATTTTTTTTTAAAAGGTCAGTACAAATTAACGTGTTCACAAACATGTTTGCAGATGTTAAATAAGTTTTTACCCTAAAAATGAACTTTTTTCTCCCTTCTAACGAGTCTTCAAACAAACCCTAAAAAAGTTATATAATCTCATCAAAAAGGAAAAAAGAATTGTTTTACTTTTTTTCCCTCCACCACTAAATTAAGAAAAAATTATACTGTAATTCCAAACAACTAAAAATATAAAAAAGATCTCTCAAAATCATAAAATAAAAAATTAATGATAAGAAGTTATTATTAAAAATGCGATTTCTCGAGGGACATTATTTTATTTTATTTTTTTTGTCTGCGATCTCAAAGTAATTTTCCCTTAAATTAATTATTACTATTCAGAATCACGTGGATCTTGTACGGGCAAAAAAGAAAAATCAAGAAGCGACACGGTTTCATTTCCACGTCCAATTCCTTGCCTAATTGAATTTAGTTGATGTCAAGATACGATTGATCCAAGATTCACATCTCTCACCTGCCAAAAGTTAAAAGATAATATATTAATTCCTCCCTCCACTGATGCGGGGAGAAAAAAAATATTCCCTCGTCAGAGTTTTCATTTTGCCATAATTGCCCTCGGAAGTCCTATATAAGCAGGCCCTTACCACTTCCATTGTCACCACAGCCAAACCAAGCAATCCTCTTGCACAGTAAATTAATCAGTCGCTTTCTAGTTCTTGTTTGAAAACATTCCTTCATATTCCCTTTCACTGTTGAGAGATGGCACCTGACATCACCACCGCTGCTGCCAACGCCGCAGCCGCACAAGCCAAGGCGGCAAGCCGTGCATACGTTACTTTTCTTGCAGGTGACGGTGACTACGTGAAGGGCGTGGTGGGTTTGGCCAAAGGTCTGAGAAAGGCCAAGACCATCTACCCCTTGGTGGTCGCCGTTTTGCCGGATGTTCCCGAGGATCACCGCAAGATTCTGATCTCTCAAGGATGCATTGTGAAGGAGATCGAGCCTGTGTACCCGCCGGAGAACCAAACCCAGTTCGCCATGGCCTACTATGTCATCAACTACTCCAAGCTTCGTATTTGGGATGTATGTACCTCTCTACCCTCTCTATCCACGTCCCTTTTAACTAACGTGAATTGCATGTTATCTCTGTACCCTACTCTGCTCCCCTTGATTATTACTCTTGATGTTACAGTCTTTATCTTAGGTCAAGTTCTATCTTTTATGCCGTTAATATCGTTTAAGTTCAATGTTAACTGTTCCCCCCCCCCCCTAAAATTGTGCAGTTTGTGGAGTACAGCAAGATGATATACCTGGATGGAGATATCCAAGTATTTGACAACATCGACCACCTTTTTGATCTGCCCAACGACTATTTTTATGCGGTGATGGACTGTTTCTGTGAGAAAACATGGAGCCAGTCCCCACAGTACCAGATCGGGTATTGCCAGCAGTGCCCTGATAAGGTGGCTTGGCCTGCTAGTATGGGACCCAAGCCAGCCCTCTATTTCAACGCTGGGATGTTCGTGTTCGAGCCCAACCTTTCCACTTACAATGACCTCCTCAAAACCGTCCAGGTCACCGTGCCTACCATATTTGCTGAACAGGTATTTAATTATATTCTACCCGTCTTTTACCAACTATAGCTTGCATATATACAGGGATAGTTGAAGGATTTAATTTATGATCATGATTATATTTCTGCTTGCAGGACTTTCTGAACATGTACTTTAGGGACAAGTACAGGCCCATATCGAATAATTACAACCTTGTGCTGGCCATGCTGTGGCGTCACCCTGAGAATGTCCGGCTTGAGGATGTCAAAGTGGTGCACTACTGCGCTGCTGTGAGTACTGTTGTAATTTATTTATATGAATTTGAAATTTTTAATTATTTTGAGTGTAATTGTTCTGATGGGGTTGGTCTTTTATATCAGGGGTCAAAACCATGGAGGTTCACAGGGAAGGAAGTGAACATGGACAGGGAAGACATAAAGATGCTGGTGAAGAAGTGGTGGGATATATATGAGGATGAGACATTGGACTATGAGAATACTGTGAATGTTGAGCGTATCAAGGGGGCATTAACTGAGGCTGGTGGAATTCAGTATTTTCCAGCTCCATCCGCCGCATAAGCTGCTCTACTTTCTTATGTACAGGAGTGGAGAATCCTTAATTTCCTCTGCTTTTTTTGGGCTTTCTTCTTAATTCGTCGAGTATGGATTCTGTATAGAAGTCATACAGACATTTAGGTTTTTATTGTGGTGACTCTGATAGACCGCTTTTATTGGTCCCTTTCCTGTTTTTTTAAGCCATATCCTTCTTTTAATATATGGATATTTTGGTTTTCGGTATATCTTTGTTTCTCTTTTGGATCCGGGCAATCCCTGATAAACATAATTTCCGGTTTTGTCAGCTTTCACTGGGTATAAAGCTGATTTTTGCTTTTTAATGGGAATTCAATGCGCATAGGCATAGATTGTCTCGCTGTTTATCACACGTAATGACTATTTTATGGACAATTTATTATAGCAAAAGATTCGCTGCGTAACGGAATGTCTCTTAAATGAGAAATCGGGGATCGTAACAATCATGAGTTATTCATCGGGGAAAATAAATCGAGAGGTAAGATGGTTCCAGAGATGCAATTTTAAATTTGTAGATTGGAGATGTTTCATTAAAATTTGTAGGGTTACGCGCAATTCCTACCTTTTTCCTGTGAGCAGCAGTTCCTTAAATTATGAAAGGCACAGAGTTTTCTCATACTTTCAAAACCCTTGCAATATTTTTGCAAAAACTAGGCGAACGACGCCAAACACATAAGACGGGGCAAAACATATATAGCAATGCAGACATTGAACATGTAGAAAGAGAAGGTGTTAGAGGCAGAGCATGCTGCTGTGATGTATGGAAAATTGAAGAGGGTTCATATTAAGCAAGCAAAGGATTTGTTTAATGTGAAGAACAAGTTGAAGAGAGTCATGGCAGCCTTGACTGTGTTGTGTTGTGGGCTGTCCCCTCCCCTTCTTTTCTAAAGCCTTTATTTTCACACTCTCTAGGGCCCGTTTGGTACAGTGGAATTGATTTTGATGGAAATGGAAATGGAAATGGATATGGAAATAGATATGGAATTGGATATGGAAATGATATTTAAAAAGATGTTTGGTATGTGATGGAAATAAAGATGGAATCCATATATATATATTTTTTGAAATGTATATTAAAAATATGAAAATGTAAGAAAAGACAGTTTTACCCCTAACAGTAAAGTCATGAAATAAACTGAGGTACCAATTTACACAAAAGCAATCGAAGAAGCTTGCCACTGCGTTCATTGTTGAGGCATGGAGCAAATCAGATGAAACTGAATCTAAATCCAAGTTGTTCACTTCTTCGATGTTGAATGCCATATCATTCTTGAAGGTGATGTGATTTGAGCGTGTGTTTTTCTAGTGTTAACTTGATCGCAACTTTCCCCAACCCTAGAATTCTACGACAGCGGCGGGCAGCTCTGTTTAGTTTCGCAAAGTTTCTTCCTCCGGTAAGCTTCTTTTGCCTTCACCACAACTTTCAATTTCTCGCAACATGAAGTTTTTTTTCTGTTTGTTCTTTCAACTGAAACTTTATTCCATTTGTTCTTCCTATTGAAACTTTCTTTCGTTTATTCTTCCTCCGGCGATAGGATTTTTTCTCCCAATCAACATCATATAAGATGACACCTGATTGTTGTATTTAATAGGGATTGTAATGCTGATTGGATTTTCATTTTGCTGTCAATTATCTTTGGGTTTTTTTTTTGTGATATTTGGATGACAATAGTGCACAACTGAACCTTGTATGGATTGAGTACTTAATTTTCTTTTTATATTTGTGGTTAAAGTCGTTTTTATGTTTATTTTACTCTAGTCTTAATGCTTTAGAATTGGACTTAAAATCATCACTGATTTGATTGATTACTCGACAGAGATGTCAGCTTATGAAAATGTTGTTGGTGGGAAATTGAAGCTCAAGGGAAAGGCCTTGGATGTGAAGGCTGGGGGAGTGAAGAAGAAAAAGAAGCAGAATAAGAATCATGATCAAATATCAGAATCCACTGAAAATGAACTTCTGGAAGGTTGGTTTCTTTTATTAGAAGTCTTAAATCAAATTGCAAAAGTGGTTGTTGTCATTCAAGGTTAGGTATTGATAGTTGACACTAAAAATTATAAGCCAATTAATTATTTGAGTAAGTGATTCTTGGGTTGAAGTCGTGTAAATGGTTTACCCCAGTTGGTGACGTTTCATATGTAGTAGTAAATGGCTCATGGTATCACCAAAAAATAATAATAAAATAAAAAAGTTCATGAATTGGGTTGATGTGATTCTATCAACTTTATAGAATATTGTAACTACTAACTAGGACCTTCTGCTCTACTATTTAGTAAGTTAGCTGATTTGTCTATCTTCAAGAAAGACCAAAATGAGAAAATGCCTGGATTTCTTGAATAATAGGACCAGTGGAATTTATGGTACTAATGATCACAGTTTAATAAAATTATGCTTAGTTATTTCTGGTGTTGCTTACTATCAAGTTTTGAGTTCACATTTAATATATAATCTCTTTGTGGTTATTAGCTTTTTCGGTAAATAGAAGAGGTAGTTTTTGTTAGAATCAGAATTGACCGCGATCCCTCCCACTGAAAGGAAAGTATAGGTAATGGAGGTCAATGATTTGAGTCTAAATTCAAAAGAAAGTAGCATTCTTCTATTTTAACGTCACATTTCAGATAACTTTCCAAGGCTTAGCAAGTTGCTGTGCAAATGAGATTTACCAATTTGACATTTTGTCTTGTTTTTTTGGCCATAAAGTGGTTAATCCAAAAATGAGTTCTATCTGCTGCATTGTTCCTTAATCTTTTTATGTTCAGCATGTCTTGAAGTGTCTAATGCAATTTGTATCATTTATATTCTCTAACGCAGGTGGAAGTGCTGAACAAGCTAATGATCCTAATGATCATGACAATGATGATGTGAACAAATCGACAGGGGAAGAGAAGGCTCCTCATTATGATGATCATCTTACGCCAGCTGAGAGACGGTACATAGAACAAAGAGAAAAACTTGATTTTAATAGATTGGCGAAGATTGCCAATAAATCTCACCGTGACAGAATTCAGGATTTCAATCAGTATTTGGCAAACATGAGCGAGCACTATGATATCCCCAAAGTAGGCCCGGGATGATTGAACCCTTCATTTGTCTCTATGATGTGTAATTTCTGTGTTGTGCACAATGACTGCTGACACTAAAATATGTTATCTTGGAATGCTGACACTAATATATATATTTTTTTTTTTTTTGGGGGAGCATATTGTGTATAAGTTTCAGCTTACGTTTTGTCAAGACAATTGTGCATTCGTATGAAAGTCATAAAAGTACACTTAATTGTATAATATATATATATATAACGCTATTTAGCCATTACATGCATGTCGATAATATAGATACGGCTAGACCTAATTTCCTACAGGTAATTATCAGTTAAAATATAGAAGCAAAAATAGGCCTGAAGAGCATGAAAATTTTCTGCTTTAATTGATTCCTAAGTTAGTGTTGATAAACCTGCAAGACAATAGACACCCCCACAAGCAACCCAACAGAAAACGTAGTACAGAAATATTATAGCATCATATCCTAACATATAATCAACATCAAGTTTGTCAAATTAGCGCTAGTTGTTGGTAGTCAAATGGAAATAGTAAAGAAAATTGATCACATAAAAATACACAGAAAATATGCAAAAAGAGGCAGCACTTGGTGATAAATCATCCTCCATTAACCTTTAGATATACAAAATAATAGTCATTCAACTATATTCATCATTCACTTCCACAAATCAAAATATACAAAAGTGGCCATCATATTAACATATACAAAAGTGGGCAATATATTAACCCCTGCATGTACCAAACTTAAATGGTAGGGTATTCTCCTAATATCAAAATATACAAAAGTGGCCAACATATTAACACTGCCGTATACCAAAAAATTAATGGTAGGGCATTGTATTAATATCAAAATACACAAAAGTAGCTAACATCTATGCAAGAAGCCTACGAACCATAGACAATTTTGCCTTATATGGGAGGGTAGGGAACATAACAAGGAGCTCCTCATCTTTGCTAATTTTCAATAACGCATCTTCCAATTCATTGTCAGTTAGTTCTTTCAGCTTGGACAGCTCCTCATAGAGGACCTCACGTTTTGCATCCAACATAGATGCACGTTCCATCCTTTGAAGGCTAGATCCCAAATTTCCAGCTGCAATTTGGAGCCCTTCACATGTTGTTTTCATCATCTTTTCCATGGCCTCTACAAAATAGTCACCACGATCATGACTATTCCTTCTCCTTTTCTTATTTCTACTTAGGGCAGCAGTTGTGTCTCCAGTTGTGGCAACAAAAGATGGGACAAATTCAACATCTCCATCAATATTCAGACCATCTTCATTGTCATCAACCTCAACATGTGGGTTTTCTTCATTGTTATCAACTAGGTCAGCCTGTAGACCACCCAATGTTTCTTGTCCAGTAGCTCTGTCCTTGGCAAATATAATGCAAAGTTCGTCAAAATGACGAAAAGGTTTCCCACGGAATTGAGCAGCTTTCTTGTTACTCTACAAAATAACCAAACCACAATGTCAACTCAATTTCAATATCAAAACATTAATTAAAAATAAGTTGAATAACATTATCTTACCTTCACATACTCATCCCACACAGCATTTTCAGCAGTAACACATTTCTTCTCGGGATCCCAACCAAATCCTGATGTGTTAGTGCCATTGACCATATCATTTACTACTTGCCAATTCAATTTCAAGGTCTTTAGACGTGACTGAATGTTAGGATAAATTTGTAAATCACACCCAGGTAGCTTTTCATGTAACATTGTATGTAAAAGCTTCAATACCCCTGGTTTGAAACCATTTTCAGCAAGCAAACCACCTTCTTCATGAATCTGCAACAGTGAAGTAACTAGCACATCATCCTCTTCTTGTTTCCAGACCCGAAATTTTTGTTTTGCAGATCCATCCTCTGTCATGATCTAAATCAACACACAATAAAAACATAATAAAATATATCCATATTTCTGTTACAAATATGTTGAAATATAAAACCAAAGTCATTACATTGATAATATAACATAATAACGAACACAATAAAGAACACTCATGTTTCAAGTTCAAAACTGCAATTACAAGAACAATAAATAACCTAAGTTAGCAAATTGTCACACTTCTATTAAATTATCCCTACGCCTCCTAAAATCAACAAACATCTCATTTGCCAAGTTGTCACGAAAGTTACTCCAAGCATTCGATGGCTCAATTGTAGAAATAGGTGGAGCATCTATATTAGAACCATCCGTGTCTATTTCCTCAAACTCATTCTCAAGAGGATCCGACCCTTGTTGGCGAATCAAATTATGTAAGAGGCAACATGCCATTACAATTCGATTATGTGTTCGAATAGGATAGAATGAAGGACTTCTCAAAATAGCCCAACGTAGTTTCAACATTCCAAAGCAACGCTCGATAACATTGCGGGCCGAAGCATGCCTCATATTAAAGCATTCACGAGCATTTACAGGGCTTCTTCCATCTCTCCACTCACTCAAATGGTAACGTTGTCCTCGAAAGGGTGCAAGGAATCCCTCACAATTTGTGTATCCAGCATCAACCAAATAGTATTGTCCTGCATTTAAGTTTAACACTTGTTAGCAATTGACATTAGAAAATAATACAACACAAATTATTGAAATTATAAAACCTAGAGGCACTTGTAAGCTTCCACTCCTCCTATGAATTGCATCTCTTAAAACTCTCCCATCAGCAGCTGAGCCTTCCCAACCAGTGAGGACATATATGAATTGTGCATCAGGTGAGCAGACACCTAGCACATTAGTAGTTATATCTCCCTTTCTATTTCTATATCGTCCCTTGTCTGTAATAGCCACTTTTACTTTAACATGTGTGCCATCAAGGGCACCTAAACAATTCTGAAAAAAAAAAAGTTTCAATGTTATATAAGTGCACTCAAATGACTTATAAAAAATCATGACTGTAAATATATAATAAATGAAAATATACCTTGAACCATCTCCATTTCGTGTCTGTCGAATCCTCCGGAATTGGTTGAGGTTTCTTAAAAAGCTCATATCTCAAGCGCATCATAGCGATCAAAACAGAATTAAAATGCCGACTTATGGTTTCACCAGACCTCCCAAAATAGAACTGTATAACTCTATTTTTTTGATGATGTGCAAGGATGTGGAGAAACATTGCAACTTGTTCATCAACTAACATATTTTTAGTAGATTTCAACCCTCCTTTTATATCAATAAGAAGACATAGCTTGTCGAAAGTAATCCTATTCATTCTAATTTGATTAAAGCATGTTATATCACTATTATAAATCAGATTTCGAAGGTGAACCCTCCTAGCATGGAAATCCAAAGTGTATGGCTTACGACTAATTTGTCGTCTATGAAGAGCAATAGCAATACATATGCTCATAAAACATTGGTTCACAATAAATAGAGCATGAAACCACCAAAGCAAGATATGCACAATCACTTGTCTTCTATCACGATCCATGGCTGTGTATATATATAAGATAAGAAGTATATAAGAGAGAATCTAAAAGAAATGGTATTATATTGACAAAAATAGGGTTGGGGGACTAAGTATGGGAACTATAAAAGTGAGATTAACAAAGTTGTGACAACATATAGTAAGTTCTTAACAAAGCTATACTTCAAGATACATTGCATGTTGATTCATGTACATCTATTCATACACATGGGGGAGTTAACTTCATCTACTCAACAAAGTTAACACCTCCAAAAAAATGTAATAATTTTCATGCAGAATTGAAAGTAAAATTTATAGCAAAAGAGATATAGGAATCATAGATTCATAGTAATAGATCCTCAATTACTCCACAAACTAATTGATTCAACAGATACAACTTCTGCAACCAGAATCAATTTAACTAAAAAGTTCAAATGATGCAAGTCATATTAGAAGCAACATTATGGTGTCATATTAGAGTTCCAACAATGTTGTACTTTTAGCATAATAGTAACCAGTCTTATAATTTAACAACTACTTCATAAACAAAAGAAATTGAGGGATGGTATAATTTCAGTAAACTACTCAGCTAAGCTTCCATGCCCAAAGTCAATCACGACAATCACATGCAGAGCAAAAACATACAGAGGGATCATGAAATTAGTGCTGTGATAAAAAAAGGTTGCCCAAAATAAGAATATGCCATACCTTAAATAGTTGCAACAAGTCCCAACCTGAAAAATTTACCGTCACCTCATTAGCAGATTATTCAGTTATCTCATTTGAAAAAGATAACAAATAAATCACAAATTTTGAGAGAAACTAACAAATAGATTATAAGGTGCATAGTTTTGATATTATAACATCCACATCCCCATAAAGCTTTGAGGAATGAATTGGTCAAAAAAATTACGAGGAAAAATTATAGGATCATTTTTCTGTTTCCAACCTATAGATGTAGCCTTTATTACTTTCTCTCTACCAATCACCAAGGTAAAACATACTTCACATTATAGTCTTTCATATTGTCAATGCACTGACTGAGAGTGTTAAGAATCCAATATTTCCTACTTCACAGCCAAGATATAGTTGATAAGAAGAAAAAGCTAAGGACCACCAATCCAGTAAATGGGAAAAAAATTCTGTTGGAATAGATTTGACAATTAGAAAAACTAATATCCAACCAGGGACAATACAGAATAACAACACCTTCCCCACAACTATCACACCCTAATTATTTAGACACAGAGAAACTTTATAAAACCCAATGCACACATCAATATTTCTATTAGCCTTCCATGACTAACTAAACCACAGTAAACTAAACCACAAGTTAATTTGACCACAACAATCATTTCCCTAACAAATCAAGCACCACCAGCTGTCATGCTGCTTATAGTTTTGCTTCTTGTTGCAAAAATGGAGGTGGCACAACCAGCAACAACAGCTCATTAAAACAGAGACAAGTGCTTGGGAGCTTCAAAGATCAATTTTTTCCAATTATGTGCATAGAAAAATATGTGAGGAACTTATTTTCTCCATTGCATGAATTAATTTCCAGATAAGAAAACCGATGTTGAAAACGTATGAACAAAGCCGCTATCAAGGTTCAGTATGAACAAGATATTTTACAGTAAACAGAATAGAGATAACGAACAAAGCATCGCTTGGGACTTCAATGGGAAGTCATTTCACAGAGTTTTAATCATCAAATACTTGCGTCACCGATCGCTTTGCTATAAAATACACGTTCACCAGATAACAACCAGAAACTATATCACATAAAGCGAAAATAAAAATTACCGTTCAAAACTTACCGATCGCATAATATTCTTGCTTTGGGATAACGACCAAATTCAAAGCGAAAATAAAGGGAAGTACTTGAAGCAAAGCAAGAACAACCACATAAAACTTACCGTCAAACACTTGCGTCGCCGACCACTATGCTCCGTCGTGTTGCCGACCACCCTTTTTCTCGTCGAGTTCGTGAGCAAGGAGCAACTCTTCTCTTCTCCAACAGATTAGGGTTAAATTGAGCAAGGGGTAAAAAAGTCAATATATTTCATAACAGAGGGTATTTCAGTCCGAAAATTATGCCCTCCATGGAACCCATCTCATCTCCATGGGTCTTGACCTGGAATTCAAATAGCCCATTTTGATGGAATTCATTTCCACATGGAGGCCCAATTCATGCAAACCAAACAGACCCTCACCATGGATTTTAATTCCAAATCCATTTCTCACTTACCAATTCAAGCATACCAAACAGGCCACTAGAGTTTCTTTTCAGTTTTCACCACCTGTTGTGATGATAACGTTGTATGCATGGACTAGTGGGGTGCTCTATTTTGACATTTTTGTAGTGGTGTCCATGATGTAATGCGTTTCTCCGTGGAATTGGTATTTTTTTTACAAATTACGCCGTTAATTAAAAGTTCCACCTTCTATGTTATGCCCACTGGTTTTTGCGATGTTAATTTGAAGTTAGCAAGGATTAAATTAGTCAAAGTTGTTGGGAGAAAAATGATAAATATAAAAAATAAAATAAAAATCATATCATTATATGTTTTGAACCATTCAACAAGAAACAATTAAAACATAAAAAAAAAGAATTTAATTACTTCTTCTCATCTTTAATATAAGACATATTTGCTTAATTTAATTAGATTAATAAATTTAATTAAGTTAGTTGGTATGATATATATGTATTTTTTTAAATATTATAGCTATCTTCTTTAATTTTCTCATTCCCTCTTTTTTTTAATTATTGTTGATAAAGTATCAATAAAGGTAAATTAAAAAAAATTATTAATATAAAAATTATATCTTATATTTATAATAAGACCAACTTCAAAAACATATTTTATATTAAAAACAGAGGAGTATTATGTATTGCTATGTTGGAAAGTTTTATGACGTTATCGTGCCAATATTGCAAAAGTTTCATGACATTATTCTCGGATGCATTTCCCCCATATTTTTTAACGTATAAAACGATTTATTATATTGAAATTTTATATTCTCTTCATAGAATAACAAAAAAGGAATAAATAAAAAAAGGAAACTTATTTTGCCTCAAATGGGACAAAGCAAAACTCAGTGAACATCTTAGACAAGAACTCTATATAGATGCATTGCAGATTTGATTTTGATCAATTGTATGAGGTAATGAATGTCAATCACAATGTACTCATATCTCTGTAATCACGCTCTGTTACACTGTAGACTTTTGATGTACTATCATTTTATTTGTTTAATGATAATTGTTATTCATTAAAAAAAAAAAAAAAAAAAAAAGAGGGTGTGAAATTTATTGCTTGCTTAACCGGTTAATCAATGTTTTCATCCCTTTTCTTTTGAAACCAATGGTTTGCCCTTGGTTTTATTTTTTTCCCTCCTTCCTTGGGGATTGCATTATCATTTGGCCCTTTTATTGGAAAAAAAAAAAAGGGGGGGGGGATGGGTTAGGTACTCGGAAAGCGGGTTGTTTCAATCCCTGAGCATAACTGTGGAGGTGGAGCGAAACTATTATCCTCCGAAAGAGGGAAAATAGAGAATGGGTTCTGATGTCAATTCTGGGGCAACGATCGAGATCAATGATCTGAAATTCACGTATCCTGGCATCGACGGCCATCCTCCGCCTGGTTCCACTCCTCTCATCCAAGATTTCTCTCTCGCCCTCAATTCCAGCGACCGTTGCCTTCTGGTTGGATCTAATGGCGCTGGTTTGTTCTGCTTATATATCTTCTGTAACTATCAACTAAATTATCATTTCTGGATTTCTATGCTACGAGAGGCTGCATTATTTGAAGCTCGATCTATTGAGATCCGCTGTATAGTCATTTAGCTGGGAACAGAGTTTAACTTCCTGGTTTGTTAGCGCTGAGTTGAAAGAAAGAAAAGAAAACCGGAAATTCGAGGAGTTCCATCCTGATTTTTTCCCTCTATTATCTGCTCTTAACTTCTTATCCTCCTACTCTGGTTATAATTGAAAGTCACAACTAATTAACTAATATGTTGTATTTATTCTTAGCACGATTTAACCTACACTAAAGGGGAACTTGTTTCTTTATTAGATTCGGTTGTTTTTGAGATGTAACAAACGAAATTAAATCAGGAGAATACCATTTCCCTTTCATTTTATATTCTTGGCAGCTGTGGCAAATTTTAATGAGTAAACTCAATCATCACAGGTCTTCCAACATTTTGTCCATTTTCCAGTCCTCTTTACGTACTTCTTCTCAGTTAATACTTGGCATTTGAAACTTCAATATCAAATCTGACTTATTTGCTGATGATAGTTTCTGTTTGACAGGCAAGACCACCATACTTAAGATCTTAGGAGGGAAGCACATGGTGGAACCAGGCATGGTTCGTGTACTTGGAAGATCAGCTTTCCACGACACCACTTTAATATCTTCTGGCGATCTGTGTTATCTTGGTGGAGAGGTTACTGCAATAATATCTCTATCTTTGTCCTTTTTACTCCAAAAAAGGAGTTTGAAAACACCATCAAGATTTATATATACATGGATGAGGATCAATCAACAAATGCGGAATTGAAGAAATTAACTACTGTGATATTTTCTTCTTTTCTTTTGGATACATGCTTCACAATATCCATCTTGAAAGCTTAGTTTAGATTGTGCAGAGCTAATTCCTTAGACCACCAAACGCTTCATCAAGAAATCATTACTGTCCAATTTATGTTATCTGGCCTGTAGATTAATGCAATGAGTGCTTAATATCCCACAAGAATTGATGAAAACCACTGATATATGTTATTATCTACGTAAGGGTTTTATAGTAAATAACTATAGGGAAAAGGTGCATTAGGCCTAGAGTTAGTTAGAGGAGAGAGAATAGGAATGATTATGTGGCTAGGCAAGGAATATACATGGTGTACCTATTGATTATTCTCTCTGTGAATGAATTCCGTCTCTGTTTTCCTCTCTCTAATATCATAAAGGTATCAAAGCCATCGTCTGGCGCATGGCACTGCCGTTGGACACACGATCCCAGGATTGTCTTGGTGATCTAGAACACCGAATGGAAATGCTTCAAACTACCGTTCATTCTCGATTGGACCAGACTTCTCAGGACGTCCTTGAAATAAAGCATACAGCTACTCGCCTTAAGGAGCTAATGAAGGATTACATGAAGAACATAGACGCTCGTCTCTCTTCTCTGTGTGTTAGCATAGGGAAGCAACCGTCGAATGGTGGTGGGGGTCCAAATGGTGGCTCGGGCTCCACTGTTTCACCTAGGGGTGGGCGTGGGCAGGGCGAGGCCCTTGCCCGATGCCCAGCTCGATCGATGAATGGGCTGCATTTTACAGCTCGATGCCCAGCCCAGCCCGGTAAAAGCCTAACCATTTTGGGCTGGGCAAGGGCGGGTTGGGCAGGGCGGGCTTCGCCCTGCCCAACATTTAGTTTCACAAAAGAAAAAAAATTACAAGCTAGGGCAAAAGCTGCAACCTGGAAGTGTCGAGCTGGTTCATGATTGAGGAGATGAGAACTTATCTTTGTAGTTAGGGCAAAGACAAGTCACAAATATGAGAGACAAAGTGATTGAGAACTGAGAAACATAAGTACAAAACTGAGAAACAGAAATGCCGAAATGGGTTAATCATTAATGCCTTGCCCTTTTTACCAAAAAAAATTAATGTCTTGCCTAGTTGCCTTATATCGTGGCGTGTAGTGAGTAAATGTTGTGCTATGGCTAATAAAATATGACACATTGTAAAAAAAAAAACACTGACACATATATGAATATATAATTATATGTTGGCGATATATATATATATATATATATATATATATATATATATATATATCGAGCAGGGCCAAATGGGCAAGGCGGCATACCCTGCCCGATGCCCGGCCCTGCCCGAAAAATGCCCAGCCCGATTGTGCCCAGTTTTTTTTGGGCTGGGCAGGGCCATTTTTCTCTGGGCTCGGGTGGGCGCACTGGGCCTCATGCCCACCCCTAGTTTCACCTCGTCTTTTGGCTTTCGGATCATTCCAAGAGCTGCAACTGAACATGCCCCCTATTTCATTCCCACGAAACAAAGTCGAGTAGAATTTCCACGGTTCGACAATTCTGACTTTCGCGGTTGGTCCTATCGTTGCCGCCAATTTTTTGATGTTGATGGAACTCCACATGAGCATCGAATCCGGCTTCTTAGTATTCATTTGGAAGGCCACGCCCTATGGTGGCACCAAACCTTCATGCGTCATCGCTCATTTTCGGAGGTTCGCTGGGAAGAGTATTTCAGGCATATGGAGGCTAAGTTTTCTAATGTTAAGGACGAGAATCCGTTGATTGCTATTAAGAAGCTTCAGCAGCGCGATAGGCTCGTCACCGATTATGAGAAATGATTTGATGAATTACTCTCAAAGGTTGACATCCCGGAAGCCGTCGCGGTGAACCTTTTTATCGGTGGCCTCCGGGCTGACATTCAGCAATTTGTGCTCAATTTTCCCCCTCAACGTTGGTGAGTGCAACGTCTTTAGCTCAGTTGCAGGAAGCAACCATTCGGACACTCCATGAGAATGCCCCTGTTGTGACAAGAAATCGTGGCTTTTATCGATTGGATCTTCCGAGTCTTCTGTTGGATTCGGATCCAAGGCATCTACAATAGTGGGCTCCGGGTCTAACCCATTATCCTCTTCGACCCACTTATCTAAATCTACTGCTTCCATTCAGGTTTCTGGGTCATCTTCGACAACATCCCCTGCCTCTGTCGCTAAACCGATGCGTCAATTATCCAAGAAAGAAATGGACGATCGGCGCCGAAAGGGATTGTGTTATTGGTGTCCAGAGAAGTATTCTTCTAATCATCGGTGTAAGGAATCTCATATTTACACCTTGATTATCAAGGATGTGGAGGATCACTTCGAAGATGCTATTGGCGACACATAAGAAGCTGCTGAGGGCACCCTTAATGCTATTGAGGGTCGCGCACATACTTCAACTCTGAAATTGGTGGGGCGAATTAAGAATCAACAAATTATTCTTGTTGACACTGGCAGTACTCATAACATTATCGATGCTTCTATAGCTAAACGGCTTAAGTTGAAGATTTATGAGCGTGACCCTATTCGTTTATCGGTGGCTGATTCTTGTTAGGTATGCTTTTCTAAGTACTGTCCTGCTTTGAATTGGGACATAGACGGCTCCACTTTTTCCTCTGATTTTTTGGTCATCCGGATTGGTGGATATGATGCTATTCTTGGAATTGAGTGGCTTAAAACATTAGACCGTTTTAGTGTGGATATGGATCCATAACTTTTTGAATTCATTGTTAATGGTCAGCTAATTACATTAAAAGGGTTGAATTTGGGTGCTTCGCTCCATTCTAAAGAACTTCTAACCTTGCGTGATTTTGTGGTTGCTAATGAGTTATATCTCATTCAACGCCCATTCCTTGCTACAAGTTGATCTCACTTCTAATTTTCCTCTTTCTCCACAACAACGCTTTGAATTACAGCACCTTTTGGATACATTTGTTGATGTTTTTGTAGAACCTACGGAGTTGCCTCTTTCTCGGTCTTTTGATCATTCTATACCTCTTAAGGATGACAAACCCATTACTGCTAGACCTTATCGATATGGGCCAACTCAGAAAACTGAAATTGAGAAACAGATTCATCAAATGCTTACTAATGGTATTATTCGTGAGAGTTCTAGTGATTTTGTAGCCCCTATGGTGTTAGTACAAAAGAAAGAGGGAACCTGGCGGTTTTGTGTTGATTACCACAAATTAAATGAAGCCACGATCAAGAACAAGTTCCCAATACCTGTGATTGAAGAACTTTTAGATGAGCTTCAGGGAGCTACTTTCTTCTCCAAGCTGGACTTAAAGGCTGGTTATCATTAGATTAGAATGAAAGAAGCAGATATTCCCAAAACAGCTTTTAGAACTCATAAAGGGCTCTATGAATTCTTAGTTATTCCTTTTGGCTTGACTAACGTGCCAGCCACCTTCCAAGGCCTCATGAATTCTGTCTTTAAATCTTATTTATGAAAGTTCATTTTGGTTTTTTTCGATGACATCTTAATTTATAGTACCGATTGGCCTTCTCATTTACAACACTTGGAAACCACTCTTGCTGTTCTATGGCATCACCACCTTTATGCTAAGTTTGGTAAGTGTGTTTTTACTGCCACCAAACTTGATTATTTGGGTCATCTTATCTTGTCATAGGGGGTTCAGGCAGATCCAAATAAACTTGCAGCTATAGCTTCTTGGCTGGTTCCATCTTCTCTCAAAGAATTACGTGGGTTCCTTGGACTCACTGGGTATTATCGCCGGTTTGTTCGGAATTATGGTTCCATTAGTCGACCCTTGACTGATTTATTGAAAAAGAATCAGCCCTTTGTTTGGAACTCTCAAGCTGATGCGGCCTTCCTTGCTCTTAAAGAGGTTATGTTGTCTCCTCCAGTACTTGCTTTACCCAATTTCAACGACACCTTTGTCATTGAAACTTATGCATCAGGGTCCAGATTAGGTGATGTTCTATCACAAAATGGTCATCCCTTGGCCTATGCTAGGAAGTCACTTGCTCCCTCTAAAAAATAGTTATCCACCTATGAGAGGGAGGTTCTTGCTATTCTTTTTGCTGTTAAACAGTGGTGCTCTTACTTATGCGGTCGAAAATTCATTATTAAAACTGATCTCTTACATTTAAAACATCTTTTGGAGCAACGTGATCTCACCCAGAAACAATTTAAATGGTTGCATAAGTTATGGGGTCTTCATTATGAGATTGTTTATCGTAAGGGTAGTGACAATGTGGTGGCTGATGCCCTTTCCCGCCGTCCTGAAAGCACTTGTTTAGCCTTGTCTCTTCTTGTTTCTCCCCTTTATGAAAGGGTATGTGACTCTTGGCTCACTGATGATACACTCCAAACCCTCGTTAAGGACTTAGAAATTGACCCTACCTCTCATTCGAAGTATACTTGGCAGGATCAATTGCTTAAATGCAATGGTAAATTGGTGGTAGCCGCTGATCAAACTCTTCGTCGGGATTTACTTACATTTTTTCATGCCGACAGCATTGGAGGTTATTCTGGTATACATCTACCTTTCGACCTCTTCTATTGGAAGGAAATAGAAAAAGATGTTTGAAATTTTGTTCGGGAATGCACTACATGTCAGCGGTTTAAACCTGAGTTGGTTGCTTCTCCAGGGCTTCTTCAGCCTCTACCTATTCCGGATTATGTATGGACTAAGTTATCCATGGATTTCATCAATGGTCTTCCCAAATCCTATTCTAAAACTACAATTTTGCTTGTCGTTGACCGGTTATCAAAGGCTACTCATTTTTTGGCCCCTAAACATCCCTTCACAGCAGTAGATGTAGCTCAAGTATTCATGGATAATAAATCCATTGTCACTGATAGGGACCCTATTTTTTGTGGCAAATTTTGGAAGGAGATGTTTCGTTTATATGGAGTTAAGCTTCATTACTCTTCAGCCTATCACCCACAAACGGATGGCCAAACCGAAGTTCTTAACCGCTGTTTGGAATGTTACCTCTGCTGCATGACAAGGGATTTTCCAAAGCAATGGGTTAAATGGTTAGCTTTGGCTGAATTATGATACAATACTTCTTATCATTCAGCTATTTGCATGACTCCTTTCGAAGCTGTTTATGGGATTGCTCCTCCAGTTCATCTTCCCTATTTTGCAGGGGACTCTTCCAATGATTTAGTTGATCGTATTGTCTCTCTCGTGAGCTGGTTCTGCAGTATTTGAAAGACCATTTACTTAAAGCTTAGCACAGAATGGTTCAGCAAGCTAACAAGCATCGTTTTGAACATCACTTCTCTGTTGGTGATATGGTTTATCTTAAATTGCATCCTTTTCGTCGCAATTTACTTGATAACTCTTCTCTTCATAAGCTTGCTGCTAGGTATTTTGGACCTTTTCGTGTATTGAAGAAAGTTGGTGCTGTTGCTTATGAGCTTGAACTACCTCCAGAAACTAGAGTGCATCCGGTCTTTCATGTATCTCTTCTTAAACAGCATTTGGGACCTTTTAATGCCATCAATCCATCTTTGCCACCAGTTGATGTTCAAGGCCATTTTTCACTTGAACTTGAAGCTATTCTGAGTCATAAGATTGTCAAACGTCATAATCAACCAGTCACCCAGGTATTGATCCAATGGAAGTTTGCTCAACCTGAAGATGCCACATGGGAAGATCTTTCGGTCATTCAGCAGCAATGTCCTCAATTCTCCACTACTGCATTGCCTACTCATCAAATCCTTGTGGACAAGGATTCTTCTTAGGGGAGGGGAGTAATTGATATATGTTATTGATGCCTTTTTGTAATTTGAATGTGCATGAATTGGGGATTTAGGGTAGAATTAGGAGAAATCAGAAGAGATTAGGAGAAGAAGTATAGAGGAGAGTAGAGAAGAGTAGAGAAACAGAGAAGAGGAGATGACTGAATAGTACGTTCATTAATGTGTCAAAAGTCAATTATACAATAGTTGGACTGTCATATATATAGGCAATAGCATATGACAGTCACATGACAGTACCACGGCAACAGCTGACTAAACAGAATAAACTCTATCACTAATCAGGGGTGTTTAGGTAATTAGGCATGGATAAGGCCATGTTTGGCTAGTGCCGCTCCAAAACGGCTAGTGCCACTAATGGCTAACCCCACTCTCCTAATTAACTACACAACTACCATTTGAATTATTAAACCAAATTACAATATCATATCAGTTATTATCTACACAAGGGCTTTACAGTAAATAACTATAGGGAAAAGGTGTATTGGGCCTAGAGTTAGTTAGAGGAGAGAGAATAGGAATAATGATGTGGCAAGGAATATACAGGTGTACCTACTGATTATTCTCTTTGTGAATGAATTTCGTCTCTGTTTTCCTCTCTCTGATATCATAAATCATTACTGTCCAATTTATGTTATCTGGCCTGTAGATTAATGCAATGAGTGCTTAATATCCCACAAGAATTGATGAAAACCACTTCCAACCAGAACCCTACATTTGCTATGTTTATCAACATTACATCTATTGTTGATTGTGGATAGGCAGTAACAGTCTTGAAACCGTTAGACATTGAGAGGGAGAATGAAGAAATTAGTTGGGTTATTATAATCCGGTAGTTTACTTTCACTTTATTACTCATGGATTATTATGACTTTTTTTTTTAAATATTTTGGTCAGTGGAGACGAGATGTTGCTTTTGCTGGGTTTGACGTTCCAATACAAATGGATGTTTCTGCAGAGAAATTGATATTTGGGGTAGGTGGAATTGATCCTGGAAGAAGAGCAGAGCTAATCAAGGTATGATGAATTTAATTAACTATATTGTTGACACCTGTGCACTGTTGAATCTGTGCACCTGCTTACCTTTGAAGTTTTTTAAGAGAAACCACCCTTCATGCAGATGCAACCTCATGTTAACTGTCTTTGGTGTTGCTTTTTCCGAATTTTCTATAATTTACTATTAATTCTTTGATCTTTTTTCTTTTGGGTCTTTCAATGGATAAAGATAGAAACTGACTTGTAGAAAAGTATAGAGAGGACAAATTCAGTGGTTTGTTGTTTATTGAACAAATAGCTGACTTGCGCAAGCAAAACAAAAAAAGAGTAAAAATTTCAATCATTTTTTACATTTCAAAAATGATTGAAGCATACTTTTATTTATAAACTAACTTAATTTTATGGAGATTGAAGCATACGGATACTGATAGAAAATTAATTGGTTCAACTGGATCACATTGGATTCACGGTCAAATTGTCAATCGACATGTCCTGATATACTCTCCCCAGAATGAACCACACAAGGTGTTGCTTATAAGCCCAGAGTTGATTGTTTGTCGCAGAATGATAATCCCTCCCTAAGAAAATGGCAGGCTGCAAAATTTAGCGCATAAAAGTAAGACCTAGTGGTGCCCAAAAGGATCTCCCGATTCTGCTATTGTTTGTAGATGCTTAATTATTTCTATCGTTATGACAACCGGATTGAGCTCATTTCTGAGAAAGTCCCCCAACATAACCCCAGCCCCCCCAAAATAAAAAAACAAAACACAAACACACATTGTTCTCTCTGGAAAACCATTGCCTAATCTTCCATGTTGATTTTCAACATTCCAGGTACTAGATGTCAATCTCTCCTGGAGGATGCATAAAGTATCTGATGGTCAAAGGAGAAGAGTTCAAATTTGCATGGGTCTGCTCAAGCCATTCAAGGTGTGATTATAAAGCTCACGATATAATGGAAACTGTTGTAGCCTCTTCTTTTACCAACGTGCTAGTTGAATTCAGGACAAGTCTTATATTTGGGGCATCAGTGTACAAATATATAATGTCGATCCTTGTTTTTCTAGGTTCTTCTTCTTGATGAGATAACAGTGGATCTTGATGTTCTAGCAAGGGCTGATCTTCTGAACTTTCTACGAAAGGAATGCGTAGAGAGAGGGGCTACAATTATCTATGCAACACATATATTTGACGGTCTTGAGAATTGGCCTACACACATAGTATGTCTTGAGTTATTTCTGAATCCTTTTATGCTCATGATTTAACATAATACTTGTTGTTTTCGTTGTTTACCAGGTTTATGTAGCTCATGGAAAGCTACAACTAGCAATGCCTATCGATAAAGTCAAAGACATTAGCAAATTGTCTCTGATGGTTAGTTCGCTTCCTAAAACTCAGTTAAATTTCTTTGGTCAATAAGTAGAGTGAATGTAGATTACCCAATGTTGAGTCACATGAGCCTTTATGAGCTGATGAACTTAATATAAAGGGGTGTGGATGCGGAGTTGGGAGCATGATCTAAACCAAGCAGTGCAATTTGAGGAATAAACCAATGATTGTGGCCGATTGGTGTTGAATGTGCAGAGAACAGTTGAAAGCTGGCTGAGGAAAGAACGAGATGAGGAGAGAAAGAGAAGGAAAGAAAGGAAGGCAAAAGGTCTATCGGAATTTGAAAGGCAAGTTGAGGGAAGCCGAGTGACAGGGGATCCAGCTCGACTGACAAATAATGGATGGGCAGCAGGGCGACTGAATCCCACCGTTGCTGGCGAGGAGAACTTTCTCTTCAGCTCTAACACAGTGCTGAGGCAGTAGATACACGCCAAGTCCTTTATATTTTTCATGTTTCTTTTTTGGGCCTCTATCAAAACTCTACCAATGCCTTCTCCCAGGCATATATACTATACTCGCATCATTATTTTTAACTTTACGTTGGGGCTTTGTCTGTTATATATAGATAAAATGAGTTGTGCTTTTTACCAGAGATGAATAGCACAATTTATAAACTTCACTCACACACACACACAACCCCCCCCCCCCCAAAAAAAATATATTGATTTATTGGCTTGAGCTAAACAATGACGTCATTGTAAGTGCCACAAATCACATTACACAGCGGAGCGTTCTTCTCTTGATTCATTTTTGGGCGCCTTCCTTGATTAACTTCGAAAATTAGAATTTTGAAAATGCGGATTGAATGATGGGTGCAAGACTCGGGCGTTTTGTTTGATTGGCATGTATCAAATGGTCATATTCTCATTTTCAATTGGTGATTTTCATTTTCACATCTCCTATCGTACTTTTTTCCCCATTATATTCGCCTGCAGTGTTATATCATGACGGATTCTCCCCTGTATTTCGGTCGTTTACCTTGTTCTGTGTCAATGGTAAATGACTTGTTCCAATGATCATGGATCTTTTTAAGAAATGTTGCCAATTGAAAATTTTATTAGAAAAAGACATGATATATTTTAATTTAAGCCCTGACCAAACGTTTAACACACAATTCAGCTCTAGAATGATGTGAGATCTGTTAATACCATAGTTATCAAATCTGGTTCCGGCCAGGTCTGGGATACTGACTTGGCCTTTTTTTTTTAAAAAAAAATCTTTATAATTTCATATTAAGAAGGTTAAAATCTTCATTTTCTCACCGCTTTAGTCTTGAGTTAGTTCTGATTTGACTCCAATCTAACCTACTGACCCTTGACCCAGTACCCCGGCCAGTTCAGTGACCAGTTCGGGTTTAATTCCCTTGGTTAATACATCCACAGAAATAACCATTATTTTTTTTTAATTGAAAAAAATGATATGACAATACACTCACTTCACTAGTGTCTAATTCTAAGACAACTACGCTAATGAAGCGCATAGGTAATTCATTTATTTATTCAGAATCTACAGAAACAAATTAATCAAAACCCAGATTGCTAACATATGACATAACAATATAACAATTATCTAAATTGGGGGGAAAATCACGCAGGAATAGAATTAGTGCCAATAAATGTGATGATACAAGCCAAAAGCCCACTCTAAAGTAAAGATTGCAGCATCCCATCAAACATGATTGCCTTTTAAGCCTGATACACAGAATACGCAAATTAACCAAATAATTATACACAAGACAAGCGCATCCAGGTAAATCCAGATGTAGAATTAATTATTAAAGCCTTACCTTGTTGGCTATATTGTTTGAGAGCCAGTCCAGTCCCTCATAGAGTCCTTCACCAGAAGTGGCACACGTGCTTTGGATGTACCTGAAATAAAAACAAAAACCACGATCCAATAATCTGAATCAATAACGCAGATAACACAACAAAGCACATGAGCTTCGAATGCTCAAATCAGGTGGGCCAAAAATCAAATGCATCAAAATACCAGTGGCGCTGACGGAGAGAATGAAGGCCAAGCTTGTCTGTGATTTCGGCAGCATTCATAGCATTTGGTAGATCTTGCTTGTTGGCAAATACAAGAAGTACTGCATCTCTCAACTCGTCCTGCAAGTTAAGAACATTAGTAAACATCATTTCCCCCATAAAGCTTCTAAAACCCAAAATGATCTAATAAGGGCCTGTTTGGAAACCCATTAGGAGGGAAAAAAGCTTATTTGGAAGACAAAAGTCCATTCGGCATCTGCAGACCCATTTGGGAATATGGTAGCATTCATTGGGTTAAAAAAAAAAAACTTTTTTTTCTAGAAGCTCATTGAAGTAGCTTCTGACTTTTTTTCATTAGGTTTGAAAAAAAAAACCCTTTCTCCCACTGCCAATCCAAACACAAATTACATTTATAATATGACTTTTTTTCAATTTGACTTCTGTAAAAGCCACATTAGAAAAAAAAAATCACTTCTCCGCCGCTAATCCAAACAGACACTAAGATTATAAGTTAATCAATTTCATTCTTCCAATAAAAGGACTTTTGTTCCCCCCCCCCCCCTAAAAAAAAAAACACAAACAATCCAATCACAGTGCTCTAGACATAACCAAAATCCATGGTCCATGCCAAAACACAGCGTTGAGAATCTTTTATTACCTCATTCAACATCCGGTGAAGTTCATCTCTGGCCTCAACAACACGATCACGATCATTGCTATCAACAACAAAGATAAGCCCTTGTGTATTTTGGAAATAGTGTCTCCATAAAGGACGAATCTGTAGTCACACCATACAAGAGTCAATCAGGAGGAAAAGGTTTATGGCCCACTAAGCATGTTAGAACCAAATGGTGGAATAACAAAATCACAAGTTAACATAACAAACCCATTCAAGCGAAGGTTGTAAATGCTGGTTGCTAGTACCAATCACAAGAGTAACATAAACATATTGTGTTTTTGTATAGTGTATAAATGAGCAAACCTCCAATGAGCTCAATATCAACCATAAGCACATACTACGACGAAAACAGATGACTAGAACAAGTAAATGATTGGAGATCACAAATGATTATATGTTTGCTGCATGTTTAAAACAAAACCTTCAAGACCCCTAATGTCTCAGAAAGAAACATAATATGATTAGATGACTCCAATATAAATAACGGATCTTGTGCTGGGTGCTAATAAAGAGCCTCTAATTGGCACAAGACCTAAGCCCACGTGTAAACACAACACAGATGATGTGGATTAGAGTGCATATCACACAAGTTCACTCTTGTTTTAAATAATGTTTTTAAGCATTCCATTGATGGGAAACACAGCAGTACAAAAAATAAAGAATGATGGTAGAAATAATAATTCAGATTATTACCAGAGTTGAAAACAATCTCAAAAAAAAAAAAAACTACCAATATGATGCAAATAACAAACCTTGTCCTGGCCACCCACATCCCAAACGGTGAAGCTAATATTTTTGTATTCTACAGTCTCTACATTAAACCCTGCACAGTAGTGAATATACGCATCAAATTGCAATTGCAATTTATTTTCAAATCATAAATACTTTGGCACGTGAAATTGGATCAGACCAGGCAAGCAAAGAACACCAAGCACTAGAGCATAAAATTCAAGAACATAAGTAAATGAAGACATGCGAGATATAAGAAAATAAGAAGCATACCAATGGTAGGAATGGTGGTCACGATCTCTCCCAGCTTGAGCTTGTATAAGATGGTAGTCTTACCAGCAGCATCGAGTCCTACCATCAGAATACGCATCTCTTTCTTGGCAAAGAGCCGGCTAAATAGCTTACCGAAAGACAGTCCCATCTCTTCTTTCAGCTGCATTAGGGGAAGACTCAGAGGTCAATTAAGCGATGAAATCGCGGATTCATCCATCAATCAGTTCCATCAACAAGTAAAATATCTCACGAATCACGATCATTCTCATTACCACGGAACCAGAAACAAGAAATTAATTCAAATCCATCAAGCAACGAGAACATCGACGCTTAAAGGATTCAGAGTTCAGACAAAGGATCTTCGAGGCAGACTAAAACGTTAGTAGGAAAACTACTTGAAATTCTGTTTCGAAAATTAGGTTGAAATCTAACAAAAGTGCACAAAAGACTCAACACCAATTACATATTTAAACGTAAGTCGTCAAAAATTTCAGATCTGCTTGGATGAAATGATATAATTCAAAATCACAACCGCTTTTAAGATCTACTCTCATGAATAAATCTTCATTTACAATTGGACATTCAATATGGTTTACATGGAAAAGAATTCGTACAGATTGGATCCTTGCAAGGAAAACCAAAAACAAAGAGATCCAAATGAGGCTCTCTTAGCGCGCAATCATTCATTGGCTATCTAAACGAATGAGCTCGGATCCGCATATTTCGAACAAAAAGAAATTATGATCTGAGGAAATAGAAGACAAAACATGAATCTAAACGTTATAGAAACGACTTACATGTAGAAAGATAAGACGATCGCTGATTTGAGTGCAGATCCGAATACAATGAGAGCAGAGCCTGTGAAGGCGAGAAGGAGCTCCTCACATTTTTATAAGGCACATGAGACGGGACACAAACGGTCATCTGACGGCGTTAGTCCCTGCGAAAGAAATTTGAGTGACGCGGTCGTTGATGGTCAAACATTTGATGCCATACATATCAACGGATTCTTCTTCTTCTTCTTCTTTTCTTTGGGTGATATTGATTCTTTTTAAATTTTCCCCAATCGATTATTGGACACAAGGGCTCGTCATCATTCGGGTTCAATCCAGAAAATTGAAAGGAATGTGACCCTTCATAAGCGAGATCATAACCCATACTACTGAACTTTCGATTTTGGGTTGGAACCTAAAGACCCAATACCAAAAATAAGTTTGATCAATAATAACTCTCTTATTTATCATTGATAATCTATGGAACTTTTTTTATATTATTTTTTTTTAGGATTTTGGTGTTATTTTCCCTTCTTTCTTTACTATTTGCACATGCTATTGGTAAAAATTCTATTTTATTTAAATGGAAAATTTTTAAGAGAAAAAGATAGAAAAACACTATTAAAATTAGTAAAAGATAAATAGACTGATTTGAAATAAATACCTCATTTACAACTTCAATATTACTATTAAAAAATTAAGTATTAATATCGATTTTTACCTGAGAAATTATATATATATATATATATATATATATATATATATTAGTCCGTTGTTTATAATTTTAGTATTGTTATTAACAACTCAATTATCTATATTAACAAATTTTGTTTGAGAAATTTAAAAAATATATATATTAGCCTAATGGAGCTTCCGTTGCCGGTGCCAGAGCTCTAACGACCAGTTGTTGGCAAGGTCATCAAAGCTACAATGGCTAGTAAGGAGTTAAGGGTTTTTTATTAAAAAAAAATTAGAGATGACTAAATAATTTTTCAAATTTTACAACATTTCAATATTCTAAATCATTATCTTTTGAATTATTAAAATTTAACATATTTATTTATTTTTTATCAATTTTGACAATATTTTTCTATCTTTTTTTCAATTTTTTATTAATAATTGTGTGTGTGTGTTATGTGTATATATAAGTTATAAAAAGTCATACATGCCTTTATGAAATGGAAGAGAATTGAACATAAATTATTATTATGTATTTTTTCTTTGATAAAATCATCAATTATTATTCTGCTGAGTTGAATTTAAATTTTATGGAACCCCAAATTTAAGGATGATCCAACTCAATCAACCTATTTAAAAAAAAATAAAAATAAAAACTAACCAGCCCATATAGACCAAGTGCGACCAATGGGTTTGACGGTCAAATAACTTTTTTTAATATATCATTCCGGTAAAAATAAAATTCAAGCAGATATCCAATGTCCAACGGTGGTGGGATCAAATTGAAAATGGAATAGTAGTACTTGGGAGTAATGTTTCTCCACTCAAGAATCCAAAAACAAGACTAATGAACCGAATCATGCTTGGCTTCTGAACAAATCTCCTGATAACGCCCTGCCTTTAACTAGCAGCAAACTCATCATTCAATTTTGAAGACACCATCAAGGAATGCAATCCCAGTTCGCTATCCTTCACCTCTTTTGCCTTCTTCTCCGCCGCTTCTATATCTTCTTCATTCTGGTCTTTCTTGGCAATCTCCTTGTTCTTCCCCCACAAGACAGAGTAGAGTCCCAAAACTATGAGCAGCGACCCTATAACACTGAACCAAACATACAACACGGATAAAAAACCAAGCATCTATAATTAACTGACGCGACAAACGTATATTATTATGAGTATTTCATACGTGCCGACGTATATTTCCTCGCGAAGCAGAGCCCAGCTGATAAAGGCAGTGATGACGAGCTGCAATGGGGTGAACACAGACACATAAAGAGGACCTTTACTCTCAATAATCCACGACATGAGCGCACACGCCACTCCTGTGCAAAGAACTCCCTGAAACCCATTATATATTAACCACAATAATGAATATGGTTCAGACCCCAGGTGAAAGTGGTGGAGATAGTTCATAGAATATAGATGGTAGCAAACCGAATAAAGAGCAGAAATGACTCGGATAGGATTTGCGAGGGACCAAGCTGAGGCGCTGTGATCAAAACACAGAGCAATGACCACACACTGGAAGCTTGCCAAGAAGCACATGTAGGCTGTGCTCGTATACGGAGCTGGAAAATGTTTTGCCATGTCCGCCTGATATTTAAAACAATTATCATTATCATTATTATTATTATTATTATTATTATTATTATTATTATTACTACTACTACTACTTGATCGAGAGAAATCGTAGGAAGGTGCACGAAGTTTTACCTGGACGACGAACCACACTGCCCACACAAGAGCACTAACAATTAAGAAGAAAGGGCCAAGAAACGAATTGGCTTTGCCAGAGGAACTTGTTTCTTGCATTCTCTCTGCATATCCCCAGTGAATAATTGATTCACCTATTTCAATGACATTTCCATGGTAGAATGACAATACCAAGGCTCCACCTACACACAATACCGTCCCTACTATCTTTGCTTGCCCACTCCACGCCCTTATTCTCAGGTACTCTTGTCTGCCCACACATCAGACCAAAAATAAAATCATTAACACTGTCATGTTTACAATAAATTGTTGAAATATAGTTGATTTATATATAGTAGACAAACCTGAAGATGAGCGCAAGGATAAAGGTAAAAGCTGGGAGCAAATTTGTCATTGCGCATGCAATTGTAGCGGCTGAATATTTCAGCCCCAGGAAGAAAAATACTTGGTTTCCTGTTACTCTGCATCATTTCATCCTCAAACCCACTCATTTTTAGAGATAGGAAAAAAAAAAAAAAAACTGCACCACACATGCACACAGACTGATATACACACAACGCAGCCATTTTTCAAGCTGGAATGCTTAAAAAACTGGGCCAACATTTGTGAGTTTGAACATGCAGAACAAATCAAACAAAGCAGAGTGGTCATGAAATGTGTGAACCAAAAAGCTTACCCAGTTAAGGAAGAAAGCAATATCTGGAACATAATAGGCTTGGTCAACTTGGGGACCGTTTTGCTGCAAAACAAAACAATAATATAAAACTTAAAGTGGGATACAAACAAAATCGCTTTAAGGCAACACTGATTGAAAACTCATGTTTGTTACTAACTGTAAAACTTGTATGAAAAAATACGTAGTTAAGGTTACTATTGCGCTGCCTTGCTCTGATCACTTATTTCCAAAGCACGCAAGAGGCCAACCCTACATGCGCATTGTCACGGAGAGCATCACCCCATTCGAAAACGTTAAAAAAAACAAATGTCTTCACCCCCTTGCGCATTGTCACTACCGCTCAAGTCAGTTAGGCTCTGTTTCGGAGTATTTGAAAATATGAAAGAGACAGACACTTATTGATCGGTTTAAGTTTTTTGTTTGTGAGCCTACATTTCACTTGAACTATTTTCATACAATCGTTAAAGACCGCTTTCATCAAGGAGATGCATGTAAAAGATGTGGTCATACAGTTGAAATTTGATGCCAGGGTAAGGTGTTTAATGTTGATGCATGCATGAATGATTGAGAAAAATGAAGGTGGCGAAGAATAGAAGATATAGATATAAATGAAAAGAAGACATTGATAGTACCGTTCGAAGCAGAAAGCAAAGGGAGCGATGGCAAGTGTGGCGAAGATTTGGCGATAAGCGGCGAGGACGATAGGGTTCATGCCAGATTGCATTGCAAGCTTTGAAATTATATTCATGCCTGCGTACCCCAACTGCACAAAGGCCATCGCCAGAAATGGAATTAGCCCACTCGCCATCTTCTCCCTCTCTCTATCAGCTTCGTCAACTTCTCACTTATTGTCTCTCCTCTGCGTTGAGATGGAACACAGTCTACGGGGAGGGGCCTTCTTTTATAGACTGTGAAATGCAAATGTGGTTTGAGGTTCGAGAGAGATACGAGAAAAAAAAAAAGGGAGACGAAAGCTCTTTGAGGAAAATCGTGGGCACGCGTAATATGAACAAGCTAAGGGACCTTCAACGTGACGATCAGCGATTTTATTTTTTAAGTATTACGTAATATTTTTTAATGTAAAAATAAATTAAATACTCATTGCGCGTAAATTAAAGTGGATCAGAGCATTTATATATTGTAGGCATGTAACTGTATAATTTTGTATGTTATATTGATGTCGAAATGATAATGATGTTTAAGGAACTTTAACGTATAGGAGGAAGCAGTTATAAGTTGTTACTAGCAGCCAGCAGGGCTTAGCATGCTTGTTTGGGATTTTAATTGTAAATCTTAAAAATACTTATTTAATGTTTGTATTATGTTTAGAGATGACATAAAAGAATCATATTTGGGACCTTAAAAATTCCTATTCATATAAATAAAGTAAATTTTTCTTACATACTAACCTCATATATATAGTAAATCATAATTGAAAAGTTATTTTTAAAAATTTAATTATTATTCTAAATAAACACTTAGATAATTTAAGATAAAACTCATCTCTCATATTTATTTTATTTTTTATATGTATAAATTATAATTTAAAAACTGCTTTTTAACAATAATAAATCAGGAAAGACTTGGTGGCTAGGGAAGCAATTAATTAAGGGGTAAGACCATGACAGCGATAACAATAAATGGGACAAGACAAGACAGAGAGCTCGTAAAAAGAACGCATGCTGCAGCGACAGCATCTCTCTTAGCATATTTTTAAAAAGGTTAAGTAATTAAAATTTTTTAAAATAATTTTTTAATCATAATTTATAATATATAAAATAAATATATAAAAATTATATAAAAATATTTATAAACTAAAAATAAACTATCCCAAATAAATTTATTGAAGTGTTGGAGCCTCTCACTCTCCCGGCCATTGCTTCCAGAGAAGGCGGTCCTACCAGCGCCTAATGCAGGCGGGGGACCCCACTCTCTTCCCACTGGGACTTCACTTAATCGCATTTATTTTTGCTCTTGGAAACAGTAATGCACTTAATTCTCTCCGCTGGCTTCACACTTATACACCGTCCCTCCAACTCACATGATCATGCAGTATCCTGAATTCTGATAGGGGGTTTTCGGGGTTCAATTTACGCTTTTTTCAATCTCAACTTTGTCACGACTCTGCGTTTTTAGTCAATTTAATAAAACAGTTACGTACAAGTTAAACTAATATTATCGATATACACATTCAAATAATGAAGTGGCGCACGCCATAAACTTGACATGCACGTAAGTACTCTATTAACAATAATAATCATTAGCTATAAAGTAAAACGTAAAATGGGAGATCACCCAAAAAGCAAAAACGAGAAATGCGTGAGAGATTATTTTGACATTGGGGGGGTGGTTGTAAATAATGTGTAAGCACCGAAGAAGTTGACGAATGAGAGAACTTTACATAGCACAACGCTTTCCTTGGGGTAGGCGCAGAGTCGGACGACGTCGCACTAATCTCCCAAATGGCCAAATCTCCGCGGAGCAACGCATAGTAGGTGGGTTTGGAATAATGTATAAGTATTTTTTATATAAATTAAGATAAAACTATTTTTATATATTTATTTTATTATTTTTAAAAATTTAAATCATTATTCTAAATAAATACAATTGTGAAAAGACCCACTTTCTATAATGTCAAGTTGAAGATCAGGTCCGTTCGCGTGGAGGGATCCTTATTAACGTCCGTTCCTCACTGCCAATAAATTGCGAAGACCTTTTTATAATGGACCCCAAAATTAAAATTATGTTAGTTTTTTTTATAAGATTTTAATAAAAGTTCTCTCAATATTTAATGGATTTTAAATTCATACCACTCATTAATTATGTATATTATAATTAAATAAAGGGTTAATGATATTTATATTTACTCTATTTCTTTCTCTTACTTACCTCCTTATAATAAGAGTATACTTGAAAAATATTGTATTTCAAAAACATATTTATTATTTTTAAATATTTTTTAAACTGCATAATTCGATTATCAAATTCTTATAAATAGAATAGGAGGGAGTATGATACATTCTTTAAACTTGATCCGAAACATGACAACACTTAGCTACTTAATATAGAAGCTAGCTAATTTATTTGTGTATATTTATGAAATTATTCATGTCAGTTTTTTTTAATAAATATATGTCGATTTTTCTAAAATATGATGTTCCATCATAACTACTCATAACTACCTTAGATTAAAACCTTTTGATATGTGTAGTTAATAAAAATACTTTAACAAAAAAAATTATAAATTTGGAAGCTAGACATAATGGATTGGAAGGTAGTATTATATTTAGGATTAAATTTAACATTCAAATAGTTCTTATGTTAAAAGTACATGAGGTGATATAATATACACGCTACCTTTTTCCTTGAATTTTTTTTAGGAAAATATAATTAAAAATAAAAAAAGATAAATTAGTGTCACGAATTTATCAAATCCTAAATCAAAATTGAAGTAGGAATCTAGAATTTTCAATTATGATTAAATAACCAAAATGTTTTTAGTTTAGTTCCCAAGTTGCAGTGGTTAATAATAACATTTGTATCTATATTAACAACATTATATTTTACATTAACAACCTTACTTTCATTTTTTGCATTATCATATCTAAAAAACCAGGGATAATTTTGAGGGCACAAGTTTCAAGGTCAATAACAACATCTCTATCTATATTAATAATATTAGATTTTATATTAACGATTTTACTTTCATTTTTTACAATTTCATATTCCAAAAACTAAGGATAATTTTGAGTGTATTAATTTTTAATGTCAATAACAATATCCGTATCTATATTACTAATATCAGATTTTACATTAACAACTTCACTTTCGTGTTTCACAACTGAACTAAAGGTAATATGGTAAGAATTGAAAATCCCAAATTCTTACTTCAATTCTGAGATGTTAATTAGAATTTTATAAATTGGTAGTATTAATTTATTATTTTTATTTTTAATTATATTTCTTTGGATTTCCCCTGGTTGTTGAATTTTAGCCTACGATTTGACGTTATTCCCCTAGATCTCAAAGTCATGTCTTTTTTTCATGGGAAGACATAAATCCGAATAAATGAAAACGAAGGGCTTAAAAAATAATATTACTTTCTTTGTTGACAATATAGATTATTTAAAATTTTATTTATAAGCTATTATTATTAAAATTACTTTATTTGTGTCCGAATAGTCAGTTTAATTTATGCTACTTCATTATTGTTGAAGTATTGTTGAAAGATATATATTGTGATATATGTGTGTGTAATTTAATTCCAAATACTCGTAATAAAATAATTTCCCCGGGCATTGAGGTCCATGCCGCAGTTTAGAAACTCTGGATTAGGCCTTCAAAGCTTAAAACATCTTCCATTCACTTCTGTCGGGGTGAGATTCTGAAAGACCCAAAAAAATTTAAAAAAAAAAATCGTTGATCCCGTCGCACGTGAAAGATCGAGTGCCTGTGTCCCGTCCCCAAGAAAGTGCGACGGGGATTCCAAGTTTTTGTGCTGGTTTATAGCTGCCATATTAACTAACATACGAATTTTACTGGATTTTAAATTAATCAAATATAACCACACAAATTTAAAGATCTACCCTGTGAAATGTGAAGCTGCGGAAGCCATGAGGTTGAAATTGTGTAAAAGAGGAAATAAGAAGAGTAATAAATTGAAACATAAATAGTGGGAGTGACAAGCTTTTTGGCAAGCGTTGAGCTGAGCAGCCAGGAACCCCGCAAAAACAGTGAGTATGGCTTTTCACTCTCTCTCACTCTCCCTGTTGCTAGTCTTCCTCTGTTCCTTTCCGCTTCTTGCCCTGGCTCAGTGCAATCAGGATGCCGTCATATTCGTCTTCGGCGATTCCAACTCGGACACGGGAGGACTCGCTTCCGGACTCGGTTTCCCCATCAATCTTCCCAATGGCCGCACTTTCTTCCACAGATCCACCGGTCGCTTGTCCGATGGACGCCTCATCATTGATTTTCTCTGTAAGTCCCCCCCCTCTTAATGTGTGATTGCCACTTGCTATAGATTATTCCTGGTATGATCACCGTATGTGACTGATTCGATTTGGTTGGATATCCACAAAAAGTTTGAGTAACAGTAGTATTACAAAAAAGAAAAAGAAAATACAACAAGGGTGTTTGTCCCTTTTAATTAAAAAAAACAAGAAAGAAAAAGACGCCGTGTTACATCTCCATCTCCGCTTCCGTAGATCGGAGGTGGAGATTATAACATGTTGTCGTCGGTGGTGCTCTGTTCGCCGACAAGATATTGCAGAGTAAAAGTGACCCGATAATGACCGATAAAGTAAGGAATGAACAAGTGAGTGAGGGTGTGAATCTGGCGTCGGTGAGTAATGTCGTTCAAAGTTGGCGTTGGTTTGGGACGTTCGAGTAGTTGGGCCCATATTTTGAGTATCTTATCAAAGCCCATTTCTATCCCAACTGCTTGTTTCAAAGACCCAAAGAAGCAGCGCCACAAGAATTTTTTCTTTTTTAAATAAAGGTAAAAATTCTATAAAAAACAAAGGTAAAAAACGGCAAAAGTAGTAGAAGAAGAAGAATGATATAATGAGAAGCACCGTTGTTCCCGCAGCAATAATGTCTTTCAGCCTTAAACTCTGAAAAAAACCATGCTCGTGCTGGCCCCAGAATATAATAGGAGTTCCTTGAAGACACGAGACTTTGTGCCTACATCTGTATAATCACTGAAACAACCGGATACACACGATAATACAGTTTGAGTGATAGAGGAAATATTCTAGGTGCGGAAGTGAGACAAATCAGGTGTTGCTCAATATGGTGTTTTTTTGTATTTGAAAATTCCCAAGTTGATTATCATATTGTAATAACCTGCTGCCATGAAAAAGTGGAGACGATTTAATTTAACAACGCTGAAAACAAAGTGTAAGGAGTTGGAAAAACTTGACGCACAGAACAATCCAAATTTAGAAAAAGTTGGAGTGAAATGAGGAAATATTTGTCATATTTTAATTTGTTGTTAAATGTGCAGGCCAAAGTCTAAATGCAAGTCTTTTGACTCCATACCTGGACGCCCTGTCAGGATCCACGTTCTCAAATGGAGCAAACTTTGCAGTGGTTGGGTCCTCTACCCTTCCTGAATATGTTCCTTTCGCTTTGAACATCCAGATCATGCAGTTCCTCCATTTCAAGGCTCGCACCCTCGAACTTGCAGCCTCTGGTAAACTTCCCTCCCTCCTGTTGACCCCTCTTTCAATAATTTGACCATTTTTCTTTCCTTCTCTTTTTTTTTTGACTGATTTCTCCAGAATATAGAAAGTTAGTTGAATATTGCCTCAGATTTTAGTGAATGCTGCTTGCTGAACTTTTAAACTATTCATTTCCTTCTAATTTAGGTGCAAGAAATCACATCAACGATGCTGGGTTTCGAAATGCACTCTACATGATTGATATTGGACAGAATGACATTGCCGATTCCTTTGCCAAGAACCTTTCATATGCGCAAGTCGTTAAGAGAATCCCAGCGGTTGTTGCAGCAATTGAGAGTGCTATTAAGGTCAGTCCAATGATTCTTAACAATTATCGAGTAACATGCTGGTTCTACAATTTCCTGGTGAATAATGTGACTGGTAATATATGCAGAGTTTGTACAACGAAGGTGCCAGGAAGTTCTGGGTTCACAACACTGGACCATTGGGCTGTCTTCCTAAATTAATCTCATTGGCTCAAAAGAAGGTTGTGGATTCACTTGGATGTCTTTCTAGTTACAATAGTGCTGCAAGATTGTTCAATGAAGCGCTGCTTCTTCTGCTTCAGAAGCTAAGAACTGAACTAAAAGATGCTACTTTAGTTCATGTGGATATTTATACCATCAAGCATGACCTCATTGCAAATGCCGCCAAATATGGTAAGCATTAGCCTAAGCTCCACTTGTAAATTACATAATTATCCTTGCCTGAACCGTGAGAGGTTGATGAGATTTGTGATCGTAATGGTGAATAGGTTTCTCAAATCCATTGATGGCGTGCTGTGGATTCGGAGGGCCTCCATATAATTTTGACAACAGAGTGACATGCGGCCAACCTGGTTATGAGGTTTGTGGGGAAGGATCTCGGTATGTGAATTGGGACGGAATTCATTTCACTGAGGCTGCAAGTTCAATGGCGGCTTCTAAGATACTTTCCATGACTTATTCCACACCTCGCACGCCGTTCAATTTCTTCTGCAGCCATTGATTCATCTAGGCTCAGTTGATATCCCCATGGTTCAAAGAGGAACTTGGGCACGATCGAGATCAGTGTCCAATGATCGTTTTACTGCCAATCGATAACTTTTCTTTTCTTGATATTATTACATGAACACTCAATTAAATGTTTTAGTTTGGGACAACTGGTTTTGTGTTTGTTTGGATAAGTTTTGTAAGGTTTATAAGTGCTTATGGATGTAAGTCAAGACAACATTCCTTTCACATATTTATCCTGTATATCGTAAATCATAATCGTAAATCACGATTGAAAAGTTTCTTGTAAAGATTCCAATTATTATTTCAAATGAGCACAGTTCTCCTACTAGATTCAGTTGGAGTTATTTGTTCCGGTAACATGACCATGGAATGAAAGGTATTTTTAAAAGGCTCCAACTTTATCAACCGGCAAGAGGAATATTACTGAGTTATAGAATTAGAATTCATGGTTTGCAGAAAATAGAATCTTGACATGTGAATTCGACAAGTTAATGCACCCCTACCCTATCAAACCTTGTGCGTGCCCGCTGAAAGCCTCTTTTCTGGTTGCTGAGGTGCTTTCTTGTCTCACTGAATATATTCTTACCCGCATGCCGTGAACAAGTCGCTAGAAAATGACATGTGAACGTCCCCATGTGAACAAGCCTACCTTAACAACAGTTTATGCTTTTATGCTTTCTTTTGCTACTGGGTGTTTACCACAAGATACAGATTCAGCGGGTAGCGAGCCTCGTGGACCTACCAGTAGAGTTTGGGAACAATCCAGTCACGTTTGTGGAAGAATCCAAAGTAGGCTTTGGGGACAAATGGGGCCTAATGTGGGCTGTATCCTTGTAGGCTTTCATATTTAACCCGCTGATGGCGTTTTCCTGCCGATCTTGTTATGAGTTCATTCACTCCTCTTCCAACACGCCTGATGTCATCCTATTGCATCATCCCTACCTTACTCTTAATTAACGACGTCTTCACGTTAGTACAACCCAATCTCCTTCCCTTGTTACCACTTATACCCTCCTCTTAATTAAATGGTGACATTTTTTAAATCTGATTGTTTATATTAACGATATAAATTATTTTTTTAATTTAATTTTTGGTATACGAGATAACTTTGTGAGAAAGGTTTTATCTTGATTTAGACTTTTTCCTATATCAAATTTTATCATTATCAACCATAAAACATTGGAGAGAATAACTTCACGAGAAAAGTAATAAAAGTGCTTTTAAAAAAATAGCTTTTGAAAAATTATAATTTTGCATCGGAAATCATGATTTTCTTGTCAAATAGATTGTTAGACACATGTATTTATGATAAACTTTGCTCTTGTTACATGAAAATTGAAAAACAGGATTTGTGAATAATATAATTTAACTTACAGATTGTATTATGTTGATATTACACGCGCATCGAAATTTCTTGTTCAGAACAAAAAAATTGTAGAAGATGTCGGAGAGATGAGGAGAGAAAGCTAGATGACTCATTCATGATTTTATATTGATATTACAGGAAATTTCTCGTTCAAAACACAAGAAGTCTGTCACTGAGATTTACGAAGCTAGATGACTCATTTCCGACGCAAAACTATATGGAGTGACAGTTTAATGAGAACCAAACTGTCACATAAACTATAAAGAAAGATTGAGGTCCAATTTGTCTTCTTCATTAGCTTCTTCATCACGTGGTGGTGCCGGCGGCGGCGCGGCTTCTGCGATTGGCTCTGATTCTTTGTCTTGTATGTCGACCTCCTTGTGATTGGAAGGTCCAGCTAGGTGGGTGCTTCTAATTACGGAATCTTGACAATCATGAATGAAATCCTCAGGTTGAAAAGTTGGGTTCCAAACATTCTTGAACTTGTCTTCCTCCATCATCTTACTATTAGAGATACGGTCACGCACCTCTTTGGTGCTTCTTATCAAGGCAAAGAACTTCTCCATCTTCTGCTCCTCGGTGTCTTCTTCTTCGCCCTCCAATCTCCGCTTCCTTCTTCCTCCATCCATACTGTGGTTAGTTTGTATGCCAGAGACAAGAAGAAAGAGTAAAGAGAGAACAATACTATGTGCTCTTTGAATTTATTTGGTTATGAACAGAGGTGTGACTGTGAAGTGATGAATGAAGAGAGCTAATTCAAAGGGAACCGAAAATGACTACTTGCCCTAGTTGCTTTTTTTTTTTTTTTGGCCTGCTTTAACTGCTGTGGAGATGGTGAGAATCGGAGGGTGGGCATGGTATGGGGCATGGGCGATGATTCTCGAGTGGGGTTCTGATTTCAATGACCCAGAAGCGTGTAAATTGACTCCCAAAAGAGGTCAAATGCCGCGTTATTTTACGTCATAAAATTACAACAGTACCCCTCCACTTTAATAAAGAGTGGCCTGCAAAATTGATACTCGGCCTCTATAAAAGGCTACTATTGACACAAGCCTGAGATGTACACATTAGTGTCATGGCACATCCAGTAAAATTGATTCATGCACGTAATTAGCCAAAAAAAAAAAATGATAATGAGATAGGATGGTGCTACTGTAAATAGAAAATTGCGTCATTTAGTTCTGCTCCATCCCCTATCAAATATAAAACACTCAACTGATTTAATATAAGTTCTGATTTGAAAAAACATGCAATCAAGGTTATACGTAAAACTTAATCCCCCCGCCAAAAAGGAATATGAACATAGATGAGAGGCGTCACCTAATAACGTAAATGCGAGAGGGAAGGCTGGTTGCTTGAGTGAAGGAATACGTTAGGTGTGGATAGAGATGGATTTGACCCGTTCTCTTCTATTCAATCATAAGCCAAGCCATGTTCAAATCCACCGCAATTCTACATTTTAATCAATCCCCTCCCTCCTCTCGTGGGTCTCAATCTTGGATTTTACATTTTATTGAGATGAAATAAAAAATGACTTGACTCTTCATAAAATTTACTTATTAACTCTTCAAAATAAAATACAATTCAAAATTAACTTTTCAAACAGTCTTTTAATTTTTAAAGTTAAAATTGTTATTATGCTTAAGTGACACGCGATGCCTTTCTCTTTCGATGCGTGACAGAGTGATAAAAGGGATCTTACACTCCTGTTCTTGATGGTTCTTTGAAGAGCCGTAGATAAAAGAACTTAATTGAGTCCCTGAAAGAAGGGGAGAAAAGGAGCAAAGTGCTATCCACTGCACTTAATTAAGGTAACTGAAGTCCGCTCTTATTAGACGCTCATTTTCAACAATGGCGGTTTTTTTTTTAGAAAATATTAATAGGAAAAAACAATAATTGATAGGATAATCCAATTCATTTTGATCGTTCTCCTTCGCTGTTTGAAAGTGACCTGGATCTGCACCTTCCATTACCAAGCTTTCTGTTGTATTGGAATTATCTCTCTCCCCTCTGTCTGCTTTCTCATTTTTTTCCTAAATCTGCTCGGAATCTTATCGAACTAATCTATTCTGACGGATAAGACTGGCGGGTCTGTCCTCTTTTTCGCCAGTTGGAAGATTACGAGTAAGGAAAAGGCCCCATGTTTGTTTAATTTTCAGAACACATGCTTAATTTAATTTTAGTGATTTCTTTCGGAACTAAAATTTCTGGGTGTTTGTTATCGCCGATTTTGATCACTCGGGTTTCTGATCATAGCTTAATTGATTGGCATCTTGCCAACATGTCTGGGTTTAAAGAGGTTTTGGTGGGAATTCAGGGGTTAACGTCGTTATCTGGCTCAAGACATGTGTGTCTACGCTTTTTAAAATCCGATCCTCTATGATTTATGCTATAATCACTGAAATCAAACTCAGCTCTTAATATTTGACACGTAGAGAAAGTTGCTGTGTATCCTGTTTCCACCTTCTCTAAGCTGTTTGGTACACGGGAATCTCATATGGTAGAGGGAATCTAGCTTCCGGCTCCTTCTCTCCTATCTTCTCCGGTCTCATGCGGATCTGTATTTTCATTTGCCTGATCATATCTTTAATTGAGTTTATGTTGATTTACGGTTCTATCTGATTATATCTGGATATATATGTTGATATGTTCTAGCTCACTTTGTTGATCTGGTTCTTTCATCTGATGTTATGTCTTTCTGCTTGCTTGTCGCCGATAATTGATTATGGGAGGGGGTTTTTTTTTTGAAAGATTTGATTTGGGCTATTTTAGGGATTATATATATGTATGTATGAATTCAATTTATTAATTCATCTCATTTTCTATAACACATCAAACGTGGACAATCTTTTCTCTAATTTTATTTCTTCGTAGAAGCCTTCGAGTTCCCCCCCCCCCTCTCAAAAAAAAAAAAAAACAAAAAAACAAAACAAAACAAAAATATTTTTCATCAGTTATTGATATTGTTGTTACGTGATGAAGAAGTAAAATGTACGTAACACGCACACCGTCTGCCCTAGTCTCTAGCAGTTTACCTATTACATTATCTTGTGAGAATAAATCGAGGAATATATATATATATTTTTTTGGATATGGTCCCCAATTTAGACCAACAGTTCAGTTTGTGCCTCCTAACCTCCTTAACTCAGACCTACTTATCATTTTACGCAGGTATCTGGAAACTGCACTTTATCTGAAGCTTAAAATATTTTTAGCCTAACCATCAGAGAAAGATGGGGTCTGAATGTCCTCCAGAAACTGTAACTGTTCATGTTACGGGCTTCAAGAAATTCGATGGAGTTTCAGAGAATCCGACAGAGTCAATTGTCAATAACTTGACGGAGTATATGAAGAAGAAGGGTTTACCTAAAGGTTTAGTTATTGGGAGCTGTAGCATTCTGGAGACTGTTGGTCAAGGAGCACTTGCTACCCTATACCAGACTTTGCAATCTGCTGTTAGCCCCAAGGATTCTGAATCTTCCAATTCCAGCAAAATTATATGGGTGAGTTTCCCATATGAATGCCAAAGTCTGATTCCTCAAAGACTGATTTCTTCATTACTGTGTGTCTCAATATCTAAAAGAAGATCATACAGCTGCTGGATCAACTGTAATAAAAGATTATTATTATACTTTTAAACCCTGTGTTTCCCCCATTAATAAAAACAAAGCCTGGCATATAACTAAACCAAAACCAAAACTATGAAGGACAATAGAGTATAATTTAGAACCTGCTCGTTGGCAAAAATAAAAATAAAAATAAATAAATAAATAAAATAAAATAAAATAAATTTAGGACCTGCTTATTCTAAGTCTGGACTCGAGAAACTAGTTGTGAGAGGTTGAGGATCTCAAGATTATGGCTTATAACAAGGGTCCAAAATGGAATTGTAAAAACTTATGATGGCTTATGAAGTGATTTCTTCATTGTCTAGTTTCCAGACTTGGATTTGCAATTAGATGATTATATAGCTGTATGAGAAAACGGTTTTAACTCATAACAAAAAGGAAAACTGGAAATGGACTTTACAATTGAGTACTTTATTTTATATGCTGTTAAGTATAATCTGAGCTAAAAATGGAACTGTATACTTAGTTGAGTGAGTTTTTTCGTGTAATTTCAACAATTTTCTTTATTCCTTCAACTTACTTTTGGGTTGTTAATTACATTCATAGCTGCATTTTGGGGTTGACAGTGGAGCAACAAGGTTTGCTCTAGAGCATCAAGCTGTCAATGAGGCAACTTTCTGTTGCCCTGATGAAATGGGATGGGAGCCCCAGGTTAGATTGTAATTGTGCAAACTTGTTTCATTTAGCCCCATCAAGCCTTTATAGCTAATAACCTCTATCTGAATATGCACACGCATTCACTGAATTTTCATATGTTGCAGAAAGTTCCAATTGTTCCTTCAGAAGGTGGAATCATGCGAACTCTGGAGGTACGTTTTGTAATTTTAAGCTTGAATCCTAATGCTTAGACCTATTGTAGCAGAATATTAATTGATTTATACAGAACATAACTGATATGCGTAGCCAATGTGAATCAAATGACAATAGGACATTGTTTCAGCTGGTTCTTTTTTCTACTTTAATTAAGAAACCCTTCTTATTTCAGTGGTCATATGGTTGATTATGTTCATATGTTTGTGCAGACCTCCCTTCCTGTCGAGGAGATTACAAAGGAATTGGCAAAGAAGGGTTATGATGTGATGACATCATATGATGCAGGCAGGTTTGTGTGCAATTACGTGTACTACCACTCCCTTCGTTTTGCAGAGCAACATGGGATAAAATCCCTATTTGTGCATGTGCCTCTGTTCTTGACAATAGATGAGGAGACTCAAATGCAATTTATGGCTTCCCTGTTAGAGGTGCTTGCTTCTACAAGTTAGACCCTACCCTTCATTGTTCTGCAGCTGGGGAAGGCTTATGAATGTTCAGAAATGTAACTTGATTGAGTGTCATAATAATGTTAAAAAAATGAATTGTTGTATTTAAATGAAAAAGTTGATGAATTTTTGTATTTAAATGGAAAAGTTAATGAAATGTGCATACGTAGCACTCAGGCATTTGCCTTGGCATCAATAAATTGTCCAAGACAAGTTGACATCTTCCATGTGTTACGTTGTGTGGTTAAATACTCATTATCTGTAAAAACTAAACTGCTCGTGTTTTAGAATGTAACATGCTTCTGAATAAATTGAAACAGCTTGAAGTGTAGAGTAAAACAGAAAAATACGAGAATTTGATTAGATGCTGAAGCTATTTTAGAGGCCTCTTAGAAATCATTCATAGTTCAGTTTTATCAGTCATGTTACAAGCTGCTGCTTTCTCTCCAGTTTCAGGTTCATAATTCAGTTTTGTCTTGCGCTTCTGTTCCATAACCAAAGCAAAATCTTTGATTTACCCAATTTTCCTCCTCCAAACACAAATGTAAAGGAAAAATGTGGTTGGTTCCTTTGTGCCTTTTTTCATTTTCACAACGCTTGTGAAAATGTTTCTTGGAGTTTAGCAAGGAAATAATTCTTCAAAATTTTTTTTATAAAAATAGATCGACAATAGAGTCTTCAAAGTTTTCACTTAGTGACTTGTAACGCTTTTGTAGATTTGTAAAATAGAGAACATAAATAAACATTACTGTATGGCGTTAGTCGGTTAGTTTTCATCGAGTAAAAGATGAAACAGCGAGTTAGACAAGAAGCCCCTTTTCTTTTAGCTACTGAATTTTGTTTTGTAGGTTTCATTACATACACCTCTGATTACGCTATAGCTATATATAATTTTTTTGGCCCCCCTCCTAGGGTTCTTTCTTCCTTTTAAGTACAGGGTTATGACATTATTTACTTAACCATTCCTGTCTAACACCCTACAACATCTAGTTGAGGCAAAGTCAATGGATTTCCCTCTAACAGACACAAAACTGGTGGGATAGTAAGTGTCTGCATAGTTCCATAGGCATTCCAGCAAAATGGGTTGGCCACAATCTGGCGTTGTGCAGGAAGAAGCTCCACTTCTGATAGGGTGAGGTTAGTGCATGGAACAGAGTCACTGCAGGCGAATCGTATTGGTGGGCTCCTCACATCATAAGTACCTTTGATGTTCAAGTATGAAACATTGGAAACAAAAACAGATGATGTCTGGTTGACACAGTCCTTGGAGAGACAGTAGTATTGGTCTATGATGATTGGGTTTCGAACAGTGTCCATGTATATGTTACTGAACGTTACGTTGGACACTGCTCCTGCTCCACCTTGCCATGTCTTTATCCGAACCCCATTATCTGAGTGTTTTATCACTGATTCTGCCACTCTTATGTTGGACACACAAGCTCTGGAATTGTAATTTCCAAGGCTGCCAATGCTGCGCAATAGAGACAGAATCCCATTTACACACCAGTCTCAGAAAATTATGCAGAAAGTCGCAACCTTTCTATTAATATTAGCATTACTCTTAACGTTAACATTTTGTCTCACACAGTTGACGTACCTTATCCCATGACTTGGACCGCAAGTTATATTCTTTATGTCCACGTTGTAACAACCAGCTCCAATTGACACACAGTCATCACCTGCGCACAGAAAAGGATTATAAACAAAAGGGGAAAAGAATCTTCCCGGCTAAGTAATGATGTTGAAACGAGTTAATCAGAATCTATGGAATCACCATTGGAGATTAGTGAATTATAAATTTGGACATTATTTGTCTTCTCAATGTGAATTCCATCAGTGTTGGGACTTAGAGCAGGGGATTTTATAACAAGATTTTCCACATGGACGTCTTGGCAGCCATCAAACCGAAAATGAAATTGCGGGCTGTTCATGACTTTAACTCCCTGCACTGTTAGATTGGAGCTCATGAAGAATCTGATGGCCTGCAACAGAAACATTTATTAACAACTTTGTAAGATAAGCTCTTCGAAATTCCCATGCAGAACATTATCGACAGAAATTTCAACTGTTTCTGCAACTTACAACGGGGCTATCACATGGACCATGATTGCTGTTTCCCTGAAACGGCAAACTGCAAACTTAGTAATTGTAATAGACGAGAAGGGGTGGTATTAATAAGGTTAGAGAAAAGAAAAGAAAAAGTATACTTTGTGATGGTGGGGTTTACAAGGGAGATCCCACCATTTCTCTCCTCTGCCATCAATAACTCCAGCACCCTTCATTGAGAGTCCATTGATTCTGTAGAAAACTAGCCATTGTCTCTTGCTGCTATAACTGGGCCATGAGTCAGGCCCATCCGGTGCCATAATAGTCCCATCAATCTTCTCACATCCAACACCAGATAAAGAAACATCAGATTTTAACCAAAGATCAACATATACAATTTTTCTGCCTCCCAAACGAACATTACCTGAAATGTGATAGCAGTTTTACAAGGCCCTGTGAATATGGTAGACTGTATCATGAAGATATAACCATCTGGAACAAGGAGGGTTCCTGATCCTTCAGCCTGGCATGCTGTGTCCCAAGCCAATTTGAATGCTTGTGTATCATCAGAGACGCCATCTCCAACAGCACCAAAGGATCTTACATTATAAACAGAAGGCCCATTGTCGTCGTAACTTGGGCTAAGAGCTTCAGGTGCGGCAGAAGGTGACGGTATACTGTTACTATAAAGTCTACCATGAATTGGGAGAAAGCACAAACATGTGAAAGTGAAGAAGAACCCAGTGAGAATATGGAAGAATTTCATGTTTAGTTAATGGTATTCTAGCTAAGGTGCGCAGCAAAGGAAGTGGCTATATATAGCACAAGGCAGGTCCTATTTCTCAAGGCATGCAAAATGAGCAGACACTTTGTTTGGACATTCAAGGAATTGAACCAACATTTTTTTTTAGACTAGGTCACTATCGTGGATTAGGCATAGTAGGGGTATAAGGAAGCAAGGCACCCACGTTTCTGGAAGTAGAAAACAGAGTTAAGCTGCAGATTACGTGACCACTTTGAGCACTATTTATGCAAGGAGATCATACCAGAATCATGGAGTAGAGGATACTACATAATGGTTTTGGAGACACATTTTATACTTGGCTTCACATAGCATAGTGGAAGTTACTTTATGAGGATAGGTCTGCGCCTGACATTACAATAATGGCGCAAAACCGACCAATTCCATTCAAGGAAGTGAGAGTGGCACTTTGATGCAGTTTGCTGAGTCCACAAGCGATCCATTTATGTTTCAAATGATACCATGAGGTATAGGCGTGGACAATAATTACTTATAATATTTCTCTTGTAGTATTGTCACTTAAACTTTTTATGCCAACGCATTTAGTTTGAGCCATTTTGGAGTAATCTGGGGATAATATTTCTTCCCGAGATGATTACTCATTGATTTTAAGACCCCATTTGCATTTAGTGGGCGCGGAAAAGGAGAGCCTATTACACGTTTCAGAAGAAGGCTAAACGTTCCATTAGAGAATATTGTGGACGACCTATTTAACTTGAGACCTAATTTGGCACTATTTCTTTGAAAGTGAGTTCTCATGTTACTACTACTACATGGTGGAGCCAAGTTTCTTGCCAGAGGCAGTGGAAAAGAGTGTGCTGCGTTAATGTTTCTGGCCAAACTTAAGAAGGTTATGCCTGCAATACGGCACGAGACTAATAGATGCTTGTTCTTAACTTTTTTAAGTTTTGATTACATTTGACTTTCTCGGTCTTGCATTTATTGTAGTACCTCAACCTAAGTTTGCTATCTGCTGCCTCTGTTTAATGCATAAGATGGTCGTTAAATTTCTTCTTAACTGCCAATATGGAATCTGACGTCTCACAGTAAGAGTGTTATCTTTTTCAAAAAAAAAAAAATTTGCCGAAATCTAAGATTTCGTAGTTAAAACTTAAAACATAAAAAAACAAGTGAAAGCCATATTTCTTTTGTTGTTGGAAGCCAATTAAGTGATTTGTTGACGTTTTGTATTGAGGTCAACACAAACTAATTATTAATGAAGAAATTGAATCAGGGGGCCAATGGACAGTTCCAAAAGAGCTCATCCTTTTCGGCTGCATCTGCAAACACCACTGGGTGACCACTGTATAATGTATTTAATTCAATCTTATCTACACTATCGAAACTAGGGTTTTATTTATTCAGCATTTGGGCTTTCGGCATCACTAATTTCATTTCCTATTGGCCATCTCTGCCACTTAACGATGAAGTCTGTCTGTATAGTGGAATGTACAGAAATCGGTGGATAATGTTCGCATTTTTTTGGGTGGGAATTGCTGCTGCTTTGTTTGGTGTTTTTTTTGGGGGGGGGGGGTGTTTGGGGTTTTAGAGGGGAGTGTTAGAAGCAGAAAAAATGTGTTTGGTTAGAAGGAGAGGAGGGGAAGGGAGGTTAAAAATTTTATCTTCTTTTGCTCCCCTCCCCTCTCAACCCTCCAAAATTGGGGTTTTTTTTAGGGAAGAGAAACATTGCTCCCATTTTGACCAAAATGCTCCTACCTATTTTTAAATATTCTAATCTTACCCTTCTTGTCTAAAACCATTATGTCCCACTTTGACCAAAATACACATGCCTATTTTTATTAAGAAACCTCCTAATGAACCAAATTTATTATTTTATTGTTTACTTAGATTTAATTATATCTAATTTAATTTAAAACTAACATATTTGCAATGAAAACCCCCAAGTTATAGATCAAATTTATATCTTATCAAAATCTCTTACAAATTCTTTTATTTTAACATTGATGACATCTTGACTATATCAAAACATATATCAAATTTACTAAAAATGAGATGTTATCAAAAGCATATTAAAATATTTTATCATAATAAAATTAATGAGATAATATGTAGAAGTCAATAAAATATTCTTTAAAATGTATGCAATTTTGCTATCATATATACTTGAGGTAATAGGTTTTTTGAGATTTATAAATTAAAAAATAAAAGAAGAACGAAAATATATGAATAAAGAAAAAAGGGTATTTTTGTCCACTCATAATTAACTCTCCTCACCTCTCATTCTGAACCAAACAAGAAATCAAACCTCCCCTTCCCCTCTTCTTGAACCAAACAAAATTATAACCTCCCCTAATATAACTTAAATAAACCTAACCTAACCTCTCTTAAACCAAACACACCCTAAGTGGAGGCGCCCAGAACCTTCATTAGAAGATAAGCAAATTGATCGTGCAGGAAAAACCACAGCTTTGACTTTATAATTTGTATTGAACACATTTATTTAATTAAACTCAAGTGGAAAATTGTATGAACCGTATTTGAGCTATATTGTTCATGCCTTCGGAATCATAAAACTCCCTATGTTTTTTTTTTTTACATATCTTGTAATATTGATCCCACAGTAAAAAAAATTGATTATTAAAATCCCCAGAAGAAGAATCTTCATTACCTGTGCTGTGTTAGAGTCAAAATAACAACCATGCTAATTGAGGTTTTGGTTTAGCAGAATTTAAGTGTCATGCATTGTATCTAGACGACATGAGAGAGCGAGCAAGGGAAAGATTTGCATAACGGAGTTTTCTTACAATATTTACCTCTTAAAAAATCATTTTTGAAAAAAAAAAGTTATACTTTTTTACTTGGTTGTAATACAATTCCCAAACTTTAATTTAGTGCAACTCAATCCAACAATTTTAGTGTCTATTTGGATTAACGGTAGAAGCTCCTTTTCTGACGTGATTTATAATATATGAGGTAAGTATGTTAGATGAGTTTTGCTTCGATTTACATGAAAGGGCTTCCCAACGCTAACCCAACCAAGCCCTTAATCTATGAACTTTTACTCAGTGCAATTCATTTCCAATGATTTAACTATTTAAAATATTAGTATTCATATTTTTTAAAACGTAAAATTATATATTTTATAAAGCTCAAATGCTAAAGATTTAAATAATTGGAACTATACAAACTAAATTGCAGTTAATCAAAGTTTGAAGACAAAGTTTCAAATGAATAAAAACTATAAAGACTAAATTAGCACATTGCTCAGTATTGAGTATTAACAAATCATATAAATTGTTTTGAATGGGGTTTAGAGGTTTCAAAAGTAACTTTTCAACCCTGATTTAAGGTATATAATGAAAATATGTATTCGAATATATGATAAATAGTTCCAACCAAATAGTAAATAGTACAAGGCTTGAGGCTTTAATTGTTACCAATCAAGATAGTTAGAGCGGCCACAGTTTACGGTCAGAAGAGAAATGTAGCAAAACCATATTTGAGGCAGCTACTAGCAGGACAAGGTCATAGTACCAGATATGCGAAGTGCAAAACATTATTTACAAAATCTCAAGCTAATTGCTTCTCATTCGTAACTACGAAGACTAAGAACAGCTTTCTTTTTAAAACAACCAAAAAGGCACAAGAGAAGGGAAGCAATTAGCTTGAGATTAAATCAGAAAGCTAATTGTTTATTATCAGTAATTTATTAAATTAAAGAAATTAGTCACTTTTCTTAATTTTCTCATTCTCTCTCCTCATTGATTATTATTGAGAGAACATCAATAAAGATAAATAAAAAAATATCAGAAAAAGATTCACAAATATAAAAATTTTATTTCATATTTAAGATCAAGATTAATTCTTTAAATATGTTTTATATTAAGACCCAAAGAGAGTTCTTTTTTAACATTGGGGGCACGATTAAATAGGTCGCCTTGAGGATTTCGACTTAATGCCACTTTGTTCGGAAGAAGAGAAATGCTGGAATACATACTCTGTTATTATAGAAGCACAATGCCTTACTCCAGTCGACTTAATTTATAATGGTTATGGAAAACAAGTGTAACCAGATCTATCAGTATTTGTGTATTTGGTTGAACGATTGGGAGCCCGAAAGAGCTTATATACATAAGTCGAGACAATATTCTTCTCACATACTTACCCGATATACTGTAAATTAGGATTGAAAAGTCGTTTTTAAAGACTCCAATCGCTAATCCAAACAAGCTGTCACCAAAAGCAGCAGCAATCCTCCATGTGTTAAAATGAAGGAAGCAGCCCATATACAAATGTATATATCCATTTAATATCTATCTATTTATCCCCAGTCCACAAAGGGAAGGGCTGGATATCCACCTTCGGGAGGAAGCTTCAAAGATGGAGGTAAATTGTCCCATGCCATTCCCATACTGTCTTGCACCACATTTCCTGTATCACAATTATAAAACAAGTTACGAATTAAGGATAACAACACAATATGTGCGTGTGAGTGTATTACTTTCTCGTTTGTCTTGTGTATGTATCCGTATGGCCATAGAGCAATAACTATCACCAACAGAAACACTACTATTTCATAGTAAAGCAACTGAAATGGAAGTCAATCATTAAACCCATTAAGCTAGAATTAGGCCATATCTCTGGCTGGTATGCTTACAAAAATGCAAACTCATTTAGTTCACCTGGTGTAGAGCCTCCGCCAACCAAATTAGTCGCCATTGTTGATGCTGCTGGCGGCACATTATCTGACAAACATAACAAAATGATGCGCAAGGTGTTACAGCTTACTGTTAGCCTCAAACAAAGACCAAGATTATGTTTTCAAAATGTTTCTTTCAGACATTATTTATTTATTTTTTCTAATACTATCTTCTTCCACAAAGCTCCCTCATTCTCGGGAGAAAAATGCATAATATAGTAGTGCCCAGAGAATTGAACTTGATCCATCATAGAACATCAGAATAACGGTAGTCTTTAACCTTATTTTCTAAGGGTTTCCTGTATCACATATTCGGAATGAGTCCAATTAAAAAGGGAAATCGAAACTAGAGAGAGGGGCAGGGGGTGAAATTTACCAATCATTCCCCCTTGAAGGTTGCAATTGGTCAAGTTTCTTGGATGAGCATACTTGCAAGAATCACCGTACTGGCAAAAACCCTAAGGGTCGCGCAAAGGAAGAATAAAAAAAAAATTCAAAACTTTATAGTTTTCACCAAGCAATCAACCATCTAAATCAAATTCATTTTTCCAGAGGAAATCAGATAGATACCGTTTTGACGAAGCGATTGCAAACCCCTTTGACAAATCCATCTGGATAAACCTGACTAGGATCTGTTCATCGATTAGTGAGCAAAAAAGGAAGGGTGTTGGGAGGGGAAAGAAAGGTAAAGAAAGAGAAAACGGACCTTGAAATTTGAGGGAATCGTACCAGAGTGCTTTAGAACGGAGGTGCTGGATACCTTGAAGATGTCGTTTACGAGCTGTAGGCGTGTCCTGTATGTGCTTGTCGCAATAATCGCAGTAATATTTCCCCAGTGGCATTTGATTCCCTCTCTCCGGTCGGCTTTGCCACACTCGAGATCTCTCGGTGTTTTTCCCGTCGAATCGAACTTCACCAGTGGATCGGAAGCAAAACGATTCGTTTTCGGTTACTATTACTGGTTTTTTTAACCTGAAGGTTTTTTTCTTGGAATAACACTTGTTAGTTTGGATTCAATATTAATCATCAAATATTAATTTAGAATAAATTCAATGTAAAATCTACAAATGAACCATGTAAATTACAAGTTGTAAATAATGCACAGTCCATAATCTACCTTATATTGAATCGAATACCATTTTTTTCACATAGAACATAAAATTGCATTGCACAAAATTAGGGTTAAGGGGCAAAAATGTCCCAGAAGTTTTCACCCAATGGCACTAGGTGTCTGAAAGTTTTCGAGAGGGTATTTTTTCCCCGGAAGTTGCAAAAAGAGGCCACTTTTGCCCCACTACGACGGAATGGCAACGGACGTTAGACACAGTAGAATTTTGTAACAGGTAAGTTAGCCACGTTGGTTAACTCGTATAGGTTGAAATTGTGTTGAATTTTAAAACCTTGGCAATTTGGGTCAAAAGGCTTTGCATAATCTACTGGAGGGTTCGAGCGTTGAGTGGAGAAGAGAGAAGATGGATGAGCCGACAACGTCGGCGATGATCGGAGGAAGGAGAAGGCTTGCGTTTCTTAGAGGATGTAGTCGAGAGAGTAAAAACGATGGACATGCTCGAATTTGCCATTGCGATGTGGCGGCTCGGCTGCGTACATCATGGTCGTAGCTCAACCTAGGAAGGAGATTCTTTAGTTGCCGAAAATATCATCAGGTACAATTTTGTATTGTTACTCGATTAGAGAAATTATGATAAGAGAACTAATTCCTTTTGTTGGCTATGATAAGAGAACTAATTCCTTTTGTTGGTGAAAAAACAAAGCAAGAGCTAACTCTATTTTGAACCTCTGGTCAAGACAGAAACAAAGTAGTAATTATAATGAATATACTTCATCTAACTAATACAAGTTCGCCAAAATCATTAACTTCATCATCTCACCAATAACATGTCTTAGTTGGATGATGTATTTTCATTATAATTACTACTCTGGTTTTTATCTTGATCAGAGGTTCAAAATGACGTTAGCTCTTGCTCTGTTTTTTTGCCAACAAAAGGAATTAGTTCTTTTATCATAATTTCTCAAATCAAGTAACAATACAAAATTGTACATGGCGATAATTTTGGCAACTAAAGAACCTCCTTCTTAGGTTGAGCTCCGTCTATGATGTACGCAGCCAAGCCACCGCACCGCAATGACAAATCCGAGCATGCCATCGTTTTTACTCTCTCGACTACACCCTCTAAGAAGCGCAAGCCTCCTCCTTCCTCCGGTCAATGTCGACATTGTCGGCTCATCCATCTTCTCTCTTCTCCACTCAACGCTCGAACCCTCTAATAGATTATTAGCAAAGCCTTTTGACCCAAATTGCCAAGATTTTCAAATTCAACACAATTCCAACCTGTACGAGTTAACCAACGTGGCTAACTTACCTGTCACATAATTCCACTATGTCCAACGTCCGTTGTCATTCTGTCGTAGTGGGGCAAAAGTGGCCTCTTTTTACAACTTCCGGGGCAAAAATGCTCAATCCAAAACTTCCAAACACCCAGTGCCCCCAGGTGAAAACTTCCGGGACATTTTTGCTCCTTAATCCCACAAAATTATATGGGTTAAAGTGCAAATTTATCTCAAAATTTTTTGCTGAAGAACAATGAAGTGTTAAAGCATAACAATGTTGCCTCTTATCCTTAAAAAAATTAACTGCCAACGTCAATTTTTTGACAGTCAATATTAGTTATTTTAACGATATAGGACAACATTACTATGTTTTAAAAGATTCAGGGTAACATTAAACCTAATAAAAACCTTCAAGATAATATTACTCCTCAACAAAAACTTTCGACAAATTTATTCCTTAGCTTAAATTACATTATACATACAAAAGTATATTTGATGCATAACAGCGTTTTCCATGAATATTATTTTATCATTTATTAATGCAACTGATAATTTGATTAATTTTACAAAACGATGTCTTTTTCAGAATGTGTATAGTTAAAAAAAAAATCCTGAATCATTATACAAAATTTTCAAATTCTGATTATTTATTTCTAAAAAGTTAAACAAATACTTGAAAATATGTCACAAGCGATTTCTTCAAAAGCCCCGCGGCTTTTGTTAATTTTCTTTTAATATCTCGATCAGGACAAAGAAAAGTCCCAGGCTGGGGAATGTCCTAAAATACAATACTCCCTCTCATCCTAAATATAAGATAAAATTAACCCTTTTTATAAAAGTTAAAAAAATTAAATAAGTTACTTATATCATATTATATATTATATATCATTAGATTATATATCAGTTTATATGTTAGACAAAATAATTTTAAAAAAACGATAAATATAAATATTTTAAAGTAATTTAATTAATTTTTTTAATATCTAAAAAAAACTTTGTCTATATTGGAATAGTATTTAATCAATCAACTTCAATAACTAATTAGATCTTCCAAATCTTCCCTCGAAAGGCAGTGGCAGATTGTAATTGAAATTATACAAAAGCTCGGGCATTACAAACTGCACCTAACAGGCTAACAGTATGTGCATATTCGCCAAAAAAAAATCCTAAAAGTATAATCATAACACCCAAAAAATAGAGAGAGAGAAAAGAAGGAAACAAGTGCGAATAGAAGCCAAAACTGGGCAAGAAAGAAGTCTAAATTCTATATATCTGAATAAATAGTAATTGTCAACAAACAAACAATAATTCTGTGAGACGCTCCTCGCTACCAGATAGCCAAGTCGAGCATCCACACTAAAGCGATGTGATCTCAAGGCCGGATTCAACCTTTGTCCCTACCCATGGAAAAAATGGCTGCGACTTCACTGATTAGACAGCAGACGCTGACAAAGACCCTGCTCTGAAAGTCAGCGAGTATACAACAAGGGTTTTAGTTTTCATGGCACATATATTATGATCATGATGCTCATATCACCAACTAGAGAGATTACCAGACTATTCGGTGATTTAATAAATTCTGAAAATTTGTGATATTGAGAACACAAATCAACCAACCTTCTTGAGATCATTAGGGAATAGATCATTCCACCATTGAGCATTTTTTCTTTTTCGTTGAAAATCCCAAGTGCATGTTCAAGAAATTAATCCCGCTAAGGTTAAAACATATTTTAAGCTCCTAGGTCACAATTGGTGCGATCGCCCACAGGATACATGGGCACAATTTTCACACATATGTCTAGCGACATCTTAAAAGAAAAATGTATCTATGAGCCAACTCGACACAAATCAAACTCTGTCATCCTCTATTTGTAGCTATTCAGGAACGATCATAAGAATACTCTCAGAAAGCGCATGATGAAGTGGGATCAGAACTAAGTGGCATTTTTGGAATGAAATTCTTCAACTTCACTAGAACAGAGTACCATTATCGACTTAAGTTCCACACTGTTATGGACTAAAAGCATGCAACAATCTCACCAACGTTGGATGAATATTCACCCCTTTCTGGTTAAGGTGACCGAATCCCATAATAACACCAAGTTTGACACTCACTATGTAATCCGACACCAGGCGCCCCCCCCCCCCCAAAAAAAAAAAAAGAGGTTCCACATTAACGGGAGCAGTAAATTCTACTACAACAACCCGCCAACCACCTAAAATGCCTTTTCTCTCCAGAGAAAAGGGGATCCAAAGAGATGTCTAATAATAGTAACAATGGCCACACAATCATCCCTGCATCTCTCGCCTGCAAAAGCAGAAAAGAAGTGACACTTAACTTCTAGAACACTGACCGTATGCACAATACCTAACCTCCCTGTTAACATGTGATAGAATTCCTTCTCACCCCCACCTATTCTTATGTATAGAAAGAGATTTAAAACAGCAGAGAACAGGGAAGATGTTGTGGTAAAGAGGGAGTAACTCCTCCAATGAATGATTGGCTGCCAATTTTTCAGAATGTTAGTTTCTTTTATGCAATATGTTGTCAGTCTCTTACGCAGGATGTGTTGTCTTTTAATTATTGGTTAATTATGCTCAGTTATTTCCATGTCACTGATGTCTTTGTATATATTTTTGTATTGGACTGATTATAATTATGTGAAGTACGATTCAGAACATGGAGATCCTCCGTAGGCTTTATTAGAACGTAAGTTCCAGATTCTGGTTCATGTTCTACAGAGATTTTTTCCTATTTCCTCCACATATCAGATTCCCTAAACGCTAAACCTAACAGAATTAGCTAAGCATGCTAGATAAGGGACTATAGTCACTACCTTTCAATTATTATTGCTGCACCTGTTGCGATAGCTGAAGCATCCAATCAGCATACCCACTGTTACCACCCATCTGGTCCTCAACAAGATTTGCAAGGATAAGGAATCCTTCTCTGGGCTGTTCGCCTTGCCTCACAAGATAGCACAACTGATAATACGAATGATCAGTATTTCTCAGTTTCTCAAGTATCCTGAATAGCTTCCTTGACATCTCATTATCATGCTCCTTAAGAGTAACCTGTTCCAGAAACAATGAGTATACAGCACTCAAATTTTGTTCAACAAGAAATCAAATTGAGGAAAACATTACAAAGGACTGACCCATCAACAATTCTAACACTGTAAAGGGGTGTGTACAGAAAGAGGAATACAAACATATAAGAAGCTCTTATTATTACTATTCAAAAAGTACCACCTAGGTAAATTTGAACAAGGAGATAAAAGTAAAAAAAGCATCAAACAAGGGACAAAAGTAAAAAGCTTACTATAGATTTCTCAACAAATAATAACTCCTTTGATAATTCCGCAACGATAAAATTACATACCTTCGATAATTCTGCAGCGAAGTCTGCCCCAAGCAAATTCATAGCTATATCAGGTAAAAGCACTCTACCGAACCATATAAGGAACCGGAAGCCATCATCATATACATAAAGGCCTCTAGAATCCAAGCTCTCACCAGTCAATGGTAACCTTTTCTCAATGTTTTTTAATTCATCAGACTGCACAGATGCATGAAAACATGAGCAAAGATAATTCAAGAATTTGTCACATTAAAAATTGTATTGGCAAGCTTTTAACAGCACCAAGCATACCTTCAATAGATATTCATCGAGTCGAACTAAGCTTGGATATAGAAATTTCAACAGCCTTTTTATCGGTAGAGCCATCATTGTGTATCCTGCTGCACACCGTTCATCCAGCAGAGTATCAGCATGCCCTCCACGGAGAGGTATTGATTTACAAAGTGCCAAGCCATACAATGGTAGGAATTTTAGAGACTCAGGATATATCATCCTGTTAGCCAAGCGATGTTGCACAGCATATAGATTTCGATATTCTCTGAGGGCCTTGACAATTCTTAGCTGTACAGCACTCCTTGCATCTTCCAGTTTGCTAGACAATGTTTTCTCAATTACTGCAAATATATAAGGGAATAGTTAAAGATTATAGCAACTAAGATCCATCCATAATGACATGATATTTCTACAATGGCCGTCCTCTTTACCCTACCTAGCCGACTAAGTACAGAAACTATGGCACCAGTATCAGCCAGGCGATACATCTCTCCCAAGTCTGTAACTACTGGAGCTGCAGCAGTGTGTATTCTGATACGTCTTTCGCCACAAGATGCAGTATATCTATATTTTTGTTAAGGAAGCAACTATTTTTGCCATCACAGTTCAGATATACACCCTGACCACATCCTGACCCCAACAAATGAATTAATTGCAATCACAACGTACACATAAGACGGACAATAGACAATGAAATACACAGTCAAAAAAAGCCATGATAAGATGTGATGAATGTCCTACAAAAATGAAAAAAGAAGAAAAATATTAAACAAGGCATTTGACATTCCGTGTGCAATACCAAAGAAGAAACAAGACAAAAGCCCAATTTTTTTAAAATTAGGCATGCCTAGGTTTCAGGAATAATCTTAGATTTAAGCAATAAATCATTTAAATACTGACCACTATTTCAATGTTGCAAATCCCTGGTTGCAAAATATGAAGGGCAGAAGAGAGTTCCAGTATATAGACGGCTATATTTTGATAAAAAGACTCCAAACTTTTCAAGTAATGTCATTATACAGGGTGGTCAATAATCCAAGACAAGACTTATTCACAGTATCAGAACTCATCTCCAGCATTGTGGAAAACAGGATACAGCAATGCAGCTTGGAAATACATAGTCTGAGTTGTCAGCAATGTCTCTTCAAGAGATAACTGCATAGCAAAAGCTTTATCACAATCTACAGCTGGAAGTGCTAACAAATCGGTAGATCTTAGCATGAAGTTCCCGTGAAAAGTTGTGAAGCGGACACCTTAAAACACAAAATCAATTGTCAACTTTTGCATATGTTATATATGTAGATACAGGTTGGATAAACCATAAGACAAGCAACTCATGAAACAAGAAATAGACAGACCTTTTCCACATCTAATGCGCAGTACAGCTTCCCATGCAGTTTCTCTGGTTAGGTCTCTCCTCAACTCATGCCTCAACTTCTCCCCATGAATAGTTGATTGGAAAGCTGGATAGTAATATACTTGACCGGCAGTATACTTTGCCAAAGTTCCTAGACAGACAGAAAATGACAGATGGAGATCTCAATTAGTGACTAATAACTCTACTCAGGCAAGAAATCCAGCAAATGTGCCTCTAAAGATCACTTCTGCAGAGGTAATCAAAATTTAAAAGTGATAACGCATGCACTTTTAAGAGCCACGGTGTATCATCACATAATCTTATAATGCACATTATAGATTAACCACTTCATGTATACTCATAAGTGAGAGACGTTATCAGTTGACTTTCACCACATTAATAATTGCATGCACCATCATAGGTAAAGATGGAATTCGTTGAGGGGGAAAAAGTTCATCCAACAATCATAATGAGGTGATTATCAAATCAAAAAACAAATTACCTTTTAAGATGAATATGAGATTGAGAATAAAACTTGATAATTGTATTGGGTTGAATTTTCATAAAATGACAGAAAATGCAATAAAAGAATGCTGCATCAACATAGAATAATCACATATTAACAGAAAGTTTCCTAATCCCCAAACATTGTATAAAACATTGCCTTTGTCTTTTAAAACAATACAATGGGGGGGTGAAGTAAAGTGAAAATGATAAAAACTTACCTAAGGATGCAATGTCAGTGTACTTGTCACTAAATGCATACACATTAGCACAGATCTGGTATTTAGAAAACTCAGCAGCCATCTGCTTGTAAAATGGATCTTCTGGCAACCTTAACATGTGTTCTTTATCAGTCCCATAAACATGAGCATCATCTCCACGTAATTTTAAGCGCCCAACTCCAAGAGATGGCAGTGTGTTTTGGAAAATTAACAATTTCCCTCCAAGTTGACTCTGAGAAAGAGAAGCAAGTGAATGGCATAAAAAAAATAATACATTCTAGCTAGTAAAGAGACACACACCGAGATATTGCCCCCCAACTGCTCCCAAATCAATCAATTTGACAGGACACAAGAAATTAAATAGAACCAAAAGAAACACTAGATAAAAAATTATTCCAGGGCATCCTTGTACCCAGATGCCAATCATGCCTGCATGCTAATGATGCCAATCTCCCTGCATGTTGAGTTCGATGCACATGGAATATTGGAGTCAACTTGCCCCGCTTTTCCACATGGATTTGAAATGATTTCTAGCCAATGAACCTCTTCGAATAGTACTTACAAAATTCCAAATTACAGCTTAGTAATACTTTGAATTCTTGTTGAATAACTCCCTTTCAAACACTGCATTAGTCCTTCCATCATTAGTCTTGGAAACTAATCTTTAAATTGTGCAAGGCTTCTTGTCAATAAAATGAAGAACTTAGCAGCATCCAAAATGCCTTGCAGCATAGGATGGCCACCATTTTGGTCAAATTCCAAACAAGCATGTTACCAAGACCATTTAATTTTCAGGACTAAATTTGAGGGCGTCATTAGGCTTAGCCCCAACCAATTCCCTTCATACAATCTTAAAAGTGCATTTCCTCATGTCACCCTAGTACATTTAGAATTTTAACCCTAAAATGCTCCCTGGAGAAATTGTAACCAAGTTGATAGAGAGATATCATCACTTCTTACCAACTAGACTAACTCTCATTGGCAACGTTACCAACTTTTTTTATAAAATACCAATTGTGTAGATTCTCTACTAAACTTATGTTGTTCTACCAAACATGCTTATCTTAAATACCGCTGTATTTTATAGTATAGAATACAAAATATCAAGTAATGAAAGATAAAACAGCTTTAAAGCAGGTGAAAAGGGAACCGCCATACCATAACCATGAACGCAGCCTTAAGAGCCGGACCAAAAGCTGATTCAATGTTTGCATTGTTCTGGAACATGGATGGTAAACTATCAAGGAAGGTCTCCACCACACTTCTGGATTCAGATAAATTAACAAGGAGATCATCTGGAAGTGGAACAAATATGTCATCCAGATCTGAGACTACCAACATCTGTGGCTGAGTCAAGGAAGACTGGACAAGCATAACAACTAAAGTTAGCACATGTTTACACTGAACCATAATGTATACATCCCAACAGCATCAATACTATCACAAACCTTCATATTATAAAAATGAATTGTGCCGTCAAAAGTCGCAAAACCTATTTGGGTTCGTGGAGAGCCAGGCAACTCATCTAGACATGTCTTGATTGTTTGGGCCACAACCTGCATTAGGATAATCAATATAAATACAAAGCATTATATTCAAGGAAAAACATGCATAGGCACAGGACCTTAGAACCATCTAAAACATATCATGTTAAAAGTTCAAAAAATGAAAAGTTTAATCAGTTCTGCCTTCTTTCTTACTTCTTTTTCTCTGCATTTTTTTTTCTTTTTTGGCCTTTTTGGCAGTGGGCTTAAAATTTTCTATACAAAACGAATCAAAACAGAATACATTATAGCTGTAAGTTGACTTCTTCAGAGGGGTTGGTAACAAAATTTATCAATGCATGCATCTAGCAAGCTCTCAAATTAACACAAACTTGATAAGAACCAAAAGCTGATAGTAGTATTGGCTAAGGCCATACTAAGAATGAAGTACAAACAAAAAACTGTCTCCAAGCTTTAGCAGTCACATGGAAGCTATAAAATTTATTATGATGCAAACAATTTCTGAGCAAAAGAATGAACGACAACAAAATCTACCAAGACCTAGAACTGATTTTAAAAAAAAGGACAGAGAGAAAGAAAAAGTTCAAGTGCTTACCTCAATCATTCCACTTCTAACCGCAGATATGGAAACATCAATGAGGAAGAAATACACTGGGGGCATAGGAGGTCGCACCATATATTCAGCAGGGGCAACAAATTCCACAGTACCCTTTGTAAGCTCAGGTCTTTGATCCAAATCAACTCTTCTACCAGTGGCATCTAAGTGAGCAAAATATTCACTAGGCACTGGACATATAAATCAATACATTAGCACTAAGAGATTAATTCAGACAGTTATGATGCACTAGGAAAATTAAATGTTAATAGTTAACGCTCATTGTGTATGCTTAAAATAAGAATAAAGCATGATTGACACAACTATACAAAGTCAGCAATGCCTGACACCAACTTTTGCCTCCATAAAACTATGGCACCATGATCTACCTCTTAGTGGCAGCAAGCTAAGGATATAGATGTCCCAATCAAAATGTCCTTTTAGGGGCATCCAATAAATTAAACAATACAACGACAAACCTTACACCATTGAGTGGGGAAATTAAAAAAAAAAAAAACTACATAAAAGTTAATAAATAACCAGCACCCGGAAGAGAAAACACTGGACATCTTCAGCTTCTTTGCATATTTCAAAACATTTTCTAAGAAATTTTATCATTTCAATTGACTTTGTTTAAGGTAACAGAAGATGCTGTTAAGTTGTAATTACCGTCATTCAGCAAAGTGCAAACATTGCACCGAAATTTTCTTCCAGCATCTGTGAAAGTCACATATGGATTCACATAAGTGCGACATCTCCTACACCGTATGACACTAGTTGGGGCAAAATTGATTATAGGCACCTCTTCCTGAGAACAAAGTACAAAAAATGAGAAAAAGTGCAGGGAGAACTTAGAAGACAGACACACACTGCTAATTAAATTGTGTAAAGAAACACGTACCCCATCAGGAGCTTCTGCAAGTGGGCAAACAGCTGCTCCAAGAGGTAGATGCCATCTTGAAGCTAAGGACTGAGAGCTGGGAATTGCACTGGTTGTCAACCGTAGATATCTGGGGTTGCAGTTCATGGGAAAAAGGTCAGCCAGAGATGTTGGCTCCACATCACCATCCAGTGGCCTTGGAAGTTCTTTAGCATCAACTGCTTTTTCCATTGAACCAGGGCGAGTTTGAATAGAGAGTGAACTGAAGTCTTCTGCCAGGCCATGAATGGCACCAACAGAAGGTCCATATCCCGGCTGTTGCATCTGCTGCATGCCCAATTGAGCAGCCACTGGAGGCGGTGGAACATAGCTCCCTTGATGAGATAGAGCAGGTGAGGCAGGCGCATAATTACCTTGAGTAGCGGGAAAAGATGGAGGCACAGGCGGACCTTGCATTTCAGTACCAGTCTGCTTGCGGACATATCCAGGAAAAGATGGCTGAAAATTAGGCCTAGACCCTGGAAATGATGAATCTGACAAAGGAGGAACATTAGACTTCAAAGGTGCAGGAGGAGCACTTTGTGGGGGAGAGCCCATTGGAACAATTGGTGTCTGTGGTTGAAGGGATGCAGGAAAAGGCGGTGCTTGATTCACAGAAGGCGGGATTGATGGTTGTCCTATGGGTGGAACAAGTGGAGGAGTTTGGGCTGTTGAGGTAAACTGTGGAGTTGGAAAACGCTGGAAATGTCCACCGGCAGGTGGGACATTGTACGTTGGAGGCGAAGGCACAGATGGATCATTAAACCTACCAGGAGGGATAGGCCTGAAATCGAATGCCCCTGGTGTGACAGTATGTCCGGATGATGACAATGGCACTGAAGGCTGGGAAGCAGCAGGAGGAGGAGGACGGGGGAAAGGAGGCTCAGATCCAACCACAGGACCAGTTGATGAAAACGGTGTCATAGTCTGTGGAGGAGCAAAAGGTGTTGTGGCAGGCCTAGCAGGAAAACTTGAACGTCCAGGATTTTCAGTCCCCATGGATTTCAGAACAATTACTTGCGTTGCTTATTGCACTTAGCTTTTACTTATCGCCTTCTTTCCATCACCAAAACTGCCATAAGATATATGCAATTCTTTAGATAGAGAATAGGGGAGAAATCCTTAGAAGTTACCGCACGCTTTAAAGTAAGATTTGCACGATGGGAACGAAATGAATGGCAGCAAAAACCATATAGGGGCAAGCGGTGGTTCACTTTAACATTGCCAACTAGTGTTGGATGCTCTGCATGACTTCTGGTCAATGCATCAAACATCATCTTGAACAATAAAATTAAAATAACGGGAATTGTGTGCAATCAAATGAACATAGATCAAGAGGGAAAAGTCGGGAGAGAGGCGCAATTCGTACCCGCACAAGTGACAGGTTTCTCAGAAACTGAAATCAGAACAGAAACATGGCAAATGAATTGGATTTGAGAAAATATCATTGAGAATTTGATTGCAGAGGTAAGATCGAGAAAAAGGGGAGGAGAGTTCAGTCGAAATTATACAAGCAGGCAGATAGAGAAAGGGGTACTGACCGAGTTCCGACGGATGGAGCACAGTCAGGATCGGAGATGCGAAACGGACACGCCAAGGCTGAGTCCTAGAGGGCAAGTGCGACTGCGACAGGATGTTTTGATCGATCCAATTGTGACCTTTCTCTTCGGCCGCAGCCCGAGTTCGCCTTCCTCGTGCTCTCTCAAGCTCTAATTTCTTCTTCAACAAATTATTTACCAAGGTTCGTTTTCGGGGTATAATAAATTTTTGACCATCAGATCCCTTGTTCCCACTTCTAATAATTAGGTAACGTTCTTTGTTTTTTTTTTAAATATATAAAAATATCCATGATTTTTTTTAAAGAGAGCTAGTCGCATTATAAATAAATTTTAGATTTAAAAATACATATGTAAATGAAAAATACTACATCTGTTATTTTAAGCCAACGCCCGTCAATTTGTCCTTCTCGTAGCCTTGTTTGTTTATCAAAATGGATTTTATTGCTGACTGAGTGTGTGTTTGGATTAGTTTTTAAAAATAGTTTTTACGATTTATGAAGTAAATTTATGAGAGGAATTTTATCTCGATTTACACAAATTTAAAATCATAGTTTAGAGAGTTTCCAAACACACACTGAGACTTACACATGACAGGTGAGGAAGATTAATAGTGTGGGTGAGGAGAGTAAAAGCCGATACATGCGTTTGCTCCGTCCTCCATTAAAGACAAAACCCAACTCTAAGCCAATTTTATTGTTGATGAAAGTGAAAAATGGGTGACAGTAGGGGACAGTTAACCTGATGAGAGAGACACGAGATTTGAAGAGAGGAGGGATCGGAGAGCATTGAACTTGAGGAGAAGGGCATGGATTTGAGAGCATTGAAGTGGGCCTGCAAAAATTTGATGTTCTTGTAAGCCTCCTCTAGCAGTGTGGCTTGGTCCGCCTTCTTCTCCCACAGCATCAGTTTCTGCAAGTGCCGAGTCTTGTTGATCAGCTTCTACTGAAGCTGACGTGTCAAGCTGCTTTAAGGGATCACCGAAAGAGGATTTTTTTTTTTTTTTTTTGCCAACAAGAGCATCCAAGTGAAGGAGGGAAAAGGCTAGAGAAGAAGTCGATGAGGATTGAGGTGAGAAGTGGTCTTCATCCGTACAAAAGCCTGGGTGGATTCACCCTGCAGATTCAAAGAGAGGGAAGGATCCGTTTGGAAGGTGGGATGAGGAGTTTTTTTTTTTTTTTTGCGTTTCTTTAAATCACTTACCACAACTTCCACGTCATCCAATTTAGTCAATTTTTTCAAACACACGGTCAACTTACATCATTTTTAACACCATTTTTAAATCTATATAGGTATTTTTTTGACCTAAAATTTATTTATGGTGTCAACCGTTTTTTTTTTTAATATCATAGATATTTTTGCATTTTTTACCTTTTTTTTTAATAGACTGCCGACAGTAAATTTTACATACCTTATGGTAATATCTAAACATGCTCCATTCACTTTTTAATAAATAATAAGATATGTTTACCAATTTTAATTATAAATAGTTGATAATATTTTTTATTTTTACCTTATAAATTAGTTTATTATTTAAGTTTGTAATTTCAACTAGGGGCAGAGCGTACTACAAAAGATTAGTTAATCCAGTTATTGCAACCATAAAGGAGGAACTTGAACCAGCTCACAATTGACTAAACTCCCAAATCCTCTACTCCATCATCACCTAATTTTCCTTAATCATCGTCACATCGCATGGCAATTGTTGAGAGACGCACTACAGTGTGCTTCTCGCATGCTCAGAACAATAATTCTCCCGAAGTTGACAAGAAAAATGCTCTCCCCTCGAGGGAGGAATCCTTATGAACTCAATGCAAATCTATATGATAGAAGCAGAGTATCATCTAAGGAAAGGACATACATTTTTTTTATACACTGGAAATCAACAAATTAAAGACCAAAAAATACTAGTCCGGTGCTTCCATTAGCAATAAATAAATTTTTTAATTGAAAATTTAAAAATTAACAACCAAACAAATTTAATATGCGTGATTCATAGTATTTTATTTCTTCCCTGTAAGCTTTTTTTTTTTTTTTTATACATCGGTGCAAGCTTATTGATTCTTCTTCTCTTTCCCCATTATTAATTGAGCTGATGAGCCCAAGAGCAAAGGATCCATATCTACTTTTTTAGATACATGATCCAATTCGGCTCCACGATAATTTTTGAAGCATTCAACCGAAGACCCAAGAGTCAAAAGAGTAAATAGCCCAATAAACCCTAACACATAAACTGAAGGCCCAAAATTTAAAACGGCCGATAGACGGAACACTTTCAACTGAAGGCCCAAAATTCAAATAAGGGAACTAAATAAAATCAAAATGGTCCCGGCGGGGCTCGAACCCGCGACCTTCGGCTCATAAGACCAACGCTCTAACCAACTGAGCTACGGGACCAACACAGGTTTTCGTATTAGATTATATGTCTTTTATTAATTATAGACTACTAATTGTAGATATTTATTACAAAATATAAAACAATAAAATTAAGCAACCAAAAAACACGGGAAAATTGGGGACTTTGCGATGTAATACTAAGGCCCTCTTTGATATGAAGTACTAGATTTTGATGGATTGAAATTGGGATTGAGGAATTAAAATTATGTTTGGTATGTAGTAATATTTAAATTGAATATTTAAATTAATTTTATTTTATAATCCTTCATAAATTAAGAAAAGGCTAAAATATCTTTATTATTAAAAAAAATAACAAAAAATAAAGTCTCGGGATTCATGTTAAAATTGATAGATGGCATTTATATCCAAAAAATATTATAAACAATGATATTTTTGTCTCTGATATTTGCAATCCCGGGATTGAAAATGCAACACCAGGAGGAAGTGGCTTTACAAAAATCCAACTTTTGTGGTACTCACAATCTTTAGTTATTCGTAGTCCCTCATACCAAACGATATATTCTAACCTAGTCCCTGGTCCAATCCCTATCCCTACCCCCTAGTGCTTCGTACCAAATAGGGGCTAAGGGTCTGGTCTATTTGGGATCAAGGTGGCAGGGGGAAAAGTCACTTTTTCACCTTAAAAAGCTATTTTTGGTATTACAAGAGCGTTTGGATTAGCTGTACAACCCACTGCATTTTTATTTGAGAAGTCACAAAAGGTGAGAAGCAACTCTTTGTGCTTTTTTTTAATGTTGCGGTACGATTGGATTTAAAAGTTCTTATATATCCATCTTCTCCCTCACAACGTCATCATTTTTTGCATATGAAATGAAGACAATGATTATTCATTTATTCATCATAAAGGTAAGAGGAAATGGGTAAGTCACTATTATTTACCAATTAATAATTGTAGCAATATTTTGTTTTAAATTTAATTTTTATATTTGACTAATCAAAATCTAAGTTATTAATACTAATATTTTTAATTAAAATATGGCAAGTATAAATTACATTACAAAAATCCTATATGTTTGAAAGAAATCTAAGTTATTTAATAAGATTCATGCCCTTTTTAGTTATTTTTCATCTAAACTTACTTTTCAAATAATCATCCAAACAAGTTTTAGTTTAAAAGAAATTCACTTCGACCATCGTCAATTCAAATACAAATCATATTTATAATCTAACTTTTGCAAAAGTCAGATTGCAAAAAAAATTACTTCTACATTGCTAATCCAAACAGGCACTTAGTGCTGTTTGGAATAGTGATTGGAGCCTTTAAAAGTAACTTTTAATTTACAGTATACGGGGTAAGTATGTGTGAGAGAAATTTTATATCGACTTACGTAAATAAACACTTTTAGCAATCCCAAAAGTTATCCAGTTTGAAAAAAAAAGTCATTTCTACCACCGTCAATCCAAACACAAATCACATTTACAATATGACTTATATCCAATCTGACATTTGCAAAAGTTAGATTGCAAAAGAAACTACTTCTCAACCACAAATCTAAATAGACACTAAATCTAAGATGGTATCGTGATTTTTTTTTTACCTAATTATTATCCTGAAATCAACTTTTATTATTGACATCTTTAATTTATTTTTAAATTCATAGCTCGCCTATTTTAATTTAGCTAGAAATGAGTAAATTATTAAATGCTTCATTTTGTTATGAACAGTCAGTCTCCTGTAAAATTATTGATAATGGTGCATTAAATATTAAGATATAATATTAAAACCATATACTCATTTCCTGATATTTGCTTGGCAAGCGGTATGTAGTACTTGTTTGAGTTAACATCCAAAAAGCACGTTCTTGTAAGTTAAGATAAAATTCTTCTCACTTCACATATTTACATTGTACACGTAAATTACATTAAAAAAATAGTTTCTACCGCTAACCTAAACAGGCACGTAGCCTTCGGGGACAAATCTTATTAATGATCCCTAATTGTTTGACTAAAATAATACACACAGTGTGGGAAAAACTCTTATTAATGCTACATAATTTTTTGACTAAAATAATGCACGCGCTCGTGCATGTGCATTAGTGTGTATGTGAGATCACCTAAAACTAAACCATATAGTCTAATATATTCTAGTAGGAAAAAAATAGTCCAGTATGGGGGGAAAATATAAACAAAATGCTAATCAAAAGAGAACCACATACAATTCAAGCAACGCACCTAAAGTATATAAGAAAAAATGATATTGTCCGCTTTGAGGATTCTCCTCCCTAGTCGATATGAGACGTAACATATAACGCCCGTTTTTAGACTCTTTTGTTGTGCGTCGCGGAAGCATTACCAGCCATTTTTTTTTCAATTTGCAGAGTCGCTATTCATTTGGTAAAGTTATTTTTTTATATAGAATATTTTTATTACGGGGTTACGATTTAATTATTCACTACATTCATTACTATTAGAGTATTTCTTTTCTTATTAATCCTTCTGCTTACTTAATTAGTGGGCTCGTACCGTGCGATTAGCCATTTCTAATTCAATTATCGCGTTTAGGAAATTCAATTCATTTGTCATGCAGTGATATACAATTAATCACTCAAACGTCAATTTCACAACGATACAGTGTGTAAATAATTATTATCTTCTTCATTACAACTTCTTCTCCTGGCACAGCGTCATGCACTCCTCTTCTATGCTCAGTTGCCTATATGATTGGTTGAGGGAATGTGAGATTCGAGGGAATCTTAGTAGTAAACAATATCAACTATGCATGTAAGATAAATGTTAGTATGTGATATACTCACCTTACGTAGGCTCATGTTAACATAATGACATATTTGCATGCTCAATGCTTCACATTTCTTACATATGGTCATAGCATTAATAGAAAATAGAGCTTCAATCATTTAATTATGTTACACATAGATAAGTAAAGCAATCATCGTACACATCAACACACAAATATACATATCAATACACGCAAGCAGGGTAAGTTCACTACCTTTGGTCTTTGTGTCCTCCTCTTGTACATTTTCTTCCAACCATTAAAGTTGCTTGAATAATCTTCATTGTCATCTCATAACCCTAGGTATATGATTACACTACATGAAAAATGAATATTCTATGTGGCTATATTAGCCTCTATGACATGTCACTTATCTTTGTGCTCATACTTATCCCAAATTACTTTAAATGTCACAATTTCATGGGTCCACCTAAACTACCAAATTTGTCACCTAACTTTGAAAATTCATAATTAAATCTCCAGAACTCCAAATAAAATTGTTCAAAGTCCTAGGTGACCCTTATTAAGTATATTTTAAATTAAAAATATCTTCTGTTGCCCATTATGAGCACACAATTACACAATTCACGACAAACATGGCTGCCTCAGAATTCTGTCCAGTTTTAATTCCTTAACTTCCAAAATTCATAACTAAATCTATAAAATTCTAAACGACATAGTTCTAGCTTATATGCAAAACTGTTTAAGTCTTTTTAAAGGAAAAATATGAGCCACTGTCAATTATAGGGCTAAATTCCATAAACCTTGAACAAACCTCGCTACCATAGAAAACATTCTAGATCCAATGTCTAACTTCAAAAATTCATATATCACAATATACTAACCCAAATGGCACATATTATATATCAAATTAAATTTTATGATGTATACTTTAAATTTGGAATTTTTTATAACCATTGGATATCATTTTATCAGTAAAAAACACATCACAAGCAAACTGTCTCAAAGAACTCGAATCTGGCAGTAATTAAACTAGTATTATATTATCATTAAACACCATATATCATCATATATTCATGATTAAAACATCATTAGACCTCAAAAATTCATTATGGATGAAACCATAGGGTGGTCCAAGAGTTCACAAAAACTCAACAAATTCACAAGACAAAATGAGACCATAGAAATGAAGCTCTCAATAGGTAGAAGAAGTTTACTAAAAGCTTTATTAGTCCGAAACGGCGATTCGGGGTCGGAATTGGCTCCGGAGCTTAAGAACTCAACACTATCCATCCACATTCTCTCTTATTTCTATTTCTCTTCGTTTTTTCAGCTTTTCTCCCCTCTCTTTAGTATTGGCCGGAATTAATAAGAAAAGGGAGGGAAGTGTTTGATTTTTGCCATGTGTTCCCTTGCTTTAATCTAGTGGTGCCAAGGTGTGACAAGTATATTGTGATTAGCTTATAAGATGCCAAGTGTCCCCCCTTTCTCTCTCATAGGCATCACTTTTGTCAGGGGAAAGAGAGGCTTGATGAATTCCCCCAACTCTCGGGTTTGGTGTTCGAAAAAGTTAAGTACGTGTCCGGGACGGAGACTGGCAGATTCCCCCAACTCAATGGTTGGGGGCACCTTCAGAGAATGCCAACTCAAAAGGCAAAAAGTAACCCTCATCATCAGTGGACATGTGGCATCTCATGGATGAGCCAACACAAAAGTAGGAATAGTGAGTGTAATTGTTATGGATATGTGTCACTTTCTTATTTGTCCAACACAAAAGTTATGTCATTATGAGTCATCATTGCTTACTTTATTAGTGTATACTCAGAATTCTACTCAGGTTTTGTGCGGGTGTGTGACATGTATATCGAGGCTCACCCAAATAATGACAGGTCGGAGTGTGTGTGTGGGCCTCATATGGCGCCACATATCGGTGTCTACTCCAAAAACTCAAGGTACACATGTCTACTCTGAAAATGCTGAAAATGCCATGTGCACATCTACGCCGCCCTATTTCGCTCCACTAATCAATCCCCCTACCTCATAGCTTAGCCAGGTGGCTTCTTTCTACCAAACCAATGGCACAATATATGTGTCATGTGCACATTTGCATCAACACTTTAATCTTACTGCCTACGCATACTATGTCCTCTGCTCGGTAGGGCCGGATCACATAGTCTCCTAGAGTCTTTCTATCATACAGGCTTATCCTCAAGTCTTTATATTCAAAATTCAAGATATTACATAACAATCTACCCACCTTTAGGCTTAGCGCTGTAGATATTGTTCACTTTGAGGCCACATCACCCCTCGCAGTTTTTAAACATATTGAGAAGGGTATCCAAAACCATATAAGGTGTCTTTCGTTCCCCTCCCCAACCGATGTGGGACATAACAAAGGTCAGGTCGTATGGACATGCACATCCAGATGTCTTACTACACTTTCAGAGCATTTAAGATCTTAACAACATATTATCTGCTAGTTGACGCAAATAATTGATTTGTTGCTAAGATCTTAAATGCATTTACGATCTGCCATTTGTAATGTCCCACATCAACCAGAGAGGGAAAGGAAATATACTTTATAAGGGTTTGAATACCTCCCATCTCAACATATTTTAAAACTGAGTAGTGACAAGAGCTCTAAAGATGACAGTATAAAAAACGAGGGGCTAAGAAGTTACAATTGATATCAAATATAGGCCCATGACAAGGCTTCCATGCTATTATTCCCTTGACTTCTTCTGTGCATTCGGCCTCGAACATTCCTAAAATGCATGACATCAAAAGTCAGTCACTAACCATTGTAATTCCTTAAAATATTCATCCCTAAGGCATGTACTATGAGACATTTATCTATTCAGTTGTGACTTGATCGTATACTTGAAACCTGATGCAGGCCTAATAAGAGCAACATAGGGTCAAAAGGACCTGGCAAATAAGAAATGCAAAAAAAAAAAAAAAAAAGGGTTGAAATCGAGCCTCTCTGGCTAAGCGGTAGTCATGGGACTCTAGCATTCGCACAACTTGGCATATCTTGAGTATTTTCTTAGAATTAGGATCTACACATCTCAAAACAGTCAAGAGGGCTCGTTTCAATGTTCTGGTGGAGGGCCTTACCTCAATATTTGGGTCAACCACTTCTTTTGATTAAATGCTTCCAACTATCGTCTTTAAGCCAATCAACCAGATTAACCTAGAAGCATTTCAATTTTAGAGTAATTGCCATTCAAAACTCATGATCAAAAATAGTAACTGATTAACCGAGCCAAAGTTTACTAAAAGCCAACTTTGTAGTGCTAGAGTAAATAATTAGAGATCATTACATAAGTTATCCACCAAATTAGCAAAACAATCAAAACAACTTTAATTTCATATCACCAGTTAAAGGTACAAACATAGTTCTGTAGAACATATGAGTAAGACTAGGTTCGACGAATCCAACTAAAATTCAGGCCAATATTGTTTTCAAGTTTGCTAGCAAAAAGTGGCATCTCTCGGACAAATATGGGGATTGACATCCAATCAATAGCAAACACCACACATTAATTCATATACAACTCTGAACGCTTCAGATTTTGTCACTGTTTGAGTCCACACTCACTTTGATCATCATGCTTTTTAATCACCAAAGAAATACAAGACATATTGTTAACTAAAAGATCTAACCTACCTACCTCTAGGCTCTTCATGATTATTCAGTAAAACCATGTCAAACAAATGCAGATAATTCCAGCTGCAATTTTTCCACGAGAAGAAAAAATGTTTACTCTGCACAAAAATGATTGACTTGAATTACTTGGTGATGATTGGGATTTTTATGAAGTCTAACACACACGTCTTCGTCTACAACACCAACTCTGCACAAAAAAACATATCTACAACCAAAATGAGGCAATGACGGTAAAATGTAAAAGTAATTTTTTGAAAAGTACCACATACAAACAGTCATTTTGGCACTATATCTCCCTCCTTTGATATTTTTTTAATTATCTTCACTAAGTTTATAATTTTCCTCACTTTTACTCGCCTTCTAATACATTCCTTAAAAAATAAAAAATTCATTAAAAAAGAACACATGTTTTATACACGAGGACATGATAATTATGTGAGTGTTTGTGTAATTCAAAATCGTGATTTTAAAAGCTATTTTTTTATAAATCGAGATAAAATTCATCTCACATATGTACTTCATAAATTGTAAAAATTATTTTTTAAAAGCTAATACAAACACATACTAATATAAATAAACACTGAACTTAAAAAATTTCTTTCAATTTTATGAATTAGTTGATTTAGTTTTTATATTTAGAATTTGTTTGGAACAGCGGTTGAAAATTTCATAAGTGCTTATGAATTGTAATTCACGGAATACGAAGTAACTTTTACGGTCTACGAGGTAGCTTTTACGGTCTACGAGGTGCTTTCACGGTCTACGAGATAAATATGTAAAGGAGATTTATCTCAATTTATGTGAACTGGGCTTATTATTCAAGATCGCTCTACCAAACAAACACTTAGTAGTATTATTATTAGCGTCATCTTTGGGAGAAAAACTCGGGACGTTTTCAAAAAGTTTCAATTAATCCCGCCAGCGGGTTTTCCCACTCGATCACTGCAAACGGCACTGAACGTGACTACAGTGAAGCAATGGGTTCTAAGGCAGGTACGGAGATAGCAAGTCCTCGCTTTCCGATATTCTCACTTATCAGTTTTAAGTCCTCTCTTAATTTTCATGTGCACTTTTTCCAGGAGGAAGTTCTCTTGATTTATGGTCAGAAATTGTTGGTGCTGATGCACCACAGCAGCAGCATCAACAAATTGAGGTCGTCTACCGAAGAAGAAAGCCCCAGAACAACCAAAAGGACTTGAACTTGTAATTCCACTTTCACTCATTTAACCATCTAATTTTGCATTTCTCTTGATTTTTCCTTTCTATCGAGTTCTACACTGTTTTCATCTTTCTTTGTTTCCAGAAGGCAGTCTGATGTTAGTCGCCCGCGTTCGAATCGGGTGAGTTTGGTCGATCCAAACAAGCGAGTCAGTTGGAACCGATCTCTCTCGACAAGGTTTGCTTGTAGTTTCCGCTCTCTTACATTTTTCTTCTGCTTTTCTGAAAACGCTCCGCTTTCTTAGTTTTTACCCTGCTCCCATTGCTTTTTACTTTTTAGTGCCTAACGTTTTCGATTCAAGAAAATGATGGACTCGGTTACCCCCTTAGACTTCCATTTCTATGTACAAGAAGATACTTGGAAAGGTTCGGGGTAATGAAGAAATTAGTCAACCTTGCGCTGCAATTTTTTTTTTTTTTGGTGTTTAAATGTTTGTAACATGTTCAAACATTTGTTTGTTTGTTTATTCGTGCTTTGAATGTTCCAGCATTACTCTGAAGCTTGGAAAAATTGAATTTTTGGCTTTGTTATGAATATCTTTGTGCTAACTTTTAAATACTTATTCAAAACTCTCTTTTGAATTATTTAATTTTCACGTGTTATTTTGTTGAACATATACATAATTGTTTATGTAGAATTCAATATTTCACGTATTTGTTTCCTAAAGTTTTAAGATTTGTCGTATCTGACATATCAATGTATTATACTTGATATGCACACTCATTTGCATCATACGTTTTAAGTCATGACCTGGAACTGCGTACAAGATATTGAATACTGTTGTATGGGAGGGAAATGCTTTGATTTATTACACATACGAGTTTCTGCTTCTATTTTGTGATCTGAGCCCTGATGCCTTGAATTTTGTTTAGGTGGGTCATTTGCCCTTCTAAAAGTCTGTATCTAGTTAGAGCGGGGGTTGCCTCTGCCTGTCTTTTTCTTTCTTTTATATTATCAGCTGTTGGTTCATTTTCTATTAATCAAATTCTTTCAAACAGAGGGAGGACAAGTATAGCTGTTGGAGCTTGTATGGTTTATCAGCCTGAATTAAAGAAGGAAAAAAGAAAAGGGAAACCTGCTATTCCCAAAGTACGCTTTTGTTGCTTTCTATTCTCATTTTGTACGATGATTTTAGTAGTGTAGCATTTTATTTTGTTTCTGTGGTAGCTTTTTTTTCAACTAATTTTTGAAGTTATCAGATATTCAGGAATCATAGTATGTTTGTAATGTTGAACTTCAGAAGATTTCTAAGTTCATGTTTTCTAAGAGATGCAAACCATTTTTCAGTCACTTATTTGTTTGGTTTTGCAGGGAAAATTTGCAGCACCTCCTAACTTTGAGAAGGAGAGAGCATACTTTGAAGAGGTTGATGCTTTTGAGTTGTTAGAGGAGAGCCCCTCGCCCAAGAAAGTTGGCACATGGACCATAGGCAATGAGAATTATAATGGCCAAGTGCCTCATTTATGCTCAAGATTAGAAAAATGGTTACTCTCTAGGAAATTGAATCTCACTTGTGGTCCTTCTAGCACGCTGTCTAAGATATTAGATACTCCAGCCAGGGGGTTGGAGACTATTTATGATGTTGATTTATGTTCCTTACGTCTTAGAAATTCTGAAAAATTTGGAGAAGTCGATTCACATAGTCATACCATCATAACTGAGAGCAGTAGTACTCTACTTGATAATGGTCTATTTGGGGGTCACATCAATTTGTCAACTGATAAAATGTCCACTCAAGATGATGAAGATTCTGCAAATTTAGAAGCTGCTGTTAAGAAACTCTCACTCGCATCAGCATCAACATTGGCAGATGAACATTTTAGTCCATTTGCTGCTTTATTGGAAATATGTGGACAGACTGTGCCTTTGAAGTTTCAAGATGTGCTATCTAAGTATTGGTGTGTTTCTTAGTTCCTTAAACCATCTTATCTTGTGGATTTCCTGCTTATGCTTATAGGAGTTTTTTTCTAGTATTGGTGTGTTTATTAGTTCCTTAGACAAGTTATTTCTTTGAGTGTGGTCACATCCTCATGCTTATAGTAATTTTTCTTCCAGTGTTCCCGAGACTATCGTCAAAGTTGGTGAAGGAACATACGGAGAAGCTTTTAAGGTTGGCAGCTACGTTTGTAAAATAGTTCCTATTGACGGAAACTTCAGAGTAAATGGAGAAGTGCAAAAGGTAACTCGTGCATTCATACTGTTATTCCAATTAGTTGTCCAAATATAAATAGATCTAAGCCCATGCATTTCACTGAAATTAGTAGCCACCCTGTCTTACAGCTTTGTAAACAGCATGGCTTTCAGTAGTATTTGTTGATTATAAAAAAAATTGATATTGATTATGTTAACCCTACTTCAATAAGGCTATTTGATGAATGATCTGACGGACACCACTGCAAATTAATTGTTTAATGAACTAGATTGTTGAGTGCAGCAGGCAGTGATTATTTGAACGAGTTGGTATATTGTTTGTTTCCTGCTTACGTTTTGGGTTTGAGAAGATGCTGCTTTCAGTAGTCAAGTAAATAATTTATGTCATGTTACTAACTATATATGGCTTCTGTACCACAGAGATCAGAAGAATTGCTGGAGGAGGTGGTTCTTTCGAAAACTCTTAACTATCTGAGGATTAATGATGGAGATGCTCATAATGCTTGTGGAATATTTATTGAAACAATAGAGTGAGTAATTGACTCAATTTAGAAATGCTACTTTGTTACAACTATATCTGGAATCTTGGGAAAGAAAATTTCTTAGTTCTTGTATACCGTTCAGTTTATTTGTTTTCTGAAACAAATATGCATGCTTAAAAATGGAAAAATGTTCCCTGTTCTATAAAATAATTTATACTTGATATTGTTCAAGTTGATTGTCATTACCTTTGATTACGACAAATATTACTCTATCACAACTTGACCTTCTAATGATGGTCTTTTAAGTCTTCCATGTTGCTGCTGCTTGTCAATTTCCAAGATACGGCAGAATTGGTGAATTACTAATCATCAGAATGTCCTGTCTTCATGCAGACAAATTTATGCTCCGTTTGTTATTGTCAATAATCAGTGGAACTCAGGTATATATTGACTTGCCTTTTGTGTCAGATTGAGTGTATGCCAAGGATCCTATGACGCTTCATTGATTCAAGCATGGGAGAATTGGGATGAAGATCATGGTTCAGAGAATGATCACCCGAAAGTGTTTCCAGAGAAACAGGTTTTCCATTTGACCATTTTTAATGTTATAGACTTATAGTAATGATGTTTCAACTTCTTGTTCATAGTTTATAATCTTACTTTATGCACCCAAATCATGCATTTCGATCATACTTCTATAATTTATGAACACGTAGGGTCAGAAGGGGAAAAGTTGAGATATGCCTTTAGTTTCTTATTTTTAGGTCAAGTTGTAGAGGTAATGAATACATGATCAATATACCAAGTGACTGAATAAAAATCTGCATTCAGTGTTACATGGTGTTTGTGTTACAACATGGTGGCAAGGATCTTGAAAGCTTTGTACTTTTGAATTTTGACGAGGCAAGGAGTTTACTAGTTCAGGTATGTTTTACATGTCATGATCACATACCACCTGTTTCATGAAGGCTTATTTCTACATGTCTCATTTCCATAATAAAATGCAGGTTACTGCGGGGCTTGCTGTGGCTGAATCTGCATATGAATTTGAACATCGAGATCTTCACTGGTGAGGCTATCATTCTGTGAATGACTACTTTTGCAATTGTTGCATTCTGTTTGATAAGTAATTTATAAATTTGCATTTGCACAGGGGAAACATACTTTTAAGTCGAAGTGACTCAGAGACGTTGCAGTTCACTCTCGATGGAAGGCATATGCTTGTTAGAACATATGGACTCATAATATCTATAATTGACTTTACTCTGTCACGAATAAACACAGGTCAGGGCTTAAGGCACTGCGCTTTTAATGTTGCAGTGGATCATGACTTTGTCGCTTGCATCCGCTAACTGTGTCCTATGATGCTCAACAGGTGATGATGTTCTCTTCTTGGATCTTTCCTCAGATCCCGATCTATTTAAAGGTCCTAAAGGGGACAAACAGGTCAGGAATTTTTATTGAAGTCACAAGTATCTTCAGAATTCATATAAGTGTTCAAATGTTTGGTTTTAGACCAAAAATATTTCAAATCGCCCAAGTCACTTTTGCTAAAAGAAATTACGGGGTTTTAGTGTCAAGTTATTTTGGCTCAAATCCTTTTTTCCTCCCTTCCTTTGGTTTGGGTTCTTATCTGAGATTGTTTCTTAAACATGCACTGTGTTATGTAATGTGATTTTTCATTGATTTGTATGTTCAAAATCCATTGTGGTATGGAATAAAATCCATAAGTTGAGATCTTTCTGTCACTATTGCTTTACTACTATTTTAAACACCTCCATTCTTTAGCCCCTTAAGTGGGGTGAGAGGAGGATATCTCACTTGGTTTATCTTCAACTGGTCATGCAAATTTACTCAATCAATTTCTTTGGCTTGATTTTCATTGATCTGAACAGATTTTAGCATGTTTGATTATGGATCGATTTGGATTAGTTTGGTTTTATTCAATTTGTTCACCTAATTCTATATAATAGCATAAACGATTAAAACTATCAAATGCAGTCAGAAACATATAGGAAGATGAAGGAAGTTACAGAAGATTGGTGGGAAGGAAGGTAATGTTCTTATGCATTTTCGTTTATTTTTAAAGCATAATCTTCTGGAAATGAAGAACTGGTAGTAGTTGATAAATAAGAATCTGATTTATAGATTGACTTTATGGTTAAGTTTCATTTATTTCCACCTCTATTTGAGATTGCCAGCAGGCTAATAAGAGGTGTATATATATTCACTCTATGACATTAATCTTGAGTCTGAGATTTATGTTCTTGTTCTATTTGAATTTCCTAGGCTCGCTAAAACTTTGTTGCCTTTTCTAATTCAGTTTTCCTAGGACAAATGTGTTATGGTTGATCTACTTGGTCGATATACTGCTGACGAAGAAATCATTTGTAAGTCGTCTTCACATTTTAGCAACTACTTGCCATGCACCCATGCATACGACCCAAGACCTTTGCATCATGTCACGATCCTGCTAGAATTTCTTTCTCGGTGGCATGCCTGATTGTGCCAGCGTATTTTTTACCGTTAGACATACTGTTTTCATTATTTGGATTTTTTTTTCCTGGGCTGAAAAGGAGATACAAAATTAGTCAAATAAATAAAATAATGTCAAAAACACTGGCTGAACCGATCTCTGAGCATCAGGGAGGCAGAATTTAATGAAGTTGATGTTATTTCAGGAACGCACTTCAAAGAATGAGAGGGATCTGCGTTCCTTGAAGAAACATCTGGACAAGTATAATTCAGCCAAGGAAGCAATTTCCGATTCTTTCTTCAATGACTTGCTGGTTGTGGATGGTACTTAAGCTACACAAGACAGGAAGAAAAATACGTGATCTGCAAAATGTATGTAAATTTTAGCGTTTCACCCTTGGTTTTGGGTTGGTGAAAATTTGTATATAAAATGTTAAATATTACAGAACATGACTTGGAAACACCTAGGGCAATTTACAGTGGTGCGCATCAAATATGACTCTTGTTTATGGGAACTGTCGTCATTTGGGACCCTAAAATATGAAAAAGTGAGTGACGTTAAAGGAATGAAGTCCTTATCTTATGAGATATTTTAGTATCAGATGACCAGGAAAAAGAAAGAAAGAAAGAAGAGTCTGCTAAGGAAAAGAGGAGATATAAAGGAGGCAATATGGTAGATTAAGTATTAATATGATAAGCTGAACGAGCTTTAGATGTTGTAAACCGAATCTCGCATGATATGTTTGAACTGTTATCGTGGCATTGTGCACTTACAGCTCTTGCTGATCTCACTCTACTTGCCTTTTTCCCTTTAATCCCCCTACTCCGCCATTTGCACCAACTGCTTTATTACATTATCTATATTAAAGCTTACTTCTTTGTTCTGCTGGCTGCTAGTCTCTCAAAAAAGCCTTGTGTCTCAGCCCAATAAGAAAAATAAATAACTAAAATGGAATGGAATTGTTTTTTTTTTTTGGGAACAAAACGAGATCCAAGGCTCTAAAGTGTGGGGATCTGGAATGGAACTTTTGAGCATGTATCTCATGGCAAAGCTCTTGTCCTTCTAGACCCATTCTGTGTTTTTATACCTCCAATGCAATGATGCAATGTATCTCCCATATCATCATTTTCTCTGTTTCTGCATATGGTAATCCCTCCGGTCCGAACTATTAAAAGTCTTTTAGAAAAAACTTTGATTCAAAAGTCCAAAGTCCAAACTATAAAAAATTGTTTGGAAAGAAATTTTGATTCAAAAAACGGGGGTGGATAGGACAATATATTATTGCTTTCCACTTGATCTTTTGTAGGAGAGATATGTATAATAAATGAATATTTAAAAATTACATTCTTTAATAAAAATAAATAAATAAATTTTATTAATTTAAGACTTATTGAATAACTTCATAACCTTTATTTATTAATAACATCTTATATTTTGGACTGGGAGTACTAATGCTATGCTTTCGGCAGGAAACCTGGTCAGAAGATGTTTTTTACCATTAATAACATTAAATTAGCGGAGCAGAATGAGAATACAGTATTCCTCTGCACATGGTTTGTCAGTCCCCACCATTGCTTCTTCCCTACAACGTGCCCTCCCACCCCAATTTCTCCCACTCTCGCCCACCATCTTTACGGCTTCCCTATTTTCTCATCCTACTTCAACTTATCTTTTATTGCAGAGTATTATTATTTTAAAAGTTTTTTTTTTAATTCAATGTTACTCCAAAAAAATTATAATGAAACAATGTTGTTTATTACCGTTAAAAAGTTAACAGTCAATATTAATTTTTTAATCATCACCGTTAGTTTTTTCTAAAATTTAATGTTACTCCAAAAATATTATAATGAAACAATATTATTTATTACAGTTAAAAAGTTAATAATCAATATTAATTTTTTAATCATCACCGTTAATTTTTTAATGGTATTGGACAACATTACTATTTAATAAAAACTTTCACAATAAATTTATAACTTAACCCCTTCAGTCTCACGGGTGAAATTAATCCGAATTGGATTTTTTAGTCCTACTCAGCATCATCACCTTTTTTTTCCATTTCATCCTTTTCTGGCTTCCACTTTACTTGAATTATTATTTACTAATGATGTTTACTCCCCCAAGATTCTGATTTTCATGTTATCCTTAACAGGGAACTCTATCCCCCTAACTTTTATATCCCTACGTCCTAATCCAAGTTTTGTGATAACCCTCTTCGTTGCGATCTCATCTCATTCCATATAAAGTTGAACCTTTTTCTTCCCCTCTATTCGCTATATCCCCAACTAAAAATCTTGGCTTCCCACCTATCTCCAGGGACCCCAACTATTTTACCAATAATCAACTGCCATCTTTTTTTTTTAAAAAAATTATTTTAGGTTGAAGGAGCAAAAATGCCCATGATCATTTGTAGAAAGAGCAACAAGCACTATGAAAAAAATTTTAGTTCAAAAATACCTATATACATTACAAAAGATATCTTAAATGCCATCACCGTTAGGATCTTCTAACGCCGTTAACTTGTGCATGTGGGTCCCATAGGCGATGGAGCAAAAATGCCCATGATCATTTGCAAAAGGAGTAATAGGCACCATGAAAAAAAAAATTGTTCAAAAATACCTATGTACATTACTGTCCATCTGACTTGGACGGTTGATATATCCTAAAATTCTAAATTTAGGATAAATAAGTTATTACTTATTCAAACTTTATTCTAAACTCATTTTTTTGTTTATTTCGACTTAAAATTGCTAATTGACCAAAATGCCCTTGGGACCTGGTCTAAGCCCCTTTGTACTCGGTCTAACTGTACTTAACCAAAAATTATGACCCGAGCTAATCCTATACAATTTCACGTGTATAATCCAAATTTAACCTCAGATTTTTCAAAATCATGTTCAAGTTAAAAAACACCCTTGGCAGCCACTATGTTTGGGTTTTAGGGGTAAAATTGTCATTTCACACCCTAAAACATTCACACTTCATGATTCACATGTTCCCTACATAATTTTCCACTATGAACACAATGGAATCATAAAAACACTAAAATCCTATATGATTTTTGTCCAATAGCTGTTTTCACTGTGTTTGGACTAGATTTTGGTGTTTTTGATGATTCCATTGTGTTTAGAATGAAAAAAATGTAGGGAATATGTGAATTATGAAGTGTGAAAGCTTTAGGTTGCGTAGGGAACATGTGAATTATGAAGTATGAAATGACAATTTTACCCCTAAAATCCTAACATAGTGGCTGTTAGGGGTATTTTTGTAATTTGATCATGATTTTGACAAATCTGAGGTCAAAATGGGATTATACACGTGAAATTATTTAGGATTATTCTAGGTCATAATTTTTGGAAAAGTATAGTTAGACCGGATACAAAGGGGCTTAGCCCGGGTCTCCAGGGACATTTTAGTCAATTAGCAATATTGAGTCGAAATAACCAACAAAATAAGTTTAGAACGAATTTCGAATGAGCAATAACTCATTTATCCTAAATTTGGAATTTTAGGATATATTAGTTACCCGAGCCGGATGGACAGTAATGTACATATGTATTTTTGAACCAAATTTTGTTTCATAATGCCTATTGCTCCTTTTGCAAATGATCATCTAGAGGGCTTTAGTAAGGTATGCAAGCTTCAAAGATCCATTTATGGATTAAAGCAACCTTCTCGAAGCTGGAATTATCATTTTGATGAGGTAGTCAAAGAGTTTTGATTCATTCAAAACATCAATGAATCTTATGTTTACAAGAAGGTTAGTGGGAGTATATCTATATTTCTAGGCCACATGGGGCCCCTTTTTCGGCCGGCCGGGAGGCGAGGCTCTTGCGAGGCCATCATTCGCCGCGCCTGAAGGATCGAGTAAACTACTCAAAGGAGTAAAATAAAAAGAATAAATAAATTCACAGAATAATTATTTCAAGATAAAACTGAAAAATTTAACCTTGAAAAAAAACTTTGTGAGCCAAATGGTTAAATATTTGTGAAACGAAAAATTTTTTTTGAGGAACCTAGAGATCGAATTTTGCCACGATTTTTTGCATCAATGCTAGGCACCATAATAGAAGATCAAGCCCCAAGTTTCATAATTTTCAGACACCTGTAGAATATTTTACAAATTTTTTAGTGCAAAATTTGGCCCAAACATATTCTTGGACCCTAACCAAATGGATAAAAGGCCATTTGATCATTTGAATAAGCTTTTGAAATTCCTTCAGAAAGCTTGAACTCATAGGCATTTTTAATCTATCACCTATAGAACCACATGCATAAGTTAACGGCGTTGGATAATCTAATGTTGATGACATTTAAGATCCATTTTGTAATGTATATAAACATTTTTTAACTAAAATATTTTTCATAGTGCCTATTGCTTTTTTTATAAATGATCATGAACATTTTTACTCATTTACCCATTATTTTAGCATTGGTTTGTATAGGCCGGCAAATAACTCTGCTTATCCGAGGGCAACAATGTTAAACCAAATTAAAATCCCTCATAGACAAGAGACCCGAGACCCGGGAGGAAGAAACAAGAAAATAAAGAAAGAGACATGGGACACGAGATTCGGTCCCTGCTTTGCTCATCGCAGTGAAAGAAAGAAACAAGGCATGTGTTCAAAAGACGCCATTTTTTAAGTGTTTGGCCACTTGGGAACGAGGCATCTTTTAATTTTGCAGTCACAGTCGTTGGAAATATAAAGAAGCAAATAAAATAAACAGGTTATATTCTTTCTTTTGTAGTACTGTTCGAAGTAGACCATTTTCCATGCTCACCCATCCTTCGTGACAAAGCAACATCCTTTTCTTTGTCATTCCAATTTGGCTGTCTTTTTTTCCCCACCTTTTCTTCCTTTTTCACTCACCACCTTTATCTTCCTCCTTCCGGGCTCCTTACTTGTAGTTCTGTGCCGTCCATGATTTTTAAAGCTCTCAAGCTGTATCAATCATACATCAAGCACAAAGGAGTCTTTCTACATTCCGCTCTCATTCGTCTAAAATGGCCAACCATTCTACTTTATGCTTCTTCTTTCTTTGTCTCTTCGTCCTCTGCTGCTCTGGTGAGTAATTGATTTTGATATCATTGAGTAATCATTTTCTTTTTTGGTTTTGGTGTTCCTGATTTTTCTGGCTGACATTTTCTTCTTATCGTCTTTGATTTCTGAAAATGCACATGTTACTGAGTTCTACAGGAATCCTATTTATTTATTCCTGAAAGTGCCTAGTTAGCTTGTTGTATTTTGTTATTTTTGGACGAACCGCTTGATATAGCGATTTTGCTTTTGTTTCCTTCATCAAAATATTCTAACTTCCCGTGAGCCTTTTATTAACAAGCCGGTATTGCTTAGATTCAAGTGGGAAAAAAAATTTAAGGAGTTTCAGATTCTGATATTCCTATAAATCTTTACAGGAACTCTTGTGGGATTTTCATATCATGAAAGAGGGGACGCTGGGACCATCCCTTTCCTCAAACAAGAAATGTCACAATCTCATATTCGAATTTTTGTCTCGGATCCTAGATCTCTGAGCACTTTCACGAACTCCCACGAGTCACTAGATTTCTACCTGAATGAAACCCTCGTAAAGACTTTGATTAGCTCAAATCCATCTGCAGTTTCATGGCTGAAAACCAATCTTGTAGATTTTCTTCCAAAAGTTGAAATCAAAAGCATTATAGCTAGTTGTGGGAGTTTAGGCCAAAATGAGGTACCATTACTAGTTTCTGCTCTGAAATCTATTCATTCAGTTCTCAGTAAGCTTCATCTAGGCAGGGAAGTGAAGGTCTCAGTAGCATTTCCTCTGTCATTCTTAGAGAAGTGGAAAAATTCAAACGAGAATGATCGCCATCGGATTCTGTCATTTATAAAGGAAACAAATTCCTTTGTCATGATAGAAGACATCATTGATGGGAAAATAAGCCTAGGGGAACGTTTTGTACAATCTGCCATAAAACGAGCTACTCATGCTGCTTCTATACTTCCTCAATATGTTCCCTTGGTTCTAACAATAAAAAGCCAAGCGATTCCCAGTTCAAAGGAACTAGCTCAATTCAGCCAAACGGTATCCAAACATCTTGAAGCAACAAGTAGAGTAATGGCATTTTATGCAGAAGTACATGCAATAGAAGCTTTTCAGCAGGAACAGCTCAAAAGGGAAGAGGAGGAGATGTTTCCTCTGTCCCACAGAGAAATCCTAAGCAAATTCCACATCAGAAGAACTCTAGATGACATAACCAGCCCACCAAACCAAGTTTTCCCCACAAATCCAACTTCAGCTACACCAATAGTTACAACACCAGATACACCAACCATTATCACAGTTCCCTCCACCATTCCTGCACCTCCCACCAATCCTGCTGCAATGCCTGTGACAATTCCTACCACAACCTCTGTGCCATTACCTCCCACAAATTCGGCCAATCCCGGGTTGACCCCGATAACTGTTCCGGGGGCACAGCCGGCAACATATTATCCACCCCCAACAGGAAGTGTTCCTGTGGTGAACTCCATTCCACCACCTGCAACCGGTAATGCTCCGGCCACAGCAGGGCAGAGTTGGTGTGTAGCCAAGACTGGAGCTGCAGAGACTGCTCTTCAATCAGCACTGGACTATGCTTGTGGAATAGGTGGTGCAGATTGTTCACAAATCCAGCAGAGTGGGAATTGTTACAATCCAAATACTCTTGAAAACCATGCTTCTTATGCCTTCAACAGCTACTACCAAAAAAATCCTGCACCAACAAGCTGTGACTTTGGAGGGGCTGCCACCCTAGTTAACGTGAATCCAAGTAAGATCTTGACGAATTAACTGCTTATTAACCAACAGTATTATCTTATTCTTGAACACCGTTTTTAAAGACCTTTTTCTTTATAATTTTAAACAGGCACGGGTTCTTGCATTTTTCCATCATCCTCTTCCTCTCTTACATCGTCAACCCCAACAACGACGACATCATCAACTCCCACTTCCACTTCAACCACATCATCAGGGACAGGCATGTCAGGGTAGGTTATCTGTCTAGATTTTCTGAAACAATTCTTAATTCTTAGATAGTATTTAAAGCTGAAATTTTATTATAATCATGAACTTGAAACAGTGAGGATGAATTCTTGGTCACGTAGTTGATAATTGAAAATTCATCCCTATGAGCTATGAATAGCTTAAGCTGTCAAAGTAATGCTAACAGCAATACTAATTCCATTCCTGTATGTTAACAACATTTGCAGCTATGGTACCCCACCTTCAGTGTTAAATTCAAGCAGCAGCTCATCATCAAGCACAGGTACCTCACCATTTTACGGGTCCGAAACTCCTCCAGGTGTAAATACTGCGTCATCATCCCATTCAGCCAGTTTGCAGCCTTTTCTAAGTTTCATTGTTCTGGTGATATCATTAGTCACTGGAGATCTCAGTATGTGCCCATAGAGATGCAATTTTTCTGGGAGGATCATAGAATGAGAAGCTCAGTGCTCTAACTTTATAATGGATGGAATTGTAACATTACAAGCTGTGTACAGGTTATTAAGTGCAGAGAGACATTAGGGTAGAATTGGAGGGAAACTTCATTATAAAGGATCTGCTGAGCTTATCAGTGAAGGGTAGTTGTGGAGGGTAAAAGAATTTATACTGTTGAAATAACCTCTAGATACGGCTTTTAGGCTGTGATAGAAAGAATTGTAGTTAATAACTAGTTATGTACATATATTTTGAGAGCTTCAGTAGTTTATGGATTGTGGAGTTTAGGGTGCAGTGATCACAGCTTGCTATGGGGAATTGATAGCTTATGGGGAAAAATATCCATGCGAGTTAGAAACCTGCTAACTCAGACGATGAAGGTTAGAGAAGTTCATAGCTTCATTGCATTCATTATAGGTTGATGAGTCCATTATGAATTACGTTACTCTATTATGTTTCGAGGAACCAGTTGAAGAGACAGTATTAGAAAGGTTGTTAGATGTTCCTGAAGTGTCATGCCACACACACACCTATATAAAATAATGAGGAGAAAATGTGTGCACTTATTTTTCTTGATCTGAAACATTCTTATTGGTCAGAATATAAATAACTTGGTATTCCAAAAATACATAATGAATTTTCTGCATTAGTATTAATTAAAGGGAGAAGATAAAAAAATATTCTTTGAATTTCAAAATCCCAAATCAGTTTAGTTACCTATAAGAATATAGGTATTATTAACTATAAAGTATACTAATTGATAATTTATTTTAATAAAAAATCAATGATTTAAAATTTTAAAGTTTAAGTAGTATTTTTTATTTTTTTCCTCATTAATTAATGGTATAAAGTTAAATCGAAGCCCTCGATGTGGTAAAAAATGCCCCAGAATGTGGCTTGGGCTTATGGAATCTTTATTTAACGAGAACTTTTGGAGCCCTGGTTTTTTTTTTTTTTTAAAAAAGTCCCAGAGTCTTTTTGTCACTCCACTTGAAATGCATCTCAATCATAAAGCGAGAGCAATAGGGGATAACTTAGCTGACTAAGCAGAATGAGGATGAAAAACACGATAATTATGAGGCTGATTCATGATTGTCTTGCGCAAACTTAAAAATATACAAAATAGTCAGAGAATGGCCCATAATTTAATGTAATAATTGCAACAAAAACAAAAGCAAATAACAAAGCATAACAGCATCTCCATGCATTGGATGCCATTTTAGTATTTTATCCACCTTCTCAAATATTTTTGGTTTTAAATATAAAATATAATTAATTTTTTTTATAAAAATTTAAAAAATTAAATAAATCACTTTAAAATATTTATATTTATCATTTTTTATTTAATTTTTTTAATAAGAGATATAATAGTAATATATCACATTATTATAAGCAAAGTAAGGCATGTCCATGTGATGTGATGAGCCTCCCCAATGATCCAAAAGGCACAGATTATTATTAAAGAGTCGGCAGCTGGACACCACAATATTTTGATCGCGACATTCATAATTCATCATTATTTTAAAGAAAATAATTAGTGCTTGTTTGGTATCACTTATTTGAATCGGACTTATTATATAAACCCGATTTAAGTAAATCGAGACAAATCTCCTCTACATATTTATCTCGTAGACCGTGAAAGCACCTTATAGACCGTAAAAGCACCTCGTAGACCGTAAAAATTACCTCGTAGACCGTAAAAGTTACTTCGTATTCCGTGAATTACAATTCATAAACACTTATGAAATTTTCAATCGCTATTCCAAACAAACTCTTATACTAGCAATCATCTGTAGCTGCTTCCCCAGAATTATCCTTTCCTCTAAAAGACCATCATTGATCATGCATGGGTGGAAAGAGTAAATTAACTTCATCCCACTATTTTAATGGTTTTAGAGAACACAACAAAAATACGCTGGGATCCTGATGCTACAAACTCGGTAATAACTAAACTAGACATGTATACTATAGGAGAAAAAAGGCCTTCTACTATGTGCATATATACAATAATCATAGAATTAGGGGAATGCTTTTTCACCGCCTTGAGAATGCCACCAAGACCAGCATGGACATGGACACCACAATTTTGAAACCAGAGGTTTCCCAGAAATTCTGGCTTTGCTTTTCCCCACCCGCAACTCCATTCTGCGGTTTTCCTGCTAATTGATCTCTCAATTCTTTAATAGCTTTGTCCCTTTTCTCCCCCATCTGCCCACAAACCCATACAAGTTTGTCATTTGACTAATCATTAGGATGCCTAATGAGGTTAGATCATGAGCATAAATTATAGCATCACAATTAGGGGCATTCATGTAAATTCATGAATCGTGTTTCTAATTATGTTTCATAACTGAATACAGATTCTGAAGAAAAGAAAAGAAAAGAAATGAAATGAAAAGCTTAGATATACCCGCTGGAGCTTCCGTGTCTGAGAACGAGTTTCCTGCAGACAGAATTCCAGCTTCAACACCTTTTTCTTCAGTTCCTGGTCGGCACGCCGCTGTTTCTCTAACTGTACTTCAAAAAAAAAAAAAAGTCAACATTCAAGCAAGAAAACAAGCCACTAAGTGCTTGTTTGTTATTTCTCATTTGAATTGGACTTATTATATAAACCCAATTCACGTAAATCGAGATAAATCTCCTCCACATATTTATTTCGTAGACCGTGAAAACACTTCGTAGACCATAAAAGTTACTTCATATTCCGTGAATTACAATTCATAAGTACTTATAAAATTTTCAACCGCTATTCCAAACAAGCTTTAAATTAATGAACATGAGGCGAGAAAGAATGGCTTGTTTACCTGAGATTCTAATTCTTTAGTTTTGAGCTTCGAATGAGCAGACATTATCTTAATTTCATCTTTTAGTTTCGCTATTTCCTCATCCTTAACTACCAGTTGCTTATTTATCTTCTCAAAATTCCTCGGAGAAACCTCATCGAATATCTTCCTCAGCTCACAATCCTTGTTTGCACCAGCTTTTGCAACTGCATCCATGATATCATGCTCTATTCTCAAAACTTCGTCTTTCAATTGCTTTTGCGAAGATTCCCTTGCCTGAAGATCCTTCTGTAAATTATCTAGCTGCTCTCCCAGCCTAGTTACACGATCCTCATGCTCTTTCAGTGAACTATTTTTCTCATCCAACTCTTTTACAAGTTCCATACATCGGATCTGTGCTGATTGAGCTGATGCAGCACTTGCGTCTGCCGTTGCTCTAGTTGCTGCAAACTGTGCTCTAAGATCATCCAGGTCCTTCAGATACTGCATCAGGATTACATAATATATTTTACGAACAAGTGTAATTAACGTGTAATCGGTTAATGTGCCAAAAATTTCAAACTTCAGACAGATCTAATCCCCGTACTACATCAAAATTTCCATTTTAGATGCAACAATTTAACTCCTAAATTTCAACAAACCTATTGTATTAAGATAAAACGAGAGGAAGAAATAATTAAACTTCCTTTGTGAAGCAGATTTGAAACTTGGGACTCTCCCAGCAGAAATGAAGCGTGCAAGAGACCGAGCAACGATCTCCTAACATAAAATCACAAGTTGGATTTATTTATCGTAATGTCTTTTTTTTTCCCCCAAAAAAGTCAATTTTATTAAGACTTATTGTAATGTAAAATCATTATTAATACGCATAATACTTGGGTCCGCCAATAACATTAGGATTTAGTAATACATTCCAGAAGTTTATACAGAATATTACAGATAAAAAATCAAGTGTTTGACTATCAGACGAAACTTATGTCAGGACTTGGATCTTTATAATCAGAGGAGATTTTCCAGCTAAGAAAAGCAATGATGAATTGCTCCCTACATGTCAAAATTAGCAAGCTAGCTTCTAACAATACCATAAAATAATCAACACTCTTAAGTTAACCGTATTAGAATTAGAATTTCATAAACGAAAAAAATCATTCTTACAAATGATAAAATTAAAAAAGTATTAAAAATGACAAAATAATCAACAGTTAACCGTATTGGAAATGTAATTTATATTTAGATTAAAAAGTAACTTTTTTTAAAAAAAGCCAAACTTTTGAGAGTTTCTTCTCAAAAACTGTTTTTAGAAGAAGAAAAAAAACTCAATTACCAAAATACTAACTTAACACTCTAATTTTTAAAAAGCCAGAACGCTTTTTTTTTTTAAAAAAAACGGAATATAAGATCATTGGTTGTGAGGTTGAAGTATTTGTACGAGATAGTGTTAATAAAATGTGCGAGAAATTGAATGGCATAATTTGTGAGACATGATGATTTCAAATAAAGAAACTATCTAACAGCAATAATACTAATCAGAGGACGAGGGGAAAAGATCTATAGCAAAAGTTATAAGAATATATGAATTGAACTTGATTAAAACCTTCTCAACTGCAGCGGCTGAAGCCTGAAGCTGACGGTTTCTCTCTTCTAATCTTGTCTGCAATTTACCAATTTCCTCTTCCATGTTCTTGGCTTTCATCTCTGCCTCCTGTATTTAAATGCCCAACAAAAGTTACCCAACTAAAATAGATAAATAAATGTGAACCCCACTAACAAAAAGATTCCAAGAGTAGAAATGATTAAAATCAAGAGGAAGACAAGGTTGTAAAGGTACAAAAAAGACTATTTTAGCTGCAATCCAAAAAGAATAGCGCAGGAAATATCGTACTTGTCTTGTTAGGGTTTCTTTAGCATATGACTGCTCTTGTGATGCAAGGCGGCTCCTAACCTCCTTCAACTCTGCAGCTAATGACACCACGTTGCGCCTAAAGCTCTGCTTTTTCTCATTCAAATCCTTTAACAATGGATCAATATCTCGAGCTGGTATGGAGGCCAAAGCCAAAGATCGAGATGACGACGGATTCTCCGAAGTTGGCATGGGAATTCGAAATTTTTGTTCCAACAGTCTATTACTAAGATAATGCGATCATGAGCGTAATAAACCGAATCCAGTCCTATGACCCAGAGATCAATAGTTTACAGTCCTCAGAATGAAAGCAATTAAACTCCATCCCTGTATGTGAACCGGGTAGTTGTGCATTAAATTTAAATGCGCCAGAAGGACAAATCAATAATTTAGTTGATTTAAAAAGAATAAAACGAGGCTTTTCAACTTTTCGAACGGGAAGCGAATTCAAAGCGATCTTCTCTACTAGATAGCATTGATTTGTTTGAAGACTTAAGTCCAAGAAAATACTAGGCTGATATTTCCTGGCGTACGGGACACCAGCAGTCCGCCTCAACCATTATTGAGAAAGACAGAAAAATAGTGTCTTGAGACGGGTCTATCTGTCAACGTCGAATAATAAATAATGATGAAGCGGGTCAAGAGAACGATATGACAAAATTAATGGGTTGAGATAAGGAAAGAAGCTTCAAGCGTGTTTAAACCAAACATTCAAACTCGAACCAGATTTCAGGTCCCTCGTACCCTCGACTTCCCAAAAATCTACTTCAGTGGATCAAAATCCAACAGTACAGATTTCGAGGAAGCTGATCCAGGGAAGCTTGAAAAGTGGTTCTCAAACAAACTAAGTCGTATAGTCATGCGACAATCAGAGAGTATAAATGATCAATACCATTCGGTGAGCAGAACCAGCAGACGACCCTTGCGTTCGGACTTGGATGAGGATCTTCGTCCCGACAAGATGCTTAAAGCTCTGTGATTCTGAGCTGCGACGATAACGGAGAAGAAGATAACGGGGATTGAGCAGGGGGATGCGATCGGAAGAGAATATAGGAATTGGGAAGGAAAATCGGAAGCAAATAAGGCGTGACTTGAGGAAATTGGTATTTAATAATTAAGAATTAAGAAGTTGCCATAATATACTGAAATCCGGTTGTCTTATTTGCAAGCGATGATAGTGAGGAAGCAGTGGGGGCTTACGGGACACTTAATAGGTATGGAGGAAGGCTAGGGATGAGTTTTGGTTCGGATTGGAGGTCTGGGTAGAAGAAGATAGGTGTGTGGTTTGAAATTTGAATGATTAGGCCGAAGCAACAGCTGGTATTTTGTGGTTTCGAGTTTTGACCCCACCGGTGGTAAGCGCGGCAAATCCAAATTTTGGGCTGGGCCTATTGCTTCGTAACACGTGTACACACATTGGACGGCTCATGTAGCCTTCTTTTCTTTTCTTTTTCCCCCGTAGACGGCTCATGTAACCATCACTGCAGTTAGAAGCCATGTTGTTGGTACCCTGTAAAGTTGAATTTATTTTATATTAAACACTCTATTATCTCTTGCTATTTGTTGGCCGAAAATAAATCTCTTGTTATTTACCAAAAATCTAAATGTAGAAAAACATTAAAATTTAGATATTATGTAAGATTTTCCTAACTTTGTCCTTCGTCTGGGGTCATATTATTTTGAATCTTAATTATTGGCTCGTTTGGATTAGCTTATGGAAGCTCCATAAGTGCTTATAAATCGTGATTCACTAAATACGAAGTAACTTTTACGGTTTACGAGGTTACTTTTACGGTCTACGAGATAAATATGTGGTGGAGATTTAAGTAAATCGGGCTTATAAAATAAACCCGATTGGAAACAGAGTTTCCAAACAAGCCATATCTCTATCATAAGTAATTAAGAACTGTATCTTAAATTTTGAAACAGGACGTGTGTTTTATGTGATAAATATAAAATAATAAAATAGAGAGAAAATAGGAGAATGATATGATGCCTGTATTCACTGCGATGAAGCCTATAAATAGGCAAAATACATGACAAAATAAAAATAAAAATAAAAATAATAACCCACGACTAAAATAAATCGGGCACGATCAACATTAAGCAACGTAACTACATAACATTCATAACAGTGGGTAGAGAAAATCTAGCGAAAATCAAGTCATGATAAATAAACATGGGATAATGGAATTTTTTAAATTCAAATTGGAGATTTTTTAGCTAACAAATTAGAGTGGGCAGCAAGTCGTGGTAGCATCAGAATTTTTCCAGTAATATGACAAGAAAAAAATTAAATTATGAATGAAGAAATTATTAAATGTCAATGGCTTGAAAACGCATATTGTGTATTGTATTTGTCTGTGGCAATCCCCAAAAAACATGACCGAGTTGTACATCTTATATATGTGTTTAGAATAATAATTAAAGTCTTTAAAATTAATATTTTAATTATGATTTACAGTATACAAGATAAGTATGTAAGAGGAATGTTATCTTAACTTTAACTTATGTGTATAAATATTTTTAAAAACTTTAAAAATCATCTCAAACACACTAATTGATAAATTTATACGAATTGGAGGCACTGGGTTTGGTTCCAACAGTTGGGAGCGCGTTCTCATTTAAATAAAAAAAATTATTACAAAAAGAGGTACGTTAATGTTTTATATGATTGGGTCACATGCCAGTTCACTTGTAGTTTACTTTAGTTGACAAAAAAAAATACAGTTTAATTTAAATGAAAAATAAAGTTTTATTACGGTGTTTAATAAGTCCGGCGGAAGAGATTTTCTCTTTATATGAATAGTAAAAAAACAAGAGGGGAGATACCAACAAAAAATTCCAAAAACATCACCTCTCGCTCATGTTTTCTCCCAGTCCAGATGAAACTTATGCCTTTTATACAATATCACCTTTTCTATATAATAAAGTTTAGGTGATTTAGTTTTTGGGTGATCAAAGTCAAAGCGTGCCTCCAAATTTAAATACAACTTACATATACACTTATATATTATCTATAGATAAGATCCTCATATTAGTAATAAGATTTGAACAAACGTTTGTGTAAGTTAGAGATTAGTACTGAATGGGTGCAAAAATAGATTTGCCTCTGTGCGAAAACTTTCCCTCTACTAGGGTTTCCTTCTCTCCAATGGGATGAGCGTGCCAACGAGATGCATCTCATCGCTATTTGAACGGCGACCACTCTTTCTTCTTGGTAGAGCTTTCTCTCCCCTTTCGGTGGAGTTTATTGGTTGAGTCCTTCTGTTGTGGTCGGAGTATGTAAGGATTGGGAGAGAGTTCCGTGATAGTTCCGTGATGGCGACATGCGGGTTTATTGGGTGGATGGATACAAGGAGGAGTTCGAGCCTCGGACGCCTTTAACACCATTCGAGGATGACCTTCGATGGGTGCCCCCATGGCCTCCAAGGTGGCTGGGCAAGTTGAATCGATGACTCCCTCTCTCTTCTAATGCAAGGATGATAAAGATGGAGGATTTGAGGGGAGAGAGCTGGGGTTGTCCGGCAGATGGGGGCCGATTGGTGGCGGAGATGTGGCGCACAAGACTTTAGAGTTTGAAGGTCAAACAAGCCCGTGCTAGGGAGTCGAAGGGTTTTTCTGCCGGTGGTCTCTTGGGGGAAGGTAAGGTGATGAAGAATCAATGGATAAATGGGAGTTGGGGTTTTTCAGTTGCTCTGAGGAAATCAACAGTACCATAATAGATAAGGTTAAAGGTATTACTTTTGCAATCTTTGGCTCCTGAGGTGAGTGGCTTGTTAAGGATTCGGTCTTTTCCCAGTGATGTCTTACTGAGGTTGAGATTTGCTATAGGTAGGATAGCCTCTTTAGGTGTTGGCTTTTCTTCGTTTAGTTCTGACGATTATTTAGAGGAATTGACCCCCTAGTGTGGCTTTTTTAGTCTCATATGATTGGGTGGTTTATTATAGTTATTCACTGGTCTGTGTGTATTATAAGTCTAAATACCATACCCAATTTGTCTTGATTCCGCTAGTAGTGGTGTGGACGGATTATCGATGGGAAAGAGATGGATTGACTAACCTAAGTCCCAGAAACAGAGGTTTTATGACAAATTCAAAATTTAGTGTTTTGTGGGCGAAGGTAGTTGTGTGTGGTAGAGAGGTAATGTGTTTTGTGGGTATTCTGGCTAAGAAATGTACAATTGGTAGGCAAATGAACATCATATATCTGGGCCTAATCAATATGAGTATGATTGTATGCGATGTTCATCATTGGCTCAACTGGTGCATGTTCAGTGTATTGATCAACACTGTTCATTATAGGACTAAACATGAGCATGTTCACTATGTATGGCATTATTGCTCATTCTCATATTGGAGTTGGGTTTCTTTTTCTTATTATCTATATGATTGTGCATTGTCTGATAATAGGTTGAATGATGTTCTCATTGAAAACATTGTTGTGTCAAGGAATTTGGTTATGAACCTCTCTTGCAGGTGCGTTCCCAGAGAAGCATATTTAGTGGTTGGAAGGATCACCAAAGCTTCATTAGAAGAGTCTTGCCATTGTGATCAGGCATATCGACCTTCCTCCTAAATGCAGGACTATTTCATGAATAGAGTGGATGATATCTCATATGTAGTATTGTGTTCTAACTGTATTGAAGAATTCTTATATACTAGTTTCTTTAGTTTGTTAGTTAGATTTTGGGGTTTACTTTTTTAGTCAATGTTTTTGTTGTTTGCAACTTGTTTTCTTTCTCATTCATTGCGGGTGCTTGCTGTAACCTATGGGTTATTGTAGCTTGTTTGATTTTAATACTATTCATGTTGTTTTTGGCCAAAAAAAAAAGTTAGAGATTGGCTTATTGTAGTGAATGCTTATCCAATGTGTGTGTGAATTTAGTGGTTGGTCTATCTAGTTCATGTATGTCTTACACACCCTTAATATTTACATATTGAACTGAAAAATTTACAATTTATTTTATATGTCTCTTTCATGAATGTTTAGGGGTTATTAATAAATATCATTTTTTACGTTAAATTTTACTACATACACACATGTAATCAATTTATATAAAACATTAAAGGATTAATATAATATCTAATGTTGATAGTTTCCGTCATTTTGATTTTGATCTATTAGTATTGATCTATGGGTTATGGTTACTAGAAAAATGATATAGGTCTTTATTAAATACATAAATTATAACATATTTAACAAAAAGAAACTTAGAGGAGCTGAAACTTGTATTATTTAAAACTACAGAAATCAATTTGAACTATATAACGAATGACAATATAAAAAATAAAAATTATATAAATGAAAACCAAAATAAAAGAAAACTTTAAGATTAGATATTGGATTGACCCAAAAATAAATGTTATCGTTGGTGCACTTGGAACATATTTTTGAAATACTTTATTACATTTAAAATATAGAGACACACGCTAGCATAGTATGACACATTCAACACAGTGTGTGGCCTTTATAATTCCTCATCTAGGATCGATCCCGGGCTACACCTAATGAGGTGCTAATAGGGCTGTACATAAAACCCGGAAACCCGAAAAACTCGGTCCGGTCCTGTCCTGACCCGGTCCAACCCGGATAAAAAAGAAAAAAACCCGATAAATGTCAGAGGAGACCGAGTCTGGCCAGAAGACCGGGTCAGACCGTGTTCAGGGTTAGGGTGTAGAACCAATAAACCCGGTCCAACCCGGATTAAATTATATACACTTATTAATATATATATATATATATATATATATATATATATATATATATATATATATATATATATATATTTTCAGCCTTTGCCCTTGCCAAAAAAAAGGACTCTGACCTAGCTTAAATGACCCCATATATATTCTCAATTTATAGCTTGAGTTAATCTGCCGCTCTACCTTCGAGTTTTCCTTTCCCATTCGGCATCTGAGTTCCCAAACACCAAACTTTCCTCTCCATCTCCATTCTCCATTCCGACTGCCCACTGCTGATTTCAAACTTGAAACTCTTCCCATTCGGCATCAAAGTTCTGAGCTTTCATTTCCTCTCCATCTCCAGTCTCCATTCCGAATTCCGAGTTTGGACTTCGACTTCCGACTTTTGCATGTAGATCTTTCTCTTTCCCTGTTTCCATTTTAGAATTTCACTATTTCAGTCCATCGGCTCTGACTCTCCATCATCGTCTCCATTAGTCTCCAAGAATCAATCTGTGCTACCACCTACCAGCTACATCGGCACCAGGTGAGCCTTATGTACTCCCACCATCATCGATTCTTGTTCGTGAACTGATATGAAAAAGATTCGAACACTAGGCTTCGGTCCCATGAAATCTGTGATCTTTAATCTGTATATCATGTGAATTTTTTTCCTCAAATATTTATGTCGATCTTGAAACTCTATGGCTTTTTTTGAATTGTAGTTGTATATTATGTGAAATCTGTATATTATATGAAATCTCTGGCCTATGTCGAACTGTAGTTGTTGTTCCCGTGAAATCTCTGCCTTTGTTGAAGTCTAGTTGCTCAGATTGTTTTGTTCTGGTGTTGGATTTGTTTTGCATAGGTATTCTGTATATTAATTATTACTCATTAATTATGCTTTCAGTGACTTTTATTTTGATTCATGTTCTAATTTCCAAATCTGTATATCTAACTTCTACAAGATGAGTAACATCGTTTGGATTTGTTCATGCTCACTGATATGAATATTGAATAACATCGTTTTGTCATTTTGGTTTATGTTTCCTGGACTGCTGAAACTTTAACTGAACTGATTAGCATTTGTTTTTGGACTGCTCTAATTTTGGACTGCTCTTTGTTTTTGGACTGCTCTTCGTTTTGTCATCTTGGACTGCTATTTTTTTTGTCTATATATACTGATATGATTAACATTTGTTCATGTGTTGCAAGTATATTCTGAAATTGAAATGGAAGAGCAAGATTCTAGGTCACCAACCCCTACTAAAGAGGGCTCAGTTACTCCCCAATGTGATGCTAACCTCCTGCTGAATGGGTCTGCACCTTCTACAACTCCTACTCCTAGTCCTATTTCTCCCATGCTGCCACCATTACCACCAGATGCAACACTTGTTCCTTCTACTTATGCAGCAGAACCCTCTGAAGAGGCTCAAGTAAATGGGGTGAAAATCCTAGAAAGAGAAAAGAATCAGAACGAACCAAACCGACAACATCTAAAGTTTGGGATCATTTTGTGAAGATATCTGTGGAAGAAACAAATGGAGAGATAAGAGCATATTGCAAGCATTGTAACAATGACTATGCTTGTGACCCTAACAAGCATGGAACGACTTCTTTGAAAAGGTATTTGTTGAAGTGTCCAAAAAACCCCAACAAGGAAGATAAGAAGCAGCCCCTACTGAATTATTTGTCAAATGCTACACAAGGAAGGCCCTTAGTTTCCACATATGTATGATGAGAAGCAAATACGCAGAGCATTGGCTGAGTTCATAATTTGTAATGAGTTACCATTTAGGATTGTTGAGAAGCCTGGATTTAAGAAATTTGTGAAGGAACTTGAGCCACGATTTCATATCCCTTCTAGAATTACAATTGGTAGAGATTGCTGGCAGTTATACCTTGGAGAGATCAAGGTTTTAAAGAAGATTTTGAAGACATGTGCAACTCGGGTTTGTCTTACTACAGACTGCTAGACTTCTAATCAAAATTTTAATTACTTATGATTGACTGCCCACTTTATTGATCCTGAATGGAATCTGCATAAGAGGATCATCAATTTTTCTATGATTGAGGATCATAAAGGGGACACAATAGGGAAGACCATAGAGAGATGTTTATTGGATTGGGGAATTGAAAAGGTTTTCACTATCACAATAGATAATGCCTCATCAAATGCCACATCATTATCCTATTTGAAGAAGCGTTTGAAGAGTTGAAGGGGGTTAATATGTAATGGAGATTATCTTCACCTTAGGTGCTGTGCACATATCCTCAACTTGATAGTTTATGAGGGGTTGAAAGATTTGAAAGATGACTTTGAAAGTATTAGAAGGGCTGTCAAATATGTTCGCTCCTCCCCGGCACGTTTTGCTAAATTTAAGGCCTTTGCTGAAGCTGAAAAGATTGATACAAAAAGCCTTGTGTGTTTGGATGTGACAACCCGTTGGAATTCGACATTCTTAATGTTAGAGGCATCGTTGAAATTCCAAAATTTTTTTGACAGAATGAGTGATGAGGATGATGACTATTGTGCACACTTTGCCCGAACAAGACATGAATTTGAAGCAAATGATGTCTACATGATTGATTCAAGTCAGATCTCCAATTATAGGCATGAATCACATGATTTCCTCAAGCGGGAGCGACTGGAGTGTGATTCACGTGAAGGAAGACAGAAAAAGCAAGATGGACCGCCAAAAGCTGAAGATTGGAATCGTGCACATGTCTTCTTGAAGTTTTTGAAAGTCTTTTATGATATCACATTAATGTTCTCATCTTCCATTAATGTGACTTCAAACTCATGCTTCCATCAAATTGCACGTGTTCAGCAGCTGTTTGAAAGAAATTCCTTGAATTCAGATTCTCTTCTTGCTAATATGTCTCTCAACATGAATCTAAAGTATGAAAAATATTGGGGCAAGGCAGAAATTATGAATCCTTTGTTGATAGTTGCTGTCATATTGGATCCTCGGTATAAGCTGGCATATGTTAATCATATATTTGAGAATTTGTTTTAAGACACTAATGTTTGCTTGGCTATGAAGGATAAGGTCAATGATTGTTTATATCGTTTGTTTGGTGAATACTCTGTCTTTGTTGGTGTACTTTTTGAATCAAGTATTGCCTCATCTTCTACTATACCTTTATCTTCACCAAGTGTTGTAGGAAATATGGAGGATCATGATCCAGGTGTTCAATGGTTAGCAGTAGTTAAACAAAGAAACTCAAATGATTGTCAAACTGAGTTGGAAAAGTATCTTGCTGCATGTGATGATGTACCTATTTCTACTGATTTCAATATATTGGCTTGGTGGAAAGCAAATTCTATAAAATATAAAATCCTTTCTTGCATGGCACGTGATGTTTTGGCCATCCCAGTGTCTACAGTTGCATCTGAATCTGCTTTTAGCACAGGAGGTCGTGTGGTTGATTAATACCGAAGTTCATTGTCACCTAAAATGACTGAGGCTCTTATTTGTTCTCAAAATTGGCTTATTCCTGGGCAATCATTGGCATAACTGATTGAACAACTTTGTGAATTTGAAAATTTTGAAGATTCTGATAATGTTTTTAATATAATTAGTCATTTCTTAATCGTATCTTTGTAAAAAAAATATAATGTTTATGTTTTTTTTAACTCTTTTCAGATGCTTCATGTGTGACTGATATTGGAGCTGCTGTTACATCCATGGAGGACCTTGATTAAAAGTACAAATGGACTTCATATTTTGCTGCCATGACAAATTATGGACCTTAATTAAATTATATTACCTTGATGTTTTATTATCTTTTATATTTTGTTTTGATTCATGGACTTTTGTTGGTGTATCTTCTGAATTATGAGCTTTTTCCATGAGAAATTTCATATTTTGTTGGTTTGGACTCTTGTTGATCTTTTAGATTGAACTCTGATTGTAATATTGGTATTAGATCTCTGTTGAATATTTATAATCCTACCCTTTGATTATTTTGATGATGCTTGTTATCTAAGGGCTGAAGGATTTCATATTTATTGATGGATTTGATCTTGAATATGGGCAGTTTATAGACTTTAATTTCATATTTATTGATGGATTTCATCTTGAATATGGGCAGATACAATGATGGCCAAGTTATTTTGAGGATATCTCGATGAATGATAAATATTATAACATTGTTGAATTGATGAATGTTGAATATTGATGATATGGAGGGTTTAATTTCCCTCACTTTCAAGATCAGGTTTACTTTATGATATGTGGGGATATATATTTTCATTTTGGGTTCTGAAAAAAAAACTGGATTTTTTTACAAAAAGGAAAGATGGACTGGGCCAGCTAGACTACTAACCCGGTCCTGTCTGACCTGGTCTGTCTAACCCAACAACAATCAGGTTTTTCCCCGGGCAGGACCGGGCTTCGGGATGGCATGTCCAGCCCGAACACCATTCTGGACCAGACCACGGGCTAATCACCAGCCCGGTCCAGTCTGGTTTATGTACACCCCTAGGCGCTAACACACACACACACACAAAAGCGTAAGTAGGCTCTTGTTTTGGATGGATTTTATATTCTTGGATATAATTATAGCATGCTATAAAGACCTAGATATTGTGAGATCAGATTGTATAGAAAAATGACTGTTATTGTTCTTGATGCGATGTAAACATTTTATTTTTATTTTTAAAAGCACTGCATTATGTTTGATACACAGAATATCTACCCTTTAGTATAGAGTTGATTTTTTTTAATATTAAAAAAACTGATTAAATTACTTTAAAATATTTATATTTTTTTCTCAAAATTATTTTACCTAATTTATAAATTGATATATAATCTAAGGATATACAATATATGATATGATTAAGTAATTTATTTAACTTCCTTAATCTCTAAAAAAATCAACTCTATATTATATTTAGTACCGGAAGAGTATATCATAACCCCATGCTTTATACGGATTCATGGGTGGATTACTTATTTACGCGCGAATAGTATATTTGTCTAGAGTATATACATTTTTTTTCAAATGAAAAGGGATATGCATTGCCTAAAAGGAATGCACAGATGCAATACCGCATCGGTAAAGTAGAATTACAAAAGTTGCCTTTTTTTCAGATAAGCTAATTATAAAAGGGTTAGGCTGCAAATTTATTCTAAAAAATTTCGTTAAGGAATAATATTATCACAATTTTTTTTAAAAATTAATGTTACCTCAAAAATGTTGAAATTGAGCAATATTGCAGTTTTTGTTAAAAGGGTAATGGTCAGCATCAATTTCTTCAAGGTTAACATTAGTTTTTTAATAAAATAGGATAATATTTATATATTTTGAAACTTTCGGAGTAATATTGAACTTGAAAAAACTTTTGAGGTAATATTACTTCCCGGTAAAAACTTTTATAACAAACTTGTAGCTTAACCAATTACAAAATACATGGAAAAAAGAGCATATTAAACAGAATGGCCAATACACTCATAGCCCGTTTGGTTCGATTATAAGATAGGGGATTACATGTAATCCTGATACAATGGCACGATTACAGCGTTTGGTTAGACTTATGTAATGTAAAGATGATTACATTTTGTAATCCTGATTACATAATTTGATGTAATCAGGATTACACTGCTAGGACTGATGAATGAGGATGCAAACATCCTGTAATCCAGTGAAAATGACACTATTACCATTATAATTTTTTAAATTGACCAAAGTGCTCACCCATAAATATTTTTAAATATTAAATAATTTTAATTACCATTATTAAATATTAATAAACAATTAATAATATAGAAATTTAAGAAATATTCCCTCATTCAAAAATTTAAAAAATTATATTCCACCATTAAGAAAATATTAAAATATATTTTTAAATAATATTTTCATAATTAAATATTAAAAAATTAACATGAATCCAATCTATACACTGCATAATATTTCTACCATTAAATATTAAAAAAATACTATGACCCCAGCGTGTATATTGTACGTAATGAAAAAAAAATATCATGAACCCAACGTGTACACTATTATATGTATAGAAAATGGGTAATTTTGTCCCTTCCTATATTATTCCCATATATTTTTATGTTCGATATAATCAAACTAAACGTTTTTATGCATATGCATAATCTTTTCCTAAGGACGAACTAAATGAATTATGTAATCATTATTACATTACATTCTATTACATTGCATTATATTACTTCTAATTCCGTGAACCAAACGGGCACTCATAGAATCAAACATGATGGAATCACAACGGATGCTAAGGTACACCCACTACAATGAAACAAGTATATGTGACTCTAAAGCACATTTTGGTATGAAGCATTGGATTTGATGGATTAGGACTGGTATTGGGATTGAGATTGGGACTGAGTGATTAAAATTACATTTGGTATGTCGTGATATTTAGATGGAATACTTGAATTAATTTTATTTTATAACCCTCCATAAATTATGAAAATGCTAAAATATATTTATTATTAAAAAAATAACAAAAAACAAAGTCTCGGGATTCAGGTTAAAATTGATAAAGGGTATTTATGTCCAAAAAATATTATAAACAAAGATATTTTTGTCTCTGATATTTGTAATCACGGGATTGAAAATGCAATATCAGGGGAGGTGACTTTGCAGCAATATCACTTTCATGGTATTCCCAATCCCTGGTTATCCGTAGTCCCTCATACCAAACGATATATTTTAGCCTAATTCATGGTTCAATCCCAATTCCTACCTCCTAGTGCTTCATACCAAACAGGGCCTAATGATATGTTTAGTAGGAGGGAAAGGGAGGGGAGGGAAAATTTTTATGAGTTAAATTTTAAAAAATTGACGAAGTGAGGTTATAAAATCTATATATATAATAGTAAGGTTTAAAGCTGGCTTCCTGTTCATCCACATCAGCACCAGCCGATCCCCTGTTTTCGTCAAACTCATTTATGACCGTTTGATGTGTTCTATGAGATGCGATTGCCATTTGATAACTTCCCCGACTGGATTGGTCTGAGTGGCACAGATTCTCTGTCCTGTTCACATATTCTTCAGTTTCAAGCATGTTCTTCATATTTAGCACTGGCGGTTACTGAATTGCATGTCTGTAATATTCTCCTCCACTACTCGAACGTGTAGTTGGTGATTTGAGCTTTCTGGACTTTTAGTTTCACTGGGATTTTAGTCTCTGTTTTCTGTCAGTTTTCTTATCGTTCATCATAGCATACTAAACTGTTTGGTTTTGACAGATATTTATTCCTTGTCGTTGGATCCGTATCCCTCGGCTCATTGACAGTTATAATAAGCTACGGTTATTGGGTTGATCCACTTTCCGATCGTGGCTTCGATTTCTGGAGGTTCTTTGAGTTTGTTTTCTTCCGAAATTCATGGGAACGTGTGCGGGTTTGTTCTTATTTTTGAAGCTCTATAAATGCTGTTCCGTTTTGCTTTTCCATATCGATATCTTTGGAAGGTAGTGGTTCTGTTGTTTTACTTCTATTCTATGGCCAATGTTGTATACGACCGTGTGAGGGACGTTAGCAGCAGTCGTGAGGGCTGAAAGCTCTGTGTTCGTATTATTCGTTTGTGGAAAATGCCTGGTCGATATAGCAGGGGAGATGTGGCTTATATTGAGCTTGTGCTGCAGGATGTTGAGACAGGGGGTTTTTTAATGGTTTTTTGTCATGAAACTTTTGTTGGCTTCTTTCTCTGTTTCAGCTCTTGGATTTAGCTTTATTAGCATTTGCTGCCTCTGGTTTTTGCTTTTCTAATGTTTATTTATGTTTCGTTTATTAGGAATTTGCACACTTGTGTGTACTGGTTCTGTCTTTAAATTCGTAGGTTGTATTGGGACTCTATTGAAATATATAATTACTTAAAAACAACTTTGTGTATTGTTTAACAATGTCTGGTTAAGCATCTAAGTCTTCAGTTGTTTTACATATTTGTTTTTAAGAAGGACCTTATAACAACTGTACCTCGACGGTATGTGTTGACATCTGTTCTATTTTTATTGTGTTTTATATTTCCGTTATATGTATAGGTAGAACTGCAAGATGTTGCTACGATGGTAATCTTTTATGTATAAATATGGATTATCTTACATATTATATTTTGTTATTTGTTACGTTGACATCTTTGCTTTTTCAATATGTGTTACTCGAATGTGGGTCTTTTCTGTTATTGGCAGGGATAATGAATTTTGTGAACCATCGGTTATTGGCACAATTGTTTATATCTTAAGTTATTTACTTTTCTGCTAACGTTGAGTTTGCTGAATCTAGATGTCGTTATTCAGTAGTGGTCATTACCCTGTTTTCATATTACAGGATTAGTAGGCTATGGTATTGTGACATGATTTACGAGTTGTATTTTTAAATTTTTGTATGGTCGGCTATTGGTCCAAATGTTTATATAAATGACTTTGTTATGTTGTGACCGAAATGAGTACTTTAATAGGTTCATCATCTCGATTATTTGGCATGGAATGGAATGTTGTCTTATTTGTATTTTCGTATATGAATGCGTTTAGTTAGCGTGGTGTCCATCGCTGTTTATAATTTTGCTACGTAGTATTTTGAACCTTCGTGCATAGAATTCCATCCTTATTTAAAATAGTGGCTGAATTTGTGTTATTGTTACACTCAACAAATGTTACGTTTGGCATCTATTCATGACTTTGATGTTTATAAGTGGTGTCAAATTTCAGTCGCAGATTTTTATACCGATTTGTTTTTGTGTGTGTGATTGCAATATGGATTGTAAAGAACGAAACTATACAAGTTCAACATTATTGCTTTCATTTTAATAATTGTTAGCAAAATTAACCAAATCCATTACTTCATTTTATGGTATATCAGTAAACGTTGCACTTCTTGCTATGTATTTAGTACATTTTTGGTATGCATGCGTGATTATATGTGGCACTGTGTATGAAATATACTGTAATGATATAAAAAGTATGTACTATTGTATAACCACTACATACAATTGATGGAGACGTGGTTGTACATGTGTGCCACGTACTCAAACTGGAGATGCAGTTATTCGAAAATGGGTATGGTCGTGCGATTAAGCCATTCTATACAGTTCAAGTTCATCTTTGCATACAGTTGTGGTTAGTTTTGACAGCCTATAAATATGTGTTACGGATGATACTATATTTGCTTCATTACGCTTATGTAAGTCACTGCTAGATAAGTCTATTATTTATGGTCAGTATTTTTGTGTTTATTTCTTTGTCATATATACTTTGTCTTTTTACATTAGTAGATTATTTATTTTATACTTTCTTTTCATTAGTCCTGTGTTTTTTAGTTATTGATTTCTGTTTACTGGATTATCATCTTTGTGTAAGTGAATGCAGAGATATGGAACTCCCTGTTAGTTCTGTAGGCGTTGTTTCTGATGACAGACCTATATGTGTTTCTATTCTTCGTGTGTTTTGGGATGTGTTGATGACAAGTAATGGTCAGAGTAAAACACTTAATTTCATTCTAATGGATCGAGAAGCATATTGTGGTCTACATCATAAATTTATACTTATTGCTAATAGAGTGTCTATAACGAGTTTAGTATTTTTTTAACTTTGTTTGCTACATATATTTTCCTCTTGAATTAACACTTCTCCTGTTGATTGCAGCTGGATAGAATCCATGCCTTTATTGTTGATGAATATGTATTCTCCCGTTTCACAATGATAGTTAGGGAAGGAGGGCGGTATTACTTTTCAGGCTTTATTGTCCTCAAGGACGATTGCAGTATTAGGATTATCGACTTTCCGTATGTTGTTGTTTTCGATAAGTGCACGCAAGTTGTGATGTATGAAGGTTGTGACATACCTGTTAATGCTTATAATGTTGATCCTATGTTTACTTTCCTTCATCTGGAACCTACGACTGGATATCTGATAGGTTGCTTACCAATTTTGAAACAACTTTGATGATTAGCAAACTATAAAATAGTGTGCTTTTGTTTATACTCGTCTCTGTTGTATTTGATATATAGATGTTGCTGGGTTAACGGTGAATGCTGGTCGTTATCAACTATTTGAGGATGGAGATTCATTTTCTTCAAGCTTGTCTTTTAGGTTGTTTGATTTAAGGTATTATGTTTCTTCAACAATATGTTGTCTACTATGTTGTGTTTTTTTTAGTGTTTATACTCCTGACGACTTTGGGGTTATTAATTTAGAGGCAACGCCATTTGGTGTGTTCTTTTTGAAGAAGTGGCTGATTTGACCCGTCAAAAGTGAAGGTATTTACCAGACAAATTGACTTCGTTGCTTATTCAATTCTGCGAGTTTGTCAAATTAGACGGTGAGCTAACAACACCAATTAGTGATAATCTAATCCATATTTTTCATATTATGTTATGGGGTTTGTATTTTTTGTTCATGATGATTTATTAAGTGTGTTGATTCTGCATGAGTACTTTTTGTTCGTAGTTATCGCAAAATAACGAATGTTATTGTTGATCACCTTAGTCCGGATGATATTCAATACAAATATATGTATGGATGTAACAAGTAAATATTTGTAATGGTTCAAAAGTCAATTTGTGTGTATTTTGTATCGACGATAGCTGGTTGATTTAGAATATTATTAAACTATGAGTCGGTTGTAACTGAATTTGCTTTTATTACTTACTATTAATGAATATTGTAAATTATTTATCTTTGGTTGTTCTGTTATTACTGAATTAAGTCATTGTTACTTTATATAATTCCTTTATGTTATTAGTGTTGTGATAATTTTGTTAGTGCAATCAATATTTAGTATGTTCTGCATAGTTGTTCATATGCTATATCTATTAAATTCATAACTATGGTGTTGTTATTGTAATATATGAATGTAAAGGTTGCCAAGAAGAATTTATCTTTCTTATAAATTAAATTTATATTAAAACTATATTATTATTACATTCTTTTGGGTACATAACTTTCTTACTTTTCACCAACCGATTGTATTATATTGGCATGTATTATTTTAATTGTGTAGGCTGGTGGGATGAATGATGTTTAAGTGATATAAATATTTCAATACAAAATTAAAAAAAATAATATTCCTGGATTTGTATTTTTTATATTAACCAAGCTAAATTTTTTTGTAATAATACCATAGATTATGAATGATTATAAATATAGATTATTTTTGGGTCTTTTTGAACAAACCAATTAGCGTTAACTATAAATCTTAAAGTAATTACTTCAATATGTTTAGAAAATACACTTTATCTTATATTAAGGATCTGAATGTTCACGGTAATAAATATATCCTTTCTTACACAAGCAATTAATTACACAACAATATTTTTTGTATGTTACATTGGTATGAATAAAATATATTATTTAATTTCGATATATTACATCGATATTATTTAAATATGTTCATGTATGCATTAATCTTATTTTATTGTGAAAAAGTATTATTTTATTTATTATGTCTTACATTATTTTGGTTTTACATTATGTTTTTTTTTTGTCATTTTGCTTCTAGAGCCTCAACTTTTAAAAATGTGATTTTGTGTGTTAACATGCACTTGTATCTTTATAAGGTATCTACATTAGTGTTTTAAGTCTATTCAAATAACAAAATTCTCTTTGCGATAAATAACATATTAAGTGTTTACTTTTATACACTGACAATATGGGTTAATCATCTAAGGACACATGGTTCTTAATGAATACTATCAAATAATTGTTGAAATGTTATCAATACATTATTCTATATAATATAAATGACAGTCTCCAACATTAACAACAATTATATAACAAAATACAAACGTAAATGAGTTTGTCTCGTGCATCGCACGGGTTATGTACTAATTTTAATAAAGATAAGATGTAAAATAAAAAAATAAAAAAAATTAACTAAAAACTTTAAACCCCAACTCTTCAATTTTTTTAAATTAAAGTCATAAAAATTTTACCCCATTCCTTCTTCTCCAAATCTCTCATACTAAACAACCTCTTCAAGTCACGTTCACGTAAGGCACAAAATATTCACTTGTTCTTTTATTTTATTTTTAAAATAAAACTAGGTTCATTCACTTAAGAACTAAAAAAGCTAGAGAATCCATCTCTTACCCATTGCCCTTGGATCACCCTTGGGAGCGTTTGCTTCACTTCTACGAAAACTCATTACTCATTCATTCCAGTCAATAAGAAAAGAATCCCTCCATCTTTCCATGTCATCATATATCAGTTCTTCCTATTCAAAAATTATGATTTTGCCAATTACATAAATGCCAAAAGCAACACGGATTGGCCTCTGCCCTCTTGACCCAATCAAATGCTTCGCCACCAAGCTCCCTCAAATGATAGGATTGACTCAAATATGAAGTCACGAGAGAAGTTTGTACTTTGTATCAGGGAGATAAAATGGTAGTATAGTAATTAAATTTCCATTTATTGTACAGTATAGTAAAAAGCTCCGCATATTGTAATTTCCGTGTGGAATTCGGTGGAACGAACAGAATTCAACAAGGGCAAACCCGTCAAAGTGAACAGGGGCGGTCCATCTAAGCTCCGCCTGAATAAATATAATACACCCCCAAGACATGAAAACAAATTCGCTCAGCCTTCCCCACCTCTTGCTCTCACCCTCCCTCCAGTTCTAACCCCCACATCATCGTCAACTCGTCAGTGTGTGTCTGTATATTATTGTAATCGGAGGGTCGATCGTCATCTGAGATCTGTTTGCTGAAGCGGGAGAAGTGAAAATATGGGCGGAGGTGGAGCGACGCCGAACGTGGAGGCACAGTACTCGTCGGCGAAGATTTCGGTGTGGTGGGACATCGAGAACTGCCATGTCCCCAAGGGCTGCGATCCGCACGCAATCGCCCAGAACATCAGCTCAGCGCTGGTTCAGATGAATTATTGTGGGCCCGTTTCCATCTCCGCCTACGGCGATACTACTGGCATCACGGCTTCTGTACAGCACGCTCTCTCCAGTACTGGAATCTCCCTCAACCATGTCCCAGCTGGTAAATCTCTGATGCTTGTGCTCACGAAAATACTAGATTGCGTCTCTTTACCTTTTTTTTTTTGGTCTACTATGTTGCATGTGCTTTTTTTCAAACGATGAATGTTGTATCTAGGACATGCCTTATATTGGTTGGGGCTTTTACTCTAGTTGGAATCCTATACGTGTAATTGTTGCCTGTTTTTCTGTTGAAGGATCAAATCGATGTGGATCTTTTTTTTCCTGTATTAATCATGGCGTGTGTTAATTTTGACCACTTCCGGTTGGAGTCCTTTAATGAGTCTTCTCCGTGAATTTGGATGATTTTATAGCATACACTCATGTTCATACACGGATGAACTTAAGTAGGAACTTCATCCTAGAAAACCCAGAAATTACCAAATAGCAAGGAAACAAATAATAACAAAAAGATATAAAGATTCATTGTTTTGAACTAGGAAATTGAACACTTTGATTATAACAAATAAGTTCATTGAAATTTGATGATAAGCTCATTTCCTGAGGTTTGTAAAGCTGTAAAGTAATTAATGGATGTATTCTCTCTTCCGAGTCTTTTTTAATTATAAATTCCATTATATTGAAGATAACCTGGAACCTTTAATTTCAAAGTTATCTGTTTTTGTTTGTCTGAGTGGAATGAAGGGTTATGATCCATGAAAATTGATGTGTATATTCCATACAAAAAAAAAAAAAAAAAAAGGATCCTTAATGAGTTTTGTTTCTTATTCGCCATTTCTGGTCATAGGTGTTAAAGACGCTAGTGACAAAAAGATTCTCGTCGATATGCTGTTTTGGGCTGTGGATAATCCTGCTCCTGCTAATTATCTATTAATTTCCGGTGATCGAGACTTCTCTAACGCACTTCATCAATTGCGGATGAGGAGATATAATATCCTTCTTGCACAGCCTCAGAAAGCATCTGCACCCTTAGTTGCAGCTGCCAAGAGTGTATGGCTTTGGACTACTCTCTTAGCTGGAGGACCTCCTCTAACAAATGGTGAATCACAACATTTTGGTAATAATAGCAACTTATCGAGTTCTGACACCTTACAAATCCCGGTCTCTAGTTCTGTTCAGACAAAGCAACAAAGTGATTCCTTTGCTGAAGTTCACGTAGGAAATCATAACCATAATCATAAATTTCCAAATGCTGGAAGGGGATTAGATTCTAGATACCAGGGTAAAACAAATTGGAGAAGCCCTAGTCAACCAAATGGACCCAAACCATTGAACCAACCAATTGGACTTCAAGAAAATCATAGCAGTATAAACTCTTACCGAGCTGGCAACCCAAATGTTCCCCCAAATGGATCCGCTCCAAATTTTGTGCATGGCAGTCCTGGTCAATTATGGAGCAATAGCAGCAATCTACCAGGCAATAGCCAAATGCCTTATTCACAGCCATTAAGACCCAACAATTATCCAATGCAACCTGCTTTTGCAAAAAACAAACAATATCCACCAAATACACATTCTTTTGCAACTCCAGTAGTGCCTCCTAGAACTGGTGGACTCAACTTCACCTCAGGACCACTTACAAATGTGCCAGATATAGGTAATCTGAACATATCTGCATTGCCAAAACAGAATCCTATCAATAATGCTCTACATCCTGTAAGGTCAGTTGACGAACAAAATGGACATACTGTACAGAACAATCAACCATTATACCGTGCCCACTCTTATGGTCCAGATCATCTACCTCCATCTATGGCAGCAATGGGTAGTAATAACCCTCCTGGTAATGGCATGTGGGGATCTTCAGGATGTCCTAAACCTTCTGAATATGTACAAGGGCTTATTGGGGTTGTTTTGCTTGCCTTGAACACATTAAAAAATGAAAAGATAATGCCAACTGAGGCAAATATAACTGATTGCATCCATTATGGAGATCCTAAACACCGCAGCACTGATGTTAAGAAGGCTTTGGAGAGTGCTATTGAACAACAGATGGTGGTGAAACAGAATTTAGGTGCTTTGCAGTTGTATATTGGTAAGAATGATAGACTTTGGAAGTGTGTAAATCCTATAGGTGGTAATCCCAATCAACACTCGAAAGAAACATGGGATGAAATCCAAAAATTTTTAACCACTCATTCTGGAAGACTTGCAATAATGGGTACTCAATGCAAGTAAGGATCTTCTACTTCATTTTGTTTTTGCTTCCTGAAAGTTTCCTCAGACTTCTTATTAGATTCTCTTGTCGTTTCTGTAGATACGAAGCAGGTACTGTGATAAAGAATATGTGCTTAAAAGATGTTGCTTTGGGAGATGTTCTTCAGATTTTGAACATGGTGATTGCTAATAAAAAATGGATCATGCATCGTCAGTCAGGATGGCAACCACTTACCATTACTCTACCTCAGGCGAACTCTGATTTAGGTGTCACATCCTGAATAAATGCATATAAAACTGGTAGTGGTAATGGGAAAGTTCCTGAAGAAAACTTAGCTACTGAACCATTAAAGCCCATTGGGCGAGTTGTTCAAATAAGTCTTTTAAATTTTCAGCTAATCAAAAGGTAGGTGGTAGTAATAAACTGTAGTATGGTATCCGTATTTTGAGTGCTAAATCTGTTTTTACAACTGAAGCCCTTCAATTCAGTTTGAGTCAGAAACAAAAGCAGTGCTTGGGCATGTTAGCTAGGTGCTCAATACCATAGACTTGTTTGCAGTCATTGAAGTTGCGAAGTTTCTGGTTGTCACACTGGCCTGCTATACATCATAGTGATCTATATTGGAATTTGCATTTGCTTCTTGTTTTGGGCTACTCATTCTGTCTCCTACAAATTTATACGTTGCTGGGAGATTGATCTATTAAGACTGAACTCCTTGGAAATTTTGATTGAAACCTCCTCAAGCGTCCAGGATGTGGCTGAATATCGTGTTGCTGGAAGTATGCATTATAAACCTTCAAGCAAGTTATTTTATAATCTGCTGTGCTGTTTATGTATTGTCTGAGCAGTCGTCTATCAAGTCAAAATGTTCAAAGATCATGTGGAATGCGTGTCCAGAAGCTGCGGCATTGCCTTCTGTTCACTGAGGGTTATATCCTCCAAATAGAGTTTAGTTGTGGTGACAGAAAACACCAATTGCACCAGGTTGAAGAAACCGACACCTGTTAATTTTATGAAGTTCAAGATTTCCCACTTTTCTCAACTACAAGGTTAAGTGTCTGGCGGAAGTTGACTATGAAAAGAATCATGATATGAAGTTTCTAGACTTGATTCCCAGAAGGTGACTTAGTCTCTAGATGTGGTTTTAAAAAAGGGTGAGACAAAAGGGTATTGTATCTCCTGTTATACGGATTATACTTTTGGAATGCCTGGCTCACTAGATGTTCTGTCATTCAGTCAGGATTGGTTTTCTAGTTCTTGCATTTTTTGGGCTCCTATATAATTAGCTGTGTATAATCCACTAGGGAAACGGCTGTTTCCTCTTGGTAGTCCTTATGTATTTGCACTGTATTGTATGGGATTTGTTTTATGGCATGCTTAGTTTTTGAAAATTTGCTGCTGCCTTGTTTTGTTTAATATCTCCCCGTGGAATCCCCAACCATCATACAAGCCTGGATTTGAAATCTACTTCACCTGGAAATGGCCGTCAAAACTCATGCAGAGCCATGCCATTAGCGGGGGAACATATTGTCGACTCTTTCTGATTTCACTCACTGCCTTAGCTTATGGCTGTAATTGCTGTGGCACCGTCCTCAAAGCTTGAGGATAACAGATCCCCTATGATTCCCTTCCGATGCCATTGATGAACTTTTTTCTGGTCCTTGAATAAAGGAAGAAGGGTAGGGTCTAGGGAACGTCGATCAATGGATTCGACTTCCAGATCCTACCAATGCCACTTGAGCTATATGTTGTCAATTTTTAGTTTGTCGTTTAGCTTTGGAATGGAAGCAATTCTTGAGGTGGGAATACCCATCTACATGCCGAATGACTGTCTCCTATAGTCTGAGTGATTGTCCATGAGGCCCAATTTTGGGAACGAGACAGCCCGAGAATTTCCCAGTTTTTCTGCAGCCTATAGGAATGACTTTATTGAGAAACATGAATACAAAAGCGATACTGCGGTAGCATGTCCAACACAATCAATTCATTTTTACTGAATAAAATTAAACATTATGTGCTTTTTGCATGTTCTCTAGATGTTTTCTTAATTATCAATAGTTTTAATTTTATTTTGTTCATCTGTTGATTAGAACACTAATTTCATTAGTTGTGAATAATAATGCTCTCTCTTAGTGGTTTAGACGATTGACGAAAGGTTTGATGCTTTCATTAATTTCCTTCATGATGTTAACAGTGACTTGGGTTTTGGTGTATTTTACTTTGGGTTTCGAAATCAATGTTGGAAAATTTGAAATGAGGTTTGTTGACTAGAACCGGTAAGATAATGATTATATTTGATAAACAATTTACAACTCATTTTAAAGGAAATTTCTTATTTGAGATTTTACAATTTTCAAGTTTTTTTTCTATCATTTTCTCAATATAATTTGTTTTGCTTTTGCGAGAAAATTAATTATTCAGAACCGCGCTAGGGCATGACAATCCTCCCAAGAGTAGAGTGAAGGGATTGACTCATCATCAAGGTTACGGATTTCAATGACTGCCTCATCTAATGTGGACGGAGCACCCGCATTTGTGATCAAGCAGCAGTTTTCCAATAGCCAAATGGAGGCCTGAAGGACAGAAAGTGTCAAAAACATGGTAAGAGGACAGCTTAGAGGGATACTCTGCTGCAACTGTAATACATAATTCAGACATGATACTAAAAACTCGGAGCTCTTCCGACAAGACTGGCCAATATCGGATTTTAGCTGAATGGATAGAGCACTGTCAGTATTATATTTACAGCAGATAGGGGATGATGCACGAGCATCAGTCTCACCGATAACTTAAATGGATTCGTTTATTGTAGAAGTTTTATGGATCCCCAATGGAGTGATGACCGTGGGACTGAAACACCAAGCCTTGGAGATTATGATAACTGAAATATGACATAGAATGCCACATCAGACAACTTTAATGTTTCCATATATGGTGATTGGCACGCCAGAAGAACAAATGTCGCAAATAGCTAAAAAGAAGCCGAGAGGGGAGTGAGCATGCATAAGTAAGACCTAACGTTCACAGAAACATTCAAAATATTCAAACTTGTTCAACTTCCTCAGCAAGCTCCCATATGTCTACAACATGCAAGGCATGGCTGCTTAAATTGACAAATGTGCCAGCCCTCATCAATCAATGGGGAAAATTAATAAGAAAAAGAACTGTTAGCCAGAATCTTCGTTCCTGGTTTACACTGTTCAGTTCACCAAAACGCATCATAAAAAATGTGGGGCCTGTTATCGCAAACCTCCCACCTCCTTAATCCTGCCCATAAAGTAGAAAAAGGGAAAAATAGGAAAGAGAACAAAGATGGATTGGCATCTGATCTCACTGAATAACAAAATGCAAATATTAATTGCAGCCGAGTAATTGGAATACAACTTAATTACATAATCCATACCAGATAACTATGTGCATGCACTACATAATCAAAAGCGAAAAGATGTCAAACAAAGCTAACCAGGTGTTCAGCATCTTACCTTAGATTAGTTTGAATTCCTTCCTCAGCCAACAAATGAAGTTCATCCAAAACTAACATTAACCATCGTGCCATGGTTACTCTCTAACGCTCATTATCCCCTAATTTGCCATATACCGGGTACTGTACAACCAGTAAAATCTTCTCTTTTTCCTTTAGACTTCTGTCCAGGATCAGTAACCTTCAGAATCTTGTCTCTATCCCTCGCTCCCATGTTCCTAGACCCAGAAATATGCGAGGAACCCTCGACACGCCGAATCTTGAGAGCTACGGAGAATTGCTGTAATGCCTCTTTAGCTCTCTTGCGAGCCAAGGCAGCCTCCCTAACGGTCCTATCGGCTTTGGCTCTGGCCAAAGTCGCAGCCTTGTTCAGGGACGCAGAAGCGATCTTCGCAGCACAGAGAAGGACCAGGGCAAGCTTTTTATCAAGGACGGGCCGGGTTTTGGTTAAGGCGTAGTCGGGTTTGTCAAGGTCGAAGAAGAAGAAGTTGGGAGTGGAGCAGGGAGGGCAGAGGAAAGCGGAATGAGGAGGAGGAGGAGAAGGGAGGCACTGAATGTGAGTGAGGGAGGAGCATTTTATACAGGAGAGGAAGCGATGGGCAGAGGCAGAGGAGGTAGAAGACAAAGGGTGATCGAAAAATTCGAAGCAAGAGGGGCAGAAGGAAGAAGGATGAAGACGGAGGACGCAAGAGGTGCAGACGCGTCGATCGATGCCGCGAAGCAGAACGTGGTGGACAAGCCACCAGTTTTTGAGGCCACAGTTGCTGCATTCCGCCTTCTTGCTGATCCTGTTGGTGGAGCCACTATTACGCGTCGTCGTCGGAGAGGGTTTTGACGGTGGAAAATTCATAGGGTTTGCGGTAGAGAAAACTAGAGAAACAGATAAATGAAAAAAATAGCTTAGAAGGAGAATCCACACAATGCGAGTTCTAGGGTTTGCAGCAAAGCAAAAACACGCAGCAGAGCGAGGCGGAGCAGAAGCAGAAGCGAGCTAAGGAGGGTGGAGGGGGTGGCTGAACCCGATAGGCCCGTACAGTATGCACGTCTTTTTCAGATGTTCGTAGAATTGTAGCCGGTCTGGGATTGAATTGTTATTTTTTTCAAAAAAATACTTTAATAAGACCCCACTATTAATTAAAGATTTTTTTACTTAGAAAACTGGGAACACAGAAAAGTAATATTTTCCAAAAAAAATATATAATTGCTGCCGATGGCCTTGTATGATAATGGTATGCTTCCTAATTAGGTATGCTTTGTCCATTTTGTATATATTTTAGGGAAAATTACTGTACAGTCCCAAAGAAACAAAAAAATGAAAAATCAGTCCCACAGAATGACATAATCACTGTCAAGTCCCAAGGGACTGATTCTTAATAAATTGTAATTGTACAATGACCTAAATAACCCTATACAGTAATTTCCCAAAAAAAAAAAAGCAAACTCAAGCTTCACTTGCAACTGCATCAACCTCACGTGCATTTTCATTTTCGTCCTTCAATCTGAGAGACCCTAAATCAACTCTCCTCATTCTACTTTCCTTCTCTCTTTTCTCTATTCTTCTTATCGTTTTCCTTTCTTCGTCTTCCTCCTCTCCTTCCCATTCTAGCCCTGACCCTTTTCTCTTTCCCTCTCATCAAACCAAACGCATCATCTTCCACAAAACCGCCCAATCCGATCCCTCTCCTCCCTCCATTGCTTACCTCATTTTTGGATCCCGCAACGATTGAAATCAGCATTGTTAGTGGGTTCTCCTCCTCTTTTGGCTATCTTCAATTAAGGACAATACTGTTCCGGCTTGTGTATTTTGGGGATGGGTAACAAGCCACCACAACACCCCAACCTTTATTTTGGGGGTTGTCAATGGAGGCTGTCAGGGTTGTCAATATAGGCTGTAAGGGTTGTCAATGGAGGCTGTGGAGGTTGTTAACACAACATGAAGGACTTGTCAATGGAGGTTGTCGGGGTTGTCAATGGAGGCTGTTGGGGTTGTTAATATAGGCTGTTGGGGTTGTCAATGGAGGCTGTAGGTGTTGTCAATATAGGCTGTGGGGGTTGTTAATGCAACATGAAGGGCTTGTCAATGGAGGCTGTCGGGGTTGTCAATGGAGGCTGTTGGGGTTGTCAATATAGACTGTGAGAGTTGTTAACGCAACATGAAGGACTTGTCAATGGAGGCTGTCGAGGTTGTCAATATAGGCTGTAGGGGTTGTCAATGAAGGCTGTGAGGGTTGTTAAGGCAACATGAAGGACTTGTCAATGGAGGCTGTCGGTGTTGTCAATGGACAGTGTAGAGGTTGTTAACACAACATCACGGACTTGTTAATGCACGCTGTGGGTATTGTCAATGGATGCTGTGGGGGTTGTTAACGCAACATTAAGGGCATTTGGGTAATTATACAATTACAAGTTATTAAAAATCAGTCCCTTGGGACCTGACAGTGATTATGTGATTTTTTGGGACTGAATCTTCGTTTTCTTATTTCCTTGGGACTGCACAATAATTTTCCCTATATTTTATATTATTATTTTGACATTATTAAAAAAAAGATAAAAATATAACTTTAAAATTATAAAATTTTAAATTAAGTTTGTTATTAATAGTTAATAAATAAATAATGAAACTTAATAGTCAATTCATAACTTATTTTTTTAGAAATACTTATTTAAAATTTTATGATTTAAAAAAAATTCTATATATTTTTTAAAGAATGTGAAAAACTGGATTAAAAATAAAAGGAAAAGAAAACTTAAATTGGCCTTTCTGGATTGCAACATTGGAATCTCCACGATTCGCACCTTTGTTCATTTAATTTGAACCCTAAAATTACCCACGTGCCTAGGTCATGTGGAAGCAAATTCTGCCTCCGTTTTCATCTTGTTTCCCTCAATAACATGCCAATATATAAGTTGTTTTTCTAATATAATTTATACTTTATTAGATAAATAACATACTTTTTAAACGTTAATTCATATAGTCATATAGGCATAAAAAATAGAGCACATTTCAACGATATACCATTGAGAATCTAACTTGGTAAAGGTTTTCGCCGTAATAAACTGCAGAAAATACATCAACTTAAATTAGCACCTACAGGCTACAGCAGATGAAAGAATTATAATTTAATAAGAAACCACCATAACATAATTACAATTTTGTGCATTCGAATTAATAACTAAAACCGCATTTTACTATCACCCATAAGAAAAAAGAAAAAAAAAAAAAGTAGTTCTATAGGGATTTTATTTCCAGTCCAACCGATAAAGCTGTTTGGTGTTTTGTACAGATCCTAGTTCCCCCAATTCCCCGCTGAAATTATGTCAATAAAACCAAAAGTAGAATACATTTGTTGAGGATCATCCAAATATTGCTCATGGACAACAGCAGGAAATGAGTCAGCCCCTGAAGACTCAACAATGAAATCAAGCTCGAGCAAGCTAACTTGATATAATGGAGAAACCCATCATTATATCATCAGGGTGTGTTACCGCAGTCACTCACTTTGTGTAGTACTCTACAATGGCTCCTTACAAGTGGACTTGTTGTGCCCAAGGCCCCTGCATCGGCTGCACTGGAGTTGACGCTTGACTATGCCTTGTGATCCATATCGCTTAGTTGTAGGTCGACCTGGTGGTCGTCGGGTGGGAGGAGGTGTTACAGTTGCCATAAGTTCAGAACCTATCAAAGCCGGAAAATCCACACTTGGAATAGGGTGTAAAGACTCTGAATAAGTCAATCTGTAGCTTTCAGTCGTGAAGTATCTGGAGCAATAATCATAAACACTCCGGCCAATGCCAATGATGACAGCAGCAACAGCATGGCAGCAGGGAATCCCAGATAGCTGCCAGCCCTTGCAACTACAATCCCACCGATCAATATCAACCACCTCAACAGACTCACCACGAACCTCGCAGGTGCTACCAGCTGACAACAGAACTTGAAGTGAATGAGCCTGCCTGTTTTCATTTTCGAGCTTTTCCTCCATGGAAGGAGTTAGCCTAGTCAACCACTGGTCAGAAGCTGCCCTTCTGGCAACAAACAACTCCATAATCTTACCCCTTATCACTTCAACCATCTGTGTTATTGGCAAATCATCTGCATCTGATGCCCAGCTATAAAACAGTTCCCCAAAGTTTGATGTCATGTGATTATACCTGGCACCCTGAAAATATGAATTTGCCCAATGTTGAGGTTCGCTCTGTATAATCCAATTATAAGCTTCTATTGAAATACCTTTGATGCTCTCAATACAGCTTTGGAAGCCCTCTGGTTTGCAGGCAAAAGCAGCAGTGTATAAATCCTCAATCATGAGTCTCTTTACCTCATGAGAAAATTGCCCTTTCAAATCTCTAAAGAGTTGCTCGGTCAAATACCGTAGGCAATATCCATGAAATGAACCGGAGAATACCTCAGCAATTGAATTTTTCAACCCTCTCTCTCTATCTGCCACAAATGTTATCGGACAGGATGTTGACAGCACAGATTTGAGTTGAAGCAAGAACCAATGCCAGTTATCATCAGATTCAGCATCAACAATAGCAAAAGAAAGAGGAAAAACATCATCATCTGCATCTGCAGCAGTTCCAACCAATAATGTTCCTTGGTATTTTGACTTCAAAGAAATGCTGTCAAGGAAAATCAATGGTCGGCAACCTTGCTGGAAGCCATACAAAGAAGCATGAAATGATACAAACAGACGGTGGAAGCTTGAGTCTTCTTTTGTGGTGTAAGTAGCCAAACTTCCAGGATTAGCCTCCATTATCTTCTCACAGAAAAAAGGTAACAGACTATATGCCTCTTTATAGGAACCCCGGAGCTGTTCCTTTGCAATCTCTTTTCCACGCCATGCCTGAAAGTAGTTAAGTTGTATTCCATATTCCTGTTTGATATCACTGACAATATCCTTAGGCTTATAATTTGGACAAACTTTCAACTTCTCCTTTATAATACTGGCCACCCAACTCCTAGTTGCTTGATGCCCTGTTGTTGTAACAGCGCCTTCACATATATGAGTTGGATTCATTTTCTTGATGCATATCAATTGAGTAGTTGACAACCTAGATGCATGAATTCTCCATTGGCAACCTTCTGCTTTGCATTTAACAGTCACTCGATGACTATCATTTTTCTTATACCTGAAGGCAAATTGATGGGCAATGGCATATTTACGTAATGATTCACGAAATTCATGAACACTACTGAACCTTTGACCTACACCCGTGATAGTATTCTGCCATTGCTGCGCTCCTTTGGCATGCTTGTCATCATTTGAGATAACATTTGTCAAATATGGCGACACTTGATTGGCATCATCAACAACATCAAGTGCTCCATCATGCGGAATCACTGTCTGGGTAGTGTCATCCATCACACTACCCACAGCATCAAGAGGGGCATCAATTGGAATCAATGTTTCAGACAAGGTTGTTCTGCTTGACCTGCATGTCCATGATTTAAGAATTTACAATTAGAAAGTTCCTCAAATAATAATCAGATAACGACTTAGAAATAAAGAAAACTACCTACTGGCAGGCATGTTTGACATGTCCGGGGAAATTGCATCCTCAATAAAGATATAAATCTCAACAGAACTTGAATCTCCATGAAATTTAACCATTCGTTTTAGATCCTTATCATTAGAGATTGTAATGAGAGTCTTATTATTCCCTGGAAGAAAATACTTGATAGACATGCTATTGGTGCTGAAATTAAACACCTCCGCTACTTCCTCCTTAAACTCACTAAACTTCATCTGATCATCAACGTCAATAGCATGAGCATCACCACATCTATATGACAAAGAACCATCTTTCTCATTCTCAAATTCACCTCCTGACTGACATATTGCGATTATCTTCTTTCCAGCCATGACCTGAGACAGCACATGGCAATAGCTAAATTTGATGTACCAATTGAAAATAATATTACAATAATAAATTTCAACAACAGTGGCAAAATGCAGAGAACATTCAGAAAGAAGTGTACTTTAAAATGAGATAATTTCGGTTGTTTGAGGCTTCCAGATTGGTTTAAGCATTGATTCAAGAAAGAAAGAGAGAAAAGGATACTGCATATTCATTCATCCAGGTTTAAGATGTCACAAGACACAATCCGCATTTTTTGTTTTCCACCTTCTTACATGGAATTTCACAGCCCAAATGCACACTGTATCTCTTCGAACATGTAGTAGTGTGTTTATATATGTGTGTGTGTGGGAAACAAATTTCCTTTCATGGCTGTTTAGAGCTTACCGACAACAAGAATTGCAGGTAACAAGTCTACGTCTAGCTACAATTTTCAATAGAAGTCATATCTCAGAACAATAGATTGGCTACTTGCACGGGAAAAAAATCATACTTGATACGAGCATTTTTTTTGAAGTAATCCCACCGGAGAAATATTTTAAAACAACAAAACAAAGATTGCGATTGAGGACACTCGACTTTCTTACTAACAGTAGAGAAAAAGTAGTTCGCAGCGAGTTTCATCTAGTTCATCATATGCCCCTCCTGCCGGCCATGACCAGAATAGGTATCGCAGATAGAACAGGAGACTGAGATACCCTATGGTATTTATTGCTTGGAGCAGCTGATTCCGAATCAGATAGAGAACAGAAAGCAAGAAACCAAACTCCCAGACATTGAGAACAAATACATACCATTCATGTAACCAGAATCAAGCACCCAAAAAACAAGTTTTGATGAAGTTCCCCAATTTCCCCCAATTAAAAAGAAAGGGGCGTGATCGGCAACAACGAGTGGGATAGGCGGCGATGAGAAACCCTAAAATAGAAGCAAATGCGATGAAATTAATTGAAGGCAGGCGACGTTCACCTGATTGTGTATCAGAAACGAGCGATGTTTACTATCTGCAAACTATGGGCGAGATAGCAAATGCACGCGTCGATTGAGTAGCGTCACATTTAGAGATAAGTGATTCGAGAGAGAGGTGAAGATGGAAACAATTGGTGTGTGTGGGTAATTCGAGTGCTGCTCACCATTCGAGTATGCCTCCGTCCCTTCCTCAAAACAAAACCACATACTTCCCCCTCGTCGCTGTACATGCTCTTGTATACACGGTTTTTTTTTAGATGTATAAGCTTATAATACATTTTAAATAGTATTTTACATTAAAAATAAATTTGTGAAAATTTTTAAAATTAAAGAGATGCATTTGTATTTTTGGGTAAAATGAGAAAAATCAACACATTTTGATAAAACATAATTTTGATGTAAACTTAAACTTTTTTTTATTACTTTTATGAATTCAAATTCAAATTTATTTAATATTGAATAATATTTTGGATGAATGCTGACTAAAAATTGTGTCAAATAGGTGTGTAAAAAGAAAGAAAGAAAAGAAAATCCAGCCCCCATCCAGCCCCACAGAGGAAGCCGAGAACGACAATGAGGAGGGGTAGTATATAAAGTGGGGAGCAATCACTTTGGTTGTACTTTGTTGAGAACTAAATTAATAAATCGATTTTTGTTGATGCAGATTTCAACCACCGGAATCTTTTAAGGGGCATTCCTTCTTTAGTTTATCCTATGTCTGTTTGAATATAAGATATATGACGATGTAATTGTTTTTCTCAATCAATCAACATGATATTCGAATATTAAAAGGTTTAACTGTATAATTGGTTTACACTACTACAGAAGTGTTTTAACTGTGATTTTTATTGCTTAGCGTAATGCTTCCAGCGTCCTTGGTGGGCCAGAAGCTGTAGCTCTTTCAAATATGTGGCAATCCACATTCAATTATGTTTGTTAATTGTTAATTTTATCATCAAAATCCTAATTATTCCACCAAACCTTGGGTTCAAGTCAATAGTTCCAAGTGCCAAGGATTAATTGAGCACTTATGTGTTTTAGATTGCTGAGTCAGCTTCCCGATTTTGGTTTGTCCAAAGCAAATCCAACATAGAGTGCTCATACGTCTCAATTTCACCAAAGTCCCCTGTTGCTGCTTGTATTGACTATCTGAGTCTTGCAAAGAAAACGAGTTCACATTCGTTAGTCAAGGCTCTTTATTTCAGCAACGCAAAATAAATAAATGATGGCCACTGAACAACTTAGGCATAAAACTCAGATTGGTCAGATAATCACAATTATTCATTCAACCATAATTCCATACGGGTCCCAACATTTTAATTCCTCCACATTAGAGGTGGTAATATGGGTTGGGACCACGGGCCGAGCCTGCCCAACCCGCAAATATGGGCGGTTTGGGTTCTGAAAAATTGGGACCATTTGGGAGCGGTTCTTTTGGGTCCAAACCCATATGATCCCAACCCATGACGGGTTGGACCACCGGGTTGGTGGGTTGGCCCATATTATTTTTTTAATGTTGTCTAGTGTCTGGACAAGGGAGATTGGGTGAAGGGCCAAAGGCAAACAAGACTCAATCCAATTTGCGTAGCCTTTTGGGTCATTCATTATTATCCATTCCATTGATGCTTTTTGGGGTTGTGACTTGCTGTCAGTTGCCTAGTTTGAGTTTTTGAGAGTTAAGACGTGGTATTCATAATTTAGTATACTCTTCTTCCCTTGGATTTATGTTTTTTTAATTTAGTATACTAAAATATTGATAGCTTTTGGATTTATGTTTTTTTTGTTATGTGTGGACTTGTGATTAATGTTTAATTTTTAATGAATTTTTAATTTCTTTATGGTTTATGTTTGTAGAAAAAATAATTTTTAGTATATTGTGTTAAAAAATTTTTTAAAAAAATAATATGGGTTGGGCGGGCCAACCCACCAATCCAGTGGTTATGGGTTGGGTTGGCTAAATGCCAACCCATATTAATGCGGTTCTTTTGGACCCAACCCATATAGTCTCAACCCACGGCGGGTTAGCCCAAACCCAGTGGGCTTGACCATATTACCACCTCTACTCCACATAATGTCCGGTCCATGGCATCAAAGCCATCATAACTAGCCACTCTTGCAAGCAACCACACATCCCTTTCTTTTATTCTTCATAATTTCAGAGACTTCTTTCACACCCTTCACCTGTAGTATGCAGGTAAACAATATTTCATTCTAAACTGTGGTTCTTAAAAAACAAACTAGAAACTAATTTTCAAATAACAGAGCACCCTGCTGCTGTAGTCAAATTACACTTCAAAGGTGGCATGGAAAATTCACCAACTGTTTATTTATGCATGTTGGTTTGATCGTTAAATATGTAGTGTTCTTTCATCAGACTAGCAGCAAGGGAAACATCTGAACCTATAGTGTCTGTTAAATCCAAATGACCTGAATTCATTGAGACTTTAAATGGATTTATTGCATTCGTATTTGGACAAAATCAAAACAAGAGGGTATCTATTATCTATGCTCCTTGAGCCGAGAGGCGATTCAATCAGACAGAAGAGCACAAGTAAAACCATCGCGTACAAGTTAATTAATCGCATCCCTGGACTTGTAATAATCATCAACCTTGTTGTAGACTTGGTGAGAGATTCGAGCATATCCAGTCACAGATCCAACCTCTCCATCTCTTGGAGTCCTATAATATATTGGGACTTCAATCCCAAAATTATCCCTCAAATGGGTCCTTAACTTGATAGCATCAGAATCACAAGTAATCCCTAAAGAAGCAGGCAAGCCCACCATGATCATGCAGGCATACATATGTGGAGGAGTACCCAGATGAGTCCCCCAAGCTTGGGCCAACATCTCTCTCATCTCTACAACAACATAATGATTCCTCTTCTTAATCCCTTCAATACAACCTTCGAATCTGTTCACAAACCTCAAAACTGCAGGAACAATCAACTGGGGACTATAATCTCTCGTACCAATCCAAGAACATTCTATGTCCAATCCCTTGCCATACTCATGAGACACCACAGGATGGTGCAAATTACAGGAATTGGGCGACCTGCGACAGTACAAGAAGGCAACAAAAGGAGGACAAAAGAACCACTTTTGCAAATTGCTAGTGTAAGAATATTTGGGCGTACCTGGAGTGTGACCGTTAAACTTTTGTACCCACGTTTAATCGGATCACAGTGACAGAAGTGATTATGACGCACAACAAATACACCACAAGACAGGAAGAAGAGAGAAATATAGTAGGAGGATAAGGGATCAATATACTAGAAATTTATATATTCCAAATTACTTGTTTCAACTGAACCATTTACGCTTATTTATAGCGTTCTTCGTGTCTCATCCTCTATACTGACGTGTCCTTTCTTCAAGGAAACAATATATCTTTCCGATGGAGAGACATAACATATCGGCGAAACATTATCTCCCGAAGAGTTATAATCTATCGGTTAAAAATATGATTCTCAGTAATTAGGGAATATTACATGTATTAACCCAAAATTTATATTATTTCCCCAACATCTTGGGCTTGGGCCTAATCCATCAAGGGTGGGCCAATCCATTTTCCAACATCTCCCACTCACATTTGGTGGATTAGTTACGTCTCTTCTTCTTCATTCTTTCATATTTAGTGCTTTGTCGTGACCGCGTAGGCATGACATCTGCATATAAGTGTTTGTACTTGAAATCTCTTATACAGAGACCAGCACAAGACAACCTTCTTCGTGTAGCTCGATTTTAAAATTGTGCCTCAGATATTATAGATTTACTTATATACACTTTCACATGGCTAATATAATCCTTTTCGAGTCAGCATAAAACTCAGATTGCCTTTCTCATATACTTAGTGTCCACACTTATGAAATTATTAATAATAATATCATAAAGGACATGTCTCAGACACTAGCATATTTGTGTATATTCCAAGTAATCTTTCTTTCGCCTAGGTAACACTCCAATATACATCAACCGCTTTCCTAACATAATACTATAGATCGTATCTATCATGATCATAAGACATATGCTAAAGTAGCAGTCACTGAAGCATACTTTCGTGATACTGTCAAAGTCAAAGGATATCATGAAAAGATTAGAAACTTCCTAGGACTCACACAACAATTAAGCTATGATCTCCTTACTTGTTTCCTATTTGTGGTTCTCCAGCACATACGATATGAATCGCATGCTATAGTGTTACTCTTACATCATAAGAGTGTACGTCGTTTTGTATTCTGTTATTAACACTATACAGACTTAAGTCTAGACACTCTTAATATCTAAACTCAAATTCTTCGACCCTAGTTAGATGTCAATGTTGAAGAATTTGATGTCTGGCTACAAGCATCATGGAAGTGGATGTCCGTGATTCGATCCATACTTATATTATCTTTTATGGATCTCATCTCGACACGCTACACTATTGTCGAGACAACATAGTTTGTGTTTCTTCTATACCATATCAGCGCATTCTAGCGCTTTACTGGTGAACACAATTGTCTCATCTTTGCACACTCTTCCCAAGTGTCAAAGGCAATTGCTTGTCTGAGAGAGCCAACCTCACAAGCCTGTACGACGTACTAGACATTGTATACAAACATAAAAAAATCAATAATGATAATTAAATACTTCAATTAATCACAAATCTATTTCATGAAGTTTGCAATTTTACATTTTGCGTAGATCAAGTGCTTTTACATGTTTTTCAAATGTCTCCTTGGCAATCGGTTTGGTTAGGGGATCAACGACCATACTTTTGGTCGAAATATGTTGTACAGTAACAATTTTCTGTGCTATATAATCTCTTACAAAATTATACTTAATATCTATATGCTTTGTTTTACTATGATACTTAGGATATTTAGTATAAGCTATGGCTGCGGTATTATCACAGTGCACTAATACTGGATTAGTACTCTCATTTCCAAAACCAAAGGTGTTCAATAAACCTTTTCAACCATAAAGCCTCATGTACTGCTGTGGTGTATGCTACGAACTCTGCTTCCATCGAATGTAAAGCAATGCATGTCTGCTGCATAGTTGGATGTACCTTTTAAGTATCTCAATATCCTCTTTACTGCTTTCCAGTGATGTTCACCTGGATTGGATTGGAACCTACTTACCAATCATATTGCAAAGCAGATATCTGGCCTTGTACACATCATTGCATACATTAGACTACCGACAGTACTAGCATAGGGAACTTTCATCATTTTCTTTTGATCTGACTCAGTTTTGGGACATATATCATGGCTTAAGGTTATTCCAAAAAACACTGGGGTATCCAAGGGATTACAATTACTCATATTGAATCGTTCAAGAATCTTTTTAATGTAATTTTCTTATGAAAGAGATATGATTCTTTTTGAACGATCTCTTCGAATCTTAACTCCAAGTATATACTCTGCTTCATCCATGTCTTTCATCTCAAAATTTGACGAAAGCCATTCTTTAATAGCTATAATCGAATTCAAATTATTTCCAACTAATAGTATATCGTCTACATATAGGGATAATATCACAAAATTACCCTCAAAATGCTTAATATAGACACAATAGTCCTCTTCAATCATTTGGAAATCATATGAGGTTATCGCTTCATGAAACCTCAAATACCACTGTCTGGATAATTGTTTTAGTCCATAAATAGACCTTTTGAGTTTACAAACCTTGTTCTCTTTTCCTTTTTCAATGAAACCTAATGGTTGCTCCATATAGATTTCTTCATCCAGATCACCGTTTAGAAATGCAGTTTTAACATCCATCTGATGTAACTCCAAGTCTAAACTATTTATTATTGCTAAAATAATTCTTATAGAATTAAAGCGTACAACAGGTCAGAAAGTATCTTCATAATCTATACCTTCCTGCTGTATATATCCCTTTGCAACTAATCGTGCCTTATACTTATCAATTGACCCATCCACTTTTCTTTTAATTTTGAGAACCCACTTATTCCCAATAGCTTTTCGCCTTTTTGGTAGGTCAATCAATTCCCAAACTTGATTTTTTCTCATTGAGTTCATTTCTTCTTCCATTGCCTTTTTCCATTCATTCTTAGCAGAACTTGATAAGGCTTCTTATACTAAACATGGTTCATCATCCTTGTCAGGAGTAACAATAAGTGCTTCACTTTCTATTTGGAAGCGTCTCTTAGGTATACTTTCTTTATTACTCTTTCTTGTGGGAGTTTCATGTTTCTGTCTTTTCTTTTGCCTAGGTCTTTGTGTTGACCTTTCTGAGCTCCCACTTATATTGACATTCTGGGATGATTCCTACTTATGAATATGTTCTATACTTGTTTGTTCCTGTGTCTCATAAAGAGATACATTACGGTCAATTTCTTCCCTGCTAGGGAATTCATTTTCAAGAAATGTAGCATATCTAGATTTAATTTCAGTCACTGTTTCATCTTCATTTTCACCTATGAAAACGTATCCTTTGGATTGTTCAGAGTACCTTATAAAGATACACTTTTTACTTCTAGGACCTAATTTCCCATATTTATGATAATCATTATAGATGTATGCAGCTGATCCCCACGGTCTAAGGATACTTAAATCTGGCTTGCATTTTGTCCATAACTCATAAGGTGTTGAAATGACTGATTTTGAGGGCACATGGTTAAGTATGAAAGTAGTTGTCATTAGAGTATCACCCCAATATGAAATTGGTAGGTTTGCTTGTGCTATCATTGACCTAACCATGTCTAAAAGTGTTCTATTCCTTCTTTCAGCAACCCGTTTCTGTTGTGGAGCGCCAGGGATAGTTAGCTGCCTAATTATCCCCTTTTCTTCACAGAGCTCTTTAAATTGATCAGACAAATACTCACGACCTATATCAGTACGTAATACTTTAATTTTATTGTCCATTTGATTTTTTACTTCATTTATGTATCGTCTAAAGCACTCAAGAGCCTTAGACTTATGTGAAATCAAATAGACATAACCGTATCATGAATAGTCATCAATAAAAGTAATAAAATACCAAGCTCCATGCCTTGCCCTTATGCTCATAGGACCGCATATGTCATAATGGATTAATTGCAATGGTTGTTCTGATCTCATTCCCTTACCGAAAGGTTTTCTAGTTGCCTTGTCTGTTAGACAATTTTCACATAAAGACATTTCCATATTGGATATGGAACCTAACAAACCTTCTTTTGCTAGTTTAATCATTCTATTTTGATTAATATGTCCAAGTTTAGCATGCCAAATAGTCATGTCAACAGTTGTATCACAAGAAGTAGCAAAACAATCATGTATATTATAATAATCAATTATATCCATTACAAATAACTTTTCTGTAAGGAAAGCTAAGCCATAAAATACAGAATTATGAAATATGTCTGCTATTTTATCATGAAAGGTTACATTAAACCCATAATTTACAAGACATTTAATAGAAACTAAATTCCGTCGAATTTCAGGAGCATAAAACACTTCAAGAAGGAATAATGTCTTTCTATTTTGCAAAGTTAATTTGCAAGTTCCAATTCCTTTAACTTCGGTCTTTGCATTATTACCTACATAAAGCCACTTACATCTATTTGGCAACCGACGATATTCTACATAGAATCCTCGATCCCTAGTCACATAGTTTGTTGAACCTGAGTCCAAAATCCAAGAAGAACAAACATTGTATGTTAAAAAAACAGTACTTGAAACATAAGAAACATGTGAATTCATATAATTCACTAATACCTTCTCATCCTCATTTTGCTCAAGGCAATCCTGTGCAAAATGACTCATCTTTTGGCAGGCAAAACATTTGACTTTCTTTAAGTCATTTTTCTTCTTCTTCCCACCTTTTTTGCCTTTCTTCTTGAATTCTTTTTTGCCTTTTATAAATTTGGTCCCTTCTTTCTTTCCATTCCTTTTGGATTTCTTTCCCTTCGTAAAATCAGGTTTTGTATTAGAAGGACCTGCACCCTCAGTGTAATAGGCATGACTAGAGGACTTATATGCCTCCAAGCGTTCATCCTCAAGTTCCAGGTGTTTGGCCACATCACTGAAATTCTTGATGTTTTCATTATGAGTTAAATTAACCTTCATATGCTCCCAATTGGATGGCAATGATCTTATCACTGCCTAAACTTGTTGTTCATCAGACAAGGTATGCCTAGCTTCCTTTAATTCTCTAATCATATTTGTCATCTCTCTTAGATGTTGTTTCATGGAAGTGTTTGGCTTAAGCTTAAATGTGTCAAACTTAATAGTTAATCGTCTAAGCTTAGTAGTGGACGTGCCACCAAACCTGTCTTTTAATGCTGCCCATATGGCTTGCGTTGTGTTATTTTTTTCATATTTGCACGAGGTCATCGGCCATTGTGCTTAGCAATGTAATTCTTGCAATGTTATTCTTCTTTTTCCAAGCCTCATAGACCTCTTGGTCTCTCCTGTGTTGGGCCGTATTCCCAGCAGTAGGTTGGACTACAACTGTTGTCAGAGGCTCAATTGCCTCTTGTTCTTCCAAAATATATTGCACCTTTCGATGCCATATATCTCAATTATCACCATTTAATTTGTCCCCTTTATTTAACTCAGCAATGATATTCTTAGTTGCCCTATTCGATTCTGTGACAAATCCATTTCACATTTATCACATCTCTAAACAAATCGAACTATAATATTTCTCATATATAACACAACATAGTATACAATGTCTTGCATTTATATTATTCTTAACCAGAAAAAAGTAATACTATTAAATTCATGATCAGGAGTATACGTTTGTATCTCCCATCACACAAATATTAATAACATTACTAAATTCTGTTAAGAATTATATAAATACTTTTATAATTCTATAATTTTTTTAAGAAGTATAAAACTCCCACTTATCAAAAACATATAATTATTGAATAATCAATAAAAAAAATATTAACTACAACATACTTCATCTTAACATTAAAGTAAGATAAAATAACCATCTACAAGAAAAATATGTTTGTAACACATTCAAACATGAAAAGAATCAATTTGGAATCAACAAATAAATTTTAAAAGTTGCAAAATGGTTTAAACATTAATAAATACATTTAAAATGTCATAAATATATATCCATTGGTTTCTAAAATACTCATAAAGTATATCATATTAAAGAACTTGAATTTAGGGATTTTTAGAAATAAACGACACCTCATTTGGATCTTGCACTTGCCCCCACGTGCCTAAAGAAGTCAGAGAAAAAAAACAGAAAAAAAACTCCACTCTCAATGGTAGCGCGTGTATGACACGCGCCGCCTTCCAGGGACTATTCTGCGACACGCGCCGGTACAGTGGATTCCACTCGCCGCGTTCTGTCGAACTGTGGCCTCCACGTGTCAAACGGAGATGCCACATAGACTCAGGCGCTACGTCGCTTTCTTCTTGTTTTTTTTAACGAAAAAATAAAACATCTGTTTTTTTATATGGACCTCTCCTATTGGGCCTGATACATTGGGCCTTGAAAATATTTTTTTTTCGGCCCATGATTTCCAACCCAGTTTTTTTTTTAAAATTCAAAACGAAACGACGTCGTTTTGGGGCGGGAGGTCATCTTCAACCTCCCGCCGGGTTAAACCCGACCCGGACGAAGAGAAGGGTTGGGTCTGTCGGACCCGAAACTTCTCTCCTTCGTATCTCCTTCATCCGATGTTCATTTTTAACGTTCTTGGTGTTGTTTTCTTCGTTTTTCGAGATCTACACAATGTGACTAATTTTAAAGCCTAAATATACTTTAAAAATACCCATTTTTTAAAATAACAAATATTATGAGTTTTTCTCTCTCATCAATATATTCTCTTTCTATGTTTTCTGATTAAGGCTCTAGCATATTCTTTTTATGTCTAGAAAACAATTCAAATGATTATAAGACTTAGAAAATAAGGATAGAATGTAATCATGCTTAATACACACATATGTAAAATATTTACATGAGAAATATAGACATATAAGAACATCGTACCCATGATTGAGATATCTACATATATAATGCAATTTCAAACTGGTCCTTATTCATAGACACACACTTTCAAACTCAAGAGAAAAACCCAGTGAAAGCATTAGATTTTGATATTATCATGTTAATCTCTCAAGAGCAACTAACAATAAGTGCCCCCATGCATGCATATATACGTGACCACAAATAATATCATATTATACAGGCTACAAGAAAACTAGGCTTTGATACCATGTAAGAATATTTGGGCGTACCTGGAGTGCGACCGTTAAACTTTTGTACCCACACTTAATCAGATCACAGTGACGAAAGTGATTATGACGCACAACAAATACACCACAAGATAGGAAGAAGAGAGAAATATAGTAGGAGGATAAGTGATCAATATACTAGAAATTTATTTATTCCAGATTACTTGTTTCAACTGAACCCTTTACGCTTATTTATAGCGTTTTTCGTGTCTCATCCTCTCTACTTACATGTCATTTCTTCAAGAATAGTTATAATAGCATATCGGCGAAACATTATCTCCCGAATAGTTATAATCTATCAGTTAAAAATATGACTTTTAGTAATTAGAGAATATTATATGTATTAACCCAAAATTTATATTATTGCCCCAACATCTTAGGTTGAACCCATTTTCCAACAGCTAGCGTGGAAGTCTGCACCAATCTCCTTCTTATGAATGTGTGTATAATAGCATGAGCTGCATCCACAAAGACTTGTTCAACATTTTCTTCCCTGCAAATCTTAACCAGTTCCTTCACTGGAATCACCACGCTGGGCATTGAAGTCACGTGATCGATCACAGCTAATCTAACCCTCTTACCGTCGGCCTTGCCTCTCTCCAATGCCCTCCTGAATTCGGTTATGATCTCCTGATCGGAACTCACCGGAAAAGGTAGGTGAACTTCGATGACTTCACCTCCAGAACGCACGACGTAGGCTTCTATTGACTTCTTGACAGCTCCGTAAGCGTAATGAAGCATAATAACGACATCCCCTTTTTGGAATTTTCCTTCTCGAAAAGCCCAAGCGACCTGCTGGAGAACAATAGTGGCAGCTGTGGAGGCGTTATCGACGATGGAAATCTCATCAAGGTGCTCTGCATTAACGAGCTCTTTTATTATTGTTCTGGATTGAAGAATCCCGTTTTGGAGGTGGTTGAAGAAGAAATTGTCGGGTTGACGGAGATATTTGAGATGCCATTGTTGTTGAGCAGAGATGACAGAAGCAGGGCAGCAGCCGAAGGCGCCGTTATTGAGCCGGGCAACGGCAGGGTAGTGATGAGAGAACTCGGATTCAATCTCGGAGTCAGTGATGAAAGGTGAAGAAGAAGGAGGAGAAGAGAGCTTCAGCTTTTTAGGCATGTGGGAAAAGGCGGAGCCGTTGGTGTGATTTTGGTCTTCCTGGCCGTGAACGTGATTACTATGGCCGTCGGAGGCCATTGGAGTTTGAGGAAGGGGAAGATTTCTGGGATTTATAAACAAGAGAGATTGCCAAATATAAACAAGAGAGTTGAACTTTACAGTTTAAACAGATCTCAACTCAATGTCTGTGATCACCCTCTTTTCTTCTTCTCTGCACACGCCGCGCTTCTGGACACACCATAAAGTCAAACGCTTACGCATTGGACAGTGTGTGTGTGTGTATTATAGTAACTATAATATGCATGTGTGTGTGATCAGTGTGATGGAGAGAGCTAGGAGAAAACTCAAAAACTAGTAGCTGCTAATGGTAACACAGGTAGTTTTCGCTGGACAATATATATATATATATATATATATATATATATATATATATATATATATATATATTATTTTTGTCCACTACTGATCCAGTGGTTGATGACTGTTATGCTTTTCTGATTCATTCTTCATTTACTCGATTATTCCCAGTCATTTTATAAACTCAGCGTTACCATTTTGGTGACTGGATGCTGTATCCCCGTTTATTAATTATTCACAGTGGTGACACTGACACATTCTTTTTCAAATAAAAATAATGTGAAAACTTGTTTTTCTTAAAGCAAGTATTCTCCTAGTTATGTTTGAGTCACGGTCAGGGTACTTTTCTAGCAAGAATTTAAATATTAGTTTAAGTTATGAAAAACTAGCTACTCCCACCCCACCTGCAATTCCAATTGGTAAAATTTTGGTCATTGAGTATATCCTATGCTTCTTATTGGGCCATGCCTGAGCTCACCAGTCATGCCCCGTCACAACACTCTTAAATCCATTTTCATTCTTTATCCGTTAACGCATGGTAAATTCACCAAGTGCTTGTAGAGAGCTAATTTGTTTGAACTTTCCCTTAATTTCTCTGAATTCTTAATTCTAGGGTCTAATAGTTGTAGGTACAATTTAGGTTTATCCACATTAATTTAATTAAAATATAAAACAAATGACCAACTCATGTTGATTCTAGTAAAATAGGATTTGATTGTTTAAGTAAAGATAGCGAATGGATGGAGTCATCTTAAATGAATTACTTTCAATTAAGCTCGACAATATTTAAATTTAATTTGAGACTCCTAACCTTATAAACAAATATAAAACTAATGATTCCTCATCCTCTGGATTGGGTAGCAACAATCAATAAGCAACGGTACGGCCAAATCTATAATGTAAATAAAATTGGGGGAAGTTGAAATTGCATTCCCCTGATTTAGGACGAAAAGACGTAAATACTACATCGTAGTATATAACTTAAATTAATCGAATGGTTAAAAATGAAATTGAGGGGAAAAAAATGCAAACTCAGGGTATCCATATGAGAAAATAATTAAAGAATTTTAAAATTTTAAAATCTTAAATTAAGTATTTCTCATAAAATGAGCTGTGAATTATTTATCAAGCCTTACCAATTACTTTATCAATTATTGGTAACAAATCCTAATTTAGATTTTACAATTTTAAAGTTCTGTTCTGACATTTTCCCTATCCAAATTCCCTAATGATTTGGGTGGCAAACATAAATCCAAATTAAATCTATTTGTATTGTCGCACTTTGGGTCCAAGTCCGTTTTTGATGAGCTGGACTATTTGATTAGGATACAAATAGCCTTATCAAATAAGAAAAGAATTAACATTAATTATAGATTGAGAAATAAGTTAGTATTAATTATGAGATTGTTAATTGAGAAACAAGTCATCATAATTCAGAAATTAATTGAGAATTAATTTTCCTGATTACTTATTTGGAAGGTAAGAATGAGTGCACTTAACTTCCTAATCAATGACCACCTTAAACCACTATAAATAGGATATGTCTACCTCTGTTATAATCTATTTCTGACATTGAGTTATTCGGCAATCTCTCTTCTCTCCTACTATACTTCTTGTTTTGATGATCTGTTGTGCCAATTCTAATTGGGCTCTAATAGTCTAATAATTACATAAGCATTATCATGTTCGAGTAGTAGAGCATTGGAGCTTTGACCCTAATTCAAACGGGGATTCATCCGGTACGGTAGTCTATCCTCATTCCTTATTTTCCAACATGTATAAATGCAGAAAATGTAAAATCCGAAAAATAAAAATTTCCATTCATGTAAAGGAAAACCCTAATATATAGGAACGATGGGCTCTCTTCCATCGTCACTGTTATTACTTATTACTACACACATGCAAATCTTGAACACATACACACATAGACATAAAGAGGTATTTATATATTGTGTCATTCTATTTCTAAGCATTACCATGGCGCGTGAAACTCCATATTCAACAAGACTCCAATGCTTAATTTTTCTGCTGATGATCGCGACGCTGCTCATTGCCGTCGTCGGCATCGTTGTGTTTCTGCTTCCTCACTCTCCAAAACTCCAAGTCGTTTCTCTGAAGACCTCTCCAATCATTTTTACGCCCTTTGTCTCTAACCACCCCTCCACCCTCATGTCTGCCACGTGGAACCTCACTTTCATCGCAACAAACCCTAACAAGAGGCTGCAACTTCACTACACGGACGTCAACGTCGCTGTTTACTACCAGCGGCTCTTCCTCTCTTCTCAAAAGTTAATGTTTTTCAAGCAAAGCGAAGAAAGTGAAGTTGTGGCGCAGGTTTCTGTTACTAACTCTGTTGTTTTAAGTAACCAGAGCGCGGCGGCAATGGAGAAGGATGGACTGGAGGATCTTGCTATTCATTTTATCGTCAGATTTAGAGGTACCGTTAGGGTTTATGTAGGCACCTCCATGGGGATAGACTATGCACTTTCCATTGACTGTGATGACGTCAAGGTTGTTTTCTCACCCCAGAATGCTACAGTAATAATCTTTTATTCTAGTCTGGGTTTTAATCTTTTTTTTTAAAAAAAAAAATTATGAAATCTAGTTCTCTCTGTGTCTTTTTTTTTTTGGTGAACAGTCCTCTATGTGTCTTTGATTCAAATTCAATTAGTCTGGGCTTTCTTAGCTCTGCTGTCGCATTATAAAAAGACAGCCTTTTCACATTGATTAGTATTTTGGAATTATTTTCTGAGGATCCTGTGGGTTAATCACCGACATACGAGTTCTATTTTTTGCAGGCTACCTCTTGCAATTAAAAATGAATAAATTTGTTGTCCTAAAAAATACGTGCACTTAGTGTTGTAGTAATTGATACACTGTCTCATGGCAAAAAAAATTGATACACTGTCAATTAAATTTATTGTTTTTATCAATTTTCATTCTTTAACTGAAAAATTATAATATCAAATCAAGTATGCGTATGATGAACGGACATTGGCAGATTTATCCACACACACACCGGAAGGAACAGGCATTGGCAGATTTTATATAAATTGGAATACAATTCCATTGGTTGGAACCTATTATTATTGGTGCAGTTAATAAAATAAAATAAAATAAAGAGTTAAGATGTAAAGATACATAAATTTTTTTAAAAAAATACGTCCAAAACCAAATGTTTTTTAAGCTGAAACTTCCCTACACGGACGTCAACGCCGCTGTTTACTACCTAGTTATAAAATAAATGTAAAAATACATATTTACCACCATTCATTTAAATTTTTCAAGAGTTAATATATAAAAATATACATGATATTTTTTTAAAAGTGTGTCCAACACAAATACTTTTTTATGTAAAAATATATATGAACTTCTAAAATAAGTGTAAAAATATGTATTAATTACTGTTTGTTTGAACTTTTTGACAGAAAATAGTGACATTAAGGATGACATTGATGATTAAGAAACAACTTAAAGAAAAATACTTATATATTTTAAGAGTATCATGTCATCTAAACTATGTTCAATAGAAATATAATAACTCAAATTATTTTAATCCTAATTAGTAAATGAATCAATCATCTATGAGTATTTCTCCAATTTGGAATAACAATTTGTTGACTAAACAAGGAAAATTAATTTCCACATAACCCTTCATTTCCACCTCATCACTTCTTTTGGAAGAGGGAGGGAGAGGAAAGGAAGTGTTGGATGAAAATAAAGTTATGAGGTGGAGATAAAGAGTTTAGTGGAAATTAATTTTCCTCGCCCGATCAGCAATTATAATTATAGGTTGTTTCTTAATCATTCACACCATCCTCCATATCATCATTTTCAATCAAAAAATTCAAATAAATAGTCAACTAATGGTTAAATGTATTTTTACAAATATTTTAAAAGTTCATACTCACTTTTACTTCTCAAAAAAACATATGTTTGGCACACTTTTGAGAAAATATCATTTGTATGTTTATAACTTAACCTTAAAAAATTTAAATAAACGGTCAACAATCGGTAAATTTGTATTTTTCATCTATTTTAAAAATTTATAATTACTTTTACCTCTAAAAAAAACATTTGATGTGAGATGCACTTTTAAAAAAATCTCAAGTATTTTTACACCTTAACCTTAAAATAAATTTATGAAAATTTGGCAAAAAAAAAAAAAAATGATGCAGTCGTAATTTATCACAAATCATCTCATCAACCTATTTCAGTTAACGCAGATTGACTCCCACTATTAATTACGCAATAAAAATTGAGATACTAATTTGACTTTATCACCGAAATTATCATAATCATTATTTTGCATTGGTTTTAAAATTAACAACAAAATAATAAAAAAATCTGTCGCATTTTTTCTAAGCTGGGTAAATAATTTTCAGGGGTTTCCAAATATTTCTAAACTGGAAAGGATTAATTGGAAAGCACAAAATTGAAAACCCAAAGCAATTGAGTTATATACTTGACAAAGTTTGAAACAGGGTTATTTTAAGCCGCGCAATGTTGCTCAACCAAAACGTACTATAGGGTTTATCCATTGACTTTAACAACTAAGTTTGAAACAGCAACAATTTTGAGATCCCAACGTTGAACTAAGCATGAGGAAATCACTCAAGGCAGGACCAGCTGGACTATCGTCTCTCACAAAGTTTGAAACAAAGCATGAGCAACTAAAGGGTACGTAATTTGACATATTTGTTCCCATTTAAACCGTCCACATAATGAATTATCAGATGCACGCATGACACACCCACCAATGTTTTTTTTCCCAAAGAAACCATTAGCAATGACATATGCTTTACTTTCTAATCCTACCAAAACAACACAGCAGTTAATACTTTATTCTGTCAATTTAATTAGGGAAGGGGTACGAGTAATGTAATTTCGGCCCTTCTACTTTTTCTTGTCATAAGCAGCTATATTCTGGGGCTCGCATTCAGGACTAAACAACCGAACCAACAAAGCAGTGCTTGAACTAACAGTTAAAGCTCCACATGCTGCCCAACGAAGACTCCTGGGAACTGTAATTCGAGGACCTGCATGTCCAAGTCCAACAAGTAAGAACACCCACTAACTAGTTCAAGAGAAAACTTATAGCTTTTCACACGTATTGCAAAGTCAGGTTGACTGAAGTAAAAGGGGAGAGCCAAATACTTCTGACATATCGGGGAAAGCACCGCACAGTGAACCTATAGCAAGCTATTTGTATTGCCTTGTTTGAGCAACAAACTTCACCACACCAGCATGCATATAATGAAACAAAAGTGACAGGTTAAAGGCTGCAACGGCCTCAAGGAATCTACCACCTGGGACTTGGGAGATGGAAAAGTGAAACAGCTAGTCACTTGACCAGAGCGAATTGACGTAGATTTTAGGGTGATTAAAATAGCTTTCCGAATGCTGTAATTACTTCAATAAGCAGAAATAGAAACGCTGTAATCACTATAACAGTAAAACCATCGTTATGAAAGAACTAAAACAGCTGGTCAAGCGGTAAAGAGCGCCAGAATATATACTTTCAAGCTGGAAAAAGGTAAGATCATCAAGAATGGAATTAGGAAGAGAAAGCAATGAAATGAAAAGCATAAATTTACTTTAGAATACATCGTACAGAAAGGAAGTTAAAATTTAGCAAGAAAATGTTGATTTTAATGAATTAGATTGAAAAAAATGCATATAGAACAACAAAAGGCTGACCGCAAATAGTAGAACAAACCATAATGCAGACGGCAGAGAATCCAAAATGCTAATCCTCCCCCAACACTAAAAATTCCAGCTGTCTGTCTCATGAATCTGGAACAGGGTTTTGCATCAGACCTCATCAGCTCCCCATCAGAAAAGCCAAAGAAACGCCTCAACGACATTATATCGATCAATTACCTGACACAACGCCAAATCGATCGTCAAAATACCACACAATCACAGTCCTAGACTATAGTAGATACAAAAAGACAAGCTAGTAATAATCACAGGGATAATTCAGTCGGCTTGTCAGTCGAAGTGAGCAGACTACGAGGTTTGGCATTTCATCGAATAGTCAAACGACACTTTAGAAAACCCCGAGTGGGTAAAAAAATGTGCAAGAAAAGTAGAAGAAAAAAAAAAGTAAACAATGAGTTCCATACCTCGTCGGTATGTATGATAGGCGATTTCTTTGAACTTCCCCTGGAAATATGAGTGAATGGGCGAATTTAGTGGAGATAGTGAGGTGGAAGCTGTCGGTTTTGGTGAAGAAATGAATATGGGAGAATCAGGAAAAAGACTATGGTGAGAGCAGATGAAAATTGACGGGATGGTAGTGAATGAGAATGGAGAAGGTGATTATGGTGGGCTGTGATTTCGGCGGAATAAGGCAGTAATGGAGGAAGGGAAGAAGGTGACTCTGGTGGCTGAAACAGTGATGAAGGAGTGAGAGGAATCGACAATGATGAGATGGTGACGATGAGAGACAAATTCCGACTAAGATGACGGCATAGATCGACGCCGTAAACGGTGGCGGTGCGAGCTTTGTTCCCCCTCTCTTTCTTCTCCGATTTCCTCCTCTTTTATCTGTCTTTCTTCCCTCAAAACTATTCGAGTCTCGAGGCCTCAATGATGAAGGTTTCGGTGATGATGGCGAGTGAGGATCAAGGGGGTCGACGGTGAAAAGGGAAGAAAGTGATGTGGCGGTGCTTGGTGAAGTCGTTCGAACCTCCTCCTTTCTTCGACCTTAGGGTCTGTTTGGTTCGACGGAGGGGAGGGGAGGGAAATTATTTTCAAATGGATAATTTTACTTTTATGTTATAAGTGGTTGGCAATAGATCCCTAATTTTGCTAGTGTAGAAGTGTATGACTTCTCTTTGATTTTATTCCTTATCTGTTATTAATGTGGTGTACACCAGGTTTTCTTGTACATATATAATTGAGATTTACTACTTTGCTGAGTGAAATTATTTATTATTATTCAAAATGGAACTTTTTCTACTGGTGCGTCATTAGTTAAAATGGAACTTTTTCTATGTTTTATACATAAAAGGAAAGGCGCCTTAAATCAAGTCCAAAGATGTTTTGCATGTTTATTCAGTTATCATGCACATTCTGAATAATCAATAAAACCCATTTGTCTACATATTGGGTACACTAGTAAGTGGTAGAATTTAGGGTTGATGATGGACCAGACTAGACCGGGTTTGGCTTCAACCTGAGGTTTGGTCTGGATAATACCTTGGGCTAGACAAGTCCGCCCGAGGTCCGGTCTAGTCTAGCACTAGCCCGAGCTCGGGCTGGACCAGACCGGTCCAGTGGACTGTCTGGACCAGTCCAAGACCCTTTAGGTATTTCCCCCCCATAAGTTTTGCCTTATTTGAGAGACAATATTTGAATCTAACAATAACAATACATACAATTATATAAAACTCATCACAAAACATTAAAACCCAATCATAAATCCATAATAATCTCCAACAATATTCAACAACAATAAAAAGCAACAACATTTAAGTTAGTTTAATACAATCCATAAACACTTTAAACCAAACAATCCATAACAATCAATTAAACACATTAAACCTAACAAGTAACAACAAGTCTATCACATTACACACAAGTGGAAAACAAATGATTGAGATCTAATTTCTTTTTCTTGAGCATCCATTGTCATTCATTTGTCTCCTCCACCTTCAATGATACTTGATCTAAAATTAAATGTTAGTGCCCTCTTAACTTCCTTCCCTCTGACTAATTAAAGCAAACAATATGTTTTTTCACCTAACTAATAGAGGAATCAATAAGTACTAAAGGCAATATTTGTATATATATTTCCTTCTCAATTCTAGCTTTATCGGTTTGAACCCTGAACCATTGTAATTCTGTTTCATTTTGAAAAGGAGAGAGAGAAAATCGAGTTCTTCAAATAGGAGTAGATGCCCTGAGTTGGAGGAAGGAAGAACAACCAGAAAACAGAAGCAAACTACTAATAATTATTATTTTCCAAAAGCCTGCTAAGTAACTAAGTTCAAGAGAAATTGCATGATGATCACAAATGAAATGATGATCACAGTAAGATAAATTCAAAATTGCATTAATTTAGGGGTTCAAGAGAAATAGATAAGACCTAAGAAAAACAAAAGCATGATGATCACAGTAAGATAAATTCAAAATTGCAATTGGAGTACTTTATTCAGGTTGATGTGCGCAAATGGAATGCATCTAATATCCTGAAGCTAACATCTATCAACTAACAGTCTCATTTAGCTCTAGCGTTTTGGAAGATTTCATTCAGAGGCTAATTAAATAAGTGGAAAAGAAAATTTAATGGCATCTGCTTGCTAGATTTGTAAAAGTTTTGTACGATGAAACCCGAGTCTTAATTGTTATCTTAAACTTTTGATATATTACTTAGATAAATTGCTTGTCAATGTAACTGTCTAAATAGAATGCAATATCTTTTTGGCATATCTTAGTGTTTATCTTGTACATCCATTAACTCCCACTTGTCTGGTTCAGAGTTTGAAATCTAGGGGTATTCGGTTCCCTGGCCGTGACAATGAAAGCTTGGCTCCTACGCATGTTCATACGCAAATCCAAGAAAATCCAAGCAAGCAAGTCAAGAAAAGTCAAGAAAATCCAAAACAAGGTTTAAACTTTAGAATGCGGGCAGACAAGAAAAGCAAATGCAAGCACATACGCATGTTCATCTTCATCTGTTACACCCAAGTTCAGCAATGGCGATAGAAGCACAAAACAAAAGCCGGGCATCTGGATAAAGCAATGTAAGCAGAGGGTAGAGTTAAGCACTGATGACTGACCTTGATTGAGACGCCTGGAAGACGGAAAACCAGACGGAGGTGGAGACTGACAGCAGAGAGCCCGATGGAGAGGTGATAACTGGAGGAGAGGTGCCTGGAAGACAGAAAACCAGATCGGATAAGCGCGACGGAGAACTAGACTGGAGACGCGAGCGACGAGTGATTCACCTCACCTACCGTAAGACGGCGACACCTAGGGTTCCACCACTCCAGTCTTCCACACTCATCCAGTTCCAGAGGCTTCTCACTTCTGCAGCAGCAGTTCTGCGAGCTTTCTTTCTTTTTTTTTTTTTGATATCGAGTTGACGAGTTCTGCGAGCTTGCTAATAGAGGGGAAGAATGGATTGGGTTGGAACTTAGAAGTTGGAAGAGTGAGTGAAGGCTGATTCTCTGAATGGATAGTGGGCTTTGGGCTGGGCTGGGCTGGGTTGGGTGTCCGACTGTGGTGGATTAAAAAAACAAAAACACTATTCGGGCCAGACTAGACCAGCCTAAAGGGTTTGACACCTTGGTCCGAAGTCCAGTCTAGCCTGAGAAGACTGGTCTGGTCTGATCTGCTAGAAGCTATTTTTTTTTTCCTCCTGACCGAGTCGGGTCAAACCGGGTTACTTGAACCACTGGGTTTTTTACTCATCCCTAGTAGAATTTATTCTGCACTAGATGATGATCACATAATTGATTCAGTGTTCTAAAATAATTATTCCTAGTTATTAAATACATGGATTAATTGCAAATAAAACAGCATAAGCATAATGCATTAACAACTGATACATGTAGGGGACATAAATCCTGAAAATGAATCAAACCAAACTATTTTTCAACATTTCCAATTACTTTGCTTCAGAGTATGATATCTTTGTATATTTGAATCCATATTTTTTGTGACCTACTTGCAGGTTTAAGAATAATATGAATATGAATTTTCACGTCTGTAGATTAGTGAGTTCAATGACACTTTTAAAAAGAAAACATGAAATTCAAACCCAAGCACAAGTCTAGGACAAGTGGTAATGGTGGCCAGTGTCTTTAATAAAAAGCAAGCATGAATGCCTATGTCTTTAACCAAACACCATATCATTTGCTAAAATAGGGAAGTCCTTCCTACCGCAATAATGAGGCATATCTACCATACGTACTTTGGCATGAAGATGTGTTCCATCTATGGCCCCAACACAATCCTTAAAATATGGGTATAATTTTTCATTAACATTAATTTCAGTGGGGACTCTAGACCCATCTGGTTGGACAAGGAATTTATCTTCTAATTGAAGGATAGCATGTAACACATTATAGAAATGACGGCTAACTACCTCACCAGACTACTTAAACCAAAACATCACCACACAGTTTTTTGTTTTGTGTGTTAAGATGTAAAGGGCTTTAACAACTTGTTTTTCCACACTTGAGAATCGGGTAGGCTTTAGGCCACCATGTGTTTCTAACATATTACACAATCCTAAAAAAGCTCTGGAACCCATTCTAACAATATCTCGGCCACTAGAACTACAAGTTATCATATACATCACTTCTTCACGTACCCTCTCTCTTGCAGAATTCATATTGTAAGTAATTCTCTTCTCATTATTACACTTTTGAACCATAAAATACTGCACAACAAGACAAACAAGGTGGGCTACAAGTCTCTCACGCATTAGGAACCATTGCATCACAAATTTTTCTTCAGAACCCATCTAACAAACACAAAAATTGTCCCCAATTAAAACAGTAGACCAAATCCATATGATGTACATATTTGAATTATTTTTTTTTTTTTGCATATGATGCCACAGAGAAAAATTCAGTGATCAACATATCTTTCAGGATTTAAATTCATAAATCTTTCATTATAGCATTCAAAGTTTCAAACCCTTCATTCCATAGACATATATTCATAAATCTAGCTCCACCACAGTTGAAACAATAATTTTTAGCTCTAACACAATCAGACTAAAAAAAGTCAAAGTTTCAACGATTTCTAAACTGCAATGAATCAACGATTTCTAAAATAAAATTACTAACCCATTATACTACTAACCCCCTTCAGCAGTAGAATTCTAAAAAAAATCTTTACATTTATTCAAGTCAAAGTTTCAATAGCATGACCTATTACAGAGGTGTTAATAAGCATGCTTGTAACATAAGATGCTAATGAAAGTTTTCATATCGAACCAATGTCTTACAGCTACTGAGTTTTGATTTTATGCTCTTAGAAGACTAGAAGTATAGTTACATACTCCTTTTAATTATATTGTGCCTTAAAATATGAAATTTTTAATCATTCTAGTTGTTAGTTTTCACGGCATATATTAACTGGAAATACAGGCAAGTTGATTTTGAGGGGCTTATGGATACACCTAGCAACCAGCAAAATATCAGAAATCCTACACTGTGAAGACAAGCAAAATTTCGAAACTTGAATCAATCCGTGATTCCAGCAATGCCCAGAACACAAAAACCGTAGAAAATAAACTAACGCTGGAAAACTTTTACAGCTTAGTACTTCATAATTGATTCAAAGGAATGCAATTACTTAATAGTCAACAGATCAAAGCTTTGCTTCGGAAATCGACGCTTTTTTGACGACTACAAGCACCAAGCACAACGAGCAGGCATTAAAGCGTTGAGTTGTTACCTTTTTTTAATCAGAGTGAGAGCAAGCTCTAAAATCACAAAAACCGCTCGAAAGCAGTCGAGAGCTTCATTGACAAACACAAAAGATGAAGGAAGAGACTACAAGCAAACAAAAAGATGGTATTACCGGACGAAAATGGTTCGATCGTGCTCTCCGGCTTCGTTCGTGCTTCTCGTGTTAGTCCAGGGTTTTCAGTTGAAGGCAACAGGTGGCTGAGAATAAAAATGAGCAAGGCAGGGCAACATTGGGTTATCACAAAAATGGTAAGTGTATTTTAGTCCAATAGCACATAAAATTTAAACCTCCTGTCACAATCCCTGAGGGAATGATTTTGAGGGGTTTTTTCCTAATTTTTTTTTTTATATTAATCAAAGGGAGGGGCCCTCCTATTCTCCTACCATCAAACTAAGCATAGCCTCATAACAAAATGTTGTTGGAAGATGGCTTCCCAGGAGCCAGGGGTACCAAACACGTTGTGTGATGGAAAATATGTAATCTTCCCTTTCCTTTAGCATATTTTTCGTGTACCAAACGGGTCCAAATGTAGTGATATTACTCGTATCAACTTATCTTTATATATATATATATTTAGCAAAACTTATCTTGCCATCTAACTTTCAACGATGATATAAACTAATAAAAATTAGACTGTCGAAATTATCAGCGGCTCAAGTTTCAATGTCTTGTGTTACAAGATAAAATCGTCCTTTATTTTTGACACAATAAACAACTTATTAATCCATTGTTAAATATTTTAGTCATAATTCATGATATTTTTGCATAATTTTAAACGAGGTAAATAGAGGGGTCCAAGGGGAAAAGAGAGATGTACAGCTCAAAGTCAATTTTTATCAGTTTCAAAAAAAAAATTACATACACCAATAACCAAAGCTGAAAAAAAAAAACTCACAAGCAACTAAACATGCCTAAGTGCCCAATACATTAAAGATTCAATTGGGCACAATAGACTTCTTGCACGATTCCTTCTGTATAGCTTAATTGTCTCTGACGACAGCTTCAGCGCCATTAACTAGTTTCCACACAAAAAATGACGATGACCTTCTCCTGTAGGCTTCACAAATTGTCAGATTCAAAGAGTTATATAACTAAGGAACCCAGATTTTGGGACGATAGAGAAAATTCAAGTGTTTGAATGCAGCTTTGTCATGATGATACAAGTTGTAGAAATTTTTATTTGTGATCTGTTTGTATTTGTTATCTATTAGAGAATTAATAACATTAACGAATAACAATAGTAATATCATTATTCAAAAATAAATTACAGGGCTTCATTGTTAATCTGCACTGACATATAAGCCCCTTGGCAATCTTACTCCGTTGTTTGTCGCATGATCGTTTCAATCAAATCATATATGTAAAATGAAGGAATTAATTCGTCAATATGGCTTATTCATTTACTTATTTTTGCAAATCATCAACAAGAGGAAAGAGCTACCAAGATCCTACCAGGAAAAATCTCAAGAGCATTCCCTGACATCACAGTCGTATGTAGAAGAACTTGCAAAACCACAAGAGCTTGTAACTCTGCAAGTTGCAAAGTCACATGCTCTTCTGGCCATGCAGTTATTTCACAAGAGTTGAAGACAAGTAATGCTCTCTTGATTTTCCCTGACTGATCAATTAATTTATTGATTTCACACATATGATTTAGATCATACAACTATGTTATGGGGTTTATGTATCAACAAAAATTAACAATGAAGTCCCATAGTTTTTCTTTAAATGATGATGATATTGCTACCATTGTTATTAATTCTCTGACAAATCAAAATACACTCGTATTACTATAAAAAAGTGAAAAAAAAAATTCACATAAAATCATTCAACTAATTCAATCGGAGAAAAAAAAACAAAGCTTTGTAAATGCACGAAGAGAACAATATTTCGTCAATATAGTATTATAAAGCTAATTTCAGGAAAGTTCATACAGGAACAAAAAATTGCTTAGAAAAAAAGGAAGATCCATCTAACAATAATGAAACCGACAAAAAAAAAAAGGATTTGTGAGTAAAATAAGCAATTCACATCCCATCTAACGATCTAATCCTTTTTTGTTTTAAATTCACACTAAAATGTTAGAATAGAAACCACAGAACCTCTCATACACGCGCAGAGAAACAAATAAACAAATTCAAAAGCAAAACTAACAAGTGAAGAAACAAACCAATAAGATGATACCAACCTTCGCGATTTGATCTTCATCGCGATGAAATTCCATCCGATCATTTTTCTCCAACCTCCCAAAATATGAGTCTTTTAGTTATAAACTCTCTGGGTGTTTGCCTCGATCGTTTTAAATAATTCAAGAACCTCGTGAGTCATTAATGCAATATATTGCAATTGATTTGATTAAATAATTAATGTCGGAAATAAAGGAAGATCTTATTTTGTAATAACCCCCAAAAAACAAACAAACAAGCAAACAAAAGACCGACTGAACAAATAGATAGCTAATACTCGAATCGAATGTAATATAAATTAACGCGAGCAAGTATTGCCAGCTTAATGCGTATAATCTCTCAATCAATTGAATGCGAATGGCCAAGGATTTCGAGAAAAAACTATCACTACCCATAAATTATTCCTTGATTATTTTAATAAATATTATCCCTGCTTAATTTCGTGTGCATATATTTTCGTTGTTTTTTTTTTTTTGTTTTGTTTAATCTATATATCACCGAATACCTCTCCACCAAGCTCCTCACTTTCAGCCTGCTCCAACAGGGCTTCTGAGATAAAGTTACTGTTCACAAAGTCCTCGTGCTCTGGTCCAAGCCGTTGGGTTTGAAAGCTTGGGATTCGGCTTCATTATTTTTTGAATTCAGAAACCATAACTCCTTCCCCGCCAGTCATGAAGTCTATTGTGACGTGGTATAAATACAAACATGTGAGTTTCAGCATTTAAAAACAGAGGACCCAAGCGAGAAACATAGTGTGTTGCATTTACTCCAGCTATGAGGTCTCTTCTTCAAATGTATGTTAACTTACATATAGGTTGTTCAAGGTACATGTTATAGGTTAGTCAACATGATATCCTCTGTTTCACCAATGAATTGTTCTTCTGCTATACTCACTTTGCCCATCTATCTTTTTAACAATACATTTATTACATACAGGTTGTAGAAAATGTGTTTCGTGCAGAAGGGAGTCATGCAAGTGAATTAAAGATATTGAGGTAAGCATTAATGATGGAGAGTTTGAGACCGATTCATTTTTATCTTCAATGTAGTCTTTGTACCCTTCCGCGCACACTATATCTTCCCCATACCCTCGCTCTCCTTGTATAATGTTCTCCCCATTTTTCTTCAGTCTCTATGTTTTCCCAGAAGTGGATGAATGACGGGCAGATCTGGCGGTAATGCCGGTAAATAAGATACCATAAGGATGGCGGCGACAGAGTAGATGCAAAGATAAGGATGTGACGGTGATGCCAGAGAGTTTGAGATGGATTCATTTTTATCTTCAACGTAGTCTTTGTACCCTTTCGTGTATGTTTTAGTATACGTCAATGAGAGAAGGCAAGTGGAAAAGTTTTTGTTTCACTTTTCCTCCTTTTTTGTTTAATTGTATCACGAAGCTGGGATGAAGATGAACCTTCGCTGTCTTTTTTTGTGTTAGTTGGCGGGTGATCGTTGGATTGGGTATCATTAGGACTAGGCTTTTTTAGCTGGAGAAGTAAAAGAAGGAAGGAAGAAAGAAAGACACAGAGAGTGCCGCATAATTCTCAAATGGGTATACTTTGTTGAATATGATATTGCAGGCTCTAATTTGTTATCCTTTCACACACGGAGAGTGAAGACTAAAATATCTCATTCATCTTCTTATACTTCTGAATACTTAATCTATTTCCAACCTTATGCCCTTTCTCTCGTGCGATGTGTGATGTTTAGTTGTGTGTGGAACTTTTGGTGCTCTATTTATGATTTTCCTCTTCTAACGTATGCTGTTGTAATTAAAAAGACTACATCCAATAGAGATGGAAGGGGAAGATTGAGCTTCAACTGGAAGTTAAAGTGAAGATAGTAATGGTAGATATTTAGTGGATTTCATATAAAATAAAATAGGTTATTTGTTTATAAATATATGGCCATCATTATTGTTGCTTATTATTCATTTACAAGGTCTATGGTCTGACTTGGTGGATATGCAATATACAGTTTGCAATCCCTTCTACTTGAATTTCATTAGTATTATTTTCAATCCAACTTAGTGGCTTTGTGGTATTAGTGGTCGACATAGGTTTCCATGGATGTCATGTTATTCGACGCGAAGGTTGTAAACGTATGACATGTTCATATTCTGTGAAACAACATTGTATTTAGTACCTTGCACTAATTTGTGATTTCCTCTTTATAGAACTCTCGTGTCCTTGCTCGTCTGGAGGATGATGAGGTCTTGGAACGTTTTGCGTGGAGGCTAGGGGAAGTGGCTGTTACAAGATCACCGGCAGTGAGGTAAACTATCGTGGTTTTGGTGTTCATGAAAGGTATTATCTTTTATTGTTGCCCATGATTAAAGTCGCTGAAGACTTGTGTGATGTGACTAGGGTGTTCCTTACTCCAGATTTAACTGAATTTACTGGGAAAGCACTAGAATGTGTCTCAGTTTTTTACCATGTTGCTGTTTGTCGTGTTTGTTAGGAGTTTTTTTTCCTTCCATTAGCCTGGTCTCTGTACAACGATCTGGTTTGGTTCATGTCATGCCATGAGTCATGCCAGAACGAAGTGTTTACTTTAATTTATGTTTCATTTGTCTGTTCTTGGTTTCCGATGCTAATTAGTCTTTCTGATCCCCTGCACCCAAGCACCCTGTGAAATTATGAGTGATAAATAAGCAAGTTAAACAACCGAAGTTCAATATGATGGTAAAAAGCACGATAGAATATGAGGCATGGATGAAGATTAAGCCTGGAAAACAAAAGCTGAACTAACTAAACTTAATGGAATAACTTCAATGAAACCATAATAGAGCAGACAAAGACAATCTTAACTATTGGGACATGAGTTACACAAACTAATGATGTTACAAAGTAGAGAAAGAAAGCGAAGTACAACAATAGCCACCAACACAATGCATAGACAAAGATACTCTTAACTAAAACTAAGTTGGAGAAAGACTACAAGGAGACTTAAATGGTTCCCTTTTGGATAATTTTAGTGATATAAACTGAGAGATTATATTTATCTGGTACATATATGGAGCTTCATGCAGATTTAATGCAGAGGGATAATATTTTGTCTTGTTATGAAGTCCGAAGGTAACCTGACAAATAGATTTTTTTTCATTTTCACTAATAAGATTAAAATCACTTTAGCAGGAGCGATATGCAGGCAACCTTAAACTAAAGTTTGATGCCTTCTGGAGCATTAAGTACCATAAGGGAAGAAAGACAAACTGTATGAAAAAAGAATCATGAGATATCCCTTTCAGGCCATAAAAGGTGGTATCTATTAGTCAACTTTAAAATACTGTACATTAGTTAATATCCATTAGTCTTGCAATTCCATTGGCAATCTTTTTTGTTTACAGCTAGGTATCCTTAGACAGTTGAATTTGTAGATCACTTTTTGCCTTCATATATTATTGCTTCCCCTACACAACCTTGACTGGGTGAATTTCATTTTCCTGACCTTAATTATCTTCATGTTCAAATTCAATTGAATCAAGTTGATAAGTAATTTATTAATAATTTATTAATTTTTATTTTTATCTTTAACCATATGATTGAATCTACAATTTAAATGTTATCTGGTATATTAAACTGAAAACGTCTGAACATGCATGATATTATAACCACATGTAATCAATCTTGGACTTTAAAAAGCATATCAACATATGTTATCTATAAGTACCTATCTTATTGAACATGTCATGCTATCAATAATGGAATCTTTAGTATTAGTCGATAAGAATGAACATGCATCATTGTTTTAGGCTTGTGAATACCATGAGGCATGCACCATTGATAGAAACACATCTTAATTAAGGAGTCTGCTACAATTACAGATTCAAAGTAATTAAAGCGACATGAAAAACCTTACAGATAAAACATAATCTAAAGGACATTTGAGTCAACAAGAAAGCAACAACAACACAATAATCATACTCTTAGTACTAAATCCTAAAGTTCTTACCACGATTAAAAATACATGACATAAAAAATAAAAAAAATAAAAAGATAGCCATGACAGAAAGATATCATGCCATATTTAAATGGTGCCATTGACATTGATTAATACAGGTTTCTATTTCCATATAAGCTGCCACATCATGACTCTATTTAAATAGTACATGTAAAATCATGCTTATTTGTATATAACTTATAATTATATAATATATGTGTGCCAACTCAATCCCTGATTGCAACCATTAATATGAATTGTCAACTTCTGCTTACTTTGACAACATAGCTTTGGGAATAAACTTGTTTTTGGGAGGTTAAAGTAGTGTTCATGTGCCTTACTTGTGAAAAGGCAAGAACAACTGAATCATCATCTTTAATGAACTTTGGACATATATGTTTGATTTTTGTTTCTCTCTTTGGTAATCTCTAATAAGTCTTTACATTGTATAATTTGATTTTCTGTAAAACCCCATATCACCCCTAATCATCATCTTTAATGAAATTTAGACATATATGTTTGATGATGATTCATCAACAAGTGTTGTATCATACATTGCCTTTTTTCCTTTGTGAAACATTAGTTATATGCGGTCAAAGTATTAGTCTAGTCGTGATGTCACTGTATTAGTGCATGGTTGGACGGTTTTAACAGATCTTTAAATCTTCATTCCTCATATTCAATCTTCAATATTCAAAAGTTGAAACACCAATTCGATTTTGGTGCCAAAAAATTAGAACCCTTGCTACTCAATTTCATGACATAATTCAACGATGTAGTTAATCAGGTAGTTAACTAAAATTCTACAGCCATGAGTTAGGAATTAATATCTCTGATTTCTTTTGAGTTGTCACCGACAAAAGATACAGAACTTTAGGTGACTGATCATTCATATTTATTCACTTTCAGGATGAGTCCCAAGCTGAGAACACAACTTGATCAAGTTAGTCAATTATGGAATTACATTATGCATGTATACAATTTTAGTTACTTGTCAGTTTTCCCAGCTTACTAATATTTTATCAAATGTGGATTTGTTACATTGATCTTTTTTCCATCCCATATAGAAAATTGAATTTTGTTGAAGATAATATTTTGTTATCCCAAATATTCTATGATTTTCTCAATTCTTTGTTGATGGGGATGACTTATCATCATTATGTAATTAAGTACTTGTATTTCTTAATGAAGCTTGATGATGTTCTTTGATCCAGATTTCCCTGAAGTTACTAGAGAAAGGTGGAAATATGTAGTTGACTACTATGTTGTGTTTTTTATGTTTTCTTTTCAACTTGTTTGGACCTTATACAACTATCTGGTTTGCTTCAGGTTATGCCATGATTCATACCAAATCATAATGTTTATTTTCTTTAATGTTTCACTGCTTTTGGTACCATCTAATAAAAAATCTCAATGTTCCCTTGCTAGCTATAATGTAAAAAGGACATCTTATCCTTAAATACCAGGCCTGATGAAAATAACATGACCACAAACAATTCCAAGGCCTCTGCAGAAAGAACTTAAGTTAATTTAGCAAAGATCTTTTATCTTGGGGTTCTCTTTTAAATATAACATTAACAACGTATTTAAATACAATAGGCGAATGTGTTATATATTGACATCAAAGGCCAATATTTAATCAGCGTACAAGAGAACCAGTCAAACTTAAGTTAATTTAGTTTCTGAAATGACAAAGTAGAAGAATTGCATAGAATATGAAGTAATGTAGTTAGAGGTGGACATGCAAGATAATATTACGTTGGACTAAAATTTAAACATTTATAGACAATCAGTAAACTTAAACTATTTGTAGGTTGGACTAATTAAATGTTAGTTGAGATCTTCTTCATCATCACTCACAAACCCCAGCTGCCTTCCCAGTGCATAAGAAGTCAGCAAGTCAAGTTGTCTTCTAATTCATGACCTTTAATCATTGAGTGAGGCTGATATATGGTTATTGCATTGTGTTATGAATTGTGTTATGAGTTTTGTATATTGCATTGGGCATCACAAATAACAACTTTTATGTTCTGTGGGTTTTACTTTTATCTGTTGGTTAATATCCTTCTTTTAAATGTGCTCCAAGAAGGTTGTCCTTTATCTGATATCAAGAAGGAACTTCAGTAGGATTCAACGATGAGGCATAATATTTTGTCCTTTTATGAAAAGCAATTCAATATTGACAAGTCACTTTTCATATTCACTCATAATTTTGTTGTCCTTCTTGAAAGGTGGATATGATACCTTAAACAAAAGTCTCATGCCATATGTTGTAACCAGGTTACCAAGCAGGTACGATTTACTGCAAAAGATGCAAGCTGAGACATTTATTTGAACATTAAAAGGTGGTATTCCTTATGTTGTCACTTTTGTCCAATTGAAGTCAATGTGATATATACAAAATATTTTGTCTTTTCTTGTCATTAATAGAAAATATTTTTTTTTATGGCTTTTTGATTTGCACTTACACTCTTCTTTTTAAACCCTTGCAGATGTAGGTTTTGATAAAAGGAAATATAAATCCCGTAGCTGTCATTATTTTGATTTTATCCTTTTGTCTATAAAAGTTGTTAAAGTGTTTTGTAATCTTCTTGCTTGTTGTTACACTTTTTTGTTTCAAGTGTTCGAGTCCATTCACTAGAATTTTTTACTCATGGGGATCCGTGTAAATTTGAGTTTAAATTTCAGGTTAGGTTTGGCAACTAAATCTGTTAGCTTCAATTAGAATTTTGGTTAATTGACTCTTAGATTTTAAGGCTATTGTTAACTAACTTTGTGGCTACAAAACCACTTTTGCTTCCATTGATGAATTTAATTTACAAAGTTGTAATTACTGTTTTTTACATGTGATTATACTATTTTTTTTTTGTAATATCTTAATAGATGGTTGCCATTTTCCTCGAATCAATTAACTTCAAGTTTGAAGTGACTCCATGTAACTGGATGATTTATTTACCCATTAGCTATGCTTTGTTTGTTTCTTTATGCAATCATTTTTTTTTGGAGAACCTAGAATTTAAGTTACATGGAGCTACTTCCATAACAAATCATTTGAATTGCAATTCTAATGATCGTTTGTTAATTATTTAAGGATTGGGAGTAAATTGATTTTTTTTACATGATGGATAATAGGTACTAGATGACTTTCAACATTATGGCAATAAAAAAAGGACTCAACATCAAAAATCAACAACTATCATAACTGGTAAAGCTTCTAGATCATACAATTAAAGTTAACAAAGATAAGGCCAAACAAATAGGCTGCTTTATAAGAGGGAGTAATAGGCTTACCATAAATGTGCTATAAGAATTTATTGTAAGGAGATAAAAAAATGTAATGTAAAGAGACAAATGTAGTGGACAAAAAAGAGGTGGGGCCAGCCTTTCCTATGTATAGTCAGACAGAAACCACAAAGATGAAACACACTATCTTTGGTTACATAGCCAAATAACCAATGGAAGAAGATAACATAAAGCAATGGTGTAGAAAGTAGCTTGGGAGTAACAAATAAGCATCAGAAGGCCCCATAGTTGCACGAAAATGGTCATGACAGTAGCCATATTTTGAAAGTGAACACTGCAAGTTAGCATGTTTAAGGTATTGAACAAAACAGCAGTGCTAATATGACCCTTTGTGAGAACATTAAAAAAAATAATATGAGCTATGAAATAGACTAACCAACGTTGGACAGCCGCACAAAAATAGTCAACATAGATACGTTAATATTACTGAAATATAAAGTTAACATAGATAATTTAGCTACTGATTTCATTGTCACCAATCCAATGGAGTATAAGCAATATCTTTATTCATATCAATGGATTATTAACTTTCTTTTTTGGGCTGATGATCTCTTTGTAATTGATGCCATGACTAACTATGGACTTTCTCATTTTGATTTTTATTCTGATGGGTTTTATTTGTCTTTGTCTTTCATTTAATTATGATGTAAATCATTTTATCCAAGAAAGGGGAGAATGGTTGTAAAATTTATCTTGTATTGGTTTTTCCTTCTATCTACAATATAATACGACCAAGTAATGGTCAAAACCAGTATGCTTGATCCATTGTGCACACTGTAGAAGAATATAACAATTAGGTATTAGGTACCCTATAAAGAAACTTGCTAGAAAAATTAATCATAGATTGTAGAAAACAAAATAAGTTTATTATCCCAAGGTTATGACAGTGTATAAAGCTTTCCTGGTGTGATACGTCATTATCCAACTTTACTGTTCAATTTTTTCCTTCATATTATCTTATTGAAAAATATGAGATTCAAAGTTTTCCATCTAATCAAATTTCTTTCCTTCATCTTATTGCAAAATATGTTAGAAGCAAAAATTGTATAATATTGTCTGATTCAAAACAATAGACATGGATGGAATTGAAATGCTGGATGCATAACTCTTACTTGTGTCTGCTTAGATTTAATTTTGTTTGATTCAGAGAAGCAAACATGGATGATTATGTGAAAACGACTAGACCCTTATTTTGCTTTTGTTTATAGTATGGTCATTTCTTCCTTTTCGCGTGCAAGAACTATGATAGGCCTCAATTTTTGTATACGCCTTAGAGCCTTTAGTTGTACGCGACATGAACAAATGACATGATTTGATATGAATTAAATTAATATTATATAGACCTATTGTGTGACTTTATTATTGTTTGAATGTTAGATTTATATGATTAAATTTGCCACTTATTCAAGCTGTGTTTTATACTTTCCCTTTGAGTTGGCTTTTGTTCATATTTCTCCTCCAAATAGAAAGCTAGCAGGAATAGCTTTCCCTGTAAATTGACTTTAATACTTTTGTAGCATACAAAGAAGCTTTTGGCTTGGAAGGTGTTCGACAACTTAAAAAAAGGACGGTATGATTCAGCCCACATTCTATAGGCCTTTATGGGCTAAAAAAATCATTTACTTGAACACATTAATAGTGTAATCAAAAGCATGAAAATAAGTATGATATGGGGTGTTGCTATATGGAAATTGTGGACATAGAGGAATAGTTCTATCTTTGACTCCTACTTTCAGAAGCCACAGGACCCTGCTGCTCCTATTTTGCACAGCTGGAAATTCTTTGTGCAGGTGACTGAGTTGCACAACAATGATAAAGTACTAATTCAATGTGATAAACCAAAATGGCAAGCACCTCCCGCAAACTGCTTCAAGAAATATTGATGGTTGTGGCAGAGTCATCATAAATCATAATGGCTATTGGTTAGCTGGGTTTAAATGCATGCTTGGATAGTGTAGTATGTATGAGGCTGAAGAATGGGCTTTCCTTGAAGGCCTTAGACCGACTTAAGAGATGGCTTCAAAAAGGTTATTATTGAATCATATGCCAATGTATTAGTTGATATGTTGGGATTGACAGAGAACAATCATAATTACCACATGATATTTATGCAAATTAAAAAGATGATGCATTTCAATTGGGATCTCAAACTGAAGCATGTTTCAAAACTACCACTGTAGTAGCATGAAAAAACATTTTTTTTAATTGATATTGCTAAAATGTTGAAGCTATAGTTGCATGCAAAACATTTTTAATTGATATTTCATTGTCAGTTTGATGATGCTATGGTTTAATATTTTATTAAACGATGAAAAGTTATTTTTTCATAAAATTTTTATTAAGTATTAAATTGTTTCCTTAATAATATTCCCTCGCGCATCACACGAGGAGTAAATGCTAGATCAGAAGAAGAGGCATTTTGTTCATAAATATAGTAAGATGATGTTGTTTGTTCATAATATTTGCATGGCATCTTGCCATGTTTGTTTAAGTGTCGGTAGGTTAATAGCAAATGACTCTATGTAATTCTATTTATATCATGTAGTAGCAGTTTATGTTTTTTCATGTTGTTTGTAATTTAATACTTTGAAGTGGAATTTGTTCCCTTAAACTTTGCTCCCCGAGCGTTGCACGGGGAAGTTCATGTTAGTTTTCATAAACAACATCATTAGTAAGGTTCTAAAACTCGAACTGGCCACTGAACTGGCCAGTATACTGTATTAAGGGTTAAGGGTCACTGGGTCAGACTGAAATCAAATTGGAGCTAACCTGAGGCAAAATTAGTGATAAATTGAAGATTTTAGGATCATTAATATGAAATTCTAAATAAAATAAAATAAATGGATTTTTGAAAAAAAAAAAGTGAATCAGGTTAATGCTCGGATTGGTCTGGTTTACTAGTTGATTCGCCGGTTTCCAGGCTGAACCGACTGATCTAGTGCGGATTTTAAAACCTTGATCATTAGTTATTTGAGATGTTTAGTTCAATTTGTAAAAATAAATAATTTTCGTTTGCCTGGCATCATTTGAAATTTTGATATGTAATATTTAAATAAATCAAACGTGGCAATAATATTCGAGTCTTCAAAGATGTGGAGAGGCTTCTCCTTTGATCTGCAACTCACCTTCCATTGTCCCTTTTCCTTTTATGGCTCTGTATGATTATCTTATTTCTTTAATTTCTTGTTCACATAGAATTTTCTTTCTTATGGTCCATTAGGCGTAATAAATCCATATTTTATTTTGCTTGGTTGATGAATCCCTATTTTTTGTGATAATTCACAATTATGACATTTATTTCAGCTACTCAGGAGCGGTATGGGCCTAAAAAAATTAAAAAGAATAAAGTATATTTTTAGTCTTTTAAGTTTATATGAGTTATATTTTTAATTATTTAACTTTATAAAGTATACTTTTGGTTTTATAATTTTACCACCTTAATGTTCCTAATGGAAAACACTAACATAATAAACTCAAAAATAACTTTTCAATTGTCATTTATAGTATACGAAATAAGTATGTGAGATGAATGTTGTCCCGACTTACGTGCATAAACACTTTTAATATCAACAATCGTAATCTCAAACATGCCAACTTAAATGATGTCTATATAATTAAATACTATTAATTTTATAATTAAAATATGTATAAATTGAAAAGTATCTAAAAACCTAATGAAGTAGTAAATATCAAAACTTCCATTGCATTAAGACATTTTAGTTTAATAATTTAAATTGGAAACCTCGATTTCATTTACAACAATTTGTTAGTTTAATTTATTTTAATAATCTAAATATATTATATTAAAAAATTTAAAACTTAAATATACTTTGTCAATAGCCGTCATCATTTGAGTTTGTTACATCAACAACATTAACAGTGTTATAAATATAGAACTAAAAGTATATTTTATAAAGTTAAGGAACTAAAAGTATATCTCATATAAAATTTAAAGGACTAAAAATATAGTTTAGCCAATTAAAAAAGAGAGATCAGAGTGGTCCATTTTAATTTAGTCCGTGTTTTCTATAAGCAAATTTAGTGCGTGTTATTCGGGTTAATTTTTTGTTATTCCGCAACATGTCAATATTTTATTTTAATTTATTTTGCAATTGTTGCGGTGTTTTGTATTCCAATTCATTTAATACGAATCTAATCCTTTGTCAGCCACGCATCCGTACCGTAGCCTATGATAATCAAAATGGATAGAAGAATCCGTTGCTTTAGTTTAAACTTTGAAGTATATTATTACTCTCTACTAGCTTAGATATAAAATAAAATTAATTTTTTAGAGAAATTAAGGAATATAATTTAATTACTTTAAAGTATTTATATTTATATATTTTTTTAAATTAATTTATTTAATATATAACTGATATATAATCTAATAATAAATAATATAATTAAATAATTTATTTATATTTTTTAATTTTTCTAAAAAAAATAATTATATTTTATATTTAAGATCGGAGGAGTGTGTTATTCTATAACGAGGAGAAGGCAATGCGGAGTTCTGGGTTTTGGTCACTTGAGTGGTATTCCTACCCCCATCCGTATGATGCGTCTCTTTTAATTTTCTTAATTAAACTAGTAATTTATTTTTCATTTATCTTAATATGACTATATTAAAATCAGTAGTACAGGAACAAAAACACGGGACTCGTTACTTTCTTATAAAGCAATTCAGCTGTTTTTAATTAAAAGTTAAAACACGTACTCATTGCAGGCTTACGCAAGTCCAGTTGGAGATTATGATTTGTAAATATTATTTGTAATCTTCGAAATGGAATATATTAGTATTTTGTGAAACAAACCGTGGCGCTCGTGGAACTCGCTTGCGAAGGTTCCTGGTGATTTCACTGAAGAGCGAAGACGTAAAAATTAGTGAATTCCGTGCATTTCCTATTCTCCATTAATTAGGCAATAGGGATTAGAGCAAGTAGTGACGGAGGGAGGGGAAAAGAGAAATAACTAACAAGTGGGCAAGCGTTCTTATTTTGTAAGAAAAATAAATAAATTTAAATCATGAAAAATATATTTATTAAAGAAGGCAAAAACTATTTAGTATTTACACTATCAGAATAAAAAAAAAAAAGAGAAATAAAAGTTATCCTTTCGGCACTCAGGGAAAGAATATCCTACTGGTTTCTGTCAACCTCATATTGGGGTCATGAGGGAACACGTATTATAGGGCAACTTGATGTCCAACGAGAGCCGATAAGTTTTTCATCACAGGCTGAAACCATAACAGGCAGATAATCCAGAAACTTGACAAATGTAATAATATTCATACTACTAATGACATAAGGGAAAAAAAATAGTCTTTAATTTTGTAGTTTGTCAATCTAGTTGTGACGTGCAAAGGGAATAATAAATCGTGGAGCCATAAAAAAGTGAACCCAATCCTGGATCCAAGGAGCATAGTGTCCCGACGTTCTTCGCTGCTCCTTCTCGATTTCAGTTTCACAAGCTGTCTGTGTCTCCCAGCTCCTACTTGCTAACTGCCTACTCGGGTTTGATCTTTTTGTTCTTTTTTTAATGAAGTTATTATCCTTACTTTTGGTCATGCGATGACCCGGCTGATATTTCTCCTGTCTGGATTCCTTGTGTGTGTGTTCTGAATATTTTTAATTTTGCTATCTGGTTTTTCTATTTTTTTCTTCTTCCTCTAGTTTTCCATGTTTTAATTCTGATATCTTGCCTAAGGGTCGGTAGAAGTAGAGTAAACTGATTCTGTTAAGTAGCCTTTTGGCCAAATAAATAGATAGATTGATTGTTAGAGTCGCTGGTTCTTCTGCATACTCTGTCCTTAAGGCTCAAAACCAGAGTAAAAAGAAAAATTAAAGATCGACAAGCCAACAAAAACTTGGGATGAAGAAGGCTGGCTAGAAGCAAATAGTGAGAACTGCCTCTGACCCTTTAATTTATGGTTTCTCCCCAAAATAATCCTGTATTATAATCCTCTTAGATTTTGGATTATTGATTAAGAATTGACTTGGGATGAATCCTAACTTCAATTTTGTTTACCATTTAACCTGAAGTGGCTGTATTATAAAGTCCTTAATTCTTTGGGTTTTTTCATGGAAAGTCAAACCTACACAGTTAGAACACTGACTATATTCAAACTCAGGTGACCTATTTCACTTCTTTTCTGACGGCATATTTGTTTATTTGTTATTCTGATGTTTAGTCTTCTGGTACTTAGGCTCCGTTTTGGCATGTAATTGATGGAAAAAGGTGTACTCATCTCATCTTGCTCCTTCCTTTCTGACAGGCTTCCCTAAATTATGGGGCGCAAGCTTTTGTGGGTGGCTTTCTGTTTATGGGCTTTAACATGCTCTCTTCTTCCTTCTTTCTCTTCTGGGCTTCTGAGAATTGGTTTGAAGAAGAGGCGTCTTGATCTTGAGAGCATCAAAGCTGCCAGAATTACAAGAGAGCAGCTACAGCCAGGCAGACCAGTGAATGGTGCGTATAGGAATATTGGTAGTTCAGCTGATGAGGATATAGTACCTCTCAAGAATTATTTAGATGCGCAATATTATGGAGAGATTGGAATTGGCACACCCCCACAGACCTTCACTGTCATATTTGATACTGGTAGTTCCAACCTGTGGGTTCCCTCATCAAAGTGCTATTTTTCTGTAAGTTCAGCTTAACCTCTTGATCTCCAATACTCTACTATACAAGAGTCGTTTCTTGACTTAATGTTTACATGCAGATTGCATGCTATTTCCATTCTCGGTACAAATCAAGGAAATCAAGTACATATAGCAAGAATGGTAAAGCCAACAAATTTATGACAATTTCTCTTTATTCATGTTTATCATAGTGGTAGTTGCAATCAGGCAAGCAGTAGCTTAGTAATATGTCCGGTCCTAAATGTACAACATAGTTTGTAGTGCAATAACTAGGTCCTACATTTAGAAATGGAGACATATATTATATGGCTTTTAATTGAAGTTCCAATCATGCCTATCATTTTGTCAATCAGGAACGTCGTGTAAAATAACCTATGGGTCTGGATCCATATCTGGTTTCTTCACCCAAGACAATGTTAAAGTTGGTGATGTTGTTGTCAAGGATCAAGTGAGTACTTCTCAATTTGATCAACATGACCTATAGTTTGTCCCCAATCTGCGGCAATACTTAGTTTTACTGCCACATCAATCTCTTAACTGCAGGATTTCATTGAGACAACCCGAGAAGGAAGTCTTTCGTTTGTGTTAGCTAAGTTTGATGGAATACTTGGACTTGGGTTTCAGGAAATCTCTGTTAAAAAAGCTGTTCCTGTGTGGTATTGTTTGGCCTGTCCCCTTTCGTTTTTACTTGCATCTGATTTCATTGTTCAAGTATGGTGATTTTTTTTCTTGCTTTCACTTCTTGTTTGCAGTGTCCTTCATTTACTGATCTATTACAAAATTGCAGGTATAATATGGTGGAGCAAGACCTTGTAAATAAAGAGGTATTCTCTTTTTGGCTAAATGGGGATCCAGATGCAGAAGAGGGTGGCGAATTAGTTTTTGGTGGTGTTGATCCAAATCACTTCAAGGGAAAACATACTTACGTTCCCGTTACTAAAAAGGGTTACTGGCAGGTTAGAAAATGCATAAAAAAAAAAACAAAAACAAAAAAACTTTGATGAGGAAATTATTTTGGATAGGCAAGTCTATTCTCAGTAATTAACAATAATTTTTTCCTCTCAGTTTGAAATGGGTGATTTTCTCATTGGAGGTCTGTCAACAGGTAATTTCATTATTCCTCAGCTGTGAAAAAGCTCTTTGGGGAATTTACTGTGAAATTTTACAGATTTCAACTATCTTTTCATCAAGCTAATTGTGAAATGTATTGATATTATTGTCAGGTGTTTGTAAGGGCGGCTGCGCTGCTGTCATTGATTCCGGAACATCCTTGCTTGCTGGTCCCACTGTAAGTGCTTCCATCCTTTTGAAAATTTAACATTTGTAGCTTTGACCTATAACTTATGCTGATTGGCTAGTAATTTCAGTCTGTTGTGACTGAAATCAACCATGCCATTGGAGCTGAAGGAATTGTGAGTTCAGAATGCAAGGAAGTTGTATCTGAATATGGAGACTTGATTTGGGATCTCTTAGTATCAGGGGTAGCTTCTCCTACCTTCCATTTCTTAGTTTGTGTTTGGGATTTCCCTCTTGTATTCTTGGACCTAACTATAAATGACCATAATTTGCAGATACAACCTGATGAAGTATGCACACAACTTGGTTTATGTTTTGCAGATGCGGAACAATCTAAGAGGTCAGTTCATTGTGTTTCACATCTCAGCTGCTAACACTGTCTCAGAATCTGCCTTAAATTTACAGCTGAAGTGATTTTTTGGTCCTAATGGCATGCAGTTCTGGGATTGAGATGGTTACTGAAAAGGAACAGAGAGAAGAGTTATCAGCTAAAGAAGGTGCTTTGTGTACTTTTTGTGAGATGGCTGTGATTTGGATACAGAACCAGTTAAAACAAAGAGGAACCAAGGAAAAAGTACTTGAATACATAAATCAGGTGATCCTTTTGAACCAAACTTTCTACAAATTATAGTGATCCTTATCCCTTCCAAGACCTCACTTGATGGGAAGCCTTGTTCACTGCGCTGCCCTTTATTAATTACCAGTTTTGGCAATTGTCAGTTGTGTGAGAGACTGCCAAGCCCAGCCGGAGAGGCAGCAATAAGTTGTGATAATCTGTCTCAAATGCCAAATATCACACTTACAATTGGAGACAAACTTTTCGACCTCACACCAGAGCAGGTTTGCTTTTGATATTCTAAAACTGAATCACTACTAATTATGACATGCATATGTATATATGTTAGCTTGTTAATATTCTGAGGATACTTTGGCTGCGTCCATTTTCAGTATGTTTTGAAAACTGGAGAAGGCCTAGCTGAAGTTTGCATTAGTGGGTTTATGGCATTTGATTTTCCTCCTCGAAGGGGTCCCCTCTGGTATGCTACCTTCTAATTTATGTTCATCAGTTTAGAATGATGCATGAACTATTCAATATTTTAAAGACTTGTGTTTTTCCCCCCTTAAAATAATATTAAACTATATGTTGATGCAGGATTCTGGGCGACATTTTCATGAGGGTGTACCATACGGTGTTTGACTATGGCAATCTCCAACTAGGTTTTGCTGAAGCTGCCTGATACGAGTTGTGGAAGATTATGTTAGGAATTAAAGTCTTAAGAAGCTTGAGGTTGCACTGTAAATAAAGATGGTGTGAAATATGTGTGCCTACCTACCATGGCTTAGGTTTCCATAGGGAGGATATGCTTAGGTTGATGCTTGAAAATATCCTCCTCGTACAAGTATCATCATGTATGCTTTGACTTGAGCTACGTAGCACTTGATATTACTGAGCCTTTTTATGGCTGTATTTTGTGAGGAACGTGTAAATAAAAGTCCAGTCTGTTAATAAGGCACCTAAGGGCTTAAACCGACTTATATTATATTGAGTTTGATTATAGCCTTTTTTTAAATGACAATAACAACAGTTAAGTAGTTCTAGATCAAGTTAAGACTTGAGAACCTTATTCGAGTATTTACTATGCATTACACAAAATTTGGAGTGAGTATATGAATGGTATGATCCATTATAAATTTTACATTTGTTTTATTGATATTGATGTTTCTATGATATTTTAGGCGCAACCGGATGCTAAAAGTTCTCATGAAAAAGTGGTCAGCGCAAAAAATAAATTAAAACATAAAAGACAAAAGGTTGAGGGGAAAAAAACTGATTGGAAGTGCTAATGTGAGACTCAATCAGGAATCTGTTTCTAAAGATGAGCAGTGAAATTTGGACCGTTCAGATTTATTTAGACGATCCAGATCTAATTTTTTTTATTTTTTTAAAAAAATTATTTTAATAGGTACAGAATATAAAATAAAGATAATCTTTAATTGTATCTTCTAGACCATGGGCATTTAAGTAGATTTCCGCATCCAGCATCCAAGATAAATAATTTTTCCCAGTAATATCCAAAGCCACAAATTCAAGTTTTGCAAGATTTGACATGGTTCACACTATTTAAAGAAATAAACGAGAATAATTAAAATATGAAATGTAAAAATGCAATAATATATAAAGACAAGAAATAAATTAATAAGGCAAGGTAAAAAAAAATTATGGCTTCAGGCCATTCAGTTCTTATGGCTTCAGGCCAATTAATCTCATGATGAGAAATTAAATATATATAACATCTGACTTTTTATCTTCAGGATAAATAAAAGTTATACATAGCTTCTGGCTGTGATATATATGGTTTCTAGTCATATAATAAGGAATCATATAGAGATGGCTTCTGGCCATATAATAGGAGATCATAGAGATATAGCTTCTGGCCATATCATAAAAATTCAAATAATATGACTTCTGGTCATATAATTTCAGAAATTGGATGTAGATGGCTTCTGGCCATAATCATAATAATAATATAAATAAACTTGTAAATGATATATATAATATATAACAACAATAGTGATCTCCAATCCTAGCCATGGAATCCGATGTTCATAACAATCGGTAAAGATATATTTCTTAATTCCATATAATGGCTCAGATTATCCCAGATCTATGAATTAAAGATATTATAAAATAAAGTATAAATTATCAAAGAAACTATAAGAATATCATACCTTTGGCAGAGCTTCGTGCTGATAACGTGTTATAAAAATATGGATAATCAGAGAGAATAAGAGATTAAGAAGAGAGAAATCAGAGAGAGAAATCAAAGGGAAATTCTCATTCAGTTGTGTGTACAAAATTCTCAGCCCAAGGCTCCTATATTATAGGCAAAAAACGCGTATGAATAGTGAAATACGCGTATGAACAGTAACTGCTACAGTATGCTACAGTAAACTGCGTATGCTACAGTACTGCTACAGTAAAACGCGTATGAACAGTACCTATACAGTAAAATGCTACAGTGATGAATAGTACATTAATCATTGATGAATAGTGACATCTGATCTTATATGCGTAGCTGACTGGGAGAATAAATTAACTTAGATGAGGGTTAATGGACATCCACATAATCAATATTCATAACAGGGAAAATAATCTCTCAATTTATTCCTCTTTATTTAAAAAGGAAATGAAAAGAGACAAATCAATTTTCCCACAGGATATTTTACAAGTGTTGATACTGCTGAAGTGGACAAATTACGTTTCTTCCTTTCTTTAACTTTGTAGAGGTGGGGCCCTTTATCCACCTTCCTGCTTTCCTCAATACGTATGGTCAATGGTTACGGGTTCGTTTGATAAGCCGGTAAGCTCCTCGGAGTCTCAACATCCCAACTTCAGCGGCAGCATCCACAGTCACATCGACCTAAGAAAGGTTCTTTTCTTTTCCTAAATCTTTATCATCTTAACCGCATGGTTATGATCATCATATGGACTTCAACCAAGTTTATGTTTCTCCTTTAAATCTTCTCTTTCCTGTCTGAATTTCTGTTGACTTTGTCTGTCTTGAAAGTTTGGTCTGTTTCTTCTTCTTCTTCATGTAGCTATTTCGATATTATGTATCTAGGATTCTAGTGTTTGTTATAGATGTTTTAATTTGGTAACAGTATTTATTATTTTCTGATAAGAGTAGAATGAACTGCGTCACCAAAAAAAACAAATAAAAGTGGAACGGACTGACACTATTTACTAAAACAGTCATTATTCTCCTAGTAATTTTGCAAACAAGGATTAATCAAATTTAAAATGATCTTCGCGGGTGGAAAAACATAAATCAACTGGAAAACAGAAGGGACAAAAGGCGGAAATTGAGGAAATTAGTGTCCAGAGCTGCTAACAAAGGATTCCTCTAATTTATCTCTAACTAGTTCCTGCTAATTTCCGTGTTAGTCTCGATTACTACAGTTTGGGGATCATGTGTAGTTCTTGATCACTGTAAGAAATGGCACACTGGAGTATTCATTGCCTGAATAACGGAATATTTGAATTCGTTTCTTTGTACATCTATCCATCTATCTGTTTATGTGTTTATTTATATGTTATTGTGGGAGTGCGGAAAAAAGTTCCTAAAGACTTAATTGCTACACAGTTACCCCTCTTTTATGGTTGCTTGGCTTTTGGTTTGGCTCATCGAACTTTATGATTCTCCTTTCTGGCAGGGTTTTTCTTCACTATGAGGTCCAAGCATCTGTGGGTAGCTTTCTGTTTATGGGCTTTAACATGCTCACTTCTTCCTTCTTTCTCTTCTGGGACTCTAAGAATTGGTTTGAAGAAGAGACCTCTAAACCTTCAAAGAATTCGGGCTGCAAGGGAAGAACTGAGACCAGGAAGACCTGTGAAGGGTTCATATCAGTATATTAGAAATTCACATGATGAAGATATACTACCTCTCAAAAATTATATGGATGCGCAATATTTTGGAGAGATTGGAATAGGCACGCCCCCACAGACCTTCACTGTCATATTTGATACTGGTAGTTCCAACCTGTGGGTTCCATCATCATGGTGCTATTTTTCTGTAAGTTTATATCTCGCTTAATATCCATAACTATACCCATATGAGTCTTTCACTAACCCATAATATTCATGTGCAGATTGCCTGTTATGTCCATTCTTGGTACAAGGCTAGCAAATCCAGTACATACACTGAGAATGGTAAGGTTACTGTACCTCATACCAGTTTCTCAAAATTGGTGTTATTGATTATGCTAGATATAATTATGGGAAAAAATTAAGTTGGCACTGCACGCGTCATTTAATAAAAGGTTTGAGATTTTAATCCATTCGTGTTAACTTGTCAATCAGGAACATCATGTGAAATACAATATGGGTCTGGATCATTATCTGGTTTTTTCAGTCAAGATGACGTTAAAGTTGGTGATGTGGTTGTAAAGCATCAAGTGAGTACTTCATCTATAAGTTTCCCACTTGAAAAAAGGACTATATAGTTTGTTTTGTCCTCAATTTGCAGCAATACTTGGACTTGGGGTTTCATCAAGGCTCTTATGTTAACCTGTTGAATGCAGGATTTCATTGAGGCTACTCGAGAGAGAAGTTTTTCCTTTGCACTCGCTAAGTTTGATGGAATAATTGGACTTGGGTTTCAGGAAATCTCAGTTGAGAAAGCAGTGCCGGTTTGGTATAGTTCAGCATGTCTTTTTGGTTTTTCCTTTGTGTCTTATTTTCTTGGTATTGTTAAAACATGGCTTTTTACTAGTGGCATTGGGTTGTGTTCTGAAATTACTGATCCACTATCAAATCATAGGTATAATATGTTGGATCAAGATCTTGTTAGTGAGAAGGTGTTCTCTTTTTGGCTCAATGTGGATCCGGAGGCAGAAGCGGGTGGTGAAATTGTATTTGGAGGTGTTGATCCAAATCATTTCAAAGGAAGACACACTTATGTTCCAATTACTAGAAAAGGTTACTGGCAGGTAGCAAAACTAGTTAGTTTGACCAGGAATTCCGTTTAATTGTGAAAAAGAAAATCCAGAAAATTTGAACAAAAATTTGTTGCCTTTTCAGATTGAAATAGGAGATTTCCTCATTGGAGGTCTTTCAACAGGTATAGGCATTGTTTTATCTTTCAACCACAATAAATTTTTATATGGCCACAGAGAGATCTTTAAAAGGATGAAATCCTATGGTACAAAGAAAAGCATGAAATATTTTTCCCCTCCCAGACCATAATTGAAGAAGAAAATTGGTGAAATCTGATTTGCTAGAAAACTCAATATTCCTTTATAATTGTCACCGTTCTCCTTGATTACAATGACCGTGTATTATAATTCTTAAGGTGTGTGCAAGGGTGGATGTGCTGCTGTTTTGGATTCAGGAACATCTCTGCTTTCTGGTCCAACCGTATGTGCTTTCGTCTCTCTGAAAATTTTCTGCATATAGGTTTTCTTTCATAATTTTTGTTAACTGCTTATCATTTCAGTCAGTTGTGGCTGAAATCAACCATGCCATTGGAGCTGAAGGAGTTGTGAGTTCAGAATGCAAGCAAATAGTTTCTCAATATGGAGAGAGGATATGGGATCTATTAGTATCAGGGGTAGGCCCTTCCACCCTTCATATAACGTGTGTGTCTGAGGGTTCTTCTAGCTGTGGCATTCTGTTGCATTCTCTGCTTCTTGGACCTAAATTTAACTGATCTTAATTTGCAGGTGGAGCCTGATCAAGTATGTTCACAACTTGGTTTATGCTCTGCATATAGGGATCAATCTAAGAGGTTAGGATTTTCTTATTAGATTTATATTTCATCGTCTTACCTTTTGCATGCCTTGCTACCTGTTTGAATGTCAAAGTTACAATTCCCAGAATAGGCGCATATATGGGGGGAAAGTAGTTTTCTGCAGAAGTATTTGTCGTGGAACCTCCATTATCATATCAATTGAAATAGAGAGACTAGCTTCAGTAGCTTACTCTACAACCAAGTCGTCTCTTAAATAGACTTCTAAATTTACTCATGTTCCTAATACTCTACACTGCAGCAATGGGATCAAAATGGTGACTGAAACAATAGAAAGAGAGGGTATGTCTGTTAGAGATGATAATATGTGCTCTCTGTGTGAGATGGCTGTCGTTTGGGTCCAGAATCAACTTAGGCGGAAGGTAACCAAGGAAAAAGTAATCCACTACATAAATCAGGTGATCTTTTTAAACCGACCTTTGTAGATACCCAATCTGCATTATAGCTTTAGGTGATGTAGTGACTGATCACTGCCTTTGGTTATTGACAGTTATGTGAAAGACTGCCAAGCCCTGGTGGAGAATCCACAATAAGTTGTTATGGTATTTCTCAGATGCCAAACATTTCAATTACTATTGGAGATAAACTATTCGACCTCACTCCAGAGCAGGTCTGTTTTGAACTTCGATAAATTTATCTGTGTCAATATCTGTCCTGTATAACCTCACAATTAACCAGCTGCCTTAGATTTACTCATGGACCTCTGTATATCTATGGATTGGATATAAATTATGTTGATCACTGGTCGCCTGGGCATCAATCCTTGATTTTCACTTGCTTCGCTGTTTTTACAGTATATTCTCAAAACTGGAGAAGGAGATGCAGCAGTTTGCCTCAGTGGATTTACAGCTTTTGATGTTCCCCCTCCTCAGGGCCCTCTCTGGTATATTATCTTTGTTAATATTAATATGGCTATTTATTACATTCATTGTTCTAATACTCCCTCGTTTGTTTTTTTTATAAGAAACAATCTCTCTCACGGGGTGTTCTAAATATAAGGAATAATTCCTTGTTGTTTAAAATTTTAAATTGTTCTTTCCATTTTTACCTCCATTAAGCATATGTCATTCGCTATCTCTCTACGATTAATTTCCATCCATTATCTCATGTACCCTCTTTATAAACAAGGGTAGAATTGGAAAGAAAAATACATATCTTATATATTTATCACTCTTAACTAACATTTTAAACCTTGTAATTTTGATATTAATTCCTTATAAAAAGGACAAAAGAGAGTAATATGCATGTATGGTAGGCATTGAGTAACGAGCTATATAGACAGATCAGACCTGTTCCTTTCAGCTTTATGCTCCTTTTCTAAAGCAACCGTATAATATGGATGCAGGATCCTTGGAGATGTTTTTATGAGGGTATATCATACGGTGTTCGACTATGGCAATCTCCAAGTGGGTTTTGCTGAAGCTGCCTAGATGGGCTTATGGAGAATCATTTTCAGTCTAAGACAAACTCCCACGAGTTTTAATATAAAGTTAATGGTATTACTGGTAGAATTTGCTTAACTTAGTTTAAGATCTGCTTGTGGAAGAAGTTGATATGTTACTTTCTTGTACATATGTTTATGTTACATTATTCAATCCGTAATGTACTGGCAAACAGCATTACTGGGTTTAGAACATATTGTAATTATTGAAAACAGTAATTATGAACAGCATTGGGAACATTCATCTCTTCGTTATTGCACCTGCGGAAAAAACAATGACGTACTCAATCTGTTGATATGTCTGACTTGTACTACTGACTTTGGTTTTAAGTCTTGACGTGTTTTTTTTTTAAAACAAAAAATTCATTAGATAGATTCAGAACAAGTTAGAGCCTGACAACTTAATATTTTTGTTCTGTGACATAATTTAGTCATACTTTTTAAAATACATGTTAAACTGGTTTCGTAGTCAATGAGTTAAATATACGTGACGTTTGAAATAGCGATTGAAATTTTTAAAAATATTTTTCAATCATGATTTACGATTTATGAGGTAAGTATGTGAGAGGAGTTTTGTCTTTAACTTATATAAAAAACACTAATAAAATAAACTGCAGCTATCTCAAACAAGCTAGTATTGTACAAAATTTAGAGTGAGTGGCATTGTCTAAAGCCAATGAATAGTATGATTTGCTATAAATTCTTTTACTGATATTGATTTGTCCCTTGAGATTTTATGACCAATCCTTGGGATCAATTGCTCGATACTAAAATTGTCCGATACAAGTGGTCAACAGAGATAAAACTAATTTGTAGGGTCAAATTGAGATTCAAACAAGGTTAGATTGCGTGAGAGTTTTAAAGACTAGACGTGGTTGATTTTTAAATGGTCAAGACATCGATGTTAAAATTAAATTGTTAGAGTTGGTCTTGATTGATAATTTTATATTTATTCCTTATCGATTTGGTCATCAGTGCTTTTTATTCTTTTTCCTGTATAATGACATAATCTATATAATATTATATATATTATAAAATGTATGAAAACATTGGCTTTCTAATTCATATTTATGCTGACATTCTCAAATGAATTGTTCAAAAATCCATGTCAAACAACACCAATGACATCATTTGCATGTCATCATAAAGGTGGGGCTGTTTACCAACACGGTTTTATGGATACGACTTGTTGTGTCTGGGATAAAAATAACACTCGAGTCCTAAAAATCAATTAAGCAATATTTATTACAGTTGTAATTAAATATGAAAATTTGAGTTGCAAAATACCGAAAATGGTATTGCATTCTCATGTTTATATTCGTTTGATTTCCAACTAACACGCTTATATTTGTAATTGACTAAATATATATTTTTAACTATTTTTTATAAATTTTTTTAGACATACAAACAACAAAAACAACAAAACCTTTATCCCACTACGTGGGGTCGGTTACATGGATCGTACGACGTCATTGTGCTCTGTTAAAAACCATAGATTTCGATATATTATTAATTAGAAGGTCTCTCTCTATTACCTCATTGAGTGTTCGTTTCGGCCTTCCTCGACCTCGTCTAATAGGACTCCATTCTGCTTGATCCACCCTTCTCACCGAAGCATTCAAAGGCCTACGCTAAACATGTCCAAACCACCTCAAACGATTTTCTACCATTTTTTCTTCAATAGGAGCCACTCCTACTCGTTCACGTATATGAGTATTACGAATCTTGTCTTTTCTTGTATGACCACTCATCCATCTCAACATCCTCATCTCAGCAACTCCCATTTTATGTTCATGTTGTCCCTTTAAAGCCCAACATTCACTACCATATAGCATTGCTGGTCTTATAGCAGTGCGATAGAACTTTCCTTTTACCTTATTAGGTACTTTTCGATCACAGATAACTCCAGTAGCTTTTCTCCATTTATACCATCCGGCCTGAATTATGTGGTTGATATCTCCATCAATTTCACCATCTTGTGGTATAATTGATCCCAAATATCTAAACTTTGTCACTTGTGGGATGACTTGCCCTCCCAATTTAACTTCAACTTCCCTTTGGCTTTGTCCTTTATCAAACTTGCAATGCATATATTCAGTTTTGTTCCTACTAAGACGAAAGCCCCTCAATTTCAAAGTCCGTCTCCATATCTCAAGTTTAGAATTAATATATTCTCTGAATTCAGCCAACAGAACTATATCATCCGCAAAAAGCATGCATGTAGGGATCTCCTCTTTTATAGGCTCAGTTAGAACATCTATCACTAAGTTGAACAAATAAGGACTCAACATTGATCCCTGATGTAGTCCAATCCTTATAGGAAAGTTCTTTGTAACACCTCCAGGCGTTCTAACATTGGTTGTAACCCCCTCATACATGTCCTGAATGGCTTTGATATATGCAACCTTCACCCCCTTCTTTTCCAAAGCTTTCCAAAGTATATCTCTTGGCACCCGGTCATACGCTTTTTCTAAATCAATGAAGACCATATGCAAATCTCTTCCTTTGCTCTTATACTTTTCCATTATCCCCCTTAATAAATAAATCGCTTCTGTTGTAGACCTTCCTGACATGAATCCAAATTGGTGTTTGTTTGAACAAGATCCTCTGCACCAACCTTTTCAGCAGCAGCATCCTCAGTATCAGTAAAATCTACCAAAGAAAGGTTCTTTTCTTTTCCTACCTAAATCTTTATCATCTTTGTCAGATGATTATGATTGTTATAGTGACTTCAACCCAGTTTATATTTTCCCCTTTAATATTAATTACTGTAGTGTAAGGATCTTACAGAGTTCTTGATAACTACAAGAAAAGACTTCGGCTCAATCCCACACCCCTCAATCATGGTTGCTTGCTTTTAAATTTCTGCTCATCGAACTTCCTGGTTCTCCTTTCTGGCAGGGTTCTCTTCATTATGAGGTCCAATCATCTGATGATAGCTTTCTGTTTGTGGACTTTAACATGCTCACTTCTTCCTTCTTCCTCTTCTGGGATTCTAAGAATTGATTTGAAGAAGAGACCTCTAGACCTTCAAAGAATTCGGGCGGCAAGTGCTGCAAGGGAAGAACTGAGACCAGGAAGACCATTGAAGGGTCCTTATCAGTATATTAGTAATTTAGATGGTGAAGCCATAGTACCTCTCAAAAATTATTTGGGTACACAATATTATGGAGAGATTGGAATAGGCACACCCCCACAGAACTTCACTGTCATATTTGATACTGGTAGTTCCAACTTGTGGGTCCCATCATCATGGTGCTATTTATCAGTGAGTTCATACCTCTCTTAACGTCCATAACTATATCCATATGAGTCTTCCATTAACCAGTGAGATTCATGAGCAGATTGCTTGTTATGTCCATTCTTGGTACAAGGCTAGCAAATCCAGTACTTACACTGAGAATGGTAAGGTTACTGTACTCGTGTCAGTTTCTCATAATTGGCGTTACTCATTATGCTAATGTAACCATGGAAGTGGTAACTTAGCATTTGTACATAGAATTTAATAAACAGTTTCGAATAAGGAAGAATTCATGTTAACTTGTCAATCAGGAACATCATGTGCAATAGAATATGGGTCTGGATCAATATCTGGTTTTTTCAGTCGAGACAACGTTAAAGTTGGTGATGTGGTCGTAAAGCATCAAGTGAGCACTTTGTTTATATATTTGTTTTGTCCACGATGTGCGGCAATACTTGGACTTTGGGTTTCATCAAGGTTATTATGTTAACCTGTTTGATGCAGGATTTCATCGAAGTTACCCAAGAGAAAACTCTTTCCTTTGCATTCCTTGAGTTTGATGGGATACTTGGACTTGGGTTTCAGGAAATCTCAGTTGAGAAAGTAATCCCAGTTTGGTATACTTCAGCTTGTCTTTTGGTTTTTCCTTTGCATCTGATTTTCTTCGTATTGTTAAAGCATGAGTTTTTACTAGTGCCTTTAGATTGTGTCCTGAAATTACTGATCCGCTGCCAAATCATAGGTATATTATGTTGGATCAAGATCTTGTTAGTGAGAAGGTGTTCTCTTTTTGGCTCAAGGTGGATTCGGAGGCAGAAGCGGGTGGTGAAATTGTATTTGGAGGTGTTGATCCAAATCATTTCAAAGGAAGACACACTTATGTTCCAATTACTAGAAAAGGTTACTGGCAGGTAGCAAAACTAGTTAGTTTGACCAGGAATTCCGTTTAATTGTGAAAAAGAAAAATCCAGAAAATTTGAACACGAATTTTGTTGCAATTTCAGATTGAAATAGGAGATTTTCTCATTGGAGGTCTTTCAACAGGTAAGGGGTATATTTTAGTTTTCAAACTACACGAAATTTTGTGTGTGGGGGATTTTACAGAGAAAGGGTTAAAATCATATGCGGTACAAACAGACAATGACCATATACTATAATTCTGAAGGTGTGTGCGAGGGTGGATGTGCTGCTATTGTGGATTCAGGATCATCTTTGCTTGTTGGTCCAACCGTATGTGCTTGCTTCCATCTCCCTGAAAATTTTCTGCTCATAGCTTTTCTTTCATATTTTTTGTTAACTGCTAATTAATCTCAGTCAGCTGTGGCTGAAATCAACCATGCCATTGGAGCTGAAGGATTTTTTTAGTTCAGAATGTAAGGCTTTAGCTTATCAATTTGCAGACAAGATATGGGACCTATTGGTAGCAGGGGTAGGCCCATCCACCCTTCATATAAACTGAGTCTGCGCGTTGTGACATTCTGTTTCATCCTCTGCTTCTCAGACCTAAATGCAGTTGCTCTTAATTTGCAGGTGGAGCCTCATGAAGTATGTTCTCATCTTGGTTTATGCACATCTAGCAAACAATCCAAGAGGTTAGGAAGTTGATGTTTTTCTTATGAGCTTTACATTTCATGGTCTTACTTTTTGCTTCCCTATCTACTTGTTTAAAGATCAAAGCTATCTAGTATCAGAATAGGCGCTCACACACACACACACAGAGTTCATTTACTGATGCTCCTAATACTTTGCAGCCATGGGATTGAGATGGTGACTGAAACAATTGAAAGAGAGGGTGTGTCAGCTAGAGACAATAATATGCGCTCTTTATGTGAGATGGTTGTCGTTTGGATCCAGAATCAACTGAAACGAAAGGCAACCAAGGAAAAAGTAATCCACTACATAAATCAGGTTATCTTTTTAAAATAAACATTTGTAGAAGCCCAAGCTGCATTATTATAGCTTTAGGTGGTGCTATGACTGAGAACTGCCTTTGGTGATTGACAGTTATGTGAAAGACTGCCAACTCCTGCGGGAGAATCCACAGTAAGTTGTGATAGTCTTTATCAGATGCCAAACGTCTCAATTACTATCGGAGATAGACTTTTCAACCTCACTCCAGAGCAGGTTTGTTTTCTGCTTCGATAAATTTATGCTAGTTTCAATATCTGTCATGTGTGAACTTTTAGCAATTAATAGCGGCTGCCTTAGATTAGATTTACTCCACAAACCGTTTTGACAGTACATTGTGAAAGCTGGACAAGGCGAAGCAGCAATTTGCCTCAGTGGGTTTGCAGCTATTGACATCCCCACTCCTCAGGGCCCCCTCTGGTATATGATGGCTATTGCACTTACTGTTCTAAACTTCCAATATGCTTGTGAGACACAGTACAGACAGCCTTGCATGTAATAATATACTTTATGTCCTCTCTTTCTGAACTAACCATGTGTTTTGTTGGGGAAATGCAGGATCCTTGGCGATATTTTTATGAGAGCATATCATACGGTGTTTGACTATGGGAATCTCCAAGTGGGTTTTGCTGTGGCTGCCTAGAAGGACTTCTGGAATATATTACAAAACTGAACTCCCTTGAGTTTTAATTAAGAAAATAATAATGTTATTAACGGTAGAATCTTGTATCCATGTGTTACCTATTAGAATTGGGATGAGAATCAGTCCAAAAAATAAAGAGCTGAAATGAATGCTACTATTTAACGTACATTCCCTGATTTTTAACAAGTTCGGCAGTTTGTATCATTAGACTATGAAGACTCTGATCGGAAGGAGTCATAATAATCGATATAAGAATGATAGTGATGATAACCAAATGAAACTATTCTTCCGATATAAGAGGATAAACAATCAACTTTTATTAAAAAATATATACTCATTCTTTTAATATTTTAAAAGTACAAAAACATACATCATTTTTAAGATTCTTTTTCCTTTTCTTGAGAAAAATACCTTGAAGGTACGTATGTTGGAATTGAAATTGCGACGGTGAGGGATTTCCATATGGAATGTGATAGGGACCAAGGTAGTATGAGCTATCAAAGTCTCACATCGAGTAGTATAGGCTGCTTGATGAGGTACTTAAGTGCCTTGACTCTCCCACCTCAAGAGCTAGCTGTTGAGATGTGGTTCACCGAGACGTCGGCTTTCCGGGGAGGGTGTATTGATAGGGACCAAGGTAATATGGGCTACCAAAGTCCCACATCAAGTAGTATAGGCTGCTTGATGAGGTACTTTGGTTCTTCAAGGTGCATAGACACCCAAGCACCTTGGAGAACCACACCTCAAAAGCTAGCTATTGAGGTGGGAGAGCCAAGGCACTTAAGTATCCCCATCAAACAGTCCATACTACTCAATGTGGGACTTTGTTAACCCATACAACCTTAGTCCCTGTCAGAATGGAAATTGAAATCAGATTGGGGGCTAACCTCATGACGGCCAAACTAGCACTAACTGGACTCAAACAATTTTCCCTATCAGATTATGTAAACACACAAGTTCACATTGTCTCCAAATCAAACATAGAATCCCATGATAGAATTAGACAGGCTGATAACGGTTAAAACTTGATGGGGAATCACAAAAATAAGCATCAAGCAACTTACGAATAATGATACAGGGCTGGATAACAGCTGAACGAAAATTATCCATTAATCTTCATCAGCATCGGCACTGAATATAGAAGACATGGCCACTTTTTGCTTCTTTGCAGCACCACTGAATGATTTCTGCATGAATTGAGTAAGAAAATATTACGTTAGCATGGCTACCTGAGAAAAAAATCACGGACTAGATAAAAACACAGTGGTAACATCAAATGAATTGGCAAGTTTGAAAACGTTTCATGAAAGAAAGAAAACCAATGATTAGTCAGTTTCATGAAATTTCTACGTCAGGACAGAAGTCAAACCATGAAAGAAAGCAGGCCAAAGCAATCATCCAGATCCAGAAACATTTGAGGATGGCCAAAAAATTACAGCATATATGATATGATATTGCAATAAAGAAAGAAGTTAGTTGTGTTGATTAGCGAATATGACCGTTAGGGACCATGGCTGTAAATAAATAGGCAGTAAAGCAATGTATTCAGTGTGTGTTAGAAAAGTGGAAAGTTTTCCTTCCCTCAGTTCTCTCTTCTCTCTTTATCTCTTCTCCTCGGTCTATCTCTCAGTTTCTGTTCTCCTTCTCTCCCATTCTCTCTCTAAGTCTCTTACTTTCCCTCTCCTTCCCTATTCTCTCTCGTGTAAAGATTACAAACATAAATCGATACATTTGTCCAAGCTTCATTCTGGCATACCTTGGAAGCACTTCCCTTGGAAGAAAACCCAAACTTCAAAGTCTTCCGCTGATCCTGATCTGCAAGTGCAGTAGCAGTTCTAGATTCAGAGGAGACCAAAGCAGATCCAGATTCTTCTTCTTCTTGTTGCAGCTTCTGCAGCTTTTGAGCATCAGCCCTGCTTGATATTAACGAATCCCAAAACACAAGATGACGTCAAAAGAAGGCAGCCAACTACCCACAATAGCCAAAACACAATAGGGAAAATACATTTTTCATTGTATCAAAGACCAAACAAGATTAGAGGTACATAAGCAGAAGGATACATTTGGGCAAACTTAGCCATTTCCCTCTCTTGCCGCTGCTGTTCCCGTTTTTGCCTATCATCTCGGCTGCTACTACCATGCATGTCCTTCATTTCTTTGAAACGCTGTAATCCCCATTAAGAATGTTGCATTAGAATGATGGAGAATAGCATTGAAGTAAAGTCAACAAAAGCTGAACCAAGTTAGTCAAATCATCTACCTTTCTGTGATTGTGATCATATGAGCTCAAGTGTGCTTCAAATTCCATGGCCAATTTGTATTGCTTGTTGCAGAGTTCACAAAAGAACACCTTTCGTATTTCGTTCACCTCAGTTTGAATTTTTTGCTCACGTTCAGCCAAAACCTGGATTTTCATAATGCGCACGAGACAGGCAGAAGAAGCCACCAGGTAATAAAAACTGCAGGAAATTCTCAAGATCTTCCAAAGTTGATGGTTCCCTAAGACACACCAATCCCATCAAAAGACATGCATATGTGGTATATGCTGCCTTCTGCTATTAGGTGGAGGTTCCAGAAAACGGAAAACATCAACCTCAATACTACTTTATGATTTTAACACTAAAGGCAACTGCTAATAATTTCTGAATCATACCTCTCGCTTCCTCATATTTTCCTCCGTCTCCTCCAACTCTACATCAAGTTTCTTTCGCTGGATGTTTTCTTCAGCAGTGAAAAAATCATCTTCTTCTTGTTTACCCACACCCAATCTGGGATCTCTAATACCAGATTTTATTGGCTCAATAATTCCTGCGCATAAATTCAGAGGCATAAAATGAAAACTCAGTTAAAGAAATTGAAATCAGGGAGAACATAAAAAATTCGCAGAACATGCAATTAGGAGTGATAATTTTTCGTCAGTTTCCTTTACATTGCAATGATGTAAAGGGTTATATGCCACATATTGAAAGTTTGAGTGGGTTTATTTAAAAACCTGAAAGCACTGGAGAATGTTTTGTCAAAAGGTCAATTTAAAAGGGGTTACAAGCAACCAACATCATCAACAAAAACTATGTGGAAGCTCAAAATGATTCCATCAGTCGAGATAGAAGTTTGAGCTACGCTAACAATAAGATTGCTTCTGTTCTAATACAACTACAAACCTTGCTCATTCTTCCCCAGACCCTTTCCTTTCCATCCCATCTTTTGAAGTAGCTTAAATCCAATATTAGACGATGTTATCTGTGTTTCCAGCGATGCTTGTTCAACGTTGTCTAGATCAACATTTTCTGTTGGCCTGTGATTGATAGGCAATCGAAAATCCTCCGCCCAATCTTCAATAAAGGATTCCTGGGACGCCTATTAAATATAACTCAGCATGTACGGTCAATTATCAAAAGAAGCAATACTAATTAATTATTTAGTGGCTTGAACTAGTAAATAGGAGGAAAGCCCCATAAGTACTGCACTTAATATAAATCTTATCAATTACCTTCCCCTTTCTGGTTTGCCTTCTATCAAGAGTGCCAGTGTCCTGCCAACCACTGGTCCGTGGATAATCCATTTGAACCTATACAGATCATAAGAAGACAACACGTAACCAAAAGCCTTGTTCATATTTCAAGACAATCAAAACCAATGGCCACTTCACTATTCTGAATTAGAATAGTGGAGTTTAGGTATATTAACGCCTCAACCATACAGAGCAAATGGCAATAGTTAGAAAAGGGACAACAGGAAACGCAATCGCTTCACAGAAAATGTTAGGAAGACAAATACATGTCAAGGGGTGGGTTCAATTTATGCACTTTCAGCATTAAATATATAAAAACATAATTAAATATTGATAACACGGGATTTAATACTGCGGGCTTCTTCTTCTTCTTCTTTTTATTTTTTTTTTTCTGGTTAAATACAGAAGACTGTGTTCGATCTAGCACACCATGCAACTAAATCGATCTACAATCCCATAATCCTCCACAGTGCAAGAGGCTCTTAAAACATCTGAAGACTCTAATGACGGGATATAAACCAATCAACTTAAATCGAAAAGAGAAAATTTTCAATTCTCCAAAGACAAACCCGGAAATTGAGAGGTGTCGAACCACTGGTTGTGATTCCAAAAACCCTAACTGGTTTTGACGCCCCCTACTGTTATCACCGCCAAGAGTGAAATAGAATTAACTATCGTAATAGAACTGATTAATAAAAAGTTCCGGCAAAGCAACGGTGCCTGGACGTCGTACCCCCGCCTGGAGCCTAATCTTCTGGCACGAACCTAAAAGCTGTGGACTTTTACTTTATTTTTTATTATTATTTCTTTTTTATATTGGGGGTTCGGGTCCAAGGAAGTCGGCGGTCGATGGATGGGGATGAATCCTGATTCCCTCTGGACAACTGGGATGAAACTTTGTAATTCATTCAACCAAAGAAAGCAGAAACCTGGAATTCAAGAGTTACCTGGGCCATCCAAAGCGGGTCTATTTATGGGCCCATTTAGACCAAATGTTGGCCCATATTCTACCAGAAAAGGCCCAAATTTTCTATTTTGTAAGTAACACTTTTGTGGTTCTCTTGTCGTTGGGCCCAATGCAACCACAAAATTGGCCCAAAATTCCCCCTTTGCCAGGAAAATTTTGGTTTTTAAGATAAATTTATCAACTGAATTTTATACATACCACTTCAAACATTTGTTTATTATTAGAATTTTTCTCATTTAGTTCACGGAATTACAAGTAATGTAATATAATATAATAAAATAATGATTATATAATTTTTTTGGTTTATCATTAGGGAAAGATGATGCATATGTATAAAAACATTTAGTTGGATTACATCGAACATGAGAATATATGAAAATAATATAGTAATGGACAAAATTACTCTCTTCTGCACATATAATAATGTACATGTTTGATTCATGATAATTTTTTTCATTCAATGTAATGTACACGCTGGGTTCATAGTAATTTCTTAATATTTAATGGTAGAAATATTATACAGTGTAAAGGTTGGATTCATGTTAATTTTTTAATATTTAATGATAGGAATATTATTTAATGAAATATTTTAATATCTTTTAACAGTGGAATATAATTTTTTAAAGTTTTGAATAGGGAAATATCTCTTAAATTTTTATATTATTAATTTTTTTAATATTTAATGGTGGTAATTAAAATTATTTAATATTTAACAGCATTTATGGATGGGCACTTTGATCAATTTAAAAAATTATAATGGCAATAGTGTTATTTTCACTAAATTACAGGATGTCTGCATCATCATTTATCAGTCCTAGCAGTGTAATCATAATTACATCAAATAATTACTTGATGTAATCATGATTATAAAATGTAATCCTCTTTACATTACATAAGTCTAACCAAATGTTATAATCGTGCTATTACATCAAGATTATATATAATTCTCTCCCATGTAATCGAACCAAATGGGCTACTAAGAAACAGCTGTGGATTATGACTATTTCAATCAATATTTCGAGCAAGGAGCCAATGAACCGGTTACAATACAGGTTTAATGGTCAATAGGTTAACCAGGGTCCACCGGTGGTCAAATCGGTCATATTAAAATATTTATTAGTGGTAATATATATATTAATATATTTTTAAACTTCCATAGATAAAAATGAAGATATTTATTAAAAAAATGCTTAAAATCTATTAGTATATTAGTTATGATGCCTATATTTATGCAATGATATATCATTTCCTATAATTATTATATCTTTTTAAATAATTTTTTTCATAATCTTTTTTTTTAGATTTGTTCTTTCTTTATCTTTTTTATCTTCATCTTAGTCTTTAAACTTTTATTTTCCTTTAAAAAATAGAGCGAGATAGTAGTTAGAAAAATAAAAAAAATGTATTTCATAAAAAAAGATTAAAAAATATGACCGGTCTAACTAATTAAATCACTAATTTTTACTATTTTATAGGTGAATAGTTGACCGGATTAGACCACTAACCAATCATCGATTCAACAGGCCGATCCCATTTAATTTTTTATTCAATGATTTCGAGACTATAGCCTAAAATTTGTGAATTACTGTCGCCTGTTCTCATAGCATAGACAAAGTAAAGTTTCGCTATAGGGTGAGTAAACCACGGTCATATATAGACTTTTTTCTTTTTTTTTTTGTCAAAAGTCATATATAGACTTTTGATTACGCTATTTTATGCAACAACTATGCTATTTTATCCAACACTCTTCAAATTTAATTTCCTGCTATGGTCTTTAAAGTTTTAAAAAACGTTCCTAAATGGTAAAAATGTTGTGGCGGAAGTTTTATTTCTTCAGAGTTTCTTATTATAAAATTTGGAGACAAATAAATAAAAATAATAATTAAATATGCACACCTTTTTATTAATTTCGCCAGTATTTTTTATGCTTTGTAATTCAATTTTTTTTAAAAAAAAAAAGCTCTGAACAATAACCTCACAAAAGGAACTATTAGAATCTTGAGTTGAGTGATAATTGCATCAACGTTACAGGTCTTAATAATTCCCACGTCTATTTTCTTCTCCCAAAACGGGGGAGGCAGAGAAAATTCGGAAGAAGAAAAATGGCAAAGTTTCCATTAATTGTGTGTTTTTATAGATGGTGGAAAGCTAAAGAGCCGAGAATATGTATATTATATATCATGCACAAAGTAGACGTGACCATCTTAGAAAAAGGAGCATGTTTCAGTTCTGAGACAAATTAAAATACTTTCCCAGGATCCTAAGAGAGCATTATTGGCTTGTATAGCAGATATAATTAAACACCGAAACATTTCTTCTTTCATTTTTTGCAGAATTATTGCCCAACCTACGACCACTTTTACAGTATGAAGCATTATTTCGACATTATTCTAGAAGGCTAGAACTAGCCAAAGCGTGTGGGTCAAGTATTCAACATATATAAAAATGATTGGTATAGATAAATATTCTTCTGTTGAATTAATTATGCAGCTTTTGAAAAGCTTAAATTTAATTAAATATGATTACAGCTGGGAGATGGTCTTACAATATCAGTGCTTAATGCAAAGAAGGAAGGAATAAGATATAGGGATCCGTGTCTAAGAGGATAATATTAAGTTGGGCATGCCAAACTGTGGCCTTTAATTAATTCATTACAAATTAACATTAAACTAATTTTTTAGACATTTTTTATGAGATTCCCGAAAGCTTGACAGCTACAGCTACAGGAACAGCCTTGTGCCATGTTAACTCTGTAATTGATCCGATTCTCCATGATTTTGTTCGTACGAAGATCCAACAAGTGGTGCTTCAAACCTTTGTGTTGCACCTGGTAGGTAGGAACCTCTTAATATAATGATCGATCAGGACCTTCTACAGCTAGCTACCTTACAAGCAAAGAAAGGAGGAATATATATCAACTTTAATTTTGCTTTAGATATCTCAAAAACTCACAAACGTTTCTTTTGATATGCACTAACCAATCTAGTGGAGTAAAGCCCATTTAGATTCATTTAGGCCTTAAGTTCAAGTCTAAGAAAAAATATTTATGTTCAGGACCATGTTGCACGGAACCGAATTCCTATGACAATATCAGGAAAAAAAAAAAGCTAAGGGAAAATGACATCAATGTTTCAGTCAAGAAAAATAATATTAAAAAAATCTCATAACTTGTCAAATAGTTCTTGGTTGGGCCATAATATAATTTTTCTTTTAAATTTAATAGCTCCCGTGGAAGTGTGCATAGTGTGTGTGTAGCATTATATTTACGTATTTATTATCAATATGTAAACTGAAACATAATGTAGGGATTTCCTTGAGGGATAATACTGACGTGATAAGTATAACATGTGTTGGCGTGTTTACAGGGTAAGTACTACGACAAATTAACGGAAGAGGAAATTTACCAAACTCTTGAAAATATGTAAGCAGAGTTGTAGAATTTGCAGGGGTTAGGTAAAAAATGGGAGTGTGAACATGCAAAAAGGTAAAATGAAGTAGTAGTTATGGAAAGAGGAAAAGAAGGAGGAGGAGAAAAGGTAAAGGCTATTCCAAGACTCAGAGAACCTCCAACCAACTCCAAGGGGCTACTCTACTAGAAAAACCAATGGAGAATAGCTAAAGTAGCTTGTTCTGATTGTCCTTGTGCAAAGGTATATGTGGTCTTGTCTTACTGTAGCAGTTCAACTTGTTCGGTCCATGAATTATATATGGTCTTACCAAACCACCTTGAATCTGATTCTCTGCCTCAAAAGGAGGCCCCACTTCCTCTGCTATAAATATTCAGCCCCGGGATCTGCAAATTCCAAGCCAAGACAGAGTTCCCAAGTGCTTGGTTAACTAACAATCCTCAGTCACCTAGTAGGAGAAACAAACATAATCATGGGGCAGAGGAGGTCGTCATCATCCTCGTTGATGTCAATCTTCAACATTTTCAGGTCGAGCGGCGGCCGGAGAGAAGAGTACTACTCCGGCAATGAAGGAGCGGCGGCGATGCAGGGGTGGACGAAGGTGTGGAAAAGTGACGAGGACAGAGGACAGTGGGGGCCAGCGGAGCCTGACATTGATATGAAAGCTGCTGCTTTCATTGCCCGTTACAGGAAGAAAGTCACTGAGTCTGAAGTTCATCATCAATTGCCACCTCAAGTCGAGTAGTACCTTCTACGTATTAATTAGCCATTAGGATCGTCCTAGCTAGCTTCTGTTAGACCATTAATTAATTATTCTAGACTCTTGTTGTTCGTTGCTGCTCTTGTCTCTCTTAATGTATGTGATTAAGTGTTGATTCTATGTATGTATGTACTCTTATGAATTTATGACAATAAAACGATCGATGCCAACAATATTATTGTACAACTTGACAGAAAAGTGGCTTTCAGAATAACAATATGTGTGTATGTGGGTGTTTAATTCTGCGTCGCTTTCTTCTTTCTTCTTTTCTAAGCTGAACGATGTCAGAAATAAACTGAAAAGTTTCTTTAATTTCAGAGTTTAACTTTTATGAGGTCTATCTTGATATTATTTTTTTCCCGATCCATTACTTTCATTCATCTATGTTTTTATCACTGTTTTGGAATTCGGACCGGACTGGCCGGTCCGGCCTGAAAACCGGTGAACCGGTGAACCGGTGACAGAACCAGTCCGGTCCGGTGACCGGACTGGTTCAATATTTTTTTTATTTTTAAAAAATCAATTTTTTAAAATTTTTCTTTAGAATTTTATATTTATAAGTCTAAAATATTCAATTTCTCACCGGTTTGGCCCTAGTTTAGCTCCAGTTTGACTCCGATCTGACCCACTTACCCTTGACCCAGTACCCCAACCGGTTCAGTGACCGATCCGATTTTCAGAACCTTGGTGTTTATATATATGCCCTCTTTAACTTCCCTCTAATCGTTGCTTATCTTGTGTACAAGTCTCTTTAGCGGTACGGTGCATGTGAGCTCTTTATTTTTCCAGGAACTCATTAGTTATATATGGTTTTTGTTTGAACTTGTACCTCCTTTTCTGATCCCTCTTTGATTCATTTCCTTGTATAGGTGACGAATCATGATGGAGATCTACAATAAGCCTAGCTATGAAGGCAAAATCTATCCGGTTTCTCTTGTATATATTGTGGAATGATCATGAAAGTTAGTTATTTTATGTGATTAATTATTAGTTGTGTAAACAATTTGAAAGGTTTCAGATTCTTTAATTAAAGACAAATATTAATCTTAACAAATTTAAATATTTAAATTAATTTAATAATCAGATTGTATAATAATCACAATTTTTCATTCTAAAACAGTCAAGAGAATTAACTCAGACCCATCCCATCAGAAAGAGTAACATTACGCTTTGACACGTACAGAATCAGAAAAAGGGGTAACTTACATACACTGTGTGTTGAGGATATATACATACAGTCTCACTGGTAAAAATCTTAACCGTTAGACGTAGGTATACTTACTGATATATATATATATATATATATATATATATAGACCTACATACCAAGCAGATATATTCTGGATTTATGAGTTAGCATGTAAGACTAATAGGTGTGTCTCACACGGTTAGAGAGAAATATACTATGAAGAATGTGATGCTAGCTATTAGCGACTCCAAAATATAAAAAATATTTTTTTTACCATGACTATGATAGATATAATACTCATACTAATTAATGAGTAAGCTAGCCAAGGAGGCACGTGCGTGGGTCTAATTTCAGATTACCTATTACAAGAGGTAATGAAAGAGACGATGTCTCTATTGATTTTTTTTGTCTATTTACTTTTTATGAAATGTATCTAACGTGAAATCAACTTTTAATGATTTAGATTTAATAATATATAAAAAATATTATTATAATAAAAAATATATTATAAAGAATCTTAATCATTAAAAATTAATCTAAAAATAGATACATTCAAAATAGAGAATAATTATGGAGGAAAAAATAAATGGAGAGGGCCTTCACTCAGTGATAATTGAGTGAACCAAACAACGTGGCGAGAGATCGTATTAATTAATTAATCATTATCTGAAAGGCATTAACGAAAAACAAAGGGAGATGGACATGACAGTTCGTAGAGAAATGCATGGCGATGAGAGGAGGTGAAGTGAGTGGCAGCTTTGGAATCGTAACATGAACTTGTCGTTTCTTTAGTCCACATTAACGCACCTCCTTCCTCTTTACCTGTCTATCACTTACTACATACTCTCCAGATTCCTTTCCTCTTCATTGCCTTTTTGAATTCTTCCCTAAAAAACAAGCAACTGCGCGTACGTTTGTTTTAACTTTGCTGGTTAAAAAGGAGTGATGGGTACCATAAATCCGTGTGTACCATTAGAAGTGCTTTAATTTTTCCAGACTTGACTACACTTTGTTTGTCGCCAAGATCGAAGACCCCTTATTTCTGTTTATAAGTTTCAACCATTTATAGTGGTCTGATCTTACCCGCGTACCAGCAACTTTATTCTGTCTTTTTTTTTTTTACGCGCTCACCAATATTATATACATGCATCTATATAAAAACCACTGTACGTACTTTGCCGCAGAATCAAAATTCGACTTTGCCAGAGGCTGCTGGCTCGCATTATTAAACAAAATATGTGGTTGTTAGGCCAAACCCATGCGATATCACGCGAGTGCTCAGCCATGCAATACGCGGTTTTATGCTGAAAAGTGAACCTCAGAATATAATTCAACAGCGAAATTAAATACTGAACGCCCAGTTTGGGAAATTAATAGGGTACAAATTCGATCAATGCATGCATGCTGCTAATGCCAAGCGATGGATGATGAATATTCTACAAGGCAAAACCAACAAATATAATATAAATCATGTATGAGGATGTTTGGAATAGCTTATGAAAATTTTATAAGTGTTTATGAATTGTAATTTACGGTCTACGAAGTAACTTTTGCGGTCTATGAGGTAGCTTTTACGGTCTACGAGGTGCTTATGAAAATTTCATAAGTGCTTATAAATTGTAATTTACGGTCTACGAGATAGCTTTTACGGTCTACGAAATGCTTTCACGGTCTACGAGATAAATATGTAAAAAAGATTTATCTTGATTACGTGAATCGGGTTTATTATATAAGCCCGATTCAGATAAGTGATAACAAACAATCTTATGTGTATCACAGCGTTTGGAATGACTTAACTTGTTTTTCATCTTAAAGCATAAGCGAAACTAGCGGATCACAGCCAAAATTAAATGTCCGTCGTTCATATAATTAATTAAGATTCCTTCACTGTTTGCTTCCTCTGCTATAAAAACACATGCTACCTTGGCCCCTTGAATCGAAAACCAAAACAACAAGAGCCAGCGTTGGATAAAAAACAAAAAGAAAAACCGAAAGAGCTGTACGTATTTAGTTTGAAGTCATCAGTAGGCCATATGGGAGGTAATGAGAACAAGTCTTCTTTCAGCTTCTTGTCAGTTTTGAACATATTCAGATCGAAGAAGAAGAGAGGAGGCTATTATGATTATGGTCATGATAATGGAATGAAGAGGACAAAGATCTGGCCGAGTGACGAGGACGCAGGTCGCTGGGGGGTGGCCGATCCTGCTATTGACAAAAAAGCTGCAGCTTTTATTGCCCATAAGAAGAAACGTGTCTTCGAGACTGCTTAGTTAGTGTTCGTGTATATGGTTAAATAAAGTTGCGTCACAATCTGTTTCCCTGTTCATGTATGTACTCATCATTCAAATTCCCTTTTAATTTGTTCTTTCAATTAGTATTAATATTAATTACCTATAAGTATGAATAACTAGTCTATTTGTGTGTCCTATGTATTGTCTAGTGTCTAGGACTAGGAATCGATAAACATTTGTGTAACAACTATATATTATATACTTTTAGTTTTTATTATAAGATTTAGTTTATAGTACAATAAAAAAAAAGATGTATTAATCATATCATGAATAACATTCGATATTATTGTGTACGTAGCTTATGAATTGTGAGGTATGCGGTTGTGCGCGCGCACTGATTAACATATTCCAACCCTCAGTTTTGTTTGGCCAATACCAGCGCAATATAATGGACCCAGCCAAGGCCTTGCACTTGTATAATCAATTCCTCGTTTATTCATAATAATTTTGTTTGGCGTTCACTGAACATTCATCAAAATAAATAATGAAGATTACATTCCAAGTTATCGCCTAGCGATCATTATTACGAATCTCAACACTCTCATAGCTTCATTCTTCTCAAAAAACACAGTTTCATTATGCATATGCCACTCTCCACCAGTTTCTATATTTTCTTAGAAAAATGTTCTCATGAAATAAGACATAACTTAATTCAAGTCATCTAGTAGCTTCCGAAGGGCAATTTTATCATAGAAATATTAATGCAAAATGCAATTAATATATATATGTGCGTGTGTGAATTAACGCAATAGAAAACAAGAGACGATGAGAAACAAATAGTAGAAACAAGGAGAAAAACCGTAAGACCCAAAATATTAATTAATCTAGGAGGATTGCTTCGAAAGAATAGACAAACACCCAGCGACACATGAGAAAAATAAAAGTTATCAAAATTATAAAATTCGGAAGTTTCTATTTGGCATTATTTTTTCTCTCCCCTAAAAATATACACTACAAAAATTAGCGCTGCTGTGTGTGTCGATATATATATATTGAAAGCCAAGGGAGAAGAAGTTTTTTTGTTTGGCCTGAGAAGAAGAAAAAACTTAAAAAAAAAAAAGCAGGCTACTATATATAGAAAATAGAAAATGTTAGCCATGGATGTGTAGCTTTAATTTGTCTGGTATGTGGAGCGATCGAGAGAAATGTTCGGCTCTCACAGACCTCTCGTTTTTTTTTTTAATTTCATAATAATGGGTATTGAAGTGTGATTGATCGATCCAACTTGCAAACATCTCAAATGAATTATATGAACGAGGTGTATGATTCCTTTGTAACGCTTCTATACGATTCGCCGAAAAGAATAACGTGAGTTTAAGATTCTTAGTTGAAAACGAGTCGTGTGTGTACATAAATTAATTCAATATCATCTTCCAAGCATAACTTAAAACTTAGCCAAATGTTACCTCCGCAAGCCTTCAATAGAATTTGATTCTTTTACATGTCCACCAGTGAATAATGCGCGACAACCAGAGTTGATTTTTCTTAAAATGTCAAGTGCCGGTGGGAACTTGATTAAATTAGTCTTGAGATATTAAGATGTAGTATCATTACATTCTAATATGATATTTATTTCATTAATACTCATGCTCACATTTGGGAGAAATTTTTTGTGTGTTTTAAAAGTGTAAAGTGGAATGTTTCATAAACTTAAAACCTTAAAGTTCAATTTCAAGCGATTATGCATGCATAATGTGACGTATCTTTCTTATTTGGGATGACATTTCTTACAAATTTAATTTCTGAATTCTCTATTATTTTTTTAATAAAGAGAAAAGCCGAAATGAACACTCAATTAGATCATAAAGAGGGATATTTTAATTAATAATATATCTAAATATATAATTTTTGACATAGTACAATAACGTTATGCGATCCATATAGCTGATCCCACATAATAGGATAAATAATGCTTTATTGTTGTTGTTGTTATTGTTTTATTAATTTTTTTTAAGTTAACTATGGAAAGAGATCGAGCAAATATATATGTACCCCATTATTGATCTTTTTTTTTTTTTTACATCTAGGGACTATCTCTCTTATTTCTCATTAATACAAATCAGGCACATATCTCTGCTTTTTGCACATAAATAAACTAACATTAATAGTGGTCTCTTGATCTTTATATATGCTGGTTTGCAAGAAGATTATCACCTTTAATTATGAGGCAAAATAGTCATTAATTAAGCGATACCGAAGTTATTATTATAAACACGATGCTTGGGTAAATCTTCTTGACCTGTAAATTAAAGAGGATGGCCTTGAATAATATTGTCAAGAACATTCTAGGAAGGCATATAAGGAGGGGAAAAGTGAGCCTCGGATAGGAATTACCAACCCATAGTTTTACTTTTAAAAATATTTTTTTATAAATTGAGATAAAACTTTTCTTATATATTTATTTTAAATATTATAAAAATACATCTAAAATACTAAAATAAACATACACTTGATTAGTATTAGAAACAAACAGAAAGAAAGATACCGAACAAATTAAAGTTGATCTCTAACATTAATTTGTTTGTATTAATCTTAAAACAACTTAATATTACTTTTAGTCTTTAATATAAAAACTCTAATTTTATGTAAATTACACAAAAATAGAGATCTTAAATTAATATGTTTAATGGTGTTAGTGAGAGAAGCCCTGTTAGTGAAAGTACAAAAGCTAACTCATTTTCACCCCAAAAAAATCAGAAAGCAAACTCGTGTGGGTGGATTCTTTAGAGTAGAGATCACAACCAACCAAAGGGATTCGGAAATTAGGTAGCGCTCTTTAAAATGGAAAGAACAAAAGGTGGTTAAGTACCAATAATATAATAAATAATAACGTGAAATGAACCTTGAAAGAAACAAAAAACAAAAAAGGGAGCAATGATTAATATTTCAATAGGGGTATTATAGAGTACGAAACTAGCGGAGCGCAGAAAATGTGCGTTCCCCCAATTTGGGCGGCCATGTCGACTAGCTTCACCTGAACCATTTATATTTAGATTCTTCACTATTCACTTAATTACCAGATGGAGCCTCTGCTATATAAATCAAAGACACCGCCTTGTGACCTCGTCAACTGAAAAAAAAACAAAAAAAAACAGTCATGGGAAGACAGAGGGAGTCTGCTAGCAGTTTCTTCTGCTTCAACCTCTTCAGGTCAAAGAAGCAGAGGTACTACGATGAAGAAGGCTATGAAGATGGAATTAAGGCCCAGAAAGTGTGGCACAGCGATGAAGATCGAGGTCGCTGGGGAGTGGCTGAACCTGGGATTGACATGAAAGTCCAAGCTTTCCTTGACGCCCAGACCAAGAAACGTATTTCCCAGCCACTATAATTATGTCTCTTTCTACATGTATGTATATATAGCTTTGCAAGTTCAGATTATGCTGGTGTATATAAATAATATACTTTTCGTTCTTTCAGAAAATAATCAGCTCACCTTTCAAATATAGTAAATTTGAATAAACAAGTTCAAAAAGGTAGATAATATAATTAAACAGTTTCGTATCATAACTAAGCTGTGCTTGAAGTTGGGACAATGCTATCTACAAGACTTGCAGAATTAATGACGAAAAAACTGAGTTACCATATACTCAACTCATCGAGACGTAAAACTTCGATCTGCTGGAAGATGAGCAATAAGCAGCTGGCAAATTGTATTTGTTATAGAGAGGCACGAGCTGTACTGTGTTTTTTCAGACCCATGTAATTGGTGGCATGGGTTTCATGATCCGAACCTCTCTCTTCCATTTTGCAAGATATTCCCTCTTTATGATAAGTAAACTTTGGCTTTTCAGATTTTGTTCTCCACTATCCAGGTCTCCGAGCCTAATCGATAATATATAACTTTAAGAGCAAGCTATCGATAAGTTAAACTGGCTGATTAGGAAATAAAACTCTAGAGTTGGGAGGTGTGTGTTGCTTTCACTTGACACTTTAAAAATAGTGTCAATTTGTTTTAACTTTTTATAAATATTTTTACCACTTACTATTTATTTAAAATGGCAATTGAAACCTTTAAATACAGTTTTTTAATCATGACTTACAATATACAAAAGTAAGTATTTGAGGTGAATTTTATCATAACTTATAAAAAATTGATTTAAAAAGTGTGTTTTCTTTACTGAATAATTTTTGGAATTAAAGAGATAAGTACTAACAGTATGAGATTACAAATGAAATTAGTCATACAACCTCCCATTTAGAGTAGAACTCCCATATCACTAGAATACAAGGCCTTTAGTAATGTACTTGAATTTTGACACACACACATATTATGATGTTTCTGGTTTTTTAATAATCTATTGATTATATAAAAGGAGGGAGGTTAAGAGTCGTTTTTCTTGCCATCCACTACAAAAAAATACAGGATTAGCGACGGAATTTTATTCCGTCACTAATCCGTCCATAATCCCTCACAAATTCCGTCACTAAAATTAGCGACGGAATTTAGAGATGGAATTTTTTCGTCTCTAAATTAGAGACGGAATTACATTCCGTCGCTAAATTCCGTCACTAAAAATTAGCGACGGAATTTAGAGACGGAATTTTTTCGTCGCTAATTAGAGACAGAATTTCTGTCACTAAATTCCATCTCTAAATATTAGCGACGGAATTTAGAGACGGAATTTTTCCATCGCTAAATTCCGTCACTAATTTCCGTCACTAAAAATTAGCGACGGAATTTTTCCGTCTCTAATTAGCGACGGAATTTCCGTCGCTAATTACATCTCTAATAGTTAAATTTTTTAATAATTCGATTTTTTTTTCAAAATTATAATTTTTAAAATAATTTAAATTTTAAATTATTTTAAATTTATAATATAATATTAAAATAAATAAATAAAAATTATTAATTCATATTTATTTTTGAAATTAAAATTATAATATAATATATTTGAATTTTTAATAATATATTATAAACAAATAAAATGAAAATTTTATAAATACAAACAAAAAGATAAAATATAAAATAAAATAAAATAAAAAAATATATTAATAATAAAAATTTAGGTAGAATATTTACATAAAATAAAATAAGAAAACTAAATTAAAATATTCAATAATATATAAAATTATGTATTTCTATTTTTGTTTGCAAGTGATACATATATATATATATATATATATATATATATATATATATATATATATATTATATGTATGTATGTATGTACGTACGTATGTGTGAATGTGTGTGTCTATGTTTATATATATATATGATTTTGCATTTAACTTTCACAGGTTTTTCTTAGCTAAGCATTAGCATACGCGTGAGAGGTCATGGCTTCGAATCCTAACTTGGTCACAAAATGCAACCAATTTGTGACTTGTGACACGTGGCGCGAGGTGGAGGGGACACGTGGTGAGAGGTGGAGGGTGACACGTGGCGCGCGGTGGAGGATGGCAAGGTGGCGGTGGCTGATTGGTACACGTGGCGGCCGCTGGTGAGGAACATGTGGAGGCTCGTGTTGTAGACATGTGGCAATTTAAATTATATATATAAAAAATAATTAGCGACGGATTAGAGAAGGAAAATTCCGTCTCTAATTAGAGACGAAATTTTCCGTCGCTAATTAGTTAATTCCGTCGCTAATTTAGCGACGGAAATTCCGTCGCTAATTAGAGACGGAAAAATTCCGTCCCTAAATTCCGTCTCTAATTAGCGACAGAATGCAAAATTCCGTCACTAATCAATTAGTAACGGCCTTTTTAGCGACGGAACAAATTCCGTCGCTAATATTGTTCCGTCTCTAATCCGTCACTAATTTCCGTCTCTAAGTTGATTAGTGACGGAAATTCCGTCGCTAATTCGCTATTTTTTTGTAGTGATCTAGCATGTCCTCATTTTGCCATGAATATATGACAACTAAAATAAATACACAAAATAAAATATGCTAAAAAAATAAGGGAGAATTGCTAAAAAAACCTTGTAAGCAAATTAATTGCTCATTGCTATCATTGCACACGGTGGGTGGTATGTTGCACATGGGCGGATGCTATATTGCACATTAGGGATGATGTTTGCACTTTCACAAGGATGCTTTTTGCACATGTGGATGCTGATTGCACATGGTGGATGCTTGCTTGCACATTGGTACCATTTAGCAATTAATTTGCTTAAATGATATTTTTTAACCATTTTCCCAAAAAATAAAGAGAGATATCCGGGTGATAGTTACAAATTACAAAATATTTCAAAATATTAAAATTTAAATAAAATATTTTTAAAATAAATATATTGAAAATTAAAAATAGAGAAATATTTTAAAATCTTATCAGGTTGCACCTCTCTCAATCCACTACTAATGATATTTAGAAATTAAAAATTATTTTTATATTTTATAAAATACTTTTTAGACAGATTCTTCTTACCCCACTTTTCACCTCCCATATTCTCTGCTCATAATGACGTTATCCTCCCAATGTCATCTATTGTAGAGTTGGTAACCAACTCAAAGTTCCTTGTAAAATATACCACAACACTTTTGCAGAGGCCTTATTTGATTTGTACCTGGGGGTTTAACATATCGGACACTGCTCTTTCTCTTCATGCTCTTTTCTGTACAATATACAATCATTAGGGCATGCATAGATCTTTTTATACTTCATCCCTAGTGGACACAATATTTTTTAGCATCATAATATCGGTAAGGTAGCACGTTATTATCTGGAAGCATGTCCTTGAAGGCCTCAAGTGCTTTTTAAAAACTCTTGTTGCTATGCCGTGCTTTTAAGCTTACCAATTTTAATACAGCTTTCAACAATTGGTATTTTGTGCACCCCAGGTACAGCGGCTTCTCAGCATCACTGCACATATTACCATATGCATATGATTGCTCAAAAGCTTCTTCTCCTACATCACGAATAATATCCTCTATCCGATCATTCAAATCAGTGTCATTATCATCAAAGGCGACTCCCTCTTGTTGAGCTGCGCTTGGAATTCTATTTCTTCATCATGACATACCCATACTATACAACTCTTACAAAATCCTTCATAAATTAAATGTGTATATATATCTGCAGCACTTAGTCGCTTCTCATTCAGACATTCTACACAAGGACAATAGAACATCCCACTATCATCATTACCAGAATTTCTTCTAGCAAATTCTAAAAAATCCCTCACCCCATTATCATATTCAACACTAGTCCGTTTAGCGTTTATCCAATTACGATCCATATATTGCAACACCTTTTTTTTTCTCTTCTGTATATTAACTCCCCTAAAAAAGGCAGGAGTATGATGAGAGTATGAAATCATTACACTCATCAATTTATATAGTTTAACAGAATTCTTCATCATAATTCCTCATAAGATGTAATTACAGTCTGTTCCATTTTCTTCAAGTAATTTTTCCCCATTCACATAGTTATTATTTCTATTTAAGAGACCACTGCAATTACATATGATTCTGAAGACATAAACAACAAAATTTATAGACTTAAGAAAGAAAATGATTCAACATATTCAAAACATGTTCAAGGGACCACTTCAACAGATTCAACAGAAAGAAATTGATAAACATCACAATTACATCTTCAAAATATTCAACAGAAAGAAATTGATATGTAAAATGCGAAAGGCCAAGCAATTGTGATTGAATAAATTCATAACATCCAAATTTGTAAATCATAGATCACAACATCAAACAATTGTTTTCTATCCAGTAATAAAACTACAAACAAACGCCAACATTTATACGAAGAGTTTTTCAAAATCATTTCCGCTATTAAAAATCAATTTCACTAAATTTCGCTATTTATACAAAGAATTAACTGAGACAATGAGACATTACTCTTACCTGGTTGTAGTGACCTTGGATAGTGGCTTGAGGAGCAGGAGGAGCTGCGGTTGTAGTGGCTGGAGAATACGCCGGAAATAATGGTGATTTCGTGGATATGGGCCGGGGGATGAACGGAAAATGGAGAAGGAGGGGCGGCGATGATATTTTAAAACCAATGGGTTGAAGGGAAAAAGGAGAAGGGAGGGGCGGCGGTGGCAATGGCCAGAGCAGAGGCTGAAATATGACCGGAGAATATGGAGAAATATGACCGGAGAAGAAGCGCAGGGCTGAAATGGAGCTTTCACGGCTGTGGAAGGACTGAGAGGGATACGAAATGAGGGCGGGCTAGGTTTGAATACCGAAATTTTAAGACCGGTTAATTAAATAACTGGTCTTAAAAGTTATCTAATTAAGACTGGTTATCAAATAACCGGTCTAAAAAAATTAATTTTAAGACCGGTTATCAGTATAACCGGTCTTAAAACACCGTTAATTTTTTATTTTCATTTTAATTAGATATTTAAGACCAGTTATTTAAAAACCGGTCTTAAAATAATATCTTTTAAGATCGGTTATCTTAATAATCGGTCTTAAAAATAAAAGAATTTTTTTATTCATTTAATTACTTTACTTTTGAGATCGGTTATTTAGAAAACCGGTCTAAATAATGTTTTTAAGACTAGTTATTTAAATAACATGTCTAAAAAATTTCTTTTAATTATAAAATTGACACCGCGTGTTTTTTTTAAATCTTATCCGCAATAACTAGTCTAAATGATATGGTCTAAAAAAACTATTTTACACTAATATATTGTATTCATTCCACTATCGTAACTCAGTAGTGTCTGGACATAAAGTTACTTGCTAAGTTTAAATATATATACAGACTCACACAGGTATAGAATAAATAAAAAGTACAGATGAAAGGTGGAATAAAGTTAAATAGTGAAAATAAATGAGTGATATGTACGTGGACTATACCTACAGGGGCTTCAGCATAAAATGAATTCCCCACTAAGCTAAATAAACTTTAAGTGTGGGGTGATTAAGCTCCCTGGCTGTCCCCATGCATGTCCAGTTCAATCATGAAATGGATTGACTCATTCCCTAAAACCTTCAAAACACTACATGTTGCATGTAGCCTCTCATGTTAACAATATTCACTTCCATCTACAGAGCCAGCAGCCTTGACAGATTCCTCCTTTGTCTTGTCCTTCTTTGCAAGAATAAAGAGAAAGGCAGCAAAAATTGATTGAAGCAGCATCAGATCAAATCAGAAGCGATATTGATATACACAGATCTGCTAGCTGCCAGTTGAAAAGTGAGAATGAGACGTTGCATGTATAGTGGTGCACTTTATGAATGAGAGTACAGGAGAATGCATGTTGAATGGTGACCATCTTAGATTAATAATAAAGGAGGCTGCTGGTAGATCAGATTCCATTTTTTCATGCAAAGATACTGAGACCAAAGTGGAGTTTGCTTAATTATCCAGTGGTTCTCCTCTCTTGTCTGCCTTCCAATTCAATCCTCCTTTTTCGACTCCACTCACTTCAACCTTCCATCTCCATATACCATCTCCGCTTTATTCTTTATTTTTCATTTTTTGTCCCACGTCTCTCATCTCTTGCCTCCTACGCAATCAATTCATCGATGATTACAAGAGTGTATATATGTGCACTTGCCAGTGTCTCTGTAAGATTTTTCTTTCTTTATAGATTTTGTGTTTCGTCCACTAAGGGGGAAATGAGCAGCTTTCCTTTCCTCTTGTTTGACTACTTTACTTTATGAGATATTCATGTTGATTTTTATCCCACTCATGGATTTTGCCTTGATTTTTGATCCTTTCAAATATACTTCATTTTCCCGACTATCTCCCTCACAAAAAAAGCATTTAGCTAACAATTAATCACACAGAGTCACAAACCATATAATGAATAAAGTATACTGTTCATGCGTGAGGGCGCATCCAAAGCGTCCTCACAAAAATTCTTTATTCCAATATACATTTATTTATATGTGCTTGCCCAACTAATCCTTCGTCCAATATCTGAGGTGGGAATATGAGCGTATTGGGCCGAATTTCGCCCACGGGTCTAATTGAGCTCCTTTTTTTAATGGGACACCAGGAGCATATTGGGCCTACATCTACAATTTTTTTCCTTAAAGCCCGATAGGGTTAGTCCATAACAGGCTCAATAATCTCCATTGAAGGCCCAAAACGTTTTTGAAAGGATACCAGAAACGCCCTGGATTTCGTGGCTTACGTTCACCGCTAGTTCCGGCTCTTGTCGGGGTGGCCTCTGTCGTTGGGATTTCTTAGTTTTATGTGGGTTGGTTTTCTAATTTTTCACTCATATTGGAATCAACGATATCTTTGAGGTTTGTGATGTATTAAGAATCAAAACCGAGAATGTAAAATTAGAGGGACTAAAATCAAAATTTGATAAAATCAACAATGATACTAATAAGGTAGGGAATATTCTCCTTAGTTCTTCCCCCTAATTATCTTTCTCATTTACTGCTGTAAAAAGATTAAAGTTCTAATGACTCACTTATAAAATTTCACAATTATAAATGATATCTTTGAGATTTGTGATGTATTAAGGAATCAAAACCAACAATATAAATTTAGAGGGACTAAAATCAAAATTCGATAAAACCAACAATGATACTAACAAGATAGGAAATATTCTCCTTAGTCATTCCTTTAACTATCTCTCTCATTCGATAAAACCAACAATGATAGTAACAAGATAGGGAATATTCTCCTTAGTCATTCCTTTAACTATCTCTCTCATTCGATAAAACCAACAATGAAACTAACAAAATAGGGAATATTCTCCTTAGTCATTCCTCTAACTATTTCTCTCATTTGCTGCCGTAAGAAGATCAAAGTTCTAATGACTCCCTTATAAAATTTCACAATTCCAATAGGATATGAAATTTCTGAAAACAAGATTCTATTGATCAGGAGGTGAATCTTTCAAACCAGTAAATAACATCAAGTCCTAACCAAAAGAAGTTAAACAAAACAGCTTCAAATAAACTGATGCATCTTGTTGGTGATGATGTTTATGTTCTCCTGGGCCAGGGAATCAAGTTCATCAGGATCCACCATGGCCTCATCATCCAAAGATCCCCCTTCAGCCCACTGGAACATAGCCAGGTTCATCTCCTTCTTGGAATTCTCCTTACGTTGCTTCTTGAGCTGGGCACTAACCTTGGCAATCCTTTGCATAGTAAAACTCTCCTGGTTCAAATTCCTTGTCTCATCCCGAGCATATGTGTTCTGAAACCTTGCGATCACCTGTTGAGCTGCACTTGAATCCGGCCAAACCTCTGGCTTAGATTCATAGGAGCTGAAAAGAACAGCACATGCTTGGATCCCGCAAAGAGTGATTAGTTCACTCACCTTTTTGGCCAGACCCTTCTTCCTTTTCTTATATGTTATTTTCCTTGCAGCGTCGTCGGAGACATATGCCAGACTCGCTCTGTTTCTGGTCATGGCGCTTTGACTGGGAAATGGGAATTTAGGTGTGAGTAACATTAGGCAAAAGGCTGTGCTTTATATAGTTCTACTTCACCTATGACATTGAATGCTCAGTTCATAGAGACTTGATCACCATTTTGCCGCAGGTTTGCTTGATGCAATGTAAGGTTTAAATGAGTTTCCATGTCTGGAGGATGTTTAATCCGGGGGCCTCTAATTTCTAAATGTATAGAATTTATGATTTGCGTGAGGGAATCGGGTTAGGCGAATTGGCAGCGTGGGTACTTATTTTGATATGAATGATGGAAAGCATATATTATACTCATTATAATATTTATTACAAGGCGTTCAACGAATAATTCTTATTATAAGTCATCAAGTAAGGGATTTATTATGTCTTTTTAAGATGGTTCATATTTAAAGTTTGATACAACTTTTTAATTTTTATTTTTTTAAGATGTAATTTGTGCTTTTAAATATTGATAAATTTGTAATTTTTCTTTTCATTTCCTAATAAAATTGATGACTTAATTACCTCTTGTTAGTTTTGATAAAGTGTCTAAAGGTGTGTTATAAGAGGGACTCAAGATACTAAGCGTTTTTGGATCTCATTTTACTTTTATATTAATCAAACATATTTGTAATGTCTATAAGTCTTTAATAACGATTAAAAGTCAGTCCATTTATTACACTTCATAATTTTTTTGAATTAAAAGGGAGCTAAAAGCTCTATTAGGGATTGAACCTATCACCTTTTTCGTGTAAAGGGATCATCCTGCCACTGGGGTAATATACTGACGCGGCCGCGTGGTGCAATATGCCTTTCACTTTTGATCTCATTTTACTTCTAGATTAGTCAAACATGCTCGTTGTATCTATCATTCATTAATAGCGATTAATGCATTGTTATTACATTTGAAGAAAGTCAATCCATTGTTGTGCTTTTTAATTTGTTTGACCTAGAAGCTAAGAAAGCTAGCAATATGGAGGCTCGATCCCATGACCTCGTATGCAAAGGAATCATTTTTACTATTATATGATATAGATTTTACTATCCCAAATGATGTCCGTTTTTTAAAAATAAAAGTAAAATATAAAAGCGGTGGCTTTTTATAATTCTGGGTGGGAATTGGGTAGCTTTAGACGTCCCAATTTAAATTTATGACTCATAAAATCATACTTTAGGCGTCCCATTTTGAATTTGGGATACTTAAAGGTAATGTATGTTAGTCAAACTGACATCACTTTCTTTAAAGTTATGCCTACCTCCGCAAGCTATCTTCCTCTATTCAAAACTCTCATTCTCTCTTGAAGCTTCTCCTTTCACCATCACACTCTTGAAGCTCATTATTCCACCATCACTCTCTCTCACTACCGTCACTCTCTCTTGAAGGTCATCATCATCTCTCTCTACCACCATCGTCCGTCGCCCTCCTCTCTCCCTCTCCACTGTTGAAGCTCGTCACAATCGTCCTTCCTCGATCTTTGACGCCGTTGGTTCCTCCTCCTCCCTCCCTCTCCCACCATCGCCAAAAGGTATGATTAATTATTCTTATTTTTTATGGACTAAGTTTTGAACTGAGATTATTGTAGATGCATTTTGTTGGTGCTGACATTTAGATTTATCATCGTTGTAGATGCATTTTGATTTATCATCTTTCACCAATATTAATCTTTTTTGGATTTTGAGTTTCCCTTCTAACATTTTGTGATAAATTGATGATAATTGATAAGTTTATTTTTATTACTTAGTAGTTGTATAGACAACTTTTTGAAACTTTGTGATAATTATTGTACATTGTATTAGTAGGAGTCAACACTTTAGTTAGCTAGTGCTAGATGTCCCCTTACTAATTGTAAGGACATTTTGGTTTATGAAGAATTGTTCGATCATATTCCTATAGGTTTAATTGTTGGACAGTTAAAAATATAAACGTTTTTTTAGAAAAAACCTTTAGATGTCTTTCTTTTAAAAAAGGGACTCCGTAACCTATTTACAGAGTCCATTTTTTTCAAAAAAGGACGCCATAAGTGGGTTACCTACGGCGTATCTTTTTTAACAGACGTTGTATCCTGACTTTTCTACATTCCTGGCATAGGCGTCCCCCTATTTTCAGACATTAAAAGAGTTAAAAAACAGACCTTAAAAACGTTTTCTATATTAGTGTTTGTCATTAGGTTTTAATACTCACATGTTGTGTGGTGTAATATGCTCACTACTTTGGATCTCATTTTATTTTTAGATTAGTCAAATATGTTCATTGTATTTGCTCAGAGAGGTAGTAACCGTTTTGGATCCCATTTCAATTTTAAAACATTTAATCATGTTCATTGTATCTTATGCTCATTAATTGCTATTATTTCATTGTTAATGTGTTTAAAGAAAGTCAATCCTTCACTATACTTTCCTACTTTTTGAATTAGATGGTGGCTAAATTAACTCTTTAAAGGATTGAACCCATCATCTCCCTATTACAAAGGGATCACTTTTCCACTTGGGAAATGTACTCATCATATACGTGCTATCCAAAATTTCAGTTGCCATAAACTTATATAGAATGACAACAATTAAAGAATGAAAGCATATAGGGTATTTAGTCTAATCGTGGATAAGTTAGAAGTGATGAACATGTCAGTTCTCAAATATGTTTTGATGATAACAAATCTTGATAAACAATGAGTACTTTATGATTCAAGATAGTGAAGTAAGTTTCTGAGTGTTTGAAGTAAAACAAATAATTTTGGAAAAAAACTTAAATCAAAAGATACTAATTTGCAGTAATATGAGATGATCACTCGAGTGATGATCCTCAACCTTCAGTGATTTTGGAAGTTACTAGCAGAAAATTCAAGAGTGATGTAAAATCACTCAAGTGGCTAAGTCAGCACTCGAGTGATTTACCTTCACCTGTATAACCTCAGTAAGTCACTTACAGATCTCTTAGAGTTGAGTTAAGAGGTTACCCGAGTGGATAAGTGGCCACTCGAGTGATGAGAGATCACTTGCAAAGGTGTCTGCCAGTCACTCGTTGATATTATAAAAGTTATATTAAAGTTCACTCGAGTGACAAGAGTTCACTTGCAGGATTTTCAAATGCTACTTACTGATTTTTCAAAAGTTATGAGAAAGCTTACTCAAGTGACAAATGTCCACTTGAGTGGAAGGACCTCACTTGCAGGTTTTAGAAAGTCACTCATGAGATCTCTGAAGATTATGAAGAGCAGCTACTCGAGTGAGTAAGTAATCACTCGAGTGAAGTATGTCACTTGCAGACATTCCTCAAGTCACACGCGGCAGATGAGCAAGTTACATCAAGAGTTCACTTGAGTGAAAAGCATCCACTCAAGTGACAAAGATCCACTCTCCATATATGCAAGTGACTTGAGATAACTCAGTAAGTTAAAGGTAAAGATCACCGAAGTGAAAAGATGTCACTCGAGTTATATCTTACAACTCGTGATACTCAGCAAGTCACCTTCTGATAAGGTCAAGAGTGCATCTTAGCTTTCACTTAAGTGACCTTACTTCCACTCAAGTGCCAATTCATCGTCTTCTTCAAATCAACGTCTCCATTTCTCTGAAATTCTAAGATTAAGCTTCTTAATAATTTATTATTACTTATTTATTGTTTCAATATTACTAATCTATATATGTAAAAGTTTTAGAAGCTTGAACAATGGAATAAGTTTAAAATTCTTAAAAAACATGGTGGTTGTCAGAAGCATTAAATGCTCAACCATAAAACACATAAGAACAACATGAGAATTACGTCTGATGATTTATTACAACAGAGATAAAAGCAACTTAACATCGAAATCCTTCAATAGCTCCAAAGCCAATCTAATGGATAGTTCAAATGCTCACAACGATCATTAATGAAGCTCACCTACAAATAGCTAAGCATTCAATACAGAACCAACCAACGAAGCCAACGAACATTCATACTTCATTTATTTCTTAGTTCTCTGTAAAAATTCAACGATATTTCCATAGTTCCTCAGTGATCATATATATGCTCTGTAAGAGAGACTTTATCTGATATATCTTTCAAACTCTGTAAAATCTCAAGGTCGTGAGATATTAAATGTAGTAGTTGAATTACGTGTAAGGGGGAGTGAGTCCTAGAGAGGATCATTCATTGCTTGATACGTTATATTAAGGTACCAAGAACCCGTATAATCTTGGAAGGATAGTGAGAACTTAGAGATGCTCTAAGAACTGGACGTAGGTCACTGAGTTAAGATCGAACCAGTTTACATCGTTCTGCATTCTACGGTGATATCCTTCTTACTTTCATTTTCTATAGCTTTACTTAATCAAGTCTGATGTAATTTAAATTTTTATATTTCACCCAATTCACCCTCCTCTTGAATGAAAGTTGGCACTAACAAAACATAATTCAAATTCCACTTTGTTGAAAAAGACTTGGTGATAGACATCTTGATCGTAAAGCTTCGATATTGATTATTAGGTTGCTCAAATATCTGATACTCCCTTTGGTCCTTCATACAAGACACATTTACATAATTTGATTAAATAAGATAGTTGGTTAAATTATTTAATCTGATATGTATTTTATAAAACACCCTAGTCATTTTTCTCAATTCCTTCATTCACTCTCTTCATTGACTATTGTTGAGAGAGTATCAATAGGGGTAAATTAGAAAAAGATTGACAAATATGAAATATATGTCTTATATTAAAAGCCAAGGTTAACTCTTCAAATATGTCTTATTTTAAGAACTAGAGGAGTAATAAGATTTTTTTTGGCCAAGCACAAGTATCCTCTTATCGGAGGCAATTCTGTTCGAGGCATTGTCGAGTACTAAATATGAACACCTCTCCTAGCGAGGATTTAAACATTGGTTCGCCACATTGTAAGGGACTAGTCCCTTCTATTAGACCTAGCCCTATTGGTAAAGGAGTAATAAGATTTAGAAAAAGTGATGAAAAAAAAATGACAACATAGAATGATGGCTTAATGCTTCAAGTTAGCTGGATTGGTAAACTTGGTGTCCAAAATGCCGAGAAGCTCTTTGAATAATAGTGAGTAAAAGACAATTTTTTTGCCATGGATTTTAAATGGTCCTATATATCTATTTTTGACCATTATTTAGACTCATAATATAATAACAAGAGAAAAAAGTAATGAAAAAGAAAACAAAGAAAAGAGAAATCGTTAACTCTTATAAACAAGTGTGAATTCTCTGATCTTTCTTTTTTTTTTTTTAAAAAAATAAAAATGCGAAATGAATCGCAGGGAAGTTGAAGACGGATGAGAGTAATAAAGGTTTTGACACTTATGTGTCTCTAATATCTTCCATATGCAACTCAAAGATGCAGAGGTTATATGAAAAGTTGAAAACGCTGGCTTTCTGTGGCATGAAAGCTTTCTGTGAATTAATTTGATATATAATTAAAGCACATCAGTCCAGGACGGGTAATAAATTCTCATGCCAAAAAAAATATTATAATAATCAAAATTTAATTTCAACTGTAATCCTTCTTTTAGTCTCCTTTTGTACCCATTCATGCATTCAAAACAGCGTGTGATTATTGTTCGTTATGCTGATGCCTTACCCCGGACAACGGATAAAAAAACAGTGCTCCCAAATCATCATCCCAACTAAAGCAAAGTAAAGTTTTATAGTGTTTTACGTATTAATCATGTCGTCTCCTTATTAATTAATTTGCATCCCTTTTCTTTCGCCTATGTGGTGGTGATGTTAATCGATGTGCTAAGGTAACAGATTCTTAATGGATAGGAGACGATTCGACATCCAACTTCAATAGAAACAAAAAGTTGATAGAGAGGAGGAGGATCGTTAACAGATTAGAAGAGTCCTTACAAGTTCCAGAGTGGGTTATGGTGTGGTAAGAGATTCTTGTGCGACGATCTCCAATTTTGATCTCCAATGGGTGCCTCCAGGGCTCTTGATAGTGCCATATGGGTCAAGGTGGGGGTGTTACGAACTCTCAGTGGTATGGAAGACATCGCTAGGTAAGTTGATGTGTGGGAGTTGGTGCTTTTCAATTGATGCAAGGAAACCAAATCCATTTATACCCTTTCTTATTATTTTTCTGAACCATAGGCATATTCCTTGTTCTAAGTTCAAGAAGTACAATCTCAAACATTCATGTATCCATCTCAAAAGGGCTCTAGGTGTCACTGGGGTTTATGCTAAATCTTTTGCTATTATAAGATCCATAGATTCTGAGGTTAGTGGGTTATTCAAATTTCAAAGCTTCTATACTGATGTTGTGTTGGGATTATGCTTTGAGAATGATAGTATGGCTTGATTTGTTGTTGGCTTTAATATCACTATTACAAAAGAGGGATTTAGTGGTGTCCCTATTAGAAGTGCAATAAATAATAGTTTTTTGTAGGAAAAAAATATATTTAGAAGCTATGAAGCTTCCTATTATAAGTGACATAGCTAGTGTTAGGCTTACATGACACTTACCTAAACAAGCGTCATACGAGGCCTTTATTTTTTTTAAAAAAAATAATGGGTTAGCTATGACGCTTGACTAAAAGTGTTATAGCTAACCATATTTTTTTAAAAAAAAATTAAGAACTAATATAGCACTTATTTAATCCAACGCCATACAAAATACCATTGTGACTTAAATTTCAAGGCCACTATGAGAACTTAAATATTTAAGGTAAGGCCTTAGAAGGCACTTGCTCAACAAGCGCCTTTTAAGGCCTTGTGCCTTGAATATTCAGGTCACTGCACGCCTTGAAAGTCACCTGTTTCCTTGAATATTCAAGGCACAAGGCCTTAGAAGGCGCTTGTAAGGCCTATTCATTGAATATTCAAAGTGCACACGATATTAAAAAAAAGTGAGCCTTGTATGGCGCTTGCTTAGCAAACGTCATACAAGGTCCCTTTTTATTTTTTTTAAATCAAAAAAAGTGTTTGCATATATTATTTTTAAATTTTTTTAAAAAAATAGCCTTGTATGGCGCTTGCTAGTCATAGCTTTTTTTTAAAAAAAAAGTGTCTGCATATGTTTTGTTTTATTTTTTTTAAATAGCCTTGTGAGCAAGCGCCATACAAGGTCATCGATTTTTTTTTTAGTTTTTTAAATAAGTATCTACAAATTTTTTTAAAAAAATAGCCTTGTATGGTACCTGCTCAGCAAGCGTCATATTAGGTTTCTTTTTTATTTTTTTAAATTATTTTAAAAAGTGTCTGCATATATCATTTTTAATTTTTTTAAAAAATAGCCTTGCTGCAAGCGCCATACAAGGTCATAGCTTTTTTTGTTTTACTTTTTTTTAAGAAAGTGTCTACATATGTTTTTTCTATTTTTTTTAAAATAGCCTTGTATGGCGCTTGTGATACAAGGTTATAGCCTTTTATTTTTTTAAAATAAGTGTTTGCATATGTTTTTTTTAATTTTTTTAAAAAATAGCCTTGTATGACGCTTTCTCATTCAAGATCATAGCTTTTTATTTTTTTAATCTTTTTTTAAAAAAATTCAGCATATATATTTTTTAAAAAAATAGCCTTGTAGCGCCGTACAAGGTCCGTCAGTCGGTTTTTTTTTTATTTTTTTTAAAAGTGTCTACATATGTTTTTTTTATTTTAAAAAAAATCAAGGGAAGCAATAGTGCTTGCTTAACAAGTGTCATAGCGTTCTTTTATGGTGCTGTAACTATTACGCTTCGTAAGCGCTAATATTCTTAAAAATAAGCGTCATCTTTTGTATTTTTTGTAATAGTATATGTTGAGTATTGATGATTGTCTAAAAGGTTTGATAGAAGTTGGAGCTTGGTTAATCTGGCAATATTTGGAGGCGATCTGTATTTATCTTCTTCACATAACAAATTATAAGCTAATAAATTTCAACAAAGCTATCATTGTCCAGATTGAATTGTTGAAAAAGGCTAGTAGGTGGAGAAGGGTAGGAATGAATGATCACAGAGTTCAAAATTGGGCTACTGGGTCCCTTTCTAAAAATAGTAATGATTGATTTGATTTAGGGTAAAGGGGCAAAAATGCCCATATGCTTTTCAGAAAAGTGCACACAGCACCAAATTCTTTCACCGGGAGCATAAATGCCTATCAACATTTCAAAATGGAGCTAAAATGCCTATCCATCTGCCACATCATCATTTTTTTGGGAAAATAACCATTTTGCCCTACAATTTTATGAAATTTTACAATTTTACCCTTAGCAATTGTGTGATACTTTTAAATTAGTAAATGACCTCCAAAAATTCTGAAATTTTTCAGAATAAAAGTAGACATGATAAAATTTAATTTGATAGGTCAAATGGAATTTTATTTGGTCAAAATAACCATTTTGCCCTTACAATTTTCGCAATACTTGAAAATTGGCAGATTTGTCACCAAACTTTAAAAATTCATATCTAATTGTATAGATATCTAATTGGGGTGGTTCCAAAGCCTATGTGACCCTTATTAAGTATAGTTTTATGGTAAAATATAAATTTTATCCAATAGGAACCTCAAAATTCCCAGAATTTTTATTTTCGAAGTCTGCTCCAGAAAAATGTTAAATTCGCTGGGCAAAATTTAAAAATTCATTTCTCCTTATTAAATTCGCTGGGCACAAGTTGAAGTTGTCAATGTGATTTCTTGTTGAGGCAGTCAGATTGTGTGAAACTTTTAAATTAGTAAATGACCTCCAAAAATTTTGAAATTTTCCAAAATAAAAGTAGATATGATAAGCTTTAATTTAATAGGTCATATGGAATTTTTGGAGTTGTATACAAGGAGAAATGAATTTTTGCATTTTTCCCAGCGAATTTAACATTTTTCTGGAGTACACTTCAAAAATAAAAATTCTGAGAATTTTACGGTTCCTACTGGCTAAAATTTATATTTTTCCATAAAACTATACTTAATAAGGGTCACATAGGCTTTGGAACCACCCCAATTGGATATCTATACAATTAGATATGAATTTTTAAAGTTTGGTGACAAATCTGCCAATTTTTCAAGTATTACGAAAATTGTAAGGGAAAAATAGTCATTTTGATCAAATAAAATTCCAATTGACTTATCAAATTAAAGCTTATCATGTCTACTTTTATTCTGAAAAATTTCAGAATTTTTAGAGATCATTTACGAATTTAAAAGTTTCACACAATTTAACTGACTCAACAGGAAATCACATTGACAATAACTTCAACTTGTGCCCAGCGAATTTAACAAGGAGAGATTAATTTTTGAATTTTTCCTGGCGAATTTAACATTTTTCTAGAGCAGACTTCAAAAATAAAAATTTTGGAAATTTTGAGGTTTCTATTGGCTAAAATTTATATTTTTTCATAAAACTAGACTTAATAAGGGTCACATAGGCTTTGGAACCACCCCAATTGGATATCTATACAATTAGATATGAATTTTCAAAGTTTGGTGACAAATCTACCAATTTTCAAGTATTGCGAAAATTTTAAGGGAAAAATGGTCATTTTGACCAAATAAAATTCCATTTGACCTATCAAATTAAAGCTTATCATGTCTACTTTTATTCTAAAAAATTTCAGAATTTTTGGAGCTCATTTACCAATTTAAAAGTATCACACAATTGCTAAGGGTAAAGTTGTAAAATTTCACAAAAATTGTAGGGCAAAATTGTTATTTTCCCCAAAAAAATGATGATGTGGCAGATAGATAGGCATTTTAGCTCCATTTTGAAATGTTGATGGGCATTTATGCTCCCAGTGAAAGAATTTGGTGCTGGGTGCACTTTTCTGAAAAACATATGGGCATTTTTGCCCCTTTGCCCTTTGATTTATGTAAGAGGGAGGCTTGTTATTGTATTAGTTTGATTTGTAATGCATGGTTATTAGATGATCATTTTAGAATCATCAACTAAAGTCTCTTCAATGAGTCTATGCACGACATTCTTCATTAGCTAGCCATGTACATGTTCAGTATGATTGTTAGCACTGTTCATTTTGAGGCTAGACATGTGTTTGTTCAGTGGGTATGACAACACTGTTCACCATTAGGATGGAGTTATGATTATTTCTTTGATTGTTACGCCAATAGTGTTTTCTTTGTATTTGATATGTTTGTTGCCTTCCTTGAGAATTCTCTTAGCTTAAGAAATTTAATCAGGAACCATTCTTGCACATAGATTCCCATAGAAGTAGATTTGGTAGCCGGATGGAATGCCAAAGCTTCATTGAATAGTCTTGTCCTCTGGAATGAGTTTCTCGACCTCCACAGTTGTAGGCCTTATTAGCGTCAAGCGTTCAATATGTTTCTTTTGATAATGTGTTGTATTCTAGCTACACTGAAGACTTTTTATTGATTGTTGATTCTATCTCTAATTACTATATTGGGAGTTTATTCAGTATTTTCAATTTGTTGGTTGTGTTTTTTCTTCTAAGATATTGTAATTTTTGTTGATCATAATATAATTAGTTTTTTTTACGTGAAAAAAAATAATTTGCATTATTTATTTGATTCCAAAAAGAGAGCTACACGACCTCCCTTATGCAAAGGGGTTCACTTTGCCATTGGGTAGAGCTAGTAAACGGGCTAACCTGAGCCCGACGGGTTGGCCCATTAGGGTTAACGGGCTAACCCGGTTAATCTGAAAACAAACGGGCTGGCATTTCCGTTTAAACTAGCCTGCCAACCCGTCTTTTTTTTTTTAAAAAAAACAAACTTAATTTTTTAAATTTTCACTCATTTTCTCTTTCATCCACTCACATCATACTTATTTTATTTTATGCATTGGTGCTAGGAAATCAATTTCATTCTTACTTTCCTCTTTTTTTATCTACTCACATCACAAAAACATATAAACATATCTTTTTTAAAATTAATAATAGAAAAATAAATAAATATAATATGAAAATAAAAGTGTCAAATAAAAAGAATGAGAAAGTAGTTAAACACATAATTGAGAATTGGGAACATTGAGATCTGACTATATGAAAAACAGAAGATTTTTTTTAATTATTAAACGGGCCAATCCGTTTAACCTGAAAAACAAACGGGCTGAGATTTCTCAATCTAAATCTGTTTATTTTAACAGGCTTAATCCGATCCAAATTGTCACATCTACCATTGGGGTAACATACTCATACGGCTCAATGCACCATGTTCAGTACTTTCAATCTCATTTTACTTTTAGATTAGTCAAACATGTTTGTTTGTTGTATCTATCACTCATTAGTAGCGGTTAATGCATTGTTATTTTATTATATTTTTTTTATAAGAGACTAAAATTTAAATTATCTTAATTTTTTTTATAAGAACCGAAAAAAATTATTTTAACATTTAATAAGTGTTTTTTATTCTTTTTATTTTTCTCATACTACATTTTTTTTCTACTTTATATCATTATTACTCTTACTTGGCCCTTTATAAATAAAGACATACTTTTAAAATAAGTTTTTTTTTTCAAATATACTTATTAATTTTAACTATTTTTTTAAATCACGTGATTCGGTTATTAATCTCTTGTACATAAAATCAAAGGGAGTATTAGATTTGAAGATAGTGGATCAATTTTTATACTTTTTTACCATTTTTCTTTTTTGAATTAGAGGAGTAGTGATGAACTAGTTCTGCGGCGAGGGATTGAACCCACCATTTCCCTGCTAAACTAGCCCTCCGAGGGATTGAACTCAACACCTTTATGTGTAAAGGGGTCCCCTTGCAATTTGCTCAGTACTTTCAGTGTCATTTTACTTTTAGATTCGTCAAACATGTTTGTTGTATCTGGTCGGTGGTAGTAATCGTTTTTGGATCTCGTTTCAATTTTAAATTAGTCAAGTATGTTCATTGTATCCATCACTCATTAATGGCGATTAATGCTTTGTTGTTGTGTTAAAAAAAAAAAAAAGTCAATTCGTTGCTATGTATTTTCCATAGTTTTTGAATTACAAGGTGCTAACATCTGACCCTGTATCGTACTGAACCCACCCCCTCCCTTGTACATAGGGATCACTTTTCCACTTGAGAAATGTAAGCATCATGTGCGTGCTTTCCAAATTTTCATTCGTTGTAAACTTATATAGAATGCCAACAATTAAAGAATGCACCTGTCAGGTATTTGGTCTAAATGTTCGACCAGTTAGAAGTGTGGAATTGAGTTCGAATTCCACCTTACTAAAAAAAAAAAAAAAATCTGTGGAAAGACATCTTGATCCTAAAGGTGATGAGAAAATGATAACATGGAATGGCAGCTCGGTGCTTCCAGTTAGCTGGATTGGCAAACTTGGGGTCCAAATAATGTCCGGGGAACTCTCTGAATCATAGTGAATAGAAGACAATTTTCTGGTCATGGATTTTACACGGTCTTCAACCAGCTCGACTCGCAATATATCAATTTCTGACCATTCTCACTATACTCCTATTTTATAAAACTAAGAAAAGAGAAACCGTTAACTCTTATAAACAAGTGTGAATTCTCTTGTCTTTATTTCTATTTTTTTTTTTTAAAAAAGAAGAAAATGCGAAATAATGAACAGCACATACATCTGGGCAGAACAGGGAATAGATTTTAAATCAGAGAAACTTTTATAATAATCAGATTTACTTTTCAATTGTAATTCATATTTTAGCCTCTTTTCGTATCCGTTCATGCATTTAGAACAGCGTGTGATGGTTGGTTTTGCTGATGCCTTACACTGGACAGATGGATAAAGACGGTGCTCCCAGGTCACCCCCGCCAAAGCAGAGCACTAAAGTGATTTTATAGTATTTTACGTATTAATCATCATGTCGCCTCCTTATTAATTAATCTTCCATCTTTATTTGATTCCAAAGAGAGATATCTCGTTGGCAATCCATTCCCACTATGTGCTGGTTGTCGGTTTAGACCTTTTGATTATGACCAGAAACATCGTTATTAACGTGTCCTCGAGGTTTTCTCGAACATGTAATCGAATTCTTACACCTATTGATGATTAACGTGTCATGGAAATCTCAGTCCGATACGCAACCTAAAGTCACAGCACCCATATACTGTATTTGTAAAGACGTGTCACATCACCATTGATCGGAAACATTTTTTCTTTTTGACGTTAATTTGATAATCTTTGACCTTATATGTGTGAAATACGTGTTTGGTGAATGTCACAGACACGTAACAGAAGCTCCATGGAGTCGCTTATTCTGTATGTCCAAACATGGCCTTACTTTTGCGGTTTACAAATTCTTGCAAGCATAGCACTACAAATCAAATGTATTACGGTGTCGCTTTGTGTATGAATTTTAGAATAAATGAATTAATGGTGTCATTTTATTACTATTGAAGAACATATGCAACAAAAAATACTCATTCCCGTCATAATTAAATACAATAGCTTCCTGTAAAAGCCACCATACAGGATACGTGCTCCGGGACATGCTCAAAGAAAGTCTGTAATTGCTTGAGAAGATGCTAAAGAAACAATAACAGAATAATTATTAATGGGGTGGAATTTTGATCAATCTTCACACGAAACGAATAATAATCTCTAAGATATGAATAAACAACCAGCTTCAATTCGATCAAAATGAAATCTACACGCTAATAAGATTCACACTCCACTGATCACACTATCAGATTCACACCCCATCTTCACATATGGGACAAATTCAGCAAGACTACTATTACAAAGGAGATTCTGACAGAAGAAGGACACCGATACACATTGAAATTTGCAAAATTAAATTAAAAAAGAAAAGAAAAGAAAAAGTACTGTGACTGTCCAACGACGGCTACGGACTAAAGACATAAACACCCCGAACCGCTGTTCACAGTCCATCTGTCAACAAGGATAATCATGAGGCCGATTCAGTTGGTGCATCTTATCCCTGGAAGAGAGAAGTAGACATAAATATAAAGCTACAAAAGAAGCTAATAATTTTACTTAATCACGATTGTAAAGAGTCCAAGTAGGGCAATTGGGACCCATTCACACCCTGCATTCATAAAAACTACAGTAATTCAAAATGTTCACGTCACTTCATTATCACTATTCTTTTTTAATAAACTAGGGGCCAGAAGAATTAGGAAACCTTGAATTAGTTTGTTTGTCCCACTCAACAAATCAAGCGCCTTTGATGGCAAAAAGAGAACAAAACTTCGCATCACAAGGAAACCGCATAACTTTAATTTGATAGATGAATTTCTTTCCTGAACTTGTGACACGATTAATAGCAGAGTGAAGGTTTATACACACACACACAGAAAGGGCATGGTAACTTACAAGAGTGATTGATCACTTGGTGATGACATAAACGGCATAGATAATTCCGGGGATGTAGCCCAAAAAGGTGAGCACCAAGCAGATCCAGAACTCTGACTGCAATTATTTACGACAAATTTCATTGAGAAATTAACGAAGATACAACAAGACGTGCCAAAAAAGAAAGAAAGAAAGGGGACGTACATGGCAACCGAACTTGAGGAAGACCCCTAGAGGAGGGAGGATGATGGCCAGAAGGATGTCGATGAAGTTTGTTGTGCCTTCGTTTGCCATTTCTTCTTCTTCTTCTTCTTCTTGCTCAAGTCGCTGCTCTGATCTCTTGTGATTTTGATTTCTAAGCGAATGGGCGCTCCTTATTTATAACACAACCCAACCTTGCATCTTATCCAACTGCATCTCCACGTGGCATCTCTCCATTTGCACACGCGCTTCCTTCACCTCGTTTATTTCGCGTACCCCGCTTACCCCTTATTTACATTTTGGGATAATGGGCCACACACACACACAAGTCACAACAAAAACACCCCATTTCATCGGGTAATCTTGCCTCTAAAATTTTTTTCGTTACCAAGTCTGATAAAGGAAATAATTTTGTCTTCACCGTTAATTTAATTAATTATATTATTAGTTGATTAAATATATTAAATTAATAATTTACATGTCATATATATTATTTTTGTTAAGATATAAATTTATTCTCAAAATTTATATGTCATTATTCTCATTTTTTTTTCTAAAGTCATATTTAAAACTTTCGGGATAAATTTGTATCTTAACAAAAATAATGTTGATGATAAATAAATTTTTAAATTAACATATTTTATCAACTAATGATCAAAATTAACTAAATTAACAGTCAAGACAAAATTTCTTATTGATGGAAACTTTTAGATCAATACTACTCTTAAGTGAAAACTGTCGGGACATTGCCCCTTAACTCTTGTATTTTCTACTCCATTAACATTTAATGGTTGTTTGGAAACTTCTCAAAAGTGTTTTTAAGTATTTTTTTTAAATCGAGATAAAACTTCTCTAATATATTTAACTCATAAATTATAAAAATATTTATAAAAAATTAAAACGAACTTGCACTTACGAACAAAATAAGGGAAATTTCATATAGATCCACTGTAACAAAATAATTTTCCAATTTTCCCCGTAAAAGTCTGAAAACATCACCACACATTTTGGAGGCGAATGAAATTAATTTGTGGATGGAAAAGCCAAAAAAAACCTTGCTCAAAATAAAGAAAAAATATAGAGTTTACAAGTCAATTATACCCATTTATATATGACACATGAGAATTTATAAGACTACATCGATCCTATAAAAGACAAAATGTATATTGACAATAACACATATGATAATTTATAAGTTAAATATATTTATTTATAAAATAAATAAATGAAATTATAAAACAATTTTGATCCAGTACAAGGTAAGAAGCATGTTTACAAAAACACATGTTATTTTTCTTATTAAAAAACACATGCTATTTACAATACGCATATCATAATTTATAAATCAAATACGAGTGTTTTACCATATACATGTGGGAATATATAAAACCACATTGACCATATATAAGACAAGAGACATTTATAAGAATGCATGCTATTTATAAAACACATAAGGGAGTGTATAAGTCAAATACACTTATTTACAAGATAAATAAATGAAATTATAAGATTATTTATGCCACATATAAGACAAAAGTCACAATCATAAGAAGACATACTATTTATAAGATAAATATACTCGTTTACACGAAATATATAGGAATTTAAAAAATTATCTCGGTCAAATATAAAATAAGGATATAAATATTTGTTTAACAAAAAAATTTAATTTCTTTGTAGTCTTAGAGATGTAGGAAAGTTTAAAAAAAAAAATTAAAGGGATAACTGACACGAGTAAATCTGTAAATGCATACAACGGGGTGTATCTGAATTTTTTTTTTTTTTAAAAGGGAAAACAGAGGGAGAACATCTACATCAATGGGGCACGTGTTACGCTTCCTTCCTCCTGCCCCAAACTCCCCTTCTTCCTCTTCACACGCTCTTGCAGCCTTTCCCACGTTCTCTCCTTTTTACTTGTCTTGCACGCGCTTCCCCTGATTCTTCCAACTCATTGCTTTTGATTCACTTTCCGGTTCCCAAGCATCAGATTCGTTTTAAAATATTCTTGCCTGGTATATTTTTTTTTTTGTTATTAGGTGACCGACACAAATAAAATGTAAATGGTATATAAATAGCCGTAATTTTTTAAAAAGGTTTTGTTTTAACAATTTTATTAAATTGAACTAGTTAGAAGGAGAATAAGTGGGTCACAGAAAAAAAGGTAAATATTTAGATCAATTTAACGAAATTATTAAAATTTCACCATTTTTAAAAGATTATATCTAATTTTATATTATTCAAAACTTAATTACGCCAAACATCTAAGTGAAAAATTTCGTTACTAAAATTTCCCCTTAACCTTTTTATAAATAATTTATAATGTATTTTATTAAGATTTTTTTAAAAAAATTCATTAACTATGTTTAATTTAAATGGAGGCAGGATGTCTCCATTTACTTTCCTGGTCCCACAGTTAAGATTTATTAGTATTTTATAACAATATATTATGATATTAAATTATTTATATATATATATATATATATATATATATATATATAAATTATTACATATAAATTAGAAGAGATAAAGAATAAAAAAAATATAAAATATTTTAATAAAAGTCTTTGAGTTGAAGAATTTGTCCATAATTTTAATAATTTAAATTTATGTATACGTGTGTTTTGTATTATAATAATATTCTTATAAAATATTAAATCTCAAGAATTAATCCAATAATAAAGAAATTAAATAAAAAGAAAACAAAAAAGAAAGTAAACGGGGACATTTTTCTTAAACGATTTTAGTAGCTGTTTAATTGGAGCAAATACTTAGCTAGGAGAACTTCAAGCAGAGCGCGCTAGTAAATCAGAGGTGGCATCTGGCCTTAAAACGAGCATTAGGTGGCCTGGGCGCCGCCAGGCTGTTGAAAGATTTACGGCTAGCATGTTGCCACGCTATCACAAAACACCGGCACCGATGGAATGGAGGTTTCTAGGTCCAAACTGAATATTTGAAAATAATTAAAACTGTGGTTTTAAAATATTTTTTAAATTAAGATAAAATTATTTTTATATATTTATTTTATAAATCATAAAAATTATTTTTAAAAAATTAATCCAATCATATATTATAGATCCAATTAAACTATCCAAGATCCCACAATTGTTTGTACAGCGGGATTTGCGCCTCTCAGGAAGAATTCTGTGCTGCCATCTGTCGGCGTACCATAGTTTTTTTCTGGCTAAGAAAACCGACGAACTTATCTTTAAAACTTTAACACCCAAAAAAAACCTACGACCTGGTGGTTCCCTGTCCCTGCACGTAAAGGAACCGCCCAACCCCCACGTGTACACGTGTTTCCCAGCTCTTCCCCGAATCTCTTTTCTTCCTTCCCTGCTCATTACACAAGGTCTTCACTCCTCAAAAGTTAACAGATTAGTTGATTTGGTTGGGTTTATATTTATATATAAATTTAATTTATATAAATTAAGATAAAAATTCTATACATATTTATTTTATAAATTGTAAAAAGTATCTTGTATATCATAAAAATTATTTCATATTCTATAAATAATGAGTAAAAAATATTTATGTAGGCTATCCAAACATACATAAATCAAACGTCATTATTGTGCGGCGAATTGGAATCCAGGTAAAGAAATACACGCAGTGTGGATATGGACTCCAAAATGCGTATGTGGGAATTAGTTCACCTGTGCTGGAGTTTAAAAGCTGCCTAGTGCCCCCATGACCTTTTTCAAGTAACTTTTTTTTTAAATGTATAAAATAAAAAATATGTTTAAAAAAAATAATTTTTTAAAATATTTATAAAAATAACACAGAAAAAGAATGAATATAAAATATAAGAGAGAATAAGTAATAAATAATTAAGTGAAAGAAAATTCATGGTGAGTGGAGGATAATTAATATAAAGATATGTATCTAAAGGGTAGAAAAAGAAAAGGGTTAATATCATTTTTGGACTTTTAAGTTTACCCTCATTTTGATTTAGGCCATCTAAGAGCAAAATAGTCCCTATTTTTATTGAATTATAGGAACTAGTATTTTAAATTAAATGAAACTTAAAAACTAAAAACCTATGATTTGAAATTTAAGGAACCTAGTCAAAAATGAAGATAAATTTAAAAAACTAAAGATTATATTAAAAAAATAGTTTGAATTTTAAAAAATAAAAAAAGGTTACTTATATTAAAGATTAGTTTTAAAAAAATAGTTGTTTATAAAAAAAATAAGAAGATAAAGAGTAGCACGTTTCACTTAAGATTGGCCATGGGTCCGTAAGCAAATCGACAAATCCCATTCGGCATTGTATTATATGCACGTGATATATAATAAATACGGAGAAAGAGAAAGGCGCCTCAGTACAATTGGCTCTATACCACCACAAGTTTCCAGCACTGCCTTGTCCCTGTCAATGTTTACAATCCAGGTTATCCAATTACCATACAGGCGTAGTAATGACCCGGCCCATTATACATGAGCTCCGGAACACACAATTTGTTCATATGGATCCCACCAAATACAAAATTATGTTTTTCTTTTATTTCAGCTGTAAATGTGTTATGTTGCAATATAACAATTCAAAGGAGTTCTATGATAAATAATTCGTGGGTCGTGGCAGTTAAACAAAAATGCTATAACCAATGCGGGGCATTTGTCCACGTCCCAACAGCTTTTAAATCTAAAGGCCCAATAATTAAATAAAGGCCTCAGTTTTTTTTTATTGAAGGCCTTGTTGTTTAACACAGGCAATGGGCCCATGACCCATTGCTTGTTTCCAAACCGGATAAGAACAGACGATGGCGGCAATGCTTTGTATCGAGCCTGGCACCGCCTAGTATTATGAAATTTATCTTCCGTCGAAAATTCTGGACAAGACAGCGCTGTGTGATTTCTATTTCTAATCCCCTGTTCCCCAATCTGTACCACAAAGTCTAATGGGGATGGTGGAGAAAGCTGACGAAGTTAGGCAACTAATGGGGATCAATAATAGAATGAGTAAGGAAAATGGATGTAGCTGGATCGAGTTTAGGAACCAGACCTTTGTATTTACTGTCAATGATAAGTCACATTCAAGGACGGATGAGATTTATGAACTGCGGAAAATGTCAAAAGAGTTGGTAAAGAAGAGAGGATGTGTGGCTGAGATACAGTTTGCGACTAACAGTGTGGAGGGGGTCTGAAGAACAGAGTTTGTGGTGTCACAGTGAAAAACTAGCTCTGGCATTTGGTCTTCTGGTCCTCCCGAGCGGGTCTTCAATAAGGATAAAGAAAATCTGAGAACTCTTGGTGATTGTCATACCTTGATAAAGTATATTCTCCATTGGTCCTGTTTGATTCAACTATGGAAAAAGAATCAGAATGGAAGGATCTGTGTAATTGCAGAAAAGGAAAAACACCACCACCCCACTGAAAATATTCTAGTGCTGATTCTTTTAATCTGGGGCAGGTTTAACAAGGTTGGGCTAGGCTTATTCAAGATTTCTACTTCTCGCTTAGAAATGAAACCTCTTTATGAAAGATGCGTTGAGCATCATAAATGATTTTCATTCCACATCACCCACAACGCACATGCGTGCTGCTGCCCCATTATTTGGTTCTTTCAAATGTATATTTTATAATTCTTTGAATTATCATATTCTATACAGTGACGTTTTAACATCTTATAAATAAAAAATGAAGTTTTTTTTAATTTTTTTATGATTTTGTAAAAGTTTAAGACTCTAAATCAAAAAGAAACTACACACTTTTAAATCTTAAAAAGATGATAAAAAAGTTGAAAATAATTTTATTTTTTACTCATAAGATATCACAACGTTATCCATTTTTTATAGAATATAATGATCTAAAAAACAATAAAAAAATACATTTAAAAATACCTCCAAAATAAGGAACAACAGAAAAACACATCAGCCACCCCTGCCTCACATGCGTTGGTGCAAGTTTGAAAAGTTGCAGATTCTATATTTATCCCCACGAACGTTTTTTATGAATTCGGAAAGCCTAACTAAATAATAAAAGGCAGTTCCTCAATAAATGTATAGACTGCTTTTTATTGTCCAGTGAGCCTCATAGTAAAGTTTGCGCACCTTTTCCCCTCTCGTTAGCTGAGAATGCTCGGCTTGATTTCTTCTTGTTTTTGCATATTTATTACTATATATTAGTTTACTATAGGATATATAAACCTTTTTTTTTTATATAAATTGTGAATCCATGAATCGTGTGCTCAAACTCCATAGAACGCACAAGAACCTGCATTTGTAGTTTAGTTAAATAATGGCTTATCAACTTAGACTCTTTTCCTTGATTGAGGCCCGTCTTTATATACTTTGCAGCTATTTGCAATCGCTTGTTCACAAAGGAACCTTTTTTGTTGTTGTTTTCTTTGATGCTTTTTGTATAATTATGCAGCTGGGATTGGTAAGCAATTATTGCTATGATCAAATTTGGCAAGGTCCAAAAAAAAACTAAAAAACTCGTTAACCAAGATAAAGTTTACTTTTATTATCTTGCTTTATCTTTCCTCTTCCATCACATGAAAGAACGGACTTGAAGTTCCAATTGAAGGAAATTATTGGCATGTAGTTGGTAAAAACTTGTTGATTCTTTTCATAAAATCAAATCATTGAACTTTCCTTTGAAGCCAATTCCGGCGATGCAACGGAGTTGGCGCCACCAGGAAACAAGATCCAAAATGAGAGGCCACTGTTAAGGTTTGTTTGGTGTGTATCGGGTTTATGCATAAATCTGATTCACGTAAATTGAGATAAATATTTTTTACATATTTATTTCGTAGACTGTAAAAGCTATTTTATAGATCATAAAAGCTAACTCATATTCCGTAAATCACGATTGAAAATTATTTATAGAGATTATCCAAATCTATTATACAACTATCACGGGGTCAATATTATAAACTTCTCATCACTTTATGTATAGTATTTCGAAAAACGTAGTTTCAACAATGAATTAATTAACTGTCGCTCATGAACGAATTATTAGATTTTCCTTTTAATCCTTAATATAAAATTTACTTGTTATATTTATTAATATTTTTTTAATTTATTCATATTATACTTCTTTAACAATAATCAAATAAAAGAAAAATTGGGAATATTAAGAAAGATGATTAAGGTGTTTTAATAAAAATATACCGTATTAATTAATTTAATTAATTTTTTTATCTAATTAAATTAGATAAATAGATCTAAGATAGGAAGGGTAATTAATATATGAGGAGTCACGACTGCAAATCTTTAATCAATTGCTCGATGCGTGTGTGTGTATTATGATCCTAGCTGTTATATCGTGATGGTGGGGTCAAGTTGCACTGGAGCAGAGCAGCAAATCTATGATCATAATTCACATGTACGGGTTGCATCTTTTAATTTCTGTGGAAGTATCTCAGGCTATTCCACGTACACAAAACCAGCCACTCAGCGCACATAGGTTTCGATCTTGCTCTAAGTATTTTCAGTATCTTGAATAACTTTTCACATAACCAGAAAACCTCATATATATACAACAGTCTGTCGATAAAAGTATGTGATATATATCAAACATTTCTACTTATCATCTAGAAGAACGAATTTCTTGTTCCGAAAGACAAACAATTTGATGCTAAAGTCTGTACAGAAGGCATATATATATACATATATGGTTTTGTTATATATATTGTTGTTGATGGAAGAATATTGTGCGGTTCATTATGCCTTTTTATGTATGAGGTGTCGCGATTTGAATTAAGCACCACTAGTCTGACTGATTGAGAACGACACCTCAACAATAGCTCCCATTCTGTTCTTGATATTTTTTTAAAAGCTATATGAATCAAATCAGAAACACAGTCTTGGACTTTGTAACACTTGATACAGAGACTCTCCACAGGTCCTTCCCATTTTGGTGCTTTCCAGCTGTACTCTCTCCCAAACTCTGCTCATATGAGTTAATTTAATTTGTGCTCTTCATTTTAGGCACCAAAAGCATCACTCATCATGGGCTCTATATTATTATAATTTTAGAGGTGATCAAGCGCTTCACCTATATATATACAACACACACCCTAAAAACTGACAAGCTTTGACCATTTTGATGATCGAGCAACACATATATAATGATCTTAATTAGCGCAATTTAGAACATTGATCTGTCTGATAATACAGGATAGCAGATTCATTTCTGGTATATATTTTAGAGGGAACATGATACGTGAATCATTAATTGGTTGAGAGGGTGATGAACGAAATAAAAGTGGTGGTTGTTGTCTGCAACAGGTAGCTAGCTAATGCTTGTTTATTCTTGCGCATGCATTGATGTGAGCTTAATTATATAAAAAAATAGAAGCAGAGGTTAGATCGGTGTAGGGGTCATGCAGACTGGGATGAGAAGCAGACACAAATTGTACATAACTTATATTTGGTCCACCAATTTATTAGGCTCCGCGACCAATACAATTGTATATAAATTATCAGCTCCACCTTCCTTTCGTCATTTATATATTATCATTATCTAGCATTTTCTGATCATCTGAATCAACTCCAACGGTAAAGTCTTTGATTACGTAATTTCTACAGCTACAAATATGAATATGTGGTTGCACTTAATTTCTACAGCTACATATATTCAAACGCAGTGCTGGCAAAGCAAGGCAACGACTTGGAACTTGGAAGAATAAAATGGAGGACTTGAAAGTGGAAGCACAGGTTATTAGGATGAGGTGGCGGCAGGAGATGATTCGGTGGAGAGAGCGGGAGGACACGTGGCAGGGAGGCGGGAGGGCCCATGACAAATCAGGAAGAGCAGTAGATCCCCGTGGGCTCATGCACGACGCAGAGAAACAAAGCGTCACGTGAACTCCACGCCCCCTTCACTTTGTTGGGTCAATTTCTCAAGACATGCCACTCCCTACCACATGAAAATTTTCTCACGCAACCAAACCAAAATCTTCTCTCTGCTATTACACTTTACACCCCCAAGATAGTGTGGTTCATGCACCACGCAAAATGTAGAGGGAATCAAATATGTTCAGATGGATGCCCCGTGCGGGTCCCACGAGATGGAGCCAAATCCCTTTCCGGGTCAGGAAGGGTCCAACTGCTCATTGCCCATGCTCCATGTCTTCTCCCCCGGGCCCCACCACTCAATTCCCTATTATTACTATCATTACAATATTATTTATTATCTAACGAACCAAGTCCGGAATGGGCTTTATATGTTTCTGCGGCCCAAGGGAGGTTCAAAATGGGGAATTCTACGCTGCTGTGTACTTATAGGACAGGCAGACATCCCTTGACTCCAATCTAACCTCTTTCTTAATTCAACATTTACCTGTTAATCCCCACTTTGTTTATCCATTAGCTCCTAAACGCCCCCATTATAAAAATGTTCTGGAGTAGCCCCCACCCTTATCTATTTCTTTTCAAAGTTGATGATTTGGGTTTCAAGATTCTTAATCTAAAGTGGTATTAATTGTTAATAATTAAAGAAATTCTTCGGAAAGGTAACAGTGACTTGCTTCAAAGAAAGGGTGGCAGCGGCATTTCAGTGCCCTCCCTTAAATCAAGGGGACCACTGACCCCAAGCAATCTCTTAGATTCTGCCTTCACTCCCTTATTTAAATGCTCATTATACAAATCTAAGACAAGAGGGAGGGGGGGGGGGGGAACGACGCCACTCGGGGATTAAGAAGAGGAATGCTTTTTTTTGAGAGGGAAAGTTACAATAAAGTCTCAATCAAATAAAAATATGAAAAAATGGTTTTAAGGGGTTGTTAATAATAATATGAGGATCATCCACTAATAATATGAGGATCATCATTAACAATCTTTTAGGACTATTTTTTCATATTTTTTATTTGTTTAGACCTTATTATAATTTAAAAAAAAAGGGTTCTTTTTTGGTCATTAACGAATTTAATTTAATAAGGGGAGGGGATTAGTCAAAAGGCCTTGTGATACTATATCCAAAATGTTTAAAACCAGATTATGATTGTTAACAAGTGAGTTGAATTGAAATATACATCAAAGTGTCACCGTCCAAACAGATTACAGTGATGGAGACATAAAAGCCACAGGTGGTGGTACAGCTAAAGACGGCAATCCCCAATAGAGTCAGATAGAACTGCTGATCAGCACCAGCGCCAAGGCTCTCTCAACTCTCTGTTCTCCGGCGCTCCCAAGTCCAAGGTATGTCCAATTCAATATTTAATTATGTTTACTGTATTTCTCTCATATCACCAATCCGTTGTTCTGGGAGAAGGAAGCCGATAATCCTCATGGTGCTTCCCCATGATTCTGCTCTGCACCTCCACTGAGCCTAATCGACTTCATTGCACCACTCCACCATATACTCCCTCTCTTCTTCCCCCTCTTTCAAGCTCATCGATCCTCTTTTCGTTCCCAGAAAAACCAATCCCAGGATGGTCTTCTTCACGATTTCTGACAACTCGAAATTTTCACAGCGTATTCTTTGCTTCTTCTGCGCTGTTGAACCAAAATTTGGTCGCTATATATGGATCTGGCATTATTTTTAACTTTTTTTTTATCGATCATTTTGGTTGAAACCTGGCACTTAAAGAGAAGAACGCCATGGATTAACTCAGTTGTATCAGAAAAGTGCCAATGTGTTCCGCACGGGAATCGCCCATCTGTTTTTAATCGCTAATGTTTCTAGAGTGCAAAGTTATCTCCCAGGCGAATTATGACCCTAAATTGCTATCGCCACTTGGCCATCTATATATCTTCTTCAGGAAATTGCAAAGCCAACATGATGCAGATCTTCCCTGCATTCCTATTACTCATCTGCTTCTTTTCGATTCTTTAAATCTGCCTTGGATCTCTCGCCCCCTCTCTCAAGTTATATCTGGTGAGAACCTTTGAATTGATCGGACTCCAGTGACGGAGAATACGGACATGGTGGTTCGGGCGGACTCATCAACGTGTTGGAGCACGAAAATGCGAAAGAAAGGAGTAGGTAGCTTAAGCACGAAGTTGAATTTGGTTTCAACTTTCAAATTTTAAGCCAAGATTTTATAATTCCATTCATTTTTAAGACTGTGTCGAAACACCAGCTCGGTAAAAAAGATTTATGTGGCTGATGGTTCAAGTTGCTGATGCTGTGTGATATTCTCCCCACTACGGGACGTATTCGTCGCTGGAACTTATGCATTAGCTTTTCTTTTACAATAAACAATTATGGAGTTGCTGAGAAACCCAGAACAACTAAACAGAGAAAAATCAGAAGCGAGGCAAATGTTCAGCAAGGAAGCATATGCGAATGAACCCCCTCTTCTTTCTAAAATTGTGGCATAGATCAACGTGAAAGAGGGGAAGAAGGAGAAGTCAATTTTCATATGTGCTGCCATTAAAGAGAAAGAATGGATGACAGTGAGGGATTTTTCTTTTCTTTTCTTTTTTAACGGTGAGAGAGATTTTAAGAAAGAAGGGAGGACGGGTATGGTTGGAATTTTGTGAAGAGTGAAGACACAACTGGTCTTTTAGCTGCAGGGGAGGCGCAGAGGACCGGCCCTGCAAAGGAAAATTCCTAAAGCATTATTATCGCTAAAGTGCAACTAACTTATCGTACACGTGGCTTAGTGGCATCTATTTGTGGTCTTTTGCACTATTGTTGGTTTTAGTTGTTTTAGTTTTACGTATAAGTTTGATTTATGTAAATTGAGATAAAATTTTTTTATATATTTATATATTTATTTTATATATTATAAAAATTATTTTATAAATCATAAAAATTATCCTATATATTATAAATTATAATTAAAAAATATGATTAAAAGTTTAAATCGCTATTCTAAATATATTTTAGCCAGGATGTTGCTGAAAACTTCAAAGGCCATTCCAAAGTTTTCAGGAGGTTTAACTGCTCTAATTTTTTCTTTATTTACTTTATTAGGATAAAGGTATAAATTTAATAATAAAATTTTAATAAAAAAAGATGTCTGATATGGTTATATTTTATTAAGAATAAAGTTTATTTTATTTATTTTATAAGGTTAAGGTGTAAATTTGATAATAAAATTTTAATAAAAAAATCTGATATAGTTATATTTTATTGAGAATAAAATATATATATAAAGTTTTTTAAGTAGGGGAAAAACAATAAATATATTAACTCTTTCAAACCTCTATTATTATTTTTTTCTTTTGCGGGAGTCATGATTTCCGACTCATCCCATCTTCTACAATTCCCACCTTCTCTCTTTTTCGCCCGTACCCTCTCCGGCCTCCTCCCTCACCGTCGCCGTGGAGTGGTTTAGAAGTTTGTCGCTAAAGGCCCAGTAAACGGTTGCTGCGGATGGCAGAGTCGGCGTAAACACGTACCAAGTCGCAAATAGATATACGTATTTGAACTTCTGAGGCTTCCACGTAGCGTGCATGATTTCCCTGCATCAGTAGTCAATTATCTCTTAATTATTCATTATTCCATCCATACTCTAACTAGTAATAAATCAGTTTCTTCCACTTTCACTACTATATTTTGTACTCTGTATAATTTTAGATCGTGGGCTTGTTGGTCCTTCTAGAGTTTTTGATCCATGTACTTGCTAATTCAACATATTTCTTTTTTGTCTCGCGTCTCGGGTCCCATTAGAACCCAGGAAAAAAAAAAGTTGTAGTCAATGATTGTCTCAAACAATAAAGAACAACATCATGATTTATCTGCCTATTTCAACAGAGAAAGGCCAAAAAGATAATTTTATTGATATAATTAAAAGAAGAAAAGGAAGGGAGAAGAAGATGAAGCGATGGGTGTGGAAAGAGGACTGACATGGGGAAGGATGGGATGATTTGCAAGAGATAGAGTGTGGTTGAGCTGAGAAAAATAGAAGTCGAAGTCGGAATCGTCATTGGGCTTACCGAGAGAGTGGGGCCAGATGTCAGAGGCGGTAAGGCAGCGGCCACTGGCAGATGCTCCAATGCAAACTCGACTACGAGATTGATTGAGGTTTGAGTTCTAGTGAGGGAGAGAAGGAGGAGAACGAGGCCAACGGTGAGGGAGGAGGCCGGAGAAGGTACTGGCTGAAGAGAGAGGTGGGAATTATGAAAGATGAGATGATTTGAAAAGCATGTGAGTCGCGCAAAAGAAAAAAGTAGTGGAGGTTTGAAAAAGTTTACAGAAGTGATGTTTTTGCCTCATGTATAATTTTGGATCTAATAAAATATAATTATATCAAACATTTTTTCATTAAGAAGGTGTGTGTGGTAAGATGGATTTGGAGGAGAGGGGATGGAATAGAAAATTTATGTGAATTAAATTTAAAAAATTTTAAAAAGTGGGATTGAAAATGTTTAATTAATTTTTTTATTTTATATCTTATTTTTATTAAAATTTTATGTTTAAATTCAACTTATAAAATTTTTTTCCTGCAAAACAGGCAACTTCATCATTAAATTTATATCTTAACCTTATTTTATAATAAGGTTATCCTTTTTGAAATGTTCCATTCTATTTTATATAGTCTTTTTTAGCTTTAATAATAAAGTATCCATTTAACTCTTTATCTTTTTTTTTAAAATATAGTAATACTTTTTTATATTTATTATTTTTAATTAATTTAATTATTTTTTTAATAACTCAATTTGTTAAAAAAAACCTTATAAATAGGGATAGAGGGAGTGTGATTTATGACGACCAATATATCTGGCTAGAGCCATTTTCTTTTTTCTATTTTTTCCCTGAAATTCGTAGAACTCATTTACGGCTCTGCAGAACAAAACTGGGAGTGAAGGATAATGTTGGAGTTGGTGTAAAGTTCGAACTTCATAGAACAGGGACACTTGTCCCATATTCATAGTATGAAGGCGAACCTACCCTCCCATCTGGCCCAGTGACAGATGCTTGGGGTCCAATCGCTCATGACGAGAGTGGGCCTCTGTTGAGAAGCATTGCTAGGTGACCGCTGGATTTGCAAGAGATTTGCTGGGTGATGGATGGGCCCCACATTAAAAACAAAGGAAACCTAACCGTGATTGCTTGATTAACTATGGTTAAAATCCCCAACAATTTTTTTTTAGGTCCCCATATCTTTTCCGAAACAGCCCCTCCGTCCGGGCATTTTACTGAGTGGCCGCATTGGTCTTCTGCTAGTCTGCAAGCATTTTGCCGTCATCTGCATGCACTTGACTCGTTTCCTTTTCTGAAATTTTGGGTTCTCTTTCTTGGATCCAAAATAAAGACTTTGATGATGGCTGTGGATAACTTCTAGCGTATAAATAGCAAACGATCTCTCAATCTTGATGCATTTGGATTAGCAAACTTTTTTAAACTCGAGGAACTCTGGTTTTCCAAATTTGTGTTTTATGCCCTGTTGAGGGTTTTACGTGCCATTCAGAATTCTTAGATGTGATTGGAGTTACATGACTCTACCATACTCTTTGCCGAGAATAACTACTGTGATTTTTACTGGGAGCTGCAATCTGGTGGTTTTTTTTTCCGCCGATTTTAAAACAAACCACATCGAATCTTTTTGAAGTATCCTGACTTACTTGGGTCGCTATAGGAATGATATAGCCACTAAATAATTTGTTTGACTCATGTTCTATAATTAAATAATTTTGTATTATAGTTTGAGCCGTGATAAGGACTTCAGCACTCAGAAATATTTTTATTTTGCATACTACAACAGGCTAAAGTTGAGCGTTCATTTCTTTCATCTTTATTCAGCTTCCAAAAGTTTCTGAGCTAACATTGGATGTCGAAAGCAACAAGTACCAAGTGCCTGAAAGTGGGGAGCCATTTCTGAGTATTACTTTGTGCTTCCATCGGTCATCATGCCTCTTTACGAGTTATACAGAATGACTAAAGCGAAGCTTGATTCTAAAGAGAAAGACAACACAAGTGCAACCGATCAATCTTCCGCGTAAGTTTTGTAGCGTCCACTGCAGTAAGCTTTTCAGTCAGTTCATTTCAAACTATCACTTCATTTTTTTTTTTTCCCTTTTGGCGAGCAATCTTTCATTTCATTTTAGCATTGTTGATTCATGTTCATTCCAAGTCCTTGTTTTGTGTGTTAAAATGCAGACCGGAGAATGACTTTTTGGAGCTGGTTTGGGAAAATGGTCAGATTTCGATGCAGGGTAAGTCAAGCAGAGCAAGAAAGAGCCCAGTACATAAGAGCCTTCCATCTCACTGCTTACCATCTCACAGTCCAAGGACTCGAGAGAAAGATGTAGGATTTAGTATCGATACAAGGATGGGTAAGTTAGGGCATTTAGACTCTGGATTAAATGAATTTCCGATATCTGTTCCTTCGGATGAAATGAATTTGAGTCAAGATGAAGACATGATACCTTGGTTAAATTATCCAATGGATGACTCTTTACAACATGAATATAGTTTTGATTTCACGCGTGATGTCTCTGGGTTCACCTTAAATGAGCTCCCAGCTACCTCAAATAATTTTCCTCTGATGGATAAAAGAAGTAGCGGCAATCAGGTATGTAAGGACTCTCACAGAAGTCCTGTGCCTGGTGTTTCAAGTTCAGAACAAGCAAATATTGCCAAGGGATCTTCAACTGGAGAAGTTGAACCTAGTGGGCCGAAGGGAAACAATAGCCAGTTATACCCACCATCATTGCAGCAATGTCAAACATCATTTGGATCTATTAGACCCAAAATATCAGATAGCACTGAAAATAATACAAGTAATGCAATACTGCAAGCACCTTGCGGGGAAATCACTCAGACTCCATCTTCCTCTAGTGGTTTTTGTAGTCTAAATATGCAGAAACAAGATCCTTTATGTCCTAGGAATAGTTCTAACATGATGAATTTCTCCCACTTTGCAAGACCTGCCGCCATTGTGAGAGCTAATCTTCAGAGCATCAGTATGATGTCTGGTTTATCTTCAGCAAGATCAGAAAGCTTGGGAACTAGGAAAAAAGATGTTGATGCAAGTAGCAGCAACCCTCCTGAATCAACACTCGTTGATTTAAATAATCAAAAGAACTGCCAAAAGCTGGTCATAGACCCATCAAAGGCTGAGTTGAAACCAGCCAATCCAAAATCTCTCGAACAGAAGGCTGATTTTGCTAAGCAGTTTGACCCTGCTTGCAAAGATGACGGTGCATGTAAGAATAATCAAATTTCCGATCAAGTTCCCACGGAAAGTGGCAATAAAGGACAACCAGCTGTTGAAAAAAGCATTAGCCCTGAAGTAGCCTCTTCCTCTGTTTGCTCAGGAAACGGCATGAAGAGAGGTTCTGATAATGCAAATAAGAATTTGAAGCGAAAAAGTCAAGATACTGAAGACTCTGAGTGTCAAAGTGAAGTAAGTTAATGACAATGTTTCCTTAACACTATTCTGTATGTTAATTTCTTCCTCTTTCATTTATATTCTATTCCCTTCATGAAGCAAGAAAACATTTTTACTTGCAGGAAGTCGAGGAAGAATCAGTGGGCATTAAAAAGGCAGCTCCTGCTCGAGGTACAAGTTCTAAGAGAAGTCGTGCCGCTGAAGTGCATAATCTATCTGAAAGGGTGAGCAGGGCCAACCACCGGTTGTGTTGTGTTGTGTTGTGTTTAAAGTAAAAAAGAAAGAGCACTAGCACACATTTTTAGTTCAAGAGTTTGTGTTCTTTTGTTTCTGTTATACATGACTATTCATGGTGTTCTTGTCAACTTTTATATCCAGAGGCGGAGAGACAGGATCAATGAGAAGATGCGTGCATTGCAAGAACTCATCCCAAATTGCAATAAGGTGATTTTTCTCAGGATTTAAATTTAAATCAGAGGATTACTAAACCTGTTCCTGTAATTATGAACTTGTTATAAGTGAAAGCAATAGATGTCGACTTTTGAAGCCCAGCATTGTTGGCAAGGCTGCAACCTTTGAATTGCATTTGAAAATATTGGCTTTGGCAGAGTTAATTCTAATGGAGATGCAGAAGCTTCATACGTTGAACACATGTTGACCAACAAAAAGAAAAAAAGAACATAAAACATAAAATCTTTGGACCATATTGTTTGTTGATTCTTTTTTGCTGACCTTGTTTCCTATTAGGTGGATAAAGCATCAATGCTGGATGAGGCAATTGAGTATCTTAAAACACTTCAACTCCAAGTTCAAGTGATCTTTCTCTCTATACCTCTCTTTTACCCTTACCTTTTAATTTAATTTTCCCAAGATTTTGAATAATCAAATAATAGCATGGGGTCGTTTCCTATCTTTATATGCAGATTATGTCAATGGGAGCTGGTTTGTATGCGCCCCTTAATCAAATGATGTTACACCCAGGAATGCAGCACATGCAGACCCCACATATGGCTTCATTCTCACCCATAGGAATTGGCATGCAAATGGGGTTAGGAATGGGCTATGGGATGAGCATGTCTGACATGAATAGTGGGTCCCCTAGATTCCCAATGGTTCAGGTGCCCCAAATGCAGGGAACTCATTACCCTGTTTTACCTATGCCTGGACCAACTGCTGCTTTACATGGGATGCCAAGATCAAGTCCTCAGGTATTCGGGTTTCCTGGTCAGGGACTTTACTTGCCAATGCCAAATGCTCCAGGAGTTTCTATGCCAGGAGGGCCCCTTATGAATCCTTCGACTTCAGGACAAAACGCCTTTGGAGCTGGCGGACTTAGGGAAACTGTTGATTCGGCTTCAGCCTCTAGTTTAAAGGATCCAATGCCAAACGTGAATTCACAAGTTATGCCAAGCACAGGTGGCAGTAACTCTACAATGCAGATGTCTGCTCAGGTACTGATTAATTTCTGGAGATGCTATGGGTTCAACATGCACTAAACATGCTAGTAGATTGATTTATTGCAGTAGACATGCTATCCAGTTATATACTACCTACATAACAGGCCCAAATCATGATGCTAATCTTCTTTTTCATGCTTCACCTTCCTCAACAATATTGCATTTGTATGACCGTAATTACCTTTTACTTTTGAAGGAGATTCTTGAGCGGTGACACAAGTTTTAAATGTTTGGGATGAATCCCACATAATTAACTTGTAGGAAAAGTTTTAAATTTCACACTTCTAGAGGGCACTTGTGATTTTAGAGGCTGATAGGAAAGATAGAACTGTAAGGAACGTTAGGAAGATGAAAGCAAATTATTCTATGCTTGACGTTGGATTATTACCTACTATTAGGTATTTTTATTCACAAAAAATTGTTAAATTCAAAGACAATAACTGTCTCATAATCTCACAGTAGTTGATAAATGTGCAGATTCTGACCCTTCTTGTTTAACATCTGCTCTTATCGTGTTGTTGACTACTCTGTATCATACTTTTTTGCAAGTTTATATACTCTTGCGGATTTTGATATTCTTCTATCAACTTTAATGCTAGTGTGAAGCAACGAATGCTGGAATTGATCAGACAGCACCAGTGTACACTAGCGGGCATACCTCCAATATTAATGACAGTGGAACAACAAATAGTGGCAAAGAAGATAACCTTGTTATCGGTAAATCTTGTAAGTATCATTAAGCGCAAACACAAATCCACATCTAGGTCTAGTGCTTTGAAGTTTTGAACTTCATGACTTGTAAACTTATGAGCTCCCTCTTAATTTTATTTTCTTAGGTCGAATCCTTTACCAATAATATGGGAATCATGTTCTTTTCATTAAAGTTTAAAGAGGATCAAAAAAATAAAAGCATAATATCAAATTTAATATTTAAGTTGCATTGATTATGCCAATAGGAATCATGTTCTTGTCTTTATCATGCTAGTTCCTCTCACACACATGCATATAGATGTGAGAGTCTTCTTGCAAACCATGTCGCAAAAATAAAAATTAAAATAAGAGTTAAAAACATTTAAATGTAAACAGCCTTGAGAGGAAAAGTTGTTATTTGCATTATATAACCCATAGTTTTTGCTTTTCTTACAGGTAAATGACTTACGCTAGGATCGTGGGCTGTTGGACCCCTTTTTGCATAATTCTCACTATTGTAAGTTCAACCACATAGGATATGTCAGATTCAGCAAGGGTGACCCATCAAGTTTTTTTTTTTTTTTTTCATAATCCTAATTACTGGACTTTAGGATAACAAAAGTACAAATTTTGGCATCATGGGTGAGGACGATCATTTGTACATTCATTTGGTGACCTTCCAATCAATCAGTGTCAAAATTTCAAATTCCGCCTAGAAATATGCACTAAAAGTGTCTTATTCATATCTTTCCTTGTGATTCTTTGTAACAATGAAATAATAATGTTATCTTCGACCACGGAGATCTCTGTTTCCCCTTTCCTACCTCCAAGAAACAAAAGCAAAGGCGATTCAAGTGTGGATATAGAGTTTATTGCTGCATACGGATGCCACATTGGGTTTGATAATCTCTTTCTTGGGAGCAATTCTTGTGTACGTGAATCTATGTACACAAAATTTTCCGTAGAACCCGTTTGGGCAGATCAGAAGAGGGTTACAAATGCGGTTATCGTTCACAAGGGGGGAAAAAAGTTTCCAAATTACTGAAAAAGTGTCAAAATTTGACTGGGATACATTTTTTAGGGGTTTTCAAGTCTACGCACATGGGATATACTTTTGTCCTGAAAATATCTCATTTGTTTGCTTAAATTATAAACACCCTATAGGAGTTTCTAACAAGATTAACTCCGCTCTGACACAACCAAGTCCCAAGTTTGCCATAATATAGAGTTTCTAATAATCTCTATTAGTTCGCATATATATGCTCCCAGCCATACATAACCAAATTTAAATTAATCCAATAACTTATTAAGAACAATCAAGAACACATACAATACATATCCCCAAAATGAATAACGCATAAACAAACAATCAAAAGTTTTCAGCACTGCCTAAAGCATTGCCTACAAATCTTCTATGTACACTACACTCAGCACACTCTTTTGCATTCAACTCAATTACAAACAAAACCAAGACAAAACAACAACTATGCTATTCACCACAACCCCGAGAAAAATACAACGCCTCCGTAAATTCTGCAAGCTTTACTTAATCCATTCCATATATACCATTATTTGACTTTAATATCGCCTTTGGTGTCTGCAGTGAGATTCTTGGAGCTTGGAGATTTTCCGGTGAGAGCCTTCTTTGCTTTCACTAGTGACTGCTTGACCTTTGATATTATGTTATTGGATTGCTTTTGAGATTTTGTTATAGTCTCTTTCGGAAGGTCCTTGGTTGTTTTTGTGGCAGCCTCTGTAATTGGAGCCTCGGTTTTCACAGGCTCATCAACTTGTTCTTTCTTTTCACCAGATTCCTCTTCAAATTTAGATGCCAGAGTTTCTCTGATGGGATCACTTACAACTGTAGATCCATCATCCACCTTATCGGCTTCGGGTTGATCATCTTTTACAGCATCCACCATTTTCACACCCTCTTCTTCTACTTCAGCTGTTGTTTCCTTTGCTTCATTCTTTTGTTCCACAACCTTGTTTGTTTCCACTTCTGCTTCTCTTGACAATTTTTCAACTGCATCAGATGCGTTTAATTCTTTCTTTTCTTCCACACCGGGGGCAGCAGAATTCTGTTTTTCTTCTGTCTGGTCGGTTTTAGTTTCCTGATTAACAGAAATGTGTTGGGGATTTTCTGAAACCCCGATCACTTCTTTTGAAACCCCTTCAACCTCATCCTTCTTGCCCTCTTCTTCAACAACTTTCTCTGCATTTACAGGAGAAGATTCCTCCTCATTAGCTTCAGCTTCCTCCTTAGACGTAACTGGTGCTTTGACTTCTTTGACATCAATTTTCTCTGCTTCAACATCTTTCTCTTCGGTCACAGGAGAAGATTCCACCACATTTGCAGAAGCTGCTTCACCTTCCTTCTTCGATGCATCTTGTGCTGTGTGTTCGGTGACACTAATTCCCTCCTCCTTTTCAGTTTTCTCTTCTTCAACAACTCTCTCTGCCGTTGCCGAAGAAGATTCCACTGCATTTCCAGATGCGACTTCATCTTCCTCCTTGGACACAACTGGTGCAATGTTTATGGTGACACTAATTTCCTCCTCTTTGTCACATTTCTCTTCTTCAGCAACTTTCTCTGCTGTCGCAGGAGAAGGTTCCACCACATTTGCAGATGCCACGTCAGTTTCCTCCTTTGGTGTAACTTGCGCCGTGTCGCTGGTAACACCCGTTTCCTCCTCTTTTTCAATTTTCTGTTCCTTCACTATATCATCTGATGTTTCTTCAGTTGCCACAAGTTCTTTCTCAGTCACCTCATCCTTACTCTTCTCCTCTCCTCTTGGCTTTTCCTCTACTACATCAGACACAAGCTCTTGTTCAGTCTCCACGTCCTTGTCTTTTTTCTCAACTTCTGAAAGTTCTCTCTCTGTCACCGCGTCCTTACTATTCTCCTCTATCTTTGAATCCTCTTCTCTTGGCTTTCCCCCCACTGCATCTGATACAACCTCTTGCTCAGTCTCCACGTCCTTGTCTTTTTTCTCAACATCTGACAGTTCTTTTGGCTTTGCCTCCACTTGGAGAGACCCAGGTTCTGGTTTCTCTGTTTCCACAGTCTCTTTCAATACTCCAGGATCTGACTCTTTAGGAGGTTGTTCTACCTCAATTGTATCTTCTTTCTCTATGTTTTCATGGATAACTGTCTGGGATTGCTCCTCTTGTTCTTTCTCCAAGGACTGCTTTTCCGGTTCACTGGGGTGATCCTCAACTTCAGTAACCACAGGTTCCGGCTTCTCTGGCTCTGCAGGCCCTGCTTCGCGGTTGCCACCCTCTTTCACTACTTCTCCATCTGAATTTCCCACTTCTCTTGTTTTTTCCTCAGCTGCATCACTGGGTTTTTCGATGGTTTCAACTGGAGGTTCAGGAATTGAAACTATCATTTGCTGCTCTACCTCCTTTTTCTCCTCTTCTTTCTCTGTTTCTTCTGATTTGTCCATCGCTGGTGTGACAGAACTTGTTTCTAAATTCTCTTTCTCTTTCACTCCCTCTGATTGCGATTCTTTCAGAAGAATAACCTCGTCGTGGTTACTTGATTTCTCTATGGTTTCAGCTGCCACTTCTTTTATCTGCTCTTCTTGATCTGTTTCTGGCTTCTGTGGCGTTTCCTTCTCAGTGGCTTCTTCTGTGGGCTTAGACACTTCAGGGTTGCAAGCTGCAGGATCTGCTTCTAATTCCTTGACACTGATCGGCTCTGAATCAGGAACGACCTTCTGTTCGTCTTTCTTCACGTTATCTGACACCTCAGGAATGTCTTCTTCCTTAACTTGCTTCTCTTTCTCTGTTTCTTTATCCACAATAGGCTCAGTTGCAGAATCTTTGACTGGTTCGATTATTGTTGTAGGCTGTGATTGAGGAGGAAGTTCCTCTATTGTCTCCTTCAGATTGTCTGCAACAGATTCCTGTAATGCTCCTTTACCATCAGCCTTCTTCTCTTCTCTCTTAGCTGCTGCTTCTTCTTTAGCCTCGTCAAGCTTGTCTTCAATTTCATTTGTCAAAGAAACCGTCTTCTCTCCAATGCCTTCTTCATTCTCCTTCTTCTCAACTTGCTGTAACAAGGATGGAAAACTGATTGTCGCTAAACCAGAACTTACACACACTTAAACAGTAGAGTTGAAATTTGTAGAATATGTAACATGTATGATGCTAGTGGACAAATCAGGAAAGCACAGAAATCAGAATTTTGTCGTCTTCTCCCTTCCCCTAATTGGACTGCTTCTCTGAGAGGTTTATGAAAATGAAATCTCTAAGTTCTATTGTAGTTCCTTAATAACATACATCATTCAACGATTTTTTACACATATTCCCTGTTCCAAACAAAAAATTAAAATGATCGGAAATATTTCATACTAACTGATATGCTAGCCAGTCTGATACTTTTGTGCTGGAAGAATCTGTTGAGAAGAAGGACAACAGTGAAAACCTCCTAGAATTTTCTTTGCTGGTTTTTCCTTTAGTTATTGCTTTATTCGAAGTTATCCCCACACTCTATTCTGCACCTAATCCATATCTATAGAACAAAGCTTATTATTCTCTCTCACAAGTAAAGAACATATACTTGTTGCAGGAATCTTTCAGACTCGGCTTCAACAGTAAATTAGATCATTTTTGCTGCTATCTCCTTATCAAAAAGGATCATCCAAAACTATTCACCTCATGCAGCCTCACCCTTCCTCTCAAAAAAAAAAAATTATAAACCACTAACTGTGCGTCTATCTGGGCCTTAGCCTAGAAAAAGAGAGCTATCAGCAAAATTTATTCATAGTTTCCCAACTAAGTACGGTAAATAAAATGAAATGAATTACTGATCATAGTGGGTTATATGCTAGAAGTTGAGGATGATATGATACGTGCTATTAAACTTGAAAAGGAAAAAACATGAAACCTGATCAGCAGCAGCAGCAGTCTGAGAAGCCATGGTGAAGAAATCAAGGAACAAAGTGAGGCTCTGAGACGCAGAGAAGTTGGGATTGAGATAGGAAAAGGGAAGTGAAAGAAAGGAATAACAAGGTTGGCAACAACTCGAGGGAGAAAAAAAAAAAGGAGGAAAAGGCAGCACAACTTTAGGAAGAAGAAGAACTAGTGTGAAGAGGAAAAAGTAGAAACATGGTTGTTTGACAGACTGTACCACATGAGCCTAGCATGGTCTCAATGATTTAGAAGGATCAATCTGCCAACAAAGTTTTTCCCCCTAAATATGAATTAATTATTTGAAATTAAATTTTAAAAGACGACCCCATGGCTGTGGCAAAGTGAGAAGCTTTATTGGAGAGGTCGGGGACCAGATAAGCATCCGTATAACTCCCCCAATTAAACGGTCCTAATATTTGGCCCCTCATCATTCTTAATAGTCAATATCCAACTTACCCACTAGTTTATAGGATCCCATTACATCATTGTGCTGTACATGCAATAGATTATACTGATTTTTAATTATTCATCTTGTTTTTACTTGTTGTCTTTTTTTTTTGTTTTTTTTTTTGAGGGGGAAAAATGTTATTCCTTACTTTGCATCATTGTTAGTCGTTGCCATCGTCAAGTCCAAAAACGACCATAATTAAATTACAGGGGCGTTCACTGGTGACGTAACGATCATTAGAATAGAACCTATCAGAACGGTCGAAGAGATAACGTCTGTGGTCGAACTAGTCAAGCAGGCAAAGAATGTTAAAGAAGAACAGCGTAATTACTCGAAGTGACGCCATTATGCATTTAATCTGCCCCATTTTAGTCATGTTTGTTCCACGTTTGCGTCTTCCCAGTTACTCAGATCTTCAAGCTTCTATTAAAAGGTGTCCCTTTAATGATAATGATATTGCGTCACGTCATTTCAAGCCATTGCTGCCTTTTTCTTAAAAGAAAATGTTACTCAAATTAAATATTAAATAGTGCCAGACTGTTCGTATTATATTAGCGTCAGTTAATTTTCCGTTTTTTTATACGGTGGGCTACAGGTGTTGTATATATAGGATAGAAAATTACAGCCTAAAAGTAATTACCTGGTGTATTGTTTTGCGTTTGATCAATTGAATTTAAAAGAAAGAGTGACATGTCAGCTTTGAGGTTAAAGTGATTGTTCGGATTGATTAGCTGTGTATCTAATTTGTTGCTTGCAACTGAGATGGAACGGGGAGTGCTGGCAAAAAGGGGAAAAAGGAATGAATCAGGAAAGAAGATAATTTATTTTAAAAAAAAAAAATGGTTACAAATCTCCATCAAGGAATAAAGCTCTATGTGGGTGCACTTTATCTTTTTTGCGACAGTATTGGTTGGTGAGATAATCATGAGGAGAGCTAAGTACCCATGATTGGGCCGACTTTACGGGCCTAAATCATTGGATTTTGATAGACCCGTAAGGCCTAAAGATCGAATTTGGGCTAAGCCGAAATCATGGACTTGAGAATTTGGGCTCAATATGCCTTGATTGGAGCCCAGTTGGACCCATAAGGCCCTGAGGTCGAATTTGGATATGTGAGACCCTATAGGATACGGGTTAGCCTGTACTTAAACAGATAAGTGGCCCCGAATAAGACAAATTGGCAGATCCAACTAGACAAGCAAATACATCTTACTTGAGTCCCATGTTTGGCCCAACTATTGGCCTCTGTTTTGTCTAGCCTTCCTCTCTTTTTTTAGTTTTGCCTTTCAAATGTGTGAACAGATGCATCCCAATAAATCAAACAAAATTAATTCGGCTATGATGGTAAACACGCGCAAATATTTTTTTTGGGGGGGTGGGTGGAGTTTCATACATATGGATATCTTATTTATGAATCTTCTTCTAATTTATTTTATGATAATTGAACTAAGTAATATTTGATAAGGCCCCCATGGTTGCAATGAAGAGTATAGAGAGGGTTAAGGTATGGGAAAAGAATATCTCCATTAAGTTTTTTTTTTTCTATTTCCTCTCCGTTCAATGCACCCACTATTAGAACAAGCTTCAATACTAACTTGATCTGATAGTGGATCCATTCAATAGAAGGAAAATAGAGGAATGAAGGGGGGAAAAAAAAGAAAGAAGAAAAAGTCAATGAAGACTCAACCAAATTGATTGAGAAGACTCAACTCTTGGAGATAAAAAAGGTCAAACGAAAAAAAAAAAAAAAGCTCTTGGGGCCAATTAGAATCTCAAACAGTAGTCTCCCAAAATTTGTAAGTAAAGTGTGTCCATAAAGTTGACCACCACTTTCCCACTACAAAACATGTAATTATTCGTGCCTGGAGAATATTTCAACCGGACAAATTACACGCTTTTGATAATTGATGCTTTAATTAATTCACATGCCATCAGGATCTCTCCTTAATTACACTTAGACGATGCTTTAAACTTGATTAAGGAACTGGGTTGGGTTATTAAAGGGGTGATTAGGCGAGTGTTAATGTTCTAGATATATAGAAAGCGTCGCATGTGTGTGGGTGTGTCATCATCACTCACTGCTTTGACAAGACGAAAGACATATAATTAAAGTGTTTGTTAGCAAAAACTTGAGAAAATTTGCATGTGCTTATGTTCTCAATCAGCCTTAATGGGCCACTCAAGGGTCTTCTCAACCTCACCACACTTCTCTCTAATTACTCACATAGCCTAAGATATTTTACGCTTCATATAATCCACAGCCACACAAAATCCTCTATATACATGTGGGTGTGACATTGGAATTAGAGGGGCCAAAATATTGTAACTTTAACGTCAACCAGATGGGGGTTATAAACTTGCAACTCCATTACGTGTTTACAGTTAGACTGAAGCTTCTCTGGTTTTGAAAATAGCGTAGTTGCACCTATATTATATTATGGTCTCCCAAATTAGTCCTTTTATGGATATAACTCCTTTAGACTTTTCAAAGTCTACCCCTTTAGATTGATCAAAATAGTTACTAGAATAGGACCAGTGTTTAAAAGTCAATGATAACATGGGCTTTTAATTAATTAAGGACATATGCCTCAAGTTGCCAGAAAAGTTCCAGGATTTCAACAGATATAATATTTGTATGAAACTTGATTATAATCCAACTTGATTTTGTCAATCAAAAAATTAGAAGGAAAAAAAAAATCAGCCCTTAAATTACAGTTTAAGCACCGTTTTTCATTTAAGGACAGCTCGTACCAAAGACAAGGCTTGTTAATCAATCATTAATACACAACTTTCAGGCAAAAAAGAGATAAAAGAAAACTGAGAAAAGGGGGGATTTTAGTCCTTGTTTATTCTGAATTTGTGGTAGTATGCATTGGACCTAAATTATAAGCTTAGTTTTAGTGATGGACCTACCAAGATTAACGTCAAATATTCTCATTCACAATAATGCTCTACATAATCTCTCTATTTTGCAGCTTTATTATTATTATTATTTTGTGCTCGCCAGAATAAAAAATAAAAAGAAAAACTAAAAACTGAGGGGTCAGGGGCTCCATATCTGCTAAAAATTCCATACGTGTATTCAATTAATCTTCCCAAAAGGAACCCCAGCTCATCAACTTGTGACACAAATATACACATCAAATTGTACAACTGATTTTGGATTAGATTTGTTCCATCCTTTGTCTCCCTCTAATTATATATCCCCAGGTTTTAACATGTTATTCCTGTAGCTAATTGCAATTACCTCCCTTCACTTTACCAAAATAATAATAATCATAATAATAATACCACCATAAACGTGCGTGCTTCATGAACAAGTTACAAGGCCACTCAAATAAACATTAAATTGCGACCTTGCAGCAGCTAGCGAATGTTCGCTCATAATTAAAATACTAAAGTTGATCCTAATAAATTAAAGAAGCATGCCTTTTTCATATTTGTTTCCAATCATTTGCAGTTAGAGATATATTATTGATTCCCAGAAACGCAGACACATGAACTCGTACATTTTTAAGAAGAAGAAGGAGAGGGAAAGAAAATGGAGGTGTCTGCAATAATATAACCAAGCTGACCAACCTCAAATTGGTCACTAATTAAATGGCCAAGTTTGATTATCATCTTTCAGTACGTGAAAATTAATATATCAACAAGACAGCGAAGCCGACACAAATTATTGGCGTAGATAATAATTCAACAAATGAACATTTTACACGAGGATTGTAGTTTGACTTGAATGAACAGCTCTCTCACACACACATATATATGTGGGAAAAAATTAATTAGGATAAGCTTAGAAATGCATGATGAGGCATGGAGATTACGAGCATCTTCTCTTGCTTCTCTCTTATTATTTTAAGAAATTAAAATAAACCATTTGGATGTCTCAATGAGGACATTGCTCTAAGGGCGTGTAAGCATCTCAATGTCAGAACAAAGAAAGACAGGCTATCACACATAGAAAATCATCATTATTGTCACTAATTTATGCATTTTCTTATTCAGAATAATGGGCCTAGATATTTCTTTATTTCAAGTTCAAAACATGATCGTCGAAGAATATGTGCAAACAGACAAATTAATCGTTTGGACGTTTGTGTGCGATCAATGAATACTAACTTGGAGAGAATATTTTGCAATTGTGCCATCTAAGAAGGACAAATGAGATGGTTAGTATTTTAGAGTATTTTGATTACTTTTGTTCCAAGAAATGTGATTGTATATTCATTTCGTTTATTTTAAAGATCAACCCTGGAGAGTATAAATTTAATTTACATGACTTTATACACATGTTGATGCCCTTATTGTTGTCTTCAGTTTTGGTGCTTTGAAATGATTTGCTGGTTAGTTAATTATTTCGAAGAATTAATTATTTTACTATTCGACGACCTTGTCTTTCTGTGAAAGCATGCAAGGTGGTGACTAGTTCTTGATAAACCTAACCGGCCTGGAGAACCTTTTTATTTTGCTAGAGTATAAGTTTTTTAATTTATGGATTTCAGCCTAATGGAATGTCCAATCAAATCATGATAAACTTATAAGAATTGAGCACTACAGTTTAAGCAAAATTCATTAAAATTTCTATTGCTGTAAAACAAAACAATGGCATGACTTTCGAGACTAATCATGTAATTTTTACAATTTAACGTCATGAAATTAATTTTTTTTAATATAATTTTTGCACGTTATTTTTAATTTCATTCAAAATAAATTACTTGATGTTGACTATTATATATATTATATACACGTCAATTCAATTTTGAAAATTTTAACTTAAATATCCTTCATATATAAATAGTGAGAAATTTTTCAGTCAGTAATATATATTTGGATGCTGACAAAAAAAAATTAATGAAAAAATTAAGCCAAGATATAAATTTTTAGTTTGAAAGAGGCTTATGAGTTTTTTTAAAAAGTAGAAAATGAACTATAATTTTAAGAAGAAAGCGTATAATTCATTCTCTTGTCGGACAAATTGAAACTAAATGAATTTACTTTCAAATAATGGTCCTAGAAACAAAGAATTCAACCCCCATCATTTCTCGATGAGGATTGATGACATGATCAATCTCTTTGGTTTTAAAATGAACGGCCATTTAAAAGGGACTTCAACTAAACAACGAAGGTCAACTTGATGAGCACCCTCTTCCAGACGTTAACGTTATTATATATTGCGGTTTAAGTTTACATATTTAGGCTTTATATGTTCTGACTTGGCACTTATGAGTGGATTCAAAAACTAGTGAAAATTTGTCAATCACCTCATAAGCCAATGGCATGTAAACTTTTCTATGAGTGAGAGGTGGTATGTTCAATCTGACTTGTAATTTTAAATCGTTAATATTTATCCCTTTAATTAAAAAAAACAAAAGAAATAAGTTAAAACTCAAGGTTGACAGTTTTATTGGACAGTGGGACAATTTTTTTTCCAAAATTTTTTTAATAATGAAGAAATGTACTAAAACTAGTACAAGTTACATGAGTACTATTATTTTTTTTAATAAAAAAAAATTTAGATAAGTTGGATTTCAGAAGCTTATCAAAATTAAAACATACCTTTAAAATCAAAACATATTTATAGAATTACTTATATATCAGTCACTAATAAAATGTTCACATCAGCAGAATTAAAAGTCACAGCTTTTGTTCGCAAAAGTGAGAAATACCTGTTTCTTTGAGGTTATAAGAACATTTACTCACACCAATAATAGTCTTAACTCGTACTAACATTTGTGCGCTACAAGTCTAAAACCAAGTACGAAAGAATTGAGCCCAAGCTAGCATTATATTGATGAATGAATATAATAATACTGCATTTAAAGTTTTGTCAAATTAAGTATGCCAGCAATTTGTAATAATTGTTCATCAACATTTGTCTGCTTTCGCGTTTCAAGAATTGCAGCCTCCAGTAAACAAACTAAAAGGCCAATTAATTGCATTATTGGGACTGAGGAATCCTTAATTATATGGAGAGAAGTAGAGGGGATTAATTCTATAATTAACTAGAGTCGTAATTATCTTTCCACACAGTCGCAGAACTTGCATGAGTTCAGACAACTAAACTTAAAGAAACCAACATTTAATTAAAAAGTAGAGTGGCTTTCAAATTGCGAAAAACACGAATACTTTGCGGGATTGGTGGAGTTTCCGGCATTTTCTAAGAGAGGAAAAATGAACTCAACTTGCGAAGATGTCAAAAGCTTAATTGGAATTTGTAGCCAAATCATGATTTTTTATGAAATGATCCGGAAAAGCTAAACAAGAGAAGTGAGTGAATAAATGATGGGCAAAGAAGAAAGAAAAGGATTTCCGTTATCGTGAATTTAATGCGGAATACTTAATTTGTGAAGATTACCAATATGGGGCATTTCCTGTGAGCAACAAATTTGCACTGCCAGACCATAGTGAAACAGGTGTCTTTGTTGGTTAAAAATTAAAATCCTCCTCTTTCAGCCAAAGTGTCCAACAATAGTAAGCATTTTGTCACACTTCTTTCAATTTTTGGACATGCCCCACTTCCTGTAAACTGTAGGTGCATGTTTGGATTAGCGGTAGAAGTTACTTTTTCAACTTGATTTACGGTATATAAGATAAATTTGTTAAATGAGTTTTATCCCAACTTGCGTAAACAGATTTTTCCACCGCCAACCCAAACAGACTCTAAATCTGTTAGAGCCACAAGACATTGTTTACGTTATACAAATATTAGATCAAAATACAAGCATTTATTGAATCCAACTAGGATAAAATATTTAATTACCTTGAAATATCATTTTCTTTAAATTAAATGAAGTTAACATAGTCCCTCTATCTTTAATATAAGAGTTACTCCCTCCGGTTTTATTTATAAGTAACTTTCTCTCTCATGGGGTTGATCCATTTTATAAGCAACTTTCACTTTGTGTCTGAAAATATAAACTCATTTTTCATATTTTACCCTTATTAAATATATTATTCATAATTAATTATTACGCATACCAAGAATTATATTTAGAAGAGAGAGAGAATTCAAAGCATTGGAAAAATGTATTTTACTATATTTCATACTTTTTATACATTATCTCTCTATTTTATAAATAAGGGCATATATGAAAAAAAAACATGACATTTTTTATACACTTATTACTTTTAACTACCAGTTCGTTTTACACAATCAAGGAGAAAGTTGCTTATAAATAGGAGCGGAGGGAGTACTTAATAATTTGGGTAGAACGGGGTTAATTACTTAATTATAACAAATATACCACTCTACCCTTATAAATAAGTCCAAATTAACAAATTCTCACATATTAATGAGAGTTAGTTACTTTCTTAATTATTAGTCAAATTTCTTATTTTATCCTTATTTATGATTGATTATAAGAGTCAACATAAATAAATTCTTTTTGTTTATTACAATTAACAAGGACAAAATTGTAAAAAAAATGTATTCATTACTCTAAAACTCGACTTATAATAAGGACCAAAAATTTTGGTCAAAATAAACTTATAAATAAAATTAGAGTGATAGGATGACCTCTCTAAACTATGTATATAATGTTAAATTATATATCAGTATATAATTTATATAAATTAGTTTAAAGAGAGATGATAAATATTAAAAATAAAATAAATTGATATGTTATATTTAAGAGGAAGGATAATCACCAAACTAGGTCTCTGAAATGGAAGTATTAGATAACCTGCCTCAAGGGTCACAGGCCTACGAAGGGATGGTCCCGTGAAGGGAGAGGAGCCCAGTTGAGGAAAAGTCGTTCAGAAATTCAAAAACCTCAAAGCCTAACCACCACTTCCCCTCCAGTACAGCTTAAAAGCCTCCTTTGTATTCTATTTATTTGATTCCCTATCAACCCTCCATTTTGTTTTCTTCATCTAGCTCCTCAATTAACCATCTTCCCGACCAGATTAAGATTATCCACGTAGCAGTGTTTGCTACTTTTTATATACAGAGTTCCAGACCTTTTGTCCAAGGTGGAGGAGTGAACAGGTCGTCAAGTGCACATGGGAAGACACTCTTGCTGTTACAAGCAGAAACTTAGGAAAGGCCTCTGGTCTCCCGACGAAGACGAGAAGCTTCTCAGTCACATCACCAAGCACGGCCATGGCTGTTGGAGCTCCGTCCCCAAACTCGCCGGTACTAGCACTTCTTTCATTGCTTTCTACTGTGTCTATATGTATATATATATTGAAAGCCAAGAATCATTCAAGTTTTTCTCCTTTCTCCGTGACGCAGGTTTGCAGAGGTGTGGCAAGAGCTGCAGGTTGAGGTGGATAAATTACCTGAGGCCTGATTTGAAAAGAGGAGCATTCTCGCAGCAGGAAGAGGATTTGATAATTGAACTCCATGCAGTCTTGGGCAACAGGTTGTTATCCTTCTCTCAAGGAGCCTTTATCAAGGCCTCTCTATTCTATAAATATTTCATACTCACATATGTGTCTGCTGGTTCATCAGGTGGTCACAGATTGCAGCTCAGCTACCAGGAAGAACTGACAATGAGATTAAGAATCTATGGAATTCCTGCCTCAAGAAGAAGCTCAGGCAAAGAGGCATTGACCCCAACACCCACAAGCCACTCTCTGAGGTTGAGAACGACAAGGACAAGCCCCCCTCAGCTGACAAAAGCCATCGCAAAGAACTGAGTATTATAACAGAGCCTTCAAAGCCAAAGCCAAACGCAGTAATGCCTTCGGAGCGATACCCAGTTGAAGTTTCTTCCGGCTCCAACAAGATCAGCAATGGCTGCACCATTAGCAGCAATTTGACCAGCAGCCGACCCACCCAGGATTTGTTCCTCGATAGCTCCATCACCAGTTGTGGTCCTTCTGATATGATGGGTTACTTCTCTTTCCAGCAGTTGAACTATCCACCACATGTTGGCCTCTGCGCAAATCCCAACGGCTCTCTCTGCTTCATGTCAGGTTCCAGTTCCTCTCAGGTGATGTCAGAGCTCAATTCTAGTATGCTTAACTCTGTGCCAAGCTCGATTTTCTCAACAACACATGTAAGTACCACTGTTAGTCTCCAGTCTGATAATCCATCCATATCCTCTGGCGATATTGATGGAGTTCAGAACTGGGAAGCCAGTATCCTCGCTAACAACGGCACCAAAAGCAATGGGCGCAGTGGGAGTACCCAGTTGCAAAGCAGCAGCAACTTCCTTGAGAACAACAGTTTAGCATGGGCATTGGCAGACTCTGTGAAGGCTAATAAAGATGCTCAAGTACCCCTACAAGCAGAACAAGAAGACATTAAATGGTCTGAGTATCTGAACACCCCATTTTTTATGGGGAACACAGCACAGAATCAAAACTGTCAATCTATTTACAGTGAGGTTAAACCAGAGACAGGCTTCATAACAGATGAATCGGGTACCAGTTGGCACCACACACAGCATCCGTCCCTTTTTCAAGCTTCAGATATCTACACCAAGGATCTGCAAAGATTCTCAGTGGCTTTTGGACAAACCCTGTAGTTTGTATTTAACATGTGCAAACTTTAAATTTCGACCAAAGAATGAGACACCAACAATGCCAGTTATGAACCAAGTCCGAAAAATTCTCATGAGTTCTGACCACAGGTGTGCGCTACAGAAATTTCTTTTGTTTATGTAAATGTGTCTGATACAAAAACATCTGAGCATTCTGTTACAGTATAACATTTGTGATTGATTTAAGCTTCTCTTTATTTTTTCCAATTAAAAACAGAAGAAATACAGCAGAATAAGGCTTGTTCCAGGTCTTCTCTTTTTACATTTTTCAATTATCATGGATCTGTAATTTGTAAACTTCATCTGTATACAATAGACAGCATTTTTTTGACATTTGTCACTTTCAATGACGATTTGAAACCTAATGGTAACAGGTGTCATTAACCTCGTGGAGGATGCGTCTCGTTAGTTTTAAAAAATACTAAAATCTTCTATTTCTTTGAACATGGTCTAGCTTTCCCTTAATCCTTTTCAAATGGGAGTCCAGAGAATTCCCATCTTGTTTTCTCTTGGAAGTTCAAACCTCAAGGGACCATGTCTTAAATGGGTGTCCAACACTGTCTCCCACAGAATGAGATGGTTTTCACTTTTTCGTCATCCAGAGCTAACTTCCCCCATCCCTCAATGGCTGAAGGTTATGTCTTAAAAATGAAGAAGTTGCTTTTCCCTTTTCAAAAGGATATCCGATGATATCCACAATTAAAGCCAGTCGCCTGGCATAAATTTATTTTTCAAATAAGCAAATCTAGAACAGAGAGGCAAAAACCACCCCCAGACAATTTTGGGCAAACCAGCGGCTAGCTGAGAAATAACTCAATAAACTAGCGAAGAAAATCATCTTAAGGACAGTGGTAGAGTAAAAAATTAATAGAAAGAAGATAAAGTGGGTTCATTGTCAGAGAAGAGGATATTTTAGTGAACAGTGTATGAGGAGGTGACGCGATTTGTACCATTTATATGACAATAGCATTGTGTGAAACGTCATTAGCGTGGGCCTAAGCCTCTATATCCTTTGTGCTAGAGAATGGGGTCCCCCAGTGGACATCTGATGCCGAAATAGCAACATCAAAGGAGGGGTTAGGGTGTTTTCACAGATATGACGGAAGTGACTCCGTGAAAAATAGGGGGGAAAAGAAAAAATAAAAGACGTTCAGAAGAAGTATCACTCCCACCGCAGAGACAAGTTTTTTGTTCACCATGTCTTGGAGGGGCCAATCTGAGGTCCCAAAGATTATTATTTACTGCTTTCAAGGCGGTTAAATAGTTGAATCTACAGGGAAACCGTGAAAGAGGAGAACTGTCTATGTAGAAACAAGAGAAGTTAATATATCGCAGTCCACCAAAGTGAAAACCAGAGTCAAAGTAAAAATGATCATATCACTCTTTTTCATATGCATCACCAAGGAAGTTCGGGTCAAACTGTTTCAGTGCCTCTGCTGCGACAGTGATGGCTTTTCGGTTTTTCACATAAACATTTCTCCAATTAGCTAACAAGTTCAAATTTCAACAAGCACGTTATCTTCACGATAAGAAGGAAAATAAGCATTACATATGTCATGTTGATCAAAGACGTCCCTGTAATGAAGAAAAATGAATACTTTAGGCATCAGGATAGTTTATTCATAAGAAAGGACAACTCGAAAATTATTCTAAAGCCATACGTACTAAGTCATTCTTTTTCATTTCCTCACACCATCTACTCGTATACCATGGTTCATTGTCCATGTGCACACACATTCAAAAAAGTCTACTCTGTCATTACATAATTTCCAAGCTTATATGTATTGTTTAATTTGCAGGCGATAGCGATTGTATGCATAAAATCCCCGTGCATGTGACACAAATTATTGGGGCCCCACAATCATCAGGATGCAGGAACAGAACAAAAATCCCGAGAGGGATAACGGTGGTGGAGGCTATGTATGCAATCCCAAGTTTGATTCCCTTGGAATATTAATATAATGATTAAGCCTCTAAGAGAGTTGTTTGTTCTTAATTCTTTGCACTCATATAATTGCAGGAGGAACAATTTTATAAAGACACGGAAATATTTACTGAGCAGGTTTTTTTAATATGACAGTGATATTATCATTGAGCTGATGATGAAGGTTTTGATGAATGCCTATAAAAATAGCCTTATGAGAAGATTTGTTCTGCGTGACAGATAATTTATGGATAGTTTTTTTAATAAAGCAAAGAGCGAATAAAAACAAGGCAGAAATTAATTGTACAACGAATTGGGAATATCATAGGAACTAGGAAGCAAGGAAGACACCGATAATATGTAGTTGTAATTACCATTTGAAAGCAAGAGGAGGAGCCAGAAAAAGATGGCCACAGATTTTGATATTTCTTCAGCCTGCATTAGCCAAATCCATTTCACAGGTTGAGCAATAATTGATGAATATGACGTGAACAGAAAGAGTGATACGTCATGATGATACTAACAAGACTATTGCTGGCGACGACGGCTCCGAGAGAACTCGTCGCATCTCCAGAAATTAGGGTTGATTGAAGATGAGTTCAGTGTTGAAAATATTTTTTTGCTTCTTTGATGTGTTAATTCTGAACGGTCCACAGATAATCATCCAATCGTTGTTGCATCGCAGAGTTGACTTGCAAAGCTGAGCTCACCTTGCCGGTGGTCCGTGGCGAAGGAATCAGCCGCACCGCCCCCGCGGGGGCAGATTTGTCCAATTCTTTTAGAACCAGATTTTTCCAGTTCAAATAAGAAAAGAGAAAAGAGGGTTCCATATTGTTCTTTCTTCCCATGTCATAAAGAAATTCATAAGGCAGGATTTTAGTGAGTCTACTGGGAGATAACTTCAGTGGACCCAAAATTTTGTGAAATTTAATTATAACTATAGACTCATAATGAAATTAAGGCTTCGAGTGAAAAGATAATAATTTTATTTATTTTATAAATATATTTATTTATTTTATAAATTTTTACATTTATCTTATAAATGATCAAAATATTTTTAATTCTTTAAATTTTTTTAATTTTTTTTTATTTTTCTTATAAATAGTCATATTTATTTTGTAAATGGCTAAAATTATTCCCTAAATTATTTCAAATTTATTTTATAAATATTTTTCTGAAAAAAAATAAAAAAAAATATTATTATATTTTTATCCATAAAATTTTATTTTATTTTGATTCATGAAGCAGTAAAGGCTTAAATGAAATTGTATCACATAGGGCCCGATGAAATTCTCTCCAATTCAAAATTACATCCATCCATGACGTTTGACATAATAGGCTTGTTTGAATTAGTTTATGTAAGTTTTATAAGTACTTATAAATCGTGATTCATTGAATACGAAGTAACTTTTACGGTCTACGAGGTAAATATGTGGAGAATATTTATCTCAATTTAGGTAATTAGGAGTCATATTATTATTTATTTATAAAAATAATATATTATAAATTTAACTTTTTTCAATATATATAAATACTTGATATCAAGAATTAGTGTATTACTGTGACAAATTCTAATATTGTCAAATTCAACTAAAAGTAACTTTTTATATGTTTTCTGCTTTCATCAGAATTTGAACCCAAAATTTTATAATCCAACAGTTATGACATTTTTCATTAGGACCAATGTCTTTTGGTCTATTACGAACTTGATATTGATTAAAGTAAATTAATTTAAAAATGTTAGGATGAAAGCAGGTATGTTTCTATTATGCCCTTCTTAGAGGTAACAAAAGACTTGGTTCGATATTTATGATAATTACGCAGGAGTTTCGTTGGCAGAAAAAAAAATTACGGAGTAGTTTCAATTTAAACGCAGCAGACAGGGAATAGCTTAACTTATTTATTAAGTCGTACAGTGTCGGCTAAGGTTTTTTTTTTTTTTTTTTCCATTCTTTTTTTTTTCCGCATGAGGTGTCGGCTGGGTTGAAATTCATACCCAAGAATACTTGTACAGGTTGTCATCCTGCCAAATACTAAAATAAAGGGGAAAACCCTCTCACCCTATTAGTATTAGGAGTCCTAATTTAGTTTCTTCTTTTATGATCAGGGAGTGTTTGGGAAATGTTTAACTACAAATTTAGAAGTTTTTTTTTAAATTGAGATAAATTTTTTTTTACATACTTACTTTATAAATTGTAAAAATTATTCTAAAAAATTAATCTAAAAACACATTAAAATTCACAAAAAATAATAATTTAAAATTTTACATTTAATAATAAGTAAGTCTCAATCAAGGAGTTTGGGGCCGTTAAATATTTTTTTTGGTAATCGGTTGTCTTATTTCTATTTATTCTTTCATACAATAGAAGGGCTAAACCCCATGAAATAAAAAGGCTAGCCTAATAGAAAATTCAACCTCAAACTATCATTTTCCACTAGAGGCCTTAAATTAGTGGGATACGTATCTAGGAGGGTGGTGTCACTTTTTAGCTAAGTTATCAGCCACTTTGTTTTGAACTCTTGGAATATTTAAAGATTTCAGTCGAACCTCATCATACTTTGTATCTCAATGAACACCAAGCTGCAAATTTTATCCAGAAAGTCATTATTGGGAAAATCAATCAAATGCTTAGCATCGGATTCAAGGATTATCTTCTTGAAACCGAATTCTTAAGAGAGAGCCATTTCAGTGAACATTTAATTCTCAATGAAAATATATTTATTATAAATATAAGTTTAAAGAAAGAGTCTAATTCTAAAAGATCAATATAACATATATATTGTAACTTTGTAAATTAGTTGTTAAATAGTTTCTGACTCAGTTAGAATAGACTGAAAAAAATTAAGGAAAATCAAATAGATATTAAATATTTGAAGAGATTTAAGATTATTTTTCTTAGTCTTGTTGATTCCTCATCTTTCCTTCTCCATTTTTACTAATATGGATATATTGATTCTGCAATGTTTTGACTATTTCTTGAGAATGAGTAGCTAAATTTCTTCTCTAAGATTATTTAGAACCTTTGTATGGATTAATACTTGGATATTCCTCTCTTTTATGTATGAATGATATGTGTGTGTGTGTGTGTGTGTGTGTGTGTGTGGTTTTATCATATGCTTAAAGCTTCTGAATGTTTGGCCACCATTTAGATTGCCTTGTTTTACCCTGCTTTAGCTTGAGATAGTAGAATGTGGGTGGAGAACTTAGTTAAAATCATGTTTGCCTTGAAGTTTACTTGGTAAATAAATGAATTGTTAGTGACATAGAGATATAGTCACTAACCTAGCATTGTCAAATGCAGGTTGATGCTTAATGCTTATTTTCAATTGAATGTAGCAAGAGATTGTGCATGTTAATTGAATGTATTAGCTTGGTTATAACTTGAGAGAGCTTAATCAAATACCCTTGAACCTGTGACTAGCATATATTATCATTGTAAGTACCTAAAGAGAGGAACTACATCAAGTTGCCTTGAAATACAAAGGGGATAAATAATCTTAGACCTTTATTCTTATTTGAACTTGAACAAAATCAGTTTTTATAGTTTTTAGAACATATTTTTATAATTGCATTACTCAAACCAACATGTGTTGGCTCAACTTTATTGAATACACTAAGTTTATTGCTCAATTTATTTGTTAAACCAAATCCTCGGCTGGCACAACATATCAAGTTAGAGGATTCTTTTATATAAATATATGTGTACTACCAGAAATAAAGTAGCTCTCGATATTATTTTCTTAGTTTCATATTCCATTCTCTCTCTCTCTCTCTCTGCCTTTCCTTTCTGTTCATTGCTTTTCGAATTTCTTCCCTCAGTTCAAAGCACGATCTCCATCTGTCAAAGAGATCTTGCTAATTTAGATTGGATTCCAATATGTTTCATGGTATCAGAGCGCATTTAGGCTCTAATTTCTTGATTTGCTTTGATTATGAATGTTCTATCTTCTTCTTCGTTGATTGATACTATTCAGAATCCGTCAAACCCTTTCTATATACATCCAAACAAAAATCATTTACTCGTTCTTGTCTCGCCGGTGCTAACAAGGCCAAATTACCACTCTTGATCTTAAGCCATGAAGATGGCGTTGCAATCGAAGAAGAAGTACCAATTTATTGATGGTTCGATTTCGGTCCCATCGGTGAGTGATCCTCTGTTTCCATATTAGGAACGATGCAACACAACGGTTGTTGCCTGGCTCACACGGTCGATTTCATCCACCATCGCCCAAAGCATTCTGTGGATTGATCGGGCATCTGAAATTTGGGAGGACCTCTGGAGCCGATTTTCATAGTGTAATATCTTTTGAATTGCAAACTTACAAGATGATCTTCATTCTTTAAAACAAGGTGATCTTAGTGTAAGTGAATATTATACTAAGCTTGAGACTATTTGGGATGAATTGATTAATCTTCGTTCGCCTCCTATTTGTACGTGCCCTAATAAATGCTATTGTGGTGCTTTTGACAAAATAGCTTAGTATCAACAACAAGATTATGTGATTCATTTTTTGAAGGGTTTAAATGATAGGTTTTCTACTGTTAAGTCTCATATTATGATACTTGATCCTCTACCACCTATTAATAGAGTTTTTTCACTTGTTGTGCAACAAGAGCGAGAAATGGAACTTTTACATGTTGTGAATGATGTCACTCCCCCTAGTTTGGTTTGCAAATTAAACAAATCTTTATATGGTTTGAAGCAAGTAAGTCGTCAATGGCACTCCAAGTTGTCTAATGCTTTGATCTCTTATGGTTACACTCAATCAAAGTCTAATTACTCTTTGTTTACTCGACATACTAATCACTCTTTTATTACCCTCTTAGTCTATGTTGATGACATCTTACTTACAGGCAATGATCTTGGGGAAATTCAGCGTGTTAAGTCTCTTTTAGATGCTGCTTTTAAAATTAAGGATCTTGGTGATCTTAAGTTCTTCCTCATGCTTGAAATAGCTCGTTTCAAACAGGGGATTTCTCTTCATCAACGTAAATTTGCCTTGGAGATTCTCAATGATTTTGGTTTCTTGGATAGTAAACCTTTAAAGACTACTATGCATCAGAACACCAAAATGTCTAAGGATCTTGGGCAATCTTTACTTGATCCTGCTCGGTATCGTACACTTGTTGGCAGGCTCATTTATCTTACTAATTCCAGACCTGATCTTTCTTATGTTGTGCAGCAGCTCGGTCAGTTCATGTCTTGTCCTACTGATCTTCATTTACAAGTTTCACATCGGGTTCTTTGTTACTTAAAATCTTCTCTAAGCAAAGGTCTTTTCTTTCCAGCATCTTCTGATTTTAAACTCAAAGGTTTTAGTGATTCCAATTGGGCTGGTTGTATCGACACTCGTTGCTCAGTTTTAGGTTATTGTGTTTTCCTCGGTAATCCTCTCATTTCATGGAAATTCAAGAAACAAAGTATTGTTTCTCGTTCATCTTCCGAAGTTGAGTATAGATCTTTAACATCTTTAACATGTGAAACCCAGTGGCTGCTTTATCTATTGCATGATTTACATGTTCCTCATTCTTCCGCTGCTTTAGTCAACTATGAAAGTCAATTTACACATCATATAGCTGCTAATCCTATTTTTCATGAGAGAACCAAACACATCGAGATCGATTGTCATATTGTTAGTGACAAGATTAAGTCCCATGTCATTCATTTGCTGCCCATTCATTCTCAGAATCAGGTGGTTGATATCTTAACTAAAGCGCTGGATCCAGGACCTTTTATTACACTAATGTTCAAGCTTGGAATGCATGATTTGCACTCTCCAGCTGGAGGGGGGGTAACATATATATTGTAACTTTGTAAATTAGTTGTAAAGTTGTTAAATAGTTTCTAACTCAATTAGAATAGACAACTGACATAACAGATTAAGTTAGATGATTCTTTTGTATAAATATATATGTAACACCAGGAATAAAGTAACTCTCGATATTATTTTCTCAGTTTCATATTCCATTCTCTCTGTCTCTCTTTGCCTTTCCTTTCTGTTCATTGCTTTTCAAGTTTCTTCCCTCAATTCAGAGCATGATCTCCATCTGTCAAAGAGATCTTGCTAATTCAGATTTGATTCCAACTGTTTCACAATATATGAGGAGGGAGAGCATCTTGAATTTATAAATTCCATCTCATAACAAAAAGGTTTCCATTAAGGGATAGTTTTAATATACACAATTAAAAAATAGTATTTTAAATAAATTAACACAAATGTTATAAATAATTAATTTAACTACTTTTTTTAATATCCACAAACTAGTTATTTAGTTATTACATTAAATTATATTAAATAATAAGATGATCAATGTCCAATACATTAGCCTTTTTTTATTTCGTATTTTTTATTTTTTTTACAAATTCAAGACATTAGTTCACATCCAAGACGTGTGACTGAGCAGTATAGGCAACTTGCATGCCCAAGCGATCACCACTAAAGTAAATAAACATAGGAAAATAGCCTTCACCAAATATGCCAAAAGTTGAACCGATCGGCAAACCTTGTATATATTTATCTAATTTAGTGTGCTGTAGACGTTGAATAAATGGAATGCTCAGAGTTCAATGGCTGAAATGAAGAGTCGGGAACTGATAATAGCAGACTCATTCGAAAACCAGATGGTGGCATGTCTTATCGCAAGGGTAAGCACAATCAATGGCTTTCACACCTCCTTGCTCAAAATACCAAGCCCCAACAGCCTCAGCGATTGCCTGCTCGTTAATTCATACAGATTGGAAACATTAAGATCTCAAATTGAAGAAAATCAATCAAATAATAGGATTACGTCTTAAATAGCAGAGATACACAGTTGCCATTGGAGAACCAAATCAAGCCACCATTTTCCAATTTACGTTCAGTTATCACAGGTACCAATATGCATTCTTGATAAACCAAACAGCGTTTTTTATTTTTTTTTTTATAAATAATGAGAACCCATTCAGGCTATTGGATGGATATCACCATGTGAAATTTCAACTAAAACTGATTTAGTAATGTCTTGTAGATCAGGCTCACCTTGTTGCCAATGAGAGGAGAATTGTGGGCAAACCACGTGTCCTACCTCTCGGTTTGGCAGTGAGAAAAACATGAATTTTATAAACAATCCATTATGGCTTGATCTTGCCAAGTCTCTAATGGCATTCACCATGTGATTCCTGAATCCTGTCTCAGAGAAGCAAGAAAATTTCTCCATGCACTGACTTACCACTCAAGGAGGATTTCTACGTCATTCAAATGAAAATTTCTCAATAATAAATCACCTTGCAGAAACTTGACTTGATTTATAGTACATTTATCATGGTTTAATCAAGATATATAGGAGTTGCTAATAATATAATATAAAAATCAGACATTTTACCTGCCACGTATCATAGGCAGCATTGAGAATGAATGGTGGGGTTCTAACACTGGCGATCAAGTTCTGAGGGAAGAAACACTGAAATTTCAAAATAATAAGTATCGGCAAAAGTCAGATTAGGAGCAAGCAAATTATGTTGTAAATGATATATATCTGAATTTTCAGCATATTAGAAATTGGGTATTGCTGCAGTGGGATCAAGGTGGTTGGTACAAATGCGTGGCAGATTCTTTTGCACTCCCTGCAATGTTGATGGACAAAATATTAATCCGCATGCCTTAAACTCAAATGACCAGTTCAACAGTAAAAATTCACAATGTAGCTGCAGTCCTACAACGCCACCATATAGATCTCCTTCGATTCAAAAGAGACCAACAATTAACAAGTTTAGGAAACAAAATCCTACGTGAATGGCAGAGAGGGTATTGGAAACATCAAATAGTGTGGTTATAGTTGCTCACACATCAATAAATAAACCAGCATTTGAACTGCAGGCATTTTTTCTTTCTTTCTTTCATTTTTTAATAAAACGAATGATGGTGGTGGTGTTGATAAAAGTAGTGAACAGCAAGACTCAATTCAACCTTAAGTTCCCTGTCCCCAGTAAAAGAAGCACCATCACAGTAAAAGAAACACATGATCTAACACTATTACACCCTGTCATGTGATTTTCACTTCAGTGTCATCACAAATCATTACACCATAGCCGTAAAGCAGCTTGATCAATGGTTAACACTTTTAAACTTGAAAAGCCACAGACGTTACCTCTGAATAGTTTCAGTATACAGCATAGGGAAAAACTTACAAGACAATTTAGAATGAAAATGCAAAACCTCTAAGTGGATGAGCCAGCTGTTTGCTCCTGATCCATGTCCTCTATGCAAATGATAACCAGGTACTGTTACGTTCCATCCAAACAAACTGCCACCGGAAGGAAGGAAATACATTTAGCCAAACCAGAGACAATTCTTTTAAAATTAACGTGAAAATCCGAAACTCTAAGACAATATGATTATAATTTAGTCTTATTATTATTGTTATTATAACATGTCTTATTTGGACACGGCTGTACACAATGCTACCACACACAAACAGTAAGCGAGAGAGAGAGAGAGAATCAGGAAGAAGGATTTGGTAGGAGATAGAAGATGTTGAAAGTAGAACATATATCCAAATAGGTCTAATACTCTAATTAATATACTAAATAAAGCAGCGTCAACACCCCCGTCGACCAAAAAACGAGATTAGCATACAGAAGAACGTTTTTTTTTTTTTAATAAAACCAAACAGTAGTTATTACATGCAAAGAAAGAAGGAAATGTGGCTGCTGCTCAAAATAATCAGAAGCAGGAAGTGAAAGAATGAAATGAAGAACCAGTTTCGCGGTATAACCGAAGGGAAAAATAAATGTGAACGGATAAAAAAGGAAGTGAAATGAATGGGGAAGGTAGGAATATTAGACAGTAGCTGCTGCTTTGGAAGAAGCGGCATGAATGAGGGTAAGTCCTAGGAGCAGAGGATTGGGGCCAGCCAAGGATGCTTCATGAGCCTCCAACAAAGAGAGCTCTGTTTCGTTGAAGTGGTGGTAGTCTGCGAACCCATCAATCCATTCACTAAAAGCTAGTCCTATGGCAATGCCAACCCCAAGCTATGCTCGCCATGCCTTCTCTCTGACAAAACGACATTCTGCTCAGAACGCAGCAGCAGGTACTATAGTTACTGGCGTGTTTAAAACTTCAAAGAAACAAATACTATAAGAAGAAGAAAAGCGGATGAGACAAATGAATCAGCGTTTGCCAGGCTTTTTAAGGTTACTTCGGCAGGCAAACGTTTATTTGTGTGCTCTCCTTTCTGATATTCCTTTTGTCTCTTTTTCCCTTTTAAATCAAATTCTTCAGCTCCCAAATTTAAGTGATAATATAATATGTGTTACTAAATAATGACAAATTTAGCACTGTGCTGTGTTGGTTCATTAACCACGCCAGTAAGTCAGTAACTACAGTACCAGCTGCAGAGCTCTGTGTCGTTCTGGAATATCCATACAAGCCTTACATATATCGTACCAAACAATTTAAGGCTGAATGAACAGCGAGCGGTGCACTGCACGGGCATCGGCCCTTGGCACCGCAACTAGCTCATTGAATATTGATGGATTAAATTAGAAGAAAATTAACCGATGGGTTTAAAGAGTGTCATGAAATTTACAAAATAATATAATGATGTCGAGAGGTTTGTTTCGCCATGAATTGATATTGATGGCATATTTTTAAAAAGCAAGTCATATTTTGGTCGAATATACTGTGCATTACACATAAATTAAACATTTGTTCGGCTGGTGAGATTTTTAATACAACAGTAATAAGGCATTATATTATATCAGATGTGGATATGTATAGAGGTACACATGTACGTGAATGCCAACATATTGCCGGCGACGATAATGAATGTTGTTGGAATCTGAATGAATTGAATATAATCCAGGTTGGGTCAATGGTTTGAGACAGACATTATAGATAACATGCACAATATTCATTGAGTCGTGCCGTCAAAACGGCACATGTGTCCTCTCTGCAGTGTTGTTGTGAATTATATTCGTTGTATTAGTTAGGAGACACGTGTCTTGTTAAGTTAAACACGTGTATTTGATTTTTTGTTTCTGTGTGTATTTATGTAATGGACCAATTGTAAGTTTAGTTAGTTGTTCAATAATAGTTTTGGGTATTATTAAGAGAAAATGGCTCCCCGTTTAACATGGTATCAGAGAGGTTCATCAAGCCTATTGTGTGAGTTGTAAAGTTGGGTCTTATCCAGGAGCCCACCCTGTTAATTCAAGATTACCCTTGAGATACCTTTATCTGGTAATCTCTTTTTTTTCGTTAGGGTTTTCTTGTGTTCTCAGTCCGTTCTCGCACCGATCGGAAACCGATCTTCTTGCCGATTCTTGGCTCTTATGGCTGGATGTTGCTCGAAGATTTCATTATATCTCGGTTCTTGTCATTGATTTCTTGATATGGCTCGATTTTATTCTAATCGCGCCACTTTCTGGTATTGTCATTAGGAGATCCACCAATATCGGCTCTGAATTTTTGTCTCATGAAGAAGATGGTGTGTGCTCGTGGTTTTGCCGGCACATCTGGTGCTTGATCGTCGATTATTGTCTCCTTCGATCCCAGTGTGTTCCTATGCCGAGTGAGAAATTTCATCTCTCATTGCTCGTGTTCTGTTAGTGTCGACATCACCTCTTTGCCTGAGTAAGTTTCTTGCCTCGTGAATTGATGTATTATGGCTAATTCTCCTATACCTCTAGCCGTCTTCTTCTCTCTATTTGTCTTGGTCGGGTGACCTTATTGTTGTTACCAAGAAGTATGTTCTTGGATTCATTCGTTGCGTTCTCTGTGACCTTGCTATTATTCGTGATTCCCCTGTCTGGTTTAATCTATGCATTATGGCCGACTCAGACAACAACCCCTTCTAATCTGTTCATTTTAATCACCCTCTCTACTTACACCCTGCCGACACACAAGCCAAGACTTTGGTCTCTCAAGTCCTCGTTGGTTCAGAAAATTACTCCACATGGAGTAGAGCAATGAAGCTGGCTCTCCATGGGAAAAATAAGTTAGGATTTATTGATGGGTCCTGTACTCGAGACAAACAAGAAGACAAGTTGAAAGAACTTTGGGATCGTTGCAATTCAATGGTTCTGTCCTGGCTGGTTAATTCTATTAATAAACAGATTGCTTCTGGTATGGTTTTTTCTCTCTCAATGCCCATCTCGTATGGTTGGATTTAAAGGAACATTTTGATAAGACAGATGGTGCAAAGGTATATTCCTTACATAGAAATATAAATTTACTTACTCAAGGAACATCTAGTGTCTCAGTTTATTTTACAAAACTGAAAGAAATTTGGGATGAATATACTGCTCTCGTCCCCCTCCCCAACTGCCAGTGTGATTCTGCCATTCAATATTCCAAGGTTGTTCAGGAGCAAAGGTTATTTCAATTTCTTATGAGACTTAATGAGAGCTTTCAGCATACTAGAAGCCAAATTTTACTCATGAATCCTCTTCCTTCCTCAAACCAAGCTTATTCTATGATAATTCAAGAAGAAACCTAAAGACAGATTGCTCTTAACTCCTTTGGATCATTACTGGACAGCTCTGTCATGGTCAATAATAATATGATGGGTGGCAGAGCTCGTGGTAGAGGAAGGGGGAGAGGGCGGTTTCTGGAGGATTGCACTTATAGTGGCCGAAGAGGCCATCGTCGAGAGACATGTTATCAACTTGTTGGTTTTCCTACTAACTCTTCCTTTCAACTTGGGAAAACAAGTTTAGATGAACGAGCAGAACGAGCAAACCAAGCTCAGCAGATACCTAATCCATCCTCTATCAAACACAACACCAACTCTGAACTTACCACTCCCCAAGCCCCAGTTTTCACTCACGAACAGTACCAACAGATTATGGACTTACTGAAGAGAGATCCTGATCCTAAAGAGGTTGCTGTCAGCGTTCAAGCCACAACCCCAGGCTTGCATATGAATAGTCTTGTTAATGATTGGATCATAGATTCTGGGGCTAGTTGTCATATAGTAAATAGTATCTCCCAATTGGATAAATATAGACTTATTTTAGGACCACCTAGGTGGGTAAGGGTTCCAAATGGACAATGAATTAGAGTCACCCATGTTGGAGAGGTTCAGCTAACAAAATACTTAAAATTAACAAATGTGTTGTATGCAAAAGAGTTTTGCTACAACCTGATTTATGTGGCAAGGTTATCACTGGACTGTTCTTGTGCAATTTCCTTCTTTCCTCACTTTTGTCTCTTGCAGGATTTGAAGAGTGGAATGAACAAAGAGATTGATAGACTATCATCTAGACTTTACTTACTCAAGCGCGAAAATAGCACTAGACTTGTTAATCTAGTAGATCAACATTGTAATAACAAATGTTTCCTATGGCATCATAGGCTAGGCCATGCTCCTTTTCGTGTTTTAAAATACCATACGGATGTAAGAAAAGACTTAGGTCCAATGGATGATTTGAATGAAAATACATGTGAGATCTGCATTCAAGCTAAACATACAAAGTTGCCTTTCCCTCAAAGTTCTTCTAGGAGTACAGTGCCTTTTGAATTGTTACATATAGATGTGTGGAGTCCATATAGGACTCCTACACACCAAGGGTATCGTTTCTTTCTGACTATTGTTGATGAATACTCTAGACATACATGGATTTTCTTATTGACTTACAAATCTGAAGTTGCTAAATTCCTAAAGATATTTGTTGCTTATGTTGAGAATCATTTTTCAGTTAAAATAAAAACTATAAGAACTGATAATGGAACTGAGTTTACAAACCGAGATGTGCAGGATCTGTTCCATACTAAGGGCATTCTCCACCAAAGAACTTGCCCAAAAACACTACAGTAGAACGGGGTGGTGGAAATGAAGCATAGGCACCTTCTAGATGTTGCTAGAAGCATCATGTTTTCCTCTCACACTCCCATTAAATTTTGGGGAGAGGCAGTCAGGACTGCTGCTTACTTGATTAACTTGACTCTATCCAGAAATTTAGGTAATGTTACACCATATGAATTTTTGCATAATAAACCTCCTGTTTTGTCACATTTAAGGATATTTGGGTGTTTATGTTTTGCTGCAAATCTGAATTCTAATGATAAGTTTGCACATAAGGTAGATCCTTGCATTTTCTTAAGCTATCCATCTACACAGAAAGGTTACATATTGTACAATATCAATACTAAATCATTAATTATGAGAAGACATGTCACATTTTTGGAAAACCGGTTTCCTTTTAAAGACAAAGAGAAGGAAAGTTCAAATAGAAATTGTGAGCCACATTTGGACCCTTTCAGAATGCTGTATGACTCTTACCCACTTTATTTAGGAAATCCTCAAAATAGTCCTGTGGGTAGAACTAATGGTGAGCAAATAGAAGATATTTTGAGAGAAACTTCAGATTCCTTTAATGAGTTATCCTCATAAGATCAATCTCAATTAAGAAGTCTTAGGGAAAGGCGTCCCCCCTCACATCTTAAAGACTATCATTGTGATTACTTACCTTTGTCACATCCTGTTACAAAATATCAAAATATTAAGCCAGATCCATTGGACAAAGAAAATACTAAACATAATCTCTACCTCAGAGATCCAAAGCCTTATAGAAGGCTAATTGGTAAGTTATTGTATTTAACGTTGACTATACCTTATATTACGTTTACTGTGCAAGTTCTAAGTCAATTTATGCAGCTTCCAAAGGATTCTCACATGGCTGCAGCATTAAGGCTGGTTAAATATCTCAAGAATTGTCCAGGATGTGGCATTTTCTTATCAGCAACAAGTTCACTGTCCTTGGAGTGCTATTGTGATTCAGATCATATGCCGGCTGTCCTAATACAAGGAGATCCGTTACTGGTTTTTTGGTGAAGCTAGGAGACTCATTGGTTTGTTGAAAATCGAAAAAGAAAAATACGGTATCCAAGTCTTCAGCTAAAGCTGAATATAGAGCCTTAGCAATGGTTGTGTCTGAGTTAGTTTGGATATTTGGATTATTCAAAGAGTTGCATTATGATATTGAACTAGTTCAGGTTTATTGCGATAATAAGGCTGCAGTTCACATTGCAACAAATCCATTTTTCCATGAACGCACAAAACATATTGAGGTTGATTGCCATTTTGTGCGTGAAAAGTTGTTGAAGAAAGTCATTGCATTTGGTTACTTAAAGTCTTCTGAACAATTGGTAGATATCCTAACAAAGGGTTTTGGAGGTCCCCAGCATCAATATATTCTGAGCAAGTTAGGAACATGTGATTATAGAGTTCCTAACTTGAGGGTGAGTGTTGTGAATTATATTCATTGTATTAGTTAGGAGACACGTGTCCTGTTAAGTTATGCACGTGTATTTGATTTTCTGTTTCTGTGTGTATATATGTAATTGACCAATTGTAAATTTAGTTAGTTCTTCAATAATAATTTTGAGTATTATTCAGAAAAAATGGGCTCCTCGTTTAACAAGTGTCAACCAGAAAGTAAAACGATCACTAATGCCGCACTGTAACAAAATTTACTTGTGACACCTAGAGAGGGTAACACGAACTGAAAATGAAATTCATGATTGGCCACCAAAATAATAATACTACACTAATAAGCTAGAAAACAACGTGTGCTGCAAATGAACACGTACGATCGAGTGGGGGATACAAACCCAGCACTAATGAACAGTTTTTGCCTCTATGAGATAGATGAGACGCATTATATAAGAACATGCAAAATATGAGAAATGTAGCATGGATGCATATGTAAGTAAATAAATAAATGTGTGTGGGGTAGATAACTAATTGTCAACGTGAGGCAGTGGGGGCGGAGTTATCAAAGTGATGACAGTGGTGGGGATGGGATCACATGGAATAGCTAGAGAGATTAAATGGAGAAAGGTAGATGTTGACGGAGGAGGAATCATTCAGTGATGATCCCCCACCCTAAACATGTCCCATAAGCACATGCTAAAGCAAATACGGGACGCGCCACCTTTCTTGGATGCTTGACACTTCACATGCTCCTCACGCCTCTCCCATCCTCCTATTCCCATTCACCACCCTCCTCTCTGTTCAACCCACCTTCTTATTGTATCATATTTATACCTTATGTATGCGCCTCTTCGGTAGAAACTGCTTTTCTAGTATGATTTACGGAATATGAAGTAAACATGTGAGGAAAGTTTTATCCTGACTTATATAAACATTTTTTTCTGACTATAATTCAAACATGCCCATATCTAGCACCATACCTCGTCTGTTTGCCTCATATTTTCACTACCCTTGTTAAAAATGAACAGAATAATGTATTCATTAGAACAACTTCCATCCATTATATTTTAGTTAATACAAAATCACATCCATTTTCCTTCTGCCACCCTGCAAATAATATGTGACCAAATAAGTCATGAAAAAGTTCCAACCCATCGGATATGTCATTCGTTATATTATAAAATCATAGTTCATTTGTGACATTCTAAAAAAAAAATTAATTAATTAATTAAATAATATTTTATTAAAATAATAATATAATAATAATATTATATTATATATATATAATATATATATATATATAAAGGTCGGCGCCGAAATCAGCGCCTACCATGACAAAAGGGGGAAACCCCCCTTTTTGTCAAAAACATATATATATATATATGTATGTTGCTTTGGCGCATCAGGCGCCAAAGCAACAAATTCTGCAGTAGAGGGGGTATTATAAATACCCCCTCAGCTAAACACTTCACGTAAGTGAAGTGTTTCAGGAAAAGAAGAGAGAGTGAGGTTTTGATTGGGGTATTTTCGGTTCTTTGGAGATCAATAAGGTATATAAACTCTCTTCTAATCATAAAGCTTCTTTTATAAAATATGTTCTAAATAATTTTCTCTTTCATATGATAGTAATTTTATGCTAGTTAGAGAATATTTTGGGGATATGATTTTAGGCAAGTTTTGAGTTTTATCAATATAAGACTGTAGAAATGTAGAGAATAATTAATAGTTTATTTTAATCGGTTTAGATTTATTATTTAGTTGTCATGTGATTTTATAATTAATTTCTTTTATAAATAGGGTTTAAATTAATCCCTATAGGGTGTTTTTACCGATAAAAATTAGTTTAGATATTTTATTTGGATTATTGGAGGTATTATTGAGGTTTTAATCGGTTTATTTTTGTTAGATCTGAGTTATATGAAAAATATAAATTAGGACTTAATATTTGAATTATAATTTGATATGATTTTAATTATGTGGGTATTTGAGGAATTGTTTAATAATTATATTATATCCATATATATTATGAAAGAGAGATTTAATTATTTAGGAAGTTGGTATTGGAGATTTTGTAATTATGGGTATATTAAAGGTTATTTAAGGATTTCTTTTAAGGAAATTGGAATAAATGAGGATAATAGTTGTAGAGAAAATTGGGTTGTAGGAGTTAAATTATGTAAATTAATTATTTTATTGTTATTTTTGGTTAATTGGTATCTACATTAATGATGTAGATTTTTCTTGTGATCGGTGATTGCACGGGTTTTACTATCCAAATTAAGATTAAGCTTGGAATCGAGGTAACTGGGGTTAATTTATTTTATATGCTTGTTTTGGAATGTAAGGTATTTTATAAACCTTACTTTTATCTATATTACTTGTATGTGTTTTGCAAGATTATATTTATGTTTGACTATGAATTTATTTCAGTGAAGCAGTGTATTTTTCAAATTATTATTGAATTGTTACTGTTATGGTGGATATGTTGTTTGAGATGAATGTTGTATAAGAATTTAGAATTATTGTAATTGTTTTTGAAAGCTGTATTAATTTATTATTTTTATATTACGGGATATGTTGGGTTGTGTGGAAGAGATATGGTGAATTGTGTGCCCATCGGCTCTCTCAATCCTGGCCCGGATTTTGGAGCTGAGTGTTTGGGCGGACACCTCCCTGTTACGGTATATTGGTGGTGGCATGGGAGGGGGCAGTATTCTTGATGTGACTAGCTAACCTTTGGCCGGGTATACTAGCACTGATAGGTTGTACCAGTCCAGAGGATATAAGGAGGAGCAGGATGGATGAGTGGGGATGATTTTATTTATTGATTATATCATGTTAAATGTTAAATTATGAGAATATTATTATTATTACTATTATTATGTCAGTTAAACCTGCTTCTCTGACTTACAATCTTTTCCTGCATATTTTATAAATTTACTTTGGTTACTGAGACTTTATGTCTCACCCCGTCATTATAAATAATTTTTCAGGCAATACCTCTAATCTGGATAGAGGCCAAGGGAAGCAACCAGAGGCATAGACGTTGAGAATTCTTGTAGGCCTTTTTTGGTATTGGTGTTGTATTAATTTCTATATTGCCATTATAGGGCCCATATGTTTTTAAAATGCCACATTTACTATTTGGATAATTCTGTTGGAAATCATTTTGTGACCCATGTGTTAATTGTAATGTGAGATCAGAATAATAAATTTATCTGTAGTGAGTTTGTGGGCGAGTTTGTGCCCTAAACTCCGATATGTTGTGGAAGAGTTTGTGGGCGAGTTTGTGTCCTGAACTCTGATATGTATTGGAAAAAAAAATTATCACTGATTTTGTATAAATGTGGATAATTGTTGTTTGTGAGAAAGGGTCGTTACATCATTACTGGGAGTCATAAATATAGGAGACTAGGTACGTAATAACCAATAAAAAAAAATGCCTGAGCCAACTTAATATGAAAGAAGTAGATAATTAATCCATGATATAATTTAAGCGTGTTAATTCCCGGGCGTCATACGGAATAACAATTTAATTACCTAAAAAAAGCTTTCCCTGAGCTCTTTTATTTATTCAAAGAATAGAGATTAGTGATATACTTACTTCTTAATACTAGTATTTGTTTACAATGAACCAGCCACTTTTGACCTCAGTGCGAATGGGAGAAGAGTATTTCGACTCGTCCAATCAACACGGGGACATAACTTTTGCTTTTGCATGATATAATACCATACTCCATTGATTTGTTTACCTGTTTATGGTCTGCCAAAAAAAAAAAAAAAGCCCTGTTTATGGACTTGTAACTATACGTCGTACATTTACGTTGGAAGTCGGAAATGAGTGGATGCTATTGCTTATTGGGCCTAAAGTGTGCCCTTTATACTCGTTAAGACGTTAACTAGGCGCCCACCGCTATACTTAATGGGTTCCCATATCTGCTCTTCTCTTTCCAGGGACACGGCGGGACGCCTGGGACCACATTGACTTCGCCCATTCCATTTAGGCCCATTCGGTTCCTCCAAATAACAAACGATAATTGATCTTATGTCCCTGACATGAAAAACTAACACGTGTTAAAATAATCATCTTTAATTATAACTAAAAATTATCATAAACTATAATAAAATATTTGATAAAATTAAAGCTAATTCCTTCTTTTAAAAATTCACTTTTTTTTTTTAATCCAGGGTATCCCAAATCACTTTGGACTTGAGCCTACTTTCTATTGGGCATAAAGTTAAAGCTCTCTCACTTTATAGTTCGTTTAGAATAACGATCGGAGCTTTCAAAAGTAGCTTTTCAATCATGATTTATAATATATAAGATAAATATGTGAAAGTTGTTTGTCTCGACTTACGTGCATAAGTACTCTTAAGATTACTAATCATAATCTCAAACAAAAACTGAAATTTAAACTTTTCTTCTACTCATAACAGAGGATGAGACCGTTTACCAATTGTATTCACTTTGGTATTGTTGAGGTGGGTTGGTTTAAATTACCTTTAACAATGTGGAAGTTATATTCCCCCCCCCCCCACACCCTTTTTTATTTGGTTTGGTTCTATCAAGGTAAGGTAGCACGTGGTCCCACCAGGGTTATTCTGGTATTTTAAAACTTGAAACCGAGGCATTCCTTTTGCGATGAGGAGATGACTTGTCTGCTGAGTCGACAGGGAAGAGGATTTCCGGAAGGATAGCTGCCCGAACCGAGCAAACGTGCGGCAGGAAGAAATGGGTTAGGCTTCCCTTACCTAAGCACTAGATTCGACCACCCAAACGCCACCTTTAAATGACAGATATTTCGTGCGCATTCAACTATTTGTACAGTTTACAATAAAAAAGTGACAGCTGAATTCAGGGGAGAAAAACACATTCGTCAATAAATTTGGGTTGGTTGCGTGAGTAATTACTAGTATGAAATAATTTTCTGAAAAGAAACGTAGAGGTTTCACCACACTCCAAGCAGCGCCACTCCATTCCACTCCGCTGCCTACTTTTTTATTGACGTAGAGGGTTGAACTTTTTTATTCTTTCTAAACGTTTTTTAGTATTTTAAAATATTTTTAAAAAAATATCTAATATCTTAAAATATTTTTTAAATAATATATAGTATCTTAAAATAATTTTTAATATTTTTAAAATTTTAAATTATTTTTTCAATTGTATCTAATGTCTTAGCAGATTGATTATAATTTTATTCTTAATATATTTTTTCATCTCTAAAAATTACTTTTAAATATTGGGTACTACTGAAAAAATATTTTAGAGTGAATGAAAATCAATAAATCAGTATCCTATGTTTTGCTATTAAGAAAAATACATTAAATGTAAAATTGTAGTCAATCTGCTAAGACATTTGATATAATTGAAAAAATATTTTAAGGAGTTAAAAACACTAAAAATTATTTTAGGATACTGGATGTTACTTGAAAAATATTTTAAAATACTAGATGCTTCTAAAAAAATACTTTAAAATATTGAAAAATATTAAAAAAAAGATACTTCTAGAAAAATATTTCATAATACTGAACAACATTTTAAAAAAATAAATTTAACCCTTATTTTACACCTAAAACAACACAAAAATGGTGTAGTTTTAGGAAAAGCGTACAGGAGACTCAAAGTGGCCCCGGTGAGAAGCCAGGTGCTTTCCTATATATATAATTATATATACACGGAAGCTAGTTTATTTAAAATCTAATCACTAGTGTCGCTGGTCAGATTTCTACGTGGGGCCCAACTCGATTTTGAGGATTACATCAATTGATCCATGCTCGTGAACAGCGGTTTAGGTTGCTGGGCTTGTCAGTTGGCACTCCCTCCCTCATCAGTTGCTTATCTTTTTTAATCTAGAAAGATTTTTAAGCTGGGTCATGAGTGTTTGGCCATTCACAAATCTAGGAGCACACTATCTCCAAATTCAGTCAATTATTTGTCAACTAAATCTTGAATAAAAAAGTTGTATGTGATTGTTACAGTGCTGCTTTATTTATTTTCTTTTGGGTCTTGGCCTCTAGTTAATGAAGCATTACTAAACTTTATGTCCTTATCACGGAACACCAATTCTCTCTATCACCATCTGCCAACCTTTATATGCAAACTTTGACGTTCTTTCATTAATTTTTTAAATCTTTTTAAACATCCAATTACAAAGGTCAATCAACTTAGGGGATCAGCCCAAGGAGCCAAAAAAAAAAAAGTTAAAGGAGGAAACCTTTTAACTATGCACACACACAGACACAAAGCTAGTCCTAGAACTAACGATACAATCATATTATATTATATTATATAACCACACAAAGTTGAATAATAGAGAATTCATCATATTCAGTCCCCTAGCATTTAATTGCCCCCTTGCTTTAATCATTTAGCAGTACCACCTTCTGTTTCGTCAGAGGAAGATGGTCCCTCACCAATCTTGGCCGCTTCCATGAGTCTCAGATTCTCAATGTCCCTTTCTTGCGTGCTCTCCACTTTATTCAGAGCCTTCGAATTGGGCTCCTCAGACTTGTACTGGTACCATGAGGCCCAATAAAGATAGTTGATAAAGTTTAGGCAGCTCAAGATGGCCAAGAACCAATAGAACAGGTTCAGATTATTTTGGTTCAAATCAAAGCCATGCAGCCACCCTTGTTTGCTTGGAGTGATCTTTTTGGTCACAGCATTTATGACATTCACAAATACCGTACTCAAGAAGTAACCCAGAGAAGTTGATAGCCATGTGAAAGAAGTTGAGAGAGATTTCATGCTTGAAGGAGATTCTCTGTAATAAAACTCCAACAGTCCAACAAGAGTGAACATGTCTGCAACTCCAAATAAAGCGTACTGGAAGGAAAGCCAAAATAGACTAATGGGTTTGAGTGGGTCTTTTCTTCCTTGATCTCTTCTTTTCACTTCAATGACACCAGCCACTGCCATTGAAATGGCAGAGAGTGCTAGGCCCACACCAACACGTTGAAGCTGTGTGATCCCTGAAGGGTGACGAGTGATCTTTCGTGCGAATGGTACGAAGCAGAATTCGTAGATGGGAACGAGGATGGATATGAAAAGCAAGGGGATGACAGGAATGGAAGGTGCAGGGACAGTGAAAGAACCGAGTTTAAGGTTCATGACATTCCCTTGTTGCACCGAGAATGTCTGAAGCTGAGCTAAACATGTGTTCATTATAATCGTGCTGCCGAATATTGGTAGCATTCTGGTCAGGATTTTCACTTCTTCAACCTGAGTCACTGTGCATACCTTCCACGGCTGTGATTTTGTTGAGTCTTCTTGAAGAATGGCCGCTTTATCTAGAAACCTGATTCAAAAAACCAGATCTTTTTCACATGCAAGTTAAAAGTACATGTATGAAGAAAGAGATCTCATCGTCATCATGAATTGTTTCCTCAATTATTATGTATGGGAAGGATTGATTCTGATTTTTATTAATAAAAAGGCGTAGAAAAAGGAGAAATAATTGAGCTTTGAACTGATTACTGAAAAAGCTTTTCATTTTTCCTAGAATGAGATTACCCCACACTACAAAACTGCGAGCTACACCTACTGAGTATGGAGAGACATCCCACCAAGAAAAAAGAGGAAATATAGACTGCAAACAGTACTTTTGTATGAAGACTTTTTTTTTCTTTCTCCCCTTTGTTTTGTCAGGAAACTTGATGTTTTTCACACGGCAAAGATATGCCTTCCCATTATCATTCTCCATATTTCTTCAGCAGCTCCTACCCGCGAAGGGGTAACAGTAGTAGGCCCAGGGTCCTCGGCCTCACCTACTATGTCGTACATGGAAAATAAAGAATCCAAACATACCAATTGGCTGGAACTTGTGTTTTATATGGTTGTTTGTAAGCTACTGTGTGCAGAAAATTATTAAGTCTTGAGTGGTTAATGCAAGCTGTTAACTAGAAAAAATTTGACAACCAAGAAACTCAATCATGAATCACCTCATCTGGTTCGTGTGTGCTATCTTCTCTACAGTATCATCTTTATCACTAATCTCATAAAGTTGCTGATGAGGATCTGGCAATGGTAGCTTTCGGTTCTTAAACGCCACAACAAAAACCTGTAATAAAGAAGGATAATTCTCTCTTAATTTAAGCCGGTAACTAAGTAATTAGCTTGTATTAAAGAAAGGGGGCGTGGAGATTCATTTTATACAGACCTGAACAATCCTGAGAATGGGGCTATCTCCAGGAGTTTTAATGCGGTAAAATGGCTTACCGAGAGCAAGAGTCACAAAGCCAACAAAAGAAGCAACAGTTATAATGAAAAATCCCCAATGCCAAGCTCTTTGAGTGCTAACCCACACAACACCAGTAACTCCAACAATTGCTCCCACTGTTGAACTCAGCAGAAGCCAATTGAAAAAGCTGGCGAGAGCTTTGGCTTCAACTGGATCCTTCTCATCAAATTGGTCAGCCCCAAATGCAGTCATGCACCCTCTAACTCCTCCTGTACCCAGAGCCAATAAACACAGTGATGCGTAGAACATCGCTGCTATGCCACCTTCTACACAGCTCGACTTCCCACACGCGTCTGGGTGTAAATTGTTTGAAGCGGCTTGAATTGTGACCACAACCAAAGCCTGCAAAACATGGGTTACTAGAACAAGTTAAAATTTGAACTTTTCTTTTTAAACATAGGAGAAGATTTATCTATGTTACCAGAACTTCGAGGAAGCCGAAGATCAAACAGGTGGTGAGCCTGTTTAAGTAAGTGTCTGAGATGAAACCACCAACAAGGGAGAGCAAGTAACTTGAGCCCATGAAGCTTGTGAGAGTGTTGGCAGAGCTGGAGAGATCAAAGTGCATCACCCCATAAAAGTACAGGACTAAGCTCACCATGTTTGCCACTGAACCCATATTGTCCAACGATGACAAGACTGAGGGAATAAAAATGGATTAGAAGAAAGAAAGAAAAGACATTTTGGTCAGCTGAATTAGCAGAGAGCAGATCGGAGTTTACGGTAGTTCCAGAGTATATTTAGCTTACCGAAAATGAACATGGAAGCTCTGAATCCACCTTTTCGTTTCTTCCATTGGGATTGGGTCACCTCTTTGCCTGCCTGTGAAATGAGGAGAATCAGATGTGAAACTTATCCACCACATACAGAGAGACCATAGAGTAAAGAGAGATCGATTGAATGAATGAATGAGCAAGGCCAAAGGGCTTACCATCCTCGAGAAACGGAGAGAGTATCAGACAATAATGTGCAGTTCTGAGGAAATGGTGCAGAATGGCTTAGCCAACATATAACCCAAAAAGGAAGCTTTCTAGGACAACTATCTGGAATTCAGACAAGAATCATAAAAAGAAGCAGAGCTTTAAAAGCATAAAAAATTGCACACGATTGCTTCTTACCCTCGCACTGTTCGCTACTTTTTTCCCCCTCTTTCTTTCTTAACTGCATCTATTTCTCGTCTCTCTGTTTCTCTGCTCCTCTGCTAATCTGATTGACAGTTTAAAGCTAAAACAAATCACATTATGAGCGCTAATCAATCTCTCAATGAGGCCAACACACACTCCCCCACACTGCTTGATTTATTTACTTGTCTTCGTTGAATAATCCGTCTCCGGCGTCTTATCGCTGTCCTTAACCACAAGCTTTCGGTAAAGCTCGTGGGCCTAAATGAAAGAAAATGATTGCTTATATTATATATACATCTCCAGGACTTTTTTTTCCTACTTCACACTCGCACAGCAAGTGATTAAGCTGAATTAGCCAAATATCACATGGTTTGTCTCCCCAAATTGTTGTTTATCCTTTTCATTAGCACTGGATGAAGCCCTTTAATAATAATGGCCAGTCTGAAGGAAATGGGGAATGGGAAACTCATGAATAATTAATCAAGGGTTGAGGCCTAAAATATACAACAACTTAAAGTCCAAGTTTCAGAGTGATTAATGACTGGCGGCGTCTTAAAAGACGACTTTAAAAGGTTCAAAATTTAACCCCGGTTTGACAGCTTTGTCTGGTACTCGATAAATACAACATCCTCCTATGTAATATATAAAAAAGGGGTACTACATAATAGGAAAAAGAAAACAAAACTGCAGGTCAAATATTCAAAAATGCGAGGGAGGGGGTCACATGATCATACAGCTCAGAGGGTGTCCTTGGTGTCTTTGATATCATATGATAGCATCACACAGTGACTGTGGAAGAGCCTCCTGCTGAAAGTGAGAGTGTGGGGATTCTGAGTATTTTGCGTTTGCTTGGGGACTAGTGATCTCATTCCCACTGAGAAAATCATTTTCTCAACTGAAACGTCCCTTTCAAAATAGCAGTGTAACTTGTAGTATAGTATCTCAATCCTCAGTCACAAAGTCACTATTTTTATTTTTTTGGTTGGATTTCACTGTCAATTGATTGTTCCATCATCCTGTTTGATTGGCGGGTGAGGGCAAAGATTTTCGTTGGTATCGTCCCAAGAAGCTTTGTTCAGTAGTGTGGGCATCAGTTTTCACATTGACAGGTGATACCTATAATCTTTGACTTAACAACACCAGTCCCTTTTTTTATAAGAACTGAATAAAGTTTACATTATTATTTTTTTAAAGTTAATAAAAAAATTGCACAACTAATACCAGTAGTTGTAGTACCCATAAGAATTAAAAATATTTATTTTTTATGGAATCAATAACGATGTTGCATGTGGGAGAGATGAATAAACGAGTGAGGGAAACTAAAAATAAACAAAAGGATGCGACTTTTCGGGGTAAAGTTGATTATTTGTGAGCTAGAAAACAAAGGAGGTTACAAATTGGCAAACGCAGCGATTGATGGAGAGACGAAACAAACAAGAGATGAGCTATCAATTTGGGTGTGCATAATGAATCTTTTTCATTATGGGGCTGGGGCTGGGGCTGGGGCTGGTTATGATGCTTTTCTATCCCAATTAACGAAACAACACGATATGGTCCATATATTTATTTTTGTGCAAGTGATCTTTTTTCACAAAAGTGTGAATGATCATCAAAAGCGGATTTGGGTGAGAGAGTTAGATCAACGTCTTTCCGAATCATCCATGTTCAGTTCATTGCCTTTTTCGATGGCACAGCTTCTCTCGCCGCTCGCCACCCAAATTTCGTCAATCCCGGTGGATAGATTATAAGAGTATCGTCCCCAATCTACAATTCTTCTAGATATCCAACGCATCCTCTGTACCTGTCGTTTTCCTCCTTAACAATTCCATGCCTGTCGTTTCTATTTGTCCCCGACATTTGCTTTTTCTTTTCCCTCCAGAACTTTGCCATTTCTTTAATCCTTTCCCCACACCTCCACTGATTGTGTCAATAAACAATAGATCCTAATTTCTACTAAAGGAACAAAGAACGTGCTTGAGCCCAATCAAGTTCAAGTGTTTCTTAATTAGAGAATATTACGTGAAGTATTCATATTTTTATCATAAAACCTGATGAATACATATCTTTGCAACCGAGTATCATGTGACCCAGTCTTTTAAACAAAATCATGCATACTGCACAGCAGACTCATATAATTGTTTTCATCCAAACATAAATTTTTAATTGCAATAAAATAATACTCCGGGGATGACAATAGATCAAAATTTTTAATTGGAGAGGACACACTTGGGCATTGTAAGTAAGGAAGCAAAGACTCAATGTGGCTCTTTATTTTAGTTGTGGAAGCTGTTTTTCTAACATGATTTACAGTATATAAAATAAGTATGTGAGGTGAGTTTTATCTTGACTTGCGTGAATATATGTCTGAAGATAATAAATTGGCATCTCACTTGAATGAAAACTCTAAACAATAACGTAGGCCCATATTCTCTAGGGCCAATTAAAGAGTGTAAACCCCAAACAGAGAAGCCCTAATGATGGGGTAGATTTTGTCCACTCCAGATATGAATCTAGGCCCACTATGATCATGTCCCATCTTCACTATGAGCCCAATTTAAGAGTAAGTTCTAAATAAGTAAATAGAGAAGCCCTTGGTCTGGGGACGGGGTAGATTATTTTTGTACACAAATACTTGTATGCTCGTATTTCTACATCTATACGCCACTCCTCAGTGGGCGGGAAGCACTCGGCTTTGGCTCCCTCCTTAAAGCCTGAAGACAAGGCATGCCCTTTCTCTTCTTCTAATCTCCCTTCTGGGTTCCTCTGTTGTTCTCCCATACTAAAAAAATGGGTATTAAGGTATTAATTTGTTCTTCATATTCATGTTTTCAAGCTGTGCAATTTCTAATTCGTTTTGGAATTAATTTAACTTGTTTTGTTGAGAGTTTTTTAGGGTTTAACAAAGCTTTTAGCGGACAATGCTCCCAAATCCATGAAGGAGCATAAATTTGAGAGTTATTTTGGCCGCAAAATTGCCATTGACGCCAGTATGAGCATCTACCAATTCCTAGTCTGTATCCTTCACCTTGCTTTCTCATGATTAGATTAGCCTTGAAGACGTTTCAAGGACAAGGATCCTTGTAAAGCTTGTATAATGAGTGTATTTGATTTGGTGCAGATTGTCGTGGGAAGAAGTGGGACTGAGATGCTTACCAATGAGGCTGGTGAAGTTACCAGGTCAACTTTTGAAAAGTTATTCTCTTGAATAAAATCATAAGCCAATTTCTCACGAGTACTAGCATAATATAGTCATTCTTTGGATAATCTGTTCACGATGACTTTTTTTTTTTTGGAATCTCGGTCGGCGTTACAGTCATTTGCAAGGCATGTTTTCACGGACTATCAGACTTCTAGAAGCCGGAATAAAGCCAGTGTAAATTGTCTCATTTTCCTTTCGTTGGAGCCCTCATTTTGTTCTTTAACTTGCACGCTCTTGCTGAATTTATAATGCATATGTCCAGATATGTTTTTGATGGGAAGCCCCCAGAATTGAAGAAACAAGAGCTGGCTAAACGGTACAATTTGTGAATTTTCTTTAACTTTTTAGAATTCACCACCTTTTTCGAGGTCTAACTTCAAACTTCCGTTTTTTGTTAATCAAAGTTGAAACTTTGCTTTGCTAAATACGCCTTTTTACCTAATTATTAATCATTAATAGTTTCTCGAAGAGGGCTGATGCTGGTGATGATTTGTCTGAAGCCAAGGAGGTATGTTCTTAATCTGTTTTTGACTGTCCTCGCTTTCTTTTTGTTGCAAAACATGTATCATATATTTACATGGCTGCTGCTTTCTTTTGTTCCCCAGACTGGCACTAAAGAAGACATTGAAAAATTCAGTAAAAGGACTGTGAAGGTGGGTCTTCACTAATCCATTTCCACTTATAGGAAGTTTTTAATCACCTCATGATATGACACTATTTTCTTTGACATATCCCATTCTCTTTGTGCTGTTGAGCCCCTGACTTCCATTCTCTTGCAGGTGACAAAGCAACATAATGAAGACTGCAAAAGGCTTTTAAGACTCATGGGAGTGCCTGTGGTTGAGGTAGCATTATGCTACTCATTTTTTTTTTCTATTTTTTTATTTTTTAACAATGTGCTTATCTGTGTCTTTAATTGTACCCTGTTGCTAAGGCCTTGGTTCCTGCAGGCTCCCTCAGAAGCAGAGGCACAATGTGCTGCACTTTGCAAGTCAGGAAAGGCAAGTGGTTATGCATATTTGACTTTTATGTATGCATACATTTATGTTGTGTTTCTTACTTTTGTTGCTTTCATATTTTTGCTATCTGATCCTAATTTTGTGTTGTGTTAATATCAGTTATTTTATTTATCTTTTGAACGTCACTGAACTAATTAGTAACATTGCCTTGTTCAAACCTTATATGGAATTTATGTTGAATATTTATATATTATAGGTTTATGCAGTAGCTTCTGAAGACATGGACTCATTGACATTTGGAGCTCCTAAATTTCTTAGACACTTGATGGATCCTAGCTCCAAGAAAATCCCAGTCATGGAATTTGACGTTGCAAAGGTCCTGACAACTTTTAACACATGGGATTCTTACTCTTTGATCTGCTCACACTGATATTTCTCTTGCTCCAGATTTTGGAGGAACTAAATCTTACCATGGATCAATTCATTGACTTGTGCATTCTTTCTGGGTGCGATTACTGTGATAGTATTCGAGGTAACATTTATCTCTCTTTATCTGTTTGATGCTAGGATTTGGGGATTTGATTTATGATTGCCATATATTATATCAATATAATATAAATCATCTATGCCCCAGGGATTGGGGGACTGACTGCCTTGAAACTCATACGCCAACATGGGTCTATAGAGACTATACTGGAGAATATCAACAAAGAGAGGTTTTTCTAATACTTCATCACATAATTTAATGTATAAAATTTCTTTGCTTATGATGTGCTGAGAATTATTGTTATTCATGTGATACAATCATATGATGCATGTTTCATTTCGTTAAACCTATGATACATCCTTGTGGGTCAGACATGGGGACCTAGATATTTTAGCCACTAAGTTTGCTGATGTTCTAACCGATATGATCTCATAACTTATCTGCATGCCATTTAAATGTTCATGCATTTGGCTCATTTATCTACAAATGCTTGCTGCCCTTTTTGGTAGTTTGTATGAGATCGACGACTTCTATTGTTGCTAGAGAAACTTATTGAAGTTTACAGACTCCTGGACATTCTTTTCTCATAGTACTAGATTCATAACATTATGCTGCCGACTTTCATCCTTAGTAATACATACAGAACATCTATTCAGGTACCAAATACCAGATGATTGGCCATATAAGGAGGCTCGGCAACTTTTTAAAGAACCATTAGTCTTAACTGAAGAAGAGCAGCTTGATCTTAAGTGGACTGCTCCAGATGAAGATGTAATAACTATTCTTATTTAGAAGTTAATTATGCTTTCAAACATACAGAGATACACATACATACATGCTCATACTTATATGTGCTATTTTTATGCATCTTGATATCATTATTTGTTGATCTGTATATATATTGGTATTTTTTGATGGTTACTAAACTCCATTATGTTGCCTTTCTTACAGGGGTTGATTACATTTTTGGTAAATGAGAATGGTTTCAATGCTGACAGGGTCACAAAGGTTTGTTGCCTTAAATGTTATTGCGTTGGCCCTTCTGATTATTATTTCAATTTTATTTTGGAATCATGTCTTATATGCTTTCTATATACAATTTAGGCAATAGAAAAGATTAAAGCAGCAAAGAACAAGTCATCGCAAGGCCGGTAAGTGGTCTCTATCTCACTGAGAATGAGTGGTAAGCCTTTTTCTTTTCTTGGGTCAACAATACCTAATTCCCTTTCCCTGTCCTGCATTGCTCACAACAGGTTGGAATCCTTTTTCAAGCCTACAGTGAATCCATCCGCACCCATTAAACGGAAGGTATGGTTCCAATAAGTGTGTGTTTGGATTAGCTTTTGAGAATAGCTTTTACGACTTACGAAGTAAATTTGTGAGAGGAGTTTTATCTCGATTTGCGCAAACCATGGTTTGGAGAGTTTCCAAACACACACTAAATCTATCATGTCAACTGTTGTCCTGAATTTGTTGAAAAACCCATTGAAAATACTTTGCCGAAATGTTTAAATGGAAAAGTAGATAAATGGCTTTTGGCTATATGCTGAGCTTAAAAATAATATACATGATATTACACTATAAATTATTTCTTATTTACCAGAAATCCTATAGCTGATTTTCTAGCAGAAGTTCTGGCATAATGACTGAAAAGCGGATGCCTGCTTAGGATTTTCATGTCAACATGTAATTGAGATGTAATCTCGACACCTTCCTTCTTACCAAGGGCTATGATCACTGGTAACTTGATCTGACCAATATATACTCTAGGGTCCTTGGTCATTGTCCAGTTATCTGAGGTTTCTAATGGTCCTGAAGCTCCATAACATTGGTGAACCATCAAAGCCAATCTATACTTGCGTGTATTCTATGTTACTGTAACCAACATGATCTAATTATAATTATGTGAACATACCGTAATTTTAATTGGAAGTAGATTTAATTTGGTATATATAGTGGCTTCAGACTAGAGGGATACGCTTCTACATTCCTCAGTCAGTATCATGGCAATTCAGTGTATAGGTGTTCCCAGCCATGCTACCACATTGGGGAGGGTACTTCGTTGGGCAGTTGTAGTGCTATGAGTTTACAATAAACTGATTTTTTTTTGTGACCAAATACAAGATAAACTGATTGAGCTCTTCCCCTTATCGGCCTGAGATTGTCAGTCAATGCTTTTACAAAATGCATCATTGCATTTTCATTGCCCATTGAAACATATCCCTGGTAATTGAATCCTGGTATTCTATAATGTAGATAAAATGTTGCTAATGATAAAAGTCTATCTAAAGAGGAGCAAACTACTCTTTAAAAACGAAGCTGAAGTAATCCATAGAAGTCTATCTTTGTCTTGCCAAGTGCTTTATTTTTTCTCCTTAACAGGAAACACCAGTGAACACTGCTAAGGAGACTAACAAGAAGGCCAAGGGTGGTAGTTGGAAGAAGAAGAAGTAGTCGACTTCGTGGCATACAAGAGTAAAAAAGGACGGGTTTACCTTGTGATCAGGTTAGAGATTCTCAGCCAGAATCTTCCGGGGCTGATTTATTCTGTTTTTGTCCTGTCATTTTGATTCTACCTTTCCATGCATTGATTACGCATGGGAGGCCAATGACTTTGTCATAATAAAGTCGTTTTGTCCCTGTTACATTGCATCTAGAATGCATATCTTTGGATGTATTGGTTGCTGGAATAACGGATTTAAGAATGGCACGATATTTTACTTTCGATAACTACTAGTTAGGTTGAATTTTGATATGAAATTGTGAAAATATCTGATATGTCTAACAGTTCCTGATGCCATATTTTTCTTTTTCAGTTTGCACGGGGTTGACAACTTGCAATGGTAGAGTTGTGGGTTTTGACTGATCTATCTAGAGACTTCTGCCCCTGTCATTCAATGAGAATTTGAAATGCGTTAGCTTTGGTTAATCTATTAATCTTCCACTGTCTGCTTTCATTCATTGATTTCAAAATAACTACATGATGATATGTACAATGTGGTTATGGGGGATTCAAAGTGAGTTTAAGCTGCAATCTCATCCAGGGTCCGTTTGGAATTGCTTTTGGGCCATGAAAACGCTGATTTTGTGTCAAAAGCCCAGTAGACTCATTAAGGAAGCGTTTGGGTTTACGGTGAACATCATTGGGCTTTTTTCAAGGACGTGGCTTTTTTTTAAGCCCAAAATCATGCTTCCATCCTCACCGCACCGTGATATTCTGCATCAGCTCACTCTCTGTCCATTTTCTTCTCGTTACATTGCTGCTTCCTCCTCGTCTGTGTGTAATAATTGAACTTTTTTTAATTTATAAAATTTTATTTAAATTTGTTTACATCAATTATAACAATTTATATGTGTGTGTAATATTCAATAAGGTTTATGCCATTTTCATTCATTTTTCACTTAAACGGGTTTTTCAGACGCTAAACCAAACATATTTAAGGTTAGAAAAAAAGTCACTTCTGTCATCGCTAATCCAAACACAAATCATATTTACAATCTCACTTTTTTTTCAAACTCACTTCCTTAAAAGTCAGATTGAAAAAAAGTCGCTTTTCCACTACTAATCCAAACATACACTCAGTTGCTAAGCATCTCTTTAGTATGGAAGAAAGGGTGGTGGGATTAAAAGCTTTTAAATAATTTTTTTTCTCTTATCCTACATATTCTTTTTATTAAAATTTTATGATCTCACTTGTCAATTTCTTATAAATTAAAATCATGAAAACTTTTCCTCATTCCCTCCATTTCCCCTGTAGGGAAGAATGGACCAACGATGATTCATGCTTCATTATCTTTTTCTAAAGGCTAGAGATTGGTTCTAACGTGAAGACAGGTGGATAACTCAGTTGAATGCACATGCTAATTACTCATCCACTTGCATATAAAAATTGTCACTAGTCTTGAGAGGAAGATAAATATCCGGCAAACTCCAGCATTTGATTTTTTTTTTTCCCGAAGTAGAAGATCAAGGCAAAAGTTGTACAAAATTGATTTTTTTTATAGAAATTAAGAAAATTACTTTAAAATATTTATATTAGTTTTTTTCCAGATTATTTTGCCTAACTTATAAACTGATATATAGTCTAAGGTTACATAATATATGATATGATTTAGTAATTTATTTAGTTTATTTAATCTCTTTAAAAAAATTAATTATATCTTATATTTAGAAAAATGTAAAACGTTAAAACTCAAAAAGTTGTTTACATCCTGGAGGTTTTTCACAAGGGATCCTGGCATTGAGAGGTTTTGTACACGAGTCAGTCAACACATTTGTTGGCTTTTCTAAACATACAAGTCAAAACGTCAGGATTATCTTCTATTCGAAACGGATGATAGATCATAGAGGGGATCTTGAGGGTTTGTGAAATTTTGTTTGGCAATATTGGGAAATCTCTTATGGATAAGCGATTCCCAAATACCTGTAACAGTTGAACCAACGTAAAGGAATTATTGAAAAATTTACGAGGACCTGATTAGTTCTTATACAACAAAATACCAATACTTTAATTTAAGTCGTTTTGATTAACTAAATTTTGAAACAGAATATTTTCACTAATTGTTTCCTTATTTTATTTTGGGCGAACATGGACCTAACGAGGGTGTCGCCATGTGTTGCGCTTAATATGAATGATAGAATTTGTATATATTGGCGTGAACAGTGGAAGCTTGTATAGTTAAGGCATCATTTATTATAAAGGAATGTACCGAAGAATAATGGCGGGGCTTGCGTTGACTTTTCTTTTGGCCTGTTAAGGATATGTGGAATGTGGTGCATGCTCCATGCCCTTCGCCCCCTGTTATAAATACTCTCTCAACTCTCATTTGTTATCATCTTCTTCTTTCTGTCCAGTTTGAAGGGTAAACTCACACAATTTGTATTTCCTTCTTTGGATAGTACTACTGCTTACTTCCCTTTAGGGTTTCGAATCTTGTATACCTAACCATGAAGTTCTCCTTCTCTCTGCTTCTGCTCCCTCTTGCTCTGCTTTTTTCTGCTGTCATCGCCTCTGATCCCGACCCTCTCCAAGACATCTGTGTCGCCGATCTCACCTCCGGTATCTCTCCTTTCTTTTACTCGACTTTGCTTTATTCTATAAGATGACCCCAACTTCTTTTTTTTTAATCGATCGATTTTGATCTGTCTGGTTTAATTTTCGTTTGGAATACGTTGACTGGCCCTCACTTGTATTGACTTCATTATTTAATCGCGTTATGAATGATTCAAGTTTGGTTTCTACTGCTTGTGAAAATGTACAGCGGTTAAAGTAAACGGGTTCGTGTGCAAGGATGCTGCGAAGGTGAATGCGTCAGACTTCTTCTCCAACATACTGGCAAAACCAGGAGCCACCAATAACACGTTTGGCTCGTTGGTCACCGGAGCCAACGTTCAGAAAATCCCTGGACTCAACACCCTCGGCGTCTCACTCTCACGCATTGACTACGCGCCTGGTGGCATCAACCCACCCCACACGCACCCACGCGCCACCGAGATGGTTTTTGTGCTGGAAGGTGAACTTTTCGTCGGCTTCATAACCACCTCCAATCAGCTCATTTCCAAGAAGATTCACAAGGGTGAGGTGTTTGTGTTCCCCAAAGGTTTGGTTCATTTCCAAAAGAACATTGGGCATGCAACTGCCTCTGTAATTGCAGCATTCAATAGTCAGCTTCCTGGTACGCAGTCTATCGCCACCACCTTGTTCGCCGCCACGCCGCCGGTGCTGGACAATGTTTTGGCGCAGGCGTTCCAGGTGAGTACCAAGGAGGTTGAGAAAATCAAGGCTGGGCTTGCACCCAAGAAGCAGTAGCTTGTTTTGTTCAGTTTCCGTCAATTGTATTCCACCCACCACCCCATTTTACTTTTAGTCTCTCTATTTTGGAATTCATGAAGAATAAAGAATTTGACTTGGTTTATAGAAATGTGAAACGTTTGTAAGCTCCTTTATCTAATGTACTGTCAGTGGTAATGCCGATTTTTTCATATCATCCCACCTTCCGTTCATAGCTGTCTTGCTTTATCCAAAAGGAACATTAAAAGTTACCATTTCCAGTTTTTGGGGTTATCTTGGAAACTACAAGAACTTCATAAAAGAAAAGAAGATAAACAAACAATTGGATCTTAGCTCGCTCTGTTTTTCTTTTTCAAATTTTTTGCTCCGACGAAAACATTCTTGTTCATATTTGCAATATGATTCCTCATCAGTTAAACGTGTTTTACTCACAGGATGGTTGAAAGAGTGTGATGATTTTACTGGGTTTTAGGTGAAAATTTAAGAATGAACACTTCCTATAAATACCTATAATAAGGGAGAATGTCAAAAAAATATCATTTAAACTTCAAAATCCCGTTAACAAGTTCGGTAATGGGATTAACAAGAATGATAATACAATTAACAAATCATTTTATTGTTAAATCACCTATTTGGGATTTTGAAGTTTAAATGGTATTTTTTTAGAATTCTCCCTTATAATAATTATCTAAGAAAATTAATTTCTGTTATTTTTTTTAATGTGAGTCCAGTTTCTCTCACTATTATTTTAATATTTTTTAATAAAAAAATATCATTTAGACTCCATGCAAACAACTTTATTTTAGTTAACCTTCAAAAGATTATAAATTTCATTGCATCTTTTTGGTCAAAATGAAATTAAGTTTTTCAGTGAAAAGACAATAATACCCTTACTTTAATTTTTTCCATAAGAGTATTTACAAGATAAATATAGACATTTTGAAGACAAATAAATATATTTACAAGACAAATATGTGAATAATCAAAAAAATTTAACTTTCCGACCATTCACATGTTTGTCTTGTAAATGTTTTAATTTATCTTGAAAATACTGATATTTTTTGTATAAGTGCTCTTATGAAAAAAAATATAAAATAAGGGTATTAATGTTTTTTTATTGGAAAAAATTAATTTCAAAATCTTTTGGGGGTTGACTGAAATAAAATTGTTTGTATGGGGTCTAAGTGATATTTTCCCATTAAAAATATTAAAATAATATAGAGAAGACTGATAGGCCCACAGTGCAAAAAGTAACAGAAGTTAATTTTCCTTAGCGGCATTGATATATCTGCTCCCAAATAACTTGTCTATGTGTACTTTTTGCATTGAAAATAGATAGTTTTTAGGGAAAATTCTAAATAAATACCAAATAAACTTGCAAAACCCCAAAATGTCTATTAACACTTCAAAAAGACTTAAAGGTACCAAGTACCAAAGAGGAATTTTAAATTTTTGACACTTTTACCATTTTGCCCTTCACTTAAAAAAATATCCCTTATCGGAGCGCCGCCACCGCTGCCGTCGACTGGAGCTCCGGCTGCCAGCCTGGTGGGACCCACTGGTCGGAGGTTTTTTGGGGGAGAGGAGGGTTTTGTTTTTTTTTTTTTTTTGTAAAAAGTGGATGAAGTGCAAGGGGTGGGGTTCGAACCCACCCCACCCCAATACCAAAGAGGCCTGGTGGCCACTAGGCCACCAGGCTTTTTTGACATGTGGGTGCGTTAATATATATATGTATAATATAAATGAAGACATGTTTTAACAAAAACAACAATGGAAATAACAAAACTCGTAATGAGTTTAACAAAAACGATAATGGAAATAACAACTAGCGCATGACCTCCTCACCAAATGTGTGAAAATATTTTTCCAGATGGGGGATCTCACCAATTCACTAATAGGAATGATTAAACCCATGACGGTTTTTACAAAATGATATACATTGATCACCTCTTCACACATTTAACAAATTCAGTAATGGAAATAACAAAATTCATAATGGTTTTCACAAAACGGATAATATAATGGGAAAACCATTACGGTTTTAGTAATTCTCATTAGTAAATTTGTCAAATATGCGAAGATATGAGCAACGCATGTCATTTTGTCAAAACCATTATGTGTTTAGTTATTCCCATTATCCGTTTTGTGAAAACCATTATGAATTTTGTTATTTCTATTACTGAATTTGTCAAATGTGTGAAGAGGTGAGCAATGTATATCATTTTGTAAAAACCGTCATGGGTTTAATCATTCCTATTAGTGAATTGGTGAGATCCCCCATTTGGAAAAATACTTTCACACATTTGGTGAGGAGGTCATGCGCTAGTTGTTATTTCCATTATCGTTTTTGTTAAACCCATTACGATTTTTGTTATTTCCATTGCTGTTTTTGTTAAAACATGTCTTCATTTATATTATACATATATATATATATTAATGCACCCACATGTCAAAAAAGCCTGGTGGCCTAGTGGCCACCAGGCCTCTTTGGTATTGGGGTGGGGTGGGTTCGAACCCCACCCCTTGCACTTCATCCACTTTTTACAAAAAAAAAAAAAACAAAACCCTCCTCTCCCCCAAAAAACCTCCGGCCAGTGGGTCCCACCAGGCTGGCAGCCGGAGCTCCAGCCGCCGGAGGGTCCCGGCCGACGGCAGCGGTGGCGACGGCGGCGGCGCTCCGGTAAGGGATATTTTTTTATATTTTTTTAAGTGAAGGGAAAAATGGTAAAAGTGTCAAAAACTTTAAAATTCCACTTTGGTACTTGGTACCTTTAAGTCTTTTTGAAGTGTTAATAGACATTTTGGGGTTTTACAAGTTTATTTGGTATTTATTTAGAATTTTCCCTAGTTTTTATAAGTGCTCACAACGAAATTATTCATGAGAAAATTCCATTTAAATAACTCTTGAATTTCAAAATTTCAAATCAATGATTTTCCAAAAAACTGAGTTGTTAATTGCTATACTTTTTTTATTAATCACATTAATTTTATTGTCAACAGAACCAATTTAAAATTTTAAAGTTTAAATGATGTTTAAGTATATTTTCCCCATTATTCATTGCTAAATTTACACATTCGCTCTTTTACCTTTTATTTGCTCTCACCCAAACATGGGTGTTAGATTTAAGGGTTAAAGTGAAAATTTAGTAACCAACTATTTTTCTATAGACGCCCAATACAATTAACTATTTTCAGGTGTAAAAATAGATATGATCAATTTATTTGATAGCACTTATAGCAATGTTGTTAATCTAAGTTGATTAGGCTTCTCTCCACTGCCTTTTAATCAAGGTAATTAAATCTGGACTGGCCACTGAACCGATCGGGATACTATGTCAAGGGTCAGTAAATCATACCGGAGTTAACCTAGGGCTAAATCGGTGAGAAAATAAAGATTTTAGATTTATTAATATAAAATTTAAAAAAAATAAAAATACTGGACGGGATGATCCAATTTGGGTTTAAACACCATGCTTTTAATCTGGTGTCAGTCCTTTTCTTTAAAACGCAGTCGTCTGGGGAGGAAAATGGCAAGAGAAACAAAGTACTGTTGAGGCATGGATGGGACATTTCTAATTAATTATCTGTAGGAAAATATGACGGCATGTGCGAGAAGAATAAATAAAGGAATTAGCTTCAGCTGGCCAAAAAAAAAAAATGGAGCTAAGCTTTTAAAACATTTTAACCAGTTTTTTTAATTTTTAATTTGAATTTTTCTAATTAATTATATGTTTCACCCATTTCTTTTTCCACTCATTTTTTCTACCATTCACCTGCTCCATAAATAAGGATATTTTAGAAAAATAAGTTACATTTTTTTACATATTTACTATTTTAATAAATTCTAACCGAATTTTTAAGTACTTCCTCCGATCTTTAATATAAAACTTGTTCACCTAATTTGGTTATATTGATGAAGTTAATTAAATGCCATAGTCATATTCCTCAACTCTCTCATTCATTTCCCTCCTTAATTATTGTTGAGGGAGTAACAATATGAGTAAATTAAGAATATAAAAAATAGGTCTTATATTTAAAACTAAGATAAATTTTCTAAATATATCTTTTATTAAAGACATGAGGAAGTATTATAAAAAAAATCAAAATTTTAAGTTCTATATTATGAAATCACAATTCCATAATTAAAATACAAATTTAAAATGAAAATAAAAAATAAAACTCATTAAAAAATGTTAACAGCTTAACTCCATCATTATTATTATTTTGGGTCAGAAGGTAATTCCTTTAATGTATGATCTTCTCGCACAGGCAGTCATATTCTCCTACAGTAAATTCATTAACAATGCCCATTCATACCTTAAGCTTTGTTCCTCTTGCCATTTTCCTACCCAAACGGCCGCGTTTTAAAGAAAAGGACTGGCAGCGGATCAAAAAAGCAGTAGAGAAAAGTCTATTCCAATCCGAGTTAATTATTATTACCTTTTACATTTATCAGTCTTCTCACTTTATATTATTTTGAATATATTTTTAGAAGTGTTAAGATACAAATTTAACAATGAACTATTTTTCTATGAGTACCCAACACAATTATTTTTCATAAGAGCATTTATAAGACTAATATGGACATTTGCATAAGAGCATTTACATTAATACCCTTACTTTATTTTTTCATAAGAGCATTTATAAGACAAATATGTACATTAATAAAATAAATAAAGGGATTTAGAAGAATCTAGGGAGCTAAAATATTTTGGTCATTCATATATTTGTCATGTAAATGCTCATATTTATTTTGTAAAAACTCTTACGAAAAAAAAATAAAATAAGAGTATTATGATCTTTCCAACAACAAAACTTAATTTTATTTTAACTTAAGGGCTGCAGTAAAAAAAATTTTATAAGAAAAATATGTGAATGACCAAAATTTTGTAAGTCCTTGGATCCTTTTAAATCTCTTTATTTATCTTGTAAATACTCTTATGAAAAAAATAAAACAAGGGCATAAATGTAAATACTCTTATATAAATGCTCATACTTATCTTGTAAATGCTCTTATAAAAAATAATTGTACTGAATGCTCATAAGGAAATAATTCATTGTTAAATTTGCATCTTAAACTTTCTAAAAAAATATTAAAATAATAGAAAATAAGAAGACAAATAAGACCCATAGTACAAAAAAACAACAAAAATTAATTCAGGTTAACGGTGTTGTTATAAATATTACCAATTAAATTGATTATGTTTATTTTTATATCTAAAAATAATTAGTTATGTTAGAATGTTGATAGAAAAATTGTTGGTTGGTAAATTTAATTTGTTTTAATATACTTATTAAAGGTCCCACCAATAATTGCCGCGCCAGATAAAGTATGCGGCAATTTGCTTTTTCTTATGCCTGTGACGAGGCGCCTTCTGTTATTGATCCATGGCATATCCCTTGGCAATGCTAGACAGTGGATAGATTCGCATCAGATACCCTCTCCGATAAGATAATTTTCAATAATGCTAACCCATCAACTTCATATCTAATCTCTCTTTCTTTTTGACAAACCTTCATATCTAATCTCATAGTATACATGATTAGACATTTCAACTAGACGTGCTTGTAAATTATGAATAATAACTCATTGTTATAGAACCAAACACTCAAGGTTTATTTCATTTTTTGATGATCTTATAATCCTACTTCTAACACCTATTTATACTACTCAAGAGAAGAAAAAATATTCATTAAAATAATATAAGAGTCAACAAACACTGCCACCAACTCCTCTGCCGACCACCAACCCTCCAGCTGAAACTTGTCGACGTTTTCCGTTGCATTCACACTAGCTAACACTCTGTTTCATATTCTGTTTCATTCTCCCGGGGTTTGATAGGACTCGTCCTCGAGTGAGAATCAACATCATTGTCAAGATACGGAGATAGATCCGTAACATTGAAAGTGGCTAAAACACTGAAGGCATCAGGCAATTCCACTTTGTAGGCATTGTTGTTAATCTTATGGACAATCTTGAATGGACCTCCAACTCGTGGAGACAATTTGGCATTTAGATGTTCTAGGAATCGCAAATGAATCCAAATTAAATCTCCCACATTAAATATTTGCTACTTTCGTTGCTTGTCCCTTTGTGCCTTAGGTTTCTGTTTCTGAATCCTATCACGGACTGACTCATATAGTTTCTTGATTATTTTGGCCTATTGGTCTACATCTACGTTGTAATACTGCTTGTCAGGTGGCAACCCAGGTGGTATCTTATCAGCTAGCACATCTGAAAATTCGGATAGTAATGATGTAGCTCCCTGCGGTGGTTCAAATTTGGTCACCTCACTTCCTGTATTAAGCCATTGAAGCTTATAAGGATGCGGATGTTCAAGCATTGACAGCTTCAATTTATGTACCATGTAGTCAGACACCACATTTTCACAACTTCCATTATCAATATTATAAACTTTTTTCTGGGAAGTGCAACAAGTGTGAAAAATATTGCAACATAGCCAAGGTTCTTCCTCAATCACATATGTGTCCAAATTTTGTTTAATCATAAAAAACTCTTCCTGATCTTGTGGCGTATCCTCCTCATCATAGACTGGCACGCCTTCATAAAGATAAGTCTCCTCATCATCCATTTGATTGGTGGACATAACTTCCTCATCATATATTGGCTCGTCATCATAAAGGTAAATCTCCTCATCGTTCGCTTGATCGACGAGCGTAACTTCCTCATCGTATAATAACTCGTCTTCATAAAGGTAAATTTCTTCATCATCCGCTTCAGGTGCTTCATTACAAGTTTTTTTTAATAAAACTCGTTGAACCGCTACCTTAACCTCCAGCTCCCGCAATCGGCGTTTCATCTCTTCCATCTCAACCTTGAGCATGTTTCTGTGTCTTAGAGGCATTTTGTACTGATTTAGGGATAGAATTTGTGTTTCTAGGAAGGAAAGGTAAAAATGTAATTTTGGTAAAAAAATTTGGGTCAAATTGTAATTTCAGAAAGTTTTGGAGACAAAAATGTAATTGCAGCAAAGTTTTGGGGGTAAAGCTGTAATTACAAGAAGTTTTTGGAGCAAAAACTGTAATTACATAAAGTTTTGGTACAAAACTGTAATTTTGGCAAAAATTTAGGCCAAATGTATAATTTTTGAAAGATTTAGGTCAGAAACCGTAATTTTAACCAAAACCCTGGGGCAAAATTGTAATTTTTAAAAGTGCAGCTGACTGGTCGGTTGATGTGGCACTAAGGGCACGCGGCAGCCTCTGATTGAGATGACGTAGCGTTGACTGTACAGCTGTCGATTACGTGGGATGCTGACGTGGCGTCGTCTTCAACCTCCAGATTCTAGCGACGCCGAGAAGTTTTCTGGCGAACTTGTGGTGGCCGTTTTTGATTATGTCCGTCACTTTTCTAAGGTTTTCCGGCCTTCTGAACACGATGGCGGAGTCTGTTTTCTCAAAAAATGACCGGAGATAGGACTTTCGAAGATGGCTGAATTTTCCGGTGACCAGAAACTTTGAATCATTCGTTCTCTGTTGATTTTTCTGACGTTTCCTTCCTCAGGAACCCCTTTCTCTGATACCAAACTAGTATAGAACCCAAACACTCAATGTTTATTTCACTCTTTGATGATCTTACAATCCTACTTCTAACACCTATTTATACTACTCAAGAGAAGAAAAAAATATTCATTAAAATAATATAAAAGTCAACAAATACTGCCACCAACTCCTTTACCGACCACCAACCCTCCAAGTGAAACTTGCCGACGTTTTCCGTTGCATTCACACTAGCTAACACTCTGGTTCATATTCTGTTTCACTCATTTTTTATATTCTGCGTAACATGAAAATGCATTCAAATTTCTAAGAATAATAGAGATACACGTCGTCCGTATATATCATTCAGCTTCTAATTTTTATTTTTAATCAATTAAATTACGTTGATTCACCTCATTCTGATGTAATTGCAACCAAAAAAATGGCATATTGTTGCATGATTTTATTGCCTACAATATGCAGTGCAATAAAGGTTAAAGATTCGTCGTTTATTAAATGAGAAATAATAATAATATAATTTGGTAATCATGGTTATAAGTATGGAGCAACCATATAATTTGTAAACAATACTATATTGTAGTGCCGATAAGCTTCACAACAAAAATTGTCATTTTAGAGCAAGCTTTCACAACTAACATAATTCCACCCCAAGAGTTGAGCTGATAAATACTTTTTAATGTTTTAAAGGCTCGGAAAGGGGGGAAAAAGAACACAAGGGATTACTTAAAACTTGTCTGCTGCCTCCCATCAGGGATGGCATATAGCACGATAGGTTTTGAAGGACGCAAGAAGGGTACATCACACCTGAAATATCCCTTCCTCTCCAGCTGCAATATCTCTCCACGCTTTAAATTTCTCATGTTTGAGTCCCCATATGCGGCAGTCTCCTTCTTTGTACAAAGGTTAAGAACATCAAGGAAATCCTCCCCTTCTTCAAGCTGCAATAAAGTAGGGTAAGGTTTTTTTTCACACTTACTAATACACCAAATTCAAAGCGTCAAACAAAAGCTCCAATTATTGGAAGGATGCATAAGACGAAATCTGACACCATCCCAGGAGAGAAAAAAAATTCAAATCAATTAAATGAATATAGCATGGTATAGATAGAAGACACTTAACTACAAAATCTACCCGGATATATTTACGACTTTTTCTGTGAACATAGAATTGTTTCTTTTAAGTAATAAACGATATTACAGAGGACAAGTGCGTACCTTTTTCTTTGTAATCAAATAATCAAAGTCAACCAATGTGAGATTAACTAGTTCATCTATCTCAGGTAGCCAGGTGAGTTTTAATTTTGTCGTCTTCACAGATCCTTCAAGATGCAAGACACCACTCAACCGTGTGACATTACCCTCATGGTCCTTCTCTATTTCCTTTACTATAGCATTTCCCCAGTCCATTAACGTCACTTCCTCACCTGCAGATATGGACACTGCATCTGCATGGTCTATCCATATCCGATTAGTGTATGTTGTTACTTTTTCTCCAGCTCCTTCGTACTTCTTGTGCCTAGGTATAATGCGGACAAATGGCTTCTCAGGACCATCAGTTAGGGTCAGCAAAACACGTTTCTCTGCGATGACAGCAGTATGTCTGGGACAGACCGGGTCAATTATTTTCTTATTAATGGTCCAGAGCTTGTCCCACTCCATGAGATTGAGATTTTTTGATGCGCCCTACAAAGTACCAGGGAAGGACAACCGTCAACATAGGATGAGAGTAATGACAAGAATACACTAGTAAGACTGAGAGAAAGCAATTTTTCAGACAATGACGCCTTCACTTCTCAAAACTAAGAATGAAAGAAAACTGCTTATGTACCTGCTCAATAATAAACTGTATCAATGCTTCAATTTTCAAGCCTCTACGCACAATCCCTTGCACAGTTGGAAATCGTGCATCATCCCATCCATCAACCTTTCCATTTTGGACAAACCACAGGAGTTTGCGCTTACTGAGAAGAGTATACACCATGTTTAATCGGCTGAACTCATAAATGTTAACCTTTCTCATCCCCATGTCCTCTTGAATCCGGTAATACTGAGCATTGCGATCATGGTATTCACTAGATCGGAGGGCATGAGTAATACCTTCTCTAGCATCAACATATGGACACGCAAAATCATAAGTTGGGTACACTTTATACTTGGAACCAATCCTATGATGGGGCATTGGATTGCATCGATAATAAACAGGATCTCGCAGTGATTTGTTTAAATCCTGCATATCCAACTTGCCACGGACACAGCACTGCATGCCTCTCTCTGTTCCATCAATCATTTCCCTCCATAATTTCAGATTCTCCTCTACACTATTGTTCCTACATTTTGATTCTATACCATCCATCCTCTCTTTCTGCATCTGTTCACGGGGAGTGTCATCAACATATGCTTTACCCTCACAAATTAATTTTTCAGCCATTTTCATTAGCTCATCGAAGTAATCTGATGTGTATGTTATAGTTTCATATTCGATACCTAATGTATCAATATCTTTCAGAAGGTTGTCCACAAATTCATTGCTTTCTTTAGCAGGATTTGTGTCGTCAAATCGCACAATAATTTGACCTTGATATCTCTCAGCAAAATATTTGTTCAACAGAGCTGCTTTTGAGTGTCCAATATGAAGATAGCCGCTAGGTTCAGGTGCAAACCGCAAGCGAACTTTTCCAACTTCAGCATCTGGAAGATCTACTTCGACAGAAGGTCTGCTTCCTGCTTTTACCTTCTCAGAGACATCCCCAGTCACACTGATGTGATCCGTGCTCAATTGAGGGTCTTTCAACTTAGCTGCTGGATTTCCCAATCCCCTTTTGCCAACATAAGTTGCTGTGATTTCGTTCAATGTATCACCATATTCACTCACTAATGAATTAAACCATCGCACAAGGTTCACATATTTTTTTGATTTCCTCAGGCTTTCCCATCTCTGTCCAGCTCCTGGAAAAGCAACGCACAAATATAGTCTATACAGCCATTGGCAAATAAGTGATAGCAATTAACCATCAAGTTACATAGATCAATGCGAGAAGACTCCAATACAGAATCAAATGCTTCATGCACATGCACAGGATTGTAAAAAGTCATTGACATCCATATTATTGGTTCTTCTTCTAACAATGGAAAAAAGATAAACATTAAAACTAAATGGATCATTGATGGACTTATAATGTATACAGCATAAGATAAAACATAAACCTAGATCTTCGACACATACCACAAAGGTCAAATTACACTATCAACGAAAAATTACAAAACTCATTGTTACCCAAAAAAGAGAAAATTACAAACTAATTCATCCATAGGTACGCTGAGTCACTGACTAAAAGAGATGAATGTCAAACTAAAAGTGGAACAGGTATAATAAGAAATGTTTACCAGCAAGACCCGACCAGATTGCTATATCTGCCACTGATAAAGAATGACCAACCAAAAAAGTACGCTTCTCCAAGTACTCATCAACATATTTGCATGCATTCTCAAAAGCAGAGCCTGATGAAAAGATAGGAGCATACTCCAGCCATTCATCAATCTGAAAAGGTATTGGCATAAATAAACACACAGAACCAAAATAGCAACAAATAAAAGAACAGGCAAGAAAATCAAAATTCCATACATGAGCGACCAAACCATAGTCATATTTTAAAGATGCACCCGAGTTATATATGTGCCAAAATCTACAAGTATTTGGTTTCACTTTCAAGTTTTTTCACATTTTTCATAGGTGAACAAACAGCATTTGGCATAAGGGTTACATCTGAAAATGACCTGGCCAGATTCTAATGCATTTTTCCCATAGAAATCAGGAATGCTAGCAACTCGCCCAATATATCGAAGAAGAACACATGTTCCACGCAATTTTAGCCTGCATTGCAAACATGTTACATGATACAAAAGAAAAGCAAAATCCGGTAGATGTGTATTGTAGAGCATCTAAGAAGTTCATAAATAACAGTAATTTTCTGTGTTCTATATTCTTCACAAAGCACAATGATCTCAAAATTGGACACATGAAACATAGTAAGAAGATTTACTAAGGCTGTTATTTACAGTTATTACTATATACAAGACTTCAAACGAGCTAACCATTCTAATATAATCCACAATATAGACAGCAAATATTATACACTTCAACTGATTCCAGAATCTTAAAACAACAGAAGACGGCGAAACAAGATTTTTGTACAGTAAGGGAAAATTTTGTGAAAAATGGTCTAGATAGAGGTCTATAATATTTATAAAAGAGACTTTTTTAGAAAAAAGGTTCCACTCTGAAAGCAAATAATTCCTTATACTTCAATTTTGGCAATTAACTTGCTCAAAGCCTCAAACTTTCAAGATCAGGGAAACTGTCCCTTCAATCCAAAATGTCAAAGATCGATTAACCCAATTCAAAATTGCAATTACCCTAAGGAAAATAATTGAGAGATCTCATTCAAAAAACGGACGTGTTAGCCAAAATCCTTTGACTATGTTGTATGGCTCGATGGAGCTATTTACTGGCCACGAATTGAAAAGGATAAAGGTCGAAGAAGGATTTTAACGTTTCAATCATCAAAAACATAAGCGAATATCTTCAGAAAATCATACACATGGTCACGGTGATAGAACGAAGCAAGCTGGGCTTAAATTTTCATGTTCAAAATAATGTGATGTGGTAAAAATGTCAAGTACGGCGCAGAAGGGTCTGCAACAAAAGGAAGGGGAAAATGAAGGATAGCGTCACAACTTCACGGAGGAAAAAATCTACATATTCTCATTTCGCAATCGGATATCATTGCCGACGAACTTCAATACATGTAAATCATTACAAATCTCAATAGCTCTTCGTCAGTTTAGAGGTATCTAATCGTGTGTATTTCCCCTGATATATGAACTTCCATAAAAGAAAATGAGTAGTATTATCTTGTGACCAGAACTAGTTACATAAAAACAAGATCGAAGAGAACTCCATGTTACCCAGAGGAGAAGAGAAATGTCGGAGCAGAGTCAGAGGGTAGCGACGTATCGATCGGAAAGGAAATTCCAGCAAGCTTAGCAGCAACGATGACTGATAACGGTGGACTAGTAGCAGCGAATGAGAACTTCTCGATATCCATGCTAACATGCAACGGATACAAGCAGAAAAGACCGCTTCCGCAATAGAACTCAAGAATGCAGAAGTAAGCGAAGTAAAGGAAACTACGCCAAGGAAAGAGCTAGGGTATGGCAAAATTATTTTATTAGTTCGGGCTTTGTTCTTTCAACGGCCCATTTCCATGCCCCAAACTATGTTTGATATTTCTTTTGTCGGCCAGGACTAAATCATGTTTGACCGAGAAAATTCGCAACGACATTTGGTATGACCTTGAACTTAGCGTTGATGTCATTACTGGGGAACAGTTTATTCTGACCTTAATATCTATCTATCTAATTTACCTAAACTTGTAGAAATATATGGAAGTGAATTGGAGGCTCATAATATATTGATATATCCTCAATATTAGACAGTAGCTCATGCTTTATGGAGCTATATATGCTGTAAAAATAATTATTTGCCATATTACATGTTCTCGCTCTTCACATCGAGTATGCTAGGAAGAATATGATTATTTAATTTATTTTCTGCTATTATAGAGGAGCTCTCGTCTTAAAAGGGTTAATGTACATTAATAATCCGAACTGAGAGTTCGACTGTTCCCCGGATCCTCTCCTTCAAACATGTAAATATTTAAATTTGAGTTATTGACTTATTTCTGCACAATTTGATTTGTTGTCCATTAAATAAAGCTACGTGCGGTGGCCATAAAACATGTTCCAGCGTTGGGCATGCTGCAGCGAACGATGTATTTAAATTTTAAATTAGCTTTTTTTTTTGACTGAAAATAACATGAAAATCAAATATCTCTGACAAAAATGCCGAGGGATGTGAACAAAATCAATACATATCTACAGCGTGCAGTTACAAGGCAGAAATGCGGGCAGCGGAAAAACGTTAGACAAATGAAACCAAAGTTACATTTAATTTAAAGAAGGAACTCAAATTCTGTACTCCGATCACACTTCGTGATCTTATTTTCAAAATTTAAGCCCTCGGTTTCTGGGCTGCAGCGAGTTCAACAGTTAAAATGAAGGATGATTTGCCTGCTTCCCTCAGATAGCGGACATCACCGTTCATGAGCTTTACCAGTTTTCTACTAATAAGCAGGCTAATACCCTCCTCAGACTCTTGTCCATCACTTCCAAACATCTGGTTTAGTAATGCTTCCGGAATCCCACTTCCAGCATGTGTTATGCTGAATATTCACCAACACAGACAAATAATAATTGGTTACGCCAGCATTCTTCTACTTATATACATGTTTAAATCAATAATCCACAGAGTTTAAGGTGAATAGCTGAGTGCGAATTAATCTACCTGAGCTCCAAATTGGCAAGATGGACGGATTGTCCCAACTGATCTTTGGTTAAAGAGGCTGCAACAACCACCTTACCTCCAGAGGGTGTAAAAGCGACGGACATCAATAAGAAGTCAGCTAAGACTTGTTGAAGCCTGATACTGTCACCATACAATGTCTCTGTCGTGATCTGCTCTGCCACCTCGTTCACTATTCTGACGCCCTTTTCATTGCTCTGTGTCATTACTTGACTGATAGAGGCAACCAAAACTTCATGCATAGTAAATTCAACCATCTCCAGATCTAAGTACCTATTGAGTAAATAGGAAACAAAGGAATAATACAATTGTTACACTAGACAACAAAATATTACAGCAGAAACTATATTCTTGAGCTCATCTTCACAGTTTCATTGACATGCTCCAACTGACCTGGCACTACAATGTGCCTCTATATAATTTTGAGAAGTTGACATTTGTATTGTTAATCTGATTTCAAATATGTGCATGTATGCATGCGTGTGGCATAGTTCATACTTCAAGGCATTAACTAACCAAGTAAGATGCAGGACTACATAATACTGCCCATAACAACATGAAGACCTGACCATGATGACAGTAAAAGCTAGTTCAAAACACACACCAAAAAAAAAAAAAAAAAGTCAACTGCGATTACCCCCAACAAAATAAGCAAATGCCAAGTCAACTCAGGCATTTGATACAAATTAACCATTTAAAAAAGCATGGTTAAGAATTAAAATAAAGTCTGTTTTTTTCTTGACATAATAATTTTCCCTGCAGCATGATTCTTATGGGACTCTAGATACATTGCTCCACACAACATGCATTAAAGAAGGCAAAAAAGAAAAGGTAACTAATCAAGAAATGTTACCCATCAATGATGTAGTCAAGATCAGAATCATCAAGAACTTTGCTGAGCTGGCGCTGGCACAGGGAACTAGTGTGCAGGAGTTGTTTCTGTTCAGTTCCCAACTCAGTACCCTCCAACATTTTACGGGAGAACACAATCCCACCTAAAGGATTCCGTATCTGCCTTTTCATGTACGTTAAAGCTTTCAGTCTCTTCAAGGCAGTTTGTTCAGATAGCCGCTGAATATGTAATGCTTGTTGCAACTCTGGGCTAGCTAGCTGCAGGAAGCAGAAAACCCCAGTAACTGTACCCTCTATGTCCAACTTCTCACTCACAGAAAGAAGGCACTCCACATAATTCCCATTCCGAGCAAAAAAGCCAAAAGCAACCTTCTCAGTTTCCAAACCAGTCATGGCTTTATTAAGTGCAATTCCAAAATTGACAAAAGCTTCTTGATTCTTTAAACGACAACAAGCTGCATGAGTTCCAAAGACCTCCCCTAAGAGCATTTTGTCCATCACCTCCTCTCGCTTCCATCCAGTTAACTTGATCATTGCGGGATTCCACTCACAACACCAGCCAAATTCATCTGTACCAAATATTGGGGGGATCAATGGGTTAGGATTCTGGACAATCGCCTTGTAATCACCTTCAATTCGGGTGAATTTGTCCATAACTGTCTTCTGAGCAGTTATATCTTGGGCCACGAAACAAACCCCCACTACGTTGTCTCGAAGGTCTCTACTTGCACAAGCATTAACAACCAACCTGATAGGACCGGAATCAATCTTAGATGCATGTGTTTTGATCTCAAATTGAACGTCCTGCTCTTCTTCACCTGTTTAGATCATAACAGAATAAATCAGTCATAACAATGGCAAGAAGTCCAACACAAAATAAGTATATACGATCCTGTTGTTTCATATGGGTGTATGATTTCTTCTCAAGTGTTTCAGATCATGCAACTACTGAGGCGTTTGGCTCAATTTGGGAAGCAACATAGTAACCTCTCATATGTCTTCAACAATGCAATTTGCAATGATCGCAATAGGGATGATGATATGCTCATAGATGGATACGCAAGGACATATTTTTAAGTACTTTCTAAAGAAAGCTAAGGCTAAAAAATCAGAAAAAGATGAGCTTGAAAAAGGAAATAATTGGGGGGAAAGAGACAAACCTTGCAGTGCCATGTCCAACATCTTCTTGACCCTATCAGTTGAAGAATCCTCAACTAGTGTGAGTAGATGCTTCCCAATTGCTTCATCAACTGGAAGACCCGTCAACTCAGCAATTTTTGTGTTCCACCCATTGATCAGCCCATCAACATCAACAGCCAAAATTGGCACTGTTGCTGTTTCAATTAACCGAACCATCTCACTTGTCACTGCCTCCAATTCCTGCATACCTTCAATCTTCAAATCGCTCAATCTAGTGTTAATTGCATTGGTATTTACATCCATACTCCCTTTATCTTTAAATGCGTTCCTCAGGATTAATTGCAAGGAATGGATAGCATCCATTTCATAGTCCTTCCATGGTAAGCTCCTTGCCTTCACAACTTCAAGGAAAGCTTTAAATGATGATCTTGGATGCATCCTCCTATTGTCATCCTGTTCACCAGGCTCATGCTTTGCACCACCCCATCGAATTTCTGCAGCAGTATGCGATCGAAACCAGAAAACCATATCTTTTGAAGATATTCTCACAGCTGCCATCCCACATACTACATCACCAAGAGCAAGAGCACCTGGTAACCCTGCTTCAGCCAGGCTATCTGTACTTAAACCTGTGGAATCCATATGGTTCTCAGAGAGCCATATAGATATCTCTCGGATCTGGGATTCGCTTGGCGTTACTCCTAGTCTCCATACCTTGTTTTTATACAAGAGGGAAGCCCCATCACATTTCACAAGATCCATTATATTTGGGTTCTGTGATATAATACCTAGGGGTGCATCTCGCATCAGCATATCACATAGAAGTGTCTGGGTGCGCAGGATGTTTTTCTCAACAATTTGGTTTTCTAACTCTAATTCTTTATTCACATGGATGGCAAATACTTGAGCCAGAAATTCACAAGCATACCGAAGAGGAAAAGGTACAAACCTTGGTGTAGTATTATGACAAACTACTAAACCCCAAAGTCTCTTTCTCTTCTGTGGCTGGATAGAATCAGAGCTGTCCACATCTTCATCATTGTCATTGACCACCACTGCCATAACCAGGGAAGAAATGGAATTCATGTTCTCCATATATTGCAAATGGCAACTATGAGGGGCCCTCAAGGTTGAACCGCACAAGGTTAACTCAAATGGAAGTTTTTCATCTTGAAGCACCTTCACATGCCTTGCACGACAATCTACTATCATACGCACCTTATTCTTCATAAATAGAAAACGTGCAGCCTGTGGAATGTCAGTGGCTGGGTAATGCAAACCCAGATATGGCTCTAAACCCGGCTTTGTGATCTCAGCAATTACTTCCCCATGATCATCCTCATGAAATTTATAAGCCATCACCCTGTCATAACCTGTGAGTTCAAAAACTTCTTTAACCATCGTATCACATAGCCTTTCCATACTCCCACTAGGCAAAGATTGCAATGTAGTGATTGCTTTGGCAGCAAGTTTGTAAGATTGGAGGGCACCAGCTGCAGTCATGGGAACTTCAAAAGGCTTGACTGGCTCAAAATCAATTATCAAGCTTCCAGTCACACGATGGATAATTGCATAAAAGGGTTTCCCTGAGGTCTTGCAATGGACAAGAATGGGGTTGAGAAGTGAAACTTCCCCAAATCCTAAGGCTTTCTGCAATGCAGAAGCACTTGGAGCAGTGAATATGGTTCTTATGTCGGTGCCAATGCCAAGGGCAGGGTTGTCACCTACACTAGGGACAGCATGACTAACCATGGTCAACATTTCCGGAGCATTCTCACTGTATGCAACCACCTTGCATGTTTTCTCATCTAAGGCTAGCAAGCACCCAAAAGGCTGGATCAGCTTGCCCTTCTGTATGTGATGGAGGTAAGCCGTTGTCACTCGGTCAGATCTTGGTTGCTGCTCTCCAGTTACTGTACCAGAGATACGCACCGAGTTTGAGTAGTCAAAAGAGCTACCAGACTCCTCGAAATTTGCATGTAGTTTTGCATCTACACTGGTCTGAGCAATAATTCGAGCAGTATGTCTTGATCTTCCCGAGTTACTGGATGACTGGCTAGGTCTTGAGGAGGACATTTTCACCTTCGTTACACCTGGCAAGATGAATAAAATGGCTAAGCTAATCTGATCATGATATACAACAACTTTTTACAAGAAACAAGGTTCAGATGCCAAGATTTGTCATCCTGATCCGTGCGATAATTCTAAAAGATATTAAAAAATCATCGTACAATACTTTCTTAAGATGACAAGATTTTGAAGGACATCAGCAAGTACTGATATTATAAAAGCCAATTCAAGGAGAACCAAATAATTCTTCTTCGGCTCATTAAAGGATATTGTATGCAGGGCGCAAATTATGAATAAGGATGAGATAATCCCCTAGTTAGTGCAGACGGATTCATGAACACGTCATTATAGATGTTTGAGCGTAGTAAAAAAATTAGTTTTTTTTCTTAATTGCTACGGAGAAACATGGATGGGTGAGCCCAATGAACAACGATGACAGCTGATACCATAGAAACACAAACAGAAGTATGAGTTGCGACACGCAACAGTTTCCAAAATCACACACATGCTGCAGTAACATTCAAAGAACCAAATTCACAGAACAGAGTAGTGAAAGAACTAGAAAACATGTTTGATTATCCAGTCAGAATAACAAGAATGAGCTTAACTCAAACAAAAAAGAGAGAGAGATGAATTCAAAGAGATAAAAATTAACCAAGCACAGAAAAGATATGCAGTAAATGACTAACCTGGAGAAGCAACGGCGAGCAGAAACCAGGTTCAAATTCGCCGAACCAATGAAGAGGAAGCCTTGAGACGAAGGCAGGGATTAAAAATCCCAGTAAAGTCCATCATAGCCAGCATCCATTTCATCGAAGGAAAACAAGCTGAGCCTCGTTCCCGGCGCTCCTCTATTTGTGTGGGAAGCGAACCCCAGTTGGGAGGGAGAGGGACCGCCATAAATATATAATAATAATAATAATTGTACTGAGTGGCAGAGTGGGAATAACCATCAAAGCGGGCTTCGATTATTGATTAATATATTAGAAGACTAGTTTGATAATGTCTCCTTATAAAGTTATTATTATTATTATTCCAATTTTATCTCTTTTGCTGCTAATTTAATTGTATTCTACGTCGGAGATGATGTAATCCTTTCTTATACTGCTATTTTGGGAAATGGGGAAGGCCTCTTGCGTTTGTTTCACAACGATAACAACAACGGCAGTGGATCAGTTTCCCTTGCAGAGAATTGGTCATTTTGCCCTTTCCTAATTTAATTTAATGAATGTTTGAAAAATTATAAAACTATAATTTTAAGAACTCTTTTTTATAAGTTGAATTTATAAATCTATTTTAAAAAAAATAAATCAAACATGGACTTAATGGCTCGTTTGGCTGAGCTTATTTGCATCGGGCTTATTATATAAGCCCGATTTACGTAAATCGAGATAAATCTCATTCACATATTTACCTCATATACCGTAAAAGCACCTCATAAACTGTAAAAGCTACCTCGTAAACCGTAAAAGCTATTTTATAGTCCATGAATCACGATTTATAAGTATTATGGAGCTTCTATAAACTAATCCAAATGAGCTATAATGATACGATCAGATCAAAGTCTGTACTGTAGTTGAATAAGCAGAAAAAATCAAAGCCCATATCGTGAAAAAGATTAAAAAAAAAAGGGACTTTGGCTGCAAGTGGCGATGAATTTAATCTAATGGACATGATTCAAAGGGGAAAATAAAAAAACTAAAAAAAAAAAAAGGAAAGGAAAGGGGCTTTAGTGGTGATTGGATAGAGGGTACATGCATTGGAATTGGGGAGGGAGGGGAGCGGCATGAGGCATGGGGACAAGAGAGTAAGTTATGGGGGTCACGTGCAGCCCTCAAAGCAGTGTCTTGCGGCTTGGAAACACCAAACAACTTGCCAACGAACGCCTCAGGATTGGATCAGGTTTTGAATTGAAGCCTCTAGAAAAGTGTGAGAGTGTGGTCTCCCCTCTGTGAGGTAGGGCCCTTCCTCCATATATAATATATTGCACCAAAAGTGAATGCAGATTTCACTGTTAGGGGCACAAGGATCACGTAATTTTACCTGACCCTTTTTGGAGGTCTTTTATTCTGTACCCTTTATTCGGGTATTCGTATCATGTGCTTTCGGGGCTTGCTGTCCCCTTCAAATAGGTTGGCTGGCTGTTCAAAGCATTCAGGGGTTGGTTTCGCAACTTTCTGGGCGACCTTTTTATGATACTGTGTTCGCTGGAGCCACAAATGGATCATGACTTCATGCCGTTGGATCCCACAGGTTTAAAAACCTGACGATTTTCATTAATGGGATAGAAAGGGACATTGGCGCCTTCTGTACTAATTACATGTGCTTATATCCCTCATAAATGTTCTCGAAATTCTATTGCACTGCTAATTATGGCAAGTCTAACGATTCTTCAAGTTCCTCTTTTTTTCACGTCTCCCCTGTTCTCTCTAATCCAGTTTTCGTGAGGTTGGGGTTTCTATCACGGGATTTTCCATTGCGAGTTTGACCTAAATTTTTAGATAAGCTACTCGTCATAAATTAGAATCCCCTATCCTAAATATAAATATAAGGTCATCTTAACTAGTTGGTAGAATCTAAGAAAATTAGATTAGATAATTATTTGTAATTAATATGTGTAAAACTTGTGACAATTTTCCAAAATTACCCCTATCATGGAATGATTAAAATTTAATAGGCATAGATAAAATGCCACAATAAATAGGGCTATTGTGAGAAAGAAAATTTTAATCTACGATGTAAAAGGAAATGGAACTTTCTATTTGAGATAAGTCAAAACTCTCAAATAGATGAGAGCCGACAGTTTTAGTAAGGAAATTTGCTTTAAAATGATGTAACCTGCAAATCTCTGAATCATGGCGGTGATAATATTGAATCTGCGGAAACCAAAAGATAGGCAGATAAAACAACTTTCAGTGACTCGTCTCTAAATAGATCATTTTACAATGTCTCTCTGAACAATCATATATCGGCAAATGAAACCATCTTATCGATTCATCATTTTATTTTCCAGCCGTCTCTCCTTCATATCCCTTCCTAGAAATAGCCTCATGTTATCAAGCTTTATACATCTACCTCTCCTCTCCCCAGATCCAATCTAATAGAAATTTTGTGCACTGGGCGGCCCCTTCATATCCCTTCCTCCCTCTTTACTTAGAAAATGCAGTCGCTGTATAAATTAAAGGCCATAATGCACCCAGAGGTGCCTCCCAAATCAAGTAGATCAGGGGAAGACAGGGCAATCTGGCCAAACACATTGAAAGGAGCAGCCTGCTCTCAAAAAGAAATAAAGGATCAACTACTAATCTGGCTCGGGTATTAACCTCATAACCCAAAAAGTCAAGAACTTGGGTGTCTCTTGAGATCAGGAAAGCGCCTCATGCTTAAGATAAACTTGTCAAATCTATTAAATCACAAACTATGAATAAAAGTTTCGAAACTGCTTAATTGGATGATAATGTGAACATTGATGAAACATCAGATTCCTTTGACAGGTCACTATACATAGCAAAAGGCCTCAGGAAACTTCAGAAAGAACTGAGTCACTTTTCATCATCATGCAAATAGCATTGCCAGCCCATAAAAAATGGAGTCCAAATCTATTTGACTAACCACAATCAAAAGGTGGAAAGCATCATCTTGTTCAGGACAAAATGCTAAACGAAAATTGAGCTATAAAGCTTTGACTATAGAATAATCACATCAAGGTCTCAGATGTGCAAATCTAGGAAATAGTCTCGAATCTGATTCATAAGTTTTTTACCACCCTCAATCATGCTGTGTTAATGAGTGGAAGGGGGATAGAGCTGAAATAACTGTCCAGCAACATATGTAAGCTTTAGTGATCTGTACACGCTGCTCTCATTAAACACACACACACACACAGAGCTATAAGATTATTTGAACGGAATGATGGACAAACTAAATCTTGTACAATTAGGGGCAAAAATTATGCATTTTTCTGATAGCAGAAAGTCATTTGAAATCGTATGAAACAGCAGCAATATTTCATATATTTTTTATCAACACTAAGAGATATCTTATCAATACCCCATATGAAGAGATTACTTATAAATTCTCCACATGCCATATACTTCACACTATCATACTTCTCTATTACCAACGAATTCTGCAAATCACTACAGTTACAACAATGACTCATGACTTATAGAGCCCAAGCTTCTTGAAAGCTTGGGAGTGTCCTTGTTTTCCCTTGTAGTTTCTTTAAAATCTCTGCTTCTATATGTTTTATATTACGTTTGAGTTGCTGTATCTGTTTCCTTGAGTAAATTCTATAGAATAGAAGCCTTTTAAGTATAATTCTGTTTCTGTATTTACAGCAGAAGGATATTTCAGTGTCATTTCAGATTTGGGTTCTATCATGCTTACTGCCCTCTCTGTAGACTCAAGTCTGGGTGGTAAAAAAGTAAGAGACCATTAAAAGTTGTTATTTTGGATCAACAAAGTGAATTGACAACGACAGTTGGTATTGACATTAAAATCTTTCACAGGATGAATGAAAAAAATGCATGTATATGAAAAAATAAAAAATCCTAAAAAGTGAGAGACTATGCAAATGACAAGGTCCAAAAGTTTCACCGCTTCTCCTGTTGAAGAAAAGTAGAGGTCCAGAATTTCCATGAGTTCAGTCTTCATCATCCTCTTTTATCACAACAGTTGATCAATCAACCTTCTGATATCCATCAAACATGCTTGTTTCTCTCTCTGCATAGTAACCTGCAAGTGATTGAGCATCCAGGTAACATCAGGTCCTTTCCAGACCATAACATATTTTGCAGAGCCGCCAAAAGCATCATAACTTGAGATGCACAATTACCATAGGGTAACTAAAACATGATCCAAATCTTGAATATGTAATTATGGGAGGGAAACAAGGGCTTTGTCTACAACTTGTCCGACCATAGTACTGAATGAAACACAACTATGTTGATGGCATCAATGGAATCAGCCTTTTACAATGCGAGGTATCTTAACTCTACCACGCGCTTCTCCTACTGGTATAGAATATTCGTCACTGCCCCAAATGCCATCCATTTGTGTACCCACTCTAATGGAAGGAACAGTAAACTAAGATTTCAGAAAAATCACATCCAAACAAACACCAAAGAAATCAACGACGTGTTGAATGAGTAACTGAACGTGAAAAATCTTTAACTCATTGACTGTATCATGTGAAGACTGGCAAAACTAATCAAGGTGGGGATTGCATTCTCTGGAATAGAAATCATTGTTCTCTATTAAAGTTTTCAACATTGCATAAGTGAAACTTGGAGCATTAGGGTCGCCTGGCGGAGACTCAATAGGTGACTCCACAACTTGAGGGCGCGAAAAACAAAAGTAGCATCCTGGACCAGAAACACCACGAATCATCTTACCTGAAGCTCTGTTTACAATAGCAGCTCCAACCTCATAAGAAGTACGAAGAGTTTTCTTGTGCCTTCTATTGTGGAGTTGTTTCTTGGCTTTCGAAAATTGATGCAGGACCACTTGCTTCGCCTTTCCAATATCTTTTTTAAATCCATATTTTCTGAGCCCCTTCTTTACGTCTTCATCATCGTCATCATCGTTATTGCCATCACCCCCTCGGCAACCACGCCGATCTCCATCACCAACATTAGGGATGTCCTCATCAAAAGCAGACATTAAAATTTATCGATACGAGAAGGGCAAGGGGTTCAATTTCATGGAAAGTAGGATCGAAGAAAAGAGAGTTGAGAATTCCAAAATCAATTACCCTGATGCCGAAGAACAGTGAAGTGAGAGAGGGACAAGATGGAAATCCTCACGAAACCCGCAACGGAAGCCGGTATCGGCAATGTGAATTGCTCTACGTCGAAGGAAATTGGAAATTTGTAACTAAAACGTAACAATGTCACATACACATTTAGAATTAGAATTCGTCTTTACATGGCAGTTTGCTTCCACAAGTGATAAATAATAATTCGAGGCCACGTGGCACATTTTCGGGGCCCCCAGGATAGCAGCTTCCCTTTCCCTTTCCCTTTCCCTTTCGAACAATTGGCACCTCCAGCGCACCAAGATGGTAGTCATATTACGGCTTACTCCCTAGTCCCTCCCTCCCCTGATGAATGTGGGACGCTTTTTACCCTTTTTTTTAATGATTAAAGAAAGCAGTTTTTCAAAAACATCTTTAAAATATTTTTTATTATTAGAAATTAAGAATTGTAAAAAATAAATCTTAAAGATTTTAACATATAAATTAACAAATACAATGTGCTTATTAAAATATTATTGTATTATTAAAGTTGTTCTTGCATTTAAATATTTTTACAAAATAAGAGTGAAACAGAAAAATGTCAATAAAGATCATATATATTTTTAAAAAACATATAAATTGAATCAAAAATTTTCTTAGACTTGCATCATGAAAAAGAAGAATGTAATTTTTACTCTCCAGTTAAAAATAGCTTTTCGTATAGGATCGCACTCTACAACATATTTAATTAGGGCATTTGTGTAAAAAAAATTTAATATTATTGATTTTTTAAAAGTGTCATAATCAACCCCTTGACCTAAACTTAGAACTGAAAATCAGAGCCGGCCCTGTAAGACCCAGAGTAAGAAAAATTGTTGTTTTTTAAATCCCGGTTCGAGAGCATGCGGGCCAAAGCTGAAAGTCATTTTCACAAAATTTAACTATACGTCTATACGCCTCATGTAATAAAACAAATACAGTTACTAATTCATAATCAAAAGTAAAAAATAGTACCCACAAATAACTCACACAAAGCATAAGATAAGAAGCTAAACACTTTCACTCTTAAACAATATGTGTATGATGACTTTCATTTTGGGGAACTTCAATGTTTTATTTTCAGGAATCAGCAGAAGCAATACAAAAGAAAAAACAATGCTATTGAACGCAACTTGAATGTGTTGATTAAACTTTGATAATCCCATAAATCAAGGCTACTTGCAAATGTTGCAACAAGAGATTATCACATCCCGAACAAATAACATACAGTAAATCCTATCTTTTAAATGGAGGTAAAATATAAATACACAAGTCATCAAAACAAACAATTTAGACCCTTCTAACTAGAGATTCAGAGGCAACAAATTGTGATTCTGGGAGTCATCATTCCAGAAATTCATTCTTCTATATACTGACTGCTAAACTTTGAAAGCCAAGCACCAACAAACAATCGATTTATTCCAAAGTGAAATGCATCACTACTCACAACAAACACTTTTAAGGAACAAGAGTATATAACAAAACTCTTGTTCACCTTGAATTGAAAAAATAGCAAAACCAAAGGAATCGTTATTAATGCTTCAAAAAGATTCCCATTAGACTAAGTCATCATTCTCCTAAAAGAGTGCTGATGTCCTTGTCTATTTTGTCATCATCTGCACTTCTCACAAGCCCTTTCACACCCACACACACACAACAGGATTTATACAGTACCATAATTTAAAACCAAAAGCAATTGAAATAGAAGTAGAGAATAATAGAAGCTTCAAGTGGTTGTTCCTGTGAGTGCCTCAAATTGAGTTTTATATCATGGAAAATAACTCTATCAGAGTGTATTTATAGCCATCACAGGCACACACAGATGTCATACGAAGATATCCAATAACACTAAACAAAATAAGAGTGAAGTTTATGAAACCCAACACACAGGTTAAGAACCAAAAATGGAGAGTTGATTTGGCACTAATTAGATAGCTCAGCCGAAGTAACAACACCTATGGTTCAGGAACTAAAAACGAGGATTACAGTTTCGAACATGGGAGAAAGGGAGTGAAGATTACCTATCTCAGTCTCGGCTCAGAGTACAAACTTAGCCAGCGCTAAGAAGAACCGATGGCTAAGCAGCAGGAAAGGGTGAGGATGCAGAGGCAAATCATCCTTCTCGGGGAAGCTCTGTTAGACGTCGAGAAGGATGATCGATGACCACAAGAGTCGAAAGGAATGAAGGTCAAAGGATGATCAGTGAGTGACTGAGTAGTGACTACAATTTGTTACGCTAGCCTAGCGAGATGCCAAGAAATCATATCAGAGATGAGAGAAGTAGAGAACCGGTGGCGGAAGTGGCAAATTGCAAATTGATTTGCAAATCGTCAGGGCCAAGGGAGAGGGGACTAGGGTTAGCCAGTTCCGGGCAACAAGGGTAGGGGAGAGGGGCATTGGGCAGGGGAGCTGGAATTAAAAAAAAAAAAAATTAAATGGGCCTAACGAACCGGCCCTTTTAAGCCCTTGATCCTACAAGACTAGCCCTTTTAGGCCCGACTACCTTTCGAGGTTCCAACTTATAAGCCCGACACTTGACTTAAAAGAGCTTAAATGGGCCGGCCTGATGGACTCGACCCGATTTCTAAACCATATATATATGTATGTATGTATTACATAACCCAAGCAGTAAATCACCCCTGGCCAAAGGAAAGGAATAATGATGACTGAAGAAAAGAAACTGCATATTGATAAATAATTGATTATTATCTTGATATAATTGGCAAATGAATTTCCTCCTCTTTGGAGTGAAAAGTCATCAACTCATCACAGAATTCTTTATCCCTATCAATTACCGGATACAAGATCCCTCCACGTATGACAAATGCTAATCAAAATTGGAATTTCAAAAAATTTGGACAGATCAAATATCTGACAAGTATTTCTCCCCTTTGCTTGTACATAAAAGTAGAAAAGGGTCAAAAGTATATCGCGTATAATAATAAAAAAAGGGGGGTTGAGAGAATTATCAACACTCAATTCGAACAGCTCCACTCTGCGATTTAATGAACCTGGGCTTCCTCACCACTTGTTCCAAGCACTGTATGACATCTCCAACCTGGAAATCGTGCCAGTCATTTATTACCAGTCCACACTCACTTCCCTTCTTCACTGCATCCACGTCCTGCGTTTCCCTTCTCAGGGACACACAGTTTCCTTCAAACATCACTTCCCCACTCCTCAGAAGCCTCATGGTTCCTGATCTTGTCACACAACCGTCGATAACCCGGCAGCCGGCTATCTTCACATCAGGCCCCTTAGACTTGCTCCTTCCTTTAAGCTCAAATATGCTCAGCACCTCTGCCTCCCCGGCTACCTGCGTTTCAGATGTCCCTGGAGCCTTCTCTATTATCAAATTGCCTATCTCCTCCAAGAGGTGGTAAATCACACGGTGCAGCACTATCTATTCCATTTCCAATAGACCAACAAAAATCAGAACTTCCTGGTTCTTGAACACTACACACCAACCACAACATAATCAAATATGAGCACAAGCTTTTTACCTTTATATTGGCACGGCCTGCTGCCTGACTAACAGGACCAGGTGGATTCTTCACATTGAATCCAACTATGCATGCACCGCAAGCCTGAGCTAGGTCCACATCAGATTGAGAAATAGGCCCTACACCAACATGGACAACGTTCACGAAAACCTAATAATGAATATAAAAAATGTTAAGCAACAAACTGCAAATATTAGAAAAGCAACAATGCAAATTAAATGTCATGGAAGTCACCAATCAGACAACAGACAGCTAAAACACACGGAATATTAAAGGATACCCAACTTCCCAGGTTATGAGGGTTATGATCAACCAGCAACGATGTCAAGCTAGAGGTTTTTAGACGTGTCATTTTCATCAAGGCATGATTTAAATGGTATCTACATGATAGCGTCCATTCTACCAGAAGCTTGAGCGTTTTAGGGTGCAAGGCTGGCTTACGCCCTACAGGCTCACCTTAATTAAGCAGACTAGAATATTTTATACCAGACATTATATGAGATTTCTTTCTCTTCCATATTCTCTCTCTCCCCCTCCTCACACAAATATCTCTCCCTTCCCTTTCTCTTGTGTCAGATGTCCATAGAACAGAATCCAGTTTCTAATTGATATGAGGCCCCACAAGTCACAAGCATTATGTAAATGATAAAAGGCTTTCAATTCAATATTTCAATCATGAGAGTTACAAGCTATGGGTACTGATTTGAACTAGAGTAAATCATTTTAACACCAGTTTTGCAACTGTGGTTTTACAGTGTGAGAAAGAGTCCGCACATGTGAATGTGCACACAGAAAAGCCACAATATAGCCATGGAAATCTTTTGACATACCTGAGAACTATTTAAAGTTCTCAACCCATCTGTGACAGCTTGAACGGTGCCCTGAACATCAGCTTTCACTAATATTGGCAATTCAACCCTCTGAGGAACATCCTCAGATGACTCCACAGAATCTGCCCTTTCCTCAACCATTTTCTTAAGCCTATCCTCCTCATATTTCCTTTTCCTACCAGCACTAAGCAATCGTGCTCGCTCCTCTGACTGAACAACAATAACATCATCACCAGCCATGGGAGTTCCCCGAAGCCCTTCAATCTCAATAGGCATTGCAGGTGTTGCTCTGTCAGTCAACTTACCCGTCACTTCTCTAATAGCCCTTATTTTTCCCCATTCTGAGCCTATAACCACATGCTGACCACAAACTAGAGTCCCTGCCTTCACAATAGCAGTAGCTAATGGACCCCGTCCTCTATCAAGCCTTGCTTCCACCACATAAGCTTGGGCAGGGCCATCAATTCGAGCTTTCAGATCCATCACTTCAGCCTGAAGGAGCAAAGCTTCCTCCAAGTTATCGAGTCCAGTTTTCATAGTTGCAGAAACTTCAACCACCTGAACATCGCCACCCATCTCTTCCAGCAACAAGCCCTCTGATGCAAGCTGAAGTTTAACACTTTCAGGATTTGCTCCCGGTTTATCACATTTATTTATTGCAACTACTATTGGTACATTAGCTGCTTTTGCATGGGATATAGCTTCAAGTGTTTGAGGCATCACACCATCATCTGCAGCAACGACAAGTACCACCACATCTGTAACTGCAGCACCTCTTGCCCGCATTGCACTAAATGCAGCATGACCAGGAGTGTCCAGAAATGTGATTGATGCTCCTGATGGCATGGCCACCACAAAGGCACCTAGATGCTGAGTTATACCCCCAGCCTCCTTGGCTGCCACTGATGTTTGGCGCAAAGCATCGAGAAGGGAGGTTTTACCATGGTCAACATGACCCATCACTGTTACAACTGCAGGCCGGGGTAAAATCTCTGAACCTTCAGTAGAATGTAGCCTCTTCACGTAGACACCAACTTCCTGCAGAATCCATAAACTGTGAAAAAGAATAACAAGAGAGAAGCAAAACATGTAATGTATCACACACTAAATTTAAAGAAAAAGGATAAGAATTAGAAGCAATAACCAATAATGAAAGCAAGGGGTGAGATGATAGGTTCTAACATTCAAAACTTCTGTATTATCAATGAATAAGAAGGGGAAATACCATTGCAATAAGTTCTGCAATATCAACACTGAGAGGCTCAAACTCTGATTCAACCTTTTCCCCAACATTTACTAGAATATCTTGCAGAGAAGATACTGACTTTCCAGTACGCTTTGCCAACTCAGCAAGAGTCATGCATTCAAATATTTCAATTGTTTTATCAGGAACGGATTTGGTAGATTTGACCACATTACGAGGAACATACGGAGCTTCAACAGGGGGTTGATTTTTACTGTCCCTTCTCACACGCTTCTCCTTCTTTGGAGTCTTCAAACCAAATAACTCATCATTTCTCCTCGCTAATAGTTCTGGATTAGCATGGAGCCACCTATTGATATAAAAGAATCCCATTGTTTGTATATAATCTTTTACTTTTCATATAAGCAACTAATACCATACAAGTCAGGTAAGAATACAAATATAGAACCTTTTAACTTTTCAAACAGTTAAGCTCGAATTAATGCCCATTCCTTCCTCCAATTAGTCTGAGTACAGTTAAAACAAGCATCAAACTGGGTAACAAGACATTTTACCACCTATGGCTTTGTCCAAGCAACAACAAAGTGACACCACAAATAAAGATTCACTTCACTAGCACTTCCCAAAATTTTATTTGAATATCATCACAAAATAGTATCAGTGTGTCACAGACTCATCAGCCCGACCCTTCAACGACATAATATCACCTATCAACTGGAAGAATAGTTTTAATAAGCATGAGACCCCTTAAATAAGAAGAGCAGATAGGAGCAACAACCCAAGGAAGACATTAACCATTTTTACATAAAGGGATAAAAGCATTTAGGGGGCCTTGTAATTGAATGTATAGTTCTTATTAATCAAGGAAGTCACCCACTTCAATCCAATACATCCATGGACGCAGACCCCACTGTAGGAGTAACACAACGGGATATTTATGATACTTGGTGAGAAACTAGAATGAAGGTAAAAAGTGGTATCTCACCGGTATTTTATTCCATGTTCTTTTGTTCCGTTGCAAAAACCAGCTGCTCCGGCAGATGGGTGACTGGTAAACTCTGCATCATAGCATTTAAATAATTTGAGTTACAGCGTGTGAATGAGGAAAAGAAAGTGTTCAAAGCATAAAAGATATCAATTACCAGTCAAACATCCTGCAGATGCATAAACAGATTTTGCTGCAAAGGTGGACGAATAATATGACCGTGCAACATGCCTAGATGGTACTGTGGCCAAAGCTCTGGCAAAGTTCATATATATTCTCTGCATTTGTATGATAATTAGGACACCATCAGTGATCGAAAAATTTAGTCAGCATGATATATCACAGAATATCCTCGATCTTTTCGTGACAACCAACCTCCCGCTCAATCCCAAACTTAAAAAGAAAAAATCATGGAAGAAAAATGTCAATGCGTCAGCTTGGAGCAAAAATTATGAGGATAATGACAGCTCACCTTTCTTCCAAGCTCTCTCCACGCCATTCATATGTATATAAACCCTGCAAAATTCGGAGAACTGAAAATTATATACAAAATAATAGACGGAACATGATGCAACTTCTCGGCCGAACAATGGTGGTTTTTTTTAAACATCCGTCAAAACTCAACAATCACTATGGAGTAGAACAATAGTTTATAGTAAAAATGGAGGATACGTGTGGCCATTCGCCACATAAATAGCAGCACGCAAAGAATTAGCGAGAATAACTTAAAAGGGGAAAGGATGAATATGGGACTTGTGATCTCAAAGCTATTATTTCATATTCATAAAAAGGTGGGGGGAACCCCAGAAGCAAAAACCTGGGTGGAGGCGGAGCAACTCTGCAAACAAATCTAAGACAGGCCAAAATTCATGGAGTAAAGGTAAGCCAACCAAAGCCAAAGGGTTTCACCGCAAAATGGAAATAAGTGAACTCTCTCTTCTAGAAGCAAATAAGTCAGATAAAACTAGAAAAGGTCCTCAAATCTGAGAGCAGCAACAAAATGAGAGAGGAGGAATGCAGTAGGCCAGCGTCATCAAACGCCGGGATAAGACTGGCCGAGACTCGGGGCTTAGGGCTTGTCCGAGGAGGAAATCTCAGCAGCAGAAACCTTCGATTTTTAGCTAGTTGACGAGGCAAGATTTTACTGGCTGTGTTTGATTATGATCACGAAAAATGGCACATATAAGTCTAATCTTATTATGAATATTAATTATGTGGATGTCTATTAGTTCATATCCAGGCCAGCCTGTTCTTCCAGTCAATATGATATGTAAGATTAAATATTACTGTTCATTACTGTAGCAATTCACTGTATGGCACTGTAGCATCAGGATTCTACTATTCATCACTGTAGCACACGGAGAAGGTTACTGTAGCATCACGAGAATCACTGTAGCAGCACGGAAAAGTACTGTAGCAAGTTACTGTAACACTGAAAAATTTCTATAAATAGGGGTCCTTGGTTATGTATTTTGATGTACAAGTGAATGAGAATATCTCTCTAATTTATCTCTCTAAAATTTCTCTCTTCTACTCTCTTATTATCAACATTTTTATAACACGTTATCAGCACGAAGCTCTGCCAAAAGTATGATATTCTTATAATTTCTTTGATAATTTATACTTTATTTTATAATATCTTTATTTCATAGATCTGGGATAGTCTAAGCCATTATATGGAATTAAGAAATATATCTTTACCGATTGTTGTAAACATCGGGTTCCATGGCTAGGATTGGAGATCACTATTGTTGTTATATCTTATATATATTATTTACAAGTTTATTTATATTATTAATATTATGGCCAGAAGCCATCTACATCCAATTTTTGAAATTATATGACCAGAAGTCATATTATTTGAATATTTATGATATGGCCAGAAGCTATATCTCTATGATCTCCTATTATATGGTCAGAATCCATATCTATACGATTCCTTATTATATGAATAGAAGTCATATATATCACAGCCAAAAGCTATGTACAACTTTTATTTATCCTGAAGATAAAAAGTCAGATGCCATATATATTTAATTTATTATCATGAGATTAATTGGCCTGAAGCCATAAGAACTGAATGGCCTGAAGCCATAATTTTCTTACCTTGCTTTATTAATTTATTTCTTGTCTTTATATATTATTGCATTTTTACATTTCATATTTTTATTATTCTCGTTTATTTCTTTAATAGTGTGAACCATGTCAAATCTTGCAAAACTTGAATTTGTAGCTTTGGATATTACTGGGAAAAATTATTTATCTTGGATGCCGGATGCGGAAATCCACTTAAATGCCCATGGTCTAGAAGATACAATTAAAGAAGGGAATCATGCACCCAATCAGGAAAAGGCCAAATCCATGATTTTTCTACGCCACCATTTACATGAAAGTTTAAAAATTCAATATTTAACAGTGAAAGACCCACTTGTTCTTTGGAACAATCTGAAAGATAGGTATGATCACCTGAAGATGGTTATCCTCCCAAAAGCTCGTTATGACTGGATACATTTAAGGTTGCAAGATTTTAAATCTGTAAGTGAATATAACTCGGCTATGTTCAACATAACTTCTCGATTAAATTTATGTGGAGAAAATGTTACTGATAATGATATGCTTGAAAAAACATTCTCCACATTTCATGCCTCAAATTTGCTCCTGCAACAGCAATACCGAGAAAAAGGATTTAAAAAATATACAGAATTAATTTCTTGCCTCCTTGTAACTGAACAGAACAATGAGCTTTTATTAAAAAATCATGAATCTCGTCCAACTGGCTCGACTCCATTCCCAGAAGCGAATGTAGTAACCAATGAATCTGTTTCTGGCCGTAGACGTGGACGTGGACGCGGACGCGGCTACATCCGTGGTCGTGGTGGTTTAAATTTCTACCAAAAGTGGGGAAATAATAATAAGAACCACAAAAGAGAAAATAGTGGGCAAAATAAAAATACTGAAAGTTCATGTTATCGTTGTGGTGTCAAGGGTCATTGGTCTCGTACCTGCCGTACACCAAGACAGCTAGTTGAACTTTACCAAGAATCAATTAAAAATAATGGTAAAGGATCTACAACTGAAGTAAATCATGTGGATCGGGCTGAGAATTCTGAGCATGGAGACATGGATTTTAGTTATTTGGATGTTGCTGATTTCTTAGCATAATTATTTATATATTTGAATTTTTATGTTACTTTTATCGAATGTATTTATCTTAATTATGTTTTTATATTTCTTTTAATGAAGAATGAATCTTACTGGCATCAATCCTGAAGATTTATGTCTCGTTGATAGCGCAACAACCAACACCATACTCAGAAATGATAAATATTTTTCTTCCTTGGTAATATAAAAAGCTAATGTTCAGACTATATCTGGTAGTATAAATTTGATTGAAGGCTCCGGAAGAGCTAATATTCTATTACCTGAAGGAACAAAATTATGCATTGATAATGCAATTTATTCTACCAAGTCTGGAAGAAACTTATTAAGTTTCAAAGATATCCGCAGAAATGGATATCATATAGAAACAACAACTAAAAATAATAAAGAATATCTTGTTGTTACAAAAATAGTTGCTGGTAGAAAAGTGTCCAGCTTTTTCTTCTGATTTATATTATACATTTATAAACACAATTGAAACACATGTTATTGAGAACCAGAAGTTCACTAATACAGACCAGAAATCTACTAATGTAAACCAGAAGTTTACTAATGAATTTAATGTTTGGCATGACCGGTTAGGCCATCCTGGTTCAATTATGATGCGACAAATAATTGAGAATTCATGTGGACATACCCTGAAGTGTAAACAAATACCACAATCCCATGATTTCTCATGTACTGCATGTTCCAAGGGAAAATTAATTATTCGCCCATCACCAAGCAAAGTAGAAAGTGAGTCTCTCACATTTCTAGAACGGATACAGGGAGATATTTGTGGGCCAATACACCCATCATGTGGACCATTTAGATATTATATGGTTTTAATTGATGCATCAACTAAATGGTCACATGTGTGTTTATTATCTTCTCGCAACCTGACGTTTGCGAGATTACTTGCACAATTGATTAGATTAAGAGCACATTACCCTTATTATCCTATCAAGAAAATACGTCTTGATAATGCTGGTGAATTTACTTCAAAAGCTTTTAATGAATATTGTATGTCCCTTGGAATTGATATTGAACATCCTGTAGCTCATGTTCATACACAGAATGGACTTGCAGAATCATTGATCAAAAGGTTGCAACTAATTGCAAGACCTTTACTTATGAAATCCAATATCCCAATTTCTGCTTGGGGCCATGCCATTTTGCATGCATCAATGTTAATTCGTATCAGACCAACAAGTTACTTAAAGATTTCCCCCTTACAAATGGTTTTTGGTCATGAACCTAATATTTCCCATATAAGAACTTTTGGGTGTGCGGTATATGTGCCAGTAGCACCACCACAACGCACTAAAATGGGTCCTCAAAGAATGATGGGAATATATGTTGGGTATGAATATTCTTCAATCATAAAATATTTAGAACCATCTACGGGAGACTTATTTACTGCACGATTTGCCGATTGTCATTTTGATGAATCACTTTTCCCAACATTAGGGGGAGAGAATAAGCATCTGGGTAAGGAAATTAGATGGAATGAATTATCATTGGCTCATTTTGATCCTCGTACAAATCAATGTGAACTGGAAGTTCAAAAGATAATTCATTTACAGAATTTAGCTAATCAAATGCCAGAAGCATTTACTGACCCTAAGAAAGTGACAAAGTCACATATCCCAGCTGCTAATGCTCCTGTTAAAATTGATGTCCCTGAAGGACAATCTACTATGAATGAATCTAAAGTACGCCTGAAGCGTGGCAGACCTATCGGTTCTAAAGACAGAAATCATTGAAAAAGAAAAGTAGCAAAGAATATAGATGGCCAAATTGAGGATAATCAAGAAAAGTTAATAGCTCCAGAAGAGCCATCTCCTGAAGAGTTATTATCTCCAGTAGAGATATCTCTAGAAGAGAATGTTGTAGTCCCAGAAGAGACCCAGATACCTGATATATGTGAAAATAATGAGATCTCAATAAATTATGTTATGAATGGAATCCGATGGGATCAAAATGAAGTCAACGTTGACGACATTTTTGCTTATCATATAGCAAAAGATGTAATGAATAATATTGAGGATCATGAGCCAAAATCCATTAGTGAGTGCCAACAAAGAAAAGATTGGTTCCTATGGAAAGATGCCATTAATGCAGAATTGAAATCATTGGAAAAACGAAAAGTGTTAGGACCTGTAGTCCTTACACCTGAAGATGTAAAACCAGTTGGATGCAAATGGGTTTTTGTACGAAAGAGAAATGAAAAGGGTGAAATAATAAGATATAAGGCACGTCTTGTAGCCCAAGGCTTTACACAAAGACCTGGCATTGATTTTGAAGAAACGTATTCACCTGTAGTGGATGCGACTACTTTTCGTTATTTAATTAGCCTAGCCGTAAAAGAAGGGCTTGATCTGCATCTAATGGATGTCGTGACTGCCTATTTATATGGGTCACTTGACAATGAAATTTATATGAAAGTCCCTGAAGGACTTAAGGTTCCAGAAGCATCTAATTCAAGTTTTCAAGAACAATATTCAATTAAGTTAAATAAGTCCATGTATGGCCTGAAGCAATCAGGGCGCATGTGGTATAATCGTCTTAATGAATATCTGTTGAAAGAAGGATTCAAAAATGATCCAATATGCCCATGCATTTTTATAAAAGGATCTAATAATGAATTTGCTATAATTGCTGTTTATGTTGATGATATCAACATTATTGGAACTCCCGAAGAGCTCCAAAAGGCAATTCATTGTTTGAAGAAAGAATTTGAGATGAAGAATTTGGGAAGAACAAAATTATGTCTTGGACTACAGATTGAGTATCTCAAAAATGGGATCTTTGTATATCAAGAAACTTATACAAAAAAGGTTCTAAAGAGATTTTATATGGATAAATCTCATCCATTATGCACACCAATGATTGTAAGGTCTCTAAAGCCAGATAAAGATCAATTCCGACCGCGAGTAATCAGCGAAGAAGGTGATGAAGAACTACTTGGTCCAGAAGTACCATATCTTAGTGCTATTGGAGCACTAATGTATCTTGCTAATCATACACGTCCTGATATATCATTTGCTGTTAATTTATTAGCAAGATTTAGTTATTCACCAACACGAATGCATTGGAATGGAATAAAACATATTTTTCGTTATCTAAGAGGCACTATGGATATGGGGTTATACTACTCAGACGTATCTAAGCATGAACTGGTAGGTTATGCAGATGCTGGATTTTTATCAGATCCACATGATGGTAAATCACAAACAGGCTATTTGTTCACATGTGGAGGTACAACTATTTCATGGCGATCAATGAAACAGACTATATCAGCCACATCATCCAATCATGCAGAAATTTTAGCAATACATGAAACAAGTTGAGAATGTGTGTGGTTGAGGTCAGTAATACATCATATACGAACAACTTGTCATTTATCTTTAGGCAAAATGATACCAACAGTTCTATATGAGGATAATACTGCATGCATTACCCAACTTAAAGAAGGCTATATCAAGGGAGACAGAACGAAGCATATTTCACCAAAATTCTTCTTTACTCGTAACCTTCAAAAGGATGGTGAAATAGATGTCCAGCAAATTAGTTCAAGTGAAAATCTAGCAGATTTATTCACAAAGTCACTTCCAGGTACAATTTTTGAAAATCTTGTCTATGACATTGGCCTTCGAAAATTTAGAGATATCAACTGATGTTGTCAAGAGGGGGAGTCGATACACGCTGTACTCTTTTTCCCTTATCTAGGTTTTGTCCCACTGGGTTTTCCTAGAAAGGTTTTTAATGAGGCAGCACTGAACAGTGTATCAATGAATGATGTACTCTTTTCTTTGGCTAGGTTTTTATCCCACTGGGTTTTTCCTAGTTAAAGTTTTTAATGAGGCACATTCATAATAGACATCCAAGGGGGAGTGTTATGAATATTAATTATGTGGATGTCCATTAGCTCATATCAAGTCAATATGATATGTAAGATTAAATATCACTGTGCATTACTGTTCATTACTGTAGCAATTCACTGTGTGGCACTGTAGCATCAGGATTCTACTATTCATCACTGTAGCACACGGAGAAGGTTACTGTAGCATAACGAGAATCACTGCAGCAGCACGGAAAAGTACTGTAGCAAGTTACTGTAGCACTGAAAAATTTCTATAAATAGGGGTCCTGGGTTATGTATTTTAATGTACAAGTGAATGAAAATATCTCTCTAATTTATCTCTCTAAAATTTCTCTCTTCTACTCTCTTATTATCAACATTTTTATAACAAATCTCATTTTAATTTTCATCCTTTAAATTTAAAATTGATAATTTTAGTGTCTTAAATTTATTTTGTTTATTACAGTTAATCCTTCAAATTTAAAAAAGATTTGATGGTGTCTTAGGCTTTGTTTAGTTGGAGGTCTTGGGAGGAGAGGTTAGGTGAGAGGAGGGTTAGGGGTGGGAAAAATGTATTTGGTTGGAAGGAGGGGAGGGGAGGGAAGGTTAAAAATTTTGACTTCTTTTGCTCCTCTCCCCTCCCCTCTCTTCCCTCCAAAATTGGAGGTTTTTGGAAGGGAGAAAAAAATTTGTCTTACTTTAACCAAAATGCCCATACTTATTTTTTAATATTTCAAGTTTACCCCTCTTGTTTAAAATTAATGAGATAATATGTAAAAATCAATAAAATATCCCTTAAAATGTATACGATTTTTTTTTATCATATATACTTGAGGTATTATGTTTTTTAAGATTTACAAATTAAAAAATAAAAGAAGAAAAATATATAAATAAAGAAAAAAGGGTATATTTGTCAATTTATAATTAACTCACATCACCTACCCTTCTGAACCAAACAAGAAATCAAAACTACCCTCCCCTCCCCCCTTCTTGAACCAAACAAGACTTAGAACCTCCCCTAACCTAACTTAAATTAACCTTACCTAACCTAACATTCATTGAACAAAACACACCCTTAGACGATGTTACTTCGTCTAACGTAGCATTAACACCGTTAGGATTAATATAATTTTTTATTCATGAAGTTTGACCCGATTTTATTTTTAGTCCTTCAAAATTAAAATCAGTGGTTTTAGTCTCTCGCGTTTACTCCATTTATAATTGTTGGTCCCTCAAGTTTGAAAATGACTTGGTGATTAGGTTATGAAACTCAAATTAGACCAATCGGTTCGGCCTGAAAACTCGCTAACTGGTCAGTAAATTAGTCCAGTCCAGGAATTAACTTGGTTCAGGTTTTCTTGTAAATAGATTTTTTTTATTTTCTTTGTAATTTTATATTAGTAACCCTGAAGTCTACACTTTTTCACCGGTTTAATCCCTGTTTAACTTACCATTGACTTAGTACCCTGGTCGGTTTAATGACCGGTATGGGTTTAATTATCTTACTTGGTGGCATCTTTGATGGCGTTAATTCTTTTAATGTGGTGCTAACAACATTAAAATAATTGATGTGTCATGCCTTTTATATCAGCTGACATGGCAAATATACTATAACATATTCTATTGTGCTGAAAAAAAAAATGAAAAAAGGGCATCACAACAAAACGCATGAGCCTAAAAGGCATAATACATAAGTTATTTTAATGTTGTTAGTGCCGCGTCAAAAGAATTAACGCCATCAAAAGAGCCACCAAACAAGGTAATTAAACTCAGACCGGTCATTAAACTGACTTGGGTCAAACTAGAGTCAAACTGAGATTAAACCGGTAAAAAATGAAGATTTTAGGGTTATTAATATAAAATTATTAAAAAAAATAAAAAAATTGATTTAAAAAAAAAGCTGAACGGGTTAATTCTCGAACTGAACCGATTTACCAACTAGTTCACCGGTTTTTAAGCCGAATCGTCTAGTCTTGTCTGGGTTTCATAACCTAACCACCAAGTCCTTTTCAAATTTGAGGGACCAACAATTATAAACGGAGTAAATTTAATGAATCAAAATTACTATTTTCAAACTCGAGATACCAAAACCAAAATCAGGTAAAACTTCAGGGACCAAAAGTTGTATTAACCTTAATGGTGTTAGCGCCACGTCAGACGAATTAAAGCCATCAAAGTCTCCACCAAGTCCTTTTCAAACTTGAGAAACTAACGATAATAAACGCAGTAAACTTGAGGGACCAAAACCACCGATTTCAAACTTGAAGAACTAAAACCAAAATCATGTCAAACTTCAAGGACTAAAAATTATATTTACTTTCATAAAAAAAATCAGTTTGTTTGATGTACTCCTGTGGCACTTAATTATAACATAAATTTTATAGTTCAATTTTTTTTATTAAATTTGGAAAATAGATGTAGTAATTCTTAATGAAAATAATCCTTCATATGTTGCTTAATAAAAATCAGTCCAGACAGAAATTTACGGGATAAGCATCTAAATCTAATACTCAATTTTTTAAGCTTAAAATATTTTTTTACCGTGCATTAGTAGTAATTTTTAAATATCATGGTGGATAAATCTCCGGTATGCTTTATCATTTACCGATTTTAAAATTTTATGATATATAACTCACATCTTTATGAATGTTTCTTTCATTTACTGCATATTTGATTTAGCTTTTTGAAAAGTGTTTTTATTATCTATAAAATAAACATGTTAGATGAGTCTTGTCTCAAATTATGAGAAATATTTTTTAAATCCATAATTTTGGGGTTTTAAAACAAATACTTAGGGCCTATTTGGTTGAAGGGGAGGAGAGAGGAGGAGATAAAAATGAGCACCTCATTTTGTTTGATATGAAAAATTGGAGGGGAGGGGAGCCACATAAAGGGCTCTAAATCCCCCCCTCCCTTCCATTTTGTTCCCTCCAAATTGGGGGAATTTGAAGGGAACAAAATATTTGACTATTTTACCCCTAAGACTTTTTCATATTTTCAGTAATACCCTTGAGCAAAAAATAAAAACACGCACTTATAGAGTTCTAACATTGTCTCTCATAGCTTCTATGATGCTTATTTTGCATAAAATTATAATCTCATTCTTTTTACCAATAATTATTTTAATAATTCCAACAATATGAATTAAAATAAATTTGTGTCCACTTGGTAAAACAAATTTGAATTTTGATAATTTATTTGATTTTATATTTAGGTGTAAACTAATTTAAATAAATTTCATTTCAAAAAAAATAATTTAAATTATTTATATAAGCATAAAAAATGTAAGCTAACATATAAAGGTAAAATGGTAAATTAGTTATCATCTCCTCTCCCCTCAATCAAACCAACCAAGGTGACCCCCTCCCCTCCATTCCCTCTCCTTCTATTGAATCAAACAGGCCCTGTTGGAGGGGAGGGGATGAAAAATGAGCACCTCCCCTTGTTTGGTATAAAATGTTGGAGGGGAGGGGAGTCATATGAGGGGTTCCAAATCCCTCCCCTCCCCTCCATTTTGTTCCCTCCAAATTGGGAGGATTTGGAGGGAATAAAATATTTGACTATTTTGCCCCCAAGACTTTTTCATATTTTCAATAATACCCTTAAATAAAAATAAAAACACGCACTCATAGAATTCTGACATCGTCTCTTACAGTTTCTGTGATGCTTCTTTTGCATAAAATTATAATCTCATTCTTTTTACCAATAATTATTTTAGTAATTTCAACAGTGTGAATTAAAATAAATTTGTGTCCGCTTGGTAAAATAAATTTGAATTTTGATAATTTATTTGATTTATATTGAGGTGTAAATTAATTTAAATAAATTTCATTTTTAAAAAATTAATTTAAATTATTTATATAAACATAAAAAATACAAGCTAACATATAAAGGTAAAATGATAAATTAGTTATTATCTCTCTTCCCCTTCCCCTCCCTCCAATCAAACCAAATAAAATGACCCCCTATCCATTCCCTCCCCTTCTATCCCCTCCTTTTGAACCAAACAGGCCTTTAAGTTGATTAACAGTTTAACACCCCCCAGGGTTTTTTTTTTCTTTCCCCAAATGTAACTCACGCCCAATGCTTGGCCGGGCTGGGCTTAAATCATACAAAGAACAGTCATCAAGTTGGTACGGTCCCAACAAAATAAAAATAAATAACACCACCGCCACCTAGGGACAATTTCAAGAATCACAGGATGGTGGAATACAGTCACAATTTCATGAAGAAGAAGCACGCGATTTTATGAAGTCTTTCCTCACCCAAAGTCTCACACTATGTATTTGTTTAAGATAATGATTAGAATTTTAAAAACCAGTTTTTTAATCGTGATTTACAGTATATAACATAAATATCTGAGAAAAGTTTATCTCGATTTAAGTAAAAAATACTTATAAACTAAAAATAAATTATCTCAAACAAGCACTATATTTGCATGGGCATATTGGATTATTTTTAAATCATTCTTTTAACAGATATTTATTAAGACCATTATACCACATGCGCCCTGATTGCTTCAGACCATACAAGGACTTATTTAATTTAATTAAGTATTATCCTTGAAAACCTTAATTGCATGTTTATGGCACCTTAAGTCATTCAAGGACTTTCATATAAATATCACTGTCAAGTGATCCATATAAATAGGCAGTCACGACATTCATTAAATGCAGATCAATCAAGCCCTTCTCTTACTGCTAGGCTAATTAAATAATGAAAATTAGTCACATCCAATACAAGTGAATACGTTTCTTCAAAATCAATGTCAGGTATTTGTGTAAAGCCTTGGGCTACAAGACGTGCCTTATATCTTGTTATTTCGCCGTTTTCATTTCTTTTTCGTACAAATATCCATTTGCATCCAACTGGTTTTACATCTTCAGGTCTAAGGACTATAGGTCCTAATACTTTTCGTTTTTCCAATGATTTTAATTCTGCATTAATGACATCTTTCCATAGGAGCCAATCTTTTCTTTGTTGGCATTCGCTAATGGATTTTGGCTCATGATCCTCATTATTATTTATTACATCATTTGCTACATGATAAGTAAATGTGTCATTAACGTTGACATCATTTCGATTCCATCGGATTTCATTCACAACATAATTTATTGAGATCTCATTATTTTCACATATATCAGGTACCTGGGTCTCTTCTGAAACTACAACATTCTCTTTTAGAAATATCTCTACTGGAGATAATAACTCTTCAGGAGATGGCTCTATTGGAGCTATTAACTTTTCTTGATTATCCTCAATCTGGCTATCTATATTCTTTGCTCCTTTTCTTTTTCGAGAATTTTTATCTTTAGAATCGATGGGTCTGCCAAGCTTCATGCATGCTTTAGATTTATCCATAGTAGACTGTCCTTCAGGGACATCAATTAGCAGCTTGTACATGTGATTTTATCACTTTCTTTAGATGAATAAATGCTTATGGCATTTGATTAGCTAAATTTTGTAAATGAATTTTTTTTTTTTAGAGATAAGTTTGAAGGACAATGATAAACCAGGCACCAAGATAATTTCCTCTTTCAGTTTAACTTGCAAGAGTAGTTCTCAGGATCCGTCTATAATATAAAATATATCTAAATTTGAACTACGAGTATTATTTATAAGTGAGGTATAGCATAACTCATTTCTCATACTCTATACCGTATGCGCATAATCTACCTCTAATTAAAATAATCATATAAATGGAAACAGGGCTTTAATGTATCATCTACAGTTTGGGATTCAGCACAATTGTTGAATGAATTTATATTTTGTCAATTTGCGGTTGGAACATCGAACATGAACTTTAAAAAAAAAGGCAAAACTAATCATGATTTGTTATGCTCACTACAAGACAGTGTGCAGGAAACAGGGCTTTAATCCCATGCAAGGCTCGTAATGAATGCTAGCTTAGTTGGCACTAATTATAACTTAGCTCCTAATTGAAACATCGCTGTAAAGGATTGCACACAAAACTGCTTTTTTTTTTTTTTTTTTTTTGTGGCCCCTTTCAAAAGCTCATAGCTTTCCAACTAATCCAAAGTTCCCAACCAAAGCAACTTCCTGGATCCTACGCCCTCCTCCTCCATTGAAGCATATAAAGAGATTGTACCCTGTATATGCCACAAGAACAGAGTAACTTGCGGAAGACGAGGGAAATGAGGAAGACATGTCGGAAGATTTTGGGTTCTGTGCCTTGTGCGAGAAGGAAAAGTCTTCCAGATGATTCAATTCAAGATATGGAGGAAATACTGAGGACTAAGCTTTCAACTATAAAGGAAGAGCCTGAATGTTGCAAAGAGAACCTAAAACCACCGAGATATAAGTGGATGACCAAGATTCTCAGGAAAAAGAATGCTCAAGCAAAAGATAGTAAGAGAGGAGGCTGTTTGGTTGTGCCTCATGTAGATCTGAACCATACTTATGTTCTTTTCATTTCTGGGTTTGCCTCCAAAGGCACCTTTGGTGGTTTTCTTCAGTACTAGCCTCTCTTAACATAACACTTTTGGGTTCTTCTTGGGTAGACCAAGAAAAGGCCATGTATAATCCTGTGAGCCAATTCCAGTTCTGTAATCCTAAACTAGTTTACTTGGTGTCTGTTATTTCTTATCCGCAATGTAAATCTCCGCAACCCCAAACATCTGACATATTATCTCATGCTGGCCCCGTTTCTCACTCAGAATAATTGAAGTTTTGTTCCACGTCATTAGTTGATGATTTTTACATTCAGAAAATGATGTAATTATACTAACCAGATTATCAGCTATGATTTCAAACTCCTGATTCATTTTCACTGTATCTTGAAGATGCTTAATCATTCGAAATTTCAAATCACGAGTCTGCATTCAATTAGCACTCAACCTGTAAGAACAGAGCCATAAGATATCAAAAAAATGAAACCTTTTCACTTATTATATCTTTTGAGGAAACAATAGAGGCTATTACATCTCTTCTTAATGCTAGAAGGTCATAATGTGGGAGCAGAGAAGTTAATATCTCAGAAAACGATCAGTAACAAGAAGAGCAAAAAAAATTACAAAACTAGTAATAGGAGGTCACTTTTCTGCTAATAGGGGTGACATTATTGTTTCTGCAAAATACAGAGGGATGAGTCAGAACAGGAAGACCCCATTGGGTTGAAAGTACAATAGCGGGACGAACACTTTCCAGGTTCAATCGGTTCACAATATCAGTGTACATTCTCACAATTCTGCTTGACATCAAAACTGCAGAAATGGCCTTCACAGAAACCTTCTTACACTTCAACAACCGAAAACCTCTTAATCTTCCCTTCAAACACTTAATCCAACGCCTCGTTGTTGTATTTGACCTTGACATCTTCTGATCATCACAACTTGTTAGCCTGTCATAGCCACGTCTCATACGTCTCTCGCCAGAATAATGAAACCCCATTTCTGGCATTTGAGAGCTAACTGAAAGAGAAGATGGGAATTTGGTTGCAGAGCAGGAGCCAGAGATCTCGTTATATATATAAAAGAATTTGGTTATGGTGTTCCTGTATGTTCACGTTGAGCTGAAATCAAGTACGGTTGCCACTTCAGAGATGATAATTTATTTTTGTTTACATAGTGATGAGTTAAATGTGACAGTCCAAACTAGTTGGTGATGAAGGGGAATATTGGGTGCATGTGCAATGATTGATGTGAGTGATAAAATGACAAGCCAAGCCAATCATTTGCTTTAACGGTGGAATGTACGTGGTTGTGATCTTTAACTGCAAATAAATTTACGCTCGTTTTGTTTATTAATTTGATGGGAACGGCACAAAATGAGTCCAATTAATTGTAGGTATAATTTGTCCTTCCACAGCACACGCGAATAGTATCTACGACTAATTTAGTATTGGTCCATATCTTATTTCTTTGACTGGCTTCACCCAGCATGTTCTTTTCTTTTCTTTTCTTTTTTTGGTCGAACTTCACACAGCATTTTCCTACCTACCAATAATTGAGTTTCTTCTGGGTGCAGTTAATTCTGCTTAATTGGTTGTGAAGTTTTGGTTCTAGTGAGACTATAATATATATATATATATATTGGTTGTTATAGGCATAGATATCCTCATAGTGAAAATAAATCGGTTCGAGCTACTTTTAGGCACATTAACATAATAAGAATGTACTAGATGATTAGTATAAGAATAGTAAGTAGTCTAAAAATCTATTATATTAATTAATAGGTTCTTACATTTAGTACCTACTACTGTTTCAAATAATAATTTTTCCAATAGAATATGCCTATATAAAAAAAAAAAACGTATAGCCGCATGTCTTCTTTAGGCCGGCCTTGGACCATAAACACCCTTGTGTGGGAGTGAAATAGAGATGGCAAAAATAAAAAGAAAAGGAAGTGAGTATAAATGAAATGAAACCTTAGGATTAGATAGTAAAAAGGAAAGAACGGATAAGACTGATTTGTAAGAAATAAATAGTACTCCTATAGTCTTATCTATCTAAAGTGTTTATTAAAACTTTTCACTTATGCTCTTATTTAAAATAGAGGGGTATCTCATGAATAAGCCAATAGTCAATTTATCAGGATAAACATTAATTGGGTGAGGATATTTCTCAAACTAGAGTTATATTTATGACATGTTTATAGCTTGCAACCAATTTTGTCGATTTTTCCTGGTTTTGATAGTAAAAAGAAAGCGAGCGTACCCTTTAATGTGGAACCACTTGCAAGAAACGTGATCCATAGAAATATAGACAAATTTTACTTGCATGAGAATTCAAAGACACGCTAACCTTTTTTTAGAGCGTTACAAAAGAAGGGAAGCTATGTTTTCCTTATGTATGACATTGGCCTAATAATAAATTCATCTTCAAATTTTGTAGGGCCGTTCATGAATAGTTTTTGATTGAAACAGATCGGGAGAAACAAAGCATATTAATGGGAATAGTTTTTGACTTTGTGAACATGTACAAGACCTGAGCTATTTTTTTAAGTCTTTTCCTTGCACATAGCAAGTAGCCAAGTTCTCCACGATGACCCATTATTCGTTCTACAAGTTTTGCTTGCTTCCTATTGTCAACTCACTTATCTCATAAACTCATGATCTGCACATAGCAAAACGTGAGTATCTTTCACAACGTCACCCATCCCATCAATCTTTGTACATATCAGCTTTTATTTAACAGGATTAACACGATATAAAATTAAAGCTTATTAGGTGTATGGTAATTTCATATCGAGTGATTAGAGGATTACAAGTGTGTGGCCAGGCCGATCCTTTCAAAACATCTGAACTTATTTTAGTGTAAGCCAGGTGACGCAAACTTTTTAGCTGTGGTAAATATAAACCCATCAATTTTTAAAGGTCGTCTTTTTGCATGTACTCTATTTCAAAGGTTGGCTTCAAGTCCAAGCCATTCTTCTCTGTTAAGCAAATTAACAGGACTACGCAAGCGTGTGTATAGTATTTTCTTTAACGGCGGGGATCTGGCAGTGTGATGGAAGATGAGTTTTTTCAATAAAAAACAATTGACCAATGATTCATAAGGATGAGCAGTTAATTTAATTTAGTAAACTTCACATGTTGCTATGAGATCAGATTCTGCTTGGAGTTGCTGTAAGAAGCACGCATTCTAGAATAATTAAATGAATTTAAGCTTTGCCAAGTGGATACAAAAAGTAATATACTTGGAGATGAACCGTATAGTCAACGATAGCAATTTCTAGAGCCTAGAGACTAGTTAAGTAATCAAATTGGATTTTTTAATTAAGAAAATGACTGTTACAAATACAATATTTGATCTTCGGCAAAAATCCAGTTGACACTCCCGCTATTCGTTTCACTAAGAAACAAAGTCTATTTACCAATTAAAAAATAACAGGGCGATGTAAATTTGTCCCGATGTCAGTAGCATCTGGGAAAAAAAAAAAAGCTTCAGTTGTCTTCGCAACTGGAAAATAAATAAAATAACATTTCATCCCCGGCCCATTTCGCTTAACCCCACACCAAGAAGCAAGAAACATGACTTTTAAGACCAGGGAATCACATTCGTAGGGTTGTTAGGATAGATTAAATATTCAGAAGTTGAAAGCCACTTAATTTATACATTAACTTAATTACTCTTAATTAATCCTCGGATTTGAGAGAAAGAAAATTAACTTAGCTTTAAATATCCAAAACAACAAAATTTTAAAATAAAACACTTTATCTCATCATCATCATCTATTTCTGTGCGTGATCGTGAATGGTGCTCTGTTCTATATCTGTTAAAGAGTAGAAACAGGGTGCTGCTACTATTCATAATCCACAAGAGTAGGAAAGGGAGAAATCAGAAATAAGCGTTAAAGTGACGGCGTTTTCTTATATCATATTTATTCAATGCATAGGGAAGAGATAGTCTTTGTTTTTGTTACTTCAAGGAATCTAATATACACAATTAAATAGTATACTACATTTGTTTGTTTTCAGACCTTAAAACGTTGAAATGACATGAGATTTTGATTTTTATTCCCCTTTTCGTGCTTCGTCCCCATTCATGAGAATCCTAACCTTTGACTCGGTAAAAACGTTGAATACCTCGCGTCACTTTATACATTCCCGATTTATATATGTAAATCAAAATAAAATTTTTATGCATATTTATTTTATAGATAGTAAAAGTTTCGTAAATCGTACCTCATACCCCGAAATCCAGAGAAAATGGCTATGTTCATGAACAACTCGGGATTCGTAAAGGTCTTTTCTATTCCGCCCTCGGGAACATCGTTTCTCAGTAATTCAGACGAAGAAAATTAACCCAAGAAAAGTGAGGGAAAAAAAAAAAAAGATCGATATGCCATCAGAGTGCTGGTTTGATTCTGGTTTAATCCCATCAGAGAAAAGGCGAAAACAGAGAGGGCAATTTTCAAGCGTGTCTCTTCCATTCCAGCACTACAATACAGCTAGTAATACGCGAACAAGAAAAATGAAAGAACCAAAAATAATCACACAGGTACCCCATTTGATACCAACGAACTGTAGTTACCATCAGAGGTTGTGATCTGAATCACAAAAGAATATGTACGCGAGAGAGAAAGCACTAGTGATTAGGAGAGAAATGACGAATAGGTCTACCAGAAGCAGGAAAAGCCATTTTTGCGGTTGTGGGCAGTGACGAGACGAAAGAACCTTCTCCGGCGATAATAGAAGCTGCATTTGAGCCTTGAACAGAGCAGTCTCCTGAGTCTAAGAGCAGATCGGAGCTTGAGGCACACAACTTTCTTAACACGCACAAAAGACGTCTTGATTCTCTCTGGAATACTCTGTTTTCGAGAGAACTGGTAGCTTCTCAGAAAGAGCTGCCTCTTTTCCAAGAGGGTATAATAGTTGTGGTTCATGTCAGGATTGTAATGACCAAAAGACTCGCTTCTGAATATTGGGTTCAAACCCATCACTTGTTGATTCTCGCTGTTAGGGTTCTGTATCAAAATCATGGGGACGCAGCACACAGAGAGTAGGGAAACGGTGCCTGAAGAGACAGATATGGAATTAGGAGGTGAAAGGGAAAGCGGCGGATGCATTAAATAAGAGGAAGAAAGGATTGCTTGCAGAGATAAACAAGTGAGAGAGAAGGGATTGGGGGGGATGAACTCTTAAAATCTAAAAGTTGAAACTCACCTGAATTTGCGTTGCTTTGCTTCGTTCGCACTTTGCGCAGTGCGCCGCCGCGGAGACTGAACACCACTTCCCCTTCTTCACACTCTTTCTTCTCTTATAAATCGTACTTGGGCGTTATTTGTAGGGGTAGTTTATTTGATTGAAATAGGAATTGAATTTTTTAAAATAATTTTTTAATCATAATTTATAATATATAAGGTAACTATATAAGAGGAGTATTGTCCCGACTTACATATATAAATATTTATAGGATTATCAATTGTAATCCCAAACATGTTAGTAGTCGGACAAGTTTTTTTTTTTCAAACATAAGAATATACAACTTTAAATTTAAAGTTTTTTATAAGAGATTTTTTATTAAAATGAATTATAAATTGTTATATTTTTATAATTAATCCACATGCTAACTATGGGTGACATGTTTTCTTATCTTTTTTTTTTCAGAAAAATTGGATAAGTCAATAAAGTCAGAATAATAGTAGATATAGAAAATTGCTGAGTGTTGATGACATGGAAATCTATCATTATCTCTCATCCTCATTATATGATTGAGTTATTTTGTTTTTGAGATAATAAAAAAATTAAATAAATTATTTTAAAATAATTATATTTATTATTTTTATACCAAATTAATTTATCTGAATTATAAATTAATATATAATTTAATAATATATAATACTCCAATGTTAGGACTAAATTACTTATTTATTTTTCTTAATCTTTCTAAAAAAGTTAAATAGGTCTTATATTAAAGATCAACGGAAGTAGTTTATATTACTACCTCCAATTTATATTATAAAAATCAATTGATTTTTTTTAAAAGATCAAAAAGCTAATTAAGGGCTTAAAAACTAGAACTCTAGAAGCACATTTGTGTCCATTGGGTCTGGTAGGGGATTGTTTGGTGTGGTTAAATATTGGAACAAGGCGGTCCTTATCAACACTGTGGGGGGCAAAAGGTTTGTCAAACATGGCCTGGGACGTGCACCAATAAATTGGATAGTTACAGGGGCACTCAATGACAGCGTCATTTAACAAAATCCAATAAATGGCACCCATATACAACATGTTTGATGACGACAATGAGAATGACTCAAGAGATAAACACAAGAATTAATCAATTATTAAAGGGTTTTTGTGAACTGCAAGTATCAAACGAGTTAAGCTTCATAAGCAACTGTGGCTGAGGAGGAAGCAGTTCAAAGAGTTTAGATAAGCAGCTTGAAGACTTGAACTCAGTTTTTGCTGGATTCTTCGGTTGCTTGCCAACCAAGAGAGGGGTTTTCTTGGACCGGTGCAACAAATTCTTGTTTCTCAGCTTCTTTCTTTCTTCCTTATGTGCAAGTATAAAATTCATGCGTGGCTCTGAATCTTCGCTTTCTTCCTAATTCAGAAAGCTCACATTTGTTTAGCTAGTTAATTTAGTACATTGCATGCTTCATTAGATGTGAGAACAAATCCTCTGAACATGGAAATAGAATGTGACCTGCCATACGAAAGAAATAGAATATCAGGACGTCAGTCACTTCATGTATCAAATTATAATGTGGCGCATAAATACAGAATTCAATTATTTAAAATTATCCTGTCCTTCAAACAAATATCAGCATTCTTTATCAAATAAACGAATGCGAACCTTACACAGATGACACTGCCCAAGGTGCCCCCTGAATAGCAAATTTCATGTACTTTTCGCAAGAATAAAGTACATTTTTATATAGTAAAGAAGTATCATTCATATTATATGGATATATATATATATATATATATATAAGTATCCTTCCTCAAAAACAGAAAATTTTCCTATATTTTATTAAAAATAATTTAGAGTGCTGAATTTACGATAAATTAGCTTATGATACTAAATGTTACTACTTTAGGATGTTGTAAATTACTTAACCCTATATTTTGCAATCATCTTTTCTTCCATCACTTTTACATGTTCCCCCTTACCAAACATGGCATAAGACAATGCATCAAATCGAACCATATATTTTCCCCCGCAGCCAGCCAAACCAAATCAGACTCAGAACTGTCGCAGTTGACCAATTCACAGAAGTGTCAACTATTCACCAACATCTTCATGCCAACGCCCCTTTATCATGATGGCATATGCCTTATTTAAAATTCAAGCAGGAACCAGGAGCCTTAAATGTGAATGCAAAAAACAATCAATCAATCAAATAAATTCTAATTGACTTGCTCTGTTCCTGGTATCATGCTTAAAGCAAGACAAAGTTCTGTATCTACAGTTTGCACACAGGACAAAATAACTAATTACACTGTGAAGCTCAACGTCAGGGGCAGCCTAGATTGGGTGAGCCCTACTGAAGGCTCTCAACTCAAGGTACACTGACATAAATGCCGACGTGGGATTTGCTCAAATGTAGTACCAGAATGCAAAATAAAAGTAAAAATGCAACTCAGGTCATATTTCTTTTCTCCCTATACAAAAGCAATGATTAGAAAACCTCCCAATCTTCTCTTCTGTATCTACTTACAACATTTCGCGACCAAGCTAGCTCTAAATCTACCTCAGAGTCACCTAGTACCAGCTTTATCGGCTGCAGAAACCTTTGCAGGGTAACTGGATTCATCCAAATCAACAAGTGTCAAGTCATACGGCGTAGATGTAGAATTTGAAATATCCACAAGCAAGGAAGAGTTCATTGTATCAGACACGCGTCCAGAATATGAGGACACGCTAGTATTGGGAGAAGAGAGATTAGAAAGCTGGACGTCCTCTGTCTTGTTTCCAAACATGTGTTTATTTCTTCTCACAGTGTCCATCTCTGGGCCAATTGGGACAAAAGTCCGTGACCTATATTTCCTTGTTCCTCCCTCTTCGCCTTCACCATGGTTATAGAGAACATAATCATGATACGTCGGTGCAAACTGCCGAAAGTTGAAGTAGTGTCAGCACAGAAAGGCAAACAAATTAAGGGGCAAAATTCTTCCAACAAAACTGCAGCTAAGCTAGGCATTTAGACTGATGCACAATCATAGTTAGCTATGTCAAAACCCAAGTGCAGAATATAAAAAAGGACTCACCTGGTGTACTGTGTCATGGTAAAAGTCATTTATCATTAGAGCATGAGCGATGCTAGCTGTTAGGCCACGGGATTGACCTATATTAGCACCGGCATATTCTTTGTATGGAAATGCATAAAAATGCCCCACAGCAGCAACAAGCATTTCAACACAGATGATAAAATTTTGTAGTTGAGCAGCTTCATCTGCATTCTCAATGAATCCCGACTTGGCAGCAAGAAAAAACAAAACACCCTAGGAAGTGAACAAAAAGGGGTCAGCCTGCTTCAAACATCGAGTAAAAAAAGTACACTTTCCCAGCAACACTGCATTGACTGATTGCCATCTTCAAGTTCTAAAATAGAATGAACAAGATAGCAACCCCTAGGCAATCACCAAATGTTATATAGATAAAGCTATAAATAAATCTTCGACAAGTGCAACAACTATCTAGTACCTTGACATGCACAATAGGGGGTGTCCTTATGCCTTTTATTTTCTAGTTTCGTTATCACTATAGATTCTTTCAATGAGTCTTAGATGTGCAGTAACTAGTAGAACTTAAAAATTTTGACACTCAACATCAAATGAGTCATCCTTTTTTTAAACAGTAAGCCATCCTTTTCCAATACAATTACTCAACATCAGCACAGAGATAGATAGAGTACAAGATTATTAAAAAAGAAAAGAAAGACAAAGCGACCACTAAATCAACGGGTCTATAAAAGTTACCTGCCAATAAGTCAGAAATACAACAGATTTTATTATGATAAACTTTGGAACTGGATTGAATGGTTGAAGCAGATCCTTGCAGGCCACATAAAACAAAACAAGAGCATAGAGAGCCATTGTGTATGAGATTGTATATATAATTGTGAGGTACAGGTATGATTGCTTCGGGCTGAAATTTCCATCTTTGTATTTCCCCTTTGCATAAAGTATAAGTGTGATGGCAACTAAGAATGGCTTCAAAATCACAAACTGCAAACATCCTTGCTTGCATTTGCGTATAAAACGGCTGCAATGATAGTTCCAGAAATAAGAGATGATCAATAAATAAGACATCATAACCATGCCCGCCTAGTCACCACTCACACATCTGTCTTGGATTATCTTTCTTCTCAGGAATATACAGGTTTTCATTTTCTAAAAATATTTTATATATATAGATGTGTGACACATAATCTTCACAAATTACAAAAAACCAGTAAATCAAGATCTCCAAGTAGAATTTGTGAGAGCAGTTTTCAAGAAATTAACAAAAAATAATTTCAAACATACAAGCTTTTCAAAAGAAAAGTCAGGGTTATGGAAACCTACCCATCCAGTGGCATAGGAGGTAAGCAACAAGTCATGAGATACCATGATGGCTTCAGAATCCGGCCACTCAAACTTAGGACCACTGCTCCAGGGCCACCGACCCATTCCAGACACAGAGTCAAGAAATTATAAATTACCCAAGCTTCATAGCTGAAAACAGAAGAAAAACTGAATAAGTAAACAGAAACTGCCCCTACAATAGCTTCTTAACCCATTTACAATTAAAATGTCAAAACAAAAACCACTAGAAATGAAAAATTAACAGTAGGCAGGGTGATTTTAGATTAGAGACAAGTTCATGAAGACATTAGATAAAGTGAGATGACGCTGAATAGGAATAAAAAGTGCATTTCAGGTGTAACAGTGCTCAACTTAACTACCCTAAAACATAATAATTAGAAGAATATTAGTTTTTCTCAGAAAAGGATTGTTAAGAGGTAACTACGTAATAAAGGAAAAATCTACACAACATTATGACTGAACTTTTGTCCAAGATTTTAGGCCAACACGTGGAGTATAATATCAAACCCATAAAGTTAATGTAGCAACTAAAACGGATATCTGGATAATAAGACACAAACGACGGCTTCTGAGTCATAGATGCTCCAACATTTATGTAGAATGATGGTATAAAAGTTGCATGACAACTCGATTCGACAGTTACCATATATAAGTCGCTCGCAGGTCAAACAAACAACAAATAAGCACACATGCCATCCGTACAACTATAATCATTTAACAAAGTATTCAGATATAATTATAGAATTCAAATACAGGGTATAAAGAAATATAGATGAACTTACACTTCCCGAACAGAATTAAAATAGATTGAACTATCAGGCAGAACAAGGCACAAGAAAGACATTAATGCATAAACCTGTCAAGAAGGAAAAACAATATTAGGCACAACAAAGTTAAAAAAGAAAGACATGTCACAAAATGCCATGCAATATATCCCCAAGGTAATTTTTTGACGGGGAATTAAGACATGAAAGAAGGAGATGAATGGCAAGGATCAATAAACCAAAGAAAAGAGCCATTGGGAATCACTAGCACAGCGCATGCGGTAATAAAGTAATTATGTTTGATTTTACAATAAAAAGAAAAGTAATTGTGCTGATGGGGGAAAAACTGAAAACTACTGTCTTCAGGCATGATCAAATTCAATGCTAAAGTGGATATAGCTTTCGGTCGGAGAGCTTCAAATACTCCCACTCCAGAGCCCAGTATAATGGATGATGAACATGATAAATCCTTTTTCGGGCTCTAGGAGTTCCAATAACAGAAATTCCCCACCCCCCACCCCCGGGGAAATGAGATTATGGATAATGATGATGTTAATGATCAGAGGCAGAGCAATCATAGCCATTGAACCACTCACCGGGACCATAAAAATTATACGAACGATGAATCGCTGATAAGTAGGTTCCGTGTAATTGAGGAGGTGCTTGTAAATGTGCAGAACGGCCAGAGCAATAGCTCCGCCGGTGCAAAAAAAGGCGACGATGCTATAGTAAATTGGAACCGCTTCCCCCATCCTCTAACAGCAATTAGGAAGTTGTTAACACCGCATTTACAGACTCGTCGACAAAAATTCAGCGGATGACGACGACAGGCGCCTCGGGAGAAAGTGAAAACCCTAAAACCCGATCGGAGATCGATACCTCAAGACCAGAACAAGGAAAAATAAGGGAAAACGGGCAGATCTGTGGAACGCAAGGGAATGTTCGACGCTGCGAATCGAATAAACCCAGAAATGAGGAGGAAAACGCTAGACTGGTACCAATAATGGCGGCTGTTGGCTTTGCTGTGAAGGAAATGGGGACGACCCCAGATTGGTTATTCCTTCTAGTAAACGAACTAGCCTTTAGCCGATTGGAGGCGGAAAATTTTATAAATTGCATCACGTATTCTTCTGACGTTAGATTTAAGACCAGTTTTGAAATTGGGGTAAATTTTATTTGGGAAAATTTTAAATAAATACCAAATAAACTTGTAAAACCCTAAAATGTCTATTAATACTTTAAAAAGACTTAAAGGTACCAAGTACCAAAATGAAAATTTAAAGTTTTGACACTTTTACCATTTTGCTCTTTCACTTAAAAAAATATGAAAAAAATATCCCTTACCGGAGCACCACCACCGGCCTCCGCCGCCGCCCACCTCCGGCGGATAGAGCTCCGGCTGCCAGCCTGGTGAGACCCACTGGCCGGAGGTTTTTTGGGGGAGAGGAGGGTTTTGTTTTTTTTTTTTGTAAAAAGTTGATGAAGTGCAAGGGGTGGAGTTCGAACCCCACCCCAATACTAAAGAGGCCTGGTGGCCACTAGGCCATCAGACTTTTTTGACATGTGGGTGCATTAATATATATATGTATAATATAAATAAAGACATGCTTTAATAAAAACAGCAATGGAAATAACAAAACTCATAATGGGTTTAACAAAAACGATAATGGAAATAACAACTAGCGCATGACCTCCTCACCAAATGTGTGAAAGTATTTTTTCAGATGGGGGATCTCACCAATTCACTAACAGGAATGATTAAACCCATGACGGTTTTTACAAAATGATATACATTGCTCACCTCTTCACACATTTGACAAATTCAGTAATGGAAATAACAAAATTCATAATGGTTTTCACAAAAAGGATAATGGGAATAACTAAACACATAATGGTTTTGACAAAATGACATGCATTGCTCATATCTTCACACATTTGACAAATTGGATATGAGCAATGCATGTCATTTTGTCAAAACCATTATGTGTTTAGTTATTCCCATTATCCGTTTTGTGAAAACCATTATGAATTTTGTTATTTCCATTACTGAATTTGTCAAATGTGTGAAGAGGTGAGCAATGTATATCATTTTGTAAAAACCGTCATGGGTTTAATCATTCCTGTCAGTGAATTGGTGAGATCCCCCACCTGGAAAAATACTTTCACACATTTAGTGAGGAGGTCATGCGCTAGTTGTTATTTCCATTATCATTTTTGTTAAACCCATTACGAGTTTTGTTATTTCCATTGTTGTTTTTGTTAAAGCATGTCTTCATTTATATATATATATATATATATATATATATATATATATATATATATATATATTAATGCACCCACATGTCAACAAATTCTGGTGGCCTAGTGGCCACCAAGCCTCTTTGGTATTGGGGTGGGGTGGGTTTGAACCCTACCCCTTGCACCTCATCCACTTTTTACAAAAACAAAACCCTCCTCTCCCCCAAAAAACCTCCAGCCAGTGGGTCCCACCAGGTTGGTAGCCAGAGCTCCAGCCGCCGGAGGTGGCGGCGGCCGGTGGTGGTGCTCCGGTAAGGGATATTTTTTTGATATTTTTTAAGTGAAGGGCAAAATGGTAAAAGTGTCAAAATTTTAAAATTCCACTTTGGTACTTGGTACTTTGAAGTCTTTTTGAAGTGTTAATAGACATTTTGGGGTTTTACAAGTTTATTTGGTATTTATTTAGAATTTTTCCATTTTATTTTTTGTTTTTTATATTAATTTAATGTTATGTCATAAAAAACTTTTCAAGTTTCAACCTCAAGAATCATACAACTTGTCACAATCTTTACATAATGCATGCGTGTGCAAGTAATTAGTGTATAAACCATTGTCTTATTTAATCAAATTTTTTCTTAGGAACATATATCCTTCTATTAAAAATAATCATGTTCGAGGCATCGTCCGACATTAAATATAGGCACCTCTCATTATAAAGATTCAAACCTTGATTTGTTAAAAGATTCGCCCTTTCCACTAGATTCAACTTTATTACTTCTTTAATCAATATTTGTATAAATAGTTAGAAACCAGACAATCCGTAACTGTGTTTTTTGTTGAGTTTTGCAGGGGTGAGCCTTCTAAAATACAATGTCATGGGTATAAGAAAGGCTTTATTTTCCATACTAAAGATTAACCATTTGGTATGAGGGAAAAGTTTTTAATATAATTGAAAGTGGAAGTAGAAATATAAGAGGAAGTGAGATTTAAAGTATATTTAGTATGAAGATGGAAACGAGATATAAATTTTAATTAAAATATATATTAAAAATACAATCATCTTCTTCATTGTCGTGCCTCACACCCCCATAAAGTCTATTTCCCCATGAATTAATTCACCAAAAATCTATATTACATAATAAGTCATGAATAAATTCATTGAAACAAAACAAATTCATGAACAAATAAAAATATTTTACAAACTAGGCAGATTAATCTAGAAACAAACCATAAATTGAAAAGGATTATTGGATAGAGGGGCTTTGGAACCATCGTCACCGAAGGTGGAGCACAACCACTGCCAGCAACAGTAACCTAACAAATCTAAGAACGAACCCTTGATTTCTTGATCTATTGTTTCTATCAAAGAATGCTCTGTTCACAACAATCTTAGATGTAGGAATGAACCCTTGATTTCTCAAACAACAGCCATAGGTGCCGAAAATGGTAGAGGTGACGGGTATTAGAGATGGTGATGATGAAAGAGGATGACTGCGTCTTTTTTGAAATTTTTTTTCCATGATGTTGTGCTTGGTGAAGTCAAGCATTGCCAGTTATGATTGTGGAGCTCTCTAGCTGTTGGTGGAGGCCACTTAGTTATTGGGAAGAATTTTTGCCTACATTTTTGCCAAACATCGTTGTTGGCAGATGTCAAGAGGGAGAGGGATGGGGTCACAAGGACAAGTATGGGTTATAATGATGAAGGACAGGTATGTTGACCTTGAGCAGTAGATCTGTAATCGAACGCCACTATCATTGCCGCTACCTCTTCCGCCATTGTTGCCGTCACCACACACTTCTCTTTGCCGTCATAGTGCCTGTTTAGTTTAGCGGTAGAAGTTATTTTTTTGATGTGATTTATAGTTTATGAGATAAGTATGTGAGAAGAGTTTTGTTTTGACTTGCGTGAACGGGTTTCCCCAATGTTAACTTAAACAGGCCCATAGACGAGGGTGGACGATGTAACACCTCAAACTAAACTAATAGATATTTAACCAAAGTATTTCAAATATTGACAATAATGATGTTCAATATCTAAATCATCAAAATACAAAAAAACCAGTTCAAATAAAGCCCACATCATATCGTTAAATCAAGTTCTCAAAATATTTCAGCAAAACAAAATAAAATGTGGAAGTTTAGGGTCATAGTAAATAATAAAAACATAACATGTGCTCTAGGAGCACAAAAGAGCCTCCAAGGCTCACTCCATAGGTGTCTTCCCTTGCTTCCTACTAGAACAATCACCTGAAAAATGTTAATATAAGGGATGAGATTCCACGTCTCAGTAACTACTGAAAAATTCTACCGTATACAAGCAAACCACATATGATAAAAACAATGAACTAATTATGTATATATTTGTATGTACCATAATCCTCATACAAGACAATTACTAATTTAATCATCATTATATAAATCTGTATTTTCATCACCACAAGTAATATATATATGCAATATGTAAGATGCAAGCTCCCTTATATCACCGTCTATCCTTATTCCGCTGACTGGAGCCATAAGCTAACACATAGTCCGACAGAAACTCATCTATTTGACTGGATTGTCCCAAGCTCACTAGTTCTTAATATACACCCAGCCAAAGGTGTAGAGTTTAAATTTGTACTATGACTCCCCTCCTTAAAAGAATACAACTAAGAAGGTGTCACATGTCCCACAGCTCCAATGTAATCCCGGCCAAAGGAAAACATGGAAGAAGGGGTCCTGACAAGTGTCATTCACTGTGCACCGAGTAATGACATACCACGTGGTAAGAGATCTAATCATACAAATTCATCCTTACTCCAGGCCATCATAAATGCAACCGCCATGACAATTATATTTAATTATAAATAAATATAAATAAAAGACAAGGCATAATAAAATCATGCTTCCATTCATATTAAACATCATCAATTTTCAAACAAGCCGAAAAGGAACCAATAATCCAATCAATACATTAATTATAATTAAATTATTAACTATGTGAAAAAAATGAGTTATTAAGAAATTTTATTGTAACATTATTTATTTAAGAATTTATAATACATACACATATATATATAATTCAGTCATTTTTTAATAAAAGATATTTATTTACAATCATACACAATTTACAAGTATATGGGAGAATATTCAAAATTACTTGCTACGCCCTAACTCACAAGTATCACACAAAGAGCTACTCCAAAACTCTCAATAAGAGTCTACAAATTCATCAACATAAATATCTATTAATATATTACGCACAACTACTATAAAATTGCTCAAAGACTATTTTAAAACTACTCTAAGGCCTTAAAAATTAGGGAAAATTCCAATAAAATACCAAATGAATTTATCAAACCCAAAAATGTCTGTTAATACTTATAAATGACAGAGAAATCCTCTAGTAGGAATCTGGAATTTCAAAGTTTAATGTTTTTACTAAAATACCCTCCTCTTTCTCTTTATTCTCTCTTCTCTTCTTTACCTCTCCGTCAGATTCCATTAGAGAATACGATGAACAGTACTTTCTCCACTTCCTTCTCTGTTCTCTAGATCTCCATCTCCTTTCCATTACTCAAACAATCGAAACTCTTATCTCAAGATTCTCAACTGTCAGCCATTCTCTGATTCTCCCTTTTCCCTCTCGTTCTCAGCATTCGTAGGTAGCGTTATGGAGTTCTCATTCTTAGCTTCTCCGATTCTCCCTTCTCCTTCTCGTTCTCAGCTTTCGTCGCCTTGCCCTCTCATTCTATTTGGTGCCGATGTTTGATTCTGAAAATTGTATATATATCATTGTGATTTGTTTTTGCATTTGAATCCATTACATCAATCAGTTTATGAAAAATTTCTTAGCTCAATTCATTGGTAACAATGTAAGTTTTTTTTTTGAGTTTATATTTAAGCAATGGATGTTGTAATTGGAAATGACAAATGCAGAATGACATACTGATAAATTATGTGAAAGGTATGGCCATGATGGGTGGTATCTGACAAATTCAGTAATAGAAATAACAAAAGTGTTAATAGGTTTGACAAGATTCATAATGGGAATGACAAGAAGTGCACCTCTTTCGAGCAACATAATTGAATCAGACCTGTGTTCTTTGTTGTTATTCCCATTATGAATCTTGTTATTTCCTTTAAAAACTTTGTTATTTCCATTAATGAATTTGTGATAGTCCACCTCTTTTAACAACACAACTGTATGAGCACCTGTGTTCTTTGTTTTTATTCTCACTATGAATCTTGTTATTTCCATTAAAGACTTTGTTATTTACATTACAGACTTTGTTATTTCTGGTAACTGATATATGAGAGTCAACATATTTGGGCCAACACAAATGAATCAGACCTGTGTCTTTTCTTGTTATTCCTATTATCAATCTTGTTATTTCCATTAAAGACTTTGTTATTTACATTAAAGAACTTGTTATTCCTATTAATTAATTTGTACGAGTCCACATATTTGGGCTAACACAAATGAATCAAACCTGTGTCCTTTCTTATTATTCCCATTATCAATCTTGTTATTTCCGTTAAAGACTTTGTTATTTACATTACAGACTTTGTTATTTCTGATAACTGATATCTGAGAGTCCACATCATTTGGCCAATACGAATGAACGAATTACAATATTCAGAATCAAACATCAGCACCAAATAGAATGAGAGGGCAAGGCGATGAAAGCTGAGAACGAGAAGGAGAAGGGAGAATCAGAGAAGCCAAGAATGAGAACTCCAGAACGCTACCTACGGATGCCGAGAACGAGAGGGAAAAGGGAGAATCAGAGAATGACTGACAGTTGAGAATCTTGAGATAAGAGTTTCGATTGTTTGAGTAATGGAAAGGAGATGGAGATCTAGAGAACAGGGAAGGAAGTGGAGGAAGTACTGTTCATCGTCTTCTCTAATGGAATCTGACGGAGAGGTAAAGAAGAGAAGAGAGAAGGAAGAGAAAGAGGAGGGTATTTTAGTAAAAACATTAAACTTTGAAATTCCAGATTCCTACTAGAGGATTTCTCTGTCATTTATAAGTGTTAACAGACTTTTTTAAGTTTGATAAATTCATTTGGTATTTTATTAAAATTTTCCCTAAAAATTACCCTGTAAGAACAATGTGGTTAATGTGAAAGAAAATGAGTGATAAAAGTTGTGACTAGATTAATCAAACTATAAATAATTTTTTCCCCCACCCAGGTAGCAAGTGAAAGAATGTAAGTAGATAAAGACAAGGAGATGGGGGGAGAAAAGCGTTGACAGGGTTTTAGGAAAGCATGGAATCATGAGGAGTAGTGTTATATATATATATATATAATCAAGCTAGTGTCAGGAGAGTTAATAAAGCTTTATAAAATAATAATAATAATAATAATAATAATAATAGATTTAAAAAAGTGATAATGGTGATGATGACGATGGAAAACACACACATATAATATGATTTAATTTAGAACAAGATACACACACCCTCGTATTTGAAGGAATGGGAGTGGAGTGAGAGGAATTAAAAAAATTATTTCACCCAACAGCACAGGGTAAGAGTAAAGGTGTAGAGTCACTATTGAAAATAAAATAATAAATAAAGTACATACTGCTAAGAATAAATGATTCAATTGATAGTTTTACAAAGTACAAGGAATACACTCTCAGATGTAAGTGGTTTTTTTTAAAAAAAAACCCACAAAGAAAAAAAAAGATTTTATAACAATATTATATACACACACACCCCACGCACAAGAAAAAATGGGGTTGTAATAGAAATAGATATACATATATATTCACTCACATTCACCTTCAGCAGGGAAATATATATATATATATATATATATATATATGTATGAAGAACATATTTCATCCGGAAGAAAAAGAAAAAAAAAAAAAAAGCCCACACTCACACAGTGAAAAGTAAGTCAAGGGGCTGAAATGAAAAAACATGAGAACGGAGATGAAGGAATAAGGAGGAGGTTTGATAGGACAAGTATTCGTTGTGGCTGTTTGGGAATATAGTAGAAAAATATATATATTTTTTAATGTAGCTTTTATAGAAACTAAATAAAAAAAAGTTATATTGTTAATGTGATTTGTGTTTGGATTAGCAGTAAAAGAAGTGACTTTTTTTTTCTAAACCCAGTAAAAAAAAGCCAGAAGTTACTTCAATGAGCTTCTAAAAAAAGTAGCTTTTTTTTCTAAAAGCCCATTAAAAACTAACGTGTTCACAAACACATCCGCATGCCCTCCAAATGAATTTTTTCTCTCTCCCTAATGAGATCCAAACAGGCTCATTGTTGGGAAGCTAGAAGTCTAAAGTACAGTAAAGTGAGATGAAGAAGGGAGAAAAGTAAACCTGAGTAAAGAGCAGCCTCACAGGATTCCAACGAAATAAGAAGATATGATATTTATAGTTGAGAGAATTAGGGTTAGGGGTTTTTTTAACATTTTTTTTTATGTTTTCTCTTAAATTATTAATTTACTTTATACCCTTTCAACTAAATAAAATATGAGCTAAAATTAACTTTAAGTCCCAAAAATAAAGGATGTTACATACAAGAAAAGAGAAAGGGATTTATTTTTTCTTTTTTATTGAAAATGAGATGAGATGAATGAGGATATCTTTATTATTCCAAGTCCACTTTCATAGAATTCATATGAATTATTTAGGTCTGCCTAATAAACTCATTTCTATCATATTTAATATAAATAAATTTCACATGGAAGTAGGAAACCACCTACTAAACACACCAAAATCCCACTTTCATTCTTAATTTCACTTTCATCTCTCAATTCAATGCTAGGGCATAAATCTTGTTTTGTTGTCGTTTCTCTTGGCTGTCGTTAGGCTGCTTTATTTATGTTTTCCTTTAAGACTTTTCATAGGGTTTTACTTTTAATATATTCAATTCCCCTTGCTGGCGAAAAAAAAAAAGTCTAATAGAAAGAAAACAGGGAGTTTTGAATATGATCTGTCTTCAATAAATTAATATCTACGCACAGTAAAAAAAATACTTTTGTTCCCCATTCATGTATAAAGTGTAAGATGTTTTTATCTGCCGTGTAATGACAAAAGCATTGTCTGTAATTTACTTGCGGTTCTGTAAAATTTATTTAGGAAAATTATAGTCAGGTTATAAATAGATGGTAAAATAAAAAACGATCCCATTCATAATTTTAGGAGTAGAGCATTGAAAAATCCAAAAGTTATATTAACAAATTTTTGGGACTATTTTTTTATTTTATTTCTTATTTAAAATCTAACTGTAATTTTTTCAATTTATTTTCGATCAAATTGCTCTCCTGACAGAGGTCCAAATCACACTGCAGCCATCCTCTTCGTTAAAAAGAGAAAACACACACATCATTCTACCAACAAAAAAATAATTCACATCAAAATATCTTCAAGAGCAGCATGATTTATTTTATAGAACTTAGTAAAAACAACGTGGAAGATTGTATATTTCAATCTTGAGAACCATGACTTTTGTTTATTTTAGAAAATTATCATATGTATCTAATTCATATTCTTGAAAATTAAATTATTATTTGTAGTTAGAGTGAGGCACGCCAGTAGCCAGAAAGGTCTCTTGAACGTGGTGTTAGCTGCAAATTTGCATTAGTTATTTGCTTGCTGTTCCGGTTAACAAGTTCCTCCTAATCAACTGATTAAGTAGTCTAGCTTTTTTCCACCCCGCAGCTGCGTACATGATTGTAATAGACACAGTGTCTTCCGTACTGATCTGTTGGGTGTTTTTGGCCAAATAAATTTTTTATTCATGAATCCTAAACTCTCTTACTACTTTATTAAGAAAAATAATAATTAAGTCTTTTCCGCTCAACCCTGACCTGTGGGTTCTATTTGTTTTTTCTACTATTATTAATTGATTAACAGGTTAAATTTACAATTTTTAGGGATAGGTCCCATCACAATTAACTTAACTAGAATTGCAGCTAATTCTAAGAGATTCTTGTCTCTATATTGTATTGTCCAAGACCACTAATATTCTTCATAATTTATACTCCCTCTTGTTCTTAATGGAAGATAAATTTGGAGAATGGATTTTTATTTTAAATATAAGACATATTTTTTATATTTATTAATTAAATTTTAATTTACTCTTACTAATGCTCATTCAATAATAATCAAAGAGAATAAGATAAAGTATTTTAAAAAATATATATCAGATTAATTATTATTTTTTAATTTAAATAAATTAAATAAATATTTCTTATATTAAAGATGATAGTCCGAAACAACATGTTTTGTTGTAAACCCTGGACTCCATTTCAATTATTAAAATATGCTATCATGACTTGCAGGAAGACCTGGCAGGAAGGCTTTGACCAATTGGAAGTGTGGGGAAAAAATGAAAGATGATTTGATTTATGACTGATTTCTTCTTTTTATTAAAAGGAAAAAAAAGTCCTGGTCCATTCACAGACATTATCTTGTTGTTTTTTATGTTGAAGCACGTATAGAACCGTCTCTGAGTGTGTGGGTGGGTTTCGGACCAGGTGAGCTCCTCGATAGTTTTGCAAACTAATATTGGGCCCGTGTCCGGCCCAAAATGGGGAAAATAGTAGTAACATGGATATTTAAAAAAATAATAATTTGCCTCAACAATTTCTTCAACAAGCACGAGATTGTTGTTTTTTCATCGTACGAGACATGAGGAGTATTGATAGTATGGATGATGAATTAGTACCTACTTAAATCCTAAATTCTACACTATCTCATATTAATTTTTTTTAATAGTAATACCCTTGCTTATTTCTTACCCATTAAATTTTAATTGTTCCTGTGGTAAGCATGTTTTTAAAAAGAGAAAATGACTTTAAAGTCCCAATTAAAAAAATAACATCAAAAAAATCCCAAAACTTGTTAACAGTAGCTCCTGCACTGATCAATGGTTGCTCTTTCACTTGTTATTGATAAGTTATGAGATTTTTCTGATATTATTTTTTTTAAAAGGGAGCTTAATATCATTTTTCCTTTAAAAAAATGTTGATAAGTTTCTATGTACATACTAATCTAATCTTATTTATAAATCCATTATGATAAAAAAATTTAGTCGTTATTATAAATCAAGTTTCAGAATGATAAATATGTTATGTTAATTACAATAAATAAATAAAATTATTGATATTGACTTTTAAAATTAATCATATATAAAGAAAAAATTAAAAATTTAACCAATAATTGATAAATTAACTAATTCTCTCCCAGATAGTTAATCTGAAAAGGTGCAAATCTTTTTTCAATCGAGGTTCTAAACATGCATGGTAATCAGGTCAAAAAAAAAAAAAAAACATGCATGGTAGTCGGTGGGAAGAAGTTGGTCTGGACAGTGGCAGAGATGGACGTGCATTGAATCAACGCGTCCACGTGCCTTCAAATCCCATGTCAACACCCGCAGAATTTAAGAAAGTAGAAAAGAGGAGGAGAATGAAGAAGCAACATGACAAAAAAGACGAAATTAAAGCAAAACGATAAAATATCCTGTAGCTTTAAGTGAGTGTTTGTGTAATTTTAAGTTCATGGTTTTAATTTAAAAAAAAAATAGAGATAAAATTTATTTTAAATATTTATTTCTTAAATCATAAAAATTATTTTTTAAAAATTAATTCAAATAGATACTAAGAACACAAGACTGGTTATCTAGCACTTGCCGTGCACAAGTTTAGACTAATTATTAAACCTTGTCTATCACTAATGATGATTTTGATCACCTATCTATCCCTAGCCATCAGTCTATCCTATGCCCTGTGCAACTAGCTGGCACACATTCACGAACCTGACACCAGCCCCCTTATGAATTTGGCTTCTCTTTTCTCCCCCCTCTCATTTTTTACTCTTTTTTTAAATATAAATTGAAATCTATTAATAAAAATTCAAAAGAGCAATTACAAGTTGAATCAATAAGCTTGTTTAGTTAGGTTTATCTTTATATATAAGTCTAATTTATATAAATCGAGATAAAATTCTTTTACATATTTACTTCATAAACCATAAAAACTATTTCATATTCTGTAAATCAAAATTAAAAAATATTTATAAAAACTATCCAAACATACTAAATATTTATATTATATCATGCTTATATTTCCTGCACTTCATCGTGACAGTCAAACAAAGAGTTGCAGCGATTCTTTTAATTTAGAAATCCCGCTATTATCTTTCCTATCCCCACTTTAATTTTATGAAATCCGTGAGCTTGAATTAAAGATTCCGTTGCAAAAATATAATTAGATTAATAGGGTTAACAAATAGACAACCACACAGTGACAGTTGGGAAAAGAGTTGGATAAAATTAAAGAATGGAAAAACCAGACTTTTTCAAAAACTGAAAATCCAATCCCATAGGCCGTTGACGTGACCCTTGTTGCTAGCACGCCACTGACCACCCATGAAATTGACCTGGCCCCATAAAGTATCTAAATATATTTTCATGTCACCACAAAAATGCTTAACGGTTTAAGGTCGGCAGCAAAGCAATTAATGGCAATATAATGTTACCAAATTTTGATTATCACTTCAATTCAACTCAGGCCCTCTAAATTTTTCCTTTTTTTTAATTTGATCATTTTCTTATTTAAAAATAAAAAACCTCATATTCCTTTATTCCGATAAATTTGAAGCGATTATAGAGCAGTGTCCTACCAGTTAAGTTAAAAAAGAAGAGGCAGGGGAAGTGCGGTTGAGAGGGACAGGGAACACGAGGCCGACAAGAAAGAAAGCACAAAAGAACAGAACTCGACCAGACAAAAATAAAAATAAAAATAGAGAAACATGATAAAGTTGTAGCCAACTCAAAGAAGCAACAAGGGTTTCCTAATCTTGGAACCCATCAACCAGAGCAAACGGACAATTAACTAACGAGTTTGGGTTTAGTGTAAAGGCCAGTGACTCCCAATGTGACAAATTAGTATTTGGATTCCTATTAAAAAAAGTGTTCACATTATTCTTTTGCCGGGTAGAAAAATATCCACCCATGCTATAAATAAGAATATCTGCCATAGTGAGAAAAGACATATACTTATAAAGAAAGAAAGCATGTCAGTTTCAGATGAGATAACACTGCAGTTGCAATGCCAGTTTTGGCAGAGTATCCAAATAACCATTGATGGCAATTCACCAAAAAAGCTCACAACTATTCGCATTTCACATCAACAGCTGTGTTCACAGCAGCCAGCCATCTGCAGGAACAAGTGCAGGGCGCTATGTTTGGGACCATTGATGGTGATTGGGACGGTGGGGGTTGGTACGGGTCAAATTTTTTGTTTTAAAAAGAAATACTATTATTGGGCATGCTAGTACAAAATTACTCTCGGACGTGATGATTATGAAGAATGAAGATAGAAAAGTGTGAGGGACGAGTCAAGTGGGACCCACGAACGATGTGTGGCTGCGCTGCAATTAATGCACGAAACGAAACCCACGTTTCATCTGCTATGATGGGAAATTCATGCAAACTTAACGCCGACCCTCTGCTCCATCCACCACTACGATAAAGTTTTGGCTTGTCGTGCAAACTGTAAAGATCAAGGCTCAGCATCTCTAGATTTAATCTTATATTTATATCAATAAATGCAAAGTCTAAATTAGAGATAATCCCTATCAAGTCAGAAAAAATTAAAGTTAATCTTTTTTTTTCTTAAAAAAAAATTGATTTTGAACTTATAAAACCTATCATAACGAGCATAATTGAACCATTTGACCAAAAAACGACCATGATTGAACTTGAGGCTCAGTCACGTGGATATCTATCTATTCACAAGTTCCCCGCGAATCTTGCTTTTGGCTTTATGAGTATGTCATCTAATTAGCAATTACGATGGTTGGCCCTGGAAAGTTAGTTGAATGCGACGTTAGCAGAGTGGCGTTATTGAATTCACAATGACAAATTTGAAATTGAATATGGCCCTAGCAAAGTCGGATACTTTAGAAATTCCATAAAGTTTTCGCCTTTGAATCCTTCACCTTAAAATAAATAGGGCTGAATCAGCCAAAAAAAGGGCTCGCTGCCTGGCACAGATTATGTATATAAGAAGAAACAGCAGATTTGATTAATGCCATTCTTGACTATCTGAGCCAATCTCTCTAATAAAACCACAACTACTGCGTTGATTGTTGTTGCTTCATCAAATATATTCCTTCCCTCTTATACTGTAGTTGTGAGTTGTGACATTAAAAATTTAAGACAGTAACAAGTCAGTATTAATGATACGTATCATTTCCCCCAAAAACTAATGCTAATTTTCGGCTTAATCGCCTTCCTAATTAAGATCAGTTCACGAGGCCACAAATTTGTTATTAGGGATGTCCAAGGGTAAAAGTCAGGTTTATCTTTGCACAATTTAATTCGGCAAGTCTCTGGAGTAAAATCCATGTGCATTGCAAGCACTTCCGGACAAAAAAAGAAAAAAACAAGAAAGAAACCGACCTTGATGGGATGTAAAATTAGAAAATTAATAAATGAGATGGACTGCATTTATTTCTCATTCCATTCTACCAAAAGCTAGGGTTTAGCCAACTACCCTTACCCCCATTAGGCCCACTAGTACTGTATGTCACCACCACCACCCTCACATAGTCACGAATGCGGCATAATTTTGATTTTTTACCTTTTTTAAAAAAATGGTATCCCACACACACAACTCAAAGACTCTTGTCTCTATATAGATGGCACGTAGTGCAGTGAGGGCCAAGCGCAGACTCATAACACTAGCTAGTATCAAATTTCAGACACCACAATACCTTCATCTATCGCCGTGATCAATGGCCAGTCCAAACGATTCTAGTACCACTTATCCTCCTCCAGCTGCAAGTTCTTCAACAATTAACATTCAAACCATGCTCAGCCCTGCTACGAGGCCGCCGCCAAACAGGTCATCAGCTTCATCGTCCTCCGCCTCCACCACCTCCAGCACTGGACAGACGCTGCCAACTACTCAAGGCGTATTCTTTGGCACAACTTGAATGATTAAGAAATCACTAGTACCCCGCACGGATTCATATGCTCCCATGTCTTCTGTATTGAACTTATGTTCGACCTATCTGCTATCATGTATAACTATATAAGTATCTTAGTTTTTGTGATTTCAAGAGGGGAGAGAGGGGGGGGTTCTTTCTTTCTTTCATGAGTATTTTAGTTTTTGTGATTTCAAGAGGAGAGAGAAGGAGAGGTTCTTTCCTTCTTTGTTTGCTGCAACATTACCAGTGGAATATGAATAAGAATCCGTGGTCTTTTTATCAATCTTTTCTCTCTGTACTTTTCTTCCTTTTTTTTTTAAAAAAAAAAAATACAAAGGGCAAGCCTAGGCTTGAATCAGTAAGACAAGAACCGAATTTGGCAGATGATGTAACTCCTGAGCATAACGTTTGAGAAGCAGCAGGCACGTAACTTGTGTCCTGCAGCTGGGTGGCACACCTCTGCCACAAGAATAACCTGGATAATAATATCTCAAACAAGCCAATATAATCTACCTAAATCATAAGCTGGCGCGTTTCTTCAATTTCAGCTCTATCTCTCTCACAAGAAAAACTATCGCTTCTAGTGAATCACAGGAAAAAGAAGGGGGTCGAACTCGTGGGCGAGGAGAGCGGTAGGCAGCAGGAGTTGAACCAGTGAGCGAAGAGAGACTGAACGAATCTGTAGGCAGATGAAGCAATAGTTGCTTTGATGAGCGGGCTTTCAGGGTTGCAGAGATGTGGAAAGAGCTGTAGGCTGAGGTGGATCATCTACCTAAGGCCTGATTTGAAGAGAGGCACATTCTCACAGGAAGAGGAAAGCCTCATCATTGAGCTTCATGCAGTATTAGGCAACAGGCATGTTTCTCTCTATCATCTGTTTCTTTTTTTCTTTCCTGCAATTGGCTGGTTTGGTTTTGTGTCGTAATTTTCTGGGTTAATTAATAATTAACTTAGCTTTAATTTGATGGTTGGGAGGGTTTCAGGTGTTATCAAATTGCAGCTCAGCTGCCAGGAAGAACGGACAATGAGATAATGAAAATGTGGAATTCGTGCCTCGAGAAGAAGCTGACGCAAAGAGGGATTGACCCTCTCACCCATAAACCATTGTCGGAGGTCGAATATTGGAGGAGTCAGCTGCAATAAATTGAACCTCCTGAAATCAGAAAGCTCCAGGTCCGATGAAGAAGCAGCAGGAAGAATGGGTTGAGTCCGTCAGCGACGAGGAGAGCGTGAACGAATCGGTAGGAAGTAGCAGAAGATCATGGGTTTGAGTCCGTCAGAGATCAGAGGAGAGCGTGAACGAATCGGTAGGCAGAAGCATAAGAAGATGGGGTCGCATCCACCGGAGAGAAGAGCCTGAACGAATCGGTAGGCAGGAGGAGAAGAAGAATGGGGTCGAATCCATCGGCGAGGAGAGCGTGAACGAATCGGCCGGCGAGTTAGACCCACCAAGGACGATGGGAAGCAATGTGAGGGGCGAAAAATTAGAAGCGTCAAATGTCGCTTTTCTGGGTGGACGTTGGCTATTAGGGGTGATCAATAATTGATAATTATTATCGTCTTAAATCATCAATTAAATTCGCATACTAGGTGTTAGTATGTATCACATTAATTAAATCAATATATCAACGCAAATGATAGTAATTAATAGTCATCCTAATTTCACACTCTCTATCCACGTCTTATACATGTGACGATGCGAGATATAATTAAATGCAGAATGTTTAAAATAGTTTAATATTAGATATTCTTCGTCATTTGATCCAACTGGGTGGAAATCAAACATTTTTGTCTGGTCAATTGAACCCAGTAACCGTGTGGACCCCGCATATGAGCACGCCCATGTGGAGGGATGAGTTGGCCTCTTCTAATAAGTCAGGAAAAAGAAGAGGGATCGTGTGCGTAGTATATTTGCTACCAAGAACCAAGCCGTAGAACTAGGTTAAATGTTCAATTCATGGACATTACGAAAGGCTCAGGCACGGTAAGTGATCGCGCTCATGCAAGCAATTATGCAAAGTAGGGTGGGTTTCCTTGGACGCCAAGGTATTGTCCAATGGCACGCTGGTAATTTTCCGCATTTGAGGTGACAATATAAAATAGTTATCATTGTTAATCTGTCCAAACTTATGCGTGCCCCCTTGTCTTATTAATGTTTGTCCTCTCTGGCCATCACCGTATGTTGCCTCCCATAGGTGCTCAAGGTTTTAAACATTACAATGGTGTTTCTGATGTTTTTGATGGAGTGTCTGTATATAAAATAAATTAAAAAATCACGGTTGCCGTGGTTGAGTGAGAGATTTGAGTTAATTATCAGGATATGAAGAAAAAGGAACGAGTTCCAGCTCCTTTTTTTTTTTTTGGTCCATGTATTTCGTTAAATAGTACTCTGTCTTATATTCCTTTTTTTGAACTATACTCTATACAGAGTGTTTTAAGTAAGTATAAGATTATTCATAGCTTATGATGAATACTATATTTTGTTATATAAGTATATGTACTGATTGTTAAATTTAATGTGTGTGTGTGTGAGTACATTGATTGAGATAAGTTTGATCTATAGAATAATTAAAAGAACAACGTTGTGTTGTATTAATAGTTTATTTAATCCTATTAAATTAAAACAATATAATATTTATTGATGAGGTATGTCGATCTTTTTTTTTAAAAAAAAAAAGTTTAGGTGAATTGGTCACAAGAGGCTTATTGGGGCTAAGATATACCTCCGAATTCAAAAAACGCTTATAAATGTATTTACAGATCAATTGCCTACCAACAAGGTTCTCATATTGGTAAGATTTAAATCCACAACTTTATGATTATATCTTAAATTTTATATTTATGTGTGTGTCGGTGTGTAGATGGATCACACGTCAGCTAATTTTACTTCTATGCATCTCATGGATAAAAACATGACAGATCAGAAGAATGAATTTCTAAAAATAATAACGGACTTTTAGTACCAATTACTTACTACCTCCAAACCCTAATATTTGAGTTGGTTGGAAAGTTTGATTTGGTACCAATTACCCATTTGGTTGTTGTCACTTCAGCCCATGACAATTATAGCCTCCTGATATTTTAAAAGCTACAAGTCTTTTTAATTTTTTTTTTCCAGCACAAAACTAAATTATTCATTAACATTTATCGTTTTTTTTAAAAAACATTCACGGTATTTCTTAATTTGGATTGGTAGCATAGATGACAATGCATGAATGATAAGGTGAGTTAGGTGTGATCACTAAGAAAAAGGTAGACGTACGTAGAACCATTTCCAAATAAAAAGCATCCGAAATACTAATATATAGTCACAGTGATATATAGTTGTTAATTTTTGGGGACAGCAACGTAACAGATGGAGAAGGAATCTGCTCTCGGGTTCATATATATTCTCAATGATGCTGTGAAAGTAAACAAAATGGTATCCAATTGGCGCTTCACTTTTACTGTTATGACAAACAGAGAAGCTATTGAAGCCTGATCTGTTAGTGTATCACTTTCCATCTTCTTCCTTGGGATTATTATATTGCTACCTCTGACTGGGCCACGTCTCGTTGAGATATACGGGACAGCATCAGTCTCTCCTGACTTGGGACGAGTCTGCTTTTTCAAAGTACCTATCCTTTTAAAATATACTTGCATGCATATTCCCACTTGTGATTTTATTAATTATTGGTTATTAGATTTGGCTGATCATGACTCTTGATTTGATGCACATCCTACTTCATCTCACAAACGCTCAATAAAGATAGAGCATATATCCTTAGATTATTTTACAATCCTTTTTTGTTTGTTTGATTGTGATGTGTGTGTATATATACACACACGAACTAGTAACAATAACAAGCATTATCCTAATAAGTGGGTTCATCTATATAGATTATACGATATCAATATATTCTATTAATAATTAAATTGTTAAGAAAATTGTTAATTAAGAAGTCCAACTCACAATAAAAAATAGTTTTAGAATCAATAATAGTTTTTAATTATGCTAACAATAAACTGTGTAGATACTCTAAACTTTGAGGAGGCAAAAAAAAGTTTAAAGTAGCTAGAAATTAATTTGTCTTTGTTAGAGTTGTAGAAATTAGAATGCAGGAAAGACAAAGAATTGATGTATAAAATATCCATAAACTATAACAAAAGTGTATGATACGCGCCATACTTTTTTGCCCAATACTTCTAAATACGAGAGACGAGTGAGTAATTCGGTACTGGACACCAACAAGTTCTCAAACCTGTTCCCCGCCCTAGCCTATGCTATGAAATGGGTAAACCGTGCTGGCTTTGATTTTTTTTTTCCTACCTTAAATTTATATCCCAATTATTTTCTTTAGATTTTATTTGGGAAAATATTTTAAACTTTATAAAATCAAATGTTTGAGAATGTTGAAAATATAGGCTGTCTTTTAACGAATATATTAACCAAACGTGGAAGTAACCAATTTTGACGAATATCAATCACGCGAGGAAGTCGGCAGCGGATTCAGAAGTTGGAACATTTTGTATCCTGACAAAAGTAAAAAGGGCAGAAAAAGATAAAAGGCCACTACTTCCATAACCTGACAAGTTCATTGAGATGACAAGTTGTTTAATATTTTTATTTGTTACAAATGGGTTCAGTCCCATCCAATACGTTGAAATATTAGCATCCTACAATTTTTTATTAAAAAACAATGATGAAGGAGTTATGTGCTTTTTTTTTTTTTAATCTCATCCACCTAAAATAAGTTTACGTAAGTTTATAAGTGTAAAAAAAAGAGTAATTTTGTCTTAAATATATTTCTAATTAATTTTAATTATTAGTTGAAAAAATATGCTAAACTTGCAATTCATATATCATCCACATTATTTTTGGTAAGAAATAAATTTATCATAAGAATGTTAAATCTAACTTTAAAAAAAATAAAGTAGATAACACATGGACTTCCGAGATAAATTTATACCTTAAAAAAAATAACATTGATGAAATATGTACTGTGAGTTTAACATATATAATTAACTAACAGTTAAAATTAATTACCATAATAGTTATGATAAAACTAATCCACCATTTATAACTGGACAAAATTATCAATTAACCCAAAATCTTTTACTGTGAATAGCATTTTTGCCCAAAAAGCCGAGTTGTGGGAGGTAATGATGTTTCAGTAGGGCCAATCTGTGTCCCAAGCAAGAAGTCTTGCACTGCCGGAATCAACAATTGACCAGTCACCGACCTAGTTCACATAGATAGAAGTAAGGAATTAATATCAGGCCAAACAATTGGGATATATATAGTCCCTGCAATTATTTAAATTAGAAAGTAAGTGCTGGCAGGTTACTGTATGTCATGAAGCTATCGTGGCCGTTAAACACTGAAGGAAGAATTTTTAACTTTATCATTTAAAAAAAAATATATCAAAGACCTGAGCGTATCCACTAACATCATTTGGAAGTAGTAGTACAAAGGAAAGGTCTTTAAGAGAATGGGAAAAGGAAAATGGGCCTTCCATGCCACCAATTTGCATGTTTGTTATGGATGGAACACATAAAAATATTTGAGCATGAAAACACTGAAAATACAAATAAATGGCACAAATACTATTACCTTCAAATTAATTAGTATGACTTATAAACTAATATATAATCTAATGATATTTAACATATATCATGGTTAAGTAGTTTATTTTGCTTTCTTAATTTCTCCAAAAAAGACAACTAAGTTTTATATTTAGATCATATGGAGTATTTATTAACTAAGAGATAATTAGACTTTTTTTTTTCCGTGAAAGAGGTAATTAGACTTAAACTATAGATAATAGAGTTATACATCTTATATCCTGGGTACTTGGGTTAGTAGTTGACCGATTAGATCATAAAGTTGGCCAACTGAATTCGGATCCTGACTTGTCTGAGAGACCCTTATAAGAGCTGTCATAATCACAACCTATCACTGCTACAGAAAAACACATATTACTATCCTAAAAGACGTCACTTTTTTTTAAAAAAATAAAAAATGGACATAATGACATTTTTGTAATTATAAGCTACATTTTGAAATATTGGACAATTTTAAGCATCCCAATTAAAATTAGGGATGCGTAAAGGAAACTTTAGGAGTCCCAAAAATTAACTTGGACACCTAAAGCAGGATTATTAACAGCAAAAGACCTACATTTTGGCGGGAATATAAATTTGAGAAACTTTAAACATCCTTATTACAATTATAGACGTGTATCTATGATAGTTTATGCGTCCCTATTCAAAATAGGGACGCATAAACTAAATTTGACATGTTTTAAATTTTAAAGCTAAATAAACGTCCTTATATGTAATAGGGATGCCTATTTATTCATACTCATGTCAGCCTTTATGTCAATCAAATATTGACATACAAGTGACATGGTTTATGCGTCATTGTTAATAGGGACACATAAACTAATTTATTGACAAAATAGGCGTCCCTATTAATAATAGGGATGCCTATTGTTTGCTCAATGCATGCCAGTCAAACATGTTAGTAAAATTGACTGACATACTGATATGTGTAAAGGTGAGGCTAAATAAGCGTCCCAATTTAAAAATAGGAACATCTAAAGAGCTATCAATCACCCTGTCATATTTATTCCTTCTCTCCATTTCGCATCTTTGCTCTCACTTTTCTCCAATGCTCTCTCTTTTCTCCATTTCGCATCTCTACTCTCCATTCTCTCTATTTTGCATCTCCTTAGCTCTCTCTTCAATCTCTCCATTATCTCACTCTTTCACCGACTATCCTTCATTTGAAGAGGAATAGAGCCCTCCCTTTCACCACTGTGGGGTGTCTTAGTCTACATCATCGGCCACATGTATTAACTCTGTATTAAATTCTTCTTATCTAAAATTTCCACACAAACTCCTATTATGCATCCCCACTTTCACTAGTTTAAATTATATTTTATTATGATATCAAGTCATAAAAAAAAGTAGGAGAAAAACACTAATTGGCTAGTTGGCTAGGACTTAGCTTTATGAATTTATTATTTAATTTATTATAAATCATATTAGCTTTCCATATTGTTTACTTTTATTTTTCTTAATAATTTACTTATGGGCTGACTATAGCTAATAATAACATTTTTTTTCAAAGTAAAAATGAGATAAAGCACAAAGAAGAAGCTAATAAAACCGCACAATTATTAGCTATATAGGAAAATAATTTATTAGTGTAATAATTAGAAAAGTGATTAATTGTGAAATGAGCTATTGCTATAGGACTTTAGGCGTCCCGTCCTTTAGGGACATTATTTTCATTATTTACTACGTTGCTCGTATAAGCGTCCCTTCATAAAGGGACATTAAAAGGCCTAAAATAAGAATATTAAAAATATTTTTTGTAATAGTGTATCCATTTAGATTAGACAATTGCTTAAAGCAAAAAAATAAGAAGAAATACACATCATTCTAAAAAAAGTAGACGTAATTAAAATATATTGCAGAACAGTGAGTCTTTAAGATTTGATTTCAATTTCGAAAAACCATGACTCTTGTTTATTTTAAAAACTTATTAAGTTTACATTGAAGTATTTTATGTATTTATTATTTCAGCCTATTCACATACAGCAATGCCCTCTCCCATCTACAATATATGGTATTTTTATAAGGAAGATATGATTTAAAATATAAATCACTTTCAATTTAATTAATGTCATTTTTTCTATTTTGTTTATGTGATTAATACTCATTTTCTAACTTTATCTACTGATTATATCCCCTCCATCTCTAAAATAATATTCACAATGTAATTAAACACATTTCTCAAAATAGATAAAATTTAAAAATTTATATTTTAAAATATATTAAATGATATATATATATATATATTAATGTAGTTGAAGTGTACTATTTATGGATGGGGGCGTATGCTTTTTTGTCCTTTTTTGCAGAAGCATGAGATGATCAGTTTTTGAGTGCGTGTGTGTTTGTAGGTCCCGTGCAGGTGAGCTTAACATAGAATAATAATAATATGCAAAATGAACTTGTCAGGGGTTGGATGGTCTTTCCACTGTTAATTCTTTCCAGATTCTATGAATTGATTTGATGGGGTCCATATCTGCCCTCAAATAAGAAAACGTTGTTTATTATGTGTTTGTCTAGGAAGCACAAAGTAGTGGTATTAAAAATATTTTTTCCTACGTCGAGATATCTCCTCGTATGATAAAGAAAATGTCAAATACAAGCAGAGGCCTTTTAATGTGGTAGGTAGCATGAGCTTCACCTTTTAGCGGTTATAATAATCGTTAAGCAATATGTCCATGTACTAGAAAAAATGTTGTCAAATTCCCTTAATTACTACTTTCGTTTTATATTTAATTAGTTTGAATTAGTTTATATAAATTTCATAAGTGCTTATAAATCGTGATTTACATAATATAAAGTAATTTTTACGATTTATGAGGTTACTTTTATGATCTACGAAGTTAATATATAGAGGAGATTTATCTTAATTTATATAAATCAGACTTATAAAATAAACTTAATTATAAATAGAATTTCCATATGTTGTAAAGCCCTTGTAACTAACTCACAGCCTAGGCGTACCAAATTAATGGTGAAAGGTGCAGAAATAGGAGTAGCGTTTTTCATAGATGTCTGCAAAAAATAGCTCGCGATATGATGTGGAGCGGGTCATATCACACAGCGCACTCATGTGACAGATGCTAAGATCCTGTCATTAAATGATGGATACCTGTGGTCCCCACTCTCCCCTTGACCAGCTGCTTCAATGGAAGGATACTGTGCTCGTTTGGGATAGCGGTTGGAAGCTCCATAAATGTTTTTCAATCGTGATTCAAAGAATACGAAGTGGGTTTTACGGTATACGAGGTAAATATGTGGAGAAAATTTATCTCGATTTGCGTGAATCGGACTTATGAAAAAGCTAAAGCTTTCCCAAACAAGCTAAGTATAGCTAATCTCTGTTTGACAATAATTGCGTTTGGGTTATTCTTATGTGAAATAATGATTAAAATATTTAAAAATAATTTTTTAATCATGATTTACGATATATGAAGTAAATATGTAAGATGAATGTTATATCAATTTACATACATAAACACTTTTAAGATCAACATGACATTACCTACCTCCAAACCGAAAATCGCATATTGAAAAACACAATTCTTTCTCAAAAGTTTGTTTATATTTTACATGAGCAATGGAGACAATTTCAAAAAAAAGCTAGAGCATAATCTTGTCGCACAGCACTATTCAGCTAATTAGTTGATTAATACCAACCCTGGCCTGCACACACCCCCATCCAGCTGTGACATTAGAAATAATGTAATGAGAGAAATTTAACCTTTTTAAAGAAAATGTCAAGTACTGCCAATAATCTCTTAACCTAATAATAGCATGCGTTTCACTTTTAATAACAATAAGTTGTATGGGTTAAAAAAAATGAAAGGATGTGTCAAATACTACCCATATTAATTAATTCACACTCAAAGAAAAAAGTTCAATATTTGTGCTTATTAGTATTCTAAAAATATTGTATATATTGTTCCAAGGAACAACCCAAGCATCACTACCGAATCAAGCTAGCTGGCGATGAATGATGGTAGTGATTGTGTTTGGTTGGGCAATTAGAAAGTCCAAAAGCGCTTATGCATATAAGTTCATATAACACTCCTCTCACATACTTATTTTATATACCGTAAATCACAATTAAAAAATTATTTTTAAAGACTCTAATCAGTAATCCAAATAAATACGGTGTCTGTTCAACATGATGATTGTTAAGCTATACTCCATGTGTGTGTGTCCGCAGAGTTTAAACTTTAAAGGAGTTTTTTTAAAAAAAAAAAACCTTAATTATTAGAAAAGGCTCCGCCACTGATGCAATCAGACGCTTGTTTCTATGAAGAAAGAGAACATATATAGGGATATTCTGGTAAAAAAATTAACTTCAAAGCATTTTATATTTAACATGGGAGAGATCATTAGCATTTAGTGCGTGTTTTAGAAACTCATTCATCTTAATTAAAATCACACCAACGAAAGCGATATGTGACAATAAATTGATTAATTTCCAAAGTTGCAAAAGATGGACGTGCATGGAAATCAATGCCTTCACTAAAGGCAAGCATCAACATCGGACCCTATTCACATGAAGAGCACAATGACAAAAAAGAGAAAAGCAAAAAGTTCGGCAAAAATATAAAAAATAAAAAAAGAGAAAATAAAAAAGACAGGAATTAGTGAAAAAGTTAACACTTAGACTAATTAAGCCCTTATTAATAATTCTTCCTTTCACCACCTTCTTCAACCGCTGATTCTTATATTCCCTGCATTTTCTTAAAGAAATAAATAAAATAAAGAGTTTCAGCGATTCGTTGGCCATATATGATTAGCAAAGCTTTGAAACGGATGATGGTACTATAATCGTTAATATATATAAAAAAAAAAGTTCGATAACTAATCTGTGAGTATTAAAAAAATATATTTAAATGGATTACTTGTAATAAATGAGTGTTAATTATTACTAAAACACCTTTTTTAATCATGTGTGTAAGAATCATCATTTGATGGAAACCTCTTTAAATAAAAAAATTGGAGGTAAAAATTATAAATTTGAGAGATAAAATATATTGTTATTTTATATTATATTCAGGATCTAAGAAAACCCCATATATAGCTTTTATATTTTCTCCTATTCTTAATATAAGATACAACTTAATAAAAAAAATTGAATTATAAAGTTGGTTTTGTAATATTAAAGACACAGGACGGAATATAAATTGGTTCCACTCTTGCTGAAAATTGACAATTCTTTTTATTCTATGTGACGGGGATCAGACAAGGTGACAAACAGTTTTCCACGTGGCTCCCTAAATTAGAATTCCCACTATTATCCAATATGTTTGAACGTGACACTGTTATCGATCATATCCACACATTAATTTTATGACCATCATATATAACCGCGCATGCTTGAAAGATTCCATTCTAAATATTTGATTACCTTTTGTCTGGGCTTAATATCAAATAATAATACCCAGATATTTTTTTACACGTGTGACTTTACTTAATTATACTTCAAGTTAAGTTAATTAAGGAAAAATTTATATATGGCACATACATCATTAGTAGTTTCACTTAATTTTAAACAAAAAAATAGGAATTATCATTTCGCTATATCCAAAATTGACAAAAATGGAGTTCAGACTGCAGTCTCGCAATTAGCTTGATGAATTAAAATATAATACATTAGCATACGTGTAAGACTGAAATTAGAGAGCAGAGTTAGTGGCAGCACTGGCATATCTTCACTCAGATTAGTGCGATGCTATTCTTGAACATCTGAGCCAATGTCATTAATTAATCAAATTAAACCAGGGATCCATACTAATCTGCCAATCCAAAATTCAAGACAAAGTGAACCCAATAATACTGAATTCATTATATATTCTATGTGTCCAATCCTTTTTATAAACAATTTTTTCTCTCTTATGATTGATTTTTAATATAAGCAATTTTATTTTTGTACCTCAAAATTTAAACCATCCTTTTCTTTTCCAACTTTATTAAATACATAACTTTATATTAATTAACCCCTACTTATACTAATTTTATTTTATTTAATCATTTATTACCTATCTCCTTTCATATTTTATACTTATTCTCTTTTATATATAAATAGGGGTATATTTGAGAAAGAAATAAAATTTTTTATACATTTATTGTTTTTAATCAATCTTACCCATCAATTTATTTTCCTTAATTAAAAAAATTACTTATAAAAAAAGATCTTGAAAAGTAATATATAGATATATTGCCAGCGAGAAAGAAAGAAAGAGTGTCCGAACTCAGGAGAAAAAAAAAGGAATATTCATAATAAGGCTAGGTAGTGGGACCCATGAAGGATTAAAAATGAATGCATGGAAGTTGGAAGTGGAACGCAAATCCACGCAGCATAGGATGGGATTGGGATTTTATTGGATCTTCCGCCCACTCTCTCATCTCTGCTATAATCTTTAATTAGGGATTAGGTTTTGGTTTAGCGGGTCAATATTATAATTCCCCATGTCTAAATTTAATCATATTTTAGTACACTTTACTTCACCAGAGATACCCTTTATTATTATTCACTTTCTAAAATGATTTTATTACTATTATACGAAACTTAAAAATCTATTATAACGACCATGGCCTCTTTGCTTCTACTGTGTACCTTAATAAGTCGCCTACATTCTATTCCCAAGTTGCCAGCCAGTCTTAATTAATAACCCTCATCGTCATTATCCATGGCCCACACATTCTATATACCAATTAACACCCACCTAGCTTCATCCTCATCGTGGAGATCCATGGCAGGCCCCAAATGATTCTCATTCTGGATCTAGTACCAATGTTGTGTTGCACTAATAATGGTTTATTCAATATAATACTCTTCTATTTTTGATTGATGAGGCGTATCACTTGATGACTTATATTTGTCACGCATCAGTTTCCTGTTTATTTCATAAAAGCTAATATTTGAATTATCTGTAACGTTGAGGTTATTCAAATTCACATTATATTATTACTTTAACGAGTGACGTCGACTTGTTACTATGTGTTAACTTAAAACTTGGGCTCGAGAAAAAGTCAGATCTGGGTTCTGTTGATATGGGGAATGCTTTTCTGCAAATAGATGCCAAATATTCCTTTTCTTGTGATATTACTTTTATTTAAATATGCATGCATGTTCCTTCATTCTATTCCGGTGTACGTAGTAGAATTCTTAAATCCAAACCATATTTTTAATGAGGATATTGGTTACCTTTTCATTAGATTCGACCAATTCCTATCACTATCAGTTGGGAATGGGATGATCGAGATGCCACTTTTTATTTCTTAAATTCGTTGTGACTTCATGTCATTACAAGTTAACGGTAATTCTAGCCAAAAATTAGTATGCACTTGATAATGTGGATAGCTTCAACAAATTGATGGAGCGATAATTAAAATGATGATTGCTATAATGGAATGATACGGTGAATTCCCGAATCGTATTTGATTTTCCTATAATTTATATCTCAAATTTTTTATTGAATTTAATTTTCTAAATCCTGGGAAAATATTTTTAATTAAAAAAAATTAAATGTTTTATAATTTTATTATTCTTTTCTAGTTCAGATGACTTTTTATTTGATACGTTTTACGAAGAGGTTATAAAAACATAAAATAAAGAATAAACTGAGTCGATATTGGGGTTAAAGAAAAGGGTCGATGTTCCCAAAGTCCCAGCTCAATTATAGATCTTTTTAATAAAAAGCTAATTTTTTTATTTCTTTGTCTTTTTATATTATTATTAATTGAAAAAAAATATTTTTTTAAATGTAAACAACAAAGATATATCATAATCATTTGATTATTTTTTATTTTACTATTTTTATTCATCTAAGAATAAAAGAAAGACATTTTCATTATTTCGTACTACTCCCAGTCCTAAATATAAAATCTAGTTGACTTTTTTTTTGAAGAGATTAATGAAACTAATTAAATTACTTTAAAATATTTATATTTATATTTTTTGCTCCAAATTAATTTTTCTGACTTATAAACTGATATATAATTTAATGATATACAATATATAATATGATTAAATAATTCATTTAACTTAAATTCAATTGAATTTTATATTTAGAATTGAGAGTAATATTATATCAAACATTCACGAACAGTTTGGTATTATAAGACACAATTAATTAATTTGGGGAGATTAAAGAAGATAAATAGATTCCTTAATTATATAATGTTATATGATTTCTCTGAAATAATCATTTGAATATATAGCAATTTATAAGCTAGCAAATTAATATGAAGAAAAAATAATAAATATAAATACTTTAAAATAATTTATTTAGCTTCAATCTTTTCAAATTACTCAATTAAGTATTATATTAATAACAAGAAACCATAAAATAATGGTGTATAATAATATAAATTACTCTTATGATCCTTAATATAAAAAAAAAATTAACTTTTCTAGAGAGATTTAAAAAACTAAATAATTTAGTTAATCATTATATATATCATGTATCATTTAATTATATATTAGCTCATAAGTCAGATAAGGTAATTTAATATAAAAAAGATAAATATTAATACTTTAAAATAATTTATTTAAATTTTTTAATCTTTTAAACAAAATTAACTATATCTTATATTAAAGACAAAAAGAGATTATTAGCCCATACTCGAATTGAAATTTGCAGACAGTATTACTTGCCAGAACTACGTCATTTCTTTAAAAGCTAAAACTTGGATCACGACAATACAAAATGGCCTTCGATAAAATAAAAACAATACAAAAAGGCAACTCTAAAGCTCGGTAAGATTTGTTACAACATTCTATCAAAAAAAAGATTTGTTACAACATACAAACTCAATTACTTAATCTTTACAGAAGGAAATAGAACAGGAACCTTGAAAATAAAATGTCCGTCTTTCAACGAGTATATTAACCAAACGTTGAGGTACCAATTTTGACGAATATCAATCATGCGAGGAAGTCAGCAATGGATACAGGAGTTTGAACATTTGTATCCTGAGCCTCCGCTGGTTTGGGTGGGGCCTCTGCAGGTGTGGTACCTGTTGGTGTTGGTGTTGATGCTGGACTGCTCGTAGACGCTGATTGAACAGTTTCGCCACTAGCAGTTTGATCAGCATCATTTGCTGATGCAGAGGCAGGAGCTTCTTTTTTATCTACATCGGTTTCCTCAGATTCCGGCTGGGATGGAGCAGCCACTGAGTCTGGTTGGGAGTCTGGGGTGGACTGTGATGGAGCTGAATCAGTAACTGGTGCAGGCGTGGATTCAGAAGGCTGTGGAGGTGGTGCACTTGGTGGCTCTGCCGTGGTGGCTGTCGGAGGAGCTTCCAATGCCAATGGCTTGCCAGGTGGCTGCTGTGAATTCTGAGCAGCAGAAGCTGGTTTCTTTTGAACAGGGATCGGTGCAGAAAGAGACATCATCCCTGGAGGCAGGATTTCAATTGGGGGTTTCTTCCCAGCATCTGCCAAACTTGTAAGCTTGGGGTCCTCAAGAGAGGCAAAGAATGCAGCTGCAGCATCTGTCTTCTGCGACGAAGCAGGCTCCATCTCTCTCTGTAGCATTTGGTTCCAGGCCTGAACCAAGTTCTTCAACGTTGGGCGTCCATGCGCCTGATAACAATGCAATATGGTCATAAAAAGGCCTTAAAATGAGGAGATCAATTTGGTGCGTCTGAAACAGCTCTTACATGAGCATGAAGCACAGCCTCTGCCAGCATCCCAGTATCCTGCCATGCCTTTTCCATTAGAGCGTTGTCTCCCAAAACTGCGGCAGCAAAAGCAGCTTCCCGTCCTAAGCCAAGAGTTATCAAATTATTTACCAAGCCCTGCAATGCATGGCAGTAAGGTTTTTTTAACAATAGAGATGAACCTAATGAATAACATGCAGCTTTGATTGTTATTTTCATCATCCACCAAACAGAACGTGGGTCAGAAAAGAATAGGGGCAGAATGCCTACACTTAGTCGTGTTAACTCCCCATGATTTGCAAGGCGTAAGGCTAACCCCCTCAACTCGTGACCTTGTAAAGCACCTTTGACTGAAACTGCTGCGGCTAACCTTTTGAGAGCTTCACGAGCAATTTCACTCTGTGCAGTAGCATCTGCAGCATCGATAAGATCCAAGAACTCTTTCGCAAACTTCACTATGCCCTGAACAGCTTCAACGACATCTTCTTTTTTATCTGTCAAATTAAGTATGTCTGTCAAACCAAGCCCAGTGTTATCCTGTCCTATGCCCCTGCTATTACTCATGGTAAGAAGGCACTGGAGAGCTCTCTTCAAATCATTACTCTTCATTGCCAGATCAAACTCCAACCTGCAGAACATATATAAAAGCAAGGCAATATATTTAACCATGCGTTCATATAATGAATTCAATACTTATTCAACTGAAAGTAAAATTTTGATATTTTAACACAACAACTACACTTGGCAAATGCGTGATGAAGAAAAATAAGGTCTGAAAATTATGAGAATGCATCATACCTTTTAGATATTCCAGGCAAATGAAGTGCTTCAGTAGCATAACCCATTCCCAGCAAAAATTGAGCTAAATCGTCATGGTGTTCTCTCCCAAGCCTACTCGCCCTGTTTGAATGCATGATATTAGATATATGTACTGCCGAATCCATAGGGCGTGAGAGACGAGAAAAAAAATCAATACCATTTTATCGCACTAACAGCATCACCGTAGGCAGCAAGACATCGGCAACGAATACCTGGATGACTCAGGGACAAAGCATGTGCACACATGTACCTACCACATTTCAGGCATCAGAAACATGTGGTATACTAATTCAATACAGGTGCAGAAAATAGAGTGTATTTATGTGCATCCAAGTTATGCGTACATGCATTGAAAGGATGAAAATAGCACCCAACATAAATTCAGTTATTTGGATGCGAATCTCAACAACATTAGCTGCAAACAGGACAGCCTTTGATAGATTATGCAAATTGTTGGAACTAGGCCATCCAATTACCTATCAATTACCCAAAGAACTCCATCTCTGACGCCCACCACAACCAGAGGCCCAACAGGACGTTTCTGCTCCAGTGGGAACCGAGTAACAGCAACAGACACTCCCCCACCACCAACAGCTATTTCACTGGCCTTTCTTTCTTCAGCCATCCCAGAGTCATCACTATCAACTCGAGATTGTTTCAGCAACGATATGAAAGGTGGCACTGAAGGAGCATGCTGAAATGAAGCCAATCGCACCACCTGATGTGGCAAAAAGGTATAAACTATTGATAAGATGATAAGGCCGAAAAAGGGTGCCCAAGATATTGGACTTTTTAAAACCACCACTTAAAATAAGAAATTTTTTCCAGAGGGAGGGGAAAAACTCTTAAACAGGCTGGCAAAGCCATTCAAGTAATATGCAGTTTATCGTGGACAATAACAAGGTATGAGGCAAAAATGTAGATGATTCATGCAATTGAAGAGAAGTTTTTATTTTCAAGTATGAAAAAGAAGACACTATGTCGACCAACTTGCATATTTGGTATAAATGGAAAAAATAAAAATATTTGAATACAAAAGCTGAAAAAACAAATAAATGACACAAATATCATTCATTAAAAAGAGATAATTAGACTTATTGAGTGTTTACATAACACCCAAACCACGGTTTCAGAAGCCTTTTTTCCGCAAATCGAGACAAAACTCTTCTCACATACTTACCTTGTAAATCGTAAAAGCTATTCTCCAAAAGCTAATTCAAACACACACTTTACAATACATAACAGTTATTTTTGTCCTTTAAATACAGGTTTTCTAAAGAAGTCACATTTCCTTAGTTTTCTTGATGGAAGACTCCTTGCTATGTTTGATGGAAGTGAACTTCCCAATAGAAGAGCTATTCTGTCCTACCGAACACCAAGAGGGATTTTTTTTCCTCCTCTTCTTAAAACCCCTTCCATTTCCACAAAACACACCCTAAATGCACGCTCCAAAGATCATGAACTCTAAGAGCTATTCTGACCTGTAACATTGGTGGCCTCAATGATATTCCTTCTTCAGTAGTAGCTCGGGGACCATCCATGGCAATTAGTGCTAACTCTCCGTGCTCAGCTACTGCTCTTGCTTGTGCTTCTTTCATTCTTTTCTCTTCCTTCATCTTCCTAGTTTCTAAGTCAATTTGTGCAACCCCAGCATCCACAAAAACAACTCTGAAAAAAGGTTATAATAAGGATATTAAAAAACTATTAATTGTTATCATTTTGGCCCATGAAACAAAGGTAGTAAATCTAGATGGACATATCCATGCTCCATGCATAACATTGCCATAACTTTGAAATTTGAAAAATGCATGGAAGCACAGGTTTCCGGCCCCATTTCTTAGCGAGGCCAGGAAATAAAAATCTCTTAGCAAGTGATACAATTGCCCTACATCAGTACCATACAAAATGACAAATAAAGAGGGCAGATACACAGAAAAACATATAAATGACTAATAAAAAAAATTTGGCCTTGTAGCAGACTGACAAAGAAGAAAAGATGTATAGTTGTGGATTCCATTTCTAATTAGCTGACAGAAACAAATGAAAAAAGGGATGGGTCAATAAAAAATTCATATAGTATATGATTATGGTATAAACTGAAGACAGATCACACAGCTTACTCTATAGTAGTTGGTGTGGCTACAAATAGTTGCCTTCGGTGCCAAACAGCGCTTGTAGCATGTGGAATTGCAACATCTCCTAGGTATCTAAATTGTGGGCGCATACACGATATGACTATGTAATGTTGATATGCAAATGCACAATACTCAACAGTTTGGTCCCAAGAAGTCCATTCTGGCTGAGGAAGCAGGTCACCCACGGGCTGGAAAGTCTCCCAACTGAATCATAAACAAAAAATGCACCATTGAATATAAAGAAGCTGGAAAATGTCTCATCAGAAAAACCAATATAGAGTAAAGAAATACACAAGTCAAGATACACAGCATTCTCAACTCCATGTAAACCTGACGTGAAAGAAGAGTATAAAGGTCAAATAGAATTCCAACAAACATGATACATGTAAAATCATTAATGATTGGCATATGAAGATGATGTATGGGCATCAAAATCCCCGTGTCAACCAAGGAAAAAATTTCCCGCTACACAGCCTAAAAATCAATGACTTGAAGAAATGAAAGAAGTGACCTAAGAGGAAGCTTCAGAGTACTTTCCAAACAATCACTATAACTTTTACCTGTACAGCTGGAAGTTTTGAGGGGCTGCCTCAGCTGGAGATCTATTTGAGGAAAATCCATCATCAAAAGTAGTAAAAGAAGAAAGGCCGCTGCTTCCATAACCTGACAAGGGCATGGACTGAATTGTTGAAATAGCTGTAGCAGCAACTGGACTGACTCTCCTAGATGTTCGATAGGCAACACCAAGCAAAGCCCCTCCATGCAAACCAATGACCTAAAAGAGATGCCTGAATCAGAGAGGTGACTTGACATTCAACCTATTAGTTCCTGTATTGACGGTGCATCCAATGCCCATTGAAGGATAACATGCACAGCAAGCTATAACGTCTACATAAAAGAGTACACGCCCTTCTTACTGTTTACTTTTCCTGGACTTGTTAATAAACATAAAATCTTAGACCTGGTCTTTACATTTCAACATTTCTGAAGCTATTATAGTTTGCTTCAAAGAGTGAATACAAAATCCTCTCACCTATGAATCATATGAAAAGTAAATTTAGACAACGTTACATTTACAATTGCACAGAGACTGCAATAACGTCCCTGCACAGGTTGGTTTTTTTATTTATCATAATATGTGCCTTAGAACCTTCTTATTTGTTTATCATATTTTAATGTGGAAACGAATCAGACAGCTGTGTTCACAGTAGCCATCAGCAAGGACAAATGCAAGGCAAGCTCTAAATCACTGGTATGACTAAATGTAAGAGCTTCGTCTGGTGACTTCAGCTTGGGACTTTGAGGATGATATATTGGATAGGGATCGGTGAGTTTCATTTTTCATAGACAGTGGAGGCGAGCATGGGTTGTTGATAGAACACAATGACATTGTACGATCCTTGTAGCTGACCCCACATAATGGGTTAATGCTTTGTTGTTGTTGTAGTGGAGGCGAGCATGACTCTTTCATAGCAACAAAATGCCTTCCAAGGTTTATCTTCTGTAGTGCATAGTTTCTTAATGGCTAATTGCCTTTCAGATCTTTGATAACATTTCTTTGCGGGTGGGAGCGATAAGGCTGCACATGGAAATTATGGCCTGACCAATAAAGTCCTGCTCAGTCACATTGAGCCAATTATAAAACAAATCAATGGTCTGGGATGCTTCACTTGATCAAGCCAGCAATGCTAACCAATTTACTTGGCCAAATCTGGATATGAAAACTATCAAAAGGAGGTCCACTTTTATTTCCTTTTTTTATTCAAAGTCTGGCCTAGCTTGACCCAATCTTATGACACAAGTCAAGCTAGGCATCGAGCTAGGCCAAAGTCAATTCTAGATCTGTCTGTGTGCATCCCATACGTGTGTGACAAGTCAAGCTGGGCATCGGACTAGGCCAAAATCAACCCTAAATTTGCCTGTGCACATCCCATGTGTGTGTGTGTGTGTGTGAGTTGCCATGCCTGTGCCCTATTTTTCTTTTAAGTTTCCATTTTTGTACTGATACATGTACTTGCATCCACACCAATGCAACAAAGAAGGTGGAAGAAATATTATAATTTCATTTCAAAGTATTTTCCAAAGGTTTTTCCACTAGAGCATAGAAAGCATTGCCACCACAAATGCCATAAACAATGTAAAGGCACAAACTAAGAAAAGGTCGTACCGGTTCACTGCGTGCACCAACAGACCTCATCAGTATGTTAGATGTTCCATCATCTAGCAAGATACGCACTTGAACAGATGCCATGGAAGCAGCAGAGGCGGCGGCGGCGGCAGCTTGTGCTGCGGCTGCGGCAGCCTCCTTTGCTCTTCTTGATGAACCTCCCTTGGGAATAATAGGAATTCTGGGAGGTAACGATGATTCCAATATGGCAAATCTGTCACGACATGTATCCCAAGCAAGAAGCCTTGCACTGCCGGAATCAACAATTGACCAGTCACTGACCTTGTAGACAGAAAAGTAGGGAATATCGGGCCAAACAATTGCTAGATACCTGCAGGCAGGTTACTAGATGTCATGAAGCTATTATGGTTGTTAAACACAGAAGGCAGAAATTAAGTTTTGAACACTCCTTAGTTAAAAAAATAATTCTTAGAAATTATTACAAAAATTAGTTCCTTTAGAGAGACAGAGTTGCCACTCAAAAAAAAAACAAGAATTAACATCAACAATGCTCAAGCAAATGTCACGCAACTTACTTTCCTGAACTGCTCATAGAAAGAACAGAATATGAATCATGTGGAACAGGTGTATTGATTTGTTTCCTCCCCTGCTTAATAGGTAATGGTTCCACAAAATCACCCCTGGATCTTCCTGTTTCTGACAAGGAGCTATTATTTCCAAGAGATGGATTTGCTGAATTGTTTAGCTGAAAATTTAGTAGTTTGAGCTCCCTTTCAACTACATATACAGCAGCATGCTCTCGGCTGTCTACTGGTGTTGGCAGGGGTGCCACAGCTGGAAGAGATCTAGGATCAAACTCACATACTATAACACCAATGTTGGTTCCAGTAGCAACAAGATGTGGCTGCAAAGCATGTGCAACCATACAATAGACCTGCATAGGAAAAGACACATTTCATATGCCACTGAACATAAGCAACAAATTTCAGTTACCTCTCTGACTGCTTCCGGGAAACTTAACATTCACTTGCATAGCAAGCTGTCAAAGAAAGTATAGACAGGATGCAATACCAAAGAACCTATGAATAAGTTTGGTATCTGCCCAATAAATGTTCCCTGATATATCCTAACTAGAAATATCGTGATATACAGAAAACAATGTGTTGCTTTGATCTTGATAATAATGCCATATTCCATGGCAAATATTTTCCACGGCAGGATTGGATAAAATATCTCAACAAACTTTGTTGCTCTTAATTTTGAGTGACCCTCACCTCTCATAAAATCATCACAAGTATTTAGATGCATTGAACTATATTCTCACGACTTATAATAGCAAAGCATTATCAAGTTGTTATATGTGCGCACAAACACATGACAGAAAAGATAGCTGTTAACAATAAATTATAAACTACGGTCACATACCCTGAGCTTCTTATTAGATGCAAGAGCTTGAGGAGGAATAACTGAGGTCAATTCACACAACGGTCTTGTGAGAGCAGAATAAGTAGGATGCTCAATTGCCCTGACAATAGTCCAAAAAACAATTTCTTCAAATACAAAATTGAAATTGTTGAGCTACACCCAATCAATGCTCACATAGTCTATCTAACAAGTAACAACATAACTAACTACAGGAGTTATTTTGTGATGACAAAATTAAGGAAAAAGTAGGAAACTTCAATCCAGCCAACTACAGGAATTATTTTGTGATGAGACAACTAAGGGCCTATCTGGTATGATGGAATTGGGAGTGGTGGAAATGGAATTGGAGCTCAATTCCATGAGAAGGTTTGTTTGGTACAAAGGAATTGGGCTCAATTCCAATTCTATGTGGAAGCCAAATCAGTCAATTCTATCAAAATGGCTTGCATAAAAAAAGCCAATTTTTGTAATTGCTCCCCCACATTTCCATCCATTACCCTCCTCTTTGCTTCAGCCTCCTCACTCACCAGCAACCTCTGCTCACTCATAGGCGACAGCAGCTCTCCCCCCTCAGCCGGTGACGGCAGCGATGGTGGCATCCTTTAGCAACTTCCTTCTTGTGTTACGGCGATAAGGACTTAGGGAGGAGACAACGCTGACAATGGGGAGGTGGTGAGATCTGGCCTCTCTTCGTCTAATCCTCATCTCCGTCTACCCTCCTCTTCTCCGATGACCAGATGCATGACGGTAATGGTGGCGACAGCGGCCTCCTCCATCAACTTCCTTCTTGTGCGACGACGACAAGGATCTGAGTAGGAGTCGGCGACAATAGTGGGAGAGGTAGTGAGATCCAACAAAGGTGAGGACAAGGCAGACTCGTGAGCACCCCTCACTATTGCTAGGACCACCATGCACAACCACATTGAAGGGGACGGAAGAAGAGGAGAAAGAAGAAGGCTTCTCCAAGCTGGTCCTTGATCTAGAGAAGCTAAGACACAAAGGCGATGGGTAGCTTTTGTTATTTTTTGGTAGTAGATGGGGTTTTTTATTGAGGGTATTTTAGTAATTTTATATAAAAATTAGGTCTCATTTCCAAATCATACAAAGCACACTTTTAAACCCCATATCCATATCTATTTCCATCAAAATCAATTCTAGCGTACCAAACGAGCCCTCAGTAACAACTTGGAAACTTAAATCAGCCATGAGAGAATGACACGTACCATATATGAGAGTCCTTTACACAGGTAAGAATATCAAGGTTTGGAGCTCGAGGATGGCACCAAGATGCCACACTATGGCAAGCCAATTTTGGAACTGGTTTTATACGTCGCAATTCCTGAGAATTGGATAAACATCAGAATGAATACAGATAAATAACACTATGCCAGACCATTATAATCTCTAATATTTTCACAGAATAAAAGATTTTCCAATATTACGACCAATACCACACCTTAAAGGAGACTGTGTCCCATATGGCTAATGTCTTGTCTGCGCCAATTGTAATAAGCTGAGGAGCACCTCCAATCACCCTAGAAATCTCAACTCCCACAACCCCACCATCATGGGCCTAGATGCATCAAGTTGTTAGCAAGGCAATGAATTGGTAGATATCAAATCAGCAAAAAGGTGCAGAAAAGTTTGACAGGGTAGAAAAGAACTGATAAATAAGGTCGAAGCAGATAAAGGAAAAACTCTGCATTTGTTTTTATTGTCACTTTGGCTGCAACAAAGTTTGTAACAGGGCTTTAGGCCCTTTTTATTTTTATTTTTGAAATCGAATTTAAGTATAAAGTAATGCATCTGATACCAATATTAACATCAACTTTCAGGAGGATTTCTTGTTGTTCTTTGATATATTTATTTTCTTTCTCTCATAAGAAAAATACTTGTACTGATTCTTTTTTAGAAAAATATCAACCCAGCCAGTAATTATAACAATATTCCGGTTGGGTAGCCATACTAAGCAATAATTCAAAGTGATAAAGAACGTTACCTTTAAGCTTAGTTTTGGAACAAGTTCTCGTGAATCTTGTAAATGGTCTGCACTCCAAAGTACAAGCAATCCATCACTGGCACCCGAAACCAGAAGACCCTGATGGTGAACAGAAGGCAAAGAAAATGAAAGTTTAACAAGTCAAAAAGAAACTCCACAAATTTCAAAGCATATAAACAATATATAGAAATACAAAGGCAAGCAAAACCTGCAAATCTAGTCAACAGGTTTTGCCAAAAATAAGAATTTGCCTGCAGAGTCAGTTATGTACTTTTTTTACATTATGAATGAAGTGCTATTCACTATAACTTGGAGATCCTCCTACTTCTAGAATTTAGATTCTGGTTCTAGAAGATTTTTTCCCCCATTTCTCTTCTATTCTTCCTTTATCTCCTCTCCCTAATTATTTTTCTATCAGTTTCTATGAAAGTGAAGGATCATGAATCGTTTTATTGGAACCTTTTTCTTGTCTGCTTATACAAATGGCCTTTTGGGCTTATGAAGTAACGAGGATCAAACTATGACCTGCTGAAATAATCAATAACGACACAGAAATAATCACAGCAGCAGTAAATGAAAGGGGAAACGCTGAGGTTTTGATGCTAAATAACAAAAGGAACCAAATCAGTGTTATGCTGATTCTTCACCGAATCTGACCAAAACCCTATTCCCCAGAACAACAAATACAGAGAACACAGCACAACACATAGACATAATTCTGGCATTCAAGAGACCAGTACTCTCCTCACCACACTCAGTTTAAAAAATACATACACCATAAGACCTCAATACACAACAGAAAGGCATCCAAGCGCCAAAAAGTAACTCTTGCCACTCCCAACACAGGCTATACCCCTTGGCAGCTCCAAAACATCACTAGGCCAGCATTTACTTTCCCGTACAACTAGGATCCATAGTACAAACATCTAAACCAGTAGTATTTTTCACTGCTACCCTCTTGGTCTTTCTTGATTTCCTCCAATATGTCTTAGTAAATTCACCAGCTCTATCACAATTTAACCCAAAAATTTAAACTACTAAAAGAAGGTGATAGAAAATATCTGAAAACCTATCATAGAAGAAAGAAGTAGCTTATTCTAATATATCTTTTGCAAGTAGACAGTAAGATGTTAGCAGCAACATGTATTATTTTAAATTATCTTTTCTTTGCAAGTAGGCAACAATAGGTTGGCAGCAGCATGTCTTTGCAAGCAGGCAGCCACTTACCAACTTGTTGCTGAGTATTTTTATATTTTGCTTTCTTCATGAAGAAGTATTCTAGCTCTATAAATAGCTATTGGAAGTTTATGTAAGGGACAACTAGATGAATGAATATTTGCTGAGTTATTTGCTTTCTCCCTTTCTTCTATGTTCAGCCTCACTTTCCCCCTCCTTCCCTATTCTGTTTCACGTTCAATTTTCCCTTCCCTCTCTCAGTCTTAGTTCTGTCCCTCCCCTATTCCTCACTGTTTCTGTATGATTTCTTCCTAAGCCACCCCTAGCTGAAATTATTTTAAGGCATATGTGAGTGTATTACATCAATTTGGTATCAGAGCATAGGTTCCTACGCTCCTAGGTTGCCTCCGTCACCAGAAAAATTGCAGAAACCCACCGGAAAATTCCATTAACTCAGTTTTCGCATCTGCCATAGCCAACCGACCTAGTTCCTGATGTTCAATCTCAAACCCAGTACCACCATCGTGTAGAGAAGGAAGAAACCGGCCGGAACCCAAAATCCGGTAGCCGTCCGCCGCCGCACGCGCCTCCACGCGCCGTACGAAGCTGATGCGAGTGGGATTCACGCGCCCACGCCGCCGTACTGTTCACGCGCCGCCGTGTCGGAATTTTTCCAGAACCTGATTTTCAACGTTCTTGAAGGTTTGGGCAGGGTCTCCCAACCCCAACTTATTCCGGATGCAATATTCATCAACTTAAAAGCCTATCTTGGGGGTAAAGTTCCAACTTTTAGGACTTTAAAGCTTCGCTGGTAAGGCCGCCGACCCTCTCATTTAAATTGTGGCTTGTTTGGTTATTAATAGGAGGCTATTCTAGTAAGTTCTTGCTTTAAATTCTTAGTTTGCTTATGTGTCCAGATTTTTGAGTATTGCAACTTTATTGTGCTTTGAAATTTAAGTTTTTTTGTTATAAAAAAAAAAAAAAAAATTCTCAGTTGATTATACTATTCTACTCATTGCTAAAACGCTGAATTGTCATCACCCTCCTTGATTACCCATACCTATCTTGTATGACCATCCGTGAGTCATCCGCTAGGCAGGAACAATTAGAACTAGAAGTAGTTCTTCAAGCACCCATGGCCAATAACTCTTACATCACCTTAAGAAATCTTGAAGAGTTCAGTGTAACCCAAAAAGCCTATGTGGACCAACAAGTTACTGAGGTGAACAGGCAACTTGCTACTTTGGAAATGAATATGAAGAGTCAGTTTGAAGAACTCATGAATGCAATACAGTTGATAAACAGGCAGCAAGCTGGAAAGGTGGCAGAAGGAGTTCTAGAAAGGCCGCGGGATAAAATTGATTCGATTAATCGAAATGAACAATCCCACGCCCTTAACCAAACTAGACCTACTTCTCTTCAGACTGGTCAACCCTCAGGTCAACAAGGTGACAGGCCTAGACGACCACTTCAACCTGAGTTTGCTTTTCATAATCGGTACGAGATTGCAAGAGACATTGAGAATGAATTTGATGAGGAGGAGCATCATTACAGAGCAAATCATCGGCGAGGTCGAGACGACTTTAGAAGAATGTCCCCTGACGATATTACCAAGAAAGTCAAAGTAGAAGCTCCAGAGTTCGATGGACGATTGGATCCTCGCCTTTTCCTAGACTGGTTAGCTGGTATGGAGGACTACTTTGAATGGTATGACATGAACGATTTTCAGAAAGTTCGGTTCGCAAAGATGAAGCTCGTGGGGTCAGCTAGAAAATACTGGCAGAATGTTCAAAGGATTGTTGAACGGCAAGGCTTGCCTCCCATTGAAAGGTGGCAAGAAATGAGGGCCAAATTGAAGGAGAAATATGTTCCACTTCATTACAGGACTCAATTATACAACAAGTTTCTCAATTTGAAGCAAGACTCAAACGCCACTGACTATGTATCTCAATTTGATGATCTTATGGTTCGATGTGATGTCGACGAAGAAGAATGGCGAATAATTGCAAGATTCGTAAATGGGCTTAAACCATATATACAAAAGGAGCTCAAGCTCAACTTTCCTGAATCTCTCGAAGAGGCTTTCCAGAAGGCTGTGGAAGTGGAATCTCTGTTGCAGTACCCGGCTGTTAGGCGATCTAATACACAAGGTACTTCATTTCGGCAAACACGCGGGTTCAACTTCAATGAGCAATTTACTCCCTCTAAGCTTAACTCTTCACAATCAACAAGCTTAAGGGGTAACTCTGTCAAACCCAATGAGTCTACTGGATCGAGCTTTCATCCAAACAACTCTTTCATTGAATGTTTCCGTTGTCATTCAAAGGGTCATATTGCATCGAGGTGCCCTCAACGAGCTCTAGTTCTTGAGTCACATCCAGAGGACGAAGATGGAGCTAATGCTGACATAGTGGTAGATCCTGCTGAATGCCCATCAGATGTAGATGAAGAAATTTTTATTGATGAGCAAGGCAACGAGACTCGTCACCTTGGAGTCATGAGATGCATTCTCTCTGTACCATTACCCAATGATTCTTGGAAAAGGAAAAGCATCTTCCATACTTTTGTAAAGTGTGGTAACAAGTCATGCAAGCTGGTTATTGACGGAGGAAGCTCTAGTAATGTAATCTCCTGCCAAGGAGTAGCGAGGCTTGGCCTAAAGATGGAACCACACCCTGAACCATTCAGAGTTGCATGGGTTGACAAAACCTCTCTACCAGTCACCCTAACATGTCGTGTTCCTCTTCAACTTGGTGATTATAAGGAAGAGATTCTCTGTGATGTTATCCCCATGGACGTTGCTCACATCCTCTTAGGCCGACCTTGGCTTTATGACCACAATGTCACAAATTTTGGTCGGGAGAACACCTACTCATTTAAGCACAATGGTAAGACTATCTTGTTGCGTCCCGCTAAACCCGATGCTGAATACAAGCAAGCAAGAAAGCCGGTGAACGAGAAGTCTAAAAGCCAAAGTTTACATCTGCTAACAGAAAGGCAATTCGTTCGAGAAAGCAAGGAAAGTACGGTTATACTAGCCATAATTCCAAAGTTTTTACATTGCCTTGCTTCTACGGTGACACCAGAAAGGCCAAAAGAAGTGCAACAGCTCTTAAAGGACTTCCAAGACATTACTCCAAGTGAACTTCCATCAGAGCTACCACCAACAAGAGACATCCAACATACAATTGACTTCATTCCCGGTTCACCGCTTCCTAACCTTCCGCATTATAGGATGAATCCTAAAGACAGGGAAGAACTCAACCGGCAAGTTAATGGGCTGTTGGAGAAGGGTTACATCCAACACAGTCTGAGTCCATGTGCAGTTCCAGCTCTCTTAACTCCTAAGAAGGATGGCTCTTGGAGGATGTGTGTTGATAGCCGAGCTATTAACAAGATTACCATCAAATATAGGTTTCCTATTCCAAGACTTGAAGACATGCTTGATTAGGTTTCCGGGTCAAGTTGGTTTTCAAAGATTGATCTTCGTAGCGGATATCACCAGATCAGGATCAAACCGGGGGATGAATGGAAAACAGCATTCAAAACGCAAGAGGGGTTGTTTGAATGGCTTGTCATGCCATTTGGGTTATCAAACGCCCCAAGTACATTCATGAGGGTCATGACCCAGGTCCTTCGCTCTTACTTGGGAAAATTCTTAGTGGTGTATTTTGACGATATTCTGATTTTCAGCAAGTCTCGAACTGAGCATTTGGAACACCTGAGGTTAGTTTTTCTCATCCTACGACAAGAGAAGTTTTATGTCAACTTGCCCAAATGTTCATTCCTTCAAAACCAAGTTGTTTTCCTTGGATTCATAGTCTCAGAGAAAGGATTAGCAGTTGATCCTGAAAAGGTTAAGGCCATTCGAGAGTGGCCTGAACCTAGCTCTATTTCTGAAGTTCGAAGTTTCCATGGTCTGGCATCTTTTTATCGGCGCTTTATTAGAAACTTCAGTACTATCATGGCTCCCATAACTAATTGTTTGAAGCTAGATAAGTTTAATTGGACTTCGGCTGCATCACTAGCACTTCAAGATATAAAGAAGAAACTTTCAGAAGCTCCGGTGTTGTCCTTACCTGATTTCTCTAAATGCTTTGAAGTTGCTTGTGATGCCTCAGGAGTAGGAATTGGAGGTGTACTAAGTCAAGAAGGTCATCCAGTGGCTTTCTTTAGCGAGAAGTTGAATGACGCAAAACAGAAGTATTCCACGTATGACAAGGAGTTTTATGCTATTATTCGGTCCCTGGAGTATTGGAAATATTACCTTCTTCCTCAACAATTTGTCCTATACTCAGACCATCAAGCACTCAGATTCATCAACTCTCAACGGCATCTAAGCTCCAAGCATGCTAAATGGATTGAGTTCATTCAAGGATTTACCTTTGTTGTCAAGCACCGATCTGGGGTAGAAAACAAAGTGGCAGATGCCTTAAGCCGTAGAAGTCATTTGCTAAACACCATGAGTGTTAGTATCACGGGTTTCGAAAGGTTGAAGGATGAGTACACTTCTTGTCCTGATTTTGGTATCATATACCGGGAAATTAATGATGGAAACCGTCATAATCATCGTAATTTCATCATTGACGATGGTTATCTCTTTCAAGGAACCAAGCTATGCATTCCGCGTACATCCATGAGAGATTTTCTTATCTGGGAGTTACATGCTGGGGGTTTAGCTGGCCATTTTGGGGTCAACAAGACCATAGCTTTGATCGAAGATCGATTCAATTGGCCATCTCTCAAGCGTGATGTTGCTAGAATTATATCCCAGTGTCGGACTTGTCAAATGGCTAAGGCAAAGAGGCAAAATACGGGACTTTACACTCCTTTGCCAATCCCTGAAGCACCTTGGAAGGATTTAAGTATGGATTTTGTATTGGGATTACCACGCACAATTCGAGGGTATGACTCCATCTTGGTTGTGGTTGATAGGTTCTCTAAAATGGCTCATTTCATCCCCTGTAGTAAAACTACTGATGCTTCACACTTGGCAAAGATATTCTTTAAGGAGATTGTACGCTTACATGGATTACCTACTACCATAGTATCGGACAGGGACGTTAAGTTTGTGAGCTACTTTTGGAAGACCCTTTGGAAGCAATTTGGCACTCAATTAAAATTTTCTTCTGCTTTTCATCCTCAAACTGATGGTCAAACTGAAGTGACCAATCGTAGCTTGGGAAATTTATTAAGGTGTTTGATTGGGGATAAGCCAAAGAACTGGGATTTGGTTTTACCGATTGCCGAGTTTGCCTACAACAACTCAGTAAACAGGTCCACTGGCATGAGCCCTTTTCAAATTGTTCAAGGTTTCAATCCTAAACAGCCTATTGACCTTATGCCCATCCCTTTATCTTTCCGAACTTCTGAATCTGCCGAATCCTTTGCCCACCGCCTACATGAACTACATGCTGACATCAGGCGCAAATTAGCAATGACCAACGAACAGTATAAATTAACTGCTAATGCACATCGTCGTTTTCAATGTTTTAATGCAGGTGATTACGTTATGGCACGTATTCGTCCAGAACGTTATCCAAAACATGCTTTTAAAAAGTTGCATGCTCGCTCTTCTGGACCTTTTCGCATTTCTAAGAAATTAGGGCCGAACGCCTATTTATTAGAACTACCTCCTGACTTGACCATAAGCCCAATTTTTAATGTAGAGGATCTTATGCCTTATCGGGGAACTTTTGAGCCTCCCCCATTGCTTCCCGATGATTCTGCAGGTACCCAGCCGTGTCATACACCAGTGCCATCATTGCCAACTAACACAGGGAAGGATGAAGAAGTTGAGACCATTATGGATGACCAGACTGTTTTCACAACGGATGGTCCAATTCATCGCTATTTGGTTCGTTGGAAAGACCATTCAGATTTAGACGCCACTTGGATCACAGAGGATGAGCTACGAAGTCTAAACCCTGCCTTGCTAGACGCATATGAGTTTTTTATCTCTCCAGAGGAGAGTTCTTCAAAGCAAGAGGGAATTGATAGAAAATATCTGAAAACCTATCATAGAAGAAAGAAGTAGCTTATTCTAATATATCTTTTGCAAGTAGACAGCAAGATGTTAGCAGCAACATGTATTATTTTAAATTATCTTTTCTTTGCAAGTAGGCAACAATAGGTTGGCAGCAGCATGTCTTTGCAAGCAGGCAGCCACTTACCAACTTGTTGCTGAGTATTTTTATATTTTGCTTTCTTCATGAAGAAGTATTCTAGCTCTATAAATAGCTATTGGAAGTTTATGTAAGGGACAACTAGATGAATGAATATTTGCTGAGTTATTTGCTTTCTCCCTTTCTTCTATGTTCAGCCTCACTTTCCCCCTCCTTCCCTATTCTGTTTCACGTTCAATTTTCCCTTCCCTCTCTCAGTCTTAGTTCTGTCCCTCCCCTATTCCTCACTGTTTCTGTATGATTTCTTCCTAAGCCACCCCTAGCTGAAATTATTTTAAGGCATATGTGAGTGTATTACATACACCATAAGACCTCAATACACAACAGAAAGGCATCCAAGCGCCAAAAAGTAACTCTTGCCACTCCCAACACAGGCTATACCCCTTGGCAGCTCCAAAACATCACTAGGCCAGCATTTACTTTCCCGTACAACTAGGATCCATAGTACAAACATCTAAACCAGTAGTATTTTTCACTGCTACCCTCTTGGTCTTTCTTGATTTCCTCCAATATGTCTTAGTAAATTCACCAGCTCTATCACAATTTAACCCAAAAATTTAAACTACTAAAAGAAGGCCCACCTGTAGTTTGATTAAAGTCTTTAACATCAAGCTTTGACAAATTAACCACTGAAACGTCCATTCATAAAATCTGATTTTGCCAAAGCATAGACCATTATTGCAATAAATTTAATATTGTCACCAAAACATAGTTAACACTTAGCATAAATTAGCATGAGCTAGCCAACAGGAAATCAAAATTTACCTCACCAGAAGCAGCCACGAAGGACATCAAACAAGAGATTGATCCTTTGTGACCTCCAGTGTATCTTCGTACAAGCTGCAAGGGACAAAAGCATACCATGTAGCTGACAAATTCTACTTCAAAGAACTATAAACATCCAGCCAAAAAGGGGGTAGTTCAAAAGTAAACCTTCCAAGTAATCATTGAGAGAACTCTAATGACACCATCAGATCCACCAAAAGCAACAAGAGGGCCATCACCCCCACCAGATCGATAAAGGAACTCCATGCTGCAACAGCAAATAATAGTGGATAGTATAATACTGAGCTAACATAGTATACACAGTGATTGAAAAATAAAATTTCAAATCAACAAATAACCTTATTTGTGGTTAGTAATTATCACATAGTTAAAATTGTTGAAAGTCAGAGATTCTTTCGGTGGAGTGTGTGTATTTCTACGGTCAGCATGATATTGCTGACCAGTGCCACCAAACACTCCTACTTAGTCTTCCAATCTCTTTCAATCTCACCGTCCATTTCGGCGTTTCCTCCTCTCTGTTCTTGTTATATATTGATGTATTGGTTTCAGTTTATATCCATCAATAAAATGAAGGCTCTAATAGCCAATATGGTATCAAAGCTATGGTAGAAACACTTCACGGCCAAGACAGAGTGGCAACAGACCTGAGGATCGACGGAAATCAGACGGCTGCGCAAAAACAGAGGCAGCTGCTGAAGATCGTGTCCCGGCAACCAAGGGCGCGTGGACGCACACCGCCACTCCAGGGATGATCGGAAACCTCCGACCGGCGAAACCCAGAAGTCTGACGGTGATCTGAACGGCGCGTGAATTTCACGGCCGTCACAGTCCTCTGCGCGTGAACATCACGCACCACCGCATCTGCCGGCCCGTGAGCTACACGCGCCTCCTCTACAGTACTCTCCGACGACCTTTTTCCTCAGAATATGGATCCCTATGAGTTTCCTCCTGTTTTTGGCTCTATTCCTAGAAATCCAGTCACTACAAGGGCCAATCCAATGGCATTGATGACTGGTACAAATCCACAAACTCAAAGCTCTTCTTCACCTTCCAATACTTCTGTTACTGGTAATATGGTGACAACTCCATATCCACCAGATAATCAGATTATGGCCATTAGTCACAGGTTCAATGGGCAAAATTATCTCCAGTGGTCCCAAACTGTGCTAAGATACATCCGTGGAAAGAGAAAGGAGAAATACATAAATGGAGCAGCACCACAACCTGATGCAAATGATCCAAGTTTTGACACATGGTTTGCTGAAAACAATCAAGTTATGACTTGGTTGTGTAATTATATGACTGATGACATTAGTGAAAGTTATCTCCTGGCAGATACAGCAAAGGAAATCTGGGATGCAACAAGAGAAACTTACTCTTCCCTTGACAACACTGCTGCACTGCTTCATCTAAAACGACGACTTCGAGATCTGAGACAAGGCAACTTAACAGTTACAGAATACTATAATGCCTTGATGAAACTCTGGCAACAACAAGATCTCTACGATGTACATCCATGGGATACAGTCAAAGATGCCAAGTTACATAGGAAACTAACAGAAGAAGGAAGAGTCTATGATTTCCTTCTTGGACTCAATGATTCATTTGAGGAAATAAGAGGCCGAATTATGGGATTAAAACCCATGCCTTCTCTTCGCGAGGTTGTCAATCATGTGCAGTTTGAGGAGAGTCGAAAACTCCTAACTCAAAGCAGCAGCAGCCCTAACACAAGTGAAAGTTCAGCTCTTGTTATAAGAGGACAAAAAGACGAACGAAGAAATAGCAAATGGTGTGCTTACTGTAAGAAAAAGGGGCATATCAAAGAAGAATGTTGGAAGCTGCATGGCAAGCCATCAACCAACAAACAATACTCCTCTTCTAATATCACTACAACTGAGCAGAAAGCAGGAGATATTGATTTCCTGAGTCAAGAAGAAATACAGATGTTTCGTCAGATCCTGAACAAGCAGAACAAGTCCAATACTGTTCCTAGTGTGAATCTGGCCCAATCAGGTAATTCTGTTATAGCTCTCAACACGGTGATGACTAGTACAGATACTTGGATTGTTGACTCAGGAGCCACTGACCATATGACAGGTAACAAATCTTTAATTCACAACCTGAAACTCTGTCATGAACACCTTAAAGTAAAAGTTGCTAAAAAATGTTTTCACAAGGGTCGAAGGGATAGGAGCAGTCATATTATCTGATGACTTGGAACTAAAAAATGTTTTGTTTGTACCTGCACTCACCTGTAATCTAATATCTGTAAGTCAGCTTACTAAAGGACAAACATGTAAAATAATTTTCAAGAGTGATCTTTGTATCTTTCAGGATTTAAAATCGAGGAGGACGATTGGGACTTCTAGAGAATGGGATGGTCTATACTACCTTGAAGGATCCAGCTCGCAAAATGGAAGGAAAGCAAGAAAAGCACTGGTTAGCTCCAACACTCAAAATCATGATGTACTGTTATGGCACTGTCGGTCAGGTCACCCTAGTTTTGAGTACATGAAGCATGTATTTCCCACTTTATTTAATAAAAATTCCACTCCTTTTCATTGTGAAACTTGTCAGTTTGCCAAGCAAACTAGAACCTCATATCCTAGACAGCCCTATACACCCTCCTCACCTTTCACATTAATCCATAGTGACATTTGGGGTCTTGCCCGAGTAAAAACTTTTACCAAAGCAAGGTGGTTTGTCACTTTCATAGATGATCACACTAGAACTACTTGGGTATATTTAATGAAAGACAAATCTGAAATAGCCCAAGTATTTCAGAACTTCTATACCTTTGTACGCACACAGTTTAACACATCCATTAAGGTACTACGAAGTGATAATGCCAAAGAATATTTGAGCAACACCTTTAACGAATTTCTTGATCAACAAGGAATTTGTCACCAAACTTCATGCTCATATACCCCTCAACAAAATGGAGTGGCCGAAAGAAAGAATCGTCACTTATTGGAAGTAACCCGAACCTTATTGATGGAACGAAATGTTCCCACCATTTTTTGGGGTGATGCTGTACTCACTGCAGCTTATCTCATTAACCGTATGCCATCCAGAATCCTCAAGTACAACACACCGATTCAAAAACTCCTTGAACACTTTCCAAATTGCCCACTCATTAATACATTACCTCCAAAAGTATTTGGTTGTGTTGTCTTTGTCCACAAAAATGATGGCAATAAATTTGCTGCTCGAGCCGATAAATGTATATTCCTTGGCTACTCCTCTACTCAAAAAGGGTATAAATGCTACTGTCCTACTTCCAAGAAGCTTATTATTTCTCGAGATACTGTATTCTTGGAAGAAGAAGCATATTATCCTAAATTACCCATTAAGGGGGAGTATATTGATATTAAATGGCTAATCCAAGAAGAAAACAAATCCACAGACTCATCACCACCATCTAAACCTGACCATAAAGTCACCATTGACCCATTTGCTTCAATAAACCAACCTAGTTCTATCCAACGAGAATCTGAGCATAACCCAATCCAATCTGAATCTACACCTAATGAACAACAAGCACATGTTGACAATAATTCAGGGTTGGATACTGAATCAGAACAAGAGGAAGAGTCCAGGCTACAAATTAGAAATGAAGCAAGCACTGGTAGTACTATCTCTCCCATTCAAAGGAACGACCATGAATCCAATTCGGGATTAAATCCTGAAGAACTAGGTTGGCCTATTGCATTAAGAGAAGGGGTAAGAGCTTGTACTCAACATCCAATTCAACGCTTTGTTTCATACGGTAACTTGTCTGAAAAAAATGCAAAGTTTTGTTGTAAATAGTGCACAGATAAAAGTTCCTAACTCATTTCAACAAGCTATGGCTAATCCAAACTGGAGACAAGCTGCAAAAGAGGAGTTAAGGGCACTCAGAGACAATGAAACGTGGGAGATTACAACTCTTCCCAAAGGCAAGAAACCAGTTGGATGTAGGTGGATCTTCACCTCAAAATTCAATCCTGATGGTAGTATCAACAAATACAAGGCAAGACTTGTTGCAAAAGGCTATACCCAGACATATGGCATCGATTATCAGGAAACATTTGCTCCAGTGGCTAAACTTAATACCATCCAAGTACTACTGTCAATTGTAGCTAATTTGGATTGGTCACTACACCAACTGGATGTGAAGAATGCATTCTTGAATGGAAATCTGGAAGAAGAAGTATATATGGAGATTCCAGATGGAATTTCAGCCCCTAACAATTACGTGTGCAAACTCAACAAGTCTTTGTATGGACTTAAGCAGTCACCTAGGGCATGTTTTGGCAGATTCACCAAAACAATGAAAGGACTTTGATATACCCAGGGACAAGCAGACGACACATTGTTCATCAAACGTGTTAATGACAGAGTCACCATCTTGATAGTCTATGTTGATGACATAGTCATAACTGGAAATGACGAAGGATCCATCGCTCAATTAAAACAGAATCTGTCAACTGAGTTCCAAGTAAAAGATCTTGGACAAATGAGGTATTTCTTAGGCATGGAAGTGACAAGAACTAAAAAGGGTATCAATGTATCTCAGCGGAAGTACATACTAGACCTGTTACATGAAACAGGAATGTTAGGAGCACAACCTGAAGGAACACCGATGGAAGAAGGATGTCATCTGGAAATTAAACCAGATGGTGTCCCAGTCAACTCAGAACGATACAGAAGACTTGTCGGGAAACTCATATACTTAATTCACACACGCCCAGACATTAGCCACGCAGTTGGAATAGTAAGCCAATTCATGCACCAACCACAGGTAGAACATATGGCTGCAGTTTACAGAATCCTGAGTTATTTGAAATTTAATCCTGGAAGAGGAATTTTTTTCAGAAAAGGAACTACTAGAAACATCGAAATCTACACCGATGCAGATCATGCAAGGGACAGAGAGACTAGAAGATCTACCTCAGGATATTGTACGTATGTGTGGGGAAATCTGGTTACATGGAGAAGCAAGAAACAAACTGTGGTATCAACAAGTAGTGCAGAAGCTGAATTAAGAGCAGTGAACAAAGGAGTATGTGAAGGAATTTGGATTATCAGGTTATTAAAAGAGTTGGGAATTCCACATGAGGGACCATTACAAATTTGGTGTTACAACAAGGCTAGCATCAAAATGGTTGAGAACCCTGTTTATCATGATAGAACAAAACATGTTGAGATAGACAGGCACTTTATTAAAGAGAAAATTGAAGCAGGTATCATGAGATTGTCTTACATCAGATCAGAAGATCAAATTGCAGATATAATGACAAAACCACTTAGCAGAACTAAATTTGAAGGATTACGATGCAAGCTGGGAATGATGGACATATACTCTCCAGCTTGAGGGGGAGTGTTGAAAGTCAGAGATTCTTTCGGTGGAGTGTGTGTGTATTTCTACGGTCAGCATGATATTGCTGACCAGTGCCACCAAACACTCCCACTTAGTCTTCCAATCTCTTTCAATCTCACCGTCCATTTCGGCGTTTCCTCCTCTCTGTTCTTGTTATATATTGATGTATTGGTTTCAGTTTATATCCATCAATAAAATGAAGGCTCTAATAGCCAATAAAAATATAAAATTACATGACATGCAAATGTAGGAATAGTCACGAGTGATGCTGAAATTCATCAAAAATAATGATTAAGCTGAAGTTCAACTCATTTAAGATGAAAGATAGGGATGACTTCCGCACTCCATGAAGCATTGGATTTGCCCAAAATAATTAGAATAGGAGGAATGTTAGAGACGGTCGAATGATTGCCAGAAGCAAAATTTAGATATATGATCCAGCAATTTATACAAGACAATGCCAATCTATTATCACTAGGAGTATATATATGTATCAATGAGGGCCTGTGTAAGAAAATAGGGCAAAATATGAATAGGCCTCACCACAAAAGTCAAAGTGACTACCAGATAGTTAACAAACAGTCTTAATAGACTCCGTAAAAAATTTGAAGCCGATGAAAAAAAGGGATGTATATAATCAACATGTAATATGGATTTTACCATAGGAGGGATTTGTTATCAAGCTCCTGCTTTGGTACATCACGGCCACGCATTGTCACCAAGTCCAAAAATATAGCTTTGTTTAAACAACATATGACAAGAAAATGCCTTCCCTTAGTTGATGGGGCAGGAGAGCTAAAAGATGATGTAAGATGATGTACAGCAGATGGAGCCTCTGCAGCTGCAAAGCGATTGTGCCAAAGTTGCCAGAAGCGTACATCATCGTCATAAAAATTCACCTGCATAACACTTTAAAAGCAAGAGTAAAGTCATGATAAATAAATCATAAAAGCCAAAACGAAGATGATATAAATATAGAGTACAGGAGTATTACCTCCCTCCACGAATGGCTTCTGTGGGCTTCCCTTTGGAGTCTACAAAACAAAATACATCAAGTTGCTTGAACAGTACAAAATTAATTAGGGTATCACTAATTTTAAGAAACCATTTGTTACGACACTCTTTTTTTTTTTTTTTTTGCATCGTCATATTCACTCATTGTAACGTCCAAGACCTATCACCAATAAGTAATAAATTCAATATTGCAAGATAGATGAATGTCGCAAAGCTAAGTGGTGAATAGTGACATTCAAGAAATTCTTGCTCTTAGAGCACAGAACTACAGTAAATGTTGCATAGCAAAATGAACCCAGCGCGCAAGTGCCAGGAAATTGTTAATTTTTATAGCTTCTATGCTCCCAATGCAAATAAATCTGATCGAGGATATGACATATTGAGAATAAAAGAATTTTGAAAAGAAGAAAAGTTCCTACATTCCACAAAATGAAGGACCTTGTAGCAGCGTCTGATATAACAGTTGAAAAAAATTCAACGCGTTAAGGATATTCATATGGAGCTAGTGAAAGTTTTGGATAGGATAAAGCTAATAAATGAACAGGCTGTTAGTTCCTGGGAAAAGGAAAGAACTCAGGTAGATTTAAGCTTCTAAATAATGACTGCTAGAGGAAGCAGTTGCTGCGACCAGGTCCAATGAGACATTGTGTTGAGAGATAACAAAAACGCAGAAGTTCTAAATTACAGTACACCCAACCGATAATCAGATGCATCTTACCATGCGCATCAAACGCAGAAGTTCTAAACTACAATAGAAACGTGACGGGCGTCAATACATTCAGTGGTACTGTTTAAGTTCAAGCGAAATGTTGTACCTGTTTCCCCCTCAGCAAGCTTCTCCAACTTGGCACCGACCAAACGCCGCTCATCAACTCCACCAGCTTTTAGCTCGTATATCACCTAAAGAGGAGGATTTGGTGAAATACAAACTAGCCAAGAAATGGGGAGTTGCACAGATAAGGGACGAGACTGAACAATATGTTATACAACGCTGTACCTGGCGATGTTCCCAGTTCCAAACAGAGACCCGATCTGATGCATCTGCTGTGACCATCCACGGATGCGTCGGATGCAATTGGATCTTAACGATTTTATCACTGGTCGGCCGGAATGCTTTCAGTCGCAGCATCTTTTCCTCTTCTGTTAGCTTAATATAGTTAAAACTATGAAGAAGAGATGAAACAATAAAATTACTCGCAGAGTCGTTTAGATCGGACTCGACCGGGCAGTTTTCGTTCAAATCATGAAAATTTGAAAAAAGTGCGTTCACTAATGATGAACGCACATCACCGCCGTGAAGTTAACAAATTATTCCCACGATGCCAGTCATGTTCCCTTTCCTCTCTTCACTCCCATTTTCCGTGTGACTAAACAGATGGGAAGACTATGTTAGACCTCGCTCTGTAGGAAGGGAATTCGGGCGATGGAGTAATAAGGCCAGTTCTGGATTTTAGAACGCAAGACCCGAATTCAAAGTAGCCTCCACGAGCTTCTGTACCAACCTCCAAATCGCCTTGCAGTTTGTATGGCCTCTAAAACGCCTCTCCGGTCCTTTTTCTCATTGCCTTTTCTAGCTGCGTCGTAATTTCTTACGCGAACAAATTTTTGCCGGCAACAACAAAAACAGATTAATACATAATAGGTTTGTTTGGAAAGGCAATAGAAATTTTTTAAATCAATTTTTTAATTATAATTTATAATATATGAGATAAATAAGTGAGATGAAATTTATCTTAATTTATGTGAATAAATATTTTTAAGTGCCTAAAAATATACCAAACAAGCAATTAAGTAGATTAACATACAAGGTTGATGAAGACTCAAATTAAAATGTTTTTTAATGGCATAAAACAGATTAATACATTGAGTAGATTGACATTAAGAAAACAAGAGTTTTATTTTACAAGTTAATGTGTGAATAAAAGACAAGTATACAACTTTAAAGACACATAAGGAAAATTCTGAAACAAATTAAAATTAGTTAAAAGTAAGGTTAAATGTCTTTTTTGCCTCAGAAGTATTGTCAGATGTAATTTTGTCTTGAAAGTTTTATCTAGGGCAATTTTTCCCTGAAAGTTTTAAATGTGTGGTAATTTTGCTCTGACCATTATTGCAGTTAAGTTGACCGTTAATTGACCGAATTTATGGGTAAATTTACTCCAAAGTGAAAACTTTTCAAAGTAAATTTGCCCATGAGATAACAACAAAATTGCCCTAAAAGTTTTAACTTATGAGCAAATTTGTCTCAAAATTTGGTCAACTAACTGTCAAACTTAAATAAGATAATAGTCAGGGCGAAATTGCCCTACGTTTGAAACTTCCGGAGCAATAAACTTTGAGGGTAAAATTGCCCCTAAGTTAATATTTTCAGGACAAAAATAACATTTAACCTTTAAAAGTATATTGGGTGTGGGTTTGACCTATATAAAAAATGAGGCACCTTGAAAACAAGCTCGGTAAGGGCACGAGAGGGGAAAATGCATTAAATGTATAATAATGTTAAACAGAATCAAGTGAAGGGAAAAAAATGTCAAGGGGTTAAAATGCATATAGCATCTTAAACTATTTATTCATATGCAATTAGCACCATAAAATATTTTGGGTGCAATTTTACCATTAACATGTTAAAAATTGATCATCTTAACCCTTGTATTAACGCCTCTCAAAGGTCCGTTTGGTTTGTATGGATACCCGCAATATCTCTCTAGCGGGCATTGATGGCTCGCAAGAATTAAATGTGCCAAACCCTTTTAGGTTCGCAGGCCTCTTCATTAACACCATCATCGACTATCGCCACCGTTCTCTGTTATATTTTGACATAGAAAACTTATTGGATTAAGCCTGGTTAGAAAATAAAAAGGATGAGTTATTGATGATTAAAAGGATTGATGGATTTTGAATGAAAATATCATTTTGCAATAAGCATGTCATCGCTCCGTAGTAAAGAGATAATTGAACTTCCTCTTCTATAAATCATTACTTTGTTTGATTCATGAGACGTTGTTGAGGCATGTCTTCACCGTGATTTATGATAAAGGTTAGCGTCAAAAATGGCAAAATTTGCTGATGAGAGGTGCCAAGTGTTCAATGTGTTCGCAAGAACCAGATGTGCCATCGTCATCTGCTGATGAGATTGATAGTAAAGAGGATAATGGTGGTGATGACGGTGCAGATGCACCTTTACACAATGTTAAAACAAGCATTTTTCATCATGGCGGGTGAGAAGCAAGTTAGAGAATTTTCCTGGGCAACAACAAAATAGACAATTTTAGAGATACGTAGGTTACCCCGTCTTCTTTTTCGATTTTTGTTAAGTACATATATCTTTCTATTGGAGGTAATCATCTTTTAGGTATAAGTATCCTTATATTGAAGGTAATCTAGTTCGAGGCGCTATCGGACACTAAATATAAATATCTTTCCCAACAAAAATTCAAACCTCGATTTGCTACATTATGAAGGCGCCCGTCTTCTTCTTCTTTTTCCATAGTTAAATCCCTTTTTATTCGGTCATTTTGACCAACAATTACTACTTATCCTGTTCATTCATTATTTATCCTCAGTAAATCAGTATATCAATGTTGTTCCCAGAAAAAAGGGGGGAAATTAATACTACGGATTTTTTAATATAAGATCCCGTTTGTAATAATTACATTGTGAACGATATCTTATATTAAGAATATGAGGTAATACATTACATCATTATAATCCAATCATCGGGTGTACCTAAACAACATGTCTTTTTTTTTCAAAGTCAAAAAGACAATATTGCCTCTAATCCTTAATACTACGTTTGATCATCAATATAAAACATAGTTAGCTAATTTGGAGTATTAATTATTTAAACTAAATTATTTAATTATATCATATGTTACATGATCTCTCTCGAATAGTTATATATATCATTAGATTATGTATTAGTTTATACATGAACCAAATTAGTTTGAAAAAAAATTATAAATATAAATATTGCTACATCAAATTCTCAATATAAGAACTATTTGATGTTTAGATCTGGTCATAGATATAAGACCTTAATTCACTTTGTTTTCAAAATTAATTATTTTTTCAAAGCGTCCCTTATTGATTGCACACATTAAGAAGTTTATATCTAAGAGTAGTCATGATGAAACATATTACTTTAGGAACACCAATTTAAAATAACTAACACAAATAACTTCTTTAATCTACTCAAGTCAGTCATCCAGTTTTTATATTAATGTCTGAATGTAGTATAAAGTAACTTATTTAACCTTCTCAATTTTCTCAAAATAGTCAACTATGTCTTGTATAGGACTAAATCCAGTTCCTAACTAGTTATATGAAGGACTACAGGTAGTATATATTATTTTTACAACCTTTTCGGCCACCTAGTATCCACCGCTTTTCATGGATCTTGTTATCTGAGAAATTGGCTAATTTGGATCGAGGTGCTGAACCATGTTGTCTCTCCTTGGGAGTCTTTTTGAACAAGGTGATTTTCAACTTTGTAACCTATCTAATCCACTACTAGACCAAGTACATTTAATATTAAGAGGTAACAAAAACTAAACGAGATAACTTTGTCACGACAAAATGATTTAGGCATTTGATAACGAGCTAGTTTGAAATTCAATTGGAGGTTCTAGATGCATTTTTTTTTCCAATCGTGGTATAAAATAAATATATGAGATGAATTTTATCACGACTTCCATCAACCCCTATATGATAAGGAGTTTTAGACAATTACAACTTGACCTCCCCAACCTAGAAGTTGTGTGAATTTGGGGATGATGCAGGGGCCGTACTTCTTGAGAAAGAAGGCAGGTGAATTGAATATTGAAAATCATTCCCATAAAGAGAAATAAGAAGGGAAAATATGAAGGAAAACTTTAAAAAAAATAATAATTTTTTTTTATTATTTTGAAGAATTCTCCTTTATAGTTTTTTCCCCTTTATCCAAACATAGGGTGAAGGTGGAACTACATCATGAGGGAATTGCAAATTTGTTCATTCACCCTTCCGTTTCTAGTAAACCGATATTAACTACATGATATATTTTATACTTTGCAATGTAATATGTACTTATAAACAACTTCATCTAATATACAAAATATAAAACATACAATGTTGTTGATTAATTCATACAGATAAAAAATGTCAGTTAAGTCGTTTAATATTTTTTATATAGATAAACTTTAATTATTTTATCGTTATATGCAATGTTTTAAAAGCCAGACCGGAGGTCGAGCCGGAAAGGTAAGCGGGTCATGGTTCAACCGGTTGAAACGGTCGAACCGTTCGGTCGGACCGGTGATGTAATAATTAAATTTAAAGAAGAACATTAAGTCAATCATCAATCTAATAAAATATACTAACAATAATGATTTTATGACTTGTCAAATATTAACGGCTTTTGATTGATTTAAGTATAACTTTATTGAAATACATCTAGATCATACTACTCTGATCCTATTTATAAGTCCTTTTTGACCAAAAATATTGGTTATATTTATAAGTTTAGTTTCAGTGTAATAAATGATATTATGACAAATTTACCCCTATTTATTGTACAAATGAAAAAATAATTTAAAGATAGATAGAGAAAAAAGAGTTGAAAAGTACTCATTAATAAATGAGGGTATAATTGTAAATTTACCCCATAATCATTGAGTTAACTATATCGCCTTGGTATGTGAGATTTATCTAAAAGATAATTATAAATAGGACTAGAGTAGTAAATGTTATCATCTTTTTGAGGAAATGATCCAAAATCAAGACATTAACTCCAATTTTAGTGCTTCCAATTTCATCCTTAGCTTGAGGATGAACCTCATTGGCTTTTTCTTAAAAAACATATTTATAAAATAGTTTGTAACAAATCAAATTATTAAAATTAGTAACATATAATATAAATAAAATAAAGTAATATGTCTAAAATTTATATGCCATTTTTAAATTTTTTTACAGCATCAAGTTTTTTTTAAAAAAATTTGCAGCAAAAAAAACTTTTTTTTGCATTTTTTATTGGACCAGACAATTTTTGAAAAGCCGGTCCAGTTTCCGGCTCAAAAACGGTTAAACGACGATCCAAAACGACTCCCTCAAAAAAATGGTCCAACGTATATATCCGGCCCGCCTCAGTGACAGGCTGACGGTCCAACCGGTCCGACTGTCCGGTTCTCTAAATAGTGGTTATATGATTACTAGTAATCATCTGGTCAACTAAATTGTTTAGGAAGACTTCTTGTACTTTGGGATAGAGGGAGTATATCCTAGATTTAGGACACGATAAGCATGGAAACAGATGAATCTCCCCATGGCCTATCCCTCACTCTTACATGTTGTGCCTTTCACATTACCATTACTTTATGATATCTGGGGTTAAATGACTTAAATATTATAGAAGTTTTCAAATGTGAGAATTTGACACCTACAATTTTTTGAGGGGGGTAAATGTGTCTTAGAAGTTTCAAAAACAGGGTAAATTTGCGCCTCTGTTAACCAACCTTAATGGTTAACATTTATTAACCAAATATACATAGGTGACATGCTTATATAACATCTACCTCATCATTTTTTTATCCACGTTAGTTATTAGATTTTTTAGTAGGATTTTATTTTTTTTAAACAACTTAGATCCTCTCCTATAATGTCTTTAGTCCTTGATATAAGACTTTTTGAGTTATTTGGAGAGATAAAAAAAGTTAAATAAATTACTTAATTATATACTAGTTCATAAGTCAAGCAAATTAGTTTGAAAAAAAAAAGATATATAAATACAATAAATTAATTTATTTAGTTTTCTTAGTCTCCTAAATTAATCAACTGCCAAAATTAGTATATTTTTAAAAATGTGAAACTTTTGAAGTATCTTACCACATAACTCAACATCATTTTATATCAAGGACAAAAACATTGCAACGGAGGATCTAAGTTTTTCTTTAAAAAATCCTACTAAAAAATCCGACGATTGACATTGACAAAAAAAGGGTGAGATGTGTGTTATAAATGCATGCCATCTTTGCGTATTTGGTCAACAAACGTTGACTATTAGGGTTGAAAAATAAAGGGGAAAAATTGTTCCATTTTTTAAACTTTCAAAGTACATTTGTCCCCTCGAAAGCTTCTAGATGCTCAATGCCGATATTGAAAAATTTCTGGGTCATTTAAACTAGTTAAACCTTATATCTAGAAGATTTTTTTGGGAAAATTACATTTAGTCTATGATAAGAGAAAATATTAAAAAATGATTTCTTAAAATCTTAAAATTGTATTTAAGTACCGTGATATTTTTTTTGTAATAAATTTCGATTTTCAAATGCTCATGGACTCATCAATTGACACAATTTATCAATTGACGCTTATGAACTTATCAGTATAATACCCATAAATTTATTAGTAGACGCTCCTAAATTTATCAGTAGAGACAGAATTATAATTTATTATAAAAAAATTCTACATAACTTAAATATAATTTTAAGATTATAATAGACCATTTTTTTTTTATATATTCTCTTGTCCAAGAAATTAATGTAATTTTCCCGTAATTTTTTCATCGCCCGTCCCTCTCACGTAATCAAGGGATAATCAAGGGATAATGGTGTATCGTGTATGACCATCCTTCCTTGTTCCTATAAGAATCTGCTCCAGCGTTCATCCTCTGCACGCTCTCACTTCATTGCTCCTTATTGTAAAGGAGAAACTGGGAAATGGCTCCCACTCTTTTCAGTCTGATTACTTTGTTTCTAGCTTTCTCTTCCCTTTCTCTCCAGGTATATTTTTCGCCTCCTTGTTTCTGAGAGATAGCTAATGGAACTTTTTAATTGTTTGCTGTTGTAGAAGATATTTTTTGGGCTTTGAACATCCCTTTGTATATTTCTTTTAGCTATTCGTTGAAGACATTGAATTCTCTGTTGCTATTTTTTTTTGTTGATGTTCGTTCAATTTAGGTGATGTTCAATGTTTCCAGTTCTTGTTAATCTGATGATTTATTCCTTTGGGTTTCTGGATGGAAATCTGTGCTTCGCAAATTCAGTGTACAGTCGCCATGATATGAGGGAATTAGCATAACTGCTCTACTTATTTTCTTAGTCGAACAGTTTTGTTGTGATTTTTGGAAAAAAACTGAGGTACATATAGATGCTAGATTTGATCCACAGGAAATTTATCTTTATCTGCTTTGGCGTGTTCGTGGGATTGTGCGTGTTTAACTGAACTAATGATGCAGTTATGCTTCATTTTCAGTAGATAAAAGGGCCAATACTATAAACGTTCTTCCTAGCCATTTATTTCACATCGAGTCTTGCTCTATTGTTAACTCATATAGTAAGATTATTCCCTGAATTTAATTGATGATGTTTATTTCGGCAACAGATCATTGAGGCAGAAGCTGAAGAACTCCGTAGTCTGAAGCTTAATTCTCATATCCTCCAGGTGATTTAAATCTTTGCACTTCCAGATCCATTTTGTACTGTGTTTGTACTATTTTTGTTTTTCTAAAAATAATGCATACTGTGGTTTTTTTTTTTTGCTTGAGAGTGATACTGTTATGAAAATAATTAAAAGAAAGAGCCTACAGGATTGCAGTCTTGAATATTTCTATCACAAACTTTAGTGCTAACTTGAAATTTTAATATGAATATTATGTATTTTTTTGGTTCAAGACGTGTGTTGATTTGTTAAGCATCACCTTGCAGGAGTCTATTGTTAAACAGATCAATGGAAATCCAAAAGCAGGGTGGAAGGCTGCCATGAGTCCTCGTTTCTCAAATTATACAGTTAGCTATCAATCTGCACAACTCTGTTTATATTTTTTGACCATCTAAAACACTTTTAATGCACATGCTTAGATTACGTACAATGATTCAAGATTCTAAGATCTTGGTTTTCTTGCACAGGTTGGTCAATTCAAGCACCTTCTAGGGGTCAAGCAAACACCTAGAAAGGAATTAAGAAATACTCCTGTAAAAACTCATCCAAAAGCATTAAAATTGCCAAATAAATTTGATGCAAGAACAGCTTGGAAGCAGTGTAGCACAATTGGAAGAATTCTAGGTTACCTACTTGCTTTTTGTTGGTTTTTCTAACTAAGTAATTCATATGCAAATAGTTACTGACTCTTCTTCTTTGATGAACACATGGAATGTTGAAACAATCCACTAATTAAAGATCAGGTAAGTATCTACTTTTCTCATGGTAACAGCTTTTCATATGTCAAAGGTTAAAAAAATTCTGAGCAGATCTAGATGCTGATCATTCAGGGTCACTGTGGTTCTTGCTGGGCATTCGGCGCTGTTGAATCATTATCAGACCGTTTCTGCATCCAATTTGGCATGGTAACTTAAGCTTATTACGGAAATAACACTGAGCTTTAATTTGCTTATTATATAGTACACGGGATTTTGTACGGTTCTCCATAAATCTGTAATATTGTCTCCCTCCTCGATTACTAGATTAGGATCTTGAAAGGAAAATTGATAACCTATATGTTCATTTGGCAGAATGTATCACTCTCTGTCAATGACCTTCTCTCGTGCTGTGGATTTTTGTGTGGATCTGGCTGTGATGGAGGTTATCCCCTCAATGCTTGGCAATACCTTGTCCGCCAGGGTGTTGTTACTGAAGAGGTAACGAGTTTTCATTTAACCTTGGCTGTTACTGAATAAATAAATAGGTTATATATAAATGAATTCGAATCCTATTATTATTGCTAAAATATTCAGTACTTCATTAATCTTTCTTATCCCAAGTAAATGACATGCAGCTCTCTAGTTCATTTTAAAATGTTATGAATGGAAATCCAAGTATCATTCTCATTTGGATCTTTTCTCTTATTGATGCTAATGTTTTGTAGAAGACTTTTCATTCCAACTTGGCCTTGCATTCCTGTTTTTGCTCTCTCTTACAATGAAATGTTTAAATTTGGCAGTGTGACCCATACTTCGATCAGATTGGTTGTTCTCACCCTGGTTGTGAGCCTGCATATCCAACACCTATTTGTGTAAGAAAGTGCGTCAATGGTAACCAGCTTTGGAGCCAGTCAAAGCACTACAGCGATAATGCATATAGGGTCAACTTTGATCCTTATGATATCATGACAGAAATTTTTAAGAATGGGCCGGTTGAGGTCTCTTTCACAGTTTATGAGGTAAGTGAAAACTTAATGAGGCTTTTATATTTGATTGTGCTGCAACTTATATGAACCAAACATGGTCAGAGTAATTTACTTTTTGAAAATACTAGTTCATTTTTTCAAAGCCTGTTGGTCATTTTATATTTTTATGAGGTGAATTAAAATATATGTCAAACATGCTTGTGTACATTTAGCATAGTGAGGATGCGTTTTACACTATAAGAAAAAATTTGGCTTAGAGAGCAGCTATTTAGCTTCAATAGAACCAAAGCAAGACATAGTGCAGGTTTGGAGAAAACATGCGAATAGAATATCAGATTGTATTGTTTCTTCCATGAAAAAAAAGAAGCCCCCTCAATTCTTGTATGTGAAATATCATTCTTTAGGCTCAGGTTAATGATTTTGAAAAAGTCAGTTTAATGTATTGTTGAATTGAAAGAGGGAGTTTATTACATATGCTATGTTGAAGTGCCTTGCCTTGCCATATTCATATGAGAAAGCATGAAAGCTGGCGTCAGTTTGTGATTTGATCACTTGGTCTCTTTATGTGATGTAAAAGGCTGAATCCTTTCCGGATCACTCTTCCGTCCCTGTCATATTTGCTTATATAGGCTGAATAGTATATGCATTATGCCTGATTAAGCTCCTGGGGAGAGCCTCTCATTCCTGCCTGCCAATGACCTTTCAGGATTTTGCTCACTACAAATCAGGAGTATACAAACACGTCACAGGTTCCGTGATGGGAGGTCATGCTGTAAAGCTAATTGGGTGGGGAACCAGCGATGATGGAGAGGACTATTGGGTACATTTCTTGTCCCTTATTGTTGACCTTATATTTTTTTGCTTCATTATATATTTTCTGTAACTTCTATATTCATGCCATGGTGCACTTTCCTCTCTTCCAGCTTCTCGCAAATCAGTGGAATAGAAGTTGGGGTGATGTAAGTGAAGTATTTTGGTCACCCTTCCATTTGAATTTTCATGTAGCCAACTATATATAAAATCCTTCACTGATGTTATAATTTATTTTGAAACTTTAGGATGGTTACTTCAAGATCAGAAGAGGCACAAACGAGTGTGGTATTGAAGAAGAGGTTGTTGCGGGTATGCCTTCCTCTAAAAATCTTGTGTTGGAGGTGGCTGACGTGGACGACGATGCGGTTGTTTCATTCTGAATGTAGATATTACGTACTAGTAGTGTTAAATGTTGTGTGCCAACTAAACATTCTATCTTTGACTGCATCACTGGCAGAATTTGATCAGACTTGTCTAGAAATTATGACGTTGAAATGCTACGAAGAATGAGCGAGCTATAATTAGCATAGGAGTACGTTCACTGCACCACTCTGGTTCCTTTGTTCATTTTGCTTGTTATCATGATCTTGATGATGATATGATAGAACTGAATTGCGTGGCTTGATATTTTGAAGGTCTGTCCAATATATGTATTTAATTGCGTAGCGTGGGGCATCAAGGGAAGAAAGTGAAAGGAGGCTGGATTTTAGCTTGTGATATTTTAGAACATTGGGGAAAGAAAATCAAGGGTCATTTTATTTATATTTCTACTACTATTATTAATTATTGGCTAAATTATATAAAACTTTTTTAAACTTTAGGTCAGTTGCATATAACCCTTGATATTTCATAGTTTAAGTTTAACCCTTCTGATTTTTTATTTTTAACCATTAACCCCTTACCATTAAGTGACTGTTATCTTTTTTAAAAAAGTTGTTATACCAGGTTATGAGGTGACACGTGACATCATGTGTAAATTATTAATTTCATAAAAACCCCTGAACTTTGAACAGTTGCAAGTAAACTCATGAATTTTGATTATTTACAAATAACCCCTTGACATTTTAAAATTTAAATTTATTTCTCTTAAAATTTTGATTCATAATATTAAACTACATACCATTACTTTATATCATTTTAATAAATTTATTAAAGTTTTTACTATCATTTATTAATTAAAATAGTTCTTTTGTATGACAAAAACTAGAAGAATAATACTTAGAAAGATACAAAATAAAAGTTGAACCTCTAATTTTAAAAAAAATGCATTACTAATAAAAAAATTAATGAGGGTAAGAGCTATCTTCTAAAAAAGATGTAATATTTAAACTATAAATATTTAATTATTCCAAAAATATATTTAACATAAATGATAACACTTTTATACTATCAATACTCAATTAACACAAGAAAATAAGTAAATGTTATATAAATGATGACATTTTTATTTTTATATTTTTTAAATATTATTATTCTAGATTTATCCATACAAGAAAACTATTTTAATTCACAAATAATAGTAAAAAAATTAATAAATTTATAAAAATGATTAAAATAACAGCATGTGGTTTATTTATTATAAATTAAAATTTTAAGAGAGTTAAAATTTAAATTTTGAAATTTCAAAGGGTTATTTATAAATAATCAAAGTTTAGGGGGTTATCTGCAACTGTTCAAAGTTAAAGGTGGTTTTATGAAATTAATAATTTACACAAGATGCCATGTAGGATGCCACGTGTCATCTCATAATCTAACGTGGCAAATTTCTTTAAAAAAATAACGGTCACTTAAAAGTAATGGGTTAATAGTTAAGAAATGAAAGGTCATAGGGTTAAGTTTGAACTTTAAAATATTAGAGGATTATATGCAACTGATCCAAAATTCAGGAATGTTTTGTATAATTTAATCTTAATTATTTCTGATAAAATCTTGACGATAAGGACTTGCCAATAGTTTAACATTTTGTCGAATTTAAATAATTAGTAGGCCATATTTTGATGAAATGCATAGACAGCACGAGATGTGGCTATATCCATCAAGGTTTTTAGTATTTACGGGATCAATCTGTTTTTTCCACCCTAACCATGAATTGGACAAGGGTTTAAAACTAACACGATTAACGATAATGATTGGTGATGAATTAAAATCTACCGCCATATACGGCATGTCAAATAAAAATGAAAAATCAGATGGCGAGCAAAATTTAAATTAAATATTGCTAGAAAAATATTTTAATAATTTTTTTAACTCCTAGCTAATGGGAATTGAGTTCAATGACCTCACTTTTTTCAATACCTAAATTCAAAAATTTTAGAAAAGAAAGGGTGGCACTAAATGTCTATTTGGATTAATGGTATAAATTTTTTTTTTAACATGATTTATAGTATATGAGTTAAGTTTGTAAAATAAGTTTTGTCTCAACTTACGTAAACGTGTTTTTGCACCGCTTTTTTATACATGTCCTAAAATATCAAATATGCTTTTATCTTTGGTGTCAACCAAATAACTGACGTAAATATAAATATGGTGAAGGCATATATTTTGGGGTTCTAACTTTTTTTTTTGATGTGGGACCTATGGTCCACGAGCACACCAAATCCTGGTATCTGGCTGTATTTGGGCCCTGGATCCTGTGTGTCCGCAAACCAACTACTCCAAGCGTCCCCTTTTTAAAGGCCTGAACGATTTTAAAACCTCTTTGAGGGATCGTAGGGGGAGCTCCCAGCAAGATTCTTTCCACCTTTTGTTCTCTGGGATCAAACCCAAGAACAAATTGGTGAGGCGCAAATATCTTTTCCATCTGTGCCAACCTTCGTTGGTTGAAATTTGGGGTTCTAACTTTGTATAAATCTTCCATGTTAAAAAAAAAACTTTATGTAAAGTTTCATTTTACTCCTTTAGTTTCTAAAATGTATGTTTTCAGTCATTTAACCATAATATCGTTAATATCAAATAATTATTTATTATAATTATCATTAATATTTTGAAAATTAAAATTAATATATCAGCTATTTGAAGATATTTTTTTTGAAACATTTAAAATTTTAATGTCAACAATTTTTTCTTAGCGATGTTAGAATTAAATAATTAAAAAAATATTTTATAAAGTTAGAAAAAAATATTTTATAAAATTAAAATGACTAGATATATATTTCTGCCTATAAATAACTCTTCACCCTCACCACGTCCTTCACGTGTTCTTTTATAAATTATTTCCTGTTTTCTTAAGTCGTCAAGGCTGGCTGGGCATAACAATACAAGTACAATTTATTATAGATAAATCAGCCTCATATAAATTACCATCTTCCTTATTTAAATTAGTCAATTTTTTAGGTTAATATTAAATTAAATTAATTAAATGATCTCTTATATTAAAAATACGAAATGATTGGCTCGTTTGGTAGAGCGATTTTGAATCGGGCTTATTATATAAGCCCGATTTACGTAAATCAAGATAAATCTCTTCCACATATTTACCTCGTAGACCGTAAAAACACCTTCGTATTATGTGAATCACGATTTATAAGTACTTATAGATCTTCTATAAGCTAATCCAAATGAGCTAAAGCTTATTTTCTCTCTGCTCCACTGTTTTTTTTCTCTCCAACCACATGGTAAGGATAAAGGGTATTATGAGAAGTGAGAAGAAAAAGAGTGAGAATTATGAGAAGATCGATCTCATCGTAAGCACGTTTATTTATGAATTTCTTCTTCTTCTTCTTAATTTTTTAGGGCCATCTCTCACCGCCACATTGACCTTGAGCTGCGCCCCAGAAAGTGACCAATCAACCCACTCCCTTCCCAGATTCACCCATCCGAAGGTCAAATCTTGCACGTTTGTTTTTCCTCCTCTTTTTTGTTTTGTTTGTTTCCACTTTTTCAGTCCACACTTCCACAGAGCCTCCTCCTCCTCTTCTACGAGGAAATCCTATTACTAAAAAAAAATTATTGCCATCTACTTTGTGTGGTCAGCATTATCTCTGGGACAGAACCGTATAAAGAGGACTATCCCCGCACACCGAAGGATAGGTGGCTACTGTTGATGGGTGGTTGGGCATCTTTCCTACATAGGTCCTGTGCTCAGAAGAATATTCACTGCATACCCCCTCCGAATTTAGGGCTGTCGAATTAAGAAAACTATTCTTAACTCAATTTTATAATCAGATTAAAGATTCGCACACCCGTTTACTCTTTTTTGAGGACGAAGGATGCAGCATAGAGGAAGGAAAATTATTGTTTTTCCTTGTTTCTGTCGTCTGGGAAATAAGCGTGTCTGAATCTGAGTTTTTACAGAAACTCCTTTCAGGCAGAGGAAGGGAATTATCCTGAAATGATTCAAAATCTGAGGGAATTGGACCGCTGTCTGACGTCAGAATGAAGTGACAAGAAGTCGTCTTTGCCTATTTCTTGGATTTTCTATCTACCTCCTCACGTTTCTTCCGCAAACATCACAACAACCATAACTTTGTATTATTTCTCTTCGTTTTTTTTTGGGTTCTGCAAGTGACTATTTATCCTCGCATTCTGCATTCTGGCTGTTTCGAACTTGTGAACATCACGGGTCACAGGCGAAGGTGAATTGCTGATAATAGAGAGAACTCGAATTTCAGTAAATATAGGACCTCCTGTTTGGGATATGTTGTTTGCGTTTACGTGAGTGATACTGACATAGTCGGGAGTAGTAGGAATTCTGAAAAGGTAAAAGATGTCGATAGCTAAGGAGCCTGAACAAGTGATGAAGTTGAGGGGAGGATCGGTGCTGGGAAAGAAGACCATTCTGAAAAGCGACCATTTCCCTGGTTGCCAGAACAAACGCTTGTCTCCTCAGATTGAAGGCGCTCCCAATTATCGTCAGGTCTTAATATTTGTTCTCTTTCTTTCTTATTTCCTTGCTGCTTGTCATAGCTTTGTGGACTGGTCTCAACTGGAGTCATCACTCAATCATGTCTTATGCACCTTTGGGTTTAATGTTTTAAATATTTGAGTCCGCAATTCAAGATTTGTTTATGTTTTGAAAATTAATTAGCCACACTATCTCCCCTGCTTTTGGCTTTTTCGAAACTTAGTCTTCTACTTTTCTTCGACCTTTTGAAGTCATCTGGGGTCCTATTTTGAACGGCATTATAAGTTGAGTCTATAACATCCTCCTGGCTTCTGAACTAAAAGCACCATATCCTTAAATTAGATATTAGCGCTGCTCAACCTTTAGCTTACTAGTTCACACTATATTTTTTTACTGCCTTGCGATTCCCTGTCTTTTTTCATGCCTAATGTTTTCTTTTTTGTTGATTACTGTTTTCAGGCTGACTCATTACATGTTCACGGTGTTGCAATCCCAACATTTGATGGAATCCGAAATGTTCTGAAGCATATTAGTGCTCAAAAAGAGGGGAAGAGAGTGCAAGTTCTTTGGATTAACCTTCGTGAAGAACCGGTATTCTTGTTTTCTTGTGGCCATATATGTTCCTTAGCTTACAAATATGCAGCAGGACTCATGCTCTAGTTGGGCCAGTGAATATCTAATCTTTTTACACCAATGAAGCTATGGAAAACCTTTTGTTCTCTGCCCTGTCATTCGGTCAATTTCAGCTAAATTCTTGTGTCTAAAAATTATACAGGCTTGATTCAACAATTGAATCATTGTGAAATTTTCTAGGTGATAACCAGTATACATGACGCTCTGAAATTCACCTTTTGGCTGACACTTGAGACCCTAAAATCTTTTTTTAACTCCTGATGACTATTGTTCTTGTGATATTTTCCAAACTGTCTTTTAAAAATTTCCTCTTCATCAGGTTGTGTACATTAATGGAAGACCCTTTGTTTTGCGTGATGTGGAAAGGCCATTTTCCAACCTTGAGTATACGGTATCCTTATTGTATAAATATTGGAATTAACTTTTTCTGTTGAACTAAGAACTCTAAATTTATAGCTAATGCATTTTATCTCTTTATGATTGAACGAATAGGGAATAAATAGGGAAAGGGTTGAACAAATGGAAGCTCGTTTGAAAGAAGATATCATAATAGAAGCAGGAAGGTACTTTTATTGTTATATCTAATCTATCAAATGCAGCTGATAGTTTTCTTTATTATTTTATAATCCTGTCTTGCATGATAGCCAATCTTATCTGCGCATTGACGTAACAGATATGGAAATAAGATCCTTGTGACTGATGAACTGCCAGATGGCCAGATGGTGGACCAGTGGGAACCAGTATCATGTAATTCAGTGAAAACACCACTAGAGGTAAAGGAAAACATTGTTCGCAATGGTAGTGAGGTTAACTCTATAAATTTTCTGAAAAACGTCCATCAAAGTTGTTTATTTGCTGTAGGTGTATGAGGAATTGCAAACTGAGGGATACCATGTTGATTATGAACGTGTTCCTATAACTGACGAAAAATCACCGAAAGAACTGGATTTTGACTTTTTGGTGAGCTTTAACTATTTCTTTCAGTAAAGACCTTTGCACAAGTTGTGAACCTGCTTTGACTTTATCTGTAATTGTGTGCGAAGTGTAACGCCTTCGGGAAATATATTCTTTTATTACAATCAAAGTATTGCGTGGTCCAATTTTCTTCTTTATTGCCTTGTCTAAAAGCTAGGAGCTGCTGATGAAAATTGCTATGATGCCTTGTTAGTACCCAGGTCAGAAAGTGTAGAAATCAAATAGGAAGAAGAGAGTTCTATTAGAAAACCTCTGCAAGTATCTCGCTTCAGTTTTCGAATAGCTGGGAGAATCTCCACTAAAAGATATTTCATTCTGTAATTCTTGTTCTCATTGATCAAGGCCGTAGGCCTATTTATACAAAAAATACAGAGCTTAATTTTTGGTGTTTTCTCATAATGAAACAAATGTCACTAACAAGCACTACGGGAACGTGGGGAAAATGGAGATCCACTTATTGTGTAACTAACCGACTCTTATGGAAAGAATTGCAATATCAGTCATATCCTACAGAATTAATAAAAAGGAAAAATTAAGAAAAAGACCCATTAAGGCGTGATGCTTCCTCATCCACTCTTGCACGTTTGGCTCTTCTTGAATAAGTCCGAAATGGTGAATTCGGGCTTCTATCATGCCTAGAATCTTTAATTTGGTACAACGGTTATTAGTATAAAAAATTCACTCGGTTTCCTGAAACCTATGCTCATTTAACCATTCTTCATTGTGATTTAGGTTCATAAAATTTCTCAAGCTGATGTACATACAGAAATTATTTTTAATTGTCAAATGGGGCGTGGACGAACCACAACAGGAATGGTCATTGCAACTTTAGTTTACCTGAATAGAATTGGAGCTTCAGGTAATCTTTTTCCTTGCCTCAATTGTTATGATTTTTTTTTCCTTTTTTAAAAATTCACTGAGAAATTTGAATATTAAACTTCTTTTATATTCTACCATTGGTATTAAGCTGATTATTTTTCTGCTGAATTGGGGAAAAAATAGATTTCATTAATTATTTTTAAGATGCTTTATCTTGCTCCTGGTGTTTAGTTTACACAAAATGCCTATGGATTCAATTTGTGCGGCAATTTTACTTTCAAGTCATGTTAAATTGTGTGATGGAGAGAAGCTTAATGTCATTATGTCGAAGATGATGGCCTAAAGTATTTATTGCATTCGCTTGTCATCATTGTTTTCTATTTATACTTAATCTAAGTACTATTACTAGCTTCTTTCCGTTCTCATAATAATACTACTCACACAAGACATGCATACGCTTGTAGGACATTATTATATATATAAATTTGGGATTATATATACTTATAGCCCTTGCTACAAGTGTTTGTAAGGACATTGCGTGGAACTAAAGTTTGACTTGCTAACTTTAATTTAGTCTTACTATTTTTTTGTTTAGTTTTTATCCTAGGGGGTAACTATTGAAATTCCTTTTTGATATTATCATAATATATTATAGGTATTCCAAGAAGCAATTCTGTCGGTAAGATTTCTCAGTGTGCCACTAATGTGGCTGATCATTTACCTGACTCGGAGGAGGCAGTTTGCAGGGGAGAATATGCAGTCATAAGAAGTCTGATTCGTGTATTAGAGGTATCGGTATAAACTTTGTGTTTCTTTTAGAAGATTTAGCACTAGTTTTAACCGGCCTAATAGAGGACATGCTTTCTAGGGTGGTGCTGAGGGGAAGAGACAAGTGGACAAAGTTATTGATAAGTGTGCCTCAATGCAGGTACCAATATTCAGTGACTCTCATCCTGTGTTACTAAGCTGGTTGTGTGTACTGTGATGCTACAATTTCCTTTTCTATGATTTTATAGGGTTTGATTTCGTATTTCAGCATAAAATGCCTCACTTTATATTTGACCTAATTGTACTTCAGAATTTGCGTGAAGCAATTGCCACCTATCGCAACAGCATTCTGCGACAACCAGATGAAAAGAAGCGGGAGTCATCACTTTCTTTTTTTGTGGAGTACTTGGAGAGATACTACTTCTTAATATGTTTTGCTGTATACATTCATTCAGAAAGGGCTGCACTTAATTCTAATTTTGCCAGTCACAGCAGTTTTGCTGACTGGATGAGAGCTAGGCCAGAACTTTACAGTATTATTCGGAGGTAAGAATATTAATGTTTGTGTAAAGTTGAAGTTTTGCTATTTCTTTTCCTTCATTAGGAAGGGGACCCGACCTCAAATTTTGGTTCAGGTGATGAAGGGATCCTTGGTATTAATATTGCTTTTCAGCCCAAACTTAATCATCAATAAGGTTTTTATCACCAAGTTTTTCTATGTGCTGGTGTGATTTTATGATTCTCATGAGTGAAGCCCTATCATGAGCTGTGGTTCTCCTTCAGCGAGTCTAGATTGATTGTCTCCCATGTCAAGTTGGCTCATGTGAAAAAATTGATTTGGACATTACATATTGATTCCATTCTACTACCCTTTTTACCTGAAAAGCAGGTTTTATCCTGTTATTTCTGTTGCTTTTCATTAGTTATGCACCAGGGCTTTGACTCCCTGCAAGATATCAAGTTCTATGATATTTTAGTTGCTTTGGGCTAACATTCACCCAGCTGCTGGATGTAGTTTGAGTTTACTTTGCAGTTTAAGCTTATTTAATATTCATCTGGGCCATATCACTATTTTCTTCTAAAAATTTCCTACTGTATAGTTCGGACATATGTACATATCAATTGGATTTCTGTCTGTAATATGATTTGGTAACTTGCTTGATTTATGAATGTTGGTGTTCGGTATATATAACATCTATTTCTTATCACTTTCAAGCATTGCAGGTTGCTCAGGAGAAATCCAATGGGTGCGCTTGGATATTCCAGTTTGAAGCCATCTCTAAAGAAGATAGCTGAATCTACTGATGGCCGCCCTTCTGAGATGGGTGTTGTTGCTGCTTTGAGAAATGGTGAAGTTCTTGGCAGTCAAACTGTTCTAAAAAGTGATCACTGTCCTGGTTGTCAAAACCCAAGTTTACCAGAGAGAGTGGAAGGAGCACCGAATTTCAGAGAAGTTCCTGGGTTTCCGGTATTTGGTGTGGCAAACCCAACTATTGATGGTATTAGATCCGTCATTTGTAGGATTGGTAGCTCTAAAGGGGGGCGCCCTATACTTTGGCATAATATGAGAGAAGAACCTGTTATTTACATTAATGGAAAACCATTTGTTCTACGGGAACTTGAAAGACCATACAAAAACATGTTGGAGTACACGGTAAAGACAATTTTTTGCATATAATTTCATTAAAATTCTGAGTTGTAGAAGCGTTATTTCTGGTGCAGACCAGATTTTGATGTTGTAAAAATTAGCTTTTGATTTGCTTTGAAATCTATGACTCCTAATGCTAGCTCGTCATTTTATTTTTGTTTAACAATTATAGTTGTAGCTGTCAGGCACAATCCTCTGTAAAGAACATAACCATGTGATTGGGAAATGCTGTTTCTATATGATTGATGCTTGTTGACGAGTACTGTTGGAATCATGTGCAAGCCGAGTTTGAAATGCCACAGCCATGTAGGCTGTGTGTCTAGAATGTTGTCTTTACATTTTTGGGTTAAGGTGCAAATTTGCCCCGGAAGTTTTTGCTTAGGAGTAATGTTACCTTGAAAGTTTTTTTAGGTTCAATATTGCCCCGAAAGTGTTAAAATGGAGCAATGTTGTCCTTTTCTATTAAAAAGTTAACGGTCAACGTTAGTTTTTTACCGGTATGGGGCAACATTGCTACGTTTTGAAACTTTCAGGGTAATATCAAACCTAAAAACCTTCCATGGCAACATTTCTCTTCAACGAAAACTTCCGAGACAAATTTGCATCTTAACCCTACATTTTCCCCCCTTGAGGGGTCATCATTGTCTTGTTATGTCAGCGTCTCTTTGGCCTCTATACAGAAGAGGCAGGCCAGATTTACTCTGAGCAATTATATAGGGTGAGTTAAGTTTGCAAATGTCAATTTATAATATGTGGTTTCCATTACTCTTGAAATTTGAAGACATGAACAAAACCTTCGTAGCCCAGCTTCAGTTGTGGGAAATACTTAACTCAAATGCTATTTTAGCCCATATAGTCTGGTCAGATAGACTGGGGAGTGAGACTATCCTCTTCACTTCTGCTTGGTGCTATGCAGTGGGTACCTTAGAAAAAAGTATATTATTATACAAATGCTGAAGTAGACATAGGCATAGCATAGAGCATATTTAATATGTTCAAATTAAGATGCCTTTAACCTTTGAATTCTCATCATGGTTTTGAAATGTTCCCCCACATAAATTGACAATAAATTGGAAATATGATTTCTTCTTTCAGGGAATTGACCGTGAAAGAGTGGAGAAAATGGAAGCTCGGTTAAAAGAAGATATCCTACGGGAAGCTGAACACTATGGCAGTGCTGTATTGGTTATTCATGAGACAGATGATGGGCAAATATTTGACGCTTGGGAGCATGTCACATCTCACTCAATTCAAACCCCACTCGAAGTTTTTAAAAGCCTGCAGGCTGAGGGTTTTCCTATTAAGTATGCACGTGTGCCCATCACTGATGGTAAAGCTCCTAAAAGTTCTGACTTCGACACAATGGCTGTTAATATAGCATCTTCTCCGAAGGACACTGCTTTTGTTTTCAACTGTCAGGTTACCTTTTAACCTTATCTTCTATGATGTACTCTTTATGGAGATGTTCATTCTGTGTATTTGTCCATTTACATTGAATTTGATTATTTTCCTCCCCCTCCCCCTTTATTACTACTTATATTTCTTTTCTATACAGATGGGTAGAGGTAGGACAACCACTGGCACTGTCATAGCTTGCCTTGTTAAACTTAGAATTAATCATGGAAGGCCCATCAAAATCCTGGCTGACAACTTGGTCGTGGCCCATGAAGAAGTGAATGGTGGTTTCTTAAGTGGAGATGAAACAGGGGTTGGCATCAATGCATTAACCTCCGATGTTTCTCTAATTAAAGTGGATGAGAAACAAAGTCATGTGTTTGGTATTAATGACATACTCTTGTTATGGAAGATAACAACATTATTTGATAATGGGGTGGAATGCCGAGAGGCCTTAGATGCTATTATTGATAGATGTTCTGCACTTCAAAACATACGCCAAGCTGTTCTGCAATATAGAAGAGTATTCAATCAACAGCATGTTGAGCCTAGAGTAAGGAGAGTAGCCTTGAATCGTGGTGCGGAGTACCTAGAACGGTACTTTCGCCTCATTGCTTTTGCAGCATATCTTGGAAGTGAAGCTTTTGATGGTTTTTGTGGACAAGGAGAATCCAAAATGACGTTTAAGAGCTGGTTGCATAGGAGGCCAGAGGTGCAGGCTATGAAATGGAGCATCAGACTTAGACCAGGACGTTTTTTCTCTGTCCCGGTAAATTTCTCATACCTTTTTATTTATAACTTTCCTCCTGACCTGGTTAAATTACTTCCTTAATGCCAGTTTAATATGTAGGAAGGGTTGAGAGCACCACAAGAGTCTCAGCATGGAGATGCAGTAATGGAGGCAATTGTCAAGGACCGGAATGGGTCTGTTTTGGGGAAAGGCTCCATACTAAAAATGTATTTCTTTCCTGGTCAGAGAACTTCCAGCCACGTACAATTACACGGTGCTCCAAATGTTTACAAGGTATGTTTACATACATGTACTGCTAAAGAAACTGACTATCATCAAATTTGTGATGCCAGAGAATAAGGCTACACGTCCAGTGGGGACCTACAGGATCATCCAAGTTTAGGTAGAATTAGCATCTCCGATATGTCTTATGGCATGAATTTACTTGATGAAAATGTATTCCACGCAGCCAGCATTGCAATATGATCTAGTTGTTTCTTATCTTGTTATTGGACATTTTCACGCAACTTCATTTCCTCATCTGTTCCTTTGATGTTGCTTATTGAGTATTTGTTTCTGACTATAGGGTACTGGCATAAAATGCTTGTCAGATATAGAGTTTCCCTGAAAGCATGCAAGTCTCGTTATTATTTTCATCAGTCGCTTCAATGCATGGGCACATAGGTTCTTGTATTGATTTATCTCATTTTTCAGCTGGGCACTAAGCTTTACATTGATGCAATCAGAATAATTTTATTCTTAAAGTGCATGGCTAAAATATTTGACAAGGAAGCCACAGGAGAAAATTTAATTAGGTTATGCTTACTCATATATACTGAGTCATTGTCTTATGGTTTGAGTCTTTGACAGTGAAGGGCTTTCAGAACACTGTCCTATTCTTTAATGTTTTGCTCACATGTGCGTTTCTTATTATTTAATAATTGAAGAGATCCTTTGTGTTATTATCAATAAATATATTTTGTAAGGTTTAAATTTGGGAAATGTTATTATGTATGCCTGAAACATCATTCCTCCAGGTTGATGAATACCCTGTGTATAGCATGGCAACTCCAACCATCTCTGGTGCCAAGGAGATGCTGGCATATTTAGGTGCTATGCCTAAATCAGGAGCTTCGGAAGCTGCAATTTCTCAAAAAGTTGCATTGACTGATCTGAGGGAAGAAGCAATTGTTTATGTTGATGGCACTCCATTTGTCTGGCGGGAGTTGAACAAACCTGTTGATACGCTCAAGCATGTGGGAATCACTGGTCCTGTGGTGTGTCATCTTGTGCAATAGAGTGACTGTTGAAACATAACTTGAAAATTCATGTTCTGCAGAACTCATAATAACTGTAATGCAGGTGGAGCACATGGAGGCACGGCTAAAAGAAGATATAATTGCAGAGGTTAGAAAGTCTGGTGGACGGATGCTACTACATCGTGAGGAGTATAACCCTTCAACTAATCAGTCTGGTGTGGTTGGATACTGGGAAAACATTTCAGTAGATGATGTCAAGACACCTGCAGAAGTTTATTCATTTTTGAAAAATGATGGATATGATATTGTCTACCAGAGGATTCCATTAACGAGAGAGAGAGATGCCTTAGCCTCTGACATAGATGCAATTCAGTATTGTGAAGATGGGTAAGTGTCCTTGCATATCAATGTGTATCCTAAGTATCTTAGAATTCTTTATTGCATCAATTTTTATAAGTAGCAGTCAAATGCTAAATTGGGAACCATCTACCAACTTATGTCTGCTAAATTAACATATATAGGGGCTCCTTCTTTTGTCTCCAAAATGCAGTTAACAAATTTTTTGAATGGTTTGACTTTTCATTAATACTGGGTTCTTTCTGATGAGTTGAGGGAGGTATATGGATTTACATAATAGTTTGCCCTGTGTTTTCTGTGCTTCTGCAATGTCTGGGAACAATTGTTGACGTGTTAAATTTTTTGATCTCCTAAAACAAAGAGTATTTTTTAAAGCTCCATTGTTTTGTTATAGCTCTGCAGGTAGTTACCTATTCTTGTCGCACACAGGTTTTGGTGGAGTTGCATATGCAATGGCAATCATGTGTATAAAACTAGGAGCAGCGACAAACTTAGAATCTAAAATCTTACGGCCGTTGTATGGTCCTCATATACATCTAATGGTTCAAGAGAATATGCCTTCCCGAGCTTCTAATGAAGAGGCATTTAGGATGGGTGACTACCGTGACATATTAAACCTAACAAGAGTACTTGTACGTGGTCCCCAAAGCAAAGCAGATGTTGACATTATTATTGATAGGTATGTCAGCCAAAGTTTGAGAATCCCTCGCTTGCTTTATGATATTACCTTCAAGAGAATGTGTTCAACTTCAAAATAGAGATAGCAGCTGAGTGTAGAGGAATGTATATCATTGAGTATATACAAAAATATATGGGTTTGTTACCATTTTGCCTTTCCGATGAAAATGATCATGAAAATGATCTGGCAACATAAATTGAGTCCTTAATTGTCGACTCTTTGTTGAATAGGTGTGCAGGGGCAGGACATTTGCGGGAAGATATTATGTATTATAGGAAAGAGTTTGAGAAGTTTACTGATGGCGATGATGAGGAGCGTGCTCATCTTATGGACATGGGTGTCAAGGCTCTGAGGTATATACTTAATGACTGAGATGCTTTCTTGTTACTCAAATTGAGCTCTTCCTTGGATCTTGGTAATATCTGTTGACTTGTTTCTCTTTTCCCTGTTTTTGTGATGTAACCATTTTCTTTTCCCTTCATTTGCAGGCGGTATTTTTTCCTTATCACGTTTAGATCCTACCTTTACTGCACCTCTCCTGCCCAGATGGAATTTGCTGCATGGATGAGTGCAAGACCTGAGCTTGGTCATCTATGTAGCAATCTCAGAATCGATAAATAAAACTTCAGGGCTTTTCTACATATAAATATATATATATAATGTACAGTTGCTCCGCCCATATATCCTTAATCCATTTTGGGCCCATGAACGCGGTAAATGTAGTAGGTGCTTGCTACTTTGTCAACTCTTTTAGTTAGAACTTAGAACAGCAGTATCCTGTTATCAAACATTGTAGCCTTGTACGATATATTACGAGAATCTGGCTCTGAAACTACTAAAATCAGCCATTTCCATTCTGATCGCTTAGGCGAGAAGAGTTGCATCTGAACAAGGGTATGGTCGACGAGGAAAGTGTTCATCTGATACCTAGAAGGCAGTAGCCTTATAAAGGGTTTTATGTCTCATTTCTTTGTTGCATTCCGGTTTCTGTAAGATTTTTATTTATGATCTCTAGGAGTTTAGGTATAGTTCTTTGCTGTCACTACAATTATAATGGGGTTTTGAGTAGAAGAATTAGCTTTAATTACTACTTGCAGTGATGTAGTCTGAGTTTATATAACAAAAATGTTAAAAGTGCACGTTTAGTGCCCAAAACCGTCAGAAAGTTGTGGCAATAAACGGTTTTTGTATTTTTTTTCCCGCCTACTAATCAAAGCTTTCCCTCCCTTTTTTGGGCTTCGAACTTGTTTTGAGAAGAAATGCAAACGTCATCAGGTAACATCAGAAACATTTTTGTTAATGTCCTAAATTTGATAATTGAATTGGTTCTCCTATCGAAAAATTGAATTGGTTCTGATCAACCTTAAACCGGCATGGAAGAATGCGATTATTAGGGCTAGTATCAGAAGAAAAATTTGCAGAAACGACCCTTTTCAAGTGATCAATTCCCGAGCCCGTTCTACTGAAGGATCATTCTGACTCCAACATCATTCTTTGCTAGCGAAAAACATTTGTTTGAGAATTTCTTCAGCAAAGATTCTTGATATGCTGGATTCCAGGTCTGCGACTCTGCCCATCAAAGCCCTCCCCCATAAGGAGGTGGACGTGCTTCCCTAAAACCATGTGTTGATGCATTTGAAAGCCGAAGCAACGCAGAATTAACGATATACTAGTATTTCGATAATCCTTTCGCAACGCTCAGATTAATCCCTGTGCTCTTTCATTCTTTGACAGAAAGTAACTGGCAGTCTGATGGAAGCCTGGAAATCACGATGTTCACGACAAGCCGATAGCTTCTTGTTCAGACTTGAAACTTTTTGGCGTAATAACTTGCTAATTAATTCGACAAGTATCCATTGCTTCATCGATAGAACCTCCAAAAAGCGTCAGACTAACGTACATATCGACAAGTCGTATTCAGGATGTGGCTTAAACTGCAAGCTACTCAGAATCTAAGTGCCGGAGCTGATTTTGAGATTAACAGATTTTTGATCCAAAAAGAGAAGTATAATGACAGTTGGTGGGTATTTATGTTGGTTTTCTGCTATTAAGCCATTCCTTGCTCCGCCTTGAGGTAAGCCCTCACTACTTCCTTTATTCTTTAAAAAAATCATACAGCTCAGCTTATGCTGCCGCTATGTTTTACTCTTTTCCTTGTCGATTGCTTAAAAAGTCATTTGTTTGCTCTTCATTTTTCATCTACATACATTGTCTTATATTTTATGAATGATACATTTGAATCTTGGAAAGCATTTCAATAGTTAACCTGTTTATTGAGCGGTTTAAGAGAAGCAAAGATTAACTCAATTTGCCTTATCGAGGGCCAATTTTCAATTCAAGAAGGCTGGGTTACAAGGAATGGCAAGTGAATTGTGTGGGTTTTCTATGCTTCCGAGTTCAAAGATGACACCATCCCACAATGACAGAATTCTGTCTTCCTCATTCTCTAATAGCAGAGTGAATTTGGTGCCTTCAACCAATGCAGCGTCTAATCTAGTAAATACAAAAACCATTACTGTGACCCAGAAAAAGACCACGAAAAGATTGTCGGCTGTTTGTACTCTTGCAGATGTTGCTGATAATTTTATGGTAAATTAACCTTCATTATTCTTGACTTATTTATTCTTATTATTTTCATCATTCTTGAACTTCAGTCAGATTTAGTTTTCTTAAACTTGTTATTTACAAGAATAATAGATTTAGCAAGTATCAACAGAAACTAAGTAGTTTCTGTTTTGGCCAGTATGGGAGGACTTTGATCTTGACTATTGACTGACTAAGATAATATTTCGCTCTAAACTTGTAGTTTTAGCGACCACTGTTATTATTAGTATTACCATTGCTAAGAAAGTGTGACAAGATGAAATTGCATGTCAGACCTTGCAGTCACCAATACATAGACAATTAGAGGTGGACCCAAAGACTGTTGCTTCCATCATATTAGGTGGTGGAGCTGGAACTCGGCTTTTCCCCCTTACTCAAAGAAGAGCTAAGCCTGCTGTAAGCTGTTCGATTTGAAGATACCTATCTTGCATTACTACAGGGTGAGTTTTGGTTCACTAACCTGTGGGCCTTGTTTTGTTCTTCATGACGAACTCAGGTACCAATTGGAGGATGCTATAGGCTGGTAGATATACCTATGAGTAATTGCATTTACAGTGGCATTAATAAAATTTACATTCTTACTCAATTCAATTCCCAGTCCCTCAACAGCCACATTGCCCAAACTTATAATTTAGGAAGTGGCATCCACTTTGGCGGCGGTTTTGTTGAGGTATGCATTCTTCTTTTATCTCTTTGCATAGTTTCTTTGATCCCTCTATCATGTCACTTGTTGATATGGAGTACTTAGTCTGAAAATGTGTTTTAACAGGTATTAGCGGCGACTCAAACCCCTGGAGAATCAGGAAAGAAATGGTTTCAGGGGACAGCAGATGCTGTAAGACAATTTCTCTGGTTGTTTGAGGTATGCCATACATTTTCTTAGTCCTGATTCCTTTTTAAAAAATTGCATTTTTTTAAAGTTGCAACTTACAATATGAGGCCTTTGACCTTACCGGGGAAGAAGAATAAGGAAATAGGGTTGTCTCCATGAGGGAGAGGGGAAAATCATATAATAGGTACTGGCCGGGGGTTCTTACACAGCTTCTGCTAGACCCTCCAAGCCTAATGACATGATTGATGGACATTGGGCCAGAGGGCCCCATAGTGTCATAAAACTGTAGCTTTGGCAGAATAGTTCTTTCATCAACAAGCAGAATACACGGTTCTCATCTTCGCAACGCTAAATTAGTTTCTGGATCTTGAGTAGGAAGCTGAGCATAGAAACATAGAGAACGTTCTGATATTGTGTGGGGATCAACTCTATCGAATGGACTACATGAACTTTCTGCAGGTTGGTATCAGTTGTCAGCATGGTTAAATGTTTACTGATTCAATAACTTTATGTGATGTGACGAAAGTTTGACTACTGCTCTTTTGTCATCTGCAGAAGCACATTAGTTCAAATGCTGATATATCAATATCTTGTCTCCCAGTGGATGATAGGTATTCTGGGTGAAGTTACCTTCTCAAACATATTCGCCCAAGTTTTTTTTCTTTCTAATATACATGTTTTCTTTTACTATCTCCAGTCGTGCTGCTGATTTTGGATTAGTGAAGGTTGATGAATCAGGACGTATCTGTCAGTTCCTGGAAAAACCTAAGGGAGAACAGTTGAGGTCTATGGTTGATACTCTTCCATTTTCCTCTTACTCTCAAAAGATTGATTAAAGATATCCGTAACTTAAGACTTAAGTTGTCAACCTGATATCACCTGTCTCTGACTGAAAGAATTTGTTTACGTAGCGTGTAGATACAACTGTCCTCGGCTTATCAGCTCAAGAAGCAAGCAAATTCTCATATATTGCATCTATGGGGATATATTTGTTTAAGACCGATGTTCTACTAAACCTCCTCAGGTAATGTAGTTCTAATTTGTGCTGCGTGAACTTTTCCTCTTAATGATTCTTACTATTAATCTCTAATAGCAATATCACATAGTGACCCCAAACTGTTTTCTCTACGGAAATGGAGTTCATGTGATGTTAAAAGCATGAAAGCTCTGTTACCCCCCAATTTAACAAGCAGAATGTTGTAAAATTGGATACATGAAAGTTGTTCTTTGGGGAACATATACAACATTAGAAGTGAAAGTTAATGGCTAATTTAATTTTCTAAATTAAATTTATCTATATTTTTTGTTGAAGATTTTAAAAAAAAAGATATGACGTTAAAAGGATAAAAGAACAAAAGAAAGGTAATTATGTTTATTTTTGTTCTTGTTTAATACTATGAAACATTAAATAATTTCTGAGCTATATCGGTACAGAATTGATTCCAAATGTAAATTTCATTTATTTCTTCACTCATTTACACTCATATCTGGCCCTTATATAGAGCCACGACCCTCCTAACCAACTTAACTACCCTTATACCGACATTCCATAACACTAATGTTTATGATTTTTCTTTCTAGGAGTGTGTTACTTTTTCCTCATACAGAAATATAATGTGATTTTCTTATGTATTGTATGCCAAATTTAAGGCGCCACTATCCAAATGCAAATGATTTTGGGTCTGAGGTCATTCCGATGGCTACAAAAGATTTTAATGTGCAGGTAAGGATTTTCCGAGTATTTTTATATGCATATTGCGATCGTGAGATTCTGGTGTTTTGGTGAATGATGTTATCATATTCCGGTTTTATTGTAAATGACTAAGGTTTTCATTGCAGGCATATCTTTTCAGGGGATATTGGGAAGACATTGGGACCATTAAGTCTTTTTTTGATGCAAACATGGCCCTCATGGATCAGGTATAGGTTGTCCAACCCTATAGCAATAAACAGTCACCAACTTTTGTCGGATATAAGTATATAAGCTGCAATTCATTTTGCTGGCATGTTGAAGCCCCCGAAGTTTCAGTTGTATGACCAGTCAAAGCCGATCTTTTCACGTCCTCGATTCTTACCCCCAACTAAATTGGAGAAGTGCCAGGTATAGCTGCAAAATTTGGTTCAGACAGCTGACATTGGATTTATTCTAGTGGGGCCTGATGGTTTTGTGCTATAACTTTCAATGTAGGTAATGAATTCTTTGATTTCAGATGGCTGCTTTTTGAGAGAATGCAGTATTGAACATTCAATTGTGGGAGTTCGCTCAAGAATAGATTCTGGAGTGCAATTGAAGGTAATGCCCTGATAATCACTTCATTTCTGGAGTGCTCAGATTGATGAAATATTAGTTGCATTCGCACTCATTATACAGGACACCATGATGATGGGTGCTGACTTCTACCAAACTGAAGCTGAAATAGCAGCTCTTTTGGCGGAGGACAATGTTCCAATTGGCATTGGGAAGGACACCAAAATTGTGTAAGATTCCTGAAAGGGTGAACAATTGGAATGGGCCTATTTTAAGCATTGTGCATTGACTAATTGATTTATTCTTGACAAATTTATGCTGTACAGGAATTGTATAATTGATAAGAATGCGAGAATTGGAAAAAATGTGGTCATTACCAATAAAGATGTGAGTATGATTTGGTTTTTTCCTTTCTATATTTTTGAGTGCATTTTACCTTTTCTAGATATTTGTGCATGGATAATAATATAGTTGGAACGCAGAATGTGCAGGAGGCAGATCGACCTTCTGAGGGTATCTGCATCCGATCAGGAATCACTGTGGTGCTCAAGAACTCTGTGATTGGCAACGGTACAATCATTTAAATGATGATGAATAGATTCATCACTGGTTTTGGCATAACCCGCCAACAAAGTCACACACGTGAAGGTATACTAGCCTCAAACTTTTGCTCCCAATAATAAAGGTCAATGAACAAGCACAAACATCAAGTTTTTTGAGCAATGGCTACTTGGCGAGGCTGTTCTGTTCATTCATAGCGTTCATTGTATTCATTTTTCTTCCACCCTCTTGATAGTTGCGATATTTGTATAATTGAATATATCATTTGAATAATTATAATATACGGGCAGTCACTTACAAGGATAAATGCGCGAGCTAGTTGTTTTTTGGATTGCTTCCCCATAAAACCCTATCAGATAGTCTTGATAAGGTTTTAAAATGTCATTGTCGACGAGTTGAAAAACCTGTCCAGTTATGGAAAGCAGAATTGTAGATTATTCCCACTTCACTATCAATTACAGATTCCTCCTACTTCACCATCAATGTCCAAATCTTATAGTCACTGTTGCCTTTAATGAACAAGAACAATGGATTCCAGTTCATCTTGGATAGATCCTAGGAGAAAACGAGTGATGGGTGTATTATTCGTCGAGCTGGAGATTAAAAGGCAAATGCAGAATCGTATAATTACACGGAATGTGCGTATAGACTGTAGAGATAATTGTAATTTTTTTTTATTTTTTATCAAGTCAACCGTGAGATAATTAGAATTGATATACGACAAGGGCAGGAGTGAATATGCTTCTAAAATGGAAATGACATAAGACTGTGGAGACTCGAAAAAAGCTGATAGGACAATAGATATGAAATTGCTTACATTTTGTCACCAAACGATTAAAAGCAAGATAAAGATGGTCACGTCAACTTTGGCCGGATGGCAGGCTTTCCATTAACTGAAACCAATTCAATCTTAAACTATAACTAATTATATGTTTATCTTATTTGCCTTGTTCTGTTTTTATTTTACGTGGCGTGCCCGGCTTGTTGTTGCTAATTGAGAGATGACATGCGTTGAGATTGTTGACGGATGATGTTGATAGTTGAAGAGCTATCCTGGAGGATAATTTCGTATCCGTCGTGAAAGCCATCCATTCCTTGGGCCATGACGTGCCAGAAAAGGCCACCGGCACATGACCCTCCGCTCCTTGCGCTGCCGTACGCGGCGTCGTAAAGCTTCCGAAAGTACTTGTCCCTCTTCTCCAGGCTGTATCCCTCAGACTTGGACGACTTCCCAAACTCACTCAATAGAATGGGCTTCCTCAGGACATCATTACAGTCTTTGATATGGGCTTGGACCCATTTGTCCGCAAAATCAGATTGGGCCGATTCGTTTGACCCGGGTACCCTGAACCCATTTATTAAACTAATCAACAAAAAATCTCTATTATCGCGACGTAAGAGTAATAATCGCGAAAAAGGGGTAATTAATTACCATTGTTCTGGGTAGAGATGAATGGTGGCAAAATCTATATGAGGAACTCTATTGTTGGAAATGAAATCGGTGCCAACTAATACGGATCGAGGATTGAAGGGCCTCCTATTTGGCACTGATTCCCCGTAAAAGCCTTCAAGCCCTATTTCCAGCAAATGATTGCTATCAATAGACTTTACGTACGCAGCCATCTCACTCACCCAATCCTGTAAAAATCAGAAAAGAAATGTCTCTTATCTTTGTATGGTTGGTAATTGTCTTTCATATATGCTATGATATTTCCTTTTCACTAATTAAACTCCCTCACATTGACCTCACAATCATATATAACTGGACTCCCTCATTCCCCAAGTTGGCTAGCTAGCTAGAAAGCTGGCACACTACGTACATCGGATGTGATGTTGTCAGCGTGAGAAATTGAGAAAAGGACCTGAATTATTTTCCCAGATTGATCGAATTCAGAACGAGGTTCATTCATTAGTTCCCACGCGAAAATAGCTGGATCGTCTTTATATGCTACCCCCGTTATTGTGTTCCTTCGACTCAACACAGCCTGCACCATTTCAACCACACAAATCAAGTTGATGATCAAGTAGAGTAATGAAATACTTCTGTGCGTAGGCCAGTAACATTTGATTGCCCCACGTGCTATGCATATAAGTTTGAGAAATATATATATATATAACTTAAGTAAGAGGAGAATAAACGCAATGTATAGTAACAGCAAAAGAGCCAGAAACGAAAACGCATGTGAAAAAAGGTGCTTGCGTATTGCATTTATATTCTGCCCAGAAACACATATATTTGGGTCCGCATAATGAGCACAGCATGCTAATCCACTCAATTTTGGGGTGGGGACTATTTTTTTATTTTTATTTTATTTTATGTATTCTTATTTATTTAGATTAAATTATATGATACACTCTGAAATATTTTTATTACTCAGTATCTTAAATTAATTAATTTCTAATCTTACATTCAAAAATATTTTTCTTACAACACCAATATTCTAAAATATTTTTCTAATAGTACTCAATATCTGAAATATTTTTTTAACACTTAGTAACTTAACTTAATTAATTTTCAGTGTATGAAGTATTTTTAAAAAAAAACAAAAAAAAAACATTTTATTTGGGGATGAGCATTCCCTGCTTATCTTAGATTTCTATATATTTCTGACCTTAATATGATTCTTGTAATATTGCTTAACCACAGGGTGGGTAAAGAAGCCATCGTCATTGCTGACTTTCTGACGACGTTCACTTGCCCATTTCACATACTGACTTTTCCCGCCATAATCTTTCCAATTGTTAACCAGGCTCAGTATGAGTCGCACCCCATATTTCCCAGCTTCCGATATCACAAAATCCAAGCCCTGCATATATATATATATATATTCACCCATATTAATAAAGTACAAAATTCATGTTAAGTAGATTAGCAAATGAATAATCAATATATACGTACCCTGAAGACGTTCTCGTCGTAGGAACCAGGAGAAACCTGAAGAGACCTATAACCTGCATCGCTGAAAGCCCAGGTTCTAGCCACGTTCATGCCATGGAGTGAAGCTTGTTGTAAAGTGGTAGAGACCTTGGATCTTGTGGATGGGTCAGATGCCATGTACATGAACCAGTAAGCATTGAACCCATTCAGGTACATTCGCTCCCCATTCATTGTAAAATGGGTTCCATCTCGTTGAACGAACTTGCTGCCTGACTGATGAGCATAACCACCACCCTTGTAACAATTCCCATTTTCAACAACCAAGGCCACTGTTAAAGCCATCAACACCAAGTTCCTCACCCATATAATGTTCCACTCCATCGACCTCTTACTTCTGAAAACGCCGGCAAAATAAAAAAACCTGATTAATTAAATATATACACTCAAGCCATATATTTCTACTATGCGCACTTGTTTTCTCTTGTTCGGGAAAAGAAAAAGTTAGAGTAAGTCTCACGACTTTAGGCATATGTGTATGAATGTAAAATGATAACGCTACAATTGACTTAGATAGCTCGTTAGGTAAAAAAAATTCAACTGCTTTTAGGGAGAATTAAAAGCTGGCCGTGCGCTACTTAACAAAACGTACCAAACTGAAGAAATTGCGAAAAGTGAATGAAGATAGTAAAGAGGTGGGAGTAGTTATGTTTCTGGGTCTGTGGAAAATGGAGGGGTGTGCATTTATAGAAGGGACGAATATGAAGGGCAATCGATATAGTAGGGTTGGTGGGTGTCTATTTCACACGTCATATAGTTCTTGTCACGCAGATTAGCATGAAGGTGTGTGACTGGATATGGTTTGGGCGAACACAATAAATCGCTTGGGCCCACCCTGTATGGGATAACTACGCCATGCATGTTCACACAAATACACATCGATTATCTGATGCATATATTTCTCAATATTTCACTGTGCTTTTCTTCTAGTTTCAGCTGCCTGACTAATAACTAATGTCCAAATGCAGGGGTGGTGTTTCACTGAACATACAAACTTAAAACCTTACCTGTTAGGCCTTGGATTTTCTTAAATTAACACTTGAGACTGTTGGCGGGAGTGATCTCTAGTGTTTGAGCAACACTTTCCATTATACTTCCACTTTTCTTTAAGCTTCTGCATGCTCAAAGATAAAGAAAATCAAGTTAATTTTGTTTATGTTGATTCATGAATCAACTTAAATAACCAGGACAATAGTTATTTAAAATGACTTTTTGATGAAGAGTCACATCGGGTTTTCTTAAAAACACACAACCACTTTTCATTAAGAAGTAATTATCACATCTTTAGTTATATCCATATGTATCTTTACGAATTGAAAAGATATAACCCTCGTTCACATGCATTATTTAATTTATAAGTAGGTGACTTTTCAAAAAGCGTTAAAAATATTCCAACAGTTATCTAGTCTTTTTTTTTATACTACTAGTCATTTGTTTATTACAGTAATTCTGTTAGGTGTTTTCATGCTTGCCGTTGGAAGTGTGATGTATTATTATTCATTTCAATATAAGAATCATGAAGAAACATATGCAATATAATAATGGACCACAAGGTTTCGTTTATGTTACGGGAATCTTGCTTTTGCTTATACAACTTATTCTCTTGTAACAAACAAACAGAACATACGTCGTTTTGGGAAGCTACATATATAATGCGGGTTTGTTAAAAATAAATTCAAATATGTTGCCTTAATTTGAAGCTAAAGGCTTCTGGAAAATGATGATTAGGGTGACCTAAAATAATACTACCTTGGTTTTAAGTATAAGACCCAAATGATTTTTTTAGAAAAATTGAAAAAGCTAATTAAATTATTTTAAAGTGTTTATATTGATTTTTTAATTTTTTCCTCCAAACAAATTTGTTTCACTTATAAAATAATAAATAATTTAATCATCATAACATATGATATGATTAACTAACTTATTTAATTTTTTTAATCTCTTAAAAAAATTAACTAGATTTTATATTTAAGATCAGAAGTAATACTTCATTGCATCAAATTGAATACGACAGATAGTACTTCTCCAGTCAAAGTGTTTAAGTCAAAATAATTCAAATTACACTGACGTGGAAATAGGTATTTGATTAATAAAAAATTAAAAAAACACACACACACATAAGTGCAGTTTGTATTTTCCATGAAATTATAATACTGTATATCATTCAATGATATAACCTTTATTTTGGTTTTTAATTCCGCGATATGCTTTAAAATTATTTGATGCTTCCAAAAAGAAGTCTTTAACGGGAAACCAGTTCTCTTGGCCAAAAAGGAAAAGCGCTAATTAATATTTTGATAAACACGATATCCAATCAATCAATGTGAGGACGAGGACAAACACTTGTTAACGTAGATGGAAGTCGAAGCAACTCAGTAATTTTGAAATTACTTGCTCCGTTTTTTTAATACCTGGATGCTGGATCTTGATCCTGCTGCCGAAAATGGATGGATAAGAACTTAAGAAGTGTTTTTTAACCCGCACTTGCAAAAATGTATTTAATATGCATCCTAGACTAATTTGATAAATGAGTGTTTTCATAGACTTCAATTTTTATTTAACTTTCTCTAAGTTTAATGTGTCACCATTGAATCATGTTTTATAAGTTGTAGACATATTTATCTCTTTTCTGATTGTGTTGCTGCCATTAACACTTGATTAGGGGCTGTGATTATAATTACCCTTTTTAAAATGTTGTAGAATGTTAGATTACTTAGTTATAAGGATTGGCGTCGAGGAGGTATATAATATATGTCATTTTTCTTATCACACGAGTACGTACGTGACTTCTCAATAAATTATACTCCACATATATGCTTCACTGCATTAAATATGAGATTCCTTCTCTCTGTTTTTATTTTTTTATTTTAGCTAAAGGTAATGCCAAGATCTTGCGATGTTAGTGGACGTTCATAGTCCTTGCTAGAGTATTCACCAAGACTACTGATGAGGAATGTCCATTTACGTAGAGAGGAGTTTAACTGAAACATACCTTTCTTGTCTCCCTCAATGATTTTACGTACGGTCATACTGTTATTACCCAACCTCTTCGAAAAGAGCCAAACATCCCCATCTATATATTTACTTATACCGGCTCTCCTTCTTCAACCGTATTATTCCGAAGCACTTCCACGCACTATACCTCTTAGCGTCATATTGGCATCATTAAAGGTGGGAATCAGGGCTGGCCCGATTTTATAGGGTTGGCCTTTGACGGTTAGGGTCTAAAAGGGCCGACCGTACAGCGTCAGGGAAAAGAAAAATTATCTTTTTTCAAAGCATGACCCGAGAGCATCAAGGTCAGGGCCAGAAACCATTTTCACAAGATTTAACTATACATCTACACGCCTCATGCAATAAAATAAATACAGTTACTAATTCATAATAAAAAGTAAAAAATATTGTCTACAAGTAACTCATAGTCTCATATAAAGCATAAGAATGCAAACAGCTAAACACTATAAACAACATGATTATTACAACTATCGTTTTCATCTTGGCTACTATCATCAATTTCAAAGATTTTTTATTGTATTTCGCTTTAAGTAGTAGACTCTACTTAAAGGGTAAAAATATCAAAAATTAGTAAATTATCATTATATGTAAATTTAGCAATTTTAAGGTTCTAAGGGAGGAGTCAGCAAGTGTATGAGTAGGAGGGGCAGTGAAATTAAAACAAAAAACAAAGCTAAAGGGCCTAACAGACTGGCCCTCTACCCTGTAAAGTCGGCCCTACAGGGCAGGCCATTTTAAACCCAATTTTTTTTTTAGACTTCATTTTTTAAGCATGGGCCGTGATTTAAAAGGACCTGCCGACGAACTTGGATCGATTTCCCAGTTCTAGGCATCATTTTATTCCGTTCATGTTAATTCATTAAATCACATACCCAAACACATCATCTAACCAAGACGTTGTTTTCCCACTATATTGATGCTGTCCGTGTTTGCTTTTCTGTGCCCATATTATCAATGGATTAACAAATTTAATTGGATCCAACTGTAATAGGCCTATGCAAAGATTTTGGCGCCCAATTTTGTCTTATGGCCCATCTGGTCTCTCAGGTGGTAGAAAACGCGCGCATCAGTTATATTTAAATAAATTGCCATTGGCGGAAAAATCACACTCACCGTTCGACTTCTCAGTTACAACAAACAGGCAGATCAATTCTGCCAATCGCCCAGAGAAGTTTACGTCAGATCAGTCGGAAAAAGAAATCGGTAAACGTAAAATCATTTTCATTAGATTTTGTTCTTCATGGATTTCACAATTATAAAGCAAATCAATCGGCATTTCGTCTTCCATTATCTTTTGTTTTCCGTGATATTATTTTCACATTAATTATGTAAGGAATCATACAGCTTCCCTTCGCTTCTTTGATTTCATCATGATTCTGTTTTAGGATAGCGTTCTCACTGAAATCATGCCAGCTCTAATTAGTCATCGCCAGGATACTTAGAGATTTGACGTGGATTCTGCTAGTTGCGGAAGTTATGTTCTGAATTCTTTTTTATTGTCGGTCTGTTCCTAAATCTTACGGAGTCTATGTTTAGATGATGAAAAAATGTCATCGCTTGTCTTGTGTTACCAGCAAATTGAAAATACACAATAAAGGACGAATAGCGTCCCTTTTACTTCCTTTGATGAATTTATAGCAATTATGTACATGCGGTCAAAATACTTTGCCTGGCATGAAAACCCGTTGATGTTACCAGAGTTTCGCAGTGGTTAATTTCACTTCACTTCAGTATATGAATAATATATGACAATTCTTTTATATTTTAATTTCTATATTGAAAGAATTTTGAGTCGATTTCTGGTTAGTATATTTAAAAGGCAATCCAAATTATGGTTCCGCTTTTTTAACACTTGTAGTGCAACATATCTGCAGAATTAACTAACATCAATAGAAATGGAAAGCTCTGGGAATGAAGCTGCAAGAAAACGCATGAGACCAGATGTATTTTATTCTGTCTTTCAGTCTTCCTTATCGTGCATTTTTCTTTTGTTTCTTTTAAGTCTTTTTTACTGTATTTTGTGTTGTTGATTGTTTTACAATAATTAGATGGAAGAGGAGGAAGATGAAGCAGGGGCACAGATTGAAGAAAAGGAAGAATCTGAGATAAATATTGCTGGATCCGAAGAGATGGAGCTCAATATCTCCAGTATTATGGAGAAGATTGAAAATTTCACGCAGAGGGTAGCTATAGTAATTATATCCTGAGCATAGATTCAAATTTTCCTCTATATAACAATCATTAACGATACCTATGTTACAAGACTAGATAAATCTGATGGTTGTTTGACCAGCTAAATGATTCTAATGGTTCTTGTAGGTGTCAGAGCTACTGGAATCTGGGAAAACAATGTTTAAAGAACTCAGCAGTGAATTTGAAGAGAGACTGATCATGTGAGCTATAAGTTACATTTATTTTTCCCCGCCACCCCCTCCCACCAGCAAAAACCCTTTGACTGCCTCATCTGCAGGATTCATAAGGAGCAAATTGAGAAATGGCAGGAAGAGATCAAAGCATTGCGGACACTTGATGCATCAAACGACGAAGCCAATATTATTCTGCATAATGCGCGATATTTACTTCAGCACGCTCATATTGATTAGTAAAGGTAATTTTCCTTATTTAAATCCATGGACTTAAATCACTCTCGTAATTTATACACTTGTCCACGAAAAGTTATGCTAGGTAAATTGCTCGCTTTTTAAGTTTTTATGCATTTCAAAACCTATCATTGTTGAAAAGGTTGTTATTGAGATGTTATACGTGGTTTGTCTAACTAATGAGTATGGATTTTTTGCTCCCGTTGTCTTGAAATATAAGGAACCAATCTCATCATTGTCAGTGGGTCGAGTAAATAGCTCTAAGGTTTAGAATGTTTCTTTTTCTTTTTCCGGAGAGATTCGTGATTTGAACATGCAAATTGTTTCTTTTTGCCTGTAAAAGAAATGCATGGGTGGCCAAATGACTTGAATTTTGCACACTTGGGCCGGATAGCCTAATCAGTAAAGTGTTGCTTTAATTGGAAGCTAAGGAGTGTTAGAGATATACATCAGGTAGCCACTCAGATGCTTGCCACTCTTAATTCTTCACGAATTTCTGTGCATTAATAAGCATATGTTGCTGGGAATGTCCATAATATACATTTGCCGTCTTAAGATTCAAATGCCAAGAACACATATTTTGTTTGTTCTGTTTCTCATATAGTCAGACCTAGACTTTCTAGTTGAAATCGTAGAACATGACTTTTTTTCATTCAGTTGATATTCTACCAGTCTCTCCTACAGTTGCTTATGGTGCACACTTCAAATCAGTATCAGCAGCACGCAAGAACGAGATCATGCTACTTTAACGGTGTCATATTCTTAAACCCCTTTCGTTCATTACATATTTGGCCCAAACAACGCATTTCCGAACTTTGAATCATCAGAGTGATTATGGACATTATATCAGATTATTGTCACGGTTTTGATGTTAGAGTTAAGCTTATCTTTTGCTAGTACCCAACTATGCCTTAACAATACTTGGCTGCATTATAATTAACTTGGGAGCGATGACCAAAAGGGTTGTCAAACAAATTTTAAACCATTTTTGGAATTTAATATATATCATTTTAAATTGTCGCCAAACAAATTTTAAATCATTATGGGTCGGATTTGTTGCTGCTCTGATGCGAAAATTCCATTTTGCCTTCAGCCTTGCTGCTGGGTTGGGTTAAAATTGCTCGAGTTCTAAAGTAGATGAAAGTAAGTTTAAACACAATGAGGGAAGAGCTAACGTAATTTATGATGAATTTACATTTTGACGTTAGTTGCTAAAATGTGACCATGGGGATCGTATTGGTAGTGGAAAACCTTTCACTGCAGAAAACGCATGCTACCATGATGGGAACAAGGTTACTTCAGAGGAAGCGCGGGGGTTTTAGAGAGGCTTTGTACTGTAAGCATAATCAGATAATTTGTCATCGCCAAGACTTTAGACCATGTAACTCAAATGGATACAGAATATGAATACAAGACACATGGAGGAAAAACGGGGGAATAGTAGAGACGTTAGTTGATTAGTCGTTGTATTGTGACTTCTGGCTGGTGCAACCTATCACCAGGAAGCTGTTGGAATTTGATGTTTAGCTCAGTATTTTAACTACAATTTTTCAGTTGTAAATATACAAAATTAGATGGAAGAAAAAGAGGAGCCTTCCTGCTAAAACGGTAAAACCGACCTTCACTCTTAATAAAAATAGTTCAGGGAGAGAAGAAAGAACTAAAAATGTTCTCTTATTAAGTAATTTTTTCCAACACTTTCAAAATTAAGTTGGTCTGAGGTTGTATTTTGGCATTATACTCAGTTACACGCACACAAAGCGGTTTTAGATCGCTGTTGCGGAAGTGGAAAACAAATCCCTTAGAATCACCAACAACCTTGGTTTTGTCTTTACTTGAGGGTTTGGTTCGTTACCAAGTTGAGGTCCACTTAGCGACTACTGACTTGAACGTATTGTATACATCAAATGCAATCCTGGGAGCTTTCATTAGTTTTACTTTTTAGTCTTTGTTTATGTCGTTCGTCCGTTAGTTAAATCAATATAAAAAGGGAAATGACGGAGGACGGCATACCGTCAAGAAGAAAATTTTGGTTAACTTCAATGTCCAGTTATTAAACCAATACATCTTTCTAAATATATCAGGGGTGAAATTTGTGGAAGGAGATTCACAGACTGTTTAAATGTTCTAATTAATACATAGTGTGTGTTCGATTCTGAGCTTATCCGGACAGATAGTTATCCCATTTATTATTTTTGGTCTTGTTTTGAATTTTAGGTTCAGTTTATTGTGATTGTGATCCGAACCCTATATATATAATCAGTTACGCTTGATGAACTTCATAATTTTGTTTAATTTGCACATACCATTCTAATCTAACATGCTCACCTTCTTCTACATTCTTAGGAACGATCCTGAACATAATTTTTGGAAATATTGAGAAAGAGGGCATGTGCAAATGCCGCTCAATAATGTGGGTGCGTGTATGAACGAGTGGTTGGACAGAGGCGGCGTGCCATCAGCCATGTGCTATGGGGATGGTAGTTCCACGAGACATGGCACAATATACGGCATATCTACTCTTAAGCCATCATTCATTTTCAGCTTCAGACATTTTTAAGGCTGACTACTTCATCCTCTTCTCTCATAGTTGCTCTTATAAAATGGCCCTTTCTTGATAAATAAGTCGCGTCTATTCCATATCCTAAGCTACTTGCATGTTACTTCTGACACTCTTACAAGTCTCTTCCATGCATTACAAATATAGCATGTGGTTTCTTGTTCTATTTCATTGCGTGTACTAATTGACTTTTCTAGCATCCGTACGGACTATTATATAGCATATGGTTAGATTATTTATCTCACAACTAACATGTTTTTTTAATCATTATTTAGGAGTTTACTGCATGTTGCTATATATGCTGCGTGAATTGTTTATAATTGTACCCATTACGTACCACGGAATCACGGATTCTATAACTGACAAAGCGCACCAGATTTTAGAAGTGAATGATTTGGTATATGAAAACACTGTGACTTGTTCTGCTTGACACACTTGATAGGAATGGCCCGTCATATGTATGTAAAAACTGGCTTTATGGTGTATTTAGGATGGCTCATGTATCATTTGGTTAAAGGTTTTGTAGTTTAGATTTTTTTTCTGATTATGAATCTTATGGGGTAATATTAAAAATTGTAACTATATATGAAAGGTGAAATGAACATCTTTTTTTATGTAGATTTTGTAGAATAGCAGGGGAAATCACCCTTGACCTTTAAAAAAAGAAAGAAAAAGATATCAATCATTCAATCTAGAATCGCTGTGTAATTTGAATGGGGCGAGGGTCATTGACAATTTGTTGTTTCTTTAATGCATGGCTCTCCCATTTTCTTTTATATGGGAGATTGAGGAACTTCTGGGTCAACGTACGCATATGCTTCTTTTCCTTTTCTTTATTCTGCATAACTTCCCTAACTGTAGTTATAAATAGCCCTTAGAACTGTGCCATACTCAGCTGAAAATCAATAATCAGCTTCTTCTTGGTCAAACTGAGATATTGAGAGAGAAAGAGAGGATGGAAAGGCTAGTGTTGAGTATTGTGATATTGTTGGTGGGTTTATCTACCACACAAGTAAGAACAGCATCCGGGGCTGGCTGGCGACAAGCTCATGCAACTTTCTATGGAGGAAGCGACGCCTCAGGCACAATGGGTACGTACGTAATTTCATATTCATTGTACGTAATTTCTCTTCTCTGTTAATATAAATGAAGAGCGATTAGTAATATACATATAGCTGTAAACATGAATTTAATGCAGGAGGTGCGTGTGGTTATGGGAATCTGTACATGGATGGTTATGGGACAAAAACGGCAGCGTTAAGCACAGCTCTGTTCAACGACGGGAAGGCGTGCGGTGGATGCTATCAGATAGTGTGTGACGCAACACAAGTGCCACAGTGGTGCCTGAGAGGGACTTCCATCACAATCACTGCCACCAACTTCTGTCCTCCGAACTACGCTCTTCCCAGCGATAATGGCGGATGGTGCAATCCTCCCAGACCTCATTTTGATATGTCTCAGCCTGCTTTTGAGACCATCGCCAAGTACCGCGCCGGAATTGTTCCCATTTTCTACAGACGGTATGCGGTCCTTACTTTTATATTTGCTGCTTATTCTTCCTAGGGCCAAACAAGTGAAACTAGTCCTCCATCTTTCCGGTCCTAAATATAAGATCCAGTTGATTCTTTTTATTGAAAAGATATTAAAAAAGTTACATAAGCTACTTAATCATATCATATGTTGTGCATCCTTTGATTATATATCAATTTATAAGTCAAGCAAATTAGTTTGGAGAAAAAATATTAAATATAAATACTTTAAAGTAATTTAATTGGCTTCCTTAATTATTCAAAAAAAAATTAATTAGGTCTTATATTTAGGACGGGAGGTAGTGTATATTTAATACACAAGTATTTAATACAATTGAAAAGAAGATAGGTATATGATATGAATGTGTTCAGTATGACATTAAAAATACTAAGAATGTTATTTTTTGGGTGACAATAAGAACTTTATTTTATTTGTAGACTTGCTCAGGTGGAAAATATCATTGAAATAAAAATCAAGGAAGAATTGATTAACATATCCTTATAAATAATAACAACAAAAAGTCAAAGCACATTGGACTCATTCAAGTGATTGAAGTGAGCATGGATTTTAAGGGTTCAAAGTCTTCTACATGTATGTTAATTTGTACCTAACGAGTTGTAAACATGTACTTCATTTCCCTTTCTAATTACTCAGGAGGGTTGGACGAAACATAAAATTGATAAGTGTAAATGTAAGGAACTAAATGATTGAGACGTGTTTAAGGGTTGATGTTTTCTGGGTGCTCCAGATTAAATGAAAGTTTTAGAATGTGCAAGGTGATGAAAGACGTGTGAAAACGATATTGTGCAGGGTTGGGTGCAAAAGAAGTGGAGGCATCAGGTTTACAATAAATGGGAGAGACTATTTTGAGCTAGTTCTCATTAGCAACGTGGGCAATGCTGGAGAGATCTCACGAGTTTGGGTCAAAGGATCCAGAGTGCGTAACTGGGAGACCATGTCCAGGAACTGGGGTGCTAACTGGCAGAGCCTAAGCTATCTCAACGGTCAAAGCTTGTCTTTCAGAGTCCAACTCAGCACCGGAAAATATCGCACTGCTTATAACGTGGCACCCTCCAACTGGAAATTTGGCCAGTCCTTCGTCAGCAACATTCAGTTTTGAAGCGGAAAATAACTTATTTCTATTGGATTTTTCATTCTTCCTCTCCGCCTCCGCATTTCTCACTTGTTTTCCGTCAGTTCTTGCTTTCTTTGTTAAAAATTTTAAGCCTTCCAATTCCTAGTGGTTGCGGCACAGCAATGGCACTTTGCAATGATGCCCACCACCTTGGATTTATCAATACATTTGTCATCACACCGTAATAGATTAACGGCTTGTAAATGTCTGCATACGCAGGTTGTGGTAATTTCTTTTCATGTTTATTTAAAAAAACGATGAAGGGATGAAAATTAGAAGGAAAAAAAGATTAAAAAAAATATCACGAATTTTAAAATCTTAAATTAATTTTATTAATGAGTAATGAGATTGTCAAAAAGAATAAAATAATTGACAACTCAGTTTTTTGAAAAATCTCTAATTTAAAATTTTAAAGTTTAAGTGGTTTTTTTTTTTTAATCTTTTTTCCCACGGAAAAAAGCAGCAGTTCAACTATAATGAAGAAGGCCGGGAATATGTTCCTTTCATGTCGGAAATTCAACTATTTCAAACTCAAGGGCAATTCACTGAGATTGCCTAATACTTGCCACAATAAAAGAAAAACTAACAAAATGTCTAACTTCTTTTTGGGACAAAGACAAAGTGACCATTTAGCACCATCACCGACCTACCATTTTGTTCCCAAAAACTTACAGAGTATATATCTTACATGTACGTGATCATCGATTAAACTGGCGGTTCATACTAAGAAATCAGCTACATCATGCAGTACGTGGATGAAAAACAAATGGAGAGCTCGAGAGTTAATACCATTGGCAGCAATACAGTCTTAAATATTGTTGAATAACCAAAAACGTAGGAAGTGATACAGAGCACAGATGTCATGTTATTCAACATTGGTTGGAGTGGTCTGCTAACTTTATTGGGATTTTGTTCCGTCCAATATGCCAACCTATATCACATGGATGTTATCTCCGCATTACCCGATGGCGCTCCCGCTTCCGGAATCGCTCTAGCATGAATTCATCAGTTGCAGCTTGCCTCTGCCCTGCTGCATCAGTGCTTGCATTGTTTTGCTTGGATCCAGCACCATCATCCTGTGAACTTCTTCTATCTTTGTACAACTCCGGATGTTCTGCAAGTTATTCATTTGTTGTCAGCAGCTAGAATAATTGAAAGTGATAGGGCTAATGAAAGCAAAACAAATATATTTGCAGTTACATCAAGGTTCACAACATAACCTAGCAACACAAGCAAACACATTTCATACAAAATTGCTTAATCAAAGAGTGTAACCTCTTCTAAGTTTTTCAGCATAATCCCTGCCCCGCTGGAAATAATCAGCACTATAACTTGAAGGAATGCTGAACTCTGATTTTGTCCGACCCATAAGTCTCTTTTCCTGTATAAGCTTTTTGGCAGCCTCTGTTTCCTCAATGTTTTTTAACTTATATCTGCAAACATAAAAATCAAACAACGAGACCTGACGCTGGCAGCATATGAGAGAGACATGCAATACTAGGGATACAAAACAACCCCACAAAAAGATGAATCTTCAAAATTATCAAGTCAATGGAAAACCAATTTTCAGATTAAAGCCTACGTCCTTAGTAGATGAATGTTACTTCTAAACAACATTATATTAAACCTACATCCAATTATCCCCACATGGATCACTCTTCAAGCAAATATTTGAATAGAAAGAAAATTGTCGAACAATTGCCCCATTATTAGACTTCGTTAAAAGATAATCAAAACCACACTAAGCCATTGGGTTTCATGAAATCATACTCAATGGGAAGCTGAACCTCAGCAATACCAGTAGTCCACTGAGTAGAGCTTTCTTCTGAGTTTCGCCTTTTCACCTGACAGAACATGTCACAAAAGAAAATTAATGAACTACCTGGAAGGTAATGCATATCAAAAGTATAAGATGGAGCCAAATTATCAGACACTGACTGCGAGACAATTCATTCATATAAAGTTTATTTTAGAACAGCCGGTATCAAGTAAACAGAATAAAAATGGGACGATGGCGACATATTATTAGGAAAGCCAACAACTCACCTTTAGATGCTCAGGGATTTTATAAAGTTCGTCTTCAGCACGTTTCAATTCGCTTTCAACTTGATCCGGTTTGTCAATCTTCCTGCCTCTCTTCTTTGCCAATTCTTGTTCGATATAATTGACCCTATTCAAGAAGTAACATGATATGCTTAGCAACTATCAATAACAACTAACAAGCTCGGGACGAGCAATGGAATATTTATAACTACAAACAGAGAAAGAAAAGAGGGAAATCCCTAAATTATTAGAAGGAATTAGAAAATCGAAGGGGAAAACTATTTAGCCAACCAAAAAAAGAAAAAAAGAACCCATAATATACCGAACAAACCAAAAAATAGACTAGAACATGAGGCTAGACGAGACCATAAGAAGGAAAGCATATATATGTTCATACATATTGGGGTCTTCAACCATGACAGCGGTCTCTTGAGCAAAGGTATCCTGGAGAACAAGCTCGTCCTTATCGCCACCGTCGCCATCGTTCTTGTCGGGGGCTTTCGCAGCTAAACCTGCGCCGGCACCGCTCTGCGTTGGTAAACTAGGGTTCGCAGGAATCCCAGATTTCCTTTCCCTCTGCTTCTGGAGCAATTTGATCTCTTCCAATGCCATTCTATATAGTCATTGACATATTTTTTTTTTTCAGAATAATTGAATCAATGTATGAACTCTTAATAGGAATCTGAAAGTTTAAATTAAAATTCTGATACCAAATTTATATTTCTTCATGACTAATAGAAAGAAAACTCAAAAAGAACAAACTTCAGAACCTTCTTTCTCGTTCATCATCGGATTCTTCTCTTTTAAGTTGCTCTCCATCTTTATCTTCTATTTCTTCGTTTGAAGCACTTCTCTTTCTATAGTTCTTCTTTCGCTGTTGCTTGTCTTTCGCCTCCTCCATCCTCCGGGTTCTGAGAAGCAAACTCGAAAAGCATCACATGTGCCAGAGCAAACACACCGTTTGAACGTTGGGGCCTCTCTAAACGCACCGTTTTATCATAAGATATTAAGATTCGCCGCCACGAGTTATATTTCCTTTACGGTTTGTTTGAAAACCACTAAACCGTGGCTTCAAACCACTGTTTGCGTAAATTGAGATAAAATTATTCTCACATACTTATCTTATAAATTGTAAAATTTATTCTTAAAAGTTAATTCAAACACATACTTAGCCTTTTGTGTTTTTTTTTCTGCACATTTAATATTTCTCCACATATATTTTATACGCTTTAAATGCAAGAAATAAATATTATTCTTTAAAAAAAATTATCATCACGCACCAAAAAAAATGATCTTGTCACTCATAAAAGATATTTAAATAACCTCACCTTTAGGACAATATCTTTTTCTTTGGCACTACTACTACTACTGAGTCGTAGCAAGATTTTAAAATATTATTTGTCGTATTAAATGGTCCAAGTAGTTTCGGTATGCTAACTAATCAAAGTAATGATGAGAAAAAATATATTACATTACTTATAATCAAAGAGACAAAATAGTTATTTCTAGATATGTCTCTCCATCTAGTCATGTTGATTGGTTCGATTATAATTACCCAAATGATCGACTGAGTCGAGAAAGGATTTTGATCTCGTGGGAAATTTGGTTCCTTCAGTTGCCTAGCTATTTAAATTTTCACACACACACACACAGTGTGTTTAGATGAAAATAAAAAAAAAGTTTTTTTTTTAAAACCATGATTTTAAAAAAAAATTAACAAACACTTAATTTTTTTACATAATCCTTTTTTTTAAAAAAACTATGGTTTTAGAAAAAGTTTTTTTTTCCTTGTTAGTTAGTGATCCCCACATCCCTATCTCCCCCCGGATTCTTTTTTTTTCCTCAAAATTCTCTATCTCTCATCTATCCTATATTTTTCTTTTTGACAAATTTAATTTAAAAAATTTAGAAATTTAATTAAAAAAAATGTAATGCTAAATGTTAAATATTGGGTTAAGATGTAAATTTAAGAACCAAGTTTTTTCTAAAGGGTGTCTGTGTACTAATAAGTTTTAGAAGGGGCAAAAATAATAATGAATAATTAAAAAAGGTGTAAATTTAACAAAATCGTTAAATTTAACTTAACGCCGTTATGAGTTTTTTTTCTTATTGTTAATAAAATGTAAACTTATACTCTATATGTAATTATCACAAAAGCTAATATCCTTTTTGGTAATTTGACCACTAAAAACGTGATTTTCACCCCAATATCCAACACACTTTTACCTTATCAAAATCATTTTTTTCTTATAATCTATTTAAAAAAATCATTTTTTCATTTTTTGTCCCGAAACTATTCTTAGATAGACAATTGTCCAGTGTTCACCTACTCCAAAAGGGGGCTAAAAATAAGGAATCCAAAAGCTGTAGAACTAGATAGCGTGTGTGCAAATATATAAAAGGATAAAGATTTGCACTTTTGTTTTTTTTTTCCAACAAAAGATTTGCACTTTTTAAAGTATATGGTTATTATAAGGAACGTTTACAGTCCACATGGTGCATGTGTAAGTGGGGTTGCAAACTACAATTATTTGATGCCCAACAAATATCAAAGTCATTTGGTAAAACGCAACACCACAACCAATGAACCAAAACCCATTATGACATATAAAAAGAAAAGGGAAAACTTTGAAAAGACCCATGCATCTCTCTCATGCGTAGTAATTAATCAATTAAGCCTTCTTAGGAGTAAGCTTGGATTTGATCTTGTCAACCTCTTTAGTAGCAATCTGGAAGGTTTGAGTGAGCACGTCATCTGGCACAGCCGGTGTGGCGGTAAAGAGGGCGGCGGCAACCGACAAGGTACCAGGTAGCTGGCTATTGAAAGCAGAAATCAGAGAAGCAGGCTTATCGGCATTGTTCTTCTGGAAGTGAAGCAGGCCCTTGGGGAAGACGAAGATCTCACCTTGCTTGATTTTCTTGGAAATGAGCTTATTGGATGTTGTCACAAAGCCCACATACAATTCTCCTTCCAACACGAACACCACCTCTGTAGCACGAGGGTGTGTGTGGGGAGGGTTAAGGCCACCGGGTTTAAAGTCTATTCTGGAGAAAGACACACCCAAAGTGTTAAGCCCTGGGATTTTCTCCACGTTCGCTGCACTCACCAGCGAGCCCACTGTGTTGTTGATCACACCGGGTTTTGCTATCCCGGCGAAGAAGAAATCCTCCGCCGTCACGTTTGCCTCGTTCTTGCACGCAAAACCATTCACCTTCACTCCTGATCATCATGCATGATGCATGCACAATTATTATCCATTTATTTAAATTAAAATAGCGTAGTTAAGGTGAAGGAGATGAAGTACCTGAGGAGGGAAGGGCGACGCAAAGGTCTTGAAGCACGTCGGGATCAGAGGCCAAGGCGAAGGAGAGGGAGCTGAACAAGATGAAGAAAATAGCCAAAATATGTGACGGCGACGACATGGTTGTTGAGTTGAGACGGTGGAGAGAACCGGGAAAAAAAAAAGTTGGGACGATGAAGGGTGGGGGAAAGTTGGGGAGGTTTGTTCGGATAATATAGGGAGAGAGGGATTGTTGAGTGAAAGGGGGTATATGGGGCAGATGAAGGGTAAGGTGACGCTAAAGCATAAGCAAAGTCCTTGAGACTTTAGTTTAAAGGAATCAAGGAAAGGAAAGGAAAGGAATTGTTGGCATTCTTTTTAAGCATTTCAATTTGCCATTTTAGATTAATCAATGAGTACTGTTCATGGGACTCCTACGTGTTGCTTTGTTAGTTGGAGGGATGTTCCAGTAAGGGTGTGGGAGTTTGGTGAGTGATGCAAGGTGAATAGCAGACAAGTGTTATCCAATTATAGGCGGTATGTTGTTTTAACCCATTTTCTTTGTACTAAATCATAACTTGAAAAGGCTCAATAAATTTTCTTTTTATTTTTTTCGGCGGCATATAGCGCTAGAGAAGGAAGAAAAACGAAGAAGAGGATTTTCTTTTATTCTTTTTTAATGAATTGTGAACAAATACATCAAATACCAAATCCGAACGACAGGCTTCGTGAGAGAATTGGGAGGCGACGCGACACCTCTCCTGCCGCTTCAGTTTCACCGTGGCTTTCAAACTTCACCTCTCTCTTTTCCACGCGACGAAACGAGTTCCTTCTTCATGAGTAGAGCATTTTATTGGGAAAACGACAGGAAACAAAAAATTAAAATTTCAGATTTGTTATCAAGATTTGATAAAAGCATTTACAACTAACTTTATGAGAAATACCTAATTTAAGATTTTTAAGATTTTCCAATTTTAAAATTCTTTCTTTGTCACTTTCTCCCATTTTATACCATTTTGATTTTGGTACATTTTTCGAAATATCTAAACAAGCCCTCACTCAAGCGCCAAGTGACAGTGTCGCTAAGCTTGGCATATTGTATTTGTTTTATTACTTCTAACCTTTTTTTTTAATTAAAACAGGTGCCCAGTAATCAGGTCAATTACATCAATTTAAATTCCATTTTATGCATGGCATACATATATCTTGAAAAAGAATTCACATCTTTTATTACAGAAAAAATAATGATAAGAAATTAGTTTCATTGAGCAATTGCAGACTGATATTTGTCTACTGGAAGAAGATGCCGCTGAATTACTGTAATGAACCATGCACCGTATGTAATAATTGATGACTAATAATGGATAAAGAAAGAAAAGCTTCCATTCAACAGGCTAATGACTTCTTAAATCATTTTGCTCCTTCCTCAAAATTGTTATATTATCAAGGGAATGTGCAAATAGCCAAAAATTAAATATAGAGAAATATAAGGGGAAAAGAAAGGATCATCCACATGATCTCCAAATCCTTCCCTCTAGAGAAACCACCATAACAGAAACGTCGTCATGATACTTGCGTCGATCTCCATGAGGAATGTCAAGCAATTCATAAAAATCCATTCCTATGAGGCCAACAGAAAAATAAATCAAAAATCAGCATCGATATAAAGAAAACAGTTGTTCTGTGCTAAAGACTATAACCTCAAGATTTACAGCAGATATGACAGTGATCATCTCTTCTCCAATGGATTTGAAAGATTCCCACTCCTCACAGAAACAAAACCCTATGACAGACCAGGTAATCTCCCCACGCCAAAACTTTCAAATGCCAATAATACTATCCTCTTACGATACATACGCCAATTCTCCCACAACACTAGATAGACTTCCGTGCTAAACAGATCACTCACAGATCTATTTATGTCCCTATATAAACGTAAGAGAAACTGAAATGTCCAACTTAAAACTAAATAGGAGGTTTTTTGTTTAACTTGTAGGTGATTTATAGGCAGCGACCTGCAGAGAACCTAGATTACCACAACACAAACTCAGCCCACTAATTTGCCCATTTCTTCTCTTCTGTCTAGAATTACAAGTATTCCACTTCCAAGATTATCAACAGCCATGATGGTATTAGAGTGGCACAAAAGGGAGAAGCAACTGACCATTCTTTTTAGCAGCACGGAAGAGAAGCTCTGCAATCAGGTATTGCGCAGGATCACCTTCAGGCACATTTTCCATGAACCAAGTAACGTGGGCAACTACCTCTTCATTGCTGAAGTATTGGTAAAGTCCATCAGAGGAGAGTACCAAGAAACGATCACTAGAAGAGAGTCGGTGATGCACAATAGATGGAGTGCAACTTAGGTAAGAAGCAGTGCCCACATAATCAACTCGGAACCTCTCCAGTAGAACTTCATTGAAAGATGCCTAAACCATACAAATGAAATTAGTATTGGTATGAGACCAAACAGAACAGCCCATAAACAACACATTTAACTTCCATGGGCTGACTTTTCCTTTTCAGTATGTTATAATTGAGTCGTTTCTGGCTTCTAATTTTATTCAGTGGCTGGTTATGTTTTTCAAAAATACAACGGAAAAAAGTGGGGAGATTATATCCCCTACATTTATTTTCCATAAACTTAGAGTGGGAAGTTTGTATAGTTTTTCTACAACATATATATAAATAAGAGAATTAAATGTGAATGTTAGAGCGTGGCAGGACTGCCAACAAAACAAAGTCGTCACCTACTGAGATTCATACTTGCAAGGTAACCACACTATTAAGAGGACACAAATAAAGGTAAATGAAGGAAAACTAAAGGAAGCTATAAATGCCAATTTGTCCTCTGGAGCTTTCACAAATCCTGGTTAAAATTTTACTTTGAACAAAATAACCAGGATGCTCATGCAGAGAGAATTTTACATAATAAAAAGGATTTATTTTAAGTCTGTGATTCTATTCTAGATACTCAACTTAGTCACCACTCACCATTATCCTTACTCTTTTCACATGTAAAAATAGAACAGTATCAATTTTGGAACAAACCAAGTCCCTACCTAAAAACTACAGACAAAAGGACACCAGCAAACTAAATTTCAGATTAGCTCAAAGTCAGTAGATCAACTGACCCTCTTCAGGAATCCAGCACCAAATGCTCTGGTGACTTTTAATTGTCCTTTCACTCTATCATTAAAAATGGATTGATTATCATCAGGGTGTTCCGCCCTTATTCTGAAAATTTCCTGCAGAGAACAAGTAAAATTAGAAAACATTTTGCAAATATCTCACGTCATATTAATGTTCTTTTTAATGTAAAAGCCTCAGGTCTAAATACATTTAATAAAATTTTATCTGAATTTGCATAAGGATCCAAGCATACAAGAGAAACTCCTCTACAAAATGATCAACAAATCAAGCACAGCCCAATATACTGAACTTAGACCTCAAAATTTTGTAAACATATACAATCCCAAAATTTGTTGAGAAGTGCTTTAGAATCTCAGTGTCTTAGAACAACTAACATGGCAAATAAATAGAATTTACGTAGAAATGTACCAAAGTAACACTGAAATGTCACAATATTGTTGACTTTACTCATTATCGGCACCTACACCTAATTGTGCAAGATAATATTTTTACTGTTAGAGAAAAATATATAAGAACATAAGAACTGTCATATGTAATGTGATAAATCTATATATTATCATACATCAACAGAAAGGATACATTATCAGGCATGTATGTATGAAGAATATATTCCCTCCGTTTCTTTTTATCTATCACTTTTGGAGAATATTTTTCATTTATGTCATTTTTTGAAGTTCAAGGCAGCATTAATAGTTATCTTTCTAATTATAACTTTATCTTTGATTGGGCACAAGTCTCAACAAAAAAAAAAACTATATTTAATAAGGGCATATTAGAAAAGGTGAAAGAAATTTTAACATATTAATTGCATTTCTCAGTCTATGAGCAGAAACCTTAAATGACAGATAAAAAGAAATGGAGTAAGTAGTTGATAACATGTAATTTAGAGATAACAGAATCCATATATGCATGCAAGCACAAGGCAGAAGAACACGTTTCGTATACTAGAAGATTTAACCATAACTCATGCCACCCCTTTTTCAAAATAGATATAAAAAATATCTACATTTATCGATCCTGGAAAAAGGGCAAAACACACCTCTTCAACACTTGTGCTGTGATCAGTGGAAAGCTGAACAGCTCTCATTTTTAATCTGCAAATTGCTATCTCTCTATTTTTGTTCATCTTGCTAACATGACTGTTTTGATTGTGAATTGGGGACTCCTCTGAGATTCTATCCAGCTCCATCCGTACTAATGACTCTCTAGATCGATTTCTATGCCTCACATCATCCTTAACAAAACTTGAATTAGGATGACGATCATTTGGCCTTTCTTGAGCCAAAATTACACGACTATCCCCAAGGTTCATGACATAAACATCTTGATCTTTCATCAGCATCACTAAAACGCATGATCCCATTAAAGCAAGCTCTGGATTTTTTTCTAGATTATTCTCCACCATTTCCATGTACGCCTCTTCTGTTCTGTCAAGAGCTCGAGCCATTGCTTTTAAAACAGCATCATGATCAACTACTCCAGATTTGCATTTTCTTATGGGTCCTGATACTTCTAATATTTTCTCATCAACACCAGTTTCTTCCCTATGCCAATCATAGCTCCAAGGAAAAAGCTTCTTACGCAAGGACTTCTGCTTCCTGTACATTTTTTTAATTTTGGTACCAAGAAATGACTTTCTGATATTCTGCCTTTGTCCCAGAACAGTAAATGCAGTTACAGGCTCTTGACTAACTGATTCAGACCCAACCCCTCCATTTTCTCCTGATGTGGTGGGAGCTTCATCCAGATGTATAAAACTATCTTCTTTTGCATTAACTGAACAAGATCTCGTCCACCCTGCCTGAGTTGATTCTGTAGGAACATAAGAATCCGTGCCTTGTTCTGAGACAGACAAGGAATCTCGTTCATTCCAAGATTCCATCTGAAGTAGCTCATAAAGCCGCATGCTTTTTCTACCTTGACCACTTAACTGTCCAAGGGGAACAGAAGGAAGAACAGCATCTGAATTAGGTAATTGGTAATTTTCAATACTTACCTTAAATGAAACATTTTCCTCAACTATCTCAGAGCAAGATGATTTCTCCCTGGCATTTGCTGGACCACCAGAAGCTTCTAAACAACACAGAGCATCTTGGTTTGACTTAGTATGATTAACTGACAGTTCCTCCCGTCTGTGCTCGGGAGCAACCACAGCATTTCCAGTTTTAGGGATTTCAGGTTTCAGCGGATCTATAGGATTAACTTCATAATCCCAAAGCAACCCTTCCAGTTCTTTGTCTACAAATCTATAAAGATGGTTCATCAAAAAATCAGGAGCATCTGGTCCACTAAAGCCATCATATATCCCAATAAATAACCAACCTTGTTCTTCAGAAAGTACTACATGAACCCTATCTTCACCAGCCTTGCCATGAGCCCACTGTAAATTTTGTGAATGCTTATACTCCCCTTCAGATGGCCCAATTTCAATACAGTTTCTAGAGACTTCTTGTCTATACTTTGCATCTTTGGAATGCCAAGCCAATTGGGTCACTGGGTGAAAGAACAGCCGCTGCATCCAACTGCCACCACTAGAATGCTTAGAGAAGGTCCTGGAAAAAGTGTTTTTCATCGGTCCACTCACACTTCTCATGAGCTGTTGGAGACGTGGCCTACGACCGCCTCGTGCAAGTGGTGCAGAAAAGTTGGATTTGTCAGTGGAATCAAGAGGACCTGACATGACTCCCTTTTCTATTGGTCCAGACATGAAACCACCACCGCCCCTATCCAATGGACCTGAAGCAAAGACTCTCTCTAGAGGTCCAGACATGAAACCATTTGAAGTTCCAGAACCACGCGGGACAGGTTGCAGAGGGATAGCAGCAAATGAAGAGGTTCCCTCAAATGATGCAGCTGGCTCTTGGACATCACTAGAAAATAATGCACTCTGGTTACCAGTCCTTGCTGTTGAGACATTGGCACTGACTGAAGCCCCTGAAATCGTTTTGAATGTGGTCTCTGGAAAGCACTTGGCCGGTTTGTGTATGCCAGAGGGATCTTCTATGCTTTCATGCCTAAACGATCCACTAAAAGTTTCAGAATCAAGGGTACTCGAATCAACAGTAAACCTCTCAGAGTTTGATGGAGTAATGGCAGGAGATTCAAAAATAGATGGCCGCACATAACAAAAAGAATGGCCTAATCCTTCGTCTAGCGGCTCTAGGAACTCCAAATCAACTCCATTTTTGCCATTAAATGGCACTAAACAGCCAACAACACGTGAAGTGCCGTTACCCATTATTGTAAATGCCCCTGATTCTGATACGCTGAAAAATGGTTTCTGTAACTGAGCACCATCAACAAATATAGATGTAAACAAGAAAGCCAACACTGCCAAAACCTCACCAATCCCTCAACCAACCCATGATTACTCACGTGACCATGCATCATCATCACCATATTCCCAGGCAGAGAGCAGTGCAACCCATACAGTGTTCTCAGAGAAACTAGATAAAAGAAGCCAAAACGCTCAGCGCAGTGGGTGTGATTTGTGAATCAAAACGAAATCATCCCACGAATTAATACTTTACCCGGTATTAATGTATAAAGCAAAGACTACAATTCGTAAAAATGTTATGATCTGACCTTGTGGATGCTGCTTAATACAGAAATAAAGCGGCGGATCGAGCGCTCCCACAAACAGATCTAAGAGCGCCAAAGACGATGAACGGAGCACATCAGAAACAAAGACACAAACCCATTTTAGGATTTATGTTTTCTTCTTCGCGGAATCTGACCAATTAGCATCGGCAACCAAGCCCCAAACGATTCGGCCCATAACATGGAAACACTCAGGCATGGCCAGCGGCGTCGAAATCCGCGAGGCACTGAGTGATGAACGGGAATAGGCGAGGAGACGCAGAAAAATTGTTCTCTGACAAATTGAGAAGAGGGGCGAAATGGACTAGTGATGAGTGTGTGTTTGACTAATAAAGAGAACAAATAGATAAGACAAGAGGAGGAAAACGAAAAATGTGGGTTTTATATTCCACATATATAAATAAAAAATGAAAAAATTACACTCAGATTTAATATAAAAGATAAAATAAAAAATAATAATCTTTTAAAATAAAATAAAAAAAATCTTTTTGAGAACTCAATAAACAGTTATTAATAAGTTTATGAGTTTTATTAACAATTTCTTGAGATTATTTTTTTATTTTATTTTTTTATTGGGAGCTAACCGCAATTTTTCCATAAAGATTTGGTCAGACGATGAAGAATCAAAGTTTTAGTTCATCAAGGAGAGTCTCTTTCTCGGGGTTTTCAAATGGTTTGGGAGGGTTAAAACTTTAGAATTAAAAAATTACATAATCATGTTGAAAAGTAGGGACTGTTGAGTGGGTATGCGCTCGCTCCATTTTTTCCTTCATTTACAACTTTATATGATTTTTCCAGCGAATGATTGGAGCTGTGTTGGTGCTGTTGAAGTCAATAAATTAGAGCGACCCCATCATCATTCGCATCGACGAAATTGAATGGTCGGGATGCAGAGGCAATCCACCCCACACAAAAAAATATTTTTGACCAATTCTTTTAATCAATTTTGAAGCATAAAAACTTAAAAATATGCATAAATCAACTTTCATATCATAGTTCCCAATTTGTAGTCCTCGAATCAATAAAGAAATCAGTGGACAGTACGCATTAGTATCGTAAAAAATGGACAGTACACATGAGAAAATCTGATCATATTATCATTTTTTTGTACGTGGACTTTTTCTTAAAATAAGAACACAGAGAAATCATCGTGAAGCAGTTAAAAAAATAATCCGTGACTATTTAAATTAACGGTAGAATTTATTTTTTTAATATGATTTATGATATATGAAATAAATTTATGAGAATAATTTTATCTTAATTTATATAAACAGATTTTTTTACTACCAACTCAAATAAACCCTTAATAATATTAATAGGTAAACACTGTGAATAACTTTTCATTACTTATACTTTTTGCTGTTTTACGAAGTATATACTAGTAATCGAGGTGGATTGTCTAGGGTATGGAAACTCAAGCTATAAGAACACAGTTACTTGTCATTATCTATTCTTACTATTTCACTTGTTTTTAATTAATTTTTTTTAGAGATTAATAAAATTAAATAAATTAGTTAATTATAACATATGTCATGTATCATTTGATTATATATTAGTTTATAAATATAAAAAATTAATTTAATATAAAAAAGATAAATATCAATACTTTAAAATAATTTAATTAATAAGTTAGTTAATCATAACATATGACATGTATCATCTAATTATATATTAGTTCATAAGTAAAATAAATTAATTTAGTATAAAAAAGATAAATATCAATACTTTAAACTAATTTAATTAGAATCATTAATCTCTATAAAAGAAAGTTAACTATATATTATATTAAGAGCCAAAGAAGTACCATATGCTGCTAACTTTTTGTAAGAATTATTTTGTGATTACATTTGTTCCTTAAAACCACGATGATTTTTAAAAAAATACATTTACAGTTTTTTTCAAGGCAAGGAAATATAATATATGAAAAACTTCTATTTGTTTAATTACATTATGTGAGCATAAAATCATAATAGATTACATGTATAAAAAATCACAATAAGTTACATTTTCTTATAAACGAATGTGGCTAGCAATCATTAGATTCAATATAGTATACATAAAAAAGAAAGGGAGAATGCCAAAAAAATACAATTTAAATTTTAAAATCCCGTTAACAAGTTCGGTAATAGGATTAACAAGAATGGTAATGCAATTAACAAATCATTTTATTGTTAAATCACCTATTTAGGATTTTGAAGTTTAAATGGTATTTTTTTTAGAATTCTCCTAAAAAAAACACAATTTAAATGATTGAAATTTAGTCCTTTTATTTTGTTCGTTTTGAAATCAGTTTGTGGAATTGTGATCATGGATGTTAGGGCACATCGCTTGATGGGTTTGGAGGGGAAAAAAAACTGATTTATACATCTAAAGCTTATAAAAAAAATTGTATCTCTCCAACACACATGTATAGCCCGTTTGATTCGAATATATGAGAGAATATTATATATAATATTGATATAATAGTGTGATTATAGTGTTTGATTAGACTTATGTAATGTAAAAAGAATTATATTTTGTAATATTTGATGTAGTCAGGATTACACTGTTAAGATTGATGAATGAGGATGCAGACATTCTGTAATCCAGTAAAAATAATATTATTACCATTATAATTTTTTAAATTGATCAAAGTGTCCACCCATAAATACGGTTAAATATTAAATATTTTAATTACCACCATTAAATATTAAAAAAATAATTAATAATATAGAAATTTAAGAAATATTCCCCATTCAAAAATTTAAAAAATTATACTCACCGTTAAAAAAATTAAAATATCTTATTAATTAATATTCTCATCATTAAATATTAAAAAATTAAAGAAAAATCCCATATAAAGCTACCTAAAATAAGGAAATTCTAAATTAGGTTGATAAATTCAAAAAATCCTTAATTGAGTCATCAACCCAATTTTGCGATTTCAAAATATGTTTATAATGACTTCAATAGCCTCTGCTCTCTCTCCTCTTAAAAGAGTTTTATTGCTCTATAACTTTACTGTCCTACATGTTAACATTAATATATAATAAAATAAAATATAATTGTATAAATCAATTAAATGATTTTTTAAACTAAGTTTTTCTAAAATAAAAATGATATAGTTATTTTTATCAAGTGACAAAAAAAAAAAAAAGGAAAGCATAATACATACCAATTTCAGTTTCCAAAAAACAATTGAAATAAAAGTCACTTTTATTTATAAAAAAATCACGTTTACCAATGTTTTATAAACAAGCTTTGAATAATTTTCCTAAACATAGAAATGTGAGTTTTTTAAAAAATATTCAGTTAAGATTTCAATTTTTTAAATTTTCCGTTCTTTAATATGAGTTATTAGTATTAAATATTTATTTTTAATAAGGGGCGTGCAAATTTGATATACTTTTAAGAATATTTTAGTTAAAAAGATATTAAATTCACTTTAAATTTCACAAAATACTGTCCATATTGAAATATAGAACTTCAAAAAAAATTATATAAGAAACAGATATTGTAAAATTTATATTTAATATATTTATTACAAATATTTTTTTATAATGGCATATATTATAATTTTTTGAAAAAAAATCATTCATGTTAATAAAATGAAATTTTTTTAAAAAAAATATTATACGTTTTTGCTCTTAGGATGATAGTTAATGTACATTTTTTGGCCTGAAGATTATCATTAATATATTTAAATTATAGATGAATTATATTTTTTTATTAAATATTAATATTGATATATATATTGAAAAAATAAGTTACAAAGTAATCAAACTCTTTAAAAAAAAATAGCTAGGAGAGGGCATTTAAGTTATTTTACTCACATTTTAAAATCTCAAATTGGGTTAATGGCACAATTAAGGATTTGTTGAATTTGTCAACTTGTTTCAGAATTTTGTTATTTTAAGCAGCTTTATATGGGACTATCCAAAAAATTAACATGAATTCAACTTATACATTGCATAATACTTTCACCATTAATTATTAAAAAAATACTATGAATCCAACATATTTATTACATGAAATGAAAAAAATTATTATGAACTCAACGTGTATATTATTATATGTGTAGAAAGGGGTAATTTTGTCACTTACTATATTATTCTCGTACATTCTTATGTTCAATGTAATTCAACTAAACGTTTTTATACATATGCATCATCTTTCCTTAATAAAAAACTAAACAAATTATATAATATCATTACATTATATTATATTACATTCAATTCCATTTTATTACATTAATTCTAATTCTGTGAATCCAACTTCAAGTAGTGTTTATATTCGCAATTTCATATCTTGCTTGAGGGCTAATCTTAAAACTGATGATATCCTCAGACCTCATATTGATAATAAGTAAATAATTTTATATACTCTTCAATGCCGAAAAGTGTGGGTATTGATTAAAAGGCTGAATTTAAGGAGTAGATTGCCAAATCCATTTTAATTTGCCCATTACATCCCAAATTTCTTTCCCAAAACTTTAAGACCTCTCAAAGTCCCATCAATATTCGGGCAGCAATGTGGGGACTATAATCAAACTAATACAACTGCTTTTTCATAAAGCACACCACACGTAAACACACCGTAGGCAATCAGTGTTTCTGATTTTCTGCAATTAAATTAAAAAAAAAACCCTGTTTTTCTTGGGTTCTGAAAATGGGGTTTATTAATATTCAATTATTTAGAAGCGACACCCACGTCAGAAAACATGCTATACATTATTATTATTATTATTATTAGTGTGTAAATAAATGCTTCCTCATATTCTTAATATAAAACATATTTGGAGAGTTGATTTTGGTCATAAATATAAGATATATTTTCATATTTGTTAATATTTTCCTAATCTACCTATGTTGATGCTTTATCAACAATAATCAAGGAGAAATAAAAAGAGGGAATAACATGATTAAAGAATATGACTATGATTTTTTTAGAAAACACATATCATATTAACTAATCTAACTAATTTATTTAATCTAGTTAAGTTAAATAAATATATTTTATATTAAAGACAGTGAAAGAGTAATTAGTTGCAATGATGGGTTGACCTGAAGAGGAGGGAGTGATGTGTCATGTTTGACTTGAGGGATACGGATAAAGGCTTAGGCCCATTTGGTATTTAGAAAGTAAGGGAGGGGGAGGGAAGATTTTAAAGTTCCTAAGGTAAAAATGCAGTTGGCACCCAACAATACACAAAATTCAATTCTCGTATTCTTCTATATTCTCTTAAGCACGGGATCTTCAAATCCCTCTAAAAATGGTGGGAAGATGAAAACTTCTCGTGAAGGCAACTTGATCTGACCATGCCTCCCAAAAGTACAGTTGTGCATGAGTTTTTTCTGTTTTTCTCTTCTTGCTCTGTTTCTCTTTGGTTGGGGTATCCATTTTGTCTTTAGTGGTGTGAGAGGAAGATAACGAACAGTGGCCACCATGTTGTTTTTGGCGTTGTTGCCCATTATATTTACTTTTTCTTCTTCTTTTTCAATTTGATCACTGTTTCGTTTTTACTCTATACTAGAGTACATTTGATGCTTTTAAATTTTGCAAGTGATTATTGACTTCATAGTTTATAATTACACACTTGCTAGTAGTTACATTCATCTTTATTACTTAAAAAAAAAACCTTTGAGAATTTTTCTTAATAAACATTTGAGAACAAGAATTTTGTTCCTTGAAAAAGAAAACAAAATTCGTCTCCAGTAAATGGATTTTTTTTGCTAAAAAATCAACAAATGAGTAAAAATAAGATAAAGGTTTAGGCTGTGAGTGTTGCTTCAAATTGCTCTGTTTTAGCAACCATAAAACAGGGATGGACATAATTTTGCTCTGTTTCAGCAAGTAGGTGAAAATAATTTGATTCTCAAATTCAAATTTATTTAGCAAATTCGAATTTCGAATCCTGAAAGTTTGCTATGAGAGTTTCTGCCCGAGACTTATTAAAATATGAAGAGAATGCAGAGAACTCAAGTTTTTAATAAGAACTCGAGTTATGGACAGAAATTAACTCGAGTTGGGAAATCAACTCTCGCAGGTTTCATACAGCAACTAAGTTAGAAAATAATTTTTTTTTGAAAACTCAGTTTTGGGTCAAAATTAAAGTTTTGATGTGAAGAGAACTCGAGTTTGAGAGCAAAACTTGAGTTCTGATAAGAAATAAACTCAAGTTGTCATTCTAACTTCCGCGAGTTTTATCCAGAGAAATATTCAGAAACTGGAAATACAGGAAAAACTTGAGTTTGATTGTAAAATTCGAGTTTTGGTAAAAGAAAACTTGATGTTAGGGGTATTATAACCATTTCCCCACTCATTCCCACTTAATCCAAATCATTTTCTTCCAACCAAACAATATCTTTTCTCTCAACCTATATCTCATTCCCATTTCTACCAAACAGTTCGTTTTTTTAAGTTCCCTCCCTATCTTCCATTTCTTACCTTTCATTTCTTTCTTCATATGTTCCCTATACCAAACATGCCCTTAGAGGGTAATAGGGCTACATCAACATGGCATGGCTGCCTTGCGTCTATTCAGAGCTTCTCAAATCTCAACCATTCCTACTTGTAATTATCATATTCACGCACCATCTTAGAGCCTATTTGGGATTACGCTTTGCCATCCCAAATGTGATTTTTTTAAAAGGCTTGGTGATAACTGATTTAGGGTGTTTATATTGGTGTTTTGATAACTAAGTTTTTTTTACAAAAGCAACTTTTGAAAAAAAAACTCACAAGTCTGGCTTTTCTAAAAAAATCACTTCTATCATCATTAATCCAAACATAAATCATATTTATAATCTTACTTTAAAAAAAAACCACTTCCACCACCACTAACACAAATGGGCCCTTAATGTTTATCTGTCTCTGTCTCTGTCTCTATAGTTATTAGTTTCCCACTCTTCCATTGTATTCATGGAAAACAAGAAGGAAAAAAAGTCATGTAGTAAATTGATAAATTCCCAAAAATGTAGTGGTTTAATTTAGCATTTCTTTTGAATACCTCTATGATTCAGTAGTTGAATGCGCTTTTTTTTTTATTGCTCAGGCGTTTTAAATAACTTGAAGACAGAAAAAAAATCCAATACTCGTTTTCTGAATTTTTTTTTTCAAAAACAACAAAATAAAGTTAGAAAGGGTGTGTTATTTGTAGATATAAAGATAATTCAAATGTCATACGGAAATAGTGGAGGACTAAGCACAAGCACCCAATTATTCTACCAATGTTGACTAACCAAACCCACTTAATAATGACTATCTATCAGCCTACTTCACTGTCCCATCTGGCCTTCTTTCAACGCTCTTTGAAAAAATAATAATAGTTTAATTTATTTAAAAAAAAAAGGGAGAAAAAGAACGAATGAAACAAAGCGAAAAGCCCTGCCTTAAGGCAGGCATCTCATAGTAGTACTACAATTTATAGTTGATTAAGTTCTGTTCTTTACGATCTGTATGTTGGAATAATAAATATGCCTTATCAATTTATTTATTTTATTTACGGGAAGGACTAAGACAGAGGCAGCTGAAGTGGGCATCTTTTGCCAAAGTCTTTCCTAATAAAAATTCTGAATCAATCAGAGCATAAAAAACAAGACGACAATATGGTCATGGAACCCTCCATGTGAGACGTAATTATGAGGTACAATGTGAATGGCCGTTTCATGAAAGGGCTAAGACCAAAAGAAAAAAAAAAAAGCACAAAAAATTGATACGATGATGCCCATAATCTTCCAAATCCACTCACTCATTAATTAATAGAGGTGCCTTTTATTTTCTTAATTAGAGAGATGAAGTTTTGCCACCCCCTAGATTCGTATTTTTCCATGTCAACTCATACACTCTTGAATTAAAATGCATGCAAATCGGCTACATGTCGTTTCATCTACTTGTGTTCTTAAAAAAAGACAAGTTAAGATTACTTTAGTATACCATTTATGTGTTAGTTGGGCATTACTTGCCAAAGGGACATAGGCATTGAGGCTTAGGTGGTTTTGACGATGATAAACTCTAATATTGTCCCAGTCACTCCCTTATTGTATTGTACAATTTGTCCCATTCAATGAATCACGCTCCAAATTAGTATAGCATAAGTAATCATTTTATAAAAGCAATCATCGTGTACACAGAACGAAAACTGAAATCTTTCTAGAATTTGCTCTAAATATTTTGTGTGTGCAGGAAATAAAATCGTACATCTTGAGTATAAGCATTCCCCCTAAAAAGAAAAGAGGGCATTGTGAAGGATACCACCAAGTTTGAGATAGAATATTTTTACTCCTTTAGTCCTTTAAGGTAGGTATGATTAGGAAATTTATTTTAGTCATAAATATAAGAGGTATTTATTATTTTTTTAATATTTTTTTAATTTACCCATATTAATACCCTTTCAATAATTATCAAGTAAGACATAAATAAAGAGAATTAAAGAAGACGATTACAATATTTTAGAAAAAATATGTCATACTAACTAACTTAACTATCCTATTTAATCTAATAAAATTATGCTAATAGGCTATACATTAAGGACTAGATGTAATTTTTTTTTAGGGTTTGGATCAATTTTGCCCCAAAAGTTTTAAAAATGGAGCAATTTTATCCTAGCCGTTATTTTAGTTAATTTTGCCCGTTAGTTGACTAAATTTGCTGAGCTAATAGTTTACATACCATTCACGTCATTTTTTATTAAGATACAAATTTATTCCGAAATTTTTAAATTTAACATTAGGAAAAAATGAAGTGAATAATGACACATGGATTTTCGGGGCAAATTTGCATTTTAATATAAATGACCTAGATAACATATAAACTGTCAGATCAGCATATTTAGTCAACTAATAGTCAAAATTAATTAAGACAACAGTCCAGACAAAACCCCCCCCCCCCCAAAACAAATTTTTTTTTATGACTAGCTGCTCAATGGCAAGCATTACTGCGTCGCCTCGCAGAGGTTCGAAGTTAATTTGAGTCTGTATATTGACGTGGTTGTATGCGTGTGCGTGGTTACTTTCCTTGTTATAGGGAAAAAAGAGATATTATTTGTTTTAATTATTTTTTCATTTTCATTGGTAAACGTAAACCCCATAAACCAGAGAGGAGGTGTCCAATGGAACAGTGCATCCCGGTCGCTGCTTCAGGCTTCAACTTTGCATCACCTGGTCGTTTGCTTGAAACTAACGCTGTGTATTTCTCATAACTCACCAGATAACGACAAACGCTTAACTAATATCAATATGATCCCAATTTTCAAACAGCAAATAATTAACCTTTTTCCATCAAAATCATACTCCACGACTTCTTAAATTGGCTGGACATTCTCATAATCTTTTTAATTCAATAACTGTGAACTGTCACTGGCTCGTCGTAAAAGCGACATTCTGGTTAGTTGAAATATTAGTTGGGTTTAAATCAGTTTTCAGCTCTTCTATTTTCCTTCCCTCCTTTTTCTTGACCACCCGTTCATTATCGTTAAATCTTTCAGTCAATTATCATCTTATCTTCCCCTCATATATTCTTCATTATTCTATATCTTTCGCTACATTGGACATGTCTTTTAATTGCTCCTCTCATCCTATATATAGGATAGAGAGAGAGAAAAATTTTTGCTCCTATTTATAAGATAGAAAATAAAATTTTCATATGAATGTACAATTTCATCTCTTATTTATTATCATATTGACTTTATTCTTATAAGATATTAAATAGGGGAAAATTTAGGAAGTTGTTGAATTTTATAGAAGAGTTAATAGAATTTAAGATTTTTCTTGATTTGTGTAAAAAATACTGAAAATGCCTTGTATATATAGTTCGAGCGGAGTATGACTTATGGCATTAGATAATGAGTAGATAGCACCGTTCACCTAACTCTAAACAACATTGCTTGTTTGGGATCACTTTTAGGATCTCAAAAAATGCTTATTCACATAAGTCAAAACAAAACTTATCTCACATAAAGTTATTTTTAAAGACTCCAATCATTATTCCAAACAAACACGTATAGATTAATCTTTCCGAGTTATGAGAAAAGAGTCGAGCAATATGACCATTTATAAAATTGAAGAAAATTATCAAAAAAAATAACGAAAACCGATGTACGGAGTTGTTTGCCTTTAATTGCGGAAACATAAGCCCCGGTGGTTGATGCCTTTGATGACTATTACGGGACGATGGCCATAAATAGCTCAACACACTGTGTTTGCCGTGTGTCCCAAGTTATATTGATTTGGCAGAATCGTAGTCCCCACCTTGAAGAAACTTGGCTATAACGTGTTTAAGCCCCAAGGGGTCAACTATACGAAGTTGAAACTCACAAATAACTATAACGCCGATTATTATCAGAAAATTATGTTTCCGGTCGTTTTCTATGATCCAAAAAGGAGAACAAGGTGAATGAAGTTAATGTGGGTGCACAGTTAGGTAGATTTTTGAGCTTCATCCCTGATAGACACGAGGTTCTTTCTTATCTCGTTGCAGAGTCTACCCTCTATCAGACCAACAGGCAGCCACATTTTTGGCTTCACATCAACAATATATGAAAGAGTTGTCTTACCTTCTCGGACTTCCGGTTCTTTGCAACTTTCACCATCGGAGTTGGACTGCACAACCATCATTGTGGAAGGCGTTAACAATGCATGCTTGCTGTATTATTCAACTCTGTTGTTTATATGGTTTCAACACCAAGAAATTTTTCAAGTCTTTCATTTTGTTTGGCATCATTCAATTCAAAGCTGATGAGCATATTCAAATATGAAGATGCTATCTATGAGCATATTCAATTTGTTCCTGATGTATGAGCATGCATAAGAAAAATTGCAGAATCTAGCAGATATTACCTGCAAAATAGACCATTTTCCTTCAAATAGTTGAAAATCTCCTTCAGTCATCTTGAAGTCAATGTCACGCTTTATACCAGAAGGAAGACTCTCCAATGCCTTCTCATAACAATCTACAACTCCTTTAGCATTAAATTTTAACCCAAATGCCAAGTTCTGCTCTCCAACCTGTTCAACTAAGGTGACAACAGTATGAATTCCAAGCAATGTGTATGAACAAAGAAAGTTCTTCACAAGATGAATTCTTTAGTTCAGGACACAAGAAAGAAATGCACTGTAGTATAGAGAAAGCTCAACATCCAACAAGACAAACATGATAATAACTCTCGTTTATAAATCTAACGATGCAACATAAACTGTGTGCGTAACATGTTCTTCTCTACCGTCGCTTATAACCTTACTCTAAGTACATAAATGTACGATTATCCACAAAATTGATACCAAAGTGACTTTTATGTCCTATGTTGACTCAAGGAGAACTGGTTCAAGCATGCCATGGGAGGATATATGATAGAGTATTCACTAAGTAGGATGTTTGATATGTTGGAAATATTGTGTGTGAGTGTGTCAAAGAAAGAAGTTTCATACAACTCAAGATTGAGAAAGCCCTAGTATACAATTAAATATGAGCTTGAGTTAGTAAAAAGACTGATAAGAGGAGTATGTGAACTGACCGTTGGAAATGACCGTTAGATTTTTAATTGAATGGTTTTAATGACATTTAAAAGGTTTTATTACATTAAATTGTCATTAATACTGGTTTTGTAACTGTTGTTTTAATTGTCATTAAACCGTCATTAATGGTCATCATTGCTGCTCAACGGTCACATAATATCTGCCTATAAAAGGCAAAGTATGGAGTAAGTTATGGGGAGTCAAGGTGTGAGCACCGAGGTTTGGTGACACAGAGGTCCCTGAGCTCCTCTCTTCTCTCTTCTTCTGAGTTATACTAATATCTTTATGCAGTTTTGTCGCCCTGCTTTCTGCAGGAAGAGTTCGTTTTATCCTGGGGAGTGCCGCTTCCTAATCTACTAGGGGGGGTTACGGAATATCTCCGAAAGACAGCGTCCTTGGACGTGACTCGAACTATTTGTTTATTGTGTTTCAACAGGTGCTGCCGCTAACAATTTGTACGGTGTACGATGGTGACGCTAACATGATATCACTATTACAAGTTCAATTATCTGCAGTTCTGCAATTCAACAACTTCAGAGAACTCTTTCTTGCTGATATGACCTTGATCCCTTAGAGGTCAAGATTCAGGCAGCAAGAAAGAGTTCTTATCTACCGTTTTCCCTCACTATTTTTACTACATTCTTTGCGCGTGTGCCTGTTTGGTTGATCGCTTATCTCATTATTTAAACATCGGCATTTAAATTCACATAAAAACCAACACAAACAATCTCTACAAATAGGTATTGAGCAACACGACTTGTGGATTACTCTAATATTCTCAGAACTCCCTTTTCTCTACAATAAAGAGGATAAGGCGGAATGGACGGGACGGGTATTAGTTCTATCTAAGCTTGGGATAACCCTAAAAAAATACTGAATTTAACCCAATAAAATACCACAAATTCAAGATTCATACTCTGCCAAAACTATGCAGCCAATCGCTAAAATTGCAAACTACAAAGATACCAACAGCTAAGAACTTTGACCAAAATTACCAACCTGAAAAAGTCGTGCATAATTTTCTCCTTTTTCAAGCAGTTTGCTAACAGCAAGACCAGGAATAAAGTCCGCCAATCTTTCATAATCAGTCAAGATATTCCAAACGGTGGTAAGGGGAGCGTCAACGGGAATCCTGGATTCAATTCTGCGCGAGTTCTTCTCCAAAATCTTCACCTCAATGTACACATCACCTTCATCTTGAGATTCTGGCTCTTCAACTACATCGATAGAAGAAAAAGTAACCTTACCGGTGCCAGATACGTAGTTCACAAAATTCACGTCTTCTTCGTCATCTCCCAGAACGGGCGACTCGGATTTTGAGCTGCAACACAAGAAAGGGCTCAATTTGAAGGAGCATGATCTCGGAGAAGGGACGGTAGAAAGAGATAGGTGGGGTTGAGAAATCGACTTAGATGGTTCAGAAAATAATAGGGAATGGTTAATTGGATTAGATGGCGATGCTTGCAGGAATAGAAAAGTATGGGATGATTCGGACGAGAGTGGAAAGGCGCGCATTTTGCGTGCTCCTGCAAGAGTAGAGTACTGGGAGAGGATCCAAATGTCCGAGGTAACAACAAAATTCTGCGCAAAGTTCTTTGTCAAAAAAATTAAATGAAAAAAATCAGAGCTAGTTTTGCCATTTTGTGGTCCAGTTTTCGCCTGAAAATCCGTGGGGATGGAAATGTTGAATTTTGATCGCCAAGGCATCTTTATTTTAAGTTTTATTATTGGCTGAGTAATTTTTTGGGAGAATTTCAGTTTTTTTTAATAAAAGTTCAAAATGCATTAAGAATAAAAAGATAATAAATCAGTTCTCTACAATCATGTGAGGACATGATTGTAACATATTAAAAACATTACAGTGAATATTTATTAATGCATGCATATAATTTTTACTTTTCATATATTTTACAATTTTTTATTTTAAATATCACAAAGTCACTTATACAAAAGTTAAACCAACATTTTCACTTTTATAAAAGCACTTATTCAATCGCCAATCCAAACATAAATCATTTACACAACTTGATTTTTACACAATCTGACTTTTTCATAGGTCAGATTGCAAATAAGTAATTTTTCTCACTGCTGATCCAAACACACCCAGTATCAATGTGATCCAATATTGGAATGGGAGAATTTCAAATAACCTCTACAAGTATATGATATAATTTTAATCAATTTTCAAATTTTTTTTAAACTTCACAGCATCCCTTGGGTTAGAATGAATTTTCGTATTTATCTTGTAAATAACCAAAATATTTTTAATTCCTTAAGTTCTTTTGAATCTCTTTATTTATCTTGTAAATGTTCATATTTATCTGGTGAATTTCTTTATTTATCTTGTAAATGATTAAAATGTTTTTCATTCTCTAAATTCTTTTGAATCCCTTTATTTATCTTGTAAATGTCTTTATTTATCTTATAAATGTTCTTATTTATCTTTCCTAAAAAACATAAAACAAGGTCATCATTATCTTTTCACTCACAAAACTTAATTTCATTTTGACTCTTGAAAGTGCAATAAAGTTTTAAAAAATTTTAAGAATTTATTAAAATTATATCACATCTTGAGATTGAATGACACTCTCCCTAATTTTTTTTGGGGTTAAGGTCAATGCCTTAGGTTCAGAGTGCAGATGCCTGAGTTGCATTCGAGATGGGCGCCGTTCGGGTTCGAGGATTCGTTTCGAAGTGTCCTAATCTCCCCCCACTTAATGGGCTGCCATTCCTATTATAGATTCTAATTCTGCAAAGAAGCCCAAAAAGCCCAGACAAAGAAGAACAAATCTAAATATTACTAAAAATAAATTCTGCCAACCAACTAGCTGATGGTTGAAAAGCACATAAATTTAAATCTTGAGAGGCGCAGTTGTAAAAAGAGGTAAGAACTGTGTCTTCTAAACATCAAAGGTTATAAAATGCTAGTATCATGATGTCAGTGTGTGTATAATTATTAATTCTTAAACTTAAATCGTAGCACCTCATAATCAATATTTGACATAAGTGTTTCTTGCTTCCTATTCTCAACTCATTTAAATTCACACCAAGTACTCCCTCCTACACATTTTATAAATGGGTTAAGATACAGATTCAGTAAAAAACTATTTCTCAAATTGTACCCAACATAACTAATTATTTTAGGGTACAAAAATAGACATTATGAATTTTTAAGGTATAAAAGTGGACATTATGAATTTTTGTAGAGCAAAAATAACAATTTTTTTTATATATTTTGTGGTGCAAAAATTGTTATTTTTTATACAAAAAAATTCATAATGTCTACTTTTGTACCCTAAAAATTCATAATGTTTATTTTTGCACCATAAAATAGTTAGTTGTGTTGGGTACACTTTGAGAAATAGTTATTTACTATTTTTGCACCTTAACCCTTTTATAAATTACAAATAATTAATACATTAAAAAATTTGATAAAATTTGTTTAAACCAATAAATATGTAAAAAAATATTATATTTTATTTAAATAAAGAGTGGATGAAAGAGAATGAATTAGAAAACTAGATGTTACAATAAAAAAATACGTTATAACTTATAAAAATAAAGTACTGGAAGTAGCAATAATTAGTCCCCTATTTATTTTACAGATTAGTGCAAATCCCCTAACGTTGACAATATATATATATATATTTATTGCCCCAACCAATGACCCAATAAAATTTAATCCGTGAAGACATTGAATGAATTGCTCCTCGTCGAGCTAGGGACAAACCCTACCGACTGTGACTGAGGAAACGACGTGGGTTGTGTGGTCTCGACCCTTCAGCCCCCAGAAAAGGGGCAGATTTTTTTTTAAAAAAAATATAAAGGTACGAGCATAAAATAGGATGGAGGGAAAAAAAATATATAAATACTATCTGAACTTTTAAAATTTAAAATAATCTATTAATACTTATAAATGATATAAAAATTTTAATAGAAATTTGGAATATAAAAATTTGAGTGAAAAGATAAAAATGATATCCTCTGTCTTCTTCTTATTTTTTACTTTTTTCTCTCTTCTCTCCTTCTCTCATCTTTATTTTCGAAATTGAGTAATGAGATTGATAAAATAAATAGTAATGTTGATGAAATATGTAATGATTTTTATAAAATCAATAATTGTGGCTTGTAACTAATTGAGTAATGAGATTTACTAAAAAGATAATGGTTTTAATAAAATCTATAATGATTTTAACAAAATCAATGTGTAAAAATATTGAGTAATGATGGCTTTTTGATCTTTTCTCCCAAACATAAAAAAACCCAAATTCTCATTTCATCCCCTCTCTGTTCTTTATATGTGTTAAGAGAATTTTTTAGATTTTGAAAGTTGAGATATTATTTATTTGTTTTTTTCTTTAAAATAAAAGTAAAATATTGGTCAAAAATAAAAATGAAATGAAAGCAAAAATGTCTACTTCCACTATCGGTTTATCCACCCCTCAATGCGTTGAGCTGTGGTTTCCACTTCCTGTCACCTAATACTTGAGCTTTTAGCGAAATTCCATTGCTTTGGCCGTCAAACCTAGAAAGCTTGGCCCAATTTCCAGCGAGAGAGCAACCCCTTTCCTATCATATCGTTAGCTATGGCTTCTTCATTCTCAGCGCAGTTACTGCAAAGTCAGAACTCACTTCCTCGTCTTTCTCACTTTCAGGTTACTGTCTTCTATTTTATCTTTCTTTTCTCTTAAACTCCTTTTGTGGAATCTGCTTACCGACCATGCTTATGTTATGGGTCTTGAGAAGATGGTGTGGAAATGGAATGTGTTTGAAATTACTAGTTTTGACAACAAAATTGAGCTCTTCTATGGTTCAGTACTGTATATTACAACAATCCGAGTATTAGCTATATAGTTGCATTTCTCACTTGTGTTGCACCTCTTGTATGCAGAGAATAGGGTCATTCTACGTTCTCTTGTCCTTGCATCGAACATATTAATATTAGCTAACCACAACGCACATTGAGAAAGCTGACCTTTTATGCATATTATAATGGCAAAATTTCATTGTCTTTTCAGGGTAATTATAGCCAAAATGTATCGAAGGTTCAAAGGTCACGCATGATTTGTAGCAGTTCAAAATCACAGCTTGGCTGCACTAAAGCATTGGCGTCAAAATCTCATTATGCCTCAAGTTTTTCTGTCTCCAAGCAATCCGGGCTAAAATCAATATCATATAAAAGAATGACATGTGTCAACGCTAGCCAAAATGTAAGTGTATTTATTCAAACAATATGCTTTGGGAATTTTAGAGAAGATTTTATAGCCAAAGTAAGATAATGGAAAGGGTATAATACATTTAGGATCTCTTTTACTTTGTGCTCTCCATCTGGAGAAGTGTAAACACCTAATATTAAACTATATGTTCAAGTCAATTCCTGGAATTGAACTGCCCGTTGATCTTATGATTGGAATTCATAGACTCATTGAAAATTATGCTATTTGGGTTCTCCGTCACCATGTTCAAAATTGTATTCACTGCTCTAACCAGAAAACTCTTGGCAATCCTTTGTTTTGCTGGGACTTAGATGTTGGCTTATTATCTTACACGGCTCTGTTACTTTCAGGTTCTAGAGCTGCAAGCCAAAGTGACGAACAAGTGTTTCTTTGATGTAGAAATTGGGGGCGAATCTGCTGGCAGGATTGTTTTGGGCCTATTTGGAGAAGTTGTGCCAAAAACTGTTGAAAATTTTCGTGCTCTGTGTACAGGCAAGCCATGATCAGATTTCACAACATTGCTCTTCTAATAGTTTTCATTATTACCATGAAATGGATAGTGGTAGGAGGGAGTTTTCAGAATTTTCAGATAAATTTGAAAAATCTTTGTGCAGGAGAGAAAGGATATGGTTACAAGGGATCCCATTTCCACCGCATAATCAAAGATTTCATGATTCAGGGAGGGGACTTCACTGAAGGAGATGTGAGCTCTATTGTAGTTGTTTATGCATCTCTATGTATACACTAGTGCAGTGTTTGCTTTCACACCGCCAAAGAAATTGAGTGCTTCATCGGTTTTGACTAAAATATATACTACTAATGGCCGCAGGGAACTGGAGGAATCAGCATTTATGGCTCTAGTTTTGAAGATGAGAGTTTTGCCTGTATGTTCCATCTACTGTCTGAATGATGATATTAAGCTGTAAAAAACTTTCATACTGACAATCATCAACAAGTTCTACTTTTGCTGATTTTGGTTTTTACAGAGATAAAAGTTTGGTTTTTCTCCTTAGGATTGATCTTTTGGTTGAAAAACGGTGTGTTAATGTCTTGCTAACATAGTACAGCCCTTCCTTGCAGTGAAGCATGTTGGTCCGGGAGTTTTGAGCATGGCAAATGCGGGTCCTAATACTAATGGTAGTCAATTTTTCATTTGTACTGTAAAGGTGAGTATTCATCTGTTTATAGTTCAGTGCAGAAATCACTCCCTCAAACACAGATGAAGTAAAATTTTCAAGGGCTTTCACTTTTACTGGTTTTAGTCTCCTTATAGATTACATTATCTGAATTGCCTCAATCTACTGGACAAATTATTATAGTGTTATATGCGGAAGAGACATTTACATAACTAGTAAATTCTCACTAAGTTAGGTCGACTTTTTTCTTTGTAAGCTTTGTTTTAGATGTATTATTATTTTTGGTTTGATTCGCAACAAGAAGTGACTGGTAATACTATCTGATTTCACATGTTTTAATGCTCAGTTATTAAACTGACCTGACATCTACTTTTGTAACCATGTAAGTTGAAGTTGTTTTAGTTGTTGGCTTTGATATTTGCTGATGACTTGGTTTCATGATGTAGACTCCATGGCTGGACAATCGTCATGTTGTTTTTGGGCATATCATTGATGGAATGGATATTGTGAAGACGCTTGAATCCCAGGAGACAGGCAGGTTAGATGGCCCTAAGAAGCCGTGCAGAATTGTTAACTGCGGAGAGCTGCCTCTAGATGCTTGATCCTTCCCCTGAAGCGCATCATAATTCTCTCTTTTGCAATGACAATTTTCAGTCTTTAGTCTTGTGCATCTTTTGAGTTGGCTACTCTCTACTTAAGGGAGAATGTAGTGTCATTTAAGTGACATGGCAGTAAATGTGAGATTTAGTGAGGGAACTATCGTCAGGATTAATACGAAAAGACTATTTTATATTTGCCAAACTGAAACTGATACACATTTGCCAAATCTTATAATTGCAGTACTTCTTCTCTAGAACATTATGCCTTTTGCCATTACAAGATACCCATACATTGCATGCGATTAATTACATTATCAATATAGTGAAAGCCTTGGCGCCTGTGGAGGCAAAGGAGAAGGTTTTGTAAATTTTGAAGGAGTGACCCAGAGAGACTTAGTTTGCTTATTAAGCAAAGTGAAACCTATGCTTGGACCATGGTTGCAACTGCTTGGGATTTGAGCACTCTCTGTTCGTCACCCTCTTCTGGCTCCCATAGTTCTGGTAATGCTTCTTTGATATTGTGGATGCTTCTCAGAGCATGGTCTGCTCCTGGCACCAAATCTGAACGCCCCACCTGTCAGTGTGTTAGAGTAGTTGTGAGTATATTTTTGTATGGCAGTTTAATTTCGTAGTTTAGCTTTTCTCCCCTAGAACATGATGCAAATTATATAGCTTACGATAACTGTGTGAAGTCCAGCTACTTTTCCACTTGCAATATTTCTAGCGCTGTCATCGAAGAAAATCTGCAGAAGACAGAAAAATTTGAAATCATTCCTGGAAACTGATTAACAAAACATATGGAGAAGAAATCTTCACGTGCTTGATACATAGCAAGCAATCAGTCTTACTGTTTTCTTAGGATCCACATTAGCAATCCGAATAGCAGCTTCAATGGCTTCCACAGAGGGCTTGCAGAGTATTAGTGACTTGGAACTGAAACCTCCATTTTCTGCTATGTCATCAGCATCGTTGACATTTTTAGGAGGATTTAGTGTTTCAAAGCATATCATGCCCTTGAAACAATCTTCCAAGCCCAATCTCTTGAGAACTTGAATTGCATGTGCTTGATCGGCATTGGTGAAAATCTACAGGGACCATTTTGAATCCTTCAGAAATTTTATCTAATATAAATCGCAAAACTGACTAATTTAGAGATTGAATCATGTATGACATACTATTTTATGCTGAGGCAAGGAGAGCAGGAGATTCCTTAACACAGGATCAGGCTTCAACTTATCATATGGCAACCTTCCATGCGCGGAAGCATGGAACTCATCGTCGTCGAATTCATAACCAAGGGCCTGAGGGGAAAAAAAGGCTCATGAATTTCATTGATCCCAAGTACTGGTCATGAATACCTGAATGTTTGTTTCAATTCATAATACAAAGTTTAGTTTACCTTAAGTCCAGCCATAGTGGTTCCGTATTCAACGTACAAATCGAAGCACATCTTTGGAACTTGACTTTCTTCAATGCCCAAGCGTTCCAGCATATAGTCTGCAATCAAATTTTGGTAACAACAGTGATTTTTTTAACATATGAACCAGAACACTAGAACCATGATGTTTTCTGCTCGTGCTCAAGATTTACATTTGTACCTTGTATGTTCTTCCGACATGCCAGATTCAGACCTGAGTTCATTGGATAGAGGGTGTCATCCATATCTGTAGAAAAAGAATTGGAGCTATACATTAATAACTCCTCTGTTATCTCTTTTGACATACAGTAACTAAAAATCCAAATATAGTGTTTTAATGGAAATGAGTGGAATGAAGAAGTAACTTGGGGAAGATATTTACTTTACGTTTGTAAATGATTGAGAATTTCTGCCTTTTTTCTTTTTGTACATCAATGCATAAATAATTCTACGGAAAATTTAAACTTCAATTCAATCCTAATAAACTATCCAATACTGTGTGTAAAAGATTTTATTGCATCATCTCCATCTCTGTTATTAGGAAGACGTTGAAGGAAATCAAAGTTTTACTGAAAATCCCAATTCCCTTGAAGTCTCACCAGTTTGAAGTTCCACCGCAAATGCCCTGAAGCAAGACGATATTAATTTCTTTTCAATTAAACATAAAAAATGGAAAACCTTTGAACTCTTCTCTTCTTCTTTCCCCCCCATATCCCTCGCCCCTTGATTCCAACCTAGTGACCTAATTCACAGACGGTCTTACCAGATTGTTGAGTGTTTTACTACTTTCCCCTCTGCAAACCATTTAGGTGTTTGCACAAGATATGATCATGAACCACAAAATGATAATTGTGAGCAAAACTACTAAGGCTGTAAGGCATATACTCTGATGAGATATAAAAAGAGTACATTAAATTATTAATTAGGTTGCCTTGAGTATACCGAAAAGCAAGTACTCGCACTTGGATCCACCGGTCATGCGAGCTGCTTCCATCTTGCAGATTCTTAACCTGCATCAAAATTCAACAAATTTGTTAAACCAACTTTCTACACAAGCCTGTTCGATTAAACATTAATTTTGCATTTTACAACATTCCTCCGGTTCTCTTTTTCTGTGAAACTCACAGAGTGACCTTACTTGCAGTAGCGTGGTGATTAACATATTATCCAGTCGTTTTCCAAAATATGAATTTCCCACTACTACTACTTCGAGGATCGCAAAAATTTAAGATGGCAGTTCAGCAGAACTAATCAGATGATATCCATTAAACCTTTTAACCGACGAAGAAGCACAGAGTAGTGTTGAGTGATTTCAAGGGTTAGGTCGTTATCAGTGTATGAAGCATGCCCATGAATGTGAACCACAAATAAACTGTTAATAGAATAAGGCGAAGTGGACAATGATGAAGCAAGAAAAAGTAAAACAGAAACGAAACGTAACGAACCTGTGTTGATAATGAACTGTTTGAATGATCGGGAACGCTGAGATGAATGAATTGGTAGTGGCCTGGCAGCATCAATTTATACAATGTGTATGAAGACTGAAGGGCCCCACCACTGAGGTGAAAGTGCGAAATGACGCTCAAAGATTTTTGAGTCTGAGGCGGAAGAGCATTGTTATTTTTCTAATATTTAATTTGGTGGGATTGGTCGGTCGTCGTCGTCGCACCCAACGGATGCTCTTTTTCTCTTGTCCTCATATATAAAATTATGGCTTTATTAAATGAAGCCCGCTAATTAATTAGGAGTTGGGATTTATATGATTGAATGAATGCATTAGGTTGTTGAAAAAATGGAAGATTAATGGTCGGGTGGGACAGAGGCAAGAAAAATTGAGGCCATGAGCGAGTTGACGCACAGAGTTGGAGTGTTCATGGCAAGAGAAAAGGTGGCATAATTAATCTTTCTTTCTTTCTTATTTTTTTTCCCCAGCAAAAAGGTGGCATAATCAAAGAGACGGGATTCGCAAAGAGTGAGGTTTATTCTGTTTTCCGCAAGGGAATATGAACATTGATATCGCTATTATCTATGATTTTAGTCACTGTGAATGCTTTGTCCCGTAACAACCAACGGGCAGATGCCATTTTGTGTCCAAAATGCCCAGAAAGTGGAATGAGTCATCCGCAAAAGATGCTGGTTTAGAGTTATACGATAATTAAAGTTGAAAAATGAAAGTGCAGTACTGGCAAAATATTCGTCCTACCTACACGCTTTATTCGTTCGTTGGGTAAATATCCAGTATCTATTAACGTGGTCTGCCTTTGTATGCATTAATTAGGCTTTTAGGATTCCCACGTGCCACTATGCTCTATTTTTTTACTCATTGTTCGCTTCCGATTCACTCGCTAGTGCCTTCATAGCAGGATTCTCCACAAACGTACTCGAGCACTTGTAGTTAATTTCCGACTCATCTATTTGATTCCCCTGTAATTGGTTCCACCTAGCATTACGTCTACGCTTTACATCTTGCATTTATGGATTCACTGTTTTTGGTTCCTCACTGTTTTAATTAGTGTTAATTAGTCAAAAGGTTTGAATAAATTGTTTCATGCCAATATTGTATTCTCCTGTGTTTAATCCCAAATACAGTCATGCTTCAATTATACAGCGAGGTCCAATCACCACCTCTTACTTCTAACGAAGTTTTCGTACTACTAGAAGTCACTAGCACAAGGGACGTGTATTTATTGTCAATGAGGATGAACGGCAGGATTGAAATTATTCTCAAGGAGCATTGATGTTATATTTCTGAAACACCGTCACATCAAATTATCAATTAATTATGAAATGAATCAGTTTATCTGTCGAAAAACGTCATCATCATTTTTAAGTTAAAAAACAATTTTTATAATACATTGTATTATTCATAATTCATAAATCATAAAACTCATTTTCTAAACTTCTTATAATACCCAAAATCTATCTTGTTTTTTGCCAACCCAAAATCTATGCCATTACACCTGCAAAAAATTATAGTGATTATTTTGAGAACTGTTTAGTGATTGCTCGGATCAGCTCATTTTATGTTATTTTGTGCTATATAAAATAAATATGTAACATGAGTTTTTCTTTCTAAAGGTACTTATTTTGGATACTCTACGAACCCATGATTACTTAAACTGAACTAGAAGAAAATAGTACATGGGACTAGACTATGGGTTTTATATTCACACAAGTTTTAAGATTAGCTGCGCTATTACTAACAACCAGTGAATAGTATAGATTTTTATGAGCTGGCAAAAAAATATAGATTTTTATGAATTTTAAAATTCTATATTATGTGGTAATGTATCTACGTCTTTTTGGGTGAAATAATCTATATTGGTCAAGAAAGACAGATTTTACGATGAGATCTCAGTTGGGTTGATAATTTTGACCATTGAGCCCAATTACTGGACGATAACCCATTATTGTGGTACTTCAGCAATTTGTTAGCCCAAACTAATACGAATTTGGGCCGAAATTGATTGAAATCTCCAAAATTGTTTCCCAAAAAAAATCAGCAAAAAAATCTGACCCACGAATGGGAAACAACGCTGACAAGAGAATTCTTGCTCAGTGAAGAGATTTTTTGTTTGCTTGGTTAGGACTTAGGAGAGAGTGCAGGGGAAGGGATCATGCTATATTGCTTGGTGATATCAAATTGTTCATTATAAAATGTTGCTCCCTCCGTTCTTATTCTTCTCTACAGGCATCTTTTAAACATTTAACGAAAAATAAGAAAGTTGGCTTGTTTTATTAAAAATAATAAATATCTCAGTAGTTGACAGTGTTTCGCTGGAAATACCTTTTGTTGAACAACTTTAATGTAAAAACACTCATTAATTAATGAATGAACTTTGTGCAGTTGATTGAAGTAATTTTGTCAAAAAGAAGAAGAAGAAGAAGAAGATATGGGAAATAATAAGAGGTTTTTTAATTTAGAAACAAGTGAAAATTGCAAGAGATCTTATAAAAGGGAACCTCCCCCGTTTCAAAGTACTTAATCGTATTTATTAATTTCTGTGCTAAAATCTTAAGGTTTGAGATACAGTATATGTCTTTTTACCAAAAATTTGGTATTTGTTGGTATGGGATATTTTAGAAAAACATGAATTCACAACGTCTTCATGGGAAAAGAAAAGAGTTTGACCCTTTTACTGTCCTAATTACATGATCTTGCTGTAATATAAATTTAGGACCGATTACTAAATTGTAGTTTTAATTACTCCCATGTCCTTTTTTTTTTTTTTTGGTAGTTGATATTTAACGAGAATGCGTGATCGGTTTGGTAGGAAGCTTGCTTTGAGCGAAAAATCCCCGCCGCGATCAATGGCTTGGGATATATGCTCACCTTATTCTTTTATTTATTTATTATTTATTTTGGAGGCCTCAACCATACTTACTTTACTTGACGGCACCGGAGAAGATCCTTCCTTTCTCTATTGTTTTTATCAAAAGTTTAATAACTTAAATAACATATTAAGTTCAGATAACCTGTAACGTCTCTATTTATACATCGCATGACTCGGAGAGGACTTAAATTCAACTTAATTAATTACCCGAAATAATTTATTTTAAATACGTAAAATTTAAATTTAAAATTTCCTTATCCCTTTAACGACACCAAGAAGAATTTATGTTGATCGATGTTACAGTAAGATTTGAAGGCGTTATCATATCTACATTTTAATATATCCGCGTGTTACTCTCAGTTTGTAAATAAGCTTCGGTTTCAACTTTCAAGGAATATTACTAGAATTAAGGTTAAACATGGGCACTCTTTGTAATTTTCGCGGATTCTTATTCTAAGGATAGGTACCAAGAAATGGGAAAAAGGCGAAAAAAGGAGAAAGAGAGATGCCTTATGCCTAATCATAGTGAGGAAGAAAAGTAGGAAAGGAAACAAAGCAAGCAAACGGAGGAGGGGACTACAACGACAAGTGTTGGGAGCTATCATTGATGAAGGAAACAGCTCCATGTTTTACAGTGCCGTAGGCTGATTCCTTCAAGTAAATTTGATAGCTCACCATTAAAGATAATCAAGACACACAAGGGTTAAAGGTATTGACGCTTTAGTACACCACTGCAATATACAGACAACGACGATAAGGGCCCTCTCTCCTCAATCATCGCTAAACTACATTCTCTTCTTTATAAGCTGTCATGGTCAACGGATGGCGTCTTTGGGCTCTATTCTTTTTCCAGCGCCCATAAAAATAGCAAATCGCTGGAATCTATAACTTGGAGAAAAATGAGCAGAAACATGAAGCCGGCTCTGTTGTTGTTTGGTTTTGTTTACTCTGTTTCTGGGTTTGTTCTTGATGAATCCAATACTGAGGGACACACTGTGTTTTCTTACATAGAAAACGATATCGTCACAGCAAGCTCACCTTCCTCCTCCCAAGCTCTCATGGTCAATCTCACTCTCATTGAAGCTGCTGCATCTGAAGGGGCTGGTATTTCTCTCTCTCGTATTTTTTAGATTTTTTGAACTTTTTTTTTTCAATCTAAATGCATGCAAAGTTGTTGGCGCCCATAAGCTACATTGTGCTTACACTTCCAAATGTGTTCTTCATCCTTTGTGGGACTGGGTGACACTTGATTGAAGGTTTTTAGACATCCCTTGCTGTTTAAATTAAGCTTCCAACAACATTACATTGGTTCTCTAAAATGCTTCCTTTCCTCCTCTCTGGACTTTCCCGAGAATCTTACATATCTCCTTTAGTACTCTAGTTCATTGATTTCTTAATTTTCCTCGACCAAAAATTAAGCGTTTGATTCGTCGCACTAGGATTTCTCAGCTGAAAGAATGTTTCTACCCCTTGCGAAGGATTTTATTTTAATATACTGTTACGCGCGTTTTTCTGAGTTGTTGGTAATGAATAGATGAACCTAATTTGTTTAAAGACCGACTCGAAGGATAAGATTACTTATTGAATTTGATCTACTTGTCTGTCGTATTGTCAGTGTGTTTGGACGGAACATTGCCAGGTTATCATATGGATCCTGGATTTGGATCCGGTGCAAATAGTTGGCTCATTGAATTGGAGGTAAACTATATAATCTTCCAATTGTTCATCATGATTCTCCCTCTCCATTTCCCAAAAAACTATTTTTATTTTGGAAGCTGGAAATGCCTTACAATCAGTCTTGATGCAGGGTGGAGGATGGTGTAATAACATCAGGACTTGTGTTTATAGAAAAACTACTCGTCGTGGTTCCTCAAACTACATGGAAAAGCAAATACCATTCACGGGAATCTTGAGCAATAAAGCTGAAGAAAATCCAGGTCTGGTTTCTCTTCTTACCCTACCCATGCTTCCAAATAAACTCCTGGAGATCGCTACACATAAATACTTAAAGAATGCATATTCTCTTGGTCTTATCTTTTGTGAGCAGACTTTTTCAACTGGAACCGGGTCAAAGTACGGTATTGTGATGGGGCTTCCTTCAGTGGGGATAGTCAGAACGAGGTCAGCAAACACAATATTTTCTTAGACTTTTCCCTATATAATTTCTATTAGCAACAATTATTTTGTTTGAAAAACTGAGCTATTGAAGTTACATTCAGTCAATGCGCTGGTAGATATTATAGTCTGCTGTTGTGGACGATGATCTCTCCTCATCCATGTCACGCTCACATCTCTTGCAGGCAGCTCTAACAACATAGTGCCTTTGGTTTTGGTTAAATTTCAAGTTTTCAACTATATTACCATTATGGTAGAAATGGCACAAGAAAATTTCAAATTTCAACAGAGGCTGCAATCCTATAGAGTTATTGGAACATGATTTTCCCAATTCTGTTTCTTTTTGTTAATCTTTTGCCTTAAGTGAGTTGGTTTTTGCGGAACAGTTCTTTGATTCCAGTGCTTATTATTCTGTCGGTACTTGCATTTGGTTCTCCTTTCAGGCTGCACAGCTTCAATTCCGGGGGCAAAAAATATGGCTTGCTGCCATGGAGGAGTTAATGTCCAAAGGAATGCAGAATGCTGACCAGGTAGGACATGTTACTTTCTATTACAGTTTGTTCTTTAGGTGCTTATATATTCTAATTCACAGAAAAATTTCAGGCTCTCCTCTCTGGATGCTCTGCTGGCGGTCTGGCGACCATGATACATTGTGACGAGTTTAAGAGTTTGTTTCCAAACTCTACCCAAGTAAAATGTTTGAGTGATGCAGGATTTTTTCTTGATGCGTAAGTTAAATATGTTTCTTCATATATGCTGCCGCATGATACTACTTTCATTGAAACTTTGACATCATCAACAATTTGTTCAATCATGTAGAGCTGATGTATCTGGGGGGCGTACTATGAGGAATCTGTTTGCCGGTGTTGTTCAGTTACAGGTATGTTTTTATTTGTGCGCGCGCACGCGCAAGTGTTGGGAGTATTTATCAGTTGGCCTTGATGTGAAGACTCATTTGCTGCTACATTGTGCATAAGCTGTTCTTTAGATTTTCCCTTGTTTCGTTAAGAACATGCATGCAAATATATCATGGAACTAACTAATTTGTTGTTATTATAGGAAGTACAAAAGAATTTGCCTGAAAGTTGTCTCAGCCAATTTGATCCAACTTCGGTAATTCTTTTATTCTGAACATCGTTCCATTAGCAACTTGATATTACCAGGACAAGCAAAATTGAAACTTTTGTGGACTCTCTGCAGTGCTTTTTTCCTCAGAATTTGGTCAAGCACGTAGAGACTCCATTATTTCTACTTAATGCAGCCTATGATTCATGGCAGGTATTCAACAGTACTTAAAACATTATTTCTTGAGGAATTGCGCTGCTTAATGAGCAGTACTTTTGTTACCATTCTTGTTATTGGTTTGATCAGGTTCAGGCCAGTTTAATACCAGCTTCAGCTGACCCTTACGGCTCTTGGAATGACTGCAAATCAAATCATGTAAATTGCAACTCATCTCAGATTCAGTTCCTCCAAGGTCTTTCTGATCTGAACTAAGATGTCTATGCGCATCATCAGTCGATGTGGCTCCGCTTTTTAATTGTCTGACATCGTTTATGATATTTGATCCCTCCCCTCTTTGTGACTCAGACTTCAGAACCCAAATGCTAAATGCCTTGCAAGATTTCTCAAGTGAAGCTCAAGCCGGAATGTTCATAAATTCTTGCTTTTCTCATTGCCAATCTGAGAGGCAGGAATTGTGGTTTTCAGATAACTCTCCTCTCCTTACGGGCAAGGTGATGTCCCACTTAAATATTCCTATGCTCTTGAAACATATTAATTGCGCTAAATGGGAGAAATGTCACTTTAAAAGTTTTTTATCTTTTTATTACGCAGCCTGTTGCAATTGCTGTTGGAGACTGGTATTTCGATAGGGATTCCTTCAAGGCTATTGATTGTGCTTATCCCTGTGACAACACTTGCCATAATCTGGTCTTCAACTGACTCAACTTATTCACGCTCTCATTTTTTCTGTGTTTGCCGTTCTTCTATCTTGTAACATTCGTTATTTCTTATTGATAAGTCATTCTTGCCTGAGGATGCAAACTCATTCAATTCCGATAAGTCTATTCGATGAGATTTTTTTTTTTTTAGTCTTAGATCTTTCAATAAATATTGTTCACCCCGACAGTAACCAGGCATATATATCACCTGGCGATCTTGAACCTGTCTCTATGGAACAGAGGATGTATATATAAACATGGAGAAAATAAATACGGGAGAGGAACGAGAAAAAGACTCCACAGAGAGACGATGAAATGGACTTGAAGAGAGAGGACAAAGTTGAGTCAGTTTCTGATATATTTCTTCAACGGGGTTTGGTGATTTCCAAAAACCTTTAGCTACGTGCTCACCTCATCGAGCGAATCCAAGGTTAACAACTCGCACAACTAAAATGACTTGGGGCTCCAGAATCATGGACGTGTTAACATCAATATCAATAATTCAACGTAAATGGAAAGACTGCAACAGAATAATGAAGCGGCAACGTTTTGTTGTTCTGCTCCACATATTTGTGCCAAACCTTAATCGAGACGCATCGATCGAGTTATTGCATGCTCTTTGGCTTCTCTGATATTTGGGATACAAATACATATATATTGACACGTGTCTATGGAAGGAGCATGTGAGCACCCCCAAATTCTTCGCGGGCTCGTTAAGGCCCAACATGTGGCGGACGGTCTGGGAATGGAAGCGGAAGTGATCGCCGGAAATTGGGAGTCACCCTCAAATTTGACTAATCAATACTTGATATTCTGGACATCGGCTTATAATAAAAATCAACCTCATTAAACTACTAGACGTAATCGTAAAATAATTCATTTTACTTGGTATAGTATGTGGATATTAATTACTGAGATAAAATGAGAACCTATCGCTACTTCATTTTTTTAAAAAAAAAATCAAATTTTAGTTCAACTTAAAAAGAAATCAAAGCCAAGCCATAATAATATTATATGATTCTTACGGACATTTTTTGTGCCACCATGTGTCTTTATACTAACTAGTAGTATATATTTTCCCAAGCTCATTTTAAATGGCTTAAAATATAAGATGCATTTTGGACCATTAAATATTTTTTTTCTTGAAATGCCTCTCGTTAAATAAAGTATGAGATAAATTTCAGATTTACCAGGAGGAAAGCCAAATTGGCAGCCCTTAATTGAGAGCGAATAGTTTTTTTTAAAAAAAAAACAACAACTGTTTTGCGACAAATTTAATTAGTTTAATCAACTCTGACTAGTTTCACTGGATTGTACGGATAAGATAGATATCGAGTAACTAGTATGGAAAGTATTGTTTATTATGTTTCATGTTATTCGGATGTGGATGCACAAAAAACCAAACAGTAAAAGAGCCAGAGAGAATCCGAGTTACACATGAAGACTGTATCCTACAATTGCAAGAAGCTAAGTGAGGGGATCCTACTTATTTGGCGTCTCTTTAATTTCTCATGTATTTGCTTGATGAAGAAGTAACGTCAATGGTATGTAGTAGTAATCCTAAGTAGTAAGCACTCGAAGCAATCAACAAAAAACCCTTCATGTATAACAAACCCGCCACACACGGTTCATATACACAACGTTTATATATAGTATGCCTCCGTCTCCCCAACATTTTCACGCAAAAAGTACAACAGTATATGCGTACATATATACATTCAGAAAGTGGGGATCACACGATGATTCATCACTGGAAAAGTGAGAGAGGAGCAAAGCCCAACACACCCAAAAGGAACAGAAGACGTCTCAAAATGTAAACTATAACCATTATTCCCAGTCCCACTGCAAAGAAAAAGGACGCATCTATACACAGGCGCACGCACACTTGCCCAATTAATAAGGAGCAATAAACAAAAACAAGAGAGGGAGAGGGAGAAGAAAACTGGGTGTCAATTGGTGTGTTTGGAGGCAGATGCCATAGCGACGGCTTGTGCCCACAATCTGAGCCGTGCCTTCACGTCTCGAGGATCATCACCTAGTTCAGAATAAAGGGAACTAGCATGAGATGATAAAAACATAAATTTAATGATACAAATTATTAATGTTTGACAGGTGATGAGGATGTGTGACTGAGAATTACTTTACTTACCAGGACTAGAGATGCGCCAATTAGAGATGGGGGAATTGGCGCCACTGCCACTGCCAGGACTGTCCAAGGTGGAACTGGAGAGAGAGAGGCGAGGGGGAAGTTGCAGCATTCGCTCGTGCTCCAAGTCGAACCCAAGCTCTTGACATGCCTTCACTTCACCCATGTCCATGCACAGTGATCTCCTTCCTCCTTTTGGCCTCGTTATTACCATCACCCCCTTCCCCTCTTCCTCTTCCTTTTCCTTCTTCCTCATTTTCTCACCACTCTTCTTTTTCCTCTCCTTGTCACTACCATAGTAGTACTTGGCCGCCGGCAACGAATAACAGCCACCCACTTCCGTTTCTGACTCATCGGAGGACACCCCGGCTACAGGCAGCTCTTTGCCATCAGTGAATTCCTCGTCAGCGTCACCTTCTCTTTCAAAACTTTCAATGGACAAGTTGGGCAAGTACATGCTTAAGGCGTTATCGTCGGCGCCGGAGACCGAAAGCTTGGACAAGTTTTGGGGATGCGGGTGCTCGTTTTGATCATACCCATCGCCCGTATCAGCATCGTTAAAGTCTTCCTCTTGGGAAGAACAGTAAAAGGTCAGGGACTCATACGAAGCCATTAGTATAGAGACTTTCGATTACTGGATGAAACAAAAACAAGTGATCGAAAGACCACGAGTTTTGGCTTTTGATACACAGAAACAGAAAAGAAGCAGTGAGTGAGAGTGCTTGAGTGAAGATAAGACGATTCGGCTGGAGAAGAGAGTCAGGAGAACGGTGTCTCAGATTCTTTTCATGTGTTAGTCAGACTGGTGTGAAGAGGAGTAAGGGGACAACTTCCATCACCCACCCCTATTTATTCAAATTTTCGATTCGCTTTTACGCTTTTTTTCCCTCTTATTTTTTTTTTATTGTATTCTTGTTACCCAATTCAAATCCATCTTTTTCAACTGTTGACGGACAATTAATTAACATTCGACAATTATATTATTTGAAGATTAATGGTGGACAGGAAGATTGAAGACGGTGGGGTGGGGTTCGTTGCAACTTACAGGATAAAACAGACCATCTGATAAACGGTCATAGTGCGTAATAAAGATAGAGTTCTGGACAACTATTCTGGGCGATTTCTTATTGGTTGGTTAAAACATTTGGAAATTATTAGTCAGGATTATTACCATTAAAAATGAATTTATCTGTTATTTTTTAGTGAGAAGAAACGCGTACTTCACGCGGAGATAAGAGATTAGGAAGGAAATTGACAATTAAGCAGAATTTTTTTAAGAAATCGAGTGCAGAGGAGAGGCCACGTAGCCCCTTGCCCGGGGCGAAGACTGAAAAAGATCGCGTATTATAAAGAAGAAAAATAATGGAAGGGCCACGTTGTGATTAGGGGGTTTAAAACAAGGTGCCTTTTTTAACTGTTTTAGGTTTAATAAACCAAGTTTATCCGAATATATGCAACAACAAAGCATGAACGTTAATGAACGTGGGATTCAAAGGTTGAAAGAGCCAATAAGAAGGAACAGTGAGGAGTGACGAGATTTAGACGACTCTGCTACTACCTAGGTTTCGGCTGGCATCAAAACGACAAAGTTTATTTTTGTTTTCTACAGCCCAATCTGGTCCCTTGATGTTTAACTATATGGCTGCTTGTTCCGCCACGTGCAACTCAGCTGACATGATTTTCCACCCAATAACGATCCTGGACAGCTGTCCGCGTTTGTAGACCTTTCCTTTTTTTTACTACAAGCACTACGATACTACTTTTACGGTAAGAAGAAATAGGAGATTTAATCGAAGAAAGAAAACAAAGCAAAAAATTGGGAACAAAGCATTAGTACTAGAATGGAAGCTGAGGAGATGAAGGGGATATGCATGGATCACAGAGGCCTGGGCGACAACAACGTTAATGGCTGAACACTTGAAAGTTAAGGCAGCCAACAGCACCAAACTCTGTCCTCCTCATGCACATAACAATTCCACGTGATTGTCATCGTTGGGCGTCCCACTCCCACTGGATAATAATTGTGATTCCACTCTCCGAAACACTTTAATGATGTGAGGGGAGTGCGCCCCTTCCCAATTCGCTCTCTCTTCCAGTCTTCCTCCACTGCCACTCATCCCCTGGATTCTGATTTTTCTTCATTTATTTTAGCCACCAATTTTTTTCGTGTTCCTCGTTTCCTTCTGGTGCCTTGCCTTATTCTTGATTTTCTAGGGTCACTACATCAATAATAATTCCCTCCTCCTATCCTCAAATTATTTTTTGCATCATGTTGGTTCTTCCGGTCTTATTTATAAGTAATTTTTTTTATGGGGTTGATCCCTTTTATAATCAACTTTCACTTTATGTATGAAAATGTAAGCTCTATTTTTTTATTTTACCCTTATTAAATATATATTATTTATAATTAATTATCACACACACCAAAATTTATATTTAGAAGAATGTGAACTCACTAAATAAATGAAATCAACAAAACATATTTTATTATCTTTCATTTTTTATATATTCTCTTTCTGATTTTATAAATAGAGGTATATATAAAAAAAAAATAATATTTTTGATACACTTATTGATTTTAATTATCGGTTTATTTTATATAATTAAAAAAAATTACTTATAAATAATATCAGACCGAGTAGATGTTAAGGCCCAGAGTCGAGATATCAAGGGGAATTGAACAGCTCACGCCTAAACTCTGAATTAATAAACCAAAAAGAGTATCTGATTATTTTTTAAGATATAAAAAGATATTGGACGACCGTTGGATCAACTTCAACGTTCGATGTCTACACGTGGCGATGCATTCAGATTTAAGCAAGTCTTGTATTCTCCCCCTCACTTTCCTTTTGTGTTTGAGGTATAGATTTATTTAATTATATTTAATGAATGAAGTTACGGTGCTGAAATTGTGTGTTGGTGATGTGAGTGGGGGAATATGTGGTGGAGGGAGGAGTGAGAAAGGGGATGGAGAGGTAGGGGAGAGTGGGGTCCATTCTCCTTTAAGAGGATGTGGGTCCCATCCCCCTCCCACCGAGGCCCGAGCCCATCCACACACACACAGTTGATTGATTGCCCATATCGGAGATGTACGTAGCCATCTCCTTTCTTCTTCATCTTCATGGCATCACCATTCACCACATCATGGGGACCTACTCACCACGCCTGTTCACACACACAAATCGACCTTCTTTCTCCACCTTGTCCATTTTGATGCAATCTCACTTCCAATATTCAATTACTTTGACATCTCAAATTCTAACGTTATTTGTACTCAATATCCCGTTTTCCCGCTAAACCAATCTAGTATAACAATTATTTTATTAATATGCTACGGCCAACCAAGAAGAAAAGGTAAATGACTGCAAAATGATATCATGATATGAATGAGAAATCTAGCCCAGCCATTTGCATGTGGTGGAGGAGATATCATAGTTGTGGCATAATCTTTTGCTTGGGGCCACCAGAGAGTTAGCTGCCACTAAATTTAAAGAAGCTAATTAAGTTCTCTAAGTAACTACATTTTAATTTTTTAAAAATGTTTTTATGACATCAAAAGAAAGTACCTAATAATTATCTTTTTGTGCTCCTCAATCAAACACTAAGAGTTTCTTCGATTCGTTTTGACTAATTGAAGGGGAACAGAGATAAAACATTTTAATGTTACCTTATGTTGTTCGGGATGGGAGATGAGAGATAATTTGTATATGGACAGTTTTATCCTTATTTTATTAAAGTTATTTTTCAATCTAATATAACTTAAAATTTAAAAATATAATTATATAATTTTTCCCAAAAATATCATTATTAATCATACTTTCATTATATAAAATTATGATTTTATAATTATCTAAATTAATTAAATATAATATAGAATTATACAATAATATATATTCAGTAATTGTAACTTTCTATATATATCTAAAATTATAATTATATAATGTTTCAAAAAAATTACAATTACATAACTCATCCTTTTGGGGATCTACGAAACTTAACCGTGCCTCCTATAACCCAGCTTCGTCAATCAATAACCCATCTTCAATGCTTCCATTTTTTATTTTCTTGGATCGAAGTCGCTGTTGGTTGTGAAAGATGAGGAGTTGCTTCCATGGGCAAATCACCCCCAGATGACGGCTTCCTGCAGGCTTAAAATCGAAAGCTTATTGTGAGTGTTGTGTTTGCCCATGTGTCCCGAAGAAGGAAGGAAACAGCAAACAAGATGCCATGATGACGACCATGAATTGTGTGGGTGGGTGGCCAACGACGATGGTGAGCTCGGCGTCGTGGGTGGGAAGGTGAAGCCGCGCGAGAGAAGAAAAGACCAGTGGGTAGTTTAGGACTACCAAAAATAAGTATGAGCAAAGTGCTCAAGATAAAGTAAAATATTGCTTCTTCTCTCTAAATTCTACTATTTTTGGAGAGGATGGTTATAAGGGGTGGAAAAGGGAAATTTTAACAAAAAATTCTCCTTAATTAAAATATAATGTCAAATAATGGGAGTGGAGCAAAATCAATCATCTCCCCTCCATTCTTCTCTCAAATAAAACAGACTCTAAATGTTTGTTTGGTTTAATAGAGGAGAGAGATTTTAATGGAGGGAAGAGAAAAGGAGGGAATGTGATGAATTTTAATATTACATTGTTTAGATTGATGGGAGGGGAGAGAGAGATTTTAATGTTATCTTATTTGGTTGGTGATAGGAGGGAAGGTAAAATATTTTTATATGGACAACTTTGTCCTTATTTTATTGAATTCATTTTTTGAATTTTGTAAAATGTTTAATAATTATATTAAATTATAATTTTATAATTATTACACTGAATAAATATAACTTTAATGGGCATAATAATCATACCATGCCAAAATATTAAAGTGAGGATGGGGATGAGGAAGAAAGTTAGAAGGGTATCATAGGAATATTAACAACTTTTATGGGTATAATAGTCACATCATGCCAAAATATTACCCCTCCCATCCAAATCATTCCATTTTGGAGGAGAGGGTTATAAGGGAAGGTATAACCAGTAAAACCTTGGCCCAACCCGCCAGCCCCCCAAAATTGGCGGGCTCGGGCTGGCTAAATGCCAGCCTGCCCCGCACGCAGGCTAGCCCGCTTTTTTTTTTAAAAAAAATCTTATAAAATAAATTCAAATAACTTGATCGTCTTTTTTTTTATGATGTGTTTAACTACTTTCTCATCCTTTTTATTTGACACTTTTATTTTCATATTATATTTATTTATTCTACTATTATTAAATTAAAAAGATATATGTTTATATGTGTTTGTGATGTGAGTATATGAAAAAAAAGGAAAGTAAGAATAAAATTGGTTTCCTAACATAAATGTATAAAAGAAAAGAAGTGTGATGTGAGTGGGTGAAAGAGAAAGTGAGTGAAAATAAAAAAAAATAAGTGGCCCGCTAACTCATCTTGGCAAGCTCGGGCTGGCTCAAATTCCCAATTGTAAGGGGAGGGGAATTTTCAAACAAAATTGGGAAAATTGCTAGTAAATACTAAATATTGAAATTAATTGCTAATTGCTACCTACAAACAAAGGGTATTGAACTGTCATTAATATTGGACATAGAAAGACAAAAATGCCCTTAGTTTGATGACACAATTACTTAAAAAAACAAAAACAAACAAACAAAAACACAATTGTATTGAATGGTGGGGAGCAACAGTTCTTTATCAGTTTCATAGTTTTCGTTCTCAGCTACTTCACCATTGAAGCTTCTCCTTGTCCTTCTGGCTTCTGAAATCCCTCATCGTCATCACCGTCTCCGGCCATACATTACCGCCGTTCCACTGTAGATTCTCTCAATCAATAGATATTTTTAGTAATTCTTGAATCATCTTCATAATCACCGAGCTCTTACTTATCAAGCTGCTACAATAATCACCGTTGGGGCTTCCCCTGCATCAAGAACTCCTTGGAATCATCAGAATCGCAGCGTTGTCGGAGAAGGTCAGATATGCTTCAAACTTAGAGTTTCTAATGGAATCGATTTTGCGTCTAACTATATTTCTTCTGCTTCGCCTTTTCTTGCTTTTATTTGTGCCATCATTTCGTAGTTCTAGTCAATTTAGGCGAAATTGCTTAGTTTGAATTCCTTGCTTCATATAGTTAGTCTTCAATCCTCTGAAATATATTTCAAAAAGTGTTCAGTACCTATTTAATAGAAGGCAAAAAAGAAAAAAGCATAATTGGGACCATAATTCTTGTGGTGGTGGGGTTAGCACAACATGTTTGTTAAAAATAATTTTAAAAGCAAAAATTGTGGTCACTTTGTTTCACTTCAATAATTTGTTTTTGTTTTAACAAAGACCGGGTGCATTTGGGAAATCTTATTTTGTTATTTTTTGGATGCTTGAATCATCATTTATATTTAGTTTATGTAGAATTCCTAATAGTGTCAATTGTAGTGTCATTAAACTATGGATTGAGTTGTTATTGTATGATGGCATTGTTGATTGTCAAAATTGTTGTACACTACTATTAAGTGTCATTCCTGTCACATTTATGAGCTAATAATTTGTCACCGTGATAGTGTAGTGATTTTGCTTCCTATTGTTGCTACTATTGGATTAAAATTTATGGAACTAGTTTTGCAAAATGAGTGGAAGTATTGCTGTCATATGTGGTTCAAGTTGCTGGGATATTGGCTCTCATGAACTCTGTGAAAGTGTTGTTCTACTACTTGAATTTTTAAATGTGATAAAAAGAAATCTCGAACTGGAATTCAGAATATGTTTGTCACTTAATGCTGAAAATTTGAAATTAAGTTATCTTGTTTGCTCAAATATACTGCATCATTTTGAGTTATCAAACTTGAATTGAGATCGTGCAAGAATTTTCTATCTTTATTTATTTAGATCTTATGGCTTGTCTTTTGGAAGTACATGTATGTGCTGTTATGATTTTTAAAACCTTGAGCTAATTGGTTATATCCTTGTTGTACCTTTGCTGCCTTGAGTGTTCATGACTAGTTGAATTTAAGTTTTTCATACTTGCATAACTCTCAAATTTTAAAAATGCATGTTGAGCTGAATCTGAATTATTGCTGCTAAAATCTAGCCTCCACATGAATCTGTGCTACTACGTTACTCCAAATTTTAAATCCACTTTTGAAACTCATATTGTATCTAACAAAAATCATCACATCATGCATTGCTAACTTTCTATGCACAAAAACTCAATTTTGACACAAGTTCTTCTGAACTATCTGTTAGTTTCAGATATAGGTGGTAATTTGGGCCGGGCTAACGGGCTTGAAAGTCCGAGCCCGTTTATTATTCGGGCTAAACGGGCCCAGCCCGTTTAGCCCGAGAGTTAAACGGGCCAGCCCGTTTAACTATTTAAAAAAAATAAAAAAAAACATTTTTTATATATTTTTCAAATAAGTTAGATCTCAATGTTTTCAGTTCTTAGTGATGTTGTGTTTAAAGACTTCATAATTTTTTTTATTTGACACTTTTTTCATATTATATCTATTTATTTTACTATTATTAAATTTTAAAAAAATGTATTCATATTTTTGTGTGATGTAAGTAGATAAAAAAAAGAAGGTAAGAACAAAATTAGTTTTGTAACACGAATATATAAAAGAAAATAAGTATGACATGAATGGATAAAAGAGAAAGGGAGTAAAATTTTTTTAAAAAAAATAAACTTAAAAAAAAAAAAAAAGACGGGCTAACGGGCCGGCCCGTTAGCCCGTCTAAACGGGCTCGGGCTGGCGAAATGCCAGCCCGTTATCCCAACGGGCCAGCCCGATGGGCCCGAGCTGGCCCGTTTTCCCACCATTAGTTTCAGACAAACTTGCAGTTATAACAAATGCATGAACTTTTGCTACTTTTTTTCGTACCCCTATTTGGCATTAGTTCTAAACTTGAGTCAGTTTGATTGAGTCAACATTATTAGTCTTGTTGCACTTTTGACTGATATTTTCTATATTTGTGTTGTCACATGTATTAGCCGTTCAATTTGAATTATTGTGATTGCCATTCAATGTTGTGCATCAATTTTTTAGAAAATTATGATGTTTGGGAATTGCTTCATATTGCACATAAAAATAGATTCAAAAGTAGAGTTTTATGTGTAGGAAGTTGTTGAGTGCATTTTCAAGTTCATGTGTTCTGATTTACCCTTGTCGCTTCAAGCATCTGTACGAAAGCATGGTGAAAAGAATATGAGGTAAAGAAAGGAAGGCAAGGAAAGGTGGGAAGCCAAGCTTGAATGAAGCTACTTTGTTTAAACGAGAGTATTAGTGTGATGAAATGAGGAAAGGCAAACACAAGACAATACAAGACGCAAACAAAAAAGTAAGGGAGGCATAGAATAAACTGTCAACGGAGGAAAAGAGTAAGTATGCCCAAAAGGCTAAGGAGGATATAGATTGTATGGGATGTGCCTCTTCAATCAGAGAAGGGGAGGTGTGAACATCAATAAAGTGGTATTGAAACTTACATCTTTTCAAAATGTGCAATTGGTTTATTGTCATGCACAAACATACTGACTTTCAACTTTGCAATTTATCAGAGCAATCATTTTTGTGATTTACTCACACACCTGAATCATGATCTCTATGGACACAAGCCTTAATTTAGTTTTTGTTTTGGTCTTATTCAACAACAGAGCAATGTGTAAGTTAGTTCAATTATTGGACACTCATGTATGTATGGATGTTTCCATCGTCTGTTAATGTTTTGCTATTTTATTTTTGTGTAGATGGGACTGTGGCATGTATGTCATATCTTGACTGCAGATGTTGGAAAATATTAGAAGGCCTAAGTGGAATGGTTTCACAATGCCTAATGTGAGTACATTTTTACATTAAATGTTACAATATGATTGGATTTGACTGAAAATTTTTTTGTTCAGGAAGACATGGATCAAAAGAGGGTGGATGTGGTGTGGTGGCTAGTTACTCATGCGAAGAACAAACAAAATGAAGCGATAATGCATAGCATTGAAGTTTGGAGAGCTAACAAGAAGAAGACAAAGTAGTTTTTTTCATTTACGGTGTATCTACACCAGTTGGCAGTAAAGATTTTTTGACATGTACATAATGATTGTGTGTCGTTTTTCAACACACACACACACACGACTTTGTTAAACAAACGACTTTGTTAAACAATCATGTATGTATGCAATTTACGCGTTTTGCATTATATCTTCCAAATGTTGATAAAGTCTTCCATACGTGCAAATAACCCTTTGTATGTGCAAAAAGTCTTCTATACGTACAAACAACCCTCTCTATATGAAAAGGATATTCCTTGTGTGTCAACCATCTTTATTGTGTGCCTGTTGGCCATTCATCATATGTGCAAAGGATCTTCCGTTATGTGCAATGATCTTCCACCTGTGTGCAAAGAATCTTTAATTATGTGCAATGGTCTTCCACCTGTGTGCAAAGCATCTTCCGTTGTGTGCAATTGATATTTTCTATGCGTGCCCAAAGATCAACCACGATATGTGCAAAGGATATTCTATGATGTGTAAAGGATCATCTGTTGTGTGCAATTGATCTTACACATGTGCAATATGTCTTCCATGATATGCTAAGGTTCTTCTCTTACGTGCAAAGGATGTTGCACATGTGCAATTTACCTTGCATGACGTGGAAAGCACCTTCTATGTGTGCCCAACGATCATCTATCATATGTATAACGAATCAACCACGATATGTACAAAGGATCATCTGTTGTATGCAATTCATCTTCTACATGTGCAATATGTCTTCCATGATATACAAAGGTTCTTCTTCCCCTATGTGCAAAGGTGTTGCACATGTGCAAAGGATATTCCATGATGTGCAACGGATCATCCGTTGTGTGCAATGGATCTACCCTTATATGCAAACTATCTTTCTCATGTGCAATGTATCTTCCATGATGTGCAAAGGATCATCCATTGTATGCAATTCATCTTTCACATGTGCAATATGTCTTCCATGATATGCAAAGGTTCTTCTTCCCCTATATGCAAAGGTGTTGCACATGTGCAAATGATCTTCCATGATGTGCAATGGATCATCCGTTGTGTGCAATGGATCTACCCTTATATGTAAACTATCTTCCTTATATGCAATGTATCTTCCATGATGTGCAAAGGATCATCCATCGTATGCAATTCATCTTCCATATGTGCAATATGTCTTCCATGATATGCAAAGGTTCTTCTTCCCCTATGTGCAAAGGTGTTGCATATGTGCAAAGGATCTTCTATGATGTGCAATGGATCATCCGTTGTGTGCAATGGATCTACCCTTATATGCAAACTATCTTCCTCATGTGCAAAGGATCATCCTTTGTGTGCAATTCATCTTCCACATGTGCAATATGTCTTCCATGATATGCAAAAGTTCTTCTTCCCTTACGTGCAAAGGTATTGCACATGTACAATGTATCTTCCATGATGTGCAATGGATCATCCATTGTGTGTAATAGATCTACCCTTATGTGCAACAGACTACCTATGGTAATCTCTTTGTAATAGATGGATAAAAATAATTCACAATGCAAACTATTAACATTCTTGGAACACAGAGGAATGCAAAATAAGAGGCAGCCATTAATTATGACAACAACTTAACAAACGTGAAGTAAAAAGTATCTACCTTTCAAGCATTCAAAAATCACATTCCATATGTCTCCGACAGAATCCACGGTGATCAACGCCACCCACCCCTGACCTACGGCATAGACCTCAAAGCTTTGATCTCTTGGTTTAATTTAGGGTCGCTAGTATGCCAGAGAAGCTGATCTCTAAAGTTGTGTGTTTCCTCCAGTTTTCAGTCGTGTGTTTCCTCCTTCCTCCAGGCTAAAATCGTGTCATCAAACTAGGGGCATTTTTGTCTTTCTATGTCCAATATTAATGACACTTCAATACCCTTTGTTTGGAGGTGACAATTAGCAATTAATTTCAGTATTTATTATTTACTAGCAATTTTCCCAAACAAATTTCCCTCCTCTCCTTAAATTTTTTTGTTGCCAAATAAGGGGTCCCCTCCATTCCCTTCCCCTCCCCTCAAAACAAATAGACCATAAGTGCCTGTTTGGATTAGAGGTATTAACTACTTTTCTAACGTGATGAACAATATATGAAGTATGTGAGATAAGTTTTGTAGAGACTTACATAAACATGTTTCTTCAACGCTGACTTAAACATGCACTAACTCGAATTACTATTATGTCGTTTCTCAACTGCTGGAGAATTAGCTACAACTAGTTTTTGTTGGATTGATTCATTAGATGATATTACCAAGGTTTTCATAGCCATATCGGAATGGATGGTCCAACTGGTCGAACCATTACCCGATCACAACAACGGTTCGCATTTTGCCTTTAGGCTGTTTCAACAGTTAGATCACTTTGGACCGTTATTTACTCATCATTAAGCTGGAAACCACTATTAAGCCGGGACCCGAAACAATTTTATAAAAACTGGACAGGCTAACATAAATGGATTACAAAATAAAAAAAACATGTATAAAATATTTTAGCTGTGTTTCTTGACTCAATTTTCACCCTTATAATTTTATTATAAATAAGTTATTTTCCTGCCACATGTTTTGAAATGCAAAATATTTTAATGTTACTCATTTTTTATATTTTTTCCAACACTCATTTTTTTTATATTGCATATGTTATAATATATTTATGATGTTAACAATTTTAATTTTGTTTAATTTTAATAGTGTCAACTAATATAATTCAAAATGTATTTTTGGTATTTAAATTTTATTCATAATAAGTGATATTTAATTAAAATATATTTTGTATTTCATCTTGTTAGATATATGTTGTGACTTTGTTAATTTTTTTATTAAATTGGATTAACTCCCCCTATTTGCTTAACGATGTGGTTAATTTTTCTTTTTTTTCTGCTATAACTAGTATTTTGTAATATTTATATTTTATTATTAATATCTTTTTTCCTTATAATTAAAAAATATTAAATTGGATTAAGTATTAATTATATTTTAATCATTATATAATTATATAATATTATTTTAATTTAATAATTATGTCAGTGGCTCGACTGGACGGCCTAACCGATTTGAGAGTTTGAACTATGACTCATTAATCTTTCCAGATCGATGTCCGGTTCAACTTTTAAAACATTGGATATTATAACGTGATGTTTAATATAAAATTCAATTGATTTATAGAGTAAAAATTTTAGACATGTATATTATATGTGTAACACCCTAGTTTTTATTCATATAATTTAAATAATTATAGGAAGGAATTAACTCATGGTAAATAAAATTATACCATGTAATTATCGAAATGAAGATTATTTTCTCATAAATGACTTATAGAATATATATATATATATATATATATATATATATATATATATATAAGCCATTGTAAAAGGATATAAGTGTTGGGAAGAAAAGAAAAATGTGATATATGGAAAAATAATAATAATAACAGAGAGAGAGAGAGAGGGATATAGAGAGATAAATGTAAGGATAAAAAGGGAGAGCGGGGTTTTAAATTCAAAATCCCTCAAGGCGTCAGTGGCATTTTTCGGCTAGAGATTAGAGCTCGAACAGTGAGCAGCAGTTTGCCATTTTCCTTCTATATGGCAAGCTTTTAGGTCAATTTTGGTAATTAGAATCACTTTTATTTATTAAGGTCCCCTCATGAATATTATTCTACCTAATTTGCTCTTTCTAATGGATGTATTTTTGAGATGATTAGAGCAAATTTTTGGATTAAAACTTAGAGCAAGTGTTGAGTTTTAACAATATATGACTATAGGATTGTAGAGCTATTTTAATAATCAAGTTCTATGAGTTTAATTTATTTATTGGTTGTCTTGAGGATTTAAAAAATTTAATTTGTATTTAAAAGGCTTATAATTTCTTATATACATTATATTTTCACCGATTAAATTAGAATTAAATGATTGACTTGAGTCTGTTGGAGATATTATTGAATTTTTGATGATTTATTTTTTAGATTTAAGCATAAAATTTCAAAGGTTGGAATTCTAATGGAATTTTATATTTTTAGAATTTTGAGGGTTTTGTTAAAGTATGCTATTTGGAAGTTATTGAGGATTTAATTAAGTGAACTAAAATTTTTTTTTAGAGAAGATAGAAACTTGTGTTAAAATGATTAGTCATGGTTTATGGAAGATTTGATAATTTCAAAAGTACAAACTTTAACACTATATATATAGTTAAGTTGTTTGAGCTAATGGAAACCTTAAGTTATATTGGGATAATTAAGTTTGGCCTAGAGGGGACCAAGTCCCTAAGTTGTTAGTTATACCACTCAATTAGCTGATAAACTAATGTATGGTGATGTTGAATTATGTAGATTGACTTATGATTGTCGATATTGAGCATGGGGCTTTGATTGTGGTAATATTTCTTTGCTTGGGGAGAGTTAACCAATTTTCACTTGACATAGAAGCTAATGTCTTGCTTTTGAGAGATTTTATATTATGAAACTATAAAATGAGATATGGACTTTCTATTGGTATAATATATATTTTTCATTTGAGAAATTTGTCTTGTAGGATTTATAATTTTGAAGTGAAAATGTAAAGTATGGGAAAAGAGGCCTTACTTTGATTATTGTTTTTGCAAGAGCATGACCATGAGTAATCATGAGATATATTACATGAGTTGTTGTTGTGATGTTGATTGGTTGTAATTGATAGAGAATAGTTAGAGAAAGATACTATCACGTGATAAGACCTCCCTAGTGCATATTGGGTTGGTTATTCATCCCAATTGGAATAGGCCTCTGTAGCTCATTTGTTCTAGAGAGAATGATATGCTATTGTAGCTCGTTTCGTTCATAAAATAAAGGAATGGGCCCCTGTAGCTTGTGTGTGCGAAAAATACTATCACGTGATAAGACCTCTCATTAGTGCACATTAGGTTGGTTATTCTCCCAATTAGGATAGGCCTGTGAGGCTAATTCGTCCCTATTGGGATAAGCCTATGAGGCTAATTCGTCTTTATTGGGATATGCCTATATGACTAATTCATCCGTATTAGGATAGGCCCACGTGGCTCATTCGTCTTAGAGAGAGGGACGGGCTATTGTAGCTCTTTTTGTTTATAAGAGAAAGGAATAGGCCATTGTGACTCATACATACCTCTCTGTAATTATAGGAATAGGCCTTCTTAGGCTCACGTGTTTGCACTCCTACTTTGGGAGAGACTCGAATGATTTAACTTGTATAGTTATGAAATTATGTGAGTGATATTATATACATTGTTTTTTTCTATCCTACTTGACACCTCATTACACACATGTTGGTATGTACGATGAGTTGGAACTTTAGTTACTGAGACTTTTGTCTCACCCTGTTGCTTTTAACATTTTTCAAGTAATAGTTCTCGTGCCAGATCGTTAGGGAGAGCTTTGGAGGGTTAGATAATTCCTTATCTTTGTATAGCTTCTGTTGTTTATTTATGTATTGAGATTAATGTAAATTGCCACACCTATGGCCCATATTTTGTAGTATTTGATTTACTTGTACTTTTGATAAACCATCACTAGCTAGTGAGATAGCAGAGGGCCAAAGGCCTTTAGAGATTTATTTAAATGATGTTATGGATCCACATATACATGTTTTGGATATTTTCTAATGTTGGAAATGTGTATTGGTATTGTATGTGAGATAGTTTAATTACTTTGACTTATGGTTGAATGTTATATTCTAAGTTTCAAGAAGCTCAAAGCTCAAGTGTTGTGATCATTTATGGAAGAGAGGAGTTTGGGTTGTAAAATAATTAGAAATGAGTTTTATTATCTATGATAGGTTTTAAATATTTAACCAGTCTCTTTTCTATCATGGATAAGTTCATTAAGTAGTTTTAATCCTTTTAATCATGATACATGTTTTTAAATGAGTTAGTTCAATTCTTTTCTATCATGGTTAACTTCAATTTTAATAGAATCTTTCGATAAAAGTATTTGATATTTGAAAAATATATATGATAATTTTCTGCTATGGTAGACCTCTGAGTTTAATTTTATCTGTTCACTATAGTAGTGTTGATTATCCTAAGATTTTGATTAAAGTGTATGGATAATTTAGTTTTAAGAAAAGCATTTTGCAATATGGCCTCTCTAAATATTCCAGTCTATCATTAGATAATACTCTTTCCGTCATTATATATAAGGTCATTTCAACCGAATCTCGGGATTATAGGAAATAGTCAAAAGTAGTTAAAAGTAATAAATATGTAGGAAATATAAGTTGTTTTTTAAATGCCACTGTCTATGAATGAGTGAGTGAGAGAGTAATAATAACAAAATGATGAAAGAGAATGTATGTGGAATAAACGATAAAAGAGTAATTGAAGGCAAAATAATTAAAAATGCATTTATTATTGAGACAAACTTAAAAAAGATATTATAAAAAGGGACAAACCCATTTTTAAAAAAAGATTTTATATATAGGGAAGAAGGGAGTATATCATTTTACAAATCAAGCAAATAAGTTTGGAAAAAATGATAAATTTAAATACTTTAAAGTAATTTATTTAATTTTTTAATATATTCAAATTAATCAATTGAATCTTATATTACAAACTAAATATAATATCCTAAAAAATATATTTATTAAAAAAAATGAGAATTCTTTACTCTCAAGACCTTAAAAAAAACCCTTCATCTAGAGGGGGGAAAAGAACGGGATGCATTATTTGTTATATTGGAGGAATTTTTTGTCACGTCATATAGTATAACGTTGTTTTTGTGTAGGAGAATCGTTGTGGCCGTATACATTAGATATATTGTTTTATTTAAATTCATTTTTTTTTATGTGATGAGTTTTAATTGCTTTATATATATAGACATATTAATTTTTCCTTTAGTTATAAGGGTGAATTGTATTAAATTTGTTCATGTCAACAAAATTCTATTAAATTAGAGTACTTAAGCAATTGATGTGTATTTTTGTATAGGGCGTACTTGGAAAAATAAATTTTGACAATTCAATCCGTGATTATTTGTGAGGGATTTATTTTCTGTTGCGAAATACTGCATCAAATTAGCATTAGGATTCGTCACGTTAATTTGCATTTTTCTAGTAGTACTGTATAAAATATATGCTGGAAAAATGAAAAAAAAATATTGCAAAAGGCCCTGTCCAATCAAAATTTTCCTGATCTAATCATTTTATAAAATTAAAGCAATTTAGTTGTTTATTTTATTTATTTGTTGATTAGTTCAAGATCACCCCTAGTCGTTTTCCTAAACCTAATGTCGCTATTATTGCTTATATTTTCTCTCAAGAAGCAATCCACCTCTAGTCGTTTTCCTGCTTGATTTTCTCAAATCCTCATGAATAATCTCAACTACGGGGATTAATAATAAGCTCGTGCAAAATTTATTTCATAAATACTCACCAGGCACCCCCCCACACCATCAGAAAAATAAAGATGAAGGGGGCAAACATTTTATTTGATATTTTGTTTTCTGTTACTGTTGGGCGACTGAGGATATAATATTTTGTTTTTTGTTATTCAAAAAAAAAATAGTTTGTTGATTCCTAACCCTATTTCAAAGATAGCGGAGTATGTTGAATCCTTGGGGTTGGGCCGTTTGGGGGTATGTTTTCGTTGGTCTTGTTTTCATATATTATTTTATAATTGCATTTATTTGCCTATTTTTCTAACAATATACTCATAATATCCTGCTCAGGGCAAAAAAAAAAAAAAAAAATCCCACTCGCGAACGAATGGATATGTGACGAGAAAGTCAATCAATGATATAAGGTAGGATGGGCTTGAAGTTGAACCATAATATTTTGCACCATCTTATGATATTCAAGCTGGTAAACAAAAAATTCCAAACTATCGTAAATCACTTAACTGATAATGTTTATTCTAAAAAAAAAGATATGATAGCTGTAGGACGATTTACAAACAGTTTTAATTAAGAACAGCTCAGTGGCTTAGCTTTTAAGCATCCGCGCTAAGCTTAAATAGCAAAATGGTCAAACCATCATTACATCCCAGCCTTGAATTGTATGGAAACGAGCCAGAGTTTAATTTGTAGGCTGCACTATATATATTGGGACCGTGACAGCAGAAATATAAACTCACGGACACATCCAATAACAACAAACCCAAAGTTTAAGGCTTTTCTCTCTTGAAGGATATTAAAAAGGAAATTTAAGAAATTAAAAAATGAAGGGAGGTCGGTGGAGGAAAGTGCAAAGCATGTGGCGCTATAGGACACACAAAATCAGATTAGATCATACGCATCGTCATGATCTGAAATTTTAGAAAGCACTTGCGATTTTAATGGCCTCCATGACATTGACACTATATTTGTGCACAATCAAGAGCTTCTTCGTGGCGCTCTTTCGGGAAATATCAATTAACATTTTTTATGAGGGAGACCAAGTCCTTCCTCTAGTTTTTGTCTTATCTTCACCATTCCACGAATCCAGATCAATTGCTTTTGCGATTTGCCACCTAATGTCAAGCCCAAAAGTATCACTAACACTTTATTTTTCTCTACTAATTAAAAAGTTCAGATAATGACTTCAAATATGTATTTAACTTTTTTTTTTAATCTGTCGGCAGGCCCTGGGTCACCGAGGAAAACAAATGCTGGCAATAAACCTATAGGCTATTGTGACTAAATATACTACATATAGGTTTGTTTGGTTGAATCGGATTTATATATAAGTCCGATTCATGTAAATTGAGATAAATTTTTTTCACATATTTATTTTATAAATCGTAAAGTTATCTCATAGACTGTAAAAAATATTTCATATTCTTTAAATAACGATTGAAAAATATTTATAGAAATTATTCAAACAAACTTATAATAGTAATAAGATTTTGAGGGCGTGACCACAATTTCAACGACGAAAAGTGACCGTGGGCACGAAGAGGGACCATTTACTATTTGTCTGGGGAAAAAAATAGTAGGAGCACTGTATACACGTACACTCAATGAGAGTCAGTAAACAGAATTAATTTGTACATATGTGTGTTGTTCCATTATGGCTTTGAAAGGCAAACAATTCCAATGTTGATACTTGATCGCGCTCTGAGAGATTCTCCCGCCAGAAAGAACGTTGACGACGGGTGGGAGGCGTGGGCTGGGCTTTTGCTTTCCAATTAGGCCCAGCCCATGATAAAACACGAATTGGGCTACACAGTAAATTGGGATGAAAGAATTTCGGGCTTATTTCATAAGAAAGTGGATTTAAAGGAAGAGTTAATGCGAGTGTAAGGTGCCTACACAGCATAACACGCCATTGAATCACCATAGATGTTAGGTATGTAGTTTGACTGTGTGTTTGGGTTAGCAGTAAAAATTATTTTTTTAACATGATTTACATTAAGGTAAGTATGTGAAAGAGTCTTGTTTCAACTTGTGTGAATGTACTTCTTGAACTCTAACTCAAACAGACACTTAGTGAGTATTTGAGTAAGTCTCAAACCGTGGTTTTAAAAACTATTTTTTATAAATTAAGATAAAACCCTTTTTACAAATTTACTTCATACCAACTAATCCAAACTCACAATGAATCTTTTTATCTCTGGCTTTGAGGAATGTAGGATGGTCTTCATTCTTGATTTTCCCCCTATTTTCTTTAAAATTTCTTGAATATATGAGAGGTGGATGTCACTTTAGTGCTGTACTTTCAACAGGAAAGGCGCATTTTATTTTCTTTCCCTTTTTTTATGAACTATTTTTCTGGGCAATTTTGTGGGACTAATCTTGTACTTATGTATATTTTGGTCAAAAACAAATCATGTACTTATATACTATTGTAGAGAAAGATATTTTTTCTGTGCTAATTTGTCTTCTCTGAAATTTGTTTTGGTGTGAGTTTAGGATATAATTTAATAATCAAATATCAGTCATATATATACTTGGATAGATTCAAAATATGCCCAATTAAAAAAAAAAACTTGAGAATATAACAGACAAATGAAGTAAGGAGCATGATGAGGAAGAGGTGCTACTGTTTGGAAGAAAAAAAAAAAAAAAAAAAAGGAAGAGGTGCTACTGGAACTGTTGTTATCATATGGTGGCAGGGTCAGTGACCACCGAGGCAGTGTACGACTGTCTCTATTACAAATACAGTATTCGGCAGCGCTTTCTTCTCTTTCTCTCTCTATCCTAAGATTCTTCTCTCTGGAACCGCATGATCAATTATAAATGTTCAAATGCTTATTCTGAGAGTCTTTTGCCTTTTCCCGGCATTCAAGCAAGGAGCAGGTGTATTGCGTAGATCGATTTGAGCACAAAAAAAGCAGCCTTTTTAATTATATACACAACTAGGACGATGCCAATTCAACAGTACTTGTTGCTTGAGTTGAGATGCGTTGATGTTGTTGACGATAATGTTTAGACTTAGTGTTAAGAGAGCAACAAGACTGGGACGCTAAACAAATGGCTTTTATTCGCCTGCCAGTCACTGTCTCATTGTACGGATCGTAATTTGGATCAAGTGCTACCACACCTTCTTCAACAACACATGACCCTCTCTTACTCTTACTACTGTGCCTCCCTCACTCCATGCCTCTGTCCTACAAGATGCATTGTTATATACATAAATATTTATTTAAAATAGTAATTGAAATCTTAAAAAATAAAATTATAATTATAATTTATAATATATGAGATAAGTATATATAAAAAGTTATTTTAATTTATATAAAAAAATATTTATAAATTTTTAAGAGAAAATTCTAAAAAAATACCATTTAAACCTTAAAATCCTAAATAGGTGATTTAACAATAAAATGATTTGTTAATTGTATTATCATTCTTATTAATCCCATTACCGAACTTGTTAACGGGATTTTAAAGTTTAAATAATATTTTTTTGACATTCTCCCAACTTTTAAATATTTATTCAAACAAGCTTTATATATTGAGCCTCCGTCCTCTTTCTTATCAAACAGACGAGCACAATAGTAATATCTACCAAAGGCAGAATGGTATTTTCATTTTCATTTAATTAATTTCAGGCTTGGAAAAGGCGTGACGACAGTAAGGAACGCTGGTTTTGTTTGGCAACTTGTTTGAATAAGCTTTTAAAAGGTTTATAAATGGTTATATAAATAAATTAAGATAAAATTCCTCTCACATAATTATATCATATATTGTAAATCATGATTAAAAAATTGTTTTTAAATATTTCAATAATTGTTCAAAACAATCACTGTATAGAGTACGAATAAAATTAAAAATTCCAAGGAAAACAAGGAAAGATGGGTCAATGCTATTATGGAAATGAAAACGATGGACAGACCCATACAAATTTGAATCTTGGGGTTCCATAACTCAAGTTTTGTGCCATTTCTGCCTATTATTATATTCTGAGAGGTCGGTGGTAGTGAAAACTTGGAATTTCAACAACACGCCGCTTTGTAAAAAAAGTGGCTCGGATAGTTCTAGGCAGAATAAAGTAATCGAGTCCCAGACACCGAAAGGAGGAATAAGAAAACTAACAACAAGAAGAAATATTCTTTTGCCTCAATAAACATTTGAGATGGCTTAGAATGATATAGAAAAATGCAATACCATCGTAACGCACTCACAGACTTTTTTTTTTTTGTTTTTTTGGCAAAGAAAGATGAGATAGAAGGACGACAGACAGCATATCAATCCTTATTCTACACAATTTTACCCCACACCCGAGAAAGAAAAAGAAGAAGGAATATTAAAAAGGGAAAGGCAAATGGGTTGGCTCTCTCACAAGTACGAGCAAAATGAAGGGGATGAAAGAAATGGCTGTATCAGGCCTATGTACAAAAAGAGCAAAAATCAGTGACGCACACCTGTATACCACTAATTAAGAAGAACATGGATCAATCCTCTTTCGAGTTATATATGTCCGAAAGCTGCGGTGAGCTTCTGGATGTCCTTTGTGAAAATAGCAGAAGTTTGTAAAGGCTGATGATGATGATGATGAGGCAAAGCATCAGGTCCCAAATGTGAGGCCGGCTTTATGTCGTTGCACAAGGATTCAGGAGCTTGATGATTGTGTAGAGCAGCCAGCATTACGATTGGGTTACTATGAAGGTACTCATCAGCCCACCTTGCCTCTTCTGTCGTCTGACTCCCCATCACATTCATCTGATAAGAAACACTAGTGTTGTTGTGCAATAAGTTGAAGGGGCTGTTTCTATTACTGTGGTTGGAAGCGGTGGCTTCCCAGTACTGAGATTCATTATTCATGGAGAAGGAACCTGTGGAGATGTCATCAGATGGAACTGGGAGAGAAGGCTTGTAGCAGACAGAGTTTGGGAGAAACGAAGAGGTTGAAAGTGGGAAGGCAAATTCAGTAGTAGTATTGATATCAAATGGTCTTGCTTGAGTTTGAGTAGAGAACCAACGAGAAGAGTCGTTAGTGGGTGGATTATTGTTGTTGTAGTTGATGTTGTGAAGAGGGAAACTGGTCATGAAATCTGAAGTGGTGGTGTAGGTGTCGAGGAACAAGTCTTTAGTGGAACAATCGGAGGAGATGAAATTAGTGGGGGTGTTAATCTTGGAGGTGGAAGATGAACCTTCCATGTCGTGTACATAGGCTTTGTTATTTGGGGCAATCATAGTACTTGAACATGGTCTGTTGTGCTCGTAGGAAGAAGCTCCATCCGACCTGGAGCTTTCTGATTTCAGGAGGTTCAATTCATTCGAACTAACTCCTCCAACTTTCTCTCCATCTCTGTCCTGAGTATCTCCATTATTTTCAACCTCCAGCAGTGGTTTATGAGTTACAGGGTCTATCCCTCTTTGCCTCAGCTTCTTCTTGAGGCATGAATTCCACAGATTCTTTATTTCATTGTCTGTTCTTCCAGGTAGATGTGCTGCAATTTGTGACCACCTGAAAATTCGACCATCAAAGATTAACCCAGAAAATTATGACCCAACCACCCAATTGCAGAAAGGAAGAAAGACAGAGAAACATGCCTATTGCCTAATACTGCATGAAGCTCAATGATGAGGTTTTCCTCTTCTTGTGAGAATGTGCCTCTCTTCAAATCAGGCCTTAGGTAGTTGATCCACCTCAGCCTACAGCTCTTTCCACATCTCTGCAACCCTGACAATACAATAATAATACAATTCGTGATGATGAGGGACACAGAAGAAGAAGAAGAAGAACAGTAAAGTGAAAACAAACCTGCTTGCTTAGGAACAGAGCTCCAGCAGCCATGGCCATACTTCGTGATATGCCTGAGGAGTTTCTCGTCCTCTTCAGGGGACCAGAGACCCTTGCGAAGCTTTTGCTTGTAGCAGCAAGAGTGCCTCCCCATTTTGGAGATTCAGCTAAAGCCCCACCTCTACAATGAGAAAAATGATATCCCTTTTCCAATAACGAACAGAAACTTTTCTTGATAATTCCTAGGAGATATGTCACCACAAGAGTGTGTAGTGGCACTCGAACAACAACCAAAGCTCAAGGATGATACACTAGCTACTGTGATAAAGAGGATATATCAGAGTTCAGAGCGAATGAATGAGATGATATATGATATGAAGGCTAGAAAATGAAGTTGCAGCTGAGAAAAGGAGTTGAATTAATATAAGAGCTAAAGGCCCCATGGCAAGAAAAGTCATAGTCAATAAGGTTTTTAAATTTTTTTCCTTTTACTTTTAGAAAAACAAAAGTTGATATATAAGTGTGTTGCGGGGAGGGAGGAAGGTTCATTTTGGCTAGGAGAGGGAAATGGGGTTAATAACAGTGTATCATAAGTCTTGTCGGAGGTGTAGTAGTTCATGTCTCTAGCACCCATGGTGGGGCATTTTCCCTGATATTTTACTCATTCACCAACATAAAAACCTTATCTTAAAACATACCAACGCTTGTAACCCAAGTCTTCATAAAACTGTTCAACTGAAACTAACAAACAAAATTGGCAGAAATAAATTATTTCCCTGCACTCTGCACAGTCAACAAGTTGCCCAAGAAAATTAAATAATAGCCTCTTTCTTATTATATACAATGCATCACCCGTTCTTCAGATTTAATTACCACCTAGGCCCTTAATTAATACACAGTAACTGAACAATTTTCCTTTTTAAGGCTCGATTATTATGTGTAAAGATCAGATTTTTTTTTTATTTTTTTTTTTAAAAGATGCATCTTATCCTAAAATTGTTGAAATCCACCAAGGGCTGCCAATGAACTCTTTGTGAACCGTAGTTTCCCTTTTGAAGGATAAAAGTCTCTTGAGTTCTACTTTTAAAATATAGACACTTATCCTACCAAGCGAGAATAAACCTCATAGGTTTAAATTATAGCGATAAAGGTCAAGTACGTAGAGGCATATGCAAAGGCTAATAACACATAATTTTGGAAACGTATTCTATTATAATCTAATATCTTAACCGTGTTAAACATCATAGGGCTATGTCTCTAATTAACAAAGTATCTTTATCTCAGTAATGAGGCCTTCCACTTTTAATAAAATGCTTTAATAATTGACAACTAACTATTGGGCGCCATAATATTCATTCACTTAATTGATAATTGGGTAATGGTTTTTATTTAATTCTCATTAACTCCACAACCATCCCACCGGCATATATGGTCATCGCATGTGCATTTTCTTTTTCTTTTTCACAGGTTGAAGTTTGATTATTAATCATATGTGCTCCGTTGTTTAATTAATAATCATATGGACCATGCACTGGCTGTTAATTATGGTAGGATATTTTTTAAATATATATATATATATATATATATATATAACCCAACATTTATCTCTTGTTTGTCCATGACGTGTGCAATATGTTCATTTTGTACGGCTGTTTCATTGAAGAAACAATGATTAATATACATGATGTTTAATAATGTCAAGCTTACAAGAAAAAGATGCTGTTTTAAAGTAGAACTTGGTGTGTATTTTGAAATGTTACATCTCTGGAAAAAGAAAAAAAGAAAAAAGAATTGTTATATCAAAAGGCCGGCCGAGAAAGAGAGAAGGAAATAAAAAGAGAAAGTGTCGCATCATATACATTTCAAGTTATCCCTGCATACATGCATTAGCACTAATGAGGCACTTATACACTAACAAAGTTGAAAAAAGTGCTAATACTCGTGGACGTGCAAACTCTCTTCTTTTTCTTCTTTATCCTTTAGCTTTCTGTAATTTCTAATGAGCTTTTTTTATATAAAACACCCTGTATATAATTATATATAAATCGATGAAAAAAATATTCTTAAAACCCGACAAAGAATTGGCTAGAACGATAAGAGAACGAGGTGTTGGGATTCGTACACGCAGCGGAAAAATTAACCGTTTTAAAAACCTCGAATCTCAATCACGGATCTATCAAATACGTCTAAATCGAGTGGTTAGAATAGTACTTTTATGTTTTTCGTGCTTTCGATCTCTAGGAGTCAACACCTCTGGTCGCCTCCTCTACCGGTATCCACACGAACAAGACCCAATGCGGCAGCATGCTAGCGCCTCCAAGATGCCTCTCTAGGGTTTCTCGCGGCTCTCCAAGTTCTCCGTACAGCCTAGGGTTCTCTAGCCCTTTCGAATTTTCTATCTGATGTAGGCCGTATTGGAATCTTAAAATTAATCTTAATTAATTTAAAATTCGAATCAAATCAAATAAATCTGACTTGATTAAATCTGTCAAACAGATTTAATTTATCATATTCATTTAATCTAATTAAAGAGCCAATAGATTTAATTTATCTTTATAAATTAAATCTAAGATATGATATCTGTATTAGTTTTAATTATTTAATTTATCAAATAAATTAAATATAAAACTAACATCTTATAATAATATTATAATATTATATATATATATTATTTTTTTTCCGAATTTATATATATATATATATATATATATATATATATATATATATATATATATATATATATATATAATTCATCCACCCTAGGTCAAATATTGTATTCATTGAATCTTAGACACATCTTAGATTCAATGAATCTGGACATCATAGCTCGTGTTGGGCTATTCTTGTGTGCGACCCTGTAGGCCCACATGAAGTTGGCAGTGGGCCAAAACTATTCTAGCCCACAAGTCGCAAGCGGCCTCTAGCAAGACATTGCGACTACCCAATTCACATGAGGATCGATGATACGGTGCAACCTTTTATACAACCATGTCACGTCCCTTTTTGTCACACGATATTTTGGTCAAGGATGAGGCATGGACAACGTCATCCTCCTGTTCATGACCATCACTTTCCTGATTCCTGAGTAGCCTGAAATTAGAAATGGAAACTTTTTTCCATTACAGTATGGCCATACATTTCTCAGATTCACTCATCGAGGGGCCCAGTAATATCTCTCACTAATGTGAGGGACAAATTCCATCTTGACCACTCACATTTCTCTTCATGAAAACTCCTAAGCCCGATTGTAGCCTTTATCATCACCCGGTCAAAGGTGACTTTTGACTAGGTCAAAACTTAGCAACTCTCATGCAAGAATCTATGATGATCTCAGGTCAGAGGGCATTGTGACATGATTATATGTATGAGATAAGCTTATGACTTAATCCATGCAACTTTCTCATAGCGGGTCGGTCCAGCACCTTATACTCCTACAAATGCCTAAGACTTTGATTTGTATCTCTATACCTCATCAAAGTCATACTGGTCTTATTTCATCTTTGCTCCCGCATAGATAATTGACCAGAGACATTTAGGATAATCTTTATAGTTCATCCAATGATACAATTATCATAATAAACATGCAAATGATATGATAACAATAAGGAGAAATTATTAAATAACAATAATGTTTAAAGTATAATGATTGGCCCTTAGGGCACAATTTCCAACAACGAGGAAGTCCTAATAACTCAAGGGTTTCGAGACATTTTTGTTTTAAAAGTTTTTACATAAGAATAATTTTATTTTGAAATTTTTTTGGGGTGATTTTTTCCTGAAATTGTAAAAAATAGAGTAGTTTTATCTTATCTGTTATCCCAATTAATTTTGATCAATAGTTGATAAAATATGCTTAGCTGATAGTCCACATATCATCTACGTCATTTTTGTTAAGGTAAAAATTTATATAGGAAATTCATGTGTCATCTACTTCATATTTTTTTAAAGTTAGATTTAAAAATTTTAAGGTAAATTTACACCTTAACAAAAATGATGTAATGACATATGGATTGTCAACTTAGCATATTTAATCAACTAACGGTTAAAATTAACTGAGATAACGGCTAAAACAAAATTGCTCCATTTTTAACACCTTTAAAATAAAATTACCTTCAAAAAATTTTGGAAACAAAATTAATCATTGATAAAAACTTTCAAACAAAAATGTGCTTAACACATAACTTAGATGATGTTTGGAATAGCGGTTGGAACTTCTAATCGTGCTTTTCAATCATGATTTACAGTATATGAGGTAGCTTTTACGGTTTACGAGATAAATATGTGAAAGAGTTTTATCTCAATTTACATAAATCAGAGTTATACATAAATATAAACCCAACCAAACATTCAATGGGCGAATGAATTTACATGAATTTACATCATAATGTACTCTATTTTATATAAATTCGTGGCTGACGAATAGTAAGATTATATATATTAAAAAAAATGCACACACACCGAGGCTGAGACATAAAAAATGACATTCTAATGAATTATTGCATATCATTAGCTGTCGAGACTGTGGCCTGCGTGAGACTGCGTGATCTTTGGGAACCACCATCAAAATTTTTTGAAAAATCTCAAAGGTGGAATAATTAATAAAACTCATCAGCATCTTCAGCACAGGGGAGTTTTTTATATCAGTCTTAATCATTAATGCTTTTCGCAGATTAGACCACAGCAATAATATTTTAAACGTTTAATATAATTTTTGATTTATGAAATTTAATCTGATTTTGATTTTGGTCCTTCAAGTCTGAAACTGATAGTTTTAGTCTCTGAAGTTTGGCCCGATTTTGATAATAATCCCTTAAATTTGAAATCGGTGGTTTTTATCCCTCAAGTTTACTCTGTTTATAACTGTTAATCCCTCAAGTTTGAAAATGACTTGATATATTATCCTAAACTTGAGGGACCAACAATTATAAACGGAGTAAACTTGAAGGACCAACAGTTATAAACGGAGTAAACTTGGGGGATTAAAACCACCGATTTCAAACTTGATGGACCAAAATCAAAAACAGGCCAAACTTTAGGGACCAAAAGTTATATTGACCATATTTTATAGTTTGTTTGGATGAGCTTTTAAAGGGTTTATAAGTGTTTATGCATGTAAGTCGAGAAAACAATCGTCTCACATATTTACCTCATATAACATAAATCACGATTAAAATTTTTTTTTAAAAAAATTTCAATCACTATTTCAAACGAATACTAATTATCGGATTGATCTCCTTCATGCTCTGATAAAAAAGAAAAAAGAAAAAAACTCCTCCATGCACCTAATAGTTTTCTTTTTTTAAAAAAAATCTCTTCAAATGTCGTGGACTAACAAATTTAAATGCATTTATATACCTAATATATATACTGATACGATTTCACGTGTAACATGAAATTGAGTTTGTATATAGAAGTTTAGTATTAATTTTAGGTGATGTTGAAAGGGTGTACAAATTTGTGAGTGGATCCATTGAGAGCCAAGACCACACAAACGAGACTGCGTACATGTGCGATGTTGTGATCTGATGTCCACGTAAGGACTCTTATGTGCCCCTACCTTTTTTTTTTTTTTTTAAATCAACTCATGGATATCTTTGTCATTTCACCTCCATGTAGGGAAGGCATAACACGTGATTCGTAAAACCAGATACGATATCGCCTCCCCATTCAGTGGGAATATAATCAAAGCGTATGTTTAATGCTCTGTTTGGATGGGTTGAAAATGAGAGAGGAAAGAAAAATGAAGTGGAAAAGGAGGGAAGGAATTTCTCTTACCTGGATAGAAGAGAAAACGGAGGAGAAAGAAAAAATGGGGAGAAAAAAGATGTGGGTCCCATACTCCATTTTCTTCCCAAAATTTCTCTCCGCAAGTGGAGAGATTGGAGGAGAAATTTTTGTTGTCCCAGGTTGCCCCGATTACACAGTTACCCACCGTCTCACTAAACTTCACAGTACCCCATGCAATATGCATATTTTTTAAAAAGAAAACAAATAAATAATATTTAAAAAATTTATTTGGTGCCAATCGATCTCTTGACTTAAAATTAGAAATAGTCTTAGCTGCTCCACCAAGTTTGATATGGCCACGATGATGAACTGGGAAAAAAAAAGTTGTATTATTAATTTTTCTATATTTAATTATTATTTTAAAAAAATGTGTTTATTTTTTTATTTGTATTAGCTATTAATAATGTTGAATAATGCATAATTTAATATTTAATTTTAAAAAATTATCCACTTTTTAATTTTACCTTAAAATAACATTTTTTTTTGTAAATTATTTGGTTTTGAAATATATCTTCATCAGTTTAAGTTATTTTTTATGATCTTAATATTAAAATGATTTTTTCACTATAATATTTAATTTAATTTTGAGTATGATTATTTTAATATAAGAGTAAGGGTATTTTAGTCATTAAATATTTAATCATTTTCTTTCCTCCCAATTTTCTCTCACCCATCTAAGCACATAGAGTGATAATGTTTTCTCCCTATTTTTCTCTTTTAATTTCCTCACTTTCTCTCATCCCATTTTCTTTCCTTTTAATTTTTCTTTTCATCCTAGCAGAGGGTAAGTCTTCAGATTGAAATTAAGAGTTCCTCAATATCTGCTGCTTACTATAATCAAGCAAGAGATTTACATTTTGAATCATAATCAATTAATCATAACTATGACAATGATTTTCTGAGATTAATTAACAAATGTCTTCTTTCAGCTTATTCATATTCAGTTAGTAGACTAAGCTAGTTCATAAAATAAGTGATTTTCACACAGAACTTTAAAAAATGAGATAAAGCTCAAGTTGATGGATATACACACAAAGAATTAGGCAACATTTTTTTTTTTTTGCCGATGAAGAATTAGGGAACACTTATTTTAAGGCTTCGGGCAAATAATATTCCACAAAAACAGTGCTTGCTTACAGACGGACAGCCGAGGGCATCTTCTCGCTATCTGATTTTTCTTTCTCTGAAATAAAATATAAAAAAGGAAAGAGATAAAAGTACGTAAAAATATAATAAAATAAAAGACCAAGGAACTTTCGGAAATAAAAGGATAAATTAAATATGAGGGGTGAATCTTTAATTTTGCTGTGTGTATTATAATAAGTTGTCTGCTTGCAGCACAATCATGATGCCCCCTTGACCTTAGCGATGTCCCATTTGACATTTGTAATAATAGGAATCATTTTTATGAAATAACTTTAACAGATACTATTTTAATATATAATCCCCAAAAGAAAGAGGGCATTAAGGGGAAAAAAAGATACTTCTAAATTATAAATGTAATCTCTTCAAACGCTGGTGATTGGGAACGAAGCTTATCTGCTGTTCTCTGTGCACATGAGCTGTTTCCTTTATGTCAACTTTAATCTATATTCTAGTCCACAGTTTTGCCCGTCGCTAGCTACTAGTTTATAAATTAAATAAGGCTAATCACGCGATTTTTTTTTTTTTGCGCCGAGATTTTCCTCTTAACCCAGGACATGATGCATGTTAAGGATGTTGAGATGAATTGATGATCATATTAAAAAAAATGATAAGACTTAAAATGATTACATAAGATGAAATGAAGAGTAGGCTCGGCATACCTATTAAAGAGAAAATAGTTAAAAACTGTTTGAGATAATTTTGACATATATAAAAAAAATTGTTTGAGATGTTAGTGAGGAGGATAGATCAGATAATTAAGTCTTAAGAAAAAGAGTAGAGGAAGATTATAGAATTCAATGAAATCATTAAATGCGGCCTTTTAATTAACAACCTATTTATAGATTTAATTATTAATAGAACACAATAGTATCATGCTATATATGCGTGTGGTTGACTTAACCTAATATGATAAGACTACTTATTGTTACAAGAAAGTTATTTAATTAGATGTTTGTAAATATGTGTAATCATTTGTATTAAACTACCTCTAATGAAAATAAAATGGAGAGAGGAATAATGGAGACATTCATTTCCCATGACATAGAAACCCTCGGGACAACTAGTTTGGGAATATATATATATATATATATATATATATATATATATAGTAAAATAAATTGAGTACTAACATTGAACACCAAGGCAAAGTTACCAGCTCCTACATTTAAAACATGAAATTAAAGAGTAGTTAATTAAGAAAAATTATGAAAATTAAAGGGCACTATTCATGGAATGATTAATTATATTCTATATATCACAGTGAGAATTATAAGAACATGTACAGCAGGGGAAAACAAAAATATGCGCATAGAATAATACTAATTTCAGTCTTTGATATAATTGGAACTAGTTAAATGTTGGATTTGATCTTAAATATATGACCTTAATCTATTTTGTTTGCTATATTATATTTTTTTCTTAAAGCATATCTATTCGTCACACCCCATTACAGTAGTTTTCATCTAAAGGATAACATGACAAAATATAGTAGTTTATGAAAATCAATCTATATTTGTTATAAATAACTAAAACAGTTAGTTTCTTTCATCTATATAAATTAGTTATCTAACTCTTATAAAAATAGCATGTGTCATAATCATCTTTTTCACTATTGTATATATAATCCCAAACGGTTTGATGCTTTTGCATTGTTACTTTAGAAAGCTGATCGAACGTCATGGGTGGGCATGTAAGAACGAGGAAAAAAAAATTTACATTTTAACCCAAGCATTTAAAGTTGTATCGATCAATTGAATTTGATAGCGAAGCAGTAATTTATCATGATTGTGAAATCGACACACGCCTCTAATTAATTTTGAATTTCCTGAATGGTCGTAATCTTCTCATGAAGTAGCTATCTAGATCTCTAATCTAAATTAAATGCGCGATACTGTAAATTAGAATGAGAAGGATAAAGAGGCAAAGAGAATAAAGAGGAAGCTAGAGGATTAGATACTAAACCAGGTTCAGTGCTCATTGTAATAATAAACACTAAGAGTTAATTATCACTGTAGACTGTTCAGATCTAATTGAAATAGGTCATATTAAATTTGTTTACTTTAAAATTTTTCCAAAAAAAATTATTTTAATATGTACATATCTAATATATATTGAATTTTTTTACTTTAACTTTTTTTTAAAAAAAGATTATTTTAATATGTACAGGATCTAATATAAAAATAATCTTCAACTATCAGTTTTATTTAAAAATCATTATTTAAAAATATTAAATTTATATAATTGAAATTCTGTTTAAACTACATAGATTTCACCACGTTAATTAGCTCTTGGTACTTATGGTTGCGATGAACACACAGGATTCATTAGAGATAACTAATTAAATAACCAAAAATAAATAACAGGTGGGGAATGGGGGAGATATGTATGGCCTACCAATATATATATATATGTGGGAAGGAAGAGAGAGGCGTATATGGAGGTGGCAGCTTGAGGTTTGAATAATGTCTACGTTCATTGCTCAATTGAATCAATCACATCACACGAGTGTGTGTGCTTTGCTTAGATATCATCTCACACCTCCATAACCAGTCAATTCCAGATATTCATTCATTTTCAGGTATATTATATTACACTTCACTTCCCTCTGCCTGCTACGCATAAATTATCATCCCACCTTTTTTTTCCCCTTTATCTTCTCCTGCTTTGCCTCTCCTATAATTATAATTATATATGTGTGTACGCCCTATAGATATCACCAATGCAAACGTAACACATGGCAGCTTCTTAAATATTATTGTATGTATGCCCCAAATCCAGTACTTGATGCATACCCTGCATTCTGGCACGAGAAATATTTACATATTCTAAAAATATTATAATATCTAAATTTTAATTTATCTAATAAAAATATAACGACTCATATTATTTTAATTTTAGTTGATAAGTGACTTATCTAAAAACATTCACATTTTAATGTGTGTTGAAGAAAAACACACATCTTAATTTAAAAAAAAAACTGAAACAAAATGATGATTTCATATTTTTCTTAAAATTAAAAATAAAAGTGAATGTTTTTATATGAGTCACTTGTCAATTAAGATTATACAGAATTTTTAAAATATTTAAGTATTTATCATTTGACACCGTCTGCCGCTACTTTCCTTTACCCAACCTAAATTATTCCTCACTTCCCGATCCAATCGCTTTTAGACTTTGATTACACAAGTCAAACGTACATATAATGTGTTGGCCAAAATTAACAAAATAAATGAGGCATTACTGTACACATGATGAAATAATCATGTTTTTTTTATTTTTTTGGGTGAGGGAGTTTTTATCAAAAGGGTGCTTGTCGATTGTATAAAGAGGAATGTGGGGGGTGAGATCCCATAGATTTAGGGGGTGTCCCTTAAATCATTGGGACATATATATGTATGTGTTAATGTGATGCCAAAAAGAGAGATAAGGCAGCAAGCATTTATATTTTGATGAAACGGGCACTGAATTAATGGAGGCAGCAGACAGAGCTCATTATCCTCTCTATATATATATACCTCTCTTGTTCAAACTAACTGCTCATTTCACTTTCTCTAGGGTTCGTTAACTTGTGTCTCCTAATTAATAAATACAGCGCAAATTAAACTGTAAAGCATAGAGTAGCAATGAGTCTTTTTAAGCTCAGAACGTAGCGCCATATATGCTAGCTGTGTCAACGTCTTAACCATAACATCAACATATAAATGGAGAGAGATCTAATTATCAGATTATATTAGTTACGTTACTGGTGGATCGGATATATATTATTATTATTCACAAGAAAGATGATTATATATATAAACACTGGAGATCTCAGAATGGGAAAAGAGAAGGGAGGAATGGGAGAGATGGAAAGGAAGTGAATGATTGAGGAGGAGGAGGGACCCGCAGTGGTATTGATTGTAAAAGTTGTGAGTGATAGAGAAGACAGAGAGATTCACACACAGAGAGAGAAGGGACCCTCCTCAGTCCTCAATGAGTAAGTGTACCCCTCACAACTAATCAAAGCCACACCTTCCTCCATCACTTATTTCCCAACGCAATCCCCTTTTCCCATCATTCATCATTTATTCTTCAATATTCATGCACTCTCTCTCTCTAGACAATGAACATATATAATAGATATGTTACAGCACTTTTTGTAAGTTGTAACTTCCTCTCCAGAGCTGACTTTGATCATACTAAATAATATCGTATAACAGGTAATAATCAAGTTGTTTGTCACCTCATGCTCATTCATTCATTATTGCCTACTTGGCATATCTACTCACGTATTCCTTTTTACAGTTTACGTTGTTTTTTTTTTTATGTGAATGAGTTTAGCGCCGTTGATGCCGCGTCATTACAATAGTGATTGTCGGCATACCCCTTTTTAACCTCTCCCCTCTCTGTTCCTTTTGATTTTCTTTTTTGTAAAAATCTTAATCAACATTTTATGTCAGACATGACTACTTATTTTCTTATACAACTAAATCATTTCTCTGATGGGCAGCCATTTCCACTGTCTCTCTGTGTCTGCCACTATTATCATAATGCCTATCCCACAGTTAGTTAATTAATTACCACTTTTGTGTATATTGCTGCTTACTGTTCTATCATCGATCTGCATCTATATTTTCTTAACAATTTAATGCTTATAAATATTTTACATATGGTAGAGCCAAAGTACCCCAACCTTTAAATTAAAGCAGTCTATTTAATTATTTAATTATTACCCCTTTCTACTGTTTTATCAAGCTCATGATCCCCATATCTGAACTTCTTTCCTAAGTTTGAAACATCCCATTCATTGTAAAGCGTCCTGCTAACCACCAGTAATTACTAGCTGGCTACATCAACGGTTAGTAAAATAAAAAAAATTAGGGAGAATTATATTCAGGTCTCATTTAAGAGAAAAAAATAAAAAAATGATCTCATTAATAACTTTAGGAGCATAAATTAATTAGTTCAGGGGCGGCGTAAGATTGACAACTCTATAAAATCAATTTTTTATTTTTTCTTTTAAGTGAGACTTGAATGTAATTCTTCTAAAAAAACTATATATATCCGGTCTTTGTAATTTGAAAAATCAACGACAACTAACTAAATATTTTTTCATCTATATATTCTATCTATGAATTCAAACATTAATAATAATTAGTTACAACAATTCTTGACATCTTGCATGGAGTTGTCAGATACTCAGAGTTGGATAGTCTCTGAAAATCCGTAACGTAACTTGAACTATTTGTGTGGAATACTAACTAACATGCTTAATATAGCCTACAAGACATGGAATTAATATAATTGATCTTTACTCAGAAAACAAATTACATAATTTAGATATCTACACAACTTTTAACAAAAGGAATTATATATATATATATATATATATATATATATATATATATATATAAAGATAGGTTCAACACAATATACATAGATGCTAGGTGATTAGAGCAAAAGCATAGGTTAAGTTGTGGCTGATTGATATTGGGATTGCTTTTCAGTCCAAGGATCAACAATAATTTTACTTACCTGGTTCAGTTAGATTATAGTTTCAGATGAATGATTGATTCATGTTCACAACAGATAGCGTAATTGGCTACCAACACTACTACAGAAAAGGGATTTAACGTCACAATTAGGCGTCCCTTCTTTAAAAAGGGAAGTAAAAAGTGTACGCGGTGGCATTTATGTAAATAAAGAGAGACTTATTAACCTTTAGGCGTCCCTTATTGAAGAAGGGACGCCTAAAGGAGACATTAGGCGTCCCTTCTAGAGAAAGGACGCCTAATGTCGGGACATTAGGCGTCCCTTCTTTGAGAAGGGACGCCTAAAGGGTGCATGCCAGCCACGTGGCTGGCATGCACCCAATATTAGGCGTCCCTTCTTCAGAAGGGACGCCTAAAGGGTGCATGCCAGCCACGTGGCTGGCATGCACCCCACATTAGGCGTCCCTTCTCTATGAAGGGACGCCTATTTATATGTTTAGGCGTCCCTTCTTACAGAAGGGACGCCTAAACATCATTTCCCTCCACATTTTCATCATTTCCCTCCATTCCTTTCGTCACTCTACTTCCTCCCTCTCTGATAAAAAACACTTAGCCTCCTTCCACCGAATATCCCTTCCACCGCTCAATCCCTCTTTCTTCATTTTCTCTCATCTCCTCCTTCTATCATCTCACTTCAATACTCACCCCCTGTATCTTTCTCTTCCGCCGCCTTACTAACTTGTTCCAGCGAGCTGATCAGCTGAGAAGTATTACGGTACAGTTCGATCTCTTCTTTCTTTTTTTCCAACTAGCTAATCAGCTATCCCCACCAGTGAAAGCCTCATATTCCTTGATCTTTTCATTGTTTGCAGCATCGGGGCTCCCTCTCTCACGGTGGCTAGCGCGCCTCCTCCCTCCCAACCTCTTCATCATCACGCCATTTTAATTTCTTCCAACCTGTAAGCTTTTTTTTTATTTTGATTTATTTTATTTCACTTTAGTTAATGTCATGATCGACAGTTTAATTTAAAATAGTAGTTTTGCTAGAAACTATAAGCCACTCATATATGCCATAAGTACATATGTATGCTAGATTCCATAAGTACATATGGGAGTTTTGCTAGTTAACTAATTTTATTAGATTAAATAAGTATATAATTTATTTGATTATATAAAACATGTGTAGGAAGCTCTGAGTGCTATAGAACTTTTATTGGTTTGAAATAATGCATGTATAGAACTTTTAATATATTAGGTAGGTGCATAGAACTTTTAACTTGACTAATTTAAACATATTAGTTCTCTAAAGAAAAATTGATATTTTAAATTGTTGATATTGTCCTTAATTGCCTAAGTTACTTTATTTATTTATTTTTTGTTTGAATTAAGGTGAAATGGTTTGTTATTACAATTGTGGGATATTACACTTAATGGGAAATGATCCCGAAATGTTTTTTGAAAAAAGTGATAAAAGGCAATCTCATAGTTAACAATTGTTATAAACTTGAGTGTTATTGGGAATGGTTTAGGTGGTAAAACAATGGATCATAGTTGGATGAATGCTTTGAGAACTAGTGAAGAATATGAGAATGGGGTGGAAGAGTTTATTGAATTTGCTAGAAGGAATGCTCCAACTAAAAATGGGAAGTATTTTTGTCCTTGTGTGAATTGTTTAAACGAGAGTCGACGAGATGTTGATGATATAAGGGATCACCTACTTTGTGATGGAATAAATCTTCGATACACAAGGTGGATATGGCATGGTGAGGAAGTAATTACTGATTGTCCGTCGCACAAGAAGGAAGGAGTGGATGTTATGGAACAAGATAGAATGGAGAAAATGATTCACGATGCCGAGGTTGAATCCTTCGCCCAGGCACATGAATTTGACAGCTTGCGGAGTGATACGGGGACACCATTATACCCTGGGAGTAAGTACACACGACTGACGGGAACATTGCATTTGGTGAACTTAAAGGCAACTTGTGGATGGACCGATAGTAGTTTTACATTACTATTGGAATTATTGTGTGATATGTTTCCAGAAGATAATGTACTTCCAAACCGTATGTATGAGGCAAAGAAAATCTTGTCTACGATGGGTATGGAGTACAAAAAGATACATGCTTGCCCTAATGACTGTGTATTGTATAGAAAGGAGTATGCAGGTCTTAGTGAGTGTCCTAACTGTAAAACATCACGATATAAAGTGAAGAAAGATGGTGGTTGTAGAGAAGGGACAACAAGTAAACGGCAACCTTCGAAGGTGTTATGGTATCTTCCAATAATTCCACGGTTTAAGCGTTTGTTTGCGACCGCAACAAAAGTAAAGAAGTTGAGATGGCATTCTGATGAGAGAATTTGTGACGGAACATATCTTCGGCACCCGGCCGACTCTCTACAGTGGAAAAAGATAGATGAAATGTTCCCTCAATTTGGCAGCGAGCCGAGAAACCTTCGGCTTGGACTTTGTACAGATGGAATAAATCCGTATGGAACTCTTACTAGTATACATAGTTCGTGGCCAGTTCTCCTTGTAATATACAACTTACCTCCCTGGTTATGTATGAAGCGCAAGTACGTTATGCTTTCTATGATGATCTCTGGACCAAAACAGCCAGGGAATGACATCGATGTGTATTTGGCTCCTTTGATTGAGGACTTGAAGAAGTTATGGGAGGAAGGTGTGGATGTGTTCGATGCTTATAAGAAAGAGTCTTTCAAGTTGCGTGCAATGATTTTTACCACGATAAACGACTTCCCCGCATACGGAAATTTGTCAGGGTATAGTGTGAAGGGTCATAAAGCATGCCCAATCTGTGAAGGAGACACACACTTTCGACAACTTAAGCATTGCAAAAAAACAGTGTACCTTGGCCACAGGAGGTTTCTTCCTCGATTCCACCCATATCGTAGGCTGAGAAAGCGTTTTGATGGCTTACCAGAACATGGAGTTGCACCAAGGGCCTTAACCGGGGAGGAAGTTTATAGTCGGGTAGAACGTGTCAATGTGACCTTTGGTAAAAATCAAAGGACTAAGGGTGAGAAGAATATATGGAAGAAGAGGTCAATTTTATTTGATCTTCCGTATTGGCATTGTCTTGATGTAAGACACAGTATTGATGTGATGCATGTGGAGAAAAATGTGTGTGACAGCCTTGTAAGTACGCTTTTGCACATCCCAGGTAAGACCAAAGATGGAATGAGCGCGAGACTTGACCTTGTTGATATGGGAATAAGAGATCGGTTGCATCCACAACTAAGAGATGATGGTAGGAGGGCATATATGGAGCCAGCTGCGCATACGCTATCAAAAGCGGAGAAAAGAAGTTTGTGTGGGTGTCTGCATGAAATTAAGGTCCCACAGGGCTACTCTTCTAATGTTAGCAGGTGTGTGTCAATGGACGATTTGAAGTTAGTGGGAATGAAGTCCCATGACTATCACGTGTTAATGCAACAATTGTTACCGGTAGCCATTAGAGGCATTATGAAAGAAGAAGTGCGAACTACTATAACCAGATTGTGTGTTTTCTTTAATGCTATCTGTAACAAAGTCATCGACACTGAGAAGTTGGATGGACTAGAAAATGAGGGTTATACAATTCTGTCCCAACTAGAGATGCATTTTCCTCCATCATTTTTTGATATAATGGTGCATTTAGTAGTTCATTTAGTAAGGGAGGTAAGGCTTTGCGGTCCAGTTTATTTAAGGTGGATGTACCCTTTTGAGCGATACATGAAGATCTTAAAAGGATATTCTAAAAATCCTTATCGACCTGAAGCCTCAATAGTTGAGCGATATGTAGTTGAAGAGGCTATGGACTTTTGTAAAGATTATCTATCTGGTAAAAAGGAACAGTCTCGGCATGAAGAGGGGAGAAGTAAGGGAACACGAGGACTAAAAGTGAAGACTGCGGAGCGTGAAGAGGTGTTGCAAGCACACTTGTATATCTTGAATAATATGGAAGAAGTTCAGTCATACATAGATGAGCACAAAAAGACTTTGAAGAACTTGAATCCAAAGAAGAGTGACATGCAAATAGCTATTGAGCAAAACAAGACATTTGTTCAGTGGTTTGAGGAGAAGGTTTCGCATGAGATCGGTGTGTCCGACACAATCAACTGGCTAGCCTGGGGGCCTTCATTTCAGGTTGTTACTTGGACTGGTTATGACATAAATGGGTATTCATTCTACACAAAAGAGCAAGATGACAGAAGTACCATGCAAAATAGTGGGGTGATGGTTGAAGCTGAAGCTATGCACTTTTCCAGTTCGAAAGACAAAAACCCCATATGTGCATCAATGACTTATTATGGAGTTATAGAAGAAATATGGGAGATGACCTACAACAAGTTCAAAGTTGGTTTGTTCAAATGTAAGTGGGTTAGCAATGCTGCTGTGGTAATAGATCCACAATTTGGATTTGTCTCAGTCGATCTTCGAAGAGTTGGTTATAGAGATGAGCCCTTCATTCTAGCCAGCCAGGCGAAGCAAGTGTTTTATGTCACAGATCCTGCAAATAAAAATATGTCCATTGTACTTCAAAGCAAAAAACAAAAGTATGGTGATCCAACCTTCAACCTTGACGACACACCACCTTTGACAACAAATCCACCTATAGGAAGTGAGGTCGAGTTAGTAGATGATGAAGATTATTCTGCAAGAAATGATCATTGTGAAGGAATATGGGAAACAATATGAAGTAAGACCTTTAACTATATAAAACTGTATTATGTCATATGTGCTTTTTTCCCTTAATGTAGTTTATACAGATACCTGCAATCTACTTACCTCTCTGACATGATTCTTACCTCTCTGACAATGATTTTTTTTGTCTAGGAATATGTCAAGTTCCAGTGACTCAGGGAGCGACAGCGAGCAGCATAATGGAAGGCAAGAAGAGCCACCCGCTCCGAGAAGAACAAGAGGTGCCACGAAGATGGCTGTATTGGCGAAGCGCCACTACAATGAACAGGAGAGGGTTCACATAGAGTTTGATGCCAACATGAATCCAATGGGTCCTGAGGAAGATCACTTCATTAGTTATCTTGGTTTTTTGGGTCGAAGCAAAGTCCGAATCATCTATGATAGTTGGAGGCAGGTTCCCAAAAAGACGAAAGCCATGATATGGCAACAGATTTTGGTACATAACTTTTGATACATTTTATGTATTTAGACCTTTCTTCCTATTCAAGTTTAATTGTCTCCGTTTTTGCAGCAAACGTTCGATGTTCCTGACACCACAGACATGTACAACCACTGGATGGGAGAGGTTCGTTTGCGCTGGAAGGATTTTAAAAATAAGCTCTCCAGGAAGTACCTTAGAGGTGACAAGAGTCATCTTGATCCTTGTCAGGAATATTCATATCTATCTCCAGAGGACTGGAGGTTGTTTGTAGCTAAACGACAAGCTCCTGAATTTTTGGTAAATTTTCTGTCTTCAGTATGAAAATTTATAATTTCAATATAGTTAATGCACTAATGACTTGTTTTTCCCTTTTTCCCTTAAACAGGAATTAAGTGCGGCGAACACACAGAGGCAAGAAGCAAATCAGTACCAGCATTGCATGTCTCGGGGTGGCTACAGGAAGCTGGAGCGGATGATGATGGCAGAAGAGCTGGAAAAAATGAAGGACGCTGCGAAATCGGATCCTTCCGTTGTTGTGCAAGAGCCAGCTCCTCCTCCACGTCACAAAAAATGGAAAGCAGGGAGGATTAAGGGTGGGAAATATATAAATCCTACTATTGCTGAGGTTGCCTCGAGGATTGTAAGTAGTAATAGCATAAGTAATTAATTGTAAAATTCTTCACATTTCTAGCATTTAAATGGGTATTCATAACGAATTGTATGCTACAGGACGAACTCGAAGAGCAGAGTAGCCAAGGTTCGTTCACTCCAAGTGGACGGATGGACATATTGGCCACGGCGATTGGGAAGGCTGAATACCCAGGCCGTGTTAGAGGGGAGCCAAGGGGAGTTGGTATTTCGAAGTATTTTGGTAAAGCCTCGTTATATTCTTCACAAGCTGAACCCAGTCAAGAGTTTGTGGATAAGCTTCGCGATCAAATCCGAGAGGAGCTCCGAGATGAGCTAATGACACAACTACGTGGTGAAATGAAATCGTGGTTTGATTTTCATCACATGGAGGCTACTAGGGTTAGAAACGAGGAATCCCCGGCCTTCCCCAGCACTAAAGGAAGTCACAACCCGCCGGACGAATCCCTTGTACAGCCTTCCCACACTCCGCAACTCGTTGCCGAGGCTTTCCACAATCCAGAACCCCTTGTCCAGCCTTCCCATACTCCAGAACTTGTTGCTGCTCCTTTCCATAGTCTTGTCCAGCCTTCCCATAGTACAGAACCCTGTGGCCAGCCTTCTCACATAACAGAACCACTGGGCCAGCCTTCTGCCACTCCGGAGTCGGGTGAATCGTGTATCCTTTATTTGGACACCACAGACATGATTCGTGTTGTAGCCGATGCTCTCGTTTACACAAAAGCTACCACCCACCATCATAATCAAATTCCACAGTATTTACGTAGGGTGACAGTGACACGTGTTCATGAGGGGGAAGAAGGTGCAGCCATCCCTATCCCTGACGTTGAGATTGCCACGCTGGGTCAGGCAATTGGAGGTTTCATCCTTTGGCCTCAATATCTTATTGGCACGTTGGGAACCCCACCAATGGTAGGAATTATATTCATATCACTTGACATTTATTGGCATCATTGTAATATAATTGGTTTTGTTTTCTATGCTTATAGGAGGAGCAACATGCGAAAAAATGGCCCTTTTTAGCACGGCTCCAACAGATGTACAAAGGTATTCCCCAAGTCAACTTCAATATGCCTCCAGGGATTGTGGGTGCACAATTGACGTATCCCTACACGATCGACAATAAAGATCTTAAGGAGTTTATGCATTTGGAGGAGATAGATGCAGGATGGGTCACACTTGCCATTTGGTTAGTTTTTCTTTTCTAAGTTCAAGATTTCATAAGTTCAATAATTCATTGGTCATTTTATTTATATTTTAGGTCCTTCTACCACATGTGCATTGATATGCAAAGATCAAATTTATATGGATTCTTGTGTCCGGCAAATACGACATCAGATAAAAATGATGTCGCACAAAGGACGCATTATGTGGGCTTCACAATGGCAGCGACCAAATTGCGATGTTATCTAGCGCCAATTGTTCAAGGGTATGTAGTAAAAAATTTTATTTTTGGATGTTTGAGAAATAATTTTCTTCTAATCTAAACTTCATTTTAATCTGTGTATTGTTTTAGTTACCATTGGAGCTTGTGTGTTGTTTGCCCACGCCTCAATGAAATCTATTGGTTTGATTCCTTGACAAAAAAGCCAGACAAAGACACAAAATCAGTCTTCAACACGTTAGTTATTTCTTTTTTATTAATTAAAGAAATGCTTGATTTCAATAAATTGTTCCAACTTAAAATGTTTTACATTTTAATGGTTCTAACTTAAAATGTTTTACATTTTAATGGTAGCGCGACCCAAACATATAGAATGCTTGGCGGGTCACGTGAGGGTAGAGTTGTTCGCAAGCCAAAGTGGTTCTATCCCAAAGTATGTGGTTTCAATATAATTTAAGTTATTTTATTTACGGTTGTTTTATAAATGATGTATGTTATTGATTTTAACCAATTGCTTTTGATTTATAGTGCCCTCAACAACCAGGTGGTACTGAATGTGGCTATTATGTTCTACTTTACATGTATAATATCATTCAAAGTGGCTTTACAAATGATTTTCAACAGGTAATCAAATGATAATATTTTGGTTGTATTTTAATTGAATTGCTAAACAATTCTTTAATTTCATTGATTTCGTATATATAATCATATTTTCTAATTTGTAGATCTTTGATAATGATGCTGCTTACTTATATGAAGACATTAATTTGATCAGAGACTTGTTGGCTGGGAGGATTCTTCAACACATTGATTTGTAGAAGTTTATCGTTTCCTGTACATTTACTTATTAGTAGTTGTTTATTATATTAGTGGACAACATTTCTGTCAACAATGTAGTGCATAATGTTTCATTAGAGGTGGATGTTGTGTTTTGTTAATTATAAACTGCGTGCTGTATGTTTCCTTTTTGTGTATACGTTTTTGTTTGCTTTCAAAATGATATGGCCAGAAACAATAAAAATGGTTCTGAAAAAAAAACACTTTAGGCGTCCCTTTGGCCAAAAGGGACGCCTAAAGTCCCTAATTTTTAAATAAAAAAATTCTAAACGGGGACTTTAGGCGTCCCTTTTGACCAAAGGGACGCCTAAACTCATTACTTTAGGCGTCCCTTTTGGTCAAAGGGACGCCTAAACCCAGCCCTTTACGCGTCTTTTTACAAAGGACGTCTTAACTCCAAATTTACTACGTCGCTGGCATACGCGTCCCCTCATAAAAGGACGTTAAAAGTCCCATATAAGGGACGTTAAAAGTGTTTTTTCTAGTAGTGCAAGTTTCCCAGGTCATCTTCAATTCAAACTTTAACATGTGTTTACCTGCGGCCAGTTTTTTTTTTTTTTTGAAGGTACGTTATTAAGCAATAACTACTTGGCTAGCTCATCATAATCAACCTGATTTGGGTCAGACATAAGCTAACTTGTATGTTCATATACACGTTTTCTTCTCCAGAATATGCAATTAAAGGCCAGTTGCTTAATCGCACTCACATGTTTTTTTTTGTTAACTATAAATGATGTGGTTTCACATAATATAAATTTGTTTTTTTCCTACTATAGTCGTTTTTTCTTGACCCTGTGGATCTTCAGAAGTACTAGACTTGCGACAAACTATGAGATCCAATAATACAACAACAACAACAAAGTTTTATTTCATTAGGTAGAGCTGATGAGGTCATTGTGCTTAATAAACAAAATATAGGCAACATAAAATAAATTTATTTCTTATTCATCTACCCCCTCAAAATTCAAGCAATAATTTTCTTTTCCTATGTACTGACGCCTAAAATGAATCCATTTAATCCTAAAATCCGAGAGAAATAGCCCCGAAAAATGAATATAATTATTCTGGGCCCACTGCTCATACTAGCTAGATGCTAGTTCATTCACTAGAAATGCCAAGCTCAATCAATATTAATTAATTAGAACTGCTAATTAAGTCCCACATATAGTTGGGAGCAATAATTTAGCTTGTAGTTTAGGTTAAGGCGACGAGTTATTACTTATCGGTGCTTTGTTGAATTTCTTATTGTCAATTATGTGATTAGAAATTATATTGCAAAAACAAATATAGAGGAAAAGCAAAACATCTTGACGGATTATTCGTAAAAGTAATTTACGAAAGATAACGATAATCGATGCATATGAAGAGAGTTCCAGAAAATTTGAAATTAAGAGTTATAATATTAATAGTCAAAATTTTAAAATCATGATTTTACTTTGGTGAGTATTATATTTAAGATTGTTTTTCATTTTATAATTTTGGGGAGCAAATTAATTAAAGGGTGGGGTTTTAATTTGGAGTTGGAAAATGGAAATGGGAGGGCATAATTGATGGAGTGTCAAATGGAAAGACGCATTATCATTTTGACAACCAACTGACAAGAAAGATGAACGTCTTGGGGATAATGGGATTAGACATTGTGCTAAGCTCTCATTATAATTAATTCCCTATTTCTTATTATTTCTTGTTCCTTTGTTTATGCCTTATTCGACACATTACATCGTCCCCTCCCTCATCTTTTGACGTTAACCCCTCCAACTCATCTTAATTCTTTCTCCAAACACACCACGTTCCTCTTTGTACTACTAATAATCTATAGCTCTCTATTTCTCTCAACACAACCACATGCACATCGATCATTATTCCTCCAATAATAATAATAATTATCTTCAGTAGTAATTAATCACCAATCTTGTGCTTGTCGTCACCATGATACAATTCATCATCTGATTAAGTAGTACAATGAATAATGCAGGGATATTAGAGTGGAGGGAGAATGCTTGACTTTTTTTTGAAGAGAAAAGGGGTTTGCACCTTTTCATGAGTAAATATTATATTTTATTATGCTGAGTGAGATGGGCTAGACGAAGAATAAACAGTAATAATTACAAAATTGACTTTAATTGCAAGGAACAAAAGCATTAGGGCAACTTTATTCACATCAAAGAATATTTAAGTTAAATCACTCTTTGTTGCTGATGATATGAATGGGTTTTGCGAAGTAACAGTATGTTGTGGAAGCTGTCTCTCCCCGTCTGTAAAAATGCATTCCCTTTTTTACTTTATTGTGTGTGTGGGCAAATGAATGAATCATATTCAAACTCGAATTGATCACGCAATATTACATCACTAACGTAGTACATCAACCCGGACGAATCGAATCATATGTTTACTCTTCCAGGATCAGGCCTCATGGGACATCCCATGTTTGCAGATTCTTGGTAAATCAATCAATTTTCTCGCTAACATTAGAATTAACTACTTGGGAAGAAACCATAGTTCCATGCATGCTCAGGCACCCCCAATAAATCAGCTATTTTAGTTCGTCTGTTATAAATGAATTTTTGCTTGTTAAGATCCCTTGGAGTGTGATTGCTTCTATGATGTAGAAACAAAAAAAGGACTAGGGAGAGATTGAAGAATTGAAGTAGGGGAAGAAAAAACTCAGATCTCAATTCTCTCATTTAATTGACCAAAAAAGGCATACACTTGGAATAATTAGCAACCTAAAACCTAACTTCAACTTCTAGCAAAGAAACTATAAAAATAGGAAACTTCACTAAATATGAAATAATTTCACAAATCTAAACATAATTCATACCATTTATTTAAATGAAAATATAATTCCTAATTAAGATTATTATCATAAAATTAATGATAAATCTTGTTGATTTCATTAATCCTTCATTAATATCATATTTCATTGATCAGTTAATGTAATAATTAAATAATTTGAGGTCTGAGGCAAAGTGAAACAAAATAAGGAATTCAGACTGATTTTAAGATAAGGCTGGACTGAAATCGTTAAGGCATACCAGATATTAGGGAAGAATAAAGTAACTATGGATTCACACAGGGGGGTTGTAGTATAATTGGAGGTTGAAATGCCTAAATTAACAAGGCTGTGTTGAAGCTGAGGGAAACAATTTATATACAGTGTTTATGAGGCTTTCCCTAAGAGATTAAGTGCTTGTTAGTGGTAGAAGTCGTTTTTTTAAAATAATTTATAGTGAACGAGATAAGTCTGTGAGAGAAGTTTTGTCTCGATATATATAAATATATGCTTCTTGAACATTAACTCAAACAAACATAAAGTCATTGATGTGATAATGAAATAGGGTCTAGTTTTTGTTGAAATAAATTGTCGATATATTCTGTTAAGTCGGCTCAACAAACAACTGGGAAATGAGTGCAAAACGATGTGTTTTGGTGAAGAGTCGCATGGTAGTCATCACGCCGCAATGCACCGAAACTGGATCCTAATGAAAGAAGCCCAAGATCCACCCATTTTCTTGACGACAGACGACATGAGGGTAAGTATATGAATGAGTGATTGCCTAAATTTGAAAGAATTGGGCTTTTCATGATGAGCCCAAAAATGCTAAGTTCACCAAACCAGGTCCCTTTCCCTCCCAACAAATCCCATGTTAAACGCTAATTATCCGATGCTGTTATTGGCCCACCTCTTTCGAAAGCAACGGAACACGTGACTTGCCGGATTTTTTTATTTTTAATTTTTTTTCTTGGTGTTTTAGACTTGTCGCCCGCCACGCGCCAAAGTATGAAAAAAAGAGAAGAAAGAATATAAAAAATCGGGTTAAGGTTAGGGTTGAAAATATATTAGACCCCGGCCTATTTAGTTAAATAGGTCAAACCTATTTTTGTAAGGCCTAGCCTATAAACTTACATATCTATTTGACTTTTTTTAATTTATGTTATATATAATATCAGATAAATAACTTTAAAAATTATTTATAAATTTACAAACTTAGACTTAATCCTAAATTTAATGTTTTATTGCCATTCATATATACTCAAACCTTGCATTCATATCAATCATTCACCCCTATCTCTCTTCTTTTCGATTGTTCCAGATGGTAATGCTAACTCACTCCTTCTCTTGAGTTTATTTTAGTGCCAGATGAAATATTATAATCTTAGTTGGAGGAGTTTATTCCTATTTATGTGGGAAAAGTAAAAGGTAAAATCCAGTTTTACTCGTTGCTTGCTATACTTGGTCGCTTTCAGAAAATATCTCATTAGTCAAAAGATGATACATTTTTCTTATTCCTACTTGCTCGGATAATTATTACCATTAGGCATTCTTTTCTTTTTCTTATTAAGCCCTTATATTAGGACGAGAATGAATGTCAAGCTTTTAAGGCATAATATAGGATTGTAAATAAGCTTAAATGATTATATTTAAATTTGAAGACATGTTTTAAAGGCCTACATTTTAAATAGGCCTTTAGATAGGCTTAAAGTTTTGTTAGGCTTTTTGAAAGCTTAAGCACATACCTAAAAAAAAGCCTACATACAGCTCAGGCTTTAAATCTCTATTGCAGGCCTAGGCATATTTAGGTAAGACCTAGTTTAGCTTAGTCTATTTCCACCCTTAGTTGAGGGGCAATTTTACTTCTGAAATTGTCACCAAAGGGCAATTTTACCCTAGAACGTCCAAGTAGGAGCAATTTTACTCTAAATGTTATCCCAAGTAATTTTAATTGTTAGTTGACCAAATTGTTGAGTCGACAGCTTATATGTCATCCACATCATTTTTGTTAATGTATAAATTTACCCTATAATTTCATGTGTCATCTACTTTATTTTTTTTTAAAGTTAGATTTAAAATTTTTAGGGTAAATTTGCACCTTAACAAAAATGACATGGATGACACGTGAACTGTCAGCTCAACATATTTGATCAATAAATGATTAAAATTAATTCAGGTAGGCAACGGCATTCATGTTTTTCATGCCACCAGTGCATTTCGTAGTATATGTGATGAGATTAAAGAAACTCGAGAGCTTATTGTTGGAGATGAAGGAGGAAGGGCATATGCCCACTCCATTAGAAAGGAAATTCTTTATAAGTGTGTTTGCCGTTAGCATCATTTTGCACTTGGAAGTTCAAATAGCAACCCAGTCCTTTTTCTTGTTTCAATTCTTCTATGAAGTGTAAAGATAACCAAGATACCTTTAAACCTGAAAATGTAACTCATAGCTTGTTATAGAAAATATTTCTCAAATCATCATTGCAATATTGTTTATCCTGAGTTCAAATTCATATGTTTAATTCGTTTTACATTTTTAAAAGTAATTATTTTATATTAGTCACACACATACACACGCATATTAATTATATAATTAAGAAGTACTAGAAAAGATCTACAAGCACCAATTGACAGATTTCCTGCATACTCTATCATACACTCTATCTTCATATAATATATACATATTGTTCCTGACGTAGCCACTTGGACCCTTCTTGTGGTTCGTTGTATAAGCCATCCTCTCATGTAACTTTAATGTTTTCTAATATGCTAGGTTCATGGATGAAACTACATTGACACAAAGGAACAAGCTTGACTATAAATGGAAAAATATGCTCGCAAGCACTATGTAATGCACTTGCCGTGCATGTTTGCATGATTTTTTTTGGCCAACCACGTTTGCATTATTTGTGAGAGAGTAACGAGATATATATTATATATATATATATATATATATATATATATGAGAATAGAGTGTATTTCAGCACATTGAACTCTGGTGATGTACAATACATATATATGGCACACAATAGCTTAATCGCCTGACAACTCATCACTTAACACGATTACAACTGTAAACCATTCTCTAACCATATTACTATAGTTAATTAGTTATTCTAACATGGTCCCTCAATTCAAGGTACATCTCAAACACCTAGAGATCTACGAAAGATATCAAAATTACTACGAGAAATAGCTTTAGTAAACCCATATGCAATTTGACTAAAAGGAATGTGATATACTGCAATTTCCTTCTGTATAGCCCTCTCTCTAAAAAAGTAAATAGCCAATTCAAAATGCTTGGTGCTAGCATGAAGAATGGGATTTGCAGTCATCATAACAACACTTTAATTGTCACAATAGACATGGGGGACGCAAAAGAGTTTCACAAACAACTCACTTGAGAGGGATGGAATCCAAAGAACTTCTGAAACAGCTAATGACATACTACGATATTCAGCTTTAGTACTGGACATTGAAACAAGAGGTTGCTTTTTAGAAGACCAAGCAACAAGACTCTAACTAAAATAAACACAATAGCCGGAAGTGCTTCGCCAATCATCTCTATCTGAAGCCCAGTCGGCATCACAGAAAGTGAAAAAAGATCTGTTGAGAGAAGGCTAAATTTGTAAGCCATAAGATATAAAACCAACAAGGTACTATTAAGATCCTCTTAACAGCCTACTAGTGTTCTTGATAAGGAGTTTGCATATACTGACATACTTTATTGACAGAAAAGCTGATCTCAGGCCATGTAATAATAGCATACTGCAAGTGTAACACCATAGTTTCAAAACGTCAAGATGAGTTTAAACAGATAATATCTTCAAACATGAGATTGAAAATCCTTTGTAAATAGTTGGGATCCCAACTTCAATACAGGGTTCAAACCTGTACTTGAGTGGGTTTTCAAAAACTTTTCAAAGCATCTTCAATATGGTCTCATATTGGTTTGCAATTCCGTTATAACCCATCTGTTTTTGTTTCATTTGTTAATATAAGAGTGTTTACCAAAGTGTTCTCTGCTGAAACCTATGATGCTTTTGTTAACTAATGGGTCCTAAGAACACAGTTGCCCATTTATGATTCGACTATCGCATTACAGTTTTAGTGTTCAGGGCTATAGCCATCACATCTACTACTAGATAGTACTAGTCTTACTATATATGTAGTCATACACATCATTTACAATTCAAAAATAGATAACCAACGGAACATAAATTCTTGAGTCTTGTTTTTCACCCATCTGTGATTACATTATTGCCTTTAGAGCTGTTTGCTCGTGCTGTAAAATTTATTATTTGGAAAGGGGTGAGATTTAAAAGAATTTCAATAGTAACATATTTCACTAAGATAAAATGCATACGTAAAATATGCTAGTTCAACCATCTGAACATACAACACATTCAACATTCAGAGATATTCTATGCAACATGCATATTCATTCAAGAATACACTAGTCCCTTCCCACAGTGCTGAGTATTCTATTGGGCCTCTGCCCTTCCCATATGAATGCTTAATAGGTTTCACGACTCAAGGACCTACTGGTCCAGTAGGCCCTACTGCCTATCTCGTGTTCACAATGTTCATAACGGTAAAAACATGCATATAAGAGCATACATAGTATATGAGAGAAAAGTTACTACTTGGTAGCCTTTACAAATCCTGTTCTTGTTCTCAGTCTCTCGGGCGCCCACGGCAGATATCAAATCCTATAAGTTGGAATTTACGGACGACGGGTTATTATATGTCTCAATTCTTTAATAACTCAAGCTGTAAAATTCTCTCCTTACTTCCATAATATTAACTATTCTCTCTCTCAAAGATTAATCACAATAGAGATAAAATTTTATAAACTATTAAATATTATAATATCCAATCTATGATACGATAATCCAAAGTATGCAGTCAAATTAGAGTTTACAAGATATAGGCCCTATGAGTGGCAATATACATCAATTCAACACATAATAAACCACAAGAGGCCATAGAGATATACCTATTCCTCAGGAGTTCTTCCCGACATTCCAGCACTGAAACTATCACCTAAAAAATGTTAAATCGACGGGGTGAGACAAAAGCCTCAGTAACCAGCTTTCCAAATCATTACATATGCTGACATGTGTTCATAAGATGCCAAGTGGAACAGTTTATATAATAAAATATTTAAAATCTAATATCATTGTTTTATACACAAATTTCAAATCATAAATTATATAATATTATATCTCAATTCCCAAGTGCCTCCCATCAATCCAACCGAATCGCCTTATTTCCGCTGACTAGACCCATGATCTAAGTTACTATCCATGTTACTGGACACTCAAAGAGCTCTCCGGTCACATGATGACGATTGGCCAAAATCCACAAAGCATGTTTCTGGATCATAGGTCTTTCCCCTCATTGAACTAGTGGGGTGTCGCAGTCCCTCATTGAACTAGTATGACAGTCCCTCATTGAACTGATGGGACAATAGAAAGCCAACCATCGTGCACCAATGGAGGCTATACCACATGGTAAAAATAACTTTCTCCATCTTAACCCAAACCAAACGACCCAATATATATCAATAAATAGCTCAATAGGAATTTCTCAAGATTTCCATACTCACATGAGGATATTCAAAATATACAAATATATCTTACAATTTAAATCACAAGGTTCCACAAAACAAGTTTATAACAAAATACTCCTCAATATTGCTCATTAAAATAATCTATAAATATCCACATATGATTTTCAATCTCATAATCATTTTACAAAATATTCACAAACACACACCAACACACATAATACGTGGAAAGTGGTTACCTCTCGCCAAAGCTAATTATTATTACACTGTTCCAAATCCAATAGCTTAAACACACGCTAAAATCAATCTATCACAATCAATTTACTACCCGTTAATAACTTTCCAAAAGTCAAAATTATAACTTATTTACAAATTTTAATAATAGTATACTATAAAAACTGAACATAACAATTTAGGGTTTAAATTTTAAAAATGACTGTTTAGTCTTTCAAATTTCATAAATGACAGTTTAGTCCTCCTAATTTTATAAATGACAATTTAGTCCTTCAAAATTCATAAATGACAATTTAGTACTCCTAATTTCATAAATGACAGTTTAGTCCTCCTAATTTCTTAAATAAAAATTTAATCCTATGAATTTCATAAATGACAGTTTAGACTTGTGAATTTCAAAAGTAACAATTTAGTCCTTTATATTTCAAAACTAAACCAACTAAAATTTCAATAATATCTCCATTAACTCAAATAAATTATTTAATCTAAATTTAATCGGTTTAAAAATCCAAAATAGTGTTATTTATAAATTGATTATATAGAAAATTCATTATAAAATCTTATATCAACTAAGTAACAAAAATAAACTGATTAAAATTAACTATTAGTTATCATCTATATTCTTATAATCATATACTGACAAAACTTAAACTTACCCAAAATTATAATCCTAAAATATTCTCTAATTAGTACAAAATTAATATCATAAGAAAGAGAAAATTATTTAAAAATCTTTCATAAAAAAATTTTATAATTAGAAGAGATTTTGAGTATCTTATTGATCCCCGAAAAATAAAAAATACTCCTATTAAAGCCTTGTTGGAAACTTTCCTGCACGACACTTCACGCAGATTTGTTGCGTGAAGTGTGTGAGGAGAGCGGGTATTATAAATACCCCCTCTCCTATTTTTGTTATATTAAAATAATGGTGTGGCTTGCCACACCATTTTTTAATATTCGGGCGCCTCCCACGTTTATTTTTTAATAATATAAATAATATATTATTTTATTTTATTATTAAAAATAATTTTAATTTTTTTAAAAAAATATATTTTAATCAAATCACCTTTTTTTTTCTTAAAAATTTCCTACTAAAATAAAAATCAGGATGTTACACAAGCACTTAGGTTGGTTATTTTTAGGATTAGCACTAAGTCAAATGAAGGATCAATATGGTCAAACTAGCCCAAAGTGCTTATTTCTACTCTTAGAGTTCTAGGTAATTATATTTTGCCATTACTTTCTTAATTTCGTACTTTAACTAAAAGCTGTCAGAATTTTTAAAAAACTTTGAAAATTCATATTTTTATGTATAAATGTCCAATTGCAGTGGTTTCAAGTGCTATGTGTCCCGTATTAAGTCTACTTTGAAGTAAAAATATTTCCTTTAACCAATTATGCGCTTAGAATTATAGTATCACCATTTATTGCACACTGCCACAAAATCATTCTAGTTTTACTTGTCTAACTTCAAAAATTCATATCTCTTAGTGTACTAGTCCAAATGACACAAATGACCTATCAAATTAAAGCTTGACATGTTTTTTTTTATTCTGGAAAATATCATAGTTATTGGACAACATTAAATTATCCAAAAATACAACACAATCAGACTACCACGCAGAAACCCTAATTTAACAACAAATTCTAGTTTTAGGAATTTTGTTTCAATGATCCAGAATTCATAATCAGGGGCTATTCCCACACAATTTTTCGTGTAGAGTCCAATGACAACATCAAATTTATCAAAATATCATTCCTTGTTCATGTTCTGTTCTGACCGATACATAGGATCCAAGACAACAATTCACCAAGTTCACAAATTATTTACTAAACTAGTCTTATATATGCTTCTCAAACATCATATAACTACATGTATATGAACAAAACTTCATGAAACCCTAAAAACCCTACATGACTGAAATTATGGCAGTAAGGAAAATTCCACAAAACTCCACTAACCAATGCAATACATAGGTCAAAAGGAAGCTCTTGCTTGCCTCTTCCACTTTCCTAAGCTCTTTTTTTTATTTTCTAACTTTGGCTCTTCCTAGATGACTCAAAACACCTCCTCTTCAAAAACAAAAACCATATAAATAAAACTCTTAGAGAGGAGAACAACATATTTGAAGAAAGTTTAAGCTAGAAAGGTGATCTTGAAAGTGAAACTTAAGCAAGAGCACTTACCTACTTCTTGTTCTTCACTTGTTCCTTTTCTCTTTCCTTTTTCCTTTCTCTCTTCTTTTTCTCTTGCTTTGGCCGAATTTCTAAATAAGGGAGGGAGTGTAATATGTATTTAAATCATTTAACTTCAGCCCATGCAAATACTTCGCCGAAATTCACCCAAAAAAAAAGAGAGAAAGATGATGTGTCAATTTGTAAGAGTCTCTTGAAAAAGTGGATGGTTAATTAACTAGGTTTGATTTAGTTAAATGGGTTGAGTCTTCCTCCTACCTTCTTCCTTATTTGCTGATCGAAATTTTATGCTAAAAGGGGAGGAAAGATGTTGACCAAGTCCTCTCTTATAGCTTTTGGTTAACTTTTCAAATTAATCAAAGGTAAAGTTTGTTTGACTTTTTTCCTCCTTCTCTTCTTTCTTTTGCTTTTTGGCGTGGTTAATGAATATAAGGTGGCTTCAAATTGAATTATCTCTCTCCGTTGGCTTGACCGAATCACTAAGTAAAAGGGAGGGGAATATAGGTATTTATGTTTAAGGTACCAAACCTTTTTCAAATATGGTTTGACACTTTGACTTCTTTTTTTTTCCTTTTCCCCTTCCTTTCTTCTTTGGCCTCTTTAACCGATTTTAACCATGTGTGAATAGGGTTAATTTACTTTTTAGAACTTATCATTACTCTTGTTTTTGAGATCAAATCTTGACCCTTCATTTTATCTTTCAATTTTGAACCTCAAGATTAAGTGACAATTATCTCTTTTACCTTTATTTTTGACAATATTAATTGTATTACCATTATTTCTTTTATTTCTCTTAATTTCTTCTTTTTATACTCCATTTCCCTTTTCTTTTGATTCCAAGCTAGGTTTTATATTATTTTGACACAACCTAAAATAATCAGGTACTTTCCTTCAACTAATTCACACCGAAATTCACACTTTATTCTAAATGCAGTTTGTATTCCTATTTACACTTGCTTTTGAGTCATTTATCCCTTAAATATATTTTGGGATTCTTACTAAACTGGGCTTAATCATCTACTTCATTTAGACTCATTCTCAAATTTCTAGTCCCAAAATTTAAGATATTACAGGACCCGATAATAGTGCGACACAGAGAGGCATCATGCATAGGAGTTGTCCCTGCTTTAGACAACACTAGACCAGAGGCCACAGGAGTTTTCTCACGTCAAGCAGTAGAAAAACCTGCCATCTTTAAGAGGCTACGAATGTATTTCCCTTGAGACAGAAACAAAGAACCATCGCGAAGCTTCTGCACCTTAATACCAAGAAACTAATGAAGTTGGCCCAAATCTTTAAGAGCAAACTGACCATGAAGAGTAGATATCAAGGCTGCAATGGATTTGCCTGATGTGCCAGTGATAATGATGTCATCAACAGACTAATACATATATAATATCATTGCCATGAACCCGAACAAACAAGGAATGATCACATTTACTGCTAGAAAAGCCAAATTGAAAGAGGGCATCTTGTAGCCGCTCAAACCACGCCCTAGGAGCCTGTTTAATGCCATAGAGAGCCTTATCTAACTGACACACTAACTGCTTATTGGCATGTTCATACCTCGGTGGTTGAAGTATATAAACTACCTCGTGAAGAATGCCATTAAGGAAGGCATTATTAATATTGATTTGTCAAATAGACCAGCGTTGAGCAACTACAATGGTCAGAACAATCTGTATAGTGATTGGTTTGATGATAGGGATGAAAGTTTCTTTAAAATCAAAGCCCTCTTATTGATGAAAACCCTTGGAAACTAAACGAGCTTTGTTCTTCCAAGAATCATTTAGATGAGTCTTCTTTTTGAACACCCATTTGCACCTAATAGCTCTCCGGTTGGGTGAAAGTTCAACAAAATGCCAGGTCTTGTTCATCATTAAGGCATTGTATTCAGCATCCATAGCTTGCCTCCAAGCTGGAGAATTCAGTGCCTCTGTAACAGATGTAGGTTCATCATTAGCAGTTGCAACCACAAGAGCCTTTGGTTTGAAAATCCCATTCATTGAACGAGTAACAATTCTATGAGGAGGAGCAACTGGTGGCAAAATAGACTGTGCAGTAGAGCTAGAAGAGGAAGGTTGTGGACTGACAAATGTAGCATCTGAAGCACCAGAATTGGAAGAGGAAGACTGAAGAACCAGCTGGTATAGGAGAGATCTGTGGAGAAGAAGGAGCGCTAGAGCTGGATGACACAGAAGGCAGAGCAAGTCCTGTAGAAAGACCAATGCTAGAAGAGGATGCAGAAGCTGGCATAATGGAAGAAGAAACCACAGAAGGAGCAGCTGAGGACAACACAGAAGCCTGTAGAGAAGAGGATGCCCGAGTGGTAGTCATGTGACTATAAGGGAAGTCACGTGACTATAAGGGAAGTCACACTCATTGAAAATGACATCACGAGAAACAAAAACTCTACCACCTGGGACCCAACACCTGTAGCCTTTGTGAGAAGAACTATAACCAATAAAAATACACTCCACAGATCGGTAATCCAATTTGTGCCTATTATAAGGGTGTGCATGGGGAAAGCAAGAACATCCAAAAGTACGAAGATGTTTGTAACTGGGAAGACGGCCATATAATTGTTGAAAAGGAATTTTGCCACTTAAGGCTTTACTAGGCAACCGATTACAAAGATATACAGTAGTACAAAATGCATCAGCCCATAAACAAAAAGGAAGAGATGCATTAGCAAGTAATGTGAGACCTATCTCAGTAATAGTGTGATGCTTTCGTTTAGCAACACCATTTTGTTTATGAGTGTAAAAACAACTAAGGCTATGAATAATGCCTTGAGAGTGCAAAAACTTCCCAATCTTGAGAAACTCAACACCAGAGTCAGATTGCACAGCTAAAATTTTTAAATCTAATTGTAGTTCAATCATAGTTTTGAAGCTAAGAAAAACTGAATATGCTTCGGATTTAGTATGCAGAGGATAAAACCATGTGTACTTAGTAAATGCATCAGTAAAATGTATATAATATCGATAGCCATCTGACGAAGCATGTGGAGTCGGGCCCCAAATATCAGTATATATCAGTTGGAGAGGTCAAGTATAAACAATAGTAGAATCAATGAAAGACTATTTATGAGATTTTCCTAAATAACAGGAGTTGCAGACGTCAAAAACAGATTTCTTATTATTAGAGACATTGCACAATTGCATTATTTGAGATACAACAGGGGAAGATGGATGACCTAGCCTATTGTGCCAAATCCTAACAGAGGATACAGAAGAGGAATCAACAAAGGAACAGGAATTACAATTGAAACAAACAGAATCGAAGAACATTTAGTTTGACTTTTGAGACAAAGTAAGAAGAGCTGCGGACTGGGGCTTTAAACGAACACTTTGAAGTTGTTGAACAATTTCTTTAAGAGGATAGAGACCAGTGGTGGAGGAGCCTTGGAACAACACTTGATTAGTTCTCAAGTCCTTGATGAGATACATGTCAGAAAAGAAAGCAATTAGAATCTCATTGTCAACACACAAACGATATATAAGGAGAAGGTTTTTAAAAATAGAAGGAACACGTAAGACATGGTTGAGAGTTAAAGAGGAACGTGGAGACGAGCACGAATGAAGAACAAAATGACCAAAATACTGAATGGCCAGATCATAACCGTCTCTAACTGAAACTAAAGTATGCTTCTTACCAGTAGACTTGGCAGCAATATTAGTATCATCATGAGTAATATGGCTTATGGTGCCCGAATCAAGATACCAATCAGGATCCACAAGAGAGTCAGTGGTAACAACATGTGCACTTTGAGACTGCTTCTTATGACCATGATCAGTAAGGTTGAAACCATGGAAAGATTCATCAAATCTGTGCTAACAATCACGAGCACTGTGACTTGGCTTCTCACAAAGTTGACAAGGGACAAACGATTCAGAGCCACCAACAGAGGATCTTGAAGATCGAACACCAGAAGAGGTCGAGCCAGAAGAAGAGTAGAACGAGCCAGTAGAGCGGCCACGACCATGGCCGCGTCTGCCACCACCGCGGCCAAAACCCTTAGATTGAACTAAATTGGCAATAGGAACAGGAATTAATGCATGATGCTTCTCGAGACAAGCTTCTTGATACAAAATATGAGCCTTAATATCATCGATAGAATAAGGATCCTTCCGTGTTGTCACAGCAGTGATGAAAGAATCATACTCCTCCGGCAGACCATCGAAAATATGATCAATGTATTGAGAGTTAGTGACAAGGTGACCAATCGTTGCAAGAGCATTGGTAAGACCTTTAATCTTCAGCAGATACTCATTCACAGAAAGATTTCCCTTCTTGATGGATTTGCGTTGAGTCTTCAATTGTCGTTCCTTAGCTTTAGTTTGAGAAGCAAAATGAGTTTGAAGCTTCTCCTAAATCTGAAGTGAAGTTTCGCAGCCAACAATTCTCATAAGGATGCCTTCAGACATCGAGCAAGACATCCAAGACATGAGTAGCTGGTCTTGCCGTTGCCAATCAAGAAAGGCTTGATTTAATTTGAAACCTTCATCATCTTCACCGGTAAAGATATATTGGACCGACGGCTTGGTGGATTTGTCAATGAAACTTTGTAAATCGTGACCATGAATCGCCGTAGAAATTTGCTGCTTCCAGAGGAGATAATTGTGCTCCTTAAGCTTAATCGACACCAAGTGATTGAAGGTAACAACACCTTTCTTCTGAGCATCGCTCTGAATCTCCGATCCACTGTATTGAGAAGAGTGAGACGATTTTTTCATGGATCCATAAGCAAAATGCTCTGATACCATGTGAGAGAGTAATGAGAGCCATATATATATATATGAGAATAGAGTGTATTTCAGTACATTCAACTCTGGTGGTGATGTACATTAAAAAAAAAAAAAAAAAACTCTGTTGATGTACAGGACATATATATGGCATACAATAGCTCAACTACCTGACAGCTGACAACCGTAAACCATTCTCTAACTATAGTTAATTAGTTATTCTAACATTGTTAGAATGGCCTCAATTGTGAGATAAGTTCTGACTCATCAATTTCATGATTAGTCCTAGGCCTCGTTCATTTATTTGATTTTCTGAGCCTCATGCAAATCGCCTGAGCGTTGTGACATTGTCCTTCGCTTTGGAGAGAAGAGAGTATCTCAAGGTGCTTTCATGATCCCATCTTAATTCTTGAACAATGTCGGCCTGATTTCTTTACTTGAGAGGTCCTTTCCTATTCTTTCTTCGCCGGTAACCCAGTCGTTCTTTATTGCTTCGTTGTTGCGACCCCTCAATTGGCTTGTTTGAGAGTTGAAAAATTGGATAGAAGGAGATAACTCACGAAAATAATTAATATTAATAATCAAGTATATTATGTAGAAAAAACCTTATAAGAAAATGTTCGCCAAAAAGAACGTAAAAAGAAAAGATTATGTTCACGAGTTATCCAAATCATTTAGATTTTTTTTTGACCAAAATCATTTAACATTTCGGGCAAGTCAATATTTAAATTTAATACAGACGATCGAACAATTAAACTTTGGACGGATGTTAACAACGCTGGTCCTAAAAATCTAATGACATATAAAAGGCCTACGCTTACTTCCGGAGAATGTTGCTAACTCTCAAGGTATATAGACAGTATTGTATCAAAAAAAGGAATACAGACAGTAATCACGTCGTGCTTCCATCTTTTCTTTTTGTCCCTCGCTATTCACTTCACTTTAGAATATCACCTTTCAAGCACATCGTCGTAATGTGCTTCAGTTGAAGCAATTTTCCCCTTGCCGACTGCAATTAAACAGGTAGAATAAAATCATTAATGCTGCATCAACGACAACCACTTCAACATCTCATCCCCGAAAAATCCGGATGTTGGAACTAGTACCCTATTCAAGGGCATTTTTTCCTTGTTCAAACTAGACGGGAATTAGAAAGGGTGTGCTTGATTCTCCATAGTTATTATTGGTGCCAAGACATCATGGGAAAAGCCAGAGTGTGAAGTTTATTTATCACGTCTGGGTAAAGTTTGTGTTTGTTGATGGGGCTATTCTTAATCACCAAAGCACGCTTCCGTGCCATTAGCCTTTCGGACCCGCAACAGCATGTTAGTGTGTGCTATTACAGTTATGATTGCAGAATCAAGCAAATAATTTACGATTAACCACCAACTCATTCAGATAAAAAAGGATGGCAATGCAATTATGCAATAAAAATCTTGCAAATAAAACATGCACGTTAGAAAACTTGCCTCCTGGATGGTTGTGATTTTCCTTTGAGCACCGCTGAGTTGGATCTCTACTTCTTTTTCAACTTGCGACAGAAGCTTTCTATGTGATGCCCCTGTTATACAACATTTAGTCAAAAGATGGCCCCATCCCACTCAATGTAACTTTTGCCTAATGCCAATGGAGAGTTGACGTTTCTCTTGTTTTGCTTAATAAACTAAACCTGCGAACTCTATCCTACACTTCCCTTGTACTAACCAGCGGCTACTGCTAAAATTATTGAAGTGCCTAGTGAATCAGTAAAAAGGTAATAAAATATGAAGTTTTAAATTTACAAGTCATAAGCATATGAATTTTTTTTTTCAGACTATAATATATTCCCAAAGATAGCATATCTATTACTGTCTTAAAGCCCAAAACACAAAATAGCAAGGACTTGTTGCCTATGAGATACTACGCAATGGTCGACCGGATCCACCCACTTTGAGACAATATTATAAAACCAACGAATTCAAACTTCTAGCAATTATTCAGGTTTTCTTCTCAACTACTTAATAATAAATGGATCAAAATAGACCCTTTCGAAGTCTAGTAAAGCAAAAATCAGCGGAATACATATTAGAGATGCATATCCAAAAGACAAAGAGGTTCCCATACTTTGTTTTTCCAGGGTTCCCTTGATCTCTATCCGTTCTGTTTCCAGACCTTCAAAAGCGCTTCTGCAGTCCTGGATATACAGATTAATCTCTTCTCTGAATTTTTCGTGAATAAACTTCAGCTGTTTCTGCTGATCTACATTTTTAGCGGGTGAAGGAAATGAGGGAAAAAATAGTAAAAGCCAAAACAGACAATGATGGAAAAAACTTCACGAACAAAGCTTCAAGTGGGAAATATGTATCTCCCTAATTCTTGCGCTATAAAGGAATATAAGGGGGAAAATTACATACGAAATGCAGTGGTTTAGACCCTATATTGGACACGCAACATATTCAGCAGGGCAGTATGAATGATAAATTGCATATTTTTGCTAGATCTTTGAACTTTTATTTACAAACTAGAAAGCGAAAAGGTATATCCCAAAGTTAGTTAGTTGAATATGTAAAGACGATTATCAATAAAGTAAACATCCAGGTAAAATTTTTTATACCTTCAAATCTTGTCTCCATTCGTTTTCTCTTAAACTCACATAGATTTGTATGTTTCTCGCTGAAACATTGGAAAAAGGTACGGTAAAACCTTTTAATATCTCAAAGCTAGAAACTCCATGCTCTTGCATACTTACATGTCTTCTTCAATCTGGGAGTGGACATTCTTCAGCTGCAACTTTATGTCTTCGGCAACAGATATTAGAATTTCTGAGGATTTCTTACTTGCCACTGACTTAAGTTTGCTCTTTAGCTTTCCTAATTCCAAGGCAAACAGTTCAACAGCCCTAAAAAATTGTCAAGAATCATATCAATTAAAGATTGTTCCAATGAGAAGCATTTCAATTTCAGATGTTTCATCAATCAATTCTTGGTGGAGAAAAAGAGGAAACACCTTATAAATCCATCTTGAGTCTGTTCAGAAGCTTCAGGGATCGAATCAGTTTCTCCTGCCCCTGCCATTTCTAGGGAAACAAGAATAAGGGGCATGATATAGATTGCAGATATCAGAGCAACATATAGCAAAAATAACATGGACAAAGCGATATTATGCCTTTTGAAGAGAGTGAAGGAGGACTATTGTCGTTGAATTTAACTCCTTCATGAGTACGCAGCCTTTTAATTGAATGAAGCATAGAAGTTTCCTGCGCATCAGAAGAATGTCTGCCTCTCAAACCTAAAATGACACAATTAGATACTTAGTTTCTCTGACTTGAAAGATCAGACAAAATAAAAGAAACGTATAATCTAATGATACAGATAATGCAGCTCAACTCGAACCATCATGTGTATATCTATCCTCTCTATTATTGAAAAAACTTCTCTCTTCGAGCGATGAATCAGATAAGCCATTCTGTGCGTCTTTCTCTTTCACAAAAGATGCCGCTTCTCTGGGATGAGAACTCTTGAGCTCATCCACGTTCTAAAGTTAAATAAGGAACCTCAAAGAAATACAACAACAGCTTCATGTTCGGGGGACATAACAGTATCAAAATGAAACCCTGTGAGTAATAAGGATACAGAACATTGCTTCTGTGCGATTTGTCTGTCACATTCTCGCTCCATAGTCTGGAAACTCCTTAAATTACGAATAATTCCCAGAGAAAATGTCCTCTCCATTAATGTTGAGCAATTAACATTTGCCTGTTTGCTTGTTTTTGGAGTTGAGCCCGGCGAAGAACTTAATGTAGGTGTCTTAAGTCCAAAAGTAGGACTTGGAAAATTATATAAAGGATCAGTACCGTTCTCAGCTACCGGACTATTATGCTCCGGTTGTTTTCCATTTGCTGATCCCTCAAGTCCTTCAAGTTTATCCGCGCATTTTGTTATTGGTGACTGGTACATTTCTTTTTCTGGGATTATTTTCTGAGTCTGAGGATAATCTTTGGGATGATCGGGTAAGAAACTATGAAATCCTCCCTTTTTTCCCCTAAGTGAACACGCTTCCTCATCACACAGTTGTGCATCTGTCTTTGAAGTTTCTTTACAAAATTTATCTTCTGCTTCATTTTCTTTGACGCAATTTTGACGTGAATTCTGTCTCTGATTCCTTTCACTCAAAGGAATTTGGGAAACCCCATGCAGATAAGCGTGTTGCCTCCCAGTCCATTGTTCTTTGGAAATGAAAACATTTTTTTCTTGTTGCCTCCTTTTGCCTTTTGGAGACGGGGCAGTTTTTGGAGGTCGCATTTTAGCTGACGCTCTCTTTCGGCTCAAAGAACGCGTTACAGGTCTCTTATTAGTATGATCAGGATTTTCAGAATCGGTTTCTATTGTATCCGACTGCTGTCTGGTCTTAACAAATTTATCATCCTCCTTTTCAAAACGCTGCCCAGGAAGCACGCTCTCCTCATCCATGTTAGAAGTCTTAGAACCGAAGCGCCTGGTCTTGGGAGAAGAAGTGGTTCCCAATATTTCCCAAAGCTTCATCTTCAGATCTTCTGTTCTCTTTTCTGTTTTATTTCTTTTGTCTTCTGGCTTGGTTTTATCAGACCTGATCACTCCCCGTGCAGTGTTGAATGTAACTTCATCCTCTACCCTTCCCGCGGCTCCTTCCTTTCTTCCCTTTGTTTTGCTGGTTGTCACATCAAATCTCTTCTGGTTAAGATCATTGGGATGAAAAATTGAAGTGTCATCCCCATCAGGTTTGTCCTGTCTTCTAGTAAAGACTACAAAATTAGAGGTTTGGTTTGCTTGAAGAATGGTCTCGGAATTGGGTGTTCTTTGGTAAAAGGATTTAGTGATTCGAGAACACTTCACCTCTTCTGGACCAAATGGCTTCATGCTAAAGGAGGCCTTCGCTCCTTCAACCTTGCCCTTTTCACCAGTGAAATTTCCTGCGTTAGAGATTACCTTTCCTGTATTGGTCATATCAACCTCATTTCCTTTCATGACTTCATGTCTTGTTGTAGCCCCAGAATTTACCATCACTCCTATGGAGACTTTCCTTGATTGGCTAGATGGATATATGTTGCTGCCAAAACTCCGGCACTCACCAGTTTCCCCCTGAATATGCAGTTTAAATTCATGAATCCATAAAATTGTTTCTCTTGAGAAGTTAAAACACTAACGCCCATATAAGAAATTAATTATTGTATATAATACTAAAGAACATCAATAAAATCCCGCTCCAATCTTTTTACTTCAAACTAGTGTAAATGCTTAAGTAGCCATTGAATCAGAATTTCAAATAGGCTTTAAAGAACAACTGTGATCACAGCTATCAATATAAACCCGATCACTCATAATATTCAAGAATTGAATTTTAAGAAACTCGACGCAATTGTAATGGCCAGATCCATATCGACATACAGCAACCGAAAAAAAATCTCCAGAGGAAGAATTACACTGCTTACGTCATGCAAATTCTGATGTCCTTTGACATCCATCGTTGCAGTTTCGGCTATGATGGGGTACAAACGTACACGAGCACCATTAGCAGACCTGAAACGCTCGATTTTAATATGGAAAAGTTGAGGTAGTAAAAGCAAACACTGCATGAGTTCAGTTTGGTTGTTGATAAAGAACAAAAGTTTAATTCAAAATTCATGACCCAGAGCAGCAAGGCATACATGGAAATAGGCGGATTGTGAAAGATTTTAATACAGTGGACTAATGAAGCTGAATTTTCAGATGAGCAACAATCCAATAGACTCGGGATCGGAAGTTTCTTCTCATCCTAACCTTCCTCAACAACCAAATGCTGTGAATGATAATCTAAGTATAAAAATATGCACCCATTGATGCTCGAGAAAACGAATAATAGAAATTCACGCGCATGAAAATAAAAACAAGCTTTCGATCAGGTTAACTTAAATGTAACAAAATATCGAGCACCCTGAAATCAAATCCACAGGAAAGAGAAATTAATTCGGAAATTTATGACGACGTCCAGTTAAACATCATGAAATAATGCTGCGACTGCGACTGCGACTGCGATCTAAATTTGATTTCAAACCAGGCTAAAAGAAATTACAAGTGAAGGGGAGAATAATAAACGATTACAAAGAAAATATACTCACAGTGTTGTTCTGCCCTGATCGCTGGCAATCTACACTTTCGAATTCGAAATTTGGATTCAATGAACCGCGCTAGAGCGAAAGGCAGTGGAATAGGGAAAGAACTAAGAAATGCATACAATTGAGTGACAGTCAAGTGTTTGTTGCAATGTAACTGATATGTAAAGGAAAAACGCGGGAAAATTAAGTGGGCGTTCCGCATGACTTCCCGCTGCGTGGACTATAATGCCCTTACATGATTTCTTACGTAAGAAGTCTTTTAAAAAAATAAATTAATCCTAAATTACATTCTATGTTCTTAAAAATTTAATTAAAAAGAAATAATTATTTGCATCTAAATTTAAGTCATACATTTAGTTTTTCAATAAATAAATAAAGGTTAAGCTATACTGCTTGAGTTTTTTTCGTAAAATATACTTTGCTTGTCTTTATACAAAAAAAACTTCTATTAAGCTTCTCAGGGTCGGAAAAAACTTCTTGAGAGATGTAAAACTCTTTAGAATTATTAATATTAATTTTAAAGTTTTTCATATATTTTCTATCTCTGGTTATTATTCGGCACAAAATAAACTCATACTATTCAGTTGTGACCTTCCATCATCAGGAAGGTTTTTCGGGGCCATTAAGCCATCAAGACGTAGGCTAAGATTGGTTCTTGATTATAACTAGACGTAGGAGTTTGTGATTTGTGAATAACGAATTTATTATGAAATTTACCATATTAATTTATAAATCAGAAAAATAAAAATATACGCATTTTTGAAATTCTATGCGATGACAAAAATGTTTTCCAACGTATCTTTAAAAATGTGTTGATTGAGAATGTGTTAATTTATGTGATATGAAATTGTGAAATAAAAAAGTAAAGGTTTTTAATGTAAAATATGATGTTATTAATAAAAAGATAGGTATTATTATTATAAACTGAGAGATAAAGATAAGAAGATGAAGGGTTTAAGGGTAAATGTATCTTTTCGCCAAGATTTTATAATCTCATATTTCTTCATCGGCACCATACTGATATGAGATTTTATAAATTTGAAATTCTAATTTATTGTTTTCCATTTTCTAATGTATTTTTATAAAATTTTTCTTTTTTAAAATTGTATGCGATGACAAAAATGTTTAGTTGATATAGTGATATTTTTATCCTGATATGGTGATTGCTGGATTGCTGCTGCAGACGAGGATTGTCTATTGGACATTTCTGCTTGAAGATAACAAAGCGGGTCGTCAATCTCCCACTGCGTGCCCGCCATCGCCATGGCTTCCCTGACCGACGTCCCTTCGTTGTCCCCAACCCAAGCCCTTCTCTATTCATCTCCGTCGTTCATTAGTTCCCGAACCTCTTTCATCTGCCCAGTTATCCCTTTTCCCTCTCGTTCTCCTTCCAATCGGAGAATCGCTTGCATTCGCCCGAATGTACGGTGCTCAATTGCAGGCGAGTCCACAGTATCTCCAGCAAAAACTGGGGGCCAACTCAATTCCGGCAGTGATGACTCTGCCTCCGTGGATTGCGTGATCGTTGGCGGCGGAATCAGTGGCCTCTGTATTGCCCAGGCCCTTTCCACAAAGCATGCCAATGCCGCTGCAAATGTGATTGTCACCGAGGCCAGAGACCGGGTTGGCGGTAACATCACGACTATTGAGAGGGATGGCTATCTTTGGGAGGAGGGTCCTAACAGTTTTCAGCCCTCTGATCCTATGCTCACCATGGTGGTTGGTACCTTTTAACCTTCATTTCATGGGTTTCTTCCTCATTTCGTCATTTTATTTTCTTAGAGTTGGGTTTGATTAGTGAGCTGGATAATTGTGTTGCAAGCTCAATTTTAGTATCGACATGAACTCATTATCATCGATTCCGGTTAGCAATCTCTGAACAGCTTTTCAATAATAAAGTGGTAAATGCACAATGGAATCTCGCTTCTGGAGGGATTCCTCTTCTATGCTCGTGGTATTATTATATAGTAGATTGACACTTACGGAGTATCGTTATGATTTGGTGTCCATTCTATCTTGTTGCTTTTGGTAGGTGGACAGTGGCTTGAAGGGTGATCTTGTTCTCGGTGATCCTAATGCGCCTCGGTTTGTATTATGGAATGGAAAATTGAGGCCAGTACCATCAAAGCCAACTGATTTGCCTTTCTTTGACTTGATGAGCATTGGCGGCAAACTGAGAGCAGGCTTTGGAGCACTAGGCCTTCGGCCACCTCCACCAGTTTGTCCTCTTTAACTTTTTCTTTCTTTTATCATATCATGTCAAATGCATTTCCAGAAGGATTAAAGACACGGGTTTTAAATTTTCTCATATATATCATAATATTGACGAAGGTGACAGGGTCATGAGGAATCAGTGGAAGAATTTGTGCGCCGTAACCTTGGTGATGAGGTTTTTGAACGTTTGATAGAGCCTTTTTGTTCAGGTGAGAGCCAACAAATTAAGATGCTGATAGAGTTCAAGCAGAATAGTAGATATTGAATGAATTTATATTAAATACTCCCTTAAGTCCTTAATATAATATAGGACATATTTGGAAAGTTGACCTTGATTTTAAATATAAGACATAATTTTTATATTTCTCAGTCTTTTTCTAATTTACCGTTATTGATGCTCCCTCAACAATAATAGAAAAGAGAAGAAATGAGGAAATTAAAGAAGATGACTAAGGTGTTTTAGAAAATACATATGATAAAAACTAACTTAACTAACTTACCTAATCTAATCAAATTAGGTAAACATGTCTTATATTAAAGACTAGAGGAGTATCAAAAAATTCTTCTCTCAATCGAATGAAAGGGAGTTACGATATAAGAAAACTCACATAAAACTCATTCAGAAAATACAAAAGGAGACACTAAAACAGAAACAGAAAATGTTGAAAAAAGCTTATCTTCCTCCAATTCCGACCTGGCATTCAAGATGCCAGGACTCTCCTCACAACTCTCAATTTCAAGAAAACAGAACTTCCCTCTCTGATTAAAGGGAAGATTCAGAGACCCAAAAAGGTACAACAGACACTACCCCTAATCGTAGCTGCACCTAAAGCCTTCTCATATAGCACTTCTTTTCCCCTACAGCCAGGAACCATGGGATACTCTTCTAAACCAGCAGAATTGCCCCTTTCTAACCTTTTCTTCCTTTCCTCCTATACGTCTTAGCAAACTCAGTAGCTCTATCAGATTCTTTATATTTAATTGATTTTTTATCTCTTTCTGCATTCTTCAGGCCTCCATTTTTAAAGATATCCTAATAATTGTGTTTGATAGAATTTATTGGACCCTTTAATACCCAGTTTTGTACCCCCTTACAACGTGTGATCTCTTGTTTCTTCAGTTTAGTTTTGTAGATTCCTTAAAGGATTTGTCGCAAACCCATCCTCTCAAACTAATTTTGATATTTGAAAATGTTTGGACAAAAGAATTTACCTTCATTTGTACTTAATTATTGACAAGTTTACTTAATCTAACTTTTCTCACCCAGTATGGAATTCAATTTTTCAATTCATGTTTGCTTTGGTTCTTTATTTGTAACTTGTAAGTCTTATGGCTTTCCTGAATTTTGCCTTATTCAGGTGTCTATGCGGGTGATCCTTCAAAATTAAGTATGAAAGCAGCATTTGGAAAAGTTTGGAAGCTGGAGCAAAATGGGGGTAGCATAGTTGGTGGCACTTTCAAAACACTACAGGAGAGAAATAAATCTCCAAAACCACCTCGTGACCCGTAATGGCATATTTACTCCAGAGCTTGTCAAATTTTCTATTACTTTATGGCTGGTTTCCTGATTTCTGTAATATGTAGACGTCTTCCAAAACCAAAGGGTCAAACTGTTGGATCTTTTCGAAAGGGACTTATCATGTTGCCAAAAGCAATTTCTGCAAGGTACTCTATGTCAACTTAATTAATGTTTGGCTGGATTGCCAATTCACTCAGCATTGATGATCATAGTGAATTTTATTTCTTTTGGAAGGTTGGGTGACAGAGTGAAGTTATCTTGGAAGCTTTCAAGCATTAGTAAACTTGAGAGTGGAGAATACAGCTTGACATATGAAACACCAGAAGGAGTGGTTTCTGTGCAATGCAAAACTGTTGTCCTGACTATTCCTTCTTATGTTGCTAGTACACTGCTACGTCCTTTATCTGTATGTTTCTTTCTTAAATGAGGTTTACGCCAATTATTTTAAAATAGAAACTATTTCGTTGGTGAAATCTTTGAACTGAAACTGTGTGATACATTGAAATTAGGAATGTATTTGTGTGTGGGTGGGTTTGGGTGCATAAGTGCACAATATTGCTTGTTTTCTGGGTTCTATATCTATCTTGTCTGGAAATACAATCCTTCAAGGCCAGCCATTCTTGCCTTCAGTGTGATAGGAAAATAATACGTATAGTTTTGTAGGTATGTTTAGTTGGTAATAACAACTCACTCAGCTGGGTTAGGGAATAACCAATGAGCCCATCTATAAATGGTTATTGGATTGGACGTAAAGATGGTTGGTTAGTTGTTAAATATATATATATATAATCTTCTTTTTCTTTCATAACTTAGGGAGGCATAAAGAAAGTAGTATATGAATATCAAAGTTTTTGTAATACACATTTTTATACATGTGTTTTCACTGAATTTGCACCCTCCTTTCTTCTAACAAGTATTTACCCTCACATGCAGACTACTGCTGCAGATGCACTTTCAAAGTTTTACTATCCTCCAGTTGCTGCAGTATCCATATCCTATCCAAAAGAAGCTATTCGAACGGAATGCTTAATAGATGGTGAACTAAAGGGGTTTGGGCAGTTGCATCCACGTACTCAAGGAGTGGAGACATTAGGTAAACATATAGTCGGCTATGGTAAAAGCCAAGGTGTACGACAAAAACTTTTTTATCTAGATCGATTACTATCCAAATTTGATTTAGGAACTTTTGTTTTGGTGGTTGGTTATTGCATCTAGTCAAGTCTGCCAATGAGGAAACTAGAGCATTTTTTGATTTTTCAGGAACCATATACAGCTCATCTCTCTTTCCTAACCGAGCTCCTCCTGGAAGGATTCTACTTTTGAATTACATTGGAGGGGCCACAAATCCTGGAATCTTATCAAAGGTTTGATAACACTCTTGAATAAACCCAAACACTTGTTGAGATAGAGGCAATTATATGAACGGTTATTTTGGCAAATTTTGTGCTTCGCTATGTCGTTTCAAATGTTCATGCTGAAAGTTGAAACCATTGGTGGTTCTAGTTGCAGGCATAATCTCTGTGATTTGACTAATATATGTTGACAATTATAACTGATTTTGTGATTACTAGATTTGCTACTCTCCTGCCCTATTTGCTAATAAAGCATTTTCTTTTTCCCAGACGGATGACGCCCTTGCGGAAGCAGTTGACCGAGATTTGAGAAAAATTCTTATAAACCAAAATGCAAAGGACCCGCATGTATTGGGCGTGAGATTGTGGCCTCAAGCTATTCCACAATTTTTAGTTGGCCATTTTGATCTCTTAGATGCTGCTAATGCTGCTCTGAAAAATACTGGGCATGAAGGGCTGTTTCTTGGGGGCAACTATGTGTCTGGTGTTGCCTTGGGACGATGTGTTGAGGGAGCTTATGAAGTAGCAGCCGAAGTAAATGATTTTTTATCGCAGAAAGTGTCCTAAGAGGGGCAAATTTTGTTGGGTTGTAGGGATTTGGTAGGACACGTATATCATTGCGTAGTGATGATAAAGTTTCGCTGACTTGTCACATAAGATTTAAGTTTTGGTGGCTTCTGGTGCGGATCCCATTTATATCATTCTCGTAATGTTGTAATGAATAAGGTTATGACTTTGCAACTGTATTCATTCTAATGCGGATCTTTTGTGTTTAACAATTAAACACGTATCGCTGAGTTGACAGTTGTAGAGAATTAAAAGGGTGGCGCCATTATTAGAAATAGTTTTTAGGGCATTCCCGTTGTCCGTTTTGCACTCTATCGTTCGCCCATGATAGGATTTGCTGGTTTCAACTTATTGGGTGTGTTTGGTTTAACGATTGGAACGAGTATGAACGAGTATAACATAATAGCATGAATGGAATGAGTATAAGGACTTTGACCTTAATTCTTGTTTATTTAATGTTCACGTGCTTTGCTCGCTCCTTTAGTCTGAACTAGGTCTAGGCGGTCTCCCGTGAATGAAGGTATAATGCAAGGCTTAAATTTGGACTGAGATGCCACGACGACGGCTAAAAGTCTGGTCTTAAGAGCGTAAAGTAAACAAATAGCCTCTGGAAACACGCAAAGAGCTGATTTGATATGATTTTGGGGGGGAACGTTGAGGCAAATAATAAGCAATGAGGGAAAATTCAGCCCTCCCCACGGAACGTTCAAGGAATGTTAGATGGGAGAATTAAAAAGGTGCGTATCTAGAAAGTTTGACCAAGGGAATGAGGAATTCAAAATAGCAAAGGCGGAGGCAATGATGAAAATGGCAGCTGGTAAAAAACAGGGAATGACAAAGAAATGAGAAGATTTGGTCTTTAAATAGCGAGACACATCTACTGGGCCTATTGGCGAAAAAGCGCTTGTGGGTTTCCCCCTTTGCCTTTTCTTTTCTTAAGTTTCAACACAAAATGCTGTGGTGGCGACCAAATGACAAATTGATGGCTAATCGAAGCAACCTTATGGTTGGGGCGGTGGGGAACATTTTGCCTTTTTCTTTTTCTCCCTCTTTTGAAAATTATATTCCCATCCCTTTACCTCCAAGCAAATACACCTTCTTTGTTCCCTCTCCCTCTCCTTCTGAATCCGCCCTGCAATTAATTTCAGCCCTAACCAAATCCCCTCCCTCCGGCACGTGAATTTATACACGTGGGGCGCGAGATCTTTAATGGCCAAGGAATGACTAATTTTATATTAAACCCACTTTGTGCCTTTTCTTTGTATCGTTATTAGAGTTGATTGATTGCCTGTCCCCAACACCACTTTTTACCACTGAAAAAAGCCATTTCCAGATTCATACTTATCACGTTCATCAACGATCAAATATTACGCCTTTTTCGTTGTTCCTGTAATTTATTCCAAATCCATTGCTTTTGATTATTCCTACCCTGATAATAAAATTACCCACTTTATGCCCAACACGAAAGGACAAAGTAAATGATGCCAACTAGCGGTGTCTGGCTGATTCTTGAAGCAGGAGGACACGTGTTGAATGGCGCATAAGGTTCACTCAAGTTGTAATGAATCGATGCAACTCAGCTTCATGAGTGTGTTTTTGATGCGGTTGATGGTTTTGTAAGAAGAGCGGTTTATTTCAAGAAGTAAATCAATGATGTTTCTTGGTATGGAGGAGGAGTATCACCAGTACCAATAATGCCTTCTTTTTTCTCTCTTAAAAAATAATATAAAGAATACAAGTAAGGATCTGCACCCAAGGGCCCTCATGCGCAACACGATGATTATATCCATTGAACATTGATTCATGGATTACATATGCGTATGTACAAGGTTTCAGATATCAATGTTGTTTTGTCCGCCTGAGTTTCCTCCATTCTTTGTCCACAGTCCACATTCATTCCCTATCCCTCTCTCTCAGTATTGCTTCTTACACGCTTTGTCTCTCACTTGTCGCTCCCCCTCTCACCCTCAACTTTCTTTCCTTCCTTCACTAATTAATTGGCATCTTTATTTTTCTTCAGAGAAACTGATGAGCCCTTTCCATTTAATTGTAACAACATACAGCTCGTACCGAAATCAGATTTGTCACGGAATTAAGACATGCTGTTTTCTTAATGACACGTGGAGTTGTCGGCTGCCATGGCAACATTTTAGGTCTACCAATGACATGGAAGGAAGATAAAGAGGGAGGCGGGGAACGCGGCTGTTGAGGAAGTCTTTTTCACAGATCCCTCTCTTTTCTCTCTCCTCTCTTTTGTCTCTCTTGAAGGCTGACTCTGTTATTTAAAGCCTTAAGGTGGCGGCTTCTTTGAGTCACATTATTATTCCACAAATGGGTAAAGCCTCTAGCTCTTCCTCCTCCTCTATCAGCAGCAACAACCACCCACTCATTTCAACTGCTTCATCTCTCACCCGCCTCCATAACTCTGATCACCTTCCCACAGATCTCAGGCTTGGTCTTAGCATTTCAGCAACCCAACATGCTGGCTCTTCTGTTTCAAGGTATATACCATCCTCAGATATTTCATGCACCTTCTGGGTTTTTGTCAGATTTTTATCCCTTTCCCTTGTCATATCAGGGGGCAACCAACAGATTGGATCCCAAACCAGCGTGGTTATGGGGCAGAAGTAAATGATTGTGGGGATCATAGCAGCATGTTTGTAAAGGTGTATATGGAAGGCATTCCAATAGGGAGGAAACTCAATCTGGTAGCTCACGAAGGCTACCATGAGTTAGTGAGGACTCTGGAAAACATGTTTGACACTACCATTCTCTGTAAAGCCTCAAACCTCACTGTGTTCTTCTGAATCTGTACTCTTTAACGCTTTGATTAACAATGGAAAATGGTGTACTGGTTTGAACAGGGGGGACGGGGATGGATGGGGTGCAACCAGAGAGGTGCCATGTGCTAACATACGAAGACGAAGAAGGAGATTTGGTGATGGTGGGGGATGTTCCTTGGGAGTGAGTGATTTTATTTTCTGAATCTCTTGGACATTGTGACAAACACATGGTATTCCATATTTGGGCACTAACTTACGATGTCTTGTCTGCTTGCAGAATGTTCCTATCAACGGTGAAGAGATTGAAGATAACGAGGGTAGACGCGTTTGGGTGTTAATTGCAGACATGACAGTGCAGCCAGCTCGATCTGTGTGGCTTTGGTGGTTTCCAAATTTTGTCGTATAGCTCTAGTGGTAGTGATCTGTGATGAGATGTGATCAGAATCAGGGTAGTGTTAGGCAAAGCACGCTGAAAGCTATAGATGTATATGCACAGCCTCAAAACTTTGTCCTTTTTCTTTAGTAAAAGAAAGTGGAAGAGATTAGTTCTTTGTACATTCTTGGCTAAAACTGCCCTTGCTTTTCTTTCATGATTTTAAACTTAGACAAATAGTGTTCTCTCATTCACCATTTTACCCACTTGTCTAAGCTCGGTTCCTCAGCTTTCTTTTTTCCCCTCGAAGAAAGAGGGCTGAAAAGGGAAAGAAGAGCCAATTAGAAAGTGACCTGTTCTCAATTGGTTGGTCCATAGTCTCATTCCATAAAATTATAACATGTAGTATTGATCCATGCTATTGAGACTGGCCATGTCCAGCATCCTAATCAAAATGTTTCCCTGCTCATCTGCATATTTCACGTTAATCAAATTTGGATCCAACCTATCAAATAATAATGAAAGGCATGTCATAAATGTTAGGGCAAGAAGAGTCGTTAGAACCAAAAAATTGAAAATAAAAAACAAATGGCTCAAATATTTTAGAAAAGTGGACATAATTTGCAGCAAATGGAAGAAAAGTTGTAGAATCATTGTTGCAGATTGTGAATGAAAAAGTTAAGCATTTTCTTAATATTAGTCCATTTATAAAATATTTGAATTATTTAGTCCAACCAATCACTGGGCCTATTTTTAGGCTTTGCATACCAAAATTAAAAAAAAAAAGAATTATCTAGTCCTTTTGACCAATTTTCATAGGTAATATCTTCATGTGTTAGATTGGTTATAAATAGGGCCAGAAGGTTTTTTTTTTTTTTTGCCCGTTAAGACTTGAATGCGAAACTAAACCCTATAATTTTAAGTACGTAGCCCAAAAGCTATATCTAGTACTACCATTAGAATTCTCAAGCTTTCAGCTAAGGCCCAAAAAATTTCAAAAAAAAAGAAAAAGAATTGAATGATAAAAATTAAAAAGGTTCTCGTCCCATGCAATGATATAAATAAGGCGTGTGGCAAAAAAAAAAAAAAAAAAAAAAAAAAAAATATATATATATATATATATATATATATATATAAATAAGGTGAGAGGATACCTTTGTCGTATGATAAAAGGTTACACGAGAAAAATCGAAATTAATTATAAATAATGTTCCCTAAGAAACAGTCTAGCATGTAATTGAGCTTATGGCAAGTAGATTATTGGTATGTTTGGATAGCCTTCATAAGTGCTTTTCAATCATTATTTATATAATATTAGATAGTTTTTACGGTCTACGAGGTAGCTTTTACAATCTATGAAATAAATATGTAAAAAATTTTTATCTCAATTTATATAAATCGGACTTATACATAAATATAAGTTCAACCCAACAAGAAATCGTTCTTTACATGCAGGGGGACAAAAATGAAAGATAATTTAGAGGAAACGGAATTTGTCGTTTTCCTGCTAACTCACAGACAAAGTAACAGCGACTGTAAATTTTTTTCTTGTTTCACTTTAACACACAATAGTAAAGTCAGATGGCTGTGATATGCATAACCATGAATTCCTCTCCCTCTCACTGTTTGGGGTAATAGGATAACGAAGAGTCTAATGAGCGACAATAGCGGCATAAAAAAAATGTCAATAATGTAAGTTTGGCTTTTTATTTAACCAGACACTACATTACTCTTCCGTGCGATGTACATACAAATTTAACTAATCAAGCTATTTTAAGCACCGAACAAAAAATCAGATCAAACCAGTCATTTTAACTAGTTAAATTGATGACCAGTTAGTGGTCCGGTCTGCTTCAACCTTAACCCGTGTGGTTTGAACCAGTTAAAACCGGTAAAACCAATAGTTTATCTGGTTGGACCGGTTACCATTTTTTATGAAATACATTTTTTGTATTTTTCTAACTACTATCTCGCGCTATTTTTAAGGGAAAAATGAAAGGTTGAAGACCGAGATAAAGAGAAAAGTAGGTAAAAAAGAATAAATCTAAAAAAAAGAAGATGATGATAAAAACAAATCATTTAAAAGGATATAATAATTATAAAAAATAAGATATCATTGTATAAGTATAGGCATCATAACTAACACTAATAGATTTTAAACATTTTTTTTCTAAAAATCTTCATTTTTATTTATAGAAGTTTAAAAATATATTAATATATATATTTCTATCAATAAATTATAATATTTTAATATAATTGGTTCAATCACTGATTGACCTATTAACCTTTAAATCTATACCCTAACCGGTTCATTAAACATCCCATTTTTTATTCCTTGATTTTAAGTCATTTTCACACCGTGTAGCCAACACTGCTGTTTGTGGCTCAAGTTATTGATTCTGGTATCTTTTGTGAGAACAGAGGACGTGATTATATTGCAAAGATCCAATTATAACGGAAGGTCAACGGGGACATCTTTTGAAATCATTTTCCTTCGCCACCCTATCGCCGTTTAGGCCTGGCCACTATCCTTCTATGACGATAGCTAATATTAATGGACAAACAACATTATAAAAACTCAGTCCATTTTAATGGGTTCCAATGATAAATTACAAGCACAGAACTTCACGCGAACTATGGTCGATCTCTAGCCTCAAAGAATATGCTTCCAGTTACAAACTTACTATACATTGTTTATTTATTTAAAGTTACACCAAAGACAGAGAGAAATGCAAATTATTGAAGGTCAGAACAAAAGGGTTAGTTGGAACTTAGAACTTGAAATGATTTCTGATGAGCGCAATCCAAATTAGGTCCTGTGTCTACGTTGAGCAACTTGGCATATCTTTGGAAGAACCCGATGCGATCATTCACTCTTGGGTCATTAGGGATTCCACACTCTAATCCACCGTTGATTATGTTGGTGGCCAACCCATAGCCAGCCGTACGATTAGCCGCTATATCAGCCTGTGTCGGAACATATTTCCCCACCATCACATTGTGGGGAGAAGGTATCGGCTTTCGCTCCGTCATCCAAAACCAGAGAGCCGTCTTAAACGCAATCACTGAATTGTTGGCTACGATTTCAGGATTCCTCAGCCCATCAAATCCCAATGCCTTCCCAGCTGGCCCATAGTTAAAGTTCCTGCAAATCAAAAGCCAAAATGAATCAATATCCCCACATGAAAGCCATTAAGGAAAAATGGCATGAATGAACTGGTAATAATATTTACACACACACACACCAGGAGAGTTGAATGGGTCCTCTGCCATAGTAGCTTTTGCCAGGGTAACAAGGCCATTGAGCGTTGTTGGAGTCGCAGTAATTACTCTGAGGCTTAAGTTCTTCCTTGTAGCACAAGCCCCAGGCGTAGGGTCCATCAGGTGCGGTGGGCCACCCACCGGTTGTCTCGTGGGAGATCTGAGCAAGAAATGCGGCGATCTCACGCTTTCGCGTGGTTATATTTCCGCTGGTGCCAAACTCAGGGAAGGATTTGGCGGCGTGAGTGAAAGACTTGTAGGTGTAGAAGTCTTTGGCAGGGCATGCAGAGTCATCTTTGTGGAGGAAGAAGGTTTTAAAGAGCTTTTTGTGTATGAGAGATGAAATGGAACAGGGATCGTGACGAGCCTCCGCTCCCAAAGATGCAAAGTAGGGAAAGCAGAGTAACAAAGCAGAGAAGATGAAGAAGAAAGAAGAAACAGAGGAGGAGCTGGAGGCTGCCATTTACTGAAACAGAAACCTTTATGTGTTGGGAAGGAGAAGGAAGCAGAAGGCGTTTTATAGTGTGAATAATAATTCATCAAGTAAGAAAGCAATGGCTTGCTGGGTTGTGTTATGAATAAGCATAAATAAGTGCAACTTGACTGGGTTGGAGAGTTGACGTCAGGCATAGAGCACGTGCAGGAGAAGGGAGATGAGTAAAGATCGGCCGGCGAGAGCATCAGTGATTGGAGGAAAGGGTCAACTATTCTTTCAACTTCCACCCCTACAAAGAATTGGACATGACTAACACATCAAGACAGGACATCCATTGGAGTTGTTTGAAGTGATGACTATTAATCACGAATAAATTACTCATCCTATTTGTTTACACTTTACGACTTATTCCTCCTGATTCCTAGCAGCTATACGTCCTATCCAATTTGGTTTTCTAAGCATCTTATAGAAGACGACACAGGGGATGTGATAAAACAGAGGGGCTGTTGGGGAAAACGGACAAGAAGGAAAAGGGAATAATATTTGCCGTGTAATTTTGTAATATAGTAAAAAAATAAGATGCCTAGCGACTTTATAGGTGATGATTGATGAATATTAATCAAACAAATGTGGTAGAGAGGAACTGTACAACGTTGTCGGGGTGAGGTGCAGGGAAAATAGAAGCGTAGGTTCGAAAATAAAGATACGCAGTAATACTCGGATCGGATATACGAGTCTCATTAACGTTGAATTAAATACTCTAATTAAAATGGGCGCTGGCAATCTATCTTAAGGAAGAACAGACGCAAAATATACAATGAACCATAAACAATATGTAGAGCTTGTTTGGAATAGCGGTTGAAAATTTTATAAGCCCTTATAAATTGTAATTTACAGAATATGAAGTAACTTTTACGGTTTACGAGGTAATTTTTACGGTCTACGAGGTGCTTTCACGGTCTACGAGATAAATATATAAAAGAGATTTATCTCGATTTATATGAATCAGACTTATATAATAAACTTAATTTAAATAAATGATAACAAACAACTACGTATTAAAAACTGAAAAGTGACTGCATTTCTACTTCTGTTGCCCCTGCATAAAGGCATGGCAATAGATGGGCTATCAGAAAAGCATTATTATTAATAATTATAAAGAGTGAGGCTGATTTGACTTGAGCAGCACCCTCCACCCAGTTCCAGGACACCGCAATAGGCAGCAGACACATCCTCGACCGAGTCCCAAACTTGATCAAACAAATACTTTTTTAAGAATTGAATCTTCTTGTGTGGGTCAATCAATAAACAGTGTCATGCCCAAAATAAGCGGAACAAGTAAAAAAACTAAAAGGCCCGACAAAAAAGAGCAAATGAAAAATGAAACATTCTCTGTCCATCAAACCGAAAAAGAGAAAGGCCCATCCTTTGATCTAGGACCTAAATACCTACTTTCAGCGGGCCGCCTTCCATCCGACAAGGTTCGACTTTGAGGGTTTTAGGACCAGGATGGTCCTATGTACTTCAGAAATAATACTCATCATTGTTAACATTAATATTTTTAGGACAAGGATGGTCCTTTGTTGCCCTTTCCATAAAATTCCACCCCGAAACCCTATGCTTACTTGCTTGGCCCATAACCAGTGGCGCTTTGTATTAGCTTAGATACACCATACGAGGTCAAGGAAGAGTCACAATTAAAACGAATTGAAGCCCAGCAATGGGGACAATAATGAAAGGTTGGTCGGGGAATAATCCTTTTATGGAGACAGGTCCTTAATTAGCAGTTACCCACTTGCGTTTCTTATCAAGTTATTGCATGCAATAATAGGTACCGCAAGACAGAGTGGAACAGTCACGGCACGTCCTAGTTGAAAATGGGCACTAGATGCCATCTGAGCTCTCTCTTTCTCACAAGAGGTCGCTTCTTTTTCCAAATTCATAACTTAATGGTGGGCGTCACTCTCTGGGTCAAAAGTCGACGCCCTATGGTCCCTGCAAACTAATGCCAAGATAAGAAAATAATGGGTACGAATTGATCTTATGACTGTGATTAAATTATGAATTATGAATTATCATTACTGTTTTTGCTAGGACTTGTCCACCCATACGTTTCTCATCTCTTCCATGTCGAGTTCCGAATAGGACAAATGTATAAACACATCTAACAAATATTTAACCTTGCTAGTTTGTTTAGCATTCATTTGCACATCTAGCTAGCTAGTCTTGTTGCGGATGTTTGGAATAGCGGTTGGAACTTCCAATCGTATTTTTCAATTGTGATTTACGGTATATGAAGTAGCTTTTATAGTTTACGAAATAGCTTTTATGGTATACGAGGTAAATATGTGAAGAAGTTTTATCTCGATTTACATAAATCGGGCTTATACTTCATCCTCTCAGTAATGAATTGCATTCTTCTCTAGATCTATTGATCAGCCTCTTGCACGCTCTTTCTTACATACCCCCTCCGCTATTAAATATAAGCACACTTGTCCTCTACAAAGTTTGCATGCCGTAATTAAAAAACACGTGAAATTAAATTACGCGATTATATTTTTTTTTATGCTTCGAATTTTGCCCCGTTTTGTTATTCATGCACATCAACATCCGAAAGACCTAATATATATATATCGGACTTGAAAATTATCGTTCTATAGGGTTGGTTATATATATATAGCGTGGGGCACGGATCCAAGTAATTGGGGAGAAACAATAAGATAGTATATTTTAATATTATACATTTAATTCGAGTATATGAAAGAAATTATATATTTAATTAATTAGGATCAAAGGGGCAAAGCCACAAATTAGCCGAGGGTCTAGAGCGTTAGCCCTTGGGCCCTCGTCTCCTATATTTTCCATGGCCGCGTTTGGTTTACCTTGGTTTTTGCCTTCACCAATTAAACTTATGTTTGTTCTTTTCATCCTCATTAATTCCCTCATTCTTAAAACCCTACGTAAACCAAACAACCCCTTCATTCATCAATTCACTACGTACATACCGATAATATTATTTACAAGATTTTTTGGGTTACGTTTTTTTCCCCTTGCGATGAATACCAAACGATTTCTTAGGACCAGTTGATAAGTTGAATATTACGTGTAGTCTGTGAGATGGGGTCTTTATTGTCCACAAAGTTATAGACAAATTACATGAAGAAGAATATAAAATGAATAATCAACTTGGCATTGACTTGCGGATACCTGTATATGTGCGTCTTCACATGGAAACGTCAGAAATCTGAGGCTCATTTCTCAAGTGAGATAATCGACGTTAATTAATAAGGTAGGTCATGATTTTTAATTAGATATATTGTAAGAGGCTTCCAATATATATACTATATACTTATAGTGTGTCTGTACCGCGAGGGATACCAGCTGGATTATAGATAGTGAAGAGACACGCCCAACTATGTCATTGACTTCATTTTCCACTCTCTTTGACCAATTCAAATAAGTAATCATAAGACTATATATATGTATGTATCTATGTGGTGTATTCGTCTAACGTTATCTTATTAATATACTATAAATGATTGTTTGAGCTCTCCCGTCGACTAGTTATGAGGCATGATATGGTTGTCCCGTAGCCTGTTTTCAGGTTGCTGCGTCTTCTGTGTCCTTAGGCAGGGGCAATGAATTTTAAAATAAAAAGCTTTTATTTGATCCTTTAAAATAAGTTAAGGATAAGATTCGAGTGAGCTTAGCTTGTTTATGAATTCGATTTAATTATATAATTTTTTTGCCTTTTTCCATTTTTTTTATTTTAAATCAAGGTCTTTCAGTAGTAGTGACACAAAATTATGGTAGATATTAATTCCCTTCCTATGTTTAATTCTACCGAAAAACACACACACACACACACACAAAGTGAGAGGGGAAGAAGGGCCGCTTATATTTTCCATTTTCCCCTGTTCAGAGAAATTCGCGGATACACATGCATGAGTTTAAAATTCAAATTTAAAATCAAACCAAAACAACTATATATATATATTTGCGAAATTTTTAAAATGAATCAACAAAAATATAATATTGAATGCTCTGACTAATTAAAATGTGCCACCAGACACTTACGTAAAGCCGATATATGAAGGCTAGCTAGGAAAAATTTAAAGTGTTACTTTCAATTCATCTTGACCCGAGACGTGAACGAATGGTCCCAATGACGTCGTCGTCGGCTTCAAAGTCAGTATGGGTAGGTTTTCCAATCCAAGGGGCCCCACTGATTCTAACCCCTCGTCGCCGTCGGATCTTAGCCTTGCCGTCAGCTCCTTTGACCTTAGCTCTGGCATTGAAACAATAGTCTCTGACTCACTGTCAGTCAAGAAAACGGAAAACAGTTATGTTTAACGGCGACCCTCAAGTGTAAATGGAATAGACTAGAGCCCCTTCCTACTAATAATCTTCGCATCTCGAGCCTCGCTGGCGTAATGGTGACGTCGATCTTCACGCTAAATTAAAAACGGTTGGTCCTGAACTGAAAGTCTCTTGAGTTTTTATCTTCACCTTTTACTTTTGCTCCCCTTAAGTTTTATAGTTTAAAAATGAAGGAAACCCTCAGGAGTCTGGGTGACGTGGCACACTTAATCCTTCTTGTTGAGAAGGCTTAAATCAATTCAATTCAACCATTTCGCTGCAACTCTTGTCTTCTCAATGGAAATGGAAAACGAACAGCGCCACCGTGAATTGACTTCCCCTAGCTCCGGCGAGTTCCTCCGGCAGAATTTAGATCCAATAAACGACGTCCCCAGCGGTCGTCCTATCGTCAAAGAAATGGATTTCTTCTTTTCTGCTACATCCGGTAAATCTTTTGGGACCAGAAATCAGCAGCCCCAAGATCCTCACGACAGGATCAATCCCGATGGCTCATCAAGTGATCCCTTACCTGATCGCACCATCAACGTAGGGTTTCTATTATATGCATGCTTTCGCCATTTCAATCTTTTGATTCTCTCAAGTTTCCAATTCCCGTCTTATTATTGAATCTGCGCCAAATAGAGATTTGAAAATAATGATCTGTTGTGTTGTGTCACTAGACTGGACTGAATTTGAACTGTGCAAGCCCTGCAATGCCAATAATTGAAAACGAGAAGCTCGACACTGAGGTAAGTGTGCTTCCGCCTCTTTCTCTGGCTATCTGGAGATATTTAGACACACACACATACATATTCCATATTTATAATACCATGAAAATTAATTTATGTGATTATGCTCAGTCAGTTTTGATCTGAACTATATGTTTGCTTATTATTATTTTTACTTTTTTAGGTGAGTGCACTTCAGGGCAAATTGCGGAGGCTGCATGAAGACAATCAGAGGCTGAAAAATATGCTGGAACAGATCACCAAAAACTATAACCAACTGCAGGCTCTGTTTATCGCTTTGCATAAACAAAAGGCTCAGGTAAATTAATTTGCTGTCCATATATATGCGACCTACATCTACTATATTCCTTTATATAGCTCTTTTGTTTTAATCTTATTCCAGCCAGGGGGCATTTTCATAAGTAATAAATCTTCTTCGTTCCCAAGATATATATGCGCGCGCACGAGATCTATTTGTTCAATTGCGCCTCTTTGGCCTCCCCAAACAAAAAAAGGTCTTTTCTAAGGGAATGGTAACGTGCATCACTTAAATTGGAAATCGTGCTAATATAATCCTGGAAGCGATCCCGAGGCAGCAGGCGATTTTTTTTTCTTACTGATTTTGGCACCTAGAATAAGCACATGACAAGAATTAATATTGACTTGGGCCCCGCCCTTAGATTAGTTGATCGAGCACACAGAAAAAAGGGTGAGAGTTATTAGTCCCGAGGAATCAAAGTAGCGTGTAGTTGTTTCTAGCAGCAACGTGTGCAGCCGTTTGTCAAATTATAATTATAAATATATACGAGTATCTATAGTACAATATCTGGTGGGAGTCAGATAGTAAGTAATAAAGAGTTGGTACTTTAGACTTTAGTAATATCAAGCTATCTTTTTTTTTTTCCTATTCAAAAAGCAAAATCTGTTCTTGTTTGAATTAATTTTTAGAGAATATATAGTTTTTATAATTTACGAAATAAGTGTATGAGAGTAGTTTTATCTTAATTTATGTAAATCATAGTTTAAAATTATAGTTTGAGTTGATTCCAAATGCACACTTAATATGTATATACATGATATAAATGCGTGACCTGGGGCTTTGCAAGTCACACATGCACACTAACAGATAAGAAATATGTGCAAAGATTCGGATAATTAGCTAATTGTGGTGTGGGTATTGAACAGAAGGTTGAAGCAAAGGGTGTGTTGTCGGGTCAACAGATATTATTGGACCCACGGCCGTCTACCAAATTGGACGTGAATAATTCGGTTTCAGACGATAAGACTCAAGAGCTTTCAGTCTCTCCTTCATCAAACAACGTGGAGGTAATGTCAAAGCAACATGACCACCAACACCATCATCAATCACCTAAACTTCATGGAAAACAAGCAGCTTGTCCTCAAAATATTTCCAATCCACAAGATCTCAAGAGACAAGAACCAAAGGCTGATATTCATTTCAGAAAAGCCAGGGTTTCCGTACGCGCAAGATCAGAAGCTCTTCTGGTACTACTTTTAGCATTAATCCTTCACATATAATAATACAATTATTATTCTCTTTCCATGGCCAACGATTTCTGTTTGTGCTTTACAGATTAGTGATGGATGTCAATGGAGGAAGTATGGTCAAAAAATGGCCAAGGGTAACCCATGTCCTCGCGCCTACTATCGTTGTACTATGACCGTTGGATGCCCCGTTCGTAAGCAGGTGACTGATTAAAATGTTTTGTAGCCATTCTTTTTTTCTTATAGATTGAAGACCTGTTGTGATTCCATTTTTATCTGGTTAAGTAGGTGCAAAGATGTGCTAAAGACAAGACGGTGCTGATAACAACGTACGAAGGGAATCACAACCACCCTCTCCCACCGGCGGCCACCGCCATGGCAAACACGACATCGGCAGCCGCAGCCATGCTTCTATCAGGTTCAACTATGAATAGTGAAGCCTTAACAAATTCAGCTGGAGGGTACTTATCTTGCATGCCCTACGCTTCAATGGCAACCCTATCAGCCTCTGCACCGTTTCCTACTGTCACTCTGGACTTGACTCAGACCCCTAAAAACGTGCAGCTTCACCGGGCACCGTCCAGTGGGGTCACGTTTCCTCTGCCATTGCATGGTCACCCTCTGCTCGGTCATCAGAAGCCACCGGTAGGGCAGCAACGACAGCCTTCTATGGTTGAGACGATGAGTGCAGCTATTGCCTCCGATCCCAACTTCACGGCGGCGCTGGCAGCTGCAATTTCGTCTATCTTTGGTGGGAGTGGACATGGAAATGTTATTCCCCTTAACGTCACTTCTCCGTCGCCTCAGCTTCCTCCATCCTGCACTGCATTCTCCGACAACTAATATGAGCCAGCAAGTATGTGTAATATAATGTACACACGCGTGTGCTTCATTTGTATATATATGTGTACATGTACAAGAAAAAGGATTAAAATAGCGTGATTTTGTTAGTTTTGAAATATACACGCACACAACCATAGATATTTTGATTTTATACTACTACATCTACTTATATCAAGGATCGAGGTTGTATTTGAAAAAGAATGTTTATCATTTATTAACTATATAATTGTGATAAAAAAATCATTAACTATCTCATGACTTCAGCCAAAAATATATTTTCAAACTGAAAATACGATTAATTCCCGGTGTTTTTATTAAAAATACATGAAACTTGCTTGGACACTCAATGATGGGAGAACAGTGGACGGCAAATCTGGATTTATTATTCCAACCGAAAAAAAAAATCCGGATGTATTGCGCGAGATTTTTTCCCCTTCTTTTACTTGAAGATACCTTGAAAATTCATGAGCACGTGTTTTTTTATAATGATATCTCAATTATAAAACATTAAATAATTTTATTCTATAAAATGCGTTATTCGTGTTTATGATCATACTCCTAAATTTATAAAATACAAATTTGATTTTATTACAAATTATTAATTACTGGTAATTTAATAACTTAACACATTTATGATAAAATATAATTATATATATAATAATTACTCTATTTTTATGCAAGTTTCCAGTATACGGCATTATCAATTTTGTCCCAAATGAGCTAACTTTTAAAATGATTTATTTCTCCTTGATAAAAATTGAATTCCTGCTTGTTATATATAAAGTGACCGAAAAAATAGGCAAATAATTACTGTATCATCTCGCATGTATGCATTCATCAAATTACATTTTCTTGGACATGTGATTTTCTTGGAGTGACGCTAGTGAAAATAGCCTAAATTAGGTTCTCAACGGAAAAGCTAAGTCACAGGTTCCTCCTTCATCTCCCGAGGAGGAAGATTTGCTATTACAAAGCTCAAAAAAGATCAAGAATGTTTCAAAAGGAAACAGTGATAGTAGGGATAGATGTCAATGGACTGGATCTGACTGGGTTAGGCCTTAACCCGTGGTCTGGTCCTTATAGGATCTCGGGTTGGACAAGTCAGCTTGAGGTCCAATTTGATTCACCACTAGCCCGAGCTCGAGCTGGACCAGACCGGTCAAGTGGACTGTCTGGACCAGTCCAGACAGTATAGGAGGACCTATTTGAAATTTTTGTTCCCTTGTTTGGACTGACAAAATAGTGAAGAAATACATAATAAACCTAACATGATAATACCTAATCAAGAAAAATATATCACAAAACATTAAAACCTAACCATAAATCCATAATAATCTCCAACAACATAGAACTAGAATAAAAAACAACAACATCCATGTTACTTTAATACAATCCATAAGTCCATAACAATGAAATAAACACATTAAAGCTAACAATTAACAACAAGTCTATCACATTACACAAGTGAAAAACAAATGATTAAGATATAATTCATTTTTTTTAGCATCCATTGTCATTCATTTCTCTCATCGATCTTCAATGACACTCGATCCATCTAAAAAACAAATTCTGTGTTAAGAAATTAGTAATAATGAAATATATAAACTTGAATAATGAGCATAGAATTAGAAATATTACTTGGAATATTAACAACATTATCAGTCTCTTGAAAGTTGTCATATTCAAAGAATAAAGTAGCTAATTCTGAAATAGATTGCTTAGCCAGTAGCCAATTCTGGGCATAAATAAGGGCTTCAGTCATTTAGGAGATAGATTACTCCTATAATCATCAACAACATGTCCTCCAGTGCTAAAAGCTGCTCCAGGCATAGCGAATACATCACGTGCTATCATCGCAAGCACTCTATACTTGGAAGAATTAACCTTCCACCATATCAATATGTCAAAATCATCATCATCAACATGAACTTCTTCAGCTATACTAGCTGAAAGGTATCATCCAATTCAGATTGAGGATCTACTGATGAGATCTTTTCTTTTTGGGATGTCAACCATCTACGACCAGGGTCTTTTTTACTAGTATTTGCATTGGAAGTGATGGTACTCCCAGAAGAATTCAGAGTGTTGCCACTAGTAGAAGAGTTCAAAGTATTCACACTGTGTGACTTGCTTGTTTCAACACCAAGTTTTGCAAAATACTCTTCAAACATGCGATACAAAGTGTTTCTTGCCTTATTTTTCATGAACATACAAAGTTGATAATCAGGAAAAAGTTGCTCAAATACATCATTGATGTAGGCAAGCTTGTATCGAGGATCTAAAACCACAGCAATAATCAACAAATGATTCATATTTTCTGCTGCCCCCCAATATTTATCAAACTTCATCTTCATGCTTGAGGACATCTCCCTAAGAAGAGGGTCCTCGAACATAAGAGTCTCATTCAACAACTCTTGAATCAATGCAATTTTATGGAAACATATGTTTGTAGTAACTGTAAGCGAGCGAGAAAATTGCAAGGTCACATCATAAAACACTTGTAGGAATTTAAGAAAGACATTTGCCTTATTCCAAGCTTGTTTGTTAGGCGGGACATTAGGAACATCCATGTTGTCATCAACATCTTAGGTGTTATCATGCTTTGACATTTTTTAAAGTATGCCACATAATCTCTATCTTCATCCCCCATTCTTTTAAATGCCTTTTGGAATTTCAAAGCAACATTCAACATTAATATGTAGAATTCCATCTAGTGCTAACATCTATGACACACATATTTTTTGCATCCAACATTTCCAATTCACATAAATCTTTAAATTTTTTAAGGCGAGCCAGGGAGGAACAAACATACCTTACAACATTTCAAATTGATTTAAAGGCATCTTTCAATTCCTTCAAGCCATCTGACACAATCAAATTGAGAATATGTGCAGAACACCGTAGTTGAAGAAAATCACCACCACAAACAAGACCCTTTCAATTCATAAGTCGTTTTTTCAAATAAGACAAGGCTATGTCATTGGATGTTGCATTATCAACCGTCATGGTGAACACATTTTGAATGCCCCATTCTGATAAACATCTTTCAATAGTCTTTCCAATTGTATCGCCCTTATGATTCTCAATCAAACAAAAGTTAATAATCCTTTTATGCAGCTTCCAATCTTTGTCAATAAAATGAGCTATGAGACATAAGTAATTGAAGTTTTGAACTGATGTCCAACAATCTGTAGTAAGGCAAATACGACTCGTACACTGCTTCAATTGATTCTTCAAGATTTATATCTCACCAAGATATAATTGCCAACAATCCCCTAGCAACAGTTTGTCTATAAGGGATTTGAAATCGTGGCTCTAACTATTTCACAAATTAAAAGATTTAAAACCTTGCTTTTCAACCATTCTAAATGGCATCTCATCATATATTATGAACTCCGCTAGAGCCCTCCGACAACGTTTTTGATTAAACAGGTGAGGTGCTAAGCTTCCCCCTTCCCCACTTTGAGAAACATAGTTCAACATGGACTGTTTCGGTATTTCAGCAGCCCTATGTGGATTTTTCAAACATTTTTTTAAGTGTCTCTTTAAAGAAGTTGTACTACATTTAACTGGATCACAAGCATAATCCTTAGTGCAGTACTTACATGTAGCTCTAAGCTCTCCATTTGTTTCCTCCAATGGTAACTTAATATAGTGATCCACACTTCTGATTATTTTGTCTCAGGTTGTTTTCTCTTCCTACTACAATCTTGGCTTGTTTCATTTCCAGTAGGAAGAGGACATTCTACAGTAGTTGTAGGTTAGTAAGGATTAGTAGAATTGGAAGGGATAGGAGATGTTCCACCAGGAGTCTCATTCTTACCAGTATTAGAAGACTGAGATAGGTCAACACTTGAAGTGTGTTCTTCCTCCATGCCTGTAACAATGAAATTATGAGATATGTCAACTCATTACTCTTCTCTGGAAAAGGAGCTCAATATTTATGAAATTAACCAGAATAGTCAGTCATGCATTAATGAAATTATCCCCCATCGTTTACAACAAATAGTTACTCTTCTTTATAATGACTTACATAAAAATTCATTACCTGCAAAGCTCTTATCTAGATAGTTGGTGGTGGAAAAAAGAAAAGAAAAGAAAAGTCATCACTCTAGATAGTTTCAGGCAAATTATTTTGCAAATGTTACATTAACTGGCTATTCATGCTGTAAAGTAAAGCTCTTCTAAGTGACACTTAATTTTCAGAAAAGTTGCAATCATTGCTACTTATTCAATTCAACAGCCTCATAACGATGCAATAAATTTATAACTGCCAAGTTAGACAGTACATATGGGATCTTCCAATAATCACAAATTCACGACAACCACCTCTTTCAACATTCAGTAATCAGTATTATATTTTTTACCATTACTTCTTTTAATTTGGTGCAAGAGCCAATAAAAAAACCATAGTATTGTTAAAAGGAAGCCACTTAAACTTTATTGATAGATCTTTGATTCGGTCAAACCAGAGTTCAACAAAAAGTTATTCTGAGATAGGTTTATCATGCATCAAGGAGTTATGAAAGACAAGTCACTTCCACTCATGAATTACAGATTACAGAGTCGAAAAAAAAGATTAGACGCAAGTAAGATATTCAGAGTTTTAGACATTACCGATGACTGTGAGGAGAGGAGGAGAAGGGCCTAGATCCAGAATTGCCAAAGAGGATGGAGACACGAGAGATGGAGACTGAGAGAGATAAAGAGCCGAGAGACAGAAACCGAGAGACCAAGAGACAGAGAACCCAGCGACGGATAGCCCAGAGATAGAAAGGCCGAGAGTCGAGAGACGGAGGATCGCGGCCACCTTAGACGATGGAGGATTGAGACAGTGGTCATCTGGCTGAGACGAGGACAAGACCAAGGGGCAAAAGGGGAATGGCCGAGAGTCTGAGACAGTGGAGCCTTGGAGGGTCTAGGGATTCAATTGGGTGGTCGAATTCAATTGGGTAATGCTACTTGAGGCATTAGGGATTCTTCCATTTGGGATTAAGGCCTGAGGGCATTAAAAAATATATATACATATATTAAAAAAAACCTTTGGGTCAGACTGGACTGGACCAAAGGGTCTGAACCCTTGGCCCGATGTCCGATCCAGCCTGACCAGACCAGTCCAGTCTGGTCTATTAAATTTTTCCCAGACCAATTTTTTTCTTTCCTGAACGGATCGAGTCAGTCTACCCAGACCACCGGGTTTTTTGGACATCCTTAGGTGATAGTATCTTGTAAAGCCAGTGGCCTAAGCTGGGATCGAATGGTTCTAAGTTTTTAAATAGAGGAACATCATTTGTGGATAAGTTAAAAGGCACTGATAGACAGTGAACTTTCTAATGATGAGATGGGAGACAATGACAAGGCTTTGTATGATGATAATATGTCAGAAGACTCAGCTAAACAGGAGCCCCTCAGTAAAACCATTGAGGATCCGAAAAGAAATTCCCCTACATTTTCCTTTTACAGAAAAATGAAGAAGAGATTATACAGGTCCTGATGAAGAGCAGTAATTGTGAAGCTACTAGACAGAGGGATTGGATACAAGGCTCTCTATGCTCGCCTACAGTCCTGGTGGGAAAAAAGAGGTGTCATTAGCTTAATTTGGATATTTTGTAGTGAAACTATCTAACAGAGAAGACTATTTTAATGCCTTAACTGGGGAACAATTGATGATATATGATCATTATCTAACAGTAAGGCCATGGGAACCCTATTTTTTGCCAGAAAGAGCAAAAATTAACAAGATGGCAGTATGGGTGAGAATACCTAAAGTTTATCTGGAATACTATAATAAGGAAGCCTTCACTTTCATCAGTGTAAACTGAGAAGTAGTAATTAATTTACTAGTTAAATTTACAAGAGATGAGAATATACAAATGTCTTATGAGACTATTTGAAGATATAATTTGGAAGGGAGGAGGGGCTCTTCTTTTATAGCCTAAGGAGCCCCCCTCACATTCTCAACCCACCGATGTGGGACTTGGGGCTCTAACACTCCCCCTCAAGTTGGAGCATATATATTGATCATGCCTAAATTGTTACAAAGATACTCAACTCGTGTCTCATTTAAGGCTTTTGTCAGAAGATCTTCCAGCTGATCATTTGATTGCATGTGTCCTGTAGATACAACATTCTCTTTGATCTTGTCATGAATAAAGTGAAAATCAATTTCAATATGCTTTGTACGCTCATAGAACACAGAGTTCGATGCTATATGAAGTGCTGCTTTATTGTCACATTATAGCTTTGCAGGAAATGTTGTAGCGACGCCAACTTCCTTCATGAGTTTAAATACCCATACAATCTCTTGTACTGATTATGACATGGGTTTGTATTCTACTCCTACACTTGATTTTGACACAACACCTTACTTCTTACTTCTCCAATATATCAAGTTTCCACCAACAAACACACAGTAACCTGTAGTTGACCGTCTCGTAGCCTTAGATCCTGCATGATCCACATCACAAAAACTCTCGACTTTAGTATGCCTATAATTTGTATAGAGAATGCCACGACTTGGGGAACTTTTCAAGTAATGTAAGATATGCTCTAAGGCTTCCTATTATGCTACTGTTGGGGATGTCATGAATTGACTAAGTACACTGACCTATAATGTTATATCAGGACGAGTTACTGTCAGATAGATCAGTTTCCCAATGAATCTTATATATCTCTCAGGATATGCAAACGGCTTCAGCTTCTCTGGATCAATCTTCTTCTTTAAGTCATTAAGAAGCTCATCAAAATGCTATCATTAAGATCCAAGAACGAATTTGATATCATGGGAACCCTGCTCGGTGCAGCTCTAAGCTTTCCAGTCTCCTTTAAGAGATCGAGAACATATTTCCGCTGAGTCAAAAGGATGCCCTTCTTACTTCTTAAAACTTCAATACCAAGAAAGTACTTTAATTGTCCTAAGTCTTTTGTTTGAAATTGGGAGTTAAGAAATACTTTAAGTTTTGAGAACACAGAATGATCACTCTTACTTTGGCTCAATCTGAACTTTTGAACCACATTACAAAATCTATCAAACCAGGCACGTGGACTCTGTTTCAGACCGTATAACGACTTTCTAAGATAACATATTTTCCCACACTCCCCCTAAGTAACAAAACCAGGAGGTTTATCCATATAAACTTCCTCAAGAAGATCACCATTCAAAAAGATATTCTTAACATCTAACTGATATAAATCCTAACGATAAGTGGCAGCTAAAGATACAAGAAGACAAACGGAAGTGAGTTTAGCAATTGGGGAGAAAGTCTTAGAGTAATCTATACCATAGGTTTGAGCATAACCTTTTGCAACAAGTCGAGCTTTTAGTCGTTCTAAGGAACCATCAGCCTTAGTCTTAACTACAAACACCCATTTACATCCAATGGCCTTCTTCCCAAAAGGTAGATCAACAAGAGTCCAAGTACCAACCTTATCAAGCGCCGTCATTTCTTCTTCCAACGCAGCAAGCCAACCAGGGTGGGCTAAGGCTTGGTGAAGGGTAGTAGGGGTGGAGATGGACTTAAGGGTGGCCATAAGGGAAGCAGAAGCAGGGGACAATTACTGGTAGGACACAAAGGAGGAGATATGATAGGAATATTTAGCATATCTTTTGGGAGGACAATGAGGACGGGTACCTTTTCGGAGGACAATAAACAGGTTATCAGATGAATCAGCAGCAGAATCAGGGACAATTGGATCAGGGGCAGGAGTGTCAAGATCTGGGGAAGCAGGAGCAGGGACTAGGGAGACATGAACAAAATCTATTGATGAAGCAATCACTGGCGAGGGCAAGACATTGGTAACATCAGGACCATGGATGATATCAGGTAATGGAACAACAACATGTTTTGGTGAGATATGGACACGATAAACCAGGACATCATCAGGCTCATCAATAACAGAGGGAGACTCAAATAATACTGAAGACTTAAAAAAAAGAGATGACTCATGAAAGGTCACATCAGTGGACACAAGATAATGATGAAGATCAGGAGAGTAACATTGATAACCTTTCTGAATTCAAGAATAACCAAGAAAGACACACTTCAAGGACTTGGGATCGAGTTTACTAATATTTGGACGGATATCTCGAATAAAGAAAACACACCCAAATTTTTTTTGGATAAATAGGAAACAGCTTAGTGATGGGAAATAGAACGGAATATGGAGCATCCCCACTAAGGACAACCGAAGGCATACAATTAATAAGGAAATATGCAGTAGACACAGCATCAGCCGAAAAAGATTTTGGGACACAATAGTGAAACATGAGAGCTCAGGCATTTTCTAAGAGATAGCGATTCTTTCTTTCTACAATACCATTTTGAGCAGGTGTATCAACACTGGAGGATTGGTGAAGAATGCCATAACTGTGCATATAATCAGTGAATGAGGCGGAAAAATATTCTTTTGCATTATCACTTCGAAGATTTTTCACAGGAGTATTAAACTGAGTGTGAATTTCATCACATAAATTACGAAAATGCATAAACAATTCAGAACGCTGTTTTATTAAGTAAAGCCAAGTGGTTCGGAAAAAATCATCAACAAAAGTGACAAAATATCGATAACCATTCTGAGATAAAACTGAACAAAGACCCCAAACATCAAAATGAACTAACTCAAAGGGGGACGCAACTCGTTTATGGACTTGAGGTGTAAAATGAATACGATGGTGTTTGGAAAACTGACACGACTCACAATCTAATGTAGATACAGAAGAAAAATGAGGATATAACATTTTTAAGGATGAAAGTGACAAATGACCCAGACGACAATGGACATCAAAGGGAGATGACCCACCAGAACAAGCAACAGAATATGGCACATGATCATCAAGGATGTAATATCCACCAGATTTATAGCCCTTACCAATAATTTGTTTTGTCGAAAGATCCTGAATTAAACAGTGGTCAGGGAATAGTATGATAAAGTAATTCAAATGAAGAGTTAGTTTACTGGGAGACAAAAGATTAAACGTAAGATCGGAAACATTAAGAACAAAAGATAGCAATATAGATGTAGTTGGTTTAACAGTGCTTGATCCAAGTATATGGATCAGGGAATTGTTGGTGACGAATATGGAGGATGGGTTGGCATAGGAAGCATACGATGAAAATAAATGATGGTTACCTGTCATGTGGTCGGTAGCACCGGAATCAATAACCCACTTTGTAGAAGTAATAGCAAAACCAGAGGACCAAGTAACTGTAGCTAGGCCCCCTATAGATGGTGGATTCGAATAAGAATGATCAGATATATGAGCAAGATTACGCTGCTGATCAAGTTGCTCTTTATGCTGTAATTTACGACAATTTTTCTTCCTATGACTAGACTCCTTACAATAATTACAGATACAACTGCCAGAAGATATGTTCGAAGTATTAGGGCCTTGTTTAGACCCATAATTCTTGTTGTTAAAGGAACCACACCTAGTCAAAGTACTCACATTGTGATTAACAGACGAGCAAACCAAATTATCAGCACGAAGAACCCGTGAGAACACATCTTTAAGAGATGGAAGCTCCTGACTAGACAGAATTCGAGAGCAAACAGTCTCATAAGAGGAGTCAAAAGCTTCAAGAAAACTGATGATATCAGAGTTCTTCGATTCAGCTATGAAAAATTAACCAATAAGCAGAGAGGAAAATATTCCAATGAAATCTCGAAGTATCACAAATTCTAAAATATCACAAACAAAGCAAACAAGGACCTCTAGATCTTCTAACTAAATGTAACCACAACCACCAAGGGTAAACACCCTCAAATAGAAGCAAGACCTAAGCATAAACGTGTCGGAATGGACAGTGCCAAGAATAGTACCCTCACCGGAATATGGAAATTCCCCGTTGGATGAACAATGTGAAACAACACTGATGAATAGTGTTGCTGATACAAATGCCTGAGTAATTCTTTTCTGATATGGAAGTTCAGACTATGCTGCAACCACGGAGCATACTCAGTCAGAACCAGGCTCTGATACCATGTAAACTGAGAAGTAGTAATTAATTTACTAGTTAAATATTACAATAGAGGAGAATATACAAATGTCTTATGAGACTATTTGAAGGGATAATATGGAAGGGAGGAGGGGCTCTTCTTTTATAGCCCAAGGAGCCCCCCTCACATTCTCAACCTACCGATATAGGACTTGGGGCTCTAACAATCAGAAGCAGGATTAGAGAGACTATAAAGGTCGATGTAAATACCTCCTGCCAGTTACGTGGTCATTATGCTAGAATTTATGTCCTTGTAGATTTAAGTAAACAACTTATGTTAGGTTTTACCTTGGATGATGAAGACTATTATTTTGAGTATGAGGGTCTCCATTTGTTGTGCCATCAATGTGGAATTTACGGCCATAGGGGTAAAGCTTATTCATAGAAGAAGTCACTTAAGTAAGATGAAAACACTCTAAATGAAAGGACTGATACACAGGGGATGGATAATACAAAGGAAAAATTGGAGGTTGATTATCAAGATCAATGACGCGTAGTGCAGAAGATGCGCCGACAACAGAAACCTAAAGATCAAGGCAAAACTTCTAGAATGGAAAGCAGGGGCTCTTGATTTGCAGTGCTGGTTAAAGTAGAGGAGTCGGTACAAATTCCTGACAAAGGAAGTACTGGACAGATCGATTTCGTACAGTTGGGTGAGCCTCAACAACCTCAATACCAATGCATTTCAGGTGTACGAAGAATCAAGGAAAAGACAAAGAATGTCGCAAGAGGAAGGAAAGGTAATAGAGGAGTTATGGAGAGATTTTTAATTAGGGAGGCCACTAAGACATCAAAAGAAAAGGAGGGTTAGAAACATAGCAAGAAAAGAAGAAGGGAGGTGCTACGAGATAAAACTAGAAGTGGAGGTACACTAATGTTAACTATGGAGGAGCTTCATGAGGAAGAGGTTAATAATGGGCAATTAGAGAATGAGGTAATGCACAACACTAGGGGTGATAAAGGTAAGGATCATATTGTATTAGGCCAAGCCCAACGGTCTTGTCCTAATAATCCCCACAGTCTACAAAGCCAAGGAGGAACCAGAATTGAGGACTTGGATCTTGGAGATCAAGATATTGGGCCTATTTCTAATAGCCTACTTGTTATTGAGAGTGAATAAGGGGGAATGAGTGTTGAATCGATGATACTTGAGACTCATGAGAAGACCTTGGTACTAGGGACCCAAGTGTCTAATGGACTCTAAGTGTTTTCCCTTCGTTAAATTTATCAGTTTTATGGATAGCCTTTTTTATTTGAATATAAGAGGGGCCTGTAGTAAAGGCCTACTCCAAAACTTAAAGCTCCTTTGTAATGGGCCAAAAGCCTAACTTAGTAGTTCTTGCAGAAACAAGATTTAAAGATGAGTCTCGCTTTCGATATTTAAGATCCATCGGGTTCGATATGATTCAGGTCATTCCTAGTATAGGATGATTTGGTAGCTTGGTTTCTTCTTGGAATAGTTCCAAAATATCAGTTACTGTGATTGAAGAGGATAGGCAATACATCCATTTAGATTGTCAACTACCGAACCTTTCTTTTTTTCGGTAACGAAAATTTACACTCTTCCTCACTCAAATCATAGACAATTTCCCTGGGAACAACTTCTGAGAATTTCAACTGGTATTTCAAAACCATTGGTTATGCTTAGAGATTTTAACAATATCCTGAAAAAGTCAAAACAAATTATCGGTTGAGGTTTAAATTATATTCGGATGCAATAGTTTCAAGATCGAATCAATGCCTGTAACTTAACTGATATGGGTTTGAATGGTCCACAGATGACATGGCCAGGTCCTCATATAGCCAATTACTTCAGATTATTTGAGAGACTCGATCGCGCATTATCAAATGCTCTACTTTTATTAGAGTTACTCGACTCTTTTGTTAAGGTACTTCCTAGAACTGAATTTTTAGATCATAATCCTCTTCTATTATTTGTAGGTATTTAAAAAGAGCTATCTAAAATTAAAAAACCATTTAAATTTAAGGCCATGTGTTTGTTGCAAGAAAATTTTCAAGCTTTTCTTCAATCTCAATGGTCTGTTCAATCAAATATAAACTCAAATCTTGAGAATCTAAAGGATAGCCTCATTGAGTGGAATAAATAAGTTTTTGGGTATATAGAAAAGGAAAACTCTGCAATTCATGCTCAATTAACGAGAATATAAAAATTGAGAGCCTATCCATACTCGAATTTCCTATGTAATTTGGAATTGCAACTATAGAAATAATTAGAAGAGGTACTTAGAGTAGAGGAACTAAAATGGTTCCTGAAATCTAGAACAATATGGATTGCTAAAAGAGACCGTAACACAAGGTATTACCATTTGAAAACTACTATGAGACGTCATAGAAATAGAGTACTAACTTTAAAAGATGAAACAGGAAGGTGGATTGAAGATGAAACTGAGCTAAAGAACTTAGTGATAAATTCCTTTAAGCTTTTATTCCAAGATGATAATACCTCTGCTTCTAATTTATACTCTGATTCTTCCTTTTTGGGAGTTGATATGTCTGTACTTAGTAACATGGGATGTATGCCTACAGATGAAGAAACTAAAAGTCTCTTTTCTTAATAGGGCCATATAAATCTCCTGGTTTTGATGGATTTCAACCTGTCTTCTATCAATCTAATTGGAATATGGTAGGTCCTTCCTTATGTCAATATGTGAAAGATGTATTCAATGGCTCGGTGAGGATGAATGAAGCTAATATAACTTTGATCATTCTTATTACTAAGAGAGAAAATCCAGAAGTAGTGGCTCACTTTCAGCTAATATCCCTTTGTTCAGTTCACTATAAATGTATTACTAAAGTGATTACTAGTAGATTGAAGACAGCCATGAAAGATTTGATCTCCCCATATCAAACTTACTTTATTAAAGGAAGATATATTCAAGACAATATCATTATTGGGCGAGAAATTTTCCACATGATAAAGAAAGCTAAAGGCAAGAGAGGTTATATGGCATTAAAGATAGACTTAGAAATGGCCTATGACCTTCTTTGATGGGATTTCTTAAGGAATGTATTAGTGGAGGTTGGATTTGAAAACATGTTTGTGGATCTCATTATGGAATGTGTTACTTCAGTTGCATATAATGTTCTTTGGAATGGTGAGAAGATCGAATATTTTGTTCCCAAAAGAGGTCTTTGGCAAGGTGATCCAATTTCACCATATCTTTTTGTACTTTGCATGGATTGGCTCTCGTATGTCATCAATGATATAGTTCATTAAAAAAATGGAAATCTATCCAGGTTTCCAAAACAGGACCAGAAATTTCACTCTTGATGTTCGCCGATGATCTTCTTCTCTTTGGAGAAGCTACAGTGGATCCAGCAGAATGTATTACGGAATGTTTAAACAATTTTTGTATCGCATTAGGGGAGAAAGTCAGTGCCTCTAAATCCTCAATTTTCTTCTTTGTAAAGGTGACTACAAATAAAAAGAAAAGAATACAAAGGATCACCAATATGACCATTACTACTGAGATAGGTAAGTAACTTGGCTCTCCCTTGTCTAGAAAACAAAAACCAAGGGAAACCTTCTAGTACATAGTTGATCGTGTGAACTCTAAGCTTACCTCTTGGAAAGTGAACTTCCTATCTATTACAGGTAGAATTACACTAGCCAAATCTGTAATTAGCACCATTCCATTATACCCAATGCAGGTTGCGAGGATACCTATGAGTATATGTAAGGAGGTTAAGAGGCTTTAACATAACTTTATTTGGGGTCACTCTAACAGTCACGAATTTTATAATTTAGGTTAGAACTAGCTAGTCTTACCTAAGAATTATGGAGGTCTTAGCTGTAAAAAACTGTTAGCTATAAATTAGGCTTTTGGATGTAAATTAGTGTGGAACTTGATTGATGGCACTGATAGTCTTTGGGTAGAAGTTCTTTTCAATAAATATATGTTGTGTAATGAACAAAATCTACTTTCAAGCAAATAGGGTGACTCACAACTATGACATTGTATATTCCAGCAAAAGGACACCATTGAAGAAGGCATTAAATGGCAAGTGAGGGATGGCACGTCGGTTAATTTCTTCCATGACAACTAGCTCCTTCAAGAGAAGAAATTAAAAGATTTCTACTTGAGACTATTATCTTAAGAAGAGAACTCAAGTATAGTTTTGGATTGGGTGAGCAATGGTACCTGGAATTTCACTTATCTAGGAACGATTGTTACTTGTTACTAGTGAAGTAGTGCAAAGACTCATAGCGGTTCTACCACTAATGCCAGGAGCTGGTAAGGATATTATGGTATGGAATGCAAATAACAATAGCTTATTTACTATTAAATCGACCTACTATTTGATTAAAGAACCACCAGATAATCTTTATGATTATACTTATAAACTAATTTGGAAGTGGAAAGGGGCAGAAAGGATAAAAGCTTTCCTATGGCTTGTGTTTCATAATAGACTTCCTACAAATGAATGGAGAAGCAAGTGGTTAGTTTCTTCTTCATTATGCTATTATTGTGATTCGAATAAAGAGAGTACTCTTCATATCCTACGTGACTGTTAGTATGCTAAACAGATGTGGAAGGTTTTGATCCAACCAAAATTGTACAATTCATTTTTTACTGGACCCTTAAAGGATTGGGTCCACATAAACCTCAAGAAGGAAATGGGAAGAAGGTTTAATATAGATTGGGCTTTAATATAGGTAGCCAGAGTATGGAAATTATGGCATTGGAGGAAAAAATGGGTTTTCGAAGAACAAACTAAGCCATCCGATCCAGCTTTTGTTATCCTATACTCATGGAAGCTGTTCGTACAAAGACCTGATGAGACTAAAGACCATTCATCAGCAGATACAATGGTATCTTCTTGGATAGCTCCTCCTACCGATTGGATAAAACTTAATATTGATGGTGCTATGTCAGCTAATGCTAATCATGCTAGTTGTGCAAGAATCATAAGGGATCATAAAGGTTCATGGATTGCTAATTTTTCTTATGCTCTTAGAGTATGTAGCACTTATAAAGCGAAGGAATGGACACTGCTTAAAGGATTGTAATTAGCTTGGGATATGGGCTTCAAAAAAGTCATTATTGAATCAGATGCTAGAAATCTGGTACATAGCCTTTTGAGTAATAGTAATACTGACAACTAGAGCTTAGTCTTCCTTCTGGTATAGAAACCAAACACAAATGTTTATTTCCAATTAAGGTGTGTTATAATGGCAATGAAGACACCTATTTATACTACTAAGGGAAGAAACACAATGAGGAAAATAAGGAAAATAAGATGCATAAATTAAGGAAAAGGAGAGCCACCAACTCCCTCACTACCTCTTATCTGCTACTGTTTCATTCTTCCCGAGTTGAATAGAACTCGTCCTTGAGTCAAAATTGGCATCATCATCATCATCAATATAGGAAGATAAGTCAGCAACGTTGAAGGTAGCAGAGACTTCATAGGCACCTGGTAGTTCAAATTTGTAGGCATTATCGTTGATCTTCTTCACAATCTTGAATGAACCATCAGCTCGTGGAGACAATTTAGCATTTGGCTGCTTTGGAAACCATTCTTTCTGTATGTGAATCCAAACCATATCCCAGTTGTTAAACACCTATGACATTCGATATTGGTTATGGTGAGCTTTGTAGCGTAAATTTTGCTTTTGGATTTTCGCTCAAACATGTTCATGTAGCTTTTTAATGTCCTTGGCCCGCTAGTCCACATCGACACTATATTATTGCTTATCAGATGATGGCATCAAATCAAGTGGGCTAAGAGGATGGAGGCCATAAACAACTTCAAATGGACATTTTTTAGTTGCCTGATTGACTGAATTATTATAAGCAAATTCAACTTGAGCAAGAATAAGATCACATTACTTCAAGTTCTTTTCAACAAAGCTTCGTAAAAGATTTCCAAGAATTTTGTTAACAACTTCTTTTTGTCTGTCAGTTTAAGGATGGCTAGCACTGCTAAACTAAATCTTAGTCCCTATCTTCTTCCATAAAGTCCTCCAAAAATGGTTTATAAACTTGATGTCTCTATTAGAGGTGATAGTTTTAGGAATTCCATAGAGATGAACAATCTCCTTGAAGTACAAATCTACAACTTAAACCACATCATGAGTTTTTTAGTAAGGAATGAAGTGAGACATCTTTGAAAAAGGTCAACAACTACCATTATAGAGTCCTTTTATCTCTGGGTCCAAGGTAACCCAAGGACAAAATCTGTACTCACATCCTTCCAAAGTTTTTTGGGTACTGGCAATGACATGTACAACCTAGTATATTGGCTTCTAGATTTAGCTAGATGATAAGTTCTGCACCTTTTGATATGTTTGTTTACATCCCATTTAAGCCTTGGCCAATAGAAGTTCTCCTTTACCAAAGTCATAATTTTGTCTCTACCGAAATGACCGACTAATTCCCCCATCATGGGCTTCCCAAATTATAGCCTCACATAGTGAGCAATGAGGAATGCAAAGGGTTTTTCCTTTAAATAAAAATCCTTCTTCCCTGTAATACTGCTGGAATGTTTGAGATTCAGTGGTACTCCAAGTACCCTGAAAATCAGGATCATCTTGGTACAACTCTTTTATAGTTTCAAAGCCCACTACTTTTGCTTGCATAGTTGTTAACAAAGCATGGCGACAACTAAGTGCATCAGCTACTGAATTCAAGACACCAGCCTTATGCTTGAGTAAAAACGGATAGGTATACAACATTTCACTCCAAGAGGTATGCATTCGATTGATCTTCTATTAAGAATTCAAATGCTTGAGTGCTTCATAGTCATAATAGAGGATAAACTCTTTATGCAACAGGTAATGGCTCCAATGTTGCAAGGCTTGGATAATGGTATAGAATTCTTTGTCATAGGTAGAATATTTGAGCTTAGCATCATTAAGCTTCTCACTAAAGAAAGCAATTGGATTACCTTCTTGACTCAGAATGGCACCAATTCCAATGTTAGAGGCGTCACAACTAACCTCAAATACTTGGTCAAAATTAGAAAGGGCTAACACAAGAGTTTCTGTTAAGCATTTCTTCAGTTCTTCAAAACTTTTATGAGTCTTCTCTATCTATTGAAACTTGTCTCCCTTGATGCAATCCGTGAGGGGTGCAACAATGGAACTAAAGTTTCGAATGAACCTTCTATAGAAGAAAGCTAATCCATAGAAGCTTCTCTTGAATAGATTACGGATTTGGTAAATTGTTAATGGCTTCAATTTTGTTTGGGTCAACTCGTACACCTTCTACAGTGATAACATAACCCAAAAAAATGACTTCACTTGCTAAGAAAGTGTACTTCTTCAAATTAGCATAAAGTTTCTGCTCACGAAGAGCTTGCAACACTTGTCGTAAGTACTCTAAGTGTTCCGCTAGGCTCTTGCTGTAGATAAGAATATCGTCAAAGTAAACAACAATAACTTGCCAATGAAAGGGCGAAGGACCTGGTTCATCAGGTGCATAAATATACTAAGAGTATTTGTCAACCCAAATGGCATCACATTCCATTCGTATAACCCATCTCAGGTTTTAAAAGCGGTCTTCCATTCATCTCTGGGATAAATTCAGATTTGATGGTATCCACTATGAAGATCAATCTTGGAGAAAGTAGTAGAGCCATATAACTAGTCAAGCATGTCATCGAACCTAGGTATAGGAAATCGATACTTAATTATGATCTTGTTGACTGCATGGCAATCTATACACATTCTTCAGCTTCCATTCTTCTTGGGGTACTAAAAGTACAGGTATGATATAAGCGCTGACACTTTCATGAATCAATCCCTTTCTCAGCAATTCTTCAACCTGGCATTGAACTTCAGCATGTTCTTGGGGACTCATCCTGTAAGTTGGCTTATTAGGAATTCTTCTCTTGGATGAAATCCATGGCATGTTAAATGTCTCGCATGGGTGGTAATCCCGATGGAATGTCACCTGGGATCACATCAGGAAACTTAGCTAACAACTGTTGAACTTTTGGTGGGATAGTAGTTCCGTTATTTTCCTCGAGCAATAGAACAAAACCCATGACTTGGCTTTCTGATTTGGTCACCTTTAGCTGTGACTTCTCGACTAAAGACACCAATGGCTTGTATTTATTTTTGCCTTTGTTGTGTTCATCAAGTGGCAAGGGTGCGAGTTGAATCTTCATACCATCCTTTTAGAAGGAATATGTGTTTGCATGACCATCATACAAAGCGTGTCAATCATATTGCCAAGGCCTCCCCAGAAGAAGATGACATGTATCCATATGAACAACATCACACCAAACTTCATCGTGATACTTTTTACCAATAGAAAAAGCAACAAGGCATCATTTAGAAATTCTTACCTCGCTTCCCTTGTTAAGCCATTAGAGCTTGTAAGGGTACAAATGGTTGTAAGTTGGCAGTTGTAACTTTTCTACTATATAGTTAGAGACTACATTTTCATAGCTTCCGTTTTTAATGATGATGTCACAGACTTTACCTTGAGCATTGCAACGAGTATGGAAAATGTTGTGACGTAGCCAAGGCTCTTCTTTCACTATTGTTGTATGCAGCCTTCTTCTAATCACAAGTGTTTCTCCGTAATCAACAGGAGTGACTTCTTCATCAAAAACTGGTTCCTCATCAAACACTGGCTCTTTGTTAGGCATGGGCTCTTCTTCTTCTTCAGATACTACAAAAGCTTCCCCTTTAATAATGGTAACAACGCTACGGTTAGGATACTCTAAAGCGATATGACCGAACCCTTAGCATTTGAAGCACCAATGGCTACAATTTTGACCTTCTGTTTATTGAAAATCTCCTTGTATTGGAAAACTCGTTTGACAGTTTGAAGCCAATCAAAAAATTCGTCCAACTAGAGTCTTCCCTCAAATTCAGGAATGTCTACCTTAATGTCATTAGAGCGGAATGTCTTCCCTCGAGGACAACGACGTTAGTCAGTAGATGACGAACTAATGTTATCCAAATCACCTTCTGGGTGTTTATTACAAGTTTCTAGTAAAGCTTGTTGTAATTCTACAGCAGCCTCCAGCTCCTGTATCCAGTGTCTCATCTCGTCCATCTTAACCTCGTGCATGTTCCTGCGTCTTGGAGGCATTTTGTAGCTGTACTTGTAAGGTTAAGACTTAAAGTACAAAGTTATTAGGTGTAGGGCGAAACAATATAGGGCTAGGATTGGTGTTTCTGGAAAAGTAAGGCTGAAATTGAAATTTTGGACAATTAGGGGAAAAAGTGTAATTTTGGCAAAATTCAGGTCTGAAATGTATCAAAAAGTATAAGGGCTGAAATGCAATTTTGACAAATTCAGGGGGTCAAAATGTAATTTTAGAAAGTATTGGGCTGAAATATAATTTTGACTTAAGTGGTCAAAATGTAATTTCAAAAAGTATAGGGGGTCAAATTGTAATTTTCAAAAAGTTAGGCTGACTGGGTGTGCCATGACGTGGTAGGTTTGACACATGGCGATCAACGATTGGCTGATCTGTCACTGACTAAGCAAATCAGGATGACGTGGCGATTGACGTCATCATCTTCAACCTCTGTCCAGCACATAAACTCAGGGAACGACACTTGGGTTTCTGGCGGTTGCGTGTAGAGGAGCATGGCAATGTTTCACAACTGCTGCCAGCGCTCTTCCTACGTTTTAGCTAAGGATGGCCTATCTCAATCTGCCTTCCATACATCGTGTCCTTCTCATCTGGGGACCTCAGTGCTTCAAGATTGTATGGATTTATTATCCAGTCATAGCTAAGTGTAAACCTTTGTACTTGGGCTCAGCCCTCATTCATATAAAAAAAAAAAAGTACTTTGTAGTTTAAACTGGTACTCGGTTTTACATTTCCTGGCAATAAACCATCTGGGTGTGAACCAAGAAAAAAATTATATGGGCTAAAGGCAAAGGCCCAATTGTCAATGTGGCCCATATTTCCTGACAGCTTGCATAGCAACGAATGCATCTTCGAATGGGCCCCACATATCTATCTCGCAATAAACTCTAGAAAGCTCGTATCCGTTGGATCAGATAACCCTTGGACAATAAAGCGCCGTTCAATTTCGAAAAACCCAGTTGGTCGACCGTTGAGAAATGGGTAGGGGTCTCAAGCACGAAGGGCATGACTTAACTTATTCTTGATTGAATGAAGTAACTAAGCTTATTTGCTTCAGAATCTGGGTTTGGATTTGATCATATTCTCCAGATCTCACACATCATGAGACGCCATGGCTGGCAGCGTCCTTTACACCCTTTACAGGTATCCCATTCCGTTCATATTTTCCTCTCTTGATTTAACCTTTAAGCTCGTGGTTGGATTTTACTTCATAGAATGCCAGTTTTATTACCTGTAACTGTAATTTATACGTAAAACGCAATTTTCCTTTTTGAGCCTTTTGTGCTTTCTCGATCTAAACTTATTTATTTGAATTCTCTTATCCCTGACCAAATGTTCCGATTGTGAATAACCGTGAATTTGAGCTAACGCTTGTTTCTGGAAATCTCGCAGTATGTGGGAATGGCAATTTACAGTTTTCTGGTTGTGGCCTTCTACACTTTCCTGGGGCTTTTCTTTGGAAATAGAACCGCGGAGATAGTGATGAACGTGATATTTTCCTGTGTGGTAATTTGCTGTACACAATGTCGAGACTGGCGTTTATTTTAACCTCAGTTTTGTTAGAACTCACTAAAAACTCACCAAATTATTTCTTGTTTTCCCATTTTCCCCAGGCATTCTCCGTTATGCTTCTGTACATAAGGTGTACAGCTATTGATCCAACAGACAGAACCAGCTTTAGGAAGAAAAAAAAAGTAAAGTCTAATGGAATTTCCAAGCTAAATTATGGGTTTATACTGGGACAGATTATCATAAGATTTTTCAGAAGGGTTGAAAGGAAGATGCTTAGGACATTCATCAAGAGGAAGTACCTAGATCCATGGAAGACAAGTAGCCAAATGGAGCCTTTGCTCCCATTTCCACTTGTCATGAAAGATGATGCCATCGCACCCGATCTGAAAGAGGATGACATCTCATTTTGCTTGCTTTGTGATCTTGAGGTTTTTCAACAACTTTCCGTTGTTTACTTTTGAAAGCTTTCCCTAATCAACAGTTTTCATTTTAAAGCATTCCATTGAGTAAAACTTTTTTTAATCTTTGTGTCTCAGGTGAAAAAGCACAGTAAACACTGCAGAACATGCAACCGCTGCGTTGAAGGGTTTGACCATCATTGCAGAGTGAGTACTGGCATTTGTGAACGTCTATTTTTGTAGGAAGGGGTACTTCACACTTCGATTGTTGAGATATAATTGGTCTTCTTTTTCTTCTTTTTTCCTCCTAGTGGTTGAATAACTGCGTTGGGAAGAGGAACTACACAGCATTCTTTCTTCTTATGATTTTCATCCTGCTAATGGTCAGTGGTATGGTCTGTCTCTATTTCAGGCTAAATATGTTTCAATTATATTGACAAAACTTCTCCATCATCACTTGTTGCATTCACAGTTAATCATTGAAGGAGGAAGTGCAATTGCTATATTTGTCAGGTGCTTTGCAGATAAGAATGGAATAGAAAAGGAGCTTGAGAGAGAGTTTAATATAGAATTTCCAAGAGGAGTTCTTGCCACTATATGTGTAAGAGTGATCTGAAATTTTTTTTTTTTTTTTTTTGGGGGGGGTCTTGGTTTTAGAGTTTTTTGCTAGACTTTCAAGTTCAATCGAACATTTCTTTTTAATGTGCTTTAAACCTCTCGAAATGATACAGGTTTTGCTAGCTTTGCTGACAGCTTATAGTTCAGCAGCAATGGGACAGCTTTTCTTCTTTCATGTGGTTCTGATACGAAAGGTGGTTTTCTTTTCTTAATTGACCCTTTGATAAGCTAAAAACAATGCACACTTGTTCTCTTAATAGAATGTTCTTCCTGTTGACTCGTTTAGTGTTTGATGCTGTAGGGAATGAGAACCTATGACTATATACTGGCAATGAAAGAAGAAAACCAAGCAATGGAATTAGATTCAATGGATGATTCTGATTTCTCTTCAGATGAGAGCATTGATTTTGATTCCCCTGAAAAGCCAACTATGATGTCAAGGTTTCTATGCAAAGGGCAGAGAATGAATCAGGTAAGTAATTAGATAGACTACATTTCAGGGTTCACGCTGAAAATATTTTGCTGTGATCCTGTGTCATCCTAACGGGATAGTTCATGCTGAATTTCAGGGTTCACGAAGATTATCTGTTAGAATTGAAGGAGAAACTGAAACTAAACCGAGCTCCCATGTCAACATAAACCCGTGGAAACTCGTAAAGTTGACCAAAGAGAAGGCCCTACGAGCAACTGAGAAGGCCAGAGAAAAGCTTGCGAAAGAAAAGTCACTGGGGGTTCAAAATCCATTGAAACCCCTACCTCTGGAGACAAAACGTGGCCCATTGATGCATGCAGATCAAAATTTGGGGAATATGGGATCTGATTCTAATCATTTCATGTTTAAGGGTAGACTTCCAGGATCACCAGGCAGGTTATCAAGCCCGAGAAGGAGGCTTTCTGGCTCAGCAACAGTCTTCGCTAACATACTGCCTTCTCCACAACACAAATACAGGAGCAGTTTTGATTTGAAGTTGACGGGTATATCGAGAGAGCTTGAAACACATATTTCAAAGCAGGTTCTGTGTTCAGTTATAAGCAAGGATGGAAATGAACCATCCCCAGTATAGATAGTGTATTTTAAATATTTATTCTCAGCTTATGAGAAAGATACATTTATATGTTCATCATTATAATTTATTTGTTCAATATAGTGGATGTTCCATCGGATCAATTCATTTAAAATCTTCCCAAGATTTTGGCTTTTCGAGCCATATATCTTAAGCTTTAAGCTTTGTGTAATTACTGTGCCTTCCTCTGTATACTAGAGAATAATGAACAACAATAGTTATTGACAAAAAAGCCAAGAGATGCCTTAGTCTTCTATGGCGAATTCTCCGACATCCTCAAATCAATGGAAACATACAATTTTCAATCTTTTTTCCTTTTTTTTTTTTGGGGGGGGGGGGGGAAGCAATATGTAACTAGAAAAGCAATACACATGAAAACAAATCATTCACTTCCTATTTCTGACACATCACTCAATTATTGTTACTGCACACAAGTTACAAGAAACAATCATCTCTCAAAGTATTATCATTCCGCAGATCCATAACCAACCAAAGATCAGCAACTCCAATCAACTCATGTCAGGAGAAATTTTTCCTGTTGAAAAAAGGCAGCAATCAAATTTCAGTCGTAAGTGAACTTTCATATAGCAAATGCTATAAATTTCCTGAATTCTACCAAGACAACCAAGCACCTCTATGTTCGTTACTCGAACTCCGCAAGTGATCTGATAAATAATAACAGTCTGAACAATGCTCAGGGAATATTCTGCCCTTGAGAGGTTCACAAGTTTCTGGGGAGACCAAGTCAGAATATCCTTGAATGTAAGAGCAGTTCCATGGATAGCTTGAGCTCACATTGAGCGTAATGTTGAATAAACAGATGTTCACAAAGTAATCTTCTTTTATACCCTCTATGAGACCAGCCCGTTCTATCCTTTCTCCTATCACGTCCTTGATAGTGATCCTTTCTATGATAGGAAGAGCATTTGGGTTGAAAGCGTCGTCGGGGTGATCCCCATATAGACCAGTGAATCTGATAGCAATGTCTACTTCAGACAGGGTCATGTTAGAAATATACACATTTCTAACATAGCCCCCTCTTCCAGGAGATGTCTTTATTCTGATTGCGTTGTAAGAATCGAAAAAATGAATGTTTTCTGCATGAACATCCGATACACCTCCAGACATTTCGCTTCCTATAGCGATCCCTGCACTTGTTCTAGTTTTCCCGATGAGCCTGTTAATGATTATGTCTGTACTGGGACGGCCATATGCAATGCCATACTCATCCCACCCGCTTTTGATTGCAATCAGATCGTCACCAGTGCTTATATAACAATCCTCAATGCATACATGGTCAGAAGAATCTGCACACATTTAAAATTGTAAGAATTCTTCCATTTCTTTGATTAGTAAGAAGATAAAATGGAAAGGACAAGATCTGTCTGCCTTATTTTACACAACAATTCATTTTTATTTTAACCACATTATATGAATAACTAGCATGTTTTCTTCCTGTAATGCCCTAGTCTAGACTAATGTGTAGCTCATGTGAGGTCATGTGGAATTTTCTGTTCATGACAGATATCCACATCCAAGCTATATCAAACATTGGATTTTAGGATTTTAATTTGAAAACTTGTCAGTTGACAATCATATGAAGGATAATACTTTGGAGCACAGGTAAGTAGAACTCACCTGGATCAATCCCGTCTGTATTTGGCGAATCAAGTGGAGCAATGATCGTGACACTCTGAACCGCAACTTTGCTGTTCATCAAGAAAAACAGTCTCAAATGCCCCCTCGTAATGAAAGCTTTAATATTGCACATTTTAACATGCTAATGAAAACAACGAAGTTCATCAAATCAGCAAGGAAACATAAACTCAATCCTTGCATGCACAAACCTGCAATATACTGGGTGAATAGTCCAAAACGGTGAATTCAAGAAGGTTAAATTCGATATAAGAACTCCAGTTGAATTCATCAACTCCACCAAATGAGGACGTGTATAATCCAAGGTTTTGTTCCGAAAGCTGCTCCACCAGACACTTCCTTGACCGTCTATAGTTCCATTATTTCCTTCATTGTTGCATCAATGATATCAGAGAACCATAACCACATATATTAGGATGATAAATGTTGAGCAAGGGTCGTCTTTCTTCATCTTTGGGTAGAGAAAAATGTTATACTGAGCATATACTAACCTGTTATGACGACATCAGTCAAATTGCGGCCATATATGAGAGCTCTATGCCTTCCACCTGGCAACTCTCTCCCTCGGCCATACGATGGTAGTGGGTCGACAACTGGCCAATTCTCAAAGTCCTGCAACGATCAGGATATGCCATTAAGTTCCTGTACATTAAACTAACATAGCTTGCTCAAAGATTAACATTAGCATGAAACGAAGCTTGTTAGTTAACATTGTAACCATGCAGAAGGATAACTTCTACTTACTAAAACTTCCCTTTTTCCTGTATCACAACATGTTATTATTTACAAAGTGTGGCCTACCGTTGATCCAAGAATGACAGCATCATTGTCCAACCACAAAGTTAGATGGCTGATGAGATCAAAACTACCAGTTAACCACCGACCAGCAGGGACAAAGAGCTTGGCTCCTCCTTTGTCAGCAAATGAATTTAGATAGAAGATGGCATTCTGAAATGCTTTTGTATTGAGAGTGACGCCATCTCCTACTGCCCCAAATTCGGTGATGCTGACGCTGTGAGGTCGAACCTCCGCTGAGTTTGTATGCTTGCAACTTGAGCTGCTCCACACTGTCCATGAGCTGCAACCGATGAACAATGCAAGTACCAGAAGCACATTCGCCAGCTGAAACTAGAAAAGTTCCATCATCAGTCATTCTCTTAGTGGGGATCTTTAGGGGACGGAGAGAAGATGTGAAAAGTAGTTTAAACAACATAGTCCGACCTATACAGAATTATGAACATTGCTCACAGGAATCAAGCAATATCCCAAATCAAAAGGTTTAAAATCTGCGCCGATCAGCCACATTTTGTCAAAAGAAGTTAACCAAGCAAGAAAATCTCTCAAGGAGCAAAACTAGAAAACTAATCATCACCTAGTTTTCCACTATGCTAACCCAGATCTTTACAGAACTTAGTTCTTACAAATACTTTCTTAGTCGGTATTCTTGAATTCTTGATCTTTCTCCAAGAATTCTTTTTTAGATCTTACTGCACTACCAAGCTTTGCAGGAAGTAACAGAGAATGCAGAAAGATCGAAAGGAGGATAGAGAAGGAAACAAAAGAATAACTTACTCTTGAAGGTCTGCTCATATGACTAGGATCCGAATTTCCTTTTTTGCCCCAAAAACCTGACCGGATAGCTTTTTTTTTTTTTTCAGCAGCCTCCTTGTGAAAAAGGACTGGAGGCAAAGGAAAGAAGAGTAAAGCAGGAGAAGAGGAACAAGAGGTATAGCTTATGATCGAAATTCCCAGGAAGACAACAATATGCAGGTGTGATTAGATGGGTCATTGAGATAGCCACCACCACAACCAAGTAAAATCATTGAATGTAACTGTTCCTGCCCGCCAAAAATCTAGCAGTAGGACCCCCTCTTGCTTCTAAACACCTTCACTATGTCCCTCCCCTCACTTTCTTTCTCTATCATACCCTCTCTTCTTCCTTATGCCTCTGTCTCCCAAATTGGAAGAAACCCAGAAACCTAACAATTCTAAAACAAGAAGCAACACCTCAATGATTCTCAAAACTGAACTTCTACGATATAAACCCCTAAGATGCCAACTTCCCTATTGCAAAAATCACTGACAGTGACTTTCGATTCTGAGAGGCAAATTTCAGATTGTAAGGTAAAAGGTTTACCCTCAATTTAGCTTTGCATGGAGCAAAACTGTCCCTCTGTCTCTCCCCTGAATTGTGTGTGTGTTTTTTTTTAATTAAATCAGCCAGTAAACTCCGCCCACACTGTGCTTGAGCTTCCACACACTTTCACTGCTAATGCCTAATCATTTGCAGCCCTGTGGAGCTATCTATCCTACTCAGATTGATATCTTAATTGATTTTATTTTCTTCCCAAAAAGGGGAAAACAGGGAAAAAGTATAATATGGGAGGTGAATTATTTTTCACCGCGCGTAAATCGTAAGGATAACAAAGTAGCAAACGCAAGAAGGGGTCAAAAACTGCAAGGAACATGGGCAAAGAGACAAAAATAAAACCATAAAAAGCAAGACCGGTTTCTGATCATAGGGAAGTGGAGGTGTCAGGGAAGTCATATGTGGGTCACAAGACTTATCAACGAAACGTCGTCGTGTACCTACGAAACGGTTGTTATTTTCTGGTTTCTCTCTGTCGATGGGTGCGTGACTAAAACGATGCTGCCATGCTGGCTATTCCTTCTTCTTTTTTTTAAATAAAAAAGCCCACTATTTTGCTCCAATTATAGAATTGGGATTTGATCTGTGATTGGACCGAATTGAACTTCGTCGTATATTCAATATTGGCCAACCAGTGAATAGGAAAAGAAATTTGGATTCGTCGTTTACCCACCGTCTTCATCCTCAGTTGATAAAAAACAACTCGTTTAACAAAGGCTACAGTACATGGATCGTGGACATTTCGTACCAGTCAGCCAGAGCAAGCCATTCGTTTATTCTGAAATTGTATATTGGTTTTAACTTTTAACACTATACATATATAAAATATATAATTTAACTAGATCTCAAGACAAGATGGGGTGGTCACCATAATCACTATGTTAGCATGTAACTTTCTCACCGTGGAATCATGTCATGCAAGTGAGAGAACAAATGGATTAAAAATATGATAAAGATGCTACATTTTTAACAAGAAATTTCAAGTTTGTGACTAATTCTGTTTCGTTGTATATTATTTTTTAGTACAATTTTATTTGATGTGACGTTAACACCAAATTCAAGTTTACTCACTTAAGTAACCTAACAAAACACACACACACACATATATATATATATATATCTCAACCCTTTTAATTAGTTGTGTGACGAAGTGAAATGTTGGAATCTCCTTCTTCTTAAGTCAGAAGCACTCAGTTTATTTGTTTTGCTCGTCATTCTTTTTAGAATTACTGAAACACACAACTCACAGTCACTGGTAAGGCTAAGACGGAACTAAAACTAACAAAGTGAGAAAGAAGAAGAAGGCGACGAGGAAAAAAAAAGTGAGAAAAGTGCAAATTAAACATAAGTGTCCTAGGATTGTGCTTTATCTAAATGGAGTATGAGTGAGGTTTAATTAAGGACCGAAAAAAGGGCAGTCAAAATGCTTTAAAGTAAGAAAAATAAAGGATTGTGTTCCATTTTGGTGTGAAATATTTGATCAACCCAGAGTACTAATGGTCGATTATTAAGGAAAAATATGTCTGGAAAGAGGGGGACAAAGACCCGAGAACAGACAATATCAGAGACCAAAGTAAGGTCATAATCCCATTCCCTGCCATGTGCAACTTCCTAAAGTTAAGATTTCAAAGTCAGGCATCCTATGCACAATAATCAGTTCAACAGTAACATGACTCTCTCTGTGTATGTGTGCCTTTATATTTATATATATATTGGGCACAGTTACACAGTACTGTTTCAATTCAACGTTCAAGGGCAGATTTAATGGCGAATGTCACATTTGTATCATTTTCGCGCGCAGCTCAACAGCCTCATTAATTAATTACACGCCAAGAATTTTTATGACGGTCTTCTTCAGTTGGATACAATTTTCAACTTCATTGTTTCACAAGTTACTGTTTTCCAACCTTGATTTGGATTGTTTACTTGGTACTGATGACTTGTTGCTTTTTGTTACGTTAATTAGGACATGGAGATCAGAACAATAATCATAATGCCAACTAGTTTTCTGAGTTTTTTTTTTGTCTTCCCTTTTTTTGAAACAAACTCTCCTGACATTGTTTAACTTAATGCATGATTTATAATGATGATTCTTAAGCATAAGCAATATGATTGTTGATGACAGAATGAAGGATTATACCTAATCCAATCTCATTCTGTCTCTCCCCCACAAATTTTGCTCTCGTATTATTATATTATAGCTTCATGTCATTTATCAACAACCTACTTTTATTTTCATAATATATTGTGATATGGCGTTAGACGCATGGAGTCATGTGACATCAATTTTAATGGTGCTGCACAACACAGTTTACTTTTGTGTTAAACAAGATCAATTTTTTTTAATGGCCTATGTGTCATTTTATTAAAGATAATTTTATTTAAAGCAGTGCCAGACACTTTAAATAACGGTGTATCTTTCAATGAAAATTTAAGTTTTGATTCGTCTTAAGGGACTAACCCTGACCGATTAGAATACAATGACAATTTATAAGGTATAGAAAAATCAAAGAAAATCATATGGTCTACACAATATTTGATTTTATTCAATTAATTAATCTTATTTTAAACCAAACAAGAAGTTATTAAGCATTCATCTTCCTTTTCTTTTTCTTTGGGTGAGGGTTCCAATGTCTCATAAATAAATAAACTCAAGTAATTTTAAATCCCGAACAGGCTAGCACAGCCACTCAGAATAAATAACCTGACATAAAACTAATAAACATTAAAATAAGATTAATTCCATAAATCATAGTTTAAGCTAATTTTACTGAAAAGATTATATAACTCTTACGAATATTAAGATAAAAATAACTATAAAACATGAAATTAATCTAGCTAAATCATGCTATGACAAGTAGTGAAGCTTCCATGCTTTCATGTTCTTCATCAAATGTGTCTGACATGACATTATACGAAGTACTCTTTTGGTCATAATAGTAAGATTTAATAATCCAATTTGGGTTTTTTTTTTTTTTTTTTACCTTCACGTCACATGAACTCATGAAGTAACGAGTCATGTAAAGTTATATTATTCAAAGTTGGGGCATTAACGCGGTGTATGGTACTATGTATATTGGGTTGAAAAAATATCTTTTATCTAAAAAGTGTCCGTGTAATATACCAATATACTTAAACTTGTCACTTTTACCACAAGTAGTGAGAGCTATAAGTAGAAGCTTCGTGGAAGGACCACCGTAGGCAGTACGAACAAGAGGCCTCGGTGCATTGATAACTACATGAACGATGGAGGAGCATGCATGGCTATCTCTGTTATTCAAGTCCACTCGCTTTACCAACGGGTTTTTTTAAGGGGACATTCGAGGTTTGAGTCCAAAAAATCATTTTAGAGGATTATATTATTTTTAAGTTATGATCTGCATCTTTATTGAATTTCAGCTTTTTTTTTTCCTAAAAAATTAATCTTTTGGTTTTCATAACTTTAACTCAATTATAACTTAATTCATATATTTTGACTTGAGTAACTCAATTTTTAAACTTTCAATCTAGTTAAAATTTTATCTTTAAATTTTATCTTTTTGTAACTGAGTTTCTATAATTTTAATTATTTATATAATATATACTCTCTTTCAAAGGATATAATCCCTTTTAAAATTTAAAGTACACAAGGTTTTTCATATCTCCTAATAAATACGTTTTTTAGAATTTCAACTTACGTTATCCTCCTAACTCAACCAACAACTTGTTGATAGTAAATAGTTTATTTTGAACTTTGTTCAAATTCATATTTTGATATGCTTACTCTTCGAAAGCTCGAATTGGTTCAGGTGACATGGAATACTTTAGGGAACTCGTTGAGTTGGACTAATTATTCAAGTTATTCTTTTAAGCCAATCAATGCAAAGTTGTAAATATAACATCTAATATTTATTAATTTTTTTCCAGAATATTTAATAGCTTATTCAAACTAATTTATTTAGGAAAAATCCTATTTAAATCCTTCTGCAATAGTAAAATATAAATTGAGGCTTACACTTTTAATAAATTCCTAACCAGGATGTGAGGCCTAATTAGAGATTTTAGTATGTTGTTGAAAAACTATAATGCGCTTATTCGATTAAAAAATGAAGATTTTTAATTTATAAATTCCTATATATTTTTAACCCTAACATTAAAATCTACATTTTTTTGAATTATTGGGATTTCAACTTTTAGTTGACTCACAGCATCATTGAAAGTTAAGTTATAACAATTTCTCTTTAGCCCAAGTCTAAAAATTTGGTTTTCTTCTAAATAGTATTTTAGGATTTCCTTCTTTGCTATTAATCCAAATCATCGTTATATTGGCATTTTTTCAAATCAACAAACTATGCCAGTTCCGGTTAGCATTTTTTAAAATTTCGAAACTGAGGTCAATTCGAAGATATTTTCGAGAGTTCTCTTGAACTTGCGTGGATGATTTGAATAGGTTGTGGTGATAATTCTTATCCAGACCCTTCACTCATCGAGTTTTGTCTTGTTTCTGATAGAAGGGTCAATTTTTTTATTGTGATATATGATCAATATTTTCTTACCAAAAAAAGGAAAAAGACGGTGCACATATGAAATAAATAAACTACTACTATTTAAACTAACTTTTTAAAAGCACATCCAAAAACACATTGTGTGTTGGGCATGAATAAAATGACTTATTTTTAATATGATTTATGAAAAATTGTGATTGGGTAAAAGTTAGATTTTATAATTTGATTTATATTTAGATTGTTGATTGTATAAGTACTTTTATAAAAGTCAAAATTTGTTTGGATTAGTGATTACATAAGTGTTTTTATGGTTTATGTATGAAAAAAAAAATATATTTAATATTATGATGAACTGAAAAAATGTAAGATAAAAAATGTGGTGCCAAGATACATAAATTTGTTTAAAAAATATTACATAACTAATAGGATCACATGTCTTGCACAAGTTGGTCTCTAATCATGTCTCGAATGTGATTCATTGAGATTGAAGATGTTTCAGCATAATTGATGGACGAACCCTCATCCTCTATAGTAGTATTATCATTATAGGGTACATTCTCATTTTCTATTTAGCCATAGTTAACATCATGAGGGGAATTTCTCCTAAAAGTTATGTATGACATTTGTTGCGCAAATTAGACGAACCTATGTTTCATAACTGTATTTACATATTTTTTATAATATTTCAAATTTATTCTTCCACACTCTAAAAATAATTTCAATTGTTGACCTCAAACTTAAGAGAGAGGCACAATAATCAGACAAGCACATAGATAAAATAATGGTTAAAAAGAGAATCCAATGCAATGCGATTGGAAAGCTTCAAGGGTTGGCTTTTTCAAATAAGCATGATATGTTCCCATAAGCCCTTCTAAATAATTAGCAAGCTAGACACAACAACAAAAAATTCATGGTTCCATAAGGACTTTTACTACCCAATCGAACTTATTTGAGCCCCAAACGTTGAAATAAACATTCATTATATAGAGATTGACAAATGATGCTTGATTAAAACTTCACCGGAGGGAAGATCATGTTTTGAGTCCAGTTAGGTATGATGTGGCTATTTGGCAATTTAATTCAGCGAATCTGGTTTTTTTGCGATTCAAGATAAAATATTACCACTTGTAATATTCATTATCATAAGATTCCAAGAGTGTGGTACACCGATCTCTGGAAAAGTATTTCTTCGTTTATCTTTAAATTGAAGTATGGTACAAATAGGTTGGAGATTCACTACTACATAAAACACTTTTAACGTCCTTTTTTTTAGTTCTTTTAACGTCTAAAAAAAAGAGGGACGCCTATACCAAGGACGTAAAAAAGTCAGGATACGGCGTCTTTTAAAAAATAGACGTCTAAAGTTGTTTTTTTTTTAAAAACTCGCTTATATTTTTCACTGCCTAACAATTATAACATACAGAAACAAGATCAAACAATTTTTTATAAACCAAAATATCCTTACAGATTAATATTGGTGAAGGATGATAAATCAAAATGAATCTACAATGAAAATAAATCTAAATCTTAACACAACAAAATACATATACAATAATCTCAGTTTAAAACTTAGCCTATAAAAAGAAAAATTAATTATCCATACATTTTGGCCACAGTAGGAGAGGGAGGATGGAGGCCAACGACGGGGGAGGGAGGGAGGAGGAACCAACAGCATCAAAGATTGAGGAAGAACAATGGCGACAAGCTTCAACAATGGAGAGGAAGACGGTAGATGATGGTAGTGGAAATAGAGGAGGACGACTTTCAAAAAAGGAACAACGATAATGAAAGGGAGTAAGAGAGAGAGTTATGGTGGAAAATGAGCTTCAAGAGAGTGATGTCAGTATCAATTTGACTGATATACGTTACCTTTAGACGTCCCTTTTTAAATTTGGGACGTCTAAAGTAAAAAAAAATTGACTTTAGACGTCCCTTTTTCAAGAAGGGGTCTAAAGTCTAAAAAAAATTTAAAAAAATTATTATTTTTTTACTTTAGGCGTCCCTTTTTTAAAAAAGGGACGCCTAAAGTAAAAAAATTAATTTTTTTAAACTTTAGGCGTCCCTTTTTTGAAAAGGGACGCCTAAAGTTACTTAATTCTTACCCACAATTACAAAAATGCCACCATCTTTATTTTTTACTTCCCTTTTTAAAAAAGGGACGTCTTTTAGGGACGTAAAATCTGCATTTTGTAGTAGTGATTATTTTAAGATTAAGGATCACAAACATCCTTGGCCTTTGAGCCTTAGGCTTTCATTCCAATTCAAGCATTAATTATCTGCAAGACAAAGCAGGAGTAATACAGAGAGGCAGGAAAGAAAACTAAATAAATTTCACGCATAGCACATTTAGGATTGAAAGCAGCCGGTTTTCCCAATAGGGGTTTCTCTAACCGAGGAAGAGAATGGAGAAGAGATCACGTTATTAACTATGAGCGCATCTAGAGAGAAACTCCAAAAAGAATCGTGAATAACCATCTTAGATGGTGAATCGCTCGAAGAGATCTCAGGACAGGAGAGAGGAGAAGTGAGGAGAGATTGGGATGGAGATTAGTTCATTTGGAATAGTGATTGGAGTTTTCTGAAGCAGCTTTTCAATCATAATTTACGATATACAAGATAAGTATGTGAGATAAGTGTTGTATCGACTTACGTGTATAAACACTCTTAAGTCACTCAATTGCTGAAACAAACATGCTATATTAATTTAAAAAATGAGATTAAGAAAAAATAGGAGAAAGGCGTATTAATCAAATTAATAAATTCATAAATCTCTAATAAGGCCTATAGGATTTAAGGTATTTGTTTAAAATGTAAACCTAATTTTAAATTTAGGTATTTTAAATAGATTTAGATAGATTTTTGTCACTTATTTAACTTATGAATTGACATATAATTTTTGTTACAATTTATTTTAGAGAGATCAAATTATCTTTCTTATAATTAAATAATTGATCTAGTTACCCGTCCAAATTATTTAGAGAAAATTACAGTCAAATCTTAAGTAAGAGGCAAAATAAAAAATGATCCCTTAAAATCTCAAAATGAAAAAATGGTCTAATTGAAAACTCTAGGAGCAGGTCATTGACAAGTTTAAAGGCTCTATTGACAAGTTTTTGTGACCATTTTTTCATTTTGAGATTTTAAGAGACAATTTTTTCATTTTACCTCTTGTTTAAGATCTGATTATAATTTTCCCAATTATTTAAATAGCTTTTATATTAAGAATAAATTGCCTTTTTAATAATAAAAAAAATAAAGCAAAGCAAGCTTCAGCCGTTCAGCTTTCAGCCCTTGCTGGGGTTTGATATCTTAGAGCTGGGAAAATAGGCCGAGCCCATCGGGCCGGCCCTTTTAGGCCCTGAATTTATAAGGGCCGGGCTTAAGATTTTAGCCTCAAAACTAAAAGCGGGCCTAAAAAGGCTAGCTCTGTAGGGCCAAAGGCCTAAAAGGGCCAGCTCTATAGGGCCACGGGCTGGCCCTTATATATATTTTTTATTTTTTAAAATTATTTATATGATAATAATATTATTAATTTTTTATGTTTTGTTGATGATGTTGCAAATATTTAGTTATTATCTTTTTTAGAATTAAATTTCATAAGAATATCTTCTATTAAGAATCCTAAAAATAAAAAATTTATAAAAGATATTTCTTATGTTATAAGGAAAATACATTAGATATTTCTTATTTACTCCAAAGTTTCACACATGATGGTAATTTACTAATTTATTTGTATTTTATATTTGTTATAGAGTTATTTATCATTTGATTTATTTTTTGTTACATATAAAGATTATGGATGTATTTATGATGTGGGAAAAGAAATTCTTGATATTTTTACCCCTCAAGCAGACCCTACTACTCAAAGTGAAGCATAATTGAATTTCTTTTAAATTGATGACAGTGACGAAGAAGATGAAAATGATAGTCATCATACTCATATTGCTTAAAGTGTTTAACTTCTTGTAATCTTATACTTTGTACGAGACTGTGAGTTATTTGTGGACATATTTTTTACTTTTGATTATAAATTAGTAACTGTATTTATTTTATTGTATGAGGCATGTAAACGTGTAGTTAAATCTTGTGAAAATTACTTCCGGCCTTACGGGCCGACCTCAGCCCTCATGCTCTCAGACCGGGCTTAAAAAGAAAAAACAGTTTTCTTACCTTGAGCTCTATAAAACCAACCCTTTTAAGCTCAAGTACTTTAAAACCGGACCAACCTGACCAACTCTAGACATCCTGTTTAACAGTCCCGCCTTTTGCCCTAATTTCCTAAACCCCAAATTCTCCTCGCGCTGGCCGTCGTGCTCCTCAGTTCGTCACCATTGGTCCAAGACCAGACCACCAACAAGGTATTTCCGCTCCGTCTTTTCTTCTCGTTCTGATAATTGGTTCTGTTAACTTGTCCAACTACAAATTACTTTCTGTTTCGAATGTTTCAGGAAGAGAGAGTGAAGGAACAATTTGAGTATCCACGCACAGCGAAATAAAATCTGCGACCTCGGGTAAATATTAACGAATTTAAAATCAGAAAAAAAGCTTAGCCTCACTTAATGGTTCTGATGTGCTTTGGTCTTCTGCTGAACCTAGGGAGCGTGGAGAATAGGCCATGACTCGTAAAACTAGTTACATCGCTCCAAAGAAGTCTGGAAATGACTCAAATTTAAGCTTTCCTTCTCCGGAAAAAGAGTATGTGGTCATTTTTTGAAGTAATATTCTATTATACGATTCTACTAGTAGTTTGCTGCACTCAAAATGGTTGTTGACTTTTTATTCTTTGTTTTGCTGCTTCTGCTATCATTCTCCAACAGCTGCTATGAAGGAGAGCGTCTTACCAATCTGTTGCAATCGATTCATAGGTAACATTTTTCCTAAAGCATTACTTCATATTTTGATTTCAGTTATATTCATAATGTGTAATTTAATCCGCTAGCATCACTTGCCTGATGATGTTGTTCAATGAAGCAGAATGAATAATCAACATTTTGAGGACTGAAATACATCTCTATTGTTCAATTATCAATGACATCCTTTATTCTATTGATTTTTAAAACTGAAGATTCTGGTGGACAGGGAGATCAAATTAGCAAGAACAATCGATGGAAATTCTTTACCAGAGAAAATATGGTTAAAGGTAGAACTTTTAATTAGTTTAGGCGAGCTGCAGAAACCTATGAGCAATATTGGAAGGAAACTTGCATAGATATATAACCTTATTATGATTCCTCCAGCAACAATTTTCTGTGGGCGTCAATGATGTAACGCGTATTCTTGAGCGCATGGCACCGTGCACTGAATTGCAAAGCTCTTCTCAGCTTTCTCCTTTTATCAGCTGCAATAATAGAGCATCTTCAGTCAAACTTCAGGTTGGTCACCTCTTTTTTTTTTTCTTCTTCAAAATTTATAGTCAGTTTATATAATTTTGGTTACGTACTTGTATAGCTCCTGAATTGTTACTGCTGTTTTTTCAGTATGCAACCGCGTTATTAACCTGTTGATTTATCCCATTATGTAATGTTAACGCGGCAACTTTTATTTTAATCGCACATTTTAATTCTATTAATTGACTTCTTTTAAGCATGGGTAACTCATGGGTATTAACCAAGGTACTAAAAATCGGACCCGTCACTAGACCGACATAGTAGATCAAGGGTTAGTGGGTTAGATCGGGGTTGACTCGGAATCAGACCGGTGATAATTAAAAAATTATACTTAAATAAAATGTATAAATATTTTTTTAAAGAAAATAAAAATAAAAAATACCTTATTTAACCGTTCATATATGATATATGTCATAACAAAGGAATTGTATTGGAGTATTTTTATTCCTTCATCGTCTTTTTTATTCTAACCTCTTTTTTTCATGGTTCTAAAACCCGGACCGGACCTGCCGGTTTGTCTCGAAAATCGTTGACTCGGCTACCTAGCCGGTCCGGTCAAGCACCCAACTCGGGAGAAGTTCAGCCCGGGGTGACCCGTTGTGACTCGGGGAAACTTGGTGTAGCCTGCTTGGTTGGGCGAGTAACTCGGTTTTTTTTAAAAAAAGAAAGATCGCTTATAAGACATACAAGCTCCATGAAAGAAGAATGCATGCTTAAATAAAAAAGAAGGGAGAAGAAGAAGAGAAGAAAAGTAGAGGAGGAGATGAAAAGAAAAAAGGATAGGTGCGATGGTTCAGGTGCAACACATATAACCGGTGACTGAGAGTTGTCGTCGAAGAAGGGATCATTGTAGGTGATGACAACAATGTTGGAGGTGAGAACAAATGGAGAGAGACATGGGCAAAGGAGTTCCAATCAGAGTTTAACAGAGAAGAGAGAAGCTAGTGTGAGAAAAGGAAAGAAAGATTGAGTGCCTGTTTGGGAACGTGGTGGAAAAGTAGTTTTTTTTTTAATGTGGCTTTTGCAGAAGCCAGATTAAAAAAAAGTCAGATTGTAAATGTGATTTGTGTTTGGATTGACAGTATGAGAAGTGACTTTTTTTTAACCTTGAACTTGTTTGGATTAGCATTTGAAAAGCCTGTTTAGATGGGAAATGACTGAAAATGGTATAAACCTTGTTAAATACTATATATATATTATTTGTATATGTATTGTTATAATTGATGTGAAAAAATGTAAATAAAATTTTTAAATAAAAAAATTTCAATAATTATTGAAAAAGAAGAAAAATACACTAAAGCACTTAATTAAAAAAAAGATAAATTTATATATAAAATAATGGAATTTTTTTTTCCTGAAATTTGGAGTATTCGTTGTTGGTCCATTTTTCTTGACAGGATGAGAAAAAGCATGCAATAGTGGGTGGGGCCCACAAGGGAGTATAGGAGAAAGATCTAATGTGCATTAAAAAAGCTCTCAGAAGCTCCTCAGAAGCTCCATCAGTTGACTTCTCAGAGAATGGGCCCTTTTCAGTAAGGCCTAGTGTAATGTAATGTGTTGCCAAACACACCTAATGTGTTCTAATGGGCTTCTGATGTCCAAATGAGCTTTTTTCCTTGTCTAATGTGTTTCCAAACAGACCCTAAGAGGATAGCATTAATTGTAGTAGCTTTGGCTTATGATAGAGTGTGGTTTCTACTGATAGATTATTTCTTCATTTTTCGTATTTTTCCCAGCTAGCATGTTATTTCCTTTACTTATCCCCATGTAAGCCATCCCTCTAATGTCTAATCACTCTAATATATAAATATGTAATGAGAAATGAAGACATGAGTGTGGAATAAAAGGAAAAACTTATAAATAAGAAAAAAGAGGTTGGAATAAAAAAGACGATGAAGGAAATAAAAATACTCTAATGCAATTCCTTTGTTATGACAAATATCATATATGAACGGTTAAATAAGGTATTTTTTATTTTTATTTTCTTAAAAAAATATTTTTATACATTTTATTTAATTATCATCGGTCTGACTCTGAGTTAGCCCCGATCTAACCCACTGCCTCAGTCGGTCCAATGACCGATATGATTTTTAGTACCTTGCTTTTCTTTCTTATTTATACGTTTTTTCTTTTATTCCAGACTCATCTCCTTTTTTTCTTATTACATATTTGTATATTAAAGTGATTAGACATTAGATGGATATCTTACGTGGGGATAAGGAAAGGAAATGATGTGCCAGCTGGAAAAAATAAGAAAAAGGGTGAAATAATCTATGTGCAAACACCACACTCCATGTCATAGGCTAAAGCTACTATTATTAATGCTATCCTTGTAGTCTTTCTTTCTTTCTTTTACACTAGCTTCTCTCTTCTTCGTTAAACTCTGATTGGAACTCCTTTGCCTATGTCTCTCCATTTGTTCTCACCTCCGGCAACTGACTTTCCCTCGCCTCGGGCATTGCTCTCATCGCTTGCAATGATCTATTCTCCTTCGACAACTCTCAGTCGCCGGCTATATATGCTGCACCTAAAACCATCGCACCTATTCTTTTTTTTTTCATCTCCTCCTCTATTTTTCTTCTCTTCTTCTTCTCCCTTCTTTTTTATTTCGATAAGCATTCTTCTTTCCCAGAGCTTGTATGTCTTCTAGGTGATTTTTTTTTTCATAAAAAGATGAACCAAGACCCAACCCAGCGGGTTATACCGAGTTTCCCCGAGTCACAACGTGTCACCCCAGGCTGAACTTCTCCCTAGTTGGGTGCTTGACTGGACCGGTTAGGTTGCCGGTTTCCGGGCCAAACCGTCCGGTCCGGCTTTTAGAACCATGGTATTAATGCATCTATCACTCATGATCACATGTAACCTTTATTTTGGCTAGAATTATATGTTCTTTTGATGTGACTTTTACATAAGCTGAAAATAAACTGCTAAGTGTATTGTAACTATCTATTGTTATTTGTAACAAACTAATGGTTAGTTAGTTAATTCTAACCATCTGATTATGTTAGTGCAAGTAGGACTCAAATGTATATAAATATGTACTCTCTGATCATTAATAATACAATTCATTTTCTCAAGTCTAGTAACATGGTATCCAGAGCCTTTTAAACTCCTCTTTCACTTTTGCCCTCACCTTTTGCCTTGTTTTCATTTATGCCATTCTCTCTTTCCCCGTAAACCCTTCTTGTCTCATCCTTTGAGATTTTTTTTTTCAATGATGGCCGCTAACCCCCCTCTCGATCAATCCAGCCCCTTCTACATTCATCCAAATGAAAACCCCGCCTTGATTCTCGTTGCTCCACTGCTTGATGGCTCCAACTATCACACTTGGGCTAGGGCTATGCAGATGGCCCTCTTGTCCAAGAACAAACTTCAGTTTGTGGATGGTTCGCTTTCTCCTTAGCCGGCTTTTGATCCACTTTTTCTGGCATGGGAGCGTTGCAATAATCTGATTTAGGGATGGCTTACCAAGTCTCTTTCTCTGACTATTGCGAAGAGCATTCTTTGGTTTGATCGCGCCTTCGAGATCTGGAATGATCTTCGCTCTCGCTACTGTCAGTCTGACATCTTTCGGATCGCCGACCTTCAAGAAGAGCTATATAGTCTGAGGTAAGGCCATCACAGTGTAAGTGAATACTACACTCATTTGAAAATTCTTTGGGACGAGCTTTCTAACATCCGGCCGTTGGAAGCTTGCGATTGTGGATCTACTAGCAGTGTATTACACCATTGTGACGAAGATCAAGTAATCCGCTTCTTAAAAGGTCTTAATGATTAGTTTGCTTCCATTAAGTTTCAAATACTGCTTCTTGATCCTTTGCCCCCGATCAATCACGTTTTCTCTTTGGTTCTTCAACAAGAATGTGAGCTTCAACCTTCTGAACCTAAGGTTTTACTAGCTGCTAAGTCTAATCGTCCCTTCTCATCTGGTACTCCACAAGCTGGTTCTAAGTTTTGCTCTTACTGTGGAAAGCCTTGTCATACTGAAGCAACTTGTTACCGGAAACATGTTTTCCCACCGGGATTTAAATTTCGCTCTTCCAGTTCTTCTCCAATGGTAAATCAAGTCTCTACTCCTGCTTCTGGTTATGCTCAAGCCATCACTACAGCGTTAGCCTCCTCTGCCACTCTGAATTCGCAAACAGCTTCTGTTGTTCCTCCCTTAACCACTGACTAATATCAGGGACTTCTTTCTCTCTTGAATTCCGCTTGTCCTTCTCCATTAGTTAATCATTTATTTATCGTTACTCCTACCTCAGGTATTTATAACTCATTTTCCTCCACTTCCCTTGCTTCTTGGATTCTTGATTTTGGAGCCACCGATCATGTTTGTACTTCTTTACTTTTATTTTCTTCTTATCATTCTATTCCGTCTATTTCTGTAAGTCTTCCTACAGGATCTACTGCTATTACTTCTTATTCTGGGACCGTTTCGATTTCTCCTTCATTAACCTTATATAAACATTGTTTGTTTTAGCTTATGCTTATGCATAAGCTCGATTCATGTAATTTGAGATAAAACTCCTTCACATATTTACCTTGTAGACCGTAAAAGCTACCTCGTATACCGTAAATCATGATTGAAAAGTACGATTGGAAGTTCCAATCACTATTCCAAACATACCAATAATGTTCTTTATCTACCCTAGTATTCTTTCAATGTTATCTCTGTTTCTCATTTAATTGCTGCTCTTTCTTGTAAACTCACCTTTACTTCTACCTCTTGCCAGATTCACTTGCTTCAGCCTTCTTTGATGATTGGTATAGCTGAGCGTATTGAAGGGCTCTACATTTTACATAAAGATATGCACCTCTCCTACTTACAACTTCAAATTCATTCAGCTCACACTCTCCCAAACAATGTTTTTATCCTTTGTCACTATAGGTTAGGCCATTTATCTGATTCTGTATTTTCCATTTTACATAAACACAATCCTATTATTCCATGTACTACTCATACCCTGTCATGTGATACATGTCATTTTGCTAAGCAAAGGCGACTTTCTTTTCCTGTAAGCCAGAGTATCAGTAATAAATGCTTTGATTTGATTCATGTTGATATTTGGGGTCCTTTTTCTGTTTCATCTGTGCATAGTTATCGTTACTTTTTAACCATCGTTGATGACTATTCTAGGTACACTTGGTTATTTTTTATGACAAATAAATCTGACACTCGTGTTCATCTTAAAATTTTTTTTGCTCTTGTTGAAAATCAACTTTCTGCCTGTATTAAGGTCATTCGTTCTCACAATGGCCTTGAGTTTTCCATGACTGATTTTTATGCTTCCAAGGGTATTATTCATCAAACTTTTTGTGTTGATACTCCTCAACAAAATGGTTTGGTTGAACGTAAACATCAACACATTCTTAATGTTGTTAGGGTTCTACTTTTTCAATCTCACATCCCTCTTTCTTACTGGTCTTTTGTTGTGATGCATGCTGTTTATATTATAAATCGCCTGCCGTCACCTATTCTTACCAATATAACACCCTTTGAAAGTTTATATACTACTAGTATGTTTGGTTGAGCGTTTGCTTAGCTTGTAAGTGTTTATGCACGTAAGTTGAGACAACCATCCTCTCACATATTTACATTGTATTCTGTAAATTATGATTGAAAAGCTGCTTTTATAGACTTCAATCGCTATTCCAAACGAGCTATACACCTCTATCTTACTCATCACTCAAGGTTTTTGGTTCTTTATGTTTTGCCTCTCTTTAGATCATAATCATTCCAAATTTGCCTCTCGTGCTAGAAAGTGTGTTTTCCTAGGTATTCCTACTTGGTTATAAGGCCTATATTTTATTGGATTTAACTTCCAATCAAATATTTCTTTCTCGTGATGTTTTTTATGAACTTGACTTTCCTTTCCAAAATGACATTGTCACACCTGCCACCCAAGCCTTTCCTTCTATTCAGTCTTCTCCATCTTTTCTGGGTGATGATCCTCCCCTTTCTCACTCTTCTCCTGTTTAATCCTCTTCTCCATCCATTCTAATACCTCTACCTGAACCTTCTTCCCTACACAGATCCACCAGATCTCATCACCCTCCTTCATATCTGTTTGACTACCATTGTGCTTTTCTTTCCGCTGCTAATCAATCATCAGATGTTGGTAATTCTCGGTACCCTTTATTCTCTGTTTTATCCTATTCCTCCCTTTCTCCTTCTTACAAACAATTTGTTCTAGCTATTTCATCTACTCCAGATCCTAAAACATATCGACAGGCTGTTAAGCATTCAATTTGGCAAGATGCTATGAATGCTTAAATCAATGCTCTTAAGCAAAACCAGACATGGGTACTTACTCCTTTACCACCGGGTTAGTACACCATTGGTTGTAAATGGGTATATCGGACAAAATTCAAGGCCAATGGTGATATTGAGCGTCATAAAGCTAGGTTGGTTGCTAAGGGTTATACTCAAATTGAAGGTATTGATTACTTTGATCCTTTCTCTCCAGTAGCAAAAATGACTACTCTTCATTTGCTTCTTTCTATTGCTGCTGCTAAGAACTGGAATTTACATCAATTAGATGTTAACAATGTTTTTTTACATGGTGATTTGCATGAGGAAGTATACATGGATCTTCCTCAAGGTTCTACTGCTCCTCAACCAAATCTAGTTTGCAAATTACAAAAGTCTCTATATGGTCTTAAACAAGCTAGTAGACAATGGTACTCCAAACTATCTGTTGCCCTCCTCTCTTATAGATATTGTCAATCTGCTTCTGACCATTCTCTATTTTTCTAGGCTGCTTCTGTTACTTCATTTACAGTAATTTTAGTCTATGTTGATGATGTTGTCTTGGCTGGCAATGATTTGGCCGAAATTAATCTTGTTAAACAACAACTAGATAGTGCTTTTACAATTAAAGATATTGGGGAACTGCGCTATTTTCTAGGAGCATTGGGACTCTAAGCGAAAAATCTTGGGAGGTGGTGGAAGTAATGAAAGATCGAAAGATTAATATCTTGTGTCTCCAGGAAACTAAATGGGCAGGAGAAAAGTCTCAGAAAATTAATGGGTGTAAGCTCTGGTACACAGGAAAGGTCAATGGAAGGAACGGTGTTGGTATCATCACTGATAAGGAATGGAGGAAGAATGTGGTGGACGTTAAGAGGATTGATGATAGAATTATCTCCTTAAGAATGATTATTGGGAAGGATACTATAAACATTATCAGTGCGTATGCACCTCAAGTACAGGCAGCTGCACATCTTAAGGAAAAATTATGGGAAGATTTGGAGGGATTAATTCAAAGTATCTCACTAACCGAAAGGATTTTTATTGGGGGAGATCTTAATGGACATGTTGGTAAGGAGGTAGGACCTCATGCAAGGGCTCATGGTGGTTTTGGATTTGTGATGCTCAATAATGAAGGTCAATCTATTATTGATTTTTCCCTTGCATATAACCTCAAGATTGTTAACACTTGCTTCAAGAAGCGAGATGAGCATTTAATAACATACAAGAGTGGAGCTGTAAGGACACATATTGACTTCTTTTTTGTAAGGAATTCTGATAGACATTTTTGTACTAACTGCAAAGTGATCCCGGGGGATGGCGTGACAGCACAACATAGGATTTTGGTCCTTGATGTGAATATTAAGTATGTAAAACAAAAGCGCTGGCAAGTTTTAAACCCAAAGGTCAGGTGGTGGCAACTGAAGGGAGAGAAAAGAGAGATTTTTAAGAGAACTCTCATGGAGGAAGGAGAGTGGGAGTTTCAGAGTAATGCTAATGTTATGTTGGAAAATGTCTAAAAAAGTCCAACAGGTTGCTAAAGCAACTTTGGGAGAATCAAAAGGTCTTGATCGACAAGCCAAAGAGACTTGGTGGTGGGATGAAAGTGTTCAAGAGAAAACCAAATATAAGAAAGATTGTTTTAAAGCCATATACTTATGTAATAATGTTGAAAATTGGGAAATGTATCATATGGCTAAAAAAGAGACTAAAAAGGCCGTGAGTGAGGCTCGTAATAAAGCATATGAGAGTTTTATAAGGAGTTAAGAACAAAGGCGGGAGAGCGCAAAATTTACAAAATCGTAAAGAACAAGGAGAGAAAATCGAGAGACTTGGACCAAGTGAGGTGTATAAAGGACAAAGAAGGAAAAGTTTTGGTTACTGATGGAGATATTAAGGATAGGTGAGAAGCCTACTTTTATAAGCTGTTCAATGATGGTGGGGAAGGGTCGCATTGTGACATGGAAGATTTGACAACTCGAGGAAGTGATCTCAATTTGTCATTTTACCGCAGGATTCGAATTGGCGAGGTTAAAGAAGCTCTTAAGAAAATGGAAAATGGTAAAGCTGTCGGACTTGATGATATTCCTATTGAAGTTTGGAAATGTTTGGGCGAAGAGGGCGTGTTATGGCTCACAAAATTATTTAATGAAATCTTATGAACTAAGAAAATGTTGGATGAGTGGAGAAAAAGTACTTTGGTTCCTATTTATAAGAATAAAGAGGATATCCAGAATTGTGCAAACTATAGAGGAATTAAGCTAATGAGTCATACAATGAAATTGTGGGAAAAAGTGATTGAACACAGATTAAGGTTGGAGACGGATATCGCTGAAAACCAATTTGGATTCATGCCAGGAAGGTCTACAACAGAAGCGATTTATTTATTAAGGGGGCTAACGGAAAAGTATAGGAGCAAGTGAAGAGATTTGCATATGGTCTTCATTGATTTGGAAAAAGCGTATGATCGGGTGCCAAGAGATGTACTTTGGAAAGCTTTGGAAAAGAAGGGGGTGAGGGTTGCTTATATCAAAGCCATTCAAGACATGTATGAGGGGGTTACAACCAATGTTAGAACACCTGGAGGTGTTACAAAGAACTTTCCAATAAGGATTGGACTACATCAGGGATCAACGTTGAGTCCTTATTTGTTCAACGTAGTGATAGATGTTCTAACTGAGCCTATAAAAGAGGAGATCCCTACATGCATGCTTTTTGCGGATGATATAGTTCTGTTGGCTGAATGCAGAGAAGATATTAATTCTAAACTTGAGATATGGAGATGGATTTTGGAATTGAGGGGCTTACGTCTTAGTAGGAACAAAACTGAATATATGCATTGCAAATTTGATAAAAGACAAAGCCAAAGGGAAGTGGAAATTAAATTAGGAGGGCAAGTCATCCTACAAGTGACAATTTAGATATTTGAGATCAATTATACAACAAAATGGTGAAATTGATGGAGATATCGATCACAAAATTCAGGCCGGATGGTATAAATGAAGAAAAGCTACTGGAGTTATATGTGATTGTAAATTACCTAATAAGGTAAAAGGAAAGTTCTATCGGACTGCTATAAAACCAACAATGCTATATGGTAGTGAATGTTGGGCTTTAAAGGGACAACATGAGTATAAAATGGGAGTCGCTAAGATGAGGATGTTGAGATAGATGAGTGGTCATACAAGAAAAGACAAGATTCGTAATACTCGTATACGTGAACGAGTGGGAGTGGCTCCTATTGAAGAAAAAATGGTAAAAAATCGTTTGAGGTGGTTTGGACATGTTCAGCGTAGGCCTTTGAGTGCTCGGGTGAGAAGGGTGGATCAAGCAGGATGGAGTCCTATTAGACGAGGTCGAGGAAGGCAAACGAACGCTCAATGAGGTCATAGAGAGAGACCTTCTAATTAATAATATATCGAAATCTATGGTTTTTGATAGAGTACAATGGCGTCGTGCGATCCATGTAGCCGACCCCACCTAGTGGGATAAAGGCTTTGTTGTTGTTGTTGCGCGTTATTTTCTAGGGCTTGAACTTTGCTAGATCAAAAGATGGCATTTTTCTTTCCCAAAGAAAATTTGCTTTTGAATGCTTGAAAATGCAGGCTATCTGGCTTGTAAACCAGCAAACACTCCTATAGATCCTCACCTTAAACTCTCAAAATACAAGGGTATTTTACTTGCTAATGGTGAAGTCTATCATAAGCTTGTTGGCAAGTTGCAGTATCTCACTACAACTCGGCCAGACTTGAGTTTTGCTACTCAACAGCTCAGCTAATTTATGTCAGCCCATACTGATCTTCAAGCCGCACATAGAGTCCTTCGCTATCTAAAGTCCTCTCCTGGTGCTGGTATATTCTTCTCTTCTGCTGACTTAAAATTGCGAAGCTTTAGTGATTCTGATTGGGCTGGTTGTGTGGATTCTCGCCGTTCTGTTACTGGTTTTGCCATATTCCTTGGTTCTTCTCTCATTTCTTGGAAGGCAAAAAAAAAAAAAAGCAACAGTTTCTAAATCCTCTTCTGAAGCTGAGTATTGTGCTTTATCTGACATAACTTGTGAACTACAATGATTGATTTATCTACTAAATGACTTCAGCATTTCTCACATTGATCCTGCTCTGCTTTTCTATGATAATCAATCTACCATTCAGATTGTTTCTAATCCTACATTTCATGAGCGTACTAAACATAGAGTTAGATTGTCATCTTGTACGGGAAAACCCCCCGGGGGTCAAGTTTATTGTAACTATTTATTGTTATTTGTAACAAACTAATGGTTAGTTAGTTAAATTTAACCATATGATTTTGTTAGTGCAAGTAGGACTCGAATGTATATAAATATGTTCTCTCTAATTATTAATAATACAGTTCATTTTCTCAAGTCTGGTAACATAGATATTGCATTCTGTTATGTAGGTTGTGCTAGTAGCTGCGGACTGTACCCCACGATGGCTGATAAAGCATCTGCCAAGCTTGGCTTCATCAAGGAAAGTGCCACTGATCTTCGTTAGAGATAACAAAAAAGGTTCTTTGAGATTAGGCGAACTTGTAAATCTGAAAACTGCTATTGCTGTTGGTGTTAAGGTGACGTCTCCTCTCCGAGCCTATTTAGATTTTGCTTATGTGGCAGATTATTGTTCGATATAAAATTATTTCTCTTCCAATGGACGCAGGCAAGAGAAAACACGATCAACAAACTCTTGGAGAAAATCCTCCGACAGGATGGAGTTGAACTTGATTGTCCAAGTTCAGCTGAAACATCTGATTCGTGTAATGGCCAAGAGCCTGACGTTAAAGTTGACATGTCACTGACTCGACCGAATTCATGTTCATAGGAGATCTAATTTTGCTAGGTTTTAGTCTCAGAATAGATAAAAATTAGGTCTTTCAGACTGGAGTCGGAAATTGGTGGCCTTTATCTTACCTTTTTTTGAAGAAAGCCCCATTTTAAAGTAAATGGCAGAAAGTTTGTATATTGAGATGGGCCACAAAGCGGACTCCATTTTAAACACTTTTATAATATCTTGGTGTGATTCTATTCTATTAGTGATCTGCCTTGTGAAATGCTAACTTTACATTCAATGTTCGGCCAGCGTAGCTATCAAAAATCTACTTCACAGTAACATGCTTCAAGAGCCTCAGTAGCTTCAATCCATTGGACGCCTCAATGGAAATCCAGAATCTGAATGAATGTTATCATCTTGCGCTCGCTTAGGAACTGCCCCTTGATATAGAAGCTATGCAGTGCTAACTGGATCAGGGTTGGTATTTCCCCGACCACGTGCTTTAGATCTACCTGATTTCTGCTTCTCCATTTTCTCTTGATCTTGCTTAACCAGCACTGGTTGGAACTGCCAAAATAAAAAAAAAAATAAAAAAAAAGAACATTAGGAAAACGGAAAAATCTTGGTTAATGATTGGAAATAGTGTCAATATATATGGCGGAAAAAATCCGGAGCGCTTGAAACAATATCCAAATTCACGCTTACCTGATATATAGAATATATAACATTCCTTCTTATCTGCGCCATCATCTCTAAGAAAAGGTTGTAGCCTTCAAGCTTATACTCAATTAGTGGATCCCTTTGCGCATATCCTCGTAAACCAACAGCTTGCTGAACAAATTTAAGTGCTTGCAAATGTTCCTTCCACAGCCTATCAATGTTGCTCAAGATAAGGAATCGCTCTGCTTCTTTCATCAATCCCGGTGCTTGTTCCTCCACAATATTCTGTGGCAGCATTTGAAAAATTAAGGGCGAAAATAGGGTAAGTTCATATAACGAGAGATAATCGAATAAACTCACTGACCCTTTTCTGCAAATAGGCCTCACGGCCTCGAAGTCGGAGATAATTCTGTAATTCCCCAAAATCTGAACACTTGCTTGATATCAAATCAGCGCTCAAATCATTTAGCAGGTAGCAATATCTGAAGAATATTTATCTCCGTTAGTAAGCTAGAGATTAAACACACATCATTCGCCAACCTAGCAGCTACAATAGAACATGTATGAATATGCCTGTGAGGGCTGAATCAAAGCCCAGCAAAAAAACAAACAAACAAACAAGGTTCCACTTACTGCTGAATCTTGGCAATGAGTTTCTCAAGATCCCAGCTTTCTTTAGGAGCATCGGAACCAACGTTGGCCTAATTCAACACAATACAAATCTTAGAACTATTCCAGATCTAGGATGTAATAACGGTACAACTCCATGGGTATGCAATAATGGTTAAAGCAAAATGTACCTCTAAAATGTCATCCATTGTCAGTTCTGCATATTCAATAATAAGAGACTGGAGGTCCTCGGATTGAAGGGCTCGCCTTCTCTCGGTATAAACACGGTCTCTTTGGCTGTTAAGGACTTCGTCATACTCAAACAATTGCTTCCGAATATCAAAGAAGTAGTTCTCCACTTTCCTTTGAGCTTCATCCAATGCTTTGGTCAGCATCTTGGACTCAATAGGTAGGTCTTCAACTCTAAAAGCTCGCATTAAACCCTTCAAATCATAATATTGAAAATGTCTTAGCAATCAGATCAAAGGCAGCAGCAAACACCAAGAGCAGTCACCAGAATACCTGAATTCGGTCTCCACCAAATATCCGAAATATGTTATCTTCAAGACTTAGGAAGAAGCGTGAACTTCCTGGATCTCCTTGTCTCCCACTTCGGCCACGCAGCTTTAAGGATTCAAATTGAAAATTTTAAGATGCTTCCTTTGCAACATTGTTTTTCATAAAAGGTGAGGATGGAGACGCCATGAGAATTTAGGATAGGCTGTACAAGCTGTTCTCCTCCCATCCTTGCCCCAATAAAGAAAAAAGTAAAGATGAAATGGTAAACCTGATTATCGATTCGCCGTGATTCGTGGCGCTCTGTACCTACTACATGCAGTCCACCTGCTCCCACAACCTGTAGCCAATACGATAATTAGAAATGCATCAAAGTAAATCAAGTAAAGTATCTGTTAAGTAACAAGCTTACCTGCTTCCTCTCTTCCTCAGTGTAGACCTTGTATTCTTTAACAATTTCCAGAAAAGCAGTCCGCAGCTTAGCTATGACTTCATCCTGAACAGGACCCTACATAAAGATTTATACAATGATAGCGTTTTGATTATACATGATTGAAAACTCATAAATTTGAGTTATGAAGGAGGAATCATCACCTACCAAAAAATTTGAACGAATTACTGCTTTCCTTAAAATTAAAGATGACTAACTTTTCGATTTAATCCCTCAATATATTTCCATTTTCAAACAATAATTTTCTTTGGGGGAACAAATAAAGAAGCTATCTCCATGAATTTTACGGATGGAGGGACAAATATGATTGGGAATACATTATAGAGAGAGGGTTATACTTTGAAGGACCAAGCCAAGAAGCTCACGTCTTTCAGGGACAAAAATTGCAATTTATTCTAAATCCATCATTCAGGCTTTCTAGTATTAGCTCGACAGAAAAATTGATCATCGTCAGATATTGTCACCTTTTCACAAGAGCATGATAGGCGCTCTTCTGCTTCAAGCTCTGTCAATGATCTCTGGCCCCATGTTTTAACAGCTAATTGCACGGTCTCCTCGGCCAACTTGGTGTTTTCATCTGATAGTTTGCATGGGAACAACTTCTCGTTCACCTGGAAAATGATATATATTGAGTTGCAGAACAGATTTTAAATTATAGCTTCTTAAGAGCAGTGTTATTAAGCTGAAGGTAATCAATTACAACAAGAAGAAAACCAAATTCCATACCTTCCATGTCTTCATGGGAGGAGGTTTCTTTACTGATAAAAAGGCTCCTTCAGCTGGCTTGACAACTCTGCAATTGCGTGCAAATAAAAAATGTAGTGAACCTTTCAAGATGGTAGCAGTTAAAATCTCAAGGAGGAAATCTTGTATCATCTTCTAAGACAGACTTATTACAAGAATATGGTGCCTCTAGAAATAAAATTACCGTGGCATCAGCATCTCACGTAGCTTTAATCTTGCCATAAACTCAGCATTACCGCCAAGAATTATATCTGTCCCACGACCAGCCATATTGGTAGCAATCGTCACGGCCCCAAGACGACCACTCTGTGCTACAATTTCTGCTTCTCTCTCGACATTTTCTGGTTTTGCATTAAGAACCTTTAAACAATACATATTTCATTAAATTCATAAAATAATGATATAAGTGGTTATAGGATTTGGATACATTCCCATCCTTTCACATTGGAGAGTGGTAAGTCTATATTAGCAACACTTGGCTTAACTTTAGTTAGGCCAGAGTTATCAAAGGAAGTTACAGTTAAACTGGGTTTCATTTGGAAAATAAGTTTTCTTATGTTTTGCTGGCTTGCCACAAAAACAAAGGAGATCTCACCTCATGTGGAATTCCAGCCTCTTTCAATTGTTCAGACAAAGAATCACTCTGTTCAACACTGGTGGTGCCAACAAGTACTGGACGCCCAGTTTTGTGCAATCTAGAAATCTCCACTACAACTGCACGCCATTTACCAGTTGTTGCCCTAAAAACAACATCAGACTCATCCTGACAAAGAAATCAAAGACACCATAAGGAGATATAAAATCAAATGATTTGATAAAGCAATTTTTAGCATGTACAAAACCTATGGAAATGAGTTGCAATGGTTCCAAATATTAGCAATAGATTACTTTTAAGGGATTTCATCCACCCCTCCTCCCTTCTTTGTGCGAGTAAAAGAGCGCAGAGGAGGGATCACTATTAATAGTTTAACTTTGCCCGAGTAACCAACAGTGTGTAAAGTGCTCTTCTTATAGATGACAAAAAAAAAAAGACCTTTCTTATCATAGGCTTATTTGTTGGCACAATTGTAACTTTAAGCTTGTAAATGCTCTCAAATTCTGTGCTCTCAGTCGCTGCTGTACCAGTCATTCCACACAGTTTTGGGAACTGCAAAAATAAGGATTTACAAGGATTGCAATAGTAACTAATGCAAATAAATTATCAAATGATTATTAGTTTAATCAATCCAGATAACATTCTCCAACCTGCAGAAAAAAATTCTGGTAACTAATTGAAGCCAGTGTTACTGTTTCATTTTGAATGGGCAGCCCTTCTTTTGCTTCAACTGCTTGGTGAAGTCCGTCACTCCACCTTCTCCCCTACCAATCAAGTAAATAAAAATACTTGAGCTTTGAGAGACCAGCAGAGTTTTGCTCCCGTCTTATAGTCTAAACACATCGGATACTCCATTATCTTCCTTTATTCACCAGCAAGTAACCACTTGCTTTTTTAATACGAGGCAGCATGTAACAGGTAGCACAAGGGCAAGATCCCTTGAGACATAGTTTGTCTTTCAGAGAACGCGAAAAACTATTGTTCAGGTGCACACAAATGAAATTAGTTGGTGCGGAATCTTCAACCCACATCTGGTGGATTTTTATTACAAAACCTTGCGATAGTATTAATAAAGCTAGTTTATGATTTGCTTGAACAATGGGATAAAGTTTTATGAGCATCTTATATCAATCTTTAATAAGATTAGACAATACTGGTATTAACATTACAGAAATATTGTCCCAGCTTACCCAGTAGAGGGTACAATAAGAATTTTGATATTCATAAACTGCAACAAAAAATTGGAATTATTCATATTTTTAAATAGATTTCTGACAATTAGTAATCTTTGCCCATAATCAATGTCCAGATCATGAGTATAATGAAACATAAAATAAATGCCGCTCAAGAGAATGTTAATAGTTTCATTAACTACTATTTTATAGACCCTTCCTTCACCAGTCATTTGTTCACTGAAATAAGGTCAGGTACAATCTCTAAATATCTTTATCGTCAAAAACAATTTAAGGCAAGAGAAAGTAGCATCACTTTCAAAAGAAATTATTTATGTAACACCAGGATAAATAAGGAACTCTCAACTCTCAAGGATCACCACTTGACATCAAATGAATTATCAGGCTTCAAGGAAAATTCTGACAAATATACCTTATCAAAACAAGCGCCCAAACTATGAGGAGAAAAATTAATCTGACATAATTTTGATTATAAAACAAAATACCTGCATAACTCGACCAGTAAACTCATCCACAATTAGAACCTCTTTTCCACGAATTATGTAGTTTACATCTCGAAGAAACAGTTCTTTGGCTTTTATTGCATTTAGGATATACAAAGCCCACTGTTCTCGAGGATCATATAAATCTTTAACACCTAAAATTTCTTCAGCATCTTCGTAACCCTGTTCAGTGAGTAACACAGTTTTTTGTTTCTCGTCCACCTACAAGCACAATTAAATAAATGAAAATTTTAATTACAAATATCCTCTGTTTATAAACATGCAAACTCTGTTTAGAAAAAATTGAAATGAATTATAGTCATGACAAATTAGGTCAACGCTTGGCTTTCATTTATCCACCCATAAAGCAAAATTAAAGCGTTCAGTTATTTTTATTATTCTGAAAAAAAATAATGTATCATGTTTTTGTTTCCATGCTTATCAGCATCAAATCTTCATATAGATACAATGGATTTCCAAATATAACCATGATTTAGCCGTACAGTGTAATGTATATCTTGTTCAAAGGCTGCTGCTATTTTTGCTGCCTTATAATATCGATCACTGGGTTTCTCTGCAGGTCCTGATATAATGAGAGGAGTTCTAGCTTCATCAATGAGAATAGAATCAACCTCATCAATGATACAGTAATTAAAGCCCCTTAAGACAAGCTCCTCTACATTCTGCACATTATACAAATAAAAATTCAGTATGATATGAATGAGTTGAAGTTAATTATTACCAAGTATATACTAAATGACAGAATATGTAAAGGAAAAATCACTTTCCGTGGCAAGGTTGTCCCTTAAATAATCAAAACCAAGCTCGCTATTTGTCACATATGTTATATCACATGAGTAATTTTCCTTTCTTTGCTCGCTTGTCATATTCTCTGCCCAAAAAACAAAGCTATGTTATACCACAATAGATTCAAAATGCTACCCATAAAAATACTCAATGACTAAAAAAGCTCCTATAAAACCAAGGCATACGTTGAATGGACTTCTATTGAGAAATGTAAATAGATACAAACAACAAAGTCAACTTCTGATGATAAAAAAAACAATCTTTGAATAAAAAAATATGCAACAGGAAAAGAGGGAACTGAAGAATAAGACATACGTTGGATGAGGCCAACCTTCAATCCAAGAAAGCGGGGAACTTGGCCAACCCACTCACAATCCCGTCGAGCCAGATAATCATTGACAGTAACAACATGAACGCCATTACCACTTAATGCATTTAAATAAGCTGGCAAAATAGCAACCAGGGTCTTCCCTTCTCCTGTCCTCATTTCAGCTATTTCTCCCTTATGGAGAACCATGCCACCTGTATGACCCAAATTCCAAAAAGCAATTAAATTTCCTTTTAACGATGCATATTAGGAAAAGAGAAACTTATTGTAGCAATAGGTTGAGTTTAAAAATTATATATGATATTGATGGAGTTGGTACCACAAGTGATTCTTGTTTGATTAAGAGAATAAGAGGCATAGCTTAGTTCTTCCACCTCATAGGCTAGTTTTTAAGGGTACCTTCTTCATGCCTATTTAAGCTTCCATCAATTGGTACCAGAGCTAGGCCAACCTCTACAAAAAGGGCTATTTGGAAAAGGTGCAACCTAATGGCTAGATTGAGTGCTACACCCAAAGGCCCCCTAAAAGGTGTATATAGGCTGCACTTTATGTAGCTGTTAAGTTCCCTCTATGAACTTCAGTTACTCTCTCCAGTCCTTTCAATAAGGGTTCATCAGCCACCTCACACGTATAAAGGAATCTAGTCAAAATTGGTTAACCTTGGTAAAGATGTCTTATATTTGAATTTTGTTTCAAAAGTTACCCACATTCAATGAAGGTAATCCATCAATTGCTGGTTTTATTTAGTTATTTTTAATGATTACAGACAAAGGACATTTTGGATAGAAAGACATTAATGATTCAGACAATTTATAAACACTTTACATTAAGGAATAAGTAAACATTTTAGAACAACCCTTATAAAAAGGACCAGAGGAACTAACTATGACCAAAATGAAGATTTTGATGTTTGTATGAAAAACTAATTTTTCAAAACGATTTTGTACCAGTACTTCACTGGGTTGTAACTAAATGTAAATCTGCAACAAACCACACAAGATATACCTATAAGTTGGACATCAAAGGGTCGAAGGCCCAGAACCCTCTTTGAAGCCTCTCTTACAACAGCAAATGCCTCCTGCAACATTCTTATCTTTTGTCACTTTTTAAAAGCATCATCTATATTATTGATTATATAACAATCTGAGAATATGCAATAACAGCTGCAAGCGAACTTTTTGGTCGAGGCCTGATTTATCCCATGCTATACCACTATCAATTCCAGGACGTGACGTAAGGCGGCGAGTGAAAACATATCAAGTTTCCAATTCTACCTAAACTACCCTGCAATCTTATTCCCAGATTCCAGGGAGGCAAATTTGAGGGCCCATATACGTCTAAGAAAATAGAAGGAAAAGCGTTAAAAGAAAAATCATGATTTTCACTCACAGGAAGTAGAGAATCCAAAGTTTCGCCCTGTTGTGCCCGTTCCCTCAGTACAAAAGTCTTCTCCCTCAGTTCCGAATCCGACAATGAAGACATCTTCGCTTCCAATCCATTAATGGTGTTAACAGTTGCAGCATACTGTTGCCTGGTGGACTCTCCAGTATCGGCACCTTTAAAAATCCCGCCTAATAAACCTCCCAGCGTAGCTACAACACGCATAGAACGCGTTATATTGTTATTGCTTCCCTTAGTTGCCGCTTTGGATCTGGACACCAGCATTCGCAGGTGTTCTGTACCAAGGAAAGAGGAATCTGATAGGCTTTTCTGGTAAAAGCATTTCTGCCTAATCGACGTGTTAGAAACGTAAGGTATGACGAGGTAATGCTTCGCCAAAGGCGAGTTACAAAGCGATGCTGCCATGATTAGCACGAATTAAGAGTGTAAAATTGAGTGTCCGATTTCTGAAGAAATTTGTCGACTCCGAAGCTCCTAGTTGTACGAACTTTAATAAGTTCATGCTCCCCCTGGTTGGACTAGTAAAACCAGCGACAGAGAGCCCGATGCTTCTTGTGGATACTGGTTAGCAAGTTGGCAATCCACATGGACATGGGATAAGGTAGCGGGCAGATCCTCTGCATGCATGTCTATGATAAAACAATGGAAATGCGCGTCATCGTTGCATGGCTTATCGCTGCTGAAACCCATCAAATTCAGGAGCCTTACTTCTTGAGGCTGAGGCTGAGGCTGAGGCTGAGGCTGAGGCTGAGGCCCAGTCCATTTATTAGAGATTTAGGTTTCTTCTTTAGGCTTTTTTTTTTTTGTCAAATTAAGGATTTGTTATAAAAATATGAATAATCAGAGAGAGAAGAGAGAAATTTTAGAGAGGTTTTCATTCACTTCTGTGTGTCAAAATACATCACCCAGAGCCTCTATTTATAGAAAAAATAAGTGAATAGTAACAGTCGTCATTGTTACAGTAACATCCATCTTCAGGAGTTCCAATAATGTTGATATCATCAACATAAACAACAATTATAGCAAATTCACTATTAGATCTTTTTATAAAAAGGCATGGGCATATCGAATCATTTTTGTATCATTCTTTCAACAAATATTCATTAAGATGATTATACCACATGCGTCCTGATTGCTTCAGGTCATATAGGGACTTATTTAATTTAATTGAGTATTGTACTCGAGAATCTGAATTTGATGCTTATGGCACCTTAAGTCTTTTAGGGACTTTCATATAAATATCATTGTCAAGTGACCCATATAAATAGGCAGTCATGACATCCATTAGATGTAAATCAAGCCCTTCTATTACTGCTAGGCTAATTAAATAATGAAAAATAGTCGCATCCACTACTGGTGATTACGTTTCTTCAAAATCAATGCCGGGTCTTTGTATAAAGCCTTGGGCTATAAGAGATGCCTTATATCTTATTATTTTACCCTTTTCATTTCTCTTTCGTACAAAAACTCATTTGCATCCAACTGGTTTTACATCTTCAGGTGTAAGGACTGCAGGTCCTAATACTTTTCGTTTTTCTAATGATTTTAATTCTGCATTAATGACATCTTTCCATAGGGGCCAATCTTTTCTTTGTTAGCACTCGCTAATAGATTTTAGCTCATTATCCTTATAATTATTCATTACATCATATGCTATATGATAAGCAAATGTGTCGTCAACGTTGACTTCATTTCGATTCTATCGGGTTCCATGCACAACATAATTTATTGAGATCTCATTATTTTCACATATATCATGTACTTGGGTCTCCTTTAGGAATACAACATTCTCTTCTGGAGATAATATCTCTTCAGGAGATGGCTCTTCTGGAGTTATTAAATTTTCTTGATTATTCTCAATTCGATCATCTGTATTCTTTGCTCCTTTTCTTTTTCGAGGATTTATATCTTTGGAACCGATGGGTCTACCACGCTTCAGACGTGCTTTAGATTCATTCATAGTAGATTGTTCTTCAGGGACATCAATTTTAACAGGAGCATTAGCAGGTGGGACATGTGACTTTGTCACTTTCTTTGGGTCAGTAAATGTTTCTGGCATTTGATTAGCTAAATTATGTAAATGAATTGTCTCTTGAACTTCCAGTTCATATTGATTTGTACGAGGATCAAAATGAGCCAATGATAATTCATTCCAGCTAATTTTCTTACCCAGCTGCTTATTCTCTCCTCCTAATGTTGGGAAAAGTGATTCATCAAAATGACAATCAGCAAATCGTGCCGTAAATAAATCTCCTGTAGATGGTTCTAAATATTTTTATGATTGAAAGAGATTCATACCCAACATATGTTCTCATCCTTCTTTGAGGACCCATTTTAGTGCGTTGTGGTTGTGCTACTGACACATATACCGCACACCTAAAAGTCCTTATATGGAAATATTAGGTTCCTGACTAAAAACCATTTGTAAGGGGGAAACCTTTAGGTAACTAGTTGTCCTGATGCGAATTAACATTGCTGCATGCAAAATGGCATGGCCCCAAACAGAAATTAGGAGATTAGATCTCATAAGTAAAAGTCTTGTAATTAGTTGCAACCTTTTAACCAATGATTCTGCAAGTCCATTTTGCGTATGAACATGAGCTACAGGATGTTCAACATCAATTCCAAGGGACATACAATATTCATTAAAAGCTTTTGAAGTAAATTAACTAGCATTATCAAGACGTATTTTACTAATAGGATAATCAGGGTAATGTGCTCTTAATCTAATTAATTAAGCAAGTAATCTCGTAAACGCTAGGTTGCGAGAAGATAATAAACTCACATGTGATCATTTAGTTGATGCATCAATTAAAACCATATACTACTTAAATGGTCCACATGGTGGATGTATTGGCCCACAAATATCTCCCTGTATCCGTTTTAGAAATGTGAGAGACTCACTTTCTACTTTGCTTGGTGAGGGGCGAATAATTAATTTTCCCTTGGAACATGCAACACATGAGAAATCATAGGATTGTGGTATTTGTTTACACTTTAGGGTATGTTCACATAAATTCTCAATTATTTGTCGCATCATAATTGAACCAAGATGACCTAACTGGTCATGCCAAACATTAAATTCATTTGTAAACTTCTGGTCTGTATTGATGAACTTCTGGTTCTCAATAACATGTGTTTCAATTGTGTTTATAAATGTATCATATAAACCAGAAGAAAAAGCAGGAAAACTTTCTAATATGCATATTCTACCGGCAACTATTTTTGTGATAACAAGATATTCTTGATTATTTTTAGTTGTTGTTTCTATATGATATCCATTTTTGAGGATATCTTTGAAACTCAACAAGTTTCTTTCAGACTTGGTAGAATAAATTACATTATCAATACATAATTTTGTTCCTTCAGGTAACAAAATATTAGCTCTTCCAAAGCCTTCAATCAAATCTATATTACCAGATATAGTCTGAACGTTGGGTTTTTGTATTACCAAGGAAAAAAAATATTTATCATTTTTGAGTATGATGTTGGTTGTTGCGCTATAAATGAGACATAAATCTTCAGGATTGATGTCAGTAAGATTCATTCTTCATTAAAGGAAACATAAAAACATAATTAAGATAAATATATTTGATAAACGTTCAAATAGATAAAGATAAATTATGCTAAGAAATCAACAACACCCAAATAGGTAATATACATATTTCCATACTCAGAATTTTTAGCATGATCCACATGATTTACTTCAATTGTTGATCCTTTACCATTTTTTTTATTGATTTTTGGTAAAGTTTAACCAGGTGTCTTGGTGTACGACATATACGAAACCAATGACCCTTGCCACCACAGCAATAACATGGATTTTCAGCATTTTTATTTTGTTCACTATTTTCGCTTTTATGGTTCGTATCAATCTTTCTCTACTTCTGGTAGGAATTTGAACCACCACAATTTCGATCATGGCCATGCTTACGGCTATAGCCACGTCCACGGCCACAATTAGATTCATTTATTACTACATTCGCTTCTGAGAATGGAGTTAAGGCTGTTAGACGGGATTCATAGTTTTTAAATAAAAGCTAATTACTCTATTCATCCATAAGGAGGTAATAAATTAATTTAACATATTTCTTAAACCTCTTTCACAATATTGCTACTGTAAGAGCAAATTAGATGGATCCATTTATATAAGCTTTTGGAAGGATGACCATCTTTTGGTGATCATACATTTATTTTAAATTGTTTCAAAGAACAAGTGGGTCTTTCATGGCCAAATATTCAATTTTAAGGCCTTTATGCAAATGGTGTTGTAGAAAAATTATGGATCATACATTCAAAATAAATAGTTCTTTTTGGTAATAACAAGAGCCATAAATTTATATATCACAAAATTTAACTTAGTTCAGACTAATTAAAGAAATAAACAAGAATAATTAAGAATATGGAATATAAGAACGCAATATAATAACATGAAATTCATAAAGACAATAAATAATTCATAAAGTAAGATATTGCAACAAAAATTAAGACTTTATGGCTTCAGGCCATTTAGTCCTTATGGCTTCAAGCCAAATAGTCTCATGGCTTTAGGCCAATTTGTATCATGACTTCAGGCCAATTAATCTCATGATGAGAAATTAAATCTATAGGCATCTGGCCATTTATCTTCAGGATAAATAAAAGTTGAATATGGCTTCCGGCCATACAATAAGTTAAAAGATGAAAGTTATATGACTGTTAGCCATATAATTTCAAAATAGGAATCAAAGAAATATGGCTTCCGACCATTAATTTAAAAATATGAAAGTCAAGGAAATATGACTTCTGGCCACACAAGAAGATGAAAAAGTATATGGCTTCTGGCCATATAATAAGGAATCATATGAATATGGCTTCTGGCCATATAATAAAAAATCATAGGGATATAGCTTCTGGTCATATCATATCATATAAAAATCAAAATAATATGACTTATGGTCATATATTTTCAAGGATCAAATGTGTATGGCTTCTGGCCATAATAATAATAATATAAATAAACTTGTAAAAGATATATATGAGATATAAGAACAATAGTGATCTCCAATCTTAGCCATGGAACCCGATGTTTATAATAATCGGTAAGAATATCTCTCTAATTCCATATAGTGGTTAATATTATCCCAGATCTACCAAATAAAAGTATTGTAAAATAAGGAAGATGAAGATTGTCAAAGGAACGATGAGAAGACCATACCTTCGTTAGAGCTTCATGCTGATAACATGTTATAAAAATATGGATAATCAGAGAGAGAAGAGAGAAATTCTAGAGAGAGAAATTAAAGAGGTTTTCATTCATTTCTGTGTCAGAATACATCACCCAGAGCCTCTATTTATAAAAAAACAAGTGAATAGTAACCAGCCGTCATTAGTACAGTAATAGACGTCATTGCTACTATAATAGCTGTCATTGCTACAGTGACAGCCGGCGTTGTTACAGTATGAACAATGTTGTATAGTAATATTTAATCTTATAGATCATTGACTGGAAAGAGCAAGTTACCCTATATAAAAACTAATGAACATCCACTTATTTAATATTCATAACAGGATTGAGAATTTAAAATGCAATAGAAATATGCCCCGGGAGGAAGGAAGGAAAATTAAGATGAACAAAAATAAAGGACTTCACATTTCTCACCTTTCAAGAAAGGAAGAAAAGGGTAAGAAATTTGAAGAGTTTTTTTATTTTTGCCGAAATTGAATTTAAGAGTTTTTTCACCTTAATTGAATGTGTTGCATTAAATTTGATATAAAATACGTCAATTTATAAATAATGTAATTCCTTATAGATTATATATTCATTAAAACAATTAGGGAATTAAATTTCAGATATAACTAAGTATATCCGTAAAAAAAACAAAAATATGGACAAGTACATATGCACAAAGTTTATAATTTATGAATAATTCAATTTTATATAAAGGTCCTTCAATTCGATGCGCTGATCGGGGGTAGAACCAGAGACGAATCCATTTCACCGATCAGTTCGTCCGCCGAGTTTGGCTTGGCCTGTACTCTATAGGTTTCTTTCTTCCTTTTTTGGGTGAAAGCAGGGGTTTTCTTCTCTGTCGAGGTTTATCCCCTTTAACCCGTATACATTATTTATCACTCCATATGGATATATATAGATTCAAAAGTTTAACAATAAGCCATAACTTGAATTCTAGAATATAAATTCACGTGTAAGTTCTAACAACTAACCCAGTACCAACTGCACAGCAAATATAAATCGAATTTTCACAAGCAATAATAACTCATTTTTGTGTACCCACAAATCCAGAACAGGCACCACTAGTAACAATTCCATTTCTTAGCAAGAACCAGTAGTCTAGTAACTTCTGCCCCAGTATGTCCACTTCGTAGCCGGCTTTCCTGATGCAAAGCACTTGGTACCTAAGCAAAAAAGGGGGGGAAGGACGTTTTAATTAGCAAGGCAATTTATGCATACAGTTGCTCGTGATGCAAGTAGTAGTTGCACTGCAATGAACATTAGTTCGTTGGCTGAATCACAACCTTTTGGCTGCAAGAAACTACAAAGGCAACAAAAATAAAAAAGGGCAGCTATAGTGCCTCCCCATTATTCACTGAAAATTCAATGGTTAATTCAAACACTTGGCATAAACAGTACAGAAATCTCCATTAAAACACAAGAGTAGCCAGCAACAATTTTAGCGCTTAAAATATACAAAATCCAACATGATGTATTTGAAGCAAGGAGTGAGACAGAATCTGAGATTGGTAAATTCCGGTCCTTACAATCACGGTTGTCAAATGATGAATCACAAGACCTTTTGAATTGAGGTTTAGTAACAAAATAGTTTTTAAAATTCATAAAAGCAGGTTTCAACATATATGATATCAAGTGGAAATGCAAGCCTAGAGGCGTGTAGATAGAATAAGAGGAAGCAGTGAAGGAATTAATGGCAACATTAATTCAAACAAATACAGAAAAACCAATTTATAAATGTTGTCGTTTGAAGTAAACTGCAACTATACGGACAACAACAGGTGAAAAGAGATGTACCTTCAGAGAGTTCCGGTTGATCAAAGGGACTACAAAGAGTCTTAGCTGCTCCCATCTCACCCTTTGTCCTTGCTTTCACATCTACTTCCACAGGCTGGGGAAAAATTACGGTCAGTAAGGAAAACAAAAGTCCAGATGCAGACAGAGAAGTGCTGGAAACAACAGCTGTATAGACTCTTGCATATCATAAAAGTAATGGACAAGTTATACAGAGGAAAATTATAACACACGGTATAGACAGAGAATTCTTAATAATATATGACCAAATGAAAGGGGAAAGTAATTTCAAATTCAAAACAAAATCAGCCTTTCATAGAGAAGTATTGATAAAGAAAAACCATGTCAACAGGACACGATCAGTGACAGGAATCGAACATACAGCCGATTAGCACAAGAAATTGACTGCATTCTAACAACAATGTTTATTTTCACTCGTCTAACAGAAGACTCTACCAGAAAGAAGATCCATGCCTTTATATTTTCTTTCTTACTAAGGCATGAACTAGAAAATAATTTCACCGTCAAGATAAACTATTATCAGGATTCAGATCTAATACTGAATACTGTGTCCCTGATCTCTATTCTCTAAGAGAAAGCTTATGAAAACTGTAGCTATTGTAAAAGATTCTACTCATTTGGAAGCTTTATGGAGACAGGCAACCATACTAAGTTATTGCAAGTATTTCATGTTCACACCTATTGCATCATCAAGACATCAACTCAAACAAGTCAAAATAATCCAGTTCAAAACTTTCTGCATCAGACAGCTAATGCGATGTCCACAGGAGTAACATACTCTTGCCAAATAACAGGTTTCCTCTATACCAATAGCAAATTTTTCCATGGTAAAGGACTTGCTAACATGGACTACATGGTAATTATCACATTTACATGTACTTGATAACCCGTTGACAATTGATGAAATATAGATTGGAAGCAGATAAAGCAATGGAAATTATTTAAGAATTTGGCCCAATTTATTGCTTGAGTATTTGCAACCTACTGCTAACAAAGCCAGGCCTTCTATGAAAGCCCAGAGAAGGGAAGTTTCAAGTTGGTGTATGGCTAATTATTCTGACCTCCAATAACAGTTTTAATATATTTTCCTGCATAAATTTATCATGTCATGTAATAAATGCACCATGCAAATTTATTCATGACAAATTGCTTTAACATTCTGTTTGATTCAACGGAAAGGAGGGGAGGGAGGATTTTAACAGAGAAGGGGGGAGGAGAAGGGGGGAGGTGAACTAATAAGAATTTGACTATAATACCATTTAAACATTAATGAAGAAAACAAGTTTTTGATAATGCAAAACAAAGTGATATAAAAATATGCAAATCTCTGAAAGATTCAACACCAAGTCATGAAATTTAACATTAGGACTACTTCACACAACCCATACCTCCTCATCACACCAAGGAGCCAAGATCATTTTCCGTTGGCTCAATGCCTCCACAAATTCATCCCAAGTATGTACAACCTGAATGCATGCATCTCGTTTTTGTTTGGCCATATCAAATAGGTTTTGTTGAATATTGTGCAGCAAATCTTGGACTTGATGGACTAAATCTTCCATGGGTATGTCTATTTTTCCCATATTATCACGTCGAACAGCACGCACCTGTGCATTATCTGAAGATTGTGAATAGCTGTACATTGACAAACTGACAAGTGACAGCATAGAAGAAAGATTACACAAATAAGAGTTAGTGTAATGATAAGAATGACCTGCTTATTTGCCAAATCCTTTGGCCCGATTTCAATCCTTAGGGGAACACCTTTCATTTCCCAGTGTGAATACTTCCAACCAGGAGAATAGTTATCTCTAAAGTCTGACTCAGCACGAATACCTGCTTCACACAAAGTATTCACAGCGGCAGAGCAGGCATCAAGAATACCTTGAGTATCTGCATCTTTATAAGGCACTGGAATCACAATGACTTGCACTGATGCTACTTTAGGTGGCAGCACAAGCCCTTTGTCATCCCCATGAACCATCACCAAGACCCCAATCTGTAAAAATTCAAAAAATATAAACATTTTCCGGTGTAAAGGAATTCTTAAAGACAGAAATATTATTGAAATCAAAGCTTACAGTTCGAGTGCTATAGGCCCATGAGTTCTGCCAGACCATTGCTTTCTCTCCCTTCTCATTTTCAAAATTTATCTCAAACATTTTGGCAAAATTTTGGCCAAGACAATGAGAAGTTGCACCTTGTATGCCACGACCAGTGTTTGGAATAAATGCCTATTATATGGTACATTCCATTTGTATAAACAAAAGTACACCATTTAAGTAATATCAATTATCATGCAAGGAAGTCAGATATGCACCTCAACACTAGTTGTGTAAAGTCCACCGGCAAACTTCTCCAGCTCACTTTTCTTACCCTTTATGACAGGAATTGCTAGATATTCTTCATATATACGCCTATACAACTCCAATATCTCGAGGACCTGAAACAGGACCAATTTAGCATATTTTGAAAACAAAAACTTACAGAAGAAGGTGCTTATGAAATCAAATGCTCATGCATTACACGTATGTGAGGATTACTATTAGTAGAAAAGTATTATAAAAACCCAGGATTTAGTTATTCTATATGGATCAAGGAAGATAATAAAATTCAGTTATAAACATGAGACCAAAACAACAATTCAATATCAAATCTAACATCATTGATGTAATACAAGCATCACACCTCAGCATCTGCCTCCTCCTTTGCTGCAAAAGCAGTATGCCCTTCCTGCCAAAGAAACTCACGGCTCCTGCAACCAAAAGAAGTATTGAGACCAGATAAAAACTATAAACAATCTTCTTTGACAAAAAGAATCCATACAAATTTCTCTTCATGACAGCAACTGATTTTGAGAGCAAATTATACAACAATGTTTAATTTATCACATTTTTTTCAAACCTTAAGATTCAACAGAATATCAAAAACTATTGTTTTGCAAAATCGCTTCGCTATGACCAGTTCACTATTTATGAAACTTCCACTAAAAGAAAAAAGGATAATCAGATCATGATTAAAAGCCCACTAAAAAGAACATACTAAAGGCTTGATATACCAATGAGTCATCTTGTTTATGCTTGAAAGTGTGCATTAATTTCCACGTAATAAGGAAACAATGTGAAAGAAAGCTATGCAATACCTGATGAATGGTGTGGGATTACTGAACTCCCATCTAACCACATTGCACCATTGATTAAGTTTCAAAGGCAAATCACGATGTCCCCTTATCCACTTGGAGTAGTATGGATACATGACAGTTTCACTAGTTGGACGGATAGCAATAGGAATCTCCAGATCAGTTTCCCCAGACTTTGTCACCCAGGCAACCTGGCAAAAACCAAAGAGATTGTTATTTACTAGAACAAGAATAATGATTCTGAACTGGAAATATCCTTCTATAAGGCAATCCAATTTCTGCATTAACAAGATAAATTAATAACAAAACTCAACGACCTTAAATAGACCTTGTACATTATCCAAAAAAAATAACATTACACCTCTGGTGCAAAGCCCTCAACATGATCCTTCTCCTTTTGCAAAACGCCAGGAGACACAAACAAAGGGAAGTAGCAGTTCTTGACTTTCATTTTCTTTAACTCTGCATCAAAGAAGGCCTGCATATTGATTTTCAAAAGTTTAAACTTTAAAAATAGATGAATAAAAGTAACCTGAAATCTGGAAAGCTAAGAATATTGTCTAGAAGAAGCCCATTTTCTTGCTTAAAAAACCAGAGTTTCTACAAAAGTTAAACCAACACCTAATAATAGCTTCTTCAAACTATATGTGTAACTAAATGTAGGGTGTAACAATGGAGAATGGACATGAAAAGAATTTATGAACTTACTTGCATCACCTCCCAGATTGACATTGCCCATGGCCTCAGAATGTAACATCCAGAAATGTCATAGTACTCAATCATTTCCCCATTGACAACTACCTGGAACGTCACATCACAAGAAAATTATTTAGGAAAAGCCTGAAAAATATCTTGCCATCAGATCTTGCACCCAATAGCTGAAGTCAAACGACATATCAACAGTGTGCTTGTTTTGCCCAGGTTCAGTTTCGGCATTAATCATTAGAGCTATCAAACTCCCACGAATATGCAACTATTGCGATTGTCACAGTCAGATCAAGATGGACAAATTTGCCTTAATACATAATCAAAAGACCAGCAGAAAACATAGTTGATGATAATTTGAAAAAGGTACCTCAGAGTACCACTCCCCAAAGTTGTCTGCCTTTCGATTTGAAAGCCCTAAACCTGTCTCTTTCTTAACCTTCTTCTTCCCACCTGTGAAGCCAGTGATGGGAAACACGAAAAATTCACAATTAAGCCCTAAAATGTGGGAACGAACAAGGCAAAAGACGCAAACAGTAACCACCAGATTGTTTTGCAGTGGGCTTCTTAGCTTCAGCTCCGGCCATCCTGGTGCTCCACCTAAAAGGATAGAGAATTGCAGATCGGGTTTATCATGCTAGAGATAGTAATATTCATCAAGATAAGCATCTGAACCGAGACGCTACCACAATCTCAGTTACCTGTTGCAAATATGCCGGAGGGGAAGCAAATGGCGGCCAAGGAAACGACGGAACACGTCTGCAATTGTTGTGTCACTTGTCAATGTCAATGTCAAAAACGCTCACTTATTCGCTTCCCGAATTCAGCGGCTGGATTGAGAATCAACCCGCCTCACTTTATTTGTTTAAGGGTTTGTTTGGTTTGAGGGGAGGGAATGGGAGGAACACGCTGTTTAGTGCGAGATTCGGCCTATTAGGTGCCAGCTTATCTAACTGTGTCATGGCAACGGGGTTTTTTAAAAAAATTTATAATAATCCTAACTTTTTAAAAATTAGGATGTTTGAGTTGATGTTTTAATATTTCGATTTTTTTTAAAATAATTTTTTTAAAAAAATTTAAAAATCTTATTTTTTTAAAAAAAATTATTTTTACTACTGTCAATCTAAATACAAATCATATTTAAAATGTGATTTTTATTTTATTTTATTTTTAAAAAAATCAGGTTAAAAAAAATTCCATCCACCCTCAACCAAACTGTCCAAAATCAGTCCCATTCAAATAAAAGTGGGCCCTACTTTAATGATCCTGTCTAATTAAAGCAATGTGGCCAACGGGGTCTGCTCAAATCAGCTGAGGAAAAGGAAGGTAATCCTTTTAGGGGAGATGAAACTTTTTTTAAAAAAAATATTTCATACTCTTAAAATTAATTAATTTAAAATACTGTATGTTAAAAAAATATTTTAAATATTAGGTGCTTCAAAAAAAATATTTTATGATATTGTTATTAAAAATATTTTTAAATGTTGGACTAAAAATTAATTAATATTTTAAGTGCAGCAAACAATTTAATTTAAATAAATAAAAATAAGAAAATAAAAAAACGATCATCACCTAAAATTAGGAAGATGAGCATACCCTGCTCATAATGAGCAGAGCATACGGACCGTTTCCCTCAGCTCACGTCGGCGGCTCAAAGTATGGGACCTAATATGGCTGCACGTGCATCCTAATATTTCTCCGTAGGATTGCCTTACAAAAGAAAACGAAGGGGCCCGCTAAACGCAAAACAAAACAAAATAAAGCCCAAAAAACAAAACCCAATAATACAAAAAGTCTCGTTGTAGGCTCGTGGCGTCGTTTCTTCTCCTACCCCTTCGCCCCCACCAGAAAAAACACAAACTAGCACCCACACATGCAAGTAATTTCTCTCAACTTCCTTTGTATTTCGTTATTTATTTGATTAGATTTAGATAGTTAAAATTTCATGTTTTGTAATAATATTGTTAATCAGTAGATTTTATTCATTGGTCAAAAATATCAATTTTATTTATTTTATAATGTCTAGTACCAATAATTTTATGATTGACTAGATATGAGTTTTTAGAATAGCGATTGAAACTTTTAAAAATGTTTTTCAATTATGATTTACGGTATATAAAATAAATATATGAGAGAAATTTTATCACGACTTACATAAAAAGCATTTATAAATTAAAAATAAACTATTCTAAACATGCTATATGATTAATGTTCTCCCAAGTACAAATTCTTTTTGTGCAGTTAGGCGTGCATGTACGCTGTGTAATTGATGGAATCGTAAGGACATGTTTTAGCATCCATATGATGATAGAGATTATTATTATAGAGGAAAAATAATATATTCACGTAAAATACAATGTCCGATGTCATATAGAATCATCGGTCATTCAAACTTAAAAGTGAGTGTATGGATGATTTTAGAGCCTAAACAAAGTGGAGATCACACTCCTCTTTTATATTAATCTCTCATATATTATAAATCATAAATAAAAAATTATTTTTGAAGACTTCACCGTTAGCACACTGAAGGTCGCTTTGCATGCGAGTCACTCCCCGATTTGGACCTTCTCTCCCTCTCCTAAGGTTTTTTCTTGCGCTGTCAAGATATGTTCTCCTAATTCTTAGGTGGCTGTCTCTCCCCCTTTGGTGGAGCTTTTTGTGGTGATTTTTCGGTGGATCCTTGTATCGTGGCCTTCCATAGCTCTAGGAGTGAGTTTGTTCTTCGCCGAGTAGGGAAATCGTGGGGGTCGACGCACCGAGTCTTGTAACTTTCGACACTATGAGACGACCTCGGATAAGGACCTTCAATGGGTGCCTCCAGGGTCCTTGGTGGTGATTGATGGGTTATGGTGGGAATTTCTTGGTCTCACAGTCAAAAGGAGGGCTTTGGCAGAGGAACTGATAGGTAACCCTTGTGCAACAACGATCTCTGATTCTGGTTTTCAGTGGGTGACTCGAGGGCTCTCGGTTGTGCTATATGAGTCGAAGTGGGGGTGCTATGAACTCTCAATGGAATTGAGGACATCGCCAGGTATGTTGATGGATAGGAGTTGGGGTTTTTCAATTGATACAAGGATATCAACAGTTAGCCCACCGACACGGTCTATACTCATTATGACTTGCTTTCTGAACCACGTCTCGTGTCTAAAATTCAAGAAGTAAATTACAAATGTTTATGTATCCATATCGAAAGGGTTATAAGTTTCAATGGGATTTATGCTAAATTCTTTGTTTTTTAATATCCATGGATTATGAGGTTAGTGGATTATTCAAATATCAAAGCATTTATACTAATGTTGTCCTAGGTTTGTGTTTTTGGGACTGATAGTATGGCTCGATTTGTTTCTGGTTTTCATATGTTAAGTATTGATAATTGCATAGAGGGTTTGATATAAGTTGGGGCTTGGTTAATTTGGAAATATTGGGAGGTTCTCCGTATTTATCTTCTGGACAGAACAACTCATAAGCCATTAAAGTTCAACAAAGTTGTCATTATCCTGATAGAACTGCTGAAGAAGGCCAATAGGTGGAGAAAAGTAGGAATGAATGATCCCAGTGCTTAAAATTGGGCTATTGTGTCCTTTTCTATAAAGAGTGATGACTAGTTTGAAGTATCTGATTGTGGGAGGGAGGCTTGTTACCTTGTTGGTCTGAATTGTAATGCATGGTTATTAGATAATTATTTTAGAATCATTAACTTAAGTCTATTCAGTAATTCAGTCTGTACACACAATTCTTCATTTGCTAGACATATGCGTATTCAATATGATTGTCAACACTATTCTATTTCAGGCTAGACATATGCTTGTTCAGTAGATATGGCAACATTGTTCATAATTGGACTGAGTTGTGATTCTCTCTTTTGATTGTGACATTGATTATGTTTTCTTTGTCTTAATATATTTGTTGCCCTCCTTGAGAATTCTCGTCTCAAGAAATTTATTCCGGAACCATTTTTGCATAGATTCCCATAAAAGCATATTTAATAGTCAGGTAGAATGCCAAAACTTCATCATCTTTCCCTTTGGCTTGGGTTTCTCATCCTCTACAGTTGTAAGCCTTACTGGCGTTCAAGATGTTTCTTTTGATAGCGTTTTATGTTCTTCCTGCACCGAAGACCTTTTGTTTGCTTGTGTTTCCATCTCTAATTACTATGTCTGGAGTGAGTTTATTTAGTAGTTTCAATTTGTTGGTTGTGTTCATTTGTTTCTAAGACATTGTAATTTATGTTGATCTCAATAGTTTCTTTGTTGGCCAAAAAAAAAAATTAATCATTCAAACTTGTTTTATGATTGATTACGAGAACCACTGGTTAGAGGCATTTCAATTTTCGTTACAAGCCAAAAAAAAAAAACATTCAGCAAAACTATAATTATAAATAAAGACAGATCCTTTATTGCTCCATGAGAAAAATTGGCGTCCTATAAATTGGGGGGGGGGGGGGGAAGAACTCTTAATCGCAGCCATTGAAAAAGATTGGTTACAAGTTACAACGGCACATATGTATATTGGAGGTGAACAAAATCTTGGGGAGGTGGCTCAAAAGACGAGAGTTTAGGAGACATGAGATGTGAAGATCAACACAACATTCCATAAATCATTTAAACAAGGCGTCAAGGCTCCTCCTCGCCAGCAACAAAAATCATACAAAACGAAAGGACTGCTCTGATGTTCGATGCGGCTCCCAAGACCCTCTGGAGGGAAGGGGTAATTGAACCCCATAGCCATAGGCCTACCCAGCAGAACGATCAACTGACTTCTGGTGGTACCACCTTCAAACTTTTCATCCACTCGCAGAAACTAGGATCATCAAAGTGAAGGAAACTGCTTTTTAGCTTTGTCCGTTGCTCTGGTGTCAGTGACCTAAGTTGTGGGAACCTTGCCTCCTGAAAAAATTTAGTATCATCGCACATTAAGAAATGGACTAAATTGTTATCTTGTTTAATTTTGGGTCAGTGATTGAGATATAGTAATAGGAGCTCCCCAGCAGAGCAATCACTGAAACAAACAACGTTTTCAAGCAAATGACAAATAACATGTTACTCGCCTGCTCATAAGGAGGATCCCTGTGTGCTGGGATGAGACGAGAAACAAAATACCGAGCCTGTGAGCTACCCTCCTGTTTCAAATGTAAATTATCTGTCACAAGTTACCATCTGAACAGGAGATTAAAAAGGGAGACATGCAGGAAAGAACATATGAAAACTAACCTTAAATGCAAGGATACGAGGAGCTGGAAAACGCAATTCACTAAGCTCCTCAGCCAATGTCCGGCAAGCAGCTAATGCTGCAGCACTTCTTCCTTCGTCGGCGGCAAGTTCAGCACCCTATGATACAACAATTAAAAAAAATGTATTTTAAGAAATGTTTAGGTTACAATAATCAAAATCGGCATTTTATGAGGAGTACTAGCATCAAAGGCTTTGCGGTCAGACCAGAGAACATAGTGCATGTTTAAAGTTTCAACAGCAACCCTTCCCAAGGTGCAGACTATGCCCTCTACTACCTACTGTTTTTATGGCAAAACAAAACAGAGATAACCCAAACCTCACTTTCTGCTATGCTACGGGAACAGTGTCAGCTGGGGACAGAAAACCACTCCACCAGACCCAGTATGTTTTCTGGAATCTGTATTCTATTAATAAAATAAAACGATCTTTCACTTTCAAGTCCATTACCACACCATCAATGTCACTCCGATCACACCATCAAGTCCATTAACATGAAAAATTCATTCTTATTCTATTAATTATTACAAGTAGCATGAATCTTAATTTAAAATGCCGACTGGAGCTTCAGAAAAACCATATGAGAAAATCATTTGCCAGCACAACTTTCAAAAGAATGGAGAACAAGTGCAGTAACTAAATTTAACAAGGTTAGCACCACAACAATGCCCCCTCCCAAAAAAAAAACCCGGGGGGGGGGGGGACAAAGAAAGAAAGGAAAAAGAGAAAAGATAAAGGAGATTATGAGTAATGAATCTGCAATACCATTGTCCAACCAAAACGTCACTCAAAAATAGAAAGAGAATACTAGGTGGCTTACCAACCAAATGAAGACATCAGTGCCATGATCAAGAACAACAGCAGCATCAGACTGCATAGCAAGATCATAAGCTGGTAGCTCCTCAAAAGTTCCTCCCTCCCTGTGCATTAAACAGCGAGGAGCAACCATTCGGAGTGATAGATCAAATGATGCATTTAAAAACAGGCTTCGCAGCACAGACCTCTCATCTTCATGACCAATTATGCTTCCCAATAGTGGTCCTCTTTTGAGGTGGAAAAGGAGCTCAGGTAAGAGAGATAACTCCTTTGGGAAACGATAAAGTTTTGATTTGGGTAATTGGGAGCCAAATTTCATAGCAATGTCATTGATTCTTTCATCTACTGTGGCTCGCATGTCAATTGCATCAGAATAGTTTTTCGCTCGTAGTAGAGTCCTCTTAGCAATGAGGACTGCTGCCACTTCATCTTGAACACTCTCAAGATATCCTGAAATACTATCAACAGTTGGCAGCCTAACAGTAATTACCCTCGACACATCAGCTTGATAAACATTTGAATACAGAATGGCAAACTGGAAAAACACACTATCACTTTTGATATCTCCTTTATTTTCCATGGATATAGAGAAGCTCTGAGTTTCTTCAACACTCAGCATCTGAATATAGAGTGCACTGTCGTTTTTAAAGAATTCATGGGTGTCCACATGTGCCTCTTCACCAGGACCCACAACTTGGGTTATGAGAATATCATCTGATGTGCGTAATTCCAACAAACCATGGGAGCCTGCTGCTCTGGCAGAAGCCCTTTGCAAATTAACACCGAAGGCTTCTCCAAAATCATCATGGAGAACCAAAACACCACCAGATGCTTTCACAAGAGGCTGCAAAATAGGAACTCTGACAGGGCATGTTCCAGCACATAAAATGTCAACCACAGTATTGTGACTATGAGCCACATGACCTAGATTTTCCATCCATTTCAATGCTTTCTTTTCCATGTGAGGATAATTAGGGTGACTAAAAGAGTGAGGAACAGATCCAGGGCCATAAGTGTTGGGTCCACCAGCACAGACGATAATTCTGCTGTAGCCCCCTGACCTTTTGACTACCCCACGGGACATTTCTGCAGAAGGTCCCTGAATTATAGCAAGAGCAACCTCAACAGCAGTACCTAGACACCGATCCCTGGAAGCTTCAGGCATGTTCAACTTGTATGGCCTCAGTGATGAGAATATGGCATGTGCTACAGGAAGGGAGGCATGCATTGGCGACAAGTATATACCAGTACCATAAATCAATGCCTTCAAAGATTCTTGAGATGGTGATTTGTCTCCAGGAAGCACATCAGCAGATGCAACTGACTCCTCTGAAAAGTCATAAACTGACACAGTGCGGCCATAGAGCACAATGCCTATCCTTGTTGTGGGGGGAAGTGAATCAACAAAAGCATGCAACGAGCTCTGTAGATGGTGTAGGTGAGGTTCATCTAAGCATTCATCTATCACAACAACAATTGGTGCGGTCGTTCTCGAATCTGAAACTGGAACAAAACCAGGTCTCTTATTCCCAGTTTGCACGTAATCAATCATGGGTGATGAAAGTTCTGGAAATCTGTGGAGGTCTTCCTTGCTGGAAGCAACATACTCGCCATCACTTCCATTCAGTTTCCGACATATTACACACTGCCACTGGCCTGATCCAATCAAAATGTTGCAATAAATATTTGCATAACCTCCACAGCTTTGGCAGCGATGGGGATCACGCTGAATTATTTGAGCGCCTGTTGGGACTTCCTTTCCAGGAGAGACTAATACCCCAAAACCTAAACTGGGTACATTTGCTAGTTTTTTCTGCTTCAATACCTACTTGATATATAGAAAAGGAAAAGGTCAAAATAAATCAAATGTCTTAATTTGAGCATGAAAAATCTTAAGCCACTTATGTCCACTTTTTTTTACCAATCACAGCAAAAACATAATTGTCAAATATACAATACATGGCAGCATAAATTGCATTGGACTATTTGCCCCGCACCAAATTTAGGTGCTTAAAAACAGATATATTTCAACATCAGAACCAACTCCTTATTAAAAAGTACAATATACAAAAGTATACCTTATGGGCTGAGAAAAGAACAAATGAAGATTCCCCGACAGGAGCTTGGTCTTCTGTGAGCTCGGAAATTTGGTGCTGCAACTCAAATGATCCATTTGAAAATTGAGGTGACGAAGATGTTGGCAAAGATGAGCCTGAAGATAAAGCAACTGGCTGAGGCGATGCAGGTGATGTGCGAAAAGGAACAGCGGCTGGACGGACAGGTCTAGTGAAAACAGGAGGTCCAGGGGGAGTGCTCAAATGAGGAACAGGACTGCCAATTTTAACACCATTGGCTGGTGATAAAACGGGTGGGGTTCTGATGGAAGGTGAAGATGCTTGATCTTGTTGTAATTTGGGTGGAGGAAATCTAGGTGTTGCAGCAAAACTTGGAGGGGGAGGGACAATTGGACTTTTCTCATGGTAAGGATGCTGCCTGTCCGGATTAGAAGGGGACACAATGATGGAGGATCCAACATCTGGTTGTGTTGGGTTAGCCATTGGGATTCGGAGTAGCCGGAAACCCAAAAATACTTACAAACCCAGTATCAAGAACCGATCTTTATCGAAACGTAAAGAATTGCGGCAGCATTAAATTGGGGATATGATAGGATTCAAGACAGTCAAGAAAAGACGTGGCCCCCCGACGAGGATCTTGCTATTCACCTCTGAATTTGCAGAAGGTGATGAACAGAAGACGTCTCAAACCTCCCGACGATCGAATCTTCTCGGAGATGATCTCTGCAGATAGTAATCCAGCAGCCAATTCAACACAAACCGCAATCCTCAACAATAAACAGCTACATTCATCTAAATAATAATCTAGGGTTTTCACGGTGGATCGAAATTTCTCTTGAATTGAACTGATGCGACAAAAATGAAATGAGATTCACATACCTGAGAGGGGTGTGAAACTGTTGGGCCGCAGAATTCTTAAAGAAAGAAAAAGAGAGGATCATGAAAGACCAAGTAACCGAAATTTTGACTCTCCAGCATCTTCATGGCTCCCAATCGCCCTCGCTCTATTTTCACTTAGAAAATCATTCAATTGCGCCCACTGAAAGACCATGCTGCCGTCTTTCAATCTGTTTAATGACATGTTTTGTTTCCTTCTCCCCCCCCCCCCCCCCCAAAAAAATCCTTCTTTCCAATTTAAATAGTAAAAAGATAAAAAGATTATACGAATTTATATATCTCAATGGAGGTGCTAGTGCCTGAATTGGAATTCACATAATATAAATAAAATTACACATTTGGAATTTGGTCTTCTGATGATAAAAAGAAAAAAATGAGTGAGAAAAGCACTTATGGGCTTGGACAAATAAATCGAGACAACCTCCACCACATAACTTACTTCGTATTCCGTGAATCACGATTGAAAAACACTTATAAAGCTTCCAACCGCTATCACAAACGACCACAAGGTGGATTTGTCGTCGTCGGAGGTTGGGTTTGTCGCACTGAGAGAGGAGAGTGGCTGGGAAGTTAGTGTGGTGGATTTAGTGGAAGAGGGACAATTTAAACACTCCATTACCTGAGTTGGTCAGAAATCGTCATTGATAAAGTTTGGGTTCGTCGCATTGAGGGAGGAGGGCAAGCGGGAACTCGATATGGTCGATTTGAGGAGGAGCAAAGGCAGGGACGAGAGCAGATTGGGTTCAGATTTTGCCGTATTATAGGTTGCCGCACAAAGTTAATATCACTGTCAAGGTACCATATAGTGAATGAATATGTATAAAATCTTCCATTAACTCGAATTTTGAATTTCTCACTCAAGTGATGATGTTAAATAGGTACATCACTAGTAATGTACCCGATAGTGATACTTGAAAATCCCCCAATCACTCGAGTCCTGAACATGTTATTTGAATGATTAAATGAAAACACTGTTATACAAACTTTTGCAAGTTACCTAGTAAAAAATGTTTTCCCAAATTAAGATTAGCCTCTATCAATATACCATTATATTTTCTCAAATGAAAATCCCCCAATAACTTGAGTCCTGAATATGTCACTCGAGTGATTAAATGAAAATACTATGTCACTTGCAAGGTACATGATAGTAATCTTTAAAAATCTCCTCTCACTCAAGTCCCAAATCGAGATTAGCCATATAAGACTTTCACGAGTTCATCAACAACAGCAGTCCATGATATAACTCGAGTTCCACATCTATCACTCGATTGATATACAAACTTTTACAAGTTACCTTTTGGTAAATGGAATCCAATTTCCCTGATAAACAAATGTTTTCCCAAATCAAGATCATCTTTTACCAATACACCATTACATTTTCTCAATGTTATATAAGACTTTCACAAGTTCATTCATCACCATAACATGACTCGAGCCTCACATCTAACACTCGAGTGATTAAATGAAAACATTGTGACACTATCAGGTACCTTGCAAGTGACACGGTGTTTTCATTTAATCACTTAAGCGACATGTTTGAGGATTCGAGTGATTGGGGGATTTTCACTTGAGAGAAATGTAATGGTGTATTGATAAAAGTTAATCTTGAGTTGGGAAAATGTTTTTTTACTGGATAACTTGTAAAAGTGTGTATAACAGTGTTTTCATTTAATCACTTGAGTGACATGTTCAAGACTCGAGTGATTGGGGAATTTTCACTTGAGAAAATGTAATGGTATATTGATAAAGGCTAATCTTGATTTAAGAAAATGTTTTTTTATTACGTAACTTACAAAAGTTTGTATAACATTGTTTTCATTTAATCAATTGAGTGACATGTTCAGGACTGATTGAGGGATTTTCAAGTATCACCATCGGATACCTTGTCAGTTGTGTACCTAATTAACATCATCACCTGAGTAAATAGAAGATTTTGTACATACTCCTTCACTAGTTGTTACTTTGATAGTAATGTTGCCTCTGTGCGGCAACCTAAAACACAGCAAAATTTGAATCCAATTTGCACTCATCCCCGCCTTCGCTCCTCCTCAAATCTACCACACCAAGTTCCCACCCATTCTCCTCCCTTAATGCGACGAACCCAAACTCTGTTGACGGTGATTTCCGACCAACTCATGCAATGGAGTGTTTGGATTGTCCCTCCTTCTCAAAATCCACCACACCGACTTCCAAGCCACTCTCATCTCTCAGTCCTACAAATCCAAGCTTTGACAACGGTAGACCCACCTTCTTCTTTTGTCGCTTATTTCTTTTCTTTTATCGTCAGAGGGCTAAATGTGTAATTTCATTTACATTTTTTAAATTCCATTTCACGCACTAGTACCTCTATGGGAATATGCAAATGCGTATCGCCTTTCTGTCTTTTCACTATTTTAAAGTTCTTTTTTAGGAAATTTCCCTATAATAAATATGAAATATTAATTTTAGATTAAGTGATAAAACACTGCGAATCTCCGGTATGTCGAGTTTTTATTTACCTGAATCCAGCATATCAAGTTTTAGACCTAACAGATGAAAAATTATTTGCAAAATCATTTTATTGGGTATTATGCTTTTATTATTTTAAAATTAAATTGATTTGGCACTTCTTACAATTATTTCTTACAATTTTGTTTTAAACCCACTGTATCTTCCCATTAGAAACAATGATAAAGGGACTTGCATCTCATTTCTCCCCTAGCACTAATCAGTGTCACATTCCCACTAAGATTATTTTTCATTTATGAAGTTGTTTGGTTGATTGCAAAAGCTGTAAAGTATGTTTGGATGAGCTTATAAGTAGTTTATAAAGGTTTTTCACATAAATTAAGAAAAAAAAACTCATCTCACATACTTACCTCGTATACCATAAATAACGATTGAAAAACTATTTTTAAATATTTCAATCGCTATTCAAAACAAGTTATGCATAAAACAATAGCAAACCCTGCAAGCTTACCAAATGTTATGACGTTGTGGTTACATGAAGTCATGGAGTATGGAACTTTTTGGCCACGTGGGAGTTAAGTTGGATTGCTTGGTAAGAAGATTGGATGGTATATCTCCAAGCTTAAGTTTGTTATATATATATATATATTAAAAAAATGATTTGCTACCTCCAATATTAAATATAAAGAGTTAGAATAATGACTTTTTTTATTATAAATATGAGACTTCAATATACCTGCCTTCCAAATGTATATAGGGAGTGTTTGGTTGGGCTTATAAGCCCTTAATAAGCCCAATTGAGAAGTTATAAGCTGGTTGGACACTGTTCAGGTGTTTGGTTTGGGTATTTTCTGAACTGACTTATGATAAAATAAGAGCTTATTTCATAAGCTTCTTCCTCCAGCTTACCAACCGAGCTTAAGGGAATTTATGACTGTTAAATATTCATTAAATGGTGTCAGCTTTTTTGTCATCTCTCTCTCTCCTCATTTCACATTTCTTCGTCATTTCTGAAGCCATTTAGCACACAGACGAGCTTCAAACTTCATTGTTTCTATCTTTCTCTCCTCATCGTCGTGTTGTCGTCGTTAGCTGTCTCAGATATCGTAGTTTGAAGCTCAGTTTCTTCCTCCGTCGCACATCTGGAAACGCGTTGCGCCAGCTATTCTCAACCGACGAGGATACTGTTTCAGAGTCGTGTGCACAAGGAGAACCGTTCTCGTCTGATCTGTGTAACCTGACCTCGTTCTCATCGTCAGCGGTGGGTTTCTCGTCCGATCTATGTGGTGTAGCATTTGCTTGCCTTACTGTGGCTCTAAGTACTTCGGATTTGTCTTCCCTCATCTCACCGGTCACTTCACTCGAACTGTCCGACCGTGCTTCCTTCCGTCGCGGGTGACCTAAGCTTCACTTCAGGTAAGGTTCAAACATTCTGTCTTCATTGATTTGTGAACCATGTGAGCTAAACACTTTCCTTTGTGTGTGTGTGTGTGTGTGTCTGCGTGTCTGTGTGTGGGTGTCTGGTGTGCGTGTGTGTGTCTGTTTGTCTGTGTGGGTGTGGGTGTGTTCGTATGTGTGTCTGGTGTACGTGTGTGTGTCTTTGTGTGTGCGTGTGTGTGTCTGTGTGTGTGTCCATTACACTGATTATAGTTGTCTCAATCTGGATCTGTGAAGATATGAACTTGAAATGCTCTGCTCTGTATTTGTTTTCAATATGCAATGTGAATGCTATGAGAAAATGCTTATGTGATCTGTTATGATGTTGTTATCGTGTTTTTCCTGTTTTGTGTTTTGTAGTATATGTCAATACCAATAACAAATTTTCAGCATTAAGAACCTCTACTTGTGAACGTTATAGAGGCATCTTGTAACTTAGAGTATAACTGTTAATTGACTATTAGTTGATATTTATTGATTTTGATTGTTCAATTGAACAAGTCTTTACCGGTAGTTCACATAGAAAGGAAGTTTAAATCTGATACTTTGAGAAACTTTGTCTTAGAAAAAATGGACAGCAAAGCAAATTGGGATGAAGAGACAATTGAGGTGTTCATTAATGCATGTGTTGATCAAATTTATCGCAAAGAACGAAATGGTTTGGCATTTACAAAAAATGGGTAGAACAACATAGTCACAATATTCAATGAAAAGACGAGAAAATCATATGATAGGAAACAGTTGAAGAATATGTTAGACATATTAAAGAAGGATTTCAAGACCTGGGTTTCTTTACTGAAAGAGACTGGTATAGGCTATGACCCCGCATCCAATAAGGTGTCAGCAACCGATGATTGGTGGACTGAGAAAATACAGGTTTAAAAGAATTTTTTTTGTGGTATCAACATAGGTTACTTGACTATGGTATTGATTTTTAATTAAAGTTTTGACTTGGTTTACCTGGATGCATGCAGGTGAACGCGGGATACAAGAAGTTTAGGCGTTCGAGCCTTAAGTTTGAAAGAGAGCTTAGAATTATATTTAAGGATGTTATGGCCACCGGGGATGATATTTTCTCACCCTGTATGACTCAACCTCCCGCGAATCAGGAAGAAGGGAACGATGTGTATAGACCCGGAATAAATGAAGAAGAAGGGTATGGTGACAGCGAGGACGAGCATTTTGGTGTAGACCATGCAGTTAGTACAGGAGTAACCAATGAAATGGCCAGCATCGGATTAGCCACATCAACGCCATCAGACACAGGTCATTCTGCATCTGCTTTCCTACAGAAACGAAAGAGACGTGAAAGCTCTAGTAAGAGCAAAAAGCACCGGCTGTAAAGTAATAGCTGATGCTATTAGTGCCATTGTTAATATGACCGTGGATAGAGTAGCTGCCTTGACAGAGACTGGTGAGACTAGCATCGGAGAGGTTATGAAATATCTGAAGTCCTTTGATGAATTCAAGCGTGACATATCATTTGGAGTCCCGTGTATGAAGGCTCTAGAGAGCAAGGCACGCGGGAGTTTTTTGTATCATTTAAAGGAGACCCTGAGTACTTTTTCCGCTGGTTGCGTTATATCACAGAGGAGTAGTAGGTCCAATTGTAGTTGATTTAGGGATGCCTGACTTAAGACAGCTTTAGTTTTTTAAAACTATTTAGGCTTATATGACTTGTCGTTTATAACGCTTTATGTGGTTTATATTTGTATGGTAATGTTATCTTTCTTAATCATGTTGCTCATACCTAAGTTTAACTACAATCACAGGTATATTAATGGTAAATCATAACAATCAAAACATGTTACAAGGGATGGAGGAAGATGAAGAGCATGATAATGCTAATATTCTTGACACCTAGTTAGAAATGAATGCACAATTATGCGCATTGCTTAGTCAATATTTACTACCCTATCTATGTAGACAACCGTATAGAATGAGTACGCGAACAGGTTACCACTGGGTGCAAGAAATTTTAGCAAGTGAAGGTTCAAAGTGTCATGAGATTTTTAGAATGGAAAAACATATATTCTACAGTTTATGCAATAAGTTGGGTCAGCATGGGTTAAGAAATTATATGAATGTAGGAGTCAAGGAAATGATTGCGATGTTTTTGCTCACTATCGGACATGGAGTAGGGAATAGGCTAGCACAATAAATATTTCAACACTCTGGCGAAACCATTAGTAGGCTGCTACATACTGTTTTGGATGCTTGCCTTAATCTTGCAACTGAAATTATCAGGCCAATCGATCTGAATTCCTTGAATGTCATCCAAAAATAAAGAACGATGACCGATATTTTCCATTTTTCGAGAATGCTATTGGAGCTATAGATGGTACTCACATCAAGTGTGTGATAAGTGGACCGGGTCGGGAAAAGTTCATTGGGAGAAAGGGATATCCCACGCAAAATGTCATGGTTGTTTGTGATTGGGATATGTGATTTACGTTTGTGTTAGCAGGATGTGAAGGTTCAGCACATGATGCTCGTGTGTTTCACTCTGTTGTGTCAAATCCAGCCATGAATTTCCCACATCCACCACAAGGTATGTTTTGGTATACTTCAGTTACGTTATTTCACTTTTAAAATAATCTAACGTTTGCAATGATTTTAACTCATGTTAGGCAAATATTATTTGGTTGATTTTGGCTACCCATCATCACTTGGGTTTCTTGATCTGTACAGAGGTGAACGTTACCACCTTCCTGAATTCAAGAATCAACAGGGGTTTCGGAATCCTAATGAGGCCTTCCATTTTTATCATTCAAGCTTGAAGTGCATAATAGAAAGGAGGTTTGGAGTGTGGAAAAATAGGTTCCAGATCTTACAAAACATGCCCAAGTACAGCTTCCACACTCAAGTGCGCATGGTCTATGCAACAATGGCTGTACATAACTTTATTAGAAGAAATTCCCAAACTGATGAGCACTTTAGGGATGCAGCAAATGAGGATACAATTTTGGTGGATAATAGTCAAGATCAAGAGCCATCATCAACAAATGATTCTCGGACATTTGCAACCCAAATAAATCATGTTCGTGACGCCATCAGTAATCTAATTGTAGGGAACATTTGATATGATTTGTTCTGTTATATTTGGCTATATCAGAAACTTTAATTTTGTATTATTTCTAATTTATTTACATTTTCATTGCAATTTAATTATCTAAATTATTTCTAATACATTTTTCCACTTTTAATATATTTTACAATTTTTTATTTTAAATATCTCAAAAGTCACTTATGGAAAAGCCAAACCAAACACATTCACTTTTATAAAAGCACTTATCCAATCGCTAATCCAAACATAAACAACTTACACCAATTTGACTTTTACCCAATCGGACTTATCCATAAGTCACTTTTTAAATAAGTCACTTTTTCTACTGCCAATTCAAACACACCCATAATCTTTTCTTATATTCTTCTTATACACTTATCATAAGGTAGATTCCAATACAAAAAATCCGGGTGTTTTATGAAAATTTACACACATTTTTTATAAATAATTAAATTAATTTCCTTGATATTTATAAATTGATTATATAACTTTTATATTCAGCACAAAATTTAGTAATTAGATTGTTTAATTATTTCGCAATGTGATCATGAGTGTCGAATTTCGATGCCAAGAGACCACTACAACCAGCATGCAACATTAGTAGTATAAATCAATGTTGAAGAAAAATTATTCGGCTTGACGTTGGATTTAAGTTTTACAAGTGTTTTAGCAGTTCCCTATCCGCACACCCATGGAGAAAAAATGCTCAACGTTATCAGTGTTTAAGAAAAAGCATGTTTCCCATGCATTTTCCTATTATAGTGCAATGATTTTCCTAACAGCTTTTTGTAAGTTATGTTTGTTTATTTGAAATAGTGATTAAAGTTATTAAAAATATTTTTTTAATGATAATTTATGTTACATAAGATAAATATATATAAAAATTTTTCTCTCTATTTATATAAATAAACATTTTTTAAAATTTCAAACGTAATTGTAAACAAACATACATACAATTCAGCCTCACTTCACCTCAACTTCTCTTCCCATGTCAGCTGTGTACTTTGATTTGTTAATGCTCACTACAGCATCATATCCACGTCATGAATATAATAGTAAATATCAATAAATTATATTTTTTAAACTTCAAAAACTATAAATTATAATAATTTAAAGCTACTCATGGCAATAATAATAATAATAATAATAATAATAATTTGAAGCTACCAACTTCAAGCATTAGCCAACGTTTAACTATAATAAGTACATTTGTTCATTTACCTTTTTTTAATCAAGAAATGTATTCAGTAAGGGCAAATGAATAAACATCATGTTTCAAAATAATTCCATGCAAGATGAGAGCAAATTGTCATAGAAAAAGTGGACAGTTTAAAGCTGATTTTTTATAATTATTTTTTTATGAAATGATCAATTATATTAAATATAAAAAGATAATTACATAAAGACAGATACATATAAGCCAACAATATACATCTGACATCAAACTTGAGACATAACTACTACACCTATTCTAAAGAAACCACGCGGGTAGACAAACACATCAAACCACAAATACAGAGTAAAAATTCCAACAACCGAGCATGAGCGAGTAACACACTACATGAAATATCCTTGTACTAAAATGTCACATATAGGAGAGACAGCACTCACAAAGAAAAAAAGGAAACAGTTAATTTTTTATAATTTGAAAAAAAAAAAGAATTTTTTGTATACATTTTTAATAGACACAACCAAAATAAAGATAAAAGCAAACACATACCAATAACAATGATTTAGGTGGTTTAATTATTATGCTTGTTTGAAATAGTGATTAGAACTTTCAAAAGTAATTTTTTAACTGTGATTTACGGTATATGAGGTAAATATGTGAGAGGAGTTATGTCTTGATTTACATAAAAAACACTTGTAGACTCTTCAAAAGCTTATCCAAACAAGTAAATCATCTTCTTAAACAATGTCCTATCATTATGACATTTTTTTGACCTGAATATCATAATGGTTACCGTGGGCAATTGCGGAAGTTCATGGTATTAGGGTATGTTTGAGTTACGTTTAAAAAGCATGTTTATGTCAATCGAAACAAAATTTCTTTTGCATACTTATTTAATATACCGTAAATCACGTAGGAACAATAGCTTCCACCGCTAATCTAAACAAACGCTTATTCATGGACTGCAATTATGTTGGAACCGTGGCTACATGAAAAAGTGAAAGTGGTTTCTGACTATACTGTGTTTGTTTGGAACAACGATTGAAGTCTTCAAAAGCAGTTTTTCAATTGTGATTTACAGTATATAATGTAAGTATGTGAGATGAGTATTGTCTCGATTTACGTTCATAAACATTTATAAATCTTTTAAGGGAAAATGATTTAAAAATACCTTGTAAGTAAATTAATTGCTGAATGATACAACGGGTGCAAACAAGCATCCATAATGTGCAATAGAGCTTCCGCTATATGCAATCATCTTCCGTGTATGCAAAAAGCTTTCCTACGAAACAACAAACATCATCCTTTGTGTGCAAAATATCTTCCGGTCGTGTGCAACATATCACCCGTCGTGTACAATAGACCACCCATGATAGCATTTAGCAATTAATTTGATCTCAAAATATTTTTAAACAATTCTCTCATCTTTTAATCATCCAACCAAACAGTTGATTTACTTTTTAGAGGATGCGGCATCAATCATGCTTTTAGGGTATTGTTGAGGAAGCAAGGAACCTAATATATAGAGATTAGAATGTTATAATCTGTCATATACCTAGAGAAACAATTAGTATTAGTATAGCTGATAGTTTAGCAAAATTAGAGCACAATTTTGTAGGAAATATTTGTATTCTTAATCAATCACCACGTATTGATGAGGGAATGTAGGATAGTTTTTTGTCCTTTTGGTGTTTTTTTGTCATAATTTGTAACTCTTTCATGAGTTTTTAATGGTAAACAGCTTTTCATGAAAAATATCATGATAGCATTTGATTCAATGCAGATTAATCAAAACTTATTATTAATAACAATTAGAAATGTGAGCCACTGAAAGAACTCTGGAATTTATTAGCACGTATTACGAGTTACTGATGCACTGAATCCGGGGCAACGTCAATCAACAACGTCCAAAACGAAACGATGGCCGAGTAACGACAGCATGCCGCTCGCCCAATCTTCACTAGTTGCCGCCCCCAACTTCCCGCTACACCCGAAGCTCACTGGCCATTGCTAAAGCCCTAGAGTACGGAGTTTCCCCTAATTTTGATGGCCACATCACCCAGTAAACCCTAAATTTCTACAGTGGTCGAAGATGGACGAGGACCATCGGAACGACAAGGCTAGCCAAGAAAACCACCGCCCCCTGAAAAAACAAAGGCTGCCTCGGTTTATTTCAGAATCCGAAATCCGTGAGGAGTTTTCTCACCATCAGTCTGGCGTGGCCCGAATCAACAACGGCAGCTTCGGAAGCTGCCCTCGATCCGTTCTCGATGCTCAAAACAAGTGGCTGCACCGGTTCCTCCAGCAGCCGGACGATTTCTTCTTCAACACGTTGCAGAAGGCAATTCTCGAGTCACGGACTTTAATAAAATATTTAATACATGCTGATGACGTCAACGACGTCTCCCTCGTGGACAACGCGACCACCGCCGCTGCCATCGTTCTCCAACAGGTCGGTCGTCGTTTTGTCCAGGGCAAGTTTCAGAAGAACGACACTGTTATAATGTTTGACTCTGCTTTTCAAGCTGTCAAAAAATCCATCCAAGCCTACGTTATCCCAGCTGGTGGGTCATTAGTCGAAGTTCGGCTTCCATTTCCAGTTCACTCGAACGAACAGATTATATCTGAGTTCAAGAAAGGGCTCGAGAGAGGTAAAGCTAACGGAGGAAGAGTTAGGTTGGCAATCCTCGACCACATCACTTCTATGCCGTCTGTTATCCTTCCTGTTCGCGAATTAATCAAAATTTGTAGAGAGCAAGGAGTAGACCAGGTTTTTGTCGATGGAGCTCACGCAATTGGAAGCTTGCATATTAATGTTAAGGAAATTGGGGCTGACTTTTATGTCAGTAATCTGTACAAGTGGTTCTTTTCTCCGCCTTCTGTTGCTTTTTTACATTGTAAAAGTTCTAGTGGTATCTGTGATTTGCACCACCCAGTGGTTTCGCATCAATATGGGAATGGGCTACCGATTGAAAGTGCTTGGGTTGGAGCACGGGACTACAGTCCGCAACTTGTGGTGCCATCGATCTTAAATTTTGTTAATCGCTTTGAAGGTGGGATTGAGGGAATTATGAAGAGAAACCATGAGGAGGTTGTTAAAATGGGTAGCATGCTGGCTGAATCTTGGGGGACAAATCTTGGGTCACCTCCTGAAATGTGCGCGAGCATGATAATGGTGGGATTGCCCTCTAGACTCTGTGTTACGAGTGACGAGGATGCTTTGAGGTTAAGATCGTATATGAGGGCATATCATGGTATCGAAGTTCCAATTTACTACCAGGCTCTGAGAAATGGTGAGAGCAAACCCAGGGATAAGGATGGCTATATAACTGGTTACGTCAGGATTTCGCATCAAGTTTATAACTCAGCTGAGGATTATCACAGGCTTAAGAGTGCAATTAATCAGCTTCTTGAGGATGGAAAAATTTGCAAAATGCTTCCTAAGGATTGAAAAGGGTATGAACTATCCTCCTTCCTTGTTTACTTACGAAATACTTGTTTGAACTACTCAGCATCAGCTGCAAATTTTATCAATGTGCCCATGTTTGTTATTTTCAGTCCTTGAATTTTTCTTTAGTAGGCATATGTGAAATGAATTTGTTTTTTCCTGAACAAACATTGTCTTAATTGTTCTGCAACTTTACATACTAAATATGTGAACAACAGACATGGATAATTCAGTCTCAGATTTTGATATATTTGAGCTCTTCAGCAAGGTTTTATAACGCTGTAGGGATGGCATTTGACTGCAGCAATCATTTTGATCTGTCTGATTGTTAATTCATATTAATTCTACTTCAAGTGCCATATTTGTCTTTGCAAGGAAATTTTAGAGTTTCTGAGAGCTGCTAAATAAAGAGGAAAGAAATGTTTGGAATGCTCCTAGACATGGATCATTTATTAAAGATTTTATATGTGTGGTGAAAATGTTGTATACTTTTACTTTGCTTTTACTATATTACTCTTCAGTGCTGATTTTGGAGTTCTAGAGTATATCTTTTTTTTTTTAATTTATTTACATATAAAAGATTTGACCACCGTTCCTAGATCCCTCCCACATCACATCAGCTAGCCTTAATGGATTTTAATTATAGTCAAAGGGAGAGGGGCCTCGGGTGAGCTTATATCTATGGCTGTTATATTATTAACATTGAAAAAAAAAAAAAATAGTGGTAGGTGGAGCTAATGGGCAGAGCATGATATTAATATATGTTTAGATGCGGAACAGATTAAGTTTATTATGTCCTAAAGTAAGCATTATATATCCATCCACACCCTAGATTGAGCATTTTATCTGACCTGTGGCATTGGACCCCTCAACAAAGTTGTTCTAATCTCTCTCATTTCAATTGTCCAGATCCTCCATTTGCAGCATCAATTTAGGGCCATCTTGACCGTTTGCCTAATCAACAGCTTCAGCATTAATCATGTCACCTCTCACTCAAAATGCACTGTTTCAGAGGTCATTGGAAGCACCATTTTGCTCAGTTTTCTTATTTGCTTTACTGGTGAGCATAATGCAATAGCCTGATCTCAGAATTTGAAGTCTGATGGAGTTTTTACTTGGCAATAGAAGTCTGATAGAACTAGTGAAGGAGAAGCAACGAGGTACTGCTAATGATAGAGCTGGCCGCAAGGGCCACATGTAGAAGTTCAAAATCCATGAAACTCATTTCGTATAAACATATCCATGTGTCTGGATCCTCAGAGAAGAAAAGAAGGTGAATGTCAGATCCTCAGTGACGTAGATAAGAAAAACTGAGGGAAATGGTGTAAACCTGTATCATCTTAGTACTGCCTCTTGAATCCCTTGAAACAGTGTGGTTTGATCAAGTGAAGGTGAGAGCTGAAACTGTTGATTCTTTAAGCGGTCAAGACTTCCCTAATTCGATGCCATCCTTTTACAGTCATTTATGCAGTATATGGAGGAAATCCAGATGTTTATTTCAGCAAGTTGATTTAACAATTTTATACAAGTCTTTCCATTTTTGAACGGGAGGGCTTGTCTTAATTCTTGTGAATATCAATGCTATTAAGGTTTTGATCTATGATTGTCTGACTATTACCTTATTCTGAATGGCATTTTATCTAAGCGTTCTTGAAAGAGCTTTATCATTAGCAGAATACTTGTGTTAGCAGGCTTTCCCGATTCGGAAGTCTCTCCTGTTTACTTTCCACTATTATCTTGGCGGCTAAAGTCTTTGGATTCTGTAGTAAATCGCTTCTAAGTAGATTGTGTGTGCAGCTTCTCGAAGTTGCCAGAGAATAAAACTATTTTACAAGACGCTTCAGGAGAGCTCAGTGGGTGTTCAGACTTTGAGAAAGAACTGATGTTTACGAGATTGTTTTCTCCTGGTTACTGGAACGACGGACATATAAATAACTGTATTTCTTACTTCTAATTGACGTCAAGTGCGTTTCCATTTCATTTATCTGTCACCTGCCGCTGAGTCCTTGGCAATGGCGTCTTGAGACCCTTTTGGCGAAGCATATTTGATTCTAGTTAGGCTGCCGGAGGCCCAATGTGGATATAGCTACTTTGTAATGAGAGTGTGGATGCATTTATGGGCTAACCATCCTGTAGAATTTGGAAATTTGCATCGCAAATATCTGAGGATATTGAAGATCAAGCGATCCTTCTCAGTGTGGTAGTGTATCAATCATTTTTGTAACCTGTCTCATCTGCTCAACGCTCAGGAAACCTCAGTGCATCAGTAAAAGGTTGGGTACCTATCCCCATGTTGGTCCTTCATGTTGAAAATTTAGTGCTTAAGGTGGTGTGCTTTGCTTTGGGAGTTCGAATGGGACTGTTGAATTTTTCTTGTATCCATATTTCTTCAGTGCGCTCACAGGTGTTTTTGTCCCGCTCTTTGCTTTGCTGCGCCAGGACAGCTGATTCGCTGATTGGCTCCTTAGTAAGATGCATTCGACATCGATGGGTAAAATCCTCAGAGGGAATATATGCATAATGCATATATTGCGTGAAACATCAATATATAAACCAATTTTACTGTTGCTAAACTATGATTCCTCATTATGGTATCTTTTTCTTTCCTCTTAATTCTTTTTTTAAACCAATCCCTTCTTAAATAATTATTTGATTATATGTTAAAATATATATAAAAAAATTCTTTTTCAATATTACTTTCCCACGTCCTTTATATAAGACATATTTGAGAAGTTGATTTTGGTCTTAAATATCTACTAGTATCTATCAATATTTTTTTAATTTATTTCTATTGATGTTCTTTCAACAATAATTAAAGAAGAGAGGGAATTAAGAAAAAGGATTATAATATTTTAAAAAATATGTCATTAATTAATTTTTTTAATTTAATTAAATTAGATAAATATATCATATATAAAGAAAAAGAAATAGTACTATTTATTTAATAACTTTTGTAATACTATATATTTGTTGAAATTTTATGTGTATATTTTATTATCTTCTCAGGAGGAAGATCCGCTAGAGTCTCCAAGGGAAGAACAAGGGAAGAACTCGGAGAAAACATAATCAAAAGAAAGGCATAGGAGGAATAATATTACTTATTGGAGAAGATTATAAAAATATATTTTAATAAACTGAAAGTTGTTTGAAAAATAACCGAAATCAATTCTTACTGTTAATGTACTTTCACCATCATCCGAGACAAAAAAAATATTTGATCAAGAAAATATTTTTTTTATATAAAGATTAAGGAAATATTATTGATTCATACCATATTTTGCAAAGACTCTTGAAAAACATTGGAGGGAGTGCGTGCTAAGTCATCTAGTGGAATTAAATAATTACATTTCAAGACAAACAACAGGCATCAAGAATCCTTTTTTTGAATAAAAACTGGATACCATTACCATTACTTATATAGAGACACAAACAATACAGGAAAGTATATCACCTAAGCAGGCTCCTCCACATCCACCGAAGGGGGTCTTGATCAAATAAACAAAAATTCCCTACCAAGTTACGTGACGCTTTCACTAACCTATCCGCTAAAGAATCCCATGGATATGCATTCATCGTTCGACGCTGTTTCCTAAGCTTGAAAAAAAGAAAAAGTCCAGAGACAATCGGACAGGGGAAAAGAGAAAAGAAGAGAAGAAACTCATGATGTAGAAGCGCTCGCATGAAGTTGGACTAAAGAAGCATACAATCCATCCTTGATTTTAATCAAAGTCTCATGTCTTCCTTTCTCAACTATGACTCCGTTCTTAACCACTGCTATAACATCTGCATTCTTTATTGTAGATAAACGATGTGCCACAACCACTGTTGTTCTATTCACCATCACTTTGTCCAATGCATCTTGAACTACCCTCTCTGACTCTGCGTCCAGCGCACTTGTTGCTTCATCTAATAACAAAATCTTTGGACTTTTAATCATAGCACGTGCTATTGCCACTCTCTGCTTTTGCCCACCTGATAATTGAATCCCCCTTTCTCCCACTACCGTATCATACCCCTGCCAATGGAAAAAATATCAATGTGGAAGTAAGTTACAATTGCCTCGTGTCAATGATTTGTGATTTGCAAAGAGAAAAAGAAGTAGAGTTTTTTTTTTTACTTGTTGTAAACCACTGATGAACTTATGAGCATTGGCCAGTTCGGTTGCAGCTATGATTTCTCCTTCTGTTGCATTGCCTCCCTTTCCATAGGCAATATTGGCACGAATAGTGTCGTTGAACAATATTGGCTCTTGGCTCACAAGACCCATTTGTTGCCTTAACCATTTAAGCTGGAGCTTTTGAATCTCTATCCCATCAAGTGTGATTGAACCTGAATCAGGATCGTAAAATCTCTGCAACAATGAAATCACAGTAGATTTTCCACTTCCACTTTCACCTACAAGGGCCACGGTCTGCCAAGAAAGAACAAGTTTTAATTGTGATACATGTCACTTCATATAACTGTTGTTAAAGAAATGGGCTTTTTCAGATTTAGACAAAACTTTACCTTGCCGGAATGTATGGCCAAGCTAAGGTCTCTGAAAATCTGTACGTCTGGCCTGGATGGATACTTAAAGCTAACATGACGAAGCTCAATTTCTCCTTTTACGCTATCCAATGTTGTTCCTGACTCGTCGCTTGGATCTATCATCGATTTCCTGTCAATCATTCCAAATATAGAAGCAGCAGCTACCTTGGCTTTGCTAGAATCAGGAGCAAAAGAGCTTGATTGGGAAATTGCTAAAGCCGCCATAGTTAAAGCAAAGAAAACCTGCAAAACACGAAAATTAACATTCGTGTCTTCAGTTTGAAAAGGTTACACAGAAGTATTCCTTCATATATACATGTGTGTGTGTGTACCCGGAAAACATCTGGGAATGTAGCTTTGTCGTCCTTCACAAGTTTAGCTCCCGCATAAAAACTGGTTGCATAGACGCAGAAGAGTAAGAAAAACGATAACCCAAATCCTGTTCCACTGATCAAACCCTGATGAATCCCAGATTTCATTGGCCCTTCACATTTCTTACTATATAGTTCCATCACCTTCTCTTCAGCACAAAAAGAAGCCACTGTTCTTATACTTCCCACTGCATCAGTAGCAACTTGACTTGCTTCCTCGTACATCATCTGTATTCATTTGCACTTGATAAGAAATCTAGAGGAAAATTTCGAATAATATATATATATATATAGTTTAAAAATATCTCACCTTTGCATCAGCGCTGAACCCTTTCATGAATTTCACTTGAACATATCCGTTTACTCCGATCAAGGGAATCAAAACAAGAATAATCAAAGCTAACTGCCAGCTTGCAATGAAAGCAATTATCAAACCAGCCAGTAATGAAGAGAGATTCTCGACCAGTTGTCCCAGAGCATCCCCAACAAGTGCACGCACAGTTGCTGCGTCTCCTGAGAGTCTTGCTCCAATTACACCACTTGAATGCTCAGGATCATCAAACCAGCTTATCTCCATGTTTACTACTTTCTCAAAGCACATTTGCCTGATGCGTTGGATTAACTTACAACCGGCAACAGCAAAAAGATATCCTCTAGCAGGAAGTGCCAACAAAGAAGCAATACCAAGTACCAGAAACATTAATGCCCAGAACCTAGTATCCTTTTTCATTTCTTCAGGTGGCTCGTAGAACGATTTGATTGCACTGGAGATCAAAATGCCAAATAAAGGAAGTACGGCACCATTCACTATGGCAGCTAAAGATCCAAGCAGAAGCACTGGGATCTCTGGCTTGTTGAGGTAAGCAAGGCGGCGGAGTGGAACCTTTGGTGCCTGTTCTTTAGTTTCTGGACTTTCAAGTTCAGTTTTGGGATCAGTGTTGTCGACGACTGTAGTAGTAGGCAAGCCAAACGCAACTGAAAATGAGTGGCGGCTGCTATTTCCCGCCGATGATCCTCGACTTATGGATCTTCCTAATGACCTTATCTGACTATTAGAACGCCTTGAGGACTCTGAGGAATGTTCACGCTTGTTTTCATGATCTGCACTATCTTCTGACTCCTTATTTACTTCTTGTAGGCGTATAAGCTGAGAGTATGCTCCTTCAGGATCCTTGAGCAATTCTGTGTGTGTTCCTGATTAATAGGCACATAAAGGTTAGTGCAAGAACTACAGGCAAAACTGTGATGATCAATGTAAGAAGTGTAACAAGACTGTGTTATGTTATAGTCATTCAGAGATTAGGCTTGTATGGCACCTTTCTCGACCATCTTTCCTCTGTGAATCACAGCAATCATATCGGCATTTTTCACTGTGCTCAGGCGATGTGCCACAACAACAGTAGTTCTGTCTACCATGATCCTGTCTAGGGCCTCTTGCACAATCCTTTCAGACTCTGCATCAAGTGCACTCGTAGCTTCATCTAGAAGTAGGATTTTCGGATTTTTGAGAATTGCTCTTGCAATGGCAATGCGCTGCTTCTGTCCCCCAGACAACTGAGTTCCATGGTCTCCAACCATAGTGTCCAATCCCTATATGCAAGCAGTAAAATATAACTCAAGTTTTCAAACTGTGAATCCACAATTAATTTTTCACATTGTGTGACTTGTAGCCAGAAATTAATACCTGTGGTAATTTATCAATGAATTTAGCTGCATTTGCAAGTTCACCTGCAGCTTTTATCTCTTCAGTTGTTGCTCCTTCTTTTCCATATGCAATGTTATCCTTAATGCTGGATGCAAAAAGGACAGGCTCTTGGCTGACAAGCCCAATTTTTCCTCTAATCCATCTGAGTTGGAATTCTTTCAAGTTAATGCCATCTATGAGAACTTCACCTGCCCGTGGATCATAAAATCTTTCTATTAAACTGATGACAGTGGATTTCCCACTTCCACTTTGTCCAACCAAAGCTGCAGTAGTGCCACTTGGGATTTTAAGAGAGAAGCCATCAAAAATCAGCTCCCCAGGTCTAGCAGGGTAACTGAAATAAACGTCCCTCAACTCTATTTCACCCTGAATGTCTTGTACTACTTTCCCTTTTTCATCATAAGAATCTATCTCTGGTTTTCTCTCAATAGTCTTGAACATTTTATAAGCTGCCGCTTGGCCTGCCGCAAAAGCACTCAGACAAGGGGCTGTTTGACCAACATTCCTAATGAAAACAAAATATCCATTTGAAGAAGTGAGAAAAACCAACTCAACGTGGGAGCAAAATAACAGATAAAGTCCTAGTATTAGTATCTTACATGGAAGCAGTTAAGACGGCAAAGACCACAGTAATCACTGTACCCCCGTTATATCCTCCTTTATTATCCAGTATCAACTTTCCACCATACCATGTGGCCAAAGCATAGCCACAGAAAATTACGAACATAAATGTCCCAATACCCAATCCAGCTACCAAACCTTCACGAACTCCTGATTTGTATGCATCTACTAGGAACCTGCTGTAACTAGATACTGAATGCTTCTCTCCCGTGAAGGATGCCACCTGAAAGGCAAAGCATAGCGAAAATTGAACACCCTAAATAGTTGGATTTCTCAGCCATCAATCTAACTTGTATGAACAGCATACCGTTCTGATTGCGCCAATTGTCTGTTCAACGATGTTTGCAGCTTTTCCATAAGCATTTTGGCCTTGGGATGCCATCCTGCCTATAATGAGGGCCATGGCCGCTCCACACACCACCATAAGTGGAAGAGTGGATAACATGACCAGAGTGAGAAGCCAACCTTTCACAAATGCTATTATAAAACCGGCAAAGAATGTTGACGTTAACTGCAGAAATTTTCCGACCTGTGCAAGCGTGTGAGCAAGCCTTCAGTACGTAAGTGGGAACAGTAAGGCTAGGATGTTACTAATATTGATGTAATAATACCTTTTCGCCCATAGCGTCTTGTATAAGAACAGTGTCTCCTGACATTCTACTCACCACCTCTCCGGTGTTTGTTTCCTTATCAAAGAAAGCCACATCTTGTCTTAGTATTGTTTTCAAATACAAACTCCTTATCCTCGCGGCCTGTCTCTCCCCTGTGACCATCCAGCAAGCCACCTCTGAAAATTTAGGAACAATAATTCTCATGTTTAGTGTGTTTTATCAGTGCGTTCAAAAAAAGCTGAATCAGTTTTTGATGATAAGCTATTCTTACGGAGAAAAGCTGCAGCTCCAATTCCGATCGCCAAGTACACAAACTTCAGAGAAACCTGCGATTTCATAACAGAAGACCGACCAGAGAGGATTAGGTAGATAGAGATTAGCCTCATGCTTCAGACATAGAGCGTTGTTGCTAGTTAGTTGTACCTTGGAAATTTTATCGACCACCTCAGCGGTGTTCTGGTTATTTCCGAAGGAATCAATCATATCGCCGAACAGCAACGTCATGAGAGGCAAACCCCCACCATTTCCAATGGCCCCGATGGTGCCAATAACCATCAACAATATATCTGTAGAGTCGGCAAATGTGAACAACTTATGAAACGGAACTGTCTCTGTCTTTTCTGTTTGATTCTTGTTTTCTTCATTTGTGCTTGTTCCTGCTTCATTATTTGATGTGCTTGCTTCGGCTTCGCCATTCTCCGTCCCCATATCAGATCGCTGCCTTCTACCTTCCACCTAAAGAACAAATTTTGATTCACAAAATAAGACAGCTTTAAAATTAACAGATAAAGAACTGCCGTAGAACTTGCGTAGGAGGGAATCAAGTTTCAAGAAGCAGCTAATAGTATATTTATAGATTCACCAGATGTGAACTTTCCGGGAACTTTCTTAGCATTGAATTTCTTCGCGATCTTTATGTGAAGCGTACAGCGAAAACATTTCGTGACGGCCACTCGGTATCACAGGGTTGGAAAACAGAGCAAGGAATATTAATAAAAAAAATGCCTTCTAAACAAAACAATTCTAACCTCTGAAGATGCCATTTTACAGGGAATCAATGGGAGAAGACAAGGACGTTAATTAATAGTCATTTTCTCACCTAAAACCTAGTCAGGGGATGAGAATAAATGTCTTATCGTGTGTACATTATCAAGGTGATAAATAATTGCCAGGAAGAAAAATGCTGCCAGATCAAATCCAAAGTTCAGAAGAGACGAAGATGAAATGATTTGTTTTTTTGACAGATTTTAAAGCCGGCAAGTGGATAGAACCCAGACAAAAGTTAAGAATAACTAACATAAAACTATAAACTGAACATGAACAAGCCTGTGTGCTGTAACCCAAAACAGAAAGGATGAGAAGAGAGAAATACAGGGGCGATGAGCTATTTGAAAATAGTAACCTGAAAGGCTGAAGTAACCAGTTTTCTGGGATCTCAGTCCTCTGGTTTTTCCAACTAACTATGGCCCGTACTGGGTGCTGGTGTTTCCGTAGATTTGTTCCTGCGACTTTTTATAAACGATTTGCCACCTGTATTTGCTTGTAGGGCAAGCATCTTCTTTCTCTGAGTTTGACTGTTAGTATTTTAATTTCAATTAACTAATATATAAAATTGAGGTATGTGATGCTAACATTTTGCCCTGAGAGCCGATTCTTTTTTAGGTTTCTGGTGGCGCGATCTGTTATTTACGCAACAGGGTGTAATCAAATCAACTCCCATGTTTGTCCAAAAACAAAAAAAACAAAACAAAATCAACTCCCATGTTCATATACTGTTTTAATAAAAATAGATTTTAATAGTATGTCGCTTCGCTAAGATCAAGAAACATGTCAAACCTTCTCGGCGGATTCGGTGTCCTTGGAGTCCAAGGTGTACCTACCATTGTTCTTGGTGCCTGTCAGCCAGGGTTGGGCGAAAAATCAACTATCCATCAATTTTTTTTTTTTTTTTTTTTTTGGTTTTGATGGCATTTACCCGCCACACTATTCCCAGCAGGCTATATACGTGTTTTTGTTTTTGTTTTTTTTTTGGATATAGCCTGCCTTTTATCTCTTTAAGTGTAATTAAAATTTTCAAATTCCATATTAAATAGAAAATTCTCACTATTCCCAGCAGGCTATATACGTGTTTTTGTTGTTGTTTGGTCTCCAAAATTTTTTATAATATGAACAACATACAACGGCATTTAATTAAACTTCTAGATCTGTTGACCAGACCCGGCAGGATAGTTCTCTCCAACTTTAACTCAGTTGAAGGAGAGATAGCCCTAATAATAAACTTTCACAGATTGGTGGTGATGATGATGAGCTGAGGTCCCTCGTTGGTATGAACGTTAGGCAATATCAGTGTAATCCAGCTTATGACGTTGGGGCAGGTCACGTGTTTGAATGGCCAATCTCTTATTCAACCCCTTTAAAGTAGTTCTCATCACTTTTCATACATGACAAGTCAGAGTAGATTTTGGCAACAAATAATTAAATAAATAAAGAGTTCCAACTCTATCAACAGTGGATCCCCCTTGTCTGCGCTACAAATATATGTCATGTTTCTAAATTATGACAATGCTAACAAACACGTCTTTTTTTAACAGGATCAAATGACAATGCAAGCACACGCTTTATGTTAACACACAAACACATACACCCACACTTGCACAGGCTCGAGGGGAGAGGCACGTGTCAGTTGAACTATAGTTCATTGGCAACAAGGCACATATCTTTATCGTATGGTCTAATAATCTTTTCATTTTTTAAATTTTTCAGAGAAATCATTTAAGTCATTCGCTAAAATAAAAATTTCACCTTGTTTTTTTTTTTAAATGATCTTGTTGGATTTTAAGCATTCATGCCTTTTTGCGCAGAAGTCATTCAGATAATTGGAATATTCTGCATCAATTATTGATCTGCACCGATTTTTTTGATAGTTTATGAGCTTGTTTGGAATAGCGGTTGAAAATTTCATAAGTGCTTATGAATTGTAATTTACGAAATACGAAGTAACTTTTATGGTCTACGAGGTAGCTTTTACAGTCTACGAGGTGCTTTCACGGTCTACGAGATAAATATGTGGAGGAGATTTGTCTCGATTTACGTGAATCGGGCTTATATAATAAACCCGATTCAAGATCGCTCTACCAAACAAGTACATACTACAGGAGAAAATATCATGAGTTGACTTTCTCCTTTTTCCTACCTCACATTTTCTTTCTCTTTTGTTTTAATTTGGGCAGTTAAATTAAGATTTAAAAAATGGTTTAAAATTTTTTTTATTATAAAAAAATAATATTGTTATAAAATATTATAAAAATATAATAATAATAATAATAATTTTAAAATATATTAAATCTAAACTATTGAGATCTTAATCCAACATTTAAAATTAAAAAAAATGAAAGAAAAGGAGAAAAGCCAACTCTAAAATATCAGTACTCTTCTTCCATGGCGGCCTATATATATATATATATATTGGGGGAAAATTCGGACTTATCCAGATTACACTGTGTTAAACTGTTAATTATTGGTCCAAAAAAAAAAAGATTCAGTTTCTTGCGATGCTCTTTCGTTCTATTTTCGATGTCATGTGAACGCGCGAAAACTTTAATCACTACACTAAAAAAGACTTATATGGGTAATGAGTATTGTCCAAGTTTTGGAGGACCATGGTTCGATTCCATTTTGACTCATGAGGTTGGCAGGTGGCACTTAACAATTAAACATGAACTTTCCTTCTTCGCTGTGATATTAATTTTCATAAAGAGCTTGAGCCTTCCTCCCCAAGTATTTTGCAACCTCCTCCAATTCTATCTTCTTCATCACGCCCGCGTTTGTTTATTATTCATTTTAGAGTGCTGATTTTTTTTGTTATTCTAAAATAATATTCACTTTTACTATTCTTGGTGAAGTGTTGATTAATTTGTTTTTATAATCTAAGAATATGTTTGGTTCAATTCCATTGCATGCATGCAATGGTAATCATGATTGCATTATCATGAGAAAAGTGTTTGGTTGCTCTTTAGCATGGTAATAGGGTTTACCATGGTAATTATGATTACCAAAAAACTGGTAATCCTCATTCATACCTCCCCCCTATGAATCCTCGTTATCATCCCATTGCATAGTTAAAAAAATCCAATTTACCTTTTAGTTTTACTTCTATTTATTTTACTTATATATTTTCACTTAGCCACATCGCTACAATCGCCGCCGCCGCCGCCTGCTGCCACCTTCCGCCACCTCCTCCACCACCACTGCTGTAACGGCACGGTTTCTCCCTTGGGGTCCCTAGGCCCTCGGCCGTCTCCCACCAGGGTCCCTAGCGGTGCCGGACTTGAGTCACCCCACTGAAGAGGTCTTTTCCCAAGCCAGGATATCATCCTGTCCCAAAGGAATTCCTTTCGCCTCCTCAGTGGATCGAACCCTCGCTCTGGGAGCAAGGCATAGGGTCTTTCCCATGACCACACTGGTAGCCACTTGCGCTCAAATTGTGACATTCTAAAAAAAAAATTTATAGATTGCTTTGGCGCCTCAGGCGCCAAAACAGAAAGGGGAGGGGGTATTATAAATACCCCCTCAACTAAACACTTCACGTAAGTGAAGTGTTTCAGGAAAAGAAGAGAGAGTGAGGTTCTAATAAGGGTATTTTCAGTTCTTCGGGGATCAATAAGGTACACAAACTCTCTTCTAATCATAAAGTTTCTTTTATGAAAAATGTTCTAAATAATTTTTTCTTTCATATGATAGTAATTTTATGCTAGTTAGAGAATATTTTGGGGATATGATTTTAGGCTAGTTTTGAGTTTTATTAATATAAGACTATAGAAATGTAGAGAATAATTAATAGTTTATTTTAATCAGTTTAGATTTATTATTTAGTGGTCATGTGATTTTATAAATAATTTCTTTTATAAATAGGGTATAAATTAATCCCTATAGGGCGTTTTTACCGATAAAAATTAGTTTAAATATTTTATTTGGATTATTGGAGGTATTATTGAGGTTTTAATCGGGTTATTTTTGTTGGATCTGAGTTATGTGAAAAATATAAATTAGGACTTAATATTTGAATTTTAATTTGATATGATTTTAATTATGTGGATATTTGAGGAATTGTTCAATAATTATATTAAATCCATATAAATTATGAAAAAGAGATTTAATTATTTAGAAAGTTGATATTGAGGATTTTATATTTATAGGTATGTTAAAGGTTATTTAAGGATTTTTTTTAAGGAAATTGGAATAAATGAGGATAATAGTTGTAGAGAAAATTGGGTTGTAGGAGTTAAATTATGTAAATTAATTATTTTATTGTTATTTTTGGTTAATTGGTATCTACATTAATAATGTAGATTTTTCTTGTGATCGGTGATTGCACGGGTTTTACTATCCAAATTAAGATTAAGCTTGGAATCGAGGTAACCGGGGTTATTTATTTTATATGCTTGTTTTGGACTGTAAGGTATTTTATAAACCTTACTTTTATCTATATTACTTGTATGTGCTTTGTAAGATTACATTTATGTTTGAATATGAATTTATTTCAGTGAAGCAGTGTATTTTCCAATTTACATATATAAGTGAAAATTATTATTAAATTGTTACTGTTATGGTGAATATGTTGTCTGAAATGGAATGTTGTATAAGAATTTAGAATTTTTGTAATTGTTTTCGAAAGATGTATTAATTTATTATTTTTATATTACAAGATATGTTGGGTTGTGTGGAAGAGATATGGTGAATTGTGTGCCCATCGGCTCTCTCAATCCTGGCCTGGATTTTGGAGCTGAGTGTTTGGGCGGACACCTCCCTGTTACGGTATATTGGTGGTGGCATGGGAGGGGACAGTATTCTTGATGTGACTAGCTAACCTTTGGCCGGGTATACTAGCACTGATAGGCTGTACCAGTCCAGAGGAGATAAGGAGGAGCAGGATGGATGAGTGGGGATGGTTTTATTTATTGATTATATCATGTTAAATTTTGAATTATGGGATTATTATTATTATTATTATTATTATTATTATTATTATTATTATTATGTCAGTTAAACCTGTTTCTCTGACTTACAATCTTTTCCTGCATATTTTATAAATTTATTTTGGTTACTGAGACTTTATGTCTCACCCCGTCGTTATAAAAAAATTTTCAGGCGATACCTCTAATCTGGATAGAGGCCAAGAGAAGCAACCAGAGGCATAGACTTTGAGAATCTTGTAGGCCTCTTTTGGTATTGGTGTTGTATTAATTTTTATATTGCCATTATAAGGCCCACATGTTTTTAAAATGCCATATTTACTGTTTGGATATCTATGTTGGAAATCATTTTGTGACCCATGGGTTAATTGTGATGTGATATCAGAATAATAAATTTATCTGCAGTGAGTTTGTGGGCGAGTTTGTGCCCTAAACTCCGATATGTTGTGGAAGAGTTTGTGGGCGAGTTTGTGTCCTGAACTCTGATATGTATTGGAAAAAAAAAATTATCACTGATTTTGTATAAATGTGGATAATTGTTGTTTGTGAGAAAGGGTCGTTACAACTGCAGCCGCCGCCGCCTCCTCCTCCACCATCGTCGTCACCTCCTCCTCCTCCTCTGTCGTTACCGCCACCTACCATCACTGCCACCACCTCTTCCTCCTCTATCACTGCCACCCGGCACTACCTCTTCCTTCTCCATCGCCGCCGCCCGGCCCGCCGCCACGACCTCCTCCTCCTCCGCCGTTACCGCCACCTACCATCACTGCCACCACCTCTTCCTCCTCCATCACTGTCACCCGGCACTACCTCCTCCTTCTCCGTCGCCACCGCCACTATCTCCTCCTCCGCCGTCGCCGCCCGGCCCACCACCACTGCCTCTTCCTCCTCTGCCACTACGTCCTCCTCCTCCCTCGTCGACACCCGCCGCCGCCACTACCTCTTCCTTCTCTGCCGCCACCTGCCACTGTCACCACTACCTCCTCCTTCTTCGTTCCCGCCACCACCACCTCCTCCTCCTCCGCCGTTGCCACTACCTCCTCCTCCTCCTCTTGCGCCACCGCCACTGCCTCCTCCTCCTCCATTGATGCAGCCACCCATCACTCGGCACCGCCGCCACTACCTCCTCCTCCTCCTCCACTTGACTCTTAACTTTCTTTTTACAAAGATTATAGTAGGGGTAAAATAGATTTTGTGTAATATATTAATTTTAAATAATTGTTAAAATAATAACTCATTGCACCTTACTTAAAAATCAAACCAAACACTAGCCCTGTAATTAATATTGCATTGCATCGCATTACACTGCACTGCTGGGTGTAATGGGATCGAACCAAACGGGCCCTAAATTTTTTTGACTTCTGATTCGGCGAAGAGAGAAAAAAAATTAAGATAAACAGTTCAATTTAAAAATTAATACGAAGATGTTATAGTTTGGTATGATTAAAATATTTTAATTTTAACTATTTAAATAATTATTTTACTCCCTCCGGTTTCTATTTTTAAAATATATGCTCATTAAATATATGCAACTTATTATCTATTTACAATAAATTTCTACTTATTATCTCTCATATACTTTATTTATGCATAAGGATATAACTAAAAAGAAAATACATGCCTTGTATATTTATTACTTTTAATTAAATTTAACTAACATTTTAAACTACATAGTGGATCATCTTAAAAGAAGTGGAGGGATTGATACTAGTAACATTATGCCATACTAATTGCCAGTGCACTTTTAATAATCAAAAATATAAAAGTAAAAAAAAAGGACCTTCATTATAAAAGTAAAAGAAAAGGACCTTCATTGTAGAAGAAAAAGACAAAAAAATTTCACTTAAACTTTAAAATATTAAATTAATAATTACATACTAAAATAAATTGTTAATTATTATATTCTTATAGTTAATACCTATATTTTTATAAGGACTGTGACTATTTTAAAATTTGAATAAGTTTTTTCTTATTTTTTTCCCTTTATTTTATGTGATCCTGTGCCACCTTCCCAAAAGCTGAGGGAGCATATCATATCAACATTTACAATCGTCTGACCTATTTGATAATCTCACTGGTTAAAAAAAAATGATAATATCAGTTTATTAATTGAATCGCTATCGTTGAACAAAAAAAAAGAACGAAAAAAAAAAAGAACCGCGATCACTTGTGCCTAAGCTTCTGAAATTTGGATTGGACTTGACGGATTGGTCAAAAAATTAGTTAATTGGTCGTAAATTGGATCAGTCTAGTCTGATATTTTAAAAAAAAAATTATTTTTTTTTAAATTTTATATTAATAAATTTAAAAAAAATTATTTTTAATCGATATGATTTCAATTTAATTTTAATTTAATCACAATCTAATTCACTAGCTCTTAATATAATACTCAACGAGTTACAATGATCGGTCAGAATTTAAAACCTTGCGTGTGCCTCGACAATTCTCGCATTTTTTAATTAAAGGCTAAAACGTAAAAAAAGTAATAGGAGTACTTTCATGCCTTAAGGTAGTCATTGCCCGATGATGTGTCAGGGCGCAGAAATGATTCAAGTACACTTGCCATGCTCCTGGTTAGTAAGGGAAAAGATAGGAAAAAAATTTTAAATTTGTAAAATTTTAAATTAAGAAATTTTAAAAAACATGAATTACGAATTAGTTATTAAATTTTATCATTCTTTCATCAATTTTTTATAATAAATATGATTTGAGATTTTACAATTTTTTTATTTTTTCTTTAGCTAATATTTTATTTTATTGACATTTTGTTGTCTCAGCTCGCTAAGACTTTGCCGTGCATAATATAATAATCATGGCCTAAACTCGTTCTTTTGAGCATGGATTTTTTTTTGGACCGAAAGTACGGATTTGAATTATTTGTTGAGAAGAAAAATAATCAAATAAACAAAAGAACTCTGTTTTGGGTTGGGGTGTAAAAATGATTAATCAAACATGTGGTAATATGCGATCACTGACTTTTCAATTGTTAATTCAAATATAAATTTTTAATTGCGGCCCCAGATGTTTTAAATTTAAAGCGTAGAGCCCATTAAGGGGCAGACGGCGAGATATATCATGTTTTAGAATAATTATTTGGAAAATTCAATTAATAGCAGGAGTTTTTGACTTTAATTTAGTTTTGAAGAGAAAACAAATGGTCAAACAACCCGCGTGGTCATTCTGGATCCCATGCGAAAATTCAACTTCATTTCGAAGTATCAATATTTGATATGAAAGAAAAAATGTCAAAACTACTCGAACAAATTATTAATTGATTCTTAACTTGCAAGCTTCCCATAAATTATTCTACCAAAAATGTCATATACTAAGATGACAACAATTTTTATTTGTTAAATAACATAGAATAGATCCAGAACAAAAAATAATAATAATAACATAGAATAGAGCGTGCGTGCGCGCTAGCCATGACACCAAAATGTGGTATACACTTTTTTTTTTTTAATGGAATGTATATTTCATTACACAAGATAACTGTACATGTGAAGATATATGGGAGATTAATCCCAAACTAAGGATAAATTTTGCATGGAAACAAACTATAACTGAGAATTAACTATTGGAAAGACTCAAAAAATAAAAACTTCTTTGTGTATGACTAGCTATTACTCTAATGTGTGCAAGGATCCCGTCGGTAGAAAAATTGCCGTTTGCAAATAGTCTATGATTCCGGACACTCCACAATTTCCAGTAGGTTATGCACAAGCCGACCTTCTATGAGGTTGCAACTCTCTTATCCCTCAGAAAAGTATCCAACCAATATGTAATATCATTCCCACAGAAATCTGCTGAGATATCTGAGGGTAAGACTTTTTTCCAAACAGAGGAGGCAATGGAGCAGAGTTTAAGCATGTGATTTGTGGTTTCTAAACCTCCAAAACAAAGCTGGCATCGTTGATCTTGAGTCATTCCCCTTCTGGAGCGCTCAACATTAGTGAGGAGCTTGCCTTTGAAAAGAAGCCACATGAAAGTTCGAATGCGTTGAGCAACTGGGAGCTTCCATATTATTGACCATAATCCATTTGCATCATTCCAGTTTATGGAATCTATAGCATGATAAGCTGACTTAGTTGTGAATTCACCTGTTGATGTTAGACTCCAGTAACAGGAAGGGGGCATTTTAGACGAATCCAATCAGATGGCTGAGATATCGGCGATAACGTTAGATGGGAGACATTGTAGTAACATGTCCCACTTCCAACTACCATCCTCATTCATGTAGTAACTGATATACTTCTCTTCCTCAGCTTTGGATATAACCGAGTATGAGATGTTCTTGAGGGGGCCATAATCACATGTGGTATACACTTTTAAACCGTGGAGCTTTAACTGATCATAAAGGGGTGGATAAGACATTTTTTTAGTAAGGACAAAAAATTAAAATTACCTCATCATTTTTAGTCTCCTGTAAAAAAAAGGATAAATTTTTAGGAAAATTGTTATAAAATATCTTATTAGGATAATATTTGATGAAAGGGACATGAGGTACAGAGATCTTGAACTGTCGTTATTTGGTTAAAAGTGAAAGACCAAAATGCCCTTGGTTCAACAAGTATTCCCTAGTGCAAAGTGTGCAACATAACTATGTGCGAAAGATATTCCCCTACGTACAAAACATCTTTCCTAAGTGCAAAAACTCTTCCATGTGTGCGCAATAAGTCTTCCCCCTACGTTCAGCATATCTTCCCTAGGTGCAAAATTTCTACCATTAGGTTCAACAAGTCTTCCCTAGTGCAACATAACTATATACGAAAGAGCTTCCCCTACATTCAAAACATATTCCCTAGGTGCAAAAACTTTTCCTTATGTGCAAGATGTCTTCCATGTGTGCAAATATATTCCCCTACGTTCAATATATCTTCCATAGGTGCAAAATTTCTATTATTGGTTTCAAAATATCTTCTCTAGTGTAATATAACTATGTGTGAAAGATCTTCCCTTACGTTCAAAATATCTCCCCTAGGTGCAAAAATTATTCCATGTGTGCAAGATTTCTTCCATGTGTGCAAATATCTCCCCTACGTTCAGCATATGTTCCCTATGTGTAAAATTTCTACCACTGGTTTTAACAAGTATTTCCAAGTGCAACATAACTATGTGCGAAAGATTTTCCCCTACGTGTAAAACGTCTTTCCTAGGTGCAAAAACTCTTCCCAACTCGAGTTCTCAGTGTTGCTAGCACTTCTTCAGGTTGTCTTTGACAAGAACTAGCGAGAGTTCATTTGCAAACTCGAGTTCTCCATGTACTTCAAGTTTCTGCATGATTTTCTGGTTGAAACTTGCGAGAGTTAAATTATAAACTCGAGTTTCTTCTTTACCAGAACTCGAGTTTTGCTACCAAACTCAAGTTCTCTGGGAACTATAATCTTCTGACTGAATCTCTAGATAAAAACTTGCGGAAGTTCAAAAGCATACTTGAATTTCTTTCTTACCAGAACTCGAGTTTTGATATCAAACTCGAGTTCTCCATGTATTGCAAGATTTTGGACAAGTCTATGAATAAAAATCGCGGGAGTGCAAATGCCAACTCAAATTTATATTGGGCAAAAACTCGAGTTCTTGTGGCATCGGACCTCTGGCAGAATCCACAATGATAAATGGCGGGAAGGGAAGATGCATAGCTCTGCGCAGGAGAGGAGAAGAAGGCTTGAGTTACTCACACATACCTACAATTCGCGGCTTTCGCTCATACCTATACTCCCCTGGTCCCTGTAAAGCCCTACACTCCGTCGTCGTCCCAAAGACCTACTCTCATTCGCTTCTGTTGACCTCCTCCTCCCTTCACTCTTCAAATTCACGGGATATGACTTTGAATCAAATTTCAATCCTTTTTTCTTCACTGATTCAATAAGGGCATTTTTGTCTTTCACTCTTAAATAAATAATGACAATTCAGGACATCTGTACTTCAGATCCCTTTCAGCAAATATTATTTTAATAAGATATTTTATGGAAATTTTCCCTTTTTTTTTGGGGGTAGTTTAAATTTTAAAATGTTAAATTTTTATAATTTAAAATTTTAATAACTGTGGGGACTGGGGAAATTCAAAGTCTTAAACAGTAAGATATGATGAGATATAAATACAAGTTCAAAATAACCATTACGTCAGCCAAAATAAAAAAAGTAAATCCTCACGAAATCAGATTAAGATTAGTGGTAAATAACCATTATGTTATAAAAATGTTGATAATAAGAGAGTAGAAGAAAGAAATTCTAGAGAGATAAATTAGAGAGATATTCTCATTCACTTGTACATCAAAATACATAACCCAGGACCCCTATTTATAGAAATTTTTCAGTGCTACAGTAACTTGCTACAGTAACTTTTCCGTGTTGCTACAGTGATTCCGTGATGCTACAGTAATCTCCCCCCGTGTGCTACAGTGATGAACAGTAATGAACAGTATTTGCTACAGTGATGCACAGTGATATTTAATCTTACATATCATATTGACTAGAAGAGCAGGTTGGCCTGGATATGAGCTAATGGACATCCACATAATTAATATTCATAACACTCCCCCTTGGATGTCTATTATGAATGTGCCTCATTAAAAACTTTAACTAGGAAAAACCCAATGGGATAAAAACCTAGCCAAAGAAAAGAGTACATCATTCATTGATACACTGTCCAGTGCTGCCTCATTAAAAACCTTTCTAGGAAAACCCAGTGGGACAAAACCTAGATAAGGGAAAAAGAGTACAGCGTGTATCGACTCCCCTTCTTGACAACATCAGTTGATATCTCTAAATTTCCGAAGGCCAATGTCATAGACAAGATTTTCAAAAATTGTACCTGGAAGTGACTTTGTGAATAAATCTGCTAGATTTTCACTTGAACTAATTTGCTGGACATCTATTTCACCATCCTTTTGAAGGTCACGAGTAAAGAAGAATTTTGGTGAAATATGCTTTGTTCTGTCTCCCTTGATATAGCCTTCTTTAAGTTGGGTAATGCATGCAGTATTATCCTCATATAGAACTGTTGGTATCATTTTGCCCAAAGATAAATGACAAGTTGTTCGTATATGATGTATTACTGACCTCAACCATACACATTCTCGACTTGCTTCATGTATTGCAAGAATTTCTGCATGGTTTGATGATGTGGCTGATATAGTCTGTTTCATTGATCGCCATGAAATAGCTGTACCTCCACATGTGAACAAATAGCCGGTTTGTGATTTACCTTCGTGTGGATCAGATAAGAATCCAGCATCTGCATATCCTACCAGTTCATGCTTAGATACATTTGAGTAGTATAACCCCATGTCCATAGTGCCTCTGAGGTAACGAAAAATATGTTTTATTCCATTCCAATGCCTTCGTGTTGGTGAAGAACTATATCTTGCTAATAAATTAACAGCAAAGGATATATCAGGACGTGTATGATTAGCAAGATACATTAGTGCTCCAATAGCACTAAGATATGGTACTTCTGGACCAAGTAGTTCTTCATCACCTTCTTCGCTGATTACTCGTGGTCGGAATGGATCTTTATCCGGCTTTAGAGACCTTACAATCATTGGTGTGCACAACGGATGAGATTTATCCATATAAAATCTCTTTAGGACCTTTTTTGTATAAGTTTCTTGATATATAAAGATCCCATTTTTGAGATACTCAATCTGTAATCCAAGACAGAATTTTGTTCTTCCCAAATCCTTCATCTCAAATTCTTTCTTCAAACAATGAATTGCCTTTTGAAGCTCTTCAGGAGTTCCAATAATGTTGATATCATCAACATAAACAGCAATTATAGCAAATTCACTATTAGATCCTTTTATAAAAATGCATGGGCATATTGGATCATTTTTGAATCCTTCTTTCAACAGATATTCATTAAGACGATTATACCACATGCGCCCTGATTGCTTCAGGCCATACAGGGACTTATTTAACTTAATTGAATATTGTTCTCGAAAACTTGAATTAGATGCTTCTGGCACCTTAAGTCCTTCAGGGACTTTCATATAAATTTCATTGTCAAGTGACCCATATAAATAGGCAGTCACGACATCCATTAGATGCAGATCAAGCCCTTCTTTTACGGCTAGGCTAATTAAATAACGAAAAGTAGTCGCATCCACTACAGGTGAATACGTTTCTTCAAAATCAATGCCAGGTCTTTGTGTAAAGCCTTGGGCTACAAGACGTGCCTTATATCTTATTATTTCACCCTTTTCATTTCTCTTTCGTACAAAAACCCATTTGCATCCAACTGGTTTTACATTTTCAGGTGTAAGGACTACAGGTCCTAACACTTTTCGTTTTTCCAATGATTTCAATTCTGCATTAATGGCATCTTTCCATAGGAACCAATCTTTTCTTTGTTGGCACTCGCTAATGGATTTTGGCTCATGATCCTCAATATCATTCATTACATCTTTTGCTATATGATAAGCAAAAATGTCGTCAACGTTGACTTCATTTCGATCCCATCGGATTCCATTCATAACATAATTTATTGAGATCTCATTATTTTCACATATATCAGGTACCTGGGTCTCTTCTGGGACTACAACATTCTCTTCTGGAGATAATAACTCTTCAGGAGATGACTCTTCTGGAGCTATTAAATTTTCTTGATTATCCTCAATTTGACCATTTATATTCTTTGCTCCTTTTCTTTTTCGAGGATTTCTATCTTTGGAACCGATAGGTCTGCCACGCTTCAGGCGTGCTTTAGATTCATTCATAGTAGATTGTCCTTCAGGGACATCAATTTTAACAGGAGCATTAGCAGCTGGGATATGTGACTTTGTCACTTTCTTAGGGTCAGTAAATGCTTCTGGCATTTGATTAGCTAAATTCTGTAAATGAATTATCTTTTGAACTTCCAGTTCACATTGATTTGTACGAGGATCAAAATGAGCCAATGATAATTCATTCCAGCTAATTTCTTTATCCAACTGCTTGTTTTCTCCCCCTAATGTTGGAAAAAGTGATTCATCAAAATGACAATCGGCAAATCGTGCCGTAAATAAATCTCCCGTAGATGGTTCTAAATATTTTATGATTGAAGGAGATTCATACCCAACATATATTCCCATCCTTCTTTGAGGACCCATTTTAGTACGTTGTGGTGGTGATACTGGCACATATACCGCACACCCAAAAGTTCTTATATGGGAAATATTAGGTTCCTGACCAAAAACCATTTGTAAGGGGGAAACCTTTAAGTAACTTGTTGGTCTGATGCGAATTAATATTGATGCATGCAAAATGGCATGGCCCCAAGCAGAAATTGGGAGATTAGATTTCATAAGTAAAGGTCTTGCAATTAGTTGCAACCTTTTAATCAATGATTCTGCAAGTCCATTTTGTGTATGAACATGAGCTACAGGATGTTCAACATCAATTCCAAGGGACATACAATATTCATTAAAAGCTTTTGAAGTAAATTCACCAGCATTATCAAGACGTATTTTCTTGATAGGATAATCAGGGTAATGTGCTCTTAATCTAATTAATTGAGCAAGTAATCTCGCAAACGTCAGGTTGCGAGAAGATAATAAACACACATGTGACCATTTAGTTGATGCATCAATTAAAACCATATAATATCTAAATGGTCCACATGATGGGTGTATTGGCCCACAAATATCTCCCTGTATCCGTTCTAGAAATGTGAGAGACTCACTTTCTACTTTGCTTGGTGAGGGGCGAATAATTAATTTTCCCTTGGAACATGCAGTACATGAGAAATCATGGGATTGTGGTATTTGTTTACACTTCAGGGTATGTCCACATGAATTCTCAATTATTTGTCGCATCATAATTGAACCAGGATGGCCTAACCGGTCATGCCAAACATTAAATTCATTTGTAAACTTCTGGTTTACATTAGTAGATTTCTGGTCTGTATTAGTGAACTTCTGGTTCTCAATAACATGTGTTTCAATTGTGTTTATAAATGTATAATATAAACCAGAAGAAAAAGCAGGACACTTTTCTAATATGCATTTTCTACCAGCAACTATTTTTGTAACAACAAGATATTCTTCATTACTTTTAGTTGTTGTTTCTATATGATATCCATTTCTGCGGATATCCTTGAAACTTAATAAGTTTCTTCCAGACTTGGTAGAATAAATTGCATTATCAATGCATAATTTTGTTCCTTCAGGTAATAGAATATTAGCTCTTCCGGAGCCTTCAATCAAATTTATACTACCAGATATAGTCTGAACATTAGCTTTTTGCATTACCAAGGAAGAAAAATATTTATCATTTCTGAGTATGGTGTTGGTTGTTGCGCTATCAACGAGACATAAATCTTCAGGATTGATGCCAGTAATATTCATTCTTCATTAAAAGAAATATAAAAACATAATTAAGATAAATACATTAGATAAAAGTAACATAAAATTCAAATACATAAATAATTATGTTAAGAAATCAGCAACATCCAAATAACTAAAATCCATGTCTCCATGCTCAGAATTCTCAGCCCGATCCACATGATTTACTTCAGTTGTAGATCCTTTACCATTATTTTTAATTGATTCTTGGTAAAGTTCAACTAGCTGTCTTGGTGTACGGCAGGTACGAGACCAATGACCCTTGACACCACAACGATAACATGAACTTTCAGTATTTTTATTTTGCCCACTATTTTCTCTTTTGTGGTTCTTATTATTATTTCCCCACTTTTGGTAGAAATTTAAACCACCACGACCTCGACCACGACCACGACCACGGAAGTAGCCTCGTCCGCGTCCACGTCCACGTCCATGTCCACGTCCACGGCCAGAAACAGATTCATTGGTTACTACATTCGCTTCTGGGAATGGAGTCGAGCCAGTTGGACGGGATTCATGATTTTTTAATAAAAGCTCATTATTCTGTTCAGCTACAAGGAGGCAAGAAATTAATTCTGTATATTTTTTAAATCCTTTTTCTCGGTATTGCTGTTGCAGGAGCAAATTTGAGGCATGAAATGTGGAGAATGTTTTTTTCAAGCATATCATTATCAGTAACATTTTCTCCACATAAATTTAATTGAGAAGTTATATTGAACATAGCCGAGTTATATTCACTTACAGATTTAAAATCTTGCAACCTTAAATGTATCCAGTCATAACGAGCTTTTGGGAGGATAACCATCTTCAGGTGATCATACCTATCTTTCAAATTGTTCCAAAGAACAAGTGGGTCTTTCACTGTTAAATATTGAATTTTTAAACTTTCATGTAAATGGTGGCGTAGAAAAATCATGGATTTGGCCTTTTCCTGATTGGATGCATGATTCCCTTCTTTAATTGTATCTTCTAGACCATGGGCATTTAAATGGATTTCCGCATCCAGCATCCAAGATAAATAATTTTTCCCAGTAATATCCAAAGCCACAAATTCAAGTTTTGCAAGATTTGACATGGTTCACACTATTAAAGAAATAAACGAGAATAATTAAAATATGAAATGTAAAAATGCAATAATATATAAAGACAAGAAATAAATTAATAAGGCAAGGTAAGAAAATTATGGCTTCAGGCCATTCAGTTTTTTTTTTTATGGCTTCAGGCCAATTAATCTCATGATAAGAAATTAAATATATATAGCATCTGACTTTTTTATCTTCAGGATAAATAAAAGTTATACATAGCTTCTGGCTGTGATATATATGGCTTCTAGTCATATAATAAGGAATCATATAGATATGGCTTCTGGCCATATAATAGGAGATCATAGAGATATAGCTTCTGGCCATATCATAAAAATTCAAATAATATGACTTCTGGTCATATAATTTCAGAAATTGGATGTAGATGGCTTCTGGCCATAATCATAATAATAATATAAATAAACTTGTAAATGATATATATCAGATATAACAACAATAGTGATCTCCAATCCTAGCCATGGAACCCGATGTTCACAACAATCGGTAAATATATATTTCTTAATTCCATATAATGGCTCAGACTATCCCAGATCTATGAAATAAAGATATTATAAAATAAAGTATAAACTATCAAAGAAATTATAAGAATATCATACCTTTGGCAGAGCTTCGTGCTGATAACGTGTTATAAAAATGTTGATAATAAGAGAGTAGAAGAAAGAAATTCTAGAGAGATAAATTAGAGAGATATTCTCATTCACTTGTACATCAAAATACATAACCCAGGACCCCTATTTATAGAAATTTTTCAGTGCTACAGTAACTTGCTACAGTAACTTTTCCGTGTTGCTACAGTGATTCCGTGATGCTACAGTAATCTCCCCCCGTGTGCTACAGTGATGAACAGTAATGAACAGTATTTGCTACAGTGATGAACAGTGATATTTAATCTTACATATCATATTGACTAGAAGAGCAGGTTGGCCTGGATATGAGCTAATGGACATCCACATAATTAATATTCATAACACATTATAATTTATTGGGCATTATAATATGGATGTGTCTTAATCTCGCTCCCTCCAGTCTAATTAGAATACAAAAATTAACATGTCCAAGTCAGATTGGAAGGCATGCGAAATAAAGCCAAAGCTGTGGCGTCGTTGTCTCATCCTTTGTTACCAGCCTACTCGTTCTTGTGGCATTTGTGTTTTTTCCCTGCTATTTGGTCATTTTTTTGGGTAATAAGACTTGATTTCGTGATCTTACGAGTTAATAGTTAACTCTTTGCTAATTGGATTAACTTTTGCCGGCAAATAAGTACCGGTTTTATTTGAGGGGATGATGTCAATTTGTCGCGAGACACAGGCCAAGAGGGAGTTTCAAATTTCTAAAACGGTGAGGCCTATTTTTTCTGTTGGTTACTTGGTTTTGTTCTGACCATAGTGAGTTGTGTTTTGTTTCTTTGTTCAGTTTTCTAACCTTTTATTCATTTGTTTATTTTTAAAGAGTTCGGCGGTACAAGTACATTGGTTAGCAGACAGCCAAAACACCTCTTCCATCAGGAATGATGAATATTCCCAAAGTCAAATTTATTTCGTTATGGACAGATACACCAGACAATATAGATTTGCTCAGAGAATGAAGATAACAGGGGCAAATCCCACAATTCTACAGCTCAACCTGCCCTGCAATTTATTTCGCTCTGAACGTAACAAGAGCTCGTGGATTTACGTTGTCAGTTTATGGTATTCAGTGGGTCCATGATGTCATCTGATGAAGGAAGGGACCACGATGGGCCTCCTCCACACACCACGTCATCAAACGAATCCCTTTCCGTGGCAGGGGCAGTGACCCCATAATGCCCACTGGTATGATGCTGGAGCCTTGTATTGGCACCACGTGGACTGGTGGCCCCCACTGGTAGTCCACCTCGTTGAATCCCAGCCTTCCCCACTCCGAGATGAATAGAGTAGTGTACGTCAGCGGAGGAGCAAACGGGTCCTCCCCGTCTTTCAAATGCTCACCCTTCAAGTATTTATCGAACTCCGCTGGAAGCCTGGCCTTACCTTCTTGAATCAACTTAATAGCTTCAATCATCGATGCCTGTGTGAGCGACTCAGACGGAATAGTGATTGTCACAGGGAAGAAGCAATTCCCGTAGAAGCCTTCGGGCAAAGGCAGATTCAATAGCTGACGGCAATTAGCGAAGAACACCAACTTCACTAGGGTATCCGGACCCAAATTTATAGCTCTAGTTCGACTCATCCAATACCCTGCAGCTACAATCTCGAAGGCAGAGCAATTCTGACCAGTTACTTGCTGAAATTCTCGCTTGAGCCGGTGAATGTGATCTATGGGTATGTCAATATTAGCATGTTGTAGCTTGTACTCTGGCATTGGTGGTGGACCAGGTGGTAGTTTTGGCAATGCAGACAAAGTTTCTTCATCAGATGTCAATTGAAAGAAGTCCCTGTGCCACACAGGGGCAATGCTGGGTTTTTCAAGACCTCTAGCTACCTCACCAATGGCCTTCAAAAATTGTGCAGCACCAAGACCATCACATACGCTATGGCAAAATATTAGGCCTATCACAAATCCCCCGCAACGAAATTGAGTCACCTGAAATTACCAGACATAATTATCAGTTAATTAAAACTCTCATGCATGAAGTTGAAGTCCAGAACAGAGAGTTAGTATATAGTTATTTGTACCTGCATTTTGACGAGGGGGTCGACGTGTCCCGTCTCAGGGTCGGGGATACGATCGGGAAGAAGATCATCGTAGGGGATGGATTCAACGTCGTCGAAGTAATTGACAGAAGCAAGAGTGGAAGAGGCCGAAGCCTCAACGAACCAGACGCCTTCGCCTGAGCATTCAATTTGGAGGGGACCACGTTCAGGCTGAGAGAGTCTTCCGGCAAGAGGATAGTAAGGAACTAATGCTCTGGACAAGGCTTCTCTGATGACCGTAGAAGCTTGAGGGCCGTATCTAAACACGTGCAAGGTTCGAGCATTGCACCTTAGAACAGGTAATCGATCGATGGGTGATAGGTCAAGTGTGGTTGATGCTTTCTGCTCTGCTGGTTTCACTAAGCCACAAGTGGTTCTGATCACATGCACAGCCATTGCAATTGCATATGCAAATGCAGGGTCTAATGAGAAGATAGCTAAAAAAACGAAAGAGATGCTGTGAGAGAAATGTGAGTGGGCCTTCTTTATAAAATGATATCTAATCTTATGTTTTGGGCTTCTTGGCCTTTAAGTCTCAACTTGGTTGGTGTAGAAATTGAACTAGCCCGCCAAGTATAATGCCATACTTTAAACAAAGCGTTTGCTTTTGTTTCGCGTAAGAATGCTCATTGTTCAGCAGCACACCTCTCACTTCTTAAAGATAATCCTACTAAACTATATTTCATGTGTTGCTTAACTTTCACTTAATTTAGAGAAGGGTTTCTGTTCTCCTAACAAAACGCGCTCACAGGGGTTAATTTCATTCGCATAGCCCTATAAGTTGCAGCTATCGTAATTTAGACGAGAAAGAAAAGAGAATGTGTAAGAAATCACAAGAAATACGCGTGTTGCGTGTCGTGTGGTCTGCAAATAAACCAGGAATGAATGTGGCGTCATCAGAAGAAAATAGCAATAATGTTCAGAAGTAAAAATACCATTTTGAAAGCCGACTGGCCAAGCAACATCTGTGTAACCCGTTTTGTGGATGTAACTTTATTTTCTAAAAATATATGAACATGCTTGGGAATTTGGGAGAAATCACGGAGGACGTATGACACGAATAAGTTGATGTGGATATGAAGAGTATTATAGAAAAATAATTGAAGGACACGTTAGAGGCTTATTTGATTTCAGAGTATATGATTGACATATGTCCAAAACACATCAAGTGGTTCCAAAATAGATAATGCAGCTAAAACATGGCCACATGGGAGTATGGCCAGTTTCCGGACCGGGCTTGGCACCTTATCGCTTTTGTTTTGTAGGTGTTACCCAACAACTAGTTGCTAATTTTATATATCTTGGGCATTAATTTTAAGGTGGTGTAATTTTAACAACGTTTTATGTCATGGGCAACGAGCCCCGTTAAGTATTTAATGAATAATGATGCTAAAATATATATAAATAAATATAATTTTACCAACGGCGTTAACTACGAGAAAACGAAAACGGACGCTAATGGGTCCTATGAGGTGTACATGTGTCATTTTTTCCCTCCTCGACCGTATTGAAAGACACAACTTAGCCATAGTTCTTCCTCTTCTCTCCATGGCGAGTCTTCTCATCTTCTTAACTATATCGATCACTCCTCCATCGAAGGTGAGCATTGTCACACTTCTCTCTTTCTCTCCCAAGTTTCAATCGAAGGCACTTTCCACTCTTGTTCATTATTTCGTTTGGCCTTCTCATGCCGATGTGGAAACGAGCAGATAAGAAAGCAATAACTGGTGGGAGTAGGGAGTGATCAAAAGAGGGCGTGAGGGGAGGTTGGTGGAGATACACGACCGCATCAGGTAGTACAGGCACTGGCTGGGTACGTTCGACACGGCGGGGGAGGAGGCCTGTGCGTACAACGCGGCCGCTGGGCGACTAAGAGGCGCCAAGGCGAGGACCAACTTCGAGATATCGTCGGTGTTTCCATTATCGTCGCCGTCTTCTTTGTCTTCAAATTCAAGCTCAGAAGTGAAAAGGGAAGGGAAGGCTTTGGGGAATCACAAGAAATGTTGTGTGCTTTTTTTGAAAAAAAATGGAATTTCAAAGTCAGCAATTTTGATCTGCTTCTCTCGCCTACTCTTAATTTTCTTCTTCCTCCCGTGTCGGCAGAGACGCCACCACTGGAAGCTTCACCTTCGAGCTACCACCCTCAATGCTTCAATGTATTGCAACGGTCGTGGGGCATAGATCTGGAGATGAGAGAGAGAGGTGACGTTGCAGACGCACAAAGACGATGTGAGCAAGGAGGTCGATTGCTTTAGAATAATCACATAACCCCATAAATCTTTTGCTTGATATGTAATCATGTTCTTGGTTTTTTTTTATCTGAATCTCGTCAGAAGGAATTGAAGAAAGAAAGAAAGAGTGAAGAAGGGTAAGAGGGTCAGGATCCAACAAAGCATTGGAGCTAAGCCCAATGAAAGCACAGTTGGTCCATCAGTGAGGACTGAGGACTATGAAGGAGATTGTTCGTGGAATACATTATGACCCGGATGAAAAAGCCACTGCACTGCTAGTTGTGGGAGTAGATCTTAACTCAGCTTCTTCTTTCTAAGCTGTTTAATTTATGTCAATAATAATTTGGAATTATCAAGGTGCCTTTGATAAAAGGTTCCCCTCCATTTTCAAATCTTTTGTTAGTAACTATAAGTCGGACATTTTTGTTATAATGGAACCCAGAATCTAAGGTGTTAAAGCGGATAAGGTTATCAACCAATTGGGCTTTCAATATTCTCACCGTATTGAAGCTACTGGATTTTCTGGTGGAATTTGGATTTTGTGGTTCAATAAAGTGGAGGTGAATATACTTGTCAATCATCTCCAATTTGTGCATATGGACATTCGTTATCTAGGAGAGAGCTTTCAATTTTTCTTTACTGCTATATATGGAAGCCCGCAACCTAAACTAAGGAAGTTTCTCTGGTAAGATCTCTCGAGAATAGCGCCACCACCAAATCTTCCATAGTTATTAGCTAGGGATTTCAATGCAACTCTTAACAGGGATGAACGAAAAGGAGGCTCTAATCGGGCCAATAATGGGTGTGCTCTGTAACGACCATTTCTCACAAGCAACAATTATCCAATACAGTTATATAAAATCAGTGATAATTTTTTTTTCCCAATACATATCAGAGTTCAGGACACAAACTCACCCACAAACTCTTTCACAACATATCAGGGTTTATGGCACAAACTCGCCCACAAACTCACTACAGATAAATTTATTATTATGATTTCACATCACAATTAACACATGGGTCACAAAATGATTTCCAACATTAAATATGGCATTTTAAAAACATGGGGGCCTTATAATGACAATATAGAAATTAACACAACACCAATACCAAAAGAGGCCTACAAGATTCTCAACGTCTATGCCTCTGGTTGCTTCCCTTGACCTCTATTCAGATTAGAGGTATCGCCTGAAAAATTATTTATAATGACGGGGTGAGACATAAAGTCTCAGTAACCAAAATCAATTTACAAAATATGCAGGAAAAGATTGTAAGTCAGAGAAACAGGTTTAACTGACATAATAATAATAATAATAATAATAATAATAATAATATTCTCATAATTCAAAATTTAACATGATATAATCAATAAATAAAACCATCCCCACTCATCCATCCTGCTCCTCCTTATCTCCTCTGGACTGGTACAGCCTATCAGTGCTAGTATACCCGGCCAAAGGTTAGCTAGTCACATCAAGAATACTGTCCCCTCCCATGCCACCACCAATATACCGTAACGGGGAGGTGTCCGCCCAAACACTCAGCTCCAAAATCCGGGCCAGGATTGAGAGAGCCGATGGGCACACAATTCACCAAATCTCTTCCACACAACCCAACAAATCCCGTAATATAAAAATAATAAATTAATACAGCTTTCTAAAACAATTATAAGAATTCTAAATTCTTATACAACATTCCATCTCAGACAACATATCTATCATAACAGTAACAATTTAATAATAATTTTCACTTATATATGTAAATTGTAAAATACACTGCTTCACTGAAATAAATTCATATTCAAACATAAATATAATCTTGCAAAACACATACAAGTAATATAGATAAAAGTAAGGTTTATAAAATACCTTACATTCCAAAACAAGCATATAAAATAAATTAACCCTGGTTACCTCGATTCCGAGCTTAATCTTAATTTGGATAGTAAAACCCGTGCAATCACCGATCACAAGAAAAATCTACATTATTAATGTAGATACCAATTAACCAAAAATAACAATAAAATAATTAATTTACATAATTTAACTCTTACAACCCAATTTTCTCTACAACTATTATCCTCATTTATTCCAATTTCCTTAAAAGAAATCCTTAAATAACCTTTAATATACCTATAATTACAAATCTCCAATACCAACTTCCTAAATAATTAAATCTCTTTTTCATAATTTATATGGATATAATATAATTATTAAACAATTCCTAAAATATCCACATAATTAAAATCATATCAAATTATAATTCAAATATTAAGTCATAATTTATATTTTTCACATAGCTCAGATCTAACAAAAATAAACAGATTAAAACCTCAATAATACCTCTAATAATCCAAATAAAATAATTAAACTAATTTTTATTGGTAAAAACGCCCTGTAGAGATTAATTTATATCTTATTTATAAAATAAATTAATTATAAAATCACATGACCACTAAATAATAAATCTAAACCGATTAAAATTAACTATTAATTATTCTCTACATTTCTACAGTCTTATATTGACAAAACTCAAAACTTGCCTAAAATCATATCCCCAAAATATTCTCTAACTAGCATAAAATCACTATCATAGGAAAGATAAAATTATTTAGAATATATTTCATAAAAGAAGCTTTGTAATTAGAAGAGAGTTTGAGTACTTTATTGATCCCCGAAGAACCGAAAATACCCTTATCAGAACCTCACCCTCTCTTCTTTTCCTAAAACACTTCACTTGCGTGAAGTGTTTAGCTGAGGGGGTATTTATAATACCCCCTCTGCTTCTGAATTCGTTGCTTTGGCGCCTGATGACGCCAAAGCAACACATATACATATATACATATTTGACAAAAGGGGCATACCCCTTTTGTCAATGGTAGGCGCCGATACCTTATATATATATATATATAATATTATATTATTTTACTTTATAATATTATATTATTATTATTATAAGAACATTACATGCTCTTTTTCAATCTTTCTTTCAAAAACACTACCTTTTAGACTTAGGCTGTAACAGGCCAAAGTTTACATGGAGGCGGGGAACTTTATTAGTAAGGTTGAATAGAGCAATCTGCAACTAGTCATAGATAAATTTGTTTCGCAACAGCTGGGTCGATCATTTGCCTCAAATCTTATCAGATCATAGGCCTATTCATATAAATTTGGGCCATACAACCAATCATAAATTAGCAGGTAAACCATTTCGGTTTTTATCATCCTGGATTACTCATCCAGATTTTTCTAATTTGGTTCGATGCACATGGGACCAAGAAAGAGATATTGTAACCAATATTAAATCCTTCATGCTTGAAGCCCAAAAGTGGAATACTGAGACATTCGGACACATTGGGAGGCAAAAGAGGCGTGTTCTATCACGACTTCGTGGAATAGAAATTAAATTAGAGGACCTCCCCTTCTCTGAATTTCTCATTGAGCTAGAACAATCCCTGCACAAAGAATATGAAGATATTTGTTTGCAGGAGGAGCTTTTATGGATACAAAAATCAAATTCAGACTTGATTTTCTTGGGAGACAGGAATACCTCCTTTTATCACACCAAGGCACTGATAAGATGTCAAAATCATATCTCACAAATTAAGTCCGCACAAGGAGATTGGATTACTGATGATGAACAATTATCCAAATTGGCTCGTGATTTTTTTATTGATCTATACTCTCTTGATGATCCTATATTTTTTCCCCGGCCATTAAAGGTAAGTTTCCTTCAATCTCTACTTCTGATACTGTTGCTCTGGAAAGATCATTTACTCTTGATGAAATTAAGCAAGCATTGTTTGAGATGAAGCCACTTAAATCCCGGGAATTGATGGGATTCATGCTCTTTTCTTTCAAAACCAGTGGAATATAGTTGGTCCTGGACTCCTTTCTCTCATACAGGATCTCTGGTTAGGGAAGCCACTTGATCCATATTTAAATCAGACCCTGATTGCATTAATCCCAAAAATCAGCAGGCCCACTCTTCTTAGTGAGTTTTGTCCAATAAGCTTATGCTCAGTTGTGTACAAAACAGTAACAAAGGTCATTGCTAATAGACTAAGAGAGGTCCTGCCAAAGCTTATCGGACAACATCAAACAAGTTTCATTCAAGGGAGGAGTATAATTGACAACACCATAATAACTCAAGAAGTGATACACTTTATGAGGAATAAACAAGGGAAGGGAGGATGGATAGCTATCAAAGTAGACCTTGAGAAAGCTTTTGACATACTCAAATGAGATTACATTAATGACACTTTAAATGATGCAGGGTTACCAAAGGAGATGGTGGCTTTAATTATGAACTGCATTACTACTTCATCTATGCAAGTACTCTGAAATGGTATACCATCATATGCATTATACCAAAGAGAGGCATTAGACAAGGTGACCCCCATCTCACCTTATATTTTTGTGCTATGCATGGAGCATTTATCCCAAGTAATTAATCTTGCGGTGCAAAGTCGAGCATGGAAAACAATTAAGATGGGTAGAAATGGAGTCCCACTATCACACCTTTTCTTTCCGGATGATCTTATTATTTTTGGGCATGCAACTATTTCTCAAGCGGAAGTGATCGGGAAAGTGTTGCATGAATTTTGTCTTACTTCTGGGCATAAGATTAGTAAACCAAAGACTAGAGTATACTTTTCAAAGAATGTGAAGCTCCCATTCAAACATGATATTTGCAATAGCTTGGGTTATCAACAAACTGATGCTCTTGGCAGGTATCTAGGTGTACCTTTAATAACTGCACGTATATCAGTAAACAATTATAGGTACATACTAGAGAGGATTAAATCTAAGCTTGCAAGCTGGAAAAGCAAATCTATCTCCCTTGTTGGGCGCATAACTCTTGCAAAATCGGTCCTTTCCTCGGTGCCACTTTATGCAATGCAAAGCACAATGCTTCCTCATACTTGCTGTGTAGAAATAGAAAAAGTCATAAGACAATTCATTTGGGGTTATTCTAATGATCATAAGGGGGTTAACTTGATAAAATGGGTTGATCTCTGCTAACCTCTTAAGCATGGGGGTTGTGGCTTATTGAAGCTTGAAGCACATAATAAGGCTTTCCTTTCAAAATTGGTCTATAAAATATTTAATAACCTAGAGATTCTTTGGGTGCGTGTTTGAAAAGGGAAGTATAGTATTAGGGGTACCAAAGATGACATATTTCGCTCTAACTCTTCCTATTTCTTAAAGAGTATTGCAAAAGTTTGGCAGGACACATTCTTCTAAACTAAACTACAGCCAGGAGATGACACGAAAGTCAAATTTTGGGAAGACTTTTAGGTCGGGGATCTTGGCCTACTGAAGTTTCTTGCTTTTACGCAAGTCCCTGACTCAGAGCTCAATAAAACCATAGCCGAATACATTGATGATGAATGGAATTGGAAATGGAATTTATCCCATAATGTTTTACCATCAAAGACCTTAGAGGAGATATTGGTTGTCAGGATTGAAACCCAACCCACTGAACCTACTTATTGTTGGAATCTGACAGCATCTGGTAAATTCACAACCAGATCTACTTATAGACACTCTGAATGCTTAAACTGGAACAAACCAGAGTCTAAGTGAACCGTAATATGGAAGCTACCAGTAGCCCAACGAGTAATAACATTTATGTGGCTCCTATTTAAGGAATGATTGCTTACAAATGTAGAAAGACATCAGAGAGGTATGACACATGACCAGTAATGTTCCCTCTGTCGAACAGGTATTGAGGATATTTGTCATGTGTTCAAAGATTGTCTATTTTCAAACTCAGTTTGGAAGAAGATCCTTCCTTTAGACATGGGCTTGGATTTCTTCAGAAGTAATATTATTTCTTGGTTGCTTGGTATTTTAAAGAGCCCAGCCGTCGAAGAGTCTTGGAAAATAGAACTGTGTGTCACTTGCTGGAAACTTTGAGAAGTTCTGAATCATCGAATTTTTGCTCAATAATCTTATACTACATATGGTATCATATCAGTCATTAGAATTACGGTTAACCACACACAGAATAATTTTTCAATACTTATAAGGCAGTAGATTCTGATTTCCATATAATAACATGTTTGCTTATATCTCTGACTTTATTTCTAAGTTCTCTTTGTAAACCTTATAGGCACAACTATGTATTTGTACAACTTATTTCTTTAATGAAATTTCCCTTTTCATGCAAAAAAGAAGGGTGAGAGGGTTGGTGGGGATGAGAGAGGATGTGTGTTTTGAGAGTTGACACAGGCTATGGCACCTACAAAAAATAGAAAAAATTAACGTCCGTTTATGACATTTAAAGCTTTGTTTGGTTTGAATCGAGTTTATGTATAAGCCCAATTCATATAAATCGAGATAAACCTCCTCCATATATTTACTTTATAGACCATAAAAACTACCTCGTAGACCGTAAATCACGATTAAAAAACACTTATGAAAACTATCCAAACATGCTATTAATGGATGTGGTAAAATTCATGTTGTTTTGTAAAGTTTACTTATATTTAGCACCCATAAAATTTTAATTTTAACGGTTTTAGATTTCCTTAATATAAAAATTTAGGGAAACTTACACTATAGTCCCAAACAACTGAAAATACAAAGAAATTGTCCCTCAAAATCGTAAAATGAAAAATTGGTATCAATGAGTTGTTAATGGAGCCCTCAATATAATTTTCTCAAAAATTTATTGTTAAAAGTGTACTTCCACCTTAATATACTGTTGCTTAATAATTTTTACTAGTATATCATTAATCTTAACTTTTAAAGTAAAATGTGAAATATCAAAATAATTTTGTTTAGAAAATTGCTGAAAAATCACTAATTGTAAAATTTATTACTCCTACGTAGGTTCTTAAGTAAATGCAATCTATTTTTAATGGGTGTAATTTTTTTTAGTTATATTCAAATATTTTTTATTTTACCCATAATTAAAGATAGCTCGTATACAGTTAATAAAAAGTTGCATTCGCGGTTTATTAAAGAAAGCTGGCACCTAGTGTTTAAACAAATTTTAGATACCTTTAAATAATAAATTTTGTCATAAAAAATTTGCAGCAAATTTTATTATTTTTTATTTGATAAAAATATAAAATAATATTCATTTTAATATTTTACATTCTGAGTCCAAATGTTCTGTCTCTTATCGCTCTGTTCTTTTCCTTGCCAGAAACCTTTTTCTTACTGAAATAATCCTTCCCGTCCTTGAATAAATAAAAGAGAATTAATAATAAATAGATGATAATTAATATAAAGATATATATTTAATAGAAATAAAAAAAATTTAGATTTTAAGACAAACAAAAAAATTATTTATAAAAATAATCAACCTTAAACAAAAAATACTTATAAAAAAGATTGGGAAGTATATACATACTTTAACGAGAAATGCAAAAAAGAAAACCTCATGAAGATGAATCCATATTCTCTGCTCATATGCTCATCCTCAAATAAAACGGTTTTTTTTTCTTAAAAAATATTTCATATACTAAAATTTGATCAGATTAAGAAAATTTTTAGATATTAGATACTACTGAAAAAATATTTCTAAATATAATACTAAAAATTATTTAATTTAAGATATAAATGATAAAAATATTTTATCATATAGCATACAATTTAATTTAAATAAATAATAATACATAACAAAATTAATAAAAATGGTTCCAATCTCAAAATTGAGAGACGAGCATGCCGTGCTCAACTGTGGGATGAGCACGGCTTGCAGACCCATAAAGATTAGACCTTCTATAATTGCCTTTGATTTGCGCACCTAATAAATTTTGATGTCTATCTCACTTTTAACGCCATTATTACTTCTCTGACTTAAAAAAAGGTCATTATTACTTCGTACTGAATTGCACTGGCACATTAAGATTTTCAGGGACCGTTTGTATCAAAGGAAAGGCAGGAATACAAAGGAAATAGGAGAAAAAGAATATAAAGGAAGGCAAAATATTTTATCACCACATATTTAGTTTGTATTAGAAAAAATATATATATTGATAAAAAAAAATTTGTTTGGATAAAATAAAATGAGATAGAAAAATAATCAAAAGATCATTTTACCCTTATATTAAAAATATCATTTTAAAGGCTACAAAACCCACATACCCCTGTAGTGTTGCTCACACACTTAGCTCGTTTGGATTAGCTTATGGAAGCTCCATAAGTGCTTATAAATCGTGATTCACTGAATATAAAGTAACTTTTACGGTTTACGAGGTTACTTTTACGGTCTATAAGGTAAATATGTGGTGGAGATTTAAGTAAATCGGGCTTATAAAATAAGCCCGATTGGAAACAAAGTTTCCAAACAAGCTAACTATATTTTCTAACCATTGCACACCCACCAAACACATGGGCAATCATGCTTCCCTTATATGCAATATCACATATTTAACCCACATTCACCATATGGGTACTTCATAGTTAGTGTTCACTAGACCAAGTTGTCTCCCAGCCATGGAGTTCCCACTACCGGCAATTGGTCTGACTCAGCTTCAGCGGCCAATGACATCCTCACTTAAATCAACACAAAAAAATAGGGATGCTCGGTCATCACATTAAAAGCAAAGAACAAGAGAACAACCAAACAGACGAAGAAGAAGCAACTCACATATTCTTCGACATGTAGCATCGTCGTCGGAAAAATTGAGTCTCACAATATTAGGGTGTTTAAGCTTTCCGATCACATCCATGTATCGTTCGAATTCTTTCTGGGCACATGGGTTTGCGTCTTTGACTCTCTTAACCATGATGGTACATCCATCGTCGAGCACTACCTTGTACATTGTCCCTAAACTCCTTCTTCCTATAATCTCTGTCGATGCTCACAACAAATCTTGCAGCTCGAATTGGATCATTCTATTGAAAAATACAAGTCTTTATATTTATTTTCTTTATAAGTATTAGCAAGCTCCATTTTTCTTTTATGAATAATAATTCATATATCAAATTACTACATTCACGGCTGCCTAGCTCGGTCAATATCCAATATTGAATTAGATACCGACATGTCCTAATAGGAATTGGGGATAAAGAGAACTAGTGGTGTGTTACATGGATGCATGTTTTCCTCTACTACGTTCAATAGTTTGTCAGTATGAAAAGCTTTCACATAGAATGATAACTGAGAGATTTATTCATACTTTTTCCTGTGTCTATATTATATATTTGGGTCCACCACCACCACCAACAACAATAACAACAAAGCTTTTATCTCACTAGGTGGGGTCAGCTACATGGATTGCACAACGCCATTGTGCTCTGTCAAAAATAATAGATTTTGATATATTATTAATTAGAAGGTCTCTCTCTATGACCTCATTGAGCGTTCGTTTCGGCCTTCCTCTACCTCCTCTAATAGGACTCCATCCTGCTTGATCCACCCTTCTCACCGGAGCACTCAAAGGCCTACGCTGAACATATCCAAACCACCTCAAACGATTTTCTACCATTTTTTCTTCAATATGAGCCACTCTCACTCGTTCACGTATATGAGTATTATGAATCTTGTCTTTTCTTGTATGGTCACTCATTCATCTCAACATCCTCATCTCAACGACTCCCATTTTATGCTCATGTTGTCCCTTTAAAGCCCAACATTCATTACCATATAGCATTGCTGGTCTTATAGTAGTCCGATAGAACTTTCCTTTTACCTTATTATGTACTTTACGATCACAGATAACTCCAGTAGCTTTTCTCCATTTATACCATCCGGCCTGAATTCTGTTATCGACATTTCCATCAATTTCACCATTTTGTTGTATAATTGATCTCAAATATCTAAATTTTGTCACTTGTGGGATGACTTACCCTCCCAATTTAACTTCCACTTTCTTTTGTCTTTGTCCTTTATCAAACTTGCAATGCATATATTCAGTTTTGTTCCTACTAAGACGTAAGCCCCTCAATTCCAAAGTCCGTCTCCATATCTCAAGTTTAGAATTAATATCTTCTTTGGATTTAGCCAACAGAACTATATCATCAGCAAAAATCATGCATGTAGGGATCTTCTCCTTTATAGGCTCAGTTAGAACATCTATCACTAGGTTGAACAAATAAGGACTTAACGTTGATCCCTGATGTAGTTCAATCCTTATAGGGAAGTCCTTTGTAACACATCCAGGCGTTCTAACATTGTTTGTAACCCCCTCATACATGTCCTGAATGGCTTTGATATAAGCAACCATCACCCCCTTCTTTTCCAAAGCTTTCCAAAGTACATCTCTTGGCACCCAGTCATACGCTTTTTCCAAATCAATGAAGACCATATGCAAATCTCTTCCCTTGCTCCTATACTTTTCCATTAGCCCCCTTAATAAATAAATCGCTTCTGTTGTAGACCTTCCTGGCATGAATCCAAATTGGTTTTCAGCGATATCCGTCTCCAACCTTAATCTGTGTTCAATCATTTTTCCCACAATTTCATTGTATGACTCATTAGCTTAATTCCTCTATAGTTTACACAATTCTGGATATCCCATTTATTCTTATAAATAAGAACCAAAGTACTTTTTCTCCACTCATTTGGCATTTTCTTGGTTCGTAAGATTTCATTGAATAATTTTGTGAGCCATAACACACCATCTTCGCCCAAACATTTCTAAACTTCAATAGGAATATCATCATGTCTAACAGCTTTACCATTTTCCATTTTCTTAAAAGCTTCCTTAACCTCGCCAATTTGAATCCTGTGGTAAAATGACAAATTGAGATCACTTCCTCGAGTCGTCAAATCTTCTGTGTCACAATGCGACCCTTCCCCACTATCAAGGAAGAATAAAATTAAAGCGTGTTAGATATGATTAGTTTTGATGATGTCAAATATAGATGCCAAATATTAAGTGTCTGTTTGGGAACACAGTGGAAAAGTGGTTTTTTTAATGTGGCTTTTGTAGAAGCCAAATAGAAAAAAAAGTCATATTGTTAATGTGATTTGTATTTGGATTGGCAGTGGTAGAAGTTGCTTTTTTTTTCTAAACCCAGTGAAAAAAAGTCAAAAGCAACTTCAATGAGCTTCTAAAAAAAGTAGTTTTTTTTTAAAAGCCCAGTGAAAGCTAATGTGTTCACAAACGTGTCCGCAGATGTCAAATGAGTTTTTACCCTCAAAATGAGCTTTTTTCCTTTCCCAATGAGATTCCAAAAAGTTTTCATAATGTACTTATTTCATTTATGCGGTTAAAAATTCGGCTAGGTGGGAAAATTTTTTCCAACAAAAATTTCGAACCAAATAGCCGCCGCCACTAGCAAATTCCTATTTTCCCTTTTCGTCAAAGCATTTGCGTCGAACCAAACAGGCCTTCATAGTTAAGTTATGAAGTTTTTATTTAAGGAAACAAAAATAGAAAAATAATTTTAAAATTAAAAAATTAAAAAAATAAGTGATGAATTATTTATCAAATTTTATCATTTATTTATCAATTTTTTTTTTAATTTAGATTTTTATAATTTTATTTTTTTATATTTTTCCCATTCATTTATTCATGGCTACTGTATGCTCCGTGGACTTGGATTTTTTTGGCCGGATTTTCCTTTGCCAACTTTGAAGGGACGTTTATTTTATAGATGTCTGCCTATAAATATTACAATTGTTGTGACTTGTGACAAGCGCTGAAATTATTTTTAAGAGTATGATATTCTCATTTAAACGTGAGACTGCTGCATCAATGTCCCATGCAATGATAATTAAACCCGATATATAACACAACTGCACTACATAAGCAAAGTCAAGACATAATTTCCTTATCATGATTTTCTTATCCAAAGTTATAATTTTTTTAATCGACATTTGTAAATAAACATTTGCTAGCACTGCAATGAAACAACTCCATCCACTTAATGGATATACGGGAGGATAAAATTTATTGAAATGATTATTACAATATAAAAAATAGTGAATTTTTGTTGGTAATTTTCAACAGATTACCGACAAAAATTTCATTCTTAAATTTAATTACAGAATTATTGACAAAATTTATCAACTCACCATCTCAGTTTTTACAGAAACATTAAAAGTTAAAGTATGTTTGGGGTTATGACTGAATATCTTAAAAATGTTTATATACGTAAGTCGAGACAACACTCTATCATATATTTATTTTATATACTATAAATTATAATTAAAAAATCACTTTTAAAAATTTTAATAACTATTTCAAACAAACTCAATCAAACAATTGTTGGAAAGTTACTCGCATAGTAGTAATATGCAACTTGGCCTACATTTTGAAACATAACTATAGTCAAGTCGGCCTTTTTAAGGTATTGTTGTAATTTTTCCAAGATTTATATACTAATACTGCTTGTGGGGAAAAAATATACTAATACTGCTGTTAATAAAAAAAAAATAAAAAAACTAACCGCAATTAAATTGAAAAACTTGTTGGATTTCCGATGTCAAATATACAATTTAAGACAGAGAAAACTGTAAATTTATCAAGACAACAGATGGATCAACCGAACAAAATTTTCTAAAGAGAAGCGAAGGAATATTAGGCTTGTTTGTTTTGAATCGGGTTTATGTATAAATCTGATTCACGTAAATTGAGATAAAACTCCTAGTATTTACTTCATAGACCGTAAAAATTACCTCATATTTCGTAAATCATGATTGAAAAACACTTATAGAGGCTATCCAAACATACTAAATACTGCTATAACAACAACAACCGTCTATCAATAATACCTAAAAACGCACTAGGTCAAATTTATGGTAAGGAGAGGATGTTAAATATAAGATAGAATTGACTGTTTTGAAGATATGAAGAAAGTTAATTAAATTATTTTAAATATTTATATTTATCATTTTTTCTTCAAACTATTTTTTCTAGCTTATAAACTGATATATAATCTAAGAATATACAACATATGATATGATTAAGTAACTTATTTAGCTTCTTCAATTTCTCAAAAAGAAAAATTTTTATTTTATCTTATATTTAAGGGAGGAGTAATATAGAAAGCTAGAAAAAAGAATCATTAAAAAATAGTTACAATATTGATTCAAATTTTAAGATATGATTATTACTTATAATGACACGAAGAATAAAAATAAATCTGTAAATAATACATAGATCTTTTTTTCCTGTCTGTACTTTTTTTCTTGCAAAGATTTATGAATAAATGTAAGAAGTATCTACCAAACTTGTCAGAATTACGGAAAGGCGATTGGCTTATTAACTTTACCTAAAAATTAAATATTTCGTCAATTTTAGCTATATTTAAAAACACAGATTGTAATAGGAATAATATTTCAATCTATGTAAAAAAAAAGGAATAATATTTAAGAAATTATAATGACACGATAAATAACTTACAAAAAAAGGTGTCTATATTTGAGAACAGGTGAGGAGATTCCTGAGATCAATCGGAATCTCCAGTCCGTTATTACTGGGCAAAAAGAAACAAAGCCTCCATAGCCACGCTTAATTTTCCACGGACATAGCGCCATGCTATCTATAACTATGGTTTCCAATTCCCCACTTGGCCAAGCGAGAAAAAGAAAACTACGGTAATCTGATTTCAGCAACAGTCTCTTTCAGTCCTACCTGGCGCAGGCCCTTCCCCAAACCCCCGTTCGACGATTCTCTCCTCTTCTCACTCAATGAATAGGTCGCTGAGTTTTCAAGTTAATAAATTACTCTCAAGTTTCCGCTTTACGCCGCAAGTATCCCATCTCGTCCACTCACACAATTCCCCAAATTTTTTTATGCTGGTTTTTCTTTCCTCACATGGAAGATGAATCTTTTCTTTCCTGGCAAACAAGGACCCAATTTGAACCCATAACCGAGAATCGAGTTCCCGATTTATCCTTCAGTAGCTCTCATTCCTTCAACGAATTCATCTCTTTACAGGAAGCCCGGATAGACCCACAATCCTCTTCTCAATTATTGACTCAGGATGCCCCCAAGAAGAAACTTACTCGCTGCAAGACGGCCCCTGCCATGGTTGTTTTGCAAGACTTGAGACAAAAATCTCCCGATGTTGTCAAACCACAGTCTAGCTCCATCATCAGGCAAGGCATTTGCTTGCTTATGATGTATCTTTCAGTCGGGGTTGTCATATACTCCTTCAATCGGGACCATTTTTCGGGTGCTGAGACTCACCCAGTAGTTGATGCGCTTTACTTTTGTATAGTCACCATGTGCACAATCGGTTACGGAGACATCACACCGACATCCCCAGTGACCAAGGTCTTTGCCTGCATCTTTGTCTTAGTAGGGTTTGGATTCATTGACATATTGCTTAGCGGGCTTGTTAATTACGTGCTAGATTTGCAAGAGAACACGATTCTAGCTGGGCTTGTAATGGGTCCTCAAAGACCTCATGAAGGGTTCTCTGCGAGAAATTACATAGTTGATGTGGCAAAGGGGCGGATGAGAATCAGACTGAAGGTTGGTTTGGCGCTGGGTGTGGTGGTGTTGTGTATTGGAATAGGGAGTTTGGTTTTGTGCTTTGTGGAGGGCTTGACTTGGATTGATTCAATTTACTTATCGGTCATGTCTGTAACAACAGTGGGGTATGGGGACAGAGCCTTCAAGACCCTTCCTGGGAGGCTCTTTGCTGCTATTTGGCTCCTCTTTTCCACACTGATGGTGGCCCGGGCCTTCCTGTATTTGGCGGAGGCCAGAATTGATAAAAGGCACCGGAGAATTGCCAAGTCGGTGCTGCATAGAGATATGACTGTTGAAGATTTGCTGGCTGCTACTATCAATAACACTGGCTTCATTAGGTAACTCGTTTTCCTTTTTTCTAGGTGCAAATTTTGAAACTTTTTGTTACATCACTGTTGCTGCGATGTTACTTTACTCCCCAAGTCCCCACCCTATAAATAATCATTAGAACTGCTGTGTGGAATCGGAGGACCCAGAGAGCTACTCTCTGAGAAAAAAAGTAATACTAATATTGACACTGACCCAGGCATATTTGTGCAACAGGATTTGTAGTAGCAATCTCAGGGTTTACGACTCTAAGCTGAGAATAATTCCTGATGTCATGTGTACATTCCTTGGAGTTGCATGTCATGAATAGGATTCTAACTTGGCTTCATGATCCTGAGAATTAGATAAAATTGCGGTGACCTTTTGTTATTAGTGTTTATATAGGGTGTATAGTTGTCTGCTGCCACCTTTCATGTTATGATGCCTAAGCTTTAGTTTCAGATCTTCGAGAAAAGAGTTCACGAGGAAGAGTTTGAATTATATTAGTTTAGCATGGTTTACAACTTTGTTGACAAGTACATCTTAACATCATTTCTATTTACTGAATACAAACTGTTATTAGTCACAAGCGCCCATGTATTGTTGAATTCTTTTTTGATGCAAATTTATGGTTGAGTTCTTCAAATAGAGCAGAATATGAGTTATATTAGTTCAGTTTAAGGGAAAATGGCGCAACTAATGGATGTTATTGTCATTTCAATTGATCAATTAACTACGTATTGTGGCAAGAGATATGTTTCTTACTTGGAACTTCCAATTCATTTGCTATGATTCAGCAAGTCAGAGTATGTAATATTCAAGCTCAAAGAGATGGGGAAGATAAGGGAAAAAGATATATTGCAAATCTGTGACCAGTTCCACAAACTTGATTCCACTAACTCCGGGAAGATAACGTTGCCTCATCTCTTGGAGGGCCGGTCATGACAGAGCAAGACAGACCGACTAATAGTGTATTATGGGTTCGCTGCATTGCCCTCGCCAAGAACAGAGGTTGAAACCCCTGGAAAATCCTCTCTGCAGAAAAGTTTGCAGATGCAGTCGATTTGGTTTGGGGATTTCCATATCTTGAAGGAGATGCAAGCCATTTAATCATTTGTAGCGAACTTTTGTACAGGAACCCTGCCATTCTTAGAGATAGAGAGAAGGAAACTTGCACCTACTCAATCTTTCCCTCTATTCTCCCCTCTAAATGTACATACTACCTTTACTACTTACTATAAGATCTAGTGGGGTTTGATTTTGTCCTAAATATAAGACCTAAATCCATTTTGCCTCTCATATTTATCATTCTCCCCCTAAACTATCCCTCTTGATTGTACACGTGTTAAGGGAGTTTGTATCAATGGGTAGCTTCAATGCTTAATTAAGAGTGTTCTAGAAAAATCAACATACATTTTAAACAAATATTTGTACAGAGTTGCAGATTTTTCTTTAAACGCTGCTGCCGTTATATTCCTTTTCCTATAAAAAATTTCAAACTGTTTTGTACATCACCGGATTATAGGTGATATCATAGATGCAAAATTGAAAAATAACAAGCCTTTTATTCCTAAGAACAAAATAATTTATGTATATTTTGAAAGGTGAAACATTGCCAAGAAATATTTGCAAGAGTTTCTATTTGTTTCACCTCTCACCTCTTTGCTTGAACTATCATTAGACGACGAAATTTTTGGTGAGCGAAAGGATTACATGCATGTATATTAAGCCTCAAAAGAACAACTTGCTCGAACTTATTCGAGGCAAAGATCATTACGAATGATGACCAAATTCATCTGGTTTTAGTCATTCTTCACGTTCTATAGTCACTAATTCCCGCTCATGGAATTGAGATGTTGCATCCTAGGACACAAGCTTTTCTTTCTCAGTGCAATATACAATTTGGCTTTGGTTCCTTCCTTTCCAACTCCAAAGGCCCCCAAGCTCGCTAAGTTGTGAATACAAGGAGAGCAACTCTGAAAATAGAACTCACCTAACAAAGAAAATTTTGGTCTTAGCCTTGGAACTGGAGTTGGTCAATAAAGAGCACCTACCTTCATAGGCGGAAGAAAATGGAAGTACCTTACATCAACGATTCTTTTCTACTTTAATGCGTTTGACGTTACCATGGAAAAGAATAACTGGTATGACGACTGGGCATAGCCAAAAGGGGGACTAAAGACAAGATACTCGAAAGAATTTGACTACGAATCATTTCAGCTATCCTTTTGTAGACAAGATTACATTCCAAAACCACTGATTCACCATTGTTAAATCATTCACGTGAAGATAAGATGGGCCCACTAAGTACAACTATTGAGAAAAAGTTTCAATGTGTTAGCTTTTTAATAAAGGAGAGCATTCAGTATGCCCTGTTTTTGCATCTGAGGCAGGAAGTCCATGGAAAAGGCGATAGAGATCCAATTGAGTACATTGTGTGTGTTTGTGAGCGTGCTTGTGTCGAAGATCTCTGTTGTAGTCACAGAGAACTATGTGTCTGCAGTGGGTGACCCTGGAATGCAGAGAGATGGACTGAGAGTTGCCTTTGAAGCTTGGAATTTTTGCAATGAAGTTGGAGAAGAAGCCCCTAACATGGGTAGCCCAAGAGCCGCTGACTGTTTCGATCTTTCAAGCTCAAGTAAGCCAAATCTCTCAACAAATAGAAGAGTTTCATTCATTAGCATATACAGTCCTTTTGATTTGATTGAAATGCACAGGTTCTCTGAAGCACAAGGTTACGGAAGTTGATAATAGACTTGGGGTGGGGAAACCATTTCATGGTTTGGGAGGAGACATAAACAACCCAGATCTGTATGCAGTGAAAAAGGAACTATATCTGGGTTCCATATGTGAAGTTGCAGATAGCCCAAGACCATGGCAATTTTGGATGATTATGTTGAAAAATGGCAATTACGACACAGAATCTGGTCTGTGTCCTGAGAATGGGAAGAAGGTGGCCCCTTCAAGGCCTGGACGGTTTCCCTGCTTTGGAAAAGGGTGTATGAACCAGCCCATCACGTGTCATCAAAAGACACAGCTCCAACATGGTGTCATGCGAGGAGGTTTCAATGGTACTTATGATTTGAATTCTGGTTGTGGAGGAGGACACGGCGGCCTCTCTTACTACGAGGTAGTCTGGGAAAAGAAAGTCAATGTTGGGAGTTGGGTTTTTAAACATAAGCTACAAACCTCAAAGAAATACCCATGGTTGATGCTGTACCTGAGAGCTGACGCAACCAAAGGATTCTCTGGAGGTTACCATTATGACACCAGGGGAATGCTCACAACTGTAAGTAGAGACTCCTTTTCATTAAAGCTAGCCTTGACAATATTACTTACTCGAACTTGCAAGTAGAGACTCTATTTCACTCTATGTTCTTAATAAAAATGGACAAAGATTCATCAAATGCACCATACTCTATTTTTATTCTTCTATACATTATAACAGACTCATGATTCATCAGCTTCCAGAGTCACCAAATTTTAAGGTGAGGATGAGGTTAGACATCAAAAGTGGGGGAGGAGCCAGGAGTCAATTCTACCTGGTGGACATAGGAAGCTGCTGGAAGAACAATGGAGGTGCTTGTGATGGAGATGTGGTCACTGATGTAACTAGATACAGCGAGATGATCATAAACCCCGAAACTCCATCTACATGTAGCCCCAGGAGGTTAAAGAATTGCCCACCATTCCACGTAACACGGGACAAGAGAAAGATCTATAGAAATGACACCGCTAATTTCCCTTACTCGGCTTATCACTATTACTGTGCTCCAGGGAATGCCAAACACTTGGAACAACCTGTGAGCATATGTGATCCTTACAGCAACCCTCAGGCACAAGAGATAGTTCAGTTGCTGCCTCACCCACTTTGGGCTGATTATGGGTTTCCCGCCAAAAAAGGGGAAGGTTGGGTTGGGGATGCAAGAACTTGGGAGCTTGATGTTGGCCGATTATCCAGTAACCTCTGCTTCTATCAGGTAAGTAATGAGATTTCGAATTACCGTATTCTCACGACATGTTTGTGTATTTTGATATATATATATATATATATATTGGTGGTACAGGACCCTGGCTCTCCTCCTGCTAAGAGGGTATGGACTTCCATTGACTCGGGTACTGAGATTTATGTTAGTGAAAGAGATGAAGTAGCAGAGTGGACTCTCAGCGACTTTGACGTCCTCCTCACGCAGCCCAATTCATGAATGGAACTTTGACTTTGGCACAGACACACAGACTCAGAGGGAGGGAAATTTGGTAAACAGTAACGATTTTTCAACTTTTATACAATAAGATAGCCAATTCGGAGTTTGCTGGGACGAGAAAAAGAATCTTTTCTTTTTTTTTTTTTGGGTCAAAAACGGATCATGAGATCCTGAGGTGCCTTTTCCAGACACGTACTTCATGGTCATAGCCTTACTTCTAAATACACAGATTAATTATTCTCAGCCGAAATATCTTTTTTGGAATCCTTGCTGTTTGTGTTATTTCCCCAAATTTTGCATTACTTGCAGGTCTTTTATTTTATTTTGTTTTCTTATGGTTCTTATTGTACTAACAAGTAATAATAGCAGAGTGATGGCTGGATTCCAAAACCAATTTCCCGTCCATCTGTGAGAACTGTGAGGCATTCACGCTGAACTACTGTTTTTCCTAGAATATAATTGAGACCATCGGCTTTTATGACAATAATGGAAGCGTATATCATTTGAAAATCTCAGACTGATTCCTCTCTACATCCGAGAATACAAAAAAGAACAAACAAAAAGCTTACAACTGAAGGACCAACAGTAGTAATTCTACCTTGTGGCAACTACAATCAATCTCTCTTTCCCACAATGTCAATACCCAATGACAAGGGGGAGGGGACGCAAGAAAAAGAAAACAAAAAGAACTAACTAGGCAATAGTTAATGAATCTGTATCAAGGAATTGGATGACGTGTTTAAGACTTGGTGAAGCTAGGATCATAAGGAATACCAGTGGAAGCCAACCATGGGACGCCAGCACCTTCAAGGTATCGAGTAGCAGTATATGCAGAAGCTTGATCCTTTGTAAGCTGGCCTCGACCCCACTTGACCCTGGTGCGAGGACTATAACCAGGTCCAGTGTTGGCATACTCAGCGAAGTAACATGTTTTTAGGAACATATCACCAGTCCAAGGAAGATATCCATCTGGATGAATCTGACCACCAACAGTACTTTCCATGAAGATGGCCTTAGAGTAAGCCTTCCATGGCCTTGCCAAGTAGCAAGGATTCACATTCTTGTCAAGCCCCGGCTCTGGAGAGATGTCACTGTTCTGAATCACAACTCCAGTTCCTGCCTTAGGATCCAAGGACCCATCTGCTACCACTATGTTCTGTTGGTTCTCCATTGGCTTCCTCATAATGATCTGTGACTTCTGTATCAGAGTTCTAGAGGCACCAAAAATGAAGTCGATAGTTCCTGTTATTTCACACTCGCGGAACAACTGAATCCCTGCTTGCACGTACAAGGTGTCCTGGAAACCTCGGAATGCGCACTGGTAAAAAGCTGCATGTGGTGCTTGCGTCCGAAGCGCCACTGCTTGATGTCCGACAGACCCAGCTGTGTTCTCGAATCCTATTCCCTTGGCAATGAACATGTCTCCGGCAACAGCTGCAAATAGATACCAATATCAGTCGTCCATTAGTTTCTTCTTAATCATATTATAAGGGGCAATATTGCTCCTTCTTCGCACTTGTGAGATAACATGGCTCTTCACTGAAAACTTTTGGGTCAAATTTAACCCTTAATCCTAATATATAACTCGTTAAAGCTTACCGAAGGTGGCACTTGTGAAGGTCTTATACTTCTTCTTGGGCTCGACGCATCTGTTTCCAGTGATGATGGTTTTTGTAGGGCCATCTCCGTACATGTAAATATTGGGCTTTTTCTTGTCAACTAAAGGGTACTCTTTATAAATTCCAGCTTTGACGTAGATAACGAATCTGCCTTGGTGTTTCTTGGGGTACGATTTAATAGCATCGGTGATGGTTTTAAATTGACCACTGCCATCTTGGGCCACCACTGCGTTGGGTTCCGGGTCGGATCCCAAGAGCTTGCGATCACCTTCATGCATCCAACTGGGATCTTCTTCTTCTTCCAGGAGACGACGAGACGGAACCTTCAGCGTCAAATCCAAATTGAATGCAGAAAGCAGATTGTTGATGCCGGAGAGAACATCCAGCGCCACTGCGGTAAGCTTCTGTATGCTGTCCAGACCACCTTCTGTGTGCAGCGTATCTCTCACCTCTTTTTCTCCGCCTTTGTCCTCGAACCCGTCGTAGCATGACTGTTGGAACGATAACACCATAGCCAACCAGTTCCTGAGGTCGTCGGTTCTGTCTTCGATGCTTCGAATATCGCCGCCTTTGATCATCATATTAGAGGCCTCCAGTGAATCAATTGCTGACTGCAACAGGTCCTTGCAATCTTCTATGGCCATCTTAACGCCTTCTTCGCCGGATTTATGTTCGACGGCGAGCTGGTCGCTCATGTTAGCGGCGCCTATCACCTTTTGCATCGCTTTCGCTACCACCACCGCAATGTAATCTTTTGGGTCCGTCGAATTGACGGCCCCCAAAGTATCTTCGCATTCCTTCTGGTGGTTGGAGCCTTGGCAAATCGCCGTCACCGCCTTGCTATGAGTGGCCAACCCGCTGCCGCGGCCACTGTCATCGCTACTTTTACCTTGTCTGACGACAAGAATAGTCCCGACGGCACAGCCTACGACCAATATGAGTGCAACCCCGGGCAGGAATATCTTGTTCATTTTTCTTTCTATCTTTTGGTTTTTCTAGTTTTTTTTTCTTTTGTCCTTGTTAATTTTGAGATGAGATGGGAGAACCCATTGACGGCGTACTGCATGCATGTTGCGCTTTTTATACATTGTTTCAAGTTTCTAATATAAGATAGTTTGACATTTTCTGTCGGATCTTGCTGCCAGGTTTTTGCCGTCTGAAAGTCCAGTTTACTAATCTGATCTCTGTTGGAAATGGAATGCTTAAAATAACAAATGTAGTCCCTCTCCACAAATTTCCATTACAAACACGCTTCATTGGCTTTTTCTTTTTCTTTTTTTATTAGCTGCTTGATTAATTTGACCCTTGCTTTACAGAAGGCCGGACCCCGGAGATCTATTTTAGTAAACATTTTTTTATCAATTCAATCAAATTATAAAAACTAATATTAAACCGTATTGATCTTATGATTTCATCCTTTGCATAACATTTGGAATAACGGTTGGAGTCTTCAAAAATAATTTTTTAATCGTGATTTACGGTATACTAGAAAAATATGTGAGATGAATGTTGTCTCGATTTACGTACATAAGTACATATAAGTTCTTCAAAAGCTTTTCCAAACACACACGCCATAAAAAAATACTTGGTTCAACTGAAAATATAGTACCTTGAGCTTAATTAATCTTTTTTTTTTTGGTTACATACCGGCCGGATCTAGGGATGATCAAAAAATCCAGTGGTCTAGGTAGTCCGGTCTAACCCGACCTGATTTGATAGAAAAAAATTGGTTCGAGCATCTTCTGACAGACCAGACCAGATTGATTTGCTCGGGCCAAACTGGGCTTCATACCAGGGCCTCAGTCCTCTTGGACTAGTCCAGTCTAGCCCGAGTATAATTTAAAAAAGAAAAAAAATCCACCAATGTGGCAAACAAGCTGCCTTTGATTATGGGCATGTGGCTTGTGCATGCGTGGTCCCTCCTAATTCCTCATTGACTCAATTCATTCCATCCTCATTTCCCATTCATTTCTTCCTTTTCCTTTACAATCAAAGCTCAGTAGCTCACACCTCTTGGGATCAAATTAGAGTTCAGTAAATCAGTATTGCCAAGCCGTCGACGCCTTCGATCTCGGAGTCTCACTCTTGGCGCTCCAATCTCAGGCTTCACATCCCGCCGTCTCAATCTCAGGCTTTAGATCTCAGCGTCTAGCTCTCGATTCCTATACATTCTTCTCACCGTTTCAGTTCCTCTGCCAGCACTCTTTCAGAGGGATGATCATTAATTTGGTGAATATAATTGCAAAGCATGCTCTCCTTGCTGTGATCCCCATTTTTGAAAGGCAAAAAAAAACTAAAAAATTCTTGACTGGCTCTGCTCTGCTCTCAGATTCTCCCCATTATCAAAGATTTTAAAACCCCCTCACTCACACGCCAATGCTTTATCATCTCTATCATTAATGTTGTTGTGCCATTCTATTCTTGACTTGCTTTCTGCATAAGTTCTGTTATTCCCCATAATTGATTTACCTCATTTGGAACCAGCTGCTAAGGAATTCTCAAGATTTAGCTGGACTGTCTGGACTGGTCCAGGCAGTTCACTTGACCTGGCCTGGTCCAGCACGAGCTTGGGCTGATGCTGGACCAGACCGGACCTCGGGCTATCTTGTTCAGCCCGAGGTACTATTCAGACCAGACCTCGAGTTGAGGTCTAACCCGGTATGGTCTGGTCTATGATCAACCCTAGTAGGATCGAACCCAGACTGGGGGAGGGGGAAGTAACCTAATGACTACTAGGTGACCACTGCACCTAATGGTACCGGTTGAGCTTAATTAATCTGAAACCTGCAAAACTTACAATGCATGTTAAACGATAAATATAACAATATTCATGTGCCAAGATAAGTTTGACCTCAGTTTGGTGGCTGACTCACTCAACTCCCTTACATATTTTATTATAGGTTTCATGTAATTTTTTTGGAAAAAAGATATATAAATACCATGTGAATTGTCAAAACCCAGAAAGATCTCTTAACACATACAAATGATAGAGAGGGGAATGAGAAGGAATTTAGGTTTTTTATGTTTGTATCAAATGACCAAAAATACCCCTTAAATTAAAACTTCACTCACCCTCTCTTCCCTAGTCTTACTCCCTCTCTCTCTTCCCTGATCTGGCCACCATTTCCCTCTCTCCCTCTTCCCATCATCTCCTTCCCCTATTAACGACGCCCTTGGTACTGCCTCCTAGAAACCAGAACCTAGTACCGCCTCTCCCATCATCCTCATCCTCTTATAAATCATTCGAGATTTGTCGAATGATTTGGGGAAAATGGGTTGCCGAGTTCTGTCTTCCCAAAAATCGAACCCACCTCTGGCTTGGTACCTTCGGTATCGTCGAAGAAGCTGCTCTCACCTATTATTGATTTACTGCCTCTCTCCCTCTTTCCAATTCGACTCTTTCGACTCTTTCTTTGGATTTATGTCAGTGGTGGTGAGAATGGAAGGGAAAATGGTCAGTGCGTTCCGATGGAGGTGTTGCATGACCTCTGGCGGTGGTCATAGCGAATCTGATGGTGAATGTGAGATTTCCGATGGCAGTGGCGGTAATCCCTTCTCACTCTTTGTTTTCAACGTCTTCCCTTGCTCTCTAGCGGCAACGGATCTAAATGTTTTGAAATTGAATTGCTTCTTAAAGAATTAACTAAAAGAGTAATGATTTTGACAATATCTGTAATTGTTATGGCAAAATCAATCAGTACTGTCAAAATGTAAAAAATGATTCATAAAGAGTTTTGGGTGGTAACCAATTAAGTAATGAGATTCACTAAAAGAGCAATCATTTTGACAAAATGCGTAATGGTTTTGACAAAATCAATAAATATAGGATTGACAAAATGAATAGTGGTCTTGACGAAATCTGTAATGGTTTTGACAAAATCAATTAGTATTGCCAAAATTTGAAAAAGGATTGATAAAGAGTTTTAGATTGTGACCAATTGAGTAGTGAGATTAACTAAAAGAGTAATGATTTAGACAAAATGTGTAATGATTTTGAAAAAATTAATAAGTATAGGATTGACGAAATGAATAGCGGTCTTGACGAAATAAATAGTGGTATTGACAAAATCAATAAGTACTGAAAAAATATGTAAAAGGATTGACAAATAGTTTTAGATTGTGATCAATTGAGTAATGAGATTAATTAAAAGTGTAATAGTTTTAACAAAATTAATAAATACTGATAATATGTGTAAAATGATTGAGTAATGGGGCTTTTTGGTATTTTCTTCCAAACATAAAAAACTCAAATTCTCACCATATCTCCTCTCTTTCTTACATATGTTATAAGACTTTGATGGATTTTAGAAGTTGAAATGATATTTAAGTATTTTTTTTTCAATTTTTGAATATTTCTCCACATATTTGAATGTGCACACTAAAATGTAAAGGGGGGCTTTCTCTATGTAACATTTTATCTCGTTTTAATAAACTTGACTAGTTATGAAAAAAAAAAAAACAAATCAACTCGTGATAGCCCTGGGCCCAGAGACTCCCTTCATGGCATCCCGGAGACGTGCGAGTGTTCAACACATTCCTATTGGCGATATATTAACATTTAAACATTGTAAAAAAAAAAAAATCATTTCAACAAGATTTAAATGTTTAAAAGATTAGTAGAATCCTTACAAAACTTTTTTATTAATCAATATTTAGTCCACACTTACAGAATTTATTGGTCTGCTACTCTCTGTATATAAAATTCTAGAGAATAGTGGTAATTGATGAGTATCAAATGAATATAGTGATTCTTATCAATAAAATTTTTTCACCAATCTTTTCTTTAATTAAAATATTAAATTAGGTTGTGTTTATTTAAAATAATGATTATAGTTTTTTAATTATAATCTATAAAAATAAATATATAAAAAATTATTATCTCGTGAATAACGTAAATAAATTAAGTGTAAGAATGCAGTGAAAAAATGATTTTTTTTGTAATATGACTTTTATAAAAACTAAATAGAAAAAAATCATATTATTAATATGATTTATGTTTAAATTAATAGGGAGAGAAGTGACTTTTTTTTAAAGCTGTGTGAGTGAGCTTATAAAAAAAAACTACCTTTTCATCTAAAGCTTATTAAATTCTAATAGATTTTCAGACACTCATAAATAAATTAAATCAACTTATACATAATAAATAAATTTTTCTTATCTCAAATAGAATCTCAATCACACCTAAGTCAAGTTGTATGTTTTCCATTTTGAAAGAAATCATTCTGGAGACAGGAGCCGTCGAGTTCATCTGTACTTCGCGGCGTCGGAGGGGACGCTCTTTTGCCGCCAGAGCTCTCTTATCAGTATTTCTTTCATTTTTAGGGGTCAAATTCTTTTCAAGATTTCTCAACAACGTAGAAGTCAGCAGAAACCGGCGGGAAGACCACGCTAATCTTTGGATGAACTTGAGAAATGGAGGGCGATGAGGCCAGGCGCGCGCTGGGCTTCGCGCCCAATTCATGTCCTACGCCTTCTGAGGTACCTTAATTTTCGTCCCTATTCTTTCTCTCCATCAATTTCAGTGCTGAGCCGTGATTAGGTATTCCATAGAACTTTTGGATTTGGGTTCTTTCTTAGCGATTGCCAAATCGAAATTACTCATCAGTGAACTGAATTTCTAATTCTAAGTTCAATTCATCTTTCACTTGAGTTTCGTTTTCATACAGGATTAGGTAATATGACGATCGTGAGTGTAGTGCTCAGTCCTTGTTTTGCGTTTGGCATATAAGCAGATGTTTTGTAGGTTGATGCTGGCGTACTAACTTTTACAGTATTTCTTAATTAGGTTAAAGCAGCTTACAAAAAAAGGATATGGGAGTCTCATCCTGACCTATTTCCAGCCCATGAAAAGCCGCAGGCAGAGTCCAGGTTCAAACTGGTGAGCTACATAGTTTTTTATCATAACTCTTGGCGTTGCACATTCATTTGGAAGCTTTTCCTTTTACATATCCTTATTGGAATACACAGTAGAGTAATATTATCCCTGCTGACTAGTTCTAATACTTAGATGGATTAGACTTAAATTAAGTTCCTTTGAGTTGTCTATCCCAGAAATAAGAAAAATCCTGGGTGTTTGATATCATGTTTTTCCATAAACAAACAGCTCATTTGGCGTTGAGGTGTAAGAAACAGTTGCGTATATCTTTTTGAAAAGAAATTAGACCTAAGTTTTTCTCTATTTAGATTTTGTGAACATGGTACAATAAACTCGTGGAAGATAGAGTTGGGACTCGATGCTTAAAGCTGGCTTTTGGCTTTCAGTTACATATTACTTGATACTATATTTTTCCAACTGGTGTTATGAACGAAGATGATGATCATGTATCCAGCTTTGGTATTTATGCTGAGGCATGGTATGATATTTCAGTGATAAAAACTCTCCATTGAACACTGTCAACATACGGAGAATATATTTTCTCTAATTAGGGAAAACAATCCCCATTGGCCAAAGCTTATTCCCTCTTTTATCCCCCTCCTTGTCCTTTCTCTGGTCTTGATTTTAACTTGCATCAATTCAGCGTAACCATGTAAGAATCGTTTGCTTGAAGAGCTGAAAGCACTTCCTTTGTGTGGATTTTTATACCATTTCCTCTCTGAAGTATTAGACTTTGAAACATACAACAATGATGGGGCTTTATCCTGTCATCTGCTGATTGACCCTTGAAGCATATAATGTTCAATTCATTCATGGGAGGAGTAACAAAAAGTTTCTGTTTCACTGCAGATTTCACAAGCTTATGCATGCCTGCTGTCTGGTAATCGTCCTGCCCCACTGTATAAAGTATCCCAAGATTACATGGTTTACAAATACCTAAATGATTATAGATGTTACTGAAGGGGTTTAATGGGATCGGCTGATGCATGGTTTCAGAAATTACTAGACTGTTATTTTTCTGATTTCAGAATAAAATGATAATCAGTATCTGAACACCTCATTATTTCTCCAAGCCTGGAAACATATAAGACAAAACTATTTTCTGTTTCCAAATTTGGAGTTTGATTTGCATTTATTATTTTTAAATCTATAAGGTAACCTATGGTCCTAATGAATGTTTCTTTTTAATAGAACAAGATGATAAAAAAAGGTCTTTGCATTTATATTGTCCGTATCCCCTGATTATTTTGCACACGTCCTTGATATTAGGGGAAGGATAAGACATTTTAGGCCTTTTCATGCTTGAATTTCAACAAATGTGCTTAAACTGCATTGACTGACCAAACTAATAGACATGGGTTTATTTCAATATATTTGATTACTCTGTTATTGTTTTTATCAGGCTTCCTGAAAAGCCTTATGTTTTCCTGGCACTCTGCGGTAAATAGACATTGCATATGAGTACAACAGAGGTCCCTAAGTTATAAAGCTAGATAAGCTGGCCTAGAAGTATTTAATCTTAGATCATAAATCATTGATCAAGATTATCGCAAAAAAAGTTAAAAGACGTGTATGACATATTCATGATTATTTTTCATAATTCTTCTCACCCTAACATAAGATCAGTTTCTCATTTTATATGCTTCATAATATTTGTGTGCGCGCGCCTTGTCAAAAGTGCTGAATACAGATCTTGTTACAGGTGGGAGAGGAGATGCTCTAAATTCAGGTAAATTATCATCATATTACTCCAGGTCTAAGTATTACCCTTTTTTTTTGCCTGCTTATTTTTTGAATGCAACGTGATTGTTGTTTAGCTGAGTATTCAAGAGTTGTGAGAACTGGAGTCCCGAGGGCTAGTGGAGGCAGGAAAAATCATCCTTTAATTAAAGTGCCCTTCATTTTAATTATTCTGGGAACAGCTGCACTTGGAGGTTTAAATGCTGCAAGGTGATTGACAATCCTATTATTTCTCATTTTGCTTGCTCATTCAATTAGAGTATTGGACTAAACATGTTGATTTGCTCTGCAGGGCTTACAAAAGGCAAAAGGAAGACTACCCTTCGCACAATCCATTTCTTCCTTGATGATGCCTTTGAAGTTCATCATGCTTTTTCGGGAATCACACGTTTTTGTGTCTTGTAGAGTCATAGAGCTTGTGACTGTGTTGGAGGCAGAATGACTGAGGTTCCGTGCCTTGTCGTCTGATCCAAGTTAATCCTTCTGGTCGGGGGCATTCTTTCTAATAAAAACTAATAGAATGAAAGTAACTCAAGATTGTTCTGAATACAAAGTTAATGAAAAACAGTTATTGTCAAATAATCATAAGAAAATCTCTTCACACAAACTACTCGAGCAGTCATGTAATGTTTCTGTTACATCATCAAGTTTCATTTATTGTTGTGTTATTTAACTTTTTTCTTTATTTCCCGACCAAAAAAAAGAGAAAAAGACTTTAAAATCTCAAATAAGTGATCCCCTACTAAAATGAGTAATCTCTTACTAAAATGAGTTGTTAATACTTATACTCTTATAGACAATGAGACTAATTTGAGATTTTGAAGTTCAAGAGGTGTTTTGTTGTCTTTTTCTCATAAAAAAATCTCTACAAAAAGATATGATAATTTAGGGGTGCATCATTCTGTTTCTTGAAGTATTACCTAAAATCATGAGTGAAGTTTCCAGTTTTACAAGTCTACTTATTACTACTCTTGTTTCTTTTATTTCTAGAAATCTCCCTCCTTCTGTGAAGAAGACCCTAGCCAAAAATACTTCAACACCTGAAGTATTTTGTGACACAATTTTACCCTTAAAATATTAATTTTTTTTTCAAGAAAATTTTGTCCAAAAGGTATCTTTCAAGGTAAATTTAAACATCACCTTTAACTCTAAAAGAGTCCTCTAAATAAAGGTGTATTTAATATTTTAAAATATTTTTTAATAGCAACTTTAAAATAATAGATGTACTTGAAAAAATAATTTAAAGTGATAAATGAATTAAAAAATACTAATGTTAGATGCACCCCTAAAAATACGTTGGGTATTGGATAGACCACGAATTACTTTACACTGGGAAAAATAATTCAATATGCTTGACGCACCTAAACCCTAAACCTTTTTTTTATTAAGAAAATAGCATTTAGGTCACAATAAATTATTGTAATAACAATTAGATCCTAAAATTTTTTATTATAAGATGTCTTGCAAATATTGTTTAAATAATTACAACTAAGAAAATTTTAGTTGCGAATCATCATTTCCCAAGTTGTAAACATTCAGATACTTGATCATGATAGAAAATACTTGAAACATTGAACTGCACAAGCGGAGTTCAATGGGCGTTCTTAGTTAAGACAACATAGCAACTTAAGTGTAGAACATATTGAAATTATGATCAAGCAGATTTCTTCAGTCTCCAAATCCACCTTTTGTGTCACGCCTTGAATAGTGGAAATTAAAACACCGCTGTGTTATGTTATCAAGCTCCAAGCCACTTGATTTTTATCTTGCTCGCCAAAATATAGCAGGCGCACAAGTCGCGCAACTTCAGGTTTAGATATGAAAACGGGGAACAAAAAGCTTCAGTGAACATATCTTCTCCGGGGAATAGACCATATGTAGAGCAATCAAAAACATATCATATGCCAGCAGAGCCTCCCGCATCTTTCTTCTGATAAGATTAAGGTTCTCCTGCGAGCAGATGGACATGTGCAGAGTATAAAGCCTAACGCCATACACGATTCAGAGTCATCAACCATCATGATTTTCTACAAATCCCTCTACTGTTATTTTAGTGGAGATACCCTATTCCCCACCGTAAGATCCAATAGACCATTAATATGGCTTTACGTTTGTGAGTTGCCCTATACCCAACTTTCTGCTAGTCAAACAAATTCCTGTTATTAAGCGTAATAGTAATCGGCTGCCATCCAGACCGATGAATTGTAATCCATTTCTTGACCATGATGATCATATTCAAAATCTGAAGTACCTCTCCTAACACAAGCCCTGTAAGGCATTCTTTCCGTAGAATTAAAGATGCTTCATATCTAATAAAAATATAATAAAGGAATGTAAACACATCAGTGATAAAGATACAGGAACATTAAACAAGTAAATTTGCTAAAATTATATCTACCTACCTGCACTGGGAAGACAAAATTGCTGATCGTCCGGATGATGAAGCGAGGAACTCTTGTATCCGATCCCATGTTGTTTTTGGATACTGATCAACAGTACCACCTATAATGTTTACACAATTCCATAGTGTCTCAAATCTACCGATATAAAACTCTAATGCACCTAGTCTTGGTTTTACTACCACATTTAGCTTTATTGCACAATCTAAGGCCTTCTTGACATCAGTAGTTCGATATTTGGAATCTCCATAAGAAATGCAATCAATAATATTTGCTTCAGTTGGCAGAACCTTTTCAACCTTCAGAGTGTTCAAGGCTAGTAGAATAACACCAACGAGGCCTTGCTCATACTCAGAAGGTGGTGGAAATCCCTGAACTCCCAAGATAACATTCTTAGAACTGGTATTGGCAATTCCAGTGAAGGAAGGAGAAAGCAAATGTTGAGAACCAAAAGGACGCCTCTGGTTCAAATTCTCATACTGAAATGCTTGGCCACATGATGGGTTGTAGCCTGCTGGGGTTACATGCACGCTTTGTAGATTAGGATTTTGAGCAGTACTTGGATTAGGGTTTTCCTTGGTTTGCTGATGACAAATAAGAGTACTTTTGACATTTCTAGAATTTGGAGAATTTTGTAGCTTAGGTATAAATTTAAATGAAATTGGGGCTGCAGTCAATTTAGGTTCATCCGAACGAGGAGGAACTGGTTGAAATGTCCGAGTATGAGAATCAGGAAGAGGCGAATTGGGTCCGGACATGGGCTGTATATCAAGGTCGTTTGACCTCAGAGAACTATGATAGAGATCCTGAGAAATTTCATTAGAGTTGCCCCTTTTATTTTCTGAGGAATCTTGGTTGCTTAGAAGGATAGGAGTAAACCTACTATTTGGGACTGCAGGCTCACTACTAAAGAATTCATGAGGAGCTTTTCGGAACTGCTTCATGGGCGACTGTGCTAGTTTAAGAGGATCATTGGGCTTACCTCCTGAAACTGTAACAGGTAAGCTTGAAGACCTTGTTGATAGGTTGGGCTGATTGTCAGTTTTCAAAACGTATTTTACTTCGGGTTCCAAATCACCAACCCTTCTAGTAGTATAGGTATTTAGAGTTTTTTGACTGCCCACATCACGATTTTCAGAATTGAGAGCCAGTGGCTGACTTGTTTGATTTGGCTCAGCAACCGGGTTTTGAATTTTCTCAGAATTAGAGACATGGTTACCACTTGCAAGGCATAATGATTCACCACTTGGTAGTGGGGCCCCACCAGATAAAAGGCTGGTCCAGAGCCATACACATTTTGCTGCTGCAACTAGAGGAGCTGATGCTTTTGGTGGTTGTGCTAGAAGAATGTTGTATTTTCTCAGGCGCAGCTGATGCAGAGCATTTGAGAAATCTCTGTCTCCAGAAATCAGCAAATAATTTGCTGGAGCAGGGTTGTCTACTGCCCATAACAACATATCAACTAGAATTTTCTTATCACTGGCATCTTTCACACCTGTAACAACTTCACAACGTCAAATTAACACCAAAATGTCATGCAGCTACTTTGCCATTTTCATCGTACATAAGCGATTACCTTCATGCATAAATAGTTTCATTACTATCCGAGACCACACAAGAGCAACACTTCTGTCAAAACTCTTTGACTAAACCAATGCCCTTATAACATGGGGAGAAGGGAATATCAATATGTGGGACAGTGAATACTACATATCACAAATAACAGCAACATTATACTTCTTTGAAAAACTGGTGCAGAGGGATTATAGACTCCACAAAAACATTTTGTAGCAACATAAACATTGCTCAATTCAGATTCAAGGATGAAAAGGGAGAGAACATACAGATGGCAAAAAACCTAAAAACTCGACGCAAGACTAATCGCCAAGCCAGACTTTTTTTCTTTCCTCTGGTAAAGGAGAAAAAATAAAAAACAAAATGGCAATGAAACCAAAATCCACAATAGGACAGATTAGGTATTTGCACAAGCTTTACATTGATTAAAGCATGCTTTGGGCAGCAGGGTAAAGGGACTCAAGAAACGAAAAGATAAGAATAGAAGGAAATGAATACCGGCTGGAATATGGTTGAGAGAAATTCCGGTGCTAGAAAGTGCTTTCTGAACGGAAGGTGGTATCCGACTTGTGTCGCCGTAGGCGGAGATGGAGACGGGACCACAATAGTTCATCTTGACAAGTGCGGAACTAATATTCTGAGCGATGGCGTGAGTGTCGCAGCCCTTTGGAACTTGGCAGTTCTCAATGTCCCACCACACAGAGATCTTCGCTAAGGCGTATTGCAGCTCTGCTCTTCCGCCCCCGGCCGCATCCGGCGCACGAATGATGACATTGTAGTCGTTCTTGCTCGCATCTCCGGCCATTGGCAAGCGAGGGCGGGACCGATCACAACATGTATGCAATGGATTCACTTCAATAAACCCTCTGTAACTGCTAAATTGGAAGACTGACAAAGATTGGGCGAATCGAAGGTTCGGGTTGAAAGGACTGAGAGGAGGGTTTTGCTTTAGGATCGAAGGCGGCAACTGATAATTTTTAATGTTCGAAAATCTCTCTCTTTTTTCGACAAAATGAAAAATCGAAAATCTAACTAAATATACTATCGTTTTAATTAATTAAAATAATAATTGATTTTTTTAATAGAAAAGTGTCCAGTTATCTGCTCGTGTTTTTTTTTAAAAAAAAAAACACACAACTTTTATTATCTACTTACTACTACTACTCGTATTTTAATATACAAAATTTTAAATTAATAAATTATTAGTTGAGATAATAAGTAATTTCATTCAATTAAAACAGAAAAAAATATTTGAGTTTCCTACTTTCCTTCCCTATTGTTGGGTAATATAGGCCCAAAAGGTGAAAAAAAATTAAAATGACGACAAATTAAAAAGAGCAGATGGATAAATGGGGAAGAAAATTATAAAAATAATTCGGCACAACATGGGTAGGTATGAGCTAGCACTGAACCAAAACCATAAAAGATAAACAGAGGGACCATAAAACAAACATTTTCTTTTCCACGCTCAGCAACGGCATGGCTTTATCATCAAATAGCCATTATTAGTTGATTTTGATTCATTATTATTGACCAGGCAAAATTTGAGTAGTGATAGAATACAAATGAGAATTTCAGCTGCTGGGGGATTGGATTGGATTGGATTGGATTGGATTTGACGTTAGGGGGAGGAGCCCAAGCGCACAGCAAAAGGGATAGCAGACAAGCGAGGCATAGATAGACGTGTCCATGTAGCAACTACACGATGTTGCAGACCGAGGGAATTTGACATGTCGATGGTTATGGATACTCTCCGCACTGCCTAATGCCAACGGAGAGACAATTGAGATCTTTTCAATGTACAACATCTCACTGCTTTTAGTTATTTGTCAGTTTTCTGTGATACTTATTTGGATTAGTGGTAGAAACTGTTTTTCTATCGTGATTTACGGCATACGAGTTAAATTTATGAAATGAGTTTTATCTCGACTTGTGTTGATGGACTTTTCCACTGCAAACCCAAACAGACCCAAAATTGTTAGTGTTTCATGAGATTTTGATATTTTGAAATCAAATTATTAAAACATTTTTAGATCCAGATGGTTGATATATAGAGTGAGGGCTTGTATACTTATTTTCTTCTCCCATTTTCATTCTTTTTTTTTTAATTAAAGGAACAAACATTAGCATAAAGTTAAAGCATGTTTGGATTAGAAATGGAAATTGCATTTTCAACATGATTTATGTTACATGAATAAAAACTGTATATGAAAAAATTTTAATCTTAACTTGTGTAAATGTACTTTTTTTTAACGCTAATTCAGACAAACATTTAAAAGCATGATGAATAATCTTAACTTCAGAAATTTAGGACTGTGTAAATTGCTTCTGGACTGTAAGGTAATTGGTCATTCACTTGTTTTATGAAGCCCTTCCTTTATGAATACTTCAACAATCTTAACTGCAGAAATTTAGGCATGCATTGTATTTCATGTAGAGTCAACATCTCGTTGACTGCATGTGAGCCGGTAAAGGGTACAGTGGACGGTATTTACGGGGCTTTTGTTGGACTTGTGGAGCTGGGCTCCCACTGCGGGAGCCAGTACGGGCAAAGGCCACAAAGCATGGCAACATATAATTAATACCCACCTCCACCCACTCTCTTTCTCCCGTTTTGTTTTTTTAAAAAAAAAAAATTATTTATTTAACTTAGTTTATAATTCAATCCTTCAGACTCAATTCTTATAATTTCACCAGGTTTATAACTCACTCCCTGGGTTTTAGAACCACTTGATATGAAGCGCGGTGAGAAATCTGAGAATCCGAAGAACGCCAGGAAGAAAAGTTCCGTGGGCGTCTCCAGAAACCACACCAACAGTTGGCGGACCAGTCATCAGCAAGCGCAAACCTGTTCAAAAAGTTTCGAAATTTTAAGTCTGCAAGTAGGAAAGCCACAGACACCGCCAAGAAGAAAAACAAAAGAAGCAGCTCTTCCAACTTTTTCAAAGAAAAAAATAATAATAATCGAGTCACTTGGGTTGTTTTAAAAGCTAATGATCTGCGGAAAATAATTTACTCGTAAGGGACTATAGCTAAATTACTTCCATGGGAGAGAAAATGGATATTGCAATGGCGGTGTTGTGCGAGAATCTCATGGGAAATCATAGCACGCCTTTCATATTACTTTTCCAGGAGTGTTCTTCTTCCAGAGACCCCGATTCTCCCAATCTCATTCCTCAGCTTTCGCCCCTTACACGCAGAACTTTTCTTCTGGTTTTCAGTTCTCTCACCGTGTTTCAGATCTAATAGTTTAATCAGATCAGATGTGGCGCCGATAAGGATGCCAAGTAAGTAAAGTTTACCACCATCAGCGCCAAGATAGAACATATATATATATATATATAAAAGATAGCAATTGCTGAGGGTCATGATTTAAATAGTTTGCAAAATCTATCATAATCAAGATTGCCCTTTTTTAAAAAAAAAACCTTTTATTAAGAGTATACAATATTAGGTAGAATGTGATTTTTTTTAATGATTTATCTCTAAATTGAGTCACTTTAAAAATGTAGATTCAAAAAAGAACTTTTTTTTTATTTGTATTGTATATGTATATTCAAAATTTATATTATTATTTTAATTTAATAAAATAGAAAATATATTAAATAATATTTATTATTTATATATTCATAATTTATATTTATATATTTATATATTTCAAAATATATTTCATATTGAATATTAATTAATAAATTTTGAAATTTAAATTGGATTTTGATAGTAAATCAAAATCTTCTATTAAAATATAGATATCAAATTCTAATTATATATTCTATTTCTGTTTATTTTTTAGAAAAATAGAGATTCAAAATATTCTTATTCAAAAAAATAGAAATTATATTCCTACAATATCGAATTCATTTGAATTTTTTTTATATTTCTTTAAGAAATCTTCCATTCATATAAAAGGAAAAAATATGAATTCTTATGGATTGATTGAATCAATGACTATTCATTATTTTAGAATTGAATCAGTTACATGCCTGCTTCAAACTAAAGGAATGTTATGATAAAACTTTGTTTGAAACGATGTGGTAAAAAGCATGCAACATGCAAATTGAAAGACGTGATTACATTGACAGTCGATTCTTATATCCACCATTTTTTCTATTATATAGAAATGAAAGTGCTCTTTCTCCACATCGTTTGTTCTATTCCACTTGAATTTCTTTTTTTTTAGGGAGGAGGGAGGGTTTGATGATGGAAATAGTACATGATGGAGCTCAAGGTGATTCATTTCTCCGAGCCAAGTTTCTAGGGTTAGTGAAAATTAATAAGTTCTAACAACTTCGTAAGTATATTTTCGCTATAGGAATCGAAAGGATCCAATTCGAGTAAGTTAAAAAAAGTAAAATTTGTTGGAATGGTAAAACTATTTCGATCAAAATGGATCTAGGGGAATCAACCATCTATCTGTACGATTCTTTGATGGAAATAAATCAAAAATGTGTATGTTGCTGCCATTTTTGGAATGATTAAAGATCCTCGAAATAATGTCTAAACCCAATGATTCAAGGAAAAGCTAATAGACCGTGGAACAAGTAAATACCTTTTTCAAGTGTCTCAACAACTATATTACATTAACTAAAGACATAAAATGGATTCTAAAGCTAAAGGAGACCGACAATAAAGAGGATAAAGACCGCTCAATAGATGAAATAAAATATCTAACTAAAGGTTTTGTTTTCTTTTGAGTTATTTGAGAGTTATACAACTTGAGTTATGAGGTTACGAATACAAGTGATTTTTTGTTGAGAAATAATAGAAAAAGTATTTACTTTTAATCACAGTCTAATTGTTTTGATGATTTTATGAATCTATTTGACATCATAATTCTATACGTAAACATAATTTTGAATTTTCTGGAGCCATACGAGGAGAAAACTTCTTATACATTTATAGGGGGTGTATTGTTTATCTATATCTATCCCAATGAGTTGTTTATTGTAACGGCACAGCTTCTCCCGGACTGTCTTTACTCAGCCGGGTTCATCACTGACCGGGGACTTGCGTCTTTACTCGCAATCCCAGGCTCACTCTGCCCCCTGCGGAATTATCGCCGAAGCGAGCCTCCCCAGGTCTCGAGGACACTACCTGGGGATAAGTAGTTCCTAACGTGAGACCTGGTACCATTGAGCTCATGAACCTGGCTGAGTAAAGACAGTCCGGGAGAAGCTGTGCCGTTACATTTATCGAATCGTTGCAATTGATGTTCGATCCTGAGGAGAGGGGAGAGGTATTCAAAGAGTGGGTTTTTATGATCCCATAAAGAACAAACATATTTAAATATTCATATTATTCTATATTTCTTTGAAAAGAGGCACTCAACCTATAGGAATTGTTCAAGATATTTCAAAAAATGCGGGTGTTTTTATGAAACTTAATCATAATCAACAAACGAAATTCAATTTAAATAAATAATAATATAATTAAAAAAAATAAAAAGAAAAAAGAGGGTGTGGAAGACTTTTATGTAGATTTTTATAATATTTTTCTCTCTTATCTCCCCCCTCTTGTTCTATTCATATCTAATTTTGGATTTCTTATTGCTGTCATAGAATGCTGATTTTTATAACCAAAAAATCTTTTTTTATAATATAAAAATGGGCAAATGAATAAAAATAAATTAAATTAAATTGGAACTATTTAAACCATGATCATAAGCAAGTGCAAAAATATACTCCCGAAAAATAAGTGTGTATAGGAAGTCATGTTGGTGAGATCTATCTAGTTCTAAATATACTTAAAAGTCCTTCATATTTTGAAATTTTATTTAGGCCAAGGATTGAAGATTTATTGGGTTATCACAGGGTATTCTATTCTAATAAAAAAGAAATAGATACCTAGAAAATAAGTAAACTCATCAACGGATTCTCTTTACTCGCTTTTTCCATCTAATTGTTTTATATTCATTCTAAGATAATAAGATAGTTAGAAATCCTTTATTTTCTCAACCCAATTGCTCTTTTGATTTCGACCAAAAAAAAACTTTATCAATATACTCTTTATTCTACACATTTATCGCCACCAAAAAATCTAATTATAATAGAGAATAGTTAATAGTTAGGATTCATAACAAAAATAAATAATTCATTAATGGGAAAAGCTTTTCCCCCATCAAGTACTAATATATTTATTTTTAATATATAATTAGATGGGGGAATCATTCAAATTCAAAACAAAAGCTCGTTCTTATTTGTTTCCCTATAATTAGAGCCACCAAACTCTATTCATTTATTAATTCAACCCAATTATAAATTTATTTTGTTACAAGCCAAGAATACAAACATGGATTTTGGCCCGATCCAATAAAAATAAAATATTCTTAGAATTCTCCATTGATACAACATGCTGCTTTTTCCATTCATTTATTTTTGGATCAGTCATGGTCTTCCAGACCCTTACCGATGATATGAATAAATTCATTGCTTCATAAAAATATGTAAAAATCTGAGTGGCACTTAAAATGCCAAGAATATATATATATATTAGGAAACAAGCAATCATTATATTATCGTTCAAAAACATAGTCCATGTTATAAAAAAACACAATGTTCGCCTCAATTTGATTACATCACAGAAATCTGAAGCACGAGATTGTCACTTCAGTATTGAGATGAATGCCTATCACTCATCCGGCCATATTCGTCCTCCCAAGAGTCCGGATCCCCTGCCCATCCCTGGAGATGGGCTTCAAGTGCATCTCTCCATGCTCACACGCCACACGTTATCTTGTCCACTGCAAGCAAATCATGCCCGTTCGTTTGACTTTGATCATCTCCAGTCCCCTACCTCAAACTAGTCACCAATGTCCTTTAATGGTGCCACTTGTCATTCTCCATTCTTCATCTCATTGTCATTGTTCGGTCCTTGCCGTTCGTCGTTTATTTTGGGTCAAAATAAATGGCTTCCATTCGTGGTTGGTTGGGTATATCTAGTCAACACACCCGAGAAGTTGGGTGGAAGATTGCACGTAACAAAGAATTAAAACGAAAATAGGTTAAAAAGTTAGGCCATTGTTCCGTTTGAAGAATAAAATTCTAACAAAGAGATCTCTCATCTCTTAATACTCATAATGTTTTCCAAATTATTTCATATTAATTAGTTTTTATGTAGGAAGGAAATTCATTTGATATTAATATTTAGAATTTGGATTTTTAAATAAATTTTCCAATATGAAATGGGATAGCCTTTTAATATTACTCGGCTAGTTGTAGATTGTTCCTCCTTAATCAGTGATCTTGTATTTGAGTTTTGGTGATGTAGCCACGACCCATTACAGCCTCGTATTCTTATAAATTGGATTAGACGGTTGCTAGTAGCGTCAAATATCAATTGATTAGTTTAAAAAAGGATAAATGTGCATATAACGTCTCGATATATTTTTAGAGGTGCAATCGGCACTCTAAAGTATTAAAAAAAATAATTACACTACTTCACTGATAGAATACTAACTTTGTTTGCAGACACACTCTTTCATTAATCTTCAACATGGTAATCCATTCTTTTAATATTTAAGGGTACAATTTTGCCTTAATGTATTAAAAATGAAACAATTGCACCCCTTCACTAGTTGTGATAAGGAGTTATTACGAGGAAAGAGAAATCTGTTGAAATAATGAAAAGGGGAAGTTAAAGAAGGGATGAACATGTTGAAGATCGATGAAAAAGGAAAGGAAAGAGTGCGTCAGCAAATGAAATTAGTATTCTGTTAGTGAAGGGGTGTAATAGTTCCATTTTTAATACATTAGGGTACTGATTCCACCTCCAAAAATAGTTGAGGGTGCTAATTGCATCCTTAAATACTTTAGGGTGATGATTACACCTCCAAAAATAATTTAGGGTGTTGATTACACTCTTAAATATTTTAGGATACTGATTGCACATTTAAAAACAGATCGAGGTACTGGATGCACTTTTATCTTTAAAAAAAAGAATGTTATAGCTTTTTTGTCATCAAATGGGGGCATTGACTGCAAAGTATAAAAATTTGAGAAGACAAGCGGGTTGGGGGAGATAATGAACTTGAGAAGGTAGATTGATCACGAAAGAAAGGTCACAATGCATGGATATGGATTTGGCAAGTATGGACCATCGGATTGATCCAAGGGTGTGTGGGGAGAGGCGGGTAAGCTACCCATAGACTTGGCTTTCCTCCGCTACGGGTCCCATCCGCTGCATATCCTTTGCTACAAAACAACCACATTTCACCAAATAATGGAGGGAGGGAAGTCCAAGTGGTGAAGGCTAAAATAGCTTGGCTGTCAGCGGAGAGAAGGGAATTTATATGTGTATGGGAGAATAAATATTGTTTCACAACAAAAAAAAGTGAGACTAAATACTGGGTGTGTATTTTTTCTAAAAAGAAAAAAATCATTAATGCTCTCTTAGGCCATTCATAAATTTAGATAAGGAATTTATAGGTTTGGATAAAATACGTTGTTTTAATATTTTTTTGACTCCATTCAGTTAGAGAGTTCTCTTTCTACCCCCTTTTGAATATAACTTTTGGTGTGTGTGATAATTAATTATAAATAATATCTATTTAATAAGGGTAAAATAGGAAAAAAGAATTTACGTTTTCAGACACAAAGTGAAAGTTGTTTATAAAAAAGATCAGTCTCATAAGGGATAAAGTTGTTTATAAATAGAACTGAAAGGAGTATTTGATTCTCTAACAAGTAAATCATTAAGTACCCATTTGATTCACGAAATTGGAAGTAATACAATGGAATATAATGAAACGTAATGTAATGATAATTACATAATTTGTTTGGTTCATCATTAGGGAAAGATGATGCATATACATAAAAATGTTTGGTTGGATTACATCAAATATAAGAATATATGGGAATAATACAGCAAGTGACAAAATTACCCTTTTCTACATGTATAATAATATATACGTTGGGTTCATGATATTTTTTTTCACTCCATTTAGTGTACACGTTGGGATCATAGTAATTTTTTAATATTTAATGATGGAAATATTATACATATATAGATTAGATTCATGTTACTTTTTTAATATTTAATGATGGGAATATCATTTAATGAGATATTTTAATATTTTTTTAATGGTAAAATATAATTTTTTTAAATATTTGAATGAGGGAATATTTCTTAAATTTCTATATTATTAATTATTTTTTAATATTTAATGGTGGTAATTAAAATTATTTAATATTTAACTGCATTTATAAGTGGACACATTGGTCAATTTAAAAAATTATAATAGCAATAGTGTCATTTTCACTGGATTACAGGATGTCTGCATCCTCACTCATTAGTTATAACAGTATAATCCTGATTACATCAAATGATGTAATCAGGATTACAAAATGTAATCATCTTTATATTATATAAGCATAACCAAACGTTGTAATCATATTTGATGTAATCAGGATTACAAAATGTAATCATCTTTATATTACATAAGCCTAACCAAACGTTGTAATCACGATATTACATCAGAATTACATGTAATCCTCTCTCATGTAATCAAACAAAACGGGCTATAAGGGTTAAAAAATTTGTATTTGTCGGTCACTACACAGCACAAGATCGGTATTGTTTTTTTGTTTTTAAAAAATTCGTTTTAAATCATTAGTATTTTTTAAAAAATTTAAAAGATATTTTAAATATTCATAATGAAGTCATCGATTATGAATATTTAAAATATCTTTTGAATTTTTTTTTAAAAAATACTAATGATTTAAAACAATTTTTTTAAAAAAAATACCGATCGTGTGCTGTGTAGTGACCGACAAATAAAAAAAATTTAACCCTTAATGATTTACTTGCTAGAGAATCAAATACTCCTTCTAGTTCTATTTATAAACAATTTTATCTCTTATGAGACTGGTCTTTTTATAAACAACTTTCACTTTGTGTCTAAAAACGTAAATTTTTTTTATTTTACCCTTATTAAATAGATATTATTTATAATTAAGTATCACATACACCAAAAATTATATCCATGAGGGGGTAGAAAGAGAACTCTCTAACTGAATGAAGTAAAAAAAAATATTAAAACAATGTATTTTATCCAAACCTATAAATTCATTATCTAAATTTATAAATGGCCTAAGAGAGCGTTAAGGATTTTTTTTCTTTTTTCTTTTTATAAAAAATACATACCCAGTATTTAGTCTCTTTTTTTTTTTGTGAAACAATATTTATTCTCCCATACAGATATAAATTCCCTTCTCTTCGTTGACAGCAAAACTATTTCAACCTTCACCACTTGGACTTCCCTCCCTCCATTATTTGGTGAAACGTAGCCGTTTTGTAGTAAAGGATATGTAGCGAACGGGACCCGCAGTAGAGGAAAGCCAAGTCCGGCTACCCATTTCCATATCCATCCTCCGATAAGAAGTCTGATGTCACTATCAGGAATTAGTGATAATACGTGAAAATAGAAATTGAGTGGTGCCTGCCTCATTAAAGTAATTTATTTGATTGAGAGGCGCACGAGTGGTTCAATGAAGCTCTACAGTGGTTTTGTTATTTGGTTTAACGCGCTGTTCATTACTTGATTTGCACTGAAATTATTGTTCAGGATATTCAACAATATAGGGATCCGATTTCTGGTACATCTCAAAAGATGAGTTAGGTGCTCATTACTCATTTTCCTGTACGGGGTTAACGAGAAACGATATTATAATATTTCACAGTCGCTTAGATTTGTAATTCTGTGGAAGGAAAAAAAAAAAGATTTGTAATTCTGTGATCTTTTGAAGGATAAAAAAAATCAACGTTGCACTTAAAAAAACATTAAAATCACACCTTTAATTAAGGTATGTAAGGGTTCAAGGACAGGTGACCCAAACTGGCTTTCTCAATGAAAAATAATACTTTTGATCATCTGGGTCAGTTTGGTTCGATGGATTGGAAGGAAGGGAAGGATAAGGGAAATTTTTGAGAGCTACATAAAAAAAAAAGAAGGGAGAATTGGAGTTAAAATATTTTAATTAATTTTTTTTATTTTTTCATCTTATATCTTCTTTTTATTAAAATTTTATAATCTCAGTTCTTTAATTTTTTAAAGGGATAAGATCCAATTTTGCCATAAAGCTTTTACGTAGAGGGTATTCGAAAGTTTTTTTTATAAAAGCGATATTGTCCTAAAAATATAAAAAATATAACAATTTTACCCAAACTATTAAAAATATTAATTTTAACTGTTAGTTTGACTGACATGCATACTCAACCTAGTTACCTTATCAACTAGAGCTACCTCATTCATCTCTCTTCCTCACTACCAGCCCCGCCTTCTTCTTGTTGAGAGGTGATAACTTTGGCAGTGTTCCCATCGGATCTTCATCCCTCAAGACAGACAGCAGCGATCTCATTCCAAACCAACAATGATTGAACACTAAAAAAACCAAATAGTAAGTAAACCTGGAGATGGAGATTTAAATTAATCAAATGGAAGAGAGAGAAAACATCAAATTTATCAAATTTGATTCTAAAACTCTCTATGAAAGACAATTTTCAATCACAACGCATTACCTTAGCAACGAAAAGGCAGCCATTAAAACTTCCAATCACATGGCAATAACAACATAAACGATGCAGCTATTAAAAATCCCATCTTCACTATTTTCTTTGCCTCACTCTGGTTCCCTTCCCCTTTGCCAAACTCAAATGTCCCCTATTAACATGTTCACTAAAATCAACAGTCAATTTATATTTCACTAATACTGAATGTAAAAGTAATGGAAGAAATAAAACTCATTTTGAATTACAGAGAAGCAAGCAAATGAATAAAGGCTGAGAAATGTAATTGTACTCCATGATCTGTGCAATACATCTTTGTCCTATTTATAGGATATACAAAATCATCTCAACCCTACACGTATTACATATCAAGATCATTCTTGTACCATTTGCTGAGTTGTCCTCTTTTTGTTATTTTGAGAAGATTGATTTTTAATATGGTTAACACTCCCCTGCGAGTCAAACTGGACAGGATGGACTGTGAGAATCGAACGTAAAAAGCCAAATTTAGATGAAGATAGAGGCTTGGTAAAAATATCTGCAATTTGATCTTTAGCTGATATATGAGTAATGCAAAGTGTCTTAGCAGTCGGACGTTCCCTCACAAAATGATAGTCTAAGGCAATATGTTTAGCACGTGAGTGGAAAACAAGATTGGCAGCCAAATATGTAGCACCCATATCATCACAACATAATAAAAGGTGGTACCGAGAGAAAAATACCCAGTTCTTGTAACAACTGTTGAACCCAAATTACATCAGAAGTAGCAGCAGCAAGAGCTTTATACTTAGCCTTAGTGCTTGAACGAGAGACTGATGGCTGTTTCTTAGAGCTTCAAGCAACAAGATTTAGACCAAGATAAATAGCAAAACCAGCAGCAGAGTGACTATCAACAGGATCTCCTCCACTTAAATCCAGCTCCATCATCTCCCCTTCAATCATGAATTTTCTAAATCTGTCCAAGTCCCTTTGTGAGCATTCCATGCCCCCTTCCTTATTTGCTGAGTATAGAAGCTCATTAAAATCCCTTGCTATTATTCATGACACATATAATCTTTGACTTAAACCAGCTCACTCTGACCATTACACCTATTTCTGAGTTACCACATTTGGTCCATAGACCATATTTATGTTTCCCATGTTCCTTCCTTCTATACACACCTCTTCCATATGAATACTGTGTCTACTAATTAACCTAATCTTCAACTGAACTTCCTCTTTTCACCACACAGCTAGACCTCTCGATCTCCCAAAAGGTTCAAAATACTCTCCATTATCAAAACTCAGCTTTCTCTTAATCGTTTCTATTTTCCTTCTCTTCATCTCTGTTTCTGATAAGAACACAATACTTGGTTTAAACTTGTCACATTGGAACCTTAAATTACAAACTGTCAAGGTAGTTCCTAGACCTTGACAGTTCCAACTTAAGCATATCATGGCTCCCTAGTGGTTGATTCTAGCTAGCCACTAAACCCATCTATCTCATATCCTATGATCCCCTCTTTCCTTCTTCCATTCTAACTTCCCCTTCTCTACCATCACTATTTATTAACAATTGAGCATTAAACTCGTATCTAATGAATAGAGCCTTTATAACTTTCCTTTTAATCCTCCTAGAGTTTTTAGAATTTGAACTAGGATTAAAATAAACACTCCTATTGTACGTGAAACTGAAAAGTGCAAATCCTTCCTTTTCCTCCCACTGCCTCAATTCCAATTTTGCCTGTACTCGGTCCCCTGCTCCCTTCGACGAGTCTTGATCATGATCTTTTCTTCTTTTATGTACTGGTGCTCTGCTTCCTCTTCAGCCTTCCTTTTAGAGAAACATCCCTTAAACCCTCAACCAGCTCCCCAATCGCTACTTGCTGTATTGGAATAATTGACTTTTCCTCCTTAATTCCATCGCCATCATCATCCACCAACTCTACCCAATAATTGGCCTGGGCCTTTTCCAGATTTTCCTTTCTCATTCTCAGAATACCAGAAGACTCATCCATCTTTTTTATTAGTATGTTCAGCCTATCCTTTGTAACATCCTCAGAGTGCATATGGGCCTTCAATGTTCGGCCCAATTTCAATATACGCCCCTCGTATTGGTGTCCTCTCTCCAAACCTAGCTCCTTTCTCTGCTGCTCCTCACATGACCTTTCTGTATTTATTATATCCTAAGACATATCCCTTTCCATCTCATCCCGTCCTTTCACCAGCTGACTTGTTGAATACTCCCCTTTTTCCTTCGAGCCTCGTGCTTAGCCCCCATTCCTTTTCCCATGTATCCACATGTATCGCCTGTGACTTGATTGCCTGAGTACACAGACTTGCATCATAACCTTGATTAACCCCATTTACTTCACACTCCACAACTTCCTCCTTACACACTCGACTTTCATGTCCCAACTTCTCGTAATTAAAATATTACTTTATTAACTTCTGATACCGAAGTTGAATCCACACGTCCTCCATTTTCATATCCGGTATGGGAGCTATAAAACCTAGCTTTAGAGGCTTTTCGGTATCAATGTCTACTCTCACCCTCCCAAAACTCCTGTGTGAAAATCAACTCTCATCCGGTGACTCCACTTGGATAACCCGCCCTACAAGGCCAACCATTTCATTCAATATTTGATATTATCCTCCCTTCAGGTGGAATATTGTGGAATTGAACCCTGAACTCACATGTATTTATGACTATCTCCTTGTTACTGAGGAACAGTTTCCTTTTCTGTAGACTAAGCATATAATTTTGCACTATCCATGGGTTTTCTGTCAAATCCCTGTTCGCCTCCAGAGGGTCTTTAAAAGTAAATATAAATAGATTAAACCATATCATCTTAACTTTGACTTTAACATCTTTCCAAGCTGCATTGACCGAATCCCTAACTGTCCCTAAACCAATCCTGATGTTTGATAGCACTTTGCCGGTTAGTTTACAATTCGAGTCATCACTACCTTGATCCTTTCTCTATTGGAGACAGACCCCCAAACTACCACTCTCCATTTATTCTCTGAATATACTTCTCTTACCCGATTCCGAACTATTCCGTACTCCTACTCAGCACTGAGGCCAATTGCATTATGATGGTGAAATTCAAGAGGGACGAACCCTAACAGAGTCTAACTTGGGAGAAAACTAACTTCTTTCTCAATAACGAAGCTATCTGTGGTTTAATAGTAATTAATGCACCTACAAAACACAACTCTCTTTCTTCACTTCTTCGTCATTAGCTCATTAGCACCTTGTCATAGAAAAATGTAAATAAACGTCTGCACTCACTTATAATTCCTTCTCACCTATCGATAAATGTATTAAATTAATAATTTTTTAAAAATTTTTCCCTTACTGAAATTTTAGTTTATCTATGCATTTATAAATTATTTTCATATCTCTCATCTTCCTCTATTTTAAAAAAAAAAGCATAAAATTGAAAAACGGTTGTTAATAATCCTATGAATGATTTATATTTAGGACTAAACTATTCTCCTATGTGTGACCTATAACAGGGATGGGACATTTGTAACTAAAAACGTGAAAAATTAATATTGTCCCCCATGATTTTTGTAATTTTGAATCTTAACTCTTCTACATATGTTGCATTGCCTCGGGTTGAGCTTAATGTTGTCAAGCTGACGTAAAATCGTATCATAGACTCGAATTGTAAACTCATAAGAGTTTACTTTTATAAATAAATATGTATTAATAGTGTACAATTAAATAATTAAAATATAAAAAATGACACAACCATTTGATTTGAATATATTTTACATCCAAATAATTGATATTAAAACCATCAACATTTATAATTTATCATACTTAACAAATAAAATTTTATATATAAAGCCACTGATAATGATCAAATTGAAAAAGTTAGTACGTTTTAAGAGTGAGTTAATACAATTTTATAAGCTGAATACAAAAAAAAAATGACTCTGTAAGCTACAAACATAAAATGGTAAACTTAGTGTATGAATTGCGAATTTGATAGAGTTTACAGTTAGCATAAATTTAAGAGCGACTCAACATAATTTTCTAAGGTAGAAACGTAAAAACGGTAAAATCGAATAGTCAACTCCTGAGTTTGACAACAATAGTGAACAACATTTATTGCAGAATGAATAACATGTACACGTTTAACTTTATGGATAAAATATTCATAAAAAATTATTGATAAAATATTATCAAATGTTAAAGTGGTAAAATTGACTTTTTTTTTAATTTGACTTTTTGCAAATGTAAGATATGATAAAAGTTAGACTGTGTAATGATCTACATTTGTATTGAATTTTGAAAAAGTTAGTTTGATAAACCGAAACTTATTTATATGATTAATGTAGAAGTAAACTTATATGTAAAATGACTGAAAAATATATAAATTAAATAAAATTAAAGTAGTCATGTATTACTGGAAAACATTTGAAAATACTAAATTATTTAAATTTTAAGGAAAAAATGGATAAAAGTCCCCCCTTAATAATTTAATTGGTGAAAAATTGAGAATAGCCTTAATCAGAGTACTGTCATTTTTCGTATATATATAAACTTGTGTGGTTATTCACGCCGATTAAATTTCTAATGAAATTTTTTCCCAATTTCCCTTTAATTTTTTATATTTTTTTTCTTTGGATACTTTCATAAATAAGGATAAATTTGAAAAATAATTATTATTAACCTTTAAGTAGACTTATATAATTAGGATCAAAAATTTGTCTGTATGTAGACTTTTAATAAGGACTATAATGTTATTTTACTAAAAGAAGGTCGAACTCAGTATTTTTCTTTATGAGACAATTAATTTTTTCTCTACCTATGATAGAAACTTATCCTATCTCCATGGTGGAAAAGCTAAGAGCAAGAAAGTTTGGTCTATGACTTAAATAAGTCATTTTTCTCACCGCTTATCTAAATACACTTATAACCTTAATTCTCTCTTCAATCATACCGCCGAACTTTTCTCTCCTTCAATCGCTTGTTTACCCTCTCCAAAGGCTCTGCAACACACAGTTTAATTCTTTTATAATTACAAAGAGTGGTACAAATTTCTTCATTCGAAACTAATAGTATGAGAATGAAAAATACTTTATAAAATTAACAAATCAAATTAAAAATTGTACAAAGTTAAAGGATGAAATAAATGTGCACTAGTTTTTCAAAATTTTTTTCATCTCACGTTGTTTGGGTAAAACTTCTGACATTATATTTATTAACTATACTAAATTCTCATATTTGAAAACATAAGTATACTACGGCCTATAATTTTTAATGCCACATATTACTTTTTGGCACAATTTTTATTAAATTTGAGTATATATATATATATATATATATATATATATTAGAAGGTACATATGGTCCTTTCTATAGAGTATTTACTAATTTTAAAGAATATTAAATATTATATATATATATATATATATATATATATATATAATATTTAATATTCTTTAAAATTAGTAAATACTCTATAGAAAGGACCATATGTACCTTCTAAAAGGCCTTCCATAATGCAGATAAGAGAGAGCAGAATCTGTATTTTAAATCATTGAATAGCAGTATGCTATTTTAAATCTGTTGCAAGGAAAAATCCAACGTTCAACATTTTTTTATTAATCATGGTTTGACATATTTTTTTCCTAATTTTAACTGAATGCAGCTGGAAACATTGTATTTATTATCATTTTTTAGAAAAAAATTATTGAGAGAATTTCATTTAAATACCAATTGAACTTTAAAAATCTAAATCAGTTATTTTTAAAAAACTGAGTTGTCAATTGTTATACTCTTTTTTAGTAAAAAAAAATTTGTTATACTCTTATTGTCAATCCCATTACTTTTATTGTCAATAGAACTAATTTAAGATTTTAAAGTTCAAATGGTTTTTAAGTGTCTTTTTCTTAAAATCATTTTTCACAAAACACTGAAATAAAAATGTTTTATGCCATATCAAATCAAAATAAATATTTTAAATTATGAATTCCATTTTACCTTCCCTCTCAATTAAGGTTAGGTGTGAATACGAATATGTTATTTTTAGGCGAATGTTCAATTTTACCTATAAATATTTTTTTTAAAAAGCTACTAGCACAATAAACATTTTCCAGGTATAAAAATATCTATGAACATTAAAAAGTAGATCGATAATGCCAATTCTGTTAACTTAGGCTAACGGCGTTATTTTTTTTTATGTGAGCCCCATCTATTTTTTAATAAAAAACTAATGTTGTCAAACAAAGTTAATGAAATTGGCATTATCGATCTACTTTTTAATATTTATAAGTATGTTTATATTTAAAAAATATTTATTATACTGATAACTCTTTCAAAAAATATTTATGAGTAGAATTGTTATTATTATTTTTTTGCCAGCGTGAATACGGATATCATACGAGCATAAAAGACACTTATCACTATAAGCACATCAAAAATCTCGGCACGGAATTTCTGGGTTTCACCCACTCTTAAAAATCTTCTTGCTCACCCTCTACATTTCCTCTCATCACTAGCCTTCTTGGTCACGTCGTGCATGAGCTGGCTCCGAAGCAAACTGTTAGGGCAGGCCAAAAAATGTGACGTTTGCTGAACGAAACGTGCACTGGCAGTCCAATGAACCCTATAATGTACAGAGAAAATTAATTAAGAAGGGGAAAGCGAAGCCCAGGCATCTTTTTTCTTTCTTCTCTCCTTTTATTTTCCTCTAACGTTAGGGCGAGAAACACGCAAGGAGCGCAAGTGGCCCCACCACTTTGGGGTGGGCACACTGTTCCCACTTCCCACCACCACCTTCTTACTCATTAAGCCTTTTCTCTTTCTCTCTCTTGTTTTTTTGGTGTGTAGTGTACCAATATCACTCCTCCTCACAAATCTCAATCAGATTCACATCACCGTCATCATCACGACCGTTTCCGTCCTCCGAACCTATCTTCTCATCTCTCCCTCGTACTGCGCAAATTTCCCGACACTCGATCGCCGCCGTTTATTTACCGTCGATTTCGTTACTTCCGATGCCAATATTCTGACTTTAGCGGCTGTGTCCCATCTTCGGCCTCAGTCTTTCAGGTTATTGTTGAATTTGAATTCTCCTTTTTTTCTTTTAGGATTTCATTAGATTGGACTTCTCAGTACTTTAGCTTATAGCTTGGATGCTGTAGTTGACTTTGGAGGGATTGGTGGTTACTTGGTCCTTGTTGGCTATGTGGGTTGCCCTCTATTGGAATCATGGAGGCGTGGGTGTACTGTTTCTCGACTTCTGGGGAAGAAGCGAGGCTGATTAAATCAAAGTCTATGCTGCTAATTTGATGCTGCATCTTAATTTCACAGTTTATATCGCTTTGTTAAATTTGTGGATTCGTTGATAGATTGGGACAATTCGGTTGCGATTATGGAAGCTAGATCTGGCCCTGAAGCTTTTCACTTCTATGGAATTGGGTCATCGGACTTGCGGGGAGTGGGGAAGAGGTCCGTTGAATGGGATTTGAACGATTGGAAATGGGATGGTGATCTTTTCATAGCTAGCCCGCTGACACCAGTGCCTGAAGATAGCGTAGGCCGACAATTTTTCCCTCTTGGGTCTGGGATCCCCATGGCCGGAGGGTCCTCTAACAGTTCTTCCTCCTGCTCGGATGAAGTAAATCTAGGGATTGACAAGCCGAAGGACGGAGAAAGGAAAAGGAGGGTTATTGTGGTGGATGATGACAGCTTGAATGAGGGAGCAGGTGGCCTTAGCTTAAAGATTGGGGGCCATGATTCTCCAATTGTTGATAGGGAGATGGCAACTTGGGAAGGAATGAATGGAAAGAAAACCAGATTAGCTGGAGGCGCTTCAAATCGAGCGGTTTGTCAGGTGGAGGACTGTGGCGCAGATCTGAGCAGTGCTAAGGATTATCATAGGCGCCATAAAGTTTGTGAGATGCATTCAAAGGCCAGCAGGGCACTTGTGGGGAATGTAATGCAGCGGTTCTGTCAGCAGTGTAGTCGGTAAGTTCCCATGGGCTGCTTTTAAATTTTAGTAGAATTTTATCAGTTGGATGTTTATTTTATTTATGTAGAAAGCAAAAGGGAACTCGTAATTAAATCTGAATGCTTCTGAAAATCATGTAGATGGTTTAGCTATGCCTGGACACTTTCATTCTCTCCCAAAACATATTGGAATTTTTTTTTAAACACAACCTATTATATGTCAAAGTTGAATACTTCGTTTATGAAACATTTAAAGCAGAAATAATTGTTCTACATTCTTTTACTCCATTTGTAGGTTTCACATCCTTCCGGAGTTTGATGAAGGAAAGAGAAGTTGTCGAAGACGCTTGGCAGGCCACAATAAAAGGAGGAGGAAAACAAATAATGATGCTGTTCCTAATGGCAGTTCAATAAACGATGATCAGACTAGCAGTTACCTTTTGATTACATTGTTGAAGACACTTTCAAATATGCATTGTAAGTATTTCTTTTAACTTTTATCTTTGCAACTACAGGAGTTTATTTCTGTTCAGATCTGCTTGAGGCTCTTGTTTGGTATCTTCGCTGCTTACTTGTTTTGTTTGGAATGATGATGGTATGAATGTTGCTCAAACCATTTATCATTATAAATGTTATATATGTTGACCGTTGATAGCTGTGGAAAGGTAGTTTGGTCATTTGCTACTATGGTTTGAGAAAACTGTACTTTATCCTGGCAAAGGTAAACGGGGCGAAGGATATTCTGGACTTTTACATGAATTATTTCTAAATATGATCAAATATTTCATTAGAAGAACAATACTAGAGGAAATTTATTGATCAGGTTTCTTTTACAAGACCATTAATATCTGATTCTCTATTAATTGAAGAATATGTTGAGGATGGAACTGGGGCCTTCAATGTTAATAACATCAAATAAGTTTGTCTTACCAATAATTTTTCAATATCTGATTCTTAATCTACTATTTCTGCCCGTCCAAGTTTTTGGGGATAGATAATGACGTCTTTCTTGAACAGCTAACAGGTCAAATCAGACCACGGATCGAGATTTGCTATCTCATCTTGTAAAGGGCCTAGCTAGTCAAAATGGTGAACATGGGGCCAAGAGCTTGTCTAACCTTTTGCGGGAACCAGAGAATTTGTTGAAAGAAGGGAGTTCTCCTGATAAGTCAGATATGGTTTCTGCTTTATTCTCTAATGGTTCTCAAGTCTCTCCAACTGTTATGAGACAAGCACAAACAATATCTATGACTGAAATTCAACATCAAGGGATGCATGATACTGGGGCTGCTGACCAACAAACCATGTCTTCTACTAAACCTAGCATTACAAACAGTCCTCCAGTTTACTCAGAAGCCAGGGACAGTGTTGCTGGACAGGTCAAGATGAATAATTTTGATTTGAATGACATATATATTGACTCAGATGATGGCATAGAAGATATTGAAAGATTTCCTGTCTCTGCAAACCTTGGGGCTAGTTCTCTTGATTACCAGTGGGCACAGCAAGACTCTCATCAATCAAGCCCACCTCAGACAAGTGGAAATTCAGATTCTGCATCTGCTCAGTCCCCTTCTAGTTCAAGTGGAGAAGCTCAGGTATGTTTTTATCACAGAGTGTGTTGATTGGATGGCTAATGACTATTGTTCTTGTGCAGTTTTGCACAGCCCCTACATTTATTTGCATCTCATCATCTTGATTTTGGTCTTGTGACTTTCTACACAGGTTAAGGATGTATTGCCAAAATCAATGCGTAATATCTGTTGTATAGTACAGGAATCTTTACATATTATTATTATTATTATTATTTTGGTTTGTGGGTTTCAATTCTTTACAATTTTGGTGATACGCCAGTTAGCAATGAACTAATTCATCCGGTTACTCTCAGCAAGAAGTAATACAAATCAGTCCCCCTTGTTTCACTGAATTGAATGGTCTCCGTTGACAATCTAAGGAGAAGTGTTTATTTAAAGTAAAAGTTACTCTAGGAAGGAATATTTGGTTTAGCGGTGTAAGGCCCCGTTAGATCCCTCTGAGTCTTGAGTTTGAGTACCAGAGGAGACACTTGTGTTAGGAGGGGCATCCACGAACTTTGAACTGGATAATGGATGAATATAAAAAAAGAAAAGAAAAAAAGGAATGGGTGTGACCTGGTTTTCAATCCATAAACTCTTCAAAGTGTCTATGTCAATTCTTACCTCATGAATTTGCTTTTTTTTTTTTAGTTTCTACTGTACAACTTGAAGTTTGAAAGAGCATGTCTACATACCCTTTGTATGGAATTATCCACTTTGTACAATATGGAGCCCCTGTTATTATGTCTTAAAGGATCATATTGCACTTAAAGCTTCAAATGTCATTCGGCCTGATTATTTTACAGGATATTTTATTCTTGCAATTTCTTGTTTACTGCCTTAATGAAACAAGTAAAGTTCCATTATCTCTTCAACTCTTTTCCCGCGCTTTTGATCAATAGCAAAGATAAGAATAAATAAAAAGTTGGTAATTTGTTCATGTCAAACATGTAAAATTAGGAAGTAGCTGCTGCCTAAGTGCTTAACAATGTTTTCACTATTTCAGAGCCGCACAGATCGAATCGTTTTCAAGCTCTTTGGTAAAGAACCGAATGATTTTCCTCTTGTACTTAGAGCACAGGTACTTAAGGTTCCCAAGCAACCAAGGTTTGGTTCTTTGCATTACTTTCCATTGAATTTTAATCATGCTCATTGTTTGGAATTCCAGATTCTTGACTGGCTATCCCACAGTCCTACTGACATTGAGAGCTATATACGGCCTGGATGTGTTGTTTTGACCATTTATCTACGTCAGACGGAGGCTGTGTGGGAGGAGGTAATCTTTGCAGCGTTAAAACTTCTAGATGTGTTTGTGGGCGGTTTCTCTTGTTATCAGGTGGCCTTACAAGGCGTGGTTGCTTTCTTGCAGCTTTACTATGGTCTCACTTCAAGTTTGAATAGGCTTATCGACGTCTCTGATGGTGACTTTTGGAAAACTGGATGGGTTTACACAAGAGTGCAGCATCAGATAGCCTTCATTTTCAATGGTCACTTGACTTCTATTTTTGTTTGGGTTGCTAGGGATCATGATACTGGGAATCAAATCAAATTTTATCTCTAATTTCTATTGAGTCAATCAATTATTGTTTTGTCCAATCAAGCATATTAACTTTTAAAAGTTAAAAATCAAGTCCTTTTTGTGGCATGTTGTTAATGTCTCACACCTCTACCCTCCCCAACTTTGGTGTTTTCCACCTATACAACTTAAGTTGGTGGAATTAGTTTGAGAATTGATGTCATACTGATAGACTGCTGATATCGTCTATGTTACTCGCATAACTTCTGTCTTTATATACATGCTTTACTTATAATTACATCAATCAGGAGAAACAATATTTCTTTATGTGACAGCCTATCTAACTGCAATTTTCCTACTGCAGGTCAGATTGTCATAGACAGATCCTTACCTGTAAGAAGTAAAAATTATAGTAAGATTGCGAGTGTTAGTCCAATTGCTGTACCGTCATTCAAAAGAGCTCAATTTTCAGTCAAGGGTGTTAATCTGATTCGCCCAGCCACTAGGTATATAATATTTTGATCTCTACAATATAGATGTTCAAGCTTAAATATGTTTGAGGCTTCTTCAGTAATATTTTGTTAATTTCCATGATTTTGTCTGTACATTTGTACTTATGTTGGAATAGCACGTTATAGGGCCTTGAAACTCCTTTTTCAGGTTATTATGCGCTCTAGAAGGGAAATATATGATCTGTGAAGATGCTCAGGAGCCGATGGAGCAGTGCTCCAAAGAGCTTGATGAGCTCCAGTGTGTCCAATTTTCATGTTCTGTTCCTGTGATGAATGGAAGAGGATTTATTGAGGTTCTTTCTCTTTGATCTCTCACATTTAAAGAAAACAGACTGTAGGAAACATAGGCTGGTTGTTAATCAGTCAAGGGGATTAGCAAATTCCTCTCTTGCCTTGGTTTGCTTCAGTAGTAGACATAAGCTAGGTTTTTTTTTCCCACAACTTTACTTGATCCTAATGCTACATATTGCTTCTCTTAGCCAAGCTTTGTGTTTTCTACTTTTTCCTGAATTTGCCAGATTGAGGACCAGGGCTTGAGCAGCAGCTTTTTTCCTTTCATAGTTACAGAAGAGGATGTTTGCTCAGAAATCTGTGCACTTGAGCCTCTACTAGAATCAGGCAAAGCTGACTCTGATATTGGAGGATCTGGAAAATTTATGGCCATAAGTCAAGCCATGGATTTTATTCATGAAATGGGATGGCTGCTCCACAGGAGTCAATTGAAATCTAGGCTGGTTCAGCTAAACTCTAATGTAGATCTTTTTCCATTAAAACGGTTCAAGCAGCTCATGGAGTACTCTATGGACCATGATTGGAGTGCAGTGGTGAAGAAACTATTGAACCTATTACTTGATGGAACTGTGGATGCAGGAGATCACCCATCCCTATATCTGGCACTTTCTGAGATGGGTCTCCTTCATAAAGCTGTAAGGAGGAATAGCAGGCAGTTGGTGGAGTTGCTTTTGAGATATGTGCCAGAGAAAATTTCTGATAAACTAGGACCAGAAAACGAGGCACTAGCTGATGTTGGGAACCAGAGCTTCTTGTTTAGACCTGACATTGTTGGTCCTGCAGGCTTGACACCACTTCATATTGCAGCTGGGAAAGATGGCTCTGAGGATGTGTTGGATGCTTTAACAAATGATCCTTGCATGGTAAAATTTCTGTCATCTTAAATCGCATCATTGTGAGGGTCATGCTCTTTAATAGGTGTGAGACTTCATCTAGGTTTTACTTCACGTATGGACCTTGATCTCACTGCTTTTATTTCAATTTTACATTTTGCGTTGCCGTTGTATTGTGAATACTGCATTGACTTGTGACTTCTATCATTAAATCCTTCTCAACCGTGTGTGGTTATCTAGCCCAATCATTTTTTAGTTCAAACAGGGCTTGGTGCAGCTGGTCTTTTGTTATTAAGAGACAATTGATGTGATTTGCTGCCTGGTCCAATGAAGTACCTGTTTTGCTGCTTCTATCTTGTCTGACCTTGTTAAATAATCTGCATGTTAAACCCGGTTATGCCTCCTTCCCCCTTCTAGTAAAAGGGAATTAAGATTAACAGCAGCATGTTTATGTGTCAAGTTAGGAGATTATATTTTAGACATGATTAGATGGGGTTTCTATTCCAGGTAGGAATTGAAGCATGGAAGAGTGCACGTGACAGCACAGGCTTTACTCCTGAAGATTATGCACGCTTACGTGGTCATTATGCATACATTCACTTGGTTCAGAAGAAAGTCAACAAGAGACAAGCAGCAGCAGCATCTCATGTGCTAGTAGATATCCCCAGTAATCTGAGCGAGTCTAGTATACATCAGAAGCAAACTGAGACTTCCACTACCTTTGAGATCGGAAAGGTGGATGGAAGCAGTGCGCAAGGGCATTGCAAACTTTGCGACCTTAAATTGTCTTGTCGGACTGCAGTTGGAAGGTCTTTTGTGTACAAACCTGCCATGCTTTCAATGGTGGCCGTAGCAGCGGTGTGTGTCTGCGTGGCCCTTCTGTTCAAAAGCTCGCCTGAAGTTCTGTATGTGTTCCAACCCTTCCGGTGGGAGTCGCTGGATTTCGGAACAAGATGAGGTTCATTAACTTGTAATTTTTACATGTAATGTATTAGGATGCGTTCATCAACTGTATGAATCTGATTTCCTTTAGGAATTGCGCTTTGTATTGGCTAAATCGTGCTTTGTTATTTACATTAATATTATGGCCCATCAATGTACTCGAGCAATGTATGTCGATGTTGCATTTCTTGTGATTCTCCATTTAGTAGACTTATTCGGAAAGATTGTGTTCCATTTAGTATGGGGAACTACAGTCTTGACTTTCGATTTTTTAATTACTATAATTATTTTTTGAACTGAACTGTTGTTTCGAAATAAATAAATATTGAGATGTTTGGATGATAATTTCTGTTTCTGTGACATAATACATTGCGTAATGATTAGAAAAGTCAAGGCACCATGGCATGTGATGTCAAATTGACAGTTATATGCTGATCATGATAGTATATAAAAACAATACGAAGGCGAGTCTGAAAGGGTTGTGGGTCTTTCCATGGCCAACCACAAATTTCAGACTCAAGTAAAAGCCTGTAGTATAGTATCAGACTCAATTAACTAAATAAATTATTTAATTATAACATGTTACATGATTTATGTAAAATATTTATATATATCATTAGATTATATATCAGTTTATTTAATTATTTATTTAGTTCAAGTAAAAAATATAATTTATTTAGTTTTTTTAATCTCTTTACATTAGCAACTGAGTCTTATATTAAAGATTAAAATAGTATTAAAAGTTTGCATTATTGGAATGTGATTTATCATTTATACAATTTGAGTATTCCTGAAGATTATTCGCTGACTTTTTAACAGAAACATGGCTCCTTCTTTACAAGGTAATGTTAATCTGTGTCTCAGGCTCCTTGTTTTTCTTCTCATGATTTTTGCGATATTAATACTCATAGATTATATATCAGTTTAAAAGTCAAAAAAATTAATTTTTTAAAAAATAAATAAGTACAATTATTTTAAAGTAATTTATTTAATTCAAGTAAAAAATGTAATTTATTTAATTTTCCTAATCTCTCTACATTAGCAACTGAGTCTTATATTAAAGATTAAAATAGTATTAAAAGTTTGCATTATTGGAATGTGATTTATCATTTATACAATTTGAGTATTCCTGCAGATTATTCGCTGACTTTTTGACAGAAACGTGGCTCCTTTTTTACAAGGTATTGTTAATCTGTGTCTCAGGCTCCTTGTTTTTCTTCTCATGATTTTTGCGATATTAATACTCATGGGGTTCTTTGTTCCATTACTATGTAAACTAATTTATATAACAAATAAAAAAATAAAAATTGTAACATGAAATGGGAGAATGGCAAATTAATCAGTACCACCCCTCCCTTAAACGGACAACGTCTGTTACTGTCTCACCCAGGCCCAAATTCCAATCCTTTGGGGCTCTGAGTCTTCTACCAAGTATGAATTGATATGGACGGTTTAGCCCTCAATTTCCACCACCATCAGTTAGGACAAAATTTCAACACGTGCAGAAAAAAACATATTTAGCTTGTGAATAGTGTACTAATTTATAATATTTGACTCGCATTAAGTTTTAATTATGTCATTTTGTGATGGATAAAAAATAACTGAGAGTGCTGGAGATTGCCGAAGATTGGAGTAAAGACGGTTTTTTCTTTGGAAAAATTTCATATAAAGCTACTTAAAATAGAGAAATTCTAAATTAGTTTGATAAATTCAATAAATCATTAATTGAGTCATTAACTCAATTTAAGATTTTAAAATGTGGGTAAAATAATTTTAATACCCTCCTTTTTTTCTTCTCCTCTTTTAAAATATTTTTATTTTTACATGACTTAATTGCTTTATATATATCAACATTAATATATATAATCAAACAAAATATATATTTTCTAAATCAAAAAGGAATTTTTATGTTCTAAAAGGATCATAAAAAATAATTCAAAAAAAAGGAACCATGATAAAAATACTGACTAAATTTCATTTTATTGATATTAAAAATCAATTAAAAAATTATATTTTTTGATACAAAAAATAATTAAAAAATTTAGTTATTTTTATCACATGAAACAAAAGAAAAAGGAAAGGATAGCAGTTGCCAACTTCATATTGTAAAAACCAATTGAAATAAAAGTTACTTTTACTAACATTAATCTAAACAAACTCTAAATAATTTTCTCTAATGCATAAATGAGTTTTTCTAAACAATAATTTAGATAAGATTCCACCTTTTTAACTTTTTCATTCTTTAATATGAACTATTAATATTAATTACTTGTTTCTTTAAGAAATGTGTGAAATTTTGATATACTTTTTAGATAAAAATATTAAATGTATTTAAAATTTCATAAAATGCTTATTAAAATATAGAAAATTTCAAGAAAAAATTTATATATGAAATAAATATAGTAAAATTTATAATTAATATATTTATTTAAAAACTATGTTTTATAGTGACATATATTATCATTGTTTTAAAAAAAATTTAATGTTAAAAAATGAACTCCTTGCTCAACAATATTGTAAGTTTTTGTTTTTACAATGACAATTAATATATTTAAATCATAGATGAATCATATTTTGTTCCATTAAATATTAATTTTGATATATATATTAAAAAACATAAGTTATAAAGTCATAAAACTCATTAAAGAGAGGAGAGGAGATGACATTAAAGTCATTCTAACCACATTTTGAAATTCTAAATTAGGTTGATGACTCATTTAGGGATTTATTGAATTTACCAACCTAATTTAAAATTATCATATTTTAAATAGCTTTATATAGAATTTCCCCTTTTTCTTTCACCATTTCCATCGCCATCAAGTGGGACAAAACTCTGATACGCATTCATTGGGGACACGGGTAACAATACATATAACAAGAATGGAATCACGAGAGGAGGGTTATAAAAAAAAAAAAACGAAAAAACACATCAAGTCTTATGGGACGGATGGGTACATCAACCTGTGTGTGGAGAATGGACAATCAGCAACCAGAACAAGCGAATTATTCGTCTACAAACTAGTAAAAGGGTAGGCTTACCATCCGTAGCTCTCTAAGCTTGAGGCTTTTCCCACTTAAGTGGCTTCACAACTTCCCAAGTGAAGTCTGGGTCTTCCCTTCCAAAGTGTCCATAAGCAGCAGTCTTGAGAAACCTATGGCCACCCCTCTTGAGGTCCAAGTTAATGGTGATCATCCCTGGCCTAAAGTCAAAATTCTCCTTCACGAGTTGAAGAATCTCCCTCTCAGGAATCTTTCCAGTTCCATATGTGTCGATAAAAACTGATAATGGCTCAGGTACACCAATAGCATAAGAAACTTGCACAAGGCACCTACGGGCAAGCCCATTTGCCACAACACTCTTCGCTGCCTGCCTGGCAACATAAGCACCACTTCTGTCCACCTTGGTGGGGTCCTTCCCAGAGAAAGCCCCACCACCATGGGCACCCCAACCACCATAAGTATCAATGATAATCTTTCTTCCAGTGAGACCAGCATCTCCATGAGGCCCTCCAATGACAAAGCGGCCAGAAGGGTTAAGATGGAAGATAGTCTTGTCATCTAGGTACACCTCAGGGATTACAGGCTTGATAACATGCTCCTTGAGATCAGTAGCAATTTGTTCATTGTTGACCGTCTCATCATGCTGGGTGGAAATGAGGACAGTGTGAACGCGGACTGGAACCATGGCACCGTTGTCATTGTAGTACTCAACTGTTACTTGTGTCTTACCATCTGGTCTCAGCCAAGCGCATGTACCATTCTTCCTAACCTCAGTAAGGCGTGCTCCAAGCTTGGTTGCAAGGACGTGGCTCAATGGCATATATTCAGGAGTTTCATCAGTGGCATACCCAAACATGTGACCCTGGTCACCAGCACCAACCTCCTCTGGGCGCTTGGTAAAGTGGCCATGGACGCCCTGGGCAATATCAGGGCTCTGCTGCTCAATATTCACCAAAACCTTACATTTGTCAGCATCAAGACCAACCTCATCTGAGACAAATCCAATGCTACGGCATGTGTCCCGAACAATCTTCTCATAGTCTATGTTGGCCTTGGTTGTAATCTCTCCAAAGACCATGACCATGTTAGTCTTGGTGCAAGTTTCACAGGCAACCTTGCTGTCGGGGTCCTGTTCAAGGCAGGCATCGAGCACCGCATCAGAGACCTGGTCACACAGCTTGTCAGGGTGACCCTCGTTGACAGATTCAGAAGTGAACAGAAAGGTCTCCATTACTCAAGCTACACAAACAAAAGCAAACAAAATATTAGGACTAACAAAGCACAGAAAACTTAGTGCCAACAGCAGAAAGGTACCAGATTGCTATGGAAAAAGCAAACCAGCTCATGCAAGGATAGAATATAACTGAAATCTGAGATTATGATGAAAAGGAATAAATCCATATGTAACAATAAATTTAGAGGGAATACTAAAATGAACAAGTTTTATGCTACGATAAGAGAAGCAACAAAATGTCGAAAAAATAGTTTATACTTTTTAATTACTAAACATAGTTTATACTGTCCTTGAAGAAGTTCATCTCCGACGAAAGCAAAAAGAGAAAAAATGAAGATATTTCTCGCGCACGCGCTAGGACAACAGATTCTGTAACTCATGCTAAAAATTCAAACTAGAAAATACAACTAGTCACACAATTAGTTCCGAGAATTAAATCGTACCCTTCATTGCGAATGAACAACCTAACGAGTTACATTTCTGATTTTTAGTAGATAGACTGAAAAGGGAATGGAATGAAAAGTAGTACAAAAAATCCAGAAAGAACTGCTCACTCCCTAGAATTAGTGTAGGCAACGGGAGAAACTTAGATCACAGTGAAAATATAAAAATCAACAGACACAGCACCGCTGCTACTAAGGTTTGTAAACAATATATGTAAATCAATCAGAATATCGGATCTGACACCAGTAGAATACAACAAAACTCTGAACCAGAAAACCGAATCAGCAGAAATAACAATTTAAATGGATTTATTCCGGAGATAATCATATTAGATCCAAAACAAAAGAGCACTAATCCAGCGTTTTGGATATCCAGAGCACTAGGGGCATCATATAATTGGCAAAAAGGCATTCCATAATTACAAAAGACAGTAGGTATGGCGAGGTGAACTTAAGACAAGTCTAAAGTTTATCCTAAGCGAAACACTCAGATCTCCAACAAAGATAGTCTGCAATGGACAAGACGAAGGCCATTTACTCATCAAAGCCATAAACATCGGATAACAAGCCCAACAGTTAAAAAGAGACATCGAAAATGGATGCGAGAGAGGGCATGAGGAGGACAATTAAGAGGAGAAATAACCTGGACCGAGTCGGGCACCGAACAATGGATCTGCAACGAAGATTAGGTATGACGCTCGCTCGAACCAGATCCCCACAAGAGTGAAAACTACGGATGACTGGGGAAGAAGGAAAGAGTAGGACGCCGTGCCTCGACCAGAGTCGCCCTATTTATACCAGTTCATGGCGCAAATGACCGGGTACTGGAACGAGCGGTGGTGGATTCTTTTCAAAGAGGCAGGAGAGGCACATAGCCGTTAGATTAGAAGGCCATGTGAGGGGTTGGTGAGGACGTGAGGTGAGTGATGTTAAGCATTACCGGAGATTACCGGTTGTTCACCAACCCCCTTCCCACCCTATAAACTGTAAGAGCACATTTTATGCTGATCATTTCATCACCCATTTTTTTCTATTAGATCGATTTTGATTAATTCAGATTTAATTTAATTTTTATAATTTTAATAAATTTTATATTTTATTATATAAAGAATTAAAAATAAATATAATCTTATAACTACCATTTCTCGTGAAAATGAATTTATCATTTAAAAAATCATAAATTAAAAATTAAAAATTTAAATAATTAAGATCTCATCAAAATAATAAGAAATTAGTTTATCCACTATAATAAACATAGAAAAGGGGATCCGTCAGTTGTTTGGTAAAGGAAAAGACTACATAAATCAACTTTCTTGCAATCAAGTTATTTTAATAAAAATGAAATTGAAGAATTCCAACTAAAACTTTCATAAAAAGTTATGGAAAAATGTTTAAAAATATCTTATTAGAAATTTATTTGTTAAATGGGACATTCACAGGTAAACAATCTTCCCTTGTGTTTAAAAAATCTTCCCTATGTATGTACGAACAATCTTCCCTTATGTGCAAAAAAATCAAATCTTCCCTAGATCTTATTTAGCAAATAAGTTTTCAATGAGGTCTTTATGAGCAATTCTCCCAAAAAGTTATTATCGGTGCTTGTTATGAATAGCGATTGAAGTCTTTAAAAGTAACTTTTCAATCGTGATTTACGATATACGGGTTAAATATATGAGACGAGTGTTGTATCGATAAACATATTTGGGATCTCCAATCATGATCTCAAATATAATTTACGAGATAAGTATTTAAGAGGATTTTTGTCTTAATTTATATAAATAAACACTTTTAGAGGTTTCAAATATAATATCAAACAAGCAGATTATCAAATTATTAGGACATATCGCAACTTAAATTCTTATTCATTTTCTGGCTAAAAAAATTTCTTATTCATTTTTCAATATTTCAACATTAAAAAATTTCAAAAAAAAAACTGATTTAGTATTAACTTTATTACAAAGACTTAAATAGTTGTCATTAATAGTTGAAATTATTACATAAATTAAGATAATCAAAAAGTTTCCAAGATCTATTTTATTCGAGTTTAGAACATTATTTAGAGATATGGTAAAATTAATTTTTTTATTAATATCATAATTACACACAGAAATATGTATTACTTCCCGTTTCAATCATAAATATAAGACTTAATTAATTTTTTAAAAATACTAAGAAAACTAATTAAATTACTTTAGAGTATTAATATTTATTATTATTTTTCTAAATTATTTTATTTAACTTATAAATTGATATGTAATATGATAATTCATACTATAATATAATTAAATAACTTATTTAACTTCACTAGAGTGAACTGAGAAGGTAAAGAATATCAAAACTATTAAAGTTTTCAACTTGTTTCTTGTTGGTTGTTTAAAATAGATAGCGAGCATATACAGACATGAAAGTTTAAGTTGCGTGGTTTATGACGTATAAAAGTGTACCTTTATATATATATATATATATATATATATATATATATATATATATTATTTATTTATGTGTCTTTCAATTTAAAAAGTTTATAAAATGGACTGCACTGCATGGGTGATATATTTTTTTTGCCGTGCATGGCTGGTATATAGCTATATTGCCTAGATTTTTGTCATAAAAAAGTTTATACATATATTTTTTGCCATGTCTAACTATATTGCCTAGATTTTTGTATGAGGTCACCTTGTAAGCCTTTTGGAGTTAATGACAATAAATTCCTAAGTCCCTTTTTACCTCCTTAGGACTAGAAACAGGCCAGACAACCTGTCTGGGACCTATGGCTTGGTCTGTTTCCGGTCTGGCTTGTTAGTCTAAAAGGTCAGGTCCAGGCCTATTTTGAGGCATGTTTCACATTAAAAGGTTAGGCTATGGCCTACTTACAGGCCTGTCAGGCTGGCCTGAGCCTATTAAATAATAAGAAAAAAACTTGTATCCTCTAGTCCTCAGTCCTCATCCCCTCCCAATTCTCAAACCCTAAATCTCATTACTCATACTCTAATCCACCCTACCAACTTACCAAGCGGCCGACTCACCCTCACCCACTCGTCCTCCCTCAGTCACTCCTCACCCAGCTCAAGTTGCAACTTGCGACAAATCTGATCTCCAGTCTCCCCTATCTGCGTGTGTGATCTCACTTTCGATCTCCTCCCCTCTCACGTCCTCAGCTCTTAGCCGACATGCGACAGCCCGACACTGACACCCAGCTGCTTCACTCATGGTGAGTCACCGCACAATCTCCCTCTCGTCTCCAACCACTCTCTCCCTCTAGACTCTGTCACTCTCGTCTCCGGTCTCATACTGCTTCAGTCTCTGACTCTGTTCTCTCTAGCCATCCCCCGACCCTAATCTCGGCATTTAGCTCGTCTCTGACTCTTACTGTGTCATCTCATCTCTCGTGGGTTGCAGGTCGCTCTCTCTCACTCTTGACTCTGTTACTCTCGCAAGGCTGAAGGTGGAAGCTCACGTTGCAGGTATGTCTCTCTCACTCTCGACTCTGTCAGACTGTCACTCTTGCAATCTTGAGTCCATTTTTTACGAGCCTGAGGGGGTAGCAAAATCTCTATGTTTAATTTGTAATTTTGCTTGATTTTGCAAAACCTGGCCTGTTTCCATTGTTTAATGTTTGAATGTTTGGCAAACAACTTTAATCATTCAATTCTAATGTAGATTACAAGATTAAATAAGTATATTGTTACAAGTATCAATTAATGTTGGAATCGTGTTGATTGTTGCTTAAGGCTCTTTATAGCAGTGCAAATTTTCTCTTGTTTTTGGTCTGTGAACAAGCATCAATTAATTAATCTAATAAGAGAAAACTATGAATTTTTACGGGGCAATTGCTAGCAGTTTGAATATTTAATTGTTTGAAGATGTTGCTACCCCCTTTCCAAAGAGCTTGAAAATGCAGATCATACAAATGTTTAATGAAAGATGTTTGAACATTAAACATTAATGTTTAATGTTTGCAATTTCAGTACTGAGTATGTTATGACATTAATGTTTGGAATTTTCATGATGTTTGAACATTAATGTTGTTTAAACATTATTGTTTGAAATTTTCGAATCCATTGCAATTTCACTTCAGCATTGTTTATTAATTTTTTTTAAGATCTTCGAAGGAGAAGAAGAAATCATATTGAAGATTTGATATGAAAATTGGTGAACTTGTACTGAAAATTATTATGTTGTATTTGATTTCACATTTTATGATGTATTTTGGATCATTAATTTATATAATTGAGTCTGTTTTCGGCTTGTTTGAAGTAGGCCTGTTAGTCTGTTTATTTTTTTTAACTATAGGCCTCTTTAACAGGCCACATGCCATGCTCAGGCCGGAAAAATGGCCTGTTACAGGCCACAAGCCAGGCTCGGGCCATCTAGTGCCTTAACAGGCCAGGCCTGGTCTGTTTCCACCCCTATACCTCCCTTAACTATTCGATCGGGTGAATGGCCGCTTTCCTTCTTGTTCTCCACTGGTATATATAATTATATATCGGACATAAAAAAACAATTATTTTCCAAAATAACTGCATTAGCCCATAATTTAACTCATTTGGAGAGTAATTAATATTTATTTATCAATTTTATCCATATAATAATTAATGCTTAAATGTAACTTTTTGTATGTTCTTTCTTATTTGAACCTAATTTAATACAAGTAAAATTGAAAAAAAAATTAATCTAAGACATATTTTAATAATTTAATTACCATTTCTTGGTTGAACGTTGAAGTGCCTTATATTATAGATTAAAAGGAGTATATAACTTGAATATCATTTAATTAAATGGGTAGAAACTCTTGCTAACAAATGCACGTACTCAAGAGAAAGACAATATGTTTGCTCCCGTTGCTTTTGTACATAGGTAGCTGACTAGTCTATATCTTTGAAACCATAGACAGATAATTAGTTACATCTTCATACTTTTTATTAGAATTAAAAAGTGAATTCTCAGTTGAGGAGGAACCAGGATGATGTTATACTCTTTTCGATCCTTAATATAAGAGCTAATTGATTTTTAAAAAAAGATTAAGGAGCTAAATAAACTACTTAAACATATGATATGTTATATATTATTAGAATATATATCTATTTATAAGTAAAAAAAACTAGTTTGTAGAAAAATGATAAATATAAATATGTTAAGAGTTAAGACATAAATTTATCTTGAAAGTTTTCGATTACGAGTGATGTTGCCTCGAAATTTTTTTTTAAGTTCAATGTCACCCTGAAAGTTTCAAAATGTAGCAATCACTACTACAAAAAAAACATTCTTGTGGTAAAGCAGTGGCACTTAGGAACGCCACATATAAAGACGCCACACAAAAAAAGCTATGGCGCTTTTGTATTTTTAAAAAAAAATATTGACCTCCTATGGCGTTTGGTTAAGATTGCGCCACAAGAATTAGCTTCTTGTTGCGCTTTTTGAAACAAGAGCCACAGGAGGTCATGACTTGCTTGGTGCTTACTTCAAAAAGCGCCACAACAAGTATTTTAATTATTTCTTTATTATTTTTTCAAGATTTCTTTTATTTTTTTATTTTTTTTCAGTCTTCTTTCATGTGTCCCTTTTTAAAAAAAGCGTCACTACATATATGCACAATCATGCACAAAAATAATTGAAATCACTAAAAAATTAATTATTTCACATTAATCAATTGGACTTAAAACACAATATCAATTACAACTAAATTACTTACATTTTGAGGAATAATTGGCTAATCATGTGTAATTACATCATTCATAAATTTCATGATGTAAAATACACAATCATTGTCATTGGGCTGGAAAGGGCACTACAAGAACATAACGAAATAGTTAACTTAATTTTTGCATCAAAATTGTTTAATAACAAAATTTGAGTAAACTTATATATCAGTACATGTATCTTCTTCCACATATAGCTATAGGCAGGGTTAACAACTCTAGAATAACTCAAGGAGACAGAGGACCGAAATGCAGTCAATGCGCTAACAAAACAAACAGAAACCGATTACTTTTAGTTATTCAATCAAACATACAAATATTTACACATACACTCGTACACTAACCTATTGAACAGTATCGACATTTCACGACGATTTTCTGGAAGACCTCCAATTAGAGGATCCATATAGTAAATGTGAGGGCCTATAGGTTCCGTTGGGTTGATGACAATCAGTATCCAATGTAGCCTAAAACATTTTAAAATTTTTGTTCAACAACCATGTTATGGTAAAAGTTAAACAATAATACAACATATATTGAAATACTAAAACTAATAAATTACCCCACATTGTATGGCACTAGAAATAGCGTAGTTGGTGTTGCTTTTTTTTTAAAGTACTCTTTCAGATCATTAGATTGTGCATTCAAATCTATTCTGCCCCCATGCTGGCCAACGAGATAAGGGTTGACAAATGAGAATTAGACCCTATCTATATCCATTAAGATGTCATGGTACAAGTGCTTGGTACAATACAAATTAAACATCAATAAAACAAAAAAAATAAATGATAAATAATAAGTGCAGTGACAAATGATGATGAATAAGTACTTAATCCAGATGTTGATCACCGAAGCACTGACCTATCCACGATTACATATGTCAGACAACACATCACCATTAACATGATCAATTATACTGCTAACATTGTAGATGTGTCTATCAAAATGTATTTCCAGACCTCCTTTGCGGATCAATTTTGGTGCAATTGATACCAATTGATTACGATATGATGTCGTTTCTCTTTTGGTCTGTTGGCTAGCTGATACTTTGGACTTTGGTTGTGTTGTGGAATACTTTGAAATCTTGCCACGCTGCTGAATTTGTTAAATTTATTTTCCTTTACACTTCCCGGCCTGCAAAAATCATGTAGTTTTAGATGAAAGTACAAAGTAAAAGTAAAAGTAAAGGGAATTATAAATGAACTACCTTTTCACATGGCTCAATCAGACCTATTGACCAAGCAACATAGCCACCTACAACATCTTTCACCATTATCTCATCATCCCGAGAAGGGATCGGTAAGAGAGCATCATCATTTAAACAGATGTCAACCATCACTCGAAGTGTGTTGTCGGGAAATGGTGAATTGTGTAATGTGTCATTATTGGTGTTGTAGGCAACACTTACTGCAACCGCGTGCTTGGAAGCTTGATCGACGTATAGTTTGCACGTCGACTCGCCCTATGTAAAATATAGTTAACATATATATTGAGGTTTGCTAAATTATAACATCATAAAAAGTTAAGTAGAAAAGGAATTAATTACCAAAGGAATGAGGACTCTGGGCATCGAAGTGCAACTATCTCTGACACTTGGGCTGTCACAGGTGGAAACATTTTGTGTTACCTTATACTGTACCAACTATTCAATTTGCACCCTCAACTACGCATTTTGATCTTGCATCAAACACATTTGCTCCAAAAAGTGTTAATTATCATGGAGCAACCACAACTCATTAAAAAAATTAAGGCAATTGAAATTTTAAACTTACATGACAAGAACCAAAGGGAATATTTGCAATACATAAAGGGAATATTTGATCAATTTATTCTCTCTCACTTAACTTTTTGAAATTATCATACCGGTACTAAAAAAACAAATCCTAACTATCTACATTTCTAAAACTCACTCCCGCTTAACTTTACAATTTATTTACCTTTTATTTAACAACTCCTACCTATCTACATTTCAAAAGGATTATTAACTTATTTACCTTTTATATAAAAAAATATATCTAATTTTTCTATGAAATTAAAAAACCCATTTAATATATAATTTTGGAAGTTTGTGTTTGGGGGGGTTTACGTTGGTAGTACATTGTGTTTTGGGGGGCCGAAAGTTTTTTTTGTAGGGGCGGCGTTGGTGTGTGGTAGGGGGTGAAAGTTTGAGATGGGGGTGGGTGTTTTTATTATGCAATAGAGGCGTGTGTTTTGCATGCAATATATATAAAAAAACAAATCTATAAAATACAAAAATGGGTGTATGTGTCTAGCAGATCCAAGGCAGCAACAAAATAAAAATCTTTTAAAAAAACAGACTTACATATTTGCAGGAGTGGTAGTGGGGACAAACAGAGGAGGAGAGGAAGAAGAACGCAATTATCACCATGATCCAAAGTGGGGACCAAAAGTGCAAGACAATACCAAGAAAAGGGAACAAAGGATAAAGTAAAAAGGACGTTTATAGGGGGAAAAGGGAGCAATAATGGGGCCGACGGTTTTGACTCACGCAATGGGAACAAGAAAATGGAAGGAGTAGTGATGGAAGGAAAGGATCTAATGGTGCGTAAGGGCTATCAGGATAAGGGAATGAGGGATTGGTGTAGTGGATTTTGTACAGTCTACTCCACCATTAGGTGGTGCTTGCTGACGCAAGCGTTACCCAAAATAGGATTGGATAGCGCTCCCCAATGCTCTTAAATATATATATAAATATAATATATATTATTAATAATATATATTTATATATTAATAAAATATAAATTAACCAGCTGAGAGCATTGGGTAGCGCTTAATGCTCTTAAATATATATATAAATATAATACGTATGATTAATATATATTTATATATTATTAATAAATATATTAATGCTACATTATTAATGTTGTAGCTAAGAGTATTGGCTACTCAATATATATAATAAATATTATTTTTATAAATATAATTAAGCAACCATATGGCGGATTAACCCAATTCCAATTATATATATTTTTATTCTAATTATATATATATTCGATATATATTTAAATTTATATATATTATAATTTTATTATATTTCATAAATATATATATTCTAATTTTATTATTCTATAGAAAAAATTAGAAATATATTCTAATTATTTATTATATATATAATATAAATAGATATAAAATAGAAATAAAAATTACATAAATAAAAGTCCCTTTTCAATTTTCCTTTAGTCATTCGGTCTTCCTTTTTATTTATATAAAATTATATTGTAATTACATATTATATATATTAATTAAATAGTAAGAAATATAAAAATTAAATAAATTAAAAAGAATGGGAGATATAGATTCCTATAATGGATAGCTATGGCGCTCCCCTAATGGAGCGCCACCCAATGTCCTCATTTCTAGTGCCACTTTTTTCTATGAGTGCCACAGGAGCCAATTAATTTTTTTAATAAAAAATATGGCCTAGAAGCTGTGGCACTTGTTTAAATAAGTGCCACAAAAAATACGTCATTAAAACCATTTTTTGTAGTAGTGAATATTGTCCTATATTGTTAAAAAATTGACGTTAATTGTTAACTTTACAACGGTAAGGCAATATCGTTTCATCTTAATACTTCCAGTCAATATTGAACCTAACAAAACTTTTGGAGCAACATTTCTTCTTAGGATAAACTTTAGAAGCAAATTTGCATCTTTATTACTATAAAAAAGGACAACTGTGACTCTTATTTTAAAACTAATTGTGACACTTAGGAAGTGCCACATATCCCATCACCACTAAGGGTTTGTTTGGTTCAAAGGAGGTTAGGTTATGTGATGTTTATTTAATTTAGGTTAGAGGAGGTTGTAATTTTGTTTGGTTCAAGAAGAGGGAAGGGAGGGGAGGGGGGTTTGGTTTATTGTTTGGTTCAGAAGGGGAGGTGAGGGGAGTTAATTATGAGTGGACAAAAATACCCCTTTTTCTTTATTTATATATTTTCCTTCTTCTTTTATTTTTTAATTTATAAATCTAAAAAAACCTATTACCTCAAGTATATATGATATCAAAATTGCATAAATTTTAAAGGATATTTTATTGACTTTTACATATTATCTCATTAATTTTATTATGATAAAATATTTTAATATGCTTTGATAACTTCTCATTTTTAGTAAATTTGATATATATTTTGATATAGTCAAGGTGTCATCAATGCTAAAATAAAAGAATTTATAAGAGATTTTGATAAGATATAAATTTGGTCCATGACTTGGGGGTTTTCATTGTAAATATGTTAGCTTTAAATTAAATTAGATATAATTAAATCTATGTAAACAATAAAATAATAAATTTGGTTCATGATTTAGGAGGTTTCTTTACAAAAATAGGCATGTGTATTTTGATCAAAGTGGGACATAATGGTTTTAAACAAGAGGTGTAAGGTTAGAATATTTAAAAATAGATAGGGTTGTTTTGGTCAAAATAGAAGCAATGTTTCTCTCCCCTCCAAAACTCTCCAATTTTGGAGGGTTGAGAGGGGAGGGGGGAAGCAAAAAAAGACAAAATTTTTAACCTCCCCTCACTCCAACCAAACATATTTTTTCTATCTCTAACTCTCCCCTCCCCTAACATTCCCTCAAAAAACCTCTAACCAAACAAAGTCTAAAAGAAAAGCACCACAACACACACACACATTTAAAAAAAAAACACTTTTTAGGAACTTCTTTAAGGAATCGCTATAAGAAGTCTATATACTTTTTTAAAAATTTTGGCTTCTTGTAGTGCCACAAGAAGTATTATTTTTTAAAAAATATTTTTTTTCATATTTTTCTTTTACAATTCTATAATTATAGTTGATAACACACTTTAAAAACATTTTCATATTCACAACAAAATGAAGAAAAACAAACCACAATCAAATAACTCTAAAATGATATAAATTAACAAATAACTAATTAAATAATCACTACTAAGTAAAATATAAGTGTTAAAAATAAATAATTATTTTAGTTATGCAACTCATCAATATTAACAATTATTACAATAACTAAAAATTATAATTACTACATATCTTCACATACAACCTATATATAATAACATTTAATTTTATCTCATTCATTTTTTAGCATATAAAAATGAGAATAATTTTTTTCAGGTTTCATAATAAATTAAATATAAAATATATTGAGCAAATTAAACTATTAACTACTAATAAAATTAGATTTGTAAGCTCAAAAATAATAATAATAAAACTTACAATGTATAGGAAGCCTGAATAGAGTGAGTTAAAACTTCAAGCATAACACCTGAAAAAAAAAATTAAAAAAAGAAAAGGAGAAAGACAAAGTTGCATGTATGTTTAAAAAAAAGAAAAAGAAAAAATGTGGTTAAGAAGATAATGTGTTGTACGTAGCTTTAAAATATAAAAAAAAGAAAAGAAAAGAAAAGAAAAGAAAAAGTGAGTAGATACGTATTTACAAGATGAAATGAAACTATAAGAAGGATGAAATATGACCAAAAGGGAGGAGTGCGGTCGGTTTGGTGCAAGAAATGAGACCAAAAAAATAAGGAAGAAGTGCTGAAAATAAAAAGAGGAGGAGAAGGAAATGTGAGAAGTGATAAAATAAATGAATGAAGAAATTGCCAATTAAAGTGGGGATGGTGATGAGTGACAAAAAGAGGAGAATGAAGAAATGTGGGGACTAAGAGGATAAGGAGTGAGCACTACATCAGAGACTAAGAGGATAAAGGTGATGAAAGTATATTGCGGGAGAGAGAAAGTTTGAAAAAAAAATTACTTTGTGTGGCACTTATTAAGCCAAGTGCTATACAAAGTACGTAGCAGTTATGACACTTCCTTGAGCAAGCGCCACAACTGCTACTTCAATTTAAAGAGAAAAAAAATACATTAGGTGGCGCTTGGTCAAGTAAGCACCACATAAGGCCCCTAAACAGCTATAATGCTTTCTTGACGAAGAGCAACAACATGCCAATTAAAAAAAATCTAGAAGAAAGAAGTGCCACAAAAAAGTGCTCAATTATTCCCTATTTTTGTAGTAGAGCTTAACCAAATACTACATCTGATTCTAAATATAAGACTCAGTAGACTTTTTTAGAGAGATTAAAGAAGCTACTTAAATTACTTTATAGTATTTATAGTTTAAAATTGTTCTCATTTATCTGATTTATAAATTAATATATAATATAATAATGCACTATATATGATATGAATTAGTAACTTATTTAGCTTTTTTAATCTCTAAAAAAATTCAATTGAGTCTTATATTTAAAACCGGATATAATATTTTAATCTCACTTAATTAGGTTCCTTAATCTTTAAAAAAATTAACTGACTCTTATATTAAAAATTAGAGGTAGTATATTGTGAATATTCGTCATGTAAAATAGAATTGAGATACATGACGTGGATTATTTTATTGTGATTATTGTTTATTTAAGAAAAATGAATATCTTTATTTGTGATATTCTTCATTTTATGAGCAGGTGTCATTTTAAAATGCGGTATGAAGGTTGGTGAGCCCAATGGGCGCGCGTCTCAGACCAGCTGATATTGCAGTCAACCTACCGCAGACCCTTTTTTTTGGCTAAAAGAAAAAAAAAAGAACACAAGAGCTCCAAATAATCTTTATATTTATCATTTTTCATTATATCTACAATTCTCCTTTTCATGGCATCACCATATTTAACGTCACCCTGGGCGGCTTACTCATGCATCATTCAAAATAAAAACCACAAATATTCGTTCTTCTTTGCTTCTGGCATTTAGACTTCTTTTTGCCTGTTCTCTCTTCCCACGGGAAGCTTCGAACCACGATGGTTCACTTGAGTGGCCCATATTTTCTGGGAGACGTGCTGCAACACCCCTTCATTCTCTCATGCTCGACTCTTTCTGCCTTCAACCGCGTTATTGAATGCTTTTGTTTGCTGCTTTACTTTCTAGTGTGTTGCTTTCAGTTTCAGTTTGTTTGTTTGTTTATTTTGTTGTTTTGTTGTTTTGGGTTGCTTGGTTTTCTTGCTTTTTCTTATGATGTAATGCAACCCAAGTGTGTACTGTAATCATTTTATTGTGTGTTTAATGCAGTTTGTCGTTTAAAAAAAAAGATTGATATATAACATTCAAACAGTTTTTTTTTTAATGTTGAGAAATATGTCAGCAGCGGACGTGGCAACAACTAACACGTAGGAGTAATAAGAATATGGGAACAGTATGGCACGTGGGCTGCCAAATAAGTGGAGGCAGTTGTTGGCATTTGGCAATTCTTTGCCTTTTTTTTTTTTGGTGAAAATTATTTGCCCTTTGGAGACGACATTATTGTGCCCCTTCACAATTAGAGCTTTTTTTAAAAAAGAAGAGGTGGGGGAAGAGCATAAAGGAAAATGAATCTGAAAAAGAGAGAGGAGGAGAATTTGGACTATGGGCATTATCTCACGTAAGAGCCGGTGCGCTGTTGTCAGTGATTTCCTAAAAGATAGGGGAACCGACACGTGCCGGTCATACCCGGTCAGCTTGCCTCCTATTCCAGCCTTCCAGTTCCAGATAAGGAAGAACGAAGAAGGATGCCTATCATTTTTGTTTCCCTTTTTTATCCACCGTATTTATATTCATTCGTCTCATAAAAATCACTACGTCAGATATTTGAAAAGGATTTCATATGAAATCTTAAATTTTCAAATAATTATTATAAAATAATGTTTTGTTTCCAGATTATGTAAATATGCATGAACTTTAATGGAGTGCACATTTTTAAAACATAACATAATAGGATGGTTCATGATGGGCGGCTTGATGAGATCATGGCCATGACGTTGGTGCGGTTCATGTTTAGTGAGGGCCTTGCTCGATTATATAATTGTATGACGCACGTTTCCCAACACAATCATTCAAAATCAGTAATCCATTCAATCGGTTCTTTAGACATTCCACCCAACTAATGAGATTGTGGTGCCTTGAAAAAAAGAATAAAATATTATATGCCTCAAATTATAATAAGTTATGGAATAAAAATGTAATGCCTTTCTTTACATGTCCAAAATGCATCCATGTGGAAGAGGGACAAGAAGTGCTTCATTACGAGTGTGGTCTCTATTTCTTTTATTAAAAATAAAAATAAGAAAGGAGAAATAAAGCCCCCCATGCCGGCGCTGGGAACGAGCCCTGAATGAAAAAGATTGCCACCGACCAGCGAGCCTGGCTGCGAATCGTGCGATAGAATGCTTGTTCGTTTTTTCGCTCACCACCTCAGTTCTTGCTCTTTTCCCATGCATATTGGCCAACCCCAAAACAAAAGACCATCTTACTAAAGAGTAAAATGCTACAAATCCCAATGTAAGCAACAGAAACTGCAGAAAACAGAATGATCTTTCCAATACGCTTTCACATTTAATTTGTGTATACATTAAGTACAAACACTTGGTCAAAATATAGCCTCAAAACAACCAAAAATTAACACCCCCCCCCCCCAAACACACACACACACATTCAGGCAATTAACACTTAGCATTCAACATGACAGAAATTCACGACTTTGCTAGACCAAAAATTCAACCCCATTTGAATACAAGTTAAATTTTCTGGATTTTTTTTTTCAATAGTTGTTTCTTCGCCAGCTAGCTCAACTATATGAAATCCTTCAATTTCCCAAGCCTAAGAAAAAGAGCTAGGAAAAGAGTTTATGACCTCCTCTATTCTGCCAAACACCTCGCACAGGCAGCCCTCCAGCACCGTTCTTATTACCATCCAAGGCGTCTATTGATCCGGGATCTGAGTTGGCATTTGAACTTTTAGGATCCAACAATGCTTCTACAGAACCATCACCAAGGCGCATTCTAATAAACTTAGAAGTTTTCTTGCGTTGCTTGATCCCACTAGCCCCCTCATCTTTACTTTGGCTAGGAAAACTGCCAAGTGATGCTTCACGCTGCTCAGCCTGCTTTGGGTTGGGTAGACTACGAGAATTCGTACCAATCAATTGTTCATCAGCCAAAATTTTTGACTTACCTTTGGCAATACGGTAATCACCCTTTGATAGTACCTCCACATTCTCTTCTGAAGGTTTATGATTCAACTGTAATTGGCGTACAGTGCTTAAAAAGCTATCTTCTAAATTATCTTTACAGTTCCTCTCTTCAATATCTATAGACTTCCCTTTACCTTTACTTTTCTTGGAGACCTTGCCATCTTTGTGATGGATACTACCGCCACCCCGATCATTTTCTTGTAAAGCAATTCCTTGCAAACTCGCATTGTGAGAATCAACGAGTTCTTTCTGCTTCTGTGGATCAGGGCACAGTCTAGCTAACTCAAGTACAAGATGAGACAAGCCAAACTGCTGCACATAAACCAAATATGTGCCTGTATCAATTATTCCTTGGCGATATTGCGCAGAAATGTCTTTAAAAATGGTGAATCTGTCTTGGTCAAAATCAAGGGCACCACAAATCTTTTCAACCAATGACTTGTTAGCAGAATGAACATCCTCCACATTTGTCTTTGCCAAAGACTGGCTACTTCCAGGCAACTTGTTTGCTTTTGTAGCTGATACTGGAGGAAAATCAGAAAAGGAGTGTTCCAAAGAACCACTTTCAATGAGATTTGGAGCAGATGCAGAATGAATGATCCTACCATTGTCACGCATTTCTCTTGCCGTGCCAGGAGACAAATGCCCATGAGCAGTTCTCTGTGTAGCCTGGACAGAACTAGCATAGGTTGAAGGTGCGGGTCCATGATTAATGACAATCTTTGCCTGACTGGAATTACCTAACACTCCAGGAGCAACATTTGTTGGCCTTCTAGACCGCATAGGATCACTTGATGATTGCACAGATCCACGAATTGCAACTGGCCATCCATTAGCAGAATCAAGAGCAGATGCATTTCTGTTGTTATGCCGACGCAAATGTGCTGCCATAGTGTTACTAGATGAACCTTCAGGCTCATTTTTGGGCTTTGCTTGGCCATTGATTGATGCTATGGGAAGTGGAGGAAAGGAGGAACCTTCCAATGGTGAACTCCTTGAATTATGTCCCAAGGCCTGGAGGTACCTTGAAGACAATTCAGAACTTGATGTACCTAAGGATTCAGATGATTGGATGCCTGGCTCATCATCGAAGTTCCCATAACCAACAGCTACTTGTCCACTGCTTGATGTACCTGGATCATGACTCGTGCTCTCTACACTAGCAGTGTCAAAACTGGCTTGAATGGCTATAGAAAGTTCACTTTCAGAAAGATCACGACGAAATGTCCGACCTCTTCCACGCCGTTGATCTTGTTGATTACCATGTCTGTATCGGAAGCTAGTTGGAATCTTCAGGGAAAAGAATAAAAGCCAATGTAAGAGAGTAATAGGGCACCAAAATGAAATCAATTGACATTTAAAATGGGTAATTCCACGACAAATGGGAAACAAAATAAACAATAATTAACAGGGATAACCTGAAGAGCAGCATTGCGTTTTGACCTTGACATTCGCCCGCCGTGTTCAATGGCATTATGCCTCTAAGCAATAGGCAAACAAGGAAAAATAATGTTAAAAATGAATGGAAGGGTAAGCCCACAGCAAAAACACAAGTTATATAAAACTGCAACGCAACATAAAAAATTTAAATAATAAGCATAGAGATGCAAAAAGCATGTGGACTAAACTAAAATGAGCTAGGACCATAGCTTGTAAACTACTGGACTGAAGTGGCTGGTTCACTAGGAAAACCAGTAAATTGGCCTGAGGACCAGTCTGGATGGCCCTGTGAACTGATGTGAGGAGGAATCAACCAACACCGGTAAACATCTGAATTGAGCCAGGGGGGTTTAGTGAGAAATCAGCACACCAGCAAACTGATAGGTTCAAACCACTACAGCCAGCAAAGCACACAATAAGACGGGAGTGGCAATTGGCAAAACATGGGCGACTGCTGGTCCAGAAGGAAAAACAGTTAGTGTTCTGTACTGATGTTCATATCTTCACTCTCAGCATCATTTGTATCATCTGTGTTTGCAGTCTAGTGTCTGTAGTTGAAGTGCCTCAATGGTATTTGTATCACAATGTACTTATATGAAATACAAAGCTATATTTGTACGGAAGCAATATATTTCAGTTCTTTTCATATTATTATGGTCATATGGTCATTTTGTGAACCGACCTTGAAAAAATTGTTCAGGTTCTAGCAGACACTGAACCAGCCCATGCACATTTTCCTCCTCTTAATTCCAAAGTGGGCAGCCTGCGCACTCAAACATGAGGCAGCTTGATGTGTGCCAACACCTTTAGGATGAGACATTTATTGCGTGCACAAATTTTTATAAACTTGCAAAATTTTATTTGAAAAGATTACCTCAACTATAGCGCAAAGTTGGTAACACTGACATTGACCGCACTTTTATCAGGTACGTGTTTTGAAAATTTTAAAATTAATTCATATATGTTTGTTGTTGATTACCATAGTAAACTTTTAATATGTAAAACAAAGTATCTATATTTAAATATCACTAGTCAGATAGATCATGACTGAACCAGTGGATCATAACACCTTTAACAGTAATAAACTTTCCAGTTTAAAAATCATTCCTGACGACTAGGCATGTACAAGTACAACATGTACCAAATAAATGATTAGGACAAAAAAAAAACTAGAGGAAAATAAATATCCACAGAATCACCTTCATCTCTGCTTCAGATTGAAATACAATGAACTTTTTAGCAAGGCAGGCTTCATCTTCACATAAGAAGTGTTCTTGACGGAAGTGGGTCTGTTTACACAAATACTCAAGAGTTCAGATGAGGGTAAAAAAGTATTTAACCATTTACTCCGAGATTAAAAGGAAAAGCAACAGTTTGTCTTGCCTCTAAGTCATCATAATTCTTATAATATTCATAGTGTCCTGGATGTTGCCTGCATTAAAAGGTATACATTTCAAGATTACATATATAACATTTAAACCTAGCATACTAACACGATATCTAACAAAGTAGATGGTTGGCTCAGATGTTACCTTTGGCATATATGACAAGTAAAATGTTCTGTCGACATATGAGTGTAGAGTTCATTGTCCCCATAAAATGGGGTTCGGCAGAATTCACACATAGGATGCCCCATAAAACCACCTCTCTCACTCTCACTTCCATCCACCTCAGAATCACCTGTACTTATATGCTGATTTAACTGTGCTCTAGTATATAGCTTTTGTTCACAAATGAATACCTGTATTACAGAAAGAAATTATCATAAAAATCTTAGCACTAATATTTAAAGGGAAACAAAAATTCAGAAACCAACATCCTAAATTCCTATAAGATGCTGCATATGCAAGTGGTACCTTCCTTCCTTCCAAACATAAACTGCACATGAGCAACCTGTGAAAGCGGAACAAGTGACCCTTTAGCTGTTCTATATTCCTAAACCTTGCTCGACGCTTTGAGGCATCAGGTGCTTGCTCCTCCATCTTGTCGCACACACTACATGAAAGCTTGCACATAGCCTTGATCATCTTGTAGTGATCCACATCATCAAAAAAAGTATTTGTATCTTCATGGTACCAGTACGAACCCACCTGACCCTCCCTCACATCAGATGGGAGCACTGAGAAGTTATTAATCACCCTTGTAAAATCTCCTAGAGCCTGCAATCATGGCAGTACCAATGCATTTCAATTAAATCCAAAATGCAATAGCTGAAATAAATTAAAAACCAATCGATCCACACCAACTTTCTAGCTTCCTATCAGACATATTCACACCAACTTTTTTACTTTATCACACCTATCTCTGTCCAAGCCTTATTGATTAAATAGTACATTATCCCTGTGACATGCACAGCACGCCATGAAAATGCTACAAAAGAGATTCGGAATATAAATGAGAAAACATAAATGCTACAAATTCCGTGGAAATACTACAGGTAAAACAACATGAAGCCCTAAAAACAGATGAGCGTTTTACTGCCCCAAAATTGATGAACAGTAAGCCTGCTTCTAACTGTAAGCATGTTCCTCCCTAAGCATGCTTATTTAAAAGCAGAACAAACTGTTCACTTAGCATGTAAATTCGTCCCATCTAGCATTAACCCACGTTAAATTTGAGTTACATGCGCGCCAAGAAATATAGGCATCTGTAATGGAAATAAAGACAGTGTGCAAGATAACAGACTTCAGAATCACGTGGCTGATTGTCAAGGGCAAGTGATATAGTAAATCCAACCAAAAATTAGGGAAGCTCAGCGAGCATTGAAGTAGTAAAGCAATGCCCGAATGACCTACCTTTGTGACAAAAACACGGTCGCACTTGGTCTTGCAGATGCAACAACGGCGATCGTCGCATATGAAACGGAGACGAGCTACGCAGGTCGAGCAAACCTCCCGATGCAAACAGGGACCGTACGCAACCCATTCCAAAGGTTCGGCGCAAACAGCACAGCAGTCATCCATGGCTTTTTTAGATGTCGAAACCTAGAGATGAAAACCCTAATTCGGAAGGCTAATCACAGAGACGAACCTAGGGTTTAAAATTGTTGACTCTGATAATTTTATAACGATGGCGATGGATAGGTATAAATATCTAAAGTTATAGTAATTCAGCGTCGGAGGAGCAGAAGCAACTAATTCAAGAAAAGAGAAGGAGGGATCGATGGGACGACCAGACAATTTTGTGAAAAAAGAAATGACTCGGTGGAAAACTCTCCGAATTGGATATTCGCCGTCAAATAGTCGACCGTAACTGCCAAGAAACCGATGGCTGATTTTTAATATATATATATATAAAGAGAAAATTAATTTTTTAATTCTTATAGTTTCACTAATTTACAATGCAGTCCTTATAGTTTGATTGGCAGCGACCCAACCCCAAAGTTTCCTAATTTTTAGAAAACAAGTGAGTCTCATCTAACTCTAATCTTATGTGGCATCTATATCAAGGCTAAATCAGTAAAAAGTAAAATCAGCAACACAATTAAACTTCTCCCTTCTCTTCCCTTGCCCCTGATCTAAAACCAGGGAGGGGGGAGAGAGAGATTTTAGCAATATAAGGATGCCTCTCCAATGTCGATGTTGCATCTTCATCAATGGCCCCCCGATTATGCCTCCCAAAATGTCATGGGTGAGGACACGTCGAATGATAAATTCCACCATAAGGCGCAAGGCCTACTTTGTTCAATCCTTCTCCGTCGCCTTCCTCTACTATTTATACCACCTTTGGTCTGATATGTTAGATTATATATATAATGGTGCCTACGATTTTCTCTATCAGATTCTAAGCCTCTATGTTTTTCCCATTGCACTATCAATAAGCTTCTTATGCTCTTTGTAATATGGGTAGTGTTGCTAAGTGAGATAAGGTCAAGCGTTTGTTTTGGTAGGGCTGTTGAACTACGCAGCATTGTCATTATCCAATTCTCTTTCTCCCCTCCCTGGATTTCCTTAAGGTGGGAAAAACAAGAGAGAAATTATGTTGGAGAGGCAAACCTAGGGGCTATTGAAGAAGATACAACGTCGACACTGGAGAGGCATCCTCAGGTTGCTCAAATCTCTCTCTCTCTCTCCCTCCTTAGTTTTAGATCGGGGCAAGGGAGGAGAAGGGATAAGTTTAATTGTGGGAAATGAGCATCTCCATTTCCCCTACTGTCCACTTTCCTCCACTTCTTTTTTTATTTTTGGTTAAATGCAGGGCTAAAGCCTATCCATTTATCTCATAATCATTTGTGTGAATGAAACACCCACATAATCCCTATAGAAATATTTCCTAACTTCTTAGGGAGGATTCTCAAACACAGCAATCACCTCCTCCTGGTCAAAACTTACATTTGTAAGGCAATCAACACAATAATTGCCCTCTCTATATACATGCTAAAAGCTAAGCTTCTCAAACTTATTCATCTCAAACTTCAACATTTTTAACAAATTAGAACATACATCATCCTTCTCCCTAATTTTGTTCAAAATATTTACAACAGCTAATGAATCACATTCAACAACTAAACTATACAAACCAGCATCAAAAGCCATTTGCAAACCTGTTATTACACCCTAGATTTCAACTTTTATTGTTGTGCATATGCCTAGCTTCCTGGAGAATCCTTTGATACATTTCCCTCTACAGTCCCGAATTAATCCTTCATATCCAGCACTCATAGGTTGACCTTTAGCTGCACCATCTACATTCAGCTTTGCCACTCCCATCCTTAGACACACCCACGAGATGTTTGCTTCTTTCCTTCCCAGCCCAAGCCTACAATATTCTCATTAGAACTCACAATAGCATTTGTATAACAATCAATTACCTTCTTATGCTGCTTTAGAAAATTAAAACCTGGTTCAAAAAAAGTTTTACTTCTCTAAGTCCAAAGTTGCCAACAAGCGATAGCAAACTCTATCACCTTCCTCCCTCTCCTTTTACTTAAGTTCCACCTGAACCACTCCTTGCCTTGTAACCTCTAAAAATCGAAAATATTATCCTCTTCTCCCAACTACTGCCATAAATTCCATGTTACATAACAGCCCCTTAACACATGCATAAGTGTTTCCTCCTTCCCAACACACTTATGACAGTCAATACTTCCACCCAATAGCAGGCTCTTTCTTTTTGTTGTCAACAACCTATTATAAGTTGCTAACCATATGAAAAATTCCACCTGAACCACTCCTTGCCTTGTAACCTTTAAAAATCATAACTATTATCCTCTTCTCCCAACTGCTACCATAAATTATGTGCTACATAACAATCCCTCAACACATGCATAAGTGTTTCCTCCTTCCCAGCACACTTATGACAGTCAACACTTCCACCTTATAAATTCTTTTTGTTGTAATGTATTGCCCCATTTAATTCTATCCCTACCAAAATCCTCACTTGGTATAGGAGCATCTAGTAAGATTCCCTTTCCTTCCTCTGATAATAACCCCTCCAACTTCCGAAAATTCCAATTTTTACTAGGATCTACCATCTCACAAACCTTTACTTTCAAATCATCATCATTTAACTATATTAAGCTTTTATCCTTAAGCTTTCTACCTTTTTCCAGCCAGCAATCACTCCAGAAACAAACCTCTTTCCCATCACCAACATCCCAGCACACACTTTTCACAATATAAGGCCATAACCAAGGAAGGTTCCTCTAAATTTCTGAATCTACATTTTTTTGCTACACATTCCTTCTTTTAAATCCACATTCTTTCCATATTTACCTCTGAGCATCCTTAAACACAAATTATTAGGAGTAACAATAATATTCTAGCCAACCTTTATAAGCAACACATCATTCATGATTCTTAGGTCTCTCAACCCATACCCTCATCTCTCCTTTGACATACAAAGAAGCTCCCAACCCATTGCATGCATTTTCTTCTTATTCTCTTCACTATTCCACACAAAATCTCTCTGCATTTTTTCTATTTGCTGCCTAACTCCCACTGGAATATGAGAGTGTTGCATGCAAAAGGTAGCCATTTGATTAGTGAATGATTGCACTAAGGTCAATCTCTATGCCAAAGAGAGCATTTGCTTCTTCCATCCTCCCAACTTCTGTTGCATTTTATCCAATAATGGTTGAAATCTCTCCTTAGTATTTCTTCCCTTTACTATATAGGCTCCTAAATACCTTCCCATTTCCTCCACCACTCTAAACCCCATCGAAGTACATATTTCATTTTTCACCTTTCTCTCTGTGTTCTTGGAGAAGTAAACGCTTGTTTTATGTGCATTTAACTTCTGCCCTGACACCTCCCTAAATTATTCTAAAATCTTCAGCACATTACAAGCTTGATCTAAACTTGCCTCACAAAACAACAATAAGTTGTCCGCAAAAAGTAAGTGTGAAATAACTAAACCATTATTTCCAATTTTCAAAAAGTACCAGCCCCCTTTCTCTACACTATCCAACACCATATGTGTTAGTTTTTCCATTCCTAACACAAATCGATATGGTGATAGTGGATCTCCTTGCCTCAATCCTCTAGATAGACAAAACACCTCTTTTTTCTCTCCATTCCACATAAGGGCCATTGTTGTTGTGTTAATACACAATCTAATAACTTCAATCACATGTTCATTTTAGCCAATTTCCCCCAAAACTTTGACCATAAAGTCCTAAGACATTATATCATAAGTCTTCTCTAAGTCAATCTTTATCACCATGTAGCCCCTCTTCCCTGTCATCCTATTCATAGAATGCACAACCTCCTTTACAATTATTATATTGTCATGAATGCTTCTCTTTAGAATAAAACTAGTTTAGAAAGGCGAGACTAGTTTGTCCATAAGTGGCTTTAGTCTATTTACTATTATCTTAGTTAATCCCTTGTACAATACGTTACAAAGAGCTATAGGTCTAAATTGACTCACCAATTCAGGTTTCTCAAGCTTCGGTATTAGCACCAACAAAGTGCTATTAATCTCTTTCATACGCTCTAGTCTCTTCTATAGTTCCTTAATCATATTAATCACTGAAATACCCATAACTTTCCAGTTTTGCTGATAAAAAATTGCTGGAAAACCATCATCCCCTGGTGCCTTAAATCCTCCTATTTGGAAGAAAGCCTTTTTCACTTCCTTTCCCCTCACATCCTCTCATAACCCAGCCAAAATATCATTTTCAACATAACCCCACTATTGTCTTGTTTCAATCCAGCCCTTATTCCTGTTTTCTTAACTAAATAGTTTCATGAAAAAATCCTGAAACAAATTTACAATTATTCATTCATCCTCTTACCATTCTCCTTCTCCATCCCTCAACATTCTTATTATATTTCTTCTTTTTCTAATAGCTGTTTTGGTGTGATAATATCAGGTGTTTCTATCTCCTTGCTCTATCTACTTCCTTCTCAAATTTTGATACCACATTATTTCTTCTTGTTTTAGAATCTCAATCAGCTCATTTTCCAATAATTTTTCAAGCTGCAGTAAAAACAAATTTTTCTCTCCTATCAATACTGGACTAAATGCCATGAAGCCTGGTTAGTAATCTCCTTTTTCTATACTTAATTCTTCCAAAAACTTCCTTATTCCAAATTTTTAAATCCTTTTGCAACCTGATCAAATTTCCACGTGCTTCCACATTATTCTTCCAACAATTTTCTATCATCCCTTAAAATGCTAATTTAATTGTCATGTTACCTCATACCAAAAGACTCTTATTTTACAGATATAAATTTCTGGATGCAAATCAATTAAGATTGGATGATAATCCGAGAATACTCTTGTCACAATTTTAACTTCAACATATTCAAATTTCCTTTACCATTAAGAGTTTGCCAAACATCTATCCAACCACTTATAGACTCTATCTAAACCTTCTCATTTAGGTCCCTTCCAAGTGTAAAAATGACCTACTGCATCCACATCAATTAACTCACACATTTGAATACATTCATTAAATCTCCTACACCTTGCTTCATTCACTCTTCCTCCATCCTTTTATTCAATTGGAGACTTTATTTCATTAAAATTCCCTGCCATCAACCATAGTTCCCTAATTTCTTCAACCATCTCACCCAAATTACTCTACAAACTTTGTCGTCTCTGCTCATTTGGACAACCATACACAACAGTAAATAAAAAGTCATCTTCCCTAAAACTTATTATACAATAAATAAATTAGTCATCGTTAACAATTTCCCTAATTTGAATCCCCTCATCATTCCATACTACCCAAATTCCTCCCGAAAACCCTTTAGCCTCCCTTATCAATGATTTACTAAACCCCCAACTTCTAATTGCTCTTTCAGTAGTACTTCCACTAACTCGCGGTTCAAGTATAACCACCACATCTACTTTATATTTCAACTTCAAATTTTTTAAAGCAACAGCAAAACCTTTGCTCACTACTCCTCTACTATTCCAAATTAAGATCTTCATAATAAAAAATAATTTGGAAAGAAAAAGAAACCTGACATAACTTAGCAATCTGCTGCTACCGCTGGAGTTAACAGCTCCTCCTCTACATTCATCCCTGAACACTCTATCAGGTCCTCCTCCTCCTCTTAGAAGGCCTTCTGCCTCGGGTCAATATTAGCCTTCTCCCTCCTCCAAAGCCTAAAGTCCCTTGGATCCATATTTTCTTTGTCTTCCATCACAATCTCTTGATTCTCTCTGCTTCCTTCAACTCCATACAATTGTAATTCATGTACTCTATTAAAGTTTTCAACTAGACTCCTACACATTCCACCTCTACCTTTAATTATAGCATTTTTCAACTTAAGCTCCTTCCCCCCTTCCTTATTAAGCTTCACATATTCAAGCTTCCCATTAGCCTTCTTTACTTCGCCTTCCTCCCAAAATTTAGTAGCCTCCTTTTCATACTTTTTTTATACTTCAGTGACCCATTTTCCTCTATTACTCCTCTCTGCACATTGTTAACCTCCCTCAATACATTCAGATTTACTCCAGTCTCTGCCCTTTTTCCCCCACCTCAGGTTCTTCAATTTTTAAAGGAGCAAAACGCAAGCCCTTCTAATAATCTTGTCCTCTACTTTCCACTTTCTTTTGCCTTCGTACCCTCTGTATAGTTTTCTAACGCTCTTGTCCCCCCAACATTTTTTCCAACATCCCCTACCTCTTTACCTTCCTCTCTATAACCATTCTATTTTTTATGAGATTCATCACAATTTAAATACCCATATCTTCCACATTTTTTGCAGAGCAAACCCATACACTCATATTCCACACGTAACATCTCCCCTTCCACCTCAAATTCTAGCACCAACGGTTTTGTTAAGTCAAATTTAATGCACATCCTAACAAATTTACCTCTATTCCTCTGTGTAGTATGAATATCTAAGCGAATAGCTTTACCAGAAGCGTTTCCCAAATTCAGCAAGAACTTATCAGATAAAGGTGGTGGCAATTCTGGAAACCTCACCCAGGCCACCATAGACTCAATCTTCTCCTTCTTAGGATTAAAACTTGGATTCCATCTCGCCACATTCATGTATGAATCCATAATCACCCATGGCCCAGTTAATGCCTCCATCTAATCATCCCTATTCTAGAAGCTTACAAGGAAAGAATCATTCTCAATATCGAAGATATCAATTTGACTTTTTTATGCCCATATTTGATTTAGCTTATTCACCGTGAAATTGTAACTCTGTTGCCTTCTCATGAGTTTCACAATCAAAGTCTTCTGAAAAGGCCGAAATAGGCTCTCCTTTTTCCTTTTCAGATATTCAAAATTTTGGACACAGAGGATTCGACAAATCCACCTCAATTGTATCACTGTGATTCAGCACCCTCACAAAATTCGTACCATTACCATAATCTTCAACCTTCGTATCTTCATCGTTCCTCGTCTACTCCTACCAACAGGATCTCGTTGCAACATTCCGCATTAGTAATTCTCTGTAAGATTTTGGAGAATCTTGAGCCATTTCAAACGCCATCCACCATTTAACACGCTCCGACTTGAATCCCGTACCAGAGAACTCCTGGCCCTCCAGTCGCACCTTCCTCTTCCTTTGACTCGCTTTCTCTTCTTCCATTTTGCACATTTCTCTCAATCCTCACGTTATTCCTTATCTTGCAATACGTAGGGTAAGAAATTGCTCTTTTCACTCCGTCGCAGTGGGCGACAGAGGCTCGCTTCCCCACCGCGAAGACCCTGGCATACTCCCAACACTAGCCCTAGCAGAGACGGGTCTTGTGAGCTTAATTTTACTCTTACCTCCACTTCTTTATTTAGACCGTTAGATCAACTCTGACAGTTGAGATTTAATATCCTATAAAAATATTATTATAATATTAAATAACAAAAAGTATAAATAAATAAATTTAAATGATTAAAATTTAATCTAAAAGTTCATATATTTGTACTTTTATTAAAGTATTCTATATATTCCTTTTTTTTGTACTTTTTATGGGATATTAAACCCCAACCATCAGAGTTGAGCTAATGGTGTAAATAAAGAAATGGAGGGATATAGACGGTAAGAAAAATAGAGAAGCCCCTTTCCTTTGACTGCAAGGTTGACTTTACTTTTTGTTGATGTAGCCTTGACATGGACGTCACGTAGGAGGAGTTAGATGAGACTCACTTGTTTTCTAAAGATTAGGAGACTTAACGAGTGAGTTGCAATGAGTCAAATTAAAAGGATTGAGTTATAAATTTGGCGAAACTATAATGATTAAATAATTGATTTTCTGTATATATAACAAAAAAATTGTTATTATTCTTGTGTCTATCTCATTCTCTCTTTTTTTACCTGATAATCCATCCATCTCATTATTGAATTCTTGAGTTTTTGGTTATCTATCTATCTATCTATCTCCTTTTTTATCTCTATTATTTCAAAATATTCAATCATACATGGTATAGTCGCATGTTTTTACGTGGAAAATGGTAGTATTGTAATGGGAGAATTTAAACATAATATAAATATAAAATTTGGCCCAAATGTTTTGCTTATCGAAATCTTATACTCCCTCTACTCCTATTTATAAGCAATTTTTCCTTGATTGCACAAAACGAACCAGTGGTTAAAATTAATAAGTGTGTCAAAAATGCTATATTTTTTTTTTCATATATGCCCCTATTTATGAAAAAAGAGAGAGAATGTATAAAAAATATGAGAGCTAATAAAATATGTTTCTTAATACTTTGTTCACTTCAGTCATCTAATAAGCTCTCTCTCTCTCTCTCTTAAATATAACTCTTGGTGTGTATAATAATTAATTATAAATACTATATATTTAATAAAAGTAAAATAAAAAAAATAAGTTTATATTTTAAGTCACAAAGTAAAAATTATTTATAAAAATGACTAACCTCGTAAAAAAATTTATTTATAAATAAGACCGGCGAGTATATCATAACAACTCAAAGAACAGCATGAAACGATGAATCCCATGAGACTTGAATGCATGGCTTCAAATGTTCCACGAAAACAAATACTAAACTATCAGTAACTTGGCCCTCATGGCTTGAGGTTGGAATTTAGCCTAGAGGATCCAAGTTCAATCACCGGTATGACCAAGAAAACAAATACCAAACTCATTCATGGCGTGTACCCAAACTAAAGGCACCACTTATTCGACGCAACGCTAAGAAATTAAAAAAGACATCGTCAATATATCCCCATGCATAAACTCATATGTCGGAAGAGATCCAGAGTGGCTCTTGAAAATCACCCTCCACCTTATCCCCAACGCCATCTCCCAAGCACAAGCGGCCCATATCCATCTCATCCCCTGAGTGCCACATCGGTGTCCCATTTTCATATGAATTACACGTCAGCCTCCTCAGCCCTGTCCCGTCTAGCCTCACCACGTGCAAGTCCCCGTACGGCTGAAACTGATTCGGAAGCGACACCGGCTCCGCTGTCACCCCCGCCAAGTTGTCCGTAAACAGTAGCCACTCCCCGTCCTCACTGAAGCAGACGTGGTTGATCCTCTCCTTGTCCGCTTCTTCTGAGCCTGCTTTCCCCGCTACATAAATTCTCCTCAGGCCAGAGCCATCGGGCTTCACCACGTAGATACTAAATGTCTCGGTGTTCTTTGGATTATGTCTGTTCGATGAGAAAGCTATTAGACCCCCTTTTGGTGACCAACTCGGCATTGTATCTATCCACGGTCCATCCGTCAACTGACGTATACCGCCGTTAAACTCGCCTTCGACGGCATCGACTATGTAGAGGTTCTTGTGCCCAGACCTACCTGACCGGAACACCACGGATTTTCCGTCCGGCGAGCATGACGGGAACGCATTATTGCCGGTGTCATCTCTGGTGAGTATCTTTATATCACAGGGTACGTGTTCACCATCACCCGTGAGATCTGAGGGATTGAATGTGATCCGTGCAATCTGGACCGTTGCCTTGGTTGACTCAAAGATTGGACCAATGGAAGTGTAGATCACGTGCTTCTCGGTGGGACTCCACGAGTTGTAGAATGATGTGCGCCCTTCAAACAAGGTCCAACGTTTTGAACCGTCGGATTTAATTATCTTCACGCCAGTGTTCTTATCAAAGCTGTGATTAAAGGCGATGAGGTTGCCGTCTGGTGAGAAGGTCGGGAACGAACCGTTGAGTCTTAGCAACCGTATATTTGGAACCGGAGACATCACGGGCTCCAGATGGGGGATTATGGACTCCCCCTCCTTGGCTGATTCTCCGCGGAATCGATGGTACCCGAGGAATTCTGAATTTGGAGATACGAATGGATTGTAATGATGGATATTTGGGTTGATTATCTCAGTAATTGGCTGAAATGTCTTGGTCTCAATATCAAAAATTTCAATATGTCGAAAATCCGTCCCTCGGCGACGAGTTGCGACGGCAATTCGCTTGCCATCATGTAAAGACGCTGGGGTGAAGCAGTGTACTGCAGGTGGGGTGACCCGAACGGGAGGTTTCGGAGACCCAGAACGTTCAGAATCCGGTAAATCCACCCGAAAAATGCTCCACCATCCATCATCAGCTACTCTGTGAAAGTAGATGGTTGTGTCTCCAGACCAAGTGGGCCATCCACCTCCCTCGCACACTACAACACGTTTGTCTGGGTTGGATTCGCTGAAAACAACGATGTCAATTTTGACTTCTCGAAAATCACCGCTCCACGGACGAGATCCATAGGATGCGACGGCAATAAATTTGCCAGTTTCAGATACTGCAGGACTGTAATCGACCACCCCATAAGGAGTTAGCCTAGCAATTTTCCCTCCATGGAAGCTGGTGGAGTAAACGGCAGAAAAACTCTGGAAATGACGATTGGGTTGCTCGTGAGCCGACGTGAAATAGATCCTCCCGTTTTTTATAACTGGATGATCATGAAAGAGGCTATCAGGAAAAGAAGGTAAAGGTTGGGGCTTGGGTGATTCAGGGCTGAGCAGATAAATCCGGGGAGACCCAGTTCGTTCGGAGATAAAGACGATACTCCGGTGATCTTCAACGAACTGAGCATTGAAATTGATGGAAACTCCATCGGTGAGGCGGTGGTCGGCAGTGACCTGATGCGTAGGGTGTTGGAGGTTGACGCAGAATACATCAAAACCGTATTGAGTCCTCCCGACAGTGTTGAACACGATGGTGCCTTTTGGAGGATTCATGGTGATGGTCGGAATCTGAAACTGAATGGGAGTGAGGTGAGTGTGAAGTGGAAGGGAATGCGATGATGAGCGATAAGAGTGGGAGCAGTGCTTATAAAATAATCTGGTGCGTGTGGCAATACGCAACCTGCTAAACATTATCCAGCCAGCCTTTCTTGACTCGCAGGTGGCAGCACTAATATTTAAATACGATAATGGTTAGCGTGGCTTGCTTAAGAATCCTAGTGATTAAGGAGCGACTTGTTACCCACGGCCTTGTCGCCTTTAGCTAGTGTGGCGAATTCAAATTTAAACAGTCTACTACTAAAGTTGGATTTAAAAATGTTGGCAGGTTGAGGGAAATTATCTTGTATTCAAATATGAAAGGACATTTTGAACCAAAAAAAAAATGAAAGGACAAGAACCGGACCCATTCAGATGCCACATTAGTGTGGAATTGCATGGAGAAAGAAATGGAGTATTCAAGTATTTTTGGATTATGATCGGGCATCTCAAAAATACTCATACATATAAATCGAGGTGGAGACAATACTCTTCTCACATATTTACCTTATATACCGTAAATCACGATTGAAAATATATTTTTAAAGGTTCCAATTGCTATTTTAAACAAATACTATATTAAGTAATGGTTTTTTTTTACAAAAAAAAAAAAAGAAAAGTACGTCAGGGATGACGCTACCTCCTATCCTGATTATTGCCAAATAACTTGATAGAATTTTGGCAATTATAACAGAGAATTTGAGTAGTTTAATAAAGCATATGTGTGTGTGTTATATGCGAAAAAGGTATAGTTTATGGGTTAATTGGTTCCAAACAACTTATTGCAGTAATAACCACCATTTGAAGTGGTGAACTAGAAGCAAAATGGAAGCTCAGTACTAATAGAGCCCCATATCTGGCGATGAGACCCATCAACAGGAGTTCGTATAAACAGGAAGAGGCACTGAAATCAAGTTCGTATTTGTCCACCCTTGTTACAAAATTGCTGTTTCGTCGAAAAGGAAATTATTCACGAATCGATCTTGCACCAACAGATAAGAGATTCTGGGAATCAGTTTTTTTAGCATCCACGCAATCAGTTGGCTAACAATTTCTTAATCTACCCAGAAGCCACCCACGAGTTTTCTGAACTTGAGCCAAGTAGAGCATTAAAATATCAACATCTGGCTTTTATCGCGTGGCTTACTTTGCTTCTGCATTATAAAAATATTTTCAATTTAGTGATTGGGCTAGCTATTATGAGTTTGACAATGTCATGAATGAAATTATTTGTAATGACTCGCGAAAAAATGGTTCAGCTCTTTACGCCCTTGGTAATATTTTCTTCGACTTGGGAGAATGTGAGCCGAGTCTGTAACAAGTCCGTGAAAGTGAAATTTTAATTGAATTCGTTTGCTATGCTATTGAAGCTGAGTTCTGGAGTATATTATCTAGTCCGGGCTATGCGAGCGCCTGGGACTAAAGAAGATTAGTAGTTTAATACTGAGAGCAACTCTCTATTCCTAAAATGCCTGAGAATCACTTTGCAAGAGAGAAATCTCAAGGGAACGGCAAAGTCCAAGTGGGAGGGCCTCATTGTGGTTTTCCTTGTCGGCCTTGGGCTTTTGCGTCGTTTTTCTACCAAAAACACAAAAAAAGAAAGTCAGTCATTTCCCAAATTTGAAAATTCCAAAGCTGAGGAGTTCACCCGAGGCCCACTGAGGCACTGAGGAGTTCACTAGTTCTTATGACTAGTGTTATGAGTGCTTCAACCCCAGAAAGGGATCCCTCTCTGGCTTCAATACTTAGCTGATACAGTGAATTAAATACAAGAGGATAGAACTATGGAGTAATTAAATATTTAAATACAGTTTACTTTTCCTGGCCAACAATTATTCAGGCGCAGTTAAGAATGAGGAGGCCAGGCAGTTAAACTGCTATCTCAGGATGATGATGCGAAAAATATAGCAGAATTCTGTCTTGTAGAGAAATCACCAATGCCCTTAAAAAAAATCCAATGTCTATTTAACAGATGCGTCCCATTGATGGAGATCTCTATCTCATGGCACCTTCATGGCCAATCACTTTTGATAGGCACTATTGTGGTAAGTGTGGCCTCACCTATGTTTATCAAAAAGTCGGCGTTGACTTGTCCAGAAATTCTATTGGAATTGGTGACGCGAGTCATGTCCGTCTACTCGACTTCTTATGTGTCATTTGCTGCAAGTTGAGAGGTGGGTTTAGATTTGTTTCCCCTTTTCTCCAACAACAAATAATAACAAAGTTTTTTTTTTTAAAAAAAAAAGCTTGTGTCATTATGCGAGTATGGGACTAAACTAAGCGGTAAATTTGTGGTTTATCTTATGCCACCTCTCCCATTTAATATTTAATGCTGTTATGTTATTATCTGTGTATTTATGATCACTATATTATTAATATTTAATGCTGTTATGTTATTATCTTATCTGGCCGAGTTGTTAACGTATGTAAGGTGCACAAAATGCCCTTGCCTGTATTGTATTTGTGATCAGGGAACCATGCTACTGCTCTGTCAATCAATTGTTGGTATTTTAGTTTGACTGTGGAGATGCGTTTTTTGGAAGATAAAAAGCTAACTTAAGCAACTTTTACGTAAATTTGGCTACAAAAATTAAGAGATTTTGTATCTGGTATAGAATTTATACAAACAGAAGGAATGGAAAGAGGACGAGGCATTCGTTCAATATTTTCAAGTACAAGAAGAACTAAACTAATCCATTGTCAAGCAGGTCTGCGAGTGCATAAATACGTATACAACACAAAATGGAATCCTGAACATTTTCACCGCTCCTGTGCAAAAGAACATTAACTGAATTGAAAGAAACCAATTATAGCCTTGTAAATGCATCATGGAACAATTTGGCTAGAATCTTATCTTTTGCCTTCACTATGAGTACATATAACCAATAGCATGGTAAGTGAAACACAGCCAAGAAGAAGTACCTGCCGCATACATGAAACACTAAATTATCCTTTCCATAAATAGAAGCACAACGCTTGAAGAAGATAGGTTCATAGAAATTTACCACAGGGGAGCCCACGGGATGTCAAGCTCCAGGAATGGATATGGCCACCTGTTGGGGGAGTAATAATTGTCAATAAGAATTGATTTTATTTGTGTTCAACAGGTAAAAGAATCCATTTAGAAAAGAAAAAAAAGGAGGAAATAAAGTGGTCAAATTTTTATGAGGAGATGCAATGGTCATTTACCAGGAAAGACCACAGGCATGAGCAATCCACAGGAAGATGATGTAGGCACAGCTCCACAGCACAAAGTTAGCCATTCTAAACCAGGGAAATGGCTGAGGACCAAAAAAAAAAAATGGCAGCGCTAGATCAATGACTTTGTCGGTTGTTAATTAGTGATTGGATTTATTTCGTGGAGTGCGAGGCTTACAAGATTATTTAAAGCTGTATCCACAAGCAGGAGAGCTATATTCAAGGTGTGCATGCAACCCATCAACTGTTAATTGCAGATCAACAAATTAACCGTCAATATCATGTTGGTGGTGAATTATTCATTTGATAATATTATGTAAAACTTTGTCTTCTGACTCAGTTCAATCACTCCTTTCCACAAGAACAAGTCAACAAAAAAGGTTCTGCTCACCAGGTTCAGGTCGAAGTGAGCGATTGTCAAGAATGGTACTATAACACACCAAAATACAATGTCTGTGAAGATCACAGCCCCTCCACAAATCTGTTCAATGCAGAGATATTAGTTTAAACCAAGTTTTGGTGGAAATTTTAAGTTTTGATTATACATAGACTTGCATCGAACTAGGCCAACCTGATATATGATTTGCATGAGGTAACCCCAAAATCCAGCTCTTTGTTGAAATTCCTCTTGGGCATATAGGCCTTGCAACTTGATGAAACCCCTGGTTTCTTTCTCTCTATATGTTGCAGTGTTGGAGGACACCCTCTCTTCTAAATCTCTTCTGAGATAATCAGCTTCTGCCCCATGTTTAGAAGGTTTTAGGCTGTGCCAGCATCCATATGCAGATACTACGCTTGCCAGCTAAATTGAACAACAATACAAGTTCTTTAGAAGAACAAGAATTGCTTCATATACGCCTACTGTCTTGTGCATATATATATAACTCCTGAGTCCTAAAATCAATTTCCCAGAGAACGTGACGTGACAGTTGCGTACCTATAGAGTTTACATCAAATATGAGAGAGATGCTGTGATTGACTTACCGCAAAATAAATCATAACTAATGTGAAAGTCCACCTGCAGATAAGAGCAATATCATTAATAAAGAAGGCTCCATGCTCCCGGAAGCAAGAGATAAAGAGTAATTACACTATGCCCACTATGATTGGTTGATATGCTGTCGCTTTTAGTAAGTTCTGTTTGGGAATGAACTGATAAAAGAAATGTTCATCTTACTGGGTATAAAAATAGAAAGGGAAATCTCCACCCGAGGAAACAATTATAAATTGAATGAGAGCCAAGCAAAGGAATGCACAAGTTCTGTATAGGAAAAGCCACACGGGATTGAGATTTCTCAAGCGTGGAATCCAGAGGGCTTCGTAACTTAAGGGCTCTGCTCTGGCCTTCAAAATGTGTAATACTGAGATTGTAGCCGATACAATAAGGATAATAGCACAGGCAGGGAATTGCCATCGAAGCCAGTACCCATAGCCCATGTTATGTTCAGACTTTGACATTTGCAAGAAAATTTCAAGGCCTACGACTTGCTAAAGGAAGTGGCAGGGAAACTTATAAATATGTGAGGCAGGACAAGAAAGTTCATCGCCAGTAAAATCTGAAGAGACAGTTGAACTTCAAACGTTCAGAAACAACAATTTGGTACATAGATTATCCCCCCCGGGGGAAAACAGAGAGATTTTCGTTTCTGATTAAATAATATCATGAATAAAAAAAGTTCTGTCGGAGAAACAGACCTAATCAGCAGAACACAGATGCTAGTAGAATTTGACTTTAGCAATAAATCAATCCAAATAATAATATATTTTTAAAAGAAAAACTTGTGATGCTTCATTTGCAAGAAATCAACTCTCTAAGTTTCTGTGGTCCCAGAATCCAAATGCTATATCATAAGCACAACACAGAGGATGGTATTCATTAATGATATAAGCAAATCTACCACCCAAATGGGTTAATAGTATATGAAGATAGGGTCAAAAGTTAAAGGAACAGATGAAGAAAGAACATACTCAGTGTAATAGTAGAAAGCGGAGGCACCATATTCGAGGGCATCACAGATTAGAAGGATGGCCATTACAAGAAAAGAAGTGAAACGCGTAGCCAAGAGCCACAAAGGGTTAAGCCCTGGCCAACAACTGGTCCATAGCTGGGAGGCGTTCACATGAGCTTTAGGCAATGAAGAAGTGGCGTCTACATCATTATCAGGTCGAGCCACCAGGAGGCTCTCGTATCTGGTGTCATACTGTTTTCGGGAAACACCTTCATTCATCCACAGCACCCATAAGGCTCCTATTAAGGACACTCCCACTATGCCAAAACACACAAAATCGTACCACTCAACCTCTAATGCCATGTTCAGATCAGATTACCTTGTTTCAGGCATCCTGGGGTTTAATTTTGCAGAAGAATAATAAGCTGCAGAAGTTGCTTGGGTTATAAAGGCGGAAGTGATCTCTAGTGAGTTTTAAATTTTGGTGCATGTGACTAGTAGTTTTGACTATCAGGCACAGGACCTGCTATTTTAAGTTTGACCGGCGGTTGCTGCAATGAGGGACATAAATTCTGTAGGGAAGACACAGGTCGAATGTGGACTAATTTTAAATTCCAGGATTGGGTGGGTGTACGATGAACTGATGAAGCATTGCTACAGATGTGCCGGACTACCGGTAAAGTATATTTCCGATGGTGACAGTGTCACATAAATTAATTGCGCACATTTTTATCACATACAGACGGCTTTCCCCCCCTTTTACACTGGATGTTTCTGACCTAGTCGTATTAAAAAAACAATAATAATGCCTCCCGGACATCATTTGGCATATGTGGATTAAATATTCAGATTTCAGAGTGAAATAAGACTGCGGGGCTAATTATTATATATTGATGAGGTATGGATTGATTCAGTGAAGTACACAGCAAGGCTACGGGGATGATTTGAAGCTATCTGACATTTGCAAGGAAATAAGCATAAATCAGCGACATACTTGTAAATTGTAAGAACCGATAGCACTTAAATATAAGAGGTCAGTGAGCATGATGTAAATGGCATTGTTTGGACATGTCTAACGGGTTAAATTAATCACGATATGGTTGTACTCAAATTAGAGGTGCAGTGTTTGCTCTAAATGTATTGACGGGTGCATTTAACTGAAATACAAATGTTGTGCAAACAAAACTGGTGCATTTATATTTAAGTATCTTTACACACATAAATCTAGAATTTATGCATATCTGTCACATAGGTATATAGAGGTGCAGTGTTGGAGTTGCTGATATTGAAATCCCCAACGAAGTTCTCATTCCAAGTTCCAATGATGCTGTAAATGCAATTGTACAAGCCACATATGCTAACATTATGAACAACTTGACAGTGAATGGGTATTTCAATGATAGGCTATTCTGGCACCAACCATTGAGATGATGAACAGAATCAACAATCATATGTGTTCCATAGTGAAGAATTCGAGTTCCTTAGTTGTGATATTTTGTGCAAGTCAATCGAGGATTCTGACAATTTCGATGTAGTTGCAGAGCCTGTTGGACATGTTCGGATTTATGTTCAAACATGTTGCATTTTAGTTCGTTAGCATTGTGCATGACTACTATTTGTCTTGAAAACGCTCTTTTAAGTGGTAATGGATGCTTATTCCTTAATTATTATGTTTGCTGTGTTGTGTTCCCAGTGAACGCAAGCATAACACATGCTCGTTTATTTATAATACATGGACGATGGTAAATACATATATCATATATGTATTAAGAACAGAGGCAAAAGGCCAATGTTTCATAAAAGGTCTCAGGTAAGGCAGCGATTAACAGCAGTGAAGCCTCCGTCGACGACCAGGTCATGTCCACTGATATAAACAGATTCATCGGAAGCAAGAAAGAGGGCAGCTTCGGCAATATGGGCAGGCTTCAATGAAATACCCTTCATGTTAGAGAAAGAATTGGCAATGGCTTCAGTTTCATCTTCATCCTTATTGAGAGCTTCGCAGGTAAGAGGTGTGGCAATAGCATATGGCGACACACAGTTCACTCTGATCCCATAAGCTCCGAGCTCGCTGCAAGTGGAGCGGACGAGGCCTACTAGAGCATGCTTGGATGTGGTATAACCATGGGGCCCACATCCCGCCACAGAAGCAGCCACGCTGGCCGTGCAAATGATGGAGCCACGGATGTTACCGGCCACCATGGCTCGAGCCGCGTGCTTGATGGTCGCAGCCACATTGCGAACGTTGACGGCCATGGTGTTGTCAAATGCGTTGAGGTCAAGGTCCATTATGCCGGCAAGGGAGCCTGAGATGCCGGCGTTGCTGAACATGACGTCGAGGCGGCCGTATTTGTCGATGGCGAAAGCTATAGTTCCACCTGTTTCTCGTCTCTGACATCACAGTGATGGTAACTCACTTGATGTGGGGCTAATGAAGCGGCGAGTTGGTGACCCAGTTCGTCTTGAACGTCTGCTATAACCACTGATGCTCCGTTTTGGGCGAATAATTTCACTGACTCTGCTCCGATCCCACTGGCTCCTCCGGTGACTATGGCCACCTTACCCTCCAACCTGCAAAATCCGCACGAAAATATTGTCAACGTTATCGGCAATTTCAAGTTCATAAGAGGCTATGAGTGGGATTTCAAAACTCATGCCTTTGCTTGATCGTCATTGATTAAGGCTGCTGGTTCCTCGGTGTGCTGCCTTGCTGTTCTGAAAATGTGGGATTTTATTTTGGACAGTGGGCACCGAGGGTAGGATGCTCACCTTGCAATGCTTTGTTGATCTAATCGTATCCCGTGAGTATTTGGGTAAATCCCAAACAACGTGAGGATTTTAAAAGTTGTTTTTTTAAATTGACATAATTTTTTTTACATATTTATTTTATAAATTATAAAAATTATTTTTTAAAAATTGATCCAAACATCACAAATTTTTTTAAAAAAAAAAAGAAAAAGAGCAAACAAGTTCCCTCCCTCGCTACTTTGCAGCGTAATTACTGATTGGACCTTGAAAGGTCCAGAGTTTGTTTTTCCTTTTGACTTTTCTAAGGCGTGAGTGTAATTGAATTCAATGAATCTCCTCACCAATAATTCATTAGCCCACACTTTCAGATTCAGTGAATTGAAACTAATTAGCGCGGACGTCCAGATTCAGTGAATTGAAACTATGTTATGCTACTGCTGCTACGAAATTTGAGCTCAATTATAGTTGAATAATGCCATAATGAACCGATTTTTAATTACTCGTACGTCTATATTTTTTTAGACCTTCAAAAACGCCTTTATTTATGAAAGGAGGATGGGCTGATAATTAGTATAGTGAGACTAACAAATACTTTGTGTGGGGGAAAAAACGATACTGCTGTGAAACAAATAAATGCTATATTGTTTTTTTTTAATGTAAGGGGGTATTATACCAGTGTCCCTTATAAATAAGAATAAACTGAATTATTATTATTAATTTTTACTATATTCCTTAAGGTCCCTTATAAAATGAAGATGGGGTCGAAAGTTAATGGAGCAGATGAAGAAACAACGTACTCAGTGTAATAGTAAGAGAGTTATATAGAGGTAAGACCATTATCCTCTTATGGTCTCAACTCTCAACTAGTAGTTGATTGGTTAAGATGCGTATTTTTATTATGTATGGGTGATTTTTCCCCTTTTCTCTGGAGATGTTTCTGACCTAGTTATTAATTTTATACATCAACTTTACTTTTTATATTTTATTATTTATTTTATATTTTTAACATTTATTTATTAATAAAAATAAACTTTTACAAGTTTACGATTTGAATTTACAATATAAATTTATATTTTTATCATGAGGTTACTTAAACTTGTAAATTTAACAATTTTATTCTTATGGGCTGATTTCGTAATTATTTCTCCTACATCAAATCCTTCTCTACTTTGCTCTTTCAAAATTAAAATTTCAATCATTTCAAGTCTAATTTCAATTTAATTATTGGATTTAGGTCAATTTCAAACATTCAATAATAGTAGCTGTGCGGTCATTCCTGGTGGATGATTTTTTAACAATTTCTCATACTTCATGATTTTTTTAAAATTTAATTTTATATATTATAAATTATATACTTCATATTAAAAAATGTAGTAAACCATAAAAAACGCAGATTTTGATTTGGTTAGAAAATTTTAGTGGCCTCTTAGCTTTCAGACTCATTGTTTATTATAGTACTAATTTTAGTATATTTATTATTTAATTAACTATTTCTAAAATTGTACTTTCGTTAATATATGTTTAATACACTTGGAAGTATCAAGTTAATTAAGGAAAAACATATATTTCTTTATTTCCATTCAGTGGCAGCTTTTGTTTTATTTTTCCTTTTTCGTAATAAATTCCATGCATGAAATGCTCCTTTAGTTTACTCTTCCAGATATTAAATTGAATCTAATCGCAAATAGAATCTCAGCGCTTTTGCTTTCTTGTACTTTCATTTTTTCTTCCTCAATTTGGATGGATAAAAATGAAAAAAGAGACATTCAATTAATTAAATATAAGTATAAAAAAGTTTCATTAAATTTTTAGTTAAAATAAGATTGTTGCTTATGTATAACTAATGTTCTTTCTCCGATTTCATCCATTTAATTAATGCACATCATTTCTAATTCATCCACTCATCAAATTTTTAATAAAGATAAAAGTGAACAAATTGTGTGCAGATGGAACTCATGACGTGAATTGTCACTTGTTATTAGGGTGGCGGGAGTATAAGCTTCAAATTTATATATGGGAATATATTATTAGGTCATTTATGATGGAAGGTTAGTTACAACTACTCATGTGCTACTTGTACATGCGCGACCTCTCTTGGATTTAAGCACGTTTATTTTTTAATTAGTGTTTGGAAAACCTTTAAATTATAGTTTCAAAATATTTTTTTTAAATTGAGATAAAACTTATCTCATAAATTATAAAAGTCATTCTTAAAACATAATCCAAACACACACATTATTAAAAAAAAAAAAGAAGCACCCCTTTATTTATGTGAAGGGGAAACCATTGGGACATGACCAACGTAAGTTTAAAGTGTTTTGCAAAATGTAAAAAAATAAATTGCGTAATTTATAATTTGGGAATAATACGAGCTTATTCAATTGAATTTTTTTACATCATACACTAGATAGTAGAAGATTTTGATATAAATTCTTTTCATAAAGCTTAAACTTTATTTTGCTGTCAAGCTTTAATATTTATATTGTAAGTAAAACGTAAGATAAGGTTAATATTTTAACTATTTGCTTAAACAAAAATAATGATTTAGCTTTAAAATCATAAAAATTATAAAATTTAAACCGTTTCATTATTTAACCCAAATTTCAAGAGTCCCCGCCTAGCACACACACCATTCTAAGGGGGAAAAGAAGGTCTTTACTAATTAGTTTCTTCATTTTCTCTCTATTTAATTTCTTTATAGATTAGTTTTTAATAGTTGATACTTATTTTATAAAAATATTATTATAATTTAATATTATAATAATATTTTTAATATAATCATTAAAAATCAATGAAGAAATTAAATGGAAGTAAGTGGAGAGAATAGTCTATTGAGACACCCCAGATGCCATGCCAAACTTCTCTAAATCCAACGTGTTTTTTAATATAGAGGATATTTTGTTAGGTTTATGTTTATGTATAAGCCTGATTTATGTAAATTAAGATAAAACTCATTCACATATTTATCTCCTAGACCATAAAAATTACTTCATAGACAGTAAAAACTATCTCATATATTATAAATCATAATTCAAATACAGATTAGAAATTATAAACACTATTTCAAATATCCTCTGTTAACATAGATGAGTGAGATAGGTCCCTCTTACCCATGTGATGCAAACAAAAATTCAAACTTGCAAGTAAATGGTACAACGTCCAAGGGACATATCAAATCAAGGACAGAGACCATATGGAAAAGAAGAGAGGGCCGGGTCAGAGACTGGAGGGAGGGAGGGAGAAGCAAAAATAGACTTGTGGATCATTGAGAAGAAGAAAATTGACCAGAAAGCATGAGTGCAAAGCAAAATAAAAGTTCAAACTATTTTAGTGTCTTCATCAACAAAGCAAATGAGCGAAGAAGGCATGAGCCAGCAAGAACATTGCGCTCACCACTACAAACCAATAATGCATCAAATGATGAGTTTCCAACCACATTCAATAATGTGTCCCGGACATCACCTGCTCTGGTTAAAAAGAATGGTTATTTTTTAAAATTCGGCCTGTAAATATAAAAATTAGGGTTGAAGTTATTTTAATAATTTTTATTATTTTTTAAAAAATATAACAATAAAAATCTTAATTTAAAAGATAAATGTTGTCAAAATTATAATGTAAACAGTGCCCATCATGCAACAAACAAACACAATAATTAAGTCATAATCAAAGGTAAATTAATGTCCACATAACACAATTATAAATAATTAATGAGAAGACTTAACAAAATAAAAAATACTTATAAATATGTCTTGAAAAATGTAAGTAGTCATCAAAATAAACAATACAAGATATAAACAAAACAATAACTAGAAAATAAGTCAAAAAAAATACAAAATTGGTTAGAATACTTATGAAATAAGAAATATCTTTTATACGTTTTTTATTTTTATGATTCATAATACAAGATATTCTTATGAAACTTAATTCTAAAAAAGATAATAACAACTAAATATTTACAACATTATTAACAAAGTATAAAAAATAAATAATATTATTATTATATAAATAATGTTAAAAAATAAAAAATACATATACGGGTCCTTTTAGGCTCATTTTCACTTTTAAGGCAAAAATCTTAAACCGAACCCTTATAAATTCAAAGCTTAAACAAGCCGGCCCAATGAATTCAGCTCGTTTCCCAGTTCTAACTGACTTACCTAAAGAAGAAAGAGGTAAATAAATATCAATCAAGAATAATGCGTTGGTTCAATTGCCTTGTGGAGAGTAGGATGCTTGGCCGAAATGGTGGTCCTTCATATTAATATTTGGATTAGTAGTAGATGTTATATTTTCAACATAATTTACGGTATAAAAGATGAGTATGTGAGAGAAATTTTGTTTTAATTTATCTGAACATATTTTTTCAACTCTAAATTTGAGATCCCTAGAGAAAAGGATCAAGTTAGTCATTACAAACAGCTTGATATACTATCTTCCTTCATCTCTTTAAGCGAAATGCCGCAAAAGAAAAGAAAATTCATAGATCGACCCATGGTCAATCAAACCAGCACTTTTGGGTTGGTGACTCGGCCGAATGTATGCTTCAAATGTGATGAGTTATGTGAACTGAAGGTGGTGGTTAACTAGTATTAGTCAAAAGCATGAAATGAATTGTTCATGAATTACGAGCATTGGGCTGTCTTGTATATAATTAAGGGATAATTCCTGCAAAAAAAATAAAAATAAAAATTAAGGGATAAGCAATTTGCAAGTCCTTACAATTTCAACTAAATTTTAATTAGATCCCTATAATTTTTTTTTCTTTTTATCAAGTCCTCATACTTTCAACTGTTTTTAATCAGGTCTTTGTAATTATTTTTCTTTTTATCAGGTTCTTATTGTTTCACCAAATTTTTAATTGGGTGGGTCCTTGAAGATTTTTTTAATATTAATTTATTAATTTAATTGAAATTTAAATAAATGAATAATATTAAAATATAATTTATGAACAATAAATTTAAATTAATAATTATATGATTCAAAAAATAATTATTATAATTAATTAGTAATTATTAATTAATTATTTATAATTCTATATTTTTTGAGAAATTTATTATTATAATTCAGATTTTAATATTCCTCATAATTTTTTTAATTAAATTTTTTTAATATTATTTATTATTTATTTATTTTTATAATTATAAAATAATAATAATAATACTTTTTATAAAAATTGAATTGAATTATAATTAATTAATGAATGATTACTAATTAATTTTTTAAAATCATTAAATTATTAATTTAAATTTATTATTCTTAAATTATATTTTAATATTATTAATTGATTTAACTTACAATTAAATTGATAAATTAAAATCCAAAAAAACCTACAAGATCCCAATTAAAAATATAGTAAAACAATAAGGACCTGATAAAAAGGAAAAAAACTATAAGAACCTAAAAAAAACAGATGAAAGTATAAGAACCTAATAAAAAGAAAAAAACCTATAAGGACCTGATTAAAAATTAATTAAAATTATAAGGACTTATAGATTAGTTATCCCTATAATTAATAATACTTCTAGTTCTTAATATAAGACTGAGTTAACTTTTTTAGAGATATTAATGAAGCTAAATAAGTTACTTAATTATAACACATTGTGTATTATTAGATCATGTATTAGTTTATACGTTAAGCAAATTAGTTTATAGAAAAACGATAAATATAAATACTCTGAAATAACTTACTTCCTCAGGTCTCTAACATAAAGCATTTCAACTAATTCATCATAATCAAAAAATGATAGTTAACTCATTAAATATGTCTTAAATTAAATTTGTTTTCCAACTTTACCCATATTAAATTAGATCTAAAATGAGAGAAAACATAATAAAAAGTCAAATTTAAGTATTAATTGTATGGGTAAATTTGATAAATAAGTATTAATTACTCCTCAAATGACTTATATTGTAGACCAATGTATTGTTCTAGAAGTGATTTATATTGTGGACTGGAAGGAGTGGTTGACTTCCTTAATCTCTTTAAAAAAATTAAATAGTTTTTGTATTAAGGATCAAAGAGAGTAATATGCCACTATTGCTTTTTTTCCTAGAAATATGCCACTAAAGTTGAAGTGTAGTATTTCCTTCAGTTCATAATATAAATTGTTTATAGAATAATGACTTAATTCACAATGAGTCATTTAAAGAGCAATTAATGTTTTTTCGTCAATTTTGTCCCAATGATTAATATTTAAATATGTCTCATTATATTTCTCTCTTTCATTTAAAACCTCATTTAATATGGGTAAAGTTGTAAATTTTCTTTAATTTAGAACAAATTTAATGAGTTAATTATCATTTTTGATTATGATGAATTAATTAAAGTGACTTATATTATGAATCGGAGGGAGTATGTAGTCACTATCTTGCTGATCGATGGTGATGTTGTCTTTAATTTAGAACAAATTTAATGAGTTAATTATATTTTTTGATTATAGTAAATTAATTAAAACGACTTATATTATTAATAGGAGATTACGTAGTCTCTGTGGATAGTGTTGTATTTGTAATTAATGAAATGCAACATGTGCACCATACATGTAAATATAAAAAATATGCCCATTGGGTGCCGCCTTATCTGCAATTAATGGAAGGACTTCTTTTGCCTTCAAATGAAATAAATTTATCCACCAGGAAGAAAAAGCTCCGGTAGTCGCCCTTCGACCTATTCATGCCTTCAAATAAATTTGCTTCCTTCCCAACACTTCTATGATAAAATTACTCTTTAAAAATTTTTGAGAAAATTTATGCCTCCCAGTAGTTACTTTCGACAAAATTACACCTCAATCTATAAAACTATCATAGGTATATGCATGTTTTTTTTTTATTTTTAGAGTAAAATATAATAATTTTTTTTTTCAATTTCTCTCATAATCTAATTATCTGCTCTTTTCACTATTTAAAAATATTTGAATAATTTATTTAAAAAAAATTAAAATTAATAAACAAAAAAATATATTGAAAAAATGTAAGCATGCTTTGTACATTTATCATTCAAGTTGTTGAATTAGCATTTTTCATTAGTGACATTAATAATTGTAGGATACATGACTAAAAGTAAACTTTATAAATTTAAAAGGCTTAATTGGAAGGTATTAAATTTTAAGATAAAACTAATAAACGATGTTTAGGATTTTTTTTTGGAATAAAACAGATTGGAAGTGCTAATCAAAAAATTCTTATAATTTTTTAATGGTTTATTTTCATTTATTATTAGCTAGTTGTGGGATTTTTTTGACATTTTTTTCTTTAATTAGAATCTTAATATGATTTTTGTTAAAAAAATATGCCCATTGGATGCCACCTTATCTGCGATTAATGGAAGGAATTATTTTGCCTTCAAATGAAATAAATTTATCCACCAGGAAGAAAAAGCTCCGGCAGTCACCCTTCGACCACTCCAACATTCATGAATCATTCTTCGAGTTCATCTACCGCTGCCTTCAAATAAATTTGCTTCCTTTTTAATACTTACTCCTTAAAAAACTTCCAGAAATTTCATGCTCCTAAGTGGTTACTTTCATACAAAATTGCACCTCAACCTATAAAGGTATATGCGTGTTTTTTTTATAATTTTGAGAGTAAAATATAATAAAATTATTTCAATTTCTCTCATAATCTAATTATCTACTCTTTTCCCAATTTAAAAATATTTGAATAATTTATTTATAAAAATTAATAAACAGATTGAAAGTGTAAATTTAAAAGGCTAAATTGAAAGGTATTAGATTTAAAGTATATCAATATCTGTAAAGTTAGACAGGTATTAAATTTTAAGACAAAATTAATAAAGTAAATTGCATAATTTTTATATATATAAGGGAAGCTAAATAAATTATATAAAATAATAATAATATTTTTATAATATGTTAAATCTAAACCGTTGAGATTTTAAGAAAAAGAAAAAATATAAAAAGGGGTATAAAAGACAAGCCAAATTCGATTAGGAACCCATCATCTTCCCTGCCCATTTTCTTCCCTTACATTCCTTTTCCAACCATAAAATTGACATTTGAATTGTTTAAATTTAGTTTTATAAATTTAGTTATGTACAAAATATTATTTTTATTTTTTATCATAATGTTGAATTATTTTAATCAAAATTTAGTAATTTATATTTAATTATTATTATTTTTATAATTTAACATTTTAATGATAATTTTATAAAAGATTAAATCTAAACTATTAAAAAATATTAATATGATGGTTAAAAAAGAGAGAGAGAGAGAGAGGAGGAGTTCTAAATTGCTATATGACACGCCTCCTCGGATGTTGTAGTCCTTACTTAATAGCACCCTGCAAACATTTATTTACGTACTTATACATAATACAATTATATACCTCCGCCATTTTCTAAATATAAGTTTTAATTTAATTTGTATCTTCATTTCTATCTCTAAATATATAAGTTCTAATAACAAATTTTAGGGTTTAAAGTAACATCAAATAGAAGGTAAAGACATAAAGAAAAACTAACATGTCCAGTTTCTAGAAATTTGTTGTCAAACTTAAATGTTGAAAAACTTGATGCGGACGAAAATTTCCTTCGTTTGTTATCCCCCAACATCAACGACTCCCATCACCGCCGCCCCAAACCGGCTATTCAGTTCAACGGTGAACGGTCCACCTAATTCACGTGTGCGTGCTTGCAGATCATTCTAAGGATGCATACCAAATTCAACAAAATAGCTGTATTACAGATTAAACTAGTATGTTTCCCACAATCACACTACTTTATTACAAAATTAGCAAAAAAGACTTGTGGAGTGATGAGAACAAGAAAATTGACATGAAAGTGTGAGTACAAAGCAAAATAATAAAAATTCAAACTACTTTATTGTGTTGGTCAACAAAGCAAGAAAGAGGGCACGAGACACCGACGGCAAGAAGAACGTAGACTACTACAATCCAATGCATCAAAAGCGACAAAAATTGGAAAACAAAACAGCTCCTGCACTATATGGGCAGAGCCCATCAGTCTCTTCAATTTGGCTAATGCAGAAGATTCACATTCTCAAGCTCATCCTTGGTTGAGTTCCCCACATGCAACATCGTGTCCCCGACATCATCTGTGATCTGGACTTATTCACTAAAAAAATACTAACACTCTTTGGGTGATTATATATGTATGATACTACAATATATGGACGCTGGCAATAACGTTAGACCTTATAAAAAAGAATGGCGAAAGCCAACGTTTTAATCGCTAGGGAGAGAAAAATGATAAACGACACTGAAACCTCCATCGACCACCAGATTCTGGCCACTGATATAGACTGAATCATCAGAAGCAAGAAAGAGGGCAGCTTCAGCAATATTGTTTGCCTTCAACGGAATTCCCTTCATATTGCCCATAGACGCGGTAATAGATTCAACTTCATCTGCTCCCTTGTTTAAATTTTGGCACGCAAGAGGTGTGGCCACAACAAATGGCGATACACAATTCACTCTGATGCCATGAGCCCCGAGCTCACTGCAAGCAGAGCGCACAAGACCAACAAGAGCATGCTTGGATGCGGTATAACCATGGGGCCCGCATCCGCCAATGGAAGCTGCCACGCTGCCCGTGCAGATTATGGAGCCACGGATGTTTGCAGCCACCATGGCTTGAGCCGCGTGCTTGATGGTGGCGGCCACGCCGCGAATGTTGACGGCCATGGTATTATCAAATGCGTTCAGGTCGAGTTCCATTATGCCGGAGAAAGAACCACCGGTTCCGGCATTGCTAAACATGACGTCGAGGCGGCCGTACTTCCCGACTGCGAAAGCTATAGTTTGCTCGACCTGTTTCTCGTCTCTGACATCACAGTGGTGGTAACTCACTCGATGTTGTGGGGATAATGACGCCGCGAGTTGGTGACCCAGTTCGTCTTGAACGTCTGCTATGACCACTGATGCTCCGTTGTGGGCGAATAGTTTGACTGACTCTGCTCCGATCCCACTGGCTCCTCCTGTGACTATGGCCACCTTACCCTCCAACCTGCAAAAAAAATACGTTAAAGGTGATGATTTCAAGTTCGTCAGTAGACGTTGTGTATGTGATGATTTCAAAAGTCAAAAACACATACCTTTGCTTGGTCGACATTGATTACACAGCCACAGGTTCCTGGATGTTGCTACCTTTGCAATTCTGATCGAACTCTGGGATTCGGTTTATCTACCGAGAGGTTTCCAAATTTATAGAGTCAGTAGGGGGAGGGGAAGGTTGGTGTTTTGGCTGAATATTAGGCGACAAATTTGAAAAGGTAATAACGGTAGTGTCGACATAGTGGAGGGCGCGTGTCTCAATGGATTTCGTTCTACATTTATTCTCTGTTAAAAATATCTATCAGATCAATTTTCAATGCTTCTGAATTAATAATTAAAATGTGGTGCCTACTGTCAGATATTTTAATTATAATATGATTTATTAGTTATTAATTAATTAATTAATTTTAATTAAAATATCCAGAGTGTGGGTTATTAGTCAGATCCAGGCCTAATTATAAGATTAGGGTAATTAAATGACAAGCTATTAATGTTTATTTCTGATGGTGAAATAAACATAATTAAGTTTTCGGCTGTCAGTGAAATTGAGCGTACGAGTGAAGACCTTAGCAGCTCTTTGAGGTTCCCTGACTGGCGACGGCTCCCACCCAGTTGTCATCACTGTGCCTTGCAGTCAGTCAGAAGAGTACCTGACAACTTTCTGACGCTTCTTCTGTTTTGTAGTTCACCGCAAGGATTCGTGGATTTTCCCCTCAATTAGAAATTAGCAATAACAAGAGGTATTTATAAGTCTTCCACTGTAGTTGTGAGATAATTTATACTTATTTATGATATATATATATATATATATATATATATATATATATGATGTAAAAGTATAAATTAGGCTTACACGTACGTGTACACGTAAATAATATGATGACCATTCTGGGCCGCCTTATCAGCAATTAATTAATGGAAGGACTTTTCTTCGCTTCAAATGAAATAAATTTATGCACAAGGAAAAACAAAATAAAATATCCGCCACTCATGTACCTTTGCCTCCAATTTTAGTAAAATCTCTCGCCGCCTTTGCGACGATTCAACTAGCCGCCACCTTTATAGTCCAGCCTAGTCACACTAAAACCATATATTGACTAGAGTTATAAATTATTACTCTTTCGATCTTATTTATAATTAATTTTTTTAATGGTGTATAAATTGATAGTTTAAAATAATAAGTATGTCAAAAATGTCTTATTTTTTTTATATATACCGTTATTTATGAAAACAGAGAAAAAATGTATAGAAAGTATGAAAAATAGTAAAATATATTTTTTCGATACTTTGTTGACTTCATTCATCTAGTGAGTTCTTTTTCTCTTTCTCTCTCTTGAATATAACTCTTAGTGTGTATAATAATTAATTATAAATAATATGTATTTAATAAGGGTAAAATAGAAAAAATGAGCTTACATTTTCAGATATAAAATAAAAATTGCTTATAAAAAGGACCGGCCCCATAAAAGATAAAGTTGTTTATAAATAGAACCGGAGAGAGTATCTCCTTAATATAAGAATAACCTATTGATTAATTTGAGGAGATTACAAATATTAAATAAATTATTTTAAAATATTTATATCTAAAATTATTCTTCCAACTAATTCTTTTAATATATATAATCTGGTGATACACGAAAATATTTTAAAAAGATCATGTAACACATGTTTTAATTAAAGAACTGATTTATATTTCTTAATCTTCCTAAATTAGTTAATTAAATCTTATATTAAGAATCAAAGCTAATACTAAATAAAGTCAACACTCAACAGTGTGGTGAATAATGTGATTCTTAATTTCTTAGATTTTATGGGATATGAACTATTTGCCCGTACAAGAAGGGATGGGAAATTAGGAGTTAGAATGACCATTCATCTAATTTCATTGTAATTTCTCAATATAATAACATGTGTCACAAAAGATTATTGTAAAAAAGTTCACAAAAAAAAGATTATTGTAAAAAAAGATTAATTTTGTTTTGTTAATTACTAAATGTTGGTATAAAAATATTATTTCAATCATATGAGGTTAGAAAATAGCAGTGGCAATAGACAATAGCCAATAGTTACTGGTTACTGATCTAAGCGGGTGGGTAACAAGAGGCAACATTGAAATACAGCTATCTCAGAAGTATCCATCCACATCGACAAAGAGCAAGCTCTTGAGTTGTGTCAAGGTGACACCACATCAAATCCAAAAAATAGGAGCCATTACAAGAATCAATCAATCTTAACTTAAGCCAGTTAATATTTGATACGAACAAGCTGGTGGCAAATACATTAAACTTAGCCCGTTGTTCGCCTCCTGAGCTAACTCTGATCTAAGTCCAAGGTCTCCGTATCTGAGCTTCTTGTCCTCTTCTTTTAAAACCACTCATTCCGTTCTATTTGGCCCCGATCCTTCTCGCAGAGCCTTGTCTTCAATAACCGCTTCTTCAGACTCACATCCAGGTCACCATGGCTCAAGCCACGTGCTTAATGGTCCCAGCCACACTGCGAATGTTGACGGCCATGGTGTTGTCAAATGCGTCGAGATCAAGGTCTAGTATGCTGGCCATGGAGCCTAGCTACAATGCCGGCCTTTCTAAATCAGTACTATAATTTTTTAATAGTAAATAGATTTGAGACTGAACAGTTAGCTAAATCAGTTATGGACTCTGAAAGTCATTTATTGCATTATAATGATTTTTGAATATGTCGAGATCAACCTCATGACGTAAATTTGAAATTTTGGGTTTAATATTTTGGATGTTTAGAATAGACGGTTGAAATTTTTAAAAATGTTTTTTAATTATAATTTATAATATACAAAATAAGTATGTGAAATAAATTTTATTTTAATTTATATAAATTATATTTATAAAATAATATTAAACTATCCCAAATAACGATATTATATATCAAACCCTGCCATAAGGTCATTGACGATGAAAGGTTCGTCGCTCAGGGCTACACATGTACTATAGTACATTTTCAGCCACTTTTTGCGGTAGAGAAAGAGCTCGCGTACACAACCTTTTTTGAATTTGAACACGACTACTTATTAAAGGAGAAGAAGAATTTGAGCTACTACAATATTTGTTTATTTAAATTTATAAGATAGTGATTAGAATATTTAAAAATAATTTTTTAATTATAATTTATGATATATAAAGTAAGTATTTAAAAAAAAATTTATTTTAATTTATATAAAAAATATTTAAAAACTAAAAATAAATTATCCCAAACCAACAATAAGTTTTTATATTACGTGCTCTTAGATAGTAAAGGATTTGATACATGGATAAATGATAATGATAGGATACGCGTGTTGTAAACTTGTAATCCTTCCTTAATTTCCATAATAACACGCGGCAAACATTTCTTTACGTACTTGTGTAGAATACAATTATATACCTCCCCCTCCATTTTCTAAATATAAGTTTTAATTTCTATCTTCATTTTATCTCTCTCTCTCTCTCTCATATATATATATATATATATATATATATATATATATATATATATATATATATATATATATATATATAAGTTTTAATATAATTTTTTAGATGCAATTGATGTTTATTTTAAAAAATGCCCTCTTAATTAATTAGTTGTTATCAACACTTGTTTTTAGGTTGTTAAGTAACATCAAACCAAAGGTAAAATATTTAAAGAAAAACTAATATGCTCAGTTTGTAGAATTTTATTGTCAAACTTAAATGTTGAAAAAAATATAACTTTTAAACAACTCAAATCTAGGCGGTTCAAATTTTATTAGCTCTCACTAAACAAAGAGTTTAGCATGAAAACCTATATCATCACCGCCTTCCTAATCTAGCAATTTAGTTCTCAGAGCTTGAGGGATAAGTGTTAAGTAAAGTAGAGTTTATAGTTATGTGCATTTATTAGTGTGTGTGTGTATACAGTGACTGAACTAGTAGGTAGTAGGTGAACTACAGGGCTATATATAATTATATATGCAATGACCCTATTAGTGGTTTGTTGTTGTTGTTAAGCGTGTGACATATTTGCCTATCGAGTTGTTTTGAATAATACATTCAGTTTGTTTACATGGTACCGGAGCCCCAGGTTAGGGGTGGCCCAATTTCATCTCTCAGCCCATGCCCTTCTTTATTGTTCTGAGCCCGTTTCCTTTTCTTGGGTTCTTGATGATATCAATCTGTGGTGATCAAGACGCCACATGTCTTTCCTTCTTTGTGTGTTCGAAGTGTCTCTTCTTCTCTGTGCGTTCAGTCAAAGTTCAAGAACGCTGCCACGAAAAAATCAAGAAGCCGAGAGCCCACGGTGATTTTCGTATGTTATCTTCTTCTCTCTCGTGATACTCAGTTTTCCGTCGGTGTTCTAGTTTTTTGGTCAAATCGCCGAGGAACTCTTCAGTTACAGTTCTAATTCCACGGCCAATATTGTTTTTTCTGGCAAAACCGGTGTTTCTCTTTTTCAGCGGCGATTGCTTTCTACTAGTCTTGCATCTCCTCCACGCATTCTTGCCCAATTTTCTGGTATTTCCCTGTCCATTTTCTTCTACTCGATTTGTTGCATCCTGATTTTATATGATGGGTAAAGGTGACGACAATTCTTCATCTCCTTCTTCTACAATCAATTTTTCGCATTCCTTGTATTTGCATGCTTCGGACACGCAAGTGACCACTCTTGTATCTCAAGTGCTGCGGGGTTTTGACAATTATGAAGTCTGGAGTCAATCTATATGCATTGCCCTCTTTGCCAAGAACAAACTTGGCATTATCAATGGCACCTGTATTCGGGAGGATCAACTTGCGGCTTTTCGGGGTCTATGGGACCGTTGCAATTTATTCATTCTCTCCTGGTTGCTTAACTCTGTCGACAAGCAGATTGCTACTGGGATTGTGTTTTCCACTAGTTCCTATTCTGTCTGGTTGGATCTCAAAGAGCGTTACCATAAGACTGATGGGACTCAAATTTTGTATCTTCACAAAACTATTGGTGGATTGACCCAAGGAGCCATGATTGTATCTGAGTACTTTGCTAAGCTTAAGGATCTCTGGGATGAATATGACTCTCTTGTTCCATTCCCTAGCTGCCAGTGTTTGTCTACCCATGAGTATACACGCATCCTTTAGCAACAACGCCTTCTACAGTTTCTTATGGGCCTTCACGACAATCATCATTATGCCCGTACACAAATACTCCTTCAATCCCCTCTACCGAGTATGAACCAAGCCTACTCACTTATCTCACAGGATGAATCTCAGAGGCTGGTCTCTCATCACTTTAATGGGGGACTTGATGGCATTACCATGACTGCTAGAGGTGGCTGAGTTGGTCGAGGCAGGGGTAGAGGAAGGTCTTTATAGGATCAGTGTTCCTACTGTAATAGGCGGGGTCACAAATGCGATAATTGTTACCAACTGATTGGGTTTCCCTCCAATTTCAAAGGGAAGACCTCTCAGGAGCCCTTTCATAATGTCGCTACGGGGACCTTTTCCTCTCCACACCAATACTTATCCTCGTCTGATGATACCTCCTCCAACCAGAATCCTATTGCAAAAGCACAGTATGAGCAACTCTTGCAGCTTCCCAAACAAGATTCTAGTGACATAGCTGTTGGAACTGTGGATTATATTGAAGAGAACATCTCAGGTCAGATCATTGCCATACCCTTTTTATCCTCTAAATTACATTAGATAATTGATTCAGGTGCAACATGTCATATCGCTAGTAGCCTAGAGATGTTAGATTCTGTTAAACTGTTTTAAGGACCATCCAGAAAAATTAAAATGCCCAATGGTGCACAAATGAGCATCATACACACTGGCACCATTCACATTTCTAATGATCTTGTTTTAACTGACGTCTTTTATGCTTATGGATGTTGTTTCAATATCAATATGTGTCTAGGCTCTCTCATGATAATAAATATGTTGTGTCATTTTATCCTGAGGTTTGTATCATGTAGGAAATCTCCAATGGGAGGGCCCGAGTGATTGGTAGATTGTATATTGGTTTATATCTCGTTGATAGCAATAAGACTTTGAATTTTCTTTTCCATGTTAATCATAACAAATCTGCTGCACTGAATCAAAGTCTTTGGCATCAACGATTAGGACACGCTTCCATAGACAAACTTAGAACTTTACAATTGATTATGACTGATTTACCCTCTTCTTGTATTGACAATTGTGATGTATGCCCCCGTGCAAAATAACCTAGGTTACCTTTTCCCTCTAGCCAATCTAAGACTAAGTGTTGTTTTGAGCTCATTCATGTTGATGTATGGGACCCCTATAGGGAACCAACCTATAGCGGGCATAGATACTTCTTAACAATTGTTTATGACTTTTCTCGTTGTGTATGGATTTTCTTGATGATCAATAAAAGTCAAGTTTCCCTGCATCTTAAGAATTTTATTGCATATGCCTCTACACAATTTTCAGCTTCTATTAAAATTGTACGCAGTGATAATGGGTTTGAGTTCACTAATGCTGGCCTTGTAAACTATTTTTGCACTAACAATATTCTTCATCATTTGTCTTGCCCCTATACTCAATAACAAAACGGAGTGGTGGAAAACATCAGCACCTTCTTGAGGTGGCTCGGTGTCATCTTCTCCACTATGGAGTGCCCATTAAATTATGGGGGAAGTGTGTTAAAACCACATCTTTTTTTATTAATCGCATACCTTATAAGGTTTTACAAAATCATACTCCCTTTGATCTACTATTTGGTGCTCCTGCTGACTTGTCTTCTTTGAAGGTTTTTGGCTGTCTTGCTTTTGCTATTCCTTCACCGATTCATGATAAATTTCAATCTCAAACTAAATCATGTATTTTCTTAGGGTATCCTCCCAACCAAAAAGGATATTTTCTTTATCATATTCCCACTAAAACCTTCATTCTCTCTCGAAATGTCTCTTTTCATGAAAATTGTTTCCCTTTTAAAGATTCTTTGGATATCAATCAAGGGGGATTCTAATATTGTGATTGATCCCTTTACATATGAGACAGACATATCTGATCCTATTTTAATAAAACAATAAACTATTTAGCATGAGCAAGCATACCCGGCTAATGATAATGAGGTATCTAATAATGATGAGGGAAATTCACATACAGAACCTGATGTTAGTAGGCCAGCAAGGACTAAAAGAAATCCCACATGGATGAAAGATTAGGCATGTTCTAATACACTTTCGCATAAAGCTTTAATTGGTTATGCATGTGCTGTTGATTGTTGCTCTACTGAAGTTACTAACAAGTACAAGGTAAAACATCTCATACAATCTCATTTGTCATATTTAAATGTGTCACTTGATTACAAAAATGTTTTGTCTAGTATTAATGCTAATGTCGAGCCAAGCAGCTTTGAAGAGGCATCATAGAATCCTAAGTGGATTGAGGTAATAAAAGCCAAAATATAAGCCTTGGAAGAGAATGAAACTTGGAAGCTTGTAGATCTCCTTAAAGGTAAGAGACACATAGGTTGCTGGTGGGTCTACAAGGTAAAGTATGATTCTAATGGTAATGTTGAGCGCTTTAAGGCAAGGTTAGTTGCCAAGGGGTATAGCCAACAAGAGGGAATAGATTATTTTGACACCTTCTCTTCAGTTGTTAAAATGGAAACAATAAGGATAGTACTTAACTTAGTTGCGATGCGTGGTTAGGAATTATTTCAAATGGATGTATATAATGCATTCCGTCAAGGTGATTTACAAGAAGAGGTATATATGAGGGTACTTCAAGGATTTGGTAATGCTGGAAATAAAGTTTGCAAACTTACTAAATCTTTGTATGGACTCAAGCAGGCATCTCGGTAATGGAATACCAAATTCACCAAAGCCTTATTAGAGGGCAGTTTAGGCAGAGTAAGTATGATTATCCATTATTTATTAAAGAATATGGTTTTGAAGTGATTTTAATATTGGCATATGTGGATGATCTAGTGATCACTGATAGTAACATAGAAAAGATACATGAAGTAAAGGAATATTTACATAATAAATTTAGAATTAAGGACTTAGGTCATCTTAAACACTTCCTTGGGATAGAAGTGTTACAAACTGAAAAGGGAATAATACTTAATCAAAGAAAGTATGCTCTTGATATAATTTTTGACATGGGTTTTAGTGCAGCCAGACCTCTTGGGGTCCCAGTTGAGCCTAATACTAGGTTGCGGATCAGTCCAAAGAATGAGCAAGATGATCTATTATTGTAGGAATCACTTGTCTACAAAAGGTTGATAGGTAGGTTGTCTTATCTTACAGTAACCAGACCTGACATAAGCTTTATTGTGCAGGGATTAAGTCAATACATGCAAGCTCTAAGGAGGTCACATATTCAAATTGCATAAAGAGTTGTGAGGTATCTCAAGACAACTCTAGGACTAGGCATCCTCCTTTCTGTTGTAGTCTTGAATCAGCTGGAATGCTATGTTGATTAAGATGGGGGAACTTTCCCAAACACTCGAAGATCTGTTACATGGTACATAGTAAAGTTTGGAGGGTCTCCTATCTCCTGGAAATCAAAGAAACAAGTTACTGTTTCTAAATCTTTTGCTAAAGTTGAGTATAGGGTACTTGGAATGGCCACATTCGAAATAGTTTGGCTTACAAGGCTGTTAAGGGATCTAAGTATGTCAGGATTAGAGCATGTTCGTGTGTTATGTGACAGCAAAGCTACCATTCACATTGCCAATAATGCAATGTTTCATGAGAGGACCAGGCATATTGAAATAGATTGCCACTATGTAAGGAAAAAGCTATAACAAGGAGTTATTACTTTGCAGCATGTAAGAAGCAAGGACCAGTAAGCGGATATTTTTACCAAAGGACTTGGGAAGGATAGTTATGACCGGATTATAAGCAAGTTAGGAACTATCAATGTATATAGCCCCCAACTTGAGTGGGTGTTAAGTAAAGTAGAGTTTATAGTTGTGCGCATTTATTAGCTTGTGTATACAGTGACCGGACTAGTAGGTAGTAGGTGGACTACATGGCTATATATATGCAATGACCCTATTAGTGGTTTGTTTTTGTTGTTAAACATGTGGCATATTTTCTTGTTGAGTTGTCTGAATAATACATTTAATTTATTTACAATAAGGAAGCTTACAAGAAGCTCCTCTCCTATTCTGATCTCAATTTCATTTGATAAGCTTAAAATTTATTTTTGTTGTTGAACGTTAATATTTATATTGTAATTAAAAATATAATATAGAGATAATATCTTAGCTGTTGTCTTAAATAAAAATAATCATTTATCTTAAAAATAATAAAGCTTAATTGAACCGTTTCATTATTTAAATCAAGTTTCAACGGCCTACCTAATTTATGCGTATGTGCAGACCATTCTAAAGACGCATACGTGATTTAAAATTTTCTGAATTCACTGTGTACTTGGAAAAAATTAATTAAAAAGTTAACATATTATGCTTATGAATTCCACAAGATACTATAGATTAAGCTAGTATTTCGACAAACACGTCTTGATCACAGAGGTTTGAGAGTAGAGTTTAGCCACATGATGTCATGATATAACACCCTAAAGGTTTTTTTTTAATTAAACAATATCCTAAATTATTTTTTTGTTCATTTTTTGGCACCCAATATTTTAAAGTTTTTTCCCATAGGATCCAGTATTATGAAGTAATTTTTTTGTATAATCTTATCCTTGAAATATTCTGAGTAACAATAAGCACACTAAGTTTAGGATACCTAGTGCTTTAAAAAACTATTTTGAAACCTATTTGGGAATTCATCACCGTCATGAGCAAACCTTATCAGATTTTAGGGTGTACAAATTTAATTTTTTTGTCTTTATTTTTTTAAAAATTTGTAAACCATTCAATCTGAATTATTTAGATCAATGAGGTTTGATTGCTCATCACTTTGACCAGTACTCAAACTGGTTCCAAACACCTAACGGTGCTTAATGCACAAAAACTTATTTTGGGATAAAATAATAGACTAGATATTATTGTTATTTTAGATTTTATACTCATTAAAATAAATTTTTAAAAATAAACATAAAAAAATTAAATTTGCACCATCTAAATTTGATGAGCTTATGGTCTTTGATGGCACCAAAACCAATTCACTCGAGAGGAGGGAAGAAGAAGCAGAAATAAACTTATGGAGTGATGAGAACAAGGAAATTGACATGAAAGTGTGAGTACAAAGCAAATTTTTTTATTGTCTTTGGTCAATAAAGCATGGAAGACGGCACGAGACCCTGACTACGTAACCTTGCGTTCACTGCTACAAACTAATGCCTCAAAAGCAACAAAATGTGAAAAAAAATAGCTCCTACACTATCTGGACAAAGCCTAGCCTTGTCAATTTGGCAAACGCGCAAGATTCATTCTCAAGCTCATCCTTGGTTGAAATCCCTGCATGCAACAACTTGTCCCAACATAATCTGTCTAGACTTATTCACTAAAAATATACCAACACTCTTTAGGTGATTCCATAATATATATATATATATATATATATATATATATATATATATATATATATATATATATATAAATACTAGAATATTGATGTTGGCAATAACCATAGACCTTATAAAGAAAAATGGCGAAAGCCAATGTTTTAATCGCTAGGGAGAGGAGAGCGATAAATGACAGTGAAGCCTCCATTGACCACCAGATTGTGGCCACTGATATAAACAGATTAACCAGAAGCAAGAAAGAGGGCATCTTTAACAATATGGGTTACCTTCAATGGAATTCCCTTCATATTGGCCATAGACACGCTAATGGCTTCAACTTTATCTGCTCCCTTATTGAAATATTGCCACATAAGAGGCGTGGCCACAGCAAATGGCGACACACAATTCACAAGCCTCGAGCTTGCTACAAGCAGAGCGGACGAGACCCAGCCCTGGCCATGGAAGCAGCTACGCTGGCCCTGCAGATTATGGAGCCACAGCCACAGATGTTGGCAACCACCATGGCACGAGCTGCGTGCTTGATAGTGGCGGCCACGCCACGAATGTTGACTGCCATGGTATTATCAAATGCATTCAGGTCGAGTTCCATTATGCCCGAGAAGGAGCCACCATTGCTAAACATGACATTGAGGCGACCGTCCTTGTCAACGATAAAAGCTATAGAGCCCATTTGGTTTGATCCCATTACACCCTACAGTGTAATGTGATACGATGCAGTGGTGATACAATATAATATTAATTATAGGGCTAGTGTTTGGTTTGATTTTTAAGTAAGGTGCAATGAGTTACTTTTTAATAATTATTTAAAATTAATTTATCACGCAAAGTCTATTTTACCACTAATATAATCTTTGTAGAAAAAATAGTTAAGAGCCATTGTGTTGCCTTATAATAACCATCATGCTATCTCGTCGGGGATCGTCCGATGTCAATGGTTGTGGTAGTGGAGGCGACATAACAGTGATGTGGCAGTGACAATGGAGGTGGTGATAGCTACAATGGTAAAGCAGAAGGTAGTGGTGGCAATGGCGGCGATGAGGGTGGAGGAAGAGGAGGTAGTGGTGATGGTGATGGTGATGGTGGAGGTGGCGGCAACTGCGGTAAAGGAGGAGGTAGTGGCAACAATAAAGGCAATTGTGGAGGTGGAGGTGGTAGCAGCGAGGGTGGCAACGACGGCAATGGAGGAAGAGGGGGTAGTGGGCTTGTGTGAATTCTTTTCTTAGCGATTGATGTTAAGAGAGAAGGAACTAAGTACAATACATTATGCCTCTAGGTTGCTCCAACAGTTCATTGTAGATGGGTATACAATGATTGAATCTCAACGATTATTATAGGTAAGGACTCATCAGAAAGATTTAAGAGTAGATCTATATTAAGGACTGTCTGACGCAGTTTTTAAGGGGGAAAGAGCTATATCATCTACTAGAAAGAGGATTTTACTTTTTGCATCGTTCACAGGTTCTACAAGGTATATGATTAGGAATTACCAAGATGTTTTGGCAATTTGTCGAGCGATTGGATATCCTGGCCTCTTCATTACTTTTACTTACAACCTAGCTTAGCCAGAAATCACAAGATATTGTGATAAATGGAATTTAAATCCATCAGATTGCCCAATAATATTGTCAAGAATATTTCAGCTAAAATTGAAGTCATTGATGAAAATCTGAAGACCAAAAAGATTTTGGCAGAGTCCGTGCAGGTTAGACATATGTCAAATTTCCAAGTGTGACAACATTTATGCCTAATTTTTTTAATTCACTTACAATTGGTATATGAGTTCCATGATTAATTAATGCTTTTCACTTTTTAATGATATGCTTTATTTATGCAGATGTATATACTATAGAATTACAAAAGAAGGGCCTTCAACATGCTCATATCCTTTTATTCCTTAATCCTAAGGATAAGTTGAAAGATCTAGAAAAAATTGATAAATAAATTTGTGCAGAAATTCCGGACAAGGAAACTCATCCAAAGCTTCATGAACTGGTGAAAAATTTTATGATACATAGACCATATGGAACAAATAAGTCAGATGCATGTTGCATGAAGAACAAAAAATGCACTAAGTATTTCCCAAAGAAATTCACACAACACACAACAATTGATAAGAATGGATACCCTACATATAGGCGAAGGGATTATGGTAGGGTTGTTGAGGTCAAAGGAATTCCTTTGGACAACAAGTTTGTTGTTCCTTACAATTCATTACTTCTTCAAAAGTTTCAAGCTCATATAAACGTAGAGAAGTGAAATCAGTCAACCGTAATTAAATATTTATTCAAGTATATCAGTAAGGAGAATGATGGAGTTGTCATGGGATTATTTGATAAAAGCCAAGATAGGAATGATGAAGCAGTTATTGATGAAATACTCGAATACTATAATTATAAATACATATCATCATGCAAAGCATATTGGCGTATATTTTGGTTTGATATTCACCAAAGGAATCCTTCAGTTGAGAGGTTGAGCTTTTATCTATCGAATCAGTAATATGTGATATATATTTAAATAATGATGATGTTGCAGAACTTTTGGATAATCCAAACGTGTGTAAATCAAAATTTTTTGTGTGGATGAAAATTAATGACGATGATACATTTACTGCTACTCTGACATACTCAGAATTTCCAAACCACTATGTTTACCAAAGGAATAAACGTGAATGGAAATGACGAGAGAGAGGTTTTTCTGTAGGTAGGATTTACCATGTATCACCATTGGTAGGAGAGTTATATTACCTATGCATTTTGCTCACACAGGTAAGAGGCCCAACATGTTTTAATGATATAAAAACAGTTGATGGAGTGGTTCATAAGACGTTCAAGGATACATATTTTACACTTGGATTATTGGATGAGGACAAAGAATATATTGATGCTATTAAAGAAGCGTCATTCTAGGCCTCAGGTCACTCTCTAAGAAAGTTATTTGTCACAATGTTGTTATGTACTTCTATTCAAAGGCCTGAACATGTGTGGAACCAGACTTTTGGATTGCTTGCTGAAGATTTACTACGCATCCCTCACTCTGATCTAAACTATGATGGTATGGAAGGAAACTATTTGTTGTTTTATAATATTGATTATGTTTGATCTTATTATACTCACTATCTCATGTATTTTATAGGTGTACACATATCTCAACATGATAAGGAACAATATGCACTTAGAATAATAGATTCATTGCTTCGCCAAAATAAAAAGAGTCTTCACGACTTTCCTGCTCTTCCATTACCTGAAGATACTCTCACCATAGATTTTAACAACCACCTTATACTACAAGAGTTGAATTATGATAGGGAAGTACTTAAGGCTCAATCTGTTAAGATGTCTTAATTTAGATCAGAGGTATGTATATGACAAAGTAATGTCGTCTCTTTTTGGTCATGGTGGATGTTTCTTCTTTGTTCATGGTTATAGTGGTGTGTTGGAAAAACATTCTTATGTAATGCATTAACTTCGGCATTACGTTCAAAGGAAGACATAGTCCTCACTGTAGCTTCAAGTGGTATTGCAGCAACATTATTACCTTCCGGAAGAACCGCTCATTCAAGGTTTGCTATTCCTATACAAATTACTGATACATCTGTATGCTCAATAAGTCAAAACACACCATTAGCAGAACTGATCAAAGAAACAAAATTAAAAATTTGGGATAAAGCCCCTATGGTTCAGCGCTTTTGTTTAGAAGCTTTTGAAAGGACTTTGAAGGACAACATGCGTTCTAATAAGCCTTTTGGTGGTAAATGTATCCTAATGGGTAGGGATTTTCGTCAAATACTTCCTGTAATACCAAAGGAGACAAGAGCTGTCATAGTCAATGCCTGCATTAGTTATTCCTATCTATGGGACTATTGCAAAATTTTCCACTTGAAGCAAAATATGAGGTTGCACTCATGCTCTACAGATACTGGTAAACACAAGTTGGAATGGTTTTCAAAATGGTTATTAGATATTGGTAATGGTAAGATAAGTAATTATATTGATAGAGAGGCAGATGTAGAAATACCAGATGAATTGTTGATACCAAGTTTTAATGATCTTATTAATGCAATTTGTCAAAGCTACTTATGTCAACCTGTTTGAAAATTTGGCATGCAATGAGTATTTCAATGATAAAGCCATTCTAGCTCCTACTATTAAGATGGTTAACCAAATTAATGATCACATGTGTTTGCTTTTGCCTGGTGAGGACTTTGAGTTCCTTAGTTGCGACACTGTCTGTAAATCTACCAATGGCAGTGATAGCTTTGATGACCTCTACACTACAGAATTCTTGAATACAATAGCATGCTTTGGTTTGCCTCCACACAAACTTGTCCTTAAGGTTGGTGTCCCTATAATGCTTTTGAGGAATATTGATCAAGCTGAAGGATTGTGCAACGGAACTCAGCTTCGTATTACAAAGATTGGAAAGAATGTTATTAAGGCAATCACATTGAATGGATTAAAACCAAACCAGAAGTTGCTACTACATAGGATGAACATGAATCCTTAGAGTCAAGATGACTTTTTTGCATACAAAGGAGGTAATTTCCTATAACACTTTCTTTTGCAATGACTATCAGCAAAAGCTAAGGCCAGTCTTTAAGTAATGTTGGATTATATCTTTTAAAACTTGTTTTCACTCCTGGTTAATTATATGTTGCCATGTCTATGGTGTGAAGTATGAATGGCTTGAAAATTGTCATTAATGACCATGAAAACATGGGAAGCAAGACTACCAAGAATGTTGTTTACAAAGAGGTGTTCAGGAACCTTGATATTAACTGACACTTTTGCTGTTGAGTTGATGTGCTTGCCTACATATTATGTTTCCATGTCTATTTTACTTCATGCAAATGAACTAGGATTAGTGTAATATTCAGCCAAATGATAGTGATGTTATTATGTTGGTCTAAAATTTTGAAGACTCAATATCAATCATTTATGTTTTTATTGTAGGAATTGTTACTTTGATAACTTCGTTATGCATTATATGCGGGAATGATTTTTTTTTTTTTTTTTCCGTTCTGTTTTGTGTGCTCCCTCTGCTCAAGCTAATACATATAGTCATTGTAAGTAGTGCTTCCATGCAACGGGGAGCACAAGCTCATTTTAATATAAACTCCGACTGTCTCAGCACCAATTTAACTCGCCGCCTCTGTGTAGTTCAATTTCGCAAGTCACATCCAAACTGTATATTCACTAGAGTTATGAACTACTGAATTTAGTCAATATAGTGTGGTGAATAATATAATGTGGTTTTTGTTGGATTTTATAGGTTACGAACTATTTGCCTGTACAAGAAGGGAGTGGAAATTAGGAGTCGCCGTGATCATTCATATAATTTCATTTTAAAATAATAAATATGATGTAAAATGTTAATTTTATTGAACATTAGAGGTAATTACCAATTGCCGTTATAATAATATTATCTCAGTTTTATGAGGCCAGAAAAGGACAGTATTTTTTTTTTTCTCTAGCGTTTATTTTTATTTCGGATTACAAACAAATGGAACTCAGGCTAGGTGAGCCCAAGCCGTGTAATGAAGCCCATAAATACCTTCAAAGTGTGGGGATGGATTAGCTGGATGTGGCCCCGCGGGCGCTTTACAAGTCCAGTTGCTTTTTGAAAGAGCAGCGGCAACAATAGCCGATGGTCACTGCGGCAGATTTGGCGACCCATAATTGGTCGTGATACTGAATTCGTGACAGCCTGGTAGGAACATAGATTTGAGCGTGTGACTAACAAGAGGCACCCACATTGAATCACAGCTAATTCAGAAGCAGGCAAGAAAGGGGGAAATCTGAGGCGCGGCTTGTGGCTGTGGACTGGGTGCTCAACCAAACATCTGCGTCGGCATCGCTGTTTGATTTCCAAGGGCATTCAAACACCATGTCTGCTGCAACTTTGGTCTCAGGTCCAGGGTCCCCATATCTCAGCCACTTGTCCTCTTTTTCTAAAACCACTTGTTCCGTTCTGTTTGGCCCCAATCCTTCTTGCAGAGCCTTTTCTTCATTTTCACAATCTCTCAATCACCGCTTCTTCAGACTCACATCCAGGTCATTTGTGCGGACCTCAACCTTCCCTGGCTTCAAGCGCTTTTCCCCTGTCATGGAGTGGCAGGATTGCACGTAACTCCTATTCTCCGCTTCTCAGTGATGTTTACACTCTTCTAGCTATTCCTCATTTCATGATCAAGAAGAATAGTTTTCTTTGTTTATAATTAGGGAATGGAAAGTGTATCAGGACTTACAGTATCTATATTTTCTCAATAAATGTCTCTCCCCGAGTTATGTAGGATGATTTTCATATTTTGGGAATATGACCGGTCATGCTATCAACTTGAATGTATAGCTACTGGGTTGATTTTCATGATTTTGGTATAATTTCCAGCTCAATCATTTTCTGATCACGACAGGACAACTATGTTGTAATTGCAGGGTTAAGATGGAGATTGACGTGCCTGCCTCAGTTGCCTATAATTTTTATTCTGATCGGGAAGCCATCCCTCGGTGGATGCCCTTTATTTCCTCTGTTACGGTGCGCAAGATCGAATCTCAATGCTCTGTTACAGTCTCTCTTAGTCAATCACAAATGCAATAGACTAAAACAGTTTCATTCATGAGAAGTTGGCCGCTTATTACCTGTAATACATAGCTTACTATTTTTCTTAGCAATAAAATGCAACTATGGTAATACATTTTGAAACCTAATAATCTTAATGGATTTTCGTCGTTACAGAAACAGTTCATTAGTTTCAAAACCTATACCCCTTTGGCTCGTGGGTGAAGTGGGCTGTTAGTTCAGCGTCAACGCATTATTGTCACTGGTCGAAATGCTTCAATCGGAATATTGAAACCCAGAAATCTTGACTAAATGGCCACAAAAGTACAAATTGAATGTCTTATTATGATTTTTTGCTTTTGCCTAAATGTTCAATCCATTTCACAGATTTTGCCAGATAAACCTGACCTCTCAAGATGGTCCTTGAAGTATAAAGCTTTCGGTCGCGATATCGAATACTCTTGGCTTGCCCGTAATATGCAGGAAATGATCACCTTCCTAATATAATATTATAACTTCTTAGTAGGACATCTTTGCTTTATCTTAAAAGTCAATCGGAATTTTTTTTATTAATATCCTATCAACTTCTTGCAGCCTATTCCAAATCAGAAAATACACTGGCGATCTCTGGAAGGTCTTCCGAACAGGTAATTTTCAAGGATGGATTCTTGGCTGAGAAATAATAACATGACTGATCACCTTTTGTCGAAATGTCTAGTACTTAACATGATGAAGGACATAGGACATATATGGCTGGAAAGAAAATTTCAGTTGCGCAAATTTTTACTGTCCTCTTTATCCTGTTATTGAAGTGTTCTGTGATAAGATGGCTTATGCCTGGACTGGAAGTCTGGTAGCCAACAGTCACACTTTGTCTATCTATGCTCCTATCATGATTAAAAAAAATACCAAGCTGCATATATTTTGTTCAAGCCTCCAGGTTGGCTCGAAAACAGACGCTGCATAACCTGTTTATATCATCATAGGAGCATAGATAGGAGCATAGATAATGAAATCTACAGGGTTACTTGTTAAAATTCCGTTAATATCATCATAATTATAATGAAATCTACAGTCACAAGGTTCTTTTGATCATGAATTAATCTTGCGTTGAAGCATCGTCTAGTATCCACACAAGAACATTAACTGATTGATTGTTCACATGACAGAGGTGCTGTTCGGTTTTATCCAAAAGGTCCTTCATCATGTGTAGTAGAAGTAAGGCTTCTTATACGATCTTTTGTTGACTTTTTACTGAATATCTAAATCACAATCTAATGTCCTTGGATTATTTTCCTCTATTTATTCCCATCAATACGTTTTCATTACATTCATCTCCGTGACTACTTGAAGCTTCTCCATTTGTTTTCCATCTCAACTAGCCCAAGCTTACTTCAAGCACTTACTGCTGCATTTGTTCTTAACAGCTGACAGTATCATATGAAGTTCCTCAACTCTTAGCTCCCGTGGCATCGGTAAGTAGTCAGACATAAAATAAAATGTAGTTATGAGAAGGCAAGTAGTTAATACAAAAAGAAAATTCATGTCTTTGGTAACCTAGGAGAATCAGCGATTGGAAGGCAGTAAGACAAAACTGAGAGACATTGTTCTAGTTCATGCCATTTCGTCACCTTTTCCCCATGTCATGAGAGAGAATAATTGGAAAGACAGCCGATTGATAGTTAAACATTGGTTTAATCCACTCCGCCTTTCTTCCCTCAATAATATCTTTTGCAGGCACTGCAACCGTTTCTTGAGGGTTTACTGCGACGTGGTTTGGAACGATTTGCTAATTTGGTAAAGAGCTACTAAATCACCTGACCCTGGCGGGGCCCTTCTGACTTTCTAAATGGTAACCACCCTATTATATTTTGATTGTCCTATTTCTTTAACACCGGAATACACCTTCAAAGTGTTTTTTTCATTCGCCCCGGATTTTGTGCTGCTTTTATATTTTGTTAGAGTTATCATGCCAGTTTAGGATTTAGATAGGTGGTTATCCCATTCTTTCAGCAAAAATTTCCTCTTAGTATTGATGGAAATTCCAATCTAATTTTTGGAAAATTGAAACGAACGACTAGGGTTGAGAGCGTGAAACCATATCTAAGCCCATTTACTTAGCTTGACAAGACTTACAACAAAGATATGCTCAAAGTTTTACCTTTTCTTGGTTAATTATGGGATTGTGGGTATGTGTTCAATTATTTTTTCGTTTAAGGAGAATTTAGTTCTACATTCTAATTTATTAAATAGAGTATTATAATAGTTTTACCTTTTGCCTCCGTGGCTTCGGCCCAGCATGCTTAAAAATTTAGGTTGGGGTCTGAATAAACCCCTGGGAGAAAGATCAATTGCTCCCCGTTGAAGGGATGAATTTTCTCATTTGCTAGGATCGGTTTACTTATGAAGCATAATCTCTTTTCCCTGCCATAACACAAATCCGTAAAGGCTCCTTCTATTCAGTACTATTAATTTCTTGGTGCTTACAGGTAATCATATACTCATGACCAATGACAATTATAACGCAAAAGAATTGCCCTCAAGGTCTTGGATAAAATCTCCTATCAGGTTTGCACTTGCAAAGCTACCCAAGGATTTATATTTTATATCGATAGGCGTATGGGAATCGAGTCCGAGACAACTTGATGTCCCAAGTGATAGGGGATGATGAACATGCCATGGAGCGCCGAACCGTCTTTTGATTGATATTAGCTTAATCTCCTTCAAGACGAATTTTGATTCATATCTTTTGTGAACTCTCCGCATTCACTTGTTTGTCGTTGTCTATCCTTGATTTCCGAAAAATAAAAGTTTGATGCCTTTCATGTTCTGCTTTCGGCTCGTGGGCTCTCAGTTATAGCCTACTGAATTACTATTTTTCATTCAAACCACGTTTTTCATTCTATATTGCATTCCGACAAGGCGTGAATAAAAGCGAGGTATTCAAAGCTCAAAATCCGCTTATATACAAATTCATTTGAGGAGGGGGGGGGGATGATTTCAACTAGATACTTGCACCGCCGTCAACCATCTTCTAAACTATGTACATAAACCAAAATGGGGCCAAAAAATGGTTTGCTGCTTTCCCTGATATCTAATCTGAAGCAGCTAAAAACACAAAATGAAATATCTGACAAGTCGTATATACATCAATTCAGTTGCTAGCATTGCCTTCCAACAAACTCTTCAAGCTACCAAGTGCTTCTGTTGAGAGGCCACAACGGGTCAACCTCTGAGCGGGTGATGGTTCCCTGTGATCAGGGGATGTGAAGCAGACAACAATTACTGTGAGATTATCAAACGCATTCAGGCGCAACGCTTCCATGACAAGGTCTCTGGCGCCCTTCTCCGGATCATCATGACGCCTCAGGCTTCTCCTAACGAGACTCGCTGCATGCTGACTTGACATAACATCCCAAATCCCATCACATCCTATGATGAGGAATTCATCGTCCTCTGTAAGAACCACTTGCCTGAACTCTGGCTCTGCAATCAGAGGAGAGGGGCAACCCCGTGGGAGCTTCATGTCCCAGTCCCCTAGAGCTCGAGTAACTGATAACACCCCATTAAGATAACCATCATCAATGAAACCACCTGATTCCTCAACGCGCCTCCGTTCTGATGGATATATAGGCCTGTGATCTTGAGACATGTCAATCGCCTCCCCTTTACGGCAAAGAACTGCTCGACAATCACCAGCATTGGTCACCATCAACAGCCTGAGATAAGAACAAAAATAATCAGCGACGCAGCATATTTTAAACATGCAAAGAAGCTGGCTAGTGGCAACACAGATGATATACACACTATCAAATTTGGAATAACAAATCAAGGATTTGATGGAAACACTACACAGTAGATCATGTATTGCAAGTACTGCAGATGAATATAACTTGGAAACTTCAACCGTGAGCAGCTTAAAAAACCCGGTGAATACCTTCCAAATATTAAAGCCGTGAGTGCTGTGGTCCCTGATGAGCTACTCAAGCTACAATCATCAGCCAAAGCTGAGTCGGCCAAAAGAAATGCCTTCCTAAGGGAGTTCTCCAAGTCTTGTAAGAAAACATTATCAACTTCAGATGACTCTGGGAAGCTGGCGTCCTCGAAAATAAATCTTATCACATTTTTACGGATATAAACTGCAGCTTCAGGTCCTCCATGACCGTCAAACACCTTAGTAATTAGTTAAACACAAGTTAGATTTAAAACAACATTAACACAGAATTCAGAAGCAGAGAAGCCAAAAAAAGAAAACTTGATTACCCCATAAAAGGCACTGGGTTTAGGGAACTTATAAAGTGATCCCAGGTGAGAAGACAAATCATCTATCATTATATGCTCATCTTCCATGTATCTACGCGGCCCAATGTCAGCATAACTACCAGAACGGATGCTGGGTTCAAACTGCACAATAGCAGAATCAACAGAAGTACCGGGAACTGGTTTTCCAGCTATAACATCCTGCATAAGGATAGCTCGACACAAATCAGACAATGTTACTCAGTACATGCTCACATACTAGTTCTTGTAACGTTGCAAAATCATGAACACTTGGAAAGTAGTCAGGGAAAACTTGTCTTGCAACACTAATTAGTGAGCAACAGTTACCAAGTGTCAAAATCTATCTAAGCGCCTAAAAAGCAGGGAAGCAGGCCGGGACCGCGTCCCTCGCGTACATTCCCCACAAGTTCATTAACATACCTAAACGAATATATTCAAATGGATAAATTTATAATTTAACATAAATTCCCTGAATAAATTGATATGAACGCGAGAGATATAAGCAAGTAAATCGGATACCGGGTACTACATGGACCAGGTCGGGAAGTCGCTCAAGCCTTTCTGGAGGAAAAGGTGTCCGGAGGGATGCTATTCCTACAACAAACAGGGATTAATCTAGAAGAACTTCATACAGTTCAGGTATCTTCATCAACCAAGCTCATAATATGCACAAATTCCTGATGAAGGAATCGGGTGAAAGGGTAGAAGCTAGAAACGAGACCTACGCGCTGAACAACCTCGACCGGAAGAATAAGATTTTTTTCTTTATAAAAAAAAAAAGAAGTAACAATACTAACTCACAATTCATTATCGTCTATATCATGGAAAAAGAAGGAAGAGAATCAGAGAAAAGAAAACAACGGGAAAGGAGCTGAAAAACTCACTTGTGAATTCAGTAACTGGGCAAAGACTGGATCAGAAGCACGAACTTTTCCAGGACCGGGTGATGGCGAAACGAAAGGTGGATCTTCGATCTCATGAATGCTGCATGCTTTAGGAATATACTGTACATCCAACAGAGGCAGGCTCTGTTGACAAACAACGTCTGCTTCAGCCACCATAATTAGTTGAAACGTCAACAATTGAACGTTTTACAGAGATTCTTGGAGCTAAAAGTTTTTCCAGGACAAATAGACGACACTCTGTGTTCGTTCTTGCTCGGGAATTTTCTCGCAGTTTCTTCAAAGTCGAGTTGGTGCGATCAAAATTTGGGAAGGGGGAGGGGTTGAACAGCCACATAAGGAGTCAAGGCAGCAGGGGAGGGCAGAACGGTAAACTCACACGATTGAAGGACACGTGTAGTTGCGCCTACCACGCATTTCTGGAGAAGAGTTCGTCCCACACGCGTAAAGGCTTTGCCTGACCGACACGTGACCTTTGAAGCATCCGGAGAGTTTCGAGTTACGACCGCGAAGGGACGCAAAATCTCATTTTCACTAGTTTGTTTGGGAAAGTTTTAGTTTTTTTATAAATTTGATTCATATTAAGATAAATTTTTTTTATATATTTATCTTATATACCGTAAAATTTATTTCATATTCTGTGAATTACAATTAAAAAATATTTATGAAACTTCCAACCATTATCACAAACGAATACGTTAGCTTGAGGGTTTTCCACTTTCTACTTGTGAGGGGGGATGGGCCAGGGGTAAGATGGGGAAGTTTCCTTACAGAATCCCGGAATACTCAGATTTTAAAATTTAAACTGTGGTTGTTTCTGTACTTTTTTTTCCATCCTTTCGGATAACACCTACCTACTTTGCAAAAGGAAAGAGCATCTGTTACGGAAGTAGGAAGCCCTGGGCGAGAGGGGTGGGTGCAACTTTCAAATTGAGATGCAGTTGTTTTTATAAGTATGTTTCGAATCATTGGTATTTTTAAACATATTTATGTATCTAAGTTAAAATAATATTTTTCTCATGTATTTATTTTATATATCATAAATTATGATTAAAAAAATTGTTTTTGAAGACTTCAATTATTATTCTAAACAAACACATAAGCTTGTTTGGATTATAAAGCTTATAAGTATTTTTTCTTAAATTAAAATAAAATTTTTTTTATACACTTATCTTATATATTATAAATTATAATTAAAAAATTATTTTTAAATACTCTTATAACTATATTTTGATATGCGCCCGCAAAATGATCATCTTCTCGTTTTTGTTTACTCGTTGACATTTTTATCAATGTGTTGAGTGGGGCACGTGGAGGTAAAGTTAAAAAGCCACGCGTGCGCCACAAGCCACGCGTGCGCCACAAGCCACGATGGGAATAGATGAGGGAGAAATTGGCATGCTGGAGGCCTCCACTGCACTCATGTCCTGGAAAGTCGTGGCGGTGTTTGGATCCTTATCCATTACTCTTATCTATATTACTTCACTCGCAACCCCAACCTTTCAGTTAATGTCAGTTCATCATCCCCATATAATTGATTTTTTTAATTAAAGAAATTAAAGAAATTATTTAATTATATAATATGTTATACATTATTATATTATATATTAATTTATAAGTTAGATAAAATAGTTTGAAGAAAAGATGATATAAGTACTTTAAAGTAATTTAATTAGTTTTCTTAATTTTTTTTAAAAAGTTAACCGTGTCTTATATTTAAAACTGGAAGAAGTAGAATGTAATGCAATATGATGGAATTGAATGTGATGAAGATTACATAAATTTGTTTGATTCGTCTTAAGGAAAGATGATGCATATACATAAAAATATTTGATTGAATTACAAGAAAAAATGAGAACATATAAGAATAATATAGTAAGAGACAAAATTACTCTTATTTACACATATATGTATAATATGCATGTAGGGTTCAAAGTATTTTTTTTTTCCATTTCGTGCAGTGTATGCGTTGAGTCCATAATAATTTTTTAATATTTAATGGTATAAATATTATGAAGAGATTCATGGTAATTTTTTTAATATTTAAATGTGTGAATATTATTTAATGGGATATTTTAATATTTTTAATTGTAGAATATAATTTTTTGAGAAAATCCCTTATAAAGAACTTTAAAAATACTAAAAGACAAAAATGTGCTCTTAATATTCATAATACCAGAGAAGTGTTAGTGCCTGATTTGTCATTTTTGAAATCAAAAGAAAATTACACCAATGCCCTTGACAAAATCATCTTCCCCATCCTTCAACAAAATCATCTTCTCCTCCAATAATGGCGACAGTGGCCTCCTCTAACAACGGTGACTATTTCTCTAGCGACGACGGGCTTTAGATCTTTGATCTCTACCACCATATGCAGCTTCTGCAATTTCTCCATCTCCCACATCAACACCGATATCTGTATTCGTTAACCTATATTCTACAACTCTCAAAATCGACCCGATTTGCCATATCTGTTCTTCAACCCATTTCGAGATTACGGACTGGGCATATTGAAAAATCTCTCCGGTGAAGAAGTTTACTACAATGACAAGTTTGAATATGTGCAAAATATTCCATTCACTTGAGTTTTGAATCTGTCACTCAAGTGATGATGTCAAATAGGTCATCACTTGCAAGGTACCCGATGGTGATACTTGAAAATCACCCAGTCACTTGAGTCCTAAACATGTCACTCGAGTGATTAAATGAAAACATTGTGTCACTTGCGATGGTGATAAATCACCCAATCACTCAAGTCCTGAACATGTCACTTGAGTGATTAAATGAAAACATTTGTGTCACTTGTAAGGTACCCAGTAGTGATACTTGAAAATCCTCCAATCACTCGAGTCTTGAACATGTCACTTGAGTAATTAAATAAAAATCTCCTCTCACACAAGTCCCAAATTGAGCTTAGCCTTTATCAATACACTGTTACATTTTCTCAATGTCATATAAAACTTTCACAGGTTCAATAACTCGAGTGATATACAAAAACATTATGTCACTTGCAAGGTACCTGATAGTACACAATGTTTTTGTATATCACACAAATGATAGATGTGGGACTCGAGTCATGTCATGGACTGCTGCTATTGATGAACCTATGAAAGTCTTATATGACATTGAGAAAATATAACATTGTATTGATAAAGGCTAATCTCGATTTGGGACTCAAGTAGGAGGAGATTTTTAAAGATCACTATCAGGTACCTTGCAAGTGACACGGTTTCATTTAATCACTTGAGTGACATGTTCAGAACTCAAGTCCCACTAAAAAAACAGTTTTACTAAATCAAGATTAGCCTTTTTCAATACATCATTACATTTTCCCAATGTCATATTAGACTTTCACAAGTTCATAGATTCGAGTAATAGCCAAAAGGCTTGCGAGTTACCTGATGGTAACCAGCCAATTTTTAAAAAATCACTCGAGTTACAAATTTATCACTCAAGTGATACACAAATATTTGCAAGTTACCTCTTGGTAACTAGAAGAAGATAATATGAGAACCTTTAAAAATCAAACATCACCCGAGTGGTAATTGCTCACTCGAGTGACACACATAAACCTCATGTAATTTCTCACTCGAGTAATTGTATCCATAATAGATCTTCGACAGGAATTTTGCAATTGTTCATAAGATCTATGAAGGGAATTTTGTAGCTACAATTTCCTTTAACATTTAATTTTAAGAGTTGGATGCTTGGCGACTCAATTACTTATCTCATATACATGATTACCCATCGTCATCCTCTTCTTCTTCTTTGTCATCACCGCCAACAACTCCGACGCCATCGCCCCAACAACTCGTCTTCTTCTTCTTCTTCATCGTTATCACCAACATTTGCTTCATCATTGACATCACCGACAAAATCTCCTACTTCAACGACATCGCTATCACCAGGAGGGGGCACTTTTGGGTGAGTTACACTTATATGGCTTCACCAATTCTTCAATCGGCACCTCCTATTCTACAGACATAGTCAAGTGCGGATTGAAGAACAGATTGTGAAAATCTAGATTTAGCCACACGCACCATTTTTGCCTAGAAATGGCAGGAGCAACATTAAAGCGGGGTCAGTCTTTCTCTTTAGCTTTTTCTTTTCTATCATCATCGGAGAAAGCATAGGAGCGAAGCTTCGATCAGTCTCCATAAAGGAAGGTGGAGAGGGAGAAAGAGCGATTCGACCATGGATGCAGGGGAGATAGAAGCATAAATGAGAAAGGGCTAATATGTAATTTCATTTAAATTTTGAAAATGTCTATTCAAGCACTAAAACCTCTGTTGGAATATACAAATCGAGATCATCGAGGTCATCTTTTTGTCTTTTCCCTATTTTAAAGTTCTTTTTCAGGGATTTTTTGTAATTTTGTTAGTGGGGAATATTTTTTTATTTTTTTATATAATTAATTAATTTTTAAAATATTTAATGGTGGTAATTATTTAATATTGGGTGAAGGTGTAAAAATGCTTATGATCTTTTCTAAAAGGAGCTACTAGCACCATGAACATTTTTTGGGTGCAAAAATACACATGTACATTAAAAACAGTTTCTTAAATGACACAGCCGTTAGTTTTATATACGTTGACCGTGTTTCTTGAAATGTTTACCAAATAAGATGACGTGGAGGGTGAGTTGGCAGTGTGTGCGAAAAAGATGAACATGTGTCTGGCAAAATTGAAGAAGGAAGTGTTAGTGAAATCAAAATCAAACCAAATAGAGACCAGCTCGGATGACGAAGGCAGCCCGATCGTAGTCGCGTTTTGAATAGTGTGATTGGGATTCATGTACAACTCCGATTCGGCTGAAGTAGGCCATTATTGGCTCCGTCGATGGCAAGTTGTGTCACCGGAGAAGCCGCTGCAAGTTGTTTAGAATGTGGGCTGGGTTTCTCTTTTTATGCCCATGAATTGAGGTCATGGATAAGTTCAATTTACGAGCATCAATACAAAACCTTCATATGTAGAGGTCTCTCAATGAATAAAATCTATAAATAAAAAGAAAATGATAGAAAATGTATAGAAAGAAGACAGAAACATTTCACATCAATAAAGTATAGTAAGGAAGACGCTTACTAGGGCTGTAGGAAGAGGCTTGATGCTTGAGGCTGGAGATTGATTGGAATCAAATGCAAAAGGAGAATTGAAAGAAAGATGAAGTGCATGTCGGTGCCAGACACGAAGAATTATCGGTGACAAAATCTAAGACGATAGTGGAAACTGAAAACTCCTGCTTCTTCCAGAGGACAAGCACGACGACTCCCTCACCTTCCTCGCCTCAACTCTCATGTCTCCTATCAGGTTAACTCTCGTTCTCTTGTCCCCCATTCTTCACTTTCATCAGAGATAAATTGCCTCAGAAAAGGTCGGTCTAGTCTTTAATGGAGCAGAGATAAGCTTCAATTGAGGAATGAGAGGTGGTAGGTACAATCCACGTTGATAAACAATCAATGTTCCCAGATGCACAAAATTTACGGAGTTACGTGAAACTAACGGCTGTGACATTTAAGAGACTTATTCTAATACACACGGGTGTTTTTTAATCAAAAAAATATTTATGGTGTTAGTAGCTCCTTTTAGAAAAGATTATAGGTATTTTTGCACCTTTGCAAAAATATTTGACAGCATTTATGGGTGGGCACTTTGATCAAATTAAAAAATTATAATAACAATAGTGTCTTTTTCACTTGATTACAGAATGTCTACATCCCCATTCATTAGTCCTAGCAGTTTAATCCTAATTACATCAAATGATATATCAGTGTTACAAAATGTAATGATTTTTACATTACATAAGACCAATCAAACCTTATAATCAATATATTGTATTAAGATTGTATGAAATCATCTACCATGAAATCAAACCAAATGAGCTAACAGTTATTCAAAGTCCATGTAAAGACTAGTAATTCATAAGCACATAAAGGAGTAGTATACTGTTGGCAAAAAAAATAGAGTATACTGGACTTTTATTACTATATTTTACTTTTTCTCCCTGTCATGGTCAGACTGTAATTAGCTACTGTTATTCAATAGTTATTATACTATCAAAAAATGAATATTACACAGTGATTATTATGCTGTAATCACTATGGAAGGTGTGGCCATTTGGAAGCAACATGCCCTCAAAAATAAAACCAGACCACATCGGCAGCTCCAACATCTTCCGCAACACTGGCCACTCCCCCGATCACTACCGTGTAAGCAAGGTTGAATTCAGAAGCCAGAGCACGTGAAATTCAGGCATACGAATCCCAGTTATTTAGAGAGTAAATGAAAGTTGCCACTCGCAAAGAAAGACCAACAAGAGGTACCAAAAAATATGTGATATGACCTATTCCTTCTAGTGCCACTGACGAAAACCGCTCGTTGCTACTAATTACCCCGTAAAGCATGAATTTACACATTGAGGGTACTACCAAGTACCAACTCTGACAACAAGACTTAGGAGGCCAAAATCCCTAACGCAATACAAGGAAAAAGTAATAAAAGCACCAATAAGTCCTCGGTTCTTAAGGAGAAAAAGATGGGAGCGGGCTCTAGTCTGAAGAAGGCTATGTCATCCAAGATCTTTAATGATACACTTTTCGACTCAAGGGCCTATAAGGAAGCACGGGTTTTGACAATGACGTAGTTGACTCTTTGGAAGACACAAGAACAACACCAAAGCCATTAGTAAGTCAGCCTTCTTGTTCTAAACCCAATACCTTTAAGCCCAAAAGTATCCTAACCTTGAGCAATAAGAACATCAACCCAAAGCCTCCCAATAAAAACCCTTCAAAATAAGGCTTTAAGGTGCAAGTCAACGTTAAATTCAAAAACTCCAGCCCTAAGTTCAAAGATCCTATTGGTACACCCTCGGAAGAGATAGCCAAGGCCTTGGCTGAAGCCTTGGGTGCCTCGATAGTTTTTGATGTTGATGCAGCCTTTCTGGAAGCCAATGAGACTGGGTTAGATGAGGAAGCAGACTCTGATCGCTCAGACATGGTCCGCTAAATCTCCTAATCCCCATGATTAAATCAATCTTCACTTGGAACTGCCAAGGGGAAGCATCTTCCAAACCATATTAATCTCTTCTCCAAGGGTATAAGCTAGACATACTTGTGTTGGTTGAACCAAGAACCTTAGGTGTACAGGCAGACAAAGCAATATGAAGAATTGGATACCCTTACTCACATCGCATCAAAGCCCAGGGCTTTTCTGGAGGGATCTAGATCATATGGAAAGTGCTATGCAAAATAGATGTCCTTGTTAATCACAAACAATTTGTACACGCGACGATAATTTTTTTTCAAAGTAATACCCCTTTTCTCATGACAGCAATTTATGGCAGTCCAAATCCATCCCTTAGAGACGACCTTTAGAAGAATCTTACACAGCTCTCCCACCAAGTGGCTAAGCCTTGGATATTTGTGGGGGATTTCAACGCCACCATATTAGCGGATGAACGTCAAGGTGGCTCACATCGATCACGGGCAGGTTGTAGAAGTTTCAAGGATTTTGTACAAAGAACAACTCTAATAGATATGGGCTTTTCGAGGCCAAAATACACTTAGCAAAGATGAGGGCTAAGAGTGCGGCTTGATAGAGCTTTATGTGATGACAAATGGCTCTCTATCTTCCCGAACACCATAATGATGTACCTTCCATGTATCCAAAGTGATCATAGGCCACATATCATAAAGCCCAATATAGAAAACGAACCAACTTTAAGCTAGTTTTGGTTCCTTGCCCCCTGGTTAATGCATTCTGAATTTAAAAATCTAGTGACTGAATCGTGGCAAGAGAACCTTACTTTAGCTGAAAATATCAGCTTGTTCTATGAAAAGGAAAAGACCTGGAACATTAAGGTATTTGGGAGAATTGGTCAAAGTAAAAGAAGGCTCAAAGCTCGCATTAATGGGGTGCAATGTGACCTAGAAAAATATTCCTACTTCACCCACCTCCTTGACATAGAGAGCTTCCTTCTCAAAGAGTATGAAACTATCTGCATGCAAGAGGAGATCGTGTGAATGTAAAAATCTAGAAGCCAATGGATTCAAGATGGGGATAGGAATACACACTACTATCAAACCAAGGCCTTGATAAGGAGAAAGAGAAATAAGATAATGATGCTAAAAGCTGATGAAGGAGAATGGGAAGGAGACCAAGAGAGAATGAGTGGGATAGCCACAACCTTCTTTAAAACCTTGTACATGGTTTATTCTTCACTTTCGAACTAGTATAAGTACACAGGTCATTTCCCAAAAATTCCAGAGGCACTTGCAGCTACCCTTGAGCACTCGGTTACAAGGAAGAGACTAAACAAGCACTCTTTGACATCCACCCCTTTAAGTCGCCAGGAGTGGATGGACTTCAAGCTTTGTTTTTTAATCACTATGGGGAATAGTTGGGAATTCCCTATATCGAGAAGTCAGAAAAGTGTTTGAAGGAGGAGAGGTAGATGCCAGCTTCAATCGTACCTTAATCGCACTCATACCAAAGGTGGACAATCCTCAAACTCTAAAAGAGTTCAGGCCAATCAGCTTGTGCACTATAGTATACAAACTTATAATAAAAATTGTAGCAAATAAGCTCAAACTAGTGATGATACTACTCACCCTTCCTTATCAATCTAGATTCATAAAGGGCAGAAGTATCACAGACAACATTATTACACAAGAGGTAATACATTCTATGAGGCATAAGACATGTAAAGTAAGATGGATGGCCATCAAAATGGATGTTAAGAAAGCTTTTGACCGACTAAGCTGAGAATTCACTGAAAACACCTTACAAGATGTGAAGCTCAAACCAAACCTCAAAAGAGTAATCATGAAATGTATTACCACATCCTCGATACAAGTGTTATGGAATAGAAAGCCTTCAGTGATATTTCAACCTTCCTGTGGAGTAAGGAAAGGAGACCCGTTGTCACCATACATCTTTGCACTCTGTATAGAGAGGTTATCCCAAGCAATAAATAAGGAAGTGAACAATAAAGCATAGTTTCCTATTCAAATGGGATGGAAGGGACTACCTCTCTCGTATCTTTTCTTCGCAGATGACCTTATACTCTTTAGGACCACTACAGCCTCTTAGGTTGAATTGATAAACAACATGCTAGAAGAGTTATGCTCCTTATTAGGACATAGAGTAAGTAAAGCAAAAACCAGCATTCATTTCTCCATAAATGTTTCCTATCAAGTGGTTAGCTCCATCTGTAGTGACTTGGGATTCTAGCGAACTGAAATCTTGGAAAATATCTAGGAGTACTCATACTACACAATAGAGTAACCAAGGATACTTACATGTATCTTAAAGAGAAAATCCAATCCAAGTTAACCGGATGGAAAGCATGAAACCTATCATTGGTCGGCCGAATCAAACTGGCACATATGTCCTAGGGATAATCCCACTGTACGCCATGCAGACTATAAAGCTTCATGCTTTTACTAGGGGCCAAATCTAGCGAACCATTAAATAATTTGTCTGGGGCTTAACCTCATACTATAAAGGCATTCCCCTCATCAAGTGGGATACTATGTGTCAGCCAAAGGATAATGGTGGATACAGGTTTTAAGGATCTAGATGGTTAAAACTCAGCTTTCTTAATGAAAATGATACATGCTATCAAGACACAACCTTATACTCTGTGGGTATAGGTCCTCAGAGCTAAGTATAAATGGCAAGAAGGAGCGCAACATGACATCCAAATGCCAAATGCCTCCTACTTGTGGAAGAGCATGTCAGTAATTTAGGATTGTGCTAATCTTGGACATAAATGGAATGTTGGTAATGGAAAAAACATCAGGTTCTGGGCGGATAACTAGGTGGGAAACATGTGCCCACTTTGTCTCCTCTCCTACTCCTTGATGATAATAGAGCATGAGCTCCAGTAACTCTAGACGAATTTGTAACAGAAGATTGTCAATAGGCATGGGAAGAATTCTGAGATCTACTTCCACTAGATTCGCTCCAAGAGATAGTTAGAACCCAAACCCCAAAGCCAGATGCCTCACCTGATAGTATCCACTGGAATCTTGAAACTTCCAAGCAATTTACTGTTAGATCAACATATACCCTCATCATGCAAGACTCATGGAATATTGCAGAAAGCCAATGGGACTTGGTCTAGTAATGGTTGGGACCATAAAGGATCCAAACTTTCCTTTGGTTATCCATGAGTGACAAGCTATTAACAAATAGCGAACGAGTTCAAAGACATATGGTTACTGAGAGCACATGCTCTATTGCACCAGAAACCCGAAAAACGTTGAGCATGTGTCTCAAGCGATGTGTTCTTGCCTCCTCTTGCTGGAACCTTGTGGTTCCTGATAGTCAAATAAGGCCCTTCACTGAAATTCCTTTCAAGCAATGGCTGTTAACCAACCTCCGCGCCAGCAATAGCAACCCGCTTTAGTGTATCACCTTCGAAATATTATGTTGGAAGTTTTGGACAGCTAGGAATATAAAGTTATTTAGTCATGAAAACATAAACAATCATCATTTGGTGCATGAGGCAATTTCATTAGCAGAACACATAATCTCTACTAATGAGTATAATCATAACCTCCAACTAGGCTAGCTTGTGCTACTCCTCGACGTATTTGTTTCCAACACCTTGTATCTTTGTAAATATTAGATTAATAAAGCCCTCTTTCCACTAAAAAAATTGAATATTACAGGTAACCAATGCCACTGCCCAAAACAAGAGGGTTCCAAGTGAAATTACAACATTATGCAGCTACAAAACCTATACAATTATGCATATCAATTTTATCCACCTTCAAGACTAGAAATTAGGCCAGCCCTTCATTCCATTGTTTGATATTAACTTCAATTCTTAATATAACAGTTAGTTGATAAATTATGGAGACTAAGGTCAACTGGATATTATATTACGTATATAAAATTATTATAATTCATAAAAATGATAATTGCATGGGTGTGTTTAGGGTCGAAACTCTCTCTAAATCCCTACCATAAAATTATTTCTTGAAAAAAAAGTTAAATTATAATAAAATAGGTTTTATTTCTCTATTTTCTAACTTTTGCTTTTTTTGCCAAAAATTTTTTTCCAAAAGACTTTACTTTTGACAGAGTGAACTTGAAATTTAGATAAGTACTATTTATTACTAAACAATGGGGATCAACTTGTTGTAAGTTGTTCTAATTTAACTAGTGGTTTTGTGTTTAAGCCATAAAAATGCATATGCAATAATTACTGATTTGTTGTAAGTTTTATTTCTCTATTTTCTGGTTTGTTGCTTATATCTGATTGAATTTACATCAGCGAAGAGCAAAAATCCATATTTGAAATTCTTAAATCTTAAAAGGATTTGTGATTCATTAAGCTTCAAAAGCTCATTTCTTTCACTTATTTAATAATTGCTTTCATGAATTCTAAGAATATTGCTTGCTTCGTGATTCTTTTATGTGTAGTTATGCAAAACTTTCCTAACATTACAAACAGACCCAAGAATTAAAAATTATCAAGAGAAATAAACAAAAAACTTCATATTGCTGCTAGTAATTGAAATTAAAAACAAGGGAAGTTAAAAATTTGTTCAGAACTTTAGATTACTGCTATTATTTAGAGTTTCAGATGAACAACACATAGATACATAAAAAATCAAAAATAAAAATGAGTTAGATGAGCAGCAACAAAGATATGAGCAGCAAAGATGGGCAAAAAATGAGTTTCACCAGTAGCAGCAAGCCAACAACTAAAATTCAACCACAGATGGAGCAAAGAAGGAGTTAGAAAGCAACTCACTTGAGTAAGACGAGTTCAACCAAAGGTCAGAAGTTGGAACGCGAGGCTGAAGGTGATTTAAAGCAAAGCTCAACAGCTGAACACGACAATGACGGCTAGGCTGTGATGCGAACTCAGCAAAGCACTGAAGCCGAAGAAGAAAGAGAGCGAAGGCACGAAAGGGAGATCAAGAGAAGTAGTTGAAAACTTTCTTAGTCTCTGCCATTCTAAGATTAACGTAGGGTTAGGGGTTCAAAATAAAATTTAAAAAAAGAAAAGAAAAGAAAAGGCCACATCCCACATAATTATCAGTTATATTTAAAAAATAAACTAAGATATGGGGACCAGGGATTGGGATTCCCGAAGGCTTGCCCAGATCCCATCCCAGTCTTGGATATTCATGGTATGGCCGGGACTTTTTGGTCCCAATATTGTCGGGATAGCCGGGACTTGGAGTATATGAACACCCCTCCAAGGTTGTATGATGGAGCATATATATGGCTTTAATTAATTATGGAATAATGATAGTGTTGCGAGGGAAGTGACAGATACAACTACCCTAAAGGGCTTAAAGTGAGGGGTGGCTTGTTTTTTGGGAACTAGAAGACATTTGGCACTTGATGGCATGCCACTCAATTCCGCCACTAAGGGTCTATTTGACAGGAGGGAAATGGAGGGGAGGGGAGGATAAATTTTTATGAGTTAGATTTTAAAAAATTGGAGAAGTGGGGTTATAAAATTTTAATAAAGATAATATGTAAGATAACAAAGTAAGAAAAATTAACTAAAAACTTGCAACCCCACTTCTTCAATTTTTTTAAATCTAAATCATAAAAATTTTCCCTCCCCTCCCTTTCCCTCCAAATCCCTCATACCAAACAGCCCCTAATTACTCCTTTGGTTTTTTTATAAAAGCCTAAAATTTGATTTGGCTCGGTCCTTTTTATAAGAACCCAACAAGAATTGTCAAAACATTTAATGAGTTTTTTTTTCATTTTTACCCCTCATTAATTTTGGATGTTGCATTAATTAAAAGATTGGTAATACTTATATGTACTTTATTTCTTTCTCTTACTTGCTCTTTATAAATAATGGCATATTTGGAAACAAAAGTTTATTTCGTACATATTTATTATTTTTAACTAGTTTTAATCGTTTTCTCAAACCACGTAATTCGATTATTAAACTCTTATAAATAGAAATAGAGGGAGTATATCCTTACATGGAGAGGAGACCCGTATATATAGCTATGGTGTTGTCCCATAAAAGAGACCCCCTTGCGTGTTAGATATATTCATTCAACATCCTTTCAAACTAGTTTGACTTAGTTTTTTTTTTGGAAAAATTACATTCAAGTCTCGAATAAGAGAAAAAATAAAAAAATAATCCTTTGAAATCTCAAAATTGTCAAAAAAATCTCGTTGGACACTTTTATAATAAATTATAATTCAACTGACAAATTTATGGGTACGCAATTGACAAGTTCAGGGGTATCCATGCACAAGTTCAGTGGTGTCCATTGGCAAATCCATGAGCATCCATTAATAAGTCAATGATTGAAATTTATTACAAAAAAGTCCAACGGAATTTTTTTTACAATTTTAAGATTTTAAGGGATCATTTTTTTATTTTTTCTTTTGTTCATAACCTAAATGTAATTTTTTCTTTTTTTTAGCCTCCTGCAATTTCTACCCATATCTTGTTGCCGTTACAAGTTGCAATAAGGGTTATGAGACCCGGACCGGACGGAAAACCGGTGAATTGGCCGGTAAACCGGTCCGGTTCGGGTCAGTTTTTTTAAATCTTTCTTTTAAATTGATTTTTTTATTTTTTTTAGAATTTCATACTAATAAGCCTAAAATTTTTTATTTCTCACCAGTTTGGCCCCGGTTTAGGTCCAGTCTGACCCTTGACCCAGTATCCTGACCGATTCAATGACCGATTCGAGTTTGATAATCTTAGTTGCAATCATGTCATGGTCAACCTTAATCAGTTACCAATACTTCACGAGCAAATATTTGACCCTACCCACGTTTATATTTTTAAAAGCTCAATGACTAAATTACGTAGTTTGAGAAATTAGTTAAAAATAATAAGTATGTCTGCAATAAATTTTATATTTCAAGTATATCTTTATTTACAAAGGGTAAGTAAGAGAGAGAAATAAAATAAAAATGAATATAGTGAACCTTTTAATTAATATAATATATATAATTAATAAAAAGTGTAAATAAAAAAACTTATTAAATATTTAGATAATAATTATTAAGCTTTTATAAAAAAACTAATAAAATTTAAAATTTAAATTCTTATAAAAAAGATAGGGCGGTACCTGTTAAATAAAAAAATATGTAAAAAAATGGTAATATGAATAGTGCACGAAGTCATAGGCGGCCTGGGTCAAAGCAACTTAAGGTAAGTAGGGTTTGAAATCCTCTTACTTCGATTTAAGTTAATGTGGTAATTCCTGGCAAGTTTGACATCTTCGGGTCAAAAGGCTGCACCGCCTATTCCTATGAACAAAACTACAAGCAACTGCCCCGTTCCATATAATTAGGGTAAAATCGTTGATCAGATCGATCATATTAAAATATTATAATTTATTAGTGATAATATATATTAATATATTTTTAAACTTCTATAGATAAAAATGAAGATATTTAGAAAAAAAATGCTTAAAATCTATTAAGATTAGTTATGATGTCTATAACTATATAATTATATCTTCTTTTTTTATAATTATTATATCATTTTAAATATTTTAAATATAACCAGCCTAACTAGTTAAATCATCGATTTTATAGGTTCAAGTCGATTAATGGTTCAATAATTGAACCAAATTGGATAACTTGATCTAATCGGTTTGATATGATTTTTTGTTTAATGCTTCAAAGCCTTCAACTTAGTTAAAGTCGTACGTGCTTGCACAGTTTGTGCCCTCTTTTCATTTAACTCGCCAAACAAAATAATGAGTTTTTTTTTTCAGAGCATGGGATTTGTTTTTGGTGGTTTTAATTAATTAAAATCATCCGACAGCTATTTTCGTCGAGACACAGTTTGATCCTATGCAAAATTTTGCTTGATCTCTGAATCAAGGCCGTGTTTGGCGTGTTTGTTTGTGAGTAACGTCAAGTTATTACGCACGTGTAAGATCAGGATTATAGCCCCAAAAGTATCAACATTTCTCGAGTTTGGCTGCCCTCATACTAAAATTTACCTAGTGTCGTCTCTCCTGCCAACGAAACCAGTCTATTTCATTAGAGTCATGCATTTGTGTGGTTTCTTTAATTGATTTTCTGTCTCTTTTTTTCTTGTACTGCACAATCATATGATTCCGGAGATTTAATTTCTCTTTTGTTACATTTCATTTAAACATTTTAAAAGACTTCGCACGTATATGGGTTCATGATTATGGGACTTCAGATGTTAATTTTATCTTTTCATTTATATAAACATCAGTCTCGAATTAAAACTAGAAAGCCTGGCAAATGGCAAGAGGGAGGCTAAATAAGGTTCTGGGAGGAGAGAAGATTTAACTCAAACGCCTTTTCACTCTGAAACGATCTTTTGCACGCCACGGATCTGTTTTCCCCCACCTGAGGATAAGACCATAACCGTTCGTGTTGTTTGTTCGTTTTCCAAATGTAAAAGATGGCATGATATTCTTAAATTAAATGAGCATGTCTTTTATTAATATTTTGTCATAAATAAAATAAATCGTATATGTGTTGTTCATCTTTATTACTAAGATGGTGATGTTATTAATCATTAGTATATTCAATATAAAGACAGAAATTATATATGTGTGTAGTAGGTGTCATGAGACAAGTGTCGGATCCTCTACGTGCGGTGCCAAGAATCCAGATTAGGAATTTCAAACGAAGCACAACAGAAATTCCAGATTCCGTGAAAATATTCGATCCATTGAATTATAATTAAGGAGGCACAATACTGTGATGCAGGCTTATACTTGGCATTATTCTCTGCAACTGTTTTTGTTGTTGTTGTTGTTGTTGGACCTTGAGGATGTTATAAAAAAAGTAATGAAAGGATCATGTAATTATATGAGCAAAATGAAGGGATAAAATTAAAGAAGACAACTTGAGCTCAGTGATTATATAAAATATACCGCTGATGGACATAAATGCTAAACACCAAAAAGAAAAGAGGTGGGGAGAGAGAGCATATATTAGAAATTAATGATTTATTTTGACCGAACAATATGAAATGAATGATGAATCATATGCCATTTGTAAACTCCAAGGCCATGAGACGAATGAGTGATGAACGAGCAGTCTCGTGCTCAAATGTCAATATTTGGGTATTTAATTTTAATATTCCAAACTAAATAATTTAGGAAGATCAAGATTCAATTAAGGGAGACCCAGCGCAGGACTATCTCTAAAGGCTAAGCCGTATGCTTCAGATCTTGTGGGTTCTTTGTTGCGTTGCTTGACCCACGGCCACGATACGGGCTTCTTTTCCTGATGACCAACCTCGCTTTCAACAGAAATTAAACGTGAAAGAAGGGTTCGTTTCAATAAAATACTCCGAGTTTTAATTAGGGATGTATGGCATTGAAGCTTGAAGGGGCTGTTTTCAAAACATCTGTAAAGTTTTGATGTGCGGGAAGGGAAAAAGAAAGAATAGATAACCGAGGACAACGAGAAAGAAGGGGAAAATAGACGAACATATGGAAAAGAGAAAGCAAACTCAGAGATAAAACCTTAATATTCAATCTTATCCAATTACAAGGCCAACAAAGCAAATGATCAGTCGGGGTGTTGTTTACGGATCTCAACCTAACTCTTGGAATTAAGAATAAAACATTCTAAAATTAAATACAAACAACAATTGATGATAAAAGATAGCAATCAAATTAAAATTAAAACATATTATTCACTAATAATGCTAAATATATGAAATATCTTAATCCTAATTAACCATTATTTTATATTCTATCATCCCTGACTCTACTTTTACTTTATTTAAAAATGGGTTAATACAACTCTCAAATTTATTTTCATTCTGATTTTATATTGGTTCTTTATTAAAAATTTTGACAATTTTACTCTTTGAGTGATTAAAATTTATAGTTTGAAAATCAACGAATCAATGCCAGAATGAAAACAAAGTTGAAAATCAACCTTGATGAATACTCCCAAAATAACAAACGGGGTCTATAGGATTGAAGGAAGGAAGCTATTGAGATCTGGGCATTGAGTGAAAGCTTTATGTACTTTTTGGGTGTGGGGATTAAAAAAAAAAAACATTGAAGGAGGGTATGTATTACAAGAAAAGAGGTGAAATGAGGAAAACAAAAAAGAAAATTTAAAAGAGGAAGACGGGGGTGAGGCAGATTAGATGGAACTTGGAAGTGTTGAACGTTGAAGGGTCAAAAGGAAGGAAGAGAGAGAGGTTTGGGATAGGCGTTGGGCGCTTATGTTGACTGACCCGACCCCGTCACCAGACAAAGCAAATAAAAGCAAAGAAAGCTAAAGACACCCAACCCCAACTTTGTCAATTATTTCCACCTTTCTTTCTTCATTTGTCTCCTTTCCCTTCCCTTCCGAATCCGAGGGATACAGCAACCTCAGATCCAATTTCCCAACCCCCCACCCTTTTATTTCTCCTCGCCCATTTCTTCGCCTCCGCATAATTTCTTTCCCCCGATCGGTGAGTTTCTCTTCCCGCGCCTACCTACAACCACGAAACTTTGTTTGCTTTTTATTAATTCACATCATGGTTGAGTCAGTCTTCAATTTTAGTGTTTTCCTTCAGATTTTGCAAAATACAAATATGATACCTTCTTCTACGCTTATCTCTGGGTCAACATCCTTACGAGCTTCCTCACTTTTTCTTGTTTCGGGCTCTTTTCGGTTCTAGTTTTGATATCCGTCTAGTTTTTTTTTGGTCTTCTGTCGAGAAAATCTGTTTATTAGCCCAGAAACGGTCATATATCTTGTGCCCTGCTTTTTAGATGCCAAATATTTTGGTACCTCGATGTCTCTTTTGTCTTGAAAGTAATATGCCACTGCCCCCCTTATGTCGCCGTACTAGATGGGGTGCTCTCCTTAGATCGTATGATGTTTTTATCTTTACAATCTTAATTGCTTGAGCGCCTTAATTTTAGGTCTTCAGTACTTTGTTAGATCCACAAGCTGCCCAGGTCCGACACCTGGAGAGAATCCAGGTCCTGTTTTGAAAGATTTTTTCACCCCCAAATGATAGAAATTGCTTTACGTCTCTAGTTTGTTTTCTTTTATTGGTCTTGGAAGAGAAACTTGGGATGCTTAGTACAAAAGATAGTTCATTTGGGCGTTTATTGGTGTATGGATGCGTCGTTATCATCTCCAATTAAGAAGTGCACTGCTGAACTCATTATTCCTTTAAAGTTGGAATCACCAATTATGTCTGTGTAATGGTCTTACAGGTGAACCGTTGATTTTTTTCTTCTTCTTGAACACTTGAAAGATCAATTCGTTGCTCAATCCTAAGGTTGCCCTTTTGAAGTCATCTATCCTCTACAGGGTCTGTATGACCTATTGTTTGGGGTGGCTGAATCTGCAAGTTAAACTGCCAAATCTCTTCTTTTGATGGCATCAGCGGGTGTAGCACCTGCTTCTGGATTGAGAGATGTAAAGGCAAATACAGTTGGCATTGACAAGTTGCCTGATGAGATGAATGACATGAAAATTAGAGATGACAAGGTAAAAACGAACTCTTTGTTATCTCCCTCTGTCTGCATTTCTCTTTGGACCCCCTTTAACACACCCTTGATACATATCCAGTATTTTCATGGTGAAACTTGTTAAATAAAATACAGGAAATGGAGGCAACTGTTGTAGATGGAAATGGGACTGAAACAGGACATATAATTGTGACCACCATTGGTGGTAAAAATGGCCAGCCAAAGCAGGTGTATTTTTTATTTGCTTGTATGCTCTTTTGGACAGCTCTGTTTCTCTTTCCCTTATATTTTACAAGAAAAAAATGTACTCAGTTACTTATTTATTTTCCTCTCAATGACTGCAGACTATAAGCTACATGGCTGAGCGCATTGTTGGACAAGGTTCGTTTGGTGTGGTTTTCCAGGTTAGTCCTTTACTATTTAGATGGAAGCTTTTGATTAACTTAGTCATGTAATGATTATATGTTGTTTTGCCTTTGTTATTCAGGCAAAGTGCTTGGAGACTGGTGAAACAGTGGCTATAAAGAAGGTTCTTCAAGACAAGAGATACAAGAACCGGGAATTGCAAACTATGCGTCTTCTTGACCACCCTAATGTTGTATCTTTGAAGCATTGTTTCTTTTCAACTACTGAAAAAGATGAGCTTTACCTTAACTTGGTACTTGAGTATGTTCCCGAGACTGTCCATCGGGTGATCAGACACTACAATAAAATGAATCAAAGGATGCCATTGATATATGTGAAGCTTTATTTCTACCAAGTATGTTTTTAATTTTATTTACCCAGCCAAGCGTGTTCTGAATATCACTTTGTTGATTCTCATGACTCTATTTTTTTCAATAGATATTGAGAGCACTTGCTTACATTCACAACAGTATCGGAGTGTGTCACAGAGACATAAAGCCTCAAAATTTACTGGTATGTTGATAGGGAAACTTGTTTCTTGAATGTTCCTCTTCTATACGATAGGTTAAAATGTGCTGTGTAATCTGTGTGTGTTGCTTTATTTGTACTTGTGATTTTTCTGTTTGTTTTTGTTTCTGCCGATATTGATGATAGTGTAACGTACCAATATTATTCTGGAAAGTAAGCATGTTGTCATGTTATTGAAGAAGTCAATATTACAAATTGGCCTTGTTATTTTTTTTCCCAAAAGGCTAACAGATTCTTAAAAGTTAGATGTTGAAATTGATTGTTGCGATTAGACATTTGAAGTTATATGCATGAAATTGTTAAACATAGATATAATCTATGAAACTTTAAGACACCGCAGTCTGCGTAGTACTTGCTCAGAATTTAAATTTATTGCCCATACAAAATAATGCATGAATCAACTCAATTCTACGTGGCACTTATTTTTTACATGCTGTTTTTTCTTTGTTTTTCCCTGTAGCTTTATTTTCTCATTTGCTGGAGCAATTTATTCACGACTCATTCATTTGCTTCCCTGTTACAGGTCAACCCTCACACTCACCAGTTGAAGCTGTGTGACTTTGGAAGTGCTAAAGTTTTGGTTTGTATATTCTTAACTTGGAAGCCCTATATTCTGTTTTCTTGGTTGTTATGTTTTTATATGACTTAATTTTTTATGGATATAACAGGTGAAAGGGGAACCAAACATATCTTACATCTGTTCTAGGTACTATAGAGCTCCTGAGCTTATATTTGGTGCAACTGAGTACAGCACAGCTATTGACATTTGGTCTGCTGGTTGTGTACTCGGTGAACTATTGCTTGGACAGGTATTTAGCCATTTTATGTATTGTTGATATTCACTGTCGATTCTGTTATATTGAGAATTCATTGCTTTATGGAAATTAAAAATAAGTTTCTATTATTTCCAGCCTCTCTTCCCTGGTGAGAGTGGAGTGGACCAGCTTGTCGAAATTATAAAGGTGAGATAAGTTGTAAAGAATATTAAATGCAGAAGTCATCCACTGCCTCTTCATTCTGATGCTCACATCTCAGTATTCATGGCATTCAAATGCAGGTTTTGGGCACCCCAACAAGAGAAGAAATTAAATGCATGAATCCTAATTACACAGAGTATAAATTTCCCCAAATTAAAGCCCATCCATGGCACAAGGTATTGTAAACGCCCTTTTGTTCTTTCCATTCACAGAAATTGTTGCATTGCAAGGTTAATTCAAATGACTCTTATCTGTAGATCTTTCACAAGCGCATGCCACCTGAAGCTGTGGACCTTGTCTCAAGACTTCTGCAATACTCCCCAAATCTTCGATACACAGCTGTGAGTATCTAATTTGTCAAGATTATAAGATGGTTTTTGTCTTGCGATTATATCATGTGCTTCCTTTGCCTCCATTTGGCAATGTTTGTGGTTATATAGAGTCATTCCATAACATGCAAACGACCTTGTGCTCAATATTAAAATTTGTGGTTTTTGTAATATAGTTGGAGGGTCTTGCTCATCCATTCTTTGGTGAGCTGCGGGATCCAAACACACGCTTGCCAAATGGGCGGTTTCTTCCTCCACTATTTAACTTCAAGGCCAACGGTAATGATCTCTATTCCCATACGATTAGTTATTTGATGTAACATTTTAATATTGAAGATTTAAATAATGCAAGTACTGATGCTGATGATTTGATGCACAGAGCTTAAGGGAGTGCCTGCAGAGATGCTGGTGAAGCTAATTCCACCGCACGCCCGAAAGCAGTGTGCCTTATTTGGGTCATCGTGATGATGCGGCCTTCCATAGTTAAAATTATAGTCTCTGTCTGTAGAATTGTATTTAAGTCTCCTCTTCGTTCAGATGGTCAACAATTGTTTTGTTCTGTTAATTTTTTTTTTTTATATCGCATGCCGTACAAAGCTGCTTGAGAAGCTCTTCACAGTTCGAGTTGTTTATAGAATTTGATGGGTTTTGCTAGCCCTCAAAGTTTAACAGGTTGTATTAACTAGAAAGGTTATTTATTTGAATATAATTGACCACTATCGGCATGGCATTGTGATCTGGATGGTAGTTATTCTAAATCCTCGCCACCGATTATTTTCTTCCAGTTGATGGTGGTAAATTTCTGTTATAAAACGTGGCTATGTCCGCATTGTTGGCGGTTGGTAAAATCTATGACAGTATTTGTCGAGCCTTAAGCGATGAACAAGTCCTACCTACCTAATAAGAACACAAGCGGTAAGGTTTTCTTACGGCTTCGTTCTGCCTCAAGATAAGTAATCTGAACGTTTTTCATTACGTTGTAAGCCTGAAAACTGCTCTGTTCTACTTCAAGCTATGAAGAACGTTTTACAATACATTGCAAGATCGTTAACGTATCATAATAGAAATAAAAGATATTACATTTGAGATAAGATTAGCAAAGAAGTTAGAGGAATCAAGTAACTTAGGTGTGGTGTTAGGCTTACAGATGGAGAGGGAGGTGTGCACTTGTGTGCAAGAGTTTGAAAACTCCTGATTTTGATATTGATATTTATAAAAATACGCTACCCAACAGTACTTTGGGAAAAGTACAGAGCTTGGGCGTGATGCTACTAAGCCATCAAAATTTGTGAAAACTCAAAACATATCTAAGATCAGTCTAGATTATATGATGACGAATAATTTTTAAATCGTAAGCATAACATTTTAAAATTTTCCTTTGTTGCTGTTCTTCAACAGAAGAGGGTAGGCTTTGTCACGCTCGTATTAATAACCTCTAATAGAAAGAAACTAAAGTCATAATCACCTCTTCTACTTTAAACACCGTCTGTTGATTTTTGCGCCGAAAGATGTTTCGTCCTATCCATCCTCCTTTGCTTTAATTTCACAGCTACCAATGACAATAACAAAACAGATGCTCTCCATATAATTTTTAACCTCCTATTACTTCAATTGCACAATCATAATAATATTACGCATACAATAATACAAAGGCACCTACAGATAGCTCAAACGATAATGATGTATTAGGATAAAGTAGTGTTTGGTATTATTTAGTCATTGGGAAAAAAGAAAAAGAAAAAGAAACTGGAATTTATGCAAATGGAAGATAAGTGTAAACAAAGTTGCAGGAATAAATCACAGAACCTAAGCTGATTCTTGCACTGAAAATAAAGGCTAGAAAGCTAACGTTATGGAACTATCTGAGACATAATGAGTTGAATAGTCCTAAGCCACCACTATTGGCTCACTGAGACCGAATTAATTCAAAACACATCACTAGAAATAGAGAGAGGAGTGTCTTCATTAAGCTCTCTATCCATTTCCTCTTTATTAACCTTTTCCACGATTGGATTTACTTCCAATCGTTAAGTTTAAGATTTTATACCAATATATTATAACATTAAATAATTTACTTTAGATGGTTGAGATTTAAAATTTTGTAACAAAATATTATAATATTAAATAACAAAAAAAATATACATATAAATTTAAACTATTAAAATTTAATGTAAAAATTTTAGAAGTGTAAGAGATAATAAGTAAAAAAAATGATAATATTTTAATAAAAATTTATAGAGTTGAAGTATTTATATATAATTTTAATAACCTAAATTTATATTTGTATTTAATATTAGAATAATATCATTATAAAATGTTAAATCCCAACCATTGGAAGATGATCCAATGGTGAAAAAGGTCAATTGAGAGAAAATGGAAAAAGAGCTTAATAAAAATTAAATTATTCAACTTCACCGTGGATAGCCCGTTATGAGTATCCAAACTTGTTTTCATAGGCATATTATAAATTGTATATTTATAATTTACAAAGGCAATCCATTCATTCATAATGTACACCTAAAAAATTGAAGATAGCATTTTGGAGCGAAAAGCAAATGCTAATATTCAAAATGAGAGCAATCATTCGTGATTGATTTCCCGTAAACATCGGGTTGAAAAACATCATCATGGGAGACTACAGCACATGGGACTTATCGCTAACTTTTTATGCTTTCTGTGAAAAAGTTCTCCGGTCTTAATTAAGTGTCATAAATTAATTGTTCGCACTAGATCGAGTTTTGATACAGGGCTGTGTTGGAATGGCATAGTCTGATCAATAGAAAAGGAGAGTTATGGGAAGAACATGGGTGGCTTAGGGACCGCCCAGTCCTCTGATTTCTCGTTATTCCGTTGAGGTACTTTTCAGAACAGTCAAATATATAAATGGAGAGTCCACATTGTATAAAGAAAGGCCAACGCCTATGATGTTTTTGTTGCTTTCCACTCGAAAACCATTGAATATTAGGCAACATGCAGGGCTTCCACTATGACTTGTTATCATATATGGTGAATCAGCCTTTTTGCAGCTTCATGCACTTCAAGGTCTCCAGAGTCCAGACTCTGTTCAACCTGTATTCGACTATACTTATAGTGCTCATAGTGGGCATTTAGGTCAGTTACTGCAACTCTGGGTGCCATAGCTTGTTCCTTAATTTGAGAGCCCTCTCCTTTTGTTGTTAACAGTGACAGAATTCTCCCTCCTCCTCCTCCTTGTTGATTTTGTTCTGGTTTTAAAGTCTCTGGAACCGGAAAATGCTTGAAACGGAGAATTCCCATATCTTATTACTGGCATTATGTATAATTTTTAGCTTATTTTGTTGCACCCAAGCTAGGCATCATTCCCATACAAAACACAGGCACTCATATCCTCATAAATCACCTAAACCTGGGAACGAGAATGACCATAATGCCACCAGTTATTTTGATGTAAGAACATTTGGGGCCATTGGGGATGGAGTAACAGATGATACAGAGGCATTCAAGATGGCGTGGGACACAGCCTGCCAGAGTGGATCAGCAGTGAATGTCGTATATATTCCCTATGGTTTCTCCTTCTTCATTCAGTCTACTATCTTCACAGGCCCTTGTCGAGGTCACTTGGCTGTAAAGGTAATCGTACTTTGTACTTTTTAACTCTTGTATGCGTTAAGGGGTAGTTATTTAGAGCTAAGTGATGGACTTCTGGTAGGTTGATGGGACTGTTATGCCACCTGATGGACCTGAATCTTGGCCTATGAACATTAGTAGGCGTCAATGGCTTGTTTTTTACAGAGTCAATGCCATGTCGCTTGAAGGAGGAGGCTTAATAGATGGGAGAGGAGAAAAATGGTGGGACCTTCCCTGTAAGCCTCACAAGGTATTGATAACTTCAATATTGAAAAGTTTGAAACTTTGAAAAATGGTGTGCATCAAACAGTTGTTGATCACTTTGAACGGTTCAGGGACCTCACGGGACAACATTGCCGGGAAGTTGTGATAGCCCAGTTGTAAGTTGTGGACACATTGTTCTCCATTTTGTAGTTTTGTCATTTTCATTATAAAATTATAAAAGGAACATAATGCTGGGCATGTCTATGGTTCAGGCCATAAGGTTCTTTATGAGTTCCAATTTGACTGTGAAAGGAGTGAGGATCAGGAACAGCCCCCTGTTTCATTTCAGATTTGATGGCTGCATAAACGTCCACATTGAATCAATCCACATAACAGCCCCGGCACTGAGTCCCAATACAGATGGAATTCACATAGAAAATACCCAGGACGTGAGAATATACAATTCTGTGATTTCTAATGGTCAGTCACAAGACTATGCCAGAAAAGATAATTAACTACCTCCAATTCTCTTCACTTATCCCGTAATTCACTGATTTTTTTTTTCCGGCAGGAGATGACTGTGTGTCTATTGGACCTGGCTGTTTTGATGTGGATATAAAGAACATATCATGTGGACCTGGTCATGGTATAAGGTAGTTTTTTTTTTTAACACTGTATAGAAGTTTCAGTCCCAGTGGTTCATGTTGTGTGAACTAATTTGGTTAAGTTGTTGCTGAATTCAGCATTGGGAGTTTGGGGAAGCACAATTCTCGAGCCTGTGTTAGAAACATTAGGGTGAGGGAATCAGTGATAAAGGCATCAGATAATGGGGTGAGAATAAAGACTTGGCAAGGAGGATCAGGATCAGTATTTCAAGTGACATTCAGTAACATTGAGATGGAGAGTGTGAGGAACCCCATCATAATAGATCAGTTCTACTGCATCACAGAGGATTGCACCAACAAAAGTTCAGCAGTGTTTGTATCAGATATAGCGTACACCAATATAAAGGGAAGCTATGATGTTAGGAGCCCACCTATGCGTTTTGCGTGTAGTGACTCAGTCCCTTGCACCAACATAGCACTCTCAAACATAGAGCTTCTTCCTGCTCAAGGAGATACAGTGCTTGATCCTTTCTGTTGGAATGCTTATGGAGATTCGCAGACACCCACGATTCCACCAGTCACTTGCTTGCGTGATGGTCTTCCTAAGTCCTTGTTACACAATGACTTGGATCGTTGCTGATTCACTCTATTAACCTTTCTGTAGGTGTAAGAAAGTGGTGTGTGTGCGTACATGAGTTTCAGGGGAATGGATGTTAGGAGTTGGGTTTTAGATGCTCCTTTCACAATTAATTGCTGAACTATATATGTCTTGTAATTGATCAGGTTTGGAATGGAAGTTTGGAACATCTTCAGAGCTTTCTTCGTTTTGTTTGTTTAAGAATGAATATTATGCTTTGGTGTTTTGACTACGTAAGACTAATAATTTCTTGCAGAGATTGCGGTTCTTTCGATGGACCTGATGTGTAGCAGAACAACATAACTTGAGCTCCCCATGATGACGAGAGGCTTATGAGTTTGGCTTGGATGAATTATTTATCTATTCAAGCAAGGGTTGTAGATTAAAAAAAGAGGGCAATAATCATCAATCAATCATCAATAAATTTTATTCTTAAAAACTAGTAGTATCTGATTCTATAAAAAAACGGGTAGAATCTAAATACTTAATCAAATATATTTATAAATGATTTGATAATTTTTATATTCCCTATTTTCTTTATTTTATAACTTCCCCATTTGAACAAAATAAAAAGTTTGTAAAAAAGGGTAATATAGGTGCAGAATCATCTCACCATCAATGGCATTACGTCCTCCTAAATAATGATGATTCTATTTTTCTCATCCCTTAATTATAATAATTTGATTTAAAAATAGTGATTTCATTTTTTCCCAATAGCTTATATTGCATCTTTTGATAATTATGATATATTTTTTAACCATAATGATACATAATACATATTTATAACATTCTAAATTTTTAACCGAAAAATTAGAAGATTATGAAAGACAATTATCAAACTTTTAATGATAATTCATGGATTGCTAAAACTTTACAGGGACATTTTAAAAATTCATCAAACTTTCACTAATAATTAATGGATTAATATAAAGATTTTCAATACCATGTTTAATGATATTTAATTGATTAATGACAATATGCAATATAGACAAAAATGGTATTTTCAAAATGCTTTCAATGTCATTAAATATCATTATTCTCTGATTTTATTTATTTACTTGTCACAATAATGAATAATCCCCTTTTATATCGATAATGATTGATATTGATAGTAAGTTCTCTTTTGTTTTTTTTAGGCATTATTTTGTAGAGGTCCGACAGCATATATCTTTATGCCAGGCTCAATATGGTTCATGATATGTTTTTGGTCATTCACCTATTTTTTTATTAAATCCTTCAAGCTTTAGAGTGGCAAAAAATAACGGAGAAAAAGATCATTCCGTGAAAATTTTAAGCTGGGTAACATTACCATATATATTATAGCTTGTTATTACCGAAAAATTAGAGAGCTTCATAATTTGGAGATAATTTCTATGCTTGCCGGTTGCCACTAATGAAAAGTGGTGAAACTTGGGTTGCTATATAAAATATACTCTTTCCTTTGTTTAATATAAAATATATTTAGAGAGTTGATCTTAGTCCTGAATATAAGACAATCTTTTTCTTAGTTTACCTTTATTGATGCTTCCTCTATAATAATCAAAGAGAGAGGGAGAAGAAATGAATTAAGAAAAATAACTAGGATATTTTAAAAAATATATTTTATATTAACTAATTTAATTAATTTTTATAATTTAATCAAATTATATAAATATGTATTATATTACGAAATTAATTGATTATTTAAAAAAATAAAAAGAGGCAAAAATTGAGAGAAGAAGCGGGGAGGGGTAGATCTTTTGACTATAGCACGCGCGAAAGATGGACCACGTTATTCATGCGCAAAGAGGGTAGGTAGAAACTGGACCTGCGTTCACTAAGGAAAACCCAAAAAAAAAAAAAAAAAAAGGCCGAAGAGTGTAGGGCAGTATTTAGACCGCCAAACACGAGTATTTTCCCCGACTTTTCAATGTGTCATTATTGTTATTACGACCAGACTACACACTACAGTGTGCAATCCAAGATTACGATGGCTGTGAGCTAAGATATAATGAATGCAATCTGCTCCGTTTAAAATGCGTAAAAAAGGAACAGCAAAATGTTTGTGTTTTTCTAAATAAGAGAAAAATGGAGGCAAAGTGAAAGATTGGGAATGATGTTGCAGAGGTAGGCAAGGTAATTTGAAGCTTCAGAAAAATAGAGGGAAAAAAAGGTGAGGAGGGGATTGTGCCAAACTTTCAACTGCTATGCTGTTTGGAATAACTTATGAAAATTTTATAAGTGCTTATGAATTGTAATTTACGGTCTACGAGGTAACTTTTACAGTCTATGAGGTAGCTTTTACAGTCTACGAGGTGCTTTTACGGTCTACGAAGTGCTTTCACGGTCTACGAGATAAATATGTGGAGGAGATTTATCTCGATTTACGTGAATCATATAAACCCGATTCAAAAAAGCTATCACAAACAGTCCCTAAAACATTAAAGGGACAGCCTCACTTGATTGTGGGTAATGGAAGGCTCCCTCTAAAGTTACCCCAGAGAAAGGTAAAGGAAAAGCAATTCCTCCGCCCCACTCATTATATTCTTCACACTTTAATTAATTGTTATTTGAAGAATACAATATTAGTGTCAGATGTAGGAGGCCGGGCACTGTGGAGTTGGAGTAGTTTCACAGTTTAGCTTCGGCTTTAATCATATTCCACAACAGACAAGGAATGACCCGGCTCGTTGGGAATGAAGTTTGGATGTTTTATAGTGTAGTGGTGTGTTGTACATGAGATACCCACTCGAAGAAATTGTGAGGGCAAAGGAAGCAGATTTTAATTTATTATTTATCTGTGTATATCCTCATTTTTTCCCTCCATATTTAATTTATTCAGATCAAAGAACAATTTTCTTTTAACATTCTGTTTCGGAGGACAGGGGATGAGAATAATTTTAATATTACCTCATTTAAATTTATCATAAGGGAGGGGAGTAGAGAAATTTTAATGTTATTTTGTTTGATTTAGAAGGGGAGGGAGGGAAAATATTTTTATTTGGATAACCTTACCCTTTTTATCTTGTTTTTTTTAAAGGTTTGTAGAATGTTTAATAAAATATAATTATTAAAATCAAATAATTATAATCATAATTATAATTATGAAAAATATATATATAAATAAAATTTATTTTGATAAAAATAATTAAGAATATAGTAATATATATAAATATTTAAAAAACACAAAAGGGAGTAAATTCATCGCCTTCTTCCCTTTTGCTTTCACTTCGACTGAATCTGTAGGTAAAAGGAAGTATTTTAAAGTTACAATATATATAAAATAATGAATAGCTTTGTGTCGGTGGAAAAAAACAAAGAAAGGCCATGTGTCTTCGATTTCACTTCGTTTCTAAAGATCCAACTTCTCCCACCACAATCATGGCAAGCTAGTCTGATCTACAACATTTTTGGCGGTAGAGAACGGCGTCCATAGTTGCAAGCAAAGAGAAAGGGTGCTCGTCGGCAAAGAAGGAGGTAGAGATGGATGGTGCCGTCAAGGCTAATGATGGCAGCGGCGACGAGGTGTCAGCCTTGGCCATCATTGATGCCCACAATCGCACAGATGCTCACCAAAAGGAGAGATTAGGTTAGAGGGAGAAAGATGAGGGATGGATAGTTTGAGAATAAAAGGAATAAATATGAGTATAATAATCCGCACATGAGAAAATATTGCCTCTCACCTCCAAATCTCCCCATTTTGGAGGGGGAGGGATAAAAGGGAAAATTTCCCTTTCCTCCTAAAAATTTGTAGTAGCCAAATAAGGGGAGATGATCAAAATCTCTCCCCTCCCCTCCCCTCCATTTTCCTCCCTCCTCTTAAACCAAACAGACCCTAAGGTTGTGTTTGACTCGATGGAGGGGAGGGGAGGGGGGATTTAAGAGAGATTTTCTTTTACCTTGTTTGGATTAATAAAAAGAGAGGGGAAAGTAGGGATTTTGACATTACCTTATTTGGTATAAGAGAAGAGGGGTGGGGAAACATTTTTATATGAACAACTTTACCCTTATTTCATTTAATTTGTATTGTATAACTTTCTAACATATTTAATAAAATATAATTCTAAATGGCATTCAATACATAAAATTATAATTTTATAATTATAAAAATTAAATAAATATAATTATAAATGTCATTTAATTTACTACATAAATGGTTTAGTGATGACTATCTCTGTCTGGTAGTTTTCGGGAGTTTTCCAAAGTAATTATTTATTTCTAATTGTTGGATAATACTCTGGCAATTTATGACCATGAAAGAAAACTGTATGAAATGAGAGTAATAGATTTTCCCTAAAGAAACTAAGGACTTTTTTCCAGTATGAGTCGTCAACCGTCTAACAAGCCAGGTTTTGAAACCTGGATCGGACTGGCCGGTAAACCGGTCCGGCATTCTTTAATTTCTTTTAAACAATCGATTTTTAAAAATTTTTTTTAGAATTTCATATTGATAAGCCTAAATTATTCAATTTTCACTACCACAAAAAGTAAAAAATGTGGCGTTTATAATAATAATATTAGTGGAACTTCACAAGCGCAACATATTGGAACGCCACTAAAACAAGATGTGGCGCTTCATAACAAGCGCCACAGTAGCTAATATTTTTTTAAAAAAATTAAAATAACCAAGGGTGGCGCTTCTTAAAGAAAGCACCATAACTTGCATAGATCTTCTTGTAGCGCTTTCTTAAATAAGTGTCACTATTGATCTGTATTTTTAATATAAATTTTTTTAATTGAAAAATATTTTTTAAAAAAATAAAAAAGGGCCTAGGGTGGCGCTTTCTCACGGAAGCGCCACCTTAGGCCCTTTTTTAAAAAAAATTTTAAAAGGGCCTAGGGTAGCGCTTTCTCAAGAAAGCGCCACCTTAGGCCCTTTTAAAAAAATTTTAAAAAATAGTTTTAAAAAATTAAAAAATGGTCTAGGGTAGCGCTTCTTTGAGAAAGCGCCACCTTAGGCCCTTTTTAAAAAAATATTTTTAAAAAAATAAAAAAGGGCCTAGGGTGGCGCTTTCTTGAGGAAGCGTCATAGGAAGTCACTTCCTGTCACACTTTCTCAAGGAAGCGCCACCTTAGACCATTTTTTAAAAAAATAATTTTTTTTCGTATTTTTTTAGAAACCTATAATTATAGTTAATAATACACTTTAAACATATTTTTATATCTCTATAACAAAATGAAGAGTGTAATGGCACGACGTCTCCCTTAAGGTCCCTAGGCCCATGGCCGTCTCCCACCAGGGTCCCTAGCGGTACCGGACTGAGTCACCCCACCTCACTGAGGTCTTTTCCCAACCAGGAACTGTCCACCCCCCTGTGGATTTCATACGCCTCCCCAAGGCTCGAAGGCTCAACCTGGAGGTAAGTACGAGCCTTAAGAGCAACCTGGAGTCAACTTCTTTACTTTAATAGACCTCCTAATGCCCGTAACAGACGAAACCTTCATAAAAACATGATCTCCCACACTAAATTCCAACGGTCTCCTTCGACAATTTGCATAACTCTTTTGTCGGCTCTGAGCTATCAACAATTTCTGCCGTATCATTTCAATCTTCTGCGATATTTGCTCTACTAGATCTAGTTCGATAATAGTTCTTTCACTCAATTCGATCCAACATAACGGCGACCTGCACTTTCGACTATATAAAGCCTCAAAAGGTGTCATCTGAATACTAGAGTGATAGATATTATTGTATGCAAACTCTGCCAATGACAAGTTCTTGTCCCAACTACCTGGAAGCTCGATAGCACAAGCTCTTAACATGTCCTCAAGTGTTTGGATAGTTCTCTCGGTTTGACCGTCTGTTTGAGGATGATAAGCGGTACTGTACTTTAACTTTGTACCTATGGCTTGTTGTAAGGACTTCCAAAAGTTCGAAGTGAACCTTGGATCACGATCTGATATGATACTCTCCGGCACTCCATGCATACGTACAATCTCTTTAATATACAACTCAACCAATTTCTCCAAAGAATAATCTGCCTTAATAGGTAAAAAGTGTGCTGATTTGGTTAATCGGTCTATGATCACCCAAACAACATCATAAATATTCCGGATTGGCGGTAAGCCCATGATAAAATCCATAGAAATACTATTCCATTTCCATTTAGGGATATCTAGATTCTGAAGTAGTCCTGGTGGTTTCTGGTGTTCGATCTTGACCTTCTGACACGTCAAGCACTTCAAGACGAAGTCGGTCACGTCTCTCTTCATCTTTGACCACCAATATTGTTGCTTCAGATCGTTATACATCTTGGTGATTCCTGGATGTATGGTTTATTTGCTCCGATAGGCCTCTTCCAAAATGGTTTTCTTGATTTCATCATTATTGGGAACATAAATTCTCCCCTTGTATCTCAAAATATCTGCATTCCCAACGTCATAATCCAGAACTTCCCCGTGCTCTAGTTCTTCTCGAATTCTGTCTAGCTGATCATCTTTCGTTTGAGCGTCTTTCAAGTCCTGATAAAACTCATATTCACCAATAACCGTATTCAAAGCAACTATCTTCTTCTGATACGGAACAATATAGATGTCCCTCAAGCATTCCAGCCAATAGTGCTCATTCAAACTCATACAAAAAACATGAACAGATTTTCAACTTAAAGCATCGGCCACAACATTGGCCTTTCTAAGGTGATACTTTATTTCGAAATCATAATCCTTCAGGAACTCCATCCATCCTTGTTGTCTATTATTCAGTTCCTTCTGGTCAACTAAATACTTCAAGCTCTTGTGATCACTTAAAACTTCAAATTGAGCTCCATATAGATAATGTCTCCAAATATTTAATGCAAACACTACAGCGACGAGCTCCAAATCATGAGTCAGATAATTCTCTTCATGAGGCCTCAACTACCTTGAAGCATATGCAACAACATTTCCTTCTTGCATCAACACACATCTCAAACCCTTAAAGGAAGCGTTCGTATATACTGTGTACGGACGTCCAGGATCAGGAAGGGTAAGCACATGTGCTGTAGTTAACTTTGCCTTTAACTCTTGAAAAGCAGCTTCACACTTATCTGTCCATATAAATGGTTAATCTTTCTTGGTTAGCTTAGTCAAAGGCATAGCAATTTGAGAGAACCCCTTAATGAATCTCCTATAGTAGCCAGCCAATCCCACAAAACTTCTTATTTCAGTCACCAACTTCGGGGATTCCCATTTTAACACGGCATCAACTTTACTAGGATCAACAGCTACCCCCTCAGCAGACACCACATGGCCAAGGAAATTCACTTCCCTGAGCCAAAACTCACACTTACTCAACTTAGTATACAACTGGTAGTCCCTCAATATACGCAATGCAATGAGTAGATGTTCTCGGTCCTCCTCCTCATTCTTAGAATAAATGAGAATGTCATCAATGAAGATAACAATAAATCGATCTAAATATGGCCTAAAAATCCGATTCATATAATCAATGAAAACAGCTGGAGCATTGGTCGACCCCAAAAGCATAACCAAAAACTCATAATGTCTATACCGAGTCCGGAAAGCAGTCTTTGAGATGTCCTCAGCCTTAACTCTAAGCTGATGGTAACCCGATCTCAAGTCGATCTTAGAGAATACCACGGCTCCTTTGAGCTGATCCAATAAATCATCAATCATAGGCAACATATATTTATTCTTAATGGTGACCTTATTCAAATGTCTGTAGTCGATGCACAACCGCATACTTCCATCCTTCTTTTTGACAATCAATACTGGCAAACCCCAAGGAGAGACACTTGGTTGAATGAAACCTTTCTCAAGCAACTCCTTTAATTGTTTCTTCAACTCTGTCAACTCTGATGGCGACATTCGATAAGGGGCCTTAGAAATTGAAGTTGTGCCTGGTACTAACTCAATGGAGAAATCTACCTCTCGCTTCGGAGGTAGCCCTGATTTCTCTTCTGGAAACACCTCTGAAAACTCCTTCACTACTTCAATCTGATTGATCCCAACATCCTTGTCAGCACTAATTGAAAAGAAGACCATATAGGCTTCACAACCTTGTCGAAGGCACTTTTCTAGTTTAGTGGCCGACAATATCAAGGGGCTAGAAGTTACCTTAACAGATGCGAGACTTAAGGGAAAATTCACTTTCTTTCCCTTACAGTCAAGATGAGCATTATTGGCAGACAACTAATCCATGCCAATGATCACATCAATACCTTTAAGCGGTAAACAAACTAAATCTATCTTTGAATTACAGCAATCACACTTAAGAGTAAGGTTTAAATAAGTACGACCAGTCATAATAGAAGCTCTTGCAGGAGTGGACACTTCCAAATCATAAGGCAATTCATAAACATGTAATCTCAATCTTTGAGCACAGTTATCAGAGATAAATGAATGTGAAGCACTAGAATCAAATAACACGAATACATCATGCCCTTGAAGAGAAACAGTACCTCGGATCACATTTAGAGATGCTCCTGCTTCTTCTCGGGTTAAAGCAAACACACGACCAGGAACGGTAGGGTGACCACTCTGTGGGACCTGTGGAAACTCAGAGCAAAAGCGAGCAATATGCACGTATTTGTGGCACTTAAAGCACTCCCAGTACTTCCCTGGATGTACTGTACCATAATTCTGGCATAGTCTACTCACGCTGGGTGTAGACATAGTAGAATCTTGACGAGACAGGACTCCTACTATAATGACTCCTCTGGGTCTGGAATCTTTGATGTGGGGCCTTATTACCTTGAGACCCTCTCTGATAAGACCCTTTAGTCTTCCTTGAGCTTTTGAAACTTCATGTACTAAAACTTGGCTTCTTCATCACATTAATATTTGGCCTTGGAAAGCTGGAGAATTTGCCAGAGCTATCATGGCGCTTGGAATCTTCCACCTCTCGTACCGTACGTGCAGCAATACATAGTTTGGTACAAGCATCCTCAAAATTTGTGATGTTCGAAGACCTCATAAATGACTTCAGTTCTGGCCTGGCCTTATCGATTAGCTATCTAATCTTCCAATTAGAGTTATTATGCTCCTTTAAATATGTGACATATTTTGTCAATCGAATGAAAGTAGAGATATACTTATCTTTACTCATATCACCTTGACGAAGACCATAAAATTCCAACTCCTTCTCATGTTGCAACTCCTCTGGAAAGTAGTGCGCATAAAACATGTCTTTGAATTCCGCCCACTTCAAAGATGACATATTTGCTGGTCTCACACTCTTCCACCACTCATTTGCGTCACCCTTAAGAAGAATGGTGACTACATGTACCATTTGTTCACTGGTACAATCCATAGCCTGGAATAACGTCTCTATGTCTGAAATCCACATTTCTGCCTTGACAGGATCTGGGTTTCCATTAAAAATAGGAGGGCGATGTCGAGCCAAATCTCTATATACATTGGAAATAGAACGAGGGGCTGGAACATGTGGTTGTTGGGGTATATAATCACTATGGCCCTCATTAGTAGTTTCATGCATTTTTCTAAATTTCCCACGCTTTGATGATCATCACCATTCCCCATAAGCGTCTTGTCCCTTGCTTGCTTCCCATATCTTCTTTAAATTTCTTCAATTGTCCGTCTACAACATCTACCACAAATCCCTTCAGTTGTTGCATAAAAGCGTCCTTATCAAATGAGAGTTGTTGCTGCTGCTGCGGTTGGATATGTGGGTGTGGAGGCCTACTTCCACCATAACTAGTACAACGAGTTTGAACCATCTTCTCCCCACCTAAGGATGCAACCCACCATAACTAGTAAGTAGTCAACAGAATCACAACAGATATAACTAACAGGGAAGATATATGTGAATATTGTATACTGCCACTATATATAATGCATGCCACATAGTTCACAGAATCGTTGGGCTCTGATACCAATTTGTAAAATCCCTTCCTTAACATTGTAAAATCCTATTATTATAACTTAATTCTCCAAAAGTCTACCATGGTAGAAAAGATTATAGCTCATCTTTAAAAAAATTAATCATGGTAGAAAAAGAGTTTAACTAACCGTTTGAAAACTCTACCGTGGTTTATAAAATTTACCATGGAAAATAAAATTATTTTTCCTTGCTGAATATTATCTCATCATATATTAAAATATCCTTATCAGATCAAATTATGGATCCACAAGTTTAGAACACATCATAAGCCATATAGGCCTTCTAACATCATCAGAAACAATTAAAAATATATAGTTAATATATTAAGTTTTCAGAAATAGATCAGAGTATGCAAGATGAGCTCTAATGTGGCATTATACAATAATCCTACATATATTAAAAGATGGAAGTACTACTTTTATCAGAAGTAGTTTAAGCTTCCGAAGTCTTCCCTGATGAACCCGCACGACAACTATTTCCTGAAAAATGTTAAATCAACGGGGTGAGACAAAAGCCTCAGTAACCAGTAATCCATCTCATCGGGCATACAAGTATATGCACGTGAGGTGTCAAGTGGGACAGTTATAAAAGTATAACATTATTAAAATATCATTTGTCCATACGAATAATTTCATAATAATTCACAATATCATATTCTCATTCTCATATTTACCATATAAGTGTACAATAGTCAATACACAATAATTTATTTTCTTTCCTCCTTTATTTCCTCTCCACCTTATTTCCTCTGACTGAACCCATGGGCTAGTACTCACCCATATGACTGGTAGCTAACTCACAAGCTCACCGATCAAGTGATATAGATCGGCCAAAATCCACAGAGCATAAGACCGGACCATGGGTTCCCCCTCTAAATACATTAGTGGGGTGTCATAGCCCTACGAAATACAAATTGGCCAAAGGACTAACCAGTGTACACCTGGATGTCCACCACCTTATTTCCTCTTTTGTACAAGAATTCACCCCCTTATTTCCTCTTTGAGTAACCTCCCATTAATTCTACATCCATCATCCCCTCTCTTATCCATATTATGTGATTATGACATGTCATTATCATTTCATAATTATCAAAAAGGATATTTCAAATCTCATAAATAAATACTAACTCATATAATATAATATTGCTAGTCATTTTCTCAATGAAAATAAGTTCCACAAGACAATTTCATTAACAACATATTTTCCAAAACCACATCACATATCAGTAGCCAAATTTATAAATCTGCATAATTAAAATCACTCACAAACATCATACAAGCATGCACAACAAGAGGAAAGTGGTTACCTCTCGCCAAAGCTATTTATTCACACTGCTCCTAATCCAAGAGCTCAAATAAACGCCAAAATCAATCTACTATTATCAATTTACTACCTATTAATAACTCTCCAAAATTCCACATAATTAAAATTATAACTTATATACAAATTTTTAATAATAATATATAATATATTATAAAAACTGAAAAATAACAGTTTGGGGTTTAAATTTTAGAAATGACCGTTCAGTCCTTCAAGTATCAAAAATGACAGTTCAGTCCTCCAAATTTCATAAATGACAATTTAGTCCTATGAATTTCATAAATGACAGTTTAGTCCTCCGATTTTCGTAAATGATAGTTTAGTCCTTTAATTTTCAAAACTAAACCAATTAAAATTTCAGTAATACCTTCATTAATTCAAATAAAGCTTTTAACCCACATTTAATCGGTTTAAAAGTCTTATATAGAATTATTTATAGATTAATTATATATAAAATTCGTTATAAAATCTTATACCAACTAAATAAGAAAAATTAACTGATTAAAATTAACTATTAATTATCCTCTACATTTTTATAGCTTTATACTAACAAAACTCAAGGTTGTCCAAAATGCTAATCTTAAAATATTTCTCTAATTAATACAATATTATCCTTATTAGAAAGAGAAAAATATATAGAATAATTTTCATGAAAGAAATTTGCTGAAAAGAAGTTATTTTAGCTATCTAAATAATCTTATAAGATAAATAACTTACCTCAGAAAACCTTAAATAAACTCCTTATTTTCTTCTCGTTCTCTCCGTCTTACTCTTGTTCTTCCCTCTTTCTCTAACTCTTCTTTCTAACAAACCGCACGCACCTCTTGTGCGGTTTTTAAAGAGGAAGAGGGAATATGGAGTGGGTAATCAACTCCCTCTTTATTATATTAAATAACGGGTGAGCAGCACGTGTAATATAATATATATTTTATATAATATAATATAATATTATAATAATATAATATAATATAGTATTATATTATAATAATAATTTAATTATTATTATTGTTATTGTTGTTGTTATTTTATTTGGATATTACAAAGAGAAAAAAATCAAAATCAAATAACTCCAAAATGATATAAATTAACAAATAACTAATTAAAAAAATCACTACTAAGTAAAATATAATTATTAAGAATAAATAATTATATTATTTATGAAACTCATCAATATAATGTTAACAATTGTTGCAACAATAGAAAATTATAACTACTACATATCTTCACATATAACTTATATATAATAACATTTAATTTTATCACATTTATTTTTTGGCATACAAAAATGAGAATAATTTTTTCAGATTTCATAATAAATGAAATATAAAATATATTGAGCAAATTAAACTATTAACTACTAATAAAATTATATTTGTAAGCTCAAAAATTAAAAAAAAAACTTACAGTATAGAGGAAGCTTGAACGGAGTGAGTGGAAATCTCAAACACAACACCTGAAAAAAAAAATAATAAAGGAAAAAGACAAAGACAAAGTTGCATATATATATTTAAATTTTTAAAAAAAAAGTGGTTAACAAGACAATATGATATACGTAACTTCAAAATATTAAAAAAAAAGAAAAAAATGAGTGGGTACAACTTACAGGATAAAATGAAACTATAAGGAGGAAGAAATGAGACGAGGGAGAAGGATTAGGGTCAGTTTGGTGCAAGAAATTGGACAAAGAGAAATGAGCAAGGAGTGTCGCAAAAACAAAAAGAGGAGGAAGAGAAAATGTGAGAAGTGATGGAACAAAAAAAATGAAAAGATAAGTGTAAATCAAACTTTTGAACGGAAGGAGGAAATGTGGGAACTAAAATAATAAGGGTGACGACACGTGTTGGATGAAGATTGGAGACTAAGAGGATAAAAGTGATGGAAGCAGATTGTGGGAGAGAGAAGGGTTTGAATTAATTTTTTTAAAAGAAAATAATACTTTGTGTAGCGCTTGCTAGGCTAAGTGTCACACAAAGTACGTAGCAGCTATGACACTTCCTTGAACAAGCGCCACAGTTGTTGCTTTAATTTTTATTTTTTAAAAAAGACACTTTATGTGACACTTCTACCTAAAGTCTCTAACAAGCTGTGGCGCTTTCTCAAGAAAGCGCCACCTAAAGTCTTTTTTTTTTTAAATTAAAAAAAATCTGGAAGAAGCCGTGACATTTCTTTAAAGAAGCGTCATAAAAGGTGTGCACTAATGTCTATTTTTGTAGTAGTGTTCTGACCAGTGTGGCCTCGATTTAATTCCAATCTGACCTATTGACCCTTAACTCAGTACCCCGACCGATTCAATGACTAATCCGGATTTCAGAACCTTATCTACGAAAGAAGATCAAAGGAAGAATAACTAGGAGCTGTATAGCCACTAACAAAGAACAATAATTTACGAAGACGCGTTACTGTAGGATTTAGAGTGATAAGTAAAGGTCACCCTCACCCTAGTCTAAACAGTTGTAATGAAATAATAAATAATCTGAGCCAGTAAACTCCTCACAAATTTGCAGAACAAAAGAATTACCATCACTGAACATTGATCACCTTTGTGTGGAACTTCGATAAATTGCAATGCATAAAATACATTTCAGAGCATGTACCATCCTATGGCGATTGATGGCAAGCCCAATGAAATTGAAATTGGCAAGGGTTTGGTCACATCAGAGAAAAGGGAAAACATATAAAATTCTACATGCTTACAATCATGTATAATTTCACATTACTGAAAAACATATCAAACGTTTCCATCAGAATATTTTAAAGAAGATAGAGAACTCAATTTGCTTAGGAAAAGAGACAGGATCACTCAAGTAACAAATCATTTTTCTAGTAACTATCATTATCACAACACTTCAACAAGCAACTGGAGGTATCAATAGCCTCTAAGCGTACGAAAACAGTCAAGCTAGCTGGTAGTTTGATGGCAATAGAGGATGCTACATGTTCTGGTAGTGTGTTCGAATCCAAGCTATGACATGGGAAAATTCAGCAAGCGCAACCTCACAAGGGAATGTATCTGGTACTCATGTGAATGGATGTAACTAGATGTTGAGCCGTTGAACACTTATTTACAGACACAAGCTTTGGTTTTCATGGTAGAATAGATGTGACATGGTACTCAAGGGGCTTAGGATTCCTTAAGATTGGCCAGAATGGAATTTCGAATGTTATAAACAATTTTCACGCAACGACAACCCATTGTAACGGCATGACCATCACCAATCTCTCTAATTCCATGCTTTTTAAATGAACAGATTGGGAAAATCAATTGGAAAAACAAATAAGCTTAAAAAAATCCCCCCACTTATTGGGATAAGGCTTTGTGAATGTTGTAAGAAAATGTAATGCACGAAGCAAAGAAAACTGGATCCGCAAAGAAAATGCAAGTTTTCTTGATTTTTTTTATAATCTATTAACTGATATAAGCAGACCCCCTATTCATGACACATTTGTCCCAGTTATTTGAATGCAATAAAAGGAAGGAAGACAAATTTGGGGGTGTCAGATTTATAGCCGAATGGGCCACCACAAATATCTTATTCTAGGACAACTCATATGTGTGTGTAATTAAACTATACAAATCAATAGCAACTCACATTAGTCTCTTTGTCGGCAAAATGAAAAAAATAGAGAAAACCTAAAATTAAGAAAGAAAAGCCAAACCTAAAGAAAAACAGGAAACAAATTGGCGTGTACGCGACTGAAGCCTTCACTTTTGCTGTTGTGTATAAGCAAAATATTACACAAAGTAAAATGAAGATTGCAAATGAAAGGGAGACAAACCTGCGATGCGAAGGGGAATCGAATGAAGCATAAAGGAAACAAAGAAAGAGATGAAGATGGAACCCGGAGACAAGGCGGAGGCGACACTCACGATCGAGGCCTACCAAGATGGTGAGATGAGAGAATATGTGACGGTTTTGGGTAAACAATAAAAAGAGTATGGTAGAAATATTATAAAATAACATGGACATATCAGTTAATATAAATCTAAATATTAACATTTTTCCTTCAAATTCTCCCAATTTTTTAAGAGAGAGTTAGGAGGGAAGGTAAAATTTTAGAAAATTATCGCTTTATTTCTAAAAATTTTAGCAATCCAAATAAGGGAAGGGGAGCAAAATCCACCAATTCCTCTCCCATCATACCAAACAAACCCTAAAAGTATTTTTGGGTAGGGACAAGCATCCGAAGATTCCATTCGTCACAACGCCCATCCCAATTGATGGACGGTTGTGTGGTCAGCCATTGGAATAGGCTGCGTGATATTGGATAGTTTTTTATGCTTTCAGATCATATTAATTGTGCAAGTCATAAACATTTTTCTGTAAGAACAAAAATAAGGTATGCTCTTCTCAACTAGTATACCTTAATATACAAGAAGAATTTAACCCCAAGCAACTTACTCAAGGTCCTTGCCACTCATCGTCATGACAACCTTAATTGGTAATAATAAGTACTTGTAATAAATACGTGTTGGGAATCAAGTGCAAGGTAAAAAATGGAAAACAGCCTAACACTAGATAAATTCCGGTTACACGGCATTAATATAAATGATAAAAATCCATAAATCTGATAATACCTTGGGAATTTTTGTCAAAATGTGGCGCCAACTCTCAAGAAAACTCAAACACATTTTAAAGTAGTTTTCTTATATATTATCATTTAAATAAGTAATACTCAAGTATCGTTGAGTCTAACTAAGGATAACCAAAAATTAAAATAGACACTTTTTATGTTGGGAATAGCGATTAGAATTTTCAATCGTGATTTACGGTGTACGAAGTGGTTTTTATGGTTTTTGAGATAGCTTTTACAATTTACGAGATAAATATATGAAGTAGTTTTATCTCGATTTACGTAAATCGGACTTATACAATCATAAAAACTAAAACAAACAAACTACGTTTACAAGGCTGAGCTGCTGCGTCGTTGATTATTGATTTTTGTGCAGGTATAGAATGTTTTGACTAAATAAACCACTTTTATTTGGAGTAACAGCGCTACATTCTACAGTAGTGGAACAGAACATGTTCATCAGATAAGTATTTTTTTTAAATGCTCTTTTTTTTGTTCCTTTAGAAAAACGTAATTCTGTTGACTCGGATGCACGTTGACGAGGCAGGTCTTTTCTTTATTCATTAGAGAAAATTATTTGGAAAGAGTGTTCGCATGGTGGCCTGTGATGTAAAGGAAGCGACGTCAGCCTTGGGCCTCATCGAAGTTACGGAAGCTTTTAAACTAAACTACCCCCACGTTTTTACCGAAGAACCCCCAAAGTGCATGCTTTAATTTCTTTTTCCTTTTTGGTTTTTCTATCTGGAAGCGACAACACATATTATGCTTTGGAAAAGAAGAGAACAAGGATATGGAATAGTACACAGTACGTAGCGATGCATTGTTTAACTTAATTTGCGAGGTATTCGACTGCTCGCTATTTAACACCATTATTTTTGCAACCGCATTATACTAATCTGTTGCTATAATAATTAACATGTATAGATTAAACATTTTAGTTTTACTTGGAATATATACGTCACAATAATGACTCATCATACTTAATGGCATATTAATCTTCTAGATTCCTTTTTGGCAGCAATGAATGTCCTTATAGCCAAGGAAACAGCCTGGAAGCTGCATGCTATATACTAGTCCTTCTCTTTAGCAGTGCCGTCGTCTCTTCTTTTTTTTTTTCTTGGAAAATTCCTCCGACGCTCCTTCCCTTACATTCCTTCTTCCTTTAAATCAGAACCTGAGAACATGAACAGTGCTGGCAACAGCAAGAAAAGGAAGATTTGGTGTGGGGAGGAAGAGGAGGAAGAAGATGATGAGATCAAAATGGAGAAATTCTTCGCTCTGGTTAGAAGCATTCGAGAGAGCCGCGAAGGGCTGAGGAGGTTCGGGGAGACAGAAAATGGGAGCAGCAAGGTAAAGAATAGAGTGGGAGTTTGGAAGCCGCAGTTTCAAATTGAAGATTTCATGGAAGTAGATCCTCATCATCAGAATCGGAGCCAAGAGTATAATCCTCCTCTGAACTTCTCTCCTGCAGATGTTCCTCGTGGTAACAAGAAAGCAGCTGATGAGAAAAAGGAAGCAGAAAGAGGCATGAATCTCAGCCTCTCGCTTTGAAGATCTAATTAAATCGGCTTTACTGTGCTTGCTTTTATACACACACACACACATCCATCCGTACGCAGACGCAGCTACCACTTTAATTAATTTTTCAGTCTCTTGAGTTCTCTGTATTCTCCACCTTGTACCTCGTTAATCTTTAATTCATGCTTCCATGTTAGTTTTTTCGATCAGTTCCAGCCACAATTTCTTTCGCACCCATTCGATCTCACACACACAAAGTATCAGATCCAATAACTTCCTTCTCTCTTCTATATTATACTTATTTCAGAATATGTAGTTACGTAGTAGCTAGGTTTGTCGCTCTCGGGAATTTGGTTCTTAGATTTTGGTTATTGAGGACTCGTCTTTCACAGATCGAAGGCTTCAAATTTCATTTTTGCCTGCGCTCTTGCTCCTGGACTTTGTTTTTTATTCTTCTGCCCTCTTCAAAATTTCTATCTCATTTTTTCTTTATTTAGCGTCATAAATTAGGACCACCGATTCAAATTCAAAGTGTTAATTAGAAAACTGAACGAATGTTTAAATTTCCTTTCAACTCACTTGGTTCTCGATCATGAATATCACGCAGGGGTCTATGGTTACTGGTCACATACGATGATTAATTTTAATAATATAATTTTCTTACCAGAAATACCGTTCCTTTCATAATTGGTGGTAAATATTTTCTTAATGAGATCATAAAAGAAAAATTCTAATAAAGTCTCTATATGGGAAGAAATATTTTTGTAGGTGCCATACTAATAGCTCTGGGCCTTGTAAATATAATTATATTTTTGCAAGACCAAATTTCTTATTTTAAACTTTCTTAAAAGCTGTGAGTTTATATCTTTTATAAATATAATTAATATTTAATAGGTTGTTGTTCTCCGCTTGTCCTCGATATACTCCCACCCTTTTTTTTTAACATACTCCTTAACTTTTTACAAGATAAAAATAAATCAATCATCAACTTTGTATATGGAATCTTACAATACTTGTTTAACAAAAACAGGTCAGATAATTACATCGTTAAATTAATTAATGAGTAATTACATTAATACTGATTCAGTTAATACTCTTTAAAGTAATTTTCTCTTTCAAAAAAACCATTATAAATTATTCCCTAACATAGACAATTTTTATTTATTCCACAAAGTTTGACATCTCCAATAATAACTGCGGACTAAAATTATGCATTCCGTTTTTAAGTTATTCAAATTTATTAGGATATTATTTTCATTTAATTCTCAATTTTTATTATTAGGGTATGAAAAAAAGGCAATAACGTAAATTGAATTTAACATTAGACATTAAATCATGAATTCAATTTGATTGAATTTGAAAATAGACATTAAATCATAAATTAAAAATTATAATCACCTAATAGATATTTGGAGGTTATAAAAACAATTATGTCAGGGGTGCAAATATTTTTCCCTTCATATATCCAAAACCAATTACTTACATTTTTTTTACAATGTTAATCAAATTAATTCTATTTAACTTTTAACGTCAATGTCACATATTTATTACTCTATCAGCATATTTTGATAATCTTACCACCTAACGTTACATATTTGCATATACTATTGTCGTGATTAATATTTTCAGATACAGTACTCCCTTGTGCAACGCACAAAGAGATATAGTTTGTTATGTTCAAAAACTTAGTTGAGACTAGTTATGTGCAACACAACATGTGAAAAATGATTTTGTTTTCTAAAAATGTCCTCAATTACATGGAAGAAAAGATATATGATATATTGAGTGTTTTAGTTAAATATGAGAATTAACTAAAACAGTGGTATAAATAATTTTTATAATTAAAGTAGGGTAAAATGAGCCATTTAAAAAAAATTTGAGACATTCCCAAAATCCATCTTATGCAAAAGAATAGGATACACCCAATAATTCTGTGTTACAAAAAGGTAACGGAGGGGTTGAGATCTAAGTTGTAGTTCATCACGGGACTCCCTCCTCCTGTAATATAAACTTTGAACAATCAATTTGCGTCTAAGATCAAAATAATCAATTTGCGTGAGTCAATAAAATAATTAAAATTAGTTAAAGATATAAATATGTATTATTTTTTCAACAATATATATTCTTATGCATAAAGAGAATATGTGAGAGAATATAAATATAATAAATACAATCAACAAGAATAAAGTCAGAAAAAATGTAATAAATATTTAAACAAGTATAAAATGAAGATTATATTTTAAAACACAACTAATAACAAATTGAAAGCCAATATCAAGGAAAGGAGGCAGCATTCACAAATTTTGCTTAATAAAGAGAACTCAACATATCTGAATTATTTAGATTTAGTTTTGGACGTACGGGTCAGATATGAGTTTATTTACAATAATAATTTTTTAAATAAACAATTATTTTTTGAAAAGACAACAATTAAAAGATAATCTTTATTTTATATTGTATATCCATTAAAATATTTTTTTAAAAAAAAAATTTTAAAAATTCAGATGTTGTAGAACATTCAGATTAGATATGGGACAAAATTCTGTCTCGCAACCTTGCTAGTACGCCCTAATCTCGTCCCCACCCTCCCCTCTTATGTGAATATATGAATTTCTCTTTCTAAATTAAATCATTTTATTATATATGTGGGCACGCGTCATGCGAGTGCACATACTAAAGATATTGTGTTTGTTTAGAATAGTGATTAATGCTTGTTTAGAATAATAATTAGAGTCTTTAAAGATAGATTTTTAATTGTGATTTACGATATACGAGGTAAGTATGTGAAAAGAATGTTACTTCAATTTATATATATAAATACTTATAAATCTTTAATAAACTCATCCAAACAAGTACGTTGTTGTTGAATAATGTCGGATGCAAGCAAGGAAGTTGTGTGTTTTAAGTTGGCACTCACCAGAAAATTCACTGTGGCCACCCCCCACATTCTGGAACGATGGGGAATTATCATCTTATCGCCATTCTATTTATTTTTCTTCGCCCTCATCATTCTCAATGTCATCATTCCATGACCAGCTCAATCTAATAAACCCTCAGCCTCGACATTTCTTTTCACCGTCCTTTAAACCTTAATTTCAATCTTGTATTTATTTCATTTCTGACAACTTCTACAAGTTAAAACTTGAACTTTCGTTTCTTTCCTACAATTTAAAATGGGTTAATATCATTTTTTTTCCTAAATTTATTTTTATTTTAATTTTAATTTCTCAATTTTCGAACGAACAGTTTTTGATTTCAATAGGGGCAAAATATCAAAATTTTTATTAAGTTATAAAGATTAATATCTTAAATGAAATGAAATTTTAAGGACTAAAACCTGAATTTTAAAATTTAAAAAACTAAAACTAAAATAAAAATAAATTTAAAAGATTAAAGAATATATTAACCCATTTAATATTTAATATTTTGCAGTCTGGATCTCAGGGAATAACTGTTCTCAGCCGCGTTGTTACAAATCTAGATGCCTTCGTCTAACTGCGACATCTAACAATTCTTTACAACATCAACTTTCATTCTTAATCACAGGTAAAAAAAAAAAAAAAAAACCCTCTCATACTTGATCCACAATCCACATCACTATAAAATTCAAAGCGTCATCATTATAATGTGGATAATGAAATTCACACACGAGGGAAAAAAGGCGCACCACATAATTAATTATATGTTGGATTTGATCATCGATATGTTATGCTCCTCATACAAATATAAGCGAGTGGTTTTAGTTTTGATTGCGATAATATGGAATCGAACTTGTGACTTGTAAGGTGAGGCAAACTTGTTCTGACCACAAGCCATAAGATCGATGAGCAGGCCAGAAAAGAACACATTGATGATGTACAGTAATCGATCACATTAGGATTCACTCTTTAACGTATGCGTTCTCGTTTGATTTTCGCATTTTTTTCCGGTAAACGTCTCACATTTGTCGCCCTCCGTTGGAAATTAACAAATATGACGTGACCCATATCCTTGTTTGATTTCCCCATTTTTTCCGGTCAACGTCTCGCATTTGTCGGCCTCCGTTGGAAATTAACTACCAATATGACGTGACCCATATCCTAATCTCCCAGACAAGGCGTGAATCACAGTATTGTTAATTAAAGGCTCTTTGTAAAGCTGCACGAGATATTAATGGTCTACGTTTTAGTTTTTCCATATCTATTTTTTTTTTAAATGGAAATGCTTCCCGATTCTTTTGTGCACTCACTTTTATATTATATATCGTCAGAGTTTGTTACAAACAGATGCATAAATTTCAGACTTTTTAAAAATTATTATAATTTTATAAAATTACTCTTATCAAGTTGTTGTGTTATCACATCTTAATTATATTTCTCTTTACTACCCACTCCCCCATAGTTTTTTAGTTATTTAATTAGGACTCGGTGGGGAAAAAGATTTAATTGTACATATGTTTGATTAATTGACTTATATTCTGACTACTTAGATTCTTGTACAGCATAACTTATATATATAGAGACTAGAGAGTAGCACTTATTTTTAAAAATAAAAATCATTGGAATAAAATTGGATTATATATAAGTAGCCTACAGGACGCAAAAGAGCATCGCTTTTTGATTTTGACGTGAAGTTATAAGGCGCGTGTATGTTCATTCGTTGGAGGGGCAAGTGTGGCGCTCGACTGGTACTCATGCTCCAGCACCATCCATGTATCACACAGTCTTCCCTAACAACCCATCCATGTACACATACACATTTAAGCAAGCATCCCCCCCCCCAAAACTTAATTCTGCCTGTTATTGGCCGTCTTAATCATAATATTTGAAACAATTGCACAAATATATTTTTATTTGCTAATAGTATTCCCTCTACTCTTAAATATAAATCTCTGTTTATCTTTTTGAAAAGATTATGGAAACTAATTTTATAAAATATTTATATTTATCTTTCTTTCTCTAAATTAATTTGTCTGACCTATAAACTAATATGTAATTTAATCATATGTAATATATAATATAATTAATTTATTTATTTAATTTTTTCAATCTCTTCAAAAAAGTCAATCAGATGTTATATTTAGAATCAGAGGTACTGATATTATATGGTACTGGTAACATGTTCATCAAAACCAAGCAAAAATTCAAACATGGTTAGTTTTCTATTAAACTAGGTATTTGTTACCTGTGTGTTGCACAAGAAAGTTTATATATATAGTATTTTGATCTTCGGAAACTTCTGCAAGCATAGAAGAATAGTTTATGGTTCTAAAGCTTTAACTTATGAGGTACGTAATATTTATTATATATTTTAGTCTTTATGATTAGCTTAGACAATTATTCGTATTGTATACATAATAAGTAATATTTATTTATAATCATAATAAATCATATAATCATTTATTTCAAATGATCTGCATCTTTTATATTGAAAGTTTCAAGTGTATTGTTTGTCGATAAATATTGATAAGACCAATATTGAAGACACTTATCACAAGAGTTAAACAGGGAAACGTCATGGTCCAAAAAAATAAGAAACAAACATTAAAAACAAAATTAGTGCTAGTCAATGTGAATATAACAAAACAGTTGGAAGTATTAGATATGATTAGTTTTGATGATGTTAAATATAGATACCAAATATTAAAAGCACAAAGTTTGCATAATATACTTTTCTCCTACATTAATTATCTATTATATTTAATGTGAAATATTTTGTATATTAATCAAGTAAAAAAAGAGGAGGATTGAAGATAGTCAAGAAAATAAGAAAGATGTCTAATTGAGTTATAGAGAATAATCATCAAAAAGAAAATTAAGAAGAAAGAAGAACTTGTAATAACTAATAAAAATATCTGATAAACTCGAGTTATGAAGCAAAACTCGAATTATGTTTGATGAAGAACTCGAGTTTGGCTAAAGAACTCAGGTTTTGCTTGAAAACTTCATATTAACTCTTGCAAGTTAAGGCTAACTCTTGAGTTATAGACCATGTAAAAGTCAGAAGCCAAGTAGAAATTGCATTATTTTTATGAACTCGAGTTTTCAAGCAAAGCTCAAGTTTTACCCTGAAGAGAACTTGAGTTTAGAAAAATCTTGCGAGTTTTTGATAGAGACATTTAATGTTATGGTAACTAGATTTGTAATAAGTTGAGCATGATTAATATCTACGTTATAACTTGAGGGGGAGTGTTAGGTAATGTTAGGTAGGAACCATAATACTATAAATAGTTGGGTGACTTGTTAACTAAAGCCCTGAATGAGACTCATGTTGACTATTTTTATAATAAGTTGGGCATGATTAACATCTACGTTCTAATTTGAGGGGGGGTATTAGATAATATTAGATAGTGTTAAATAAAAAATATAATATTATAAATATCCCTATTATATACATGAATCAAAATACAACTGAGATATCATTTTCCCCTTTTTGCCTCTCTCTTTGGTTTACGCATCAAAAATTACATTTTTTTGCTGTTTTTTAACCGCTTTTTTTTTCATAGGAGGGTAGAGCTGGGAATCAGAGCTGTCCCGTCAGGGTCTAAAAGGCTACCCCTACAGGGTTTGAAGAAAGAAAAATTGATGTTTTTCAAAGCCCGACTCGAGAGCATGCCAGCCAGAGACGGCCCGCAAGGCCGGAAGGCATTTTCACAAGATTTAACTATATGTCTACACACCTCATACAATAAAATAAATACAGTTACTAATTCATAACCAAAGGTAAAAATTATTGTTTACAAGTAACTCATAGTCTCACACAAAGTATAAGAAATCAAAAAGCTAAACACTCTAAACAACATGATTATGACGACTATCATTTTCATCTTTTTCGCTACTATCATCAATTTCAAGTAAATTTGATTGTACTTCACTTCAAGTAGTATACTTTGTTTAAGGGGTAAAAATATCAAGAATTAGTAAATTATCATCATATGTAAATTTGACAATTTTAAGGTTCTTAAGAAAGGAGTCAACAAAGGCATAGGCAAGAGAGGCAGGGAAATTAAAAAAGAAAAAAAAAGCTAAAGGGCCTAACATGCCGGCCCTTGACTCTACAGGACTGGCCCTTTTAGGCTTGACTTCCTTTTGAGATTCCATTTTTCAACCCCGATCCATAATTTAAAAGGTTTTAAAAGGGCCCACCCGATTTTCCCGCTTCATAGAGGAAGGAGTAGGTGGATATTAAGCAGGGTTGTGGGCCCAGGGGAGTGATGTCGTCACGGTGAGGTCACGGTGAACACGTGTAATGACGTAGATTATGATTCTGCGGCCCCTCCCTCACTCCAATCAGTATTCCATGTGGCCCGCAAAAAGCAATGGGATACGATGGTCATTTGCCCAAGAAAGTGTGTGGCATCTTGCCAATCACTATCAACCCCCTCCTGAATAGTGATCCTGATTTGTGATGTCGAAGGAAGAGTGTGACGCAATATTCTGCTGCTACGCTCTGCATCGCTCTCTCGTTCCATCATCGCCTTTTTTTGTTTACTTTATTAGATGCCACGAAGCAGTATTCAGAGCGCGAGCTTCAACTTATCATCTGAGCAAATCAAGCAGTAGGTGGCCGATCTGGATGAATGGGATTAACGCAGGAGGTAGCTAGCTGCAGAAAGAGAAAGAAGTGCGACCCCGCGCCGGTTGAAGAGGATGAAGTCGACGATGAATCCAAGATGCACAAGTTCTTCGACCTCATCCGCAACCTTGGGTCTCAAGAGCCATGGTGGGTGGGTGGCTACTGCAGAGAACAACAGGGACAAGAGGATAAAGGGAGGGTGGTGGCCCAGGTTTGAACCCCAGGATTTCGCGGACGATCATAACGCCGCCGCCGCCGCCGTCTTCAATGAAAGCGCGGCCGCTCCTCCATCTGACCTAGACTTGTCTCTATACATTTTGTTGTTCTGTTTCATGTAACATCTGAGATCTCCATTCTTGCTCTACCTCTGTAAACTTTCTCAGTAACTTTCGCCTCTGCTCTGTCTTTCCTTTACCTGCCGGAAATTTTGCTCTCTCTTTAACCCCTTCCTCTTTGATTTTGTTTGTTATTTCTCTAATATCTGTTTCTTCATTTTAAAATATTTTATTGTATTATCCTCTATTTTAAATACGAGACAGTTAAAACTTTTTTTCTTAATAAATTAATTATTCATAATATATGATATATATCATTTTATTAGTTTGATAAATTAATTTAATATATAAATATAAATATTTTAAAATAATTTATTTAGATATTTCAATCTCTTAAAAAAATTAATTGAGGTTATCACGGGAGGAAGTATGTGTTATTCCTTCTCTTTGAACAACAATTGGTATTTGGGTCAACTTCACGCATATAGACGCAAGACATATACGCTGCGTATTTGTCCTGAGTTTTTTTTGGCCAAAGACAGGTGTCTTTCTCAGTTTTAGAGTGTGTTTGGAACCTTAAAAAAAAAAAACATTTTTCCACTCAAATCATGATTTGACAAAAAAATTTCTCAAACACCCAAAATTTTCACATAATCCCGGTTCAGAAGAAAACCATGGTTTGCCTTAGCAAAACCATGGTTTCTGAGAATCATGTTGTGTGTTTTTAGGGTTTTCAAACCATTGTTTGTGTAAATTGAGATAAAATTCTTTTCACATATTTATCTCATAAATTATAAAAGCTATTATCAAAAAACTAATTTCAAAATGATGTGCTTCTACATTGGATTCTCTGAAAAAATTAACCGTTGCAAAATGTTTTCACTCTCCCTCTCTCCTCTGCCCAGACCCACGACCCACTGTAATATTCCCTTGCCCTTGTCTCTTTTGCTCGTGTCGTCTAATCTCCATCGCTCAAATTTCATTTTCTCTCCTCAAAATCTCCAACTCTCCTCCAAAAATCTCCAGATCTGTAGTTATCGTCCTCTAGCTCTCGTCGACAATCGGGGTTCCGTTTCTCTTCTTCCCCTCGCCAAGGTCAGATCAGAATCATTTCGCCGTCAACTCTAGCGATCGAAAAGGGGGTATACCTTCCGGTGAGTTGCGGGTTCATCTTTTTGTTTCGTATTTCATTTTCTCGTGCTCATTTCTGATATTCCGGTGACCGAAGGCTGTGAAGTTCAAGTTGTGGCAGCTCAGGCGATCTCGATGGTAATACATTTTAGAGTGTGTTTGGAACCTTAAAAAAATATTATGTGCTCCTGAAAAAATGTTTTAGAGTGGATGATACTGGTACAGCTGAAAAAATACTTTAAGATAATTTTTGAAGCTGAAAAAATAAATTAAGGCTAAAATTATAATCAGTATGCAAACACACTTGGTACAATTAAAAAAATATTTTAAAGGGTTAAAAACACTAAAAATTATTTTAGGATACTACATGCTACTTAAAAAATATTTTTAGACATTTTTTAAAACCAAAAAGCAACAAAAAGAAGTTTTTCCCAAAACTATGATTTTATACATCAAAATCATGGTTTTGGGATAAAACCATAGTTTAAAAAAAAAAAGAGTGTTTGACTAAATTTTCTCAAAATCATGATTTTAAGAATTTGCCAAACACACTATATGTGCTTCTGCATTGGATTCTCTGAAAAAATTGACCGTTGCAAAATGTTTTCACTCTCCCTCTCTCCTCTGCCCATACCCACGACCCATTGTAATATTCCCTTGCCCTTGTCTCTTTTGCTCGTGTCGTCTAATCTCCATCGCTCAAATTTCATTTTCTCTCCTCAAAATCTCTAGCTCTCCTCCAAAAATCTCTAGATCTGCAGCTATCGTCCTCTAGTTCTCGTCGACAATCGGGGTTCCGTTTCTCTTCTTCCCCTGGCCAAGGTCATATCAGAATCATTTCGCCGTCAACTCCGGCGATCAAATAGGGGGTAATACCTTCAGGTGAGTTGTGGGTTCATCTTTCTGTTTCATATTTCATTTTCTCGTGCTCATTTCTGATCTTCCAGTGACCGAAGGCTGTGAAGTTCGAGTTGTGGCAGCTCAGGCGATCTCGATGGTAATACGTTCCAGTGAGTATCTCGTTCCTGACCTGTTTATCGGTAAAATCGGGTTATGTTCATCTTGTTCATAGGCCTTATAGATCTGTGTCGACTATGAGGTAGATCCCAAACACCATAAGCTAGATCTGTGTTCATCTTATTCATCTTGTTCATATATCAATTTCTCCTTACCTCTTCAAGTTGCTTTTCGGTAGGAGTTTTTTGTGGGTATGATTTTTTCACCTTCAATCTCGGTGGACAAGGAAAATGGGTCATGATTGGATAATGTTGTTAGATTATTGTTATTATCCATTTGGCTGTATATGGTCCATTACATTGTTAGTTGCGGCGAAGTTTAATGGATAAGAGGTTAATCCAGGCGACAGTTCTCTAGCTGCTACGTTGTTAGATAGTTAGTTTTATTGACTTACATTTGAGCCTTTAGTATGAATATGAAATGTAATTCTGCATAATAGTGTAATGGGAAGGGAGGGAGAATTACTATGTGGGTGCCTGGTTCCCAAATAGCCAAATCAGTTAAGGAGGTGATTGCAATTTGCAAATGGTGAGCAATGCCACTAGAAACCTCAAATGGTTGTTAGTAGTCATTAGCCTGTCTGTTGTTAGGCTATGTTAGCACTCTTATTTGTAAGGAAATTAGCTACTTGGAGTGTATCAGCATGAAATTTTCTTACAAACTCTATATATGAATGTTATCTTTGTATTCATTATCCTTACATTTCCTTGATAATTTTTTCATGCAATTCCTCTTAGAGGCCTTGTCCTCTTTTTATTTATTAATTTTATAACTTGCTCCTGAGAACGTTAGTGACACAGAGTGAGAGGTTTATTGATTTGTTTCTTTTTTTAATTGGAAACTTTATTCAACAGATCAAAGATCATCTCAATGCAAAATCAGTCTCTGTAAAAGATGCTTATGGTGATGGTCGGCATATTAGGTGAGCCTTGATGTTTATCGTACTATTTAGATTAAGTTTGGTTTCATCTTGATCGCTGTCAGCTTCATATGTTTTTGTTTTCTAAGCTCCTGGTTTGGTAGAAATTTTTATTGGATAGAACACTAAACAATAGGTCCCCAAGAAGTGCGCAAGAGGACTGTGGACTGGAAAAGAAAAACAAAATACCGTCAAGTAGAAAATGGGCGATTTTTAGTAATAATATTTGCAATTGACACTTTGCCGTATATAGCTGAAGCTTGCAATCTTTATGTTATACTGATCAATGGGTTGGGTTCGATAGATGCAAGAAAAATGGCTTATTGTCCTGCCTCACTTCAATATTTATGTTATACTGATCAATGGGTATGTTGTACTGATTGATTTTAGGTAATCACCAATATGAGACTATGAGCTATGCAACATTGACTTATCCATTTTGTGGTATTTAAAAGTAATTCAAATGTAAATCATTTTTTGCCAGTTTATTTTGAAAGTAATCCAAAAGACTTCATTGAAGAGTAGTTGTGCTGTTTGAAATATGCAATAAAATTGATCTAAAACCATAGCTATATCTGCAATTTTTTTTTGTGATAATGATTTGTGAAACTTAAGCATGTTAAGAAAAAGAAGCTATGTCCAAATATTAAGCTGTGTCGTGATGTTTTCACAGCCTTTTTATATATTCAAAAGAAAGAAAGCGAGCATGATTTGATTTCACCACAACTAGGATTTATCTCTCCAAGTTGCATGTAGAAAGTATGTTTGGTTTCAGATAAATAATCATGCTCATGTATGGAGTTTCTTTGTAGTCAATAATTTTAGTTCTTCCATCGAGGAATTATTAATACTCTCTCAAAATTCATATATAGAGTAATAGTTAATTTCAATATGAATGTTGTTCGAAATATGAATGGTGTTCGATGTGAATGATGTTCTAAATGTTGCGGCTGCACTTTGTCATTAGTGAAAAATAATAAAGACATGAGTAAGGATAAGGTGAAAGCTAGTTGGGATGTGAATAGCACAAAAGTCTTCATTGATTTGTGCTTGGAACAAGTTCAAAAAGGAATACGGAGAAACACAAGCTTTGATAAGGATGGGTGGAAAGCTATTTCGGATGGATTTACTATGAAGACATGTAGGATGTACGAGAAGGGTCAATTTAAGAGACCAAATTTGGTATTACACACAACATCATTAGTCATGTAGTGTTTTTAGTGAACTATAACTTTATCTCTATTTTGACGTACTGAATTATTAACAAACTATTAAATGTTAATGTATCATTTCCATGATGAATTTGAGGTTTCTAGAAATGTTGTTAGCACTAATGTATCACTTGTTAGAGAAAGAAAGACAATGTCTAAAGGAGAAAGACAAAAACAGATTGTATTAACTGCATTGAAAGACATGCTCCTTTGTATTAATTTTATATATTAAATATTGAATTATTAACTTTCAATATACAATTTATTAATATATATATTTCTATGGTTGTAGGTTTCATTTCATTTTTTTTGTCACAATTTATAATTTTTTTTGGACAAATTTAAGGAGTTTTTGGTTTTTCTGGTTTAATTTTATGTTAAATAATACCTAAAATATAATCTTATCCTTTATATTTAATTATTATAAATGATTTTTTATTATACAATATATATCTGTGTGTATGTGTGTTTTTTAGTCAAATAATTGATTAATGTTATAATTTTTTATTTTTCAGATAAATTATGTCATTTTATTTATTTATTATGAATTTTATTATTAAATAATACATAAAATATAATCTTATCAATTATATGTAATCATTACAAAAGCTAATACCCTTTTTGGTAATTTGACCATGAAAAAAAGCTATTATAATCATAATATCTGAACACTTTCATTTTATCAAAATCTTTTTTTTTTCCAAAATCTATTCAACTAAAATCTATTCTTTAAAATCATTTTTTTTTAATAAATTATTCTTAAAAGTTAATACTAAACACACCCTTTTAATTGAGTTTCTTCAAACGAATGGGGCTTAACTAGACGATAGTTTAATTAGCAATGGAATCATAATATTGATTGGTCCACCGTACGTCTGATTTTTGAGAGGGACATTGATAAAGAAAAAGTTTATACGTCTAATCGACTTGTTTGTCATGATTGAGGAATGCTTGAACAAGAAGCAAATACCACTTTTCATAAATACCATTTTGCTTTTTAACTTAAAGCACTGATTTTCGTAAAACTAACAACGTAAAGACTCCTGATAATCCGAAATTTATTCCATCCAGAACGCTCAATTTATGATAGCCTTAAATGTTGATATTTATATATTCTTGATAATTTAAGGAAAGGTAATTTCATTTTGTAGCTTAAAACAGAATTGCTTTTAAGAAAAGAAAAACATCAAATCCGAATACAGTGGGGGCATCACGAAGCTCTAAATCCTAGGCTGAAGCAAACACAATTTGGGCCGAATTGTACCCCAACGTATGCTGGAGTTATCGATACTTCTTTTTTCCTTAGTATAAATATATTTAAAGAGTATTTAATTTGATAGCTTTTATAGGAGTGTCTGAAGATGTTTTGTCTGATGATCAGTTGAACGGAAATTCAAACCAGTGAACTTCTTTATGATCTGTGAGTTGTGCTAAAGGAGTTTTATTCTGTGCCACATGCATGCATGAGTTGCCAAGCATGCCGCACCCTCGGCAACTGAACAACAGATAGTAGTATATGCCTTTCATGGCCAATTTGGTTGGAGCGGAGGAGATGGAAGGAAAGGAAAAACAAATATCTCCCCTTATTTAACTTGAAATTTTGGAGGGGGTGTGACCCTCAAATGTTCGTTCACTCTCCTCTAACATCTTTATTTTGGCTCTCCTTCAAATTGAGGGTTTTAGAGCGGAGTAGAATTTTAGACCACTTTTTCCTTCTAACTTATGTGTTATTCTAATAATGTTTATGATAAATAAAAATATATTATTATACAAAAAGTGTCATAATTAAAAATACATTATTAAAAAATAATTTAATATAAAAAGTATATATTTATAAATAAAAAATATTATTATGACTAAAAATATTATTATGAAATAAAATTAAAAAAATTATATGTTTACAAATAAAAAATATTATTGTTAAATTGATTTAAAATAAAAATAAATTTTCATATATAAAAAAATATTATAATTATAAAATATGTTAATATGATTTTAAATAAAAATATTATTATGATGGAAAATATATTATTTTTATTAAATTTAAAATAATATATTTCTTAAAATTAATTATTTTTATATTAAAAATATATTATTATACAATTATTTTAAAAAATATATTACTATATTAATTATAAATAAAAATGTTATTATATTAATTAGAAAATATGTAAATTAACTTATATAATATATAAATAAAAATATAACAAAACATGTTAGGCTAAAATGGTAAATTGCTATCATTCTTACCCTCCCATCCAATTTTAAATCAAACGAGAGATCATTAAAAATCACTCATCTCTTCTCCACCAACTAAACCAAATAATTTAACCATCTATCCTTTTCTTCTATCCCCTTCCCTCCCATCCCTCCCTTTCCATACTCTCTCTCTTCGAACCAAACATGCCCTCAGTTTCATGCAACCTCTTTTTCTTTTCCTCATCACCCATGGTTTAATTTCGTGGGCTTACTTCTGGCATCATTTTACAAGTAGGCAGAAGCTTGCCTTGGAACTTTTACATCTATTGTTTAGAAAAAGAAAATCATAGGGACTGACTTAAAATTTTTTTAAAATTATATGGATACAAAATCAATTTTTGAAGAGTAAATGTAAGCATGTATTCAAAAAGTTTTTTAAACTTACAAATATAGAAAATCAATTTTTGAAAAGTTTCAGGAAAAAAATTATAGGAGTTGAATCAATTTTTTAAAAGTCTCAGAAAAAGAAAATAATAGGGACTAACTTAAAAATTTTAAAAAGTCATTAGGATAAAAAATCAATAGGGACTAACGTAAAAATTTAAAAGAGTGATGGGGATAAAAAATCAATTTTTTAAAAGCTAAATCATGCGGTGAGCGTGGATCGAACACGCGACCTTCAGATCTTCAGTCTGACGCTCTCCCAACTGAGCTATCCCCGCAACTTAAGAGGATAATGTTAAATTATTTAAATAATCAAACTTTATGGTTTTTGTGTTAATCCATTTATAGCAGTTCACTTGCGTGAAATTATGTACGCGTCAATATTTCCTCAGATCCTCTTTCGCCGCTCCATATTAGGATTTTTTGTTTCCGAACAGAGATGTCGCCTTGAACAATTTGGCACCGGGCTTCTGTTACGCTTTGAGTCATCAGTTTCTGCCCTTTCCGGTTGAAACGCAAGAGAAGCTTTCAGTTCGCGGCTCTACTCATCTCCTGTTTCTGGGAAATAATGACGTCTACCATAGCAAGATCGCGCCTTCTTAGTCCCTCATGCTCTCATCTCAAAAAATTCGAACTCCCTTCTCAGGATTACAGATCGATTGCCCAGAGCTTCCGTAGTTCTGAATTTCCTCGCCTCGCCCTGAGACATAAACGCAATGCCACGACCCCGATTTTCCCCAAAATCAGAGCTCAGAGTCTTCCCGGTACAAATGTCGACTATATCTTTCATTGTTCAAACTATGTTTACTCTGCTACTAAATTGGCTCCTCACTCTCCCAGATTATGTTCCCGATTCCAAATTTTACAAGGTCGAAGCGGTTCTCAGGTTTGGAAGCTATTTACTCCCTTTCTTTTTTCTCTGCATGTGGAGTGGGAAGGGTGACCGATGTTTACTCAGTTGAAATGAGTTTTGTGAATTCACTGATGATCCTCATTGATCCCATGTTGTTGAATTTTCTACGGGGCAGGCCTTGGCGAATCGCTCAGGTTTCTTCGGTATGTGATGCTTGCTAACCTTTGATTTGATCAGTATTATTGGTAATTTAGCGTTGCGGTAATTTCTTTAAATGGGGCAGGGAAACATCATGAGAAGGTGATGAGCATCAATGAAAGTGACATTAATAATGCTTGTTACTCCTTCTCAACTGTCGTTTTAGTAAATTCCAAGTCCTCACCATGCCCCATCGATTAAAGAAGGGCTGCTAGTTTCGTCAACAATTTCCAATCTCTCATTGAAAGCTTGTTTGTTCTCAGCTGCCTAAATGTTATCGCAGTTTGATTTCGTTGTTGATGGGTGTGACTTCCCATCATCTCTCTTCGTAGGCGCTTAAACTGGTAATAGACAAGTAGAATCCCAACATTTAATAATTGGTTCAGGTTAAAGGTACTTTTTTGTGGAATATTTTTGCATGGATCATGGCCATGGACAAGTTCACGGCTTCCTTGTCATATGTGGACTCATGATCGTGGCTAAGCATCTTCATATAGGAAGTCTTCTAAGCCCAACCTACTGATTTCTGATTTCTGATTTCTGTTTTCTCCCCAGAACTATCAGTATCTAGTCACACCAGATTCCCCCGTTTATTTAAAGGATTGTCCTAGCCAATATTTCTTATGTACTGTTAATTTGGGCGGGCTTATGCTATTTTATTGATTGATCACCGAGTGACCTAGTGCCATTAGTCCCATATTTTTATGATTATTTTTCATGAAGGCTTTGTTGAAAATGGGAATCCGTGGCGTCACAATATCTGATGCCCGGGGCTTTGGATCTCAAGGTGGTTCAAAAGAGAGGCAGGGAGGTAAGTTCATTTTGAGCTACAAATAGTTAAAACTGAAGAAATAGCATCCTGTTTCTACAAGTCTTCAATGTCTTTCATGACTGATCAAAATACTCGCATAATATTTTTTTTTTATAATAATTTGTTTTACTTGTTAATCTCCGTATATTCTGTACCGAAGTATATGATCATTTTCTGCCTTACATGATTATTTTACATCATTGATCTCAATGCAGGCTCTGAATTTTCTGAAGACAATTTTGTCGCCAAAGTTAAGATGGAAGTAGTAGTGAGCAAGGATCAGGTATGTGGACGTTTGATAGTAATTTGAGTGCCATTTTGCATTAAAATGGATCATGTGCTTCTCTTGTTAAGCTTGGACAATTTTTGTAGAGGGGAGAAGAGAGAGAATCCTTGATTTTTTATATGCCTAGGATTTTCTACTACTTCACTTTAAAATCCTTAACATCATATATAATGAAGCCATAACCTTTCCTTTTACATGAAGTTTTTTCAAGACATATAAAATGAATTATACGACAAACTGGATCATATAAAATGAGCGAATCCTAGTCAACTGTCTGCAGGTGTTTCTGACACTTCAAGAATGAAAACTGGCTACATATTCGTGGTTGAAGGAAATTTCTGCAACTTTTCTGATTAGATGTTATGTTTCAATTAGGTTGAAGCCGTTCTGGACAAGATTGTCAAGGCATCAAGAACAGGGGAGATTGGTGATGGCAAAATTTTTTGTAAGGCTTCAACATTCTTTGCCTAGTTACGAATTGTACTGTATGGACTGTTTGCAGCTTCAATTATATTATGTGTGGATGCATCTTTATATGCAGTTGTCTTAGGGATGTTGATGGGCTGTCTCAAGTTGATCATATGTTATGGGTTTGAACTGAGGAAGTAAAATATTTTCAGTTTTAGTCGAGTGGATTATATGTTTCAAATCCTCATATGCGTCAAACTTGGAATAGCCAGACTGCGTGGAAGGTTTGGAGTTCGATGGGATGTTTCAAGAATCATCTAGATTACAGGACATGAAAATCTAAACTAACCTGATGCCCGTTTCTTGTGAATGGACTTAGGTCTATTGGCTTGCCTAGGTTCACATAATGGACGTTTGGGAGAACGAAAGAAAAATGCTACGAGCTATAGATTGAAAGAAAATATTTTATTTTAATTTTAATGGCATTACTCAACATGGAATCTCATTTTTAATGAATTATTAATTGATTGTGCAGTGATACCTGTTGCAGATGTTATAAGAGTTCGCACAGGTAACCTGTTTGTGCAGTTGTCCACATGAAAAATTACATATTTATTCTGTCAGCAAATAAACTCAGAAGCAGCTGAATATGAATTTTTCAGGTGAACGCGGGGAAATTGCTGTGAGGATGGCTGGTGAGACAGCTTCTGATGTATGAGCGTTTGGAACCAGAATGGCATCTATTCGGCCCTCTTTGAGTAGCATTTCGCTTTCTTCTCAAATCTTACATCATAGTGCTATTTTATTGTTATTTGCGGTGAAGGCAAATTGTCAAGCAATAATCAACTTTATATGCTCAGATAGCCAATAATAATTGGAGGTTTGAACCGAAATTTTGTATTTTTTTTTAGTAGTTACTTCTTGATGTACTAGATTTTTACATAGGAATCAGAAGTCAAAACGTCAAGGAGTAAACAAGAGGAATGTAATTTTAAGTACGCAAAATGCATGTGTAGGTAGTTTTCAGAAATAATTTATGAAGTGCCCAAAAAATCACACTTTAACAAAATAGGCTTTTGGTTATTCCTCTCCTAGTTATTCCAAGTAAAATTAGACATCAATACACTCCCTTTGGTTCTAAACAGAAGTGGTTTGGTTTGATCCTAAAGTACAAATTATTCAAACAAGTACTTCTATGAAAGTCAACACACTTTTTCTTTTCAGAAGAAGTAACTTGGACATTTTGAATTTTTTTTCCTGCCATCATCTTAAAGCTTCTCCGAGCAACGTTCGTTAAAAATCGGAAATTCATGAGCCTGTAATAGAAAAATCCTACGCATCACTGACGGTTTACAAAATATTGGATAAAATCTGGTAATCACGCAATTTTTGTCGTACTTCTGAAAACTAAGGCGCGGTGCCCTCCTCCAACAACTCTTCCATTGCCTTGATCTTTATGTGTTGGATGAATGAAAATTTGGATTAACGTTTTAGAACAGCTACAATCATGTCATTCAATCCAGGGTTTCCACATACTTATAAGTGATCTTTACAGAATAAACGTTTGGGTATACTAACTTCGTGCTTCTGAAGAACTTACAGGCAAACAGAAAGGGAAGCTGTTAGTAAAGTGCAATTGTCTACAGCACAAGATCTTGATATACTGGCTCGATTTGAAAAGAATGTATTTTCTCATATAAGGCAGTCGCTGTCCTGCTCAAGAAAATGACCTACCCCTCAGTGGCCTCGCTAAACGACCTTCGAATGATCCAAGAGATGCTTCTTGAATCTTACTAGTTTGAAAGCACAATGCAAATGGCATATTTGGTATTTCAGAAATATGTTTCCTGCCCTATTGATTTTGTATCCTGATTTATTTTCTAGTTCAGCTCAGGCTTTAGCCTGTTTGATGTACATTTCTCACTTGGCTTGAATAAATTTCAACTCATTCGTCAAAAAACTGTTTCCAGCCACTTGGTCACTTTTAGGTCTCAGGTATTGACATCTTCCCTTCTGCAACCGCAATCTGAAATCTAATGATAGCATGTTGGTACTGTGTGAAAACGTGGTATCAATCACGTTGTGAGAGAAACAGCCCTGAGAAGCCGCTCTTTGACAACCATGTTCTAATTTTGACGTCTCAAGTGGCTCCATGTACTTCATGAACTTGGACTGGCCGTGCAAATATGGCCATTTTCTGTGACAAGTTCTGAAGAGCCTCATGCCTATTTGCTAGCTCCATCAAAACCTTGATCCTCTTGAAAGAAACATTACTTGGCTTCTGGCCTTTCTCAACCATCTCCAAGAAACATTTCTCCGCTTCCGCTAACTTTCCCATGTCACAGAGCAAGTCAAATAATACATCAGAAACCAGAGTATAGGACCCAAAACCCTTCTCCACCATGTCACTCCATAACTGCAATGCCATCGCAACCTTTTCATGCCTCTTAAACAACCTTATTAAGAACATGCAAGATTGTGTGTTTGGCAAGCATCCAGTTTCGATCATCCTTCTGTACAAATTCCAGGAACTCTGCAAATCATTCGACCAGTAATAAATCCTAAAGAATAAATTGTAAGTAGTTGCATTTGGGCCTAGACCTTTATTCACCATCTCATCCATCAGGCCATGAGCATCACGAAGCCTCTTTGCAATGCAGAAATTCCGTATGGCTGCATTATATGCTGCAACATCAGGATAACATCCATACTCCTTCATCTCTTTCAAAACATCTCTAGCTTTATCTGGCTGACCTATCAAGCCCAGTCCACCGATGATAGAAGTATACGTGATTACATCAGGTACAATATCCTTACTTCGCATTTCATCAACCACCTTGTAGGCCTTCTCCATTTCCTTCCCTTTACAGTAGACATCAATCAAACAATTATATGATACAATATCAGGATTTACCCCCATTGCGCTCATTTCCTTAAAGAATCCCTCAGCTTCCTCTGTGGATTTCCACCCTGACAAAAGAATATTAAAAGTTTGCAAGTCTGGCCGGAAATCATACTTTAAACTATGATAAACATTTCTCGCATCCGTCATACTCTTCTCTTGGCACAAAGTTCTCAACAAAGCATTGAAACAGGTCGTATTGAATTCTGGAACAAACTTTTTAAACCTCCTAAATGATTCCACAGTCTCCCTAACTGAGCACACTTTAGCTATTCTAGCTAAGACAACCATAAGGGTGCGAGGGGTTATTATGGCTTGATCTTTCCGTCGTACTTCAGGCAATAGGTCCCAAATGTGGCCAAACATACGGCTTCGTCCTAAGATATAAAGCATGGTATCCAGGGAAAACGCAGAGTGAAAAAACCCTCGTCTTTTTTCAGTATAAGAGAAAAATTCCAAAGCTTGCAAAGGGTTAGAATGACTGAATCTGACCCTTTTCAAGACTGCATCAACTAAATCATTGGAGAGGAAAACTCTACTTGATTTCAAAGATTGCTTGAGGTCTTTAGGAGATGAAGAGGAAGTGATAATGCGGAATACTGTTTCAACGTCGTCGCGCAAATTGGGGTTTGTGGAGCAAAAGCGAGCGATTGAGATACAAAGGTGGTACCTGGATGGCGGTGCAAATGAGAGAGGCCTCAGCAACATCTGTGAGATTGATCGATTCCCTTGGAAGCGATTTCAGGGACACTCTAAACCACCGCCCCCTCTGCTACTGCTCGGCGGCGCGCCCTTGGCTTGGTTCGAGCTCTGAAACAACGACTCCGTGGGCGTTGCATATTAGTATGCCTTTCTTCTTTTTTCTTCCCCGAAATGTACATCTCGTTTGGAAACTCTATTAATAATCGGATTTATTTTATAAGTCCGATTTATATAAATTGAGATAAATATCCTCCACATATTTATCTTGTAGACCGTAAAAACAACCTCGTAAATCATAAAAATTATTTCATATTATGTGAATCACGATTTATAAATACTTATAAAACTTCTATAAATTAATCCTAACGAGCCTTTAGTATGCCTTCTTCTTGCCCATGGTAGTATTTATTTATTATGCAATTAAAAAAAATACAATCGGATCTCCTCGGTTTTTTCACATTAAAACATCCCCTTAAAATTTTCTTTTTGTATATTAATAATTTATTGCAAGTTAAAAAATCAAAAAATTTAAATTTAAATTTTTAGTTATATAATTAAAATTAATTAAATATGACAAATTATTTTTATTTTTAAATGATTAAATAATTCAAAGATACTTATTTTTAGAATATCTTATTTATTCTTTATATAGTAATTAATAAATTATTAACGTTTGCTAGCATTAAAACAAATGAAAAGTGATAGATAAATTAAATTTGAACTTGAAAAATTTTTTAAAAAATTTATGAAATAAGGGAATGATAGAAAGGTAATGCAATAGAAATATGAAATTGTGATATTTTAGTGCTTTTACTAAAATGTTTCTCATATATATATATTTTTTTAAAAGGGCTAGAACCCTTGCCGGCTACTGACCAGCATCACCCCGTCAGCTAGTCGGCTACAAGAGCTTTGGCGCAAATGACTAAAACTACAGTGACAACTTTAAAAAAATTGATTAATTTAAATTTAAATGTTTAATATTATAATTAAATTAGTTTCAATATGATAAATTATTTTATTTTTAAATGATTAGATAATTTAAAGATTAAGAATATCTTATTTATTCTTTGTATAGTAGTTAATAAATTATTAATGTTCGCTAGCATTGAAATAAATGCGCAGGGACGGATGTTTTTGACGGGCATAGCAATGAATTTAGTTGTAAGTTGTGAATGTGTGCTGAGTTGCCACAAAAAGTAAAGGATGAAAATATTGAAATGGTGAATTAATTGTGCATTAATCATGAAATACGAAAGGGAAAATTACGCTGAACGCGTACAAAAGGCCTTAGATGTGGACTAGAGTGGAGATTGGAGAAGAGAAAGCAGGAAATTAAACCATTTTAAATTAGAAATGTTAAGATCCTCTCCCATAAATTTAGTTCTTTGGTCGTTATAGATGATGTTTGGTTTAATTTATATTTATGTATAAATTCAATTTACATAAATTAAAACAAAAATTCTCCACATATTTACTTTGTAGACTGTAAAAACTACATCTACCGTAAATCATGATTGAAAAACATTTTTGGAGGTTCCAATAGCTATTTCAAACACCTTCTAATCTTCTTGATATAAAATTGGAAAAATTTCACTATACCCATTTCTAATAAATCATTCTCAAACCATCTCTAAAACTTTGTGAAATTTTATTGTACTCATTAGGGCTAAACTGAAATTAAGTGTTTTTGGCTGAAAAGACATTTATATCCTTATTTGTACATGGCTGAGACGGTCTTATAAATTCTCACATATATCTTGTAAATACACATATTTGACTTGTAAATTTATGCATGTGTCTTGAAAATAACATGTATTATTGTGAATATGTTTAGTACCTTGTACATGACCAAAATGGTCTTATAATTTAACTTATTTATCTTGTAAATAAGTATATTTGACTTGTAAATTTCTACACGTATCTTGTAAATAATCATATTTGACTTATAAAGTAAGAGTAAAATTGTTTTTTTACTAACAAATTTTATTTTCAATTTAGCCATAAGGTGCAGTAAAGTTTCATAAAGTTTTAGGAATTTTTTAAGAATAATTTGCTACAAACTACATAGAGATGCAGTGATATTTTCCCCATCCATCATGGCAACCTATTTATAATATTTTATTTTAATATTTTTTTCATAAGAAGACTTTAAGAAATAAAATATCAAATAGTAGCTTATCTTATATGCTCATTGTGCTTTTTCTTAAATGAAATCAAAACAAGCAATTTTTTAGCCACCCATAAGGTATTATGTAAATGTGAATTCTCTTTATTAATAGTTTAACTTAATTTTAAATTTTAAATTTTAAATGTACCCATTCTGATGTGATGGGTAAAAACTAAGAACACTAAATATACTTGAAGTCATCTATGTTCATAACCTTTTCTCCTTTTTGAAACACAACTTAATTTAATGGAATCATAATATTTAAAATAATTTTTTGATAGGGAATATTTAACTATATATTCTTCTTCTACATTAATAACTGATTTGGGGTAATAGATAAGCGGTGATTTTTCTACTTGGACCAATACTGTGTGAGCATAATGTGCCTTCCTTCTAATAAATGAGAAAGAGCCTGGTCACATGGAGTTGAAAGTCACAACACAGCTTCCCCATTTTCCAAAGCTAAAAAACATGGCCAATAGGTATTGGTTCTATCTGGGAAAGCGTTAGAAGGGGGAAAAAAGTCAGTTGAAGGATAAAAATTCAGTTAGAGCCAAAGTGATATGTTTAAAAAAGTTTTTTTTTTAGATGGGCTTTTTTTAAAAAAAAAAATTGTTTAAGCTAGAAGTGGCCTCCAACTGCTTTTAGAAAAAAAATTATTTATATCACTATCAATCTAAATATAAATCATATTTACAATCTAATTTTATTTTATATTAAATTTATAAAAATTAAATTAAAAAAAATCTATCACTACTCCGAACAGACTGTTTAAAAAATACAAGATGAAGCACTAGAGAAACAAGTATAGGATCCAATTCCTAGGTGCTCGGCGTGAAACATCCGAGAGGGTCCGAATCTCTTGTCGTGTGTGGCAAGCATGTTAAAGCCTACTCTGAAAGCAGCACGCACTCAATAAAGCGTTAATCAGGAATGGTTTAAAATAGTAATTGAAATTTTTAAAAATAATTATTTAATTATGATTTATCGTAAAATAAATATATATAAAAAATTATTTTAATTTATATAAATAAATATTTTTAAATGACTCATAAACCATCCCAAATATGTTTCCCCCTCATCAACTTGCTCAAGGCCAAAAGCGAGAAGACCTACCCCTGACCGTCATTTCACATACTCCATTCATTTTATCTTTCAAATTAGACAAGAAAGCTCAAAGGTCACATTAATTAATAACCATTGCTTCAAAGGAAGGGCCTTCTTCCATCGTTTGACAATCGACCCTTCAATATCCGGTGAAAGCCACTCGTCGTCTTTCCCATTCACATGTTGGTCATTTACTTTTCTCCCATGTGGGACCGCTATCATTTTTATATTTCATATTAATTCAAATCTTTTTTGTTTTTGTTGTTCGCACTAAAACGGTTATAAAGTCAGGGGGAAATATTTATTTTAATATATTTGTCGCATTCTAAAAAAAAAAGATTCGAAATCTCTCGAAGCTAAAAAGCATGCAGCTCGCCCTTGGCCAGCGCACAATAAATACATTTCACTTCATGTTTTGAAAATCAGACGGACTCGTCGGTTTAAGTCGGAAATCGGTTCGACTGATCTGATTTGATGGTTAACTTTAATTTTATGGTTCGACATGTGTTTGGGTAGTTACCGATTTTTTAAATATTTTATTTAAAATTTTATATAAATAATCTTAATTTTTTTTATTAGTTTACTTTTAGGTTAACTTTGATTTGGTTATCATATAACCCACTTATTCTTGACAAAATATCTCCACCGTTTTAATAACTAATCTGTTTTTCAAAAACTTGATTTCACTCCACCTTATGCATTATAGTAACATTACTTGCGTGTGGCAAATTTTACAAAGATCAACTTTAATGTACACACCCTATGCTCGAGGGCATGCAAATTCTAGAAGGGACCGGAGCAAAAGCGATACCCACGCACATAAGCACTAATCCCCAACGTTTGAATAACCCCGGCTTAATTAACCTAAGCGCAAAAAAAAAAAAAATCCCAAAATAGTATGGAAAATAAAATAAAAAACCCACTCCCCCCATGTTTACAGAAAATCAAAGGAACCAATAATTATCTCGAAACGCCAAAGCTCCAAGCAGGTTCCATATATGTCAGCGGGAGTTTGCATATTAAGCAGCAGAAGGTGCTGTTATATACGGGAGTTGACCAGCCTCTGACATTGCTGCTATCAATGATTCCTTCTTCACTGATTCAGCATCACCTTCGACTCCATTCCTGCCCTTGTCGTAGTCCAAGGATTCGTCCTTGTATATGTCCCACCATTTCTTAACCAGCATCTTTATGTCCTCTCTATCCATGTTCTCTTCTCTCCCCGTATATCTCCACGGCTTCGATCCCTGTTCACCATTCATTACAGCCCTATGATCAGCGTCACGTCCTTAAAATTGAATTGCTACACCAATTGAACTTGTGGAGATAGATCACTTACCGCAGCGCAGTAATGGACAACTTTGACTTGGTCAAGGTCCACATTCTCAGGGTGGCGCCACAACATGGCGAGGACGAGGTTGTAGACCAAGGGAATAGGTTTGTAAACGGGCTTGAAGTACATGTTCAAGAAATCCTGCTCCGCAAAAGGTGTTGGAGGAGTGATTTGGAGTGTCTTCAAGAGATCGTGGTATGTCTCCATGCCAGGCTCGAACACGAACATGCCGGCATTGAAGTACAGAGCAGGCGGTTCACCCATCTCGGCCGGCCACTGTACCCTGTCCGGACATTGCTGGCAGTACCCGATCTTGTGCTGCGGAGTGTGGCTCCAGGTCTTCTCGCAGAAGCAGTCCATGACGGCGTAAAAGTGTCCGTCCGGCAGATCAAATAGGTGGTCAATGTTGTCGTACACTTGAATGTCTCCGTCCAAATATATCATCTTGCTATATTCCACAAACTGTAATCATTTCATTTTAATAATAAGTTTAGTACATCAATAGGCAAACTTTCAACAAGAACCACAAAAATAATTAAGTGAAATAAATGCACGCGCCCGGTAAAAGATTTGGTAAACCCATTCAATTCAATTGTAGAGTAATCATAATGCTTCTGCGGGGGAGAAAATGTAAAGTAGGTATGTGTTACAGAAATGCTATCATGGGCCTCCGAGGACACGGGGACCGATGAGAACACGAACAACGTCATGAGTTCTATATGTCACGTAAACAAACAAATCCTACCAGAACATCTAGACGACGTAAGACGTGGCGACGAAGAAAGTAAGAAGTAAGAAGGTACCTCCCAAATACGGAGCTTAGAGTAGTTGATGACGTAGTAGGCCATGGCGAATTGAGTCTGGTTCTCGGGAGGATAAACGGGTTGGATCTCGCGGATGATGCAGCCCTGAGACTCCAAGATCCGACGGTGATCCTCCGGCACGTCGGGGAGGACGGCCACCACCAAGGGATACGCCGACCTCACCTTCCTCAGGCCCTTCGCCAGGCCCACAACGCCTTTCACATAGTCACCATTCCCGGCAAGGAATGTGACGTAGGCGCGACTCGGCAGGGTGGCGGGGCTGCTAAAGACACCGGATTTAACCACGGTAGGGACGAGTTCGGGGGCCATAGTTTCACAAGTGTGAGGCACGAATCAGATCAAAGACCAGTAGTGTCGGAAAAGGAAAGGATCCGATTCGAAAGAGGAAGGCTTTAAAATTCGCAGGGAGGAGGAGAGAGCTGGATAGAGAACAGGGGAAGAATCCAAGCTGAAGGAATATCTGCTACTTCAAGGATGCTCTACTTGGGGGGATAGCAGGGTGGGGCTTCTATTTATAGGAAAGAAAGGGCGATGCGATTTTACGATATGGTGGCTCCGGATGATTGTACGTAATGAAGAGATCTATGATTGTGCGTCCACCACGTGGTAAGATGGGACGATCCGACGGCGAGGGGGTGGTCAAAGGATGCTTCTGGAAAGGGTCCCCTGGGAATAGCATGTCCCTTGGAACACGCTGGAAGTCGCTACTGGTTCCCCGTTTTTCATGAACATCCTCCAACATTGCGAAGCTTCTTACAGCAATTTTTCTTTCCTATGTCTTTAATTTTTAATTCATTTATACCATGTGCTTCCCTTTCCTTCCTCTGATTTGTTACCAAAGAAAAAGAAAATGCTCCTATAAAAATATATAATGGGACGAAGCTTTGTTCTATGTGTAAATAATGTTATCGCTCGCTAGCAAAATATACATGCACACTTTACGTGGTTAAAAACTTCCCCGACATTGATTTTGGAACAGGCTAGCCCCTGAATATATGAAACAAAGGAACAGGCAATGCGATGGGGAGTTCTGAGGGTTAATTATGGATAAATCAATCAATCAATCAAATCTCGTGAAGTGAAGATGAGCAAGCATGAGGGTTGTAGAAGAATGGAGAGGGAAGTAGAGAAAGGCAAGTTCATCACGGATAAACCTACGGTATGGGACACTGTTGGAACGGGAATTTAATAATTTATTTAAAATAGTGATGGTAATTTTTAAAAATAATTTTTTAATCATAAATTATAATATATAAGATAAATATATAAAAAAAAATTTGTATCAATTTATATAAAAAACACTTAATATAAATCCATAAATATAAATCGTGGTGGATGTTCACACCAGATACGCTGCACCGCAGGCGTCATGTCGTCGAAGATATTGGACGCTCCTTCTCGCTCCTCCCGTCACACCTCACACTCATTCGTATTTTTACTTGATCCAAAATAAAATATGTTTAATGACAATGCTTGTCATTGTATTCGGCAAAGTTGATGACGTGATGTGGGCTGTCCATCATTAGTTCATTACAACACTTATTTTATACAAATGTTTTTATATATGGGACTTTGAATTCTCTATTTAATGATAAATCTGATGCTATGATTAAAGGTATCTCTGGGATAATGATAGATAATTCTAATATATAAGTTGAAATAATAATTTTTTATATGTTTATTTCATATATTATAAATTATAATTAAAAAACTGTTTTTAAAGATTTTAATTATTATTTTAAATAAATATTAAAATAATATAAATAGAATGTGCTACTTAATATGTATAATAAAATACAAAATACTATTATATTAGTATTAATTTTGCAGTTTCTGATGAAATGGGTGTTACTTTTATCTGATGTGCAGTGCATTTTAATTAGTATGCGGTGGCACAGTCAGCTGGTCGGCTAATTAATTGGGTCAGGCTTTTGTCGTGAGGTGGTGGGCCCATGATCTTGAACCCTCTCCTATGCTCTTTTTATTTTTAAACCTTAAAGGCTCGTTTTTATTTTTAAACCTTAAAGGGTCGTTTGGTATGAAGAAGTGCGAAGGAAAAAAAAAAAATGAGTAACTTTTCTTATTTAGTACATTATTAGTATTTAATTTTTTCAGGTTCATCAATCTTCCATTAAAGATGAAAAGATAAAATTCTACTAAAATTGACAAGAACCAAAATTTCTTGTATAAACTGTAAAGTTTTTGGATATATTTACTCTCATAAAATATTTATTTTTCTTTTCTTTTACTTCCTCATAATCATCTGAAAGTGATTAAGCTAACACTATTCATCTCAAGATAGGGTTAGTTTCTTAACAAAAATTTCACCTGACCACATATTATTTAACAGTTCTTGCAACGTTGGTGAAAAACGAGGAGGGAGCCAAAAGCTTGTAGTTTAGCATTGTAAATCAATTTACAAAAGTTGGCCGAAAGCAACTAAATTTTCAACTATAAAATAAAATGATTTATGAGATATTGTAAATCGATTTATTCTGGCTGAGAACAACCAAATTTTTAAATATGAATTAAATTGATTTATAAACCATTATAAATCTATTTACAAAAGTGATAAATCGGTTTAATCTATTTTTTAAATTATTTTATTATAAAAATATTATTTCACGTATTCTTCCCACCCGTCATTCCATTTTTTTTATACCAAATATCTTATTTTCCTTCATTTTAAATTACCTACCCATGTCTACCAAACAAAAATACCTTTTTAAGCTCCCTCAAATATTCCCTTCCTTTTCATTCACTACCCATCCCTTCCTTTCCTCCACCATACATTCCTTGTACCAGACGGGCCCTAAAATATCGCCACTCGTTTTCTGTTGCCCTCCATTCACTGGCTATTCATCGGTAGCCACTCATCAGGGATCTGAGGTCAGCACCTACTTATTTAATTTACCTCAATCTCACCTGCTTGAAAATTGCAGCCCAACTCCTCCGGACTTGCTCACCCCGGAATTGAAATATTTATTGGCTGTGTTTTTTTAGAGGGGATATTTTAAACGAAAATATTATTGGATTGGTTTTTAGCTCATGAATTCATCAATGTCAATATGGCATTTGTAACGAGACATATAAGTTTTGCTAAAATGGGCAAGGCGTGTTGGAGAGCTTTTAATAATTAAGAATGAACTCTACAAGCTTGGAGTTTGGTCTTGAGCTGTCAATGAATGCAACTTATTTGTTGTGAATGTGTATGATCGGTGACTTGTGATAATAATAAGGCGGAAAGAGTAAACTTTCCGTTTTCGTTGAAGTCGCTATACAAACGCAGCTAATTAATCAATTACTTGTAATGGTAATGAAATGAAAAATATCAGTTGCCACCGATCATCAGCGAGCGCAGGACAGAATCCGGCGGGTAAAAAATATACTAGGAAGGAATGAGCTGGAAGAGACTAAGAGAGAGATAAATAGGAGCGTGCCAACAAAATTTGGTTGGCCCACTTCCATCCCCTCCATGCTACGCAACATTTACATGTTACAAGTTACAACCTGTGGGCCCCTTGTCTCCGTTTTTTAGGCCAATGATCACTCCATTCCCAGTTTCTGCCTTTTTTTTTTATCTGAACCCTATGTGGGGAAAATACAGCTGCACGTGCTTCAATGACAACTCAGCTCTTAACCTGTATGGAGAACCCCTTCGCGGCATTTTCCCCATTCAATGGGGTGTCTGAAGCTAGCCCTCGCTAAAATGGGCTTAAGCCCTGCCATAGCCCGATATTATTGGCCTTGTCCTCGTCCAACGGGCCCATTCATGACAAGTCAGGCTCAGTTTTTGTCCGAAGAAGCTCGTACAGGTAAAAAGATGGAAAAAAGTGTGGCGCGCTGTCTCGGCTGAAAATGAAATGGGGTGTGTGTGTGTTGAATAGAATTGGTCGATATATTGGAAAGGGAATCACTTAAAAGCAGTAGGATTTTTGTGCATGTTGAATGGAGAATAAGAGAATTGTACGTACGAGGCTCCTTATTGCCTGCGACGGCTTTAAATCTGGATAAAGATGAGCAGATGATATAGTGCGTGGAAGAATATTTCTTGTTTGAGTGCCCGCGGTGACATCATCCTGATTACGCCCACACCACCAGCCCTCAGTCATCTTCTCTGTTGTTCTTCATTTGCCAATACAATTCTCTTACTTCCATATAAACTGTAAATTACGTATAGGCCTGTGTGCGTGTGTTTCCTTCGGTTAACATTATAGATTATAGAATTACTCAATCAGTTCAATATATTGTTCATCCGGGGGAAATGGAAGATAAACAGTAAACACAAGCACCGTCACCGCGGCATCAAAATTGAAATTAGATTAATATTTTCCCACTGTAATGTGTATCAAATAATCAATAACTTTCCATTTGCAGATGCAAGGGATGCCACAATTCAACGCAAGATGCAAAGAAGGGATTCTTGTTCATTCGCCATCCTACGAGCATATGGGGTGGGTCAACTATTCTGTGGAATACAGCTCAAAGCAGAGCATCTCCAAGTCTCCAACATCACCGTTCAATTCCGTTTTCATACTTACTAATGAATTACCCTCTCCACAATCCATTTTTACCGTCTCTTTCTTTCTTCTCTTGGCAGTGCAGAATAAATTGATTGACGTCCACCTTCACTCTCTGGAATGGCCTGATATTCCTTGAAAAGGTGGTGTTATATATGCTCCATTGGTAACCAAAATGACCATTTTATTTTACTGTTGCTTCCTACAACTCATCACCGGCTTCATTGGACTTTGGGCTCTCAGAATATGATTTATATATATATATTATGGCGATATGATCACGATCCCCCCAAGAAAGAAAATTAATCACTTTTGACCTACCATATTTAGTCCGGTATTTTGATTTCCCCCCAAAAAATACCATATATATGTTTATATATAAACATAAAAATATTCAAATTATTATTGAAGCAGTGGGTGCTCCATAATTTATTAATTTCGATATGGACATCCAATGGCATTCACAGAGGACAAGACTGGAAGATACAAGTCTGGGAGGCATGCTTGTTGCAGTAATTAATAACTTGGGTAAAACTAGGATATTGAGAGGCATATATATTAATTAACGGGGAAATATGGCTACTCTAATCGAACGTTGCCCTCGTAATTAAGAAACGAATATCTGATCCTAAAAGTTCCACATAAAATAAGCTGAGTTGGAATATTGCAGAGTCAATGAGTAATACTAAAAAGTTAAGAATACGGGAATGGAAGTTGGAAAGCAATTTCGTGGAAGGAATAACTGCATTTCCGAAACCCAACCCTGTGAATGTTGGCACTTGTTCCTTCTCTGCTCTTCTCCCCACTTTGGGAGTAATCCCTAGAATATGCCCTCTCCATTCAAATCAGCATCAGCGTCATTCTTCCTAACTAAAATAAAGCAAACATTCTATTTACAGTAAACCATGGGCTCGACTATCTTGGTCATGTTACGTTACTGTCATTTCTGTTTCATATGAGTAACACGTACGACTGAGATTGAATTCTACGCGATTCATGATGGAGGGGATTGAAAGTTATCTTGGGGAAGACTCATTTTATTCAGTTGAACCCAAATCCACATGGAACATGATTGGTTTATTTCGCTTCATCTTCAACATATAAACAAAATTTCCCAGGACGATGGCGCCCGTAAGGCTGCGTGACCAGCGCTAATATTCCCTGTCCATTTCACTTCCATCACTCTGTCATTGTTCAGTTCAATTCTTCCCTAGTCTTATATTGACTTCGCTGCTTTTCTGTGCGCATAACATCCCAATCCATTCTTAGATCGGGCAATTAGAATTAGATAACTGATGGGAACGTTCAGGTTTTGGTATCCATTCGAGGGTCAAAGCCATTCTTGGGTAGTGGAAGACCCTCATAGTCTCCTATATGCCCATTTCTATTCTTCTCGCCCAACATATAATTAAAAATCACAAGATATGTGGCATAGTGGTCGGGCCTTGCGTGTGCAACTCGTGGTTTTTAATCATCTCCATTCTTCACTCGGTAAAAAGCAAGAGCATAACAGTCAAAACACTTGCAAAACCTTATAGATATGCTACATATAGAAAATTAATAACACTGGCGCAGCGCAACTACTCAGCAATTGAATAAAGAAAGACGGTGGAATGATAGATATGTCACGGAGGCGGATCCTCTCCTTTTCCCTTTCGGTCTGCTCCGGTATTTTTTTCTTAAACTGCACTGTTTTGGTTTTAGTTTAAAATACACAAACTTTTCATTTTTTTTAAAACAGTATTCACCATTCTGAATTATTTGTTCAGTACCAATCATCAGTTCCCTAAAATATTTTTTCAGTATTATCCAGTATTTTGAACTAATTTTTTAGAATCTTGAAAAAATATTTTTAAAAACTAATTGGTACTGAAAAATACTTCAGAATAATGAATGTTTTTTTTTTAAAAAAAAATGAGAAGCTTATATATTTTATACTAAAACAGTATAATTTAAGAGGAAAAGATGGGAATGGACCGGAAGGAAAAGGGGAGGATCCGCTCCCATGTATCACAACTTGTAAATATGATATTTTTCGTTGCGCGTGCCCTTGCGGGCAAAGGAGAAGTCAATGGGTCAAACTCTACATGGCAGCATAAGTCTCGTAGCAGCATTAAATTTAATAATTTATTGAAGCTGGTCTTGTTTTCTACATATTAAATGAATCGAGGAGCATGGAGCACTGCTGCTGTCTTGTTTTGGACGCACAAAGCCATTGGCCAATCCCACACATTTCTTGTGTGGACTTACGAGGGAGTCCGTCTTGTCCGACTCTATATATAACTCCAAATCCCCCTATAAAGAGTTCAACTAACAAAGCCCCGAACACACTTGTTTCTTCCCACCTCGGCCTCATTTCCCAAATACTCTCTAGGTTCCTGAAAAACAGAGGAATGGGCTCAAAGATGACAGGGAAGTATGTAGCAAATCAAAGTGAAGACGATATGTGCGTGAGAAAAGGTCCATGGACTGTTGAAGAGGACACCATTCTCGCCAATTACGTGGCCACTCATGGTGAAGGTCGCTGGAATTTCGTCGCTCGCTGTGCAGGTAACGAGTAACCACTCTGTTTTACCGTACATATATCTCTTCCACGGTGCAAGCTTTGAAGGCTTCCACCAACCATCATCACGTGTATAGTTTATAGTATTTCATAACATCATGTAATTAAATAACTACAGGTCTGAATAGAACGGGCAAAAGTTGCAGACTGAGATGGCTAAACTACTTGCGTCCCGATGTTCGGCGCGGAAATATCACACTCCAAGAACAGATATTGATTCTCGACCTCCATTCTCGCTGGGGAAATAGGTACCAGTCGACACTACTTTTCATTATGGTTTACGATACTTTCGTCAGTCGAATGGAATGGATGAAGATATTGATCCATTTGGAGGAATTCCTGATAATTATTTATTTTCCCCCGTGTTATATATAGGTGGTCGAAAATTGCAGAGCATTTGCCAGGAAGAACAGACAACGAGATAAAAAATTATTGGAGAACCAGAGTGATCAAGCAGGCGAAGCAGCTCAAGTGTGAGGTCAACAGCAAACAGTTCAGAGACGCCCTGCGTTACGTTTGGATTCCCCGCTTGCTGGAGCGGATTCGGGCCTCGTCCGAAGATCAACCCGGTTCGGGGACAGAGCGAAGAAGACCCAGTTACTGTTGCACCCCTGTCTATGCGGGACCAGAACTACGAGTCTCTTCGAATTCAGACAGCAGCGAAACAACGGGTCATCCAATAGGAAACGGGTCGGTGACCCAGGCAGCAGAACAGGGAGACCGGCTGGAGAATCTGTGGAGCGATGAGAATATATGGTTCTTACGGCAACAACTTTGTGATGGGTTCTAAAACGTTGTAATTTGGCGTACAAAATTTGGTGTCATATAGGTAGCAAGAGAGAAAAGATATATGTCGAGTAGGTTCGATGATGTTGATAATGATGTTGATAAAAGTGGTTTTTTCGTTTTAAAGCAACAAATCACAGCCTTGTGTTTAAGATTTGATTAAATCTAGTGCTTATAAATTGATGGGATTGCTTTGCTCTTGCGCTCGTGGAAGCACTTTTGTGGGAATGAAGCCCGCAATGAAATATTCTGTGTGTTGCACTTAAATTAGGGCAGGGAGTTTAATTCTGTGAGAATTATATTGAGTCCTGTGTAAAATAAAAAATAAAAAATTAATTTTATAGAATTGTCAATCCTACATTTAGACTTATTAATTCATATTCTTAGAGTTTAATGAACTATTTTTTTATTTTTTATTTTAGACAATACCTGAAATAATTCTCCTTTTAATTTTTTGTGTCGGTAATATTATATTGTTCCATGTTGTTATTATATATAACTTTTGTTTTTTGTTTGTTTAAGTACTGAGGCTATCTATGCTAATAAAATAAAAAAATTTAACAAGAAAAAACATGTGTTCCTCACTTCCATCAACTTTTAAGGGCTTGGTTGAATTAGTTTTAAAAATTATTTTTTTAACATGATTTACTATATATTATATATAAAATAAGCATGTGATAAAAATTTTATGCCAACTTATATAAATATATTTTTCCAGCTACAACTCAAAAAGGCTTCGTTAATGCCCCCTTAAACTAATTTTTTTTTGGCCCAACCTATTGGATATCAAGATAGTACAATGTTATGATATTTACATTTTTACCACACGTAAAATTCATTATGTTATGATATTTTTAATATATAATACAATAAATAATTGGATGGGAAAATAATAGGGAAAATCCTATATAAATAATTTTAAAAATATGAAAAGATAAAAAGATGCTTTCAATTAAATATCCCATGAGATGTGAGATTCTCAAAATAGGATATTTAAAATTAATGCCAAAAGACACAAATGCCCTCCCTGTATATTTTTTAAAAAGTAATAACAAATAACCTCGCAGCAACCAAAGCTGGCGCCGAAATCGTGCTGCTTCCGGTGGTTGAGATGATCGATGGCTCCGCCTACTAGAGAAACCACTGAATGGTCTTGATGTTAGATTTGTGACCCAACTCTCTAGTCAACTAGAAGATTCCGTTAGCACACAGTATGGGCATCCTTATCCTTCTTCCCCTGTCTTCAACTTTGGTGTGCCTTTGTTGGAGCACCTCTTGGGCGCTAACTGCTTGTTATCGTCTTCTTTATTAGCTATTACAATAAGGAAATGCCTGATTTCTGTTGGCTTGTTCTCTCCCATGATGTTGGTTCGTGGGCTGTAGAGATGGGAGACTTAAGAAGCTGGGCACCTCCTGCGATTGTTTTGAGCCCTTGGGATCCATGAATAGGACACAAGCATTATATTTTTCTTTTTTTAAAAAAATAAAAGGATAGGACCACTTTGATTGAAGGATGGCTTGAAAAGTCCTAAAATTTCATGAGCTTTATTCAATGTTTTTGGCAAGGATGAAACGACAAAACCAAAATTGAAGACAAGGGAAGGAGGATAAGGACACCCACTCTGTGTGCCGCCGTAATCTTCTAGTTAACTAGAGAGTTTGGTCACAAATCTAATAGGGAGACCATTTAGCGGTTTCTCCAGCAGCCGGAGCTGTTGATCATCTCAGCTACTGGAAGTGACCCGATTCCGATGCTAGCTTTGGCTGCTAGGTGTTATTTGTTATTACTTTTTTTAAAAATATACAGGTAGAGCATTTGTGTCGTTCGATATTAATTTTAAATATCCCATTTTAAGAACCTCACATTTCATGTGGATATTTAAATTAAAAGTATGTTTTCATCTTTTCATATTTGTAAAGTTCTTTATTTAAAATTCAATAATAAAATCGTAACAAACTTCGAAATAAAAAAGGGGGAAAACTGACGGCGTTTAGGTCGCCTCTCTCTGAAACCCTAAAGCGCCTGCGTCCTATAAATAGAGGGGCTGTGGACAGTTTTCTTCACGCCGCCGTGTTGTTGGTCACGCCGCTATGAAAGATATCGCGGTTCTAGGTTTACAATTTCGTTTTAAACCCTTTTTTCTTTTGATATGCAAATTTCTGGTCTTTTAGTCTGATTTCGTACTCTCCAGGAAGAGATCACAGTGATGACCACATAAAATTCAAGCTCAACAGACCGGAATGCAGGGTTCTCTCTATCTGGGGATGATACTTTGCGTGTCGACCACCCCGCTGACCTGAGTGATCTCTTCCATCCTTGATTTTCTTTTTTTGTATTATTTCCCGTTGTTATTTTTCTGTTTGGTTTCAAATTAACCAAAATTTTATTCATTCATATTTTGGGGAAAGAGAACTCACGATGAGGATACATAAGCTCCCTCTTCTGATATTTCAAGTTGAGGATGATTGCTGGCAGAATCGAACCTTATACTCCATAGCCACCACTGAGTGGTCTCTTTCCCCTTCTTTATCGTCGATCCCTTCACACGCTTCACTCTAAAAGCTCTTAAACCGTAAATTTTATGGGCCTTTTTTATGTTTTTCTTATTGAGAAAATATTCTTGACTACATATGATGGGCGAGGTCAGTGATGAATTGAAATTGCTTACATCGGCTGATGATCTTGTTTTTTATAATGATGTCTCCAGTTGTCTGAGACCTCTTGAGATCTTTTGTTTGATTTTTCAAAATGGAATCGCGGATTCAGATGCGCTATGTAATTTATATGGCCTTTGAAAATTTGTTAATAAATAGTTGTTTGTATCCAGAATCGTAGTTACCGGTGGCCGGATTGACCACTTTAGATATACAGGTACCCTAATATGGTGGTTTTTTTTGTTAACGATGAGAACTGTTGGCTATTAGTCAATGAGTTGGATGAGTTATGGATGAATGCTGTTTTTTGCACATCCTTCTGTCCACAAAAGCATCTGCTGGACTAACAAGGTGTTGTGATATGTTACCAGAAATTTTTAACGCAGATTTTAAAAATCCGGAGGATTTTAGTTTTTGGCAAATCTTGGTAAATCCGTTTTAAAATGATTGCTCGGTGGGAAGTTGATAGAAAAATTTATATGTTAGGCTTAGCGATTGATGAATCTAAGAAGTAAACGAAGCAAATTCCATGCCTTTTGCCTGCCATACGAAGCTATTGAACATTCGTCACAGGAACATAAACGTCAATGAGCGTTTATCTCAGGCAAGAGGAATGAGGAATCCTCTTGGTATTCATGTGCCCAAAGAAGGGCAGGGCAGAATAGATTTCATTTGTATGATCAAAAGTCGGACAAACGCAATTCCAAAGCTGGCAAGCTCAGTGGGAAGTAGCTTCTCAATCGCTGCACCCCAATTAAAAGCAGGAGCGACGCTCTAAATTGAAAGATTCAGGCCTCCAACCAGTATGTCTAATCCATGACATCAGGAAGGAGCTGAGAAAGAGATACCTAAAAGTCATGAATTTCTCGTCCCAAATAGATAACTTGCTCCGACCATTTCCACAGTTCCTTTCACGTTGGCCTCCAAGATTCTATATGCACAAAAATCAAAGTTTCGCTACTCAACTTCCAAAAACACCAAGATGATGTTTGGTTGGATTGATGTATAAGCATGATTTATGGAAATTGAGATAAAATTTTTTCATATATTTATCTTATAGACTGTACAAGCTACCTCATATATTATAAATTATGATTGAAAGTTTTAACTGTTATTCCAAACATCCTCTAATATACAAGCACCAGAGGGGATCATAAAGAAAGATCTGCCACAATTGATACAAGTTTAAATGAACATTTTTTTTTACTGCATAGAAGAAATGTAGAATGGTGTAAAGGATCTGTTTACTCTTTTGGTCTTATTAAGACATTTTCAACATTTTTCATCCAAGTTAAAAAAATCCTAATTAAATTATATTAATTCTATTATAAAATTTAACAACTTTTTAGTTTTACTTTTACTTATCATATATAATATTAAATGAGAACGTAATTAAAGTGTTCAATTATACATTCATCTGGAAAAATTTAATGAGGTGCCTTATTAATTAATAAGACCAAAAAAAAAAAAAATATTCTCTTTGCCCTGTAAGTATTAAATAGGACTAAAGCAATAGCTCTTTAATGATATCTTCATCACTCCTTAAGATAACAGAATGTATTAATGTGAGAGGAGTGCTACGAATGGGTGAAATTGAATGGTGCTGGTGTTGGCTAAAAGAAGTCTGGGCTACGCAGGCTAGGGCGGTTTTATCAGATAATTTTAAGGCAATCGGGTTGTTGGTTACTCCCATTAGCAATTAGCACGGTACAAATATTGAATTATGGATACTACTAGCAGAAACAGGGAATTTGAGGCAATAATGCAGAAGATCAAATAGCTGCGAAGAAGAGATAATAGAAAGGCAAATTGGTGAGCTAACTAATGCACAAATGCATGTTTGATGGAGAAGACAAAGGGTCCATGTTATAGCCAAGCCACCTCCTCACACCACACACAGCTTGTAGACGCAATGGGTTTTTCCATTTTTGCTTCAATGAAGCCTTTTGGGAGATGAAGGTAAATGGAGACACCCTTTCCCCTTTATATATCTACATCCCAAAAAAAAGCGAGAAGCCAGAGGCTAAGCTCAAATTAACAAGGTCAAAGACATCAAAATGCTCATGCAAAAAGGCATTTTAATTTCCTTATATAATGATTAATCATTCAATTCTGCAGTAAGTGCAATTATTTATTGACAATGGTAGCTCACTACCCTAACACTTGGCTTGTAGGACCCACAAATATGATTATTGATGTTCAAGGGATCAAATAGCAGGCTTAATTTCGTTATAAAATGTAAATTACAATTACGCTGTTGTGCTTCAATTAGCTCCCAGCGTGAAAATTTCAAAGACCGTAACTTGTAGATTATTTTATTCATGTTTATTAGAGAGTAAACTTCTGTTAGTTGTGTGCGTTGACTCAGCAACATTAGTTATAATGTAACCATAGTTGTAACAACCACAGTTAGCTAACCTGACCCATGATTATTCTCTCTGTGTAGTTTATATATGTGTACAGTGTAAAGTTAATTCAATAAATTCGACACATATTATTTCATTTCTTCGTTTTCTATTTTCTGTTTCGTACATGGTATTAGAGCTTACCAGTACTAAACCATGGCTTCTATTTCTTCATCCTCTTCTCAATCCACTAAACTAGTCGTTGTGGATTCTTCAAAGCCTAACGAGTTGATAGCTTTCAACCACTCTGTTTTATCTAAGCTTGATGAATGAAATTTTTTATTTTGGAAGCAACAGATCGAGTCTGCTGTTCGTGGTCACGGCTTATCGCATTATTTGGATTCTGGTGTTGCACCGCCTCAGTTTGCATCCTGCAAAGACCTTGAAGCTGGACAAGTTTCTGCTGCCTATCTTGTCTGGTATAAGCAAGATTAGCTCATCTTTTCTTGGCTCCAATCAACCATTTCTGATCAGCTATTGCCTCGATTAGTTGGTTGTTCAACTTCTCGCTCAGCCTGGAAATGTGTCTTGGATTACTTCCAAGCTCACATGCATGCAAAAATCTTGCAGTACAAACGTGAACTTCGCAACATGAAGAAAGATGATCAAACAATTTCTGAATTCATCCTTCGAGTTAAATCGATGTCTGATGCCTTGGCTTCCATTGGTTACATAGTTGATGAACAAGATCAAGTTGAGGTAATTCTTGATGGCTTGCCGGATGAGTATGATTCAATCATCTCCTCTGTTAATTCTCAACGCACTCCATTTTCCTTAAGTGAAATCGAGTCTCTTTTGATTTCTCATGAGCTTAAACTCTGTCGCTCGTTGAAATCGACACAGTCTGAGAGCCTTAAACCAATGGCTCATATTGCTCAAGCATTTGTCTCTACCGACCGTCCTTCTCAGTCATGTACCAATTCATAGAATTATAATTCTCAAGCATCTCGTTTTTCATCACACAATGGTCGTGGTGGTGGTAGATCTGGTCGTCATGGTCGTGGACGAAGTTACCATGGTCGAGGCCGTGGTTCTGGTAATCGATCCTCTTTCCCATGTCAATTGTGTGCTAAGCCTGGTCACTCTGCTGCCTACTCTCACTATCAGTTTGATCAGTCCTTTTATTCGCCTCCACGTCCTCAGGCTAATTTGCATATGGCACCGACCTTTGATCTATACTTTTATGACCCATACTCTTATTATTCGTCTGAGTACTTTTCTCCAAATCCCTCTGCTTCTAAAGCTGGGGTTGCAGATAGGGGTGGAAACATGTCAGGCTTGTGCCTTAACAGGCCTGACCTGGCCTGTTAAGGCACTATATGGCCTGAGCCTAGCCTGTGGCCTGTAACAGGCATATTTTCAGGCCTGAGCCTGGCCTGTGGCCTGTTAAAGAAGCTTGAATTTTTTTTAAAAAGCTAACAAGCCACAAGCCAAAAAATAGTCTATTTCAAATAGGCAAAAAAGGCCTAATTACATAAATTAATTATCCAAAATACATCATAAAATGTGAAATCAAATACAATATAATAATTTTCAATACAAATTCTCCAATTTTCACATCAAATCTTCAATATGATTTCTTCTTCTCCTTCGAAGACCTTGAAAAAGAATTAATAAAATATATAGTATTAGAGCATAACACAGTTTAACAAATAATATATATAAGAAATAATATTATTTTAACAACGGAAAATTTATACCTTTTGTTTCTTCTTTAAACCGTACTTGTTGCGAAGCCTTTCATTTAACTTTAATTCATTTTCAACCAAAAAAAAAATTATTACACTAATATTTATTTTTTTTACAAAAAAAAAACTTAACAGGCCTGTCAGTAGGCCTTGACCTGACCTTTTAATGCAAACATGATTTTTATATGGCCTTGGCCTGGCCTATTAGCCTGACAGGCCAGGCCGCAGGCCCCTGATAGGCCGTCTGGCCTGTTTCCACCCCTAGTTGCAGACACTGGCGCCACTCATCGTGCAACACCTGATGCTGCCAATTTAATGCAGGCTTCTCCTTATGCTGGTTCTAGTTAACTCCATATCGGTGATGGTTCAGGTTTGTCTATTCTTAATCAAGGCTATACTTATTTTCCTACTCATTTGTCAAATCACCTACTGGCATTAAAGGATGTTCTTCATGTTCCTTCTCTTATGAACAATCTGCTGAGTGTTCCCAAACTGACGCTCAACAACAATGTTTTTCTTGAGTTTCATCCACATTGGTGTTGTGTCAAATCTGAGCAGGATACAAGTCATGTTCTACTACAGGGAAGGCGCAGAACTGATGGACTCTATGAGTTTCTACATTCGAATCCAATTTGGTCAGCAAGGACTACATCATCTTCTCCAGCTTCCAATCATACTACTACTACATGTTTCACAAATAAAACTTCACGTTGTCTTACTGTATCACAGACACGTCCCTCTCTTGCCTTATGGCATCAGAGATTGGCTCACTTTCCTCTAGGAGTACTTCCTCGTTTGTTGAAGAGTTGTAATCTGCAGTTTTCCCCTAGTATAAGTACTAATTTTTGTTCTGCTTGTTGTATGGGCAAGTCTCACAAATTGCCTTCTCATACATCTACTACTGTGTACTCTTTGCCACTTGAATTGATTTCAATTGATCTTTGGGGACCTGCTCAATGCTCTTCTACTAATGGCAATCTTTATTATATTTCCTTTGTTGATTATTTTTCAAGATTTAGTTAGATCTATCCTCTCAAACGCAAGTCTGATGCATTTTCTACTTTTCTGCAATTCAAGGCTATGGTTGAAAATCAGTTGAGCACTCGTATCCGTGCTATTCAAACTGATAGTGGTGGTGAATTTCGTTGTTTTGATAAATATTTGGCTGACCTGGGCATTCTTCAAAGATATTATTGTCCATATGTTCATTATCAAATGGGTCTTGTTGAGAGACGGCATAGATATATTGTTGACACTGGCTTATCTATGCTATCACAGGTTGGTCTTCCTTTAAAATACCGGGATGATGCTTTTGTTGCTACTGTGTATGTTACAAATATTCTACCTAGTTCAGCTATTGGCCATGTTACCCCTCTCACTAAACTATTTCATAAACCACCTGATTATTCATTTTTACGTGTCTTTGGTTGCTCTTGCTACCCCCTGTTACGTCACTCTCAGTCTCATAAACTTTCCTTTTGTTCTATTGAATGTACCTTTTTAGGCTACAATATGTCTCACTGTGGTTATAAGTGTCTTGCTCCTAATGGCCGAATTTATATTTCTCATGATGTCAAATTCAATGAGTCTTCATTTCCTTTTCAGTCACAATCATCAGCTACCACCATCTCCTCCATACCTTCTCCTCCTCTACCGTCAGGTCTCATACCTTTAGTTCCTTCTCCCAACCACTCTTCCAACTCTTCCTTACCCACTCCTCAAAATTCTTTGTCTTTCTCACCTTCTGTTATACCATCTCCTATCCTACCTACCTACTTCCTCTCCTTCCATCCCAGCTTTGTCTAGCCCTTCAGCATCTCGTTCCATATCTGCTTCTAGTTCCTCTCCATCATCTTTTCATCTTGCCCCTACCAATGCTCACCTTATGATTACACGTGCAAAAAGTGGCATTCACAAGCCCAAGGCTTATTCTGCCTCCCTTTCTCCTACAGATCCCATATATATCCCTTCCAATCCCTATCATGCCCTTGCCATTCCTCACTTGGCTAAGGCAATGCATGATGAGTATCAAGCTCTTCTCAAGAATTCTACATGGTCTCTTATCTCACCACCCACCAATCGACCTGTTATTGGCTGCAAATGGGTCCTCCGGATCAAAGACAATCCAGATGGTTCCATCAATAAGTACAAACCTCGCTTAGTGGCCAAAGGGTTTCATCAAACACATGGGTTTGACTATAATAAAACTTTTTCTCCTGTTGTAAAGCCCATTACTATCCCCACTGTTCTTAATATTGCTTTGCACAACTCCTGGTGTATCTCACAGCTTGATGTCAATAATGCCTTCTTAAATGGCAATCTTGAAGAAGAGGTTTATATGACACAGCCACCAGGTTTTGAATCATCTGATCCATCTCTTGTATGCAAGTTGCACCGTAGTCTCTATGACTTAAAACAGGCCCCTAGAGCCTGGTTCCAACGGTTGGCCACAACTCTTCTCAAATTTGGATTCATCTCTAGCAAATGTGATCCTTCTCTCTTTATTCATCAATCTTCGACAGATCTTACCTATGTTCTTGTCTATGTGGACGATATTCTCATCACTAGAACCTCCACTGGCTATATTGACAAACTTAAACAGTGGCTCAATCAAGAATTTGCATTAAAAGATCTTGGAGATCTTCATTACTTTCTTGGCATTGAGGTCCAGAAACATGGCAGTAATCTTGTCTCTCTCTCTCAGCAAAAGTATATCAAAGATCTTCTCTACAGAGCAGGAATGCTCACCTCCAAAGGGGTAGCCACACCAATGACTGTTTCTCCTAAACTTAGTAACAAGGATCCTGTTCTGTTTTGTAATTACCAACTCTATCGTTCTTTAGTTGGTGGTCTTCAATATGTTACTATTACTAGGCCTGAAATTTCGTATAGTGTTAACAAGGTATGTCAATACATGCAAAATTCCAAGGCAAGTTACTGGTGTGCTGTCAAACGAATCCTTCGCTATCTCAAAAATACCATGACTCATGGTCTTAGTTTCTCCAAACCATCTAATCTTAATCTTGCAGCATTTTGTGATGTTGATTGGGGAAGTGATATTGATGATCGTCGGTCCACATCAGGTTCCTATATATATCTTGGTGGCAAATGGGCAGTAAAGAAATAGCCTGTTGTCTCTAGATCTAGCATAGAAGAAGAATTTAGTAGTTTAGCTCATGTAACTGCTGAAATTCTCTGGCTGCAAAGCTTGTTACATGAGTTAAAAATTCCTCAGCAACCTTCTTTGCCTCATGTTCTGTGTGATAATCTTAGCACAGTTCTTCTCTCACGCAATCCAGTTTTACATCACAGAACCAAACACATGGAGCTTGATTTATTCTTTGTACATGAAAACGTCCTTCAGCACAAGTTACTAGTCTCACACATTCCTTCTGTGCATCCGGTTGCTGATATCTTCACCAAGCCATTATCTGCTTCTCGTTTTGCTCAACTCAAGACTAGACTCAAAGTTCAGGACACCTTGAGTTTACGGGGAGATATTAGAGAGTAAACTTCTGTCAGTTGTGTGTGCTGACTCAACAACATTAGTTATAATGTAACCATAGTTGTAACAACCACAGTTAGCTAACCTGACCCATGGTTATTCTCTCCGTGTAGTTTATATATGTGTGTACAGTGTAAAGTTAATTTAGTCAATTCAACACAGATTATTTCATTTCTTGGTCTTCTGTTTTCTTCCCTTCCGTTTTCTGTTTCGTACAATGTTTGACATGTAATCAACGACGAATCGCACTGATGATAATTTATTATCAAGTATTCGGATGCAAATATTTAAATTGCACAGCGTAGTTAGTTCTAAATCCAGCGCCTGCTTGAGGTGACGGTTATATATATAATCTGTTTCTTGAGCATGCTGAACTGCATATAATTAGACCAGAGCATTCACTTTGAGAAAAACATGTGAGGATCTTTTCTTACTCCAAACCAAGAGAGACAGATACAAAGTTCGAGGCGGCAATATGACACTCCAAGAACAGTTGTTGATTCTGGACCCATTTCTGCTGGGGCAGTCGGTACATTTTCCTTCTACAGTTGTAGGATTAATTTTAAGTTGGTAACTTGTAGCATTAGCAATATGCAGTTGTTGATTGAAATAAACGAGCCAGTGTTTTTATGTCATTTTTAAAAGTTGGTCGAAAACAGCGAAACAGTTGGCAGGCAGAACAGACAATGAGATAGAAAACTATTGGAGGACGAGTGGTGAAAGAGGCCAAGCAATTGAAAATACCAAACAGTTCAGAGACGCCTTGCGTTTTGTATGGATGCCTAGCCTCCTAGAGAGGATCCAGGCTTCCTCATCCGGACCTGAGTCCGTCCATACCCAACCCCACACTGACCATTGTTTCACGAAGGTGACATTGTTGTCGCACTCTCCACTACTTCGTGAGCAAGCTCCTCCTCTCTCTGATTCCAGCATGAAACACGACAAGTGGAATCGTCAGAGATGCATGCAGGCGTTTGAACTGGAAAAGTTGCATCTGTGACTACTGCATGACTTGATGGGTTGAAATTTTTGTAGTTCTGATTAAACAACTAGGAACTGGAAGCAGGAGAAGAAATGAAAAGGTCATGGCGGAGTGAGCAGGTGGCTCATGACTCATTTAATTTCTAGAAGCAAGCAGCCACTTGGCCGCAACCTTTAAAGACATTTTGTTTAATATTTCATATCCAGTCAACTCTCCTTTTCTTTTCTTTTGCATGCATGGTCTTAGCCTAGCCTGAGATCTGTGATCAGCCAACGCTGAATATATTCGATTAATCTCATAATAGCTGGTGACTGGAGCCCACGCATACTGTATATAGGAATGGTAGCGACAGAGGGGGTTAAAAAACGGTGGCGGGTTTGTCTTGTATTTGGACTTATGGGTTTAATTCCCGACAAAACTCGAATCAAAGTACTATCAAACTTTGGTTTGGGAAGTAGAGCAAGATATAAAATATAAATACGTGACCCAAAAACTTTCCCTAGCACTATAGGGGCTCCTGAGATTAATTCCAATTACTCAGTTGAACCTGCGTTGCCGTCTTTTGGCGTCGTGAAATCAATCTTAACACAGTAGCACTCAAAATTTTTTATTCCCGTCCCTTGTGACATTTGAATGAAGTCGTGCGTTGAACTATCATTGCCCACAGCACTTTTGCCTTTGAAATTTAAACACTTCTCGATTTCAGTCTGTCTTAAAGCCTGCTTCAATTCAACAGGATTCAGTTGAGATAAGTGCAAATTTACTGCTTCTCAGACGCTTTCAAAGTCTAGACTCTAGACTGCCAGGGCTTAAAGGCTCCTATTTCTAATACAACATTCCTACCTTATATGCCCACTAGCCCTCCATTTGCCTGATTACTCGTAATTGGGCTTTTGGGCTTGATTCACCGTAAAGTGATCATAGGTTTAGTAAGAAAGCCGCAAGCAAAGTCCACAAGACCTCTATGTGATGTGATAAGATAATAGTGTAGTTTTTTTTTGTTTTATTATCTGATTCAAGATTTATGACTGACCCTCTTAGCATAAGTGTGAGATTTGAATTTGAGACTCAAAGGGATCTAACATGATTTTACACCACAAAACCAACTTTAGATGGTAAGATAACATTGTAGTTAAAACAAGATTAATTATAGAAACTACAATCACTTAAATGAGTATAACTCTTCATGGCATAGGGGAAACTTGATTATAAATGCCAGAGTATCCACAGTTAGATTGTATGATGTTTGATGTGAGCAGTTTCCGTACGGGCCTTTTAAAACAAAAATGATCTAGTCCTGATGTTTAACCATATAGATGAGGATTGAGGAGCTACCTAGGTTGAAGGGCGATAGGAGAACCTAATGCTAGGCCTTTTTGTTGGAACTATATGCTGAGCCCCTGGAATTACGCTGGGCATGCTCGACATTCTCAAATTAATTAAGATAAGCATTAATTAAACCATCAATAACTCTGTATTTCCACTTTTCAATTTATTGCCATAAATTCCCCAGCACATATGATGGAAACTGGAACAGAATACCACGCATGCGCAACACAGTACTAGGGTAGGCCAGCTTGATCATTCCTACAAACCAAACTACCAAACTCTAGGGTAATAAAGAAACATGAAAACATAATAATTAATAGACACAGAGAACAGAATATCACTTGATGCTTGAATCAGTTACTCTTCTAAGGCCAAATGCCAGGCTCTCCTAGTTTCCAGGCTTCGGTCTGCTGGTGACACCTCCAGAAGCAATCGCTCCATTCTTCCCTTCGCTTCTTGGCTCTCATGATGCCTCCTATCTCCTCTTGGCCCTCCTTCTTTGGCACAAGTAGCTCATGATTGCCCTCAAAGCACGTTATGAAGGCTTCCAGTAACAGCAAAATAGAAGCCATGATGGGAGCGATTGTGCATGTGCTCTCGAAGATTTTGCTTGACAGACAAGATTATGTACATCAGATATGTCCCTCTCTGATCCACACCCTCCCTTTATATTTCAAACATCCTAGCCAACAAAACCCCACATTTCTTCTCCTGGTGGCACAATTCTGAACTGCTTGTACAATAATTCGCTCTTCCACTTTCTTGTGTTTTATTTTTCCCTTCATACTGTCCTAACTGCTGAAATAAAACCGTGTGACACTAAATTATACAAAGTGAAAAGTAGTTGGCTTCATTCAATTTGCATGTTTGAGTGTCAAAACATATTACATGAGCCTGAGATTAAAGTTGAGACTATCACAAGCAAATTGATCTTGCCTTGCAAGTTTTTTAAACATATCTTAATTAGTTGGCCATCTAAGCCGTGTGACTACAATCTCGGCAAGTCAAAGAGCGTTGGGCGACCTCCTGATGAAGAGTATATATTGATATATAGCTTGATGGTTACTTGTGGGTTATCATCTTGTTTGACCTTCTTGGACTTTTCAGAGAATTTTTGGCATAGATTTCATCCATCTCTGCGCATGATGATGAACATGCAGTTTAACTAACTTTGGAATAATGTGTTTATCAGCAAAGTGACGTTCAAAGGACCAGTTTTGCGGACTGCATTTAGATTCAAGGTTTCTTTTTCTTTTATATCGGGACACCTACTGCTAGTAAAAGATGACATAATTACAGATAAAGCAAAGTCACCAAGAAAGCTATTTGTGGAATGTTGGAATTAGTGTCTTCGTGTAGTTGAATCTCCTAAAGAAGATGAATGCATGCAATGCACCTTAATTGATTGATGGAACTGCCGCGACCAGATTTTTGGTCTTTGCCGGTAAGGCTAAAGCTAGGCGCTAGCTGGACAAGCCTTCACTTTCTAGTAAGGAGGCCTTTCGTTACCCATGACTTCATTTAGTTACACACAGGGGACACGTGTCTTTGCTTTTTCTTGTTTTAATTAATTAATTGGGGGGAATGTCTTCATCGGTGGCATACACTATATAACTCTTCAACAAAAAAATGGGTGAAATGGCAATGACACAGAAAGAGAAACCTTGTCACAAATTTACGAGCCTTACAAGACGAGATGTTGGTAAGATGCAATTTTTAAAGGTACTATATACCTAATCAAACCATATCCATCAAAGTCATCAAGAATTGCTGCCGACTCCAGTTACTCATCTGATGATGCGGAATGAAGGTGTGTTGAAGATAAACCTTATTGTTTAATTTGACCATGCGTGCGGTTAAAAGTTAGGTTTGGATATTTTGCTATACGCACGCATTAATCTTTATAATTCGGTTATTGAAATTTCATGATAATGGATGAGAAACTGCTGGATTGTCGTGAAGAATGGGATTGACAAATTGAATTAAGAAGAGTAGGAGAGTAATAATAAAGATGTAAACTTTGTACAAGAAATATATACCTACATACAAATTACAGGGGCAGAGCTATATGCACTGAAGACTAAAGAAAGGGAAGGCTATAGAAGGAGGGGATGGTGTTGGGCACGGAAGAGATCAAGGCGGGAATGGCCGAGGCGGAGGGAATAGGCGGCTTGCTTGTAGTGGGCCCAGGTGAAGGGCCTGTACTCACTCGGCTTCTCCGCCGACACCATCTTCGGCAGCGCTGTTATCCACGAGTTCAGCGGCGGCGCCGTGAAGTACATCATCGACATTCTTCCCTTATTTACTCTGTTTCTCATTACCCTGTGCCTCACGCTCCTCAGTCTCCCATTCGTCATCACCTGCTTTTTTTTTTTTTTTTTATCATATTCAGCGTTATCATCATTATGCGATATTCAAGTGTTGGAATTAGCTAGCTATGGCAAGTGGCAACACCAACCTGGAGCGTATCGCCCACCATGACGAAGAACTCATTCGGGTCTGGGGCAACCGGGATCCACAGCCCGTCATGCGTGCAGATCTGGAGTCCCCCGACCTCGTTGGACCGTAGGATCGTCAGTATCTGAGGGTCGGAGTGCTCCCCAAACCCTATGGATGGGTCCCGCTTGCGGCTGCTCTTCATTGGAGGGTAGTGATTGATCCTCAGCACCGAGTCGCTCTGGACGTCCCTGATCAGCTTGCTCACCGCGTACTTGTCCGGGACCCACAGACCCTCCGCCACCAGATCCACCACCTCACAAGCCACTTCCCTTACTGCTTCTATGTAATCATTCACCGCGCAACTGCATTCACAAAACAACATATTAAACATTACTCCTCCTCCCTATTTCTTCTCCCTACTTTCTACCCACGCTCTCTCTCTCTCTCTGTGTGTATATATATATATATATACCCTCCGCCACCAGATCCATTTCTTATTTATATAAACAACTCCATTTAATTCTCAGGGTATTCATGTCTTTCTGACTTTTGACTATATATGAATCTATTTTCTTCTAGTAGCATGATAATGTGCTCGATCGCTTGGCGTTTCACCCAAAGTGGAAATTGATATATAGTGTTTGCCAAGTTGGTACTTCGTTTTGTCCTTAATAAATACAGGATTGGCTGGCTCATGACTCATTATAATAAAAAAGATTTAGATGCTCGTGGAGTTTTCACGCATGCATTCCACCAAGTAATCAATCATCAATAGCAAGATGTTAAGCTAATTATATTCCACATGATGATTTACCAGGGAAATTGGCCAACTGTTATCCTTATAATTTGCTTGGAGAAAATAAGTAGAGTACTCCTACTATTGAGATGGTGGATGCCAGCGTGCTGGCACCAAAAACTTGTGCACAGTTTACATTTTGTCTTCTGGCGGGGGGCCAGCCTACTTTTCACATTGCCAGTTTTCCATGCAACTTATCACATTCTTAACACAGCCCTCTAAAGTTTGATTCGAAGCTCATCCGCTTTGTAGTGTGGGTGTATACATTTATATATATTCATCCCCCGGAATTATTTCATTTGTTCCGTAAGAGTAGTTTTATTTCATTTATTTTGACATAATGGTGTCTCCAAAATATTTATCATCATCATCATCAATACTACTACTTGTATATACCTATCATACTAAAAAAGTCATGCTCAATATATAGCAGCGCAGTGAACAAAAGCCGTGTCAGCATATATAAAAGCTTGTGTTGATTATAAAAACAAAAATATGCATGTGCAGTTTAGTTTGAATTATATATTTTCCGAATATATATATATATAAAATGAAACATGTGCATGTGGGAGTGCACGTGTCGCTGCAAACCTTTTCAACTCTCTGAATATTGTTTAATGAATATAGAAAATTTAGCCATAGGCAAGCTTCATATATGCTACAAGGAATCAAGCGGGAGACAATCAAATAATTGCAAATAGGGGTGGGAAAATCATCACGATGTTAAAACCTAGACAGATCAAGAATTAATGGAGGACCCCGTGGAAAGTCGGCAACCAGTGTGGGATCGCCGAGTAATATTCATCAGATGTATATGACACACAATACAAGTCGTTTTCACGCAGGCGAATCATCAGTAGCATGAAAACAAGAATACATACAACGCATCAATTATATTCAAAAATAGAAATAAAGTCGAGACAATCATCTAATCATGTATTTACTAAATTAAGTGCGTAGAGCTTAAGATGTCGACTTCCTTTTGGCCCTTGAGGAGAAAGAAAAGCTTAAAATATTCTGTTCATCGGCCAGCTGTCAGTAACCCAGAATTAAAATTCGCAATAATTCATGACGGTCCAAACGTTAGCAATAGCATAATGTGAAGAAAGAAAATTTATGTCCTAGTCAGCACAGACCCGCCATCCTGCTTGGCATATAAGACACTCACAAGGCCCCTGTTCCCCCTCCTATATCTTAAGCTTCTTGGTTATTTGCTTTTATATAAATACAAGTCAAAACAACGTATTCCAGATTAATTTTTGGTGAAGCCCGTGCAAGCCATTCTGATTCTATAAATTGTGAGTTTTAATATATGCAGCAGCAAACATTTCATTAGAGTGAAGATTGTAATTAAGATGTAATTAATTAATGAAGAGGGATACGGTATAAAGGTAAAGGAATAAAGCAGTGGCAGAAACCAGCTAGTACCTGAAGTTGGTAGGGTTGTTGGAGATTGTTTTGGATCTGTCAGAGATGGAGAGAGGATTTGTGTGAAGTAGAAGATACTCGAGGTCACCCATGTCGCCATTGGGGCCTATGTTTCTACAGCCATAACCAAACGGTGTGGCCGGACCAGCCTGTCGCTTCTCTGAGGTGGATTTGGAGAAAAACTCGATTCCTTCATTTTCCAATCTGGAAATGACATCCTTCGGCACGCCATGGTTTACCACCTTGAAGAAACCATACTGCTCGCAGGCCTTTATCACCGATTCTGACAACTTGGACCTTTCCATGGAAAAGTCCACCGTCGGAATTCCCACGGCATTTATTTTCTTGGTTCTCATGGAATTTGAAGAAGGAACAACCATGGCTGATGAAGAGCAGGGATGCTAAAGGATAGAGATGAATATAATTAAAGAACGTGTATAGAGGGATCGTTGCAGTTGGAGGAGGTGGCATTGTGTGTGTGTATATATACACAAGGGAGGGGAGGGGGGGGGGAGATGATTAATAATATGATAGAAAGAGACGGGGGTGGTGGGCTAATTTAGTAATAATATATAATAATTAAGGAATTGATTTTTGCTGAGGACGTATAATGAAGGAGGCGTGGACTTTGTTATATCTGGCTCGGGTAAAAATGAGATCAAAAGGATGGGAGGAAGTCCGAAGTGAAACGTGTTGGCATGCCCTTCTCTCCACAAGCTAGAAATAATAAAAAGAATATAATGTTGTGACTATGATGAGTAATTTTTTTGATTGAAGGGAAAAAGAGGTGAAGATGGAATGATTCCAAAATTGTGCACAGGAGAGGGGAGTTGAAAAGAGAAAGAGAAGAAGGACCCAGCAACCACACAGGTGTAGATGTGACATGGGGTGACCTTGCTGTTGGTCGCATTTTGTCGCCTTTCTCTGCTTTTTACCGCCCAACCTTCCAAACAATGAATCCTCTTTTTTCCTCCTCCACACCTTTTATTTTGACTTAGCTTTGACCATGATTCATTAATTCCTGGTGTGACCTCGAAGGCAATGCTCCATTTCATTAGCCTCAGCTCCCCCTTTTTAGTCAGTAAATTAATATAATAGTAAAGCGAGAGTGGAGGTGGGAAAGGTGAGAAGGGAGTGGGAGCGGATTTGATATTTGAGGAAATGTTGGGAAACAAGAATACTTGGAATCTGGCCTTTCAGATATTTGCAGAAGGCATTGTCGGATACGCTTCTTTTGCATCAGGCGGTTTTTGTTGAGGCGAGACACGTTGTGTGTATTGGGTTCCCAATCCCACCACCTGATTCATCAGATGAAGATCGATTGTTCCTCATAATTATTCAGACATTTAGCAGCAATCGCACGGCTCCTGCCATCCATTGGTCCCATTTAATCTGATTGTGGATCATATTGTAATTTGTCTGCTTCAATTTGAACAATAGCAGCATAGTTAAATAAGAGTGAGGCCGGATGGCACGAGGGTTGGCTGTTAAAGAAGCAACAGGAGGTGGTGGGGACAGGATTTGGTTGAGTCACGTCTGGCACAAGTGAAGGTCTCTTAATTTATCATATACAAAATAAATATACATAAAAATTTTATTTTAATTTGTGTAAATAGACCGTTTTAAGAATTTCAAGCTCAAACAAACATTAAATAATTACAAGAGTGGAGGAGGTGACGTGATTGGTTGGGAGCAAAAACTGATGGAGTCATTGTCATGCATCCGTCTCGGCCCTTTCCCTGTCACGCAGCACAGCGCTCGTACGTATCCACCTCACACTCACATCCCATTCCAATCATCATCTAGTAATTTGCCAATAGTTGATCAACACTCCTTAATTATCTCTTGTTTCCGTTTTTTCCTTCTCCACTCACGCCCGTCTGAGATTAAAAATTGTAAAGTGGAGATTTAATGTATTACTCGTTTTTGTTTTTGTTATAAATAATTTTTTTTAGGATTGATCTTTTTTATAAGTCAATTTTTTTATCTTAAAATTTAAATTATATTTTCTTTTTTTACCTGTATTAAATATACATTTTTATATTAATTATCTCCTATTTATTACTAATTTTCTTTTATTTACTCGTATATTACACATTATTTCTCATATTTTATATTTATTCTATTTTCTATACTCTTTTCATAAATATAAACATATTTAAAAAAGATATAACGTTTTTAATATATTTATTATTTTTAACTAATCTTAACTGTTAGTTTATTTTATGTAATAAATATAAAAATGACTTATAAAAAAATAAAAGGGCCTATAACATTTACTGTTAATAAAAATAAAAATTATTTATAAAATAGATAGATAAGGGTATAACATTAACCGTTAACATTGGATTGAAGACATTAGATAGAAGGGAGGGGACGTTGAGAATTGTAGAGTAGCTGGTAATATTAAAAACCATGAATTTGTTAATTTAGGGGGAAAGAGGGGCCCAGAAGGGACAGGAGGGGCGTCAGACACGCAAAGCAGTGGTCAGCCAACGAAGCGGCTCTCATTATATAATCATGACTGATGCCTGATGCTCCCCTAACCGACCTTTTTCCTTTTTGGCCCCACTTTGTCCGTTCCGGTCCTCCGCTCATCCACGGCAAAATTTCAGTTAGCCTCTTATTTTACAGATTAATTTCAATCAATTCTTAAAATTTTATAAAAATTCATTGTATTTATGATTAAAATGAAATTAATTTTTATAAGTGAAAATATAATGATAACCTCACTGTATTTGTTTTATAAATAATTTTATTTATCTTATAAATATTTATATTTATCTTATAAATGACCAAAATCTTTTTAAATCCATAGGTTTTTTTGAATCCTTTTATTTACCTTATAAATGTTTATATTTGTCTTGTAAATGACTAAAATATTTTTAAATCCCTAAATTTTTTTGAATCCTTATATTTATCTCTTAAATATCTTTATTTATCTAGTGAATTTTCATATTTGTCTTATAAATTACCAAAATGTTTTTAATTCCCTAGGTTGTTTTGAATCTCTTTATCTGTTGTGTAAATCTTTTTATTTATCTTATAAATGCCTTTATTTTTTTTACAAATGCTTTTTTGAAAAAAATTAAAAGAAGGGCATCGTTATATTTTTACCCATAAAAATTAATTTCATTTTGAACATGAAGTGTAGTGAAGTTTTAAAAATGAGAAGATTCAAAGTCAAAAATAGAGAAACCAGAGAAATCTAAATCATCTCCTTTAAAGAGTGGTAGGGGCTCAGATGAAAGCTGGATTTTTTCAATTCCATGGATTGAAATTTTCTTTCTATTTTATCCCTTTAGATAGAATCATGAGATTTTAAACCTGATAGAAGGCATCAAAACCTAATAAGATATTCTTGATACACAAAAATATCAGTAAAACCTGCTTTTATATATATATATGTATATATGTATGTATATACGGGGGGGAGGGGAGGGCGTTGAAACCCACAGCAATAATGCCGCATGCGTGTATATGTAGAGACTAGAGAGTAGTCAATCACTTGATATATAAAGCAATACATCAGCTAAGCCAATATGCTTTTCCATTCTTGAAGCATATCTCACTCCCTGCTTACTTCTAGTGAACTTTCTCTTATTTATAATATATGGCATTTTTAGAAAGAAGGTATTGTTTATAATATAAGTTATTTTTAATTTAATTAACAATTTTTTTTTTCTGTTTTACCAATATGATTAATACTCATTTGCTAACTTTATCCATTTATTTTATCCTCCTCTCTCTAAAATAACCTCCTAACATAATTAAATACATTTCTTAATAGTGACAAAAATGAGGAAAATTTACATTTTAATATTTTATAGCATATTAAATATTTAACTATCATTTATTGTGATATGGAGAAGGTAAATATTTGGGCCCCTCTCCATGACTATGCCCCCACCCCACCAATATATTAATATATTCTGTATGTATTATGAAACAATGCCGACAAAACCCCCCTTTTGGTCTTCCCCCTTATTATAATCTCCTCCTTGTCTTCCTCTCCCTGGTGGCCCCCTGCTCTCACAGTCTCAGTGTGTGTGTGTGGCCACAACTTAACATTAATTAAGTCACACACGCTATTACTCTCTCCCTCTCTATCACACACATGCACATACATACATCTATATATTGTGCACTTGGCCCCCCCATAATTAATTTCGCTTTCCATTGCGATTTTAAGAATTATGTATTCATTGCTGTTGGTTTGGATGAGAATGAGGAGGCTAGTGAGACGCACCCTCGACCTCACCCTGTCACCTAATCAAACACCTTCTACACGTGTGTCCATGTTTTTCATTCATTACATTCCATATTTCACTGCTCTCCTTGTTTTTTAATCACCCCCGTCATATCATGCTTGTACGTTACCATTACCATCATTTTTATCCCTTTCTTTTCTATTCTATCTCCCACTACTTCTCCCCTGTTATTTTCTTTCGCCTTCCACTGCTTTTAAATACATCTTAATCTTTTTTTCCCCCAAAAACAAGACTATTTTACTATTGAGATTTAGATCAAAACCGTCTCATTGGAAGTTCTTAGGAGCTCTTCCAAGTGAAAATCATGAGTTTTGCGTGAAATTTCAGCCTCTCTTGGAGTTGTCATCCATCCAACAGAGACACTACACCTCCTCGCCCTCGCTGGGATTTTTTGTCTCTCTACAAATACATGCCCCGCCCTTTTATTTCCCAAAAAAAAAAAAAAAGAAAGAAAGAAAGAAAGAAAAATCCTACCGAGGCGAAGCCAGATTCTACGACACGCTTCCCGTGCCCTAGCGCCAATTATTACCCTCTCAAGTCTCAACTTAGGTTGAACAATTTTATTCAGCTTACTCACTCTAATCGTAAGGATTAGATCATCCATCAAACAGCGAGGAATCATGAAAATGACAGGAATTGAGATCTCAAGGTTAATTCATCCTATATCGAAATATTCTTTAACATATGTTTCGCCGTCCAACTGATCTCGGTCTTGCCGACTTGCTGCTAGAAAATAATTCATTTGTCTGCCGAGTTTGACGGTGTTATCAGAACGGGACGCCCCAACTTTTGAACAAGAAGAATAACAAACACTAAATAACAACGGATATTCAGCCATTCACTTATGAACAAAAACTAGATTATTAAATTAAGGAACAGAGTATGGCGTCACGTACTTCTAATAACCTTTTCCCCCCTAAAAAAATAACAAGAGAACAAGCTTCGGAAGAGTATTGAAGAATACGAAAGGTTAAAGTATGAAATTATAAGCCCAGGTGTCCGATTTCTAGAACATAAAACAGAAAGTGTGAGACTGATTTTCTGGTATCCGGACCGGAGTGGACTCACCAAGCGAGGCTGCTGCATCTGTTTTCAACTAATTACCCAAAAAAAAAAAAAAACTCGTTACATTAATGAGTTTTGCATGACATTAAATGAACCAAATCATTTTTTAACTTTAAATCAAATTAAAAATTAGAATCATAAAACATCCCCGTGATAATTGTAAAATCAATATATTACAAGATAAATATAAAGCAAAGTTATATAAATAAAACAATGAATATAAAAAATATTTTATAGGTTTAGGCCGGCCGACTCGGACAGGACAGAGATGACTTGACTACCGGGGCAACATGCGTAGTCCTAAACTTGTCCAGTTATTAAATCGTGCTTAGAAAGGGTATGATATATATATATATATGAAAATATTAGGCAGTTATTAAAAAGATTTGAATCATTGAATAAAGAAAGAAGGGGGGAAAGGTCCCTAGGAGAAAAGCTGTTTAAAGTAAAGAAAATTGGGACCCACGGGGCATGGAGTTTAGGTGAGATACATATAATAAGGTTATTTGATACGAATGTGTAGTATATAATATATTGAAGAGGTACTCGTGAGGAGCAGTGCAGTTGGGAATTTCAATTTTGAATTAGTGGCTTGTCCTCGTATCAACTACTCCGCGGCATTCCCAGATGCATGTCAGCTACTTGCGAGCTCCATATTATTATTATTATACCTACCACACAAAACAAGCTCACATGCCTCATCGCTCTACGCACTCCCCATCTATTGCTTCTCTCTCTCTATATTCGTTTGTTTTACAACACCAAATTTAATCATACGTTACTTTTTTGAAAAATATATGTTGCTATGGTTCAGAATCACGGCTTCACTTTGTTTTCTGGGTCCTGTTTGTTCGAACAAAACTCGAACGGCCCCAAACTTTTATGAAGCCCGTGATACATCATCATGGGCCTACCCTGGATATTTTCTTTAGGCCTATGCAGCACCCTTGTGTTTGAGTGTAGGCTTTTCAACCATCAATCTACTTATTTGGAATAGTTATTAGAATCTTTAACATAAGTTTTTCAATCATAATTTACGATACATAAGGTAAGTATGTAAAATGAGTTTTATTTTAACTTATATGAATAAACACTTTTAGAATCCTAAACGGAATCCAAAGCAATTATAATATATCTTTGTAAACATGTGGTGTTCGGTGGTTTGGTATGTGTTTTGCCTGTAGTTGATCCGCTCAATGACAGAAGAAGGCCCCGCCAGACGAGAAGGTTTCTTTCATTTGCTTTTTCTTGAACTATTCGTGTGTATGCTTGAAGTATTTCATCAAGTAATTGATATTTGGAGTGGCATGGCTTTTCTTGAACACTTGCATTCTGTACAATTGAAGTAGTAGTAGCGTTTCTCTGCTAAGAGAAAAAGGCTTTTCTTAAAAATTACAAGGGAAGGGAGAAAAACATGCAGCACGGGAAATAATGCAAGTGATTTGTTTTTTTTAAAAAAAAAAATTGCGTAGAACGTGAGCTTAATGGGTTCCAAGCCTTCAACTACCACTTCACTAACAATAACTAGCCATCATTGTCACACTCTCCTAAAAAACCTTTGAGCCACTAACTCGTGCCTCTGCACCATTCTCGTCTTGTTTCGTTGCTTCCTGGCTTTTCCACCTTCATCCCATTGATCTCCATATCCTTCTCGCGCTTCCCTTCTTACAGAGGTGTCTGTTTGCATGCAAGCATGCAAGCATGCATGTCTTAAATGTCAATTTATCGTGATGGCGTCATCCATATTGGCATATGTTGTATACTTTGCTGTAAACGACATGTCGTTGAGTTGAGCCAAGTTGGCTGATCCACCGCTTGCATTATAAATACTAAACCCCCTCTAATCCAGTGTTAGCTGTAATATAATACTACAGAATTAGTTCTGATCCATTCTCTGTGATGATCTATATGTCCATGGGCTGTGATATTCTGATGCGTTAACCTTTTAATTCGTCCAACATGCTTCATTTGTGGCCTACAAAATTAAAGAATTTCCCTACTTTATAGTTTTATTTTCTCCCAACTACCTTTTTACCACCCTTCCTATCTAGTTCCTTCGCTCTCTTGGATTTTTGAGTGGGCTTTTAACCTTATATATTCAATTATTATTGCGGTCGCAAGTTGCAACTTTGAAGAAAACTGTCGTTGCTGTATGTTTCTCTTTCGATCCGGTGGCTCAGAACCATGTTTCCTATAATTGCGTTCTCTTAATACTAGGAAATACTATAAGGCACATAATATTGACAGTGACACCTTGGATCAGCTATACTTGTATTTTGTTATTCCCATGTTCTAGAAATTACTGATTCTACTTTATTAGATAAACCCTTGATATTTTCTCTCTTACGATTATTCATTTTAAAATCTACAGCTAGAATCCAACATAGTTTAATATTCAAGGATCTGTGAGCCAGCATGCTATAAAGCATGCACTTATTGTAAACGGTCATTCATTCACATACGACAGTGTGTGTGTCTTGTTGTTGGGGTTTGGCAAACAAGGAAGATGAGAAGTTTTGCGGCTAAGGTGGATAATGGAAGAGAAGGCGAAAATGGCGAGCCATCCGTGGGAGAAGTATACCGTAGTCTCCTATCCAAAAAACGGCTTTCCTCCAATGGATCCTGAATTATGCACTGCTTGGGATATTTTCAGGTAAATTCACAGCCTCTAATGTCTTTCATTTTAAATTTAAACAGACCACTTGGGCAACGGCTCCTGCTCTGTTTTTCTAAGTTAAGATTTTTGGAGACTAACACAATTAAGTTCTGTGCCTTGTCGGATTGTAGTAGTGTGTCAGTCAGAAAGTACCCTCAAAACCGGATGCTGGGAATGCGACAACTTGTTGATGGAAAGGTATCTGTATGGCAAAGATTCTTTTTTTCTCTGGCCATGTCAAGAAGATGTGATCCTTGAATTTCCACTCCTTGTACGTCTACTAGGTAGGGCCATACGTCTGGAAGACATATAAGGAAGTCTACGACGAAGTTCTTCAGATTGGTTCTGCTTTACGAGCATCAGGGGCTGAACCTGTACGTACTTGCAAATGGCTTCTCTAATCAGTTCTACGTACGGTACATTAGAATTCACACATACATTTTATCTCCGTGTCTCTCCTGGGAATTCTGTGATAGGGCTCTCGAGTTGGAGTTTACGGGTCTAATTGCCCACAATGGGTTGTAGCAATGGAGGTTTGGCACTTTCCTAAGCCTTGTCCTCTCACAATTCTCAATGTTTTTCCTTTTCGTGATGCTATCACGAATATTTTGTTCATATAGGCTTGTTGCGCCCACAGTTTGGTTTGTGTGCCTCTGTACGATACACTTGGTAAGCCGCTGATTCATTGTTTTTTCTGCTATTAGTAGCTAAGCAAAAGATTCTAGCAAGACTCTGTTCATATATATATATAGATGATTTATTTATTGATTGAAAGCAGCCTAAACATCAATGCAGGGGCTGGCGCTGTAAACTTTATTATAGATCATGCAGAAGTAGATTTTGTTTTTGTCCAAGATAAGAAGGTGAAAGAAGTAAGAATCACATTCTTATGACGAAGCACTTTCTTTTCCAAATGAATTCATCATACTCGATAGCCAACTAGGTTCTGACTGTATATCTGCACATACTTGTAGCTTTTGAACCTTGACTGCAAATCGGCTCGGCGACTGAAAGGTAAAAGTAGTTTTGCAGTATTTCTCTGTCACGCAGCTAACAGGAAGCATCTAAAATATGTGCTTGTGGAATTGCAGCCATGGTGTGCTCCACTTCATTAACAGAGGAAGAAAAAGACAAGGCAACGTCCATTGAAATTAAGCCTTATTCATGGACTGAGTTCTTGGACACGGTTGGCCTGCAAGGAATTTGTACTTACATAACATCATTCATGCACTCAATATAGAATGAACTTCTGTAACATGACATCTTCATGCCATATAGACATAAACTGTTATCTGTACTATAATTAAGTTATGATCTCATTTATGATGGAGTAATTTGAACTTGTTACGATTCTCCTTAACCCACTTATCTAAATTCCTCATGCTTCAATGGTCGATCTGAACTTCTTTATATCTACAGGGAAAAGAAAACCCATCGAGCATTTTAGAGCCTCAGGCTCAAAGCATCTTCACAATAATGTATACAAGTGGGACCAGTGGGGACCCTAAGGGTGTTGTTTTAACACATGAAAACATAGCATCTTTTGTAAGGGGAATGGATGTTTTCTTGAAGCAATTTGAAGATAAGGTATACCTAAATCTAATGCTTGAGCCACCAGCAAATTATTATTCCATAATTTCTATAATCTCAAGCCTTTGAATTTATTTGCATTAAGTTCTTAGACCTTCCTCTCTATCTTTTCTCACGGATGTATTTCACTTCGTATAGATGAGTGAGGAAGATGTTTATTTATCCTTCCTCCCCTTGATCGAACAATTGAGGAGTACTTTTTCCACATGGGTGCTTCTGTTGGCTACTACCATGGGGTACGTGCATCTTAATTAGAATTATTTGGTACTGGAAATTTAAAGTTTCATGGTTATTGTTAACAAGAGTAAGATACGGGAAGATAGATGCTAAAATGTAGATAGCAACAATCTCTCGTGATTTCTGTTTGAGAGAGAGTAATAAACTTTTTTTCATGACACAGATGCAAGTGGGTGAGTTTGTGTGCGCTAAATTCTCCTTGGAGTCTGAAGGGTTGCTTCATCAAGATTCATCTGTACTAAGAAATTTATAATCTTCCTAAACCATAACACACTTCCCATCTGCTCCAGAATTTGAAAAATCGTTGTGAATTTCTTGAATCACTTGAGTGCAGGACCTAAAGGCATTGAGGGATGATTTGATGGAGTTGAAGCCCACACTCTTTGCCGGGGTCCCACGAATTTTTGAAAAAGTGCACGAAGGCACGATATGCATCATGAGAAAAGCTCTTGTTTCTTTTGTTAGAGTTAAATAAAACATAGCCAAGCTCATCTTTGTTTCAGGTATCAAGAAAGCAGTTGAAGAACTAAATCCAGTGAAGAGAAGTGTTTTTGATATGCTTTACAGATAGTAAGTTGGTGCTAGAAATATAGAATCTTGCTCACTTGTTCGATGCATAGTTTGTAAGCTGATATAACTCTCCTAATTTATATTTATGCCATACAGAAAACTTTATTGGATGAACAAAGGTTACAAGCAGAGAAATGCATCATCTTTAGCAGATCTATTAGCCTTCAGGAAGGTTGTATCTCTGCCTTTTAATACATTAATCATAGTATTCATGTTGTGATTAGGTTATGGCATAATTGATACTTTTAAGCATTCTGGTTTAAAACTACTCTTCTTTTTCCCCTTCTGAACCTCCAATCCTGGTTAGATCAATGCTCATCTAGGTGGGCGTATTCGATTAATAATATCAGGAGGCGCACCTTTGAGCTCTGAGGTGGAAGAATTCTTGCGTGTTACTTCTTGTGCTGTCGTATGTCAAGGCTATGGTAAATAACTCTATTTTCTGCTCTCTCTTTTTTTTTTTTTCTGCCTCTTCACTGCGAAACAGCACGGCCAATTCACTGATATATATATATATATATATGAATTGTCAAAGTAGTAGGAGTACATGAACACATGGAGCACATTTTAATTTACAATTCAATGTAACCCTGATAGCGGTCAGTGATCAATCCAGGATTAACTGAAACGTGTGGATCAACCACTCTTTGCTATATTGATGAAATGTGCATGATGGGCACGGTTGGTGTTGTAAATGTGTACAATGAAGTGAGACTGGAGGAAGTGGCAGAGATGGGCTATAATCCTCTCGGAAGTCCTTCATGTGGAGAAATATGTGTGAGAGGCAAATCAGTTTTTGCAGGCTATCATAAAAATCCTGAGTTGACAAGAGAAGCCTTTAAAGACGGGTGGTTTCACACAGGTTGAATCCTGTCCAGTCATGTCTTGCCTCAAACTGAATTATGATTGGTGTGTACGCAGTTTTATTAGTCAGGCTCTGTTATTTGCAGGGGACATAGGAGAAATACTTCCCAATGGTGTTATAAAGGTTATTGACAGGAAGAAGAATCTGATAAAACTCTCTCAAGGAGAGTATATTGCAGTTGAGCATCTAGAAAATGTTTATGGAATCACTCCCATTGTTGAAGATGTAAGCATCTCTTCATGTTTACTGTTTGAGAAAAGCATTTCAGTATCTGGAAAATGTTTATGATTAATTTCTCATAATTTCCTCCTCTTTTTTCTGTTAAGATCTGGGTTTATGGAAATAGCTTCAAGTCAGTTTTGGTAGTGGTAGTGGTTCCAAACAAAGATATTATAAAGAAGTGTGCATATTCAAATGGTCACATGGCTCCTTTTTCTGAACTTTGTTCCCTTGATCAATCGAAGAAGAGCATGTACTGTCCGAGCTCAAATCTGTTGCCGAGAGAAGCAAGGTAACCATAGCATCTCTCGGGAGTAGCAATATATCCAATGATGGACTACTAGTTCTGCCATTTTAAGTCCGAAATGGTATGTCAGTCCCTCCAACAGTATGTGTTTCCTTCTCATTTTCTTTTTGGTGTTTTTGTTTGTGGGGAAACCAGCTGAAGGGATTTGAACACATCGAAGGAGTAATATTAGAGCCCCGTCCATTTCACATGGAAAGAGACTTGGTGACAGCAACAATGAAAAAGAGAAGAAATAATTTGCTGAAGTATTATCAGGTAAAAATATAAATATCATGTTCTGTTGCTCACTCTTGTGTGGTTCGTTAGAGAAGGAGTTGATAAATTATTGTGAATGTAACAGGTGGAAACAGATGAAGTGTATCAAAGTTTGACAGGAGATAAGCTTAAATACTGAGGGGTCAATCCAAATAAAGCAGTTCCTTTCTGTTCCGTCAATTGTTCCCGTCCTCTTTGCGTTGCAAATGCTGAAATATATGAAAATAATCCATTTCGTTGTAGAAACCATATATATATGTGTGTGTATGCCCTTTCTTAACCCTGCTGCATATATAACTTCAAATGAAAACCCGAATTCTCCAACTTACTCTTGCCCTTGTTATTTCTCTCTCGTTCTCTTGCAATTTTATTGGGCCACTTGGACGGGCCCAATTTTTTTTAAACCGACAGGAAAGACGAGAACATCATAACGTTTTTATCATATGGAGCGTAATGATTAAACACTCCCTGCTGTTTTTAGTATAAGTATAAGATATATTTATCTAATTTAATTAAATTAAAAAAATTAGTTAAGTTATTTCATATAATACGTGTTTTCTAAAACAATACTAGTCATCTTTAATTCATTTCTTTCTTCTCCTTCTTGATTTCAGTTGAGAGTGCATTAATAAGGAATAAATTAGAAAAAGATTGACAAATATGAAAACTATGTTTTATATTTATGACCAAGACCAACTCTCTAAATATGTCTTTTACTACCTTCAGTCATAAATATAAGACCTAGTTGATTTTTTTTGAAGAGTTTAAGGAAGCTAATTAAATTAATTCAAAGTATTTACATTTATCATTTTTTTCTCTAAACTAATTTGTCTAACTTATAAACTAGTATATAATTAAATTATACACAACATATAATATGAGTAATTCCCTTTTTTAGCTTCCTTAATCTTTTTTTTAAAAAATAAACTGGATCTTATATTTAGGATCGGAGGTGATATTAAGAAACAGAGGAGTACCATTTGGTTTAGCCCACACTATGAGAATAAAAAGGATACCGATCCGATGGGTGGCTTTACGATGGCTAGGAAATGTAAAATCCTTGCTCGGTGATATTTAGAGGTAGAAATAGATTAGGTTAATCTAGGCTTTTACCTAAATAGGTTTAGACCTACAATAGATATTTAAAGCCTGGGCCTGAGCCTATATGTAGGTTTTTTTTAGGCTTAGGCCTGAGCCTTCAAAAGGCCTGAAGCCTGTTTAAAGGCATATTTAATATACAGGCCTTTAAAGCCTATAGGTCCAAATTCACATGTAGCCATTCAAACTTTTTTATAATCTTACATTATGTATTAAAAGCTTAACATTCATTATCGTCATAATATAAGGGCTTAGTAATGAAAAGAAAAGAATGCCTAGTAGTGACAATAGTTGTTCGAGCAAGTAGGAATAAGAAAAACCAATCGTCTATTGACTAATGAAATGAATTTTCTAAAATTAATCAAGTATAATAAGTAGCACGTACAACCATATTTTACCTCCTTTATTTTTCCCACATAAATGTGGACAAACTCCTTCTATTGAAATTACAATATTTCATTTGGCACTAGAATAAACTATTAGCGATTATTATATTTTAGTGAAGGACACAAATTAGAGGAAATGGAGTGAGTTAACTTTACCATCTCGAGCAATTGAAGATAAAAGAGGTAGAGATGAATTATTGATGTGAGGGTTTAGTGTGTATGAATAACAATGGGATGTAAAACTTAGGATTAATGCTAAGTTTGTAAATTTATAAATAATTCATAAATTTAATTAGGTGATATTATATATACTTATATTATAGTATAAATTAAAAAAAAATAGGCTTATAGGATAGGCCTTATGAAAATAAGCCTAGCCTATTTATCTAAATAGGCATGAGCTTGGGCCTGGCCTATTTATGAGGCTTTTTGTAGGTTAAGCCCCTGTTAAGGGCTCGACCTATTTCCACCCCTAAGTGCTACAAACGGAAAAGTAGACAATGGTGAAGGGAGTCCCACATAAAGGTACAAAGCAACATGAAATAGAAGGCAATGAGTGTGTCATGATGTGAAATGCGTAAAGGGATAAGAAGCGAGTTATATATGCTCCAATACTTAGTAGAAAAAAGTCACATAATTTAGTAGCATTAATAATTCCGACCACAAGTAGGGAGCTTTAAGAGCCCGTTTGGTACAAGGAATTTAGGATGAAGGAAAGGAAAGGAAATGAAAATTGGGAAACATAGGGGCGTGTTCTATTTGGCAGAAATAGGAAGGGAACATAAGTTGAGGGAAAATAAAGTATTTGATAGGAGGAACATGGAGAGATGGTTGTGGGAAGAGAAGGTAAAATACCCAATATACCCCTAAAATTATGTAATTGTTTTATAGCCCACATTCGAATTTTTAACTCAAATTTGAATATAAACTCGCACACCCACAACATACTCACCTTTCCATGCTTCCTCTACAAATGGAAGGATCCGGGGTGGTTACTGTTACGAGAATGGTAGGAATAGTTGATATTGCAGAGGCCAAGAAAACTCATTTCTTTGTCAAGGTGGGTCTTGCTCAGATGCTCTGTGGCAGCATTATTATTAGAGCTGGTAAACGGGTCAGCCCAAGCTCGACGGGCTAGCCTATTCGGGTAAACGGGTTGAGCCTATTTAGCCCGAATATAAACGGGCTGGCATTTTGCCAGCCCAAGCTCGTTTAGACGGGCTGGCCTATCAGCCCATCTTTTTTTTAATTAAAATTTATTTTTTTAAAATTTTCACTTCCTTTCTCTTTCATTGACTCACATCACACTTATTTTCTTTTATGCATTTTTGTTAGGAAACCAATTTCATTCTTACTTTTCTTTTTTATTCATCTAGTCACATCACAAAAACATATAAACATATATTTTTTAAATTTAATAATAATAAAATAAATAAATAAAATATGAAAAAAAAAGTGTCAAATAAAAAATGAGGAAGTAGTTAAACACAATATCACTGAGAACTGAAAACACCGATATCTAACTATCTGAAAAGTAAAAGAAATTAAAAATAAAAAAATAAATGGGCCAGCCCATTTAATAAACGGGCTCAGATTTCTCAACCTGAGCTCGTTTATTTTGATGGGCTAACCGGTTCATCCCCTTAGCTGGCCCATATTACAGGTCCTAATTATCATGGACGTTGTGAACGCCGAACGACCTACAAGGTGATCCATGGAGGTCTTGCTCAGATGCTTTATGGTGCTTCTTTCTCTGTCAAGGTGGTTCAAGGCGATGTTGCTCGCATGAGCGACCTACAACTCATAAAGGAAATCAAGCAAGTGGTGATAGTCCTTGTAGTATCGAAAACGACAACAACCAAGCAGGTCCTTACCCTTGCCGACGACGAGAACCACATTAATAAGCCTAACTTCTGCATTCCTTTTGTCTGTGGGTGTCGCAATTTGGGGGAAGCTCTTCAGCTCATGAAGGGGAGGCCAAGATTCGGACTAAAGGGGTAGAGTTGCCCCAAATTTTTTTGTCTTGGGAGGGAACTTAGGTTGACGCCAATTTTGGTAGGAACCCAAGTTCCCATGTTTAAGGAAAGATTGGGAACCCAAGCAGGTCCTCACCCTCGCCGACGACGAGAACCACATCAACAAGCCCAACTTCCACATTCCTTTTGTCTGTAGGTGTCGCAATCTGGGGGAAACTCTTCGACAATTTCGCAAAGGTAAGGCCAAGATTCAAACCAAATAGGTAAAGTTGCCCCTTTTTTTTCTTGGGAGGGAACTTAGGTTGATGCCAATTTTAGTGGGAACCCAAGTTCCCATGTTTAAGGAAAGATTGATGTTATTGGGAATTTAAATAGAGGAACTTTTGTACGCTAAATACGTTTTCAAAGTGGGAAGAAGCTCATCTTCCTTTTCCCTCCCTAACTTTCCGTGTACGAAACGGACATGGGGTACACACTCTTTTCCACTTAGTAATTGGAAGTGTTACTGAAAGCAAATGAATTATGGTACAACTACCTAGCTGAAACAAGGCCCTTCACACACCTCCCTCTCTCAACTAAGTCATGCATGTGCTTTTTGTCAAACCCCTCATTATTTTGACATTTATCAGAGTATTAACGCGTAATTCAATAGGCACACATAAATAATACAATATATTGATGTAATATTCTTGATTACATTACAAAATATCCTTACAGGGTTTGTAATAGGTAAAGTATATATCCCAATATAAATAAAGACTATCAGATAACCAACGAAGTAATTCTTGAACCAGAACTGGTCCTTCATCTACTAGCATCAGCTATTTTTCCCTCTGAGCCGTTTTCACTTACTGAATAAATTTTAAATTTATGGAAATGGGTGAGATTCAAAAGAATCTCAGTAGTAATAGTATATAAATCATATAAAATGTAAAAAGTAAACATGCCATGCAGCATTTATCATGATGCAACAATCAAAATGCAAGCGCTTATCTGACAATGCTCAGGAACTAAATGATGATTTTGTCCGGATCAAAATGATCATCAGTTCTTGATCTGCACAAATCATAACTCGTATATAGGAATTCACCACAAAATTCACCTATGTAATGTGATCACATAACAACTTGGAGCAGACCTATACTTGTCCGTACATATCACATCTTAGAGCAGGCTTATACATGTCCGTACATATCAAGCTAGCCACTCAACTGGGTCCACCTGGCCACATGGTACCCCAAAGGTTCCATGGGGTGGTTTAACTCATCATCCACACCCAAAGAGTTTCAACACCACAAGCAATACATTGAACAGATCATGGAAATCATTGCATATTAATATTCACATAGTATACGAAAGATAATACCTGGACTCTTTTTCAAAGCCTAGCTATTATAGATCCTTTAGCTTTCTGTTCGGCTCGGGTAATTATCAAATCCTAAAATGTCAAAAGTAATTACAAACAGGTTATTACTCATTCATACTCTATTTTATAAGTTGGTTATCTTAGCATAAATCATATATTTACCAAAATACCCCTGAGGAATTGGGTCTAATTTCCCTTATTCCTGGTACAATTGTACTTTTTCCAAAATTATAATCTGAGCTATTCCTACACAATTTCGTGTGTAGAATCCATTTTTGACCTTAGGTTGGACAAATTCATACTCAAATGGCTAGATTACCCTTGACAGCCATCAATTAGGGTTTTAGGGGCAAAATTGTCATTTTCCTAGGTTTTCCAGAAATTTCCAGCATTTTCAGTCAATTTTGAAAATTCATAACTAAATCTAGAAAATTTCAAATTGAGTAGTTCTAGTTTCTATGCAAATTTATTTCAGTCTTCTTTTAAAGAAAAATATCACAAGGCACCAAACACATCCACAAATTTTCAGAAAATTCGTCCAATTTGGTCTGCCATAGAATATGTTCCAGATTCACGGTTAAACTTTGAAAAATTATATATTTCAATCTACTTATCCAAATGGCTTACCTATAAAATTAAAGCCCAAGATGTCTACTTTCATCCTATAAAATTTCATAAAGTTTGGACTAGGTTAAGCCATTAAAAAATACATCACAACACAATTGGTACAAATTAGAAAAATGGAAGTTTTATGTGTTATCCCTTAAAACACCTTCCTTTTCACTTGTATTTGCTTGTTTAATCATCCAATCTTAATTTTAACATAATCAATACAAATTTGGGCATAATTTTCCCTTAGAAATTAGACATCCTAAATTTACAGAATTTACCAGAAACAATCTAATAACTAGCCAGAACACAGTTACAACTCAATTTTCAGTAAGAATTTTAGAGTTTAAGCAACTTACCTCATTTCTTCTTCTTTCCTCCTTCTTGGCAGAAAATCTATTCCTTTTTACTTTGAAGTTTTACTTGTTGAATGACTAATCTAAGAGGATAGGGAGTTTAAGGAGATGTTTTTGTTACCATAACACAAGATTGAGTAAAGATTTCGGCGTACTTACCTTACGCTGGCTCCTGAAACCCTGCTCTTCCTTCTTTCTTCCTCCCCCTTTTAGCTCTCTCTTTTTTCTCTTCCCTTCTCCATTTGGCCGACATTGGCCTTTAAATAGATAAAGAAGGAGAACTTTGGACATTTCTAGTGTAGCACATGTGTTTTATTTCCATTGGCTCTTATTCTATTATTCCACATGTTGTATAATAAATATATATTTTATTATATATTATTTTTATGAGCTCCATCTGTCCATCCCCTCTGTATTTATTTATAAAAAAAATCTCAGATTATATTTATTTGGTCAAAATGATCATTTTTCCCTTGCAATATTTCTGTTTTTGCAATAATTCGGAAAAATTGGTAGAATTGTCCCCAAAATTTAAAAATTTATATCTAATTGTATAGATATTCAATTAGGGTGGTTCTAAAGGCTATGTGACCCTTATTGAGTATAGGTTTAAGTAAAAATATAAAATTTATCCAAATGGTAGCAAAACATTCTCAGAATTTTTATTTTTGAAGTCTGCTCCTGAAAAACGCTAGTTTCACTGGGTAAATTTAAAAAATTCATTTCTCCTTATATAAAACTCCAAAGATTTCATATGGCCTATCAAATTAAATATTATCATGTCTAATTTAATTCTGAAAATTTTCATAATTTTTGGAGATCATTTACTATTTTAAAAATATTATACAACATAACTGCCTCATAAGAAAACTTACCGGCAATATCCATAACTCGTGTACCAAATAATTATGTTGTGTATGACTTTAAATTGCCTTGTTATGTCTCTTAATATACTCTTTAATTCACCATTTTATTCCTTTAATACCACTAAGATATAAAGAAATTTTAATAATTGAAATTTAGGATATTACACCTTCCTTTTCTTGAGGTTTAATTTCAAATTAAGTGTTTCCACCATGGTTATTAAACCCGGACCGGACCGGCCGGTCCGGCGACCCGAGCAGGAAACCGGTCCGGTCCGAGTAGTGAACTGGTCTACCTTCTTTTTTTTTTTTTTATAAAATCGATTTTTTTTAAATTTTTTTATAATTTCATATTAATAAGTCTACAATTTTTATTTTCTCATCGGTTTGGTCCCGGGTTAGTTCCGGTTTAACTCTGATCTGACCCACTAACCTTTAATCCAGTACCCCGATCGGTTCCCTGACCGATCCGGGTTTAATAACCTTGGTTTCCACCAAAATTGTAATTTTTGAGGCCCATATGCTCAGTTATGATGTAGAGGGAGTGTCATTATCAATTGTTCTCCATCCGCGTGTAGCTCGTTAGAACTTTGAACACCTGCAACAATTCAGTTGAAAGACAATCTTTCGTGATAATATAATAGTTTTATAATATAGTATCGTTAATGACTAAATCGTCTAAAATATTTTTAGTTATTATAATATTTTTTATCATAAATATTATTTAAATATCACATAAAATATAAATATGGCCCAAAATTTTAGCTTCCTCTGAAATCCTGAATTTAAAAGAGAGCCAAGATGGGGTAGGAAAGGAGGAGATGGAAGATTTGAGCTCGAACTGCCCTTCAAAATTTTAAATTAAATGAAGGAAGGGAAGCAACTACTGTCCTCTTTCATCTCCTCCCCTCCAACTAAATATACCCGTGTAATGTCTTGTGCTTTAAGGCTTTAAATATAAAAATATAGAAGGCACCTTTTTGTATTTGATCCTCCAATACACTGTACAAGTCACCCACGCACACAACAAATTATTCATACTGCAAAGAAAAAAAAACCATAATTTTTTTTATCCACACGAAAAACACGCACACACACACACATATAATTAAGTGTAAAAATGAAAAAAAAAAATCATTAGATCCAAACTTTAGCTTTATACAAAAAATGAGACCTATTTTTAAATTGGGTTAAAGGTAATTTTGTCCTGAAATTTGTTACTGAGGGACAATTTTGCTTTAAAAATATAAAGAAGGGAGTAATTTTATCTTAGTTGTTATCCCAATTAATTTTGACAAGTAGTTAATCAAATATGCTGAGTTGATAGTCTACATGTCATCTACATTATTTTTGTTAAGGTGCAAATTTACCCTAAAAATTTATGTACCATCTACTTTATTTTTTAAAAAAATTAGATTTAAAACTTACGAGATAAATTTAAAAATTATATTTAATTTGGGCTAGAGGGAGTATTGTTTGGCAAGTCTACATATTGTTTAAAAATTATGAATTTACCAATTCAAATTAACACTCCTTCTAATCCTTAATATAAAATATATTTAAGAGTTGGTTTAAGTCATAAATATAAGATTAATTTTCATATTTTGTCAATCTCTTTTCTAATTTACTCTTATTGATGCTATTTCAACAATAATTAAAAAAGAAAAGAAACGAAAGGATTAATGAAAATTATTAGAAAATATATGTCATATATAATTAACTAACTTAACTAATTTTTTAATTTAATTAGATAAATATATCTAATGTTAAGAATTAAAAGGAGCAATTATATGTCATTATGGTTGAAATAAAATGCTTATGTGGCCATGAGAAAATTATACACATAAATAGTTTAAAATACTAAATACATATTCAAAAATAATTTAGGGCTGGGGGTGTTCATTTACCCAAACAAAAAGACAATGAAAAGGAGCGGCCGAGCGGGGCTACATGTGTGCTTGAAATGAGAAGTCCGTACAAGAAATAAAAGGGGTTTGCACGGCAGATGGCTACGTACTATATACTCTTTAAGACAAGAAAAGGGAATGAAATAGAATCAATCATGCTCCATGATCCAACTTCCGAGACAAGAAGGAAGACCGAATGATGAGGAAAAAGAATATAATAATACAATATTGAAACAAATAGAGAAAAACATAAAAGAGATTGTGAAAAAAAAAGAAAAAAAATATCATTTCAATTTAATTTTAAAATTTTAAATTAATCTTATTATGTATAAGAGTATTGGTACTAACTAATAAGAGTATAATAATTAACTACTCATTTTAATAAAAAATTATAAATTTAAAATTTTAAAACTCATGATATTTTTTATCTTTTCCCCCAAACGGATTTACCCTTGAGAGACTTGCAGTTTGCCTTGCCCACAAAATAGTAAATACAATGACGGATGACTGTGATTACCAAATCAAGGGCCATCCACACACACTATCTTCTACCTGTACTGTAATTTCTTTTGCGACTTTTATTTTACTTCTTTTTAATAAAACCCATGTTTTATCATTAATTCCCTATCCCCACACACTTGGCCACCCTCACCTACCACCACCACCAGCAGGATAACTTACCGCTCTGTTCGGTTAGAAACAACGCCTTCATTACCGGCCAACAACAAGTACTTGTCTTTTCTGGTGAGCTTGGTGCACTCAAACCCCAAAGCCTTCCCAATCTGAGACTGCACGTGATTTGCCACCTGGAATCTTGTATCCTCCTCATCCCCAGAGGTAAAGGATGAAGGAGAGACCTGTTGCAGGAGCTTCAGAGAGTAAACCGGGGATGGGTTCATGAGAAAGAAAACCGGGTCTAGCCACTTAAACCCCCCAGCGGTTGTACCGTGGAACATACTGACGTGAGTATCAATTGCAACGGGCGTTATTTCGTCGCAGATTTCTGAGAAGAGAGGACTGAATCTCAGTAAATAGGGCTCTCTGCAAGTGGTCCCCTCCGGGCACACCGCCACGTTCCCTTGCTTCACCAACTCCTTCATCATGCTCGCGTCCTGATCCCTGTTCCTTGTTAAACGCACCGTCTTAATGGGCGCTAATATCTCCGACAGTCTACTTAAGCTGTACGTGACAGCGATTAAGTCCTTCGCTTTTATCACAAAAGAGAGGTATAGAGGATCTAGCAGAGTTCTGTGGTTGCACACATAAACACAGCCGCCACTTTTGGCGGAGATCTGGGACCAGTTTTCGGGTAATGACACCGTGAGACGCAGCCCAGTGAAGGTGAGCAGAGGAGTTGAGATGCTGTACGGTAGGGTCAACGTCAAGATAATCCTGATGATCGCGAGAATTATCGAAAATGGAAGCCACATCAGTATGGCTACGCCCTCGAGAGGGGTGGGTCCCACCGCCAATCTACTGTCATGAAAGATCAATGCCCCTGGGTATTTATCCCTTGCTAGCTTTTGCCAGCCTCTCTTGTCAGCTTTGGTCACCAAGTATATTTCCTGCTTAAAAAGGACCGACAGCCTGTGAGTTTCACAAGACGACAACTTTTATCCTTTTAACTTTGACCGTAAAAAAGTAACAATATAGGCATAGGCGTATGGCACACCACACTGCAGTCCCGAAAGAATATGAATCATCTTCAAATGGGGAAGAAAGATAAAACGAAGAGTTAGAAACCAACCTTGCAGTGAGAGAACAAGTCATGGTCCAGAATATTATTGAAGGTTGTGATGCCAATGGCATTAGAACATCCATTCTGTTCTATCAACCCCATTAGAACCTTGTGTCTGGAATTTCTGGGATCCATCAACCCCACGTAGTAGCCGCAAAACACTTTTAGCTCTCTGCCCACTACAAAATCGATCTTTAAATACTCTCTCAGGAAACTTTCCACCATTACCTGAGGCAAACTACTGACGCCCACTTTCTTTCCACCACAGCTCAGCACTTCGGTGATTTCGGAGCCAACATTATCCAGCAAGAACTTTGGCAGAACAGCCCTTCCCGCTTTGAAGCTTTCTGCTTTGACCCCGAAGAAGCTTATCATGACCATTATTTGTATCCCCATTCGGTCTCCCACCAAACAAACGAGGGGATACAACACAAGGAGAAAAATGGCCCTGAAGAGATCTCCAGCTTCGAAAGCCACGAGCACGAAGTAAGGGAACAGAGAAGGAGATCTCAACAGAGTTCCTTCTACATCAAAGATTAAAGTATGGTCCTTGAGGTCTGACCTGTGATCCAGAGAAGGATACTTTTGGTATTTAAATTGGGTACCCAAGGTATTGTTAATATTTTTTGGGATGCCTACGAGGTTCTTGAGTTGCTTGAGGATAAAACGGTACCAAAAGAAGAATAGAGCTCTGAAGAAGAAGGGTCTGAGTATCTTGGCCATGCAGATATACTTGGATACGGTGGTGGTTAAGTAAGGTAGTGATGAAGTCAGGTTTCCGAACGTAACCTGTGTGTATTTATATAACTGCCGGTTCATCAAACACCCTTCGAAGAACATTATTATTACAATAATGGCATCTCGTTTGTTTAGACGTTGGATCCAGTTTTCTGGTCCGTGATTGACATGCAAATCAACTTTTTAGCTACCATTCTTGGTTTTATTAATGACGTTCCAAATTGCAGATTACTTTGACTCTGAGGTTTGAATTTTGCGCTTTGTCGTTTTTTGGGGTGTGTGGCCAAAACCGTAAAATAATAGTAAATGCTCGGAAAATAGTTAGATTAAGAACTTTATATTTATTTTGTCATGTTCAATTATATATAGTTATGTATTTTATTTTAAAATTATTATTATTTAACTATAAATCTATATAAAAAAATAATACATGTGGTAATGTGGTAATATATGATTAAAAAAATTGACCTAAGTATGTTCTCTATATCCTCATGTTGGCTTGGATGCACCTGTATGTGATCCATTCCATTGTGATTGTTATTCAGGACTGGAGTCAGCCATGAAAACCGTAGGCTGTTTGGTATGAGGTGAGAGGAGGGGAGGGGAATAAAAATTTTATGTGTTGAATTTAAAAAAATTAGAGAATTAGAGTTATAAAATTTTAATAAAGAAAAGAAATATGATAAAAGAGTAAAAAATTAATTAAAAAATTTTAACTTCACTTCTTTAATTTTTTTTTAAATTCAATTGATAAACTACGTGTATTTTGTTTTTGTTTTTCCAAGCTTCTTTTCGTTGGATGCATCGGGTTGCCCTTACAATACTGACCATGTTTGCTTTCTTTTTTCTCTCACATAATAAACTGTATGAAAGTATAAAAACAAAACAAAACCGCCAAAATAACAAAGTTAAAAGAAATGTTCTAAAATTTTAAAATGTAAGCCCCAAATTTAAGTCAGAAATTATACTATAACCAACAAATTGTTTAAAATCATATATATATTTTTTCTATTTTGTTTTGAAATTTATATGACTGTCTGTAAGATCGACTTTTGCCTCGGAAAAAGAGAGAGAGAGAGAGAGAGTAGCTTATCCACAAAAACGCATGTCGTTTTAAAGCTCATGCAGCATACGGTGCGAGTCCTAGCGCCGCTCGGGGAATCCAGTTAGAACTTTGAATAGAGAAGAGGGTTGCTGTCAAAGAAGGTGGCAGCCTCACAAGCAACAGCGAAATCCACGAATCTTATTTGCCTTCTCTCTAACTGTATCACTAGCCATAACTTCTTTTTCTATGTGCAATTATGCTGTTTCGTATTACTAGATCTCTCTCTATCGTTTTTACCAGTGAGGAGTGATAAATTTGTCCATGCCTTCTGATCATTCATATTATGTATGTCTAATAATATATGTGGACTCATGAAAAGGAAGACTCAAAGCGAGGATTGCCAAGGGAAGAAAATACAAGAATAAATGGCCACCAACCCTTTTTTCCAGGCCCCCTCTCTTTTGTCTCTCTTGCCCCTCAGATAGCAGATATCCAGGATAGTTCTATATACATAATATCATGGACATGTTGAAGATATTTGTAGGAGGTGAGGGGCAGGAGGCGTAAATGTGATGGAGCCTGGTGAACAGAGCGAGCACGATCTACATCCGGAGAAATAAATGAATTAAAAGCGCAGAATAATATAGCTAGGTTTAGTTCTCACATAACAAGTTAAAACGGGGCGGCCCCTTCTGAGTTGTGACCTAATAAGGTTAATGAATTTGGGGGTCACTTCTCATTATGGTCTGCACCTACTGCTGCCCGTGACGTCGTGCCCGTTCAACATTATTATTATTATTACAAAAAAACATGTTTTTATATGGTGTCTTATTATTAGATAATGAGGCAACTCATAATTAATGTCACATGAGACAGCGAGGCCTTCATTATTGTACGTCAGCACTGTCAAAGTCTTTCACTTTCTTTGCACTGGGTTGATCTATGTACACACATCATGATGAAAGACGAAACATGCTTTGAATCGGACCACGATATATATATTAGACTCCTTCAGATGCTTATCAAGGAGACTCTCAATGTCCTACGGGGATCATTAAACGTATCGGGCCAATAATAGATCACCCTTAATGACGCAGCTAAATTCAATTGAGTTCTTGAAACACGAAACGGAAGGCCTTTTTCCTTCATCTGTGCAATAAATGATCATCCCGCCAGGTAACCGTCGGTCTCAGTATACAGTCTCATTGCAAACAAGTTGGGGGATACTGGATGATACTCACTCGCTGGTTTTCTCTTCTTAATTAATTAGCTGCCCTTGTGTTGATTCAGAGTATTTTGTGGCGTTTCAATTATTGATATTTAGAAATGACTTTTTGGGTTGTCTCTACCCCATGCATCCAGAGAAAAATAAACAGAGAGATTCCTCCCACAGCCTTCAATATAATTGTTTTTGTTACATAATTTGTGAAGGTGCGTTGATGGGTGACATAATTTTGGGAAATATGGAGATAAGAATGGATGGGCGGAGGGATGAGCTAGGGTGAAAAATGAGGAGTGATCAATGATTGATTCAAAGTTAGGGTGTGGCGTTGAAAAGAAAGAAAGATAATGTCTGAATGTGGACGACTGAGAGGGATTGAGCCTCCCTCAAAGCCGACCTCCCTGCGTTTTGACTTCTGATATTTATACATATCGCCATGCCTCTTCTCTTCGCTCTTTACTTTTTTTTTTTTTCTAAAAAAAAGAAATTAGCATATCAAACAACACTCTCCATGATGATCCATCCCTCTTCGGACTTATCTTCTCCCAGGAACATTGCATCCAATTTCAAAAGACAAGAATTGAGATTCAATTTGGAGAGGGGGATGAGCTTGAATTAGAGGAGAAGTCAAATACAGACCATATTCCCATAACGGGGTGGGCTTTCAAACTTGCGGGCAGGCTGGGTCAAATAACATGTCATTTGCCCCGGAAAAGAATTATTAGATCAATTCCATAACAAAAAGCCACGGGTGTCCATCTTCATGCATTTTGTTGGAAGGCAACCAAACAAAATACTCCTTCATTATTTAATATAACATATATTTAAAGAGTTGATTTTAATTCTAAATATAAGACATATTTTTTATATTTGTCAATGATTTTTTTAATTTACCCCTATTGATATTTTCTCAACAATAATAAAGGGCAAAAAGAAATGAGAAAATTAAGAAAGATGACTAGAGTGTTTTACAAAATGTCATATTAATTAATTTAACTAACTTTTTTAATTTAATTAAATTTAATAAATATATCTTCTATTAAGAATTGAAAGAGTATAATTGTTTAGTCAATAAATTATATTTAGTAGAAGGGGCTTGAAAAAAAATTATACCAATTATATTCCTCTTGTAATTATATATTACTATGTGCCTGTCTATATATATGGGTATTATTTTTTAATATAATGTATGAAAGATATTTAAATCCACAAAATTATTTTTACTATACATTCTGCCTTTGTTTAATTTCGTTGTGTGTACATTTGCTTGAAAAATAAAAATCGTTGTGTATAACAGTTAAATACTATAATTGTATGATTATTATTTTTTTTTTGGTGGGGGGGGGGTTACTTGATCAGGTGAGCCCCAAGTGGTCTTTTCTAGTTTTTTGTTACGTTATTTAGGCGCTCAGTCAACATTTCCCTGCGACAGTTAGAACGAAGTATCGGCCAATAAAAGTTACAACTAAGTGCCTTGGCCGACCCTAGGGCCGGGGATGATAACCGGTGGGGAACCCCCTAACCCACCCAAAATAATAATAATAATAAATAAAACAACAGTTAAATTTTCTCTGGGCAGATCAGCACTACAAGAATGCGGCTTTCAAGGAAAAAACGACTGTTTTTATTTTTTTTTAAATAAACTAACTACTAATAATTAAGCTTTTTTTTCCAAAAAAAAAAAAAAAAAAATTAGCGGTCTAAATTCTCGTTATCACTGGTGGATTGCAAAGGCCATCAAGAGTAGAAATTGGTCTTCACATGCTGCATTCCTAAAATTCGGTAGAAAACATGGTACATTTGCATAACTGATATTAACAGGATGAGTCATCTCACTCTACAAGCAAACTTTAGACCATCCAAAGGGCTGTACAACATCAAATAAATGATCCAAAACTACTTGGAACAGCCTAAATGAAGTGCAAATCATCTTCACAGTATCTCATTTGCCCTGCACAACTGCATTAACATAAGCAGGTTGAAAAACAATCAGATTGCAGCAGTTTTAATTCGACTCTCTTAATAATTATCAACATGTATTGGGCGACTAAATCATGGCAAACGAATATAGAGTTGGATAATGAGAGCAAGGTTCATCACCTTCGTGGGTGAAGTTCTTGGAAAAATGGACCGAAATTAAGCCTTCATCATCTGCAATGCTTGGCTCAGGGGAAGCCATTGCTCCAACAGCAGTGCTACGCCCAGAATATATTCCTACAAACTCTTGGTAACATGAGTATCCAATAAACATGTGGAACACTGCAGTACATGAAGAGTCTCTTGAAAGCCATTTCATGAACACAAACTATTCCACTAGAGATGCACCAAAGCGCAGTTTAAGGGCTTGTTTGATTCTGTTTTCTGTTTTTTGTTCTCATAAATAGTTTTATAAAACAATTTTTAAAAACAAGTTTTAAAAATTAAAAAACAAAAAAATATGTTTGGATAGATTGTTTTGAAAAATCTGTTTTTGAAATGACATAGCGGTGAAATAATTGGTGGTAACGTGACAGTGGTCGCCATTGGTAGTGTACAGTCAATAGTGGATAAATGACAGCTTCAAAAAATAAAAAAATAGAAAAAAACAACTAAAAACTATTTTTGTTTTTTAGTTTTTAAAAACAACTTCTTGTTTTTTTGTTTTTGAAAACAATTTAACAAACATGTTTTATTGTTTTTAAAAACAAAATCAAACAACCCCTAAGTTTCTACCAAAACCAGATACTCTTCTAAGCTTTTAATTGAGCTGAAAACATTGTGCAATGAGCACCATAACACCAAGGAAGTAAAATAAGCTATAATTCTGAACTTAGTTCTAAGGTTAAATATGTTAACGACAGGGGACTGTCCATTCCAAATGTCTCAGCGTATGCCCATGTGGTGTGCTTTGAAGAAAACAACGAGAAAATAAGCACAGCCCAGTAATATTTGTGCAGTGAATGCTTTGCTCTTCAAAAGCAGAAGGGCAAGCTTTGTAACAAGAGGTAATATAGGAACTGGACATTTTCCAATAGAATGAAATATTAAATCAAACTTACTCCAAGTCATGCTTTCAATCTCTCAGGATGTTTAATCAAATATTCAGAAAGGTAAACCAATTCATCCTACATGCTAATAGCCAATATCCATATTCTGTTACATGTATCAGGGAACACTATCAAAAAGCCATAAAGCTATTATACCATATACTCAATCTGAACAGACCGCATCCTCATTCCGATACACTTAGATATCAGATTTCAGCTTGTTAGCATACATCATGCAAAAGGCATAAAGCTATGAACAGGTCAAATTCCATTTATGAAACCAATAGAGATCATGATTCTGCGGTTATAGAGAATCAACTTCAGCTGTCCTCGTCAAATGATGACATATTTGACACAGACCAAAACTGAGATAAAAGTTTAGGTAGGTAGCAGTGCAAGGAAGACATTCACAATAAAAGAACCCTAAATTTACCTTGGATTATAATGATGGCAAAAAACAAAATAGTGATGACCATGGCAGAAAGACCAGCATATGACGACGACGAAGACGCCTTTCTTGCCTTCATCTTCCTTACAGCTTTCATTTTCTTAATCCTTTCACGCTTCCTCAAGGCAATCTCAGCAATTTCCTGCACAAGCTTCTTATCAGCAGCATCCAGTAATGGCCCTTTAGGTGGCCGCGGTGGCTTTGAGTTTGTCTTCTTATTCTTTTCTTTGCCATTATTATTCTTTACATGGGGCAGTATCTTTTGTCCATCTTCTAAACATGCATCTACTTGCAATGGTACATCTTCATCCATAACATCAGCCGAATTTGATGAACTGCTGCATGTCTCAACCCCAGTTTCATGCTTTTTGGAACCATCGAAGTTCGGAAGCGTACTCCATGCCCAACTAAATAAATTCTTCCATTGTTTTTCACTGGAATCAGGGTCCCTGCTTTCATCCTCTTCACTAGTATTCCCACCACTTTCAAGATCATATTCCAAGTCTTTCTCTCTTGAAATAGTTTGATCCATCTGATGACAATCAAATCCATCAAAAAAGAAGGGTAATAAAGAAGAAAAACTTTTCAGAACAAGCATACATTTGAGGCTAAAATGAAAATTTGTAAACTCAGATTGGGAAGTAAAAAGCACTCAATCTTCCCAGTAGTTATACACGAAGACTACACAAGCTTCTAACACAGCAAACTTCAGGAATGAAATTGCAGTCCTTCATATTTCAGAGAAAGTTAAGTACGAAGCCAAATCATTGAGGCCTTTGATTATTGAAAACCAGACAGTCTGTGATAGACAATATAGAAATTTTTAAGCCTCCAGGCTCCAGAAAATAGAATCTACGTTAGCAAGAGCCTTAATGAACAGATAAGGTCAGAGAATAAGGCAACGGATAAAACGAAAAAGACGCATTTCGGGCTAAATAGTTGTAAAAGAGAATAACGAAGCGAGTAAAAAATTATCTCAAACACGTAAATCTCTTTTCTCACAAACTAAACAGCTAGCTAAACCCAGAATGCAGCCCATACTGATTGTTATAACTCGAAAAGAATTAAAAAGACCTGATGAAACAATCGTTATGGCTAAACGAGAACCTCGGAATCTTACATTTTGGTAAGAGCAGCAAATAAGCCAGCCCACAATCACGCCGAAGTGAAAAAAGATCAAAATTATGAAGTAATTACAGCTTGATCAAATTACTGGGAAGCAATGTATTCTGCAATTGGAGAGGAAGAAAATAGACAGAGAAACGAAAAGTCAAAACCACCTTGGAGCAGAGGTAGAACCCTAGGATCCATGGTATACATTTGAAACATTCCCAACTTAGAATCCGTCCACGGCCGCAGGAGCCCACCCAGTGATGCCATGTTTTAAAAATTAAATTAATTTAAAAAGATAGCCAATAATTTCCTGCCATTTTAATCTTTTTTATTTTTTTTGGACAATTGCCTTGTAAATCATTGGCAGCTTAATAATATATTAATAGCATTTTTGTCGTGATGATTGGGATCTAAAATGTATGCATGTAAATTTAGATAATATTTTTCTTACATATTTATATTTATATTGTAAATTATTATTAAAAAATTATTTTTAAAGAATTGAATCGTTATTCTAAATCATCAATAACATACAATGGTTTTTCTCTCTTTGTCGGTTTTATTTTTTAAAAAATAAGATTAAGCAGATTGAAGATTTTTTTAGAGAAAATTAATATTTTGTTCCTTTTAGTTAGGTGCAACTCAGTTTCTATAATTTTGATTGAATTACAATTTAGTCCCTGAATTTTGACTCATTGCAATTCAGTTTTATATTTTTAACAATTTTATAATTTAATCCTTATGTTTTTAGAATAAAGATTAAAAACTAATTTATAAAAAGATTAAAACTATAAAGACTGAGTTGTAGTGAGTCAAAATTTAAATACTGAATTAAAATCAAATCAAAATCATAGGATTGAGTTATACGAGTCAAATTATAAAAACTGAGTTATAATTTAATCAAAACTACTGAGACCAAAGATCCACAGAATGATACCAGTTTTTTTTATTTATTTTGGTCAGAGAGAGACAGAACGACAAAGGTTTGAAAAATTAATCTGAGGGTCATTCTAGTTTCCCTCAATTTTGAATAAGGGGACTGAGTTTTTTTTTTTTTTTTGTGTTGGGTTCTTTAAGTTTCTACCGTTAGATCCATTAATCTCTGCCGTTAAAAAATATTAAATTAGCACTAACAGTGTTAACAGCTCCATTATATGAGCGTTGAAACCTTTTCTACAGTCTCTCCCTCCATTATATGATCCAACAGTCGAGCATGGAACGGCTCCATGACTGTCATTTTGGAAAATGTGCACAACGGTGGTCGTTATTTTTAATATGTTTGGATAGCCTCCATAAATGATTTTCAATCGTGATTTATGGAATATGAGGTAGCTTTTACGGTCTACGAGGTAGCTTTACAGTCTACGAAGTAAATATGTGGAAGAAATTTATCTTGATTTACGTAAATCATGCTTATACATAAACTCGATTCAAACCAAACAAACCATTTTATATGAATCTTTGAAGGAAGTACTTAGGACGTTTCGACCAACCTTTCTTTTTGGCAAAAAGGTCGTCTAATTTTTAATGAGCTGTACTTTTAGATTTAATCAGGCAACGTTTGTTTGTTTTTAATAAAAATGAAGTGCGAGGCCAAAAAATAAAAATGGAAAAAATTCCATCACAAAGGAATCAAGACATATATGTAAATCAGCAATTCCTGTCTTACATTATTATTTTTTAAATCACGGCATATTTTCAAAAGAAAATTTCTATTGGTAAAAAACTTATACAGTAGGAGTACTGATTATGTACCGACATTAGGATAAAAATAATCAATCCTCAACGATATTTTTCACAAATAATGTAATTTATTTTAAATTTCATATAATATATGAGAAAAGTACATTTTATTTATTTAAAATAAATTAAATATTAGATAGAGTATTTGAAGGTGTTTTTCTTCTTGTGAACATTTTGGTTTGTGGGAATTATAAGTTATGAGAGAACATGTTTAAATTTGAGAATCCTATGCCCGCGTGTTGAACATTACAAGCAATCTAATTAGTACAACTATTCATTTTTCTAATCATACAGTTAAAAGTGATTAGTTAATTCCACATAGTTAGACCTCATATAGTAATAATCGTGTTAATTAATGAGCCGTCAAGAAAGAATTCTCTTTGAATTAGTTTCAAGGCCTCCACAAAATCATCGATCTTATCTTTTTGGCGAAAATTTAAAGGTGATATATTTATTATAAGTAGTGTGGTAAATATAAACCTGGAAAATTTTCTCATATGACAAAGAAAACAAGACGAGCTTTAACATGCTAGAGAAGTCTCATGTTATAGACAAATTAACCAATTTTGAGGGGGGAAATTGAAAAGAGAAGAGAAGCCCCTCCTAACATACTACTTGGGAAGACATTGGGGGACAAGACACAATAATTGAATATAACCAAAGTGAACGGGGCTCCAAATGAGTTACGCATACTTGTGAGAAGCATGAAGGGCTTGTTTGGTAAAGAGGGTAGGGAAAGTAAGCAAGGGGGGAAATATTTTTAGTTAGATTTAAAAAAAAAACTCAAAAAATAGGATTCAAATATTTTTATTAATTTTTCTCATTCTTTTTTTTACATCCCTATTAAAATTTTATAACCCCATTTTTCCTTTTTTTCAAATTCAACTAGTAAAATTTTCCCCTCCCTCTCCAAGTCCCTCATTCCACATTGACTTTATAATATGACGGAACCCAAAACGATCCCACAACTTTCAAACATAAACAAATGTAGTTCTTTATACCTTATATTGAGTGTTGATATTGATTATAATTTACAACTAAAACATCAAGGATTTACCAGAATCATAGATTAAGCATGCGTTAGACAGTGGTACGTTCGCACGTTGATTCAATCGAAAAACTGCCGCTTGGACTGGCCACTGACACGTAGCCTCTTACAAAGGGTCGTTGATGGCTGTAGCCTGTAACACGGTTTAGATAATTACCCCGAGAATGCAAATACGCCCATTAAAAGGCTATGCACTAATGCCTCGAGGGCAGTCACTAGAGGCCTCTACTGACCCCCTGGACCCTGGTAGTCGAATAATCACAACAATCCTGAAATGGCACCTCCCACCACGTTCCCAGGCGTAATCCAGAGGATTTCCCCATGCAACAATATTGATTACGTTGCCCGGTAACTACCATATTCAATGAAGTATAATAGGCCCCCAAAAATAAAAGGAAAAAAAAAATCGCAACTTACAAACAAGTTCTTAACATGGTTGAACAGCCGAGTTACCTATTAAAAGTGGTTCCATAAAGGGTAACGATCTGCCTTCCCAATCCTTAATACCATAACAATCATGCCTACCTTATGGGCTGTCCTGTGCCTCACGCCTACTCGATCAATCTGGACCCTGAAAATATTTTCCGAGGGAAATTTGAGCTAAAGTTGACATTCGTAGTCAGCCAAATGACCTACTAACTGAACAAAACAATAGCCCCCTCTGTGACAGCAATAAAAATAGCACAAGGTGGGCCTTTCATACTAATGTACTACTTAATAGTTACAAGAAACTATATCCAACCCAGGCCAGGATCCACATCCGGAGGGTGGAATTTAAAAAAACCACGAAACACAAGAAGTCGTGCAATTACAGGGTGAAACCATGAGCTCTAATCTAGAGTATTATATCCTTTCAGTTGGTTTGCAAGAGGCAGCGGAATAACTCACCACTTTTTCCACACAGAATTTTAATATCTGTTGTAAGCTTTCGAATAATCTCCACGCCTCTGAAATTCCCCAAAATTCTCATGACGCCTAGTAGGGTAGTTTTCCATAGTGTTTGGGAACCTGTTCCTCAATTCCAAGGGTAGGTTGGCCCCAGTATAATGTGGATTGGCTGTGGATCCATCATATTCAGAAAAGTTTTGCTGTTTATAACCCCCAAAACCAGAAGTAGGCATTTGTTGGACAGCCTGCTGTTGACGCCTCTGGGCATCAAGCTGAAGAAATTCCTCCCACAGTTTGGCATGAGTGGCCCTCAGCATAGCTACTTCGTTCATGTAGTTCTCCCTCATATCCCTAACAGCCTTCAATTAAAATATCGAAAACTGTAAAGTTTTGTCAACAAGCAAAATAGAAGTAATTCCAAAGCTTCAACATTGATTCAAAACTTTTAACATGAAAAAGAACACTCCACTAACACCATTATTTTCATCACCTGCAAAGACAACAATCTTAAGAAGAAACTTCTAATACAAGCTTTAGAGGAAACGAAGCAACAAACCATTCTCACTTAACTAAAACCAGCAACTCTTCACTATTTAACAGCTCTCAATCTAAGGATCAGCATTATTGAATAACAAAGAATTGAATTGTCCAGATGCATGAGCAGCTTAAGTTAGTATTAGACACACAGAAAACAACTCTATATTTGCAGTCAGTTAATAACCAATATTGCCACCTACACATCCACGATTGAAATGACTCAGAGCTTCAAAGATATGACATTCAGTAGATAAAAAATTCAACTATTCACAAATCATGTTGTAGCAAAATGCATATTCACCCAACACCTTTTAGCATGTGAAGAATGAGGAAGTCAATTATAGCTCAAGGTCAAATGATTTGAATATAGAAATCACACCTCACGATGCCTAAAATTTTCTTCATCTTCTTCTCTATCACGGATTTTCCCGAGCTCTGTGGCCTCCCTCTTGTACTCCATCTCTAATTCTTCTAAAGTCTGTGGGAAGGCATTGCAATCAAACTGATGAGCAGATTGGATATCAGATTCCCTGGCTTGTGAATCCCATCCATCATTTCTATATGTGCCTATATTTAGATTACGGTCATCATATGAATTATATGGGTTGCCTGGATAAGGTGCTTCTCTAGGAGATCTTGAATGGCTTGGACGACCTCTAGCTCCACTATTTCCAAAAGCTTCATCAAATGAAGAATATGTTAAGCATTTGATTCAGGATGCCAACATAGATAGTTTTCTTTAATTAAACAAGTTAGCACTTGATATGCCAACACAGATGTGGCTTTAAATACAAAACCTATCTTTATAATCTGCAAAGTGAAACCATGGGAGCCAAATCCTTTCAGTAAACAAGTTCATAATGGAGGGAACCCTTCATTTCGGACCCACTTAAGAAAGTTACTGCAGGAAGGAGATAATGCTTGAAGGCTAAGGACTTACCTCTTGCTGCAAGCAAATATAAGCAAGAACAACATTATTAAAAAAACTAGATATCAAGGGAAACTTTCACCCAAAGAAAAAGAAGCCTAAAATGCTATGAACATGAGATTACCAGCTTTCTAAGGATGTCGTAAACAAACTCTATGCTGTCCCTACCTTGTGGAGAACCTCTTGGAAATTTTTGAAAGTCCTCTCTCACACGGTCTTCAACAACCCTCTCTTGCCTACCAAACCTTTGTTGAAAATGAGTATTATTGCGAGGTCCAGAGTGAGACCTTGGGGGCTCAGAGCGTTGAAACCGTCCACCAGCAGGACTTCTCTCAGGTGACCTAGATCTAGTCACATGAGAACTAGAAGACCCCCTTTGATTGCCCTCCTCTCTCATCTTGTGCACAGCATCAACACCTTTTGCCAAAATTAATCTATCCTTACCACTAACAATAATAAATTTCTCATCCATCTTTATCTTGCAGCCAATATCCCTTTCAATCTTGCTTATAACTTTCTCTGTGAAAAGTGCTCTCATATGTTTGTCTCTTGCTGGTACCCTTTCAAAGAAATCCTGAGACTTGCGATTGGCTCCTAGTGTAGATGGACAGCCCTATAGTAGCAGATAAAATTGCATTAACCAAAATGATCAGATGGTGGTGGTAAACAAGTGAATAAATATACACCTTTGGCCCCTCGATTTTCATGAGATTCAATTCCCCCACCCCCATATTTTTCTTTTTTTAGAAAAAGGACACAAAGTGGCTTCCTATTGTTTAAATTCATCCAGTTTTGCCCACTTATTTCATAATACATGTAAACTTTTACGCCAATATTGACAATTTGCTGACTTAAACCTGTCTCAAGATTCAACATAGAGCATGGATAGACTGGCAAAAATAAAAATTTTGGGCATGTGTCTGCACATTGCAAGAAATTTTTGCCCAGAAGTTAATTATAGTCAACAACTTACAATGAAGCTGTATAAAAACGCATAATACCTGAGTGAAATGCCCGGATTCACCACAAAGTTTGCAGATCATTTCTTCTTCTTTTCTTTTCTTCCAGTTTCTCTCAGTAGCCTTAGATTTAGCCTCCCAAACCTTGGCTTCCCGGCTAGTGAAATCAGTTGGGACAGCATTGGGGTCACGAGGCTCATCCTCCTCGTCTGACCCTGCATGAGACCTCTTGTTTGACTTTGTCTTCTCTAGGGTATTAGTAGTAGCAGTTCCAGGAGGGCCGGTGTACTCCTTGTAAAGTTCGCTAAAATCGTCGTCAATATCTGGATCAGGTCTATTTGCCATTAAGTGACCCCCTTTAGATTGAGTCCCTGCATGAAGTAACAATATTGAAATCCCCAAAGAGAATAGAAAAGAAATCATTTAGTCTAACTGTGCATCATTTGCCATGCGTCTCTTCTCCAAGTAATAGGAAGCTCTTAACTAAAAGGAATTTAATGGTGTAAATTAGAATAGAAATGCGATATAACTGAGCTGGAATATTGAAGTATAGATACGCATCCAAGAATATTCATTCAATAGCATGCAAGACCATGAAGCCATTAGCGTGCATATGCTTAACGCAGGATGAAGCGGAGTAATAATTATAAAATCAAACTAGTAAAATGCGACAAGCACAGACCAGAAGGAAACAATTCAGAGTCACACACAATATACGATCCTGAAAACACCTACAGTAAGTTGAATTGCAACATCTTCATATCAAATTTCAAATCACCTTCCCCTAACGAAAGGATAGAGGGGGGGTGCAAACGATGGGAAAGGGAAGAAATTAAAGGATAAGAAATATGAAACGAACATTCAAGCTCAATATGTTGTTCTCTTCATCAACTGAACCCCAATTGGGAAGAAAGGAAGCTAATAGAAGTAGAAAGTGAAAAACGAGTAGGCATGATGAATTTGAAAATAAGCAACCATACAAGGCACAGTAAATAATTGCAAAACAACCCAAAAATCAATGGATTAGAGCATTTGGTAAGAGGGGAATACTCACAATTCTGGAGACGACGACGAACTTACCGCACGGCAAAACGCCGATGAAGATAGACAGGAGCAATCTTATGTGCATTTCGTCTCTAGGGTTAATTGGGCCATGGGCTATCCAGATCATCTCCCCCACCCGACCCGACGCTTTCGTTTAAGGTATTTTGCATTCCCCCTTTTGCCAATTTGCCCCGACATAATTGGATAGCAGTTAATGTCAACTAAGTGAATACCCCCTGGAAAAAAAAAAATCGAAAAATTAACCCCAAAAAAATCACGATGGAATACGATTAGCAAATAGAAAAACACAAAAACCTAGAAAATATTAAAATAGCAATAACTTTTATTTTATTTGCATACATAATTCAAGGACAATGAAGATGTCACTGGAGGTTTAATTTTGGGGATATCCTCCTGTTTGGCACAATCTTGTTCTTGAAATAAATATAATTATGTGCAGCGAAATTAATTTGATTTATTTATGCCCTTTTTAGCCCGTGTACGGGTGTACGGGATTGAATCAAACGGAATATATGTCTTGCTTCGTGTTGGAAAAAAAATTGAGAGCCATGCCAATGTTTTAGTAATAGGGATAGCAATAGCTAATCAATGATTGGCATGCCACAAGAGCCATTGGCAGTTAAGTTGAACCCTGCCACTGAAATTCTTCAAATTCTTCACATTTAAATGAAGTTAAAATAAGCCAAGCTAGTCTCACACATCATAAATAACGTGACTTTCTATACCATTTAGAGATATGTTGATAATAATTGACTGACTGCATTTATCATGATTGGGATCCAGTGATACAAAGTGCCTGAATCTTGTGTTTTGTTTCGTAACTTGAATCTCACAAATGGTCTTATGGTACAACAGCATGTGCAATCTGGGAAAAAATAATTTAAATTCCGATTACACTGCAGGTGCATTTGCATTTGTCAGGACGACTGCTCAGGATGCTTGCATTTCAATCACCAAGGCAGGAAACCACAAAGAACCTGAGCAAAGAACAAGGGACATTCTACATCCCTAGCAAAATATACACATTTACACTTTTATGGCCAACAAAAAGGGACGAACACATACACTTATCTACAGGCTGAGCATTCTCAAATCATAAATTCGTCCTGATTTCGCGTCTTCAGGATCACTTTTGTCATCATGGAGTACAATCAAGTTTAATGTGCCTGGTTCTTTCAGCCAGGCAGCGACCACAGGTCCTGCTGATATAAACCTACCTAAATTACACTCGGCGACCTGAAAGGGTGCGCCCATGCCATTGAGAAGTGCCTCAACAGCTCTTCTCAAAGTGCCATCACCAACTACTTTGCTATGCTTGCCCCATCCGGTCAGAATGCTGCCATATATCATCATTAAAACGTATACCCTCGTTAATTGCCCCAAAGAAGAACCCAATGCCTAACCCTACAAGCGACAGAGATGCATACCTTAATAGCTTAGGCAGTCCACGGCCTTCAAAGACAACTGAACGGATATTGAGCAACCATGCATGGACCATTGCACAAGCAGCACCACAAGACATCAGATGCAGATCCAAGCAAGAATCAGACCAGACACTCTCCCAAACATTTCTACGTTTCCCTTCAAGCACAACCAGCTGCGCCCCTCGTTTCTGATACCAATTTAATAGAAAAAACATCAAATGGAAATTCAATCAAGCATAAATGAGCTGCAGAGGGAAAAAGACAAAAGACAAAAAACAAAGAGAAACGTCTAATAATAATCGCACCCAATGTTTGAGAAGTGGACTAAACCAACCAATTTGACTAGAAAGCAAGCAAACCAATGCCAGAGCTAGTCAAAAGTAAAGGGCAAACCAAGGGAGAAAAAGCTAATCAACCCAGCCTCAAACTAGTCAAAATCGGTAAAACTAGTGAGTTGACCAGTTCTGCTAATCTGCTTATATATTTTTCCTTTTCCTTTGGTTTCACTGAAACAAGGTATATAAAACGACCATTCATTAAACTGGTCGAGACACTAATTCAATGGCTAGTCCCCTTTTTTGAATACCTTGATTATGCCTCTGAAAATACATTTGTACAACCAAGTTGTAGCAAATTACTGCATTTCCAGATGCCAAAAAAAAAAAAACATCTGTAATCAATCAGCTTTACCTGACCAAAGTGCCAAAGCATGTCAGTAAGGGCATTATAAAAGGCAGATGCAGTTGAAGAATCCATATGCTTGACTTCATCAAACAGTGATTGAGCCTGAACCCAAATGTTTTCCCTGTAACCCATAAGTAGTCCATGGGCCACACCATAAACCTGGTTATCAAATAGGCGGAGCTCCTCCAATAACATTGAAGCATCTTCAAAAGAATTGCAGCGGCTGCATCCAAGGACCAAATTATACACTTCGCCAAATGAATTTACAAGTACATATTACCAGAATAACATTTGGAAGCAGGCAGTATAAAGAAAATGAAATAAGCAGACCTTGAGCAGGAAATAGATTGGAGGATAGTTGTTGTCAAATTCTAGTTGTCTTATAAGCCTACTTCTACAGGCCAAAGTAAGCATGCCATGCTGTATATCAGGTCTCCAACCCAAAAGCATCATAGGTTTGCACTTGGGACAAGTTGGAGAAAAAAACACAGCCATAGCAGCAACATACAATTCAAATTAAGACCAATTACAAGAACAAAATGCGCTCATATGTTCCAACAACTGTTACAGGTCCTGAATTATATAGAGGGTGAGGAAGGTTTTGAGCTTTCCCTTGCAGATTCAATTTATACTTTGATTCTACAGTGACGTGTGGTGGCAGATCCAGATGTTTCATTTGGAAAGTTGCGTGTGAACCAAAAATATATATTATTGAATTTTTTACTTAAATTAATTCATACTTTAGTAGACAAAAAATACCGAAGATATTCTTGTACTAACCAGAAATTTCCAAAACTAATGGAGCCATCATGCAGATGACGAAAAATCATAGAGGTAACAGGGTCCAAATGAGTGAAGGAACACTTTCATTAGCACACGTCCAAAAAAAGCATGAAAAGTCTCTTTCATGATACAATTTGGTTGAGAACAGATTATTAGTTACAAAGGCTACTGCATATATACACGTGCACCCTCACAAGATAAGAAATTCCCAAGGTCTGAGAGGGCCTTTTGTTCAATGGTCTATGAATTTTATAAGCCCTAGTGACAAGTACCTACATAAGTGGAATAAAATAGAATTAAGCAGAAAGGCTGGTTTGTTATATACCTGCAAGCATTCAATATGGCAGAGAATGTGACAACATTTGGTTTAATTTCCAGCTCATGCATTTTCTGAAAGACCCCTAATATGTAGGAAATGTCTTGTTTGCTCCCTTCATCTTTATTTGCAATGCCTGATGTCTCCGCAGCAAGCTGCCCAAACATCTTAATGATTTTGTTGTCCTCCTTAGCTTCCACTTCATCTTGAACAGAGCCCTCAATGAGCCTTGAAGATGAAGTTTCAAGTTGATGATCACTAGATTGAGCAAAGCCCTCAAAAGCACATTCCACAGCAGCAGACCGACCAAAGGCGTCAATTATGGAGTTGTAAGTGACAACATTGGGCTTAATTCCTTCCTTTGTCATCTCATCAAGTAACATCACAGCAGATTTAACTAGTCCATTCTTGCAAAGAGCGTCAATTAACGCACTGTAAAGGACAACATCAGCCTTCAATCCTGCTTTCCTGAACTCTCTAAAAACCTCCATTGCCTCCTTATACATTCCACCTTTTGAGTACACATCAATCAATGTTGAATAAGTTAACACATTTGGATATACATTTTCTGCTTTCATCTCTTCAAATACACTCTGAACTTCATCATACTTCCCTTGCTTGCCATAACCACCCAAAAGTGAATTGTATGTTACAACATCCTTTTTTATCCCACAACTCTCCATCTCTTTGCATATATCCATGGCCTCTTCAAACCTGCCAAGCTTTGCATAAATTGAAAGCAGCGTATTATAAGAGACCCTATCAAGACCAATTGACATAAATTTCATTTCATTGAAAAAATTCAGTGCCTCTTCTAATCTACCAGCCTTGGCATAACCATCAACCATAGTACTGTAAGTCACCACATTGGGCAAAATTTTCTTAGCAGGCATCTCAGCCATGACCTGAATGGCCAAATCCATCTGTCCACCTTTGCACAGTGCATCCAAAAATGTATTGTAAGTGAAAATATCCTGGTCAATCCCTCTCTCAACCATCTCATTGAATAAATTTTGAGCTGCCTCCCACAACCCACTTCTACTGCAAACTGCAAGAAGTGAATTATAAGTAATACGATCGGGATGAACACCATTTATCAACATTTCATCAAAGATCTCAACTACTCTCTTAAATTCCACGCCCCCTTTCCCACAAGCATCAATAACTGCATTATATGTAACCAAATTTGGTTTTAGACCAGATTGTTTCATTGACTCAAAAATCCTTCTAGCCTCATCATAGTGACCATTACGTCCATATGCACTAATTAGGGCAGAAAAGGCATAAACTGTGTTTCCATACCCTTTATCCTTTGCCATTTCAAAGACCCTCTTTGCAAGATCAACCTTCCCCAACCTACCAAGGGTACTAATCATCGTGCTAGTTAATCTACCCTGTTCATACTTTCTCTTCTCCCTTCCTACTGCAAATTCAAAACACCTGTTTGCTTTCCAGCCTTGACCTCTATTCCCAAGTTCACGAATTAAATATGCATAATCATCACACCCCCGTAGCTTACGTTCAAAATTAACCAATATATCTTCAAGAGCCCCTAAATTATAACTGCATTGCATGACATGCTGCAGGACCTCCTCAGCTATGGAGGAGTGGGGACTGGTTAGACCAGATTTAGGTCGTCCAAGGTGCATTTTGGAGACAAACCGGGTAGACCGTCGACCAGAGAAGTCTGCAGCAAGCTCAGATTTTGGGGAGGGAAGAGAACAGAAAGATGAAAGGCTAGGGTTTTGGGGGACAGAGCAAGGGATGGTGCTTGCCTTTGATGCATTGCGAGGTAAGGGAGAAGGCTTTGGAGGAAAGACTTTGTTTGAGGCCCAATATCGATTGCTTTGGTGGGGGTCATGGCGTTGGTTTCTGAGGTGGCGGTTGTGGTTTTGTGGGTATGAGTGGTTTTGGTATGGTTTTGCCGCAGTAATTGAACATTGCGGAGGTGTTGAGGCCATCCAAAGGCTTCTCTCTTAAATCAAGAGAGATATACGGGTAGAGAGCGAGGCAGAGAGATGAAGGAATCAAAGGGAGCACGGGTAGGGTTTGATGACAGAGGGAGGAGCAGGGTAGGCAATGGAATCCAAATATAGGAAAGAGAGAGTGAGTGGGTAGGCACAATTGGAACTCTTTCTTTGTAACGACGCTGTCATTGTATCACTGCATGAAATAACAATACTAGAATCATAAAAAGAGGATAGAAAATGAAGAATATTATGAACAGTAATAGTTTTAACCACGTAATTTGCTAGCTTTTCATAGCATAAGGATCTCTGATGTAAATAAATTTAGTGGAACGCAGTAAATAAATTTAGTGGAACGCAGAAAACTACAATATGCATATCAGTACTGCACAGTCGAGAGCCATCAGCAACGATGGTCGCTAAATGATGTCTTCAAAAAAAAAAAAAAAACCAGTGGAAGTATCATATTTCAAGCCCCTACCAACAAAATGTATAAAATTGTAACTAATTGAAGAGGAGTCAAAATAATCGATACTGAACACTAACACGTTTTACAATAAAGACTAGTTTCAACTTTCATCAGGGGAAGCTAGAAGAGAAGTAGAAAGAATCAATAGGTTTGCAACAGCAAAACGGATAGAGGTTAGCTTACGGTTATGGAGATTGGGGACGACGATCTCCCAGCACGGCAGCGCGCCGATGAAGATAGGCCATCGGATCCCGGCGTGCATTTTCCAGATAGGGTTGCCTGTCCGTCGTTATCCAGACTGACCCGTTGATTTTTCCCTTTACTTCCCGAACCGCATCATTTTGTAATCTTCATTACGCCACCAAAAAATTAAGAAAAAATATCAAATGACCCCACTGCCTTTCTGGTCGAGTCCGTCCGAAACAGTGCATTCTTTGGTGTTTTATCCTTCTGTAATAAAATACTTTTTTAAATATCAGCTTTTTTATCCGAGCAATAACAGGACCAGTGATACTTGATAATATGCATATAGAGTTCAATTTGTATCTTTAAAAAATAGAAAAAATGAGATTTAAATATCACATAAACTTTTAAAATCCAAAAAACACCATTAAAACTTGGAAATGATAGAGAAGGGATGAGGTGAGAATCTGAGTTTTGTATATTTTGGCAAAAAGACCAAAATGTCCTTAAGCTCATTTAAAGAAAACAGAACTAAAGGATTTAGCTTAAATATGGGTTTTCGTTCTCTCCTCCGGCGTGGAAACTCCAACTTGTTATTGCTCAAATCTATTCACCTCGACATTGTTCCTAAAATGCACTTTATTGGCATTCATAGGTCCAATCCTTTTCAGCTCGTCTTAGTTCTCTCAGCCCGTCTTCGTCCCTGAAAGTAGCTGATCTAGTTTGCCGAAATCTGTCTTCTTTGTCTCAGCTCATTACAGACCTCAAACGTTGGGATCCAGTCTGTTCTCCGGTGACGAACCTTCAGCTTGTTATTGGTCAAACGCTCTCACCCCGACGTCGTCCCCAAAATGTGCTTATCGGCAATCGTGGGTTCAATCCGAAAGAAGGCTAGCATAGTCATGTGAAGAATATGTTCTATGGTGGGAATGACAAAAAAACATTAGGTGAAGGTGAAATCGTGATGTTTACTTGTCATTTAACTATGTAAATTGTAGTTGTTGTCATGCAAAATCTGGCTTTTTGTAAATGTCAATATTGTACTTGTCATTATCATTATTACTTTTGTAAATGGTGACAATTTATTGTAAGAAATGTATATGGGCAGGACCATGTTCTCTGGGATGGATGACTTGTATGCATTAGATGTACTTGGAATGAGTAATGTTTACAAGTCATTTGACCATTTGCATGATAGTTGTTGTCATGAACATTTCTGATTTTTTGTCAACGGCATTATTATATTTGTCATTACCATTATTAAACTTATCAATCCCATAACAACTTTAGTCACATCCCACAAATGTTGGACAATATTTTCTCACATTTTTTTCATTAGCTAACTCATTTGTCAAAACCGTTACAATCCTTGTCAACTTCATTAATGTTTTAGGACAATATTATCATTACCTAATGTTTACATATAGTATTATCATGTTAACTATTTTAATTGATGCTTACAACTTGTCTTTTAATTAAATATTTTGAGAGCTACTCGTTATTAAATTAATATTTTAAGTCATATGTCATTTTCTAAATTTTTATTTATTTTTTGGTGAAATTTGAAATTATATTAGCAAAGGATAAGTTTACATAATTCCTTCATAGCATGAACATAACTAATTAATAAGAATGGGATGAAAAGGGGAGGCGGCTAACTAGGAGAATAATATTTTAAAAAAAACTGGCAACATCGTCATTAAATCTTATCATATGACCGATTGGCGCAAATATTCAAAAAAGAGCAATAGCAAACAAGTGAGCAATAAACAATTAGGGCTCGTTTGGTATGTTGGAATTAGTTTTGATGGATATGGATATGGAAATAAGGTTTAAAAATATGTTTGGTATGTCATGGAAATGAGACCTCATTTTTATTTGAAAAGACCAAAAATGCCATATTTTTTTTAAAAAAAAACCATCTTCCTTCGTCTACCAAAAAATGCGACCACCCGCCTAGATTTACACCATATCTTAGGTAATTAAAACCATGAACAAAAGCTCAGAAATTGAAACTATAGAGCCATAAAAATCATGACAACATGTGAAGTACAAATCACAAAAGCCAAATCAAAGTAAAATTAAACACAAATCTGCAAAATCCATGAACATATTATGGGGTGATCTATCAAAGAAGAAATCGATAAACAAAGGTGCAGATCTGGTTAGAGAAATCGATAAACATCTGAAGAACACGATCTTGCCATTGGTGACGAAGCCGGAGATGATGTTGATCTTGTGTGGTTGAAGATGAAGGTCGACCATGGTTCATCAATAGAGGTTGGGGGAAAGATGAAGAAGACAAAGTCGAAGAAGGTCGATGGTGGGTAGGGAAGAAGGTCGCTGGAGGGTGGGGAAGAAGCTCGCCGCCGTTGGTGAAGATGAATGATGATGTGATGGAGTTGGGGATGATGAAAAATGAGAGAGGGAAAAATAATTTTTTTGAGTTGGAATTGACAAATCTAAGCTTTTGACATGGAAATCATTTCCATCAATCTTGATGGAATTGGCCTCCACATGGAAGCCAATTCTATGCTCCTAGATTTGTACTAAATAGGATAAAGGTAGGCCAATTCCAGTGTACCAAACAGGTTCTTAGAAGAGTAAGCTCATTGTTTGCGTCAGATTCACAATAATGGTTGCCATAAATTATAAATGATGATATAACACTGCATTTATACGTGGACTTTGCTTTTCTTTTTTTTTTTGGCCAAGCAAGCTTGGATATTACATAATACTAGAAAATACTAGACATCAAAATACTTGAGTAAGGTCTTCCCTCGGTAGAGGAATACATCCATAATGGGGAATTGGTAATATTATCAGACTCTAAACTAAGTGTTAGGCTTCTCTTGCTAGATAATCAACACACTTGATTGTAACTCGTGGTGCATAACAAAGTTCAATGTCCCATTCGGAGTAAAGTAAATCCCGAATTGCATTAATCTCTTATCTATGCAGGTGATTAAGTCCTCCACCCCACATAACCAAGTGATACACCTCAAGGGAATCTATGTAAACAATAACTTTAGAAAAGGCATATTGTTTGCACAATTAGAGACTCGTCAGGAAGGCAATAAGTTCTAAAGTAGTAAGGGGACAAAACCCAATCTCCTCTGAGAACCTAGGATCTAGGTCCCCCTATCATCCCGAATCAATCCTCTGTATGTTGCAATGCGTTGATGGTTTACCAATCCATCCGTGTCTAGTTGAATATACCCTTCCGACGGTAGGCTCCATTTGATATCCTCTTCTTTACTGAAGCAGAAAATTTGATGCTTGAAATTGTCATAAAGAGTAGTTTCTATTAGCTTATACAGGCCATCATGAATGACTTCATTGGCCTGAACTCGAACTCCTTCCATCACTCTCTTGCATTTGTTTTTCCATAGTAGCCAACAGATGATGCTGAAAAGTTTAAACTATGGCCACCGTTTGAAATAACTCTTTCCAAAATGAAGAGTCATGTTCTCTTTGAGCCATACCTGTAAATTAGAACAAAAAAATAAAAGCGAAAGTTAAGGGAAATAAAATATAACCACACCTCTCTCGCAATCTCACAGTCATGAAGAATATGTAAAATGTTTTCTTCTCGCTGACACTTAAAAGGACAGTCCTCACTAACTGATATACCTCTCATAGCTTTGAGTGAGTTAGAAGGTAATCTCTTATGAATAACAACAGCTTCACTTTCTCCGAAACAGGTAATTTCCACACTTTCTTCCACAGGGTTGGTTCATTCCTTTCCTGTTGGGTAGATATGAATTTGTAAGCAGCATGGACACTAAATTTTCCATCTGAAGCATTTCTTCAGCAAAAGAAATCATCTCCATTTCTACATGGTGGTGTTCCTCTTGTTATAATATTAATTACCCAATCTGGCAGAAATTCTCTCTATTTTAGTATGTCTCACTCCCCATTTGGTAAGACAAAATCCTTTACCTTGGCATATAGATATAGAATATGGAAATTTTGATCCATAAAATGGATAAGGGGTTCTTCAAACGGGGTCCATAAGTCCCACCAAGCATGGGTTGTAGGTCCACTTTTCAAAGTTCTAGCAATCCCCGAATAGAACTTCTCCCAAATAGTCGTGATACTACGCCAAACACTAGAGGAGTTTAAGAAATGTTTTGTCTTTGCATATCTTTAATACCCAAACCCCTAACTTCTTTGATTTGTTTAACCTGCTCCCAAGAAATGAGGTGCATCTTTTTGCCTTCTTGTCCCTAGTTCCAAAGAAAGTCATGGTTTACCTTCTCCAACTCCTTTAGAATGATTATAGGTAATAACATTATCTGCATGTAATAGCTAGGAAAAGCTAAAAGAACGGATTTAATCAAAACCATCCTGCCTACCATGGTGAGAAATTTGCCTTTCCAGTTAGTTAATCGATTCTTAGCCTTCTGAATGATCGGGAAGTAGGTGGCCTTGTTAATTCTATGGTGTAGAAACAACATACCAAGATACTTACAAGACCACTCGTAAATCCCAATTCCCAAATTTTGGCTCAGCTTAAAAGCCCAATTAAAATTAACATTCTTAGAGAAAAATGCTTTGGACTTGGCCAAACTAATTTGGTGTCCCAAGACTTCATAAAAGGATTTCATAGTATCTCGCATGACATCAATATGGTCTTTTGTAGCTTCACTAAACAAAAGTAGATCATCAACAAAGAAAAGATAAGATATGGGTGGGTATGTCGGTTAAAGTGGAGTCCTTTCTAATGACCTCACTAACTTCCTTGTTGATCAACTGACTCAGACGTTCCATACAAAGCATGTAGGGACTAAGTAGGTATAGGAGTTCGTACACACAGCGGAAGAAATTAACCGTTTAAAATTCCTAAATTCTGACAGAGGATCTATCAACGGTGTTTATATTGAGTAGTTAGAATAGTACCTTTTTCGTTTTGCTTCTTGTTCGATCTCTAGGAGTCAATGCTTCTGATCGTCTCCCTCTACTGGTATCCACACGAACAATACCCAACACAGCAGTGTGCTAGCGCCTCTAATCCTCTCTAGGGTTTCTTGTGGCTCTCCAAAATCCGTATCGCCCAGGGCTCTCCAGCCTTTCGAATTTTATATCTTTTGTGGGCCGTATTAGGTTTTTCAAAATTAATCTGAATTAATTTTGAAATTTAAATTAAATCAAATAAATCTGATTTGATTAAATATGTCAAACAGATTTAATTTTATCATATTTATTTAATCTAAATAAAGAGCCAATAGATTTAATTTATCTTTATAAATTAAATCTGAGATACAATATCTCTATAAGTTTTAGTTATTTAATTTATCAAATAAATTAAATATAAAACTAATACTATATAATTATAATAATAATACACAATAGTATTATTATTTTGAATTTATATTATATATATATATATAATCTGTCCTCCCTAGATTAAATATTATATTCATTGAATCTTAGTCACATCTTAGATAAAATGAATTTGGACATTACAGCTCATGTTGGGCTATTCTTGTGTGCAACCCTGTAGGCCCACATGAAGTTGGCAGTGGGCCAATACTGCACTAGCCCACAAGTCGTAAGCGGCCTCTAGCAAGACATTACAACCACCCAATTCATGTGAGGATCGATGATATGATGCAACCTATTATACAACCATGTCACGTCCCCTTCTGTCATACGATATTTTGGTCAAGTATGAGGCATTGACATTGTCATCCTCCTGTTCCTGACCATCACTTTCTTGATTCTTGAGTAGCCTGAAATTAGAAATGAAAACTCCTTCCCATTACAGTATGGCCATACATTTCTCAGACTCACTCATTGAGGGGCCCAGTAATATCTCTCACTAATGTGAGGGACAAATTCCATCTTGACCACTCACATTCCTCTTCATGAAAACTCCTAAACTCGATTGTAGCATTTATCATCACCCGGTCAAAGGTGACTTTTGACTAGGTCAAAACTTAGCAACTCTCATGCAGGAATCTATGATGATCTCAGGTCAGAGGGCACTGTGACATGATTATATGTATGAGATAAGCTTATGACTTAATCCATGCAGCTTTCTCATAGCGGGTCGGTCTATCACCTTGTACTCCTACAAGTGCCTAAGACTTTGATTTATATCTCTATACCTCATCAAAGTTATACTGGTCTTATTTCATCTTTGCTCCCGCATAGATAACCGACCAGGGACATTTAGGATAATCTTTATAGTTCATCCAATGATACAATTATCATAATAAACATGCAAACGATATGATAACAATATGGAGAAATTCTTAAATAACAATAATGTTTAAGGTACAATGATTGGCCCCTAGAGCACAATTTCCAACAGTAGGTCCCCTTGACGAACTCCTCATATAGGTTGGAAAGCAGGTGATTCAACTTCATTCTAGAGAACTTTCATAGACACAGAGGATGTGCAAGCCATGATGTGATTTACTTATCCTCACGAATCCCAATACTCGCCAACGTAGACTCTAGGAACTTCCAATCAAGGTGATCATAAGCTTTTTCCATCTCCACCTTAGTCGCCACTAGGCCTATTCTCGGGACGGGACGGGATCAGGAAATCCCATTCCCAATTCTGATCCCGAGAAGTGATCGGGAAGGGATTTGATTCCCAATCCCAAGAATTTCCTGTCCTGACAGGATGGGAAATCCCTATATCGGGATCAAGAATTTCCTGATTTCCCAGAGGTGAAATTTACACATATGCCTACACGGTTCCATTTCCTGCTGAGACAATTTCCTGATGGTAATGTGATTCAGGAAGCTTTAGGATAAGGTTACTAATACAAGTTTACAACAGGAAGTTTTGAAATCACTTGAATATAATTTCAACACATGATAAATCATTATAACAGTAGGTGCCATTCCAAATTTAAGAATCAACCTGCAAACTCTAAAATTTTCTATATTTAAGAATCATTTCTTGATCATGAAAAATCAACCTGCATATGATTAAATCAACTACTACAAGTAAATTCCCGCTACATTCTGAAAATCTTAGAAATCAATACATTGAACCTCTGACAATACAATTAACTCAGTTCAACATCCACAAAGACATAGAAATCAAATATATAATGAATTTTATCCAAAGCTTCTTTTGCAATAGTGTAGCATAAAATACAACAAACAAAAATTCAAAAAGTGAGTTTTGTGGTGCTTGGATTCGACTTTGGTTTCTAGATATTCAATCAGTTCTTGGTCTGTAGGATTGAATTTAACTCCTGCTGGTAGACCTACCCAGTATTGATGATATGATCAACAACACACACACAGAGATATTTAAAATCATTCAAAAAGCAATACTAAATTTTGTGAAATTTAGTTTGACCTCTGAGACAGAAGAATGCAGAACTAAACAATGAGCAAACTAAAAGGGTAAACAGGTTTTTCCAACTAAATTTTGAGCAACAAACTCCCAAAAGGAATGCCAATATAGAAAATATAAATTTTAGTTGAGTGTAGCTGTAGAAATAAGCAGCAATACACAAAAGGAGAATCAACAAAATAAGCAGCAATATCCTTTGATAGAATAACAAATATAGAGGGCCTAATGTTTGTACCTCCTTTGACAAAGCCTGAATCTCTGCTGAAGAAGCTGCTACACTTGACCGAAATTGTTTAGACCCTGTACTCAAGGAATAAGCCAAATAAGAGTAACCATAAAATCAGAGGCTTCAAAAAATGAGTAACATGGTAAAGAAAATAGGAAAATTGCAGTTCAGACTTGGGAGAAGCTAATAAGCCAACCAGAAGTTCTATTAAAATTAAATGCACTGCTTAAAGCAGGATTATTTGTGTTTGTCTGCAGAGTTATAAATTAAAAGATTTAACCATTTACTCATGAAATCAATTACCATTAAAATAAGGAACTAGTAGATAACTAGTATTACAACATTTTTTTCTTTCTGTCTGAAACTAGTATTACAATTTAAAAGAGCTACATGCCTATATCGAGAAAAATCAACTGGAGATTGAGAAAAAATATGTTTAAGGCTTTTAGCATACATAACTTTTTCTGCTCAAGTCAATAATAAAAATAAAAACAAATGAAAAAATAGAGAACCTAATGGCAATTAGATACCTTAGCTCTAGTATCCTTAAACTCATAAGCAAAATAAAGTGACGGTATATGCTTAACTTCAAATTTTAAAAATTTCAAACAAAACCCATAAAATGAATTTAGAAATTTCGAACAAAACCCATAAAATAAAGTCACGAGATATGTAAACTTTCATTAGTTTGAAATATAGCTACAGAATATGTATTAACAACTAAGAAGCAAGGCTCATGAACCCTGTAGAAAATAGAAGCAAGCACTGACATATAAAATCTACTATTTGGAAGACCAAAGAAGAAACAACCAACTCAAAGAAACATACACCACTTACAGAGCTTGATGATGCGATCTGGAAATTATCTAGAAATTAGGGATTCGAGAAGAAATACAGAGCGGGGATGAGTGACCGGAGCACCATCTTCCGTCAAGAAGGGAAGGGATGAGTGACCGGGAATGGGCGTCTGTCAGGAAAAGAGAGAAAGGAAGGGAATTAGGGCTCAGAACTCAGAAGCCTTCATATCAGAATAGGTCGATGCTTTTGCTCAGAAATACAAATGAGTTACCGCCGTATGTATTAGACTATAATTAGGCAAAAAAAATAATAATTATATATATTATTTCGTGATCGGGAAATCTCATTCCCGATCCCAAATTTTTTGGGACTGGAATTTTCTCGGATCGGGACGAGAAAATGAACACCCCTAGTCGCCTCGGGATCAGGACGGGATGGGAAAATGATGAACACCCTTAGTCACTACTAAACCTTTTTTCCTTTGCCTACTCCTCATAGTATGAATAGCTTCTTGCGAGATGATAATGTTGTCACTACTTTGTCTGCCTATAATAAATCCACGTTGCTATTGTATTGCCCACTTCATTCGTTCTACAATAACTTTAGTAATGATCTTGAAAATAATATTGCAAAGAGAGATCGGACAAAAATCTCTCAGAATCAAGGGATTATCAATTTTTGGAATAAGGACAATGTGAGTGCGATTGATATCCCTAACCTTCTCTGGATTATGCCAAATTTCTCGAATGAGTTCACACACCTTACCTCCAATATGACTCCATTGAGATTGAAATAAATGGGCTTGAAGTCCATCCAGGCCAGGGGCTTTGAAGGCACCCACCATATAAGCAGTATTCTTGATTTCAATATTATCGACCTCTTTATGAATTAACATATCATTATGGTCTTGTAATCGTGGAAAATCTGCATTCCAATTTGTAGAGTCTAGGACTCAATTATCTCTAGTATAGAGATCCTTGAAGAACTTGGCAGCTATGTCTAGCAACTCACCCTTCTCAGTAACCCAATTCCCATCTTCATCTTAAAGGGCTTCTATGAGTTGTTTCCCCCCTTAATCAACACTGATGTGAAAAAAAATCTAGTATTTTATCACCCCAAGCAAGTCACTTACACCTAGATTTTTGATACCAAAGAAGTTCCTCCTGCGCACTCAGCTTACTATACTCCTTCCAACATTTCTTCTCAAGTTTAATATACCATTAGAGGTATTATTTGCCTAACTCTATCAATACCCTCTAATCTTTAGAGAAGATTCCTCTTTTTCTTGGAAAGATTTCCTAGAACATTAGAGTTCCACTTGGTGGCCTCAACTTCAAATTGTATTCTCCCCTGACACCAATTCACATTTTCCCAGGATTTACAGACCACTTCAAAAAAATTGTCTTCCAATGCCACCATGAGATAATAAGTGAAATGACATGCCTCCCTTCTGTTTGTAATATTTATACCATCTGAGATAAGTACTACTATATGATCTAACTTATAACGAAGCTTATGAAAAACCTTGTTATATGGGTGATTTAATTCCCACGCTAGATTGCCAAAAACCCAATATAGTCTTTCTATCACCCCTTATTTTTCCCAAGTAAAAAGCTCACCAACAGTGGGTATTTCCAAAAAATTCCAGCTACTAATACAATCCGAGAATTATTTCATAGCCCAAATAGAAGGATCACCACCCCCTAATTTATCTGCTAGTATCAAGAAAGCATTAAAGTCACCAATCACCAACTAAGGTTCCTCCATGGCGTGAGCAATATTCTGTAACGAGCACCATGGACTCTCACGCCTACGGGCCACCGTCTCCCTATAGACGAAAGTGACAAAAAATGAATCATTGGTTTTCTTATTAAGCAATTTACAATGAACAAGTTGGGTAGTGGAAAGGAGATAATCTACGTGAGTATTAAGTGCATCCCGAAGGATCTAGATGCCCCCCGCAAAACCAAACGCCTCCAACCTAATCCAATTTCTAAAACTCAATTTATGGGTCACAACATCAACTCGAGTACCACTAACTTTAGTTTCAATAAGACACAAAATATCAATATTATTGTGCTTAACTAAATCCTTAATGGTGTTAGGAAAATTCCTATTCTCAGTACCTCTATAATTCCAAGATGCAATTATCATGATATATATATTAGAAAGTAAAAACTTCTATTACCTATTGGTCACCAGAAGTACTAGTATCTCGCTGAATATACCCCTCTTCAATCTGGTGTCTCAGCTCACTAAGTCCTGCATGCATAAAATCATCTCCAATATCATCATCTAAGGATGTGGATATTGGAGATATGAGAGATGCATTTTGGGTTGAACACATGCTTTGTTTACATTTTTCATTAATGAATACATCTGGTGGTCTTGTCCCATTGTCTTTTGATCCTTCTAACATTAACATGGGCTTATTTGATTGCCCTCCCTCATGATCCGATGGAAAAATGGTGTTAGATCCTCCTTAATGTAAGATCTTATTTACTACCAAGTATTCCCTTCAACCCAATGATATTCTTGATAGCCCATCTGACTTATTGCCATGAGTTTGACCCAATATCACTTTCTCATTTACTTTCTTATTAATGTGGGCTTTACCAACCTCTCTTGGCCTATTACTTTTTTTTTCTTTTCCAAAACCCTTGTTTAATACTTTTTCTTTCCTCTACTGCCATTGACTTTCATCTATACTTCTTTGATTTAGTCAAATCAAGGCCATAGATCACACCTCCTCTCCTTCACCAATAAACCCAAATTATGCTTTGTGCAAGTCATGTGTTGAGCCCCTCGTCATGATTATCTGAACCTATCCTATCGTCGCCCCATCCTCCTCCTTGAGGTTGGCAAGTGCGTCGAACAGCGAGACATCTAATCTTTCCATGGTTCCTCGAACAATCGTAAATCCCTTCCCCTGTTTCGGTGAGACTGCATGGTGAGTTTTCTTTCTTGAATATCGAGCTCAGCGAGAATTCCCCACTATCATCCATGCACCAAATTGCTCTTCCACGCTAGGTATAGTCCTCACCGTATTTGGTATGGCCACAATCGACCGATCCGATGACAACTGGCTATCACACGATTGGATGGTGTCTTTATATATCTATTGGCACTTTTCTTTTTGGTGCCCATATCGATCACAAGCAAAAAAAAGTGAGACCCATGCTTTTATATTCAACCTGATAAACCAAATAAGTTGCAATGACCCTTTAAACTAACTTTTTTTGAAAATCAAACTCTACGCAAATGCAAACATATTTCCCTCTCTTAATTTTCGCAAAGGCAAAAGGAGTTTCAGATGGGGTAAGCATATCAATTTTCATTGTTCGCCCAATACAATTACCCAATTTGGTAATAAAATCTTTATTATAACATTGCATTGGTATATTGGTATCCTTGCCTAAGTAACTATCCTTTTAAGTGGGTTGTTAAAAGGGTCAAAATTTGGTGACCATTTCTGAACTAGAATGGTATGTTGTTGGACAACCCAAGGACCTCCATAAAGAATTTTCTGATAACACTGTCCCTAACCCTCTTTTTGCAGGAAACGAATTATGAAATAGTTATTTGACATATCAACAATGCCAAAATCAGGGGTGTTTCATATGCGAATGAGATGAACTTTAAATGTGTAGATATTATATTTCTTACCTAACATTGTTAGAATTAAAGCAGCATTCCAAGGTTTGCACCATGCACTATATTCTTCTGCTATAATAGGAACCACATGATGATGTTTCATAAGGGCTAGTACTTCCTCAAAAGGTTATGGTATATCCCATTCCTTGTTGATGATGTCAGATAAAAGGTCCTCTTCTTCCATACAATCTCCTCCATTAACTATCCCATTAAAGCCAATAAGGTAATCTTTGTAAGATATTGGAGTCGTCTGGGCCTTGTCCTTCCTTTCCATTTGTGAACCCTTATGATCCATGGAGACAAGTTCTTCTGAAGACACTTTATCAGATATATGAGTGTCAAATTCCATATGATAAAAAGATTTATTCTTCATTTTCTTATTGCTACCACTAGCTAGGACATCAGAAGGCCAGTTCGGTGGAAGTTTTTGGTAGTTCTGATCACCCATGTCTGATTAAAGGATATGGGAACGTTGTTCAAGAGAGAGCAAAGTTAACCCACTTAGAGCTTCTATTTGTACTTTGATTTTCAAGATCAATATAGATAAGTCATTTTTCAAATAGATAACCACTGGAGGAGTACTTAGTTTAGATGAAGGGCCTATTTGAGAAAGTGGTGGAAAATCATGTTCACACAAGTCAAGACAAAACTCTTCTCACAAACTTACCTCGTATACTGTAAATCATATTAGAAAAATAGCTTCTACTGCTAATCTAAACAGGCACAAAGTAAGCAATGGCTATGTCCTCTAACTAGCGGAAGTTATAAACGAAAAAGTTAAAATTTCAAGGATTTTTCCAATGACTTGATGGAAGCTTGAATGGTATTGATTTGAACAAAGATGTTTTTCTTATGCCATATGACATTAAGTAAGATAATAATTCTCTACATAGTGTGCGAAGGCCATCTGAGCGGAATGCATAAAGAACCAACTTTAACCAATTCAAAAAATCAGAAAAAGAATGTCACCGAAGCTTAATCAAAAAACAACTAAACCAAATTGCCCTAACAAAGGGACATGATATAAATATATGCTTGAGAGTTTCATTACCATCCCAACCAAATGGACAAGAAGCATAAGAATCGATATGACATGTTGCAAGAATATCTACATGTGGTGTTTTTGGTGCAATAATTCATACACAAAGAGCAAGTATTTAAAAAGTGGAGAAACAGACCATAAGAAGCATTAAAAGAAGAATCTATCGAACTAACATCGTACGTAGTAGATTGTGAGAGAAACTTGTAACCACTCCTAATAGGATAAGAATCTATATAAAAGAGAGATGGATAACACATACTATCAGAGACAATTTTATATGCACCATTTCGTATTGTTAAATTGTAGAAATCCACTAAAACCACGTAGCACTTATATACTTCATGAGAAACAGACTAAACTTACTAGTTTGGACTGGAAAGTAGTAAACCAATCACTTATGCAGTATTGTCAAGTGTCCATGTTGGAGAAAATATAATCATGCCTAAATCCATGCAAGTTATAACTTGAGTAACCGTTAGGTTGGAAAAGTTGATCCACATGATTTTTTAAACGCGGAGATGCAATCAAAATCAAAGAGGGAGGTTGAAAAAGAAAGTGAGGAGCAGCATAAATTGCGATCGAACTCCAATCTCTCAAAGATTTAGAAATGGGCATGAGCAAGAAATCTGTAGAGAAATTGAAGATAGAGTAAAGGGAAACCTAAGAATGATAACAATCTCAGGGACTCGAGGTGATGGGAGACTAATTTGAGACTATTTCTTTAGTGATGTCACACTTTTTGTTAGTCTCAAAATATATGGTGGCCAAACAAAAAGTAAAAAACACCCACTGTAGCAAAGAATTATGAAAAGAACCACGAAAGGGTAAATAGTAAAGGCATCAACAGGTTTTGCTTTCCTATCATATTTAGTTAAATAAAAGAAAATAAAAACCCACGGCAACTGGCCCTACACAGTACTCAGTAGTCACCACTAAAAGGCGCCGATTGACTTAATCTTTGACTTGATTCATGTCTCTTCCCCTCCTCAACATCCCATCATGTTTGGCTTTTCTTATAGATTATCGACTTTTATGAGCCTAGGCGTGCCTGTCTCATTCTCTTCAGTTGTGCAATATGGCAACTCTCTTATTTGATGGCATGCCTATTTATGTTGGGTTAGTGAAGGAAAGAGAATAAGGTTGCCAACGCTAGGGCTGATCAAATATCGAACCAGGACCGGGATCACCTTGTCCCAGTCTTGGTCCTGGTTTGAGGCCGGGATGGGAAACTTGTTCCCAGTCCAGGTCCTGATACAACCGGGACTTTGCCATGACCAAGACCGAAAATCCTGAGTTCACAAACACCAAAGTTTTTTGTGTGGAAAACAAACATCAGAATTCAATCAATTCATATCACACCAGAATATCAGAGATGCAAGGTACGAAGAGGGGGGGAAACCTTAAAAGCTCAAGACTATCTCGTAACCATCAAAGATTATCCAAGTTAATTACATTATCATTAAGGCATTAAGATTATCCACTAATTTGTTCACTACTACTCATTGCATTAACAAAAGCTTTCGAAAGCCCAGGTTGCCAATTTTGTTTTTTACAAAGTTTAAAAATCCTAAAACAACATATCAGAGACGCAACTGACCTGATAAAGCAGATGACAAGGGAGTGAGCTATGGCGAGCGGTCGACTGCAATCGGTTGACGGCGAGCGCCCGACGAGTGTCGAGTCCCAACATAGAGAAGAGAGAACACGATAAGATCATAGAACTCGAGAAGATAAAAAAAGGGACTACTGTTTGAACAAGAACGAGAACAGAGAACTCAAGATTGGAGAATATTAGAAGAGCTAGGTCATCGGCTCATCGTGTCGCTAAGAGTCTGACTGTTTGAGAGTTCAAAGTCAAGAAAGTGAGACTGAGGTCTGAGGATTAGGTCATGGGGTTTTTTTTGGACAAACATTGGGTTTATTGGATATTTGGAATTTTGGATTAATGGAGTGGAGGAGTATTGGACATGGGCGGATCGCTAATGGGTTATATTAAAAAAATTAAGTTACCGAGACTGGGACTCTCAAAGCCTTGACTGTAACGACCCTTTCTCACAAACAACAATTATCCACATTTATACAAAATCAGTGATAATTTTTTTTTTTCAATACATATCAGAGTTCAGGACACAAACTCGCCCACAAACTCTTCCACAACATATCGGAGTTTAGGGCACAAACTCGCCCACAAACTCACTGCAGATAAATTTATTATTCTGATATCACATCACAATTAACCCATGGGTCACAAAATGATTTCCAACATAGATATCCAAACAGTAAATATGGCATTTTAAAAACATGTGGGCCCTATAATGGCAATATAGAAATTAATACAACACCAATACCAAAAGAGGCCTACAAGATTCACAACGTCTATGCCTCTGGTTGCTTTCCTTGGCCTCTATCCAGATTAGAGGTATTGCCTGAAAAATTATTTATAATGACGGGGTGAGACATAAAGTCTCAGTAACCAAAATCAATTTACAAAATATGCAGGAACAGATTGTAAGTCAGAGAAGCAGGTTTAACTGACATAATAATAGTAATAATAATATTCTCATAATTTAACATTTAACATGATATAATCAATAAATAAAACCATCCCCACTCATCCATCCTGCTCCTCCTTATATCCTCTGGACTGGTACAGCCTATCAGTGCTAGTATACCCGGCCAAAGGTTAGCTAGTCACATCAAGAATACTGCCCCCTCCCATGCCACCACCAATATACCGTAACAGGGAGGTGTCCGCCCAAACACTCAGCTCCAAAATCCGGGCCAGGATTGAGAGAGCCGATGGGCACACAATTCACCATATCTCTTCCACACAACCCAACATATCCCGTAATATAAAAATAATAAATTAATACAGCTTTCAAAAACAATTACAATAATTCTAAATTCTTATACAACATTCATCTCAAACAACATATCCACCATAACAGTAACAATTCAATAATAATTTGAAAAATACACTGCTTCACTGAAATAAGTTCATAGTCAAACATAAATATAATCTTGCAAAACACATACAAGTAATATAGATAAAAGTAAGGTTTATAAAATACCTTACATTCCAAAACAAGCATATAAAATAAATTAACCCCAGTTACCTCGATTCCAAGCTTAATCTTAATTTGAATAGTAAAACCCGTGCAATCACCGATCACAAGAAAAATCTACATTATTAATGTAGATACCAATTAACCAAAAATAACAATAAAATAATTAATTTACATAATTTAACTCCTACAACCCAATTTTCTCTACAACTATTATCCTCATTTATTCCAATTTCCTTAAAAGAAATCCTTAAATAACCTTTAATATACCCATAATTACAAAATCTCCAATACCAACTTCCTAAATAATTAAATCTCTCTTTCATAATATATATGGATATAATATAATTATTAAACAATTCCTCAAATACCCACATAATTAAAATCATATCAAATTATAATTCAAATATTAAGTCCTAATTTATATTTTTCATATAACTCAGATCTAACAAAAATAAACCGATTAAAACCTCAATAATACCTCCAATAATCCAAATAAAATATTTAAACTAATTTTTATCGGTAAAAACACCCTATAGGGATTAATTTAAACCCTATTTATAAAAGAAATTAATTATAAAATCACATGACCACTAAATAATAAATCTAAACCGATTAAAATAAACTATTAATTATTCTCTACATTTCTACAGTCTTATATTGATAAAACTCAAAACTTGCCTAAAATCATATCCCCAAAATATTCTCTAACTAGCATAAAATTACTATCATATGAAAGAGAAAATTATTTAGAACATATTTTATAAAAGAAGCTTTGTAATTAGAAGAGAGTTTATATACCTTATTGATCTCCGAAGAACCGAAAATACCCCAATCAGAACCTCACTCTCTCTTCTTTTCCTGAAACACTTCACTTACGTGAAGTGTTTAGCTGAGGGGGTATTTATAATACCCCCTCTACTGCAGAATTTGTTGCTTTGGCGCCTGATGCGCCAAAGCAACATACATATATATATATGTTTTTGACAAAAAGGGGGGTTTCCCCCTTTTGTCATGGTAGGCGCCGATTTCGGCGCCTACCTTTATATATATATATATTATATATATATAATATAATATTATTATATTATATTATTATTTTAATAAAATATTATTTTATTATTAATTAATTAATTATTTATTATTTTTTTTTTTTAGAATGTCACAATTCTCCCCACCTAAATAGAATTTTGTCCCCAAAATTCCTAACACATATAAATGTCAAAACAAAAATTTTCACAACACAATTGACACTCCAATCACAATAAAACACAAGTTATCAACACAAAATTTAATCATAAGATTACACATTCGATTGCAACACAACACATCACAACCATAAATATTAACATTACTAAAATATAGAAGCATACTTAAGTAAATAAGTTCGGAAAATCACGTCGCATCCGCTCTTCGGTTTCCCAGGTAGCATCTCTGGGAGACATACCCTTCCAGAAAACTTTTAGGAGTCGAATGGTTCTATTCCGCAGCTGCTTGTCTTTCACATCTAATATCCTTTCTGGCTCAGACATATAGGTTAAATTCTCCCTCAACTCAATCTCTTCAGGTGCAATCACATGAGAAGGATCTGGATGATATTTCTTAAGTTGTGACACATGGAACACATTGTGAATACCCGACAAGTGTGGAGGTAATGCAATTTGATAAGCAACTGGGCCAATTCGTTCTAGAATTTCGTACGGTCCAATAAATCGGGGAGTCAACTTCTTGGCTTTAATAGATCTACCAATGCCAGTCACTGGAGTAACTTTAAGAAAAACATGATCACCTACTTCAAATTCCAAAGGTCTACGCCGCCTATCCGCATAGCTCTTTTGTCTGCTCTGAGCGGTCAACAACTTTTGGCGAATCATCTCAATTTTCTTTGTAGTTTCATCTACTAAATCTGGTCCAATCACAGTTCTTTCGCTTAACTCAGTCCAACAGAGAGGCGATCTACACTTTCTGCCATATAATGCCTCAAAAGGTGCCATCTGAATACTTGAGTGATAACTGTTATTGTAAGCGAATTCTGTCAAAGGTAAATGATGATCCCAACTACCAGGTAACTCAATGGCACAAGCCCTCAACATATCCTCAAGGGTTTGAATTGTTCTCTCTGTTTGTCCATCGGTCTGTGGGTGATAAGCAGTACTATATTTCAATCTAGTTCCCATAGCCTCCTGTAATGCCTTCCAAAAGTTTGATGTGAATCTCGGATCACGATCTGACACAATCTCTGTGGGCACACCGTGCAACCTAACAATCCAATCCACATACAATTGAGCTAATCTTTCCAGGCTATAACCAATATGGATCGGTAGAAAATGGGCCGATTTCGTTAATCTGTCCACAATGACCCATATGGCGTTATGATGTGCTGCAGTCTCAGGCAATCCCACGATGAAATCCATAGAAATGCTGTCCCACTTCCATTGAGGAATCTTTAAAGGTTGAAGTAGCCCTGGAGGTTTTTGATGCTCAATCTTCACCTTTTGACAAGTCAAACACTTCAGCACGAAGGTTGTCACATCACGTTTCATCTTAGGCCACCAATATCCTTGCTTCAAATCTCGATACATCTTAGTGATTCCTGGATGAATGGTATATTTACTCTGATGAGCCTCCTCCAGAATCTTTTTCTTAATTTCCTCATTGTCTGGAACACAAATCCGCTTCTTGTACCTCAATATACCTGTATCTCCAATATAATAATCAGGTACTTCACCATTTTCCAACTCCTTTCGGATCCGTAGCAATCGACTATCTTCTATTTGAGCCTTCTTTAAATCACTATAAAAATCAAAATTTCCAACTACTGTACTCAAAATCACTTCTGACCTTGGTTCCAGATAAACTTCTGATAATCTTTCCAGGAGGTTATGCTCAGTCACACACATATGAAACATGTGTATTAACTTCCGGCTTAAAGCGTCTGCAACTACATTCGCCTTCCCTGGATGATACTTTAACTCGTAGTCATAATCTTTCAAGAATTCCATCCATCTCCTCTGTCGGTTGTTCAACTCTTTTTGATCCACGAGATACTTCAATGTCTTATGGTCACTGAAGATCTCGAATTGGGACCCATACAGATAATGCCTCCAGATCTTTAAAGCAAAAACAACAGCTGCAAGCTCTAAATCATGCGTCGGGTATTTTTCTTCATGGGGTCTTAACTGACGAGATGCATAAGCCACCACTTTACCATCTTGCATAAGCACACATCCCAAACCTTTAAATGATGCATCTGTGTACACCGTGTATGGTCTGTGTGGGTCAGGGATAGTGAGAACAGGTGCAGTTGTTAACCGAGTTTTTAGCTCCTGAAAAGCTACCTCGCACTTCTCATCCCAAATAAATGGTTGTTCTTTCTTAGTCAATCTGGTGAGTGGCGTGGCAATCCGAGAAAATCCCTCTATAAAACGACGATAATAGCCAGCTAATCCCATAAAACTGCGCACCTCTGTCACGGTCTTAGGTGGTTCCCACTTCAACACAGCATCTACCTTGCTGGGGTCAACTGCTACTCCCTTTTCTGAAACTACATGACCCAAAAACTTAACCTCTTTTAGCCAGAATTCACATTTACTCAGCTTCGCATACAACTTATGCTCTCTCAAAATTTGTAGTACTATTCGAAGATGTTTCTGATGCTCATCTTCACTCTTTGAATAGATAAGAATGTCATCAATGAACACCACCACAAATTGATCTAAATATGGTCTGAAGATCCGATTCATATAATCCATAAACACCGCTGGTGCATTTGTTACCCCAAAAGGCATAACAAAAAACTCATAATGACCATATCTAGTACGGAAAGCAGTCTTTGGAATATCTTCTGCTCGTACCCGCAACTGATGGTATCCTGATCTCAGATCAATTTTTGAAAATACAGATGAACCTACGAGCTGATCTAACAAGTCATCTATCCTCGGCAATGGATACTTATTCTTAATAGTGACTTTATTTAGCTGCCGATAATCAATGCAAAGCCTCAAGCTGCCATCTTTCTTCTTCACGAACAAAACTGGTGCACCCCAGGGAGATACACTTGGACGGATAAAACCCTTTTCTAACAAATCTTCAATCTGCTTCTTCAATTCACCCAACTCCGAAGGTGACATTCGATAAGGAGCTTTAGAGATCGGCTCTGTCCCTGGTGCTAACTCAATGGCAAACTCGACTTCTCGTTCTAAAGGTAATCCGGTCAACTCTTCAGGGAACACATCAGGAAACTCTTTTACCACTTCGATCTGGTCAATATTCTCCTGAGATTCTACCTGAACTGAGAAAAACACCACGAAAGCTTCGCACCCCTTCCTTACACTTTTCTCCACCTGGGCCGCTGACAACATAATCGAGCCTTGGGGTATTTCTCTAATTACTGTGCAAGTATTAAATTGCACAGTTTTATTCTTACATTGTAAGGTTACATCATTAGATGATAACCAATCCATACCCACAATCACATCTATACCCCGCAAAGGTAGACAAATCAAATCAATGGTCGTTTCACGACCCTCACATACAAACAACAATTTCCTACACACCATAACAGTTTTCACACATGCACCAGCAGGGGTAGACACAAACAGATCATAAGGTAGATCACTCATAACAAGCTTTAATTTTTCCACACAGTCATATGAAATGAAGGAATGGGTAGCACCAGAATCATATATTACAGATAAAGGATGTCCTTGAAGAAGAACATTACCTCTGATCAGATTTGGGGCGACCCTCGCCTCCTCAGCAGTCAAAGCAAACACTCGCCCAGGCATCGATGGTCTAGATGTCTGATCCTCTTTCCTTCCTTTAAAGCAATATCTCGCAATATGACCCTTCTCCCCACAATTAAAACAAGTCAAACACTCGCCATAATGTATTCTTCCACAACGAGTACAAGGAAGACGCTGAGTCACGCTAGGACTTGATGCTGTTGATCTTTGCTGGAAGCCTTGATTCACCCTGGTATTGTTGCTCCTGCTCTGATTTGTAAAAGGACGATTCCTCTGTTGGAAACTTTCCTGCTGAAAACTCCTTCTGCTTCCAGATGCACCAGAACTTGAAGGATAATTCCTCTTATTAATTCCCCCAGATATTCCCATATGACTGTTAAATCGGCCTTGAAAATCCCTTCTCATAGATCTCTCGGCATCTCTATATCTTCTACAGACTTCTCGAATTTTGGCAATCAGCTCTTCGAGGGTAGTGATGTCATAAGTGCCCATCCTCGCTTTGACACTATCATTACATTTCTCGAACATCTGTCGGGCCAACCAATTGTTGTGAGCCTTGTTGGTTCTATCTAACTGTGATACATATTTGGCCAACCCCATAAATTTAGATATATAAGTGTTTTCATCCATCTCCCCCTGCCGAAGAATGAAGAACTCAGCTTCTTTTTGATGCCTCATTGCAATGGGGAAATAAAAATCGAAGAACATTCTTTTAAACTCATCCCACTTAAGATCATGCCCATCAGCAGGCTTTACAGTGTTCCACCAATTCAACGCATCACCCTTTAATAAAGTTTTCGCAGCAATCACCTTTTGATATTTATCGCATCTAATTGACTCAAATAGCATTTCCAGCCTATCAATCCAACTCTCCGCGTCTGTTGGTGATCCTCCCGAGAATGTCTCAGGATGGAAACGATCTAAATGCTTCCACACTGTGAACATATCTGGAGCTCTAAATTGCTCTGCTGACCCATCCGTCTCAGAGTATGTTGGATGCAGAACTAGCTTTTCAGAATGAACACTGTTTTGCTCCTCTGTTTCAGCATTCACCTCTTGAGTCTTATCCTTGTTTGCTCCGCTCGGTCCTTCATTATCCCTGCCTTCCTCAAGCCTTTTCAATCGTTCCTCTGTTGCAATGGTCCATCCATACAGATGTCGCAATATTTCAGCCTCAGATAAATTCTCATGGGGCCTATTAGGTCTCTGTTGGCCCTGTTGACTATTGTCACCGATGTCTGTATGTCCAGTATTCACCATCTCTCCCCACCTATGGGTAAAACCACCCAAAGATGGTAAAAAAAAATGAGAAACAGAACACAACATAAAAGGGAAGCAGGTGTGTAAAATCCTATATTGCCATACTCTAAATGTAATGCATGATAGGGCCAGGAAAATCGTAAACACATTGCTCTGATACCAAAAATGTAACGACCCTTTCTCACAAACAACAATTATCCACATTTATACAAAATCAGTGATAATTTTTTTTTTCAATACATATCAGAGTTCAGGACACAAACTCGCCCACAAACTCTTCCACAACATATCGGAGTTTAGGGCACAAACTCGCCCACAAACTCACTGCAGATAAATTTATTATTCTGATATCACATCACAATTAACCCATGGGTCACAAAATGATTTCCAACATAGATATCCAAACAGTAAATATGGCATTTTAAAAACATGTGGGCCCTATAATGGCAATATAGAAATTAATACAACACCAATACCAAAAGAGGCCTACAAGATTCACAACGTCTATGCCTCTGGTTGCTTTCCTTGGCCTCTATCCAGATTAGAGGTATTGCCTGAAAAATTATTTATAATGACGGGGTGAGACATAAAGTCTCAGTAACCAAAATCAATTTACAAAATATGCAGGAACAGATTGTAAGTCAGAGAAGCAGGTTTAACTGACATAATAATAGTAATAATAATATTCTCATAATTTAACATTTAACATGATATAATCAATAAATAAAACCATCCCCACTCATCCATCCTGCTCCTCCTTATATCCTCTGGACTGGTACAGCCTATCAGTGCTAGTATACCCGGCCAAAGGTTAGCTAGTCACATCAAGAATACTGCCCCCTCCCATGCCACCACCAATATACCGTAACAGGGAGGTGTCCGCCCAAACACTCAGCTCCAAAATCCGGGCCAGGATTGAGAGAGCCGATGGGCACACAATTCACCATATCTCTTCCACACAACCCAACATATCCCGTAATATAAAAATAATAAATTAATACAGCTTTCAAAAACAATTACAATAATTCTAAATTCTTATACAACATTCATCTCAAACAACATATCCACCATAACAGTAACAATTCAATAATAATTTGAAAAATACACTGCTTCACTGAAATAAGTTCATAGTCAAACATAAATATAATCTTGCAAAACACATACAAGTAATATAGATAAAAGTAAGGTTTATAAAATACCTTACATTCCAAAACAAGCATATAAAATAAATTAACCCCAGTTACCTCGATTCCAAGCTTAATCTTAATTTGAATAGTAAAACCCGTGCAATCACCGATCACAAGAAAAATCTACATTATTAATGTAGATACCAATTAACCAAAAATAACAATAAAATAATTAATTTACATAATTTAACTCCTACAACCCAATTTTCTCTACAACTATTATCCTCATTTATTCCAATTTCCTTAAAAGAAATCCTTAAATAACCTTTAATATACCCATAATTACAAAATCTCCAATACCAACTTCCTAAATAATTAAATCTCTCTTTCATAATATATATGGATATAATATAATTATTAAACAATTCCTCAAATACCCACATAATTAAAATCATATCAAATTATAATTCAAATATTAAGTCCTAATTTATATTTTTCATATAACTCAGATCTAACAAAAATAAACCGATTAAAACCTCAATAATACCTCCAATAATCCAAATAAAATATTTAAACTAATTTTTATCGGTAAAAACACCCTATAGGGATTAATTTAAACCCTATTTATAAAAGAAATTAATTATAAAATCACATGACCACTAAATAATAAATCTAAACCGATTAAAATAAACTATTAATTATTCTCTACATTTCTACAGTCTTATATTGATAAAACTCAAAACTTGCCTAAAATCATATCCCCAAAATATTCTCTAACTAGCATAAAATTACTATCATATGAAAGAGAAAATTATTTAGAACATATTTTATAAAAGAAGCTTTGTAATTAGAAGAGAGTTTATATACCTTATTGATCTCCGAAGAACCGAAAATACCCCAATCAGAACCTCACTCTCTCTTCTTTTCCTGAAACACTTCACTTACGTGAAGTGTTTAGCTGAGGGGGTATTTATAATACCCCCTCTACTGCAGAATTTGTTGCTTTGGCGCCTGATGCGCCAAAGCAACATACATATATATATATGTTTTTGACAAAAAGGGGGGTTTCCCCCTTTTGTCATGGTAGGCGCCGATTTCGGCGCCTACCTTTATATATATATATATTATATATATATAATATAATATTATTATATTATATTATTATTATTTTAATAAAATATTATTTTATTATTAATTAATTAATTATTTATTATTTTTTTTTTAGAATGTCACATTGACCGGATCCTGTCCCGGTCCTGGTATCTTCTACTCCTGGTCCCGGATTTTCTTAGTATGGTCAAGACTTTTTAGTCTCGATCTTGCTGAGATCGGGACCACATTAACACCCCTAGCCAACGCGCAAGAATAGGAAAGGAGACTTTTCTTGGAGTCTGCAGATAAAAAGACTCTATTAAACCAAGATAACTAACAACTCTTTTTATCATTTTTAGTGCATCCACCCACTCTCTTCACAGAATTCTCTTTTTCACATTTTTTCCACCGCTGAATAATTATGGAGAACTGTATAAATTGTCTGAAGTTTGTGGAGAGTGTAGTGATCTTTCCTGAACCAAAGCGACTATGTCCAACTAAACTAATTTCGGATAATCAAGCAATGGGCAACCTAAAACAAGTGCGTGCAGTTAGAATATTAGTACTTTTGTTTTAATCAGGTTGGCCTAATACCTAAGCGCGCAATTCCGTATTGTCTTTTTCTTTGTTAAAGGCTTTTATTTTCCCTACTTTTCTCTTTGGGGTGGCGTCGGGGGATCACAGGTTTGGTGTGAATTTATTTAACCAACCAGTCACCAATTACAGATATAGGCCCACTTCAGGCCTGAGGGCACTAATTTATAATGTTATGCGTTTTTCCAATTTTCCATATAAGGTAAATGGCAATAGCTTGTTCTTGGAAAAAGTGTTTTTTCCCATGAAGAGAGAAAATAACATGCCGCCAGATAATAGCCCAACTGTCAGTAATATGCCCAAGCTAAATAATATGCAAGAGAGGGGTTGGTGGTTCTGACCCAAAGGGCACTTACCCCGTTACACCATCTAATAAAAAATCACCATCCCATAGCCAAGGCCCAAGACCCACAACTTAGAGCCCGTTTGGTTCAACCCCATTGCATGCATGCAATGGTAATCATGATTGCATTACCATGAGAAGAGTGTTTGGTTGCTCTTTAGCATGGTAATAGGGTTTACCATGGTAATGATGATTACCAAAAAATTGGTAATCTTCTACCTCCCCCCTATGAATCGTCATTATCATCCCATTGCATAGTTAGAAAAGTATAATTTACCCTTTAGTTTTACTTCTCTTTATTTTACTTATATATTTTCACTTAGCCACATCGCCACAACTGCCGACGCCGCCGCCGCCACCTCCTCCTCCACCACCGCTGCCACCTGCCGCCACCACCTCCTCCACCACTGCAGCCACCTGCCGCCACCACCTCCTCCACCATTGCAGCCACCTGCCGCCACTGCCTCCTCCACTACCTCTACCACCTCCTCCTCCTCCGCTGCCATCCAGCCCCGCCGCCACTACCTCCTCCCCCTCGCTGACACTCGCCGCCGCCACTACCTCTTCCTTCTCTACCGCTACCTGCCACCGTCTCCACTACCCCCTCCTTCTCCGTTCCCGCCACTATTACCTCCTTCTCCACCGCCACTACTACCTCTTCCTCCTCTGCCGCTGCAACCACCGCCACCGCCACCACTACCTCCTCCTCCTCTGCCGCTGCCACCACCCCGCACCGCCACTACTACCTCCTCTTCCTCCCTCGCTGACACCTGCCGCTGCCACTACCTCCTCCTTCTCCGCCGCCACCCGCCATCGTCGCCACTACTTCCTCCTTCTCCATTCCCACTACTACTACCTCCTCCTCCTCCACCGCTGCCACTATTTCCTCTTCCGCCGCCGCCACTACCTCCTCCTCTTCCGCCGCCGCCACTACCTCCTCGTCCTCCGTCGTCGCCACTACGTCCTCCTCCTCCTCTGCCACCCACTACCACTATGTCCTCCTCCTCCTCCACTTGACTCTTAACTTTCTTTTTACAAAGATTATAATAAAGGTAAAATAAACTTTGTGTAATATATTAATTTTAAATAATTGTTAAAATAATAATTCATTGCACCTTACTTAAAAATCAAACCAAACACTAGCCCTGTAATTAATATTACATTGCATTACCATTACACTGCACTACAAGGTGTAATGTAATCGAGCCAAACGGGCCTTAATATGCCCTAGCCTTCTTCCTGACACTGAGTGGGATGACAGGGCAAATTAAACATGGCGGGATGACACTGAAGATCGAAGAATATGCCACGTGGCGTACCTCTAACATCACCTACAAAATAAGAGGCACCGCATCCTATTTAGAAAGGCTATAAAGTGATCACTTGAAGTTAAAACATACCAATATGTGTACATTGTTTCCGGACATGTTTTAGATATAAAAATTTAGCTTATACAGAAGGACTGGGTTTCCCTAAGCAAAGTAGGGAGATCTAATTAAATTTGGATGGTTAAAATTTAATTTTTTAAAGTTTTATATTTTTTTTAAAAAAATATTTTAATAGATATAGAATCTAAAATAAAAATATTTTTTTAATTATTATTTTAAAAATATAATTTTTTATTTTAGAAATCATCATTTTATTAAAACTGAAATTTGTACTGTCAGTTCAGATTTCATCAGCTCTCCCCCTAAGCACTTTAATTAACAGGGGAACCAAGTCCAGGACAAAAGAGTAAACGACGTTTTCAAAAGGAAATCAGGCACGTGATAAAGAAGGCGAATCCGAAAAAAAGCGCCAGCAATATGTGAAATACGATTTCAAGATTTTGTCGATTTGTTTAGTTCTTGTGTAGCGTGTTAGCATGATACAGGGCTTTGTGACTGCTATCATATGTATGGTATTAATGGTTTCATCTTAGAGTCGGGAAGAGCGAAAGGTTGAAAGGATGCTTATTCTGACTGGTTTCGGCATCAGATCCAGTGGGAGGGCCAATCAGTTCAAGTGGAAGATGTGGACTATTCCTTGCTTTATGCCCCACAATCTTAATTCGATGCAATGTATTGCTGCTAAATAAAAAGCGTCTATCAGAAATATGGCGGCTAGCTTGACGTATGTTAATTTTTTTTTGGTGTAGTGGTGATGATTTATCAAAGGAGCACCCATAATTCTAACAAAATGTTGATTAAGATGGTAAATTAAAGAGCCTTATCCTTTTCCCTTAAAGTCTTAAGAGAAAATCCAATTAAATAAAATAAAAATGAGGAGCACCAATTTTCTTACTAACGTGGAGTCTTCCTTTTGTGATCTCCGCGACGATCCATCTGAGTCTTTTTTATATCACATAGAACCCAACTTAAGAGAGAATAAGACTCCGCAAGCTTTTACAACGTCTTTAATAAAATAGGCGTAAAGGCATCGACATCAAGATTTTATCCCATCATATCATATAATATCATATCGAAAGACTTGGCTTACCGGTGGAGCATCCTTTTTTTTCCTTCCTTTTCCCTTTATCTCAACTTTCATATAGTTTGCCTCCTGCTTGCCGGTCTCAGCACGATTCAGTGAATTAAATGCATACATGTACTAGTTCAGGGTGAAATGAAAGAAGAGGGCATTAAATCCAGAAACTTGAAGCGGACGGGAAGTGGTTGAACTGCCCTTCCCATTCAGTTTCCAAGTTTTCACTGCAAGATCCTTCGGATTTAAAAACATTCTCCTAGAATGTTAATTACTATCAGTGTGTCGCGGACAAGGTAAAACCAGAAAGCTTCCATACCATATACCAAGATAGCTAAACCAAACTATATCTATCCTGCTGTGCTTGTGTGAAATCAAAGCTTTCCAAAGAAAAAGGATTATAGAATAATAGTACTAGATATATGCTTAGAAGATCGGAGGAGGAGGAGTCAAAGCCGAAAGTTGTGGTCAAAGTAAAAGTAGTAGTAATATATGGAAGATATATAAATAATGAAGCAGATCCAGAAGGGCTAACTTATAGAAACTAGGCAGTCCCCTCACTGGGATATGATATGTGCAAAAAGCAACTAAAGGGTACTGTATTTTACAAAGTCTGATGGAATATGGATCACCAGCGATGGAATTCTAATCTGTAAGTCTCCTAGGTAGCTACCATAGTCAGCAAAAAGAAATTACATATAGAAGCAGTACAGCCGTCTTCTACTCTTCTTTCAACATATGTGAAGGAACAATATCTTGAAGAAGCCCGTGGTCTCTTAGAAAAGCTGCGGTGGCTCCAGAATTACAAAATCTTCTGTCCTGATGAGCAAAAGCAAATGCAGCGTTCTTTGAAGTTGAATCAGTATTGCTATTGTTGGGAAAGCCCGAGGACGATAGTGTACTATTACTATTATTGAGAACAAGTTGTCGTTGCTGAGGATGATAATGATACTGGGACAATAGGTTTCCTGCCATCAGGGAACCGAAGGAGGTGGCACAACCAGCGGAGACACCTGCCTGAAGCGAAGCATCGATTCCGGCGAGGTGGGAGCGAGGCATAACTGGGCTTGGATGTGTGTGCTGACCCTCATAAGTTGTTACTACAATGCTAGGATCGTTGAACGATCGCTCCACTCGTTTCTTTACATTACATGAAGCGGTGGTGCAACGATAATAGCTCCTGCAATATTATATTAGCAAAGACCAAATTAAAGAAAATGTGTGTCTTCAAATGGTCAAACCAGGAAGGAAGCATGATCGCAGAGCAGGAAGATTAAGAATAAGATAAGAGTTAGTACCTGGGAAAGGGGCTGTTTTTAACAGCTTTTTGACCGTACTTTCTCCATCTGTACCCATCTTCCAGATGATCCACCTCGCTTTTCGTCATGAACGCGAATCTCGGCTCTCTCTGTCTCTTCTGATTTATCTTCTTGGCTTTCAATCTGACCCCAATCAAAAACCACATCCCACAAAAAATGCATTTAATATCAAGAACAAGAATGGCCGTTCACTTAGTTCGTATATTATCAGAAAAAGCATATATCCATCTCATTTCCTCATCAGATTGAGAAAAATGCTCTCTTTTCTGCCATCAATGGGAAACAAGAAACCGATACAAGTACTTCAACTAAAACAACCAAAATTATATTCATCCCACGAACCATTCCCCCTAATGAGATTAACGTGAGGGAAAATCATCTGAACCTCAAATTGCCAAAAAGAAAAAGAAATCAGAGCAAATACCAAATAATTGCATAAAAAGAAAAACAAGCCACATCATGTTGTTAGTATCACAAAATGGGTTCCGGCATAGAAACAAAAGGAGGAAGGGAGAAAGTGAGATGGTAGAGAGAACTCACAGTTTCTTGGTCTTGGAGTGTTCTTCAGGTTGGTCAGAAGTTCTATTGTATTCGTCATTAACGGTGACGGCCCCACTGGACGCCGACGAAATCGATGAAGAGTTGGGGGTCGCAGGTTGTTGATTGGAGACCTCGGAACACTCCTGGGCCGTATCAGACAGATCTTTCAGAGCAGAGGGGTCTTTAAGAGTTGACACTTGCTGCTGTGACGGCAAATGAAGCTGAGAGCTATAGTCTTGGAGACCCAGCAATTCCATAAACCCAAGAGAGCTCTTTTCCACTTCAGAAAACTCAAAAGCATTCGATAATAATGGGTAACCATTATTGTAACCCGACCCGGACGCATCTTCCGTCGTAACGCACATCTCCTTCTTCTCCATCTACTCGTACAGATACCTCACTATCAACCCGATAAATCACAGACTCGACTCCTTCATGTCTCACCGCCAAATAGTTAGAGATGAAGCAGGGTAGGGTTGATCTGGTTTATAGAGAGAGAAAAGGGGGTGAATGAGAGAGACACTGTGAGTGTGAATGTGGTTTTTTCGGCCTCGCAAGAAAACGAAAGGTGTGCGTGGAATGAAAAGAAGGCTTGGGAAGCAAGCACAAGAGTTAACCGGCAATTGTAGGTAATCAAAGGGTACGGACAACGCTGAGCCAGTGGCATTCAATGCATGAGCGTCGTGCCATGTTCCCATATCTGCCCATCTGGTCGACGTTTTCATACTAGAGTTTGACCACTAACCGGTTCGGGGGAGTGTGGTGTGAACGGGTTTCCGCCAAACACTCCGGTTTCAAATGGCGTTGTATAATGAAATGATATATTTTTATTTATTATAGTGTACAATCTCATGATTCTCTTTATAATTGTCTTCACCCGTGTGCATGTGAATGAGCCAGCAGGGAGTTTAGTATCCTTCTCTCTGATCTTCTTTACCCTTTTTGAATTTAGCGTTTTCCGTCTTTTCTCTTTCTGCGTAACTTTTTCAGCACGTATACATAAAATCTTTGAGTATTCGCTCAAGTTGGCCTTATGTATCAGAATAAACTCGAATAAATTAAAATAAAAAAAAACAAGAGGCGTACGAGATATACAGACCTATGGGGAAAATTCGTTTTAAGACTATAAAATAATTAAATTGGGGACTCCGTCCTTACCAGGGAGGTTTTATCCCCAAAAGGTCCATCAATGATTTATTTTTACAAAAAGAAAAAAAAAGGCCCACCACTTGGGAGTGAGTGATGATCCGTTTTAAAGAAAGAGAATATAGAGCATGATGGGGGAGGGGTTCTTTTAGGGTAAAACTGGGAATTATACTGATAAAACGAGATTATGTATGAGGCCCCATATGCATGAGTGGGAGAATAGTGGAAGCTAAGCCAAGTCTGAGTTCGATGCTACAAAGAATAGATAGGCTTTTAGGAGAAAACCGACCACATCCTATGCAGTGAATAAAACGCGGCCGTAAGTATCGCTCTCTCGTCCCTAAACCAGAGTCCGCTTTTGCTTTTTGTGGTAAAAGAAAAGCCCCACCACACGTTCCATTTTCACACACAAGCAAGACACAGAGAGAGAGAGAGATATGGTAGATCGCCTTTATCTAATGGTTTGTTTGGTATGTATAAGTCTGATGATTATAAATTTATCTTATAAACTATAAAAACTACCTTATATTTTATAAATTGTAATTGAAAAACATTGATAGAGGGTATCCAAACATGTTATAAATTATAAAAAGAAAACGAACAGAGAGAAAGAAGCATGGAATGGGGGAAAAAGGAGGCAGATACGTGGGAGGTGTTTGGGCAATATAATTATGAACAGAGAAGCGTAGGAAGGAACAAGGAAAGTGGATGCACGTGTGGTTTGAAGGGAGCCACGAGGCGCATGCTGACATAACTTTCGTGTACAAATACATGGCACCTAGGCATGCTTCAATTATTCTGTTTCCTCCTCTCTCTCTCTCTCTCTCTCTTTTCCGGTTACAGTAAATAATGAATCACACCGTCTTTCATTTTAGGGTATGAAATCAATCATACGGTGCAAACCCTTTTGAATGTATCTGTATGGGAAGATTGTTTGTGAATGAAATAGAAGATTGGGTACAAAGGAATAGGGAGCGAGCGATGTGGTGGGCGGGAGGCTTGTTTTGGACGACATAGCCACTATTCGTGTCTCATTTTCGTCCCCAGTTGTTTTCATGGGACCCCCATATATTATATGCATATATATATATATATATATATATATGTAGCCTCATCCTGCTTCATCCGTCCCTCTATATGCTGCAACTTCTATCGGATTAAATTAAATTTCTCAGGTCTTCATGTGCGAATGCGACCGTTGAGAGGTCGTGCTATCCAATTCCACACTTGGGAGGAGGCCCCCCACATTAAGTTTTCCCGCTCTCTCCTTATTGAACAATGTAAGTTGAAATCAGATCATCAGATATTTTCTCACCTCTTTCGGTTTAGTTAAGATATTTTTTTTAAAAAAAATAAAAATCATTTTCTAAAATATTTTGAGTTGTTTGCCCACCGTAAAATAATTTCAGAAGAGCACTTGATTTAATATTTTCCCCGCTTTTAACATTCTGATCTTAGAGGTGATATTTATAAACTCATCACACATATCTACTGTATCCAGTGGGGTTCAAACTTACAATCGCCTGCTGCCAGGGATGACACATGAGTCGTTGAGCCAGAGACTCGCCTCCAACTAATAAAGCTGCTAAGAGTCCTCTTAATTAGCCCAATACAAATAAACGAACCAGGAGAAAAAGAATCATAGGCAACAAGGCAACTTGACCAGACATTTAATTACCACAAGAGGTGGAGTGCTTTATGCTTCCGTGATTTTTAAGAATCGAGATGCATTGTTGTTGTTAGAAAGATAAGATTCTGGGCACTTATTTGCCATGTATAAAATGTTAAACAATATATAAACGATGAAAATTGCGTACAATAAGTAATCGTGGAAATAGAATGATGGAAGATAAATTTTATGTATTTGATTTGTATTAAGTTAATCATCGCGAGAAGAAGAGCAGATATGGACTAGTGAGGGAGCCGGGCTTGGGCGATGATGATGATAAAAGAAACTAGGAGAAGATGGTAGAAATAATTTAATACTTTCTCTTATTCTAAATATTTTGTTTGTCATGTTTTATATAATACAACATCGTTATATTTATAACAGTTTAAACTCATAATCTTATAAGTTTTATTTAAAAAGGTCTCTTGTGCCATTGAGTTTCAGGATATAAAAAATGATGCACAACTTGTGTATGACATAATACATGTGAATTAATTAGTTATAGTTAGTTTGAATTGGCTATTATAACTTTTAAAAGTAATTTTTTAATAGTATTTTATATATTGTAACTTTTAAAGATAATTTTTTAATAATATTTTATATAGAATAAGTATTTGAAATGAAAGGTATTCATGTTTACATGAACATGCTTATCACGAGGAAACTAGAATAAACAGTGGATTGAATTGCTGTGGACAGCAAGTGAGGAACCACATGAGAGGCACCAAAAAGAAACAGAGATGTTACGCGCTTGAAGAATCTTGGCAACCAAAGCGGGTTTTGGCCCAGTCCACATGATTGATGCCGCGTTTCCTCTCATTTCACCAGCAATAAATTAATGAATCATTAGGGTTTATCCCTCCTTATTTTGAGGGATTTGTTTCCATAATTTGTAGCCTACTCAACTCTTGATTAAATACAGCGTATAGTATTCCCCATTATAAATAATTTATTGAGCGCCCTTCACCACGTAGCCGTAAAACATTTTTTAAATGAAGGAATAGTAGTTGATAGAATGGAGATAGGGTTGGGGGAGGTTGCTTCGGGGATACGTTTTGGGAGCTCAAGAGAGAGGGAGGGGGGGGGCCAGTGGGGCTTGCAATGCATAAATCCAAAGACAAAAACATCCAAACTGGTTTGGCGCCATGCGAAACGTCAGCGTCTTTCCCTACAAGCCCAAATTAGCAGGGGGCCCACCTGCCCATAATTGACCACGCTCACCGGTCCACGCCACCTACGCATCCCTTATTTATGAAACTGGGTCAACATTTTATCATCTCCATCTCCTGCTCAATAGTTGCCCGCCACATTCAGAATAATCTATTCCCGTTTTTGAAGGGGAGGGCCTGCTTAGTCATATCCTTTTCAGCTCCTAATTGCATGTGGGAGTGCACCAGATTCCTTGGTTTCCTCCTTGTTCAGCATTATTTTCAATGCAAATGTGTTTGTTGTTGAACTGAAAATGTCGTCCTCTCAAGTATTGTTGGAGCGAGATACCTACGCTATCAATCCATAGTCACTAACGTAACAGACAACCAACTTGTATGAGATGGACAAGTTAAGGCAGGCTTCTTATTGTATCCTCCATCATCATCTCTCTCACTCAATGATATTGTTTAGATGAATAATTGGGTTAGTATTTTAAAATGTTCAAGTGTGAATGATGGGGTGGTGGCATTGAGGTGAGAGTGATTGGGAGGAAGGGCTCCATTATTGGGGGAAGACTCATGATTCATGGATAGTAGTTGATGAGACAGGGATAATGGTACCCCACCTAACCGTTGTTTTGCTTTTTGATTAATGACTAAACTTATCCTCTCCATGACGGACTCTCTCTTTAATTCATAAAATAATGAGGCGATATGATATTATTCGCTCTCACCTTCTTTCCTTCCCCTGATCTGTAATCTTAGAGGGGAGAAGACATTCTAGAAGGCGTCGTGGCAGAATACAAATACATGGTTGCCTCCCGTGATTGCTAATTAAGTTTCCTTTGGATTGATGCCTGTCCTCTCACTCATCATCTCATTGGCAATCCTATCTTTAAAGGGAGAGATCCCTGCGTAACGCACATGAGGGCAAGTCAACTACTGAGACCATTGCTGTGTTCATTATGTATAGTTAATTTAATAGTATGTACTACCAAATGCGAGAAGAGGGGAAGAACGAGTCAACTCCAATGAGACAACGACACACACTTGTATATTTTATATTATATACATATAACAACCCTATCAATATCCCTTTCCTCGTTATGCTTGGAATCCATTAAACACTGCCCCACCACGATCCTCCATTGTCTTTTACCGCCCATTCAACTCTTTTAAAAAAACGACCCTAATGCTTAAATAAACAAAAGGGCTTCCGGATAAAAACAGCTAGCTAGGGGGGTATTGGTGAAAAATTAAATCAACAAGAGGAGGGGAAGGGAGGGCATAACTTGGCGAAGCATGACGAATGGGATGACATGTGAGTTTGAGTGAGAGCCTGCCGACACCACACATTTTCACCAAATATCCCAAATCAAGCTGCCCTCCCACTCCCACTCCCACTCCACGCTTTCATTTTATTAATTACACTCCTATCCCATTCTAATTTATGTCTCCTTTACTTAAAAAAAAAAAAACCCCCCCCCCCCACAAAATTGTAAGTTATGTTGATCATGATTCCACATTCCTCAGTCCCATCATCATCATCATCAATGAAATGGTAGGTCGTTTCATTCTGTGATCCAAAGTTTTTGAGGAATATATTTCTTTCTTTCTTTCTTCTCTGTTTTTGGCCTTTTTTTTTAAAAAAAAATATATATTTACCCCGGGGAGTTAGTGGGTGTGGGTGGCTAAAGAGGTGCATCCTAGGAAGCTATTTGATTGGGTTGACTTACTATTAGGCGTTGAAGTTATCATAACTGTGGTGTCCCACTTGAGATACAAAAATGACCTAAGAAGTGTTCCAAATCTATGGATTTTAGCGAGCATGCATGACTCACCGTATTTAACTAATTAATAAATTACGATGCGTGCACATTTTAAAAAAATAATAAATTTGAAGAACAGAAAATCAATTATATACACACTTATAGTATTTTTCCATGTTTTTAAAGGATATATGTTATATAATCATCTACATTCCATTATCTCACTAATACGTCCAAGCTTCAAAGCAGAACTGCTTTGAATATCATAAACTGCACTATGATATGATGACACTGTAGAAACTTTCCATTTTGGAAGAAAGCACTTTAGCGTGGAGCCTTGGACCCACCATTTCTTACCAGAAATGTCCCCTGCTTTCTCAAATCCAAATCATAACTACATGATCTACTCCTACTCAGCCCTCTTATACCCACATGATAATTTTTCCCCCTCCAAAAATCGTCGTTAATTATGCTAACTTCAGAGCACACAGAATCTGGTAATCCTTCAGACCTCCAAAGTTCTTTCCTTATTTACTGAAAGCAGAGGTGATATGGGGTGATTGAGCCTATATGTATGTCCAGAAGTTCTTATTGTTCTTAGCCACATATTCGGTTCAGCCCAATTCGAATTAGAGGGCTGAAACTATTTGGGCCGAAACGGGACCCTCATACTGGCCCTAAAAGAATAGGCCTTCATCCTGTTCATCTGATGGACGCTAATTGTTTGGATCATTTCATCTGAAATCTGTAAATCTGAAACGAGGTCCACCTAAATCCAACTTAATTCAGCGCGATTGTCTCCAAGGATAAATATACTTAGTGAATCGCAATTTTTTTCTACCCTTCGATTGTACTTACTATAATCTATTCGATTCGAAACCAATTGTTATTACCATTGTATCGATGACTATTGAACGGAATTTTAAAAAGTAACCGTTATTCACATAGTTTGTAATTATATAACTTTGCTTAAAATTTTAATTTTATAATGATTTGGGGATAGGAAAAAAAAATTCTTCAAAATGAAAATATAAATTATGGTGGCGTTGCTATAGGGATTATATTAGCTTGTGGATCAAATTGCTGGATCTTGCTTGCGACAGATATCTTTCCTTATTATTTTGTAAAATAATTAAGTCAATTGTCAAATCCGGGGCTGAAGAAGATTATGACTTATTGGGCTTGTTTAGTTTGAATCGGGTTTATGCATAAGTTTGATTTACATAAATCGAGATAAACATTATCCACATATTTACTTCATAAACCGTAAAAGCTACCTCATAGACCGTAAAAACTACCTCGTAGACCATAAAAGCTACCTCATATTCCGTAAATCACGATTGAAAAACATTTATGAAGGCTATTGTGTTTGGATTAAATCACGACCTCAATCACATGTACAAAAGCACATAGAAACATCCGAGTTAAAGAGACTGAGATTCTTCGTTCAGGCCCACTATGGGAAGTATTGTTTCAGTGTTGGATTTATTGTGTTTGGATTATTTTATTTTAAGTGATTTTATGTTATTTTAGATAAATATATGAGTTGAGTTTTCTCTAGGTGCAAATTTTTTTTTTTACTTTAACTCTTCTGTTTCCCAGATATCCCATTATAGATTTATAGGCTTCAGGAAGTGATTTTAGAAGACTTTCTCATTTACATTGCAAAACATACATCAAAAAAATTTGAAGACTCAGTACATTACGATCTCAACAAACTAAAGCATAAGAGTACCCACCGCCAGCTGAGTGAGTAGATACAGGAGAAGGTACAAAACAAAACCTGGAAAATTAAAGAGAACACTGTGATCCGCAATAACTACTGGTTCATGATCTCATGAAATAAAACGAACACCCCAAGCCTTTTCTAATTTAGAGACCACCCATCCAGCACAATAAAGGGGAGGGCATTCAGAAAAGCAATATAAGTTTTGTATAACTACAGTTGAAGCGCAAGGAATTCATAAAACCTAATAAACTAGTCTTTACAGATCATAATATGTGTGTGGGTAGCAAAATCACCCGTCAGAATCAGTCAATACCTTAGCCATAATCTGCATGACTCTCACTCTCATTTGCAAAGTCAAAATGTAATGGGCAGTCTTCCTGAAGAGCCCATCCAACCCCACGGACTCACCGTTGGGTACGAGCCTCTTCAACTTGGTCACCCTTCTTTCTATCTTGTTGGCTCTTCTTCTAGAACTTTCCACCAAGCGAGCCCTCCTCTTCACTACAATCCTTCCCCGCCTTCTTCTGCTCTTGACGCTTTTCTTGCTCATCATCATTGCCCTCTGGGATTCCATCACTTTTCTCTGCAGATACCCACACGACGACGAGTTCTTGGTTTCAACTTGATCATCAGCTACCTTAACCAAATCTTTGAAAGAAACAGGAACTAGGGAAGGCTGTGAAGAAACTCCCATATTTCCGATTATATTGGACGCTCTTAGAATATAGGGAGTAGTTCTGGTTTTTATCTGTGCCGGATATTGCACACGAAATGAGTGCATTTATACACGGAGCTGTAACTGTGGGAGGGGCTGGTAGGCATTAAGGAATAAGTATGAGGATAATATTAGGGGGCGGGGGCCACAATAATTAATCTCCAAAGGAATGGGATCAATGAATACAAATTAATAAACAAGAGAGAAAAGTGTAGGCGAGCGTGTCGCTTGTAGGGTTAGAGCATGTTCTCCAGCTCAAAGCACATGCGTCCACATGATGATTGGTCCTGTTCATCACGCCCACCCCAGCCCCTCCAAACCACCACCTTTCAATCACAGCACACCATACATCATATCATCTTCGTAAGACCACCCTGGATTATTCCTCCCTCCACTTTAATTTCTAAGTTCAATGTATTTACATGCACTGTGAATTGGGGTGCCCTTTCATATGTATCCTCCTTCCAGCTCATCCTTCAACACTTTCCTTTGAATATATTTAAGCTTCAATCCTACGTTGATGCATGGTTGTTAGCCCTTGTTTCTTGATGGGAAACCTAGTTAAAGGACTCTGTACAAATTAAGTATCTCAAAATGCTTGCTTGTCAATACATATGTGAGCAAAAATCGGACATTATTTTATATCTTAATTTTGGCGTAAGGAAGATTTTCTGCTGATATTCTTCTCAAGAGTACATTTTTCTTTTCGTTCCTGCGCCGACGAACTGACACCCGGACAATTCTATCAGACAAAGATGCTTGCATCTCAATTTTGTCACTGGTACTACGGCGGGAATCTGAGGTTGAGAAATTAGAATAAGCCACCACAATCTTTGCTTTACTTGTTTTTTGAGATAAAGCAATTATCATCGGTCGTTTTTATTTGGTTCCATGAAAGAGTAAAATTATTTTTTTAAATAAAAATTTTCCTCCTGCCAGTCCATAATGGGTCTAGTAAATAAATTTTATGAAGAAACTGGTCAGATGAATGTAAGGTCTAGATGGGTAGCTTTTTTGAGGAAACCACCTTTTACAAGTGCTTGAGGTATAAGGAACTAAAGTGCACACATGCACATGCGCAGTTGCAGTGAGTTTGAAGCTTACGGTCATTAAAGATCATATATCCAGTGGCAGACATGGCCTAACGGGTAAGAATTTCTTTTTCTTAAAAGAAATACTTCAATACTATTCTATAATATTTGAATAAAATTCTTCTATATATATGAAAAAAATTAAGCAGCTTGGTGAGTGTGTATAATATATGTACATGCAAATGAAGGCTTTGAACAAGCGAGCGTGGCAATTCCTACCCCCTTGTATTGAGAGCTTTCGGCTTCATTAAAACAGAAGCTAGACCAGTAATGGCCCCAGTATCTGGTGATTATTATGCCCACTCGTAATAAACATATATATAACCGGCCTCCATTCCCCCCAAAATATAATAACAGAAACCAAGGCACGTACGATGTCTTTTCCGCAGGTCTATTGATGATATCCTCTATTTGTCGTCATACATCACATTTTGTTGAGCTCAAGTCACGAGTTCAATAACGGTGTTGATATATTCTGTCAATTATTATTGGTTATGTTGGTGCAAATTCAAATATTGGAATGCAGCCTCACTCTTCCCCTATACTTACATGGCCTGCATCAATGTCCGGTACTTCCGTTTTCTCTGTTTGTTTTCCTCAGTTTTTATTGTATCTATCAGGCTTATCCCCCGACCTAACCCTCACACACACTCACACACACAAACACACATGCGACTCTCACAACGGTAGACCCCATCCACGAATAAACGCGATGATAGGCATAACTCATTCCCAGTTGCTTCGTTAACTCTTTCGTCCTTGCTGTCATGCCCCTTCTCCAATATAAAACAAAACTTATAATACTTTTCTTCTGATATTGAATCTAATGGTCCAAAAATCGCCACATACTCACCAAGACACCTTAAATCCTTAATTATTGATTGACCAATTCAGGTGCCAGAAGAGACACGCTAATGGGAAACTTCCACGTGGCAAAAAAAAAGAGGGGGCCGGGATAATATATGAAGCGTCCTATTATTCGTGGCCCGTCATTGTCAAGCACACCCAAGATCGAATTCTACGAAAGAGAGCAGCGACTCATGTTCTCCATGTGCCCACTACAAACAAACACTCATTATCGGCTTTTCCTAATGCATTATTAAGGTCTAAGCAAGCATAATTAATTTTGGCTCGCCTTTTTGTTGTATTTAGTGTGACTTGGTAGGGCACTTTATGAGCAGAGGGGTCACCTGCAGATTGCCGGTCGCTTGCGTGGCGGAAGAGACCGCCTTGAGTTATCCAAACGTCCATGTGCACGCTGACGTGGCCACATGCGGGAACAGTGATGGCCCGTCTTTATGACGTGTCATCATGATGGTAATCTTATAGGACAATCATGGGGGTAAATGAAGCCACAGTGTTTACCATTATTTCTCAATGAGTAATAATGAATTTCACCGAATGGCCTCTCAATCACTCATTATCTACTATGCACTTTCATGCGTTCATCCACCGTCATTGTCTAAAGGATTCCTTCACTCCATATTATTAGGCCACTCAATTAATTTACGGAAAATAAGAAATTATAGTTAATTTAATAAATATATCTTAAATTATATTCTTTTATTGTTACCCTTATTAAAAAATATGTTTCAAAAGTTAATAAGTGGATAAATTGAAAATGAGCATTAATAACAGCGATAAAACTAAAAAATAAACATTAATTATTTTACAAGTAATTTATATTATAGACCAAACTATTTTTTTATAAATACCCTATATTGTGGATCAGTACTCTCGACCATTAGGCGTGATCCTTCCCTCATTTGATATCTAGGCAAGAAATAATTCACACAGCGCAACGGAGCCCCTTTTTCCTTTGATTTTTTTTAATTTTTTTTTGTCGGATAGAAGTATCCTTCTATTAAAAATAATTATGTTTAAGGTACGTTCGCGGACTAAACATAGGCACCTCTATTAAAAAAGAATTTAAACCTTGACTTGTGTTGCAAAGCGGAAGTAGCCCAACTCTCGTTAATTCCTTTTTTATTTCGTTTTTGTTTGTCCAGGAGGAGATAGGTCATAGGCACCAATCTCAGCCCAACGATTCTTATAACAAAACTACAACGGATAGATTGGGCTTTCTTGGCCATTATGAAATTGTAACAGAGCCCAAACAGACCAATTTGGGAATGACAAAGCCCAAGAGATTTTTTAAAAATATGTTTAAAAATAAGATTAAGATACAAAAATACCCCTAAACTTTTACTAAATGACTGCAACCTTCATGAACTAGTGCTTGTTTAGAGTAAGGATTTGAGCTTTCAAAAATAATTTTTCAATCATAATTTACGTTATACAAAGTAAGTATGTGAAATGTGTTTTGTCTCGTTTACGTGAAAAACACTTATAAACTCTATAATAAGTTAATCCAAACATTAAATACCTATTTGAATTGGTATTAAAAAAAAATTATTCACGCAAGTCGAAATAAAACTTCTCTCCTACACTTACCTCATAAACCACTTCCCTCATAAATCATTGGAAAAAAACAGATTTTAACGCCACTCCAAAGAGCACTAGCTGATCATCCTCCATGATCTCTCCCTCCAAATCTGCGCGCTCCTCTGCCTCTGTCTCGATTTTTGGTCGCCGTTCACGACTTTCTCTTCTTCCTTTAAGAAAAATTCTTATTCTAATGTGGTCTGTGATTCAAGAAGTTCCAACATCAGGTGCCCAAAATTTCTCTTCTTCCTTTTCAGGGGAATTCGGCCATAAAATTTGCTTGGGATTTAAAGGAACAAAAAAGCGAAAATAAACTATCTTTGACAGGTGAAGATCCTTTATCTGAATCTATTCATAGTCTCCAATTTGTAAAGGAGGCACTTGCAGAAGTTTCGTCCATCCTCATTTCTCTAATGCTTTAGCTTGTCGATTTTCTTTAGATAGGTATCTGTAATATAAACTTTTGTTACCTAATCGATTAATCTGTTATCGTATAACGGTGAAATTTGCTTAATCGACTAAACGATATCATTCATTAAAATTTTTTTGGATAAAAATAACCCCATTTTTTTAACCAAGATTCCATCCCTCTTATATAATCACAGGGTTTTGAAATCCGGACCGGACCGGCCGGTTCGGACCGAGAACCGGCCAATTGCCGTTAAACCAGTCCACTCCGAAAACCGGTCCAATCCACTATTTAAAAAAATCAATTTTTTTAATTTTATCTTAGAATTTCATATTAATAAGCCTAAAATATTCAATTTTCATCGGTATAACATTAACCATTAACCATTAACCCAGTACCCTGACCAGTTCAATGACTGGTCCAGGTTTCGAAACCTTGTATAATCACTCTCTCTATTTTTTTCTCGCTAACGACATAATTAATGACTATTTATTAAATAAGATTAATGAAATTATTTCCTCCAACTATTACTTCGTACCAAACATATTTTAAAAATATTAATTCCAGTCTGAGTCCCAGTCCCAGTCCCAATCCCAATCCCAATCCATCGAAATTTAGTGCCACGTACCAAACTAGGCCAAAAGGTTGAGAATTGGACCCAAGACAGTTGACTGTGTGTTTATTGGCTATGCACTTAATAGTAGTGCATATCAGTTTTTGGTTTATAAGTCTGATGTATCAGATGTTCATGTTAATACAATTATTGAGTCAAGGGATGCTACGTTCTTTGAGAATGTATTTCCGTATAAAAAGAGAAATGAAGCAAGTGATAGTAATGATGACAATACTGTGATACCATAGGATGCTACGACTAATCATGGTTCTGTTGAGAAGGAACCTAGACTTAGTACAAGGCAAAGGATCGCCACATCCTTTGGGCCTGATTTTCTGACTTTTTTGTTAGAAAATGAGCCTCGAACATATAGAGAGAGGCTATGGGCTCTCCTGAAGCACCATTCTGGGAAGAGGCTATCAATAGTGAAGTTGAATCCATTTGGTCAAACCATACCTGGGAATTGGTTGACCTTCCTCCTAGCAATAAGCCTCTAGGAACTAAATGGGTCTTAAAAAAGAAGATGAAAACAGATGGTACTATTTATAAGTACAAAGCTAGGCTGGTAGTAAAAGTCTACAAATAACTTGAAGGCCTAGACTACTTTGATACTTATTCACCTGTTACAAGGATTACATCCATTAGGATGTTAATTGCATTAGCAGCATTAAATGGGTTGGAAATACATCAAATGGATGTTAAGACATCTTTCTTGAATGGTGACTTAGAGGAAGAAATCTATCTAGAACAACCTGAGGGATTTGTTATCTCAGGACAAGAACGGAAAGTATGTCGATTGATAAAGTCCCTTTATGGACTTAAGCATGCCCCGAAACAATGGCATGCGAAATTCGATGAAGTTATGTTATCAAATGGCTTTAACATTAATGAATGTGACAAGTGTGTCTATATTCGAAATACTGAAAACGGATTTTCCATTGTCTGTCTTTATGTAGATGACATGTTGATAATAGGTAGTAATAATCAAATGATTAAAGCTACTAAGCGATTGCTTACCAATAAGTTCTTCATGAAATATATGGATCTAGCATATGTTATTTTGGGAATTAAAATCCATAGAACATCTGATGGGTTGGCTTTGTCACAAGCACATTATATTACTAAAATTCTAGAGAAATTCAAGAGTTTGAACATAGTTCCTGTGAAGAACTCTATAGACCCTAGTTTTCGTTTGTTGAAAAATACTGGGAAAGCTGTAAAACAAAAGGAGTATGCTCAAGTGCTAGGCAGTCTTATGTATGTTATGAACTATATTAGACCTGATATTGCCTACGATGTAAGCATGTTGAGTCGCTTTACTAGTAATCCAAACGAGTATCATTGGAAAGCTATGGTAAGAGTTTTTGGTTACTTGAAGCACACTCAAACTTTGCTTTGCATTACGAAAAGTATCCTGCAATGCTAGAAGGGTATTGTGATGCAAATTAGACCACCAGCTCTAATAAAACAAGATCCACAAGTGGATATGTATTCACCCTTGGTGGGGGTGCTGTGTCTTGGAAGTCATCCAAACAAACTTGCATTGCAAGATCAACTATGGAAGCAGAATTTATTGCTTTAGATAAAGCTGGTGAGGAAGCCGAGTAGATTCATAATTTTCTTGAGGACATTCCTAATTAGCCAAAGCTGGTACCGACAGTGTGTATACACTGTGATAGTCAAGCAACTATTGGTAGGGCTAAGAATGTCATGCATAACGGTAAGTCTAGACATATACGTCGAAGACATGATACCGTTAGACAATTACTCTCTAATGGAATCATCTCAATTGATTATGTGAAATCAAAAGATAATATATCGGATCCATTGACTAAAGGGATTTCTAGAGAGTTGATTAGAAATTTGTCGAAAGGAATGGGTTTAAGGCCGATTAATTATTGATTATTGCGGTAGCTCTACTTAAATGAGTTGAGATCCTACAAACTAGGTTCAAAGAGACAACTAAGTGATGATCAACTGTAAACACTGTGGAGTTTTAAACTCATACTTATTCCTATGACAAGACAGTGCATATATATAAATGTAAGCATTTAGGCTTTTAATGGTTTCTTAATCTGATGTGTTCAAATGATGTATATTGACTTACATCACAAGGAATCACCTATGTGAGTGTGAAGTAGGGGCCTCTTCTATGAGAATTTAAAACGGTCAATGATCTAGAACACTCGCAGAACCAGGCAGGTATCCAGGGCCAAAATGGGCACAACATGAGGACTAACGATGCTAGAGGAGCAATTGTGTGACACCAATTGTCTTGGTATACACTAAAGGTCGACGGTTCAAGACAACGCGTCCACCGATTGACTGAGTATATCCGATAGGTTTTTACTAGAGAAAGTTCAAAGGTGACCCCTACCTATCTCGATGCAATTGCTTCTCGTAAAGGAATCATACTTTGCATACATGTTCATTTGCATTTGGTCATTATGGACTAACTTCTTATCCATGTGAGGGATTGTTGGAATTTTGGGTCTAAATTCCATGGGTTATGAATAAGAAGTAGGTTGGAAGAGAAGAAGGAAAAGGAAGGAGAAAAAGGTGTGTGGATAGAAGGCTCACATTGGATAAATTAATAAAAGTAAGAGTGTATATAAGACTCAACTTCACACATCTAAAATGGGCTCTTAGGCCAATCCACTTTTGTGGAGAAGTGAGGACGTAGATAAGCCTTGGTCCACCACACGTGCGCGCCCCCGCCCATGCGGTCGGTCGGTCGCCGCCGCCCATCCGGTCGCCGGTCCGATCAGCGTGTGTGTGAGATTAAAAAATAATTTTTATTTATTAAATTATTATTTAGTTTGTCTGAATAATCCCTGAACTTTTTTTTAATTCCTTTTTTACCCCTCCGTGATTCTCCCAATTGCGCAGCTGTAGCAAAACGCTATGACCGAACCAGTACATTTGTTTGCTCCGTTCTGTTGTGTCTGTTTGTACGATGCACCAATTCGCCAGCAAGAGTCACCGTTCGCTTTTGTTCGCTCCGTTTTGGTATGTCTGTTCGCACGACGCACCAATTCGCCCACAAGAGTTGAGTCCACCTGATCAATTTTCGTCATCTATAAATAGGACGTGCTAGTGACAGAAAATCAATCAATCTAAAAACTCCCTTCTCTCATATACTGCATAGTACTTTCTGCAATCATCTCATATCCTGTGCGATTCTGAAAGCAGTCTCGTTGTGTTCGTTCGGGCTTCTGATTAATAGTGCCATCATTCTGAAAACATAATTCATTCTATCCTGGGAGACAGTTGTTCAAGCACCTTGGGCAACCATATAGAGGGAACAAATTGTCTTAAGGAGACAACGTATGTTGAGCTTGAATTTTATCAAAGTTCATTATCATTTTCGACAGTCTTTTGAGTTTTTCTATATTATACATAACTGTTGTGTATTTACAGATTATGTCATCTTAGTTATACAGATTCTTATTGAAATTTCTATATTGAAAGTACTTTCAACAACATTGTTCATGATGAAAAATAAAAGGCTGATGGAATTCTGATGCGATGACAAGTGTCATTAACTCGTTGCTCCTAAGTGATGATAAAAGATTTAACTACCCGCACCCATAACTCGTTGATTTCTAATGAAGATTTTTGACGTAACAAATAATTTCACAATCACAAGCAATCCCTTTCTCGGTAAAAGAAAATATCGCTTTCACTTTTTTACTTTGAAAAATGAATTCAGCAGGTCAAAAAGGTTGACATGGTTACAATGCTTAAACTTTGGATTGAGTTAGTTTAGTTTTTAAGGATACCTATAGAGAAAAGTTTAATGAGTCAAAGGAGACCAAAGTAGATGATCTCACGAACGGATATGCCCCTCGCTTTCCAAAACATTATCTTGAGGGACTGGCCCCAAACCTAATTAAAATGCCATTGGACCGACCATCATCTGCATGATACCAAAAGGATTATTCCAAACATGATATGGTTAGGTTATAGTCTTTGGAAATGACTAAATATTCACTTCAGCCACTTGAAAGCCGAAAAGGTTGCATATGGAGAATGTTCATTTGTCTCCTTAATACTAGAAGGGGAGCAGCTCCAGCACAATATCTAAACTTAAAAAACGTAAATAAACAAACCGCAGTCCACATCCTCATAAACACAGGTGTTACCACCAACGACACCATGAAACCTCTCACGGATATATAATGCTTTCTGAGAAGATTATGATTTCATATCATAATCCCCTAGATGCCTGATACTCCCAACTCAAGCAACCACTTAGGGCTTGTTTGGTATGAGGAAAATTTGAGGAGGGAAAGAAAATTAGAGAAGGAAAAGGAAGATTGTGAGATAAGTTTTAAAAATTGATCTGTTTGGTTGACATGGGAAGTTGCCTAGGTTGAGCGAAGATGAGATGTTTGGTTGGAAGAAAAAGGAGTGATTTAAGTAGGAAGATTGTGTAAAAAACCTTAAACACCCTTGATTTCAACAAAAGTTTCAGTTCTAACTTTACAGCCCAGTTCGAACTCAACCTCGTTGGTATTGTTCATAATCTTCCTGTTGGTATTGTTCATCATCTTTCTCGTCTGGTTTTAATGAGAATGATACCATTCCACACACTGAATTGAACCCGTCACACCTTTCTTCATTTAGCACCAACACCTTCCTTTATCACCTTTATTCTCTCTCCATTGTCTCCATCGTCTTCTCTCTCTCCTGCATCACTCTTATTAGATATGATTAGTTTTGATGATATCAAATATAGATGCCAAATATTAAGAGTAAAATTTTATATAATACACTTATTTCCTACATTGACTATATTTAAATGTTGCATATCTTATAGATTAATCAAGCAAAAAAAGAAAGAGATTAAAGAAAGAAGAACTTAATTGATCTCAAGCTGATGCACTTGAGTTTTGGGTGAGTACTGGAGTTCTAACCTGAAATGAGCTCGAGTCATAGAAGTTTTGCACTTAAGAGTTTCTGCTCGAGAGCTTTAGAGTAATGAAGACAAGGAAGAGAACTCGAGTTTTCAAAGAGAACTCGAGTTCTGGACAAAAGAGCACTTGAGTTGGTTAGATAACTCCTGCGAGTTTAATCTAGAAACTTAGCCAGAATCTAAAGATATCATGAGAACTCGAGTTCTAAGGTAAAACTCGAGTTGTGAACTGAAGAAAACTTGAGTCTGGTTCTTAACTCTCACAAGTTGTTCACAGAAGCCAAGCTATAATCTTACACTATCATGTGAACTTAAGTTCTGGAATAGAACTCAAGTTTTGGTTCAAATTGCACTCGAGTTCCACTGTAACACTTCCGTAAGTTTTTGGCATAAACCAACATTATAATGTTGCAGAATTTGAGAACTCAAGTTTGCTAAGAAAAACTCAAGTTTGTAAGCTCTCTGTTCTACTCTGTTTTACGTTCAGCATGACAGAGCTTTGATATTTTGGACATATCTCTCCAACCACACTTCCGATTGAACTGAAACCAGTTGTATATGAAACTAAACTCCCAATACGTTAAATAGACACCAAAATTAACATTAAAGGAATTTAGATGAAAGAGATATTAAATTCGGAAGTTGACACTATAATTTCTCAAGTCAATTCAGAACAGGTTCAGTAATTTGGATGTATCACACAAAATACACATCCAATTGAAGTGAAGCTTGTTGCATATGAAACTAGACTCTAAAAGCGTTTCAAAAACCTCAAGATCATGGTCAACTAAGAACAACTGAAAGAGATATGAAGTTCGGAAGTTCATAGTCGTACAAAGACGTTGCAAGACGCTGCTCTAGACCAGCCGTTATGAATGTGATTGAAACTTTCAGAATACAATGAATTTGGAGCTGATTCTTTTTTGCATTGAAAAGAAGACTTGAAGAACTTTCTGGAGATAGGCCATGTGTCAAATTTAGAGTTATATTCAAAAAAGTTATGCCCACTGGAAGTTGCTGTCAAACTACCTACATTCTGAAGGTCTCTCATCAATATTCTGAAGCTGTACAAGATCACTCAAGTGATTCAGTGTCACTCGTAGGAATTTTGCAAGTGACTCACAAAGGTTCTGAGAGTTGAAGGAGATCACTTGAGTAATGGTTTTGAGCAATTGAGTGATTCAGCGTCACTCGTAGGAATTTTGCAAGTGATTTGCAAAGGTTCTAAGAGTTGAAGGAGATTACTCGAATGATGGTTTTGAGCAATCGAGTGATATGCTCAAGATCACTCAAGTGAATTGGTGATCACTCGCATGATGGTGTAAAGTTTCAACAAAGCACTTCCAGAGAAATAGTTAGAAGCTGGCAATATAGGAAGATAAAATGCCAACCAAAGAGAAATAGAGTAAGAAAGAAAGAGAGTGAGAGAAAAGGACCAAGAAAGCTCATGCATGCTGTACTTTTTGGGGCATTTTGGTCAAACTAAGTTGCCTTCCCAGGAACAATTTTAAGATCTCACCACTTATCTAAGGTTCCCATATTTAAAGGAACATGGCAGGAGACGGAAACTTGTCTTCCTAAAAGATGGTGCAATCAAACGCCCTTTGTCATAAAAGTTTTGGAATCTTCCCATTCCTTCCCACATCTTTCATGTATCAAACGGGCCCTTATACGTAGATGATGGCACCGGCACGTGGGCTTCCTCTACTCCCGGCCAGTTGCGATTAATCGGTAGCGTGTGTTTGTGTGTCTATAAGGATACAAGTCATGATCTTTACTTTCTGTAAGAATTTTCCACTTCTCAAATTTTCACAGCTAGTTAAAACCGACACAACTGTTTGCCAAGATTCCCATTTTTCTGGTCAACAACCAAAGCAAGAACGCACTCTTGTCGCTGCCAAGTGCCAAATGCAGCTTGTCCCCTTTGGTTGATAAACTAATGTAAAGATATAAGTGAGAAAATCCCAAATTCTAATCGCAGAGATTACACGGTCCCTCTCTTTGCGACTTTGCGTGCTTGATGACTTCATATTATTTTAATAAAAAGAAAAACCATTGAATTTTAAAATTTTAAATTAATTTATTTTAACTATAAGAATAATAGGATTGATAAAAAAATATATAATAATTAACAATAACAACAACAAAGTGAGGTCGGTTAATAATAATTAACAATAAATTTTTAAAAAAAAATCATTTATTTATAATTTTTTAGTTTAAATGATATTTTTTTTATTTTTTTCTTATTATTTCATAAGTGGTAGTTGTTGAAAGTTAGATGGCCTTTTATGTGGGGGCACATACGCGCGTGCCACCACCCCAAAGTAGTGAAGCACCAAGGTCGAATCTGGAAGTGACATTGCGATATCGTGTCCTATCATTCATAGGGAGCATGAGATCACACATTAGAGGATATACTAAAATGAACAACCAAATCTTAAGCATTAATAATATATAGGGGTGGTCACCTGTTCCACCAAATCCCAATTCATCAACAAAAAACCCCGTTATTCAATCCAAACTAATTCAAAAAAAGGGGTGAAAATAAAATAAAAATTCAACCACGGCATAAAAAAATCAGCCGAGGATAATACCCAAAAAAAGCATAATCTATCTAGTAGAAAATTTCTAAACCAGAAAGCCCTCCAGCCTCTTCATCCCAAACAAGGTTGAGTCTCAGTTTGCCATCGGGCAGCCACTCAAACGCTACCTCAGCACAATTCAGTTGACACTTCTTCGGAGACTCACTTGAGTAAGCAAGAAAAGTTCCTTCACCTTTGACCCTGAGCCTCACCCCATCCTTTGTGCATTCCATATCTTGAATTGTGCCTCCACTATTGAACATGTTCGTCAGCCCAATGGCTGCGAATTTGATGCTGCCACGTAGCTCTATGACGGGTACAAAACTGAAGAGCTCAAAGGTAGAAGGTTGGATGGTAATCCTAAGTGGTTCAGACTCTTGGGTCATCCAACACAGTTCCTCTGCTTCATTCATGTACACTATGTATTCCTTTGCCTCACCCATATGTGCTGCTTCTTTTTTCTGGTCCCATTCAATCTCAGAGACGTGTACCGAACCACTTACTGACTTGTAGCACTCAGGGAAGCCCCTGAACTTGTGCATTTTGGTGTCCCAACCGGCACCTTGACAGTTGAAGGCACCAATCACCCCTCCATACTGTTCAAGTACACACGAGGTTAGTGCATTGCTCTAGTCAAGACAAAGAAGCATCTAAATAATGTTAAATTTGAAGTCGCAGATTTATAGGCCAAAAATATATATATACCTTGTTGAAGTTCCAAATCTTAAGGATAGTTTTCTGGTCAAAGAGAGGGTTCTTGAAAAGGCAGTCTCTAGTTGGAAGAGGGAAATAGATGCACTTTGGTACGGTGCCATCAGGATAAACCAGCTTCTTGATGAGATCAAAATCATGAGAACCCACCGAGTCACTCAGATAGATAGGACCACCACAAATGGCCCTTGAACCCGCATGGAATTTGGCACACACATGGTCTGACTGGAACATGTCCCAATCAGGCTGAACCATCTGACCCATCCACATGCTGTTATAAGCACAGTGAACCATGTGTAAACCTTGTAGCCAGAATACTCCCATTGGATCTCCATTCGGATCTTGGAACCAAAAGTCATCCCCTGTGGAATTAAAAAAGGATACATTTTTGTTTATGAAACTTAAAATAAATTGAACAACACTACAAGGTAAGAAAAACTGCTTACCAACTCTGGCCAAAGACACTTGCTTCGTTCCGAGGAAGTAAAAGTCATTGCACTGTTGCATGCTAGCAATGATTCCATTTCCATTGAAATTCTTGGCAATAGAGTTTGACAGTCCATCATAGTAAGCCTTGGCTAGCTCTACTCTGCCTCCATATTCATCGCACACATACTCTAGAGTCTGCACTTATAAAATACAGCAGCACAATAATGAATAACTGAAAATAAACATAAAAAAAGAAGAAGAATAAATCAAAGTTAGTGAAGAGAACTCACATGAATGACATCCACTTTGACTCCTGTAACACCCGATTTGGCAAGATGGGAGTGCATAGAGTCATAAAAGTCATTTACTTGATCCGGATGAACAAGGCCTATGGAACCTTCAACGATTCTCACCACAGCAAGATCATGCATCGTCCCATCCAAACCAGGGGAGAGTTTGCAAGGGATTACCTTCGAGTTTAGGTGTGTTGCTCCTGGCCTCACACCACCCCAAGCACCACAAAGTGCATGCCAAACGTAAATGTCATCCAAATCTTTGAATTTAGACCGCAAATCCCTTGTAAAAGCCTTCATCCCATACTCATCTGCTTCACCAAACAGGCTTCCACATTCTTTGTCTGAATAGCTGCCTACCTCTCGCCAAAGACCATCGATTTCTTGTTTCACCTTCTTGATCCCAGCTTCAATCTGAGACAGATTGGCACTCGCAGATTCCAATGTGCTGTCACGTTCCTGCTGCAAATGCTCAAGTTCAATTCCCTTATTGATAAGGGCTTTGATCATTTTAGGATCCGTAGAAGGAGCATTAGGGCCCAACATGAGACCACCCTTGTACTTTTTGAACTTGTCACCTTCGTCCAGTCTGTGAAGCCTTGCAGTCATTTGCTCACCACCCAAAACGAGATTTTTAGCATCCTCGTTTGGGTCTTCACCGTCCAAATTAATGCTTTGCCAACCGTCGTCGATGATGAGAAACCTCGGAGCCACCCCACCATCAGCAAACTCTTTCAGTCCGTGCCATACTCCGACGGGGTTAACAGTTAGGTAGAATGCATCCCAGGTGCACCACCCAAATTTATCAACCAGACTCGGTGTGGTTTTCTCTTCCAGGAGCCTGAAAGTATTGAGGTGAACCCTCAGAGCAGTGTAGGCCTCTTTCATCAAGTTGAAGGGATTTTCTGACATGTGAATATAAGCTATGGCCTGGAAACTTGAGGCCTTCATTTGGGTGGACCCGCTCTCGGCGCAAATCATTACGTGGCCGTCGGAGCCAGGATGAAGGGCAGACCTAAAACGGCCTTCAATGGTAGGAATAATGATGGCGAAGGACTTAATCTCAGGGAGATGAAAGAGAAGCCATTGGGTTTCCATTTGTAAGTCAGAGCCAGAGTTTCCGACCCACTGAGTAGACCACCATGTTTTGAACCTGAAGATGCTAAGGAACTCTCTGCCGCTGAAACTGCCCAATGAGTTCATCAATCTATCGGAGGGCTCTTTCTGAGAGAACCCAAGGAATCCACCCTTGTGGGATTGAGTCACGACCCTCTGAAGCAAATCAGAAGGAGCGTCAGAGGGTTGACATGTTTGAGAGAAGGGACTGAAAGTGACGTTGTCCGGGACGTGCGTGAGCAATGGCACGCCCCTGACGGTTAGCTTCCCTTCAGATAACACAACAATTTTTTCCAGAGGTTCGGAGCTGAGGAGGTTCGGGGTACGGTCGTCAGGAGGAGCCATGATGAACACAGAGAGAAACAGAGAACAAAGGGTCAGGGAAGAGAGATAAAAACAGAGAAGAAAGGCGGAGAAGATGTGATTCGAAACTGATGGGAATAAAGCCCGGAGCTTTGGTGAGCTTTATAAGGTACTATGGCAATATTATAAAGGGAAATTATTTACGAAACGGGAATAGACCGGGATTTGATATGAACAGAGGAGGAAAGAATAATGATTTTGCGGAATGAATCGGAATCGGAATCGGAATGGGAATATACAGTAGGTGATACACGTCACAAGTATGGAAATTTATAAGAGAAATTTGCTCAGTGTATTCGGGAGGAAAATGGTAGTAATAATTAGAGCTGAAATTAGGGATGATCCGGTCTTACAGAGCTAGTTTTGAAGGGTTAGAGTCTAAAAGGGTCGATCATACAGGACTTGAGGTAAGAAAAATTGCTTTTTTTAAAGCCCGGTCCGAAAGCATGAGGGTCAGGGCCGGCCCCCAAGGTCGAAAGTTATTTTCAAAAAATTGAACTACATATCTACACATCTCATGCAATTAAATAAATACAGTTATTAATTCATAATCAAAGATAAAAAATAATGTGCATAAATAACTCATAGTCTCGTACAAAGTATAAGATGACAAGAAGTTAAACACTCTAAGCAATATGAGTATGATGATTATCATTTTCATCTTGTCCGCCATTATCATCAATTTTAAGAAAATTCAATTGTACTTCACTTTGAGTAGTGGGGTTTGCTTGAGGGGTAAAAATATCAAGAATTTATTCTCCCACGTCATGAATACATTCATAATCTTTATATGTAATAAATAATAAACCAAAATGATAAATAACTCTATAACAAATATAAAATACAAATAAATTAGTAAATTACCATCATATGTGAAACATTGGAGTAAATAAGAAATATCTAATGTATTTTTCTTATAAAATAAGAAATATCTTTTTATTTTTATGATTCTTAATACAAAATATTCTTATGAAATTTAATTCTAAAAAAGATAATAACAACTAAATATTTGCAACATCATCAATAAAACATAAAAAATTAATAATATTATTATCATATAAATAATTTTAAAAAATAAAAAATATATAAGGACCTAAAGGGCCGGCCCTTTTAGGCCCGCTTTCAGTTTTGAGGCTAAAATCTTAAGCCCGGCCCTTGTAAATTCAGAGCGTAAAAGGGTCGGCCCGACAGGTTCAGCCTGTTTTCCCGGCTCTAGTAATAATGAAGAGAGATTCTGAAAAGGAATTAATTACGAAGAATCAGAGATGGCCAGTAGTGATCGAAGAATGTTTGGAATGCCTACATGGAAACCGAAAGATCTGGGGATTTGGATTTCCTCCTATTACCTTACTCCCTTCTTTCCTTCTTTTTTTTATTTACACGGTTGGATTAAAATCTCAACGGTTCAGATTTTTTTATTATAAAAATAATAATATTATAATAATATTATTATTTTATAATATATTAAATCTAGACCGTTGAGATCTTAATCCAACGGTCAAAATTAAAAAAAATAGGAGAATAAAAAAAAAGAGTTGCTTTGGTGGGAGGAATATATAGAGGAAAACTGAAATTGTTTGCAGTGGTGTGTGGCGAAATTAATTAATAAATTAGTACCGAGAATCATATTAAGAGGGGCAAAGGCAAGGGCAACTTCAAACTTCCCATACCACGGGGAAAAAGCCACAAAATATAATGTTTGTTTGGTTTGAATCAGGTTTATGTATAAGCATGATTTAAATAAATTGAGATAAAACTCATTCACATATTTACTTCGTAGATAGTAAAGTTACCTCATAGACAATAAAAACTACCTCGTAGATTATAAAAACTACATCGTATTCTGTAAATCATGATTGAAAATTATTTATGAAAACTATCCAAACATACCAAATATCGTCGCATGGACTCGTGTCTATCATATATACAAGACTAATAGTCTGTTTGGGAACTCAGTGGAGAAGTAGCTTTTTTTTAATGGAGCTTTTGCAGAAGCCCGATTGAAAAAAAGTCATATTGTAGATGTGATTTGTGTTTGGATTGGCGGTGGGAGATGTAACTTTTTTTAAAGTTGAACCTGTTTGGATTAGCGTTTGAAAAGCCGTTTAGATGAGAAATGACTGAAAATGATATGAATTTTGTTAAATACTATATATATATTTGTTGTGTAACTATTATTATAATTGATGTTAAAAAATGTAAATAAATTTTTTAAAATAAAATCACTAGGAGAGAGCTGACTTTTTTTAAAGGAGAAAGCTAGACAAAAATAACGGTGATTTTCTTCAGGTTTGCAGAGATGAGATAACGAGGAGAGAGTTGATCTTAAATGCTTCTCACCCAAATTAATGCGCAACAATCAGCTCGGTGGAGAAAAAAGCTGAAAAAAGTAACTTATGACATAACAAGCTTTTTTTTAAAAAGCTTATCAATATCTCATGTGAATTTAAACAGAGAGATGTTTCATAAATGGATTTTTAGGAGGTAAATTGGCTTTTTCTTCTACTGGCTGAAGTCCCAAACAGGCTCTAAGCTTGTTAACATACATTTGCCCGTCTGGATGAGGGTGCACTTGGCAATAAAATAAAGCAATGGGCTTATAACTGCTTGATATAACATTTAATTGATTAGTATCAAGAGATTGATATTAAATAAATTATTTAATTATACAATATGTTATATGTTTTGGTGTGAAGTAAAAACTTACATGTATTTATATATCCGTTTATAAGTTAGATAAAATAATTTAAAAATAATAAATATAAGTATTTTAAGGTAAATTTTTTAATCTCCCAAAATTAATAATCTATATTAAATATAGAAGCAGTGTATTTTTTTATTCAAAAATTTACACATGAGGAGGGAGAAGGTTTGGCTTGGTGTCCCAGCGCAGAAGTCACGAGTTAGAAATAGGAATTAAAATCAGCGCTATTTAGTGTAATTGGTATAGCACGAGGCCTATGTGCCTCTCATTCGGATTTAATCCTAGCCACTAATCATTAAGAGAAAAAAAACAAGTAGGATCTAGAAAGTTCATGAGGTGCTCACCGGTCTAGGAATATTCATTTTTGTGACCAAGTATGAATAAAAAAAAAAACACTAGCCATGATCTCGCCCACCATCTACAGTTTTTCAATGATCACTTAAAATATTAGATAAAAACAATAATCATATATGATCATACTTGACATAAACCAAACACTGTTAAACTTAAATTTACATATATCTGATATGTAATAATAACAAAGCAGCATAATTAGAGTAATTTTTCAGTAATTTTTTAAGATTTAAATTTCTTATGAGACTTGTCTCTAATAATTCCCATAAGTCAGTTTGTTTATCTAATTTTTTTTATATATACGTAATAAGATTCAATTTCTTGTGGTCCTACCGACTAGCCCCATTTGACCCCACGGAAGTGGGTCCGCGCGAGAGGAATTTATGAAATGTAATTACTAATTATAACTCCGTAGGTTTTTTTCCCATTTAAGATTCTCTGATCTGAGTCCCCTTTCTTTATATTTATTTCTTATTTTTTAATTTAATTTAATGATTTCTAGTGAAAGTCAAGAACCTTCAGGACGAAATTGTGGTCGGCATCCTATCTCGTTAGGTGCATGCGAGGGGCTCCAACCGGGTCGCTGTAATGAGATTTTCCAATATTTTAGGTTTTTCAAGACTAAATTGTTTTCACAGAACTCGTATTGTGAATGAAATATTGTTTATGATACAGTCAAAATGTTAAGACTCAGTTGAAAAATGAGTTATATGAATATAAGTAATAAGCTTGAATTTTATCCCTCTCTCGGTAAAAAAAATCGGACCGGTCTATTCAACCAGTCAAACCAATGACCGGTCGGTGGTTCGGTCCGATTGATGAATTAAACCTGTCGAATCGGTTAAAATTGGTAGTTCAACCGGTCCACTTGGTTTACCTTTTTTTAAATATATTTTTTATTTATCTAATTACTATTTTCCACTATTTTTTAGGGAAAAATAAAAGTTTGAAGACCAAAATTAAGAGAAAATTAAGTAAATAAAGAACAAATCTAAAAAAAAAGATTTTGAGGGGATATAATTATTAATTAATTATAAAAAATGAGATATCATTACATAAATATAGGAACAATAACTAATACTAATAGATTTTAAACATTTTTTGTCTAAAGATCTTTATTTTTATCTATAGAAATTTAAAAATATATTAATATATATATTGTTACTAATAAATTATAATATTTTAATATGATCAGTCCGACCCGGTTAAACCATTAACCTTTGAACTTTTACTATAATCAATTCATTATCTGATCCGATTTTTTATTCCTTAAAAATTAACTTGATTTGTTGTTGAGGTTGTGTTCTTTTTAACCTGTGTAATTGGTGGGGCGAGGGGCCGTGCCTAGGTGTATGAATGTATATAAAATGGTGGGCTGGGGTGTCTATGGGTGTGGTGTACGAATGTATAGCTTGATTTGTGCATATGAAGAGATTTTAAGTGGATGTTTAAAATAGCGATCGAAATATTTAAAAATGTTTTCTAATTATAATTTATTGTATATGAGAAAAGTTTTGTCTCGACTTACGTAAAAAATACTTATAAAATAAGTAACGTTTATCCCAAACACCCCATTAGATTGCTTGTTTGCGCAAAAGTATTTTATTTTTTTATTTTTAGGGTTAAAATCAAGGTATTGAAAATCAGATCGAGCACGAAATCGGTCGAGGTACTGATTAAGGGTCAGTGGTTTAGATAATGGTCAATTAAAAAACTATATATACAATTTAAGAAACTATATGAGAGTTTTTTTTCAACAAATAATCAAATATAACCTCTTGAACCTAATATCCACAAAAATATCATTAACTACATAAGGATTTTTTTCCAACCAATGTCAAAAGTATTTCACAATCCTTTTAAAACTCTTTGCAAATCAAAAAAACTTATAATTTTTTTTTAAAAAGCCAAAACAACGTTGTTTGGAATATAAAAAAGAAAAAAAAAATAGGGCAACCCATTACTATGCTAGGTCACCCCGATTCACACCAGGTTGACCTGTTCGGTCGAACCCGGTTTTCTGTATTCAACCGAATCGGACTGACAACCGATGAACCGACCGGTCTGGTTTTCAATACATTAGTTGAAATAGGTTCCTATGATATTGAGGATAAGCTACCTTATTTTATAACTTGTTTGGATTAGCGTTAGAAACTATTTTTTCCAACATTATTTACAGTATAAGAGGTAAGTTAATAAGATGAGTTTTATCTCGATTTACATGAACGTGTTTTTTCACCGCTTTCTCAAACACGCCCTTAGACTATCATGTAATAAAATTTACAAAAGGTCATCTTGATATTAAGTTGTACATTGATTTTAGTGAAATATACTTTAACCACTCAAATACAAAATGTCAAATTTGTATGTATATGATACAAATAGAGCTTGGAAACAAGGCTAGCCCGTCCCTACAGAGTCGGCCCTTCATGAGCCAGGGCTTAAAAGGGCCAACCCTTTTAAACCCGACTAAAGAAAAATAGTCATTTTTCAGAATCTAAGCCATGAGAATAAGTGTCAGGGCCGGCCCTATAAGGCCGAATCAATTTTAATAATTTTTTTCTTCTATTTTTTGGTTTTTTAAAAATTATTTAAAAAAAATCCTAATTTAAAACATAAATATTGTTAAAATTATGATGTAAACGATACGCATCATTCAACAAACAAACACAGTAATTAAGTCATAATCAAATGTAGACTATTATCCACATAATACAATTATAAATAATTAATAAGAATACTTGACAAAATTAAAAATACTTCTTATAAATATGTCTTGAAAAGTGTAAGTAGTCAATAAAATAAACAACACAAGATATAAACAAAATAATAACTAGAAAATAAGTCAAAAAATACAAAATTGGTAAGAATACTTATGAAATGAAAAATATCTTTTATAAGTTTTTAATTTATAGAATCCTTAATACAAGATATTCTTATAAAATTTAATTATAAAAAAGATAATAACAACTAAATATTTGCAATGTTATTAACAAAGTATAAAAAATAAATAATATTATTATCAAATAAATAATTTTTAAAAATAAAAAATACCTTTTTAGGGCTGTTTTCATTTTTTAGGCAAAAATTTTAAACACAACCCTTACAAATTTAGGGTCTAAACGGGCCGGCCCGACGGACTAGGCCCGTTTTCCCGGCTCTAAATACAGAAAATAGTTTTAAAAAAGTTACTATTAATTAGGTGACAATAATTAAATATGACTCAATTATACAGTGATAACAAAATAGAGTACATAACCATTTTTTTAAAAACATTAAAGTCTAAAAAATCAATAAGTAACCAACTGACTGTAAGGTAGGTTGTTTGTATCATTAGATTTTGAATTTGAATAATGAACAAGTGGATGACTTGTTTTAACAAGGCATTTTTGGTGTTTTTACCAGACTAATCTTCAGTAAATAACATCACATGATAGGAAATATTGACTCTCATAAAAGATTTTCATATAAAATTTATTTATGTTATTTCACAGTCTGTTTATTTTATTTATTTTTGTCAGTTTGTTTGTTGCATTTCCTTTGACACTTTACAAACTTTTTTATGTAAGTAATATCATTTTGTCTCTTTATTAGGATAAAGAAAAAAAAAAAAAGACAAGTGGAGGGCCTCTCTGGAATACGGAGAGAAGGTCCCCGATACCACCAACAACATTCAAAGAATCAAAGCTGCTTCATGGGAAATCTCTTTTATGAATAAAAAATTCAGCAAGCAAAATGAAATGAACAAAAAGTTGCAGATGAAATATTTTTAATTATAAAATGTCACTGCTAAGGGATCACTCGCGTCCAAGTGGGCCCAGTTAATTAATTAACTTTCATTGCAGACCTAAGTAACTAACTAACTAACCGACCGGATAACGGACCACATTGTGGGTCACAGCGGATAAGGTGAAAAGGAGGGGAGAAAAACAATGCCTATGCGCGTTGTGTCATGCCCAAAGAAAAACTTCATAGTCAGTTAGTATTTGATGCTACCACCATCCATGCCCTCCCACGCTTGGACGGTTAAATATTAGATCTGTGAGGTCCAGTAAAACAACCGATTCCGGACAATTCCACGCCACCACGACAACCTTATCTTTCACGAAATATCTTTAAATATTAAAATTTCCAAATTAACAAGTTATTGTACTCCGTTGAAATCTCGAATTTTCTGACTTGCGACATACGAAACTTAAGCCATAAGCTTTTCCATAGAAAATTACTAATTCGCCATTATTAATTCATTTAATTAGTAATCTGGCCCTTTCGGGGTTGAGCTCATCAATCACTCTAATCCGGAGAAAATATCTTGAAATCCTAAGCTATGGCCCGTGTTCAGCGTAATTTCCGCTCCGTGGCTTCAGGATTATATTTTCAATCAAAGTTATTGTACCTCAATATCAATTTTTTGGGTGTCCTTGTCATGCTTTAATTGAACCTCATCAGCCCTCCTACTGTTCTCCGAATCCTTGCTTTCCAACTTGACCCCTTGTTCAGCCCCAAAAAAGAAACCTGACCCCTTGCAGTCACCTATAATTAACTGTTAACAATATATTACCATCGAATAATAAAATATAGATATCATTATGTTGATTCTCTCTGTTTCGAACATTAACTGCGGTGTAAAAAAATTATCGCGTGGCAAGCAACGGCAGCAGTGAAAACTAAGAAGATATTTTTCTGGGCCAAAAGAGTGAAAAAAAAAGGCTAAGACATATCCAGGAGTTTTGATTGGGAGGCATGACATTTTTGGGAGCCCAATAGTAATGGGCTGAGAATATGAGCACAGGAAATCCATCATGACAAGATGAGTTAACACTCCAGACCAACTGATAACTGATCAGCAACCAGACCATGATTCGATTCAATTTCTTGACACAACCAATATATATATTGAAGGAAAATTGATTCCTTGCCGGCTATACTTTCCCCGGTTTAAACGTTAAACATGCTTGATAGTTAAAACGTTACAATTTCTAATACAGTGACGTGAGTGCTCCACGGCTCCATGTGAGCTATTTTGTGGGAAAAGAAAGAAAAAGATAAATTGTATGGATAATTACAATTAGCAGATACGATGATGTTTACCCTTTATTTACAGGTTACATTTCAATCAATCCTAGTTCAACTTGTAAAAGAAATGCTTCCTCTTGTTTTAAATCGTGCGTTTTTTTATCCCATTCCAGAGGTTACACTACCTTCACATCACTTGGTGTTATAATCCACAATCTCTTCTTTTTTAGGAGGTGTGGGTATCATTGGGCAAAAAATAAATAGGAAATTTGACTAAAAGTCCTTGATTGGAAAATTAATTGGCTACTAGTACTTGAAATTTGTGGTCCTTTAGAAGAAATAGATAAGGAAATGACAACATTGCATACCACAAAAGCTTAGTTATAATTCTTGAAAGCTCAATTGCAATTCGTGGACAATCATTTGTAATTGGTGGAATGTTATTTGCATTTGTATTTTAATTTAATTTTCACATCATAAAAGGTTATTTGTAATTCATAAAAGATCATTTATAGTTCGTTGAAGGTCACTTGCATTTTAACTTAATTTACACACCATGGAAGTTTTGTTACAATTCATGAAAATTCAGTTGCAATTCGTGGAAGGGCATTTACAATTCATGGATAGTCATTTGTATTTACACTATAACTTAATTTTCACACCATGAAAATGTCATTTACAATTCGTGGAAGTTCACTTATATTTTAACTTAATTTACATATCACGGAAGCTCAGTTGCAATTTCTAAAAGCTTAGCTGTACTTTGTAGAAGGTCATTTGAAAGTTGTGGTTCACTTTCTATTCAACCGATTTGCCTTCCTCTCCCCCTTCATCTCCCTCTGTCTCCAAATCTATCATGACTTATCATTACACAGGATCTATTATTTTTTCGTTTTGAAATTTGATTATTGTTTTCAATAAAGTTAAGAAGGCAGAGGAGGGAGGGAGCGACAACAAAGATCTAAGAAAGGAGGGAGTGAAGAAGGTAGTGCAACAACGACAAACGAGGTCGCTAGATCTAATGTGGTGTTGTAAGAAATAAGTCTTTGTCATTGGTTGCGGATTCACCATTGTTCGTTGCTGGAATTTGCTTGAGGGATGAGGGGGATATGGAATTTGTGAATGATGAAGTTGAAAAAATAAAGGAGACAATGAGAGAGTTTGTGGTAGTGGGAATTGACAAGTAGAAAAAGATGAAAGGGTAAATTCTTATTTCATAAGGGGTAAAGTAGTCATTTCATATGGTTATTTACTTTTTTCTAAAAGACATCAAAGTTTTACTTTATTCCAGGTCCTATTCCCTAATTAATAGACATCAAAGTTTTACTTAATTTCTAAAAGACATCAAAATAAATCACGTGTTAAACTAACAGGCATAAGAAGTAACTATGCATTGTTGTATGTACATCGAATATTTATGCATTCACTGACTTAAATTATCGTCTAAAATTTACCTCTTTGTAGTCACATTTTACTTTTTATTGTGTTTTTAAAAAGGTACACCATTCGTAGCAACCCCATCCTCTCTAAAATTTTGAATGCTATTCGGTATGTATGAAAAAATAAACACACAAAATTATATGCATGAATTAAATACGCAAAACGTTAAATCGTGACAAAGAAGGGGAATGTTTAAAGTTTAAATGTTTAGGAAGCTCATTAATCGAATAAAATTAGTGCTCTGCACATACTGTGAAGCTAATTAAAAAGTTTCCTGCCACATTAAACATAAATATGGGGTGAGCAGGCCGCTCGATTCATTATGTATTTGAAAAATTCATTGACGGCAGTTTTGACTTTTGAAGTATCCTTGAATGTGATTACATGTGAATGTGAATATCGCATGTGTGTTTACAACGCCCCCAAGCAAACCCTAGGTAAGTGCAAAAAGCACAAGATTCAATCTAAATTAGGGACTGTTTCCTTTTCACATGTCTGCCATAATTCACATATCTATTTAGCTTGTTTGGAAACATCATTTTTAATCGGGTTTATTTTATAAGCCTGATTTACATAAATCGAGATAAATCTCTTCCACATATTTACTTCGTAAACTGTAAAAGCTATCTCGTAGACCGTAAAAACCACTTCGTATTTCGTGAATCACGATTTATAAGCACTTATGGAGCTTTTATAAGCCAATCTAAACGAGCTAATTATAGCCTTATTAAAAGCTTAAACTCACAATCTTATACTTAAAAGAAGCTTTTGTTATTGGACTAAAAGACCCTACACCCAAAAAAATTTACTTGGTATAACAATTCATTGCCAATATTTTAACACCAACTACCTTGATAAGAAAATGAAACCACGACAATTGCATGTTATTCAAAATATGTGAACCTGGGAACCTTGTCATCTTTCAAACAAACATTTCAATGTAATTATTTTTTAATTCAATTATAATTTATTTGACTCTTTAAAACGAAAAGTGAGGGAAATAAGATTTTATATTCACTAGTACAAAAAAGAAATTTTAGACCAGCACATTTAAACCGGTTATAGCGGGTAAGGTTTAAAAGATATGACCGGTGACTTTTTTATAATTAAGAACAACTTCTAAGATCAGTTCCAAAGACAACCAGTCTAAAAAATTATTATTTAGACCGGTTTTCTAAAGAATCGGTCTAAAAATATAAAATAATTAAAAATTATAAATATTTTTTAGACTAATTTTATCTATAATAGGTCTAATATATTTTAAGAATTAAAGGTATTTAAAAATATAATATTTTTTTGACTTTTTAGACTGATTGTATTAGACAACCGATCTAAAATACGGAACTTATTTGACTGGTTACAACCAAGAACCGGACTAAAAAGTATCACAAAAAATAAATAAATAAACCTATTTTTTTAAGACCGGTTATCTCATAACCAGTCTTAAACATATGATAATGTTAAGCAATGCTATCAAATATGCTATCACAAGGGCTCTCATAACCTGCCTCAACACACGGGACTTATGGCCTTAACCATCCTCACAAGGGCTCATGCATGATAAGTAAGAACCATATACACATGGACAGAGGCCATATGCTATCAAATACAGATCTTTAAATCATATTAATCTGCTAATAAAACTTCTGAAGACATAAAAACAGATCCATATCTAATCAAAACATCTCTACTTCACCTTCTGGCTCTGATACCAAGATGGGGGAGTTGCCCCGAAGGACCGAAGGGAAGAGGGAGAAATGAGCAAGAAGGAAGTAGAGAAGCAGACGGACTACTTAAAGCATAACTAAAATCATGAATTAAATATGCAAAGGGGGTGCTCTGTAGAGAAACTAGGGGGCGAATGATCTAGAGGCGGTTCCGTTAAACAATGTTTAAAACCCGGCCATGACTAGTTCATTGAATCTGCCGATCCTAATTCTCCAGAGTAGGTAAGGATATGAAATGCAATGCAAGAAATATTTAAAAGATGTTTATTAAAAACATATAAAACTTACAAGTGAAAGGGAAGAAGGATGGAAGAGAGGAAGTCGGAGGAATTCAGAGAGAAGGGAGGAGAGAATGCTTAGTGAGTGTAACTAAGTCTGCCTAACAAGTGAGTTCGACTCTCTTTAAATAGACCTGACTAAGTTACTGTTTGACCTATAACCGGTGAGCAACTGTCACTGTTTGAACAGTACCGGTTAAAGTGCACAGTGTTTTGTCGACACTACAGTGTTTAGCACGTTTACAATGTTTACATTTGAAAAATTACAGAACTAATTTTCGTCTAAATTTACAACAAATTCTTCATCTTCTTCTTCTTCATCTTGTTCTGAAGATGCTGAAGAGATATGCTGGCTAGACGATGGTTCTTGCAAAAGTTGCAAAATAGAGTTTAATTGTTTGATCAAGTCTCCTTTGGATGATGTTGACGTCAAAGTTGCTTGGATTCTTGACCTTTGGTTTAAGAATTTACTTTGCTCTGTTTTGCAAAGATACTGTGGATTAGTTTTGAACCACCTTTCCACTGCTTTGGAGTCAATTATACTAACTTCAAATTGAGCCCACCATCTAACAAATGGAATTCTTTGTAAAAATGGTAGAGTAGTAGAATTCTGGATAGTTTGGGAGAATCGGTATTGCCAAGAGAAAATCCAGGCAGCCGATAGTTTTGAAAAATAGTGGAGATCGATTGGAAAAGAATCTCCATCAGATTTAAATTTTTGTTTAAAAACCTCAAGGGCCTGTTGGACTTTTGGAGGAAGAATCTCAGGTATTGGACCGAAGAAATTCCACCAATGAACAAACCACTGAGGGAAATGGTACTCGGTTTTTGTTTTGAAATAAATAAACCAAGTATGTTTGAAAATTCTGTTTTGATCCTAGAATACATTGGACCATGCTTCCACATAATCCCAATAATTATATCCTGGAGGATCAAATTCTACCCCAAAAGATTTATGTTTATGTAAATCTTGTCCCCATTGGGTAGGAGTGAGGACATTTAAAATCTGTAGAGTAGAATGAGTTATTAAGGTATTATCCTTCTTGTCTACTTTTCTATCAATGAAAATAGACTCAGAATGTACCAGTATAAACTCATAATACTTTCTAGTTTTTCTTAAATCATGTGGTCTAAAATGCCAACCAGAAGGGAAGACATTTAGAGCCACTTGGTTTGGAGTCGGATGAAAGAATTCTGGCTCAATTTGGAGGATACTCTTTACCTGATTTTCTTTTAGAAGGTAAGGAGTTTCCAAGTTTGTTTGTGTTTTACCAGCAATTGCCATAGAAGAAGGGGCTGAAACTGCCAGTTGTTTTTGGGAAGATCCAATCGTCAGTACAGAAGGCACTTGGTTTAGACGATCATAATCTTGCTTGGTGATCATTTGTTTAGGGACCAGTTCTGCAAGAGCTAGAGTTTTCTCATCCTTTTTAGCAAGAGTCTGGCTCCAAGTTTGTTCTGGAAGTTTATTTTGAGCATAGGACTTCAGAATTTCCTTTCTTGTTGCTCTGGTTTGTTTCTTTTGTTTATTTTTTGAAGGATTGGATGACCCTTCCTGGGATGGACCCACTGTTTGATTCTCCTGCTGAGAAGCTTGCAGTGTCTGGAGGATTATCTGCAATTGTTCTGAGGAGATTGTTTGAGATTGGGCTCCGATAAGCTGTTCGGCTCCCTGAGTTTGAGTGTTTTGGCTTCCTTCCGGGTTTTTTCCTGGATCTTTCTTTTTTGTGGGTTTTGGAGGCATTGGGGCTTTTCTCAGTATACTACCTACCCTGAAGAAACTCACGGGTGAGAAAGTCTGGAAGAGAGTTTGTAGTGCCTTTGATAAATTCAATATCAAAATCAAAAACACTTAAGAGAGCTTGCCAGCGGGCAAAAATTTGTTTTGATGCAAGGTTTTTAACATCCTTTTGTAAAACATCTTTTGCAGATTTACAATCAATGCGGACTAAAAACTTTTGGTTTAAAAGATTAGATTGAAATTTTGAAATGCATAAAACAATTGCCAAAATTTCTTTTTTGATTGTGGAATAATTTTGTTGAGAAATATTCCAGTGTTTTGACGTAAAAGAAATAATCTTTTCTTTTCCGTCAATTCTTTGTTTAAGGATACCACCATAACCAATGTCAGAGGCATCAGTTTCTACAATTTTGAAAGCAGAAGGATCAGGAAGGCTAAGGCAAGGAAGCTCCTTAACCTGAGATTTAATCTGCTTGACAATATTAGAATGTTCATCCGTCCATGGAGGAGGATTTGTTTTAAGACGCTGGTGAAGTGGTTTAATGAAGTTGCTAAGATGAGGAATAAAATCTGCAACGTAGTTTAAACATCCTAAAAATCTTTGAAGTTGCGTTTTATCAATGATTTGATTAGGAAATTTGTCAGCAAATTGAATTGCCCTTTCAATTGGGGTTATAGATCCCTGGTATATCCAATGCCCAAGAAATCTCACCTTAGTTTGAAACAAACTAATTTTAGGTTTGGAAACTACTAAACCATTTATTTCTGCAATCCTGATGAATTTGTAAACATGCTTAAAATGTTCTTCAATAGAATGAGAATAAATCAAGACATCATCAATATAGACAATAATGAATTGACTATTATCATTGAAGATTTCGTTCATGATTCTCTGGAATTCAGAAGGAGCATTTTTTAATCCAAATGGCATAACGTTCCACTCGTACTGACCAAAAGGAACAGTAAAAGCAGTCTTGTACCTATCTTTTTCAGAAATTTGTATTTGCCAAAATCCAGATTTCATGTCGAATTTTGAAAAGATTTTTGCAGAATACAAACGTTTTAGTAAGTCAGATTTGTTTGGGATTGGATACCTGATCTATTGCAGGGCTTCGTTTAAAGGTTTGTAATTAATCACAAGTCTAGGAGCTCCCCGTTCAATTTCTGCATTTTTATTAACATAAAAAGCAGCACAAGACCATGGGCTTCTAGATTTGCGAATTAATTTTTTGTTCAGAAGATCTTGAATCTCCTTCTTACAGGTTTCAAGAAGTTCTGGACTCATTTGAATTGGCCGAGCCTTTGTTGGGATTTTCTTTTCAGAAAATTCATTTTCATAAGGCAAATCGACAACATGTTGTTTACGATTCCAAAAAGCATTTGGTAAATCCGAACAAATTGTTTGATGAATTTTTTCAAGACAAGTTTGGATTTGAGTTTGAGTTTGTTTTTGACACAGCTGTTCTTCTATTCGTTTAAGAGAAATATCTTCCTTCAAAAAGTTTATCTGTTGTTGTTTTGAAAGAATAAGATTTAATTCTTTGATTCTTGGTTTCTCAAATCTCAAGATAACCGATTTTAAAAAAATGACTTTTAACATTTAAGACCGATTATCTAAATAATCGGTCTTAAAAGTCCCGTTATTTCTAGCTCCTACACCTCCTTCAATTTTCAAAATTTCCACTGCTGCTCTAACTTTTTCCTTGAGTTGCTTGGTTTGCGTCAGCGATGATCTGCGAGAGTTCAACGTTGTGTAGTGAAATTTGTGTAGACAATTTGTTGAAGCTATAATTCTCTTGCAGGTATTTTTCCCCCTTCGTTTATCTTTTTTTGCAATTTCACAAATTCTCTGATTCCCTGTCATCGTCATTCCTCCTTCTCATCGCTCTTCTCTATCTTTCTTCTTGTTTGCGGCAGTGCCTTTCACCAGGTGTGCCAATCTTAAGCTTTAACCAAAACCTTACTGGAGACTTCTCTTTCTTTCCGTCCTTAACCGACTCCAAAGGATACAAAAAGCCTAGGAATGTCTGAACTTAACCTATGGATGGGCGTCCTCCTTTACTAAAATGTGGGTGTAAGCTTCAACCTGATGTACATGGTATGCTCGAATCTTTGTTTTTAATGGTAGTTTCTGTTGATTAAAAGAAAACAAATAGGAAAAAACGTTAATTGACTAAGATTTTATAAATTGAGGCCTTTGTTTTATGAGTAAATTTTGGGTGCCTACAATGTGTTTGATAAAATGTTTGACAAAAAGGGCAAAAGGCTTAGTTTATGGGACATTGTGATCATGTGACTGTTTGAAGTTGTTTGGTTTGTAATATGAGATAATAGTAATTATTTTATGACTTATTCTTTTGAATGCTCCCAAGGTGTTTGGGAAATATATAGAAGAGGAATTTGGTCAAGTTAATATTGTTCAATCTCTATGTGAAGACTTAAAAGCTATACAACTTGTTTGAATACATATATTGTTGTGGTAAAGTCTGGCCTATTAACAACACCAATATATATGTATCCTATTCCTAGCACAATCAGCTTATGAGAATGCAAATAGGAGATAAAAAAGTTTATCAATTTGGGAAGATGCCATGTTGCCTATAAACTAACCAACTAAATTAGGCATCTGACAATATAGAACATCCCTAAAAAACTTATTGAAATGCTTCATGTTGGCAATAATCATGAGCCCCTCCCTTACCCAATAATCAAAATAAGTAGTACTACTTACAAAGAATGGACTAAAAGTATTAGGAGTGCTAAAGTGGATGGTGATGAGGGTATAATAAATTAGAAAATGTCATCTGAAGGATAAAAGGTTAGTTATTCTATAACTATTTTCTTTACAATATTAAATATGTGAGTTAATATATCAATTCTTTCTGATACTTTTCATCATAAACACTTGGCTTCAGGAAAAAAAAAAAAAGCTGTTGCTGCTGATTTTGGAAGGACTAGATTGACCATTCCGCTTAAGAATTTGTTTTTCACTGCTGAATTATTGATGCTGTCATGCATGAAGAAATTTTGACTGATGGTAATGCATTGAGATAGCTGTGAAGTTGTGGAAATGCACACTTTTGGCTAGGATACTTTTAGGCTTCTGAGAAAAATCTGAGTTTCATCACTGTTTGACTCCTCTTTAACTACATTTTGTGAAGTTTTTAGAATTTGAACTTGTGTTTGGATTTCAGAATTACTAAGTGCATTATGGTTTGGAATCTGACTTGGGCTGCAATTGGAATTTGATTACTAGAATTTTCGTTATGCTGTGGCATTTCAATTTGTGATCCCTTTTGTTTTGTTTGCTGTGAAGTTTGATTCTGATTGTTGAAAAACTTCTGCTGATGCGTTTGGTTGTACCTAAACTGATTTAATTGTTGGAAATCTTCCTGCTTAAGATAAGCTTTACTGTTATGGACTTGGCTACACTTGTTGGGCATAAAATATTATTATCCATCTGACTTGACCATCCTAACTAAATTTCCGTGGAAGGAAGTGCTTGCTGGAATTTTTGCTAAACTGTCCATATCTGAACTGTCTTGTGAAATTCCATTGATTCTTAGCAATTCCATTGAGATTGTGGCTGGAATTAAGTGTTATCTAGAGTTTACTTTGTTTGGAAATTGATTAGGCAACCCATTCACATTCCCACTTGAGCTTGTTGAAAAATTTGTGCTTGGAAAATTAAAGCTAGGTTGTAAAAATAATATATTTAAAAAAAAAAGAAACTTTTTAGACCGATTGTAGTTACAACGGTCTAAAAATTCATATTTTTTTAATCCGGTTATAGCTACAACCGGTCTAAAAAATAAGACAGCTGGCTTAAAAAATTTGCTACTTTTTGGACCGGTTAAGAAATCGGTTTAAAAAGTCATTTTTAATCAGTCTAAAAAGTCATTTTTCCACTTATGATTGCTCACTGTTTGGTTGATAAACCAAATTGTAATATTAAAATTAAAATTATACATGCTAACAAAATATTTTTGAATGTTGATATATTAAGTATAATTAATTTTTTGAAATGATAAGACTGACATAAAAGGATCATCATTCGAAACTAATGTTGTCAGAATTAGAAAAGTGAAAAAATTCCTTATAAAATGAAAGGATCAAATTGAAACATTGTACAAAATTATAGGTCAACGAAAATGTAATGCACACACTATATGCTTTTCAACAATCCAAATAAAAAATATTCCTCATTGAGCATTACTGTTTCCTAAATATTTACTGTATATATGTACCGTCATTAATGTATTCACCAGTGTTTTAGTAAACATTTATAATCAATATCATATCATTTATTGACAAAGAACAACTTAAAAACAAAATATTTTATACTACATAAATCTCTACTTGACCAGGAGCATCTGATCCCTAATATATATCCTGCAACATCTCCTGAAGGATTCAACAGAATCAAGGATCAGAGAAAACGAAGATGAATCTGTCAGGCATCTTTTCTTTTGTTTTTACACTGCTAACACTTCATTTTGAAGCTCGTAAAGCCCTCACTTGTAGAGGCCCTCTCAGAACCATAACAGTCAGTCAATCAGGCAACGCACATTTCCAAACCATTCAAAGAGCAATTGATTCTGTCTCTTACAAAACGCAAAACATTCGATGGGTTCGCATCAAGATTTCTCCTGGAGTTTATAGGTTACGCTTCTTCTTCGCCTTTTCTTGATCTAAATCTATGCAGATATTTTTTTTAATAAAGCAAAATAATTTTAATGCTGCTTATTTATCACACCAATCTAATAGTTCTATTCTCCAAGCAGACAACAGATCATAATCTCTCGACTTCAAAGTTGCATATACCTAGAAGGAGCTGGTAGCAAGTCAACCTTTGTGCAGTGGAATGGCCACGACGCACCGTTTACTACTCCTACTTTCATTTCAAAAGCAGACAACATTGTCGCAAAGGGCATTACTTTCATGGTAACGATCTTGAGGGTCCACATTCGGTGCTCATGAACACTTAATTTCTTATCACTATGATAAGATTTCAACCATTTAAATTTAATGTAAATGGTCTAAATTTAAAAATTTTAATTTCTGATTTTTAAATAATGCATTTTTATGAGAAGTGATAATTATAAAATTATCTTTATTTTAATTTTACATATATTAAAATAAAAATTTATTCAAAATATGAAAAATTAAATTAAGTTAAATTTAAATCTTCCAAAATCAATTTAACTGAGTAGATGAGTGATGAGCACATTTTTATTCAACAAAGTGATTAGCAGAAAATGTACTCCTATACAAGCACCAATAAGTCCGGTTCTAAACCCACGAGTTAAATTGATACTTTATATTTAGAATGAAAATAAATTTCTCTCAATTAATACTCCTACGTTTAGAACCGAAGGGAGCAATATATTTTTGTTTGGTCATGTCTGTACTTTGCATGCAACACTCCGTTCACTCTCGAGGTGCGCGCGCGTGTGAGTGTGTTTTTCAGAATACATTTAACCGCCCGGTTGATGATGATGAAGTGAGACTGGTGCCAGCAGAAGCAGCAAGAATAGAGGGAGACAAATGCGCTTTCTTCGAATGTGCTTTTCTTGGAGTGCAAGACACTCTCAACGACCACTCTGGTCGCCATTACTTTCACAAATGCTTCATCCAAGGCGCTATTGATTTCATATATGGGGGTGGCCGATCTCTCTATGAGGTTTCTACGCTTTCATTATTCATTCTTTGACCCTTTTTTGTGCAAATTAAATGTGTTGAATGAATGTTGCATAATGCATATGCAGGAATGCACTCTGTTCTTTTCAGTGGGGCGAGATCTTCCCAAAGGAAGGGGTGGTGTGTTCATTGCTCAAAAAAGGGAATCAAGAGAAGATCCGAGTGCGTTTGTGTTCTACAAATGTAACATAACTGGGAATGGAAAAGGAAAAGCTTATCTTGGGAGGGGATATAGGCCTTACTCTCGGGTCATCATCGCCGATTCATACATCGGCGACATAGTTTCGTCTGCAGGTTGGGATCCTTGGAGAGGCAGAAAGCGTGTGTAAGACATATATCTATCTTCTTGGCCAATTCTTATTGATCTCAACTAGGTAATGTAAATCTAAATTGATGAATTTGATTATATATTGCAGACAAGACCTGACTTTTGTGGAGGAGGGATGTTGGGGACCGGGGTCCGGGAGGTCAAAACGAGTGCCTTGGATGAAACGTTTAAGAGGAAGCGCTCTTCGCCGATTTGCGGATAAGATCTTCATCGACCGACGAGGATGGATTAAAAGACTTCCAGTGAACTGAAGCCTTCCTAATTGCTTCATTTGTAAGACAAAAAGTCTTATGATGACTTTTTATTCTCGAGTGTGTACTGAAGCCTTCCTAATTGCAAAACGCAAACCCTCTTTTACGAGCTTTTCCATCAAATAATAAAAGTTAAAAATAATTTAATGGTTTTATTATAGAGCAATGAAAAAATTGCACATTGATCAAGTATTTGCTCAGTAGTTTTAATCCATGGAAACGAGATAAATAGGTGGGAGAATTTTATTATAAACCAATGAGAAATTGCATGTTGATAAGGTATTTGTTTTGTAGTTTTAATATATAGCATAAATCAGCTTTAGTCCTATGGTTAAGTCCCCACTGTCAGTGTCAGAGATAAGAGCAAGTTTTCTTTTGGCTTATGGGATGAAGGAATTGAAATTCGAGTGTTCGAAGTTCTCACACCACACAGCGATCACTGATCAATGCTGAGTTCTCGGGAAAGGTTCACAGGCACTCTAACGTTGCGTCAGTAATCATTTGTCATATTTGATAAATTATAAAATTATAGTTTCAGTAACTCTTTTCTATATCTCAAAACAAAACTCTTTTTATATATTTATTTTATAAATCATAAAAATTATTTAAAAAACTAATCCAACCATGCACTTAACAACAAATCTTAGAGGCTATTTGGAATAACTTATGAAAATTTTATAAGTGCTTATAAATTGTAATTTACGGTCTACGGATAACTTTTACGGTCTATGAGGTATCTTTTACGATTTATGAGATACTTTTACAGTCTACGAAATGCTTTCACGGTCTACGAAATACTTTCACGGTCTACGAAATAAATATGCAGAGGAGATTTATCTCGATTTACGTAAATCAGACTTATTATATAAACTCGATTCAGATAAGTGATAACAAACAATCCTTTAGTATCCATTTATTTGTCGAGACCTTAAAAAACGTACTTAAAAAAGGCTTTTTTTTACCTTCTCAAACAAGCACTTATGCTTAATGCAGGAGAGACCCAACCATTAGATCTGATATAATATTTACAATTTAATAGTCAGTGGACATTAGTTTTCATTTTCCATATAAAGTAGATGTCAATTAAAAATTCTAATATTTAAAGCCATCTTATAAGAGTTAAGTACCATACAAGTCCAGAGCTTAAAAACGTTTTGTTATGTTCAAAGATCCATATATACAACTACACACAGTCCTTTATACAAGATCCACTTTAATAAAGAAATTAAATTATAAAATGAAACTTTTAAGGACCGGAGGGATTAATGATTTTGTAATAAAACATTAATTTTGCAGATAATGTATTTTTCCTAATTCCAATTTTGACATCACTAGCTGCCGACTATTGAAATCCCGATGATCTACTTTTGCCCGCACAAATCTTACAACAAACTCGCCATAAATTATTTGGAAGTACAAAATTAATAGCATAAACAAATCATAGAAGGACGTGACCTAGACTATAGAAAACATTCATACACATGTCAGTGGGGGTGTCCTTGAATGGTAGCATACACTACCTGTCCCAACCTGACGGCCTCCTCCTTTCTCTAGGCCTGGAGCCGCAGCAAAAGAAAAACAATAACTTCATCAGTGATGAAAATTAGCTTATAATTCAATAAAGTAAGTTCAGATCAGAAAGCAACCTGTCGGCATTCCTCTGATCAGTATCAACTCCAGAGTTGTGACTACTAGCATTTACAGCCGAAGTAGCTGGTCTGGATGAAGCAGGAGTCTGATTATTATTTACATCGCCACCAATTGATCCACCAGATACGAAGCCAGCGAGGGCAGGTCTCTTATTAGCAGGCATACTTGTACCGTTACTGAAGCTTTGGTTTTGAGAGTTTGACGAAGCAGCAACAAAGTTGCTCCTAAATTGTGCCATCATCCCGGTCCGCAGTGAGTTTACAGCGGCAGATCGACTTGTTGTGCTAGGTGGAGGGTTATTGGACTCCGGAGTGTATCCAATACCCAAGCCATAATCCACACCCCGCACACCTCTACCTCCACCCCCTCCCCTCCCTTTACCTTTTCTCCCACCTGCCCAACGCATGTTAATAACTTCTCAGCAGATAAATTGGCAAAATCAGTAGTTATACTGCTCTAGGGCTTGGGAAAAAACAGATGATGCAGCTTATAACAGGTGCATAAAATGTTTACAGCCACATGAAAATGTTCTTGAGCAAGCCATTATTATCTTATAAAGCATAATACAGCATCTCATAGAGTCATACCTCCTTTCCTTGCATCACGTTTGGACCTGAATCTTCCATCCTAATGATTTACAAGATAAAGATCATTAACTAATTCAAGACCATATGTCAAATCTGAAGCTTTTGGCATTTTAAATGAATCAAAATGACCACAAAAAAGTGTCAAGACAATTAGCATTATTTGGATCGGGATGCGATGATGTGGACAAAATCTAAGAAAAGAGTTGAGTTTGCTACTAGGAGAAAATATATCCTCTAAGACAGGGTCCTAAATACCAGGAAGCCCAAAAAACACCATGCCTCCAAGGCAGATGGCATAGTCATCTCCATCATGAGTATACATGAAAATTACATAATTAATATTGGCATTCCTTGCTGTGGAATTTATTGTAGGTAAAAGTCCACACATAATCTGTACCTATGCGGAAAATCAAGGGATATGTTTTCTTTGGGTGTGAATAAGGTCTGCAAAGAAGCAAGTGTGTTTTGTTTGTTATCAAAAAGGTCTGCCAAAGGCATCTGTTTTTTATTTTTGGCAAACGGAGCATTAGAATCCAGGACCCCATCTCATCCCCCATCTCATCCTTATCATCTAAGCTAGCCCCAAGTGACAAGGCCTTGTTTGTTAGACACGGAGATGAAAATAAAAAAAGGCAAAAAGTTGATTGCGCACTACTAGGAAACTATTGACATCCATTCAAGATCAGAAGTTAATATAGAGGTAACCACACAATGGAAATCCCTTGACTTTTTTCCAGAATCCCACCATGCCATGATGGTATGGCAGTCATGCCGCAGCATTGACAACAGTACTCTGGTAAATTAAAGAGAAGGAAATCACAAAACAAGCGCCAGGGCACAAAATGCTCTTCAAAACATCCAAACACCAAATCCCAGCAGCATCCAAATTGAAAACCATGCACAAACAAATCATAATAATTACATTATTGCAAGTAGCATACTTAAGATCAATGAAGAGCTTGTGAAACCACCAACAGAAGACACAGCCAGTGTCACAAGGTAGCCCTTCATTTGAAATAAGTTTGAGGTCTATCGGAAGTTGGGCACAATTAGCTATATATATACCCTTCTCCATCAAACTCTTCACCTCTAATCAGCTAAAAGCATTTATAAATTTGAAATGACAATTTATATTTCTGATATAACAAATTTATATCATTATATATTTGATTTGATTACTTATGATTTAATTTACACCACTAGCGTACACAAGAAAGGGAGCACCATAAAGTCAAGTGCTCGATTGGGAAGATGAAAAAAGTGCTTTTTAAGCACTTTTTTGTAAACCGGAACAAAACTCCTCTCACATGCTTACCTCGAAAGTGTAAAAGCACTTCTAAAAAGCTAAAACAAACAGACACTAAAACTACTTGTACTGATATGCTTGTCCCAATATTATTTCTTTATGGTAAACTCGTATCCCCTAGCTCAAATTTGAACCAATAAATAGTTTATACACTCTCCATAATCTTATCCTTCCCAAGTGTTGCCAAACTGTACCTCCCACTTGTGAAACTGCATGGCCTCATTTAGAAAGTTCAATTACTCGACATACTTCAACAAAGCCAACCCCCAAAATCCTTTCATTTTTGTGCAAATGCAATAAGACGCATTACAATTTACAGCTGCGTATGAAACCCTTAAAAGTGTCTGGCCTCAAATGTAACAGGCCTATTGATACATCAAACCATAGTTCTTTACCCTGGTTCCTCAAGACCTAGATAACTGGCATTACTTCCAGTCTAGTATGATGTCAAGCAAACTGCACAAATCAGTCATAACAATTTGTGGCACACAAAGGTTGTATTATCATACACACAAGAAATGGCAGATCCTGAATGGTATACTCAAAACGCAACCAAAAAAAAAAAAAAAACAAGCAAACCAACATCTAACCCAGATATAAATGAGATGTCAGATATGAGAGCCTACAAAACGTACAACAATATGAGCCACCACACATATTTAAGCAGGACATCCAGAAGCATGGGGTCAGTTGCACAGATATCAAATGAAAATTAATAAAAACAAACAACATAATAACATTACCAATGGAAAAATTTACCTTCATAGCAAGATCCATCAACTCCATAGACACATTCTGTCCAGCTGCTATTAAGCTATTAACCAGCTCACCAGCAAAGCGTGCTTCTTTCTGAGTTATAAGAGTGTATGCAACCCCATCTTTGTCACCAGCACGACCTGTTCTGCCAATGCGATGTACATGCATATCCATGTCTTTTGCAATATCAAAGTTTACCACTGACTTAATTGATTTGATGTCAAGACCACGGGCAGCAACATCAGTCGCAATAAGAACATGGTAGGCACCAGATTTAAACTTCTGCAAGATATCCATTCGAGAAGCTTGATCTTTATCGCCATGCAGAGCTGCCACTTTAAAGCTTCTTTGTGACAGTTGTGATTCAATTTCATCCACAGTAGCCTTTTTGGAAGCAAATACTAAGACATCACCTTCATCAATCATTCCAGGCAGCTTCTCAAGGAGCCACGGCATTTTCTCTGTATCAGAAGAAATCACTTGAACAACTTGAGTAATGTCTTCATTTGCCATTCCAACCTCCCCAACAGTCACTCTAACAGGATCACTAAGAATTTCCCTGGCCAACTTCTCAACTTTACGAGGCATTGTTGCAGAAAAAAGTAAAGTTTGGCGATCAGGCCTGATCTGACCGACAATGGACCTTACTTGTGGCTCAAACCCAAGGTCAAACATCCTATCAGCCTCATCAAGCACCAAGTAAGTTGCTCTCATCATTGTAACTGCCTTCATTTTTAGCATGTCTATCAATCTTCCAGGGGTAGCAACAACTATCTCACAGCCTGCCTTGAGTTCTTTGAACTGATCCAGTTTTGACATTCCACCATAGACAGCAGAGACGCGTAACCCATAGGGTTTTGCGAATTTCTTGGCCTCCAAGTATATCTGATGCGCCAGTTCTCTAGTGGGAGCACAAATTACTCCTACTGGACCTTCTTCCTTCTGAAGTTCAGGCTGATCCATGATATGCACAATCATAGGAAGGACAAAGGCAGCAGTTTTACCAGAACCAGTTTTAGCTATACCGATTATATCTCTGCCAGAGAGCACAACTGGTAAAGCTTGGCATTGTATTGACGTTGGTTTCTCATAGCCTTGCTTCTTTATGGCATTCATGAGTTGTGGAGAGAAACCACAGTCTTCAAACGTCTTAATTGGCTTTGGAACATCAAAACCTGATATACGAATGGCCAAACTCTTCCTGTATTCAGCAACATCTTGCTCACTCATACCTAGAGTAAGTTAGCAGCAACACGATCATCAGCAGTTCCAATTCCAATTAACGCAAATATATTCAAAAGTCAACGATAAATAGGACAGAAGCAATAATTGTACTTAAGCTAAGCTATACGTTGTTCCAAAAGCCTCCATGTAGTCAATAACAGAACTGATGTGTAAATGGAGAAAAAATTCAACCACTGCTTTTTCAATCCCAAGCGAAAAGTAAAATAAAGAAATTCAATTCAGGGAGAACAACGAACGATATGTACGAGCAAATTTAAGGAACTGACCTCAAATCCAATTACGAGTTTTGGCTACTTCAAAGTAAGTGTTGTTCCATTACCTGATATTGAAGGTTTCTCCTCGTAAAAATCCTTGTTAAGGGGCTCGTACTCAATGGAACTGTGGTCCAAAGCAGGAATAGGCTCAATTTTCTTCTTGTCAGCAAGAAGAGGGTTGTCATCAGAGTCATACTCTATCATTCCCGCGTCTACAGCTTTTGCAGCTGCATAAACCTCTTCATCGGAGTCATACCCAGCGTGCAGAGCCTCAGATGCCAAGGTCAACCCTACGTCCTTCTTCGCCATCAAGAAGCTCTCCATCGGGTCGTCCTCGTCATCATCTCTATACCTGTCCTCTGCCTTCTCTTTCGGCTGCGGAGGTGGCGCGGCTTTCATTTCCTCGTGAATCCCTTCCATGAAAGCATCAAGGGGATCAATATCGTCGCTGTTGCCATCGTTTCCGTCTTTGGGAGCATCATTATCGTCATATTCGATGTTGTCAAGGTCGGTATCTTCGTAATTGTCATGCCCGTGACGTGATGAAGGAGGAACATACAGTCGCTGAGGAGGTTGAGATCTCTCAAAATTATAGGTCGATTGGCGGTTGATGCCAAAGCCTTCGAAGCCGAACTTCCGTTTCGACATGTCTTAATATTCCAGTGTATTCAATACCTACTCGTGGAAACAGATATCACAAACCCTAACTAAGTTTGCAGATAGCTGAAAGAACTCGCACGGACAGGGGAAATATAGAACTTAAGGCAATCGCTTCAACAAGACCGGGGTTTGGGGTAGTGACTAGGGCGCTTCTGTCTTTGCTTACAGTGAAATGTTCTCTTACGCCTTAAATTTTTGGCACCACGGTGGCCGACTACAGTGACGGAGCAAGTTGACGGTCGAGGCGGATCGAGCTAGACGTGGTCATTTGGGTGGGCGCTTGTATTTTACTCGGACATAGTGCAAGTTTTAGGGCTTGAGCCCAGAATTTTAATAGTCACTGAACAGATATGAAGGCCCGTTCGGCCGGTCTATGTTTATTGTTAATTATTTTTATATTTTTGATAAATTTTATTTTAATAGGCGTAAAATATTAAATAAAGATAACATGGAAGTTGTTACGCTGTTAAAAAATTAATTTATTATTTGAAAATCTTTAGTTACAAATTTAAGCAGCCTTTGATAAAGAAAAAAAAAATTAAGCATGGTGATGCAGATAATTGTAAACTTGTAATGGACATGGTATCTGACTATCTGTGGGTGTTTGAAAACGCTGCCAAAAAAAAGAAAGTGTATCTGGGCTTCCTCTCACGTACGTATTTTGCACCGCTCAAATAACTTAAAAAATACAGTAAGCAGACGCGTAGTAGTGGACCCAAAAAAAAAAAAAAAGAGGGAAATTATAATCAAGTCCCGAAGGAAAGATATAAAAAAATTGTTTCAGAAAATGTCAAAATTACGGTGAAGTCCCGTGGAGCTTTTTTATAATATATTACAACTGGGAAAAGACTAAAATACCCATGTCAGATAAATAGAGAGAGGGAAGGAAATCTTCTGTCAAATTTAGAAGCAAACGTTTGCACAAAAAATCCATGGAAGGTTTGATCATGAGACAAGGTTCAAGAGGAAGGTATAGAATTGATGTCAACATCTCTCGTATCTTCATTATTCCATTTGATTCATGTTTTCTGTTAAGTAGATAAACAGATTTGTAGATTTTCTTGAATCATCTTCCTTGTTGCCTAAAAAAGGGGAAAAAATTGTTATCTTTTTGTAGATATAGTCATCCATTATACTTGTAAATTATAAAGGTAGACTTAGATAAATGCAATGGATATGCTTTGGTTGTGGTTTCAATGTGTTTGGGTATGGTTTAATATGCTCTGATTTTGCTGAGTATGCTCTGTTTTCGGGTTTACTGTGTTGTGTTTCTGCAATAGAAGGGTTAAGAAATGAAGATGACGGTGAAAAGTTTGTGGTTACAAAACCCGATGTGCGAAGGAAAAAATGTGTTGTTAATAGGTGTAGCGATAGTTGTCAATATGTATGCTGAACTTGTTAATGACAATTATATGTCATATTTAAATATTTTACTTGTGGTGTAATTATATTTGGCAAGAGTTTGAAATGTTTGCTATGTTTTTTTGGTATTTTGAGATGTTTTTACTCATTAAAAGTGAGAATTAATAGATATGGTGTGAAAGTTGTGTGGCTGGAAGTTTTGATGTACGAAGTTAGAATGTGTTATTAATAAGGACAGCGATAATTGTTAATATGGGTAGTAAACTTGTTAATAACAACTGTATTGTGTAGGTGGACAATGGTGATGGCTAGCATGTCTGGCAATAATCTACTTTCTACAGAGACTCTTATGGGGTGCATGTACTCTCCTAGTTACAGATGTAGGACCGAACTGAGCAAAGTCATGACGATTACACCATGTCTTACTATTCCACATAAGAACTCTATGAAATGAAGATTGGGTTCTTGTAATGGCTAGTTACTTATCCTCATAACAAACATGCAGAAAAAGTTATATCTTTAGTGCAAGACATATATAAGAGGAAGAGAACCAATTAGGCTGACGACTTAGATTGTACCTACGATTAGTAGTTAACTTTAAGCTTGCACAAGCTGATTGTATTGATGCTAACTTTTTTGTAATGATCAAGTACAATAACATTGTATTGCTGTAGTGTTTTTGGTAATGATCAAGTTCAAACTTGTTGTATTTATGACCAGTTTTTTGTAATTATGAATTACAGAGTCATTATAATGACTTAATATAAGTGCTTCAATTATGTCACATATAAATTATGCTCTTCTTTGCACTTTCTTTTAGTCCATTGACAATTCCATGAGCCTTTGATGACAAGCTAATGTGCATCCATTGACAAGTTCACTAGGCTTGGTTGACAATTTCAGTAGCCTCTGTTCAGAACTCCATGAGGTTATATTGACAAGTGCAAGGGCCTCCCTTGACAAGTTAATGGGTGTCCATTGACAAGTATAGGGGTCTCTATAGACAAGTCCAGTGGCCTCTCTTGACAAGTCAAAGGGCATCCATTAACAAGTCGATGAGTATCAATTGACAAGTCCAGGGGCCTCCCTTGACAAGTCAATGACAATCCATTGACAAGTTTACCAGCCTCCATTAACAACTACAAGGGCCTCCCTTAACAAGTTAATAGGCGTAGATCGACCAGTCACGTAATATGTCTACCTAATTAATATTGAATTACAAAAATAGAGGTAATCTATAAACATATTAACATAAAATATCATTTTCCAAGTTGGTCATAACTTATTTACACTTGTACTTCCACCTAATTAATATTCAACTAAATTTACATCAGATTACAAATTTTCATAAATGAAAGTGGGATATAAAACAATATTATACCCAACCTTCATTTACATTTAAAAATGCATATACAAGGTACTAACAACAAATTCACAAACACTCCACAAAAATCAAGTAGTCTAGATTTTTATCTAATGAGATTTACAAAAACTACTATGACATGCACTTTCCAAAAACAAAATACCAAAGCCATCATCATTAATCAGCTTGGATTATGATTCTTGCAAGTCTTTGCAGTGTGGCCAACCTCATTGCACCTGCCACAATGATAAACCCTTTTAAGCTCTTTATAACTTGTCTCTTCCTTAGTGGTTCTTGATTTCACCGTTCCCCCAATATATGTGTTAACACATAGAAATTGATAACATTATAGCACATTTTCTTCTATTTTCACTAATTTTTGTGTATAAATTGTGCATATGAAGAGTCAATAGAAAAAAATGTGCATATTAGAACCATATAATTGTGTGTTTTAATTCAAAGAAAAAAAAATGAGAATGCATCCTCTCTTTTGTAGGGGGATATAGAGACAAATTGTGAGGCATTCGAAGGACTAAAGAATAATACTTGTAACAGCAAAGATCAAAGAAAGCTCAAGGAGGGAGTATCGAGTTGTTGGCTTCAGCCAACAACGCATATGCTGAAACACATGGAGATCATAACTCACTGTGTCATATGCTTTTGCACTTGACCATTGGCTGAAGCCAACGGAGACTATAACTTACTGTGGCAGTGTGCTGAAGCACACGACAAACAGTACAACCTTGCGTTTTACTTGCTGAAATGCTTTGTGGAGGATATTTAAGGAAGGGATAGGCTGAAAATACATGATTCTGTAGTTTGGAAGGGTTCTTTAGAGCTAGGGTGCTAGGGTTTTGACATTCTTGAAGAGTTTGGACCTTGGGTTGAAGTTTAGAAGAGATTTAAAGCTCCAATACTTGATTTTTCTCATTCCTCTTCTCTTTGTTTGTTAGATATTGATTATGGTTGTAATTATTGCATATAGTTGTAGCTATTTTATGATTATGAGTAGCTAAACTCTTCACTCTAGGGTTATTTTGAGTTTTTATATGGATTAAGACTTGATTATTCCTCTCTTTTAGTTGTTAATGATATATATGTGTTGATTTCATTATTTGCTTAATGCTTCTAAATGTTTGGCCACCATTTATATTGAATTGTTCATTTGGATTTGACTTGAAAAAGCTAATATATATGTAGAACTTGGGTAAAATCATGCTAGACTTGAAATTTAGATATTAAATGGATGGTTTGTTAGTAACATAGAGATATAGTTACTAATATGGCATTGTCAATGAAGTTGTTGCTAAATGAATGTTCTCTCTTAATTGTAGCAAGAGATTGTGTATATTAAGTGAGGATATAAAGTTGGTTTTGACTTGAGAAAGCCTAACCAGATGCTTTTTAACCTTGGACTAACACATATTACTATTAAAAACACTAAAGAAGAGGAAATTCATCAAGTTTTATGAAGTACAGAGGGGATAAATAATTCTAGGCTTCATCTAATATTTGAAATCAAAGAATTTGGTTTTACTTAGTAATTTTTAGTTTTAGAAATAGTTTGTTGTTTTCATCAAAAAATTTTATTCAACCTTGTTTAAATTCAAATGATTCAATTCAATCTAATTAAGAACATTATTTCATTAGTTAGCTCGCTTTAGTCATAGTCCTCGTGGGAACGATATTTACTTATTACTTTATTACTTGATGCGATCTGTGCACTTACGGAAGCGAACAATATGTTATATCACATTCTCCACTAACTACAAGCCTGCCTCCTATATGAAGGAAACATAGTAGATTCTTCACAAACGTGCTAGCCATCATCATTGTTTACCTATACAATACAGTTGTCATTAACAAGTTTACTACCTATATTAACAATTATCGATGCCCCTATTAACAACACATTCTTTCCTTCGCATACTAGGTGATGTAACCACAAACCTTTCACCTTCATCTTTATTCCTTAGCCCTTCCATTGTAGAAACACAACACAATAAACACAAAAATAGAGCATATTCACAGCAAAAAAAGATTATACTAAACAGTACCCAAACACATTGAAACTACAGCCAAAGCATATACATTACATTTACCTAGGTTTGTTTTTATAGTTTACAAGTATGAAGGAGGACAATACCCACAGAAAGATGTAAGTTTTTTTCCCCATTTTTTTGGCAAAAACGAAGATTAATCAAGAAAACCTAAAAATTTGTTTAGCTGTTCAATAGAAAATATGAATCAAATGGAATAATGAAGATAAGAGAGGTGTTTGCATCAATTTCATGCCTTCCTCTTGAACCTTATCTCATAATCAGACTTTCCATGGATTTTTTGCTCAAACGTTCACTTCTAAATTTGAAAAAAGATTTCCTTCCCTCTCTCTATTTATCTGACGAGGTTATTTCAGTCTTTGTCAAATGCAATATATTACAAAAAAGTCTCATGAGACTTCACAGTAATTTTGACATTTTCTGAAATCATTTTTTGTATTTTTTCTTTGGGCAATGGAGCAAAAATACCCATCATTATTTACAAAAGGAGCATCAGGCACCATGTAAATTTTTTGTTTAAAACTGCCTATGAACATTACAAAATGGTCCTTAAATGCCATGACCGTTAGAATGTGGACGTTGACCGGTTTTTTTTTATTGAAATGTTGACTAAAAGAGATGACGTGGATTGTGAGTAGGAAAAATACGTCAATACACACATGGATGCTGTAAATGTTCAAAAATGAGAAACACAACTGACCCAAAAGAAGAAATTGGAACCAGTCTCTGCAAAACTAAAAAACGTGGAAGTCGAACATTGAACCATGTGCGAAGAGGGTGAGTTAGGGCAGAGGCGAAGTGGAAGAAACGTGGAAGTCAAAGCTGGTAGGATGGACAAAAACTGAACCATGTGCGCAAGTCTGGGATTCTAGGGATACTGAGCTGAAAATCGTGAAAGTTTGACCGAGATTCTCATCAGAAATCACAAGTCGTGAAAGGCTGGAATTTCAAACGCGTCCGAAGAGATTCTCGTACGGGGAACAAAAGAAGGGACAAGATGAAATTTCTTTAATCTCAAATCACAGGTAAGCATCGAATGGGTCCCGAAGTCTGTTGTCGTTTAGTTTGTACAGTGAAATGGCGTTGAAGCCCTTGATTAATTTATTCTTTATTTTATCGCAGAGTTCATGGCATTTAATGGCGACAGGAATCTTGACGGGAAAGATGAAATGGTCGAACAGAAGAAAGTGAGGGAAATATCAAAGGTAAATCAAATTTCTATACACACAAATGAGAGCTGGAAATATGTGAATACATGTTTGGAAGGAGGTCACAACTTTATCAGAGAGAGGGGGCAAAATGAAATGGTTGAAAATGTGATAAGAGAGGAATAAATGGTAATAGATGACATAGAAGTTCTAGATGGGTTAGATGACATTGATATAAATGATGAAACAGGTACCGAATCTAAAAAACCCCTTTACTAATTGTTTTAATGAGGATGTAATCCCAAAAAACATAGTGGATGATGGGGAGTATGGTTTAGAGATATCTAATAGTGATGACGAGAGTTACTTGGCTGATAATGCTGACTCTGACATTGAGGAAAGTGCTGATTCAGAATAGAACTGGTAGGAACGTTTATGGAACAATAGCACTGTCAGTCGAGCTTCTAATGGAGGATTCAGGACCTTTATCGATGACAACAACGACCACCGTAAGAGAAAATATGAAACAAGATTTTGCAGATCGGTTTAAATGTTCAATGGAAGACTAGCTTTTAATAATATACTCACCTGCACATCTATACCACGTCCTCCTCTTACTCAGCAACTATTGTAGACTTTAATGAATAAATATGAATCCTAAATAGTCAAACTTAAACGGACGTTACACATTCTGACGACCATAGCATTTAAGGACTATTTTGTAATGTTCATAGGCAATTTTAAACTAAAATTTTTTTCATGGTGCCTGATGCTCTTTTTGTAAATGATGATGGGTATTTTTACTCCATTGTCCTTTTTTTTTTTTGAAACTGAGTGTCATTTTTCTAAAAAAGAAAGCCCCTGGTTGAATCCGTTGCTGTCTCCCGCCACCAATTACCCGGTCCACCATTTCCTATTATGTGGCAATGGGGCGTTTCCTTTTTAACCATGTTATTTTTAATTTAAAAATATATATTTATTTACTTGGTATGTCAAATGAAAATTGAGCAATAATAATTACATCACATTTATTTGTTATAATTATAGGACTATTTACAAGTAGTTAAAAGTAGACCAGATGTTTTTGTTGCTTTTGGTGAAGACAATAAAGCCAACAAGCCTCGAACAAGAATTATGTCAAAAGCAACAATATATTTATATTTATTTCCTTTTCGTGGGGCAATACCACAGTCGACGAGTACTGGTCTGCGCACGTCCAGTGATGCCATTGTGTTCGTGAAAAAAAAAAAAAAACCCTGGTAATTAACGCGATAAGTGTTTTTGATAGTACATTTTCTGATTTTCTGATTATGTACTGGGGGAGCGTGATAGTTTTGGGTCAGACCCCTGTTTCCTGTATCTGTTTTATTTGTTCAAGGCCTTCTGCATTGTTTGTCGTATATTGCAATGCACCTCCAGAGTGGAAGTGCGATATTTCAATAAAAAATATCCTTATAATAAGGAAACTAATTAAAAGTTACTCGTGTGTAGATGAGTTGTTAAAACTTTGTTATAGGGGTTGTGTCCTCTAACTGAGTGGAAACCTCCAATTTAAATGCAACAACTTCTAAAGTTAGACTATGATGGACTTTTAGTAGAAAATGGATGATATGTATATATTTATGTCTCAAGTATGTAGAATCTTGGACTTAATTGGTTTAGTTACAACGGATTAGTTACAATATAACGAGAACAATTATGTCATGGTCCTTAAGTTAATGATAGCATTTATTCTTTGTTCATAAAACCATGGACAATTTGACCGTATCAGGACCTCAAATTCCGAATACGGATGTGAATTGCACTAGACCGAAAACCATGGACCACATATAAACCACAAATCACAATTTTTTAAAAAAGAAAAAAGTGCTAAATTTATAACAGAAAAACAAGAACAGAGCACTATTTTCCGCAAAACTCTGCGCAAATCGACCTGCCCATATAAGATAAAGCACTGGAGCAGCGGGCATTTTCAACCTTTGTCTCTGCTCTTGAACCTTCCTATTCAGAATAAAAGAGATAGAGACTATGGAGCTTAACAAAAGCATCATCCTCGTGGTTCCCCTGATCTGTTGCTCGCTCCTCTCCGGCATCGGCGCCGTCCCCTCACATCGATTCAAACTGTTTGAAGAGCCTCCGTCGCCCGCCCCAACTCCGTCTCCCTCCGACGAAAAAGTCGTCGACCTCGAAGGCAGCACCGTCACCACCATCACAGCGGCGTCACAGCACAGCGCTCAGCTGGTTGATCTGTGCAAAGACGCAGAGGCACCATCTCTGTGCGTGGAAACCATCGCACCATTCATCCAAGGCGCACTTGACCCCGTGGTGGCCGTTAAGGCCGAAATTGGAGCGGCCATGAACTTGACTGTGAAGGTCTCTGATACAATCAAGACTCTGCAGGCTGAACCAGATATCAGTAACGACGACAAGGCGTCACTGGAAATATGCGCGGACCAGTACTCATCGATTGTGGACACTATTAATGATTGTTTGGATTCCATCAAGCAAAACGACGTGTACGGTGCTTGGATGAAGTTCTCGGCGGTGCTGGCGTTCCAACAGGCGTGCGAAGATGCTTTCAGGGAAGGTGGTTCGCCCATTCCCTTCAGGGAGGATTCCAAGACTATGTTCCAGTTGGGTGGCAATTGCTTGGCCATCCTCATGCATCTATCTGGTGAAACCTCCGTTTATTAAGGAGCGAGCCTGCATTACACACACACACACATATGCTCGGGACTTCGACGATGATCAATGAGTCCTATTAGTTATTAGTTTATTACTGTTATGATCCACTCGTCTGTGTCGCTGTTGCTTCTTAACCGCCCTTCTATATTTATTGCTGGGGAAATATCAGACACATGCGACGCAATATATCAGTTTTAATCGTGGACTATATGATTCAGTGTTGCACGGTTGAAGCTTTTTCTTCTTCTTCTTCTTTTTTGTTCCTTGGAAAAAAAAAACAATAGTTTTCACAAGCAGGTAGCGTGACTTCAAATCAAGTTAGGTATTGCAGTGAAACTGCAATGAAATCTAATTACATTTCATGCTTCATTGAATGGTCAAATACTACTGTAGAGTTATCTTTATAAACTATAACAATCTTGATCACTTTGAAAACACGTGTAACTTAGCTCTTATTCATTAAAATCATCCGACTTTGATATGGGATTAAAGTTTATCTGCATAACGCTCATGATTCCAATTAAAAGATGTGACTTCATCATCTAAATCCTGAGAACTGCAGAATTCGGCAGCCCTTCATTATTAACCCTTTATTTAATCGTTTTATCTTTAATATAATTTAATCTTCTGTCCCCAAAAAAAAAAAATCATCTTCTAACCGAAGACTCTAGTCCCTCACATCACAGGGAATTAAGGTTCCAATTTTTGCCCAGCAAGAAAGGAAATTTGATCTTCATTAAAAAAAAATCTATTCTTTGCTGAATCCATTTCACAAGACTGCATGTTGGGCTGGGAGTTTTAAGTCTGAGCGATTCGTTAGATATGCTGTTCTGTACTAATACAAGGATTCGTATTCAGAACACGAATAGAGCCTTGTATAGTGGTGCCGGCCGGAAAATTTTATGACTGGATGATTGATGTTAAGTTAACCCTGTGAGACAAAAATGAAATTCTCTCCCTCTTGTACATATTAGTTTAATACATTCCTTTCCACTAAAAAAAATGAAGCTCTCTTCTCACAGTTCAACAGTTTGGTGGAGAATCCATCCAATTCGAGGTCCGAGGAAGCCCGAAAATCTGTGCAAAGCCCTGTAAATAAAGAGGGAGGTGTACGAGGGACAGCTAATAGAAATAGACACCTCCACAAAATGAACACACACTGGATAACTTGAGGATTTGGCATCTTGTGACATGGAATCTTTCGACTTTTGAAGGATTATAAGAACAAGAGTGTACCTTAGACTTTCTCGAGAGGCCCGTCCATACATCCCTATCAATCCACGAATGCTGCCAACATAAAAGTTTAATTAGATTTAGCTACTCTTCCACCAAATGAAGTAATGAATCACCCAAGGATCATGATAGCAACCCAAAACATAAAAAAATGAAAAGCAAAGCAAATAATGGCCGCCAAAAAAGCACCACTCCCTCTTCCACCATCAATTAAGGTTACCCCCAAGTAAAAGAAAGACCTTATCTTGGAATAATGATATCTGAGCACTCACCCCTCAACCTGGTGCTCTCTTTTAATTATTATACTAAAGGACAACCACTTCCCTTCCTTTTAATTTGTTTCACTACCCGGAATAACCCTTCTTGTTTGGGCGTGAGAGATGGATATTGGGGTTTCCCCATCAACTCACTGCATTATTTCCAGTCTCCCAGGATTGTGTCTACCACTAACTCTGCTCATGACTTGGTGATGCACTCTCAGCAGCAACAAAATCAAGAAAAACAATACTACTACTAATAATAATAATAAAGGAGAAGTAAAAAGAAAGATTTGGAATCGAAAACTAACTGAAACGGGTATTGTACATATGAACATTTCAGTTTCAGTTACATTCTACGGGCAGCAACCCCACAAAAGAAAAATAAAAAAAAGCTTGGATCATGAAGGGGCAACCACTATCCTTTCCTCTGAGAAATTGCGACTCATTAAATTTAAGAAAGGAGAAGATATGGGTAGCTCTTCAAGTTCATCGAAAAAGTCATTTTCTTCGGATTTGGGTGTTGACGGGTTCTTGAGCTCAGAATTACTCGGGAGCTCTTTATCTAGGAGGAGATCTATTCTACCATGTGTTTTCTCTGGGTTCAGTTCGAATGGGTCTTCTTGGTCAACAACAATGTCTTCAGAGCACTGAATTGGCGATTGAAAGTAATAGAAATTTTCTTCGTTTTCAAATTGGTCAAGGCCTGCCATGGGCTTGTGATCCTTTTCCCTCTCTTTCTCTTCCTGGTCTTCCACTTTCGAGGTCTCTGAGAGATCTTCAATGGCCTGGTTTTGGGATTCTTGTGGTAGGTTCAGACTGGAGTTGGAGGGACGATCAGGAGGTGGATGGTTATGAGTAGAGGTATAAGTAACGATGAACATTGAAGCATCTGTTCTGCATCTCTCCACTTGCTTTCTGGCCGAACAACCCTTGGATGTGCTGCACTTGTAGTAGCCCCTGCTAAGCAAGACAATGGATTAACTATATTCGACGGAAAAAACATCAAACATTTGAAAAATTAATGTGAGATTATAACTGTATCAGTATCATGACTAGAAGAAGGCTAAAACCTTGGGTAAGGAGATCCTTTGATAGGCTTTTGTCCGTATTTTCTCCAAGACCAGGAATCAGAAGCCAGCCCTTCGTTCTTAAGTTTGCTTGCGTTTTCTCCAACTCTCACTGTCACAACTGTTTTCTGAACTGTCTTCCTGCAACAAGCACAGCCAAACAACCCAATCATCTAACCACCAACAATTTGAAATCAAACTTGAGAATCCAAGACACAGCTTCCCCCCCCCCTTTTTTGGCCAAGCATTAACGCACCGTTTTTTGAGTGGTTGAGATTCTTTTGCGCTGAGCTCAGGAGATGCTTCAGACTCAAGTTTTGGGGATGCAGAACCATTATCACCCATAGTAGCTCGCTTATTCAGTCTTTTATTGGCCTCTGCGGCTACAGACTTAGAGAATAGTCAAGAAAGGAAGTGGATTAAGAGGAGAGCGGTGAGAGACAGGAAAAGAAGGATAGGTAAGATATGATGGCAAAGCCCGCAAGTTGCTCTCCCACTTACTCTCCACTCATTCCACTTATAAACCATGTAATGTATGTCCATGTTTGTTATGTGCTACGCGTGCGTGTGTCCCCTCGTTCAAGTTACGAGTATTTTTCAATATTTTATCTCCTCATGAGTCACGGAATGGAATCCTCATGAGTCACGAAATGGAATAAACAAGCGCTTATTAACTTAGAATTATATACCTTCGTTTGAATTGTGGTTCGAAGAGTTTATAAATGTTTTTTTATATAAATCAAATTAAACCAAAACTCTTCTTATATACTTATCTTATATACCATAAGTTATAATTAAAAAACTGTTTTAAAGATTTCAATCGTTATTCTAAATAATCACATAATTAAAAAAAGTGATTAGAATTATCTTACCTTTAAAGTTTGCCACTTTACCCTTCCCTTAATTCTGTAACTTCTATTATAATGTGAAATATTTTTTTAAAAAGTAAGACAAAGTTATAATTATGAAAGATATATTTGAAAAAAGAAATAAATATTTCATAAATTTTGTAAAATATTTTATATTGAAGAATATGCATAAACATAAACATATCAAAAGAAAGTCTTCCGAATGGGTGTTACTGTCTTCATTGACCGCCTTTCATTTCTTTTTCAACAAATCAAAGTTTTTCCTTCCTTTTTTTTTTAAAAAAAAATTGTACCTAGTCCTAAGCAAGTGAAAATATAACAGAAAGGTATTATGAAATCTCAAATTTGCAGTGAAATCCCTTAGAACATTTTTGCAATATATTTTAAATGTGAAAAGTCCAAAATACTTTTAATGGATACACAATCATCGGTTCCCTCTCTCTATTTAATCAATATTATTATTATTATTATTATTATTGTAATAAGATTATTTTAGACCTTTCATATTTGAAATATATTGTAAAAATGTCACACAGGACTTTACTGCAAATTTAAAATTTTATAAAACTTTTCTGTTGTATTTTCTTTTATTTGAGACTTAGGTGCAATTTTCCCTTATTTTTTTCTTCTTGGCAGTACTAATTTGTTTTGGTACAATCTCGGTAGAACTAATTGAAACTGCTCCGTGCGTGTTGGTCGGTGAACTGAGCGGTCCAAATAGCTGGTTTTTCACGATAAAGGCTATTTAGATTTGTGGGACTATTTTTGTCCAGTCCATTGGGCTTCGCGGTTCATGATTTTTGGGCTAAGCTTCCCCTGAAAGAAAGTTGACAATAGGCGTGTTTGAAATAGCGATGAGAAAAGTGGCTTATTTGTAATCTGATTTATAAAAAAGTCAGATTTATATAAGTGATTTATATTTGAATTGATGATTGGATAAGTGTTTTTTATGAAAATGAATGGTGTTTGGTTTGGTTTTTTCATAAGTGACTTTTGTGATATTTAAGAGGAAAAATTGTAAAATTTATGAAAAGTGAAGAAATTAACTTTAAAAATATGGTAATGGTAAAATACATAATTAAATTACAATACAAATGTAAATAAATTAGAAATGATACAAAGTTAAAGTTTTTGATACAGTAAAAGATAACAGAACTAATCGAATCGAAAGTCCCGTACAATTAGGTTCCTGATGGTGTCATGAACATGATTAATTTGGGTTGAAGATGTTTAAAGGTCACTTGTCGATGATGATTCTTGATCTTGACTATTATCTACATCAATTATATTCTCAATTTCTTATTTTCTATATCCCTAAAGTCCTCATCAGTTTGAGAATTTCTTCTAATAAAGTTATGTATAGCCATTGTTGTACAGATAATGCGAACTTGCGTGTCGAAGCTATACTTGTGCATTTTTTGTAAGATTTTGAACCTATTTTTTCACACTCCAAAAGTCCTTTTTATTGTGCATCTCAAGCTTGAATGATAAAAATTGAAGGCCTCATGAGGATTCCGAAACTCCCGTTGATTCCTAAATTCCCGGAAGTGATAACGTTGAGGGCATTAGTATAGTCAAATAAGAAAATTTAACAACATGATTAAACTCAAAATCTCCAATAAAAAAAACAGACACAAGTAAATTTGGTCTATAACTTTATTAATTTTTTTAAAATTCTAGTACACCTTTTATGGAAAAAAAATCTGAGAATAGTAGTAGTAATAAATAACAATACCTTTGACCTCAAAAAAAAAAAATAACAATACCAAATTACGTGGGTCCTAATGTGAGAATAATGTATGGTTGATACACAAATTTAAAATATCATAAATACTCTAACGGAAATAAATGCTCCAATGGAAATAAGCTGAAGAGAATAAGTTGAAGTAAATAAGTTTCAATTTGGAGTTTATAATGGATGAGACTTTTTTACTAAAAGTTTTATGGGTAAACCACTGAACCAAACATATCAAAAAAACAAAAACAGCAATTTGAAGCTCAATCGCCCGATTTGCCTATGAAACCGCTGAACCAAACATGTTTAATATTAAGAAAAATTAAATCAATTAGATATTAGTCTCAATGCTTGCAATATAGAGAAGTGAGATTGAAGTTTTCCGGTTGAAGAAGAGGCTTTGGCCAAATTAAGAAACACCTACTACTGATACATACTCACGCTCCATCCCCTGATCCTTTTCTGAATCAGTTGTTGTGTCGCTGTAACGTAAGTCTAAGACTGCAGGATTACCCTCCTCCGCCTAACGTCACAATTCTGTTTAATTTAATTAATTAGTTAGTTAATTATTTAATATGCGATGACTCGCGCGTACCAAACGACTAATTTCTTTTTAAGTGGGTACGTCCGGTACAATACAAAAATGTGGTTTCGATATTTAATTATAGTTTCGGCCAAAAATATTTAATTATAATTATTTTCGTCATCAGCAACATTGGAAAGTCAATACATACTCGTTCTTCCTCTCAACTTTCTATTTGATAATTACTTGAGTAAATTGTCCCAACTATTAAAGTTCAAAAAGAGGAAAACAATAAAAGCTAAAATTAAAAATAAATTCCATCTACTTTGAGACTTCTGTGAATTAGATACGATAGATAACTTTCAAAGGTTTCTGTGACATTTTAATATACATTACTTTTTTTTTTGTACATCATGTTGATGTATATTACATCCTTTTAAAATTAAATTTCTGCCAGGTAAGTTGATCGATGTATTGCCGGTACATTAATAAATGCAACAATATAGATAGTAAGCTGTATATATTCAATCATAAGCTGTGAATGCAAATAAGCACAAGAGAATGGGCATATAATATATAAGGGTGAAAATAGAATTACAAGAAGAAAATGGGAAAGATAAAAAGGAGATCATAGTATCCTCTTTCTATTAGTTATTAGTCAATGATAAGACCTACAGTGTCATCTGTGCAAATAAGCGTAAGAGAATTATTTTGTTGGCAGCAGTGAGAGATCATGTTCTGTGGCATTCTTGTCGCGCCCCCACGAAGCAGGACAACCCTATTAATCTCATTTCCGCTCATTTTAATTATGCTTTGTTTTATCCTAACTCATGAATTCAAGATGGAGAATAAAACTGATTGAACATTATTGGACCTTATTCATATTAAATTGCCGAGTTGGATCCATTTGACCTTTTTCCAGGTATATATCTTCATTGACTTATCAGGTGCACGTTCCGTAAGAGACGATGTGAATCCAGTTAACACGCGAGAGAGAGGGAGACTACTGATGATTCTATACGTTGCCAGTACATGCCTCTGATTCAGCAACCCTAAGCATACGCTGACAACAATTGATGGATTCCCCCCCCCCCCAAGGGCCAGTAATAATTGAAAGAATTAAAGACCCCACAAAACTAACCGAAAACTTGAGCCAACAAGTTATCGGTTAGTTCGATCTGTTTACTTTAAGTAGCTAGTAGCTAGTAGCTAGTCTGTTGGTGGTCAAAATTGATTCTTGATAGCAAAAAAACATGGAGCAAGCGTGGAATGGATAAAATAAAATAATTATATATGAGGATATTAATGTGGACGTGGCAACCACTCTCAATTAAGCTACTGCTTCAGCAGCTAAGTCTGCATATATAGAGAGACCTTAAGGTTGAAGTTGGCGTGGCTGGTATTCGTCAAATTGAGTTATTATGGGTTGGCAGAGATGGAACCAGAAGGCCAAAGATCTTCTCAGCTTCGCCTCTCCCATTGAGGTCTTCCACCTTTTCACCCTCACAATCCTCAGTCTTCTTCTCCCAAACTCTTTTCTTCTCCTAGCCAGGCTCTCTGCTTTTCATCATTACTCTCTCCAAACCACCACATCGTTTGTTCATCTTTACTCGCTTCTGCTTCGCTTCAACCCTAACGTTCTCTACCTTCTTGTGTCTATTTTTAGCGTCGCCGCTCTAATCCACGGCTTGACCTGCAAATTCGCCTTTTTCTCCCAATCATCATCAACCTCTCTTCTCAAACTTCCTCTTCATGCTTCGTGGATTCTTCTCTGTTCTTTTCAAATTTGCGTTGGCTTAGGCATCGAAGGAAACATAGCGACGGATGTTTATGAGTCTGATGATCCCAGTTTTGGCCTCCCAGGAAGTTTCTTCGGCAGATTATTTTTTCTCCTGGGGCTGCATGAGACAACGCAAGTTTGGTGCAGGACGGTGGTTAAGCCGGTTGTGGATGATTCGGTGTTTGGAAATTCCAGAAAGGAAAGATGGTCTGAAAGGGCGGCCGTCGCCGCCAGCTTAGGTGGGTTGTGGTGGTGGAGGTTGAGGGAGGAGGTGGAGATTTTGGTGGTTATGGCGGCGGCCAAGACGGAGCAAATAATGGATATGGAAATGAGGGATTTTGTGGGATGGTGGTTGTATTACCTGACGGTGACTATTGGGATGGTGAGGATTCTCAAGGGTCTGTTGTGGATGGCCATGATTTGTGCGTGTAGGAGAAGGGTCACAGGGACTTCCCTGGCTGAGCCCGACGATAACGATGACAAGGTGTGAATTTGACCAATTCTGTATTTGTCTTTTTTTCTTTGGAAAGATAACTCTTTCTTTTTCTTTCTTCTTTTTCAGTGATGCCAGTTGATCCCCAATCCAATTGTATAAACTTGAAACCAATACTATGTTCATGATAACGCCTTTAGAAAAAATTGGTTCAACAACTTTTGTTCATGATTATTTGTTTGATATATATACAGCATTATCGAGCCATTATTCTTGAATTATAATATATGTTATTGGATAATATATATTATATAAAATATATACAAGTGAGATGGATAACAGGGCAATAGATCAGAGATGTAGTTGGCACCAAAAAAAAAAAAAAAGATCAGAGATGTAGCATGGTTTTATACTTCATCCGATCTTATTTATAAGCAATTTTCTCCTGGATTGTGTAAAATAAATAGGTAGTTAAAAATAATAAGTGTGTCAAAAATGTCATTTTTTTTTCATATATGCTTTTATTTATGAAAACAAAAAGAGAATGCATAGAAAGTATGAAAGATAGTAAAATACTTTTTTTCAATGCTTTGTTGATTTCATTAACCTAGTGAGTTCTCTTTCTCTCTCCTGAATATAACTTTTGGTGTATGTGATAATTAATTATAAATAATATGTATTTATTAAGGGTAAAATATGAAAAATAAGCTTACATTTTTAGACATAAAGTGAAAGTTGCTTATAAAAGGGACCAGCCCTATGAAAAAGAAAATTGCTTATAAAAAAGATCAACTCTATGAAAGAGAAGGTTACTTGTAAATAGGACCGGAAGGAGTACTGTTTGATTCAACGGTAGGTGGCTCGATGAATGATCTTTTTATATATATGCCTTGCGCATCCGGTAGGGCCATTAAAATACTTGTATGGGATTGTAGGTGCTATTTCCTTCAGAACAAATCTATATACATGCGATGACAATTTGGTTAGAAAACTAAATCGGAGAAAAAGCTGAATCGATGTGCTTATCCATTGACAATTTCTCATCAGAAACATTCTCGCTCACCACTTGTAATTTATTTCGCTGTGTGGGATATTGATTATGATTATGTAAGCTGTTCCCATGAAGTGTCTGTTCACCCCTACTCATCATTGATCTAGTTAGAAATACGTATTTGATTTTAGGGAGAATGTGTAAAAATACACATGTGATTTTCCCATAAGTGCGTCCAACAACAAAATTTTTTTTAAGGTGCAATAGTAGCAATATGGTTATATAATAGGTGCAAAAGTCAGTCTCAGTCAAAAGGGAAACGTTGACCGTTAAATAGAATAATGTAGACCAACTATGATGACATGGATGCTGACTTGGTAGGTTAAGTTGTTGAGTAAGAAATAAAGGTTGAGAGAAATAAAATTAAAGGACGTTGCTAGGGTTTATAATTTGAGATGAATGAGCAAAATGCAGAAGAACAAACACCATCGCGACCTTAACTTGCATGCCTAAGAAACGCAAAGAGCGAGAGGCAAATCATGCACCTTGAGAGAGTAAATCAAAAGGGGGAAGAAAACAATACCCAAGGGGAGGTGGATGGTGTCATCTTCGACTTCGACAATAGGGAGATGCTGAAGAAGGGTTGTTTTCATGAGGCAACCCAGTCGCGAGGAGGAGTACGAGGGTTCGATGAGGCGCTGCCATCATAGCTTCGTTGCTCTGCGGTGGACGTCATGGACGGAAAGCAACCCATGTAGGAGGTTCTACGACTGTCGGAATTACTACCAGGCGAAAATAGGGAATGAAAATTGAATCTTTTAGAGTTCTAATTTGTGTTTCAAATGATTTTTATACTGGCTGTATTAATTTTGTTACTTGCCTTCGGTTGCTTTTATTTGTGTTTCAAATGATTTTTTTACTTGCCTTACTGCCTTAGGTTGCTTTTATTCATGGCTGGTTTCTTATTTGTGTTTGGAATGAAAATTGAAGCTTTTAGGTTGCTGGAAAATCGGAAGTTGTTACATCCATTGAAAGCTTTCTGTATAGAATACATTTTTTGTGATTGACTTATTGCCTTAGGTTGCTTTCATCGTATACGTTGGAATTTTGTTTGAACGTGCAGCTTTATGAAACAACATATTATGACTAATATGCTATTGAATGTTTATAGGATGGAGGCTATGGTTTTTTTTGCCTGGCACGATAGTAAATTTGGACACAGGGTAAATGAAATTTACTTAATGATATAGACAAGCTATACAATGAAAGAACACAACTTCAAAGAGGGAATGATGCTGAAAAGTTATATGAAGAGCTTGTTACAATCCATGGTGAGGTGAGGAAGTTGAAAGCCTCATATGGGAATAGAGAAAGTAAAGTACAGAGCGTGGAGATAAAGTTCAAAGTTGTAATGGTTATGTTGATTATCACTTGGGTGTGGTTGGTTGTTTTGTATGCCCGTTGTATAGGGTGATTTGCCATTGAATGTAATGAAAGAAATTATGTTACTAAGTAATGCATTTAGTGATATTTAGTGAGTAAAAGTGTTGCAATACTCATTTGATTTCAAATGAGCATGTTTTATGTATGTTACAATCTGTATCGTTAATTGTAATGTAAGGGAAGAAAAAAAATGTGTTTTTTGTGGCATCCAAATCTAAATTCATTCATTTTCATTCGCGATTGAATAGGCTGAATCAGAACCATGAATATGTCTTGCAAAGTAAAGGTTGTACACATTAGAGACTTCACTCTTGCAAACTACACAATATGACATGAAGTAAATAGCACGGTCACTCCATGTTCCTTCAATAAATCATATATACACAAGTTATCTTATTTCAACAAATCATATATACATAGCCAAATCACATGACTCATTAATCATTACCTATGTTCCATCAATTAATCTATGCACAGACACAAAACTTTGAAGAGTAAAAGCATATATAATAACCTAGCATAAACCTGATAGAGTGCAATTTACATGTTAACAAAAGGTACATATAATCAAGCTTGAGTGTTTCAGTTTGACCCAGACATGTAACCAACATAGCCTCCACATAAAATTATAAAAGTTAACCCAAAAAGCTATTGCATCAATAGAGATTTACAAAAGTGTCAGGAATACACAAGACACTACATAGATGTTTTCTTTAATTTGTCTTTGGTCTTTTCAATTTGACTCTGTTTCTGTGCCAAAAGCTACCTTGTTGTGGCACATGGTTGCCCCAGCTACTGTAGACCTCATGGTTGATATGGTAAGTCAGATGGTTGGCCTACATTAGTTAATGTAGAACTCATGGCTAACAAGAAAGTCAATAAAACTATAACTCAATCTATACATGAAATCAGAAGTCATCAGTTTTAGGGAAACATAGACACACAAACAACTTAGTAAATGTAGGAGAATGAAGTACATATACCTTTGAAGCATTGAAGCACAAGTACATTCTTTTGAAAACTCTTCTTCCTTGTTCTAAAGCCTCAGTGCTCAACGTTCTCACGTTCGAATCGGGGTTTGATACTCTTAATTCATTACAATATGCTTCTATCTTTCCAAATTTATCTTTGAAATTGCCTTCCATTTCTTGCATTATCTTTCGCTTGGCCCTCTTACATCTGTGCAAGCTTACACTGACCATGAATTCTCTCTGCACCTCTTTCTTCATCTTACTTGTTTTAAACTGAGGCATTTCTTGTACTTTTTCTTTGAAATGTTCGGCCAACCAATTCATTGAAGCTCTAGGGTTCTTATACACACGAGCACAGTTATGCTAATAAAATAGAGTCATTTAACCCGTATGTAGAAGCATAAAGGTTAAACGCACATCCCTTTTCATACACTACCTGAAATGTCTTCTTATCACTTCTTACTATTCTAAAGTTAACTCCACGACTTATAGCATATTTGTCAATGGCCCTCTTTAGCTATTTTTTGTCTGTAAAAGTCATTCCAGCCATAAAAAAAGGGCATAGTAGCCGACCTTTCAGCATCATCAAGGGCTGTCAACTATTCAGGGGGCCCATCATTGTCTTCCAAGCCCATTTCATCATCTTCGTCATCACTTCCATTTTCTGCATCCACCTCCCTTGCATCAGATTCATCATACATACTCTCATCTGTATCACAGCTCGCACTTAGGCCCAAATTACTCACATCATCACTTTCATCCGTACTAGAAACATATATACCTTCTTCATTATCATCTCCAACTGAATTTTCCATTCCTTGTTTCCTTTTACCAGTACCATGACTATAATCATATTCACCTTCCTTACTCTCTACAACCTCCTCACTATCATTAAAGTCAATGTCTAACTCTCCAAGGTTACTCAATGACATCATTATCATTTTCCACTTCATTAACCCTGTTAATTTCCTCTATCTCTTTCTGATTTTGACTTCCCCCATTCCCTCCAGCAGTTAAAATACTCTCTACCACAGAGCTATGACCCTCTCGCAAACGACATTTACTTTCTTCCAATTCAAAAACTTCGCAAGCCTTTTCTACTAACCTCTCATGTTTTTGTGTGGCTGTCTCTGTCTCTATCTCTTCCATATTGATTATGTCCTTTTCCCTGCTATTTGATGCCATCGACCTTACAATATGGAAAATAATGAGGTTCACCGAAGGGTTTTCATGGCATTTCACTATAGCCACAACAATAAACAAAGACGTCTGGGTCCCAATCGATTCTTACCTGGTTCCTTTTGTCTATTCTTGTCCAAAATGTTGCCTACAAGAATCTTTCCTTACATGCGATTCCTATTTCCATCTGGGACTCCTTCTTTATTCCCAAACTTTGAAAACCCTAGATTCTTCAACTCCGGCTTATAACTTCGACTCGATATTATTCGTTCCTATTTCCCACCGCCACTTGTTCCCCTTCTCCCTCTGGTTCGATTATGTTTTCATTCAACCACTGATTCCATTTCACGATCACTGTCGTGTTCTGTCAAGCTCACTCTCCTCCGACGGTATTTCCTACTTTCCCCAGTAATTGACGACTTTTGGCCTCTTGAAACCTGTTTTATTTCTTTGTTTTTTCCAGGTGTGCGTGCTTTTTCTTTTTTTTAGGTGAGGGTTTTGCCACTTAACCTGTCAAGTCAGCATCCTTGTCATCATAATTGGTTAACATTCTTCTATTTAACAGTCAATGTTTCCCTTTTGACTGAGACTATGACTTTTGCACCTATTATATAACCATATTGTTATTATTGCATCTAAAAAAATATTTATTGTTGGGCGCACTTCTAAAAATATCACATGTATATTTTTACAAATTCTCCCTTGATTTTATTTGAAACAAATTAGATGGGTGAAAAATAATTCTTGGAGTGATTTTATTTGTAGTTGTTTTACAAATAATCTTCAGTCCTTTTCCAAGTCCCTGTAGAGATAATTACACTCAATGGTAACCCATTCATAGTTTATTCATCCACACGAAACACCGCGAGAGATCCTCATTATAAAAAGTGCTGGCAATTATGTAAGCCCATAATTGCCTGTAGTATATATATCTTCCGTATGCGTGTAGAAGATTTCAAAGTACTCTTTGTCTGTCTTCTCTGTACTTATAGAAGCGGTTAAACCCACTGTTTTGGAACCCGGACCGGACCGGCTGGTCCGGCGGGGGAACCGGCGACCCGGCGTCTAAACCGGTTCGGTCCGGTGACCGAACCGGTTCAGTATTTTTTATTTTTAAAAAATCATTTTTTTTTTAAATTTTTCTTTAGAATTTCATATTTATAAGTCTAAAATATTCAATTTCTCACCGGTTTGGCCTCGGTTTAGCTCCGGTTTGACTCCGATCTGACCCACTGACCCTTGACCCAATACCCCGATCGGTCCGGTTTTCAGAACCTTGGTTAAACCTTCATGCTTCATCAATATAAAAAGGCCCTTCCTTCATTTTTCAAAATTGTCTCCACTTGCTGGGCTGAATTTCTTAGGAGACTGTATATATGTGATATAATATTGGGCCCGTTAGTCGGCGGTCTGTTTGGATGCCAAAAATCGTTTCCAAAACGACAAACCAAGAACCAATAAGCTATAATGGATCCGGCAGACCTAAACCAGCCATCTTTCTTTAATACAAATTGTTGGGATTTTATAATTTTCTGCCCATCAGCCTTGATGAAAGTATCGAAATATCATAATCGAAGTTACGTTATTCCTTACATTGATACATATACATGTACTTCATATGGTGAAGTTTCTTCAATCAATTAAAATATTCATATATCCTACAGTGACTGAAGATAATGCACGTGGCCCAGTCGTATATTTAAATGAAAACGTTCATTGTCTTGAAAGCAAACCGTTAAAAGAAATTTCTTGCTTTCTTCTATCATCCGAATGGGAGCGACCATTTTTCTGTTACACCTTTCAGTTTCAGGGCATCCAGGGCGGTTGTGGTACCATACAAGAGCAAGTAGTTGAGTTTCCAGGAAACACGATTTCTTTCAGAATTAGATTGGTTCTTTCTCTGCAGAGAATTGGAAAGTAACCCAATCATATAAAAGTCAAATTCATCTGCAGCAGCAAGACGAGCCCAAATCTGATATCCAAACTCTAGAAGAGTTCAACATCGACCCTGCTCTGCAAATGACACCACCGTTTGACGAAATCGTGGGGCTAGAGAATCAGCAAGTGGCAAGTTCAGAACCAATTAACAATAAGCAGGTTCCCCAGTCTTCTTCTTTAGCATACTTGGAGCTTCTGAGTAATTACGCAAGCAGGTTCAAGAAGCTAAGGGTCCAAGACAGAACCCAACCGAACAATAACAGTGAAGCTCAAGTGGGTCGCCAGGAATTGTCAGCTGAAGAAATAATAAGAGTGGCTGGAGCAAGGTATGTACAATTCTCTTCTCATTGGTATGATAATTATTGCATGCCTCTGCACCCATATGCCTCTGGTCTCGTGGTTCTGTCTGAAGAAGAAAACAGAGATATTGGGCTTGCACAGTTTCTTCTCGCTGCGGCCGAGAGGGTTAGTTGCCAACAATATGAACGTGCGAGCAGGATGCTTCTTCATTGTCTATTTAATTCATCTCCAGGCGCAAATGCTGTACAGAGAACTATCTTTCACTTCGCTCAAGCTCTTGGAGAGAGAATCGAAAAGGAAACCGGGAACACCACTTTGATGGGTTGTGCTAAGAACACAGAGAAGGAGTTAATTCAAAAGATGGATACCTGCATAGCTCTTACTTGTCATCAGAAAATCCCATTCAACCAAGTGATGCAATTCACAGGCGTGCAAGCCATAGTAGAGCACATCGCATATGATACAAAAATCCATGTTATAGATCTTGAGATCAGGCATGGAATTCGGTGGACGTGCTTGATGCAGGCACTCGTAGGGAGGAATGAAAGGAAAGTGGAGCTGTTGAAGATAACAGCTATAGTAATCGCTGGCCAACCCACCATAGAAGAAACAGGCAAAAGATTGACGAGTTTCGCTAAATCGTTGAACTTGCCATTTGCATGTAAGCAAGTTTATGTTACAGATATGACAGAAATTACAGAACAACAGCTTGAAATTGAAGATGATGAAACTGTGGCTGTCTATTCTCCGCATGTACTTAGGACTATGGTATCAAGGCCTGCTTGCTTGGAGAGCCTGATGAGTGTTATAAGAAACATCAAACCAACTATAATGATAGTTCTTGAAGTGGACGCCAACCTTAATTCGTCCTCGTTTGCGATTCGCTTCATTGAAGCATTGTTCCACTACTCGGCGCTATTTGACTGCGTTGAGACCTGCCTAAAAGATGAAATTAGTGCCAGAATGGCGACGGAAGCAATATTTTCTGAAGGGATAAGAAACATTGTTGCAGCGGAAGGATGGGACAGAACAGTGAGGAATGTGGGGATAGAAGTATGGAGGAGGTTCTTTGCAAGGTACAAAATGGTGGAAATTGGATTTAGTGAGTCATCTCTGTATCAAGCTAGATTGGTGGCCAGAGAATTCGCTAGTGGCAAATTTTGCACTCTCGACGTAAATGGAAAGTGTCTTACAGTTGGGTGGAAGGGGACCCCTGTTCATTCTGTTTCAGCTTGGAGATTCCTTTGAGAAAGCAAATCAAAGATTTGACAAATGGGCAACTTCAATCTACTGCAGACTGTAATATTTTGTTCTACTCAAATGCCCTCAGATCCTTCTCCGGTTTACATATCATATGTTCAATTTATCAAAGTATAATTATTGGTTCTATTTTAATTACTTTATGAGGAGTTTATGTTTATTATAAACAGAATATAGGGAGTCAACTGATAATGGTTGTAATCTTGACTGCTACACAAGTTACCTTCGTTTGTTGTTTTTCTCTCGCATAGAAGGATGACTATCCATTAAATAAATAGTCATGTTGAAAGCTAGAGGAATGACTGTTCTAATTTCAAATTTCCTTCATATATTTGGACAGTTTGGTTATATTCATCTGCTCTGTAAAGTCCTCCACAATTTCCTTCATATTATGGTACGCAGTGCTTAATTTTCATTAAGAATATGAGTTGTTTTCTTACCATGTCCTCCTAAATTTCTTTAACCCCATACGCCTCGCCCCACCATTGTCACATAAGTCCAATTTATTGCTCAACAATTAATGTTGAGATGCAAGATCGCAATAAAAAAATCTTACCTAGCTAGACATAATACATGCGCGCGCGTGTGTTTGCCAACGACATACTACGTTTGTGCAATGAGAAGGCAACGAACTTGGAAATAAAACCTTGATTTTTTTTAGAGGGCTGATGTGCTTGTAAACCCATGAAATCCAGATCATCAAAGCTATCCTAATGACACATTTAATTTTTTTTTCTTAACATGTGCTCTTTGTTAAAATTTTAAAATCCCATTCATCCACTTTTTTAAAAAATCAAATTCATTAGCATCTCCCCGTCCCGCTTCTCCCATTTTCTCTATTTTCTCTAGACCAAGCACGGGGATAATGATCCAAGGTCAAGAAAATTACTGAAATTAATTTATTAGCTCGATAAGGCAAAGCGAATGGATTTATACTACACTCAGCTCAACTTGATCTCATATCACATGGACGAGGCCTCCTCCCAGAATATTCTTCTTTTTAATATAAGATATAATATTATCTCAAATATTTAATATGAGACTCGATTTATATTTTAAAGAGATTAAAAAGACTAAAAAAATTATTTAATTATAGTATGTACTGTGAATTATTATATTATATATTAGTTTATAAGTCAAATAAATTAATCTAAAGAAAAATAATAAATATAAATATTTTAAAGTTATTTATCTAACTTTTTTTAATTTTTTAAAAAAGTTAACTGAGTTTTATATTAATAATTTAAGATAATAGTTTGCAATCTAATTTGTTTGATTATAGATATTATATTAAGCATAAAAGACAATACCTTAACTAATTTTTCCTCCTATCTTTAATATCAAACCCATTTGAAGAATTAATTTTAATCATAAATAAAAAATATATTTTTCAATATTTTACTAACTTATCTTTATTAATATTCTTGTTTTTTTTCCTTTTGTCAACGTATGACATTTAGTGAGGAAAATGTTCCTCTCAACTAACTAACATTACATCTAAACATTGACACTTTAATTAATATTCACTAAATCATAGTTGAGAAGGAAAGTGAATGAGAAAACTAAGAAAAATTATTTAAGTGTTTTAGAAAATATATATCATATTAATTAATTCAACTAAGTTATCAAATATAACCAAATTAAAAAAATAAATTATATATTAATGATCCAAACAAATATATATTTATTTATACATACATCTTTTTGATTGGGTCAACGATCTCAAGTCTGGACAAATATTTTTGACTGGGCATAGCACCTTCACAAGGATGGTGACCCTTTCAAGCACTTTTCATGCTTTCTCGGTGCAAAAGAAGGTATGTTTAGGTTTATGATTGGGATCTCAAAAATATTTATCGAGGAAGTATTTTCCTCCGTCTGATAAAGTTTGCTGATATTGGCTGTGGGTATGATCGACCGGAAAAGAAAATCGGCATGGGTTATGAGTGGCAGCAATGATACTATTGTTTTTTCAAAAAAACAAAAAATGCATATCCTCCCTTCGGCGTCCCACTTCTAAATCCCCAACGACTTCATCGCGTGCAAGAGATCCATTGCCATTATCTCCGGTGAGCACCGCCTTCGCTGTTTAATGTAATGGATATTCATATCGCAGCTACAGCGGCACTCACATGAATTTTTTTAGATTCGTTTAGTATTGCTTTTCTTGGGCGATTTTTCTATTATAATTTGCTGTTTAGGGTTCATTTGTGCCGCCGTTACCAATTCATGAGATTTAGCTGCTCGTTTGGTCGATCTATTTTATTTTCTTGAATCCATTGGGAAAAGAATGCTAAATGGGGAACTGGATTGAAACCTTACGTATAAATGAAGATCTTTTAGCCTGCTGAAGTTTCATCCTAAGCGATTGAGCGATTTTTGGAATATTTATAAGGCGAATGAGAAGTCATAGACGTAGGAATCTACTGCTGTTTGGTGTGAGAAAATAATGTCTATGCAAGTTTTCTCCTTACTTTTATGTTCTAAGTATTATGCTTGCATCGTAGAATTGATTGCGCAGAAATTTTGATGAACCAGAAGCAGCTTCGCTAAACTGATACTAGCATTTAAGAATTTATAGTTATAGCATTCATACCTATTTGCTTAAATCTAAGACTGATTCTGATGCTTGGCTATAGAGTATGTCTTTATTCAGAAAACAAATACCACAGCTCAGAAATTATTATGATCCTCTCTGATCCTTCTCTAGTTCACGTATCACTTAATTGATATAAGTTTATGTTCAATGTATCAAAGTATAATTACTGATGCTATTTTCCCCATCGAAATACTTTAATTACTGAGTTTATGCTTATTGTAAACAGAGTCTGGGAAGGCACTGATAATGGTTATGATCATAACTATTGTATAGAATTTGCTATGGCGGCTTTTCCTATTGTGATTTTTGAAACACCATGCCAATGTTGGCATGGCTTATTCAATTCTAGTCTCTATGTATTTGCATGCACTTTAGAGGTACTCTTCTTCTAAGATAACTTTACTATGGCTGAAAAAAATGAAATACTTTGCAGTATATCTGGATGTTATGTCTTTATTAGATTATTTTTGTTATGAAGTTTGCGAGATAACTTCACTTTAGTCATCTCTAAAGAATTGCAAAATAAGGTTACTGATGGTTTATTTTTATTTTGTTGCAGTAGAAATTTTAGGATGTTTAGGTCTATTTTGTCATCTCGGTGGTAGTGGAAAGAGTATCAGTGAAGCTGTGCGATAGTAACAATTGATTAATGGAAGATTTGGGTGGTACCAGATTTGATGGCCTTGGCAATGGGGCTAGGAAGAAACGCAGTCAAACTTCTCGCCGGCCTCGGCCAGATTCACAACCTGTTTCTGATGGTGCATCTCCCTTGTCATCAACACCTTCAGATGATGCAAGCAAGGCCTCTAGCGATGAGAATAGTGGTTGTGATAATAATCCTAAGAGAAAAGAATTTAATCTAAACCATTATGTCTCCAGCATGCCCTCTGCTGATGGAGCTGAAGATGATAAATCCCATATGAAGAGTAAAACAGATGGAGATTTCCATTTGTTTTTCAATAATGAACCTGGATATGTTTTATATAACAAACGGAGCAGCGAGGGTGTCCTTGCTCCTGCTAACTGGAAGGGCTCCAGCAAATCAAAGGATAGCGTCGAATCAGAATCAAGAGGCGCAGATATGTATGGTATGAACTTGGGGCAGCCAGGAGCTTCTCAGGATAGCTTGGAGAATGATAACAGGGTCAGAAAGGTTAAACTCAAGGTTGGTGGTGCAACGCGTATGATCCAAGCTAACTCTGCCCCTAATGGTTCATCTAGCAGTGGGCTCACTGCAAAGAGCTCTCAGTTGTCAGATGCCTCCAGACCACGCCAAAAGCAACAGGTATGTCACACTTGGAAATGATTATAGCTTCAATCATCATTCTTGACCCTAGCTTCCTCCTCAGCATTTCTATCTTACAGGACCTGTGAATTGAGTATTTGAACTGATCACATCTTATCGTCAGGCCAAAAAAAAAAAAAAAAAGCACTACTTTTCTGGCTAACTATGTGGACTTACAATTCCATCTAGTATTTAAATCTTGCTTCTATGGAACAACATCTAGTGTCCTGATTTCTTATTATTATGGCACACTGTTTCATCTCTTAAATTCTGTTATAGCAGGGAAATTCAGATGATAACCAGTCCCCTTCAGATAAGAGGAGTGGCCTACAAGGCATTCCGTGGAAAAATTTCTCAAGGGATAGGTTTGGTCTTGGAAAGGTGGATTCTACAATGGGAAAGATATCAGGAAAGAACACATCTGATAAGCAAGGCGATAAGACTGAACCAATTCGTAAGAGCAAGCGAGTACCAAAGAGGCGTGTATTGGATGGGGAATTTGATGATTACGATGACGACGAGATTCGCTATTTGGAAAAGCTCAAAACATCAAAAGTTTCTACAGTGTATAGAGATGAAGAAGAATTAAGCAAGAAACATCGAAAATTATCTAGCGTCTCTGATATGGAAACTTCTGCCTCATCAAGGTCAGTCAAAGATGGTAAAATCAAGTCTAGATTGGATAGAATGCATGAGGACACAGATTATGAGGAAGATGAGGATTCTGTCTCTGATGTTGAGCCTGAGCACAAGAAAAAGAGAAAGCAGAAGAAGGAATCTGTTGACGTATTGATGGATAGTAAGAGGGAAATGACTCTCACAACGCGCCAAAGGGCTCTTCAATCAAGCAAAGATGCCTCTGCTTCCGGTGCAAGTGTAGTTGAGTTTCCTAATGGATTACCACTAGCTCCACCTAGAAGTGAGAATTTGTCTTGCATTTATTTTGTTTGCCTTTATTTCATTATGTGGTTTTATTTAGCTTTGTTCATGTTGCTATTCTTCAAATGCAGAGCAAAAAGAAAAGCTCTCAGAGATGGAGCAGCAACTAAAGAAATCTGAGGCTGCCCAGAGGCGTAGACTGCAAGTTCAGAAGGCTGCTAGGGAATCTGAGGTTTGTTCTATTTCGTCCAAAGTACTGTTATCTTTCTATTACAGTTGATTTCAGAAAGTATAAATGCTTATTTGAATTCATTTTGTAGGCTGAAGCTATCAGAAAAATACTTGGTCAAGACTCCAGCAGGATGAAGCGGGAAGAGAAAATGAAGAAACGCCAAGAAGAACTGGCACGGGTATGGTAGCACCAATGGATCTCGTTCACTATTTTAATATTCTATGCAGCTTCAATCTTCATTGTATTGATTCTTTGCAGGAGAAGGCAGCTAATGCGCAGATGCTGGCATCAAACACCATAAGATATGTGATGGGTCCTGCTGGAACGGTTGTTACTTTTCCTGAGGAGATGGGCCTCCCTAGCATATTTAGCTGCAAGCCCTCCAGGTACCAAGCTTTTAGCTAAACTGAATTTGAATTTCCATGATTTTGACCACCAACATTGGTAAGGAGCTAGAGATGCTCGCCTAAGTTTGTTGGAGACATTCTCTAATGATGAAATATCATTTGGTGATTGTTTCAGTTATCCACCTCCGCGTGAGAAATGCGCGGGTCCATCTTGCCCCAATCCATACAAGTATCGGGATTCGAAGTCCAAGCTTCCCCTTTGCAGTCTGCAGTGCTACAAAGCAGTTCAGGAGACGTTTACGGCTGAAACCATCTGTTGACATTGCCGACGATTTATTATGTACTTGGATGTCGGTGATGCTTATGCCTGTATAAAGAATAAACCATCTGCAACTTGTCCATCTGCTCAACTGAGGTTTGTGGTACAAACGATAGGCAGCATTCATCCTATTTAGCTGGGAAAGGGTTAGGGACTAGAGCTTATGTATAGAACTAGATGTGAACTATTTAGCATCATTCGTTATTGTAGTTGTGACTACAATAACGAATAGAAAGTTGTTGAAAGCAATGTTAATACGGGTGCAGAACACTTGATTGTTTGGAAGTGTCATCTGAGGATCTTGGAACAAAAAAATTCTAGATCTTTCTAATTGTGAAGTGATAAACAATAGACAAGTATTTGACTACACTTAAAGGAAGTTAAGTAATTTATTTTTTTTTTATAAAAAATCAGTATATCATCTGTAAAGTTGAGTATATTAACAATTTTGCATTTTTTAGCTGGAAAGATGTGACTATGAAATAGGGATGGATTAAGTGAAACAGAATTTGATCAACTGGGTGGGAAGTTGAGGAAATACCTGTTAAAACAAAATTCGAATACATAAATTCAAATAATCAGCATATTTCACTTTAAAAATGTACTTTCAAAAGCATGTGTTAGAATGCCAGAATGAAAAGTGCAAGAACCTATTTTTTGACAATTATCATTTGATCTCTTGCATATTATGGGTGTCCTCAGTGGTTGCCTTCTCTCCACTGCATGGGGCTGGTCGAGTCCGTCCTTTGTTTTTTCCCCTGACTATTTGGGCTGTTGTCTCTAGTTTTGGTTCTCTTTATTCAGTTTCCAGTTTTCGTTGGGTCGTTTACTATAGCTCGTCTGGGGAACTTGGCTTTTTATTTAATCGTTTTATCTTAACAAAGAGGCTAGTTCCTCAACCTAAGTGTTTATTTGGGATCTCTAAAAGTGTTTATTTACATAAATCAAGATAAAATTCATCCACATATTTATCTAGAATACCGTAAATCATAATTAATTTTTTTTTAAAGCTCTAATTGCTATTTCAAACAAGCATGAAGTTTTCTTGTTGATGCTCATAATAGCTATGGAGGAAGAATCGAAATGGAGGGTGAGGGGAGAGAGGACACAAAAGCTTTTTTTTTTTTTAAGAAGAGAGTAAACGAATGTTTGGTGTGTTTTGAGTTAAAGGGTGAAATTGACCCATCTTTAATTTTTTTTAGGGGCAAAATTGCACCCTAAAATATTTTAGGGTGTTAAAGTGCACTTCGAAAAATATTTTAAAGTATTAGATGCACCTTAACTCTAAAAAAACAACTATTCTTTTTTTATATAAAAAAAATATCTAAAGGGATACAAATTACAAAATATAGTTACAAAACAAAGACCTTATAACTTGGTAATATAGATGTTGTTTTATAAATGGGAGGTTGTGGGTTTAATCCCACTTATAATTCAGGTTGATAATGCCTACTCTTGTAATTCAAGAAGAAAAGAAGAGGAAGTAGAAGTATGGAGGAGGTTCTTTGCAAGTTACAAAGTGGTGGAAATTGCATTTAGTGAGTCGTCTATGTGGTATGTGCCAAGCTAGCTTGGTGGCCAAGGAATTTGCTGCTGGCAAATTTTGCACTCTGGACGCAAATGGAAAATGTCTTGCAGATGGGCGGGAGGGGATCCCGGTGCATTTCTTTTCTGCTTGGAGATTCCTTTGGGAAAACAATTCTAAGATTTGACAAATGGACAATTCAATCCACTCCAGACTGTAAGATTATGATCCCCTCTTATCAGTCTCCGGTTCAAACATCACTCAAATGATGCAAGTTTATTTTCAATATATCAAAGTATAATTACTGGTGCTATTTTCCCCCATCGAAATACTTCAATTACTCTATGAGTTTATGCTTATTATAAACAGAGTCTGGGAAGACACTAATAATGGTTGTGATCGTGACTGTTACAGTAGTAACCTTCGTTCTTTGATTTTCTCTTGCAAATAGAAGGATAACAATCCATTAAATAAATAGCCATGTTGAATGCTAGAAGAACGAATTTTCTAATTCGTATCATATATTTGGGCAACTTGGCTACATCCATTTGCTTTGTGACCTTCTCTTCAATTTCATCTATATTGTGCCATGCAATGCTTACGTTTTCATTAAGAAGATCAGTTGTTTTATCACAATGTCCTCCTCAATTTCTTCAACCTCATATCTCACCCTACCTCTCTCGCATAAGTCTAAGTTATTGCTCAACAATTTATGTTGAGTTGCAAAATCTCATCAAAAATATCTTAGCTAGATATTTAACACATACATTCGGGACGAGAAGCCAGAAGGTAATAAACCAATGAAACTCTGATTTTTCTAGGATTGACGTGGTTGTAAATACGCGGAATCCAAATCATCAAAGCTATCCGAGAGACACATTTAACATTGATAATTTAGGGTTGACATTTTAAAATTTAAAACCATAGATATACTATTTTATCTTACATATTCTTTACTAAAATGCATTTTTTAAAATAAAATTTATTAGCATCTCCCCTCCCCACTTCTCCTCCTTTTCTATATTCCCTTTCAACCAAACAAGGGGTTAATGATCCAAGGTCAAGAAATTGTTGGAGTTTTAACCTGCAATCTATATTCCCTTTCAACTAAACAAGGGGTTACTGATCCAAGGTCAAGAAATTGTCGGAGTTTAATGGAATAAGTCCCACGTTGCTTGGGAAAGAGAGAATACAAATGTATATATTACACATTTTGAATTTGGGCTAATAAATAGATCAAGAGGAAGAGTAGGTTGCGCGCACAATAACTGGCCACTAGGAGGCAAACACAGTGAAAATCTAAAATTTAATTAGATTTTATTTTCCTCTCTTCCTCCTCTGAAGCCTCTAGCCTTCCTCTTTACATTCTCTTTGCATGTTCACCCTATATCTACAGGAAGTGTCTGTTATTCTGAGGAGTGCCACTTCCATTCAGCCGGTGGTTGTCGAATAGCTCTTAAGAACTATATCCTCCGTAAGTCAGATTACATATTTGCAAGAGTTTGCCAACAAAAAATTATTGAAATCAATTAATTAGCTCCATAAGGGAATTGAAGAGTTACGTTGCACACAACTTTTTTCTTTCATTTTTTGGGCTAAAAACCTGCCCCAACTTTGTTGTTGTTGTACAAATAAGGGCTAGAGCCTAATATTAAAATAAACTAGCTACACGGGATTTTATCCCAAACAATCGTTGTTGCATAGGCTCTGCAAGTGAGACGAAGTGGTGCTCAATAATGAAGTTGCTGATAAGCCCATATTTGTTAGAGAGTCAACAATGATATTTTTGAGCAGTGTACGTACCAAATCTTAAGCTCCTAGTCAAAGAGTAACATGCGCTTGATCTGTAAAAGGGTGAGGCTGCTCATATCCGTAGATTCTCTATTTAGCAAATCGATTAGTATCTCAGAGTTCGATTATAGAATAACAGCCCAACATCATTGTGAATCCCACAATCCAATTGCAAAGTCAATGTATTTTGACAAAGCAAAGCCGATGGATCTATACCATACTCAGCCCAACTTGACCTAATATTACAGCCTCCTCCCAGTAATATACTCCATCCGATTATTAATATAAGCTATAGTTTATAATTCAATTCCTTTGTTAAAGTAGATATTATATTAATCACATGAGGGAGTACCTAATTAATACACTCATATTTTTATCGGGTCAATCACCTCAAGCCGGGGCAAATATTTTTGATTGGGAAAATCGCCTTCACAAGGATGATTGCGTGTAGTCGTCTATGATCGACCGAAGAAGAAAAATCGGCATGGGTTATGGGATTTAGTTGGGCTGGGTCGGCCCATTTGACAATAACGACGGGACGAAGTTGTTCAAGAACGTATATCCTCCCTTCGGCCTCCCACTTCTAATTCCCCAACGACTTCATAGCGTGCAAGAGATCCATTGCCATCATCTCCGGTGAGCATCCCCTTCTGTGTTTAATGTAATGGATATTCATATAACAGCCACAGCGGCACTCACACGATTTATTTAGATTCGCTTAGCAATGCTTTTCTTCGGCTATTTTTCTATTGTAATTTGCTATTTAGGGTTCATTTGGGCCGCCGTTGTTAATTCATGGGAATTAGCTTCTTGTATGGACGATCTAGGTTCTCTCTTCGGTAGTGCCTCTCTTTTCGTGAAATCGAATACCTGTTTGGACCTTAAACTACAAATTCACAATTAGAATTTGTTTAACCCCCTAATAGTGATTTTTGAAACACCATGCTAATGGGGAACTGGATTCAAACCTTAGGTATAAAATGACTATCGTTTAGCCAGCTGAGGTTTCATCCGATGCGATTGAGCGATTTTTGGAATATTATAAGGTGAATGAGAAGTCATGGATGTGGGAATCTATTGCTGTTTGTTGTGAGAAATTAATGTCCATGCAAGTTTTCTGCTTACTTTAAGGGTTCTGGGTATTATGCTTGCAGAATTATCAATATCGTAGAATTGGTTGCGCAGAAATTTTGATGAACCAGAAGCAGCTTCGCTAAACTAATACTTTGTGTACGAACTCGTGGTTGTGGGTCAAGGATGAAGTGAAACTAGCATTTAGGAATTGATAGTTATAGCATCATACCTATTTACTAATATCTAGGACTGATTCTGATGCGTGGCTATAGTGTATGTCTTTATTCAGAAAACAAATACCAGAGCTCATAAATTATTATTTCTTTGTTAGGTACAATAATGATGGTTTTGAGGTGGTAATGTATCCCACAGCAAATGGTTTTCTGGCGTGACTGTTTCTTCTTAAGTAATAGATATGTTAAAATGAATTTAATCCGATGTGAATTCTTGTATCTAGATTTAGATTGATTGTTGGGAATGGATGCCATTGTTTTTTGATTTCTGCCTCAGTTTGATAAACTAATGGGTTTTGGGTCTTTGGTAGAATTAACAAGCTTGAAGACAGAAGTAAATGGCTGGACCTAGGATTGCTCATGCTACCTTGAAAGGGCCAAGTGTTGTGAAGGAGATATGCATTGGTTTCGTACTTGCTCTTGCAGCTGGTAGTGTGTGGAAGATGCATCACTGGAATGAACAGAGGAAAGTCAGGACCTTTTATGATTTACTGGAGAAAGGTGAGATTAGTGTTATTGCAGAGGAAGAGTAAACCTCATGCCCTGTGTCTGTGACATCCATTTATAAGCCATTTCTCGACAGGTTGACTGGCTCTTTGAATCACATGAGCTGAACTTATTTTAAGATTTAAAAGAATAAGCTTCCTGCACTGAGTTGTGGACTGTATTGCTGTTTTGGAAATTTTATGAAGTTTTGCTCTATTTTCTTTTCTCGCTTCCCTTATCTTTTAGCTTTTACTGCTTAATTGTATTTGCTTTGTTATATCTTCCTTTGTGATATGTAACTCAATTTTAAAACTCGAAGTGTTTGGACAAGCATACAAAAAGTAAAATCACTAGTCCGAGCTTTTGTAGAAATCTGAAACAAGTTATGTATCTATCTTGGAGATTTATGAAACACGGATACTTCAAAAAAGTGCCGTGTTTCAACACGCATCAGACTCTTTTATTACCCGAAGTAGCACTGCAAGTATCCTGTGTCATTTCAGTCAGCTTTCATGCTTCCTGCCATTGGTATGGAACTAGCAGTTTGTGATTTCGTAAATTTGAATAAGAACAATTGGATTTTCTAGGTTTGATTTCATTATTGTATTAAGGTTTTCTAGGAATCAGGTCATAAGTTTTTAAGTTGTTTTTTTGAATCCTCATAATTGCTACTATAAGTGACTTAAGTGCATGGTTGAGTAACTCTGAAACTATGGTTTCATAAACTTTTTTCTACAAGTTGAGACAAAACTCCTCTCACATGTTTGCTAAACATTTTGACATATGCCCTAGTATTATGAAAGATTTGTTGGAAGGTTGTGTAGTGAAGTGTGCATGCTCTCCTCCAGCATCCAGACAATGGTGACTACTAGAATAAGTGTGTTGCTTTTAATTTTGTTAACTTTTGTTCCGAGGCCATCCTTCCCATTATTAGAGTCCATGATTTACTCTGCTTGAAAGATGTGGCTATGAGCATAATGAATACTAAGATGCGCTTGTAGAGAACTTGCCTCGCCACAAAATATGGTATAAATTAGTAATAATGAGAATCATTTAAGATAGATAAAAAAGACTTGTATGAAAAAGTAGCGTTTATTTTTTTTAATCATTTTCAAGCCAAAAAATATTTCTTTTAATCATTTGACTGTTTTGTTTGCTGTTTGGATTTTTCTTTACCATCTACATTATTCGAACGTGATTTTTTCCCTAGAAATCCTTCTACTGGGAATTTCAGAATATAAACAACCCATTGCCGTTGAAGTTGAAAGTTGTTCCCGTTTATATTTTTATATTTCACATATTAATTTATGCACCATTAACACTTCTATATTACCGTTAACTGTTTTAAAGACATGAAAAAAAATAGAAAAATCTCTTTCCAAGTTTGTGTACTGGGTATATTTTTAGGGTTAAAGAGACAATTTTGTTTTAAAAGTGTCAAAAAAGGAATAATTTTGTCTTTACCATTATTCTAATTAATTTTGACCGTTAGTTAATTAAATATGCCGAGCTATCATTCCACGTCTCTTTTTGTTATTTTTGTTAAGATATAAATTTACGTTGGAAGTTCATATATCATCTACTTCAAGTTAGATTCAGAACTTTAATGACAAATTTACATCTTAAAAAATGATGTGGATGAAATGTTTAATATATTTGATTAATTAACTAATAAAATTAATTAAAACAAAATTAGCCTCGGTAGAAACTTCTTGACGGTTGGCTTAGTTTTAGGCATACAACAAAGATGCCACCCAATCGACCCCGTCCGGGAAAAAAAAAAGAAAAAAGAAAAATCACTTAATTGACAGTGATAAACAGTTGGGCAATTAACATGTGGTTGGCGGAAAATATAGGAGCGTGGAGCATGTAGGCGGGGGATTGATATTTTCACCCGCGGACAAAAATTTAGTAGACAAATGGCATCAAAGGCACCAAAATATCGAGATTTTTCCGATTATTTTTGACTACTTCCTCCCACATTCGTAGATCTTCTTCCCTCCCACAACAATACATTAGCCGACGGAATTCCAGCAGTTGCCTTCCATCACCCCATGCATGTGGAAATTTTAAAACCAAAGTCTTTCATTTTTTCCCCAGTAACAAAATATCTTAACACGGTTCCACGCGGCAGAACTCAACTGGTCGTCACATGATAAGAAGTTTGTGTGATTTTCTAACCCAGCCGTCTGGCTTCGTCGTCTATATATACGCAGGTCTTCCAATGCTTTCTCCCCATTAGATATCATCTTCGTTCCAAATCGCAGCTCAAGAGAGGAAGAAGAATGGCAACGATAAGTGGTGTGAGCCTTTCAAGTCCTAGACTTGTGCTCCGGGCTTCAGACTCGTCGCAAAAGTCACCCACCGTCAAGTTCCCACTGCTACTCACCCAAAGGTGCACCGCCAATTTTGGTTCGGGTCGAATTCTTACTTCTGTTCGACCCGTGCGTGCTGCTCCAGACAGAATATCCGACAAGGTTGAAGAAAGCATAAAGAACGCGGAGGAGGCATGCTCCGGTGACCCATCCGGCGGTGAATGTGTGGCGGCATGGGACGAGGTGGAGGAGCTGAGCGCGGCGGCCAGCCATGCGAGGGACAGGAAGAAGGAATCCGACCCACTTGAGAACTATTGCAAGGACAACCCGGAGACCGATGAGTGCCGCACTTACGATAATTGATAGCCACAGCCCACATATATGTGAAAATTGCTGGTTATTAGCTTTCTCTGTTACATTATATGAGCACACAGCTGTTACTTAATTTTTATTTGTGTGTGAAATAATCAGTTAGCTCTTGCCTCCTCAATTATTTTTTGTTTGTTTTAATGAAAACTATAATAAAGAGAATCATTTTATATATAGCAATCCGTTTACTTATTTGCCTATTGTAGCTTAAGAAATTTTTTTTCATAATGAGTGCCTCATTGAGAAAGTTGTATGGGGAGCCACTTGAAACTTCATGATAGGGTAGGTATGGGTAGAGATAAATGATTTATTGTGTGTTTGACAAGCAATTTGAAATTATGGTTTTACTCAAAATCATGGTTTTATGGAAAAAATGTCAAACACCCCATTTTATAAGAAAATCATTTTTTTTTTCAAATCATGATTTTAGATCCAAAACCATGGTTTGGGAAAAAGCTAAAATTTGTAGCCTTTTCTCTTTCATTTTTCTCTCTCTTTCTCCATTTTCCTCTTTCCCTTCTCTCTCTCCCCGAAGGTAATTAAACTCGGATTGGTCATTGAACCGGTTGGGGTACCGAGTCAAGGGTTAGTGGGTCGGACCAGAGCTAACCCAGAATTAAACAAGTGATAAAATGAAGATTTCAGGTATGAAATTATAAAGAAAAAATAAAAAAAAATTGATTTTTTTAAAAGACCGGGTACCCTGAACCATACCAGTTTTTCAACTGATTCGCTGGTTTCCAGGCCGATTTTTTTTTATGTTAGATAATTGACTAATGTTATAATTTTACATTTTTTAGATAAATTTATTTCATTTTTGATATTTTTTATAAAATTAAATGTCAAATAATACATAAAATATAAATCTTATCATTTATATTTAATTATCACAAAAGCTAATGTCCTTTTTGGTAATTTGACCACTAAAAAAGTGATTCCCAACCTAATATCCAAACACTCATCTTATCAAAATCATTTTTTTTACCCATAATCTATTCTTCTCATAATCTATTAAAAAAAATCATTTTTTCACTTTTTCTTCAGAAACTATTCTCAAAAGCTGTATCCAAAACCTTAAATTCCTCATGATGTAAAGCGGTAAAACTTACAACTTCGTAAACTTTATTTCCTCAGTCCTATTTTATAAATATCTTTTTTATAAATAATTTTTACTTTTTGTCACAATAGTCAAATTATTTTTTTATCCCTTTTAAATACAAGTTTTTATATTTATCATCTCACACTTATCATTAATTATCTTTCATCTACTCATCTATTACACATTCTTTTTCATATTTTATACGTGTACTCTTTTATAGTTGTTACTCATTCTTTTTCTATACTCTTTTCATAAATAAAGGTATATTTAAAAAAAATGACATTTTAAAAATATTTCTTGTTTTTAATCAATCTTAACCGTTAATTTTTTTTACACAATCAAAATAAAAATTATTTATAAAAAACACGAGAGGAGTAGATATTAGGACTTAAGAGCCTGTTTGAAAACTCGATGGAGAAGTGACTTTTTTTTAATGGGGCTTTTACAGAAGCCCAATTGAAAAAAGCCAGATTAAAAATGTGATTTGTGTTTGGATTGGCGGTGGGAGAAGTAACTTTTTTTTTAACATTGAACCTGTTTGGATTAACATTTGAAAAACCCGTTTAAATAGGAAATGACTGAAAAATATATAAACCTTGTTCGATACTATATATATATTGTTATAATTGATGTTAAAAAATATAAATATATTTTTTTAAAATAAAAAATTCAATGAAAAAGTTCAAAAGCCCATTGATAGAAGCTAAAAAGCTAAAAAAATGAGTTTAAAGAAAAAAACTTTTTTTTATTAAAAGCCCATTATAAGCTAATGATTTTCCAAACATTTATCATGTGCTCTAATGAGCTTTTGATGTCCAAATAAACTTTTTTCCTTATCTAATATATTTCCAAACACACCCTAAGTATTCTAGTATCGCGGCACTCGTGCAGATGCCAAGATACAAAACAGTCTTTCATTAGACGCTGACATCGCCTTGGCCTCCAAAACGTACTTTCCACAATGAATTGTGTTTTCATGGCAAGTACTTTCCACAAAGATACTTAACGACCCATCGCAGACTGGAAAAGTATATTTTATATTATTTATGACAATAGCATCTAAAAAGATAGAAAAGTAGAAAAGGCCAGTTACATAGTGCTTGTTTGTTTGAGCTTATTTGAATCTCGCTTATTATATAAGCCCGATTCACGTAAATCGAGATAAATCTCCTCCACATATTTATCTCGTAGACTGTGAAAGCACCTCGTAGACCGTAAAAACACCTCGTAGACTGTAAAAGTTACCTCGTAGACCGTAAAAGTTACTTCGTATTCCGTGAATTACAATTCATAAGCACGATTGAAATTTTCAACCGCTGTTCCAAACAAGCACATAATGTTGTCAAATCTTCTATTTAAAATAGCTTAAAAGTTAGAACCGAGATTAATTAAGATAGTATTGGGATCATACTAATTACTCCAGCTAATTGATTTTAACATCGTATAGTTGGCTGGAGTATATGAAGCTTGAACCATCATCAGACTTCTCTCTACCCCATTTTCAAATTATTACCCCAATCAAACCATCGTTGATGCTTCCACGTGTTTAACTACAAGAGTCGAGAGATATTATGATAGTGAGGCCTATATTGATAATATAATGAGCTTATAGATTATTATATTTGGTTTTATAATTGCATCGACGAAGGCGACGCTAATTTCCATCATCCCGTATGCAATGTCAATTATTCATTTACAGATTGTAATGACAAGGATCAGGGAAAGGAAGGGTGTCGTGGGGTGGGTACCTTTGACTTGAGAGTTGAGATAAAGGAATACAGACGAAGCATGAACCTTCTAAAGATTCATGAATCTAATTAAATTGAATATGATTTATAAAAGGAAACTGGAATCAGCTCAAAGGTTACCATGAAATACAGTCAGCTGTAATTGTTTAAAATTATGGAAACAGCTTACTTTTACTGTTGCTGCTACTATTCATTTAACTTATTTTCAGATTATTCGTGATGATTGACATGACCATACAAATTTTGGGAACCATCCATTTTAATTTCCAAAAGGCACTTTGCAAATTAGGAGGCCCATGGGAATATCGGAATCAACGCGAATGATACCTCATTGTTGTTATCCAATCCATTCATTTTAATTCCTAAAAGGCTTTTGCAAAGTAGGAAGTCCATGGGAAGTTGGGAATATCGGAATCAACTCAAACGATACCTACTTGGCGTCTTCCAAAGACTCCTTAGAATTGGATTAAGATGCACTTTCAATCGGATGACAGCAATTACATTTTATTGAATTGACTTCAAATATGATTCTGTATTTTATTGAATCAATTCAATCGAATGATGAAATCTCCTCTCGCTATCCACTTGAGCTGGTCGCTTTGGTAGATTCTGTTTAATGAAATTTCTAACTCGCAGCTCACAAAAACTAGCGCTAATTTAAATCAAGGACATTTCAGAAATTGAAAGCCTTCGCAAAATATGAGAAAATGGATTGAAAACCTACTCCGAACTCAAAACAGAAGCAGACTTCATTCGTTGAGACCTCAACTCAAAATAAAACACAACCTTGAAGTTCAATTGCTATTTATCACCCACAGCTCAGAACTGAACGATATCTCATACCACTGCAATTGCCACAGGTCTCAAAATTTACCATTGAAGGGCTATAATGCAGATACGTTGGTATGTTTTACGGCGATATACTACCATATAGAATCACCACTCATCAATGCACATGCTATTTTGCAGGTAAAACACTAAACACACATAGGAAATATCATATTAAGATAACATAAAAAGTACACTATTTCACAAGACCAAACAACATAATACCACTATCTACTGACTACACTAAGAAAACATAGGAGCACTCCCAGTATTGACATCATTGACTAAAGAAACCCAACAGAGGAAAACTAACAGACTCATCAGAACCCAACGGAACAACAGAAACAAATCATGCCAACAGATAGCTCAAAAGGGATAAATGACAAAATGCACATGCTAAGGAGCCTCGGATCAATGCAGGACGAAGTCTGAAGCCGTGATCGGCTGTATCGGATAAGGAAGCTGCCATGGCTTCAGGAGAGGATCTGGTATCTCGGGGATCTCAACAGCGAGCCCGCTGATCTCTTCAGCGATCTCAAGTATAGAGTTCAGAAAACGCAATCGTTCGAACAACTCCATAGTCTGCGCCCTAAGGACAGTGTTGTTGGATTCGATCTCATTGTATGCATCCTCCTTCTCCTTTATGTTCTGAACTAAAAGACTGTTTGCACTTTGCAATCGGCTGATCTCATTGGTCAGATCTTCAAGTTGCTTCTGCTTCTTCATCCGCGATCGCCTCGCGGATTCACGGTTAGACTGCATCCTCTTCCTCTTCCTCTCGTCCATGACATCAGGTCTTGGGTCATCAGATCCCGAGCTTGCTGGAAGGTGATTCGAGGTCATTACCCTAAAACTTAAAAGAGGGATTTCCTAATCGAATAACGTACTCGAATGGGTGATTGTTAATAAGTAATCGAAACTGGATTGTGAGATATAATGGTCGAAATACAAAAATAAAACAAGGAATCAAACAACGAAGGTCAGAGATCAGGGGATTGACGGGGGGAGTTCATGAGAACACGTAGAACCAGTACAGAAACACAACGGAGAAGGAGTGGAGCAAACGAAATCGACGCATGGAATTGGGGTAGATCATAAAAATTCCGAAAACATTGAGGTGATTTGCAAAGGCATATGCCCTCTGCGCACAAATCAAACTATGATGAACAATCGAAACCCTAAGTCTAAGAGAAACCTGACTATCAAAGACACGATCTTTCGAGAAGGACAATAATCAAGGCAAATGAAAGAGGTGGAAAGATGGTGAGAAGAAAAAGATAAATGGAGCGGACAAAACTACGGCCGGGCGCAAGTTGACGGAGGAGGGAACGCAGAATGAGGATTAGGTTTTAAAACGAAGGGAAAGGAGGTTGGAGAGTTGGTAGAAGGAGAATTTTATAGACCAGGAAAGGCAAGGAAAACGTGGAACGCACTAGAAGGGCCGAAATTTAAGGGATTTGGTGAAATCTTGGGTCGGAGGTTTTTTTTAAAGGTAATTTTATTTTAAAAGTTTTTAAGGGTATCATTTTATTTTGGAAGTATTAAAAAGGAAGTAATTTTATTTTTATTTTTATCTCAATTAATTTTAATGGTTAGTTGAAATATGTTAAAATGATAGTTCATATGTCATTTATATTATTTTTGTTAAAGTGAAAATTTACTTTAAAAGTTTTAACTCTAGCTTTTAAAAAAATAAAGTAGATAACACACAATAAAGTAAATTTGTATCTTAACAAAAATGACATAAATGATATATACACTACCAACTTAGTATATTTAGTTAGCAAATAGTCAAAATTAATTGAGATAATAGTGAGGACAAAATTGCCCCTTTAACACTTTTGAAACAAAATTATTTTTTAAAAAATTTTTGAAACAAAATTAACCCTGAAAAACTTTTCGCTAAAATTGCCATTTAACCCAAATTTCAATTGGAATGCTATTTTGAGGAATTCTCCTCATCTGATTGATTCTGACAGATTCAGATTTAAAACTCTAATTTATAAAATAATTGTTATAATATATTAGAAAAAGTATCATTATAATATTCTATCAAAATAAATAAATTATTTGATCCAAATATCCAATAGTAGAAAACATATGAAGAAAAATAAAAGGATAAAAAAAAGATGGGGAAGGATCGAAATGCCCAGCACAAAAGGCAAAACGAGGAAGGAGATCTCCTTTTTCCCGTTTCTCCTATTTTTCTTCCTTCGAATCTCTTCTCCATCTTTAAATTTTTAAAAGGTGGTTGGTTCAGTTTAAATATTTTATAAAATTATTATTATAATATTTTTATAAATTAACAAATTTTCTTTATTTTATATTGCATTATGATCAATATGTAACCGTTTAATTTTTTTTTATTTTTATAAAAATAATTTTACAAAATTTTAAATATAAGCCATTTTTTTATATCTGAACTTGAGAATGAGATCTTAGAAAGAAAAGGAAGAAAAAAAAGAAGTGATGGGAGAATTAAACCTTAAAGATCAACATTAGTATAAAAAATAAGGGTTTATAGTGCATCCAATATGTAAAAGGATTTTTTCATGACAGTCTATTATTCTGAAATATTTTTTTATTTAATCTTACACTTAATGATTTTGATGATTTAGGAAATTATATATATATAAAAAAATATTTTAGAGTGTTCGATAAAAAAAATTATAATATTAGACACCTTTATAAAAATATTTTAAAATAATAGATATATCAAAAAAGATATTTCAGCAGTGTTGAAGGTACTACAAAATTCTTTTAAGAAAAGAATGAATAACGAAAATAAAGTCTCAATGAACATAACCAACGACGTCGTACCAAGGTAATGGCGTTTCTCACCATACGGCGACACACAGGTCGCGCGGTGGGTTTGACTGCGTTCAATCGGAGTATAACCGATAGCATTTTTTCAACTTCTTTCCCAGTAAAATATATAGGAGTGCCAGTCGAGGTCCCGCGGACGTCTTCGCCATTGGACAAAGCAATTTCAGTTCACAGATCGGTGCAGCATCGATTCAGTTAGATCGAAGAAAAGAGGAAAATGGGGACTGATGAAGTATCGTTAGACGATAAAGCTAAGCGAACGAGAGATCTTCTCTCCAGTTTCTACTCTCAGGACCCCTCCGCGTCGTCCAACTCTAGCATTGGCTCGTCCAGATCCCCCACTCTCGATGACATCAATTCCACCTCCTTCGATCCTGATCACTACATGAATAACCTGGTAATTCTCTTTCTAATCGAATCTATCAACCCCCATGGGTATTCTGAGGTCGAAATTGAACTCTTTTTTCCTCTCATGGAAATTGAGGAAGAAAGGGAATAGGATTATTGCGAGTTGTTGTCACGTTAGTATGAGTTTGAAGTTGGAGTACGAAGTGGTTGATTCTGTTGTGCATTTATCGGTAAATTATGAAGGTACAAAAGTCGAATTTGGAAGGTCTGCTCCAGAGGCATGTTGAAATGGCGGCTGAAATAAAGAATCTTGACACTGACCTGCAAATGTTGGTCTACGAGAATTATAACAAGTTCATCAGCGCCACAGATACAATAAAGAGGTTTTCTTTTTTCTACCTATTATTTCTCTTTGTTTGCGCTGCTTATTATTTTATAACTTATGCTTATTTTTTGTGGGGAAATTACTGCTTACGAACTTTTGATCCATGAGTTACATGACATACCATCACCAAATCGCGCTGTCTACACTGTCGTTCAAATGCTCTTACGAATTTCCTTTCCTTTTCTCATAAAAAAAATTTCCTCCCCGTTTTTGGTGTGTATCTTTTGCGTTTTTAATAACTTGGTTCATTTATTTCTTCAAAAAATGTGTGATGCAATTTGTTTGCCAAACAGGATGAAAAGTAACATATCCGGGATGGAGGCAAATATGGAACAGCTTCTTGAGAAGGTAAGCACAGCATTAGTTTTTCAATCATGGTTTACTTGTTCTTTTTGAAAAATCAAAACAGAGAAGGTTTTTTGATGGAATCCTATTTTTTTTATCCCCAATGCAGATAATGTCTGTGCAATCGAGGAGTGATACTGTTAACACTTCTCTTTATGAGAAAAGAGAGCATGTAGAGAAACTGCATCGGACTTGCAATCTTCTTCGTAAAGTTCAGGTATTAAAGCAGTGACAGCTTTCTGGCAGCACACATTGACATTATTACACTCTGGGGTTAAGCTCGACATCAGAAAACCTTGCATTTAAGTTTGAGCTATTAGCTAATGACTTCGTGACTTAGTGTCATGAAAGTTTTCCTGGAGGTCACAGGTTTGATATTGCTTGTAACTTAGGCCATTCGTGATTTTGAACATTTACAGTTATCCCCTGAACTAATAAGATAACTAAAATAACCTTAAGAATAATATTATTTTCTTTAATTTAAATTATGCTGTCTTAAAATGTCATTTTGTGAATATGTTCTTTGTTTTTAATAATTTTATTTTTAATTAAATGATTTTAAAATTTGCTGTATTTAAAACATGCACTGTGTTACATTGATAAAAATGATTTAATACTTGTTATATCATATAACAGGTTATAGGGGACTTGGGGTATTGCAATGAGAATGAGTGTAATTGTGTGTTTTTTTTAAAACTTATCATTATGGGTGCAGAAGAGATAATGTAATGCGTCTTTGATTACAAGGGAGGGTAGTATATAATTTAAAAACAAAGGAGAGGGCTGGGCAATTTAGGCATCTCCCAGTGATGGGATCATGGGAAGAGTAATTTACTCCTGGGTTATGTTAGGGAGTTTAGAAGAGAATGATATGGAGTAAAAAGGCACAGAGTCGAATGAAAAGATATATGCCTTTTCCAATTGTTTCAGAATTTACTGAGTGAAGGGTGTGGATCATAAGGAATGAATGATTTTTGAATTATTTTTTCAATATTACATTTATAACTAGAATGTGATTTTAGGAAGTTTTTATTGAAGGAGAATATAGATATAATTGTACCACTTGTCCATTCCTTTCCTTCCAAAAGCCCCCAATATGATGGGACAAAATTTTTTTGGTTTTGAGTGGCAAGGAAAGGTGTTGGAGTCCCTTATTTTCCATTCCATGTCATTGTAAAAAAATCTCATAGACAAGAGGTTACCCCAAATTGGCCATTCAATTCCTTGCCATTTCATTCCTGGTAATCCATCCACTAAATGTAGTTTTAAAATATTGATAGAAGCATATCAGTATTTGCATTATGCTTGTTAACTTCGATTCTAGTTGTTTTGCTCCTATGATTAACACACCTTTCACCTTGGTGTAAGAGCAGTTCATATATGATCTACCTGATAGATTAAGAAAATGCATCAAATTAGAGGCCTACGCAGATGCAGTCAGGTTCTACGCTGGAGCAATGCCAATCTTTAAGGTTGTGTGGGGCTGGCATGGATTTTTTATTGTCAATTCAATCCATTCACTTGTTTTTGTTTACATCTAGCAAATATTGATTTCTAAAGAATATTTGTCACCTGAAAAAAATATTGGCACATGTTTCACATAATGTAATAAATCTGTTGCTTTGATGAGACAACTCTTGTTTCTGTTTTCCTTGTGGCAGGCATATGGAGACTCATCATTCCAAGATTGCAAACGAGAATCTGAAAAAGCAATAGCTATCATAATAAATAATTTGCAGGTACAATTATTTCTCCTTATTCTATCTGGATTTCGATGCATGAGTCAAAACATAATCTGAGAGATGATTACGAATGTTTTCATATATTGCTTGATGTTGCAGCATTCATTTTCCTTGTAATCTTCAGTATTATTCAGTAGTCAATTTATTAGTCATTTTCTTTTTGGGATGAAGTACTCGTGTTTCCAATCCTGCTGTTTGATGGCAGTTCTATAAGCCTGAGTTCTCTTCATCGGTTGTTGGCATCTGGTCCATGTAAATAATGCATTGCTTATACTTTAATATCATTGATCTTTGGACCTACAACAATCCTTGTATAACTAATGTTCATTTTTGCAATAAGCTTTGAGCTATGGCGTTGAGAGTTTTTTTTTTATATTATTATCTGGTATTCAGTTCAAAATTCGTGGCTGCCCCTCCCAACACAAGTGTCTCCTCAGGGACCTGAACTCGAGACCCAGGGGATCTAGCGGGGCCTTACACTGCTAGACCAATTCTATATTGGTTAGGACGTTGAGATTTTGTTTATGAGAGAAATCCTCTTGTTAGTAGCTGAGTAGAATTTCATTGATGCAGGATGTCCTGGAATTATAACATGTAGTGGACTTTGGTTTCGTTGCTGTTTTTATTGGATTTGGAAGGCAAATAAAATAAAATAGTTGAGAGATCTTTTAAAGTGAAGTTTAGGATTATTTATATTCTATCAACATCAATTCTGTAAATTCTTCTATTTCCTCTAGGCTGATTTTGGACTTTTAAGGAAATGGGTATAGCATTTTCCCCCTTTGATATTATCCAACCATCCTGTCCTTGTCTTCTTCATTTTGATTTAAGAGTTCTCAAAATTACGGTGAATTTAGGAACTCATGATATCATCCTGAATTCCAAGCTGATGGTCATTGTGTTTCTGAGAACTGAGAAGCTTGTCACAAAGTTCGACATTTTTTTTTCTATAACCAGGGAAGGCTATTTTCCGATTCGGAACCCATTCAAGCAAGATCTGAGGCTGCAGTACTCCTTAAGCAGCTGGACTTTCCGGTTTGTTACTTTTTCCACATTCTCAAAATTGCGTTTAATATTGCAGCCAAGTACATATATCTTTTCCTTCATACTATTCCACTCCTCCCAACCACCTCCCTCCCTCAATGGAGGAACCCATTTAACTTTCTCTTGAGTTCTAAAGGAAAATTACTGTTAAGACATGATGGATATACATATCAATTTTGTGTCTGTTTTTTAAATCTGGTATCATCTGGAAATTTACTATTAGAAATATGAAGGCTGCCATGGTCATGTAAAATCCATCTGCTCCTTGCATATATTGCTGAGAATTTTGAAGATCAACTGTGGGAAGGGATGATAGTATATTAAAGTATGCACTGTTCAGGGCCATATTCATAATTCATATGTGGTATCTTCCTATTACTGGCAGGTGGAAAATTTGAAGGAAAAACTACTTGAGAAGTTGGAACAGTCTATTACAGACATTCAACTGAACCCTGAAGAGATAAACAATGCTTCAACGGATCCTTCTTCCTTTGCTTCTGCTCATGAGGTTAGAAGCATGATACATCAAGCATCATAGTAGTAGTATTCTGTTGTTCAATATCATTTTCTTCCCATTAAGATGTTATTGCTATCATATCTTTGGCTAGATAAGATGTTTAATTTTAGCATACATACTTGTGATGGTTAATACAGCCATTGCTAGTGCCATGTTATGCGTCTGGACCTTGGACTCCGCTTTTCCTTGCTATTGTTTTCCTTCCAGCGTTAATATCTGAAAACACACGTGTCTTTCTCTTAATATAGGCAGCTGTTCAAGAGTTTGTGGAGGCTGTTCGTGCTTTTCAAGTGATATTTCCTGATTCAGAAAAGCAATCGAACAATCTTGCTCAAGACTTGATTACTAAGTTTGTAACCTCATCTACAACATGAAGCATCTTTATTTCCTATACAATTTTTACCTAATAAAATTTTTTTTTGACGAAAAATTCGTAGGAACTTCATAATTACTGAGGAATATGTAAAGAGACGAATTTGTGCAGCCAATCTACTGGGGATTCTACGTAAGTAGCGTGATTATATTAATCCTCCTGTGTTTCTCTGGATTTCAACTTGATTTCTGAAACTTGATGATTTGTGTACTTGAGTCTCACCTTGAGTACGAGTCAGTGGCCTTTGACTCTTAAGCATCTGTTGTGATATATGAGTAGTTCTTCATTTCAACAATCATTGCAATTTTTTTCCAATTTTATTTATAATAATTATTATTAAACAAAAGGGAATGGAAGTCGAGAGTTTTTCTTTGAAGCATTCAGGCATACCAGTCAGCCTCCTGTATGTATAATTACATCCAATGCATGGCTTGTGGTATGACGTGGTAAGCATTTTACATTTACATGCCAGCAGTACAAGAATTATGAGTGTCTCTAATGCCTTGAAGACAAATACCTTTGGAACACTGACAATCTGGCATATAATATTCTGTCTCTTGAGTTGATGATTATGATAAAATAGATGGCATGGCTAACACCCAAATTACACTACATGTAGTAGAGGGGATGAGGCCCAGACTAATTCATTGTTATTAATATGCCATGCTTAGCTAATGTGACATTCAAATTGATTAAAAGAGAAGGTCACTGTCTCCTACACGGTAGGCTTGTGTGACTATTGATCATATCATTTCCTCTTGAATGCATCTGAGTGGCGCCCCCCCCCCCCCCCAAAAAAAAAAAAAAAAGAGTGTACATAATTACCGTCTCCGCTTAGCGATGACACTGCAAGCATCTATTTTGTTTTGTATTGCTTCTGGAAGCCTTTTTACTTCAATGGAATGGACGTTTAATAATGTTCTTTTGATGATGTGAATCGTGACCTTAACAAGAAGTTTTTAACCTATATTTATGTGTCTAGCAGACATTTCGTCATATAAAATAACCACTAATATAAAAATTTTCAAACAATATTTTCAAAATTTTAACGTGTAACATCAACTTATGTCCATCTTGCAGCAATTGGTCTAAGGTGTGTGATACTTTGTTTATTGATTCAATAATAAGGAAATCGGTGGCATGGTTTCTCTTCAACTTAGCAATTTTTTTTCTAAATTAAAATAAACTTCTTGTTTTTTGACTGGGTTATGATGTGGATGCAGGAGTTGTTTGGAATGATGTGCTCTTGATTGATGATGTCTTGAAGGAAGCTGCATTCTCTGACCACACTATTCAGGTCATCCTTTGTGATTAGTTGCTAAAATTTTCTTTTTGATTGTGGATGTAGCCTCTCAATTACTTCTCCTCCATACTTTCTCCTTGTCAGGCTTCTAAGGTTACTGTCAGGCTGTATGTTAGCAGTGCATTATCTTATCTTCTGCAAGATATATCAGGTTACTTCTATGACTATGTATGCAGGAAACTTCTAGTTCTTACTTCTTAGTTTCTGAAATTTGAAATGTCTATTCTTCCGCACAAAAACAAAACAGAAAATTGAAGATGTGCCACATTTTGGCCCAAACAGTAGGTTTGTGAAAAGGCGACTTATCAAGATAGCTTGATGGTCATTGTATACATGAATTGAGCTAACGGGAAATAATGTTCTATGGAAACTGTCTTACTGAAAATGAGCTAGCTTCTCTTTGGTAGATTCCCTCTTAAAAGTCCTGAAAAAGGAAAATGTGGAGGATTACTCTCTGCAAGTTGCTCTAGATGCTAGCAGCAAAACAGTTCTCCAAGGCAGCACAAATGTCTTGCTGGTAAGCACATTTGTCTAAATTTGATGGGTAAATACGGATTATATATATCCGTGTGTGCGCAAAATATCTATTTGTCAAGCTTTTCCAACTATTTCTTCTTTTGCTTCTTTGGGGTCTGATTTCATATGCTTTTCATTGGTCATTGCAGGACTTCCGCAAAATTCTAGATGATAACTCTGGGCTAGTTGTTAGACTAAGAGAGACCATTATTGATATTGTTCAGGAAGAATTGCAAGATTTTTTCAGGCAACTTGAGGGCAAGTTCCTTTTATTTTCTGGAAGGAATTATGCTTCTGCCATTCAAGATCAGGGTGTGACAGAGGGAGCTCAAGGTGACAAAGCTATTGCTGGTCTCATCCTAGTACTGTCACAGCTTTCTGCTTTTATTGAACTAACTACCATACCAAGAATCACTGAGGCAAGGATCCTTCTGATAAAGCTATCTGAGGTTCCTGTAGAAGCATTTATTTCTGCCCTTAGTTTTCCTTCCATATCCTCAGGGCATGCCTTGTGATTTTCAGGAAATAGCAGCTTCCTTTTCTGGTGGTAGTGCTAGAGGATATGAACAAGGACCCGCATTTGTTCCTGGAGAGATCTGTCGGAAATTTCGATCAGCTGGTGAAAAATTCCTGCACCAGGTAAGTTGTTAATACCATATTCACATATACCCTATTCCAATGTGTTTGTAACTTCTTCAAGCTTACAGGCGAGCTTTGCTGCATCTTTTATGTTCTCCTCTTCTGCTTTACCATTTTTGGTTGAGTGTTTTTGCTAAGGAGGTTCTCTTGTCCTGCATTTTTCTTGTCCTTTTTCTTCCTTCATTTTATAATATTCCTCATTTGAAGTTAAGAAGCACTCACATATACTTCTTTTGATTCTGTTCAGTACATAAACATGAGAACTCAGAAGATATCACTTCTTCTGAAGAAGAGGTTTAACACACCTAATTGGTTTAAGGTTTGTATTATACATCTTCGTTTCCAGTGTTATTATACAGTTGTAATATGGTGAGAGTTTGGTTCTAAAATTGATTTTATCCTCTACACAGCATAAGGAGCCTAGAGAAGTTCATATGTTCGTGGATTTATTCTTTCAAGAGGTTGGTATACTTTTATTCTTTAAATGGATTGCTCCATTGTTGTTGTCTTTTGAGTGGCATTAAAATTTAACTGGCTTGGCGATCATACATGAATACTAGTTTTCATTGAATTTCTATAATCTGGATAGTTCAGAGGATGGAATCATGAATTTTCTTGGATAAACATGCATGTTAAATGAACAGAGTATTTTAATTTCTTGTATTTTCTTTTCCAGCTTGAAGTAATAAGTAATGAAGTGAAGCAGATTTTGCCACAAGGGAAGCGCAGGCACCGGAGGACTGATAGTAATGGAAGTACTGCTTCATCGAGGAGCAACCCTTTGCGTGAAGAGAAACTCAGCAGGTCAAATACTCAGAGGGCGAGAAGCCAGCTTTTAGAGACACATTTAGCAAAACTGTTTAAGCAGAAGGTTGAAATATTCACCAAAGTAGAATTCACGCAGGTATTGAGTAACTATCAAGTTGGTATTCTGAAGTTAAAATTAGTGGCCGTGGATCAAGTTATCGAATCTTTACTCGTAAAACTGCAGGAGTCTGTTCTTACAACCATAGTGAAATTGTGCCTAAAAAGTCTACAAGAATTTGCTCGACTCCAAACTTTTAATCGTAGTGGATTCCAGCAAATTCAATTGGATATTCAGTTCCTAAGGACTTCTTTAAGAGAAATGGTTGAAGATCAAGCCGCCATGGACTTCTTGCTTGATGAGGTTGGAATTATTAAAGTCATACTCATACTTTGGATTTTGATTTTCATATAGCTGTATAGTTGGTAAAGTCATGTTTATCTTCTCCCTGTCCTTTGTTTTTATGGTTTTGGGCCACAGGTGATTGTTGCTGCAGCAGAGCGTTGTCTTGACCCAGTTCCTTTGGAGCCCCCAATACTTGACAAACTTATACAAGCCAAGTTAGCAAAATCTAAGGAACATAGCACAATGTCTCCATGATCATTAATGGTGATGGATTATGGAGGCGATGATCCTAATTACCTTTCATATTTGCTGCACGGATTATACATCCCTTCGGAGCTTCAAGGATTATTGAGCCAAAGAGCGGTATTTTCTTCAATTTTAGCTGGCATCCGTTTCCAGGATCAATTAAAGTTACCCATCACGCATTCTGAGTTTTGTTTGTTATCTCTCGTGGGATCTGATTGTTCTTAGGCAGGATTCCTTTTAATTCTGTAAATCTGTTGTAAACTTGTAATATAAATCAGGCTCCTCTTGTATATTTTTTGGTCAGCCAACATATGCAGAACCCCTTGCCTGGAAATGCAATTCAATTAAAATTTTTGAATCAGATTAATTATCTTTTGGTTGCATGTGTATTTTCTCAATTCATCAAGATATTTTTCTCTTCGCATTCTCTTCTTACACATATTGTTGTTATTGGAATATTCTTTTTAGAATTGTTATAGAGATTTTTATTATTTATTATTTACTCCTAATTGTTAATCCTTCACCGCTACTGGGTATGATTTTTTTTTGTTTTTTTTTAAAAAGTGTTGTATAGAGAAGATATTTTAAGCATTTGACCATGTTGAGTCAAAAACTCCCCCTATGCTCAGATTTGATGCTAGATGGATCAACCACCCAAACCTAATTGAGCTTTAAAAAGAAGTTGGAATGTGGAAGGAAGTGGGGGTGAGCTACGGGATTTTGTAAGGAATTTTAAATGCATTGCGAGAGGTCCTAACTAATTGGAGCAAAAAGGAGTTCAGAAGCAATTTGAAACAAATTAATCAGCTGGTGAAAAGGATACAAGTTTGCTTAGAATCAAGCTAGAATGAAGAAACTGAAAAGGACATGGATACCTTCAAGCGACAAATTGGTGACCTTTGGGAATAAGAAGAAATGTACTGGCCAGAAGGTTAGAATAGAATGGCTAAAATGTGGCGATAATAACTCAAAATTCTTCCACATGTCTATAATTAGAAGAAGATGCAGAAATAAAATCACAAGAGTGAAAGATAATGGGGAAAATTATTTAAAAATACCTCATTAGAAACTTATTTGCCAAATGAAACCTTTGCGTGCAAACAATCTTCTCGTGTACAAAAGATCTTCCCTTATATTCAAAAAATCTTTCATGTGTTCAATATATCTTCCCTATGTATGTGCAAACAATCTTCCTTTATGTGCAAAAAATCTTCCCTAGGTCTCATTTAGCAAATAAGTTTTCAATGAGATATTTATGAGCAATTCTCCCAACATAATGAGAATGAGTGGGTTGAAGGAGAAGCTGGCATTGGAGATCAATTTGCTCAATTTTATAATTCACTTTTCTCTTCAGTAGGACCTAGAGATTTCTCTAATGTGTTGGAAAGTGTTGAAGAAATCATTACAGATGAAGATAACAAAGCTTTAACAGCTGAAGTTACAAGGGAAGAGGTCAAGCATGCAAAATTCCAGCTTAGGGGACAAAAAGCACCGGGACCGATGGCTTCACTAGAACATTCTATCAAAAAGCTTGGAACATTATAGGTGAACAGGTATCTGGTTAAAACTTACTTTTAGCCTGGCTTTTCTCTTACTAATGTAAATGAGACTAATTTGGTGATGATGTCTAAAGCAGATTGCCTTGAAACTGTTAATGATTATAGGCCAATCAGTTTGTGTAATTTTTCATACAAAATCTTTTCCTAAGTGTGGGCCAATAGAACAAAACCCTTGCTTGGTAAGCCAATTGATGAGAGTCAGAGGACTTTTATCCTGGGTAGATTAATTCAGGATAATATTATAGTTGTTCATGAGACCTTTCACCACATGAAACTCAAGAAGAAGGGGATGTGTGAGGTGGCAATCAAAATTGATATGAACAAAGCCTATGATGCAGTTGAATGACATTTCTTGTGTGCAACCCTCTTAAAAAGGGGTTTTAATAGAGAATGGAAGAATATAACTTTTTAGTGCTTAGATTTTGTCAACTTTTCTGTAATGATGTATAGGAAGAGAGTAGCAAATGTGTCTCCTAAGAGAGGGTTGGGACAATGAGACTCTCTATCTCCTTATTTCTTTATTTATTTATTTTGGCTAATAATGTCATGTCCAAGTTAATTGAAAGAGACAAAAGTAGAGGAAAAGTGAAGGGTATCTTGGTAGCTAGGGGCTGTCCAGAAATCACACATAGTTTCTATGCAGATGACTCCGTGTTTTTTCTTCAAGTAAATTGGGAACACTGCAAGAATCTGAAAAGAATACTGACTGACTACTGTGAGGCCTCGAGACAAGTAATAATTTTGGGAAAGTCTTGTTTATAATTTTCAAGAAACACTCATGATTTGCTTAAAGAAGAAATCGGATAGATCTTTCAATTTCATATTGTGGATGCTCCTGGTAATTATCTGGGGCTCCTAATTATTTGGGGTAGATCTAAATCCCAAGCTCTGAACTTTGTTTTAGACCGAGTTAAGAAAAGAGCTCAGGGATGGAGGAAGAGACTTTTATCATAAGCTGGGAGGGAAGTGTTGATTAAATCAGTTGCAAATTCCATCCCCGTATACTTAATGTCATGTTTTTTATATCCTAAAGAAGTCATGAAACAATTGGATAGTATAGTGTCTAGCTTTTGGTGGAATGGTGATGAAGGGAAGAAGAAAATTTATTGTGTTTCTATGGAGAAAATGAAGAGAAGGAAGGTGGAGGGGGTTGGGATTCAAGGATTTTGAGGCCTTTAATCTAGTTTTGCTAGCAAAAGTTGGCTGGCGGATTTTGCAGAACCCCAATCAGTTGTGGGTAAAGATGCTAAAGGCAAGATACTTTTCTAAATGTTCCTTTATGGAAGCTAGGAAGGGAAGGTCTGCATCATGATTGTGATATAGTATTTTAGAGGGAAGGAATGTGCTCGATAATCTGGTGTGTATTAGCATAGGTAATGGCTGAGACATTAGAGTTTGGGTGGACTTGTGGCTTGGGGACCTCCCGAGGAGGAGGCTGATATCACCATGTCCACATGAGGACTTTAGGGAGTTAAGAGTTGCTGAATTATTCAGTAAAGGAGGATGGAACTTGATGTCTATTGAGAGATGGATCACAAATGGTGAAAAAAGAAGCAATACATAACACTATAGTAAGCAAAAGGAATAGAGATGGTAGGTGGGTCTGGACTGGAGGAAAAAGGAGTGTTTATTCAATCAAAGAAGGGTATGAGTGTGCAAGATGCCATGTATTAGGAAGGAATGAAAATGTCCCATCTTCCTCTAATAATGCTCAAAAATTGATGTGGAGGGAGGTGTGGAAACTTAGAATTCCTCCCCAAGTTAGGAATTTTATGTTGAGGCTACTATCTAAGGCTTTGCCAACTCTCCAAAATTTGTGGAGGAGGAAATGTTGTGCTTTTGTCCTATGTTGGATATGTCATATTAGACCTGAATCAAATGAACATCTATTTCTGTTTTGTGAATGGGCCAAGATGGTTTGGTATGGAAGCAATTTCTCTTTCAGATTCAAAGAGAATAAGTGTATGAATTTAATTGAATGGGTAGCTAAATGGTTGTGTGAGAGAGTAGATTCTCTGATTGGCAAAAAGCCTTCCTGGCTATGAATTTGTGGCAAATCTAGAAAGCGAGGAACTCCTTTATATTTGATAACACTCCAATTGATCCCATCTTTGTATTCTCTCAGGCTGAAAAGTTGGTTCTAGAATTATGGTAGGCACGTGGATGGGAGAGTGCTGAACCTAGACCTCACCAAAGGCAAAGAATTGAAACCATGGAGCAACCTCAATGGCACAGTCCAGAAGGTAATGCAATTAAAATAAATATGGATTGCGCGTTTTCAGATATAGATAATAGAGCAACAATGGCTTTTGTTGTAAGGGATTGTAATGGATGGTTACTAGATGGGGACACCCAAATTGTTGCTGCTAGTTCGCCTTTCATGCAGAAAGTTTGGCCTTTCTTAAGGCAGTTCAATATGCCTATAATAATCAGCTCACAAACATGGTCTTTGAATCTGATAATCAAGTATGGATTAAATACTTGTTTGATGATACCCCTCCCAGTGATTGGAGGTGTGTGAATATCCTTGAAAATATTCAAACTTTAAGGAAACCAATTCAAAATCATTTTTGTAATTGGATTCCCTCAGTAGGCGATTGGGTTGTTAAGGCTGCACTCGGAGGGTCATGCCTAACTGGTTGGGTTGCTAGACCACATGAAAGTTTGAGAAGATTACTGGATAATGATGCCAAAGCTTTTAAAAGAGCACTTGACTGAGACCTTTTGATGTTGTAATATATTATGTTGATATTTGGTTAGGTTGTTAATATTGTATGTATGTTGTAATTGCAAATTGTGTATCAGGTTAGGATGAAATGAAGTTTCGTTTACTTGCCCAAAAAAAAAAAAAAGACAATATGAAATTAACTTTGTTTTCTGACAAAAAAAAAAAAATCGTTGCTAAAAAAGGAATAAACCTTGAAATGGTCATAAATTATATGAAATAATTTAAACATAATTTAACTTCAAAACCTAAATGAAAAATGAATATAAATAATGAGGATTAAATTAATTTTATCCCGTTATTTATAAGTATGGTAATGATATTGGGGAAAAGGCGTCCAAACATCATTGTCAGGTAGAATTAGAACTGGGAAATCGGGCGGAGCTCGTCGGGTCGGCCCTTTTAAATCACGGGCCGACCTTAAAAAATAGAGTCTAAAAAAGAAGTCGGGACTAAAAGGGTCGGCCCTATAGGCCCTTTAGCTTTTTTTTTTATTCCTCTGCCTCTCCTACTCGTACCCATACTGACTCCTCCCTAAGAACTTTAAAATTGTCAAATTTACATATGATGGTAATTTATTAATTCTTGATATTTTTACCCCTTAAACATAGTCTACTACTTACAGTGAAGTACAATTAAATTTCCTTGAAATTGATGATAGTAGTGAAGAAGATGAAAACAATAGTCGTCATAATCATGTTGCTTAGAGTGTTTAACTTTTTGCCTTCTTATACTTTGTGTGAGACTATGAGTTACTTATAGACAATATTTTTTTACTTTTGATTATAAATTAGTAACTATATTTGTTTTATTGTATGAGACATGTAGACGTATAGTTAAATTTTGTGAAAATGACTTTTGACCCTGCGGGCCGGCCTAACCCGCATGCTCTCAGGCCAGGTTTTGAAAAACAACAATTTTTTTTCCCTCAGGTCCTTTAGGACCGGCTCTTTTAGGCCTTGGCCGGTCAAATGCCAGTCTTGTAGGGTCGGATCGACCCTGATTCCTAACTCTACTGCTAGGAACACAAAGAGGGAATAAATATTCATTAGCTATGAAATATTGCGGTTCTTTAGCATAGCTTACAACTATCCCCCTATTGAACATATTCCAGGCATAGTCAGACACTAAATATCAGCATAATTTCCAATGTAACAAACACGAACATGAAAAGCAATGTATGTGTGTGTGAGAGATATTTTTTTAAAAAATTATATTAACTTCATGATACACACGAGTATTGTGCACAATTAAACTCATCTTTAACAATTAACAGATTAAGAAAAGAATCACATTATTTATAGCATGTGTATAATTTAATTTACTTAAAAATGTAATAATTTAATCATAATTTGTTATTTTTTTCAATGAAAACACAATTTCGCATTATGAAATGAAATTCCACCTTACAAAGTTCCTAAGCGTAGCTTTTACGTCATTTAGAATATATGTAATATTCCATGGGACCTGCCTATTGAGCACAATGATCTCCGCATGTAAATGTTTAAGCAATTTACACAATAATGGTGTTTCTTCCGGGCGAGCTACCTATTGTTGGTGCAAAATAAAAAGTAAAACTTTTCTGAGAACAACCAATTGCATATGAGGTGATTCTAACCGTGGAGAGTAATACCATCATCCATTGAGCACTTGATTTTGGAATTGAATCAGAACATGTATATCATAATTTGTCATATAGTTCTTCCTTGTTTAAGAAAAAAAGAGGAGGGGTTGTATAAAAAACAAAAAGAATCAAGGGAGGGGAGCGAACATATTGTTCATCCCTTTTCCTTACTATGGGCCCATTTCGCTGCAGTCATTTCCCGCCAAAAGTCACAACATGGTTTCTCGTTTGGCGCCAAAATCCCTCAAATCTAAATCTCCTTCTTACTCTAGCTTGCCTGTGCCGATTCACGCATTTCAGCCTGAGAGTTAAGCCGCTGTCCTGTCCTTGCCGAGTTGAACCATGAAGGACCTGGACTTCGATGCAGATGTTGGTGAGACCTTCCTTCCCCTTCCTCTTCGCTGCGACTCGTTGAGTTTATTGTTTTTTTCTAATTTGTATTTACTCCGGTTAAATCGATTCGTTCTTTCTGTCCCTAGCTCTGGCAAAGGAGTTTCTTTCCAACTTTGCAGATGCAAACGGTGAAGCCAAATACATTAACATTTTGGTCAGTGCTTTATTTTAATTTTAACTTACATTTCTTCCCTTATTTTCTGAATTCAAGAGGTGGAAACCCCAATCGTCTCTGAGAACCGGAAAATCCTTGATTTTCTACCTTCTTCGTGGAATAGAGAGATCAGAATGAAAATTAACCCTAATTCGTCGTTTTCCCGTTTCAGCAAGACGTTGCTAACCACAAAACTCGAGCTGTCCAAATTGATATGGGGGACTTGATCAATGTAACACTCTCTGCCTCTCCCTCCTTAAAAATTTACTTGTCGTTTTGTATGAAGTGGGTCTGTTACGCCATTATTGTCTATTATACTCAACCAATTTTTCTGTTATCTAAAACTTCAGTATAAAGATCTAGACGAAGAATTTCTCAGACGTGTGACTGAAAATACTCGGAGGTACATTGGAATTTTTGCCGATGCTATTGATGGCCTTATGCCAGAGCCCACTGAAGCCTTTACGGATGATGATCATGATATATTGATGACACAAAGATCTGACGAAGGAGGTGAAGGTGCTGATGGTTCAGATCCTCTTCAAAAGATGCCTTCTGAGATCAAGCGCTACTTGTTAGTTTGACTAAAATCCCTCTTGCCCCATTTACATAAAAGCTATAATGATGATATGTGCATTTATATGTTGATAATTGTGCGAAATTCATCTGCATTTAATCACTTACTAGACTTAATTCCTCTGCATTCAAGACATTTACGTAAACTTAAACTGGTAATCTGATAATTTTTCTTTAGTCTCTAGCTGGAATTCCTGTTTCTTTACCTCGAGAGTGATTGATAATTGAGAAAATATCATGAAATGTGGCTATTGACTAATTTTGTCCCGTATACTCCAGTGAAGTTTATATTAAGGCATCTTCAAAAGGGCGGCCATTTACAATTAGGGAGGTGAAGGCTTCATACATTGGTCAGCTCGTAAAGATATCTGGTATTGTGACACGATGTTCGGATGTTAAACCATTGATGCAGGTAGCCGTTTACACATGTGAGGATTGTGGTTTTGAAATTTATCAGGTAATTTAAAGAGGACTTATTGATATGGTTGTTTTTTGATATTGTACAGTTTTAGTGAATAAAGAAAAGATGCCTTTTTTTATTGTGAAATTCATATGCCATAGCTCACTCAGATTGGTGTTTTCTTCCCCTCCTAAACAGGAAGTAACAGCTCGAGTCTTCATGCCTTTGTTTGAGTGTCCTTCTAAGCGCTGTCATATGAATCAAAGCAAGGGGAATCTCATCCTTCAATTGAGAGCATCAAAGTTCTTGAAATTTCAGGAGGTTTGTCCTTAACACTGCTTCAGTCATCAAAACATGTCTTGTAGAAGAAATATGTTTTTTCTTGTTATAGGCTCCAAGTGAATGTTTGGTTACCTTCAAAGAAATAGATTCCTTTTCTTTTGTATAGAAAACGAGATATATAATATTGATTAATTTCCATCATTATGACTTAAAAATTATTTTATTTTTATTACTTTTTATTTAGAATTACAAAACATATTTCTCATCTGCAAAATTATTTGTTGTGCTTTTCTTTTTTCAATTCTATCCTATTCCATATACTCAGCGGCCTGTCATATGTGATAAATTGATTTATTTTACATTCTGTGGCATGCAATTGCTTAATACTTAACATAATAAATTTGTTAGCTGATCAAATTGCAGGCAAAAATTCAAGAACTAGCTGAACATGTTCCAAAAGGACACATCCCCCGAACAATGACTGTTCATTTCAGGGGAGAGCTCACAAGAAAGGTTTGTCATTTCCTCCTGCCACGGGCTTAGCCTAACAATTTTTCAAAGGTGGTTTTTGGAAAGGTGGTTGAGAAACATGTTTTACAAACTAACAACCAAGTTAGCCTTACATAACTGGACATTAGTCATAAAGCTTTGCTGGATTTAATTATTGTACTTTTTATAAGTATTCGCTGCTTATTGAACATTTTCAGGTAGCTCCAGGTGATGTTGTTGAATTATCTGGCATTTTTCTTCCCATACCTTTCACTGGTTACAGAGCAATGCGTGCTGGGTTAGTTGCTGATACTTACTTAGAGGCCATGTCTGTTACTCATTTCAAGAAAAGATATGAAGAGTAAGTTACGTTTTAAATCTTAATAAAAGCTGGAACTTTTTATTCCATTATAAGTTAATGTTGTTTGTCTCACTCGTCAGTGCTTAAGGCTCCAAATTATATAAACTACTTGTAATATACTTGATTTCTCTCATATGCTGCTTATTTTTATATGTCCACTTACATATCTTGCAGAACTGCTTTCATATAAATGATATTTCACCAGTGTTGGGAGGAAATTTATCTTTTTCCATTGGATTCTTTCACAGGTACGAATTTTTAGGAGATGAAGAAGAGCAGATTATAAAATTAGCTGAAGACGGTGACATCTACAACAAGTTGGCTAGATCATTGGCTCCTGAAATTTTTGGACATGAAGATATCAAGAAAGCATTGCTTCTTCTTCTTGTTGGCGCTCCCCACCGGAAGTTAAAAGATGGGATGAAGGTAATGAGTTATGCTTGATTATTTGACTTATGCATGTTCATCTGTAGTTTGGCCCAAGAAATCATGTTGATTACATGGTTTAAGACACGTTGGCTTCTATTTGAATGCATACATCACAACTGGTCGCTTATTGTTTATAAACTAAAACGTTGTTGGAGGTGATGCTGTGAAGATAAGTGACTAATAAGTTGAGCAGTAGATTGTGTACTGCTTGATTGCATAAGCTCCCAGTGCAAGACACGGGGGAGCACCGGCTAGTTGGGTTAAATTAGAGGATAAAGTTTTGCACTTCCCTTCGTGGTCTTACTTTTTGTTATTATGCATATGTTGCATTTTGTCATGTTTGTAAACGTCATATTTTTCATATATAATTGCAGATAAGAGGAGATTTGCATCTATGTCTGATGGGTGATCCTGGTGTGGCAAAGAGTCAGCTCCTTAAACACATAATTAACGTAGCACCAAGAGGAGTGTACACCACTGGCAAAGGAAGTAGTGGTGTAGGTCTAACTGCTGCTGTTCAGAAGGATCCAGTGACCAATGAGATGGTTCTGGAAGGAGGAGCATTGGTAATTCAAGCTTTTTTTTTCTGCAGCAATTCATTCTACTTTTTGGTTGTTATGGGCATAATGACAGAAATACTGCCTCTCAGGTACTAGCAGATATGGGTATTTGTGCCATTGATGAGTTCGACAAGATGGATGAATCTGATCGTACAGCTATACATGAAGTTATGGAACAGCAGACTGTTAGCATTGCCAAGGCCGGGATCACTACGTCCTTGAACGCAAGGACTGCTGTCCTTGCTGCTGCTAATCCAGCATGGTAAATATCTCTTCTTTGGTCTTCAGTGGCTTTTATGTGATCGTTTTAATCTTTAATTAGACACTATTCTTTGTTGGTTACTGTTTGTCTTTGGGATAATGCAAGACTAGATCTAATATCTATTGACGCTTGAGCATATCCTAAATCTTTCACTTCTTTTTTTCCTAAATTTTATGTGAAGGGGAAGATATGATCTAAGAAGAACTCCAGCAGAAAATATTAATCTTCCTCCTGCCCTGCTATCAAGATTTGATCTTCTGTGGCTAATCCTTGATCGAGCTGATATGGATAGTGATCTTGAAATGGCTAGGCATGTCGTCTATGTCCACCAGAATAAAGAATCTCCTGCTCTGGGATTCACTCCTCTTGAACCATCTGTTCTCCGGTAAATTCATAGTCATGTATTAAAGCACTGTTGCTAACAGAGTTTCAATAATTTTCATTGGATTTTCCAGTTGAATTTGTGCTTAGTTGATTGCATGGTTCTACTGACTCCTGTTATCCTTGGGTCATTGCTAATTAAATCATGCTTGATTTTTTCTAGAGCATATATATCAACTGCAAGAAGATTATCTCCTAGTGTCCCCAGGGAATTGGAAGAGTACATTGCTACTGCTTACTCTAGCATTCGCCAAGAAGAAGCCAAGTCCAGCACTCCCCATTCCTACACAACTGTTAGAACTTTGCTCAGCATTCTCCGCATATCAGCTGTAAGCTCTCAATTTTTTCTTTTAAAGGCTGCAACTGCGAATTATATTATACTCCCTTCAGTCCTAAATATAAGACAAGTTAACTTTTTTTTGAGATATTAAGGAAATTAATTAAATTACTTTAAATTAATATTTATATTTATCATTTTTTCTCCAAGCTATTTTGCTTAACTTATAAACTAATATATAATCCAATGATATGTAATATATGACATGATTAAATAATTTATTTGTTTGTTTTATTTTTTTTAAAAAAAATCAATTCTTCTATTTAGAATGGAAGGAAGTAATTACTACCGGATAGGTTCAGATCGGGCTGAGAAAAGCAATGGTCGGGAACAAGGGAGTCAAGTCTCTTAGCGTTGACTATTGTGGTTATAGGTGGTTAATGTGCACAAACTGTTTCTAATAAGCTGCATGGCCATCTGCAATTCTTGATAGGCATTAGCAAGACTCCGCTTTTCGGAAACTGTGGCTCAGAGTGACGTGGACGAGGCCCTGAGGTTGATGCAGATGTCGAAGTTCTCTTTATACTCTGACGAGCGTCAAAGATCGGGTCTAGATGCTATATCCGATATCTATTCTATTCTGCGAGATGAAGCTGCTAGGAGCAATAGGATGGACGTAAGCTATGCCCGTGCCCTCAATTGGATATCAAGGAAGGTGAGTTTGCTCTAGAGTTGAATTCCATCTAATGTGCAATAGTAGTTTAAATTGACTTTATGCAACACAGATGAAGGCATTTAAAATCAAGCTTGACCGCTGAAACACATGCCAATATTCTACAGAAAATCGATTCGATGATAAAATTCAGGGGGAATAAAATTTAGGGTGAATGTGAAAAAATATCTATTAATTTTTGTCAAAAGTGTCTAACACTAATAAATATTCAAAATGTGTGCAAAAATTATAACGTTGTTAAATTTAACACTATTATTTTTTATAGAGGCACCTATACTCTTTTTGCACATGCTTATATAAAGGGATGAGGTCAAATTTTATCATTTTTACTCTCATTTTAAATATTTATAAGTATTTTTATATTTCTGAAATGTGTATGATATTAGATGCACTTAGTAAAAATTAATGTGTATTTTTTTCACCTTCATCCTAAAATTTACATGAGTCATAAAGTGAAACTCTTTTTTGAGGCTCGAAGTGGACCCCTTGGGAATAAATGTTTTATCATTTAAATGGAAAGGACATTATTTCATTTCATTGAATCAGTGGGCAGGGAAGATTTTAGCTGGTTCAGCATGTGGTAATCTTGAGAATATCAGTTATAGAGTAAAAAGGTTGAAAAGAGGCATCAGCTACAAGCATAGCTAGATTAGGTTCTAATTCTGCCCGAAACTAATTAGCTACTCTCATCTATTCTTAATATAAGATATATTTAAAAATTTGATATTATAAATATAAGACATAATTTTTATTTTTTGTCAATCTTTTTTCCTCCACAATAATCCAGAAAGAAAAGGAATGAGAGAATTAAAAAAAATGATTAAGGTATTTTAAAAATTATATATCATATTAACCAACTCAACTAACTTAATTTAATCAAATTAAATTAGATAAATATATTTTACATTAAAAACGTTTACCTCCGAGATTGCAGAGTCCAGCATTCTTGTCAAGTAGACAATCTTTAATAATGTGGTTTGGGAAATGTCGGTCCGTAATTGAACTTCTTGTGGCTTGTGGACAGGGTTACAGCGAAGCACAATTGAAAGAGTGTTTGGAGGAGTATGCAGCATTAAATGTTTGGCAGATACACCCCCACACTTTTGATATCCGATTCATCGATGCCTGATGGTACCCTTCTTGCATTAATACTGGAATAGAGGCAATCCATTTTTAAACCCGTTTTCTGCGTCTGGTTTATCCTGTGGTTTGATCTCACGAAGCTCACTAAGCTTTTTTTCCCCCTTCTTTCTTTTGTATTGATAGGTAGGATTTTTAATATTCAAATTAAATGTTAATGCTTCAGTTTGGATAAAATTGGAGACGCTGATTGTGTTGCTTATCTATTAGGATTTGCCCCAGCCATGATATATTTTATAAAAGTAACATATCGTAGAACTCGAAGTCGGGTTGAATCTGAATGGACCCGGTCATCTGGAGACTGACTTGCCTTGCCTCAGCTATGCTTTATTAGCCAGAATTAGCTGCAATGTTATGCCATTCTGTGATCCTACTTGATGACTCAATCTGCGCAGGTCTCGTTCATTACGAGTTCGATGAAAAAATTTATTCAGAATGAAGATCAACGTATTTATACAGTCATTTATTTACTAGTAAACATAAATGCTTAGATGGCATGAAAGTTTAGATAGCATTCATACTAATAAAATGATGGTATAATTACTAAAACACGAATGTAAGTATATTCTATTGTTCTACTTCACTCAATTTTTTTTAAAAAATTAATGAAATTGTATAAGATAAATTGTTGAAATTCCAACAAAAAATTAATGAAATTTTTATTATAATGTTTTTTATATGAAATTTGAAAATGTTCGTTTACAAGTATCATGCCGAATCAAATGTTGTATTTAGTTATTTTCAGTGGAAAAATATTTTATTTTTTGGACTAAAAATTGCAGAAGGCCATGCTAATGATTGGGACTGATGATTTAAACCATATTAAATGGATAAAAAGTTAATTAATTTATTTTTTTATCAGAAAAAAAGTTAATTTATTTAAAAAAACATATATTAAATGGAAGGGCTTAGGATTTTAGAAAAGCAAGCTAGAAAATGGCTTCAGACATTTCTATTCCGCAACTGATGAATTTTAGAGCATGCCGGTGCAATCCTATAGCGCTCGGTTAGACAGTCTCCTTTTTTCTTGCGTCTTTTATTTATGATCTGATACTTTTTTCTTCCCGTCAGCATATCTCCAGTGTTAAATATAGAATATAGTTGATTTTTTAAAAAAATATTGGTGAAACTGATTAAAGTATTTTAAGATATTTATATTTATTATTTTTTTAAAATTATTTTACTTATGATATAAAATGATATATAATGTAATAATATACAACATTTAATATAATTAAATAAATTATTTAATTTTTTTAATTTTTTTTAAAATTAACTCTACCTTATAAGATTAGAAGAAGTATTTGCTATTATATGTTCGATAAACTTTTAAATTATATTTATTTTATATAATACACAAAATATATCATACATAATATACAGATACATATATAAATATAAATATTTAGAAACATTTAGCATGAAAAAATTTGCCCGCATTTTCTTAAACTTAAGTTTATTTATTGTGAGTTATTATTGTTTTTTTCTCTGACAAAAAAAACATATAAATATAAATAAATCCTGTAAACTCCTATTTCGGTGACCCCTGCGGCTGAGTCATCGGTCACTGAGAAAAGGGGGCAACTTTCCGACCGGTTTAACCCTCAATACCGAAAACGATAATAAACAAAAGCAAAAATTTCGGGGGAATCTTCTCTAGCTCCTGACATCAATATTATTTTCTTTCCGAGGGTACCGGTAAGTTAGTGTTTGAGACTTAGAAAAGCACATGTTTTAATTTTCTTCACAACTGCAAGTTCAAATTTCAAATCTCTTCTGATTAACCCGAGTTTATAATAGGAACGAAGCCCTAGATAGGAAAAGAATTAAGTCTTGCATTTCTTTTAGATTTTCTTTAATGGTAAGTGCTTTTATAAATGGATTTTTTTCCATCTTTTTTTTTTTTTTGGGATTCGGTGGGCTATTTTTCAGGTGCCTTCGGCTTCATCATGGACTCGAATGACTACGGTGTTCAACCTAACTTCCTCGCTGCTTTACCCTCCTGAAGCAATTTAGAGGTCCTTCCATCCATCTTGTTTCAATTATGCTTTTTTTTTTTCTGTCTTTCGTTCTATATTTTGTTTTCCTTTCTCAGGTTAAATAGTTGATTTTTTTCAATTCAGTCCTTTCTTTCAGTTCTATCTATTGGCAGGCTTCCAAAGAATCGCACAGAAATAAAATTTACCGCGAAAGATATTGAAATGTTGATTGTTCAGTTTTTCTTATTGCGAATATCTATTTCGCACTCTCCCTGCACTCAATCTTCAACTTTGGGCTAACCTTATTGTAGTCTTGTGAGAATCACCTACTCTCTCCCTGGAGAAAAAGATCTTGAACGGCCATGAAAATAATGGAATTCAGATTGAAAAGAATTTCACTGTACCCTTATCCATAAAATTCTGTAGTGCTGCATGTTGTATTGATTGCATTATTTAGAGGTGAACTTTGGATGAACATCTTCCACCCTCTACTTCGTTGAATTTTTAATTTGTTTCAGAACCTGTACTTTTATGCAACCTGTACTTTTTTGCACTAGAAGAGCGAAAAACAATTTTTCATTTAGATGGTTAATGTGAATGCAATGCCATGTAAAGCTACCTTTGTAAAGAAGACATGTGAATCAATTGAACAGTCATTCATGTGATTTATGTGTTTCAGATTTCATATGTTGGACGGCTCATCAAATGGATTTTTTAATTGATTACCTCATAAAAGGAAAGATGTACATTAGTTTTAAGTATTAGCTTTTGAATGTTTCCTTCCTTTATCAGGCCTCCTTAGATAAATATAGTTTCAGGTTGACCCAATTTGAGAATAGGGGATTTAACCTCCAACGATTTCTGTTAAAATTGACTATGATGTCCCACTGAAAGCTTGTGGATCCTTGCCAAGTATTAGCCAATGATGAGTTGCTTATGAAGGGACACCTAATATAATTAATATTTAATAAGAAGCTTAATGCTTCAAGTCTGATGATATTAAAAGTCCTTACATTGTTTCACTCTATTTGAGCTGTATGACCTTTCATCTTTCACGTGATAAAATGCTTTCTTTAGAGGATCATTTTATTTTTTCAAGGAATAAAGAAAAAAATTATTTAGCTGGCAAATTTTTTTATGAGTAATTTCAAGCATGTAATTATCATTTTCAAAAATTCTTTATTACAAAAGATATTTACTATGCATCCAAACACGGCAATACAGTTTTATTGTAATTGAGTTAGTAATTTCAGTTCTGTTTCTTAATCTTTTTCACCAGTCAATTGCATCTAAATCAAGCCTTGGTGAATCTAATGATAGTATGGTCATGGCAAAATAGAATTGATTACCTTGTAGATCATATCATCTTAGTTGTTTCCATATGAGCCATGGTTGGTAATAGATCCCTAATTTTACCTGCGTAGAAGCGTATGACTTCTCTTTGATTTTATTCCTTATCTGTTTTTAATGTGGTGTACACCAGGTTTTCTTGTACATATATAATTGAGATTTGCTACTTTGCTGAGTGAAATTATTTATTATTATTCAAAATGGAACTTTTTCTATGTTTTAGGCTTCTTTCAAAACATGGATTCACGAAAGTGCATGGCTTCTACTGGTGCGTCATTAGTTAATGTATCACCTTTAAGCTTTACAAATCAGGCGGATAAGATGGCTCAACCTTGTAATGATAAAGGAGCTGCTGGTCGTGCTGTTGACACTGATGTGGATATAGACCTCAGAGAAGTTTACTTTTTGATTATGCATTTTTTGTCTGCTGGGCCATGCAAGACGACTTTTGAGCATTTCTGGAATGAACTTGTGGAGCATCAGCTTCTGCCTAGAAGATATCATGCTTGGTTTTCAAGAAGTGGTTTGCACAGTGGGAATGGTGATGATGATGGCATTTCTTTCCCTTTGAATTACAACGTGTTACTGGACAGGTACTTTTTCCCGTCTAAAAACAGTGTGGCAGTAAATTTCTTCTATGCTACTAAAAATAATAGCAATGTGCCATTACGAGGAATGTTTTTGAAAAAGCCTAGCACGTAAATTCAATAAGCTTTTTAAACTTCTTTTGCGTTCTATTTTTGTATCCTGCAGATTGTTTCATAGAGGTCCAATGTCTTCAACTTTTAGGAACTTACATTTTTTGTGGTCATTGCTTGCTCCAAATATCAGTTTTTTTTAAAATAACTAAATAAATAAATGTGCCTATAGAAATTCTATTGATAAAAAAAAAGTGTGCCTATGGTAATGGGGATCTCTTTTATTTGGAAACGGACTTTTTTCTTTTTTTTTTTCTAAAGAAAACTCTTGCTTTATTTAGCTTGAGAAACCATTTAAGTTAGTAATGCCCTCCTCTTACTATTATTTGTGTGGGCATTGATTTTTGGTCATTTTTGTAACCACAAGGTATTCTCACATAGCAAAGGATCACTTGGTAAAGCTTCTGAAGCAATTAATGTTGAACACAGCCCATCCCATGCACAGCAAACTTGAAGGAAGTACACCTAATGCTGCTGATGTTCCTACTTTACTTGGATCTGGTTCCTTTTCTCTTTTGGACGGTATGTGATATGCTAGAATCTACTTTCTCTAGTCCATTATTTGACCTATCATTTATATTCAGGGAAAATATAGCTTTTAGTCCTTGAAATTTCTCTTGATTATCAATTTAGTTTCTGAACTTTGAATCAGAATGATTTAGTCCTTACAGTTTATTGAGTTAAGGAAGTATAGGGATTGATTTGTACGACTTACAAAACTAGGAGACTGAGTTATTCAGAGTCAAAGTTCAGGGAATAAATTGATGATTGAGGAAAATTTCATGGGACAGAAGTTATATTTTTCCTTTATATTCCTGTAGTTTTAAATTAAGGGTATACTTTACAAAATTAGGCTTGACTCATTTGTCAAATGAAAAGACTCTATCAACATATTATATTAGTTTAATTTAACAAGTCAAACATCAAAATGTGAAGTTTCAGCTCGTTAAACTCACAAACAACTTGGTTAGTGATATAATATGTATTTTTATCAGTCTTGGATAGAGGCAAATCACTCACTTTGTGATATTATTCTTATGAAAGGAGATTACAATATATAGGCTAATGAAGAGAAATAAGAGGAGGAAAATTAGGGATTACAATTAAGACTAGGAAATCAAATAATAAAGTTCCTATAATCAAGATCCTAAAATCAAGGAGCAACAATCAAGGGATCCTAATTTATTTCCTAATATTCTAGCACTCCCGCTCAAGCTGGAGAATATATGTCAGTCATTCTCAGCTTGCATCGAAGCCCTTTAAACTTGACTCTGCCTAGTGGTTTGGTCATTATATTTGCAATCTGATCTGCAGATTGTGTGTAGGACAGATTCATAATGCTTGCTTCAACCTTCTCTTTAATAAAGTGCATGTCTATCTCAACATGTTTCATTCGATCATGATAAACAAGATTCTTCATCATTTCGATGCTGACCTTGTTGTCATACCAGAGTTGCATGGGTAATAAATGTGGAATTCCCAATTCTGTCAGTAGTATGATAACCCAAAGTCCTTCACACACTCATTTGTTAACAGCTCGTAGCTCTGCTTCTACACTGCTTCTTGAAACCACAGTTTGTTTCTTGCTTCTCCACGTAACCAGATTTCCCCACACGTATGTGCAGTATCCTGAGGTTGACCTCCTGTTTTCCCTATCTCTTGCATGGTCTACATTAGTGTAGATTTCAATATTTTTGGCAGTGCCTCTCTTAAAAAAGATTTCTCCTCTAGGATTAAGTTTCAAATAGCTCAGGATTATGTATACAGCCTCCATGTGCTCACCCTGTGGCTGGTGCATGAATTGACTTACTATTCCAACTGCATAGCTAATGTCTGGATGTGTGTGGGTTAAGAATATTAGCTTCCGGACAAGTCGTCTGTATTGTTCTGAGTTAATTAGGACACCATGTAGTTTGATCTCTAGTTGACAACCTTTTTCCATAGGTGTTCCTTTAGGTTGTGCCCCAAACATACATGTTTCATGTAATAGATCTATGGTATACTTTTGCTGGGATGTGTTGATACCATTTTTTGTTCTTGCCACTTCCATACCCAAGAAATATCTCATTTGGCCGAGATCTTTCACTTGGAACTCACTCGACAGAACTTTCTTTAGTTGGGCAATGGAATCTTCATCATTCCCTGTAATAACTATGTCATCTACATAGACAATCAGGATAGTGATTTTTCCATTATCATGTTTGATAAATAGTGTGTCATTTGCTTGCTCCTGTTTACACCCAAGCTTCTTTACTGCTTGAGAGAATCGTCCGAACCATGCCTTAGGAGATTGTTTTAGCCTATACAAAGACTTGTTGAATTTGCAGACAGAGTCACTTAGAGCTAGAACTCCATAGGGAACCTCCATGTAGACTTTTTCCTCCAAGTCACCATTCAGAAATGCATTCTTGATGTTTAATTGATGTAGTGACCAATCTAAGTTAGTTGCAATTGACAACAATACTTGGATTGTGCTGAATTTAGCTACCGGGGCAAAGGTCTCCTGGTAATAAATCCTATAAGTTTGAGGATACCCTTTTGCAATTAGTCTTGTTTTGTATTTATTGATACTTCTATCAGGATTGAACTTGAGGGTGAAGATCCACTTGCATCCTACCGGTTTCTTTCTTGTGGGACGAGCTATGATTACCCAAGTTTTACTTTCGTCAAGTACCTTTAACTCTTCTTCTGCAGCTTGCTTCCAATTTGGATTAGCCATAGCTTGTTGGAAAGTAGTTGGAATTTTAAGTTGTGCATTATTTACAACAAAGTTATGCATCTTTGCAGACAAATTACCATATGAGACAAACTGTTGAATTGGATGTTGAGTACAAGATCGATCTTACCCCTTTTCTTAGTGTAATAGGCTATCTCGTCTCTTCAGGATCTAATCCTGGTTCAGAGTCATGGTCATTCCTTCGAGTGGAAGGGACATTTCTACTGTTATCTTCTTCTTGTTTGGGCTCTCCTTCTAATCTGTCTCCTTTATCCATCCCAGAAATGATTTCAACCTATGTTTTCAATTCATTAGGTGTAGGTTCAGGTTGGTTGGAGAAGTGGGATGATCAGAAGGGGATAATGGTAATGTATCAGGGACTAGTAAGGAATTAGAAGGAGATTGCAAGGTATTAGGGGTATTGGAAGTGGGATGATCATGTGACGGTTCATGTGAAATTAACTATTCAATATTTGAGTGCTCCCCTTGAATGGGTAATTTGGGATAATAGGCATCCTCCTCATAGAATACGGTATTTTTGGAGACAAATAGTCTCTTTGAGGTAGGATTGTAGCTTTTGTATCCTTTTTGGGTGGAGGAGTAGCCGAGGAATATACATTTTTGGGCACGGGCATTAAATTTGCTTCCATCATGTGTATGACCAAAGACAACACATCCGAACACTCTTTGGGGTAATGGATTGATAGGAGGACAATTAGGAAAGGTGTCAATGAGTGTTTGGATAGGAGTGGCATAATTGAGGACTTTGGAGGGCATTCGGTTAATGAGATAGGCGGCAGTTAGGACTATATCACCCCAGAATACCGTGGGCACATTTCGTTCCATTAGTAAAGTTCTGGTTACCTCCAATAAGTAGCGGTTCTTTCGTTCAGCAACCCCCTGCTGAGGTGTGTAAGAATAGGAGGTTTGATGATGAATTCCTTGCTGATCAAGAAATTCTTTAACGGTGCCACTTAGATCCCTAGCATTGTCACTTCTGAGGACTTTGATGGAAGTTTAAAATTGGTTTTTCACAAAGTTGTAGAAACTTTGAAAAACCTGGGCTACCTAAGATTTTTCCTTCATTAAGTAAACCCACGTGGTTCTCATGTGATCATCGATGAAGGTGACAAACCATTTTTCATTGGTCAAGGTTTTTGTTCTGGCCGGACCACAGATGTCACGGTGCATTAGTTGGAAAGGAGCGGAGGGTTTGTATGGCTCTTTTGAGTTGGAGGATTGGGTTTGTTTAGCATATTGACAAGTCTCACGTTGAAAAGGAACATAATTTTTAGTGAATAAACTTGGAAATACATGTTTCATATAATTAAAACTGGGATAGTCTGAGCGACAATGCCATAAAAATACATCTTTTTCTTGAGAACTTAAGCTAACCAGTGTCTTTCATGCATTCCAAGTATCTTTATTTTTCAACTCCTATCTCACCAGGTAGAAAAGTCCATCTCACTCTCTAGAAATTCCAATCGTCTTTCTTAAGCTTAAATCCTAAAAAAGACAACAATCATCATCAAAGATCACTTAACATATACGACCTTTGGTTGGTTTACTCACAGATGTTAGATTGCAAGTAAGTGCTGGCACAAATAGAACATTATGAACTCTCAGAATTAGATAGCATGACTGTGCAATTTCCTTCAATTTTGGTGAACATGCCATTAACAACTTTGACTCGAAGGTTCTTAAGGCACAATATGAGAGTTGTAAATAAAGTTCAATTACCACTCATGTGATCTGTAGCTTCTAAATCAACAATCCATGTATCTTCATTAGCCCATACAGCATTAAGAGCTATAATAAAATTACCTGATTGCATCAGGTTGACACTGGGCATAGAGTTGGACTTATTCTGTTTGTCTAGTATCCTGCAGAGTATCTGTAGTTCCTCCTAACTTAGGGAATCAACATCTTCAGTCTTTTGCTCAATTGTAGTGAGATGGCTTTGTTGGATGTGTTGTTTGCTAGTTGATGGCTTGGCATGCAGTTTCCAGCACTCCTCTTTAATGTGGCCCTTCTTCTTGCAGTAATTGCAGCATTTATTATTTCTTCGTTCATCTTGTAGTCCTTTTGCTGCAAGAGCCGAACTCTCAATTTGGCTTGGGCTGCTTTGATTCGAGAGTTTTCTACTTCTTTCGAGCTGCACATGGTTGACTCCATCAAACAGATGTGGTAAGGGTTTTAACCCCATGATTCTGCCTCTTATCTCCTCAAAAGAATCATAGAGTCCAAGGAGAAAGTCATATACTCTGCCTTCTTCCACTATCTTCCTACATAATTGAGCGTAATTGACATTCTTCCACGAGTGCACTTCAAATAAGTCCTGTTGCTGACAAAGTCTCAACAAGGCATTATAATAATTAGGCACTGTCATGTTACCTTGTCGCAAATCTCGAAGTTTTCGTTTCAAGTAGATTAAAGCAGCAATGTTATCAAGAGAAGAGTAGGTTCTTCTCGCCGTATCCCAGATTTCTTTTGCAGTATTTGCGAGGAGATAGCCTTCACTGATATCCACAGTCATAGAGTTACATAACCAAGTCATAACTTAGTTATTTTCAGCAAACCAAGTATCAAAATTTGGGTCATTTGGGGCTGGTTGAGGTGCTGCCCCATTAATATACTTCTCCTTTCGTTTCCACAAATATACCTCAGCATGCTTTAGGACCACTGGAAATAGTATCTTCCATTGAACCTATGGTTAATAGCCATATCTGAGAATTCTGGTGCCATCACTATACTGCTGGTAGTAGAAGAATTGTGGGAAGATGAGTTTTGAATTTGAGAATCTGTACCGGACATGAGTGTCGTTGGAGTGGCCCCGGTTTTGGTAGAATTTCCAGGGATAGAGCCTAAATGAGGAGGAAATTCAGAGGGATTCATGGTTTTGGAAAAAAAAGTCGCTAGAAAACACTGTGGACGACGATGCGTGGGGGTCTCGCGCGGGGCTACTTGCTACTCCGATTGACTTCGCACCTTTGAGATTCGCCGATCGACGATTTCCGGTCCTCCCTGTGCCGGCATTGTGCTCTCACTCGCCATCCTTTACTCGATCTTGGAGTCACCAAACTGCTCTCCCCCCCCTCTCATTGTTTGAGCCTCTGTTTTTGGCGTTGGACTGATGCCAGCACTCTGATACCGTCTTGAACAGAGGCAAATCACTCACTTTGTGATATTATTCATATGAAAGGAGATTACAATATATAGGCTAATGAAGAGAAATAAGAGGAGGAAAATTAGTGATTATAATTAAGACTACGAAATCAAATAATCAAGATCCTAAAATCAAGGAGCAACAATTAAGGGATCCTGATTTATTTCCTAATATTCTAACAATCAGATATGGTTTTAGTGAAGATTATCGATAAGGACAAAACTATATGCTTCACTAAAAGTCTAAAACACAAATACATATTCGTCTAAACTTTTTAATATTATTCACATATGGTATAAAGTTGATATTTTTTTATTTGGGTTCACTGTATTTCAAATGAACTAGCTTTATCGCATTTTGGCATGTGTCATGTACAGCCAACCTGTCTGATGAGATGGCTGTTTGGGTTGTGTACAATGTAGCCATTTTCTGGCAGTTTTTTTTTAGGAAATATTTTTTTGAGCTTGTATAGCAGAGGGAAGGGCCAGGATGATAAGTATCTGGTTGTTTGTTCAAATAGTTTTCTTTGGCTTGGTATGTCTTCTTGGTCTTTTCTTTTTTTCTAAGTGCTGTACTGTTCTAAAGTTTGTGTCATCAACTCTGTATTTAAACATCTCATATTCTTGCCATGTTCACTTGGCCCTATCTGCATTGTAAATCACAGAATATAAATATTTATTTTAACTTAATGTTGGGTGTTTGCACAGTTGATAGGAAAACAACAGACAAGCAAGTTAAGCCCCTTCCAGCTTACCTGCACTGGCCTCACATGCAGGCTAATCAAGTTCAAGGGCTATATTTAAGGGAAATTGGAGGGGGTTTCACAAGACACCATCGGGCCCCATCAATTCGATCTGCATGCTATGCAATAGCCAAACCATCAACTATGGTACAGAAGATGCAAAACATAAAGAAGTTGAGGGGACATCGTGTGGCTGTCTATTGTGGTATGGCTTACTCTTTTGCTAAACTTGTGATTTGAAGTTCAGTTCCTCTTTCTAATTTATTTTGGCTAAAATTTTGAGTATAGTAAGTTGAATGTTGATTTGAAGATGAATAGCAGTTAAGAGTTACTTGGTCAAAAATTGTTGGACAATTATCTTGCAGCCATATTTGATCGATCTGGAAGATATGTGATCAGTGGTTCCGATGATCGTCTTGTTAAGATTTGGTCTATGGAAACCGCATTTTGTTTAGCCAGTTGCCGTGGACATGAAGTGAGTCAAGAATATGGTTCATGAAAGTAATTTTGATAAGAGTTATTTTACCCTTCATTGTCATTAAATCTTCTGCTTTGATTATGTGGATTGAAGGGTGATATCACTGATTTGGCTGTAAGCTCAAACAATGCTTTGGTGGCATCTGCGTCAAATGATTTTGTCATTCGAGTTGTAAGTCTATGTTAACTTTTATAGTCTTCCTGTATTTCTTGGAAAGCTGAGCTGATATTTGCTTTACAACAGTGGCGCTTACCAGACGGAATGCCAATATCAGTTTTACGGGGACACACTGGAGCTGTTAACACAATCGCATTTAGTCCCAGGCCCAGTGCCATATACCAGCTTTTAACGTGAGCCCAACCTATAATACTTTATTAAGATTTTTTGGCTTTCAAATCTTGTTGCTAGTCTATACCAGCTGCATATTAAATTTTATCCCAAGATTGGATAAGTGCATTGTTTATGAAAATTTTTGAAAGTATTTGTCTGTGAGGTCTAGTTAAATTTTATGGTTACTGCTTATAATTTGAATTTATGATGATGATGATGATAGTAGATATTATAATTATTAAAATTGTTCCTATGATCTGAGCTTTAAATTTATTTGCTGCCCTTAAATACCAAATCCTGTGGGCATGTTGTTATCTGCATTTCAAAATATGAAATTAAATTATTAATTAACATACTTACCTTTTCAACAAAGAATGTATAAAGGCAATCAAGAGGTCTGCAAGTCTGAGGATTCTTATGTTGTTACTCCACGTTTTGAGGTGTGTAGGTCTTCTGATGATGGAACTTGTCGAATATGGGATGCTAGATATTCACAGTGCAATCCACGGATATATCTGCCTCGGCCTTCAGATTCTACAACTGGTCAGATCTTTGTTTCTAGTGTTATTATTGGTCAGACCTAGATCTAGATATGGTCTGAGTTTATTAGTCAGGGATAAGTATGTACTATATTGGGGATGGTGCTATGCAAAAGTTTAGATTCTATGAAAATTTTATGTCAAATATAAAAGCACATTTTGTTGTAATATGTATGTTACAAGAATAAATGTAACTTTCATATCTCACTCAAACCTAATTCTCAAATTTGGGATTTTCACATGATCTGAACTTCTTTGTCATCTTTGTGCTGAAGCTAATTGAAATATATAATTATAACTTGATAGTTTCTCACTTAGACATTTTAGATCAGTAGTCTGACCTGTTGATTGCCATCAGTTCTTGTTATTTAGCGATTCTTGATTGCTCATAGGATTGTGAGAAGAATTGTAAAGTTTATTGCAGGGAAGAACAATGGTCCATCTACTAATTTACCTTCCTCAAGTAATGGTCAACAAAGCTACCAAATACTTTGTTGTGCGTATAATGCAAATGGAACTGTTTTTGTCACTGGTAGCTCTGATACTTTTGCAAGGGTATGTTTACTTTGGACTTCTCTGATGCATTGTACTATTCTTCCTCTAATGCTTTTGACTTTTACTTGTTTAAATGTTACACCTACTGAGATCTGTTGACTGTGCTACAATTGTTGGTAGGTGTGGAGTGCTTTTAAGTCTAACTCAGATGATTCAGAACAACCAGTACACGAGATGGATTTGTTGGCTGGCCATGAAAATGATGTTAATTATGTGCAGTTTAGGTTGGCCAGTCATGGTTATATCTTTCTTTTCTTTTCTTTTGTTTATTTATTTTATGCATAGATTCATTTGTCTTTGCAACTTCCAAATGCAGTGGTTGCTCAGTGGCTTCAAAATTTTCAACATCTGACTCTTTGAAGGAAGAAAATGTCCCGAAGTTCAGAAATTCCTGGTCAATATATATTTTAAGACTTGCATATTATAGTCTGTTACTCTTATATGATGTTAAATATAATTAGTGTAACCTTTTCTCTTTACTAAATGTGGTGATACTGTTGTCATGTATTGTGTTCTTCAGGTTTTGTCATGATAACATAGTTACCTGCTCCCGTGATGGAAGTGCAATTATTTGGGTCCCTAGATCTCGTAGATCTCATGTGAGTTTCTTTAAATAAGGTTTGCATATAAATGTGTTTCCTTTTTATCAATAATCAATTGAGGTATATTGAACTGGGTAACTAATAAATGCCCATATGAAATGCAGTTTCTTTTATAATGTGTAATTTATGTGTTCCCTGATACTATTTTAGGGAAAAGTGGGACGTTGGACTCGTGCATATCATTTAAAAGTGCCTCCACCACCTTTGCCTCCCCAACCTCCTCGAGGGGGTCCAAGGCAGAGATTTCTACCTACTCCTCGAGGTGTCAATATGATTGTATGGAGCCTGGACAATCGATTTGTACTTGCTGCTATCATGGGTAATATACTAAATTAAAATTGATGCTTTTAACAGGGTGGGAAAGTGCATACCAATTCGGATCCACAGTTTTGCCTAAATTATTCCAAAGGTTGAATTTGACAAATTTGGCTGCTATATTGTTGGAAAGTATTTTTCCATTAAGTTAAAGTGGAGAGCATCTACAAGTTATTTTATCTTACTGATTGCTGCTGATACGCTCTCCATGTCATATCCTCAATGCACTGCTTAACATCTTTTTGCATTTATGCATGCATACATTGCAACTTTGTTAATATCTCCCCCTACCATGCCTCTTTGGAGGAAAATTTACTAGAGTACAATCTATAATGGTAGCAAAGATGCTTGAATTCATCTGCTGATGACTAGTATTTTTAATTGCAGATTGCAGAATATGTGTTTGGAATGCAGTTGATGGAAGCTTAGTTCACTCTTTGACTGGCCATACTGCATCCGTAATCCCCAATCCCGCTCAAAAAAAAAAACAAAAGAAAAAAAAAACCCTTTTTTATTTATTTATTTTTTGCAGTGATAGTTTTCTCTTGACTGAAACAAGTTTGATTTTTGTTATACTATCTGTAGTCTTTCAGCTTAATTTAAACTTTCTAATGTTGCTTCACTTATCAATGTTTGTCAGTCTTATGTTTTGGATGTGCATCCCTTCAACCCTAGGATAGCTATGAGTGCTGGCTATGATGGGAAAACAATTGTGTGGGATGTAAGCTTCTCGTCTTTCAGGTTTTTAAGAATTGTGTATCTTAACGTATAACTATCTAAATTATGATTGTCTGATATATTCTGTCTCAAGATATGGGAGGGCGTACCTATTCGAACATATGAAATTGGACGGTTTAAGCTGGTGGATGGGAAGTTTTCTCCGTAAGTATCAATAGAATAATCTATATTACTATGCTTTTATTCATTTATGTGTTCTTATTGTAATACATTCAACTATTGCCCTTCTTTTGTCAAAAACAAAAACAAAAAATTGTCCTTCTCATGTTTATTATTCTCTTTTCTTTTTTGTGAAATACTACCTCCGGTTCAAAATATAAGAACCAAATAACTAAATTACGCAATTCAAAAAGTTAGTTAAAATTTGTTAAAGACAATAAATATGTAAAAAAATATAACTAACTTCTCTAAAAAAATCCCTATTTATGGAGAGGGTGAGTGGGAGAGAGAATGAGTGGAAAAAGAGATGAGAGAGACATTTAATTAATTAGGGATAAAATTGAAAAAAAACATTAAATTATGAGACAAAAACAATCTTATATGAAAAACCATACTCCCTCCCAAGTTTGGCTCTTATATTTTGCACCAGAGGGAGGAGTCTTTTTCATTTCCAAAAATAGTCAACAACACATGCACACTGAAAGAGGGAAAGAGACAAATAGGCCACCTTTTAGAAAAGGTTCCTAGTTAACCATTTCAAAACCTCAACAGCGGCAAAACACATACGTCATTCCCAAAAACCTTTCATTGCAAGCTCTTAGAAATTCTGTTTCAACTAGTCTTGATTTTCACGGAACACATGACTGAACTTAATGCAAATCTCTGCCTTGATATTCATCATAATCTGCAATTGAGAATGTTATGTAATAATAATGCATGACAATTAGAAGAGTTGTTTATCCTAAGTCTAAATAAATGTAAAAGTTAGTTATGAATATAACCGTTAGGATTATTATTGCCTATATATTTATTTGTAAGTGTGTTGTGATCATATGCATAATGAAGTGAATTAATCCGTCTCAATTCCTCTGTTTTCCTAACCTTCCCTGTTCTCCTCTTTGCCCCTCTATTTTCCCTTTCTGTCTTCTCTCTCTTTCTTCACTTTCCATATCAGAGAAGAATGAGCATTCTGGAACACATGTAGATTTCTTTCTTTCCAAACGGCCACTGCAGCAGCAGCAGCAATAAAACATTTTTCTTAACTCTATTTTGCTTGAAAGAATGCGGCACAGCTTGTTCCTAAGTTCTAAGCCTTCTACTGTGGATCTACAATTTATCTAATCCATGGCAACATTTAATAGCTCCCTAGACCACTTACAAGCAGAAGATAAATGGTTTACATATTCATCTTCCACATTGCTCAAAACACAGACAGGAGAGTCAACTTCACAATTAAAGGAAACATTAACCACATAATATAAGAATGTTTTGGTATATTGTATTTACTCCATAGAAATGGGGCTTGAATAAACACGGTTACCCTGTTTTTGTAACCACTTATAACCTGATGACACAGTGTATATGCCATTTGGGTTTGAAAGCTAAAGACCATCTGTGAATCCCTGCACAAATTTGCTTCTCAAGTTCATTAATTTCCTCTATTACCCCATACATGTTTATGATTTCCTGTGTGAAGATTTTTGTTTATTCCATTACCATACTAAGGTAAATGGGTAATAATATAAGTAATGTTTTCATGCTCTTTGTTTTCTCGATTGAATATGTCTTGTCACTTGCTTGTATTTGACTTTGGCGATGATCAACTCTATTTAGCTCTCTTTGTTTTCTTGTGATTTTTTTTTTTGGCACATAGGGATGGAACATCAATTGTGCTCTCAGATGATGTTGGCCAAATATATTTTCTGAATACAGGTCAAGGCGAGTCCCAGAAGGATGCAAAATATGATCAGGTGGTTACATATAGACACGCTGATTCCCCTTCTATTTGTTAACCTTGTTAGTATTTATTAAGATTATCTATGATGTTGCAAGTTTAGTTATGATGTATTTTCTTGATTTATCTTGCAGTTTTTCCTTGGCGATTATCGGCCCCTTGTACGGGATACCCAAGGAAACGTTCTTGATCAGGTTTTTACTAACCATTATGCCACTGTATTTGGTGGTTTGTCATCATGGTTGAGTTGAAAATAAAATCTTTTGTTTTTCTAGGCATTCAATACCTCTACTAATATATATATATATCACACTTGATGCAGGAAACTCAACTCACACCATACCGTAGAAACATTCAAGATCCTCTGTGTGATTCTAGTATGCTTGGTTCCTATTCTTTAATTCATGCTCTTTTTTGGGGGTCAAAATACACCAATAAACTATTTTCTTTATGATACCAGGTATGGTGCCATATCCAGAGCCTTATCAGAGTCAATTTCAGCAACGCCGGCTTGGGACTCTTGGCATTGAATGGCGTCCGTCATCAATAAAGTTTGCTGTTGGTCCAGATTTCAGTGTCGGCCAGGATTACCAGGTGATCCCCTTGGCAGATTTGGAAAGAATGGTTGAGCCACAACCAGAGTTCATAGATGCCATGTTCTGGGAGCCAGAAATTGAAATTATAAGTGATGATAATGACTCAGAATACAATGTAAATGATGATAATAGCAGTGAAGCTGAGCAGGGCAGTATAGGAACAATCTCTTCTAGTGATCCAGAGTGCAGTGGAGATGGTTGGGATAGCCTTCGAAGGTCAAGAAGGAAAAAACAAAATGTTGAAGTAAGTGGCGTCTTTAACTATTTTGGATTAAATATTTGATTACAGCTTCTCCCCTAATCTTAATATCTCTCAGGTGGAGTCAACAACTTCTTCTGGAAGGCGTGTCAGGAAAAGGAATTTGAATGATTGTGATGGCGCACCGTCTGGAAGTAACAGACTTAAGAAATCAAAAAACAGCCGGAAATCATCTAAAAGAAAATCTTCCAACACTAAGACATTAAGACCCCAACGGTTTGCTGCACAGATTGCTCGTAATATGTTATCCCAAATGGATGAAATATCTACTACTGATGGGGAAGATGCTGATCTTGAAGATGAATCATCTGACAGTTTGCAAGATTCAGATATTATTAGTGAGCCTGAAAGGAATATTCAGAATATGTGTGAGGAACATAAACAACCATTTCTGGATGGGATTGCTAATGCATCCAAGCCTCCTGCACATTCTGAGTCTCAAGCTAATGTTGGAAATAGACGGAGACTGGTTCTTAAGTTTTCACTTCGAGATTCTAAGAAAAAGTTACCTTTGGAAAATATGGGACATGCATGCGACACTCAGGCTGATATGGGATGTCAGTCTTCCAAATCCCTGGAAAGTATTCAAGAATCTGTACTGGACAAAAGTTCTATGGACCCAGCTTCATCGTTTATAGATGTGAACGCTGCACCTTCCCAAAGTCACGACAGAAGTGAAGATAAGATAAACACATCCAAATCTTCAACATTAACAGATGCCATGCTCACTCATCCTGGATTGGATGACCATCTTGGACAAAATACTGTTGGGTGTGTTAAATTCTAGATAATTGTGAATCTCTCTTTTTTTTTTTACTTTTCTGTGTCTTAGAATTAAGGTTTTCCTACCTTGTTTTGCAGAAGATCGGAACACTTAGTAACCAGTGATGTAGAGAGAATGAGTTGCAGGAGTCATCCGAAGTCTACTCATCTTGATACTGCACTCCAGCCTTCATCTCTTGAGTCTTCATTGCTTGGTGACCATTATCTGAATGGTGATGACAAACGCACAGAGGACTCGCTAGAAAGAACTGAAGTCAATCCTGACCTCAAAATGAAAGCAACTATGAATTCAACAAAGTTAGTTCTTAAAAAGAAACAAAATTCAGAGGGCAATAGAAGCCCATGCAAACTGAAATTTGTTAGCCCTCAGAGAGAGACTGAGAAATCCTCATTTATGGTGTCTAATTTAGGAATGGAAGTACCTAAAGAAGGTGACTATAATGAAAAAATAAGTTCTCAGCAGCTGTTGCGTTCATATTCTGACAATAAAGTACATGACCACACCCATCAAAAGGACAGATCATCAAAATGTGAGGTCAATCCTGATGTTGGTACTGACATGGAAGAGAGCACTCGAATTGTCAGTAGATATTCAGGAAATGATCGATGTGATCCAGTAAGTGATCCAATACGTAGAACTCGATCCATCAGAATAAAGACAACATCAGAGGAGTCAAATAACTTGAACCTAAGGATTAAGATTCGAGGGGGTCAAAATTCAGGTGGAACAATGAATCAGGCAGGATCTTCCACTGACATGTCTGATCAAATTCATCAAAGATCAAGGCCTGCAAGAAATAGACGGGGTGGGTATTTTGCCGATGATTCTGATTCATTAATTCAAAGGATGTCAAACCCCCCTATCAAGAAGTTGTCATGGCTGATGCTGTCAGAGCATGAGGAGGGTTACCGTTATATTCCTCAACTTGGCGATGAAGTTGTATACTTGAGACAGGTCGATTATGGTTCTTTTACCTTATCGAATTTGGTGCTTCGGTAGTTTGCTTCTATAACCTGTTCCTGAGTTTACATGGTTTTTGAATTGGCAGGGCCACCAAGAGTACATAGAGTCATGTCAGTCCTATGAAGTTGGTCCTTGGAGATCAACTGCAGGACTCCGTGCTGTTGAAATTTGCAAGGTTGAAGAACTTGAGTATGCAACGGTAGCAGGTTCTGGAGATAGCTGTTGTAAACTCAAACTTAGATTTGTAGATCCTTCTTCTAATGTGTGCGGTAAATCATTCAAATTAACTCTTCCTGAATTGATTAATTTTCCGGATTTTGTTGTTGAAAAAACATGGTACGATACTGCCATGAGGAGAAATTGGTCCCCAAGAGATAAATGCATGGTGTGGTGGAGAAATGCAAACGGGGAAGGGGGAAGTTGGTGGGAAGGCCGTATTCTTTCAGCACAGGCCAAAAGTCCCGAGTTTCCAGATAGTCCTTGGGAGAGGTATCTGATACAGTATAAGACTGATCCGACAGAAACTCATCTGCACAGTCCTTGGGAACTGTATGATCCTGAGATACAATTGGAGCACTCTCACATCGATCATGAAGTCAGAAATAAGCTGTTGACTTATTTTTATAAATTAATCCACAAAGTGAGTATACATCTTTTCCTTCTCATAATTTATCTACTGAGTTAAATAAAATAGGAATTAAGTAGCTTGAAAACGACATAAATAGGGATGAGATGTTTGATTTTTTCCCCCTTAATCCAGGATAGCGATGGTATCCAGGCATTGAACCGAGCAGCTGAGAAGTCGGACTTTTTAAACAGGTACTATTGCAAGCAAACCTTTAATTTTTTCCCCCAATGAAAAAAGGATGATGGCAGAAAACAATAGGAAGTGATCTATTTTTAAATATAGTCACCACTAGATAATCGAGTGAAAAATTGAAATTATTTGGTTTGTATTACAGGTTTCCTGTTCCATTATATCCTCAGCTGATTCTAGCAAGGTTGAATAATGACTATTACCGGAGTGTCGAAGGTGTTAAGCGCGATATCATGGTAATGCTAACAAATGCTGAGAATTTCTTTACAAAAAGTCCTGCGCTGTTGGGCAGGATCAAGCGCATATCAGATTGGTTTAGAAGAAAACTTGAAAGGATAGAGAAAGTGTAATACAAATTTTATGATTTTCTTGAATTGTATTCCATTCTTTAATCCAATTTTGGGGTATGAGTTGGTCTACAGGCAGTGGCTTCTTAGAATGGAGATGTTTAGATGGTTCGTGTATATCCATGGGCATATGTATATGTTTATATATACCGGCTCATCTTTGTAGATGCCGATTATCTAATATAGATGGGCATTTTTGCCCTTTTCTGCTTTGGTCATCCATTGTAGGCCATCCCTGGAGGACAGAAACAATTATGCATGGTACTAGAAAGGTTTCTATCATATCTCATATCTGGATGCACGGAATGTCAATAGCTGGGGAGCCTAGTCGGCAATCCGCTCCTCCAGAAGGATTGGTCTATAGCTTACTAGCTGCTTTTCCTCCATTCCAGTATTGGTTACTGTATTACCTAGGGAGCCTCTTCAAGCACTTAAAAAGAATCCCTTTTTTTTTTTAGGATTAATATAATTTTTGCTTTTTTAAGTTTGCCCTTATTTTAGTTTTAGTCCCTTAAATTTTAAATATTGAGTTTTAGTTCTTAAAGAGACAAAATGGTCTATGTTTTTATTAAATTATAGAATCAGTGTTTTAAATTGAATGAAACTTGAGAGATTAAAATATTTTCCCTTTAGTCCTTTTCATAAGAAACATCTTCTTTAATAAGGGTGGCTTTTAATATAAGGAACAAATTCTTTTTGTCTGAAAATTTAAATTAATTTTTTCATTTTTTATCCCAATAAATATATATCATTTATTACTGCGTGATTTAAGTAATTATTTCTTATAAAAAGGATCAGATGAAGGATTATTTCAAATTGAGGGACCAAAACTAAAATGAGGGTAAATTTAAGGAATCAAATATTGTTAACTCCTTTTTTAACTATAAAGAATCACATTTATCTTTCCACATGGTCTTAATATGATACTGATTTATAATAATTTTTTTCTGCAAAATTAAGAAACTGTTGCATATTGGCTTAACATAATAGTGATATATATATAATCAACTGTTAGTAGAAACAAGTAAACGTAAAACTGGAAAATACAAGCTTCAGAGTGAGCTAAATGTTTGTGTCAAAGGATAATACTACTCCAATTCAGTCTGTATTATTGTGTATGTTTTTAATGGAAGCCAGTAAATAGTGTGCTCTAAGTGGCTTTTCTAAGTGAGCATCCATTCCTGCCTCCTTGGTCATGTTGATCTCCTGCCCTGACGAATGAGCCGTTAAGGCCAAGATAGGTATGTGAACCCCATACCTCTTCTCCATCTTCCTTATCTGCTTTGTTGCCTCAAATCCATTCATTACTGGCATCTGTTCAATAACCACCAAATCATCAATACGTTATTAACCCCTATCATCACAACTCTGTAAAGTGAAACAAGTTCGTTCAAAAGTTAGCATTTTTACCTCACAGTCCATTAAAATGCAATCATAAGGAAAACCCCCTTTTAAACTCTTTTCAACTAGATTCACTGCTTCTTCCCCATTCTCGCATTCATTCACATTAGCTGCACTTGCACCTAGCTGTATCAAAGTCTTGAAAGCTATCATGCGTAAATATCCGGTGTCCTCAACAATCAAAAATCTCTTGCCACCCAAGGGCTTGTCATTGGTTGAATCATTGCTCTCTTGTATCTCTTTGTCGTCGATTTGAGAATTCCTTGCTTTGGACCTCCTGGAAGAATATAGCTGATCCCTCCTTGATGAACTACCATAGTCTTGAAATGAGGTTGCATTAGCTGAGGAAAATTCTGCTGTGTCTGATTTAGGTGACCGATATCTTGATATGTGGGAATCTTTGAATGGTTTGCCAAGTCTGTTGTGAAAAATGTCCCTCCTTACTTTTCCAAATCTTGATATATTAGTTGAACTACCGCCAAACTCAGGAAGAAGCTTTATAATTTCAAACAAACGACTACCATGAAATGGCTTGGACAAGATAATGTCATCAGGATCTAGTGCATCCTCGTCAAGTGCTTTGAAACTCTCCCCACACACAAGTGGCTTATTTAACCAAACCACCCTGCAAGGACTTCCAAGGTCTTTTTTGAATGCAAACACCGTTCTGCTAAGTTCTGAAAAGGGTCCTGCAATTGCATCAATCACAAGCAGAACCAAACCCTGGGAAGCTCTATCTTCTAACTTGTTAGAAGTCAAAGGCATGTTGTAAATTCCATCTGTATCACTCAAAGGAAATCCTTTGGCCCTGGAATTAGAATTTTGAGATGTAGACCTAGAACTAGTATCTGATGTTCCTATAGAGCTCTGGCTAGAATTATCCCCCTTGTTCTTGATCTTCTTAAGAGTATGAGACAAATGTTCCCACTGCTTCACAACCTTAACACTAATCCCTAAACTCTCCATGAACCTTCGACTAGTCCTTCGTCGTTCTTCATTTTGTATCAAAAGAACAATGCAAGAAGCCCCTGACCTACTAGAGGCAAAAATTGGTAATTTTGGGCTGGGGGAACAGATGCTAGAACCAGAACCAGGGGTGTTTATTATATCTTGTCCTTGAATTTGATTGAGATTTATGTCACCTCCTAATTCAATATCTTCTCTATTGTTACCAACACCTGTGACTGTCTCACATACGTGAAGAAGGATATTGAATCTGAAGCATGATCCCTTTTCACCTATTTCCTTTTCCACAATTTCAATATCTCCATGCATCAGACGTACCTACAAAAGAATTTCAAAATTTAGTCTTAAATTCATGAGGGACAACTAAGAAGTAGTATTTTTGCTTAAAAATAAAATGAGGGAAACATTGTATTTAAGTCCCAGGTAAGAGAAAATAAGATAAAATGGTCATTGAAATCTCAAAATTGCATTTAAGTTCTGTGAAACTTTTTTGCAATAAATTCCAATTCTGCTGACGAGTTCATGGGCGTCCACAGACAAATCGATAAACGTGCATTGATAAGTCCATAGATATTTGACAATTGAAATTTATTGTAAAAAAGTCTCATGAGATTTAAATACAATTTTGAGATTTTAAGAGAGTATTTGTTATATTTTCTTTTGTTTAAAACCTAAAATGCAATTTTCTCTAAAATGAAAAAGAAGAAGTTGGTGCCTACCAGTGATTGCACAATACCAAGTCCCAAACCAGTGCCTCCTTGTCGTGAAGCAGTTTCGTTGACTTGAACGTAATTATCAAACACTGACTTATGCTTCTCTTTAGGAATTCCTTTTCCAGTATCATCGACTTCGAACACAAACTCCAGCAAGTTTGGATCTTGTTGGATTGCATTTCTTACTTCTATTTCTACATTAGATTCATTTTTCTTGTAAAATAAGCATGGCAAGTGCTTGATAAAATTGTATCTTTCAGAAGCCATTATTGAGTTCTGGAAACTTGGCTTTCGAGCCCAAGCTCGAACTGCTATATGTCCCACATTTGTAAATTTAACAGCATTGCTCACTAAATTATACAAAACTTGTTTAAGCTTTCTCTTGTCACCTTTGACATGAGAATATCTGATAACCGAACCATTACAATGGTCCAAGACAAGATCGACACCTTTTTTCATAGCCATAGGATAGTACCAATCGATTGCTTCTTCTATGACTTGGGATATATCAAATTCCTCTTCATCAAGCTGCATCTTCCCTGCCTCAATTTTACTTGTATCAAGAATAGAATTCAACAGCCCTATAAATAAAGTTGTGAAGTCAGTGCATTCCATGAAAGCTCGGATTATGTATGATTCGAGTAATTTGATGGAATACTTTTACCTAGCAGGTCTTCAGTGCAAGCACCCATTTGTTTTAAATTGGCCTCCAGTTCAGAGCCAGGGATAACTTCTTCATTGGACATCTCTATCAAACCAGTAAGACCAGCAAGAGCAGCTCGAATATCATGGCTAGCACTAGCAAATGCAAGGCTCTTATTCATACTCTTCCTCTCTGCTTGCTGAGTGGCTTCCATTTGTTTGATTAGAGACACACACAAATGCATCTCTCGCCGACCAATTATTGCATTTAACAAAAGAAAACTAATGATAGAGACCACTATCATTGCTACCATTGTACTCACCATCACTAAACCCCGTTTTCTACTATCATGTACATAGGTCACCAATCCATTTTGGGGGACAGCCAAGACGTACACCTAAAACATGATCAAACTATGTTATTTTGGTAAAAATAGTTCCATATTGCAATGCAGGGAATATGTAAATTGATTTAAAACGTACCGATTCTACTCCCATTATATTAATTGATGAGCATCGTGTCAAATATTGAGTATCCCGGATTTTCAAAACAGAAGCAATGGCTTCACCCTTACAAGAGACAGTGCCCTGATGATCCAATAGATCATCATTTGGTTTCACAGAATAGAAGGAAGCCATATCATCATGGAATATAATATGGGTATGTTGGATTCCTTGTAGAAGCACTTCTCCATCTTTGGAAGCCAAATACAACAAGCTTGCACCTTGACGCATAGTGGGGGTGACAAAGTCTGTGATTGTCGTTGCTGGAAGTCCTAATGAGATAAATCCTGTTCTTGAGATTCTGACCAAATTAAGGTATAAAATCTTATTATTGTCACTCCACTTGTATCCCAATGTGGCATATCCGTTGGACTTATTGACTGCTTCCTGGGTCCAACTTGTATTAACAGGGTGCTTGTATGTTACGGCTTCACCATATAATCCTCCAGTATCAAGATTTACAGGCTGAACATAGTAAATGATTTGTGAAGCACTCGATATTGAAGAAAAGGAAGAGTTAGAGTACACTGCAAGATTTTGATCATGTTCTTTGTGGTATGAGAAAAATAGACCATCCATCCCAATGTATGAGATTTCGGACAACTGAGGAATCATCTCAAATGCTCGAAATAACACCGGAGCCACCTATGACAGAACAACAAAAAGGTTTAAAAAAAAGATCAGAGCCATCATAGGATGAGAAAAAGCAGAAAGTTACCAACTTCGGTCTTAATGTCAGAGAATGAGATATTAGTCGTCTTGTTGAAGGTTGAACTTAGAATTCGTGACAAGTTGGCTGATGCTGACTTCAAGGGGGGTAATAATTTAGCAGAGTGATCAATTTCATCTTGTAATTCCAAGAGAAAATTCTGTGAGTTTGAATTAACGCGCTGCTCAATGCGTGTGATCATAACATACCAGCATGGCGTCAATGATAACACAACCATCATCGCAACAAGAGCCTACATCAAATGTTTAAGGTTTCAAGTTAATAGAGACATAATATTTAATACTCTGTTTCATGGTTGCTTCGCATACGAAGATTAGCACTTTCAAATATTTGACGAGCATGTGAAGAAACGGAAACATATATGTAAGACAAGGAAAATATTGATTTACAGTGAAAATTCAAGTCAGAAAAATTCACAAATAATTACCAGAAGAAAGAAGATGGCACACGAAGGGCGGAAGATCATTGATAAACGAAAACTCATTGGATTGGATTTTCTAGATTTGATGAACTCTGGTGTACTTGAAAACTATGAAAAATGGAATTGGTAGTGGTGTTTGGCAGTAGTAAAACAGAGGTGTCCGAATGGTAAAAATATGGTCGGCCTAAATATACACAAAATCTTGTAAATTTATGAGGCATGATATTAGGAGCAAATAACTCTCATAAAAAATGAACTTTCTTTGACAGTACGTTTTCCATACTGGGAGCTTGCTCTCTTACATTTGCAAAAACTATGGTCGTAATGAAGATGTTAATATATTATCATCTCAAATGCTTGAAATAACACGGGAGCCACCTATGACAGGAAAAAAAAATGTAAATTCATGTCTTAAAAAATTTTTGTTTCCCTTTTTATCACGTTCGAAAATTTAGTAATTGGTCATAACAAGTTAACCTATGGTCCTTAAAGTTAGAAACCAATGCAAATGTGCTAAGTTTTGATCTACCGTGATTCTTCGGCTGCAAGTTTTGGTAGAGAGTCCCGCCCCAGAATCTTAAATATATGGTAATAAATCATGAAAATTAATGAATCAAAAAATGGCTTAAACAGAAAATATCAGATAGAGCGATTTCTCTATTTTTTTGCAAGTTATTTGTTATTTTATTTGAAATACATAGAGATAAGCTGAAGAGCTCCCGTCTGTTTTTTTAATATAAATAAATATAGGTAAAAATATATGTTTTATCCTTTAAATTTACATTAAATTTAAGTTTAATCCCTCATATCTATAAATTATAAAGTGTATTTTTAGTCATTTAATCATAACACCGTCAATTTCATTAATCAGAAATGCAGATTTGCTGAATTAAAATCATAACTTCTTATTAAATTTAAAGGATTAAAATTAAAATAAATTATTGTATTAAAGGATTAAATTCATACCAGTCTTGTTGCCATTTAAATTTGTTAAATTAGTTTTTTTTTTTTGTTAATGAGACTAATGGCTTAAGATTAATGGATTGAAAATACACTTTATAAAATTAATAAACTAAAATTAAAACTTGACGTAGAGTTAAAAGATCAAGGTATATTTTAACTTCTAAATTTTAAATATTTGAATTGTTGACCATTTAGCTTTCATTTATTGTAAAACATACACTTTAATGATACAAGTTTTTTAGTATTGGCCTGTGCAGGAAAGGCATCACTTTTCTGTACGATGGCAAGGCAATCATTATCCCATATTCTCTTGTTTTTTATATAAAAAGAAAAGAAAAGGAAAGAAAGCATTAAAGATCACTAAAGAAATTAAGCAAAATCCAAAGGGCGTCAAGCTTGTTTGGCTAGCATATCTGCTTCATAATTGTTCTCCATTCTGATGTGATGTAGATCAACTAATCAAATTGCTGCATTATGTAACTTTCTAAAATTAAATTCTAGTTATCGTGGTGATTATTATTTTCCTCTTTAATAAATTTAATTACTTCCGAGAAATCAGTTTTCAAGCAAACTCGTCTATAACTGCCATCTCATACCCTTTTAAGATTAATAAGACATGCCTAAAGTTTGGATATGGCTAGTGTCCGCTATATATCATTTTCTTGAAATTACACCGTTTTTTGTGTAGTTTTGAGAAAATGTGAGGTTTTTTTTATCTAAAAAAATAGTATTTAGTATTTTAAAATATTTTTTTTGGATGTATCTAATATTTTAAAATATTTTTTAAATAGTATGCAGTATTCTAAAATAATTTTTAGTGCATTTAACCATTTAAAATATAATTTGTACCCAGTGTGTTAGTAGACTGATTGCAATTTTACTTTTAATTTATTTTTTCAACTCCAAAAATTACTTTAAAATATTTTAAAGCTAAAATTGCAATCAGTCTACTAACATAACTGAAAAAATATTTTAAATAATTAAAATCATTAAAAATTATTTTAAGATACTGCATGCTACTTAAAAAATATTTTAAAATACTAGATACGTCCAGAAAAATATTTTAAAATACTAGATATCATTTTTTTAGACAAAAAAAACCCACATTATCTCAAAATTACACCAAAACAGTGTAGTTTCAAGAAAAAGATATGCAACGGACACTTCTTGCAGCGCTAGCCATATCCCTAAAGTTTTGCCATTAAAGGATTTCCATTCTGTAACTGAGACATGAAAGCTTCAATTAGATTTCTATTATGGTCTCTTATAATGCCCCACATGCCATCATGCCCTCTTTATGAGAATAGGCTTCATAAACATTGATAATCACCCAACCTTCCATCCACGCTGTAGGACATTCCTCTTTCTTCCTTGGGATACCTCGAATTTTGGCTTGATGCATCTGAATCTTGGCAATATTAAAGCTAGTTAAGATGGCTTTAGCCTTTGTTAGAATTCCATGAGAGCCAGACTTGATATTCTAAAAGATTTTGTCATTATGTCTTTTCCAAAGAAGCTAGCAGACAACGACAAGAAACTCTTGCCAAGGTTCATCATACTTCCCCACTTTTAAGTTGAGATTCATACAGCACCAAATCCAAAAATCACAACTAAAGAATCTCACACGAAGGCTAGGTTTAACAATGGAAAACCACAAGGGTTTAATCTCAGCACCATCTCGAAAAACATTTATAGAATCATATATGTCATTATTACACCAAATACAAGAAGTTATTTCACTGTTGCCCTGTCTTATTCTAGCTTCATTTGTTAATAACTTGTTATGAATTATAAGTCAAAAGAAAGACTTGCACTCAACTTTCAAATTTTGTTCCATATAGGATTCTCTCATGAGTTCTCACCTTTCAAAAGGTTATATGCTGATTTGATCAAAAAATTACAATATTTTTACAGTTTTCACATGATCACTTATTCTCTCCTCATTTCAATCACACGTTCAGTTCCCTGTAAGATATAATCACAATTATCTCTAATTTCTTTTTACAAGCGTGAACCCAGATACGATCTATCAATTACAGGAATCAAGTCACTGTCACAGTTATATTTACTTCTTATGACTCTAATTCACAAGGCATCTTTATTATTGATTGAACTCCATCATGCCTTCATCATAAAGGCTTTGTTTTGAAGTCTAACATGACGGACTTCGTTGTCTTCACCTCAATCAGACTTGGCAGTTAAATCACAATCAGGATTACAATTACAATATTTTCTAAAGCTGAACTGGAACGTGAAGCAAGAAATATCCTGGGTCAATATTAAACTAATCGCACAAGACATAAAGAATGTCCAACTTCCACAAATGGTATTTTGTCTGTTGGTATCATTTATCTATTCTTTGCAAGCAATGATTACTTGAAACTTTATAACCACCTTCTCTGTCCCATATTAATCCTGCAAGAATGGCCATGTCGTGCTCTCAATGTGTTGGTAGTCCAACTAAGGATACCTTTGGGTACCATTGTCTGGTTTTCTAACATGTTTGTTTAGGTTATATTATTTAGGGATCAAGAAAAAAGAAGGAAGATTCGAATGATATTGGAAAATTTGACAACCTTGTAAAGATTTGACGAATATTTTGATATCTTTGAATGAATAACGTAATCTTTTAATAAATTCTTGATTAGGGTCAACTTCATTGATTTGTTTTACCCTTTGTATATAAAAAAAATGAAATTATAAGTTGGAATCGTCTTCTCTCTTATATCTCTTCTTTCTCCCCCTTTCCCTTCATCAACGAGTTGTTGCAAAAAAAGACAATACATTTGAATATGAATTGAATCATTGCCTTCATTAATTAAAACTATGGCACAAAACAATGGAAGAATTTGGGAAGAGAAGCATCGGCACAATGCTCCAGTAATACAAATGAAAGCGAGCGACCACTTATTGATGTGGAACAATGGTATCATGAATCAGTTCACTATCTTCATCTTCACTGTCGGACATTGATGTGTCGTCGTCAGAATCCTGATATGCAAGGAACCGTCAATTCTGGTTGCATGTCAAACACAACCGCAAAAAAATCAGTGTCTGTTAAAAACTAAGTAACCTGGTAGTGACGTTGAATACTTCCAAATATGCCTCCTATGGCCCGCATTATTATGTACATGGGTAGAATTATGCCGCTTGCTTTTAGTATAAACACCTACAAAACAGTACCCATCCAAGAAAGATTAAGTTTAGAGAGCTAATAATAATCGCAACAATTAAAAAAAGCAGCTTCTTTGATAAAGGATCCAAGTGCTTTCTTACCGTTAAAAGTGAAAATGGGTAATCTTCCTTTGCGCTCGTGAGCACCACGAAAAGATGTCTCACAAGCAGAACGAGTGTAAACTGCAAAAGTAGGTCAGCTAGTAAGAATTAGACAACTCGGCGCATGTAATGTCGTTTTCTTTGCGGTGTAAGATTCATACCACAATGATTAAATAAAGAAACGGAGAAAGAAAGAAATCAAAAAATTGATAACTTCAAAGGCTGAAACAAATCCTGTGTTCCCCAAAGAGAAAATAGACAACTCCAAAATTGAAACCAGTGTCTTTGGAGTGCTACGATGGGCGTAAATGATATTCCAGTTGGCAAAAATAATGGATTATTTGGTGAGTCCTTAACTCTGTTTCCAAGTCGGTGCAAAACGCGTTTATGCCAATAATGCAAGGCGCGAGCGTTCACTAGTAAGTAAGAAAAGCATTTAAGAGAGAAGATGCTCACAAATAAAGCCAGTGATCGGCAGCAAGAAGCACTTCTATCCGCAGTAGAGGTGCACTCAGAGTAATCTCCTTCTGTTGTAGTCACTCCTTCTTCACTTCCCTCTGATCTCGCGCTTAAGGGTTCTTCATCCCTTGGAATTTGCAGGCTATCTCTGTGATAATGCCCATTTTAGTATTGCTAATTAATAATTCTTTATTATAAAAAGCAACTATGATTTATTCGTAGAACATGTCAAACGGTAGGCTTAGTCATGGGTTCACATTTTAATATTTTAAATGTCCGCTGAACCGTTAGTTGGAAGGCATTAAAGTTCAGTTTGATAACTTCGATTGAGTTGTACGCGGTTATGTTGAGTGCCTTTGAGTTGGAAACTAAAGGCGTCACTCCCACACATGCCATGGGCCAAGTCATCAACAATCCAAATGTCTAAACTTCTATTCAAGTGTTTCCTAAGATTTAATATGATCGACCAACACATCCATTTAATCATTTTAGATATACCAAACTATTTTTTTATTGTCGTGTCTCTCAAAAGAAATGAAAACTTTTAACTATACATATTGCCCAAAAAGGATTTTTTTTTTAAATTACATTTAGCAAAAGTGGAATATATTCAAATATAACAGGATAGGAGTAATACCTGATTGTCATAGCCACGTCATTTATCTGAGATTTCTTTGGGACTGCTGTATATCCAGGTTCATATTGCTGCAGCAGCAACAACAACAAAAAAAGGGTTTGTTTTCCTTCTCTAACCAAGTAAGCTCGTTCTTAAACTTACAAACGATTCTATTCTTTAAACACCTTATAAGAAGTTAGAAAGAAAACAGAAACAGGAACGAATAAGAACCAGAAAGTTTGTAATGTGGAGAAACGAATAAACACGGCTAAGGGATAGCGGAGAGACTTATGTGCTAAGCAAGGCCAGGAAGAGGACAAACGTGAAGCACAGAAATTCAAAATTCAAAATTTCTATTTACAAAAAACAGAGAAAAGGATATGTATGGACTTAATTTTCATCAGCTATGACTCGAAATCAGAAAAGACAGCCGACCCAATTTGCATAACAATAACAACCACAAAATCATAAAGACAGTCAATTTCTTCTGCCTTAGTTATTAAAAGAGACAACAAAAAACTTTGCGGAGAACAAATTGAAACAAGAGATTAAATGATCGATCGAGATTTAGTACCTGAAGACATAATTCACAGGTTGTGTTTCCTTTCTCGTTGCACCATGTCTGTATGCAATCTCTGTGAGCAAACTGCACAATAACAAATATCCGTTGAAGAGACCTTCGAAAAGTATAACACAATGATCAAGCCATACGAATCCAAAAAAAATTCTGGGTTTACCTTAACGGTGCCAGAACAAGCACAAGGAGCTTCAAGGCTTTGGGAGCTCTCAAATTCTTCATCGTGACATATTCTGCAGCGACGAGTCGCGGAAAGTAATTTCAAATCATCGACCAATAAAACTACTTCTTCCATATTTTTCTCCCACCTTCTTCTCTCTGTTTCTCGAAACAGCTTCGCCTGTTTTTTTTTTTCAAATTTGGTCTGTTGCTTCTGTATTCTTCTCTCTCCCTCTCTTCGAAGTTGAGACTTTTATACAACCGAAGGAGTTCTGAAGTTCCAAAACTGCCCTTCGTACGGACGCCAGAGGTTTTATTTCTCAAAAAAAGAGATATTCAATATATAACTTGATTTGTTTTTATAACTGGTGAAAATTATCCATAGCCTTTGACCTGGGATAACGAAACTTCGTTTTAGCGTCCGGCAAGTGCTTGTACGCGAACAATTCAAAATTAAGAAAATAAATTAAAAAAACAGAGAAAATGACAGTTAGTTCTAAAAATTTAATTTAATTACAGTTAAGTCTTAATTAGTTTGATTTAATTGGTCTTGGTACTGCAAAAAAAAATATGTCTATGTGTTTTTTTAATTATTGCTCCATATGATCTTTAATATAAGATATATTTACCTAATTTAATTAGAATAAGAAAATTAATTAAATTAGTTGATATGACATGTATTTTCTATAACACCCTAATCATTTTCCTTAATCCCTTATTTTCTCTCTTCATTGATTAATGTTGAGAGAGATCAACAAAAGTAAATTAAAAAAATAAATAGATATTAAAATTATATATATATATTTAAAATTAATACTAACTTCTTAAATATGTCTTGTAAAAATATTAAAGCCAGGAGGGTATATATTAGAAAAAGAGCAGTCCTTCCCTTGCCCTGCGGATGTGTTTGGACTTTTGAATTAACTTTTGAGAATAATTTTTACGATGTACGAGATAAATATGTGAGATGAGTTTTATCTCAATTTACGTAAACTATAATTTAAAACCATGATTTTGAAGGCATACAAACACACATGAGGTTGAAGGAAGATACCGTGGAAGAGAAATGCTTTTTTTTTTTTTTTTTGGTATAGAGAAATGCATCTTATGTAATCCTTTTCGTAAGAAAAGCATCATACCTTCAAAAAAAAAAAACAAACAAACAAAGCATCCTGCAACATTTTTGGCATAAGTATTTTCTTTCATTTATTTTATTTTTTTTCTTTTTTAAACTGTGAGCTGTGGATGACACAAGGAATTTTGATTTTTTTTCTTGAATCAAAATATTTAACAATAGAGAGCATATTGCTGTATGTTCATATATTTATATAGAAATATAATTGTTTGGTGCGTATTGTTTCATCCCAGCTTTTTAAAATTTGATGGATTGGGAAATGTTGAAGAGATGATATAAAATAAATAGGGATAATACTTATTCAAATTTTATCCATTTGTTTAAAGAGCCATCATAGATTCATAGATGCATATTAATTATAAAATATTAATTTTGATCTTTTTTCGGTTTGAAGTTTTGAAGCGCGCTTTACTTACATATTACGGTCATGGGATATTTTATGAGGTGAATTTTTCAAACTTGGCTTTCGCCATAGTCAAAGCTGCTAGGTTTGACCACGTATCATGGGGGTACAATATCAGCATTCAGCACCACCCCTCCATAAATGGTGGCTGCTATTTCACCTTTCAACAAGCATCTTCATTCATATAGCTGGTTGGGTAAAAAGGGCCAAAACGAAAGTTGTATTAGTATTAGCATTTCAGCACTATTCCAGATGATTGTGGCATGATATTACTAAAGTAGCAATTTAATTAAGGTGAGATTTGAGAATAATTACGAATGAGGTTGGAGAATCATGCAAAAATAATTATCAAACAGATTCATAGTGCTGAGTCCGTTTTAAATTGGATGCGTGAATAAATTAAATCCATACCGTCACCAATCAGCAAAACAAATCATTGTTAATTGTATACCCATCTGGATTATTCATTTTATTCTAAAATTAAAGTGTTGGGAGTCCGCGTACACAGCTTGGAACTGTGCTGTCCGCCTGTCCCATATTCAAATTCAGCACCAACGGTAACGAGCGTTTGGGGAAAATAAAACTGAATGTTTTTTTTTTATTTATTTACAGAAGAAAGGGCGGGCCCGCAGTCGGTATGATTGATCAGAGGAATAAACGCGCTCAACCCAAGTGCGTGATTTTTAGGCTAATTAATAAATTAATATTAACTGTGTACTATATTGGCCAAGTAGGATGCTAAAAAGAAGCATGATTTTGCAGGGGTTAAGTGTATTTACAAATGAGAAAGCTGACAAACGTGCTTATCCTTTGCATACTCGGTCTTATCATCGTCACCCCAAACTGGTTGGATTTATCCAAAACAATAATAATGAGCAATCCTTGTCATTTTGGGGAGGCTGAATTTGAGGCCTTTTGGTCGGCATCTGTGGTGGGACACTCGCGCCTTTTCCCGGAAATTGGCACCTCCTCATTTCAAAGTATTTACATTGTCTTCTCATAACAACGGTACTCACCTGACGAAATAATATTGCTTTGTATTAATGATCCTTTTGGTGGAGGTTGATGGCCAACTTGTTAGGTTGAGATTAGATGAGGCATGAGGGTGATGTTATCATTGAGTTTGGCTTAAGCTATGGGCTTACGTTTTTAAATATCATCCCAAGCAATCATCTAGTGTTGGTGAATCCACCAGTTTTAGTTGGGATTTGAGACTGAAAGCTATCCAAATTTATTACTCCATCTTTCTACTTATTTCCCCAATTTCTAATGCCTATTTTCAAATGCTCATCGGCAACATATGGGTTCCTCTTTAAGAGAAAGTGTATGGACCACTATAAATCTCAGTTTCTGTTGCATGTTGGTTTCTTCTCCCACTCTTGGCCCAAAACATAGAGATCTGGACGTAGGCTGCGTTTGATTCTTCTGGAACCGTCTCTTGTTGGGTGGAATTTCTGGACTATTATAAACTGCGTATTTTTAAATAGTTTCGTGAGATTGTTGTCATAGAACAATAATGTGTGTCCCAAAAAGTTATAAATATTTCTTGAAATAATTCATTTGGCTTTATGAGAATCGTTAATATCTTATCCTTATAGGCATATTTTTATATAAAATGTAACTTATTTATTTAAAAAACTATTTCTATTATCATTCGTTTTTTTTTCAAAAGTGCTAGAGCATTGCAGGACTAGTGTGATGTGTCTTAATTGAAATATAACTATTTAATATACATGTATGGAGAGAGACACACAAAGTACAGAAAACTGCACCGTTTTTTCAAAAGGAAATTTGTGCAACTCGTTTATTTAATTACAAGCATCATTCTATCAGAAGCAAGTAAGCTATGAGATATTGTTAGCTACTAAATATAAGTGCCTTTTATAATATAAATTTGGATCTTGTCTTCCTATGATATACTTTGTGAAGGACTAGTTTCAGTCACATCCAATCTCATTTATAACTTATTATTGACTATACATAAATAATGTATGCAATATAGCCATTGGTACATGCCAATGAACTTTAGTGAAAAGAGGTAGGGAGGGAAGGGAAAAAATTATGTATTATCCACTACTCAATTCCATTATTAGAGTCAAAGGTACTTATATTGCTAATCCCTTCTTCTAACCACTTATTTCTTATAATAGAAGTGGTTAGGTCACTTGTAATTCTTAATTATTGTGACTATGTGACGTATATTTTTAATTACTAACAATATATATGAACCATCTTTTTTGGTTAAATCCAGACAGTATCTCCCAATCGATAATTAGAGATTAATCCTTATGAAGCATAAAGATCACCAAAATGAGTTTTGTCTCTCTCAATAAAAACTTTTTTCATACACATGACCTTGTTAAAACTAAAAAAATCATGTTTAAAGGACAAGATGCAGCCATCCACCAAATACACCAGACTTTTGTTGGTAATATAAACATAGTTGTTTTAGATGACAGTGGATGGATATTGGGCTTAATTCACGAGTGGGCCGAGAGATGGGATAATTCATAATTGGGCATAAGGGGCATCCAAATTTAAAAGAAGGGTGGCAGAATTAAATGGTGGAGTACGGGCGGTTGCAATGGGATCCAGTAGGGTTGTCCAAAAAACCCGGTGGTCTGGGTAGTCCGGTCCGACCCGGTCCGACCCGACCCGGTCCGGAAGACCAAAAATCAGTCCAAGACACTTTGGACAGACCGGACCGGACCAGACTGCTCGGGCCGGACCGGACATCGGGCCAAGGGTTCAGACCCTTCGGTCCAGTCCGGTCCGACCCGATTTTTTTTTTTTTTAAATATCTTGTATAATTTTTTTTTAATCTTCAAAACTCAAATAATTTTTTTATACTTGTTAGATTTAATATGTTTAATTGATTGTTATGGATTGTATTAAAGTAACTTGAATGTTGTTGTTTTTTATTCTTGTTCAATGTTGTTGGAGATTATTATGGATTTATGAATGAGTTTTAATGTTTTGTGATATATTTTCCCTACTTATATGTATTATTATGCATTTTTTCACTGTCCCTAGCTCCCTACATCAATACAAACAAGGGGGAGAAAAAAATTAAAATTGGTCCTGGACTGCCTGGACTGGTCCAGGCAGTCCAATGGACCGGTCTGGTCCAGCCCGAGCTCGGGCTGGTGCTGGACCAGACCGGACCTCGGGCTGACTTGTCCAGCCCGAGGTCCTATAAGGACCAGACCTCGGGTTGAGGCTCAACCCGGTCCGGTCCGGTCCATGGACATCCCTAGGATCCAGCTTCCCTCTCTTATTCTTCATGTCCTTTGCTCCTCTCATGCCCAAAATATATCATTTTAGGTGAAAAATGGAAGGGGTGATCCACCCTTTGTTTTTTGCAAGGTAATATTTAGAATTTTGAAATATTTTCTGGTAGCAATTAATATTCTAAAATAATTTTTTGTACATTTTATAGTATAAAATAATTTTTCAGTCGTACCCAGCATCTGACAAGCTGCACCCTAAAGTATTTTTCAATAATATTTCACATCCTAAATTCAATTTGAGTGCATCTATCACTTGGTATCCTAAATTTAGAGTGCTCATTGTAACAAGAAAAACATTTTAGAGGCTACTTGTTGCAGCTTGAAAAATAATTTAGGATGTTGAATGTGATTTAGAGGTTGCTTGTTGCAACTAAAATAGTTCAGGATACAGCTTGTCGATATTAGATACTACTGAAAATTTATTTTATTCTACATAATGCATAAAAAATTATTTTAGAATACTGGCTTCCACCAAAAAAATACTTCATAATCCTGAATATTATTTTATATAAAAAAATGGATCATCCCTCTCATTTTACACCAAAAAAGGTAAAGTTTTGGGAATAGAAAGAGCAAGGGAGAGAAGCGGAACCTGATCCACTCCCTGGCGCCTACTGTCCGTTACCCCTCCCATACCCAAAACTACACTGTTTTAGGTTGAATTGGGAGGGTGTTCCACCTTTTTTTAAAAATAATATTGAAGGTCTTCAAATATTTTTTTTATTAGTGTCCAATGTTTTAAAATATTTTTTATCTATTATGTAACATCAAATAATTTTTCAGGAGCACCCAGTATCTAGCAAGATGCAGTCTGAACTATTTTTTTAGTGGCATTCCATATCTTAAACTAAATTTTAACTCATCTAACACTCAGTATTCCAAATTTATGGTGCTCATAGCCACTAGAAAAATATTTCAGAGGCTTTTTGTTGTAACTAGAAAAATAATTTAGGGTGTTGAATACAATAAAAATAAATTTAAGTTACAAAGTGTTAGTGAAAAAATAGTTCAGACTGCATCTTATTAGATATTGGGTGCTCCTAAAAAATTATTTTATATTAATAAAAAATATTTTAAAATATTGGGTATAGGAAGGGTAAAGAAAGGAAGGCGCCAGGGAGTGGATCTAATTCCCAGAGAAGCTAATCCGCAATGGGGAAGTTACTAGATGGAGTCCATCGTTGCTAACAATATTAGGTGTGTTTGGTTTAACGATTGAATAAGTAGCTTATTGATAATCTGACTTATGGAAAAGTGAGATTGGGTAAAAGTCAAATTGTGTTAAGTGATTTATGTTTAGATTACCGATTGGATAAGTGCTTTTCAGAAAGTCAAAAGTGTTTGGTTTAGCTTTTAGATAAGTGGCTTTAAATTATATTTAAGAGAGAAAATTTAAAAAATTACTAGAAATTCGAAAAATAACGTTAAAATTTTGGAAATGGTAAAATACATAATAAAATTACAAAAAATTATGGATGGCTTAAAAAATGATACAAACTTAAAGTTTTTTCTGCAATAAAATGTAACATAACTAATCAGATCTAAGGTCCTCTACAATTCGGTTCCTGATGGTGTCACGAACATCATTTATTTAAGTTGATGATGTCCGAACATCGTTTGCCGACAATGACTCTTGATCTTGACTATTATCAACATCAACTACATTCTCATTTTCTGTATCTCTAAAGTTCACATCAGTTTGAAAATTTCGTCTAATGAAATTATGGATAGCCATAGTTGCACAGACGATGCGGACTTGTGTGTCGATGCTGTACTTTCGCATTTTTTGCAAAATTTCAAACCTATTTTTCCACACTCCAAACGTCCTTTCTATTGTGCACCTCAAGCTTGAATGATGAAAATTAAAAGCTTCATTAGGATTCCGAAATCTCCGTCGATTCATAAATTCCGGGAGGTGGTAATGTTCACATCTGTACGGACCCAGATACCCAATTGGTGTTGGGTAGCCAGAATCGATCAAGTAATATTTTCCTAACAAGTGTTAAAATCACTATAATTGTCAGATTATACAAAAAAACAAAATGTGTTGAAAGAAATGTAAATGAAATATACAGAAAAGTACCTTGAGGTGGATGGGGAAAATTCAATTTTGGAGTTGAGATAGCTGAGTGAAAAACACGAGTATCATGTGCTGAACCTTCCCAGCCCGCTAACACAAACGTGAAGCACATATCCCAATCACAAACAGCCATAACATTATGTGTGGGATATCCTTTCCTCCCGATAAATTTATCTCGCCCTGGTCCAATTATCACACATTTGATGTGAGTTCCGTTAATAGCTCCAATGGCATCCTTGAAATATGGGTAATATCGTTTGTCGTTGGCTATTTTCAGATGACAGTGACGGAACTCAACATCATATGGCCTGATAATTTCGGATGCAAGACTAAGGCAAGCCTCCAAAACTGTGTGCAGATACCGACTCACGGTTTCACCAGAATGTTGAAATATTTGTTGAACCAGCCTGTTTCCTATTCCGTGACCAATAGTGAGTAAAAACATCGCAACTTTTTCTTCTACTCCTACATTCTTAAAATTTCTTAATTCATGCTCACCTAACTTATTGCATAAACTATAAAATATATGTTTTTCCATTCTGAAAATCTTATGACATTCAGAACCTTCACTGGCCAATATTTGTTGTACCCAATAGTGACCCGTTTGCTTACTCATTCTACGAGGTTGTTTTCACACATATGGCATCATATATTGAGAAGCCAGCACACATATTTGTTCATATTCAACTAACTCTACCTCAGTCGTTTCTGTATCATCACTATCATCTTCCTCCATCCCTAGCAACCTGTCTTGGTTGTTACGATTTGCCATTGATATACTTGTGATTGTAGTGAATTGTAGGTGTAAGCAGGACAATTACAAAACATGATAGTAGCAAACACATATCAACACATCATACAATTCGATTAGCAAATATAGCATACACATACACGAACAAACTACACCATACCGTTCGAATACTAAACATAGCATACACATACACATACAAATACAAACTACATCATACCATTTGAAAACTAAACATACCATACACATACATGTACAAACTACATCATACCGTTTGAAAGGACCTATCAATCAAGACTAAATAGAAGAAAAATAAAAACTAAATGTCTTAGAAAGCACATGTGAGTAAGGTCAACAGTCAGGGACATCAAGTGCAGTTACTCCTGTCCTGCGATAAGACGCAACCATACGATCAAGTAGTCAGGTTGTCCTATCAATGAGACAAAAAATTCCCTACGCGCCTTGGACTCCAAAGCTTGCATACACCGTGCCACAAACGCCTTGTCATGCTTAACCTCGTCAAGGGACATCAAATGTTTCATGACCTCAGGGATACTAGTTTCTTTATTCCCTGTTAAGGCTGCTGCTCTATCAACAGAAACGTTAGCAATGACACTAACAGCATCAGCTAGTTGCTGTGCAGCTGGAAGTTTCTTCTTTGAGCTTGTACTAGGCCCTTTACCTCTCTTTCTCTTATGTAGGCCAGTAGATGAACTTGGACCACTTCCTGCTGGTATTGCTGATATTAATCCAATGCTTGCCAGTTCCTCTGTCACGCCTGTACTAACTACAGGGTGAGCACTGAAATGCTCATCCTCACTGTCCCCAGAGCCTTCTTCCTCATCCATCGTGGGTCTGTATACCTCATCCGACTGTTGGTCATTTGTCTCTGGTTCTATGGGAGTAGGTGAGAACATGTGCTCTCCAGTCACCATGACATCTTTGAATATTATTCTCAACTCTTTCTCATGCTGTAGGCATGAATTCTTGAACTTCTTATACCCAGCATTCTCCTGCATTTATACACTTATACACTTAAATGAAATACACAGCTAGTAGTACGTGCGCAGACAGGACAAGCAAAACAAAATGCAAGTTCCAACTGAAGGTAATCAATTTTTACCCGTATTTTCTGAGTCCACCATTCGGTTGTTTGAACGACCTTGTTAGTACCAGGGTCTCGACCAACACCAGTCTCCTTGAGCAGGGAATCCCAAATCTTCAAATCTTTCTGCAAGATATCTAATCTATTCTTTAATTGTTTCTTTCCATATTGTTTCCCAGTCAATTGATTGAAAGTTGCAATAATATTCGTCCATCCCTTTTTTGTAAATGTCTGCCCAGTTCATTCTTTTTTGTATATTTGTTCAATGCATGCATTGATAAATATCTATGTCGACTCTAAATCCCAAACAACTTTTGTTTCCATCTTTGTATACAAGAAATGACACATGTAACTCACATGACACATAAAATTGCATGAATTTATCATAACTATTAATTATTCTACCGGAGACTACATTACAAGAATTGGGTAATATCATTTATTTAATCAAACCATACATTCTTTAACCACCAAAGATTGGTATAAACTATCACATTGCTATATAACACATGAGGCATACATAAAGTTTGACTCTGAATCCCCACATATTGCTATATAAATTAAACTAAGCAATGGTCAAAAATTGCTAACGAAATTGTTTTCTTATTCTTCAACCTTTGCAAATTACGCAATTAGCCTTTCAAACGGGCACTTGTTTTGTTTTAAATTAAAATAATGGTTTTAAATTCAAACTGACGCCCTCCTCAGTGAATCCACTTATGACAAATTTACAAGAGCTTGTTTGATTTTGTTAAAGGAGTTAAGGTTCCTTCAAAAGCTCTCAGTTAAACCACATCAAATGAACACAAGCACAGAGCCACAATGATCCAACCGTATTAACACAGAGCCAGATGTCTTAGAACTCAAACACAAAGGCATATTCAAGGAACTCAAACACAGCCAGCGTACCACAGTGACAAACTCAAACACATGCAGACAACCAAAGAACTGGCATGACTTCTGGAAATCAAAGCAAACTGAAACCAGGTTTGTTTGGTTAGTGATCTAACCTAACGAGGCTACCATAGATGACACTCCCTGTTCAGCAGATCAGACAAAGCAAGAGGTTGCGTCAGACAGATGCCTACGTTCCTCACAAGCACAAACACAGGTCTACATTAGTTTATAGATCGAAAGTGGGGGAAACCAAATTTTTTTCCAACTCTCAGAGCACCGGACATCACGGTGAAGGCATAGTTGCTTTTGCTAAATAACATCCTACCTTACGAGGCCAAGATGTGTTCACCGAAGGATGAGAGCTTCAGGATCTGTTCTCACGCCGGAAACTGGGTTTTTTCACCAGAAAATTGGTATGACAGCTTCAGGATCTGGTATAAAGAGAGAGAGAATGGTGGTGATGTTGAATGGAGTGGATATTTTCCCGACGGTGAAGAAGAGGCACGACAGAAACTGGAAGGAAGGTCGCTGGTCAGCTGTTCACATCTGCCCTGTTTCACCCGCGGCTAGCCGGCTACCAACTCTCTCTGATAGTTCTCTCTCTCTCTTCGGGTGTAGTTGCAGAGTGGTTGACGGTGGTATTCACCGGTGGTCTGTAAAAATGGAGGTAAGCGGCGGTGGTTGTCTTCTTCCTTGTCTCCGGTCTCCAAACTTGCGGCACACAACTTCTGAAACTCCCAAGCTTCGTCTATCATGGACATGGAAGAAGCGCGCCGGCGACCTTGGTGATGAATGCTGCCATCGGCGAGAGCTGGAGGAGGAGAAGAAGAAAGGTGATGATTGATGCTAGGATGATGCTCGGACCTTTTTAAAGACAATAATCTCCCATTCCCTCTCAATCTCCACGGCTCTCTCCACAGGAAGAACAACAGATCCACGCGTGCTAACGATCTCGCCCTTCGAACAATCACATGGCCACCGGAGGATGAGAGCTTCAGAATGCAAGCAGAGCTTCGGTTTTGGAAGAGCTGGGTTCAAATGAAAGCTGTGAGATTCGCATGGATTGGTTCAGAAGGCACATGCTAAAAGCTGCAACATTGGTCAGTGAATAAATGGGTAATTATAACGGTCATATAAGGTTCATAGTTCAAAAGCTCATAATTCTTGCTAGGGTTGTCCAAAAAACCCGGTGGTCTGGGTAGTCCGGTCTGACCCGGTCCGACCCGACCCGGTCCGGAAGACCAAAAATCAGTCCAAGACACTTTGGACAGACCGGACCGGACCAGACTGCTCGGGCCGGACCGGACATCGGGCCAAGGGTTCAGACCCTTCGGTCCAGTCCGGTCCGACCCGATTTTTTTTTTTTAAAATATCTTGTATAATTTTTTTTTAATCTTCAAAACTCAAATAATTTTTTTATACTTGTTAGATTTAATATGTTTAATTGATTGTTATGGATTGTATTAAAGTAACTTGAATGTTGTTGTTTTTTATTCTTGTTCAATGTTGTTGGAGATTATTATGGATTTATGAATGAGTTTTAATGTTTTGTGATATATTTTCCCTACTTATATGTATTATTATGCATTTTTTCACTGTCCCTAGCTCCCTACATCAATACAAACAAGGGGGAGAAAAAAATTAAAATTGGTCCTGGACTGCCTGGACTGGTCCAGGCAGTCCAATGGACCGGTCTGGTCCAGCCCGAGCTCGGGCTGGTGCTGGACCAGACCGGACCTCGGGCTGACTTGTCCAGCCCGAGGTCCTATAAGGACCAGACCTCGGGTTGAGGCTCAACCCGGTCCGGTCCGGTCCATGGACATCCCTAATTCTTGCTCATCTAAAATCGCACGATTGGACCAACTTCTCTAATGGGCCAGACGCTGAAACAAACTTGGTGAGTTTTTTTTTTTTTTTGCCACCCAATCACATGATTGGGCCTTCAATTATGCGATTGGGCCAAAACAAACACACGCAATAATTATAGGAAAGATGAGTCGTTAAGCACGTAGAGGCACGTCATCTAGATGGGATGTGTTAGAGAGAGCGGGGCCACTCGTTCAATGGATAGAGGGTGGCCCACCCAATAGTGTAAGGCCGCTCTACCTGCTATCCATCACATCACTTGACAAGTCCATTGTATGTTGGCCATCGATCCACTTGAGACTTGACAATAATTATTTACTTTTCTTTGTTAGTCCCAGCGTACAAGGAAGGAGCTTGCCTTCCTTGTCTTTGTGACCTCGACACTATTGGCCTCATGCTCTCCACGTCCTCCTCACATTATTGGCTCTTCTTTCTGGAGCTTCTCAATTATGCAGCCACAGACGTTGTCCTATACGTTCTCAACTTGCCGGTCGTTTTCCACTTTTTCGGGTCTTAAAGGTTGCATGTTCTGGAGAAAGATCTGTGTGATATCAAAATATCTCATCTTAACTTGCGCATCCGGCTCAAGGACTTGCCACCCTACCACCCAATATCTACTTGTATCCATCTGAAGACGGGAGGTGACAACATTCACCACCTTCACCGTACCTTTTCGCTTTACTTATTCCCTATTTATAAATATTAATTTAATGATATAAAATATATTTATCTAATTTAATTATATTATGAAAGTTAACTAACTTAATTAATATGATATATATTTTTTAAAATATCTTAATCATTTTTTTTAATTTTCTCATTTTTTTTAATTATTATAAATAGAATATCAATAAAAATAAATTAAAAAACATTATCACAACCCTCGGAGAGGGATTAAGCTGTTATACTAGCTTCTAATGATGACATAGGTTGAGGGATTCCCTTCCTTCCTTTTGTATATATATAAAAAATTTTGAATAAATATAAAAATGATGTCTCATAAATCAGAGGGATAGAGTATATATAAACAAATGCTATTAGTATTATATATATAAATGGATAAGATTCAACAATAACAGCCTGTTGCATCAAAACTCTATTAGACTTTTTTCCGTTAGTCGTAAATTAAAGACTGGTCACTTATAACAAAATAATTTAAACTATTTTGAATGGACTCATCACATAATTACTTTCAATATATAATATAAATCACTTCGACTAATTCAACATAACTAAAAAATGGAAGTTTGTTAGTTAAGTGTCTTAAATTTTAAATTTTTTTACTGTTTATATAAAATGAGGTTTAAAAAAAACGCATTCAAATATTAATTAGATGGATAGAACTGACCAATAAATATAAGAAAAAGGGGTAAATTTAACCCCAAAACAAAAGTTGTATGTAAAGGCCACCGGTCACCATGAAAATTTCAAATGGTAAAGTATAGATAAATGTTATAAAAGGAGCAATCTTGACACACTTTTTAAGTTGGAAAAAAAAAAGAAAAAGAAAGACACACTCTATAAACTTCGTTACTGATCAAGGTCAAAAAAAAAAAAAAAACTCCGTTACTGACATCTGGGTCCCACACGAGGGGCACATGTCATGGAATTAATCGTTTTTTTGACAGTTTGAAGATTCTCAGCTCCATCGGCTGCCAAGCTCTCGACGATGCCAAGGACGCCATGAGTGAGAGCAGCGACGGTGGTTCCCCTTGAGTGCTTGGGTCAAAAGGTAACACTTCTTCCTTTCAATTCTTTTTCTACTCTGACTTCGCACCTTGCAAACTCACTATAATTGTCTGCATTGGATTTTTTGTTAGCAACATTGGTCTGGGTGAAGAGACGCCTGCGCATGCACTGTCTCCGAAAGATTATAATGATCCATCACTGGTCTGAGACATCTTCACCTTCAGACTCACCAGAAAGCGCACCGCTGGAGGGGTCATCTCCGTCGCTATCACCTTCATCGTCATCAACATTTCAGCCTTGATACCCAACAAGTGCCGAAGAGGAAGAAGAGGGACCGACAAGTGCGCCATTGTTGCAGAGCTCTGTGGATGGATTGCCAATTCCAGAATCAATCACTAGAGACAGGAGGGAAAGCAGTCCATTGTTGGCGGGATTGAATACCCCATACGGAGAGTGGCATTGGCAATAGGCTTTCCTTTATTTGCGGCGAGGTATGGTTCTGGAGATTTGCCAAGCGTACTTGACCCCAAAGGAAGTCATAATTGGAACTTGGAATGATGGGTTTTCTTGCGTGCAAGGTTTTTGTGGTGTTGGCTGCATATAACCCCTTGTGTTTAATTATAAAGGCCGAGGAAGAGACTCTTTAATGGACTCAAAGGGGGTAACCGGTGCAGCGATCATGGCAGCCGATGGAGCTCCCTACGGAGCATCTTTAAGCGGTCAAACAAGGGATTAATTCCATGACATGTGGCTGTCATGTAGGACCCAGATGATGGTAAATTAACGGAGTTTAAGCTCAGTTAGCATGTTTTTCGCCCCCCTCCTTAGCCCAGTTAACATGTGTTTAAATTGAACCCGTGTGTAATATTTATACATATTTTTTGCCTTTTGTAAATTTTATGATATTAGGTGCCTTTACATATAATTTTATTGTTAAATCTACCCTTTTATCTTAAATATTAATTACTCTTTAAATAACTTATATTACATACTAAGATATTTTCTAGGAGTGATTTATATTTTAGAAGAATGGGAATATATGTGATTAATGCTGTAATAAAAAATTGAAAATCAATGTGATAATTCTTTTATGTAGTAAATTTGACTTCAAGGGAAAATTAGATGATGGTGATCCCACTTTTTAAAGTTGATTAGTTATTGGCCCAATTTTTTATTTTTTATTTTTAAAAAGAAGGCAATTAACGAGTCGTTGTCACTTGGACAGGGCTGGATATTTAAAACCATGACTAGAAACCAAACGATAGAGAAACCAGGGGCACCGCGTTAAATAATCCGCATCCATCTATTGTCTAAAGTGTAAAAAGCCTAGAAATTTCTGAAGCCAGACACTTAAAAGATTAGGCTGTTGAATTTTAGGGTTGATCGATCGTTGATAATGGAGAAGGAAGGTCAGAAGATTATGGTGGCGGTTGATGAGAGCCAGGAGAGCATGTATGCGCTTTCATGGTGTCTCAGCAATCTCATTTCTGACACCACCAACAACAACAACAACATCCTCGTCCTCCTCTACGTCAAGCCATCCCCTTCTGTTTACTCCTCCTTCGATATCCCAGGTTTATTTTGCTTCCCTTTCTACTTAGGAATTCACTGCCTATTCTTTAATCTAATTTATACGCTTTTCCTCTGCTTCTGCATATATCTACAGGGAACATATTTTCAAGTGATGCTGTTGGGGCTATGGAAAAGTTCGGTAGAGACTTGGCTGCTTCAGTAATGGAAAGAGCTGAAGCCATTTGCTCCAACATCAACACCAGCAACAACGTACGCGCGCCTCCTCATTTCACTCCGATTCCTATATATGGCCTCTTTTTGGTTGGCTTTGTTTAATTATACCCTTAACGTGGAATTGTGTGTCTCTGGATGGGTTTGATTTGTGCAGATGAAGATGGAGAGAGTTATTGGAAGTGGAGATGCCAAGAATGTAATCTGCAGCGCTGTGCAGAAACTAAAGGCTGACACCTTAGTCATGGGAAGCCACGGTTATGGGTTCTTGAAGAGGTACAAACAATACCACCACCCACTGAATCGTTCTTTGAATTCAATAAATGATTTAATCACTGAAACACTTTCTCCATGCGAACTTACAGGGCCCTCCTTGGAAGCGTTAGTGAATACTGTGCCAAGCATGCTAAATGTCCTGTTATAATTGTGAGGCACCCTTGATCAAGCTACTTTCCTTCAACAAGCAGCTGCCTCCTAGGCATACTTATCACCACAAATTTCAAATTTGTATAACTTGCCTTTGCATTAATAAATCTTTCTGTTGGTGGAAAATTATATGAGTTGGAATATTCGGGGCTCTAACTGGAGTCAAGAAATAGCAAATTTCCTTGTTTCAAAATTTCTGAGGTGCTTTATCTTCAAAATTTTGTAATGCTACGAAGTACGAGTGCTTTGTTTAAAGAACCCAGAAGAGGGGGTTTTTTTTTTTTTGGGGGGGGGGGGGCCTCAAAAGCTAATGTGGTGCGTGGCTAGAGCAGAGAAGATGCTAAAATTGCTAGCTAGAGAGGACAAACTCTTCAGTGAATTACGCGTAACTTTGTTCCTTGTCAAGTACAAACGAGGCGGTGGGGGGACCAAAAAATTGATAGGACGATATGGTCTTCAAACTGAAGGAGGAAGAAAGGAGGGTTGATGCTGGATAAACACTCACTTTTCTTGTTAGCTGGCACGGATAAGCACTCACTTTCACCATTAGATTAAAAGATAGTGACTAGATTCCCTGGGTCATTACCAAATGAACAGACAAGAGAAGGATAGAAAGAGCCACTCCTAAATAAGTCAAGAGAGAGAGGTTATATGTGTCAAGTCACCATGAATTTAACCCGCTCTCAAATGGAGTAATTCTTTGTATAACTCTTCCATAAATTGCTATGATAATCGATATTTATAAGAGAAGTTGAAAATATAAGTCATGCTCCTATATTGGTTGCAATCAAGATCCATAAGAACTATATTATATGCTTGAAGCATCCATGAGATTGTCACCGCAAAGCAATCGGTCTTTGGTAAAAGTCAAAATAACCGAAAACTAAATAAAGTTAATTTAAAAAACTGAACCGAAATCAATTAATTAAATAAATTGAGTCAAATTAACCAAAATATTTTGGTCCGGTTCGGTTAATAATTAAACTAATCGATTTTTTTATTTATTATATATATATATATAAAGATTATTTTTATCCTTAATATTATATTTAGAGGTAAAATATATAAAATATATTAATTATATTTAAAATATCTATAGATTTTATCTAATATTATTCAAAATCTACACCTATTTAATTATAAAAATATGCATTTATCAAATAGTATATATTAAATATAAATATTGGTACAGAAACTTAATGAAAGAAATTCTTAGTCAATTGATCGATCCCTTACAAGCATACTGATGGTCTGATTTTATACTACTCCAGGACCTCCAAAAGAACACAAGGAAAAGCTACATAAAGCATAATGAAACGACACAGTGGCAGACAATGATAAACTACAGATAAGATAAGGAAAGAAAAAGCACATGTGTTTTGTCTTCCAATTACATTTGTCGTCCCGCTATTCTATTTCATTCTCCAGAGGTTGGAGAGGACTTGACCTCGAGTCAAAATCATCATCATCAATATAGGGAGATAATTTAGCAATGTTGAAGGTGACTAAAATTCCATAAGCACCTGACAATTCAACCTTGTAAGCATGATCATTGATCTTCTCCACTATCTTGAACGGACCTTCAATTCGTGGAGATAATTTGGCATTTAGACGCTTTAGGAATCGCAAATGAATCCAAACTAAATCTCCCACATTAAAGATTCGTTGCTTTCAATGTTTGTCCCTTTGTTCCTTGGTATTCTGAATTCTATCACGGACTGGCTCATGTAGTCTCTTGAATTCTTTGACCCGTAGGTCTGCATCTGCATTGTAATATGGCTTGTCAAGGGGAGACTCAGTTAGCACATCTAAAAATGATGTAACTCCTTGCGGTGATTCAAATTTCATCACCTCACTTCCAGTATTAAGCCAGTGAGGATGCAGATGGTCAAGCATTTGCAGCTTCAATTTCTACACTATGTAGTCAGACACTACATTTTCACAACTTCCATTATCAATATTGCAAATTTTTCCCTGTAAAGCATAATGAGTGTGAAAATTGTTACAGCATAACGAAGCTTCTTCCTCAATCACAGCTGTGTGCATATTTTGTTTAATCATCAAAAGCTCTTCTTGATCTGGCGGCGTAACCTCCTCATCATAAACTGGCTTGCCTTCATAAAGATAAGTCTCCTCATCATCCGCTTGATCGGTGGGCATGACTTCCTCATCATATATTGGTTTGCCTTCATAAAGGTAAAGCTCAGCATCGTCTGCTTGATCGACGGGCGTAACTTCCTCGTCGTACAATGACTCATCTTCACAAAGATAAATTTCTTCGTCATATGCTTCAGGTGCTTCATTACAAGTTTTTAATAAAACTCGCTGAACTGCTACCTTAACTTCCAGCTCTAGCAATCGGCATTTCATTTCTTTCATCTTAATTTCGAGCATGTTCCTGTGTCTTAGAAGAATTTTGTATTAATTTGGGGGTAGAATTGGTGTTTCTGGAAAAGTAAGGGTAAAATGGGAATTTGGGTGAATTTTAAGGGCCAAAAATATAATTTTGGCAAAAATTTGAGGACAAAAATGTAGTTTCAGAACCCTTTAGGGGAAAATGTAATTTTGGAAAAAATTTGGGCAAAAAAAAAATTATGAAAGAACTGGGAAGAAACTGTAATTTTCGAAGGTTTTAGGGAGAAACAATTTCCCGGAGATGTGACTTTCGAAGGTGTCCATGTTTTCCGGTGACCAGAATCTTTGTGTCTTCTTTCTTCGTTGATTTTTCGGCGTTTTCCTCCCATTTAGACCTCTGCTCTGATACCAAATGGTACATAAACTTAATGAAATAAATTCTTAGTCAATTGATCGATCCCTTACAAGCATACTGATGATCCGATTTTATACTACTCCAGGACCTCCGAAAGAACATAAGGAAAAGCTACATAAAGCATAATGAAACGACACAGCGGCAGACAATGATAAACTACATATAAGATAGGATAACAAACAGATAAGATAAGGAAAGAAAAAGCACATGCGTTTGGTCTTCCAATTACATTTGTTGTCCCACTATTATGTTTCAAATATATTATAAATATTTCAGTTTTTGGGTTTTAATCGAAACATTTTTCTAATAACCGCATCGAAACCAAACACCGAATTTTTTTAAGAAAATAAAAACCGAAAATTTATCAAAAACCAAATTAAAAAAATTGAATCAAGTTCAGTTCAATTTATATTCAGTTTCGATTTTAATTTGATCACCCTAATCACCATCAAGGAGATAAATCAAAAGAAGTTTAAATCAGACACAGTTTTCTGAACGAGAAAACTAGTAAAGCATGGATTGAGTCATATATGGTTATATGACACAATATGCTAGGGAATGAAGAGCTTAAACGACGATTGAATCCAGAAAGGCCATTATTGGTTGGGTGAGATGAACAAGACCCAGCACCATCGATTTCCGTCCATGTTCATTGTTCAAAGCTCAAAAGGACAGCCCATTAAGGTTATATTTGGGCGAAGCTACTAACGGGCCCTGCAAACAGAAACAAGACGCATTGTATGGCCCAAGATGTTCCATAAAGCAGCCCAAAGTAAAGGCCACTCACCAACTCCGTACAATAACAGAGTCATTTCTCCCCCCACATATCAAAAAATTTAAGCTGGAACTTAAATTGACTTTTCCTTCGGCCAGGCCCCCCCCCAACTTGACAATAATAACGCTTACGTAAATTTGTAAGTTTGAATGACCACAATTAACAAAATTAATTTTCTTTTTTTAAAAAAATCATGATTTTAAATTAGACCATATGATTCAGCATAATCTCTTGGATTTTATTCCGGCCGAAAAAAGCATCTCTTCGATTTTTTGATAATGATCATTGGTTAGGTTGATGACATTTTTTTCCCCATTTTATTTTGTATCTTTCCCGTGACACCCGGGAGTCGACATAATTTTTCTATCGTTGAGTACCATTCTTTTAATGGTTCTTAAATACTTCCGTCAACAAGAATAATATTAATAACATCCATTTCAGTTTCGACTTTCGAGGAAAGAAGCGAGTAATCTCGAATCCGGATCCACTCCCATATTTTTCCATCCATTTCCTCTCTTTTATCCAAAACTCACCGTTTTGGGTGTTAAAAAAAGAGAGGTTGGACCCTTTTTTTTTTCAAAAATAATATTCAGTAGTTTATAGTATTTTTCAATAACATCCAGTATTCTAAAATAATTTTTGATGTACTGATAAGCCTTAAATATTTTTTTCAATTGTAACTATTATTTAGCAAATTGCACTTTAAAGTAATTTTTCAGTAACATCCAGTACCATAAATTAATTTTTAACTCACTTAGCTCCTTAAATAATTTTTTCAATAACACCCAGTATCCTAAAATAATTTTTGATGCACTGATAAGCCTTAAATATTTTTTTCAGTTGTAACTATTATTTAGCAAATTACACTCTAAAGTAATTTTTCAGTAACATCCAGTTTGAAGTATTTTTTTCATTGACACCTAATATCCTAAAATGATTTTTTTATGTATCTAGCACCTTAACAAAATTTCTAATTGTAATGAACAGTCTAAACTTAGGATGTAGAGGGTGATCAAAAAATATTTCAAAGAATTAGATGTAAAAAAATTATTTTAGGATACTGGGTGTTATTGAAAAAATTATTTAAGGTGCTAAGTGAGTTAAAAATTAATTTATGGTACTGGATGTTACTAAAAAATTACTTTAGAGTGCAATTTGCTAAATAATAGTTACAACTGAAAAAAAAAATTATTTAAGGCTTATCATTACATCAAAAATTATTTTAGGATATTGGATGCTACTGAAAAATACTCTAAACTGCTGAATATTATTTTTGAAAAAAAAAAAAAAGGGCCAAACCTCTCATTTTTTAACACCTAAAACGGTGAGTTTTGGATAAAGGAAAGAAAATGGATGAAAAAATATGAGAAAGGATCCGGATTGGTAATCTTCAGGATCTAACAAACACAGGTAGGCAAGATTGCTTCTGATTTAAAAATTTTCTGTGGCCATATTGGAAAGTGACATTATAAATTAGTTATTTGATGAAAACCGTATGTTACTCCAACCGTATGCTATTTCCCAACCTACCGTCATAATATTGTATGTTTCAAGAAAAAAATATGCTTCTAAATCAATAAATTCTACCGCGCAAATCTTGTTATATACTAGATATATTATGAATAATGAATACCATGTGCTGGGAGCGAGGGTAAACCGTACACAAAACTGTTGAATATTCACAAGTAAAGTCGCTTATTGTACATGTGATTTAATTATGGCGTGCAATATAGGTAATCCTCTGTTGTGAAACGACTGAAATCTAGTACTTTTCTTCTCCAAATTTTGAAAATTTATTGAAGACTCGAGATCCTAATGCTTACACTTTACACAGCCACAAAATACCCAAATTTCACTTAATTCAGTTGGACCTTTAGTTTTGATTGGCAAGGCCACGACATTAATGATCGAATCGCAAACTGGGTAAACCTAGTACAGGTGTAGTTGGACGGTTGCTTCAATTAGGTAAAAGTAGAGAATGTGTTCTAAAAGATTAACTAGCTCATAGCCAAATTGCCATCAAAACATTACAACATGTATAAATTAAGCATAGTACGATTATTTAATGATTTTAAGGACATACCCATTGGTCAAAGACCGAATTTTTATAGGTACCAATGGCACCATTATATTGGTCACAAGATGGAGCGGTTTAACAAACACCAATTCCTGCCTGTTACCTACAATCTCACTTGTTGCCGAACATAACGCTCACGCTTTTCCCATCTCTCTTAAAAACTCTCTTTCAATTCTCCTACGTTACACCCTACAAACTTGAACACCTCTCCCTCTTCTACTACTACCTTGTTCCGCCAAAATTCCCTCGAACCTCGTGATGGGAAACCGAATCTCATTTGGTGCCCCTGACGGGAAAGGAAAGATTGTTCACTGGGATGGTTCTGTGGAGGAATTTGAGAAACCAGTAACGGTGGCGGAGCTGATGGTGGAGCATCCCCAGCAGGTGGTGGTGGAGTTGCATTCTGCTTTGAAACAGAACAGGCCAATTCCTTTGGCTGCTGATAAGAAGCTCGAGAGGAACAACACTTATCTTATGCTTCCGTTGAGGCGTGGGAAGCCTGTTAGATTGAAAAGCGAAGAAAGTCGACGCATTCTTTTAATGGTTGACTCTGCTCTGAAATCAAGGTCTCTGTTTTTTACTTCGAGGTTTCTTTCTGGGTTTGCTCGGGTGTGTCGAGGAAGATCAGCTGGGGAGGGGGTGCTGAAGAACAATCAAGAGAAAGAGAAGATTGGAGAGAGGTACGTGTGTTCTGAGATTTTGCCTGAAATTACAGAGAGCACTCCTGAGTATTTGAGCAGGCAGTTTTCTGGGAAAGAGTGGAAGCCAAGCCTGGACACCATTGACGAGAAGAAGATTCAGAGAAAAATGTCAGGCTGCCTGTTTCCCTAGGAGTAGTTTCTAGTTTCATGTTGCCTTTTCTTCCTTTTTTTTATTAATTTTTAAGGGCACTAAGTGTTATATAAGGTCTCTGTTCCATATATCAGCCTTGTTGAAGGGCAGCAGAAACGATGTGACTTTTGTGGTTCTGATTCTGCCGTTTCGTCACCATTAATCTCAAACAACATCAACAGGTTTGGAAGTAGAACATGTCTTGATGTCAGTTTGTTGTGTTAGAATGGCAGTCACTCTTTTGATGTCTGGGTAAAATGGAGGATTCAACGTACAAACGGAAATTGAATTTACTATCTGAATCTAGAGATAGCTCATTTGTTGGGCGCTAGATCATCATAATATTAAAATATGAAAATCTTTTTTAAAGTTAAAATCTGGATAGCACAGAAGCTTCTCACCTCGTATTATTCTCAGGGGAAAAACCTAAGAATATGGAGACAGGATCAGGAGATGACAGGGAAACCCAAAAAGGGAGTCCTTGAGATTATTTGAAGAAGATCTGGGGGCATAGAAAAAGTTCAGTGAATGGAGTGAAATAAAAGCAAAGGTGGGCGCGTCCGGGACCAACGTGTTATACGTGGGCATCTTACTTTGGCTGAACAAAATTCTGTTGAAATTCAACGTCTCTTCGTTGCCCCTTCATTCTCTCCTTCATCAACGCTGGTAATTACAATGCCGTTTTATGAACTTAAACCTGACATGGACAATTTGGCCAAAAAAAAAAAAAAACCTGACATGGACAACCACTTCGATATTATTCATGTGTCCCCTTCAGTTTACTTGTATTTTAAATGAAACAGTTATACTATTCCCTCTTTTTATTGAAGGCAGTTTCTTGATTTCTTCCTCCCATGAATTTGGAAAAACCGTTAACAGGTTTTCCCCCCTTCTCTCATCTGGTGTTAATAACGTGGTGGTCTCAACGGCGAAACTCGAAGTAAGGGGAAATAAAATGCTCAAAATTTATCAATAAATCCGCAAATTAAAGCCTGCCGCCCTTATATCCATCACTAGATGATCTCATATTATGTAACTGCGACTCCAACTCATTCATCCATATCATTATTATGAATTTTGTCTTTTCTTATATGATCATGTATTTATTTCAGTGTTACAGTAAAATTTAAAATAATTTTTTGGCTCCGTCAAATCAAACGGAAATGGTAATATGTGATGCAAGTAAAAATCAAAAGTTCATATTATCTTAAGTTAATAAGAAATACTTTATTGTTTATAAAAATAAATAATATGATATTGCAATCATAAAGATGCAATAAGCATTACATTGAAAACGTTTGAGAGAATTATTAATTTTACAACAAAAGGGCTTGGCTGTAGTTTAGCTACCAATGAAAGTCCATTTTAGCAATAGCATAATGAGTGCCAACCCAACCCAAACGAGGGTAAGGATTTGTACGTTGGTAGAGCCACTAGTTATGGGCTCTAGACAAGAGTGGGCCGAATGGGCACATGACATTGGGAATTTGCAATTATTCAAGATGGGGAAGTCGTATAAATGGCTGTAGAAAATATCTGCAACCAACCAACACGTGGAATGAGCTAGTTCAGTAGTCTCTTACCACGTGATGAATTAATGATTGAATTTCTATTAAGAGAGATCTACATATATAATACCCCAAACATAATTACCTCTAATAAAATAATATTTGTGTTTAGAGAAAAAAAAAATATTAGCAACCAACAACAAAGGAGGACAAAAATTTAAATCATCAATACTCATGGTACTTTTACGCAGTATGTTAGTAAGTAAGCTTATCCTTGTTTTCTGGGGCCAACACAATAACTTATCCATTATTGGGAAATAGGAAAGGACGATTCAAAGAAAAGTATGCAAACGCAATATTCCTCTCCCCCCATACCCCACAGGCACAAAAGAAAGAAGGCCCACGTCCTTGTTGGCCATGTTAGGTTAGGTACAAGTTTTCTCACTTAGCATATGTTATAATTCTTATTATTACCACCATCCTCGGATATCATAACGGGTGGTTAACCGAATTATTTCCTGAACCACCATCACTATCTATTTCTCCTTGTTTTCATCAGACTGGTGCAGTGGAGTACAGAATTAAAGGATGAATTTCCAGCCTTGTTATTAGAATTGGTAATATGGGTTGGGATCGTGGGCCGAGCCCGTCCAACCTGATAATATGAACGGTTTAAGTTTGATAAAATTGAGATCATTTGGAAACTATTCTTTTGAACCCGAACCCATATGATCCCAACTTATAATAAGTTAGACCACCAGATTATGACCCATATTTTTTTTTTATATCTGAATCACGCAACTAAAATTCCCAATCAATGACCAAATAATAGAAAAAGCAAGGGATGGGAATGGCGAGGATTTCTTGTAGGACACCCGCCTTCGACATGCGGTGCCGATATGCGTTGGGCCGTACAGTGACTTTTAGCATGGCCTATCAACAACATTCCATCTAAACGGATAAGCACAAAGGTAGCAGCACCTGATTCCATAGAGGGCCATCTTCGAATACCTTGTGACGACAGCAGTGTTGTTTCTCATAGTTAATACTAAGGGTATGTTTGGTATGATGGAATTGGGGGGTATAAAATTAAAATTGGATATCAATTCTATGTGTAAATTTGTTTGGTATGATGGAATTGAAAATTTTTAAATTTCATGTGGAAACCAAATCTCTCCAATTCCATCAAATTGGCTTCCATCTAAAAAGTAAAGATTTGCAATTTCATGTACCTAAATCTAGGTCAAGGTATTGGATCAAGGGTTAGTGGGTCAGATCGGAGTCAAACCGAAGCTAAACCGGTGAAAAATTGAATATTTTAGGCTTATTAATATAAATTTTTTTTAAAAAATAAAAATAATTTTTATAAAAAAAAAAACCGAACTGGAGCAGTCAAGGTACTAAGTCAAGGGTTAATGGGTCAGACTGAAGCTAAAATAGGGCTAAACCGGTGATAAATTGAATATTTTAGTCATATTAATATGATTTTTTTAAAAAAAATAAAAATTATTTTTTAATAAAAAAAATGGTCCGGTCCAGGTTTAGTAACAATGATTTTATCTCATTCCACTTTCTTAGGTTAACATATTGGTAATTTTATATTTTAAATATAAATATTAAATAAAAATAATATTTAAATTCTATGTACATAACAAACACACTTTTAAATCACATTTTTATTTTCATATCCATATCCATATATATATCTATATTCATATCCATTTTCATTTTCATTTCCATATCCACCACAATCAATTATAGTGTATCAAACCTGTCATAAGAGACTTAAAAAAAATAGAACAGATAAGCATTTAGATGTCTTAGCATGGCATTTCAAAGGTTGTTGGGGACACACAAAGAAAAAGAGAGTAGAGCCTAGTGTATGATTTGTGACGCAATGTAGTAGTACGAGTTTGGATCAGTATGTCTCAGACAGCTCAGATATAAAAGTCCAAGCTGCTGTTGACGAATTTTCCACATCTTGGGCTTTTAATGACTCCCATTGTTATCTTCCGAGTAAGATCTAGCTGTTAGTAGTACTACTTACTCAGCTCTCACGGTCATGACCATCAAGTTGCGTATTAATTGATGTACCGTCTATTTCACTACTACAGGATCCAACGTAGTCCACAAGTATGAAATCTTGTTTCAAATTTTTAATGCATGTCGTTATGATAACCCCCCCCCCCTGCCAGTTTCCTTTGCTCTAGCTACATTCAAAAATATCACTTACGCTTTGTAAACTGTTTCTTATTAGCCACTAGTTACTGACGCATCTAAAGCTGTCTGAGTTTACCTACTTTTGATTCATTGAATTGAAGCCTGCACAGTTGCACTGAATGTCTGAGGCTATTTTTTACTGTAATACGAGTAATATTTTATTTCTTTCCTATTTTATGGATCCTTGTGGAAATTAAATGGACAGTAAGCCAAATCTCTCTGGGGAGATTCCCTGTCGTCTAGTGAAATAGAATAATTTATATTAAAATATTTATTTAAAATAGTGATTTAAATCTTTTAAAACAGTTTTTTAATTGTTATTTACCGTATATAAAATAAGAACGTTAGAAGAATTTTATCTAGATTTATGTAAATAATTTTTTTAATTCCTAAAATTATCCCAAACAAACATTTAAAATGCAGTGAATCGCAGTTGGCCCATCACAAGGATCTCGGCGGTGTACAATATTAAATTACCTGTTGCGGACCACTCCATCCAAAAGAAAACGCTGTTGAGTCTAGGTGATCAACACAACTTCTCTACTTTTGTATTTCCATAACTAGTGGAACAGAGTTAGCGCTCTTGTTAAATAATTGACATTTAATTTATGTTTAGATTAGTTTTTAAAAGATAATATTTACAATTTACGAAATAAAATAAATATATGAAAAAAATTGTACCTCGAATTAAAAAAAAACTTATAAAACCATTATGGTTGATGGTTTTATAATTAACCAAACACTCCTTGATAAGAAGAAGTGTTAGATTTAGTGCTTGTTTGGAATAGCGGTTGAAAATTTTATAAGTGCTTATGAATTGTAATTCACGGAATACGAAGTAATTTTTACGGTCTACGAGGTAGCTTTTACGGTCTACGAGGTGTTTTTACGGTCTACGAAGTGCTTTCACGGTCTATGAGATAAATATGTGGAGAAGATTTATCTCAATTTACGTAAATCAGACTTATATAATAAACCTGATTTAAATAAATGATAACAAACAAGCTCTTGAAGCAATAAGAAAAAATGATTATAGACAAGTAAAAGGGGAAAGTTCGGGGAAAAAAAGCAGACAGCTTCTGCAACACATCATGGGCACCTTCCACGGACATACTAACAGAGTTTTCAATTAATGTTGTTTTGGCAGAAACGCTCAATGCAAGTGGATGGTTTCCTCTCCACTGTTCACCCATCACCACACGTGCAGGGTTATAATAACAGATTAATGGAAATCCAATTACCCTCCTCAAATTTATTTTAAAAATATATATAAAAGCCTTCGATATTATCCGCCCAATGGCAAGAGGGCTCCATGGTGGGCCCTCCATCATGTCTTTGGAGAAAACTGATCAGTTAAAGGAATCCATTTTCATACCAGAACAATTTAATATTATGGAAGTTGGTCTTATTAGTTATTTCATAGCTACGAAATTATCTCTCCCCACCCAAAGGCTGTCGTCCTCTGTTTTACCTTTCTCTGCAAGTTGATCGACAATAACAGAACATTAAAATAATAATAAAGTGCGGCTCTCAATTTTGTTTTTAAAAAAGTAAAGATATCTCTTTTATTTCTTTTTGCAATGCCATCATATTATGGTGTTATGTTGATGATATACATAAGCCGGCCGTGGCTCTGTCTCCCTGACCTTACTTGTCGAAGAAGCTGTCCGCGCTCTCAATTAATAAGATCTTTAACAACTCACGACGCCAAGTAATTTCTCGCGATTAAACGGTCAATAATGTTACTGTACAATGTTTGTTCTGATACCCAATTCCATTTTGACGACTGTGTGAATCTGTTTATTAACTCAGGAATAATGTGTGATTTACGCCACCTACTTTCGGTTTTCGTCCATTGTATGTTGAGTTTTTCTAAACTTAGCTGGAATGGTTGGACCCAAACAACTTTAATACACGCGACTAGCATAACAACTATTTGACTCCAACTAATTAATCAAACATTGAAGAGTTCACCTTGCTTTGAATTCGTATCTCTTCCTTGCGGATCTTAAACATGCAGGTGGTACCCCTTCCGGGTAAATCACTGACTGACATAATATCATAATCATCCTAATCAGTAAATATTTCTGATTAAATACTCCAAAAATGTCTATTTCTGTTTCCACAAAGTAAAGACTGAACCATAAGAGAGAATAAAAATGATTAAACAAAGGCCATCAGCGTTAGGTGATTAGAGCGGTCATTTCTTTAAGCAAGCCCAAAATGTCTCATACAAGTTTGGACACCTCATCATTTACTTGCTCAAGAAAGTTTATGCTTGCCAGAGATGAGAAATGAAAGCCAGATAGGATGGCGTCAAAAAATATTGCCCTCAAAGACCAAGAAAGTCAATCGGATGCATCTAACACCACTCACTCATCCTAGTTAATAATTATTAATGCGGCGTAATAGGTAGGGCCAGCAGGAACCCCAGAACAGGATCACCCATGCCCCCCCCATCTTGGACCAATGAGAGCCTATATTTGATATATGCATGCGACACTGACCTCTGTGGAATGCAAAAGCTACTCCCTCCGGTTTTATAATTGAATTACAGTCGAAGGTTTAGTGGTTAAAAAGTGGGTTTTTTTTATAATGTGATTTTTTAGAAGTTAAATTAAAAAAAGTTATCTTGTAAATGTGATTTGTGTTTGGATTGGCAGTGAGAGAGTAACTTTTTTTTTAAAACCCACTGAAAAAAAGTTAGAAGCTACTTCAATGAGCTTATAAAAAAAGAAGTTTTTTTTAAAAGCCTAGTGAAAGTTAACGTGTTCACAAACATGTTGCAGATGCCAAATGAACTTTTACTCTCCAAATGAACTTTTAACCCCTCCTAATGACTTTACAAACAAGTCCTAAGAAAATATCGATAGAAATTAGTTAAAAATAATATATATATATAAAATAATTTTTTTATTAAGTATATTCATATTTATGAAAGGCAAATAAAAAGAAGAAATAGTGTAAAATCATAGTGAACCTTTGAATTAATGTAATTAATGAGGACAAAAACTCATTAATTACTCTGAAAACTATTATCATACGCTCATTAAAAAAAAAGAGAGAGATACCGCAGTAATTCCAAATTCAGGCCTTCTTGTAAAGACGGGTGGAGGGAGTATATAGTTAGGGAAAATTTTAAAAAAATATTTTTTAAATTTTAAAATTTCGTTGATAAAGTCAAACAAAAATAGTAATGTAAATAATAAATTATTTTATTATTAAATCATTTATATTTGAGATTTTAAAATTTAAATAATATATTTTTAAAATTTTTTCATATAGTTATAGTTCAAAAGCGGCAGGTCTGATTCCCGTATGCTTTGCTGGTGTCACTTGATCCTGTTTCGTTATTCACCAACCTTTATTAAAATCTCACCAGCCAAGTTGCGCTCTTTATTCAGTAGTAAAAAAGAAGAAGAAGAAAATGAAAAGGAAGTATGTATATCATTATCATGCATGATAATGGAAATGGATATCATTAATCATTAATTCTATATATATATACCACGCTCCCCCTCCCTGCCTTCACTCGCACACTTATCCCCTCTTCTTCCAGTCTCCCACAAATGGCTATGTCGACGTCGCCGTTGCTGGTTACAGCGTACTTGGCGGTGATACTGGTGGGGGTAGGGGTGCAGAGGAGCGAGGCGGCAGAGCCTCTGGCCTGCGATCCCAGAGACGGGAACACCAAGAACTTGGGGTTTTGCAGGGCGTCGCTGCCCATAGGGGAGAGGGTGAGGGACCTGATCGGGAGGCTGACACTGCAGGAGAAGGTGACGTTGCTGGGGGACAATGCGGCGGCGATTCCAAGGCTGGGGATCAAAGGGTACGAGTGGTGGTCGGAGGCGCTTCACGGGGTTTCCAATGTGGGTCCCGGAACAAAGTTCGCTCCTCCGTTCCCTGCCGCCACTAGTTTCCCCCAAGTCATCACCGCCGCTGCTTCTTTTAATGCTTCCTTATGGGAGTCTATCGGACGGGTCAGTTTGATTTTTTTCTGTGCCTTTTTTTCCCCGGTTACGAACTCCATCTTCCACTTACTGATTCCCAGACAACAAATGCTACGCTGGTCGGCTTTGGGTTTTTTCTTTTTGTCAAGTTCTGCTTATTAATTAGTATCAACAGGCACTTTAGTTCCTTTTTGTTTTTGGTTGGTTCCCTTTTTTCTGAGGCTGGATGGAACAGTTGACGAAAGTTCAGAAATGGGGTAACTGTGGGCTCTTCTCAGTTCTCACCCATTTTCTCAAATCGATTCTCTAGGTCGGCTTTCCCTCTTAAGCCTAGCTGAGTAACTGGGGGTAGGACGAATCTTGCGCTAACAAAAGGTTCTGAATAAAAAGACCCAAAGTATATTTTAATAAAAAAGAAGTTAAATGGCAGATTCTTATATTAGTATTTAGAGAATAATTTTTATAATTTATAAAGTAATTTTTTTAAAAATAATTTTATAAATTATAAGATAAATATTTAAAAAAAAACTTTTAAAAACCAGTTTGGATTTATCCAAACACTCTTAGTTAGATATAGTAAAATAGGATAGTCTTTGAATATCTAACGAATAAACTGTCTACATTTAACACAGGGAATAGTACATTGAACAAGAAAAAATCAAAAAATAGTCGTGGCTAACAAAAAAAAAGAAGTTAAAATCACTCTTTATTCCCAATTTTTAGAAAAGAACCGGAAGCATCGGATGGAATGAGAATGGGAGAGGTTCTAATAAATTTTTGCTTTGTTATAATAGACCAGTCATTTTTCTTTATTACTCTTTTTTTTTTTTTGCCTTGCATTTTTCTTTATTACTCGTACTATAATAATATTATCTTACATTAATTACTTTTATATAAAATTGCCTTAATTACTTCACACACTTTAGAAAAAGCAACATAAATTGTTGACAAATTTAATGTAACAAATTAAATTAACTAAAATTTTTAGGACTTAGTAATAGTTAGTACTATGAGTAAGTATATCTTAAAACCGGGGCGATGAATTTTAAGAGGACATCATTTATGCATTATTATAGTAGTAATTTCGTGACTAGCTAACGGGAAGCAGTGGAGAGAGTTTTATCCATGGTTATTAAACCCGGTTCGGACCGGCCGATCCGGCCCGGAAACCGGCGACCCGGGTAGGAAACCGGTCCGGTCCGGGTAGTGAACCGGCCTGCTTTTTTTTTTAAATCGATTTTTTTTTTAAATTTTTTTTATAATTTCATATTAATAAGCCTGAAATTTTCATTTTCTTATCGGTTTGGTCCTGGGTTAGTTCCGGTTTAACTTCGGTCTGACTTATTAACCCTTAATCCAGTACCCCAACCGGTTCCCTAACCACGATTTAACAACCTTGATTTTATCAATTGTTGGGACCTGGCAGTGAGGGAGCATTTGGAACCAAAGGCGTAGTTGCCTTGTAGAGTGTGTTAAGTTTGAGGGTAGGGATGGGGTGTAGAGTAAATTTTTAAGTGGGAGGAAAATTAAAATCTCACCTATTGTTCATTTTTCTTTTAAAGTCTCATTATAAAACATCCCATTCTGCCTTTCTAACGAATTAAATAAGATAATAAAGTATGTTTGGAACAGTGATTAGAAGTTTTATAAGTCTGATTCATAGAATACGAAATAAGTTATGTGATGATGATTGTCTCGATTTATATGCATAGGCCTATAAGAGTTTTTTATAAGCTCAAATAAACTTCTAAAAAAAGCTCAATATATCACCTTCCTACCCCAAACCAAACAATCAAGACTTCAAGTTGGGTGTGGCGGTCGCGGGATGACATTGATTGGCCTCTTTTACCAAGCAACTAGTGGATCGTGCGTGTCAGTGAGTCACAAGTTGGTGACCTCTCAGGGAATTACTGAGAAGGATCACGTTCATCATTATAATTATTTTTTTCTTTTTTGTTGCCAACGTTCATCATTATAATTTTTAATTAATAAATAAATGTTAGATATAAAGTCTAACATACGAGGGCGTAATGCCATCAACGCGCAGGCTGTGTCGGACGAAGCAAGGGCAATGTATAATGGGGGAATAGCTGGGCTCACGTTCTGGAGCCCAAACGTGAACATTTTCAGGGACCCACGGTGGGGGCGTGGGCAGGAGACTCCCGGTGAAGACCCTGTCCTGGCCGGTGCATATGCCGCCAGTTACGTCCAGGGCCTCCAGGGAAACGACGGTAACCGGTTAAAGGTTGCCGCATGTTGCAAGCACTTTACGGCTTACGACCTCGATAACTGGAACGGCGTGGATCGATTCCATTTTAATGCACAGGTACCTCCTACATCTGTTTTCATTCATAATTAAAACTACAACAAATGCATACAGCTGGTCTCCCCACTTTCTTTTATATTTTATTACTGAAAAAGGGAGTTCGAAGATAAGAAAGACAAAAAGAAGTGTGCAAAATCAGTGTTGGAGGGTCTTGTGATGGACTTATGTTGAGCTAAATTAAATGTAGGGATTGAGATGAATTAAAATGGGAATCTTCTGACAGGTACCACCTAGGCTTGTTGAGATGTTGTTATCCACTGCTTTATTATATTACTAATAGTTGGTATTAGTTAAGGAGCACTGTCCATCTTATACAGTACTTGTCGAACGTATCTTTGGGTCCTTGTCTTTTTCTTTTCCTTTACTACTTTATCCAAGTGGGTTTGGATTTTATATTATTTTCAAAGGATGAGCTTCCATGGAATAGGCACAGTCCCTTTTTTGGTGATGGATGGGGAACTTATGAATAGAATTTGAGGAGGAAAGTGAAATGATTGGATTGGTGCAGGTGAGCAAGCAGGACATAGAGGATACGTTCGATGTGCCATTTAGAATGTGTGTGAAGGATGGGAAAGTGGCGAGCGTCATGTGCTCCTACAACCAAGTTAATGGTGTCCCCACCTGCGCCGATCCCAACCTCCTCAAGAAAACTGTTCGTGCCCAATGGCGTCTTGATGGGTACCTTCCTTATACTCTTCCCTCAACATTCACTCTTACCCTTTTACTTAACACTATTTTGCTTTGCTATTACATAATAATGTATGCAGATACATCGTATCAGACTGCGACTCTGTTGGGGTTCTCTTCGCCAGCCAGCATTATGCTTCCTCACCCGAAAAAGCTGCTGCTGCTGCTATCAAAGCAGGCTAGTCAACTATTCTTTCCTTTTCTATTTTACTGGGAATCACTCTCATAAGCGTCTTCTCTAATCAAATTAAAACATTGAATTCTGAAAAATGGGAGTGTGTTTCAGGATTGGATTTGGACTGTGGGCCTTTCTTAGCTTTGCATACGCAAGATGCAGTGACAAAAGGCTTGTTAAGCGAAGCGGACGTCAACGGTGCTTTGGTGAATACCCTCACTGTCCAAATGAGGCTGGGCATGTTTGACGGAGAGCCCTCGGCTCAGCCATATGGGAAGCTGGGTCCTGCAGATGTGTGCTCCAAGGCCCACCAAGACTTGGCCCACGAAGCCGCCGTCCAGGGAATTGTTCTCCTCAAGAACTCCGGCCCTTCTTTGCCCCTCTCTCTACGTCGTCACCGTACTGTCGCCGTCATCGGCCCTAATTCCGATGCTTCTGTTACCATGATTGGTAATTACGCTGGTGTTGCCTGTGGATACACCACTCCTTTACAAGGAATTGGGAGATACGCCAAGACAATTCACCAAGCAGGTTGTGCAAATGTGGCCTGTGCCGATGACAAACTATTTAGTGCGGCTGTAAAGGCGGGCCGTCATGCTGATGCCACGGTTCTAGTAATGGGCCTAGACCAATCCCTTGAGGCTGAAACCATGGACAGGGCTAGCTTGCTAATGCCCGGGCGTCAACAAGATCTTATTACCCAGGTGGCAGCCGCCTCCAAGGGCCCAACTATTTTGGTCTTGATGTCTGGCGGGCCTCTTGACATAACTTTTGCAAAGAACAATCCACGAGTTGCGGGCATCTTGTGGGTGGGTTATCCTGGCCAAGCCGGTGGAGCCGCCATCGCAGACATCTTGTTCGGAGCTGCCAACCCAGGTTAGCTTAATTGTTTGCCATATCACCTACTTTTAAACCATCTATGTGGCGAAATGCTCAATGTATTGAACATGAATTTGCAGGAGGGAAGCTGCCAATGACATGGTATCCACAAGAGTATCTCACAAACTTGCCGATGACAGATATGAGAATGCGAGCGAGCCAGCCCCCAGGGTACCCGGGAAGAACCTATCGATTCTACGAGGGTCCGGTGGTGTACCCATTCGGGCACGGATCAGGCTACAGCCAGTTCGTACACACGTTGGCAAGTGCGCCGACGTTGGTGTCGGTTCCGGTGGATGGGCATCGCAAGGTGAACACCACAGACATTTCAAACAAAGCAATCAGGGTGACGCATGCAAAATGTGGAAAGTTGTCCATGACCCTTCATGTAGATGTTAAGAATATGGGCTCCAAGGACGGCACTCACACCTTGTTAGTCTTCTCGGCCCCTCCGTCTGGGCGTCACTGGGCTCCGCGCAAGCAATTGGTGGCCTTTCACAAGGTACATGTCCCAGCCCAGGCCCAACAACGAGTCCAAGTCAACATTCACGTTTGCAAATTCCTGAGCGTTGTTGATAAATCTGGAATTCGAAGAATTCCATTGGGTGAACACAATATTAACGTTGGGAATCTAAGACACTCCGTGTCGCTTCAAGCCCAATCCCTTGGGATCATCAAGACCTGATTAGCATGATTCCCGAGTATTTGCATGGTTAGCATAAAATAATAGTAGTACGGTAGGTAACTTTTAAGATTGCACATTTTATAAGGGATTCTAGTCCTGTGGAACCCTCAATTGAAGGCGCAAGCTGTGTGGATATGGCATCCGAGGTAAACAGGATCCATTGATGTTTTAGGAGAAGAGATTAAGAAAAATCACTCTTCTCATTCTTAAATTTCTACGCTTGTTTAGTTTACAATTCTTTTGTTGGTAATATAAATATGAGAAAGTAGTTGCAGTACTTTCATTGGATCTCTTCCCCCATACAAGTAATGAGAATGGGCATTGGGCGCCTCGCATTCCCAATCTGCACATGTCAATGTCTAATCCCAGATCAATTAAAAGAGCATATTAAGGAAATTATTTCAACCACCTGCGGCCTTGTTAGTCTTGATCTTGTTGGGCCTACTGGTGGGCTAAGAAAATGGCATGAGCTGACTACTCCGGCCCATTTCCAGGACCGAAACGAATTGAATGGAAGGTAAAAACTAAAGATGGGATAACGATTATTAATGCGATATTTTATAGAGTGATCACGGATCAGCAAGGGCAATCCCTCAAAATCTAATATGTGAGGGTAGCCGTTGAAACATTAAAAATACATAAACGCGAAGGCGCGTCATGCTTTTCAATAAACTAAACACATGTGCGCCTAATTCGTTTTAGTTAATTAAATAAAATAAGTGATTTGTTTGCGTGGGTGACAAAACAATATGGGAACTCAAACTGCTATATATCCTGGGGATTCCATAATTTTCCGAGTAGATCCTAAAAAAATCCATCCCCAATGGCCGACCCACGAGTATGTATTTTGTTGTATTCTGACTTGTAGCCATTTCGTCAAAATGCCCAAATAATCCTAGGAATCGTATCATTAATATTGGTCAGACCCGCTGGTCCAATCTGCTCGACATGTTTGAGTAATTTTATAGAGAAATCAGACTCTTTCAATGGGATGAACTGTTTGCAAATCATTTTGTTCAATTCAACAACGCTATTCACGTACACCAAACATTATATGTATTACAAGCAGAGCATATACTAACATATTACTGATCTAATTTGAATTCGTCAACTCTTATCAAATAGAAGAACAGATCAATCTATATGTGTGAACACTACCCCCCGTGAGTCAGATCTTCACAAGTGTCCGCATTTTTGCATTTATGAGTTATGAACTCATGGCCCTGTGTTTCGCTGCATAATAGAGGCAACACCACTATAGGGGTGCCCGCGAAGCGTCAACGTAATATGTATTTTAAATTTTAACCACAATGGTGAAATCTGAAATTTTTTCTTCAATACGGTGACAGATTTAATAAATGACATCAAGAGTCGTTTATATGTTCCCGTGAAATGTGAAATGAAGGAAACTAGAGTCGGTATATAACCGGAAAAATAAGGGAAAGTAGAATGATTAATGGGGCATGTGGGGAAATAATTTCTATAAAATAAATATTTATAAGAGTGCTTAGGAAGGAGTTTGTGTTAGGGGGACGTTGGCGTCCAGATAGATGAAGAAGGCAGTGCAGTGATGGATCATGTGACATGCGACTCACCCAACTTATAACACTGAAGCTGCCATGTGCTTCGCCAACAGAATCACACCCATCCCTTCCATATTTATTATTTGAAATATGACATGAATAAATATAATTCAGCTGAACCCACGACTTCCCCATTCAATTCAGGCAGGCCCATCCGCCAGGCCTATAATCGTGAATAACTGAATATTCAATTCCCAAAATAACTAATTATGTTGAACAAAAATAAAGTCTTTATGTTTTTTTTTATGTGTGTATTGTAAATTTGTAATAGGGAAACAGGGGAATGCACATGTTATTGTACCTTTTTTTTCTTGGATCGGGAAAATATTCTCATGTGAAGCAAAGTGTAAAGCGGATGAATTATGAATCATAATGTTTAATTAAACACATGTTGATCCAAAAACGATGCTTGGCTTTCAATTCAAGTTTCTCTTTTGAGCTCAATTGGGGTGTTGGGTATTTGAGGGAATATCTTTTTGCATAAACAAAGGGAATAAACAGAGCATGGAGCCAAGCAAACTGTGGGAAAAGGACTTTTCTTTTCCCCTCCCACTATTATTCAAAGCATAAAACTTTATCAAAGGCTGACTTATTGGGATGGGCTCAATAAAACAAATCCCTCACCAGTTAATTATATATATATATAAAAGAAGGGTCCTGAGATCTGTTTGTGCCGTTCACGGGACATGAGCCATTGAGGCATCCCTCTGAAACGCTGTAGCCAACTTTATTAAATACCTCCTTATCCATTCCAAGTAGATTGTACTGCTCTATTCATTCATTGCCAATGAATGAAATGAATACAATTTCTTTATAAATTTTATACTACTGATGAGAGTGTGTAAATTACTGGCACACCATGTGGCCTTTCCTCCATCGGATCCGTCAGACTGTTGGCTTTTGATGGTTCCACTTCATGATCAATCCATTTATTAATTGAACGTCTTGTACATACAAGATAAGCATCAGGGTAAAATGAGACACAAAAATACAGAAAGAAAAGGTACAGATTTTAAACGGGTGGCTCTTTATATCGGTAAGCGAATAAGATTGTGAATGATGATTAAGAGTGGTCCAAAATGTTGAGTACTCCTACATGGGAAAGAGATGAATCATTGGGGAGGATGACGAGGTTAGTGCAATTGTCTATGGCACGGCACAGAATCACCAGCCTGTGTCATCCTATTCATTTTCAGATATTTTGATCAACCACATAATATTGGATACATTTTTTTTAATTTGATTAAAAATATCTTCAAATCAAATCGCTTTGAACTTAAGAAAAATTCTTTTCGAAGCTCAAAATGCAGATAATTTCTGTTCCTTCCCATAAATATGTCTTCTGGCATTTAAATTTATGATTCCTCCTAGAACGAGTTCACCTATCATTTGAATTAAGATAATATGTTTGTTTGGAATAGAGATTGAAGTTTTTTAAAATAATTTTTTAATTATAATTTATGATATATAATATAATTATGTGAGAAGAATGTTATCGTGATCTATATATATAAGTATTTTTAGAATAACCTATTGTAATCTCAATAATACCAAACAGTGATACTTTTTATATTTGAAAGAAACCAACCCATCATTCATTTATTCATTGAGTTCTGTGTATTACGGTTTGCATTTTTTTTTTTAATGTGTCCAATCAATGCCGTATTCGGCCAGGTCGTGGCCTTTACTTTTCTCGGTCGTTGAGAGCCCTTTTCAGATTATAGCTCACCCCGCTTTTTTCACATCTTGTGTTTTTTTCCTTAATTCTTTACAAAATCTTAACTTCATTTGCTGTCCTGTTGTTTTCACTCATTTCATCTTACTTCCAACGTACACTCAAACGCAGACGGGACGAGGTTGATGCAGTAACCAGCAATGTTATGATATAGTGCTATATCGTGTCAAAATCTCGCAATAATGCGTCATCCGCCAACAGAATAACGAGGTTTGTTTCCTTAATCCATTATTTTTCTGTTTAATGATGCAACTGCACAAGACCCACTTAACTGATCAATAATTAAATATGTCTGACTTCTCTGTTCAGATATAATTGCCTACACCGTGCCAAATGTCAGGCTGCTGAGCGCAATTGGTAGTTGACCCCTCCCCCAATTTTTGAGTTTGGAATCAGGCTTTACATTTTATATTACATAAAGCGTACAGATCAAGCATGAAAATAAAAGAGTGCTTAATTAACTGGCAGTTCAGAGAATGACTTGGCAGAAAACGCATAATTGTGATTAAAAAATACAGAAATAATAATACATCATCATAAGAACACAAATGACCTCAACTTAAAGCTTGTGGCATGTCTCAAAATTTGAATTTTGAAATGGCTGCATTATTATATTCGGAAACTTATGAGAGTATAGTGAGTTCGTTTGGAACATCAATTAAAGTCTTTAAAAGAAGTTTTTCAATCGTAATTTACAGTATATGAGATGAGTATTATTTCGACTTACGTACATAAATATTTGTAAGCCCTTCAATCATCCAATCAAACATGCTTGCAGAAAGCAGATGAGAGAAGGAGTTGGACTTGGTTGGCCATTTCAGGCCACTACTACAAAAAATAAAAGTTGTGCCGTTTATAACAACAATATTAGTGGCACTTGACAAGCGCCACATATTAGAACGCCACTAAAATAAGATGTGGCGCTCTAGCACAAGCGCCACAGTAGCTAATTTTTTTTAAAATTAAAATAACCAAGGGTGGCGCTTATTAAAGAAAGCACCACAGCCTATATGGAATTTCTTGTGTCGCTTCCTTCAATAAGCGCCACTATTGACACGTATTTTTAATATAATTATTTTTTAATTTAAATTTTTATTTTCTTTATTTTAAACTATAGTGTTGCTTATTTAAGAAAGCGCCACCCTAGGTCCATTTTCATATTTTTTTAAAAAAATATTAAACACACGACGAATAGTAAAATGAAATTAAATTTTAAAATAAATATAGGGTGACGCTTTCTTAAATAAGCGCCACCCTAAGTATATATTTTTAATATAATTTGATTTTATTATATTAATGTTTTTTTTAAATATTAAATTGATCTAGGGTGGCGCTTTCTTAACCCTATTTTTTTAAATATATATTTTTTATTTTCAGTTATGAGTGAGCTTTTTTTTTTGTTTACATTTATTTTTGACATAGGGTGGAGCTTTTTTAAGAAAGCACCACCCTATATTTTTTGATTTTTCTGTTAATTGCTAAGGACCTTATTTTTTTAAATATATTTTTTTTATTTTCAATTATGCGTGAGTTTTTTTTCTTTATATTTATTTTTGACATAGGGTGGCACTTTCTTGAGAAAGTGCCACTCTAGGTTTTTTTTATTAAACATTTCCATATTTTTGTCCTATCTTTTCTGTATCATGACAGTGAAAATAAAATTTTCTATACCCATGCAAATCACAATGGAATAACTAAATTGATACAAACATATAGCTAATTAACAAAATCAGCTCTAAATATATATTTACTCAATTGTGAATATAAGACAGTAATTAATTCAGTTACTTAAATCCACAATAACAGTAATAGGCAAATAAATAACCTAGCACGTTTATATAGTATTGCTAGCGAAAATAGTGCATCAACAGGTATTCACACAATTCCTCGATGAGTTCATTGATTTGATTGTCAGTGAAACTGTCATAACGCTGATCTTCATAATACTATAACAATACAATGATGTAGAGAATGAATTAATATAACTCAACATTAATTATCAGACAATTAATTAAATTTAAAACATAATATACATTGTACTAAATTGACTTACTTTTAGTGGAACTTGAAGCTGATCATGAGTAATGACATCCTTCATGAATTTCATTATATAATACCCGCGATCATCGTTGTTGGGTTGGAAATGGCAATGTAACAATATAATAAAATAGTTAACTAAATTTGAAAATACAATTTTATTAAAATCAAAATGCAAGTAAATTCTTAAATCAGTACCTGTATCTTCTTCCAGGTATAGCTATGGACAGAATCTGCAGATCTAGAAAAGCTCAAGCTGGCATATGCTCTATATGTAGTGAGTGCACTAAGAAAATAAATAAATGCTGATTACATTATGGTATTTAATGGCTTTTCACAAATATATATATTTACACACACATATACATGCATATATATGCTTGCCTATTAATCAACTGCAACAATTGATGTTTAATAATAATTTAATAACCATACTTTAGGCGGTGCTTTCTTCAATAAGCGCCACCAAAAGGTATTTTTAATTAATGTTTAATTTTTAGTAAATAAATATATATTAATAAATATTAATATTATTTATTCAATATGTAATATAATATTATTAATTTATATATTTTAATAGAGTAATACTGAATATATCTTGCATTTATTTCTGATTTTAATTTTATAAAATTAAAGTCATCTCTGGATCTAGTATTTTACTTTTTTTATGATTAAATCATAAGATATTAATATTAATATTATATATTTAATAACTAATATAGTTATATGAATTTATATCATTAAAGAATATATAGTTCTACTAAATTATGTATTGTAAAAAATTATTCATTAACTTATATAATAAATTTATATTTTTTCACATCCAATATATTATAAAATTTGTATATAATATTAGAATTTAACATTTTTTATTTTATTATAGATTTTAATATTTATAATCAACAACCGCATGAATAATTTTGCTTTCAATAAGAGAAAATATATAAAATATGATAATATCTTTAGTATAAAATTTAAACAAATTGTAAAATAGAAATAATATTTGGTGACGCTTATTTTAATAAGTGCCACAGCTTCTATTAATTATATTTTTTAAAATTTTTTTTTTAGGAAAAATACTTTAAGTGGCGCTTTTTTAAGAAAACGTCACTTAATGTCAGTGATCAGCTGTGACGCTTATTTAAATAAGTGTCACCTAATGTGTTTTTACAAAAATAAATTTTAAAAATAAAAAAATTAGCTGAAGCTGTGACACTTATTCAAATAAGCGTCACAAAAGATGCGCCTCTAAATTTATAATTTGTAGTAGTGGGCTAACAAGAAAACAGTATAAGTATTTTGAGTAATTAATAGCTTGCAAAGCCAATTAATTAGAAGACGCACATGTCTAAACATACCCACGTGAAAATTCATCCACAACACACATGCTTTCCACAGAACTGCCTTTTTCCTGGACTTTATATAGACAACAATGAAACTGTGAAAATGATTAGAAACATGTATGTACTATGATTGAATTTAAGTCAGTTAATTACCAACACGTACGTTGGTATGTCAAGGCGTTAATTGGCGCGCTCGGGGGGAAAATAACTTATCCAGGAGCTATTTCTATTCTCTAGTCTTATTCGCGAGGGAATCTTATTATGGCCTTTCGCATCTCACTTTTGCCTCCTTGCATACAAGCATGTCTCTTTTCCATATTTTTATCCTTACAATCCTCTTTCTTTTATTATTATTTAATATAAGATATATTTATCTAATTTAATTATATTAGTGAAGTTAATTAAGTTTATTGATATGACATATATTTTTTAAAATACTCTAACCACCTTCTTTAATCCCTTCATTCCCTCCCTCATTTCATTAATTATTTTTATTAAGAGAGCATTAATATAGATAAATTTAAAAAATTAATAAATATGAAATTTTATCTTATAATTATGACGGTTATCAACTCTCTAAATATATTTTATTTTAAAAATATTAAGAATACTAACAGTTTCCAATATAGTAAGGTTGCAAAGGCTAGCTAGCACACGATTCCTTCGATGATTGTCATTACTATTATTATATAGATACAAAAGGATCTTATTGCATAACCAATGGCCAGCCTGGAAAAGTGGGGACTCATATATCTATGCAGAGCATCCTAGGCTTCCAACTAGATACACGCGTCTTAATTTAACACTCAATGATCTCCGGTATTATTTCTGTTGTTGTCTTCTTCATCTTCTAATGTGTGTGTATATGTGATTGTTGTGGAATTGATTAGGTAGTTCAGTTTTTATGCTTTATATATATATATCATCTAATTAACTGAAGGAAACAAATGCTTGGTGATGAATTATTATTAACAATCAAGATTTTTTTTTAGTACAGCCATATGCCTTCGTATATTGGGGAGTTATACTGGATCGCATGCAGTATCAGAGAGAGATTCTATTATCATTAAACGTCTGTTAATTAGTTATTTAGTCTGTTGGTTGGTGGTGGATTATTTAGGCGAGTACTAATACAATCATAATACCATATCTAACTTTCAAATAATGGACCATACCTTTTTATTTTTAAATTTCTACGTACCCAACAACACATACATATAAATACGAATTCTTCTAGGAAAAAAAATCATTCATTTATCTTAACTCCTAATCATATTCATATTTGTGTTCGAATATATTTTAAAAGAGAAATCATATTGATGATTATATATATAATCGATTCCCTAATTAACAAATCCATTTCATTATGGTAAGTGTGTGTTTGTCAGATTTTAAAATTGTGCACTATATAAAATGATTACAGCATCATTCCTATAGTGAATTATTAGGAGTTAGGACCCTTTTGCTCTGATTAATATTTCCAAACATTATTAGGAGTCAACAAAAAAATCTATAAGAACATCGTAGTTTTTATATCTACTATCTAAAAAAGACAAAACTCCAATTATTCAATAGGTTCTTTGTAGTGAGAAAGTCTGTGGGTCAACACCGAAAATCATACTTATTAATTACTATAACTGTTTTTGACTAACCTTAGCATGTAAAGTGTGTGAGACTCTTGTAGGCAATTGAAACGAAGAACGACGTAAGTTCAAAGAAAGTGAGACAAATATCTTAATTATATATGAGGGGGAAAAATCATGGCATTGATGTTGAAAGAGATAAATTTAGGTCTATATTTTCAATTAGTGTTGACTTAATTAAATTGGCATTGACAATAAATCTATATAAGACAAGAAAATCAAGGATTGTATATACGTTATTAACAAAGGGAAGATGATGAGGTGGAAGGCAAAAGCTATATTAAATTTAAAAACAAGTAAATGCAGTCATGTTGCGTATAAATTCATCAAAATTATTGGTATTTGTAAATGGCCGTTATTTAAAAATGAAAGGAACCAAGTGCTAAGCTTATATCTGGATCGAAAGTTACTTTCTTTTTTTGTTTTGTTGGGGTTTGGTGGGGAGAGTAGTAAAAGGTATGAATAATTGGATAACAGGAGTAGGTGTAGTTTGGAGAGGAGATATAAATCGAAATGAATGGAAGGGGGACGTGGACAAGTGCTAGCTGATGCTACATGATACGAAGAGTTATCAATTTACACAATATGTTATCCTCCCACCCTCCTCGTTCGCCGGAACCCCAACATCAATCATATTCTTTTACCTTATGGCCCCCCCTTGCCTTCTCTTTTCTCTTCTTCTCCTACTCTACCATCTCATCCACACTCTCCTCAATCAAATCATTCCAACTCAATTAATTGGTATCTTTAGATAGCCTCCTTAAGTTATTTTTATTTATAATTTACGGTCTATGAGATAGCTTTTACGGTCTACGAAGTAAATATATGGATAAATTTTATCTCGATTTACGTGAATCGAACTTATGCATAAACATAAGCCAAACCAAACAAGCTAAATACATCTTATTTGGCAGCTAGCCTACTAGCATGTTTAGATAGTCTCTATAAGAGCTTTTCAATCTTGATTTACAGAATATGAGGTAGTTTTTTACGATCTATAAAATAAATATGTAGAGAAGGTTTATCTCGATTTACGTAAATATAAATCCAATTCAAACCAAACAAACCTTACATCAATCTTATTCTTTTGATTTACTATTACGTAGTACATATGAGTCTATGAGGTGATACTCATGGGGTACCCAAAAATGTCTCCGATTATTTATATCAGTTTAAGTCGACTTAACTTTTACAAACCCCAATAATTAAACAGAAAAAAAAAGGATAATAATGAGAGGAATTAAGAAGATTCGACCAAAAGCAAGGGGAGAGAAACGCTAGGTGTGAATTGATTGAGAGTTGCATCGGAATGGGTCACGGAACGACCTTACATGTGGATAAATAATAATAGGAGAAAGAATGATGACAATGAAACAACAACTAATTATTTATGGCTGCACGCCTATATATATGTGTGTGCTCTATTGTTCAATAATGAGGCCTCTCCGCCAATAGGAAAGAGTCCTAAACACCATCATCAATTTGCATGACAAATCATCTCTTTTGCACAAGGAAGCCACAACACTCCATCTCCATGTGTTGTCCCCCTCCTTTACTAATACGGACGTATCATGTATCTGCTTTTACATCAAAATTTAAATCCTTCTTTACGCTCAATACTCTACTGGACTACAAGTTTATCCACACAACCTAACCTACTCTATTTAAAATAAGTTTGCCTTCATGTCTCCCTGAGAGATATATACGAGATTAGTGAGGATGTTTGGTTTAGCTTCTATTTATGTATAAGCCTGATTTATGTAAATCGAGATAAAATTTTTTCACATATTTATTTTGTAGACCGTAAAAGTTACCTCGTATACTGTAAATCATTATTGAAAAATGTTTTTAGAGGTATCAATCGCTATTCTAAATATCATAAATAGTATGTTTGAAATAGTGATTAAAGTCTTTAAAAGTAACTTTTCAATTATGATTTATGAAATAAGAAGTAAGTATGTGATAGAAGTATTGTCTCAACTTATATATATAAGAACTTATAACCATTCTAAAAACTAAATCAAACATGTTATAGGAGGAGTCAGCCACTTAATTTGTCCGCACTAGTTATTGGTCATTGCTCATATGTAGCGCATACAATTATTTAAAGGAAAGAATTCGTATAAAAATGCATCAAATACTGTATTTTTCATGTATATATCCATCTTATACATCATCTGAAAATGTTCCTAAAACATAAATATGTAGGAAGGGGACCCAGAGGCAAACAACCGTAGCTGTACCAGCGTAAACAGGGGAGGATGCATGTTGGTGATAGAAACAGAGCCTCTATTGTAGACCCAATCTTGTAGCACAAGCTGGCTCACACACATTCTCGCCACGTCTCTTTCCCTCCTCTTTAATAAACAAAAAAAACAAGCCAAAGTTAAAGATGCATGGGGTGTTCATTCCATTTACACACACACACGTGTCAATTCTCCTGGCTTCTATCTCGAATCATGTTTCTTGTGTCCTTAAGCTTGCCCCTAACCCAAACTTGCGGGGCCAGGCTTTACATGTGACACACATGCACTGTTTCTTAATCAAAATATGTGCCTCGCCCTTGCCATCCAATTACCAGCCAAGTTAGTTAAGGATATGTTATACATTGTTCGCCCACTTTGTTTATGTATGGACCCATATTTGTAAAAGTGGTCTTCTTTAATTTATACAGCGGTTTCAAAACCCCATGATATGATTCAATAGTCAGAGTCCGATATAGCTACTTGGTTTCATTTCTTTTCATCACAATAATAAAAAACGTGGTTTATTTTCTTCCATCACCGGTACATATATTATTGTTAATTTATCAGGTACGACTAAAATTTTAGCGGGACCAGCGGTTTAATCGTCAAATACTTCCCGCGAATCGCCCAGTGCAATGATTATTAAAGTCAAATACCGGCTCTTTGGATCTATTTCATCGCACCAATTTGGTCAAACACCTTCAACGGTTGCCCAAAAAAAAAAAGTGTGCGAAAATCAAAATTCACATCCAGTTTCCCTTGCGATGACTTCCACTCGTGCGAAAGCAGCTCCCGGTATATTGAAATATTGAACGGTCTCACATTGACCAACGAGTAAGTTGCTTGCTTGAAAAACTAGTTCGTCGTTTATGATTTTGGTCTATTCAGCTGTTAAAATCAATCCAAGTTTAATTAAACCAATGGAAATTTTGATGACATATAATAATTTAACGCTAAATCGTTCAAAATTGATTTTTTAAGTATGTTTATATGAACCGTTCGAAAGTTTTAATTTCAATGAACATTTCTAATATTTTATGAAAATTTTCTTAATTCATTTCACATAAATTTCCTGTTCCTCGATAAACAGTTAAACATACTAACACTTTGTATCATGAATTTAATTTACCAACAAAATACTCTATATGTACATATTTTTCTGGTAACATAAATTATATATATGCCAAAATAATTTAACTCGGATCAGCTATTGAATCATGAATTCGATGATACATTGAAATTTAAAAACTGCAGTCAATTGAATTAATTAAAATGCAAAGTATATGGAGTAAAAACGTATAAGACGAGAACAGGTGTGATATAAAAAATATAAGACGAGGGGTATTTTTTGTACCCTTATTCTTTTCTATTTGAAAGATTTAAATTCAACTATTTAATTAACTGGCCAAAAAATATATGGGATAAAAAATAACAACAAGAACGTTCTGTACGTGAAAGGGGCAAAACTTTGGTCCAGGATTGTCGACGGATACTTTCGTCCCGTCGTCCAGGAGGCTGTACTACAATACAAACATCTGACTATCTGAGTCACTTCGTTAATAGGGTTAGACATGGTATTATAATCTAAATATTTAAAGTATGTTCCTTCCCATCATTTTTATAGGTAACAAGCCCAAGGTAAATTAAACTGAAAGCTAAAATTTATTAAAAGTAATAAATATATTAAGAATAATTCTTTTTTTAAATATATTCCTATTTATAGGAGTAAATGAAAGAGAATGAAGAGTGCATGAGTGATAAATTAATGTGAAGGTACATATTTAATAACAGTAAAAATGAAAAAAAATGTTCTCCGTTTTCACACAAAAAAATATTACTTATATTAAGAGATATGAGAGACTGTTTCTATGAGAGATTGTTACCTATATAAACTATAAGACGGGGTGTTTAGATATTCTATAAGTTCTATAATATAAATAAAATATTCTGAGAGGTATCGTGACAAGGTATTTATTCGAGTATTCCACTGTTGATGTGTATTATGGATTCTAGGTCTATATAATTGACATTAATTACAAATAGACATAGTTAATGGGGCAAACTTGAATTTTTAGAGGGAAATACAAGCATCTTCGAGGTATTGCCAAATTTGTTCTGGCTGAAGACTGATGTGGATTCTAATTTGGAAGGATATTTTTTAATTATTTGTAGATAATTATCTGGCAATCAGAAAAAAAAAGGAGGTGGGTTTCTCTATTAATCTTTCTCCTTTTTCTCTCTATTTAATATTTTTTTACTATTAGATTTTTTCCCCAATCATTAGATTAAGTTGTAATGATGGGGATTTAGTGATATATAAAAATATTATTATAATATTAAATATAATAAAAAAATTTCTATGATAAATAAAATAAATCTCAACCGTTAATATTTAATAGAGAAGGAGACGCCTCATTTACTGGTTAAATGATGTAAGACATCACGTGGCGGTGGGTCCCACTACGAGGAACGACACGTGGATGGAGATTCCATGGGGTGACGTGGCAATTCGCAAATCGAAGAGATCTCATGAGGTCGGGCAATCCCAACATAAAGCCATCGTTTTCTAGGGGAGGGGAAAAGCTTTTTACGAATTGAAAGACTAGTTCATTATCCAACGTGGACGGAGACAAATAATTTACATCCTTCTCCCAGTTAGCCTTCTAAGATTTAACTAAGTGTTTATACTCGGTAACATAAGACTTAAAGTACATGATAAGATTTACCCTCTATGACTACTTATCCCTTTTTATGTATAAATCAGATTTATCTACAGCCTAAAATATTAATATTCTCGCTTTACTTTAATTTGAATAACTTTAACACCTCTCGTGTTACTGAATCCAGTTTGGAAAATAAAAGGCCAACGCTAATATATTTTGAAATTACATCCAATTAACGCAAGACGAAATTTTCTTCCCATGCCACCCTTCCATGAGATCGATGCCGCGTACCTTCAATTTGCTCACGCTTAACTATATATCCTCATATTCATTTTTACCGTAACCACCATCATTTTACCAAATTATTTGCTACCCGAGATAAATAATAAACGAAAGAAGATGTGACTTGTGCCTTTGAGGAAAAATGAAGAAAAACCCACACTCGAAAGTAAACAAGTGTTGTAGTTGATAAATAGGCTGCAGTTTAAATGAGCCAAATTGTTCCATCGCTAGTTTTTAAATAAATAACCCTAAATCTGAGAAAATATCTCCCAGATTAATCCACGTAATGTGTTGAAGTTTTGTTAGGATTTATTTTTTCATTTTTATTTGTTGTATTGCATTCAACGTGACGACCCACACATGCAATTAATGCACCTAGCAGTCAACCAAGTTTTGATTCTGAACACGCCGATATAGTAGTGTGTTAAACGATAGATCTCATTTGACCTGTAATACGTGGGGGGCTAATCTGTCTAACCTGGTCCGATTAGTTTAGTTAAGATCAAGTTAAAAAAATTGGTCAATTGATTACAGAGATTGATTATAAAATTGTCGAACGTCATGAAGGATGACATGAGACAAATAACGACAACTCTAGAGATTCTGGGGGTAAATACAAACGACGTGGCAACAACTGTGAGGAGGAGCGACAAAATAAGGAATACATTGTGGGAGGTTTGACAGAACAAGGAGGGATATATGAAGGGCAACACGACGAACGGGAATGCGGTTACCAATTACATACGGGCATTTTCCTCTTGCATTGCCAGCCAGCGAGCTTATCTCATCATCAAACGTTTTAAAACATGTTCTTAATTAATAACTTTTCATTGGATCGGATACTGATTCCATAATGTCATATTAATGACGATGCAGGCAATGTAGGCTCTTGAGATGAATATATATGATAAAACTGGTTTTCCTTATTTCTTTTTCCCAGCCCTCTGTTTATAGGTTGGCATTGCCTGACCCCAATGTAGGTGGACACAGAGTCATCCTGAGCCACATTTGATCCAGCGATTGAAAATGACAAGCCTGGCGCGTTCTTAATTAGTTGAGCATTAGGCATTAGACAAGAGCGATCACCTTGTCCGGGGTAAACACGTCTACACAATTCCTACACTGGCGCTGACCGATTGAGAACTAATAATGAGTGATTCTGATTATTAGAGGTGTTCGAGTCCAATCGTTTAGTGAATGGGATAACTATGTCAAGGATATAGATCAAGGATTAGGGGGGGGGGGGTTTGTACATACGTCAGATTTCTTATTTTAACTCCGCTAAAATTTGTCCAATATAATAAATGACGGGAAATTCCACATCATTTCATTTATCACGATGGGTACTTGGGTAGTAAATACCTCATCGGTCCTATTTATAAACAATTTTCTCTTTTATGAGGTTGATCCATTTTATAAACAAATTTCACTTTGTGTCTAAAGATGTAAGCTCATTTTTTCTATTTTACCCTTATTAAATATATATTATTTATAATTAATTATCACACACTCCAAGAGTTATATCTAGGAGAGAGAAAGACAGAAAAAAAAAACTCACTACGTAAATGAAGTTAACAAGGCATTGAGAAAATGTATTTTACTACTCCCTCAGGTCCTATTTATAAGTAATTTTCTCCTTGATTGCACAAAACGAACTGGTAATTAAAAACGATAAGTGTGTCAAAAATGCCATATTTTTTTTTCATATATGCCCCTATTTATAAAATCAGAGAGAGAATGTATAGAAAGTATGAGAGATAGTAAAATATATTTTCTCAATGCTTTACTCACTTCATTAACCTAGTGAATTCTTCTTCTCTCTTTCTCTCTTTTGAATCTAACTCTTGGTGTGTATGATAATTAATTATAAATAATATGTATCTAATAAGGGTAAAATAGGAAAAAAGAGCTTACATTTCCAGACACAAAGTGAAAGTTGCTTATAAAAAAGACAAGCCATATGAGAGATAAATTTACTTATAAATAGGACCAGAGGGAGTATCTCTCATACTTTCTATACATTCTCTCTCTGATTTCATAAATAGGGGCGTATATGAAAAAAATATGGCATTTTTAACACACTTATTGCTTTTAACTACCAATTCGTTTTACGCAATCAAAAAGAAAATTGCTTATATATAGGACTGGAGGGAGTAAGTTTATTAAAGCCGCAAGGTTAAGTGAACTTGTGATAACGATATAAATTTAGATAATAAATTTGAGTCCTAAACTTATAATTATAAGAGTTTAATTTTATGAATAAATAGTTATTATAAAAGCATATAATTAAATAATTATAATATAAAAATAGCAACAATTTAATGTAAATTATAATTCAAATACAAATTATTAAAATAAAATCTGTCAGCACTCAAACTATTAATGTACTCAGTAAAGAAATTTTCATGATCTTCATAAAAAAGGCTAATGAACATGATCAAAATAAAAAGGTTAACGTGAATTTACAAATAAATTAATATAATTTTATGAGCTATTATCTATTTTTTAAGTAGGTTTGTCCCCCTTTTCAAGGTTTTCTTTGAGTTTGTTCACCTAATAAATGCTTACCTATTCTCCCCTCAATTAACTTCATACATTACATTATGTAAATTATGGTTTCATTCCTTTTATTATCTCACATCATATTTCTTCCATATATGCATTCTTTTTTATCAACTTTCTCATTATTACTCTTTCTCTTACTTATTTAAAAATAAGGGCATATTTTGAAAATGTATATTTCCTAAATATTTACTATTTTTAACTTAATCTTAACAGTATACTGAACATTGCAACGTGGTTAAAAAGAAGTTATAAATAAGGATAAAGAGAGTATAAATACAACAATGAAAAAGTAGCGTTACCACGCGAGCTCAATCAAATTCATGGATAGCATGAAATTAAGAGCAATTTGACACAACTTTAAAAGTTAGAAATGTCAAATTGACAAAATCAGAAATTTAACTCGCAGATTTTGATAAAAATGATAAGAAATTCTCCCTTACCTCTGTTTTTTTTTTTCAATACGCTGTGGGAGCTTTTATCCTAGGTGGTAAAACCTGTGGATCGTGATTGGTCCACGGTTATCGCCGTAAAAGTTTTTATCTTATCTCTGGATACGCCCCGTCACATTATTTCAGTTTTTTTTTCAAATAAAGAGTTTTTTTTTTCGCATTTTAACTGACATAAAAACTCCTCGTCCTCAAAAAATTTCACCAAGCAAAAAATGTAAGAGTCAGGAACCTACATGTTAGGGGTCAACATTCGGTTTTTCATTTTAATTTTCAGTAAAAACTGAAGAACCGAATAAAATCAATTTAAAAAATTGAAACGAAACTGATTAATAAAATAAACAGAATAAAATTAATCAGAATATTTTTGATTTGGTTCGGTTAATAACTGAATTAACTGATTTTTTAATTTATTTTATATAAAATAAAATATATAAAAAATAAATTTTTAAAAAAGATTATTTTTATCCTTAATATTAGATTTAGATGTAAAATATATAAAATATATTAATTAGATTTAAAATATCTATAGATTTTATCTAATATTATTTAAAATATACACTTATTTAATCATAAAAATATATATTTATCAAATAATATATATTAAATATAAATATTTCGATTTTAACCGAATTTTTTTTAATAACCGAACCAAAAACTAAATTTTTTAAAAATTAAAATTAAAATTTTACCAAAAATTAAATTAACCAAACAAAAAAACCAAATTAAATTTAATTCAGTTTGATTTTCAATTTCGGTTCTAACTTCTAATTTACTAACCCCTACTACATGCCGTTCAACTTGTGAGCTGAACTTGAGAAAGAGAGAGAAAATGTGGTGTGCTGCCAGCTGTGAAGGCGGAGCTTTTCCATATGGGTCAAAGCTGTCCATTTTTCTTTCGAAGCTTTTACTCTACGCTGCCTCCCTCGCTGTCTATATACCACTCCTTGTATTTTCAAGAATTCATTTCCTCCCTCCCTCTTCCCTCTGTCCCTGAACCTCTCTTTCTCTTCCTTCTCCCTATATATTTCTCTCCCCTCTTTATTATATAGCACAGGAATTATGTGCTTGCTTTAACTGGGGAGAAGGGGGGGAGAGAGAAAGGGACCTTCGCAATTTCATGTTTCAACCCAACATTGTGAATCTTCTTCTTCTTCATTCTTCATCTCCATCGTTCGATCATGGCCGTCACTTCTCCTTCCCCCAACGCTTCCCACAAGAACCACTGGTGGCGCACCAACCGTGAGGTTAATTGGCTTCCCCCGACTCTTTTCTTCCAATGTCTCTGATTTCAGCTTGCTTTTTTTTTTTTGGTTGCTGGAAATTAATTAATACGAAGCTTTCTTCCCCTGTTAACATCTTGTTTGTGTCTATAGATTGTTGCGAAATACATTAAAGACGCTCGCGCCCTGATTGCCACCCTAGAACAGAGCCAAATCGCTTCTGCTCTGAACCTTCTAGACGCGGCTCTGGCCATCTATCCCCACCATGACAGGGCACTGGAACTCAAAGCCAGGTCTCTCCTGTTTCTGCGGCGCTTCAAGGAGGTGGCTGATATGCTTCAGGATTACATTCCCAGCCTCAAAGCCACAAGCGAAGACTCATCCTCCTTTTCTTCTGATAATTCGTCAAACCAGTTTTCTAGGGAGGGGGTGAAGCTCCTTTCCTCTTCGTCGGAGTTGTTGAGTCGGGATCAGAGTTTCAAGTGCTTCTCTGTATCAGACTTGAAGAAGAAAGTCATGGCAGGACTATTCAAAAGCTCTGAGGAAGAAGGGCAATGGAGGTAAATTATTAACATCCTATTATTCTCTTCCTGTTCCATTGTTTTTGGCATCTCAACTAGACCCTGTTTTTACACTTCTTTGCTCCATTTAATTTGGACTCTCTTCAATTTTGTTTTGGCTATTACTGTCTGCATTTGGGTTTGAAATCAGATCGTTTCCCATGTTATACTGAGTAGATGATCGTGCCAGCTATCATATTGGTTTACAGTACATGATTTTTAAAATACAAAGCACACAACTTGCTCACTATTACAATTTTTCCGCATGTGCATATTGAAATGCTGTTACTGTTTCTAAGTAACTTATTTTTTTGGTCAATTCGAACTTCAACGTCAATAGATAAATGTAAATCGTTGGCTTCAAATGAATCACTATTCTTTTTCCTCAATGGAAAAAGAAACATTATTTATTGTGTGTTTGTTTAATTTCTTAGAATTGAGACGTGGGCTACAATTACAGAACAAAAATTGTTGACCTTTTATTCATTCCAATGTAAATTACAGGTACTTGGTTCTCGGCAAAGCATGCTTTCATCTAGGTCTAATGGAGGATGCAATGGTTCTTCTCCAAACAAGCAAACGCATTGCCGGCGACGCCTTCCGCCGTGAAAGCATTTGCTGGTCTGATGACAGCTTCTTCTTATCAGCTATTACTTCCTCTGGTGACGCTACCAACCAAACACCCTCCACGACTATTAATACACCTCTCTCCGAATTCGAAGGCATCGCCCAACTCCTCAACCACATCAAGCTCCTCCTACGGCGTCGCACGGCTGCACTTGCCACCCATGAGGCTGGTCTATACTCTGAAGCCATCCGACATTTTTCCAAAATCGTTGATGGCCGCCGCACTGTGCCACAAGGTTTTCTCGCCGAGTGTCATATGCTCAGAGCCTCCTCCTACCGCTCCGCCGGTCGCATTGCAGAGGCTATTGCTGACTGTAATCATACTCTGGCACTTAACCCGTCTTGCATTCAAGCTCTTGATACCAGAGCCTCCCTTCTTGAAACAATTCGATGCTTGCCGGATTGCTTGCACGATCTTGAACACTTGAAACTTCTGTATAATTCGATCCTGCGTGATCGAAAGCTTCCAGGTCCTGCTTGGAAGCGTCATAATGTGAGGTACAGAGAAATTCCTGGGAAACTCTGCACTCTCACCACTAAAATCCAAGAACTGAAACGAAGAGTGGCATCTGGAGAAACTAAGAACGTTGATTATTATGCTCTGATCGGGTTGCCTCGTGTGTGTTCTCGGTCGGAGTTGGAGAGAGCTTATCGTTTGCTTTGCTTACGGCACAAGCCTGATAAAGCTTTCAACTTTATTGATCGGTGCGAGCTGGCAGACGAACGTGATCTCGAATCAGTGAAGGAAAGAGCTAAAATGTCCGCTTTGTTGCTATATAGATTGCTTCAGAAAGGGTATACAGGTATAATGGCAATAATTATGGATGAGGAGGCAGCTGAAAAACAGAGAAAGAAAGCAGCAGCAGCATTGCAAGCAGCGCAAGCAGCCGAGTCTTCTAGATTGGGGTCTAATTTGAATGTGTCGGAGAAATTAGGTGGCAGTAGGAATAATTGTACAGTGGAAAATTTACCCACATTAGTATCTTCTTCGATTGCGAATTCGTCAGTCTTCCCGGGCCCATTTTGCCGTGATCTTGCTGCAGTCGGGAATTTGCTTTCGTCCGTGGCATTCAACAATCCAATTCCGGTGAAGTTTGAGGCATTGAGCTGTTGATGAATCCATCCATGTAGAAAGAAAATTGAGGGCCTCTAGGATTATCGCCGGCAAACAGAATCAATGGTTCATTTGCTATATTGTACAAAAATGTAATTCTTTTACTGTCGGAAAATTTTGTTACTTGTTTTTTTTTCGTTTTCATCATTTTTTTATTAGCTGTCTTTATCTATATCGGATGTACAGCATATCAATACTTAAAGCCTTATTTGGTTAAGCTTAATTTATTTTATAAGTCTAATTTATGTAAATCGAGATAAAATTCTTTCATCTATTTATTTCGTAAACCGTAAAAGTTACTTTATATTTCATAAATCACGATTGAAAAAAATACTTATGAAAGTTATCCAAACATACTATAAGTCTCTCCTATGGCCCTTAATTAAATTTTTGTTCTGTTTAGTTGGATGAATCGTATTTAAATCTGGCTTCTAGGCAACCATATTAAAATTTTATGTTTATAGTGGATTAATGGTAATAGACTAATAGTAATGAATTTGGAATTTAGGATGAAACTTCATCCATCCATTTGATTCTGATACGAGAGCAATAAAAGTTTTGAGGTGGGTAAGTGGAAATGATGCCTTTATTGTTGAGGTAGCTACAGAAGCTATAAATATAGTCATTGAAAGTAAGAGAAATAGGCACAGGCTGAGGCAGCAGCTGCGAGCATCGGCTTTTGTTGCCTTGTCCTGTCCGCTTCGCATTTAAATTTTCTCTGATTAGTTTATCTAAGAAGATGACTTTTCTGACATTCCCTTAGATTTTACTTTCCTTATTTTTTGCATCCCCTAAAAACACTTGCAGCATTATCTATAGATGAATTCTTTCCCCCACTTAGGTGCCATTTCTGTTCAACTTTCACGCTTTCATGGACGAACTGGACGCTCAGTGTCTGTTTGAATTTTTGTTTGAATTAATAATAGAAACTATTTTATTAATGTAATTTAATGAGAGAAATTGATAAGAAGAGTTTTATTTTAATTTAATTAAACGGATTTTTCTACCACTAACCCAACCATTTAAACAGACAGAGTCATGACTCACGACTCGTGACACCGAGAAGATGCAATATGTTGATGGACATTTTAAAGCCGTGCACAGAGGAAAAAAAAAGAAGGACCTCAGTGTTAAGTGGCTCCCGTATAATACAAGCTTAAGGAAAGGAGATCCTATATGTACACAATTTTACCCTAACATATTAATAAGAGATTATTTTCAGAATTCGAACCTTAAATCTGGGAGCAGAAATCAAGCACATCCGCCCAGTGAGTTAGAAAAAAAATAAGTGGTCAGTTCTTTCCATGAGGCCTGCTGATATGCAACAAAGGCACGAGTCTAATCTACACTCAATACAAGAGAACAAATGAGTTAGAAAGGACATGTCAAATCAACTTTCTCTTTGTCATCATTAGGGGGCCACTTCCCCACTAGACCTTCCTTTGCCTTTAATTTCTCAAGCCTCCATTTTTCTGATAAAATGCCAAATATTAAGTGGGAGGCAGAGCTGGTTATCACCCGATCATGTATAACCAGCAAGTTAAAATGTTGGTAATTAAGCTAACAGCTAAATTAAGCAACCCAAGGTGGCATCTGAAAATTAAACAAGCAGAGCCAAAACATTAAAAAAAAAAACAAATCTGTCTCTTTATCGGTGAAGATTTTAAAGGAGTTTGTTGGGAAATGAAGACGGTGAGGCTTTCAACCTCCTAAGCCTAATACTGGGAGTAGAGGCGTGACTTCTGATACAAGGAAAAGCCTGACTATTTCTTCTCCCATGCAAAAGTAATATTATTATTGTGTTTCTACAGTGATTCCTGCTGTCACTCACTCTGCGCTCTGCAGCAAGGTTACAACTGTTGCCAGAATTTATAACTCCTTCTTAGTTCAGTAAGTGCTGAGCCTGTGAGATTGGTGGACGCTCTTTTTGAGGGCTGTAATATGAAAGAGGCTTCAGGCTTTGACATCAAAACTATAATAATAATGAATGGCAATAAACGAGCCTTCTGTAAATGGAAAAATGCAACAATCTCGGTGCGCTGGGAACTTCCTTAATACTACTGACAAATACCAAACCAAAGGAAATGCTTTTGAATTTCTCATGCTACTGTTTGAGTTGGCGAGATTTAGGTCTCACTGCATGTCTGAACAGGACATTTCCCGATGCGTTTTAAGTACTTCCAAGTCCTATCACGCTATAATGTTTTAATTTGACTATATTGGATCTCTCATCTTAATGGGTTGACTGGATGATGGTATGAAACAAGTCATCTACTATGCACTACGTTCTCTTCAAACTTCCATCTTCTTCACAGGTATAGTTCTACGGTTAATTAAGTACGTATTGCACATTTTTCACCATTGCCTCTAAAGGATTTGATTGTTTTATTATATCAAGAGGGGGCCTCAAGGGGTTTTTCCAGAAACATTTGGTTTTTGGAGACGTCATATATTGTTTAAATATTGTCAAACGTTCACCTCGGATTCCCAGTGCCATGGCTTGGTCTGAAAGTATCAGAAAGGGTCAGTGACAGTAATTAACTAGCAAGGCAAGTTCCCTGGCACTAGGGTTATTAGGCTAAAAGCTAAATTCAAAATGATTCCCACTTTTTATAATGACAACAGCTAGCCCGCTCTCCTCTTCATTGCTAGCTCCAAAATAAATCTGTCATAATCCAGTGCGTTGGTTGAATTTGTTTGGCCTGCTGGTATATAGCTGGATTTATTGTCTTATTACATTTTAGTCGTTGCACAGCTCAGAAATTATGTTAAAATACATCCTTTTTTTTGGGAAAAAAAAGAGAGGAGAGAAATCTACAGGATATTGTTTATTGATGCAGATTTAGAACGGCGAATGGCATTGGTGGGAACGAGGAAAACATGCCCCCCACACACATCCTCGTCGTTCATGTTATGCGAGGGACACTAGTAAACTCTGCAAACACCATGGATCACATCGTAATTAACGAAGTGTTCATTTTCAAGTTGCTCCTCTCTGACACGGGAATATTAGTATATGTATTATTAAAATTATAGGATGCTGTTTATAAATGGCTTGTGCCGAAAGAAAAGGTGGCCCTCACGAGGCCCACTTTATTCAACCTACTTACTTTGAAACTCGGCACGACTTATTGAGTGCATGCTCGGCGATATTTTAAGCTCTATACTAATTTATTTATTCTATGCTGCTGTAGTAACGCTAAAGGTCAAAACACGAGGTAGTTCCTCACATTTATCGTGGTTTCGGTAGGCGGTGCATGGCTGTAAAAGTAAAACGACAGGAATATATACTTTGTGTTTGGAGAAAATAGAGGTTAAGGATTAGGAGAGGATGAGAGTACGTATAGAGATGAAGGGGGTGTCAATATCCTATGTTATTAAAGGTTGGAGGTTTGATCTGTTTAGACGTCTTTAGTAATTGTTCCTCTGAATAGAGGGAAAAGAAAAAAAGAAGGATGGGTGGTATTGGATTGGACTGAAATGAAGGAGAAAGGAACACGTGATGTTTGAATGTTGGGGAAATGGAAAAGTGGGAGGCTACATATAAGAAGAGGGCAGAGTGTTACGACCCGCGAAGGTTAAGAGTTCGTATGATGCTTTTGCAAGGCTTCAGAGAATTCCAGAACATTCAAGACAATTCCGGAATACTCAAGAAAGGACTGAAGCATACTGGATGTCTCTAGAATAGTATGAGGAACGCTAGATAATTTTAGAACATTATTGGGATATATCTCTCTTGTATATTCTAGATTTCTCCTTGTAAATATCTAAATATTAGTTGTAGATATCCTTATAAAACATTCTGGAGGATGAATGTAAGCCGTTAGATCGAATTGATCTCCACTGTCCATTAAGGAGGTGGGAAAGTTCTGGAACAAAGGAGAGGCCTATAAATACCCCTTACCCCCTCATTTGTAACCATCAAGCAAAGTATTTAAGTTCTCAAGTTCTCTCATTTGTGTTATTGTGTTTCATCTTCTTCTTTGCCTACAGCTTGAGGGTTCGACTGACTTAGCATAAGATCAAGAGGTTGATCACGCTAAGGCCGGCACGGTACAAGGAATGAGAGTTTTGAGTTCGTGACAACATGGTATCAAAGCCTAGGTTTGAGAAATCCATTGGTTCGAGGACACATTCGTAGGCAAGGATGTCGGGTGTAACTTCAGGCATCACCAGTAGAGCTGGGAATCAGGGCCGGCCCTTGACGGGCCAGGGCCTAAAAGGGCCGGCCCTACAGGGCCCGAGGTAAGAAAAATTGCCGTTTTTCAAAGCCCGGCCCGAGAGCATGAGGGCCAGGGCCGGCCCCCAGGGCCTGAAGCTATTTACACAAGATTTAACTACACGTCTACACGCCTCATGCAATAAAACAAATACTGTTAATAATTCATATTCAAAGGTAAAAAATAGTATCAACAAATAATTCACAATCCACACAAAAGTATAAGAAGGCAAGAAGTTAAATACTCTAAGCAACATGAGTATGACGACTATCATTTTCATCTCTTTCACCACTATCATCAATTTCAAGAAAATTTGATTGTGCTTCAGTTTGAGTAATAGGCTCTATTTGAGGGTAAAAATATCAAGAATTTCTTCTCCCAAATTATGAATATATTCATAATATTTATCTACAACAAAGAATAATCTAAAATGACAAATAACTCTATAAAAAACATAAAATACAAATAAATTAGTAAATTACCATCATATGTGAAACTTTAGAGTAAATAAGAAATATCTAACGTATTTTTCTTATAAAATAAGAAATATCTTTTATAAATTTTTTATTTTTATGATTCTTAATACAAAATATTCTTATGAAACTTAATTTTAAAAAAGATAATAACAACTAAATATTTTCAACATCATTAACAAAATATAAAAGATCAATAATATTATTATCATATAAATAATTTTTTTAAAAAATATATATCAGGGCCTAAAGGGCCGGCCCTTCTAGGCCCTCGGCCCTACAGGGCTGGCCCTTTTAGGCCCACGTTCACTTTTTAAGCAAAATTCTCAAGCCCGGCTCTTATAAATTCAGGGCCTAAACGGACCGGCTCGACGGGCTCGGCTCGTTTTCCCGGCTCAAATCACCAGTGAGGCTGCTCTGCATGTCGAGGAGAGAGGAAGGGAATCTCAACCTCCACACCAAGGTAGCAAGAAGCACTAGTAAGATACGTTCTGACGACTTTGCTATCTTGTCTGTCAAAATTGATGCATTAAAGGGAGCAATGGAAGAGATAGTTGGTAAGGTTGAGAAGATTGAGGTGACATGGGAACTCTAGAGAGTCACACTCTTAATGAACTCGGAGAGTTAAAAGTTAGTGTGGATGCTTTGCAAAACTCTGAGGATCTACACGAGGAAGGCATGAGATCTTTGGAGACCAGGGTGATGGATGTCATCACAGCTATGCAGAACCAACTCAATACTCTCAAGACTTCCTTGGAGGGCCAGGAAAGGAATTCGCTAGTGGCTGGAACTAGCGGACCAAAGGAAGTAAGGGTGGATCCACTACTACAGAAAACACTTTTAACGTCCCTTTTTTAGCCTTTTTAACGTCTAAAAATAGGGAGACGCCTAAAGTGACGTAAAAAATTCTGAATATGGCGTCTATTAAAAAATGGACGTCTAAAGTTTTTTAAAAAAAACAAAACTTTAGACTTCCCTTCTTTAAAAAATGACTTCTAAAGGTTTTTAAAAAAAAATTCACTTATATTTTTCACTGCCTAACTATTAGAAACTACAGAAACAAGATCGAACATTTCTTCATAAACCAAAATATCCTTACAGATTAATATTGGTGAAGGATGATAAATCAAAATGAATCTACAATGAAGATAAATCTAAATCTTAACACAACAAAATACATATACAATAATCTCAGTTCAGAACTTAACCTATAAAAAGAAAAAGTAATTATCCATACATTTTGGCCACGATAGGAGAGAGAGGAGGGAGGCCAACAGCGGGAGAGGGAGGGAGGAGGAACCAACGAAATCAAAGATCGAGGAAGGACAATGGTGACAAGCTTCAACAGTAGAGAGGAAGACGGTAGTGGATGGTGGTGGAGAGAGAAGAGGACAACCTTAAAAAAAGAGCAACGATAATGAGAGGGATAGAGAGAGAGAGAGTTATGGTGGATAATGAGCTTCAAGAGAGTGGTGGAAGAAGCAGCTTCAAGAGAAAATGAGAGTTTTAAAATTTAAATCGAGGAAGCTAGCTTATGGGTGTAGATATAACCTTGAAAAGAGTTATGTCAATATCAATTTGATTGATTTACGTTACCTTTAGACGTCCCTTTTTGAATATGGGACATCTAAAGTAAAAAAAAATTGACTTTAGACGTCCCTTTTTGAAAAAAAGGGAAATGGACGTCTAAAGTCTAAAAAAAAATTTTATTTTTTTTATTTTTAGGCGTCCATTTCCTTTTTTTTCAAAAAGGGACGCCTAAAGTTTTAAAAGAAAATTAATTTTTTATATAAAGGGAAGTATAAAGTAAAAAAAAAATCTTTTAATATTTTTTTAAAACTTTAGATGTCTCTTTTTTAAAAAGGGACATCTAAAGTTGACTTTAGGCGTCCCTTTTTAAAGTTACTCAATTCTCACCCAGAATTACAAAAATGTCACTGTCTTTATTTTTTACTTCCCTTTTTTTTAAAAATGGACGTCTTTTAGGGACGTAAAATATACATTCTGTAGTAGTGATCTTCGTAAACCAAAAGAGTTTAGGGGCGTACGAGATGCCAAGGAAGTTGAGAACTTCTTATGGTAAATAGAACGCTACACAAAGGCCTTGGGGCTGAGTGATGATGGTACTAAGGTACGTACTGCTGCTTACTTCCTTATCGATAACGCTACGCTTTGGTGGCAAAGAAAGCGTGCAGACATAGAAAGAGGACTTTGCATTATAAGAATCTGGGAGGAATTCAAGAAGGAACTGAAGAGGCAGTTCTATCCGGAGAATGTGGTCTATGAGGCTCGTAAGAAGTTGAGGGAGTTAAGACATAAGACCACCATATCCGACTATGTCCAAGAATTCACCTCCTTGACGCTTCAGATTCCCAGCCTGAGCGGTGAGGAGTTTCTCTTCAACTTCATCGATGGCCTTCAAAACTGGGCTAAGCATGAGTTGCAGCGCCGAGGCATGAAGGACGTTGATGAAGCCATTGTCGTGGCTGAGAGTTTGAAAGAATACCAGAGGGAGAGACCGAGGAGGAACTTTAATGACCAACTTAAGTGCTTTGTGTGCAAAGGTCCTCATCAAATGAAGGATTACCCTAAGTTGGGTTCTCTATCTGCTATGGTGGAGAAAGCCGAAGAGGAAGCCTGTGTACAGATGGGGTCTCTCAGACTTCTTAATGCTATGAAGGGGAAGCCCGTACATAAGAACACTGAGAGTGAGGGTTTAATGTATGTTGATGGGAAGATAAAAGGGAAACCCATCACTATAATATGTGACACGGGATCTACACAAAACTTCGTCACTCTTGAGGAGGTCAAGAAGCTAGGTCTCAAGGTGATACCAAAAGGAGGGAGTCTGAAGGCAGTCAAGTCACCTCCTCAACAACTTTGTTGTATGGCACAAGAGGTTGAGCTATGCCTGAGCAACTGGAGTGGTAAGGTGGATTTCTCTGTAGCTCTAATGGATGATTACAATGTGGTATTGAGATTGAAATTCTTTAGACAGGTAAACGCTTATCTCATGCCATACTACAACTTAGTTTACATCCTTGAGAAAGATGCTCCTTGCATGATACCTGCCAAGGGGAAAGGCAGCGGTCAACACTTATCAACCCCACAATTGAAGGAGGGGCTTAGGAGAGGGGAAGTCACCTACCTTGCTGCTTTAAAGGAGGTGGATCCTAATAAAAGGGAAAGTCAGAATCTTCCCCTTACGATGCAAAATGTCCTGAAGGAGAATGGAGGAAACATGGCATCTGGGGTCCCCAAGAGGTTGCTGCCTAGGAGAGAGGTGGACATGAGATTGAGTTAGAGCCAGGAGCCTACCACATGGCAAAATCTTGACAAGGACAAACTGAGGTAACTAGAACTTTCCTTGTTAAGGCGGCCAAAAGAAATAAGAAGTTTGCAGAAAGGAAGAAGCAACCCTTTGAATACCAGGTAGGAGATATGGTTATGGTAAATCTTTTTCCTCAACAATCTAAAGCCTTTAGGAAGGTGTACAAGGGTCTCATTCAGAAATATGAAGGCCCTTATAAGGTGATGAAGAGGGTAGGAAATGTTTCATACAAGCTGGAACTTCCTGCCAATTTAAAGATTCATCCTATCTTTCACGTTAGCATGCTAAAGCCATACCATGAGGATCATGATGATTCTACTTGAGGGATATCGTCACGAACATCCCTTGTGATGACGAAGTCTTATGATCGTCAAATGGAGGAGATACTTAATCACAGGGTTGTACGAAGGAGGGGGGTACCTTCAAGTACCCAATACTTGATTAAGTAGAAGGGACTGCCGGAGAGTGAAGCAACGTGGAAAGTTCAAGAAGATCTTTGGCTGTTTGAAAGTCAACTCCACCACTATGGATGTGCATTAGTGACGAGGGCGTCACTAAAATTGGTGGGGGAGAGTGTTACAACCCGTGAAGGTTATGAGTTCGTAGGATGCTCCTGCAAGGCTCCGGAACGATCCAGAGAATTCCAGAACATTCAAGACAATTCCAAAATACTCAAGAAAGGACTGGAGCATACTGGATGTCTCTAGAATAGTATGAGGAACGCTAGATAATTCTAGAACATTATTGGGATATCTCTCTCTTGTATATTCTAGATTTCTCCTTGTAAATATCTAGATATTAGTTGTAGATATTCTTATAGAACATTCTGGAGGATGAATGTAAGCCGTTAGATCGAATTGATCTCCACCGTCCATTAAGGAGGTGAGAAAGTTCTGGAACAAGGGGGAGGCCCATAAATACCCCTCACTCCCTCATTTGTAACCATCAAGCAAAGTATCTAAGTTCTCTCATTCAAGAGTTCTCTCACTTGTGTTATTGTGTTTCATCTTCTTCTTTGCCTACAACTTGAAGATTCGGCTGACTTAGCATAAGATCAAGAGGTTGATCACGCTAAGGCCGGCACAGTACAAGAAATGGGAGTTCCCAGTTCGTGACAAGTGTCACCATGTGATGCGATATAACATGATTTCATGTGCCTCTCATTTCTCTACTAACTAATCACCTCTTCTCCTATAAAATATATTGCCTCTTTCCCTTCCTACGTGCCGCCATCTCCCCACAAGCTTTTTTTTATTCTCTCTCTCTTTTTTTTACTCATATTATATATGTAACACATTTTTCCTTCTCGTGATCTGCTCTGGCACGAGATTGACACAGTCTATTGATTTTTTTTTCCAGAAAAAAGAAATCCGAATTACTTCATACTCGTCCTTGCATGGAGAACTTAATTAATCTCCGTGACAATCATGAGAATTGATTAATTTCGTTGAGTGCAGACCTCACAATACATTTACGCACCCGTCAGTTTAAACTATCAGATCTAACGTTGAATTTTTATATTAAGGCATAATATGATTTACACATAATATATTCATACTGCTTTATTTGATCAAGCATATGAATAAAATGTTGTCATTTTTCCATGTCACGTTACCCTTACTATTATTATTATTATTATGATTGTGTAGAAAACTATGCATACATATGGATCAGATCCGAGTCTAAACTCTAAAATGATGGAGGCCGCTTTACAACTCATACGGAATGCGTCTTTATGTGGCCTTAGGAAAAATAAAGAATAAAGAGTGGGAGCATATATATATATATAACAACTGAAGCATATCAGTTTTGATTAATGTCTATATGCCAATAAACAAGTGGCGCCATTTACTCACTCACACTCCTTTTTGAGCCTGCACTTACCAGTTCACTTACCCCCTAAGAAAGAAAGAAAAAGTGTATAGGGGTTGATGATTTATGGCAAGTCCAAGCCAAATTTTGGTCAAAAGGACCAAATGGGGGTTCAAATATTTGAGGCTTTCTGTCTTTTTAACCAATTTTTCATGTCCCAAGACAAGACTGCGTTAAAGGCTATTTCTTCAATGGTTATAGAAAGACAGGCAACTGTTTTCTTCCCCATAAAGTTTAACGCTATTCGCTGCGCAGAGACTGCATTCCATCAACAAATATATTTATGTCTTTAAACAACAGCTTTCTTTAGAAAAAAACGAAAATAAAAGAAGGGAGGGATTATTCTGATTTCAAAACACATTTAAGATCCTAATCTCTCAAGATTAGGATGTTTTCTCACTTGATTTCGAAGTAAAGCACCGGCCTCGTCTAGAACTGTAAGTGGTGACAATGAATGTTAATAAATGAAAAGTAAAGACTTTAAGGAAAGCGGAAAGTAGCCGGACAACCACCAAGGATTTTTTTTTTTTTTTAAATTGGTGCACATGATGTATTATTTTATTGGAGATTAAGGGAAGTATTTTTCATTCGAGTCATTCAGATTGGGCTTAAAGAGGGACCAAACATTTGTTTTACTGTGGTCTATTAAGGCCCAGCTCAGGACAACTTGGGGCGGAGCTCCAAAAGGCCATTAGAAAAAGTAGTCTCGTGGCTCAACAAGAATAAATATCCTCGTAAGATTGATTCCCCGTGCGGCACGCACCAATCAAAATAAGCAAGTAATTTTATTCCTTTAAAAAAAACAATTGGGCAGTAAAGAACCTTGCAAGTTGGAAGATGCAACAAAAGAAAGAAAGGAGAGAGAATGAAGGGCACTGGTGTGAAAAACGGCAGCATGCATGGACCAACACCCAACTCAAAAACCATTAGCCAATCGGCGTCAGCGATGAATTAAACCCCGTCTTCTCACGACCTTCATACATCACAACAACGAAAAGCCTTTTTCTATATATATATATATTCAATTTTAATTTCCTTGCTTCAATTTTTAGAATTGTGTGAGAAAGATCAATCTCAGAGATGGCTTGGCTTACTCGACTCTTGGCGGCGCTTGCTTTCTTGGCAGCCGGAGTTTTATTCTCTCCTCGGGCCTTTCGATCGGAGTCCAACGCTCATATTTCCGTTAAACTCTCCACCTACCTCAAGCTGGCCCATCTCCTCAGTTTCTCTGCCGCCTTTGGCACCGTTCTTTGGGTCACCTTCATCGGCGGCATCATCATGTTCAAGTATATTTACAATCTTTCATTTCCCTCCGTTCCAATTTTCTGCCCCATTCCTCGGCGGTTGTATTTATGCCATGACACTGAAACAATCTTCTCTGCCTATTCATGGTTCATATATATAGTCAAGAAATATTACATTTTCAGTGAAATTTTAAGGATATTTACCAGGGAATTTTTATTGCTTTTAGAGAATGATAATCAGGCAAGCTAATTTTACGACAAACTAGATTATGAACCGTGCATTCCACAAGATTCATGAAAAAAAACTGTTAAAAAAGAAAAGAAAAGAAAACTCATATCAAAATGTTATTTGTGAGAAGAAAGTGTTAAGTTTTTTGTTTTTTAAAGTTAAAGGAGAGTGTTTGTGTGTAGGAATCTGCCAAGGCATCAGTTTGGTAATCTGCAAAGCAAAATGTTTCCGGCATACTTCTCAATGGTAGGTATCTGTTGCGCCATATCTGTTGCTTCCTTCGGCTATCAACATCCCTGGAAATCTTCATCCTCTGCTGAAAGATACCAGCTTGGCTTCTTGCTATCTTCCTTTGCATTCAGCCTTGCTAACTTGTTTGTCTTTACACCTATGACTATTGAGGTCAGTTCTCTTTTGTTTTCCTTTGAACCATTCCTTATATTTTTAAAGTTCATTCCATCTATAATTTCTTCACCATTTCTTCACTCTTGCCTTTCGCTCTCTGGAAAATCCATCTGACACTCTTCTATTCATAACTTTGTCCCTGTATTAATTGGGTTTGTTTCGAGCAAAGACCAATTGGATTTTAATTTAGAATTTCTCCGCTCGAACAATCCCATCCCAATTGCAGCCAAGCAGAAACCCAGAGGTGCTTTTATCAGAAAAACCGTATGAGGATGAAATAAGTTTCCCGAGAAACACGAGAGCATTGTGTGGTGTGGATATTGATTTTAATACAAAAATATTTATTTTGCCATACAGATGATGAGGCAAAGGCATAAGGTGGAGAGAGAAAACAGTATCGGGGATGAAGTTGGGGGTTCAAAAAGTGAGGAAGTCGCAAAAGTAAATCCAAGGCTTGCAGGCATGAACAAGAAGTTTGGGATGATTCATGGCTTATCTTCCCTTTCCAACATTATGACGTTTGGCGGCCTCGCATTTCACTCTTGTTACTTGGCTGCTAAGATTGACCTGTGACTGTGATATATCCATTTGTCGAACAAAACACGGGCACTTGGCCCAACTAGTTTTACAGATTGGAAATAATAAATAAAAGAATAATCTACATTAATTCTCTCATTATAAACAAGATCACATCCTTCACTCTATCCGATGCACTATTACCGCAAAAAATAATGAATTTTTATAACTCAGCGGAACCTAACAAGGTTGCATGCTCCCAATATTAACATTCGTGCAGCAGGGAATGAAATCACCATGAACAAATACGTATGTTGCGATGCAATTACCCTATAAAACCTTTTCCATGATTCTTCCGCTATTCCTGAGACGTCAGAGAAAGTAGTGGACGCGCCTTGACTACCATTGACCGACACCGTCGACCTCCCACTAATAGTGCCCTCATCAATTCTCCTTACCTTGTGATAACCATGAAGTTCCTGACAAATCACAGTTTTCACAGCTTCTAGATATGACTTCATGTCATGATCTCTTATTATGGTTCCTCCGGAGCCATAAGCAGATCGGTCAGTTAGGATCTCAAGCGGATGAGGTGAGTTCAAGAATGCCAGCTGAGCAGCTCGGAGTTGCTTTCTTGCCTTACTGTGATCAGACAAAGAACCACTCAGGATATACAGACCACTTCCTGGGGGAAGGAGGTGATGGTGTGGGGCAAATTTGTCATCTGGTTGTAGTATTAGAAATTCACCCATCGGTGCATATAATATTTTCTGCATTAAAAGATCACGCATGAGTGATCTGGAGGTTGACAGAGAGAAGTTTCCTTGTAGGTTTAGCTTTCACTTCTGCCACATAAATAGTGGAATTTTACCTGGTTGTTGAGACATGAATGATTCCGAAAGTTTTCATTAATGGCCTTCAGTAGCTCTGTGAGACGACTAGGGTAATTGCAAGAAAAGGCTCGTGATACTATGTCTCTGTGCAATGTAATTGCCTGAACATGACTTGGCGGCAATCCAAGCTTGTCCAACAGATAATCACCTCCACACATGATGTATGGAGCTCCAAATGTTATTACTGGAAGCAGAGAGGAGGAGGGTACTTCCTGTCTTGTCAGCAGCATGAGATTTATAAGTAATGCCAAGCTTCCTCCAAGAGAATGCCCTGTGAAACGAAATTTTGCAAAAGAACCTCGAGATTTCAGGTGATCATGCACTTCTGGTAACATCTGTTGATATATTCCTTTGGCAGCCTCGTATATACCTCTATGCACAAGGACATCGAACCCCTGAGAAACATGAATGCTAACTTGTTTTTTCAATTTTAGAACATCTATTATTAATGGGAAACAATAAGAGTTATGTATTAGGAAACCTGAAAAGAAGGTGAAGAATGGGTTGGTCTTTATATAATAGGAAATTACCTCAAATTGAATTGGCTCAAAAAGAATGTTTGCTTGCCAGGATGCTAGTGACTCAGAACCCTGTAAATTGAACAGAAATCCAATTATGACAAAACACACCCAGAATATATCCCAATTTTGTGCTGCACTAATCCAACCCCATGAGTGTGAAGCATCTCTCCTCTGATCATAATTAATCAAGTGGTCTTTGATCACGATTTTACTGTCCAAATTTCTAGTGGTTTTGATCAGACTAATTAAATAACTAATAGCAAATGCATAGCAAAAGTGTGTGTGTGTGTGTATCTTGCCATTATTTCCACTACCTGGACAACAAAAAATCTTGTACCACTCTGGTAGTCATCGCATGTATACCATTCACAAGGTGATGAAGAAGCTGAGTTCAAATAATCTGCAACAACCTGTTTCACCTTCTCCTTCGCAGCTACAACTTCTGTCACTGAATCAGTAGTAACCATCACAGATGATACTTTTGTGTTTAACATATTATCACACACAGAATTGTCACTTCTTCCCTCAAGAGAATCACCGCCAACCCCATCTTTTGAGCAACAGAAAGGAGGTATGCCCTTGGCCTGAGCATGCCCAGTTGAGGGAGTAGTCTGGTAAGCTACAGATGCATTCATCCTATATTTATTGTTCTCCTCATTTCTTTCTCCATTGCTTTTCCTATTAGTCTCAACTTCCTGAGTATCAGATGATGCCTCCCTTTTTCCAGTTGCGGAATCCAGTTTTGTCTTGTCCAATGATGAAGTTACAAAACGCAGACAATAATGTCCCAAGAGGTTCTCTGGCTGAATTAACAAATCTCATAACACAATTATTGTAGCGTGCTTTGCAAGGAAACTAAAATTACTGAATATCAATAAAACCATTTCAAGGAATTTGCAAAGAATTAATAACGAATCCTCATCTACTGAGATTTTCATTGTAAAGCTATATACGCCTGCCAAAATTTATTAAATAAAAGAGTATCCCTGAGTCTCACAACATTAGAGACGGCGGTGTAGACCTGATATTCTTAAATTTGAATATTCAAATTGGCAGAATCATTGATCTGCCAATTTTGCGTCAGCAGAATCATGTCCTACCTTGATTTTGGGTATAGAGTAGGCCAAACTACCCAGGTATGAAAGCTGTTCATACAATCTGGCTTCAGTTAAAGACACCCTCCAAAGCATTCTTGAAAACGAGTCCCTGTCGAATTGAAAATCTGCTTCGTCATGGTCATCAGCCGCGCACACACCACATTCATCGTCACCATCGCCGGATTCATTTTTTCGATCATCAACCGGACGCTCCGCTTCAATTTCCTCGTTACCCACATCTACCTTCTCTTGTTTCCCCGTCCACAAAGACTTGACGCGCCAACTCTTGAAGAACCAGCTTTGATTTTGATCCCCTGGTTCGATCTCGTTGTCCTCGTCAATAGCTTTCTTTTCAAATTTATCCACCAAAACGGAGTTGTCGATGGCTAACCTATTGTACCTGCTATTCCCAGTTCCTCTTGGCCAGAGAGATTTCAGAGTGTATTTAAAAGAGAATTTGGGTAATACCGACGTGTAGGATGATTTTTCCGATAAGGACCGACCTAGCGCGGTTACTTGAGATGGATGCGAATTCACATCCAATGAGCCCCCAATTAACATGGACGGAACAATCCCAGATATTCCACATTTTAAGCACATAATATCCATTATTGAACCCTTCTCTTCTGCGTCTCTCTTTATAAGTAACTTATTCGTGCTTTACATACAAAATGCGGAATCGTTGCGAATGGCGCCCAGGTTCCCAAAAAATTGACCAGGTTTTTGATTTTCGGCTTGTTCTGTATAAGCGCGGGAGAGAGAGGAAGAGAGGGGTGAGATGGAGGGAGATGGAGGGGGCTTTTTAAAAGGGTGGTTGAGCCACAAATAAGCTTAGGATTTGTTTGTAATCAAAGGACGCATACTTTTCTTAACGATTTCTTTTTGCGGCTAAAGGTGTGTTTGAGTATAGTTTTTTAAGAATAGTTTTTAGAGAAAAAAAGTAAAAAAATGTTTTTTTTAATAGTGATTTTGATAAAATGAGTGTGTTTGGGTATTGGGTTAAAAATAACTTTTTTTAGTGGTCAAATTACTAAAAAAATACATTAACTTTTATGATAATTACATATAAAAGATAAGATTATATTGTATGTATTATTTAAGGTTAATGTGCAAATTTAACAAACAATTTTTTTTCTGAGGGGTGTCTGGTACAAATAAATTTTAATCAATTTAACTAATTTTTTAACATTAAATTTTTTAATAAATATCAAAAATGAAATAAATTTATCTATATGTGATATTAATTAATTTAACTAATTTTTTTACTATAATCAAATTAGATAAATATGTTTTATATTAAGAATATGAGAGAGCTTTAAAATTCTAAAAAAAAGAACAAATAAGACAGGGAGAGAGAGAATTTCGAAATGCATATGAAAAAAAAAACAGTTGAGAAACATATGTGATATGAAAAAAACAATTATGTATAAGCCCAGTTGATTTCTACATTAAGGATATTTGGAATAGCGGTTAGAACTTCCAATCATCCTTTTCAATCGTGATTTACGGTATACGAAGTAGCTTTTACGGTCTACGAAGTAACCTTTACGGTCTATGAGATAAATATGTAGAGGAGTTTTATTTCGATTTACGTGAATCAGACTTATGCTTACCAAACATCCTCTAAATATGATTAAAGTTGAAAGGCTATTAAAGCTGAGTTAAATTGTAAGATTTTTTTTGGTACGATGAAACATAATGAACGTAATATATAAATAGGATTAAAGGAGTACTACGATTTTACATCATTCATTGAAAAAGGAATTTACACAAATAATACTCACTTAGGCAAAGTTGAATTTATAACCTCTTGTATAAGATAAAACTTAAGGTCTATTTGGGTTCATCATTGGGCTTGCAAAACGCATAGTAACCTAAAAAACGTATAGTGACAAGGTAATTAGAGTGTTTGGATTCATGTTATGTTTGATTGGGCTTTTGTTGGAGAAGTTACTTCTAATAGAAGCCCACATACCTTGCTTCTTTTCACTCCGCGTGGTGAGCCTCTCTCACAGTAGCTGAAAAAAGAGGTTTTTTTTTTACTAATATACGATAAACAGTAAAAAAAAATACCAAAATGCTATATCGTGAAAAATATTTACCGGACTGCTACACCTAAAATCGTTCTTCGTAAAAACAATTTTGCATTTATAAAGAAGTCGTTCACCACAAGAACGACTTAGGCAAAGGAGTACTACGTTTTTACATAATGAACGTAATATATAAATAGGATTAGAGGAGTACTACGTTTTTACATCATTCATTAAAAAAGGAATTTATACAAATAATACTCACTTAGGCAAAGTTGAATTTATAACCTCTTGTACAAGATAAAACTTAGGGTTTATTTAGGTTCATTATTGGGCTTGCAAAACGCATAATAACCTAAAAAACGCATAGTGACAGGGTGTTTGGAGTGTTCGGGTTCATGTTATGTTTGATTGGGCTTTTGTGGGAGAAGTTGCTTCTAATAGAAGCCCACCTACCCTGCTTCTTTTCACTCCGCGTGGTGAGCCTCTCTCACAGTAGCTAAAAAAATAGGCTTTTTTTTTACTAATATACGATAAACAGTAAAAAAAAATACCAAAATGCTATATCGTGGGAAATATTTACTAGACTACTACACCTAAAATCGTTCTTCGCAAAAAAAAATTGCATTTACAAATAAGTCGTTCACCACAAGAATGAGTTTTAGTCTGACAAAATATTGAAGTCGTTCTTATGAAGAACCATTTTAGAAATCGTTCTTGGCGTGAACGATTTTTAGTACGATGTGGCATTTACGTACAAATTCCTTCTCTTTCCCAATGCTCCTCCTTCCCAATGCATCATCACTTCCATCATATCAAACTCTTTCCCCAACTCGTGAATATATAGTGCAAGAAGCCTTATAAATTTTGCTGAATGCTGCTCTTTCATTCTCGTCCATCTTCATTTTTTCCTCAATCTTCTCCGTAACTCCTTGTTCTCTCCCCTCTATTCTCTTACTTGCTCTATTTTTTTCATCCTTCATATTTTGCATTGCTGATCTGTGGTTGGTCACTTACATCAGACCTTTTCCTCATTCTTGTTGTGGGTAAGTTGTTTCTCTAATTTTATTTATTAATTTAGTAGTTTGTAATATATAATTTGAATTTGATTATATTACCACTAATAACTATTAAATATACTATTTCTTATTTTTAGGTGGTTAGTGGTGGATTCAACAATTTAGAAAATCAAAACAGGTGCATCTTATTTTAACTATAAGTACTATCTTATAAACCTTATTTTATGATATTAACAAATATTTTTTATTTTGAGAAACCTCTTTTACATACATTTGTATTATTTTTCAAAACATGTGTATTATTTTGAGGAACCTCTTTTGCATACATTTGTAATTATTTATTATTGGGTGAGTTAGTGGGTGTTTGGAATAGCGATTGGAACATTCAAAAGTACTTTTCAAACATGATTTATGGTATATGAGGTAAGTATGTAAGATAAGTTTTGTCTTAATTTATATGAAAAAAACTTATAAAATAATTGGTCGCTCATCCAAACATCCCTTTAGTCTTTTGGCAAATAATACAAATGTATGCAAAAGAAGTCCCTCAAAATAAAAAATATTTGTTAATATCATAAAACAAGGTTTATAAGATAGTACTTATAGTTAAAATAAGAGGCACCTGTTTTAATTTTTCAAATTGTTGAATCCATCACTGACCACCTAAAAATAAGAAATAGTAAATTTAATAGTTATCAACGGTAATATAATCAAATTCAAATTACATATTACAGGCTACTAAATTAATAAATAAAATTAGAGAAACAACTTACCCACAACAAGAATGAGAAAAAAGTTTGATGTAAGTTACCAACCACAAATCAGCAAAGCAAAACATGAAGGATGTGGATGAGGAAAAAAAATTGAGCAAGAGAAGAGAGGGGAGTAAACAAGAAGCTACAGAGAAAATTGAGGAAAAGAGGAAGATGGACGAGAATGAAAGAGTAGCATTCAACAAAATTTATAAGGCTCCTTACACTATATATTCATGAGTTGGGGAAAGAGTTTGATATGATGGAAGAGATGATACATTGAGAAGGAGGAGCATTAGGAAGGAGGAGGAATTTGTACGTAAATGTCACATTATACTAAAATCGTTCACGCCAAGAACGATTTATAAACCCGTTCTTCGCAATAACGACTTCAGTGTTTTGTTAGACTAAGGGTCTGTTTGGGATCCCAGCTGTAACGGCACAGCTTCTCCCGGATTGTCTTTACTCAGTCGGGTTCATGACTGACCGGGGACTTGTGTCTTTACTCACAATCCCAGGCTCACTCTACCCCCTGCAGAATTATCACCGAAGCGAGCCTCCCTAGGTCTCGAGGACACTACCTGGGGTAAGTAGTTCCTAACGTGAGACCTGATACTATTCAACAATATTTACAGTATATATGTAGTATTCAACAAGATTCATGACATTTTCAGTCATTTTTTATTTAAACGGGCTTTTCAAACGCTAATCCAAACATGTTCAACTTAGGGGCTGTTTGTGATAGCTTTTTTGAATCGGGCTTATTATATAAGCCCGATTCACGTAAATCGAGATAAATCTCATCCACATATTTATCTCGTAGACCGTGAAAGCACCTCGTAGACCGTAAAAGCTAAAATCGTTCTTACGAAGAACGATTTTAGGTGTAGTATTTCAATAAATATTTCCTACAGTGTAGGATTTTGGTATTTTTTTGTTACTATTTATTGTATATTATTAAAAAACTAAAAAAAGAAGATCGGAAGTAGGTGCAAGTGCCTACAATAGTCACCCCCCCAATTTGTTATGGAAAAAAATCTACCCACGTTGGCCCTGACAAATCACTCAACTGGCTCACAATTTACAATTTGTTAATCACAAGAATTTTGAGGGAGAAAATCAGTGGAAAAAAAATCTTATTTAAACATTTTTTATTGGTCAAATATATGTATGTATGTATTCAATAAGGTTCATATCATTTTCAGTCATTTTCCATCTAAATGAATTTTTCAAACACTAACCAAAACATGTTTAAGGTTAGAAAAAAAAAACTTCTTCCGCCGCTAATCCAAACACAAATCACATTCACAATGTGACTTTTATCTTATCTGACTTTTTCAAAAGTCAGATTGCAAAAAAAAAACTACTTCTTCACCCCTAATCCAAACATGCACTTAAAAGATGTGCTTGATATTAGTTGAGCCAAACCAGAAAAATGTATTTATTAATTAAACGGCATGTTTTTATATTTGTTTTGGCCAACATGTTTTATTAATATCAATGTAAAAAATCGATTCTTTTTATTAATGTAAAAAAAGGGTTAAATGTCATTTTTATTCCGAAAGTATCGGATCAGGGGCAATTTAGCCCCGAAAGTTTCATTTGGGGCAATTTAGCCCTGAAAGTTTCATATGTAGGGCAATTTCGCCCCGACCGTTATCCTAGTTAAGTTTGACCGTTAGTTGACCAAATTGAGAGGCAAATTTTATCCTAAGTGAAAACTTCCAAAAAAAATTTGGTCATAAGTTGAAACTTTCAGGTAGAGCCGGAAAAACGGGTCAAGCCTGTCAGGCCGGCCTGTTGAGGTCATGAATTCGTAAAGATCGAGCTTAAGATTTTTGCTTCAAAAGTGAAAGCGGGACTAAAAAGGCTAGCCCTATAGGGCTGATGGCCTAAAATTGCCCTGTAAGTATAACTGAGAAAAATGGTCGGTCTGACCCTACAAGGCTGAAACTATTTTAATATTTTTTATTTTTTAAAAAAAATTATGATAATGAAGGTCCTAATTTAAAACAAAAACATTGTTAAAATTAGGGTGTGAGCTATATGCATCATGTAACCAACAACCACAGTAATTAAGTTATAATTAAAGGTAAACTTTGTCCACATAAACAATTATAAATAATTAATGAAAAGATTTAATAAAATTAAAAATAATTTTTATAAATATGTCTTGAAAAGTGTAAGTAGTTAACAAAATAAACAACACAATATATAAAAAAACAATAACTAGAAAATAAATAAAAAAATACAAAATTGGTAAGAATACTTAAGAAATAAGAAATATCTTTTATAAGTTTTTAATATGTAGGATTATTAATATAATATATTTTTATGAAATTTAATTTTAAAAAAGATAATAAAAACTAAATATTTGTAACATCATTAACAAAGTATAAAAATTTAATAATATTATTATCATATAAATAATTTTTAAAAATAAAAAATATATATACATGCCTAAAAGAGCTTTCACTTTTGAGGCAAAAATATTAAACCCGGCCCTTATAAATTCAGGGCCTAAACTGGCCGGCCTAACAGGCTCGGCTCTACCTAGAATTTTCAATATGAGACTAAATTTGCCTTTCAATTTGGTCAACTAACGGTCAAACTTAACTGAGATAACGGTCAGGGCAAAATTGTCTTACATTTAAAACTTTCAAGATAAAATTATCCCAAATAAAACTTTTAATGTGAAAATTACCCCTAAACTGATACTAGAAAAAAAAAGACGAGCACTCAGGAAAAAAAATTGCCAAGGGCTTATGGGAAAGGACAGGACCAGGACTGAGGCCTGAGGGGGTAAAAGTAAAACATAATCGTGGGTGAAGGAGAGGGCAAACGAACCTAAAATTGCAGCCCGATGTCCCCTTCAGTGGCAGACGGCAGACGGCAGACGGAGAGATCGGCAAGACGTCACTCTGATCTTCAATTCACATATTACTTCTCGGAGAACTGCCCTCTCTCTTCGCCGCTTTTTTAGTTGCCTCACACAAGTTCATTTTCTTTTGCCATATCGCTTCAAGGTAGTATCTCACTTCCGCAACTTTACGTTTGAGTGCCATCTCGTCTATAAACTTCTGTATTTCCATGTTCTATCGTCGTCTCTATAGCGCCCAACATTATAGCCTGTTTTGGAGTTTTCCTATTTCCTCGAGACTCGAGTTTCTGTTACACATCTCTTTATTCGCCTTTCCTTCTTCCTAGTGGAACTATTTTTTTCCCCTTTGCTCAAGAAAAAAAGTTGAACTATTTTTCGATTTGTCTTTTAATGAATTCCAACCTCTCGAAAATTAAACTTATTGAAATATATGCTTTTGGTTTTAGATTCTTACGCGGCAGAACTTGGGCAGAAATGGGCAGTTGCACCCCCGGACCCTCGTCAAAACCTAGAACTGGATCCGCACAACCCTCAGAAACTTCATCCAAACGCAAAAGAGGCGTCTTCCAAAAGGAATGTAAGAATCATTTTGTTAGTTCTTAAAACATTTTAATTTATCCATGCTTTCTCTTTTTAACCCTTTTTCTCGTTGCTACAGTGCAGCACATGATGTATGGTTTTGGAGATGATCCGAATGTAAGTGTTATTATCGATCATTTTGAATACATATTTATATCAAATTGAAAATGTAATAATTAAGCCACCTGTGAGGGTTAGGGTGTGTGGGATATGGATAGATTGAAGGTTTAAACATTTTTGGTATCACAAAAAGGAAGTGTAAGAATTACTATCTATTACTAATTTGTTTGTTTTTTGTCCATTGCACATTTAGCCGCTGCCTGAAAGTGTAGCACTAATGGAGGACATCGTTGTGGAATATGTTACAGAATTGGTAAGCATTGCCTCAGGCTTTGTGTATTTTTCTTTGGGTTGCTCAATGAATGCCACACATAAGTTGGCTTATTTCCTTATGCTTCTTCTTCTTCCTTTTCCCCCCTTCTCGAGGTACATAAAGCCCAAGATATTGGATCGCAGAGAGGAAAGTTGTCAGTTGAGGATTTCCTGTATTTGATTCGCAAGGTACCGATTTTTTCTTGAAGTTTACATGGGAAACTTTATCATGTAGGGTGGTAAAGGGAAGAATTTGATACAAATGAAAAATCTTCCATAAACCCTCGTATGCATCTAGATTACTGCTGAGTTTAGAATATTTTGCCCAAGTTCATGTTGACTGAAAACTTGTTCCTAAAGAATATAGTTTAGAATTTAAATCTAACTCTTTCAAGATACCACTTTGAATCTGCTATTCTGATATGTTTTTATCTGCAGGAATCATCAATGGCTTCTTTGCAGTATAGGCTTACTGTCAATAACTGAGGCTAATACAGATAAACTCGTTAGAACTTAAAAGTATCAATCAACAATTATCAAACGAGATTAATCCCCTGCAAGAGTTACAAGGGATATATAAAATGATTAGGAACGTCTACACATGGTTTGGGAATAATAAGTGACAGTAACTTTTGACTTTGGATTTTGAATGAATATGGTGCTCTCTGCCAGTTCTTGTTTTTTTTTTTTAATATGCTGCAGGACTTGCCAAAACTTAATCGTTGTACAGAACTGCTGTCTATGAATGAAGAGCTGAAACAAGCGAGAAAGGTTTTTGAATCAGATGAAGAGAAGCTGAGGAAGGTTTTCGAAGCGGATGAACCTGAATGACTGAGTTGTTCAACCACTAAAGCTAAGGCCATAGTATATTTTAGCTATTTTTCGCCAAAAGAATCCAGTGATGCAACTTTGGAAATCCTAAAATTGTGACTGTTGTTGTATGAAGAAATGGTGAGAAAAATACACCAAACCAGCTGTAGAATTCTTAATCTGACTCAAACGAAGGATTTGTAAATAGCCACAGGATTAAAAAAAACTTGCGCTAGTCTTTCTCTCATATCTTTATAATTGTTGTTTAATAATTTAGATTCTTTATCAAATAGAAGCAACAAGGTTATTCATTATCTATCCCAAGCATTAATTTTTTAATCTAATTTCATCACCAATTGACCTAGTAGCCATTTCATTCCCCTTTTGCACATTTAGTTAGCTTTTTCGTTTTTACTACCTCTTGTTATGGATGCCCTTGTCAAGCATGAACGAACAAAAAAGAATTCCATGATTCCATCATCGGTTTGCTAATTGCTACGAGAGTTCCGGCCAAAAATTAGGGGGACATTATAATAGGTGAGGTATACCTCAAAGCAAATTAGGAGTCTGACAAGAACGTGTAATTCACACGGAAACGACTTCAGACTTCAAAGGCAACAATCAAGGATGAGATATTTTACTTTGCGTTACATTTTCCTTGCCCACTGGTGAAGACAAGCTGACAAAAAATATACCATAACTGGAAGGCAAGGGTTTCAACATGCGCAATGATTCTAATGCAAAGATATACACCTATTTTTCCACCAACAAAAAAGGGGAACCCCCGTGGCTTTCGTTCTCTCTGAGTATCTAATAATGTTAGGTTGAGGACACGACGATTTGACCTGTGCTCTGGACACTAACCAAGAACTGATTTTATCTGTGTTTTCTGCTCCTCTGTTAGGGTCCTGGGGAAAAGAACCTCCAAAGTTACGTACAGGTCCCCTTTCTTATTGCTCATATGCAATGGCATGCCTTCCCCTTTGAACTTCCTAACTTCCTTGGGCTTTGTAATTCCCTGATGAGTCAAAAGTAGTTCATCAGATGCGTGCTTGTTAATCCTTTTCAAAACCAACTAAGATATGCAATGACGATCTCACCTTTGAACTGATGTCCACCAGATGTTCATCCAGGTGTTTAATGCTCTTCTCAAAACCAACAAGTGCTTGAACCTGAAGGAAATAAAGCTTAAGTTTGGCCCCCAAAAAGAAACAAGAAGAAGAAGAGGCAGGTAATAAAGCTGAAGAATAACACTTTATAATGCCCAAAGGGACATGTCTTGGTTCAACGCTGTGCTTATCATTTGTTACTACTTAGTACACGCCTCGACTGTGGCCAGTGTCATCAAGTTATATAATATTCAGAGTTATGGTGAGAGCAATTCATAATTTGTTTCCCCTTATCAATGAATGCGCAGTGTTTACCAGAGTTATGGTAACAGTGGTGTGCAAGTCATTGCCCTCCCTTCTAAAGAGGCCATGGGGTGCTGTCCGGATGCGAAACTGATACAATAAAGTACATATCATCAGTATGCATAATACTGATATATAAAAAATGCCAAATTAAATACCAAATGACTCAGTTACAAACCCTTAAATCTCCGGCTTCACCATCCACTTTAGGCTCACCATCTTCATAAAACAGAACCTCCTGGGAAAAGTCAGGAATTTGTTGACATATATGACAATAGTCAACGCAAACTAATATTTGAAACATATCACTAAAATTCTATGATTCATATGCATCAGTTTTTTCTTTAAATTAATAGAAGTACACATGAGGAGTGAGAGCAATCCTAAATTCCACATGCCATGACATAGAATTGGAACATAGCTGTCATTATATTCAGAGTTCAGATGCATTTTTGGAGTTCAGATATGCTTCTTTACAGCATACAGTTGCTATGAAAGGAATATGAGTTACAGACAATCTACGCTAATGCTTTAAAAATCATAGCAACCCAGATTTCACCAAAATCACGGGAACTAAGACTTCAAACACAGATACACAGTAAAAACAAACTGGTGCGCAAACAAACAAATTCCATCTAAAAGAAGTTGTGTCTCCACACCAAACCAGGTCCAAATTCCTTTTTCTCTGCTTTTCTTTACACCCCTGACAACTTGCTATTAACTACTCCTTTTGACATCATTATTTCTCCCTCCTCTATAATTACAGCCTTTGTCCCTCTCTCTCTTTCACTCCCCTTAGTCTCCTATGATCTGCTTTGGCTTCATGGGTGGGTTGAGTCCCAACAGACAATGGGGTATATAATATTGTGTAAGATTACTTAAGCCTATATTTGAAAACACTGAACGCTTACCTGCCCATCTTGCATGCCTTTCTCAATATCAACAGTGATGAAATACCCCTCCCTTTCATATTTGACATTAGGACATTTGTCACAGACCTGGACAGGAAAACATAGAATATTGAGTGAAAAACTTCAGGTACATAAACCACAGAAATCAGACGAACCTGCATTGCTGGGGTAATGTGGCATAAAATCAAATCCACAGGGGAAAAAAACTTAAAACATAACCTTGCATTCCTTCGACATTCTTAGTGATGATGATTACCTGCTCTGTCATCTGTTGAAACATCCCAGGACCAATTTGTCTGTGGTAAACCTCGTTTCTGCAGTTACAGCGTCTCTTCCCAGGTGCTGGCTTTAAAACATTCTTTTCCCTCCAAACCTGACATTTGCAATGTAAATAGCATACACAGAATAAAACCAGTAAATGCCTAGTCAGAAGATTAAAACTTCAAGTACAAGCAACACAAAATCCTTGGCAAACGCATTAATATACCTCAACTAGATAATTACAGTTTACAGCAACATTTCCCAACCATGCCTTGGCTTGTGACCAAAGCATTGATCAGTAACAGTATTGGGTTAGATAATACAGTGCCTAAGATGTATGAACAAAGGGGCAAGTGACCAGTGCAGAATATGCTCCCGGCAAATCAGATGTTTAATGGGGGTGTGGGAAACATGCATAAAAAAACCAGAACTAGCATAACCACGCACGTATATACATATATTACAAAACAGAAGTTCCAAATTAGTTCTGTTTGTTCCTGTCATTTGATTCTGTCAGCGAACCTAGCCTTGCTACTACCATTTTGTCATATAAAAACCAATCTGACAATTTCAATTTCAAAATTTCATAGCACCCAAATCTTGGGCATAAAATGTTACAGAATTTCAAGGTATGATAAGCTAAATAGTCTAATTCTGCCCGATGGCTAAATAAAACTTCACAGTAGATATATAGTTTTGTTCCATGTACTTTAAACAATAGATAGAAATAAACTTACTTTCAATGAACCTCCCATGTACAAGTCTTCCAGAGATGCATCCAATTCGATAATGACATCATCACCTTTTGGAATTTTCTCTTCCTCCTCCTCCATTGAACCTCCACCAAAGAAACTGAAAGAAGTGGTCAACGTTACAAAATTCAATAACTGGCAGGTTTACTATGCAAACAAAAGATCGACGATTATGTCTAACTGGCTAGAGTTCAGTACATCAGACGAACAGGCGAAGACATAAGTAGGATACTTGAAGTACTGTCCATCTATGAACAATCTGGCGAGTTAGATTGTATGAAGTTCACGATACAGCACAAAATGATATTCCTGGCCATCAAAAAAATTGTCAAGGAAGAATGCGAGTGCTACGTGACAAGAACTTACGAGTTAAATATGTCTTGGATGTTCATTCCACCTCCTCTGCCTCCACTAGCAGCATGCTGTTTCAGACCCTCTTCGCCATACCTGTCATAAATTTTTCGCTTCTCGCTATCCGACAAAACTTCATAAGCTATCCACCAAAAAGAACCATGCAACCCCAAACCGAAGACAAAATCCGTTAAAACAAAAATAAACGTTCAACCAACCCATACAAATCAACTTAAGAAACAGATATACCATTGTTGATCTCAGCAAATTTCTTATTAGCTTCCTCATTTCCCTGATTTTTATCGGGATGGTACTTCAATGCCAGCTTCCTATACGCCCTCTTTATCTGCTCGTCCGACGCGCCCTTCGGCACTTGAAGTATATCGTAATAGGTCTTTCTACAAAAGATCGAAAAATAATAAAAAAGTGAAGTCCAGGAGTTCTAGTTTTTTCAGGTGAATTGAAGTCAAATAGTTTGTACTATAAAAGATTACAGCATTTTGGAGGAGAACGAAAGGATAAAAGATGAATGGAGACTAAGAATACCCAGCAATAGCATTGAGGAAATAGCAGAAAGCACATAAAAAGAACAGCAGCTTGGCACTTCGATGCGCCATGAACGTTTAGGGAAGTTGAGAGATCACAGGAGAGTTGGATCTCTCCAAAGGGGGAAAAATTAGGAGTCTCGTATCAGATCTTTAACACGGAGCCAGCTAAATTCAGGTTTGTCAATGAAAATCAAATGGCGAATGCTTCCCCTGCGCTCCAAACTCTTTCCTTTATCTCTGTCCGTCCGTTGATTTTACTGAAGTCAGGATGGAGATGGTTACGCCAATGAAATGGAAACGGCACACTCCACTTTGCAAGAGCACAACGTGTTCGTCCCCAAACTGACCAATGAGGGTGAGCGTTTGGCAATTCTAACCAATCATAGAACTCCACGTGGAATATTGCCGTTGTTCTTTTTTTTCCCCCAATTTTCAGATTTTCATTGTTTCCCCTTTTATTCGGCTTCCCGGTTACGGCATAAGATTTTTCGCTTGTGGCTAGTTTTTGTGAATTTGTGAATTGAGTTTATTATATAAGTTTGATTTTTATAAATTAAGATAAATTTTTTTATATATTTATCTTGTAGACCGTAAAAATACCTCGTAGACCGTAAAAACTACCTTGTAAACTATAAAAACTACTTCGTATTTCGTGAATCACGATTTATAAACACTTATAAAATTTTTATAAACTAATCCAAACGAACTTATTTGCTTTTACGTTTTTGGTGATATAACGGATTGAGGGTCCACGTCCAAAGGCTCATGGCACGTTTCGTCTTGGGGTAACCCGCACATTTGGAATTTTGGATCCAAGAAAGACAAGACATGGGAGACTTGGATCCTTAATTCCCCTATCAATCAATCTACCTATCTATAGAAATTTTCTATTGACTTCCTAAATGCTAAATATAAAATCTTATAATTTTTTTAATATATATATAATAACTTTTGAAAAAATGGTGTAAATTTATTGAAGTCATCTAAAAATTATCATTATCATTAAGGTTACAAGACTATTTTGGGATACATTGGTAAGGCAACTATCACCTTCTCAGGCGGATGCGAGTTCAAACCTGGAGTCACATTTGGTGGTAGGGGAATCCGTCCTTAGTGCAAAACACCTTACATGGGCGTGTCTAAAAAACTAATTCCCCACTCCGGATTAATCAGTTGCCCCGGGTTATTTGATTCGTTGTAGAAGGCCAGAGACTTAAGAAAAGGCGCCAGATACCAAGAGTTCTCCGGATTAGGGGGTCAATGACCCTAACTGCCTGATGTCACAAAAAAAAAGGGACCATTTTGAAGATCTTCTCATGATAAACAAATTTTGGATGATTAGGTTGCAACAATATTTAGTACAGAGAAAAGAACCATATTAATATTTGAAGTATAATGAGTAGTAATTTTGAAGCGTTAAACTGATTTTTTTTTATAAAAAAATCGAGCTTTAAACTAGTGTGTGGTTGGTCAAGCTGACCATAAACCAAAGCTATTGAACCTCTCAAAAATCTCGATCAATTATTTAGACTCAGGCCTTCCCTTCTAGAAAGGTACAAATTGAAACACATCAAAACATGCAAAATGGAAACTGGCCATCGTTGTAATTATCCCCGTCCCTTTGCAGGCTTGGATGCCATTTTTGGCGCTTCATGTGGATGTCTCAATGCCTCCCGTCTCATTTTATCTGGGACCCATAAACTTATGTTTATTTGAAATTCTGAACATGTAATATTGTAACAAGGAGCACCTGATATTTTCCACACCCAAGCTTCCTAGTCTGCAAAAGGTCGTTCATGAGTTTAAGCCACACGTGTTTTTTTTGGGTCGAAAAAGTCATGTAATTAATTCGCTTTTCTCCTTGTTCTCGTGATCGAACTCTCCCCCAGCCCTTGCGCGCCTTGGGACTCGTGTAGAATTAAGCCCCTAATCAGTAATCACACACAAGTTTACATAAGGCATGTTTGGAAACTCCATGTATAATCGGATTTATTTTATAAACTCGATTTATGTAAATCGAGATAAATCTCTTTCACATATTTACTAGGGTTGTCCATGGACCGGACCAGACCGGGTTGGGCCTCAACCCGAGGTCTGGTCCTTATAGGACCTCGGGCTGGACAAGTCAGCCCGAGGTCCGGTCTGGTCCAGCACCAGCCCGAGCTCGGGCTGGACCAGACCGGTCCAGTGGACTGCCTGGACCAGTCCAGGCAGTCTAGGACCTATTTTAATTTTGTTCTCCCTCTTGTTTGGATTGATGCAAGGAGCTAGGGACAGTGGAAAAATGCATAATAATACTTATAATTGAGAAAAATATATCACAAAATATTAAAACTCATTCATAAATCCATAATAATCTCTAACAACATTGAACATGAATAAAAAATAACAACATTTAAGTTACTTTAATACAATCCATAACAATCAATTAAACACATTAAATCTAATAAGTATAAAAAAATTATTTGAGTTTTGAGGATTAAAAAAAATTATACAAGATATTTTTTTAAAAAAAAATCGGGTCAGACCGGACTAGACCGAAGGGTCTGGACCCTTGACCCGATGTCCGGTCCGACCCGATCAGTCTGGTCCGGTCCGGTCTGTTTAAAGTGTCTTGGACTTATTTTTGGTCTTCTGGACCGGGTCGGGTCGGACCGGGTTGGACCGGACCAACCAGACCACCGGGTTTTTTGGACATCCCTAATATTTACCTCATAGATTGTAAAAGTAACCTCGTAAACCGTAAAAGTTACTTCGTATTCTGTGAATCACGGTTTATAAGCACTTATAAAACTTTCATAAACTAATCTAAACGAGCTAATATAAAAGTTTATTTATGTAGGTGGAAGTAAAATTTCTCTTTTTAATTTATCTTATACGCTATAAATTATGTTAAAAAAATAATTTCTAACGTTAATTCAGATAAGCAATGCGTCTTCAAGTGGAATCCCGTCTGCATTGTCTAGACTAATCACTGGACGTGTTGTCTTTCGGCCAGCGTGTTACTGTGAGCGACATGGTGCCAGGTGTATGCAGTGACACGTCGAACGCGCCATCCGGCCACTCATTTGGCGCCACATCGACAATAGCATGTCATAGTTCCGGGTTGACCGCTGTTAATCGAATAATCGTAAATACAAAGAAACTCGAATCTAAGTCTTGATATCACCGAACGAATCAGATCCTGCCACGCCACCAAAACTCATGCCTGAAACCGATTGTCCATTATACGGCAGGAGGGTTCCCGCACGCGAACCTTGATATAAAACTGCAAAGTCAGTTTCGGTATAGCAGCTGTTGGACAAAACCCAGAGGAAGATGGCCAAATATCAGATCTGGTTAGGCCTGGGAGCCTTCGCTTTGCTGGTCTTAACAGCATTAGCAGAAGATGTCGTTGTACTAACTGAAGAAAACTTCGAGAAGGAAGTCGGGCAGGACAGAGGAGCTCTTGTTGAATTCTACGCCCCCTGGTAGCGCATTATTACTTATCGTAATCCGCTTTTTTTCATTGATCATAAATCATAGTGAATAAGTGTTAGGGTTTGTATCATTCCTCAACTCATTTCCAGGTCGATGTTGCTCCTGTCGTGTGCCTTTCAATGATTCATTTACCTTTCCTACTTGATTTTGTGATTTTTCTGCTGGCTTTCGTACAAGATAACATAATTTCAAGAATCTGTCAAACTGTCGAAGGTCTATAAATGGCTATTAGCCGCCCTTGAAGTTCTCATGGTTACCAAAAATCTATATGACCGATAGAACTTATTTGTTCTATGTAATTGAGGCAAGTTTTCAGAGTTTTGACTTTAGATATTCCTTCAATCATCAATTAATTCCTTTTGGTAATTCACCGTAATTGTTATCATCATTTGAAGTGAGGTCTCTGGATTTTTTAGGAGTTCCGTGAAGTTGGACGCATTCTTACATGTTTCCCCCACTTCTGTCTTGATAGGTGTGGACACTGTAAGAAGCTTGCTCCAGAGTATGAAAACCTGGGTACCAGCTTCAGGAAAGCCAAATCTGTTTTGATAGGAAAGGTCAGCTCCCTGGTGTTTCTCTTCATTCATACTGTTGACAATTATTGCTGGCCGTTAACGCTCTAGTTTTATGGTTTGTTTATCAAGCATCCAGAGTTATTGTCTATTTATGATGGCGTAACTATAACGCTCTAGTTTTATAGTTTGTTTATCAAGCATCCAGAGTTATTGTCTATTTATGATGTAACTATATGTTAATCCTCTTCTTATTTTGGAACTTCTTTGTGGTTGTGCAGTATTCTTTGTAATTAGGTAGTCTAAGCTGCAGCTTCTAAAAATAAACTTACGTGGCGCATAAGCTCTTTTTTTCATGTCTTGTGCTTTCCGAGGGTGACCTCAGGATTCGTATGTCTTCAAAGTTCTCAACTTGATATTTCCTTCCTTTTCTTTGATATTATAAATGTGATAGTTAAAGAAATCCGTTCAACTAATTTGCATGACTATCTGGACAAAATATGGCACCCCAAAAAGAGAAAAGAAAAAATGAATCAATGAACAGTGGGTGTGCTTCTTGTTATGGTAAACACGTATGCCGTGTGGTTGGTTCTTTGGGTTTATAGGGGAAAGGGGGAACGAGGATGATTCCGACTGATTTTAGGGCTGACTTTCTTTCCTGATGTGACTGGCTAACTGCTATCTGTAGTAATTTTCTGTTTCTATTTTTGCTTTTTCAATAGGAAATTTATTGAGTTTCTTGACAAAACATAGTAGCTTTTATTTGCTGTAGGTGGACTGTGATGAGCATAAGAGTTTGTGCAGCAAATATGGGGTTTCTGGTTACCCAACTATTCAGTGGTTCCCAAAAGGATCTCTGGAACCCAAAAAGTAAGGAAACGTTTGCTCAATTAAAGCAAGAGCATGATTAACTTTTATATCTAAATATGTTTTATCCACTGTCTCACTTCCATCCTTCTTTCTGAATTTAAATCTAGTTGTGGTTCATTTATGCAGGTATGAAGGGCCACGGACTGCAGAATCCCTTGCTGAGTTTGTGAACACAGAAGGAGGTTGGGTCTGTTGATTGTTGTGCTTTAATAGTTCTGTAAAGGCAGACACTAGAACTTATTAATGTCTCTGAGTAACTTCTGAGAAAATATAATAATTTGACTTGAGATATAATGTTGATGATCAGTCTTCTAACAACATTATGCTTTTAGATTTCTAGTATGGTAGGCTCTCCCAAGTCCCAAGACATAGAAGGTTTAGGTTTCTTGTCTTCATAATATTGCTGACTGCACATTATTTATTGAGTTACTGAATTTTACAGTTGTTCTGATTATCTATTAGCACAAATTAGTTTTTCCTTCACCATGTGCTTCTTAGAAGTAGCAGAATTTCCTGATCAGGAGATTGATGTGCAGGAACCAATGTGAAGATTGCTACACCTCCGTCCGATGTAGTTGTTTTGACACCTGACAATTTTGATGAGATTGTCCTGGATGAAACCAAAGATGTCCTGGTTGAGTTTTATGCGCCATGGTATTCTTGAGTAATTTTCTCATTATTTTTACTTTGTTTCACAACTTTGGTATTGGACTAATTTTTTATTTGGTAGTCATCTGGTATCATTTTGTTTATTTATTTGGAAACTTTCCACTAATGCTAGATCTTATAAATTTCTGTGATTTTATTAGGTGTGGACACTGCAAAAGCCTTGCTCCTGTAAGTGTATATGATTTGTTGCCTTATTATAATCATGTATCTTTTAACTTCTGCTGGAGCAAGAACATGAAACTTGGTTATGCTTTTTTCTCTTCAGACTTACGAAAAAGTTGCGACAGCGTTTAAACTGGAAGATGTAGTGATTGCAAATCTGGATGCTGATAAATACAGGGATCTTGGTGAAAAGTGAGTTTAAGTTGGCTGATGTAGGCCAAAAATTGCACGTGCTACTTTAGTTTTAAGCTTAAGTGTGTCTTTACAGATATGGTGTTAGTGGGTTCCCTACACTAAAATTCTTCCCTAAGAGCAACAAAGCTGGGGAAGACTATGAGGGTGGCAGAGACTTGGACAACTTTGTGGCTTTCATTAATGAAAAAAGTGGCACCCATCGAGACACAAAAGGGCATCTTACTTCTAAAGTTAGTAATTCATATAAGCCGAGAAAAAGCTAGGGTTTTACGTTTTTACTTATTATTCTCTGAAAGATAAAAGTGGGGGTGGGGAAGGGATGACAAATGAAGTTGCTTTTGATTTCTTGCTGATAAATTTGATATTCTGTTTAGGCTGGCATAGTTGAAAGCTTGGATTCCTTGGTAAAGGAGTTTGTGGCCGCAACTGATGAAGAAAAGAAAGCTGTATTTACTCGAATTGGACAGGAGGTTGAGAACCTCAAGGGTTCCGCTGCAAGGTATCCTCACTATCACAGCTGCTGTGCTCTGGAATATTTTTCGCATCACCTGTCTTATATAATATTACTTGGAGTGGCTAAATCTGAACTTCTGCATTTGTCGATTGCTTTATCCCTTTTAACAAATAATAGTATCCCTGTGATCTTCAACTAGGTACGGGAAGATTTACTCGAAAGCTGCTAAGAATACTATGGAGAAAGGTTCCGATTATGCTAAGAATGAAGTCCAGCGCCTACAACGCTTGCTTGAAAAGGTAATATTCTGGCTTTTAAGGGAAGGGGAAGTTACAGTGTTAGGGTCATCAAAGCATCTTTTGCATAACTTCATTTTCAGACCAGCTTCTTTGTTCATGTAGTTATTGTATCATCTCATTTATTCAATCACAGTAGATATTAGGAATGATCTATTTTGTTGCTATATGTTAAAAACTGGCTTGTAAAAAAATCGTTAGATGAGAGCACATAATGTAGTTGCTAGGCCAAATATTCTTGAGGTGGTGTTAGATTTAATGTATTGCCAGAATAAGGTTGCCCTTGTAGGCTCTTAATCTCTTGTACTGATTGTTGCAGTCTATCAGCCCGGCGAAGGCTGACGAGTTCACTCTCAAGAAGAACATCTTGTCAACATTCGCATGACGTTGGAATGCAATAATCAAATATCAACTATCTTTTTTGTTGGGGATTGAGTGCCTTACCTCCCTCCTCCTTTCTTATTTAATCCCCCCTACAATTTGAGTAGAATAGTTTTTCCCTCCCCTATCATATTCGAAAACCATTCACCTTGTTAAAATTCGGAATTTTTTTTGCGCTTAGTTATTTTCTTTTATGCTTCATGTTTTGCTATGAACACAGTTCGTTGGTTTCGGTCTTCGCAATAGAACTGATATATTTCGGATTGAAAAGATGCTGCCCTAATTAGAAATTGAGAATGCTGTTGGATAATGGTAAAATCATTGAACCTATTCGTTGGGATATATTGAATCTGGAAATCGTAGGCAAATTATAATATTAATCATAATCTAAGTGTTTTAAGTTTAATCGTCCTTTGATTTTGTCAAAGAACAATCTTCCTTTGATTATACGGAGCTATTATTTGTCCGAAAATAAATTTTAGGGTGCTCATTGCGAAATATACGAAATATGAAATTTATTGCATATTTATATTTATTAATCGTTCAAAATATTTTAAAATGGTTTTACATTAATAATCACGTTTGTGTTTTACGGAAAGCTACCGGCGACTAATAATATTCAATGATCAGACTATTTTTTCCTGACTTTTTTTTGGCCAACAATGTTTTCTAATCTGATGCATCAAATACTTAACCATTTTGCGGATCAAAAGTATATCAGATGTAAATTTTTGTAATTAGAAATATTCAATATTAATAAATAATCATTTTTTCATACATTTTCCCTCCACTTTCAAAAACCGTTCTCTATAGGAAAACGTATACACATAAAGCCAGACCCGTTGATCGCATGTGATACCTTCGCATCTCTTGCAGACTCGCACTGTTGCACAGCAGCCAAGGCACATCTAGCCAAGTGAATGAAAACGGAAATGAATTGAAGCGATGGATTCAAAATGTTAATTTGACAATACAACCATATAACTTTCATTGCTCTTGAGAGCTGCCGACCTAGTGCCTGTTTAGATTAACGGTAGAAACTGCTTTTCCAACGTAATTCATGGTATACAAAATAAATATGTGAGATAAATTTTGTCTCAACTTACATTAACGTATTTTTTGAATCCTAACTTAAACAGACCCATGAAAGCGAGTTGAGAACCCACCTAAAACAAAAAAACCAAGGCAGTAGTAAGATTTAACAGTTGGCACCCATCAACTAACCCCCGAATCAGCCGACTTTACACTCATATTTAAAACACTGCATGGCTTCTCTTGGTTAAATTCAGGCTCCGACATGCCCATTGAAGGACACTCATCAATTTGATACTCTCTATAGTCATCCAGGGACTTCATAAATGGACAAGGCCGATCCTCAGGATCAGTGGGAGGATGTGCTCTCATCTGCACAGATCGCAGTAGTGCAGCTCTCCTTAAGTCAGCCGAGTGGCATATATCACTCGGAGATGATGGGAACCGGCCCTCAGAGTCTGAACCTCGTTGACGAGGCTGTGACACAGTAGAGCCATGCGAAGCATTTGAACTAGAGGAAGGTGCTGAAGAGAATGCACTGAGTGGCCTTTGGTAACGGTATGGTGATACGGGACTTGTGGGACGACTCTCAGGTTGGGATGAGCAGCTGTTCGTAGTAGTCTCACAATACCTTGATTCATCTGAGTCCTCTGACATAGGTGAATATTGTAAAGACATCTCATCTCTGCTGATGAATTTAAATTACAAAATTTAAGAGTCAAGGAAAGAAGCAAAAAGTTTCAGAGGATTGCAAAGTAAAACAGATTCATTGCATGCAAAAAGATTTAGCAGTTCAAAGTTGGCGCTGCTAACTTGTCATTTTCCATACAAGGTGCCTACTGGTCTAGCTTACCAGTTACAAGAAGACACCATGAGAAAGAATCAACACATCACGAACCCATTATCAATTTCCATCGAGAGAAAATAGCAAGACATGTATATAGAAGGAAGATAAAGTGATTCCTTCTTTGCATGCTGATGCAAGAAATCAAGGTAAACCCCAAGTCATGTTTTCTAGAAAACTGTATCAAACTCAACCATAAACCGTAAAAGGTCAAACAGATTTAACGCAGCATATATGGGGACACAATTAAAATATATAGGTTAGGAAATGTCAACTTTTAAGTTAAAAAAGGTAATAATACAATTTTTTCTTCAAGCATACATTTAAAAATATTGACAGATATTCAAGTATTGTGAAACACAGATGCTTGTGACAAATGTGACCATATAATGTTTTCACACCAACAAACATGCCTAAAAACTAAAGCAACTCTGCATGACATGCTGCCCGAAACCAAGCAACGCAGCTAGCTCAGATCCATTCACATTCCAGCAATCCAATCAGATCCCATCACTTCTTAAGCTCACTTATGTAAACACATAAATGATCGTTGATATCTTCTTAAGCTCACTTATGTAAACAAATTCCCATTTAGCATAGTTGAAAAGACAAAAACAAACTGCATTTACAATCGGATCCTGCCATATCTAGACTGAGTTCATGTTTATCTACCCATAACTGATATAGCAATTATACTTCCATATTCATCCTTCTAAAGCAGACTTTTTCATTGATTCCTGTTCAGATTACAACTTACTATGTGCTCCACATCCTTTTGGAGAAGGCTGTAGTTATGTTTGAGACACAACATGCGATGAGTTCAAGTTGTACTTGTCCCCATTTTTACCTCAAATGAACCCACGGAAGGGAAAATATTAGGCACATGAGAAGAAGTGTTTGACCTTAAAAGTAATGGAATCCTCATTATCTAAATTATTATATTAGAGTTTATGGTGGCTACTATAAACAGGGAGTCGATTATCATATGTTATGTCAACCAAAGCCCAAGGGCCCAGAGGCAGTATTAAATAGGGTTCTATGGCACATGAGTCTACACGGATAGTTTTCTCAAGAGAAAGGCAGCGAATGGATGTGCTTTAGGTGAAAATCTACGTTTCCTTGATGTAATTTATCCACAACCTTTCTGCTGCCTCAGTTAATGCTACACACAAACCATTTATAAATGCACACAACTTATAAAAATATAAAACATGCTTGAAAACAAGCTAGAACAATAATGTATAGATTTTTATGCAGTACTAAGTCATACAATGAAATTGTGGAAAAAGATGATTGAACACAGGTTGAGGTTTGAGACTGATATTGATGAAAACCAATTTGGATTCATGTCAGGAAGGTCCACAATAAAAGCGATTTATTTATTAAGAAGGCTAACGGAAAAGTATTGGAGCAAAAAAAGGGATTTGCATATGGTTTTTATTGATTTGGAAAAAGCGTATGATCGTGTGTCAAGAAATGTACTTTGGAAAGCCTTGGAAAAGAAAAAGGGGTGCGGGTTGCATATATCAAAGCTATTCAGGACAAGTACGAGGGGGTTACAACCAATGTTAGAACATTTGAAAGTGTTACAAAAGACTTTCCTATAAGGATTGACCTACATTAAGGATCATTTTTGAGCCTTTATTTGTTTAACCAAGTGGTAGATATTCTAACTGAGCCTATAAAAGAGGAGATCCCTAAATGCATGCTTTTTGCGGATGATATAGTTCTGTAGGCTGAATCCAAGGAGGAAATTAATTATAAACTTGAGATATGGAGACGGACTCTAGAATTGAAGGGATGTCGTCTAAGTAGGAGTAAAATTGAATATATGCATTGCAATTTTGATAAGAGACAAGGTTGAAGTGAAGTGGAAGTTAAATTTTAGAGGCTAGTCATTCTACAAGTGACAAAATTTAGATATTTGGGATCCATTATACAAAAAGATGGTGAAATTGATGAAGATGTTAATCACAGAATTCAAGATGGATAGTATAAATGGAGAAAAGCTACTGGAATTTTTTGTAATCGGAAAGTACCTAATAAGGTAAAAGGGAAGTTTTATCTCACTGCTATAAGACTAGCAATGCTATATGGTTGTGAGTGTTTGGCTTTAAAAGAACAACATGAATATAAAATGGGGGTAGCCAAACTAAGGATGTTGAGATGGATGTGTGGTCATACAAGAAAAGACAAGATTCGTAATACTCATATACACGAATGAGTTGGAATGGCCTCTATTAAAGGAAAAATGGTAGAAAGTCGTTTGAGGTGGTTTGAACATGTTCAACGAAGGCCATTGAGTGCTCCGGTGAGAAAGGTTAATCAAACAATAAGAGTCTTGCAAAACGAAGTCGAGGAAGGCCGAAACGAATGTTCAATGAGGTTATAGAGAGGGATTTAATGGTTAATAATATATCTAAAGATATGATTTTCGACAAAGCATAATGGTATCGTGCGATCCCTGTAGCCGACCCACCTAGTGAGATAAACACTTTGTTGTTGTATTGAAAGTTCATACCTGAATGACTAATGAATAAATGCTACTGAAATGTATGGAATGCAAATAGGATAAAACTAGATGAGATCCAGATGAAACTTCAGACCCCCCCCCCCCAAAAAAAAAAAAGGATGCCAAGAAGATATCAAAAAATCCAGTAACGGCACGAGCCGCTAATGGCCACATGAACAATATAGTCCAAACATTAACGAAGCTCGTTAGTAGTATTCAAAAAGGGCTGCCATAATGCTACACAACTAACTCCAACCGTTCCAATGATTGTGCATAAAATTCCAAACTGGTAAATGATATAAGGCCAATACAGATAATTACCTTACAGAGAGCATGCTATCAGACCTTGCTGGAGATTCCAGGAGATTATCAGGAAGCGAGTCGCCAACTGTCAGTCCGTTTAGACTGGATGCCATTATCTGTACAGGAAAAGAGAAATAATGAATGCAGTGACTTCAAGTCCCAGACTCTTGTTCATTCATTGTGGCGAGTAGCAAAAGAGTTTTAAAACTGGAAAGGGCGACCTCGATTCAAATGATATAAACACATTGAATCAAACACACAAACGCCAAATTATGGAACAGCCATCAATTTGCAGTTCTTTTAATTAGAAATAAAAATGACTGAAGTAACAATATATAATTGAACCCCGCGTAGATTTTATATAATAATCAGTAATATTAAAAATGATAATGGGACAAAATGGATAAAGCGACAGGTGCTGCGAAACCGAACAAAACCTAACCTCACTAAGGTAACGCTTGTGAGAATGAAAATTGTCGAGGTAAACCTCCTCTTCGGGATCTCTAGCACGCTTACTGCCAGGCGATGGTGTTGAGGATGATCCAGCCAAATTCGATTCAGAACCCATCGTTGCTCTATCTCGTCCAAACTAAGAACTCAGAAGTGACAGTTTAAGATTTTGTCTGGGACTAAACGGCTGCGACGGTGAGGAATTGCAAGGTCAATTTTGGCCCAAACTAAACATTAGTCCAATGTTCCGGGGAATACAAACGACCGACAGCGTGAGACATCGAAGCATTGGAGCTTGTCGCCAGAGAACCAGAAAAGCTGGAGCTAGGGAGATGCCCATGTTTTCGTTGGAGGAAGCGAAAGGCGATATCCCGGACCGAATCGTGACGCCATCATTTTGTTTTCTGTTTTATTATTTATTTTTTGCCCTTTTCGGGGACGTCCTACCGGGTAACCTGACCCGCAAATGGCCCATGAAGGATCGGTGGTAGATAAGGATATGTTCGTTCAGATCATTTGTTTGCTGTGTGGAGCTTGTTCGTGGTGTGATTGTGTGTCGATAGTTCTCGAATTATATACTAATCTTTTTAACATTTAAATTAAAAATAAAAATAAAATATACAAAAATGAATGAAATATGTGAAAAATTAAATACCACCCCCTCTTATCTTTAATATAAGAATCCGTTGACTTTTAAAAAAAACTAAATAAACACTTAATTATAGTAGCTATGCGTGAATAGTTTATATATTAATTTATAAATCAAATAAATTAATGTAAAGAAGAACTATAAATATAAATACTTTAATATATTTAATTTAATTAACTTATTTAATTTCTTAATAAAAAAATAAAACTAATTCTTATATTAAGACCTGAAAGTAGTAAACAGTACAAATATTTTGGAAATAATTTTATTATTTATAATTCATGAAAAACAATTTTCAATACGTTTTATATATAAATATTTGCATACGTACCACTTTCACCTGCCCCCGGAGTTTTAATCATATAATCCTGTTATTTTTAGCGCATCTCGATTAGATTTTTTTTTTTTTTTTTTTGGGTGGAATGCCTTTGTTTGTAGGCAATGGTTGCGAGTTCAGAGTTAATTTGTTAAATGCGTGCCATTAATCAGATGCATTTGATATCATAAAAAGTCTAGAGCCAGAGGCACAGCTGTTTTGGGCATGGTGATGATTGTGTTTGTCCCTGCCCCGCATGACGTGAATCTTTTTCCCAACAAGTTTAATTTGTTGGACAAGCCCGAATCCTGCGCCTGAAACCGCGCGCATGGTATCTCTTTTACCCTCCATTTCATAACAGTCGAACATGCCCAGAGTAATTCCAATATGGTACCCACCCATTTCAACACAATGGCGCCAACCACCCATACTATGCTGAGCTGGCTCCCTCCGTATAAATATACAAATATTAATTAAAAATAAAGCAAAGGAGCGACAATATCGTTTGTTCGCCTATTTCGAGAGTCGTCTCTCCCAATTCTCCCCTGCCCCTTGCAGGGAGGGATCCCCTCGCTCCTCTCATTCCCTTTTGATCCGTTTGTTCATGGAGAAGGAGAAGCCTCCCCTGGATTTGGTAATCCCCGGCCCCACACTGGACCCACCTTCTCCTCCTCATGACGATCCCAATAATCCCAAGCCCCGCCTCAAACCTCGCAAGAAGAAGCGTGGCCCTATGTACTTCATCAAGCTCGCCCTCTTCATGATCAAGACCAGTTCCGATAAATCCAAAGGCTTCTCCGGCTCCAAGTCCAAGAGCCTCTGGAGCAAACTTGTGGGTTCCGTCAGACCCCTCCACCTGCAGCTTCAACAGGTGCCGGAGCCGGAGGCTGCGAAATGGCCGGTGCTTCCGGCGCTCACCCACCAGTCCCCGGCTCGTACCGAGTTTAGCGAAGACTACTTGTTCTCACCCTCGGAAGGAAGCTCGCGGTCTGCCACCGACACCCCGTACTCGTCGGCGGTGGGCTTGAATGAGATGGCCCAAAGCGAGGAGGAGGACGAGCCGGAGGGTGTTCCTGCGGCGTCTGACCATTGGGACGGGGATGAAATGATCGATGCAAAGGCTGAGGAGTTCATTGCTAATTTCTATAATGAAATGACGTTACAGCGCAGGCATTCCATAAACGAGAGATCTCTTCGCTGATGCACAACGTGGAGTAGTAGTGCATGCATACATGTCTCCAACGTGACTTCTTTCAATATTTACCTTATATAACGCATGCATGTGCCAGCTTCCAGATAGAGGCTCTTCCTTCTGCTATATATTCTTATTTCATCGCGCACCTAATTATATATTTCTTACTCATCCATATAGCCATAGAGTTGATTTGACTGTCTTTTAATTTCTTTTTGTTTTTGGTCGGCGAGGGTCCCTCATGGATACAGTTTTCGGTCGTGAATACATATATGTGTGATCTACGTTCTGTTACCGGAGAAATAATAAAGATGGGCGGCAGAGTGGAGTTTCAAGAACGACATGTGTCTTTATACTGCATTTCGGAATGGAGAGATGAATTATGAGTTCCCCTTTTCTGTATATTATTGTTTCTTTAATTTTAATATGAAACAAAATATGGACGTGGGAAGGGAGGTAGGCATATATGGCCCCGGGCCTTGTAGATATGCTCTTGTTTGCTGGATTCGATTTGATTGGGTGTCATTTGAAGTCGAGGCTGAAGGTGTGTTAAACTACAGTCTCGATGGTAATCTTTTCATCTCGAATCTAGTTTCTCATTAATTATCAGTTAATATATATATACACTATCGTATTTGTGTTGCTCGATTAGAGCTTCGTGTAGTTTATATGTTATGCACGTGTGAATATGAAGGAAATTGCGAAATTTATATTCTAACGCTGCCAATTTGAAAAATATACCGCTACTAGGCTAAGGAAAAATGGACAAGTTGGCTATGAGCACATAGGAGTAAGGGTCAGGAGGCCCATAACATGAACAGCCCATTGCTTGGAGGCCTAGGCCCCGGGGCAATCTTGGAATATGCAGAAGGGTACGGTCACCATTATTTTCCATCATCTCTGGTCACCTTTTCTTCATGAATCACTATAGCAAAAGAGAAGCTACAATAATAGTTTAGGTGCATATTCCCACTCTCTGTGCCCTCCACATAGCTAAAGCATACATTCATTAGCTTGTTGTAATTGTGACAGTGAGGACGAGCAAATAGCCAAATACTGAGAATGAGAATTATAATGTACGATCCTAGCTGGCGAATGATACGATCTTAGCATCCATAGGAACACTTTTAATATTCGTTCAAGGTAGCTATGACTTGACCTGGTACGGATAAGAGACAGCGGTGAAGCTCAACTACTTGGCCACACACCTGAGTTGGAAATGGAATCCACATCTATGTCCCCAATCAACATTATTTTTGTTTCTGCTCATGTTTAAGCTCACGTCTTAGTCCATTCCTTAATATGTTTTAGCCAAAGAGAGGTGTTTTCTAGTTGATTAATATAAAAAACAGGACATTTAAAAAAAAAAAAAGGAACGAATTCTGAGAAGCCAACCAAGTAGAGGCACTTGAAAAGTGAAACTAATTGACTACAAGATCATGAGGACTGCACAGCTTGGAGGGGAAGAAGATGGAGACAAGCTACCCGTTAATAATCCGCCTGTGAGTTATACAAACTTTCTCTTTTTTTTATTCTGATTAAAAAAAAAAACTTTTGGCCGTTGCAAAGGAGCGAGTTGTGCTGCATTAAGTTAAACGGGATTGGTTAATGCATGTTTTAGCCCAAGAAAAAAGAAACGGAGGTTTTATCTGAATATTTGTGCTTTCTGCAGAGCAGAAAATTGGTTCAGTTATGTATGAAATGCTTGTTACGTTGTACCATCAAAAATTCACGTATGAGTGTAGAAAGCTTTTATGGACTGACAAGAGACGGAGCCAGAAAGGTTCCTAGTGTAAGAAAGAAAACTAAAAATGGAGCAAAAAAGTGCGAGAGATTGTTCCCACACACCTTTTTGGTTACTGTTATTTTTTCTATGCATATGTATTGAGGCAGGCGAGAGATATCTAAAGTTGGATCTCGCATTTGATTCATAAACTCCACATATTCATCACTAATGCGTAATCCTTCAAACTAAACGGTTCTAACTTCTAACACTAGGATGAAACATAGATACGACATTTGAACTACTGGGTCATAGTAGTACACAGAACTGCCCATTCTGAATCAGAAAAAAAAAAAGACAGGATTTGTTGGGAGGATGAGTTGCATCCCAAGTTTCTAATCTGAGAGAGACAACCTTAGATGGACATCAACATTGACACCCACATCCTTTTGTGGCGTTAGCGCAGCAACATGAGAAGGCGATGATTGTTGTAGGGAGGGTGAGGCATATTGGAGCTGAAATGGGAACCTGGAAGTAGTAGTAGTAGTATAAGGCGAAGGAATGAAAATGGGCGTGGATGAAAAGTGGGTTGTGTTGGATTTGAAGAGCATGCGTGGTGGTTGGCGGTGGTTGGTGGCGGCCGCGGCGGTGAAGGGTGGTGGTTGTGGTATGAAGCGTCTGTGATCGGTGTGTTGGCTATGGAAACGCCTGGCTCTTTGGCGCTCTCTCTTATGAGCATTTTGGTGACCCCCTAATGCTTGTGAGTTTGTGAATGCTTTCTTGCAATAATGGCACCTGAATTTCCTCTCATCTTCCACTTCCTCTCTCAGTGGGAAACCGAATAGTTTTAGTGCACTGCCATTATCATCAGACATCTTTCTATACCTAGCTGCCTCTACTCGTGCGCTTCGAATAGCAAAGCTCATGCCCTTATATAGACCACTTCATTATTGGCAAACTACATTATTGTTTATTTTTACTTGGGATATTTATCTATCTCTGTCAAGAAAAGCAGAGTGACCACGCACATGCAATTCCTCTGAATTACTTTGCCTTAACACTTTGTGTCCGTGTACTTATACAAGTCAAGTCAACCGTTCATGATGATTTGTATTTGAGTTGTTGTTTTTTTACTTGTTTTAATTAACAGTAACAGAATAGAATAGGATAAGCCTTTCAACTCGGATGTCGACGAACATTAGAAGCAAAGCTGAGGATAGGTATGTGTGTAATTGAGATTTGAGCACAAAATATGGGTCACTATCGGTAGCAAGTGTGTATCTTGATATAAGGTGGCGTACGTGAAAGCTGGCTGGAGTTAGAGAATGATATATCATTCCTTTGAATTTTGAATTAAATACGTGAATGAATTTTGTAGTCTAGATAGCTGATATGGTTATCAATATATATGATAATATTACATGCCCTGGAGTTAATCGACAAACTGTTGGCAAATAAAAATTCGCAAAACAAAGGATACTGGATAGACGAGGGTGTCGAATGACAGAAAATGGGAAGGCGACTCTCTGCAACTACTACACGAGAGGGTGGTGTCGGTTCGTTGGAAACCTGCTGGTGCAAATTAAACGTTGATGGCTGCTGGTCAACACAGGGAGGAGCTGGATGTGGAGGTGTAATTAGAGGGGACGAAGGAGACTGGATCAGAGGATTCTCAATCAAGCTATCGAGCTGTACACTTATCGTGACAGAAGCTAAAGCGATGCTAGAAGGGCTAGACATGTATTGGACATTGGGACTTAGAAAAATTGAAGTTGAAAGTGATGCCCAAATGGTGGTTGAAGCTCTAAACTATGATTCAACTGTTAACAGCTGCCAGAGAACACTAAGTCAAATCAGAGACATGCTCCAAAGAGAATGGCAAGTTCGATTCTGCCACGTCTATCGATAAGGAAATCGTTGTGCCCATGAGTTAGCTGCATTAAGCTTTAAGGATTCCAGATTCGATAACCGAATGGAGATTGGAGAACACCCCCAGATGAGGTGGAGGTTATTTTGCTTTGCGAGAAGATCTTGAAGGACGATGCTTCCTTTGTAGGAGTTCTGTTTAGTCAAAGGGCTTAGCCCCTTCCGTTACCAAAAAAAGAAAAAAAAAGAAAGAAAGAAACATCAACCATGTTGACTGGGATGTACCCACCAACCTCACGGGTGTTATTACTTATTAATATTACAAGGTTTTGTACCTGGCACTGTGTGTTTATTTTTTATGTAATTAAAAGGTATATAAAATTACTCATATATTGGTATTATAGTTGAGGTAGCTAGTAAGAGACCTCACATTTAAAGGAGAGTTATTTATACCCTTAACTAAAAAAAAAAAAAAGTATCTGATATTATAGGGCTATATATTCGAGTAAAGTCATGCCTGTTGGAAAAAAATTATTTAGAAGGTTTTCTTAACCATTAGAAGTTTCAGACTTTTAACCTTAGTTAAAAGAGTCAAATCTTCTTCACTATATTGTACAGTATTAATTATTTTAATCATTATATAGAAGTAGAATGGGTCACACTCTGACCCAGAGCCATTGAACCTAAAAGTGATAAAATTAGAGGTGGAGTGTCTCCTAGTCGTTGATTTATTTTGTGGAGTAGCTTTCTGAATCATTGACAGTAAACTAAAACTGTAGGTAGGCACAACTTTGTCCTGTTTTTATTTCAGTAAACTTCATCTGTGTGTACATATCGATGGGGTCACTGTGTCGCGCGCACACATTCATTGAACTCATCCATTTCCACCAGTCCTTGCTATATAGATCACATGCCTCAACCTAATTGGTCGGTAAGAACTTTAGAGGATAAATTAATCAAGGTTTGCCCTCTGAAGATTAAGGCAAAGGTTAATGGAACATATAAGTCAACGCATTGTATGAAATTTAATCTGGTTGACTTGGTAGACAGTATGTGATAAATGGTGGAAGGTTTGATTAAACTGCTCTCACTAGTCATTAGTGGCCAAGCAAATTATAAGCAGCACACCAAATAAATTGCCTCGGTTCAAAGTATATATGATAATATGCGACTACGATAGCAGAACTACTAATTGACAAGTATATATCAAGTCGTGTGGCTTTATTTAATATGAGCTATATATAAGATACAGGCATATATTCTTTTCTGTCGTCTTGTGGGTTTTTTTATAAATACGAAATAATCAGTGTGATGGGGATGACATTTTGGCATACTCCAGCCAGCATGTAATAGAGTGTAGATAATGAGCGTAAGAGAATAGCAACAAAAATAAATGATGAAATAAAGAAAACAAATGCAAGTATGGGGCTGTATGGTATTGCTTTTATGAATCGGGTTTATTATATAAGCGTGATTTATGTAAATCGAGACAAATTTTTTCTATATATTTATCTCGTAGACCGTAAAAGCACCTCGTAGACCGTAAAAGTTATTTTATATTCCGTAAATCACAATTCATAAACACTTATGAAACTTCCATAAGCCATTCCAAACAGCCACATAGATGCAAATGGCCGGAGCGCCAATCAGAGGAAATGACAGAGAGCAACGAAAAGGGCGACACGTGGGGGTACGTGGGAATGTAAAGTATATATTAAGTAAACAAGGACGAGACGAGATAGGTGTCGGCCACTAGGACACGCATGTCCACGTTGAGCTCGCATTCTTGGCCCCTCAACGATAACGAGGTTTTGGACGATGATGACCACTGTGTCTCCGTATTCCACCTTGGCCTTTTTCTGATCAATACGTGTAATAATAAACCTTAATATTGCTACTCTCCTTATTTTTCTACGATCACTCGTTATCTCAAGCCGCGTACTGTTGTTTAGTTATAAAAGTGATCACAAGGATCCCAACTAATTAATCCACGAAGGAGCTTGATAATCAGGTGTACTTAGTGAAGGCATTTTGTTTAGGGGAAGGGGTTCAAATGGCATCAAACCGTAGTTGAATGATTTGATCAGGCCATGTGGGATATATGTACTATGGGAATTTTGATATATATATATATATATGAGACCCCACCTCTGAAAATGGTGTCAAATCTTGGGTATCTTGAGTTGACTACTAACTAGAATAGTGGATGGGAAGATTGGCCCCTCTATTTTGAGCGAGTATCTTCAATTTCATGCGTGTATGATCTATCTCCCTTTTCTTTTTCCACGGGGGTTGTATTATTCAAAAGTGCTACTCTAGCAATCGTAGTATTTATAAGATAGATCTTCCAGAGATCAGAGGTTATCTTGAATTTGTATTTTGCCTTGTTAGTTCATGAATGCTCGGGACATCAAAGTACAGCAATTGCCCCACCCCCCATGTTGTTTTCTGAGCTTCGTCTTTTCTTGTTCTACTTTTTCGAAAGCTTCCTTCATTGCGCTTCACTCCAAACCCCATCATCCAAATCAATGCTTTATTCCTTTTTTTCTCTATAATCTCAACAAAATTCAGTGACGCTAATAATATAATTCATAACTTACTCTAATGTTTTAATGACTGTTAAAAACCAAATGAAGAATGATCCTGAAGTAGTGTTTACCTGGTTTCGTTAGTGCGTTTGTGTGTGTGTAGAGTGGCCAAGCTTTTGAACAGTATAAGGCAACAGCCGAATCTCATGAATTGTATGTCCACGGATATGACAGTTCTTGTTTTATTCCTATTCTTATCATATTGGCCGGAGTCATAATGACCATCATGCCTCTCCTGCTCTCTATTCAAATTTTGACACAGAAAAAGGTCGTTCGTATCTCCCCAAGGATATGGTCATATCTTGGCATCAAAAGTTCTGCCAAATAATTTTCATAATACATCAGACTCACATAACTGAATGTCATCATCAATTATAATCAGCTCATTTGATCATCTGTATAATGGATTCACTAATATTAATATAGCATTCGTATTATTCTAATCTTGATCATGTTCTGTTGCTTGATAATCCAGTTTGGTAAGTGCGAGTGAGATCAAACACAAAATGAAATCATTGAATATGGGGGTAGCAGACGTCATTGGAAAGATTGCAAAATCCTTGAGGATGGCCCACCGGAAGCCTTGATGGACCTTCTAAGTTGTGAGTAGGGAAGAAATGAAGCAGCAAGAACTTTTATCATGGACGAAGAGATAAGCTTCCATTATAATTGGAAGGCAAGAAAGGGTTGAGGTCAATATAATACGCTGTTGGGTGCTTTAATGGTTTTGATTGATCAGCTGGCCTTGACATGTTCCTACAATCATGTACCCTTACTACATTGAACACTACACATTTATTAAATGATGTAATGCACAAGTTGAAAAAAACTCTGCTCACGTGTTGGTGTTTTTACGAGAGAGAGAGAGAGAGAGAAGGAAGGAAGGTTGACAAATCTTGGGAATGGATTTGGAGAGGAGGAAGGTGGTTGAGTAGACCCAATCCGGAATTCATGTGATTTGTAAGAAGGCACAAGACATTATTAGCACACTCATTATGAATTGCATGGAGGGTCCCTTTTATCTTTCTGGTTTCGTCGTACCCTTTCATTCATTCTGTGATTCTCAAGCTCTCTCCGACTTCGTTCATGTCTTTCAGTTCCAGCCACTGCCCACTGGCACGGAGGCTCAGCGGATTTCACGCCAGAGTTTCATCCTAACAGGACAGAGTATTCCACATTTTTCAAAGCACAGATGAGAAAAGCATCATGTAAAACCAATTGTTATGCCTTTTGTAGAAAAAAGGAGCTGCAGAATAATCCTTCTAATACTTTTAACTAGACAACTTCATTTCATTTCATGTTCATTGCATTTGATTCGAGGAATGAACCAAGATTTTTATGACTTCTCTGAATCATCCACACATTGACCCCCCAAAAAAAAAAACCTTCAATGAAATTATATTAATCTTGTGTGTAAGATAACCAAGCAGCCTTCTTTCGTTTTGCCCCGTTTATACTATGTATTCATATCCTTTGAGATTGCAATTTAAAAAGTGTTTTCCAATTGCAAGATTATTTATTCTTAGTAAGTAAAGAAATTATTTAGCGATTTAAATTTTTTAACAATTAAAGAAACAAATATTAAATATTTTATTTTTAATAGATGTACAATATTTTTGAATATTTAAAACTGATAAAAGTTTTGATGTATTTTTTATATCAAGGGTATTATTGTCCAATCAAATACAAACATTCTTTTCTTTGGGTTACACAAATCACATATTAAACACACACACCTCAAGACCTCATCCCATCATCCATTGTCCATTGTCCATTCCCATTCCCATTCCCATTCCCATAAAATTACTTCATAAACCAAACAGACTCTTAAGGTCAAGTTTGGTTACCAGCATCCTTAATGGAACGGCATCAGTATTCCCATTACCGGTAAAAAGAATATCTGCTATTCATCTGTGCAAGCTTTGTAACAGTACCGACTACATACTAAATTAAAGACTGAAGGCAGTAACTGTAATGAATATTCTTGACTCGGTAAAACAAGTGAATCCTATTCTTTACATGCTTTTGATAATCATTAAATATATATTACAAGGCACTATAGATTCGTGGAGAAAGTTGGCGAAGACAGATTTCTACTAATAGAGAAGGATCAAGGGACATAAAGAGAATCCACTACTGTCACCGAGAATGATTGTTTAGAATAGTAATTTGAGTCTTCAAAAGCAACTTTTCAATCATGATTTACAGTATACGAGGTAAGTATATAAAAGAAGTGTTGTCTTGGCTTAGGTAAATACACGATTGCAGTGTAAATTGAAATATAATGCTGGTTCCTAGTGTAAGACACTTTTTTTTTTGCCAGTACGAAAGTATATACACACACATGTTATCATCCTTACAATTTTATATATATGCCTTTCTTGTGGAGCAAACCGGCACATAGACCCCAGAATAATATTTCAACCATTACAAAGACCAGTGTACCCCACCTTTCGGAATGGAATATGATCTGTAAAAATGCTTCCGTGCCGTCGACCTGCATAACAACTACCAAGTTAAGAAAAGCTAACAATCATTCATGTGAAAGTCTTCAGAGCAGCATCAATACCACCCCAACCCCAAACGGAAAACCTAAAATAATAGTGGAAACCCAAACGCACTTGTCCTGCGACAACTAAAATATTTCCCCTCCCAATTTTCAGTTTTCACTTTTTGCCACTTTTATCTCCGTGAACACCCCATAGGTCTTATAAACTTGTATCCCTTGCAGTTCAGAAGTATATTTCCATGGTACAGTTGAAAAGAGATGGACAGTTTGCTGGAGCTAACATTTTATTTAGCTAACATCAGAAGATTTCAGTCTCTCTCTTCAAGTGAGATGATGGAGAAATGACTATTTGGAGTTTCGATCAAGGTCCAGAGGGAGGTTTGGAAGAAATCTTGAAGAAGTAGGCAGTTCAACTCCAAAATGGAGGTTATAGGGAGCTAGGAAGGGAAATGCTAACTACTATTTGGTAAACTAAAAGATTGACAGATCAAGACTGAAGAGTGAAATGTCATCAAGATTCAGGGCCAGTTGGTTTAAATATTCCTTTTCTTTCAAAAAAAAAAAGTGATTTTAGTTGGGGGAGTAAGGAGGAGTTGGAAGGAAAACTAAGAACTAAATAATGTACTCCCTATATCTTTAATATAAAATATATTTGTGGAGTTGATCTTGATCCTAAATATAAGATATAATTATTATATTTGTCAACCGTTTTCCTAATTTACCCCTATTGATACTCCCTTAACAATAATCAAGAAAGAAAGGGAATAAAGAAATTAAGGAAGACAACTAGGGTATTTTAGAAAATACATGTCATATTAACTAACTTCCTTAATCTAATCAAATTAGGTAAATATGTGTTATATTAAGAACCAGATGAGTTTTTTTTCCTTAATATATATTATTTCCAACACATCCCCATAACCCCCCCCCAACCCCGGGGGCCGCCCGTGGGGGGGAACAAAAAGAAGAAGAAAAACCAACTAAATTCGCTTGTTTAGGGGAAAAAAGTCTAAACGAACTTTCCCTCGAGTGGTTTGAACAAAAGAACTAGCTTATAGGAACAGAAAGCAACAATACCAAATTATTTTCTGGAGTACGCCAATAGAAACCCTGGATAGCTGCTGGGAAAATGTCACAAGCAGCTAATGCATATACAATAAGAGCATTCATCCCCATCCATTGTAGCACAACTGTAGGTTTTCTAAATTGTTTCATGTCAATCTGCAAAAGAATGTAGCTTGGTAGAGTTGCAAAGAAATCAACATTTGACAGTAATTTCAGCTGTTAACTTCACTCCTATAACAATAAACGGCAGAAGCATTATGATGTATAGGTCATGCCAACTTGTGCTACAGAACAAGAAATTTCATTGTAACTAGACAGAAAATCAGCTTCTTTTTACCAGATTCAAACCCGTGAGGAAAACACGAGGTTTTAAATGCTCCTTGTAGTTTTCTGCACAAAAAGCTTCCCACCTCCTCACCCAATATTTCCTAATCACATCACTCAGGATTTATAGAGTTATTCAAGGATATCCCCAGTTGATTTTACGGTCTACTTCATGATTCAATATGCAACCCTAATATAAACTATTACCAAATAGTAAAATATGTAACTCTAATTCTTTCATTACACTATATCCAAAATCAAATTTACTATTTTTAGTTTTTTACAGCCATGCTCAGGCTCAGACTGGCCCCAGGGGATCTAGCTCAACATCAAGTTGCTAAAAGTAATTGATAATTTTTTTCATTATTCGTACATTATCACTATTTACCAAACAGAACGATGAACTTACAATGTAATAAAAAATTGCTAAGATCAAGCCTGATGCTCCTGCGGTGACACACATGTAGCTTAATGTGTACAGTGCTTTAGATAAAGGAATTCCTGAAAAAGCCTTACAGCTGTTAATAAGAGTATAAGACGTATCTTTAGAACCGAAAAAATAAATTTTGGTAATAAAGAAAGGAAAATTTTGACAGTACCTAAAATCTCCATAAGGTATCCTGTTAGTAATAGAGGGAAGAAAAATGTGAACCAAAGAAATAATCTCTCTTTGTGGCCCTAGAGACAAAAAAATGTAATTGGTATCATCATGATAAATACGAAACAGATATTATATCTACTACCATGCTATTAGACAGACATCAAGACTTGATACCAAGACATCCTAAGAGGTTTATAAATCCGCACCTGAAAAAGCACCAGTATGTGCCCAAAATGTAATCCCACAAAACATGTAATGGCAGCCATCAATGAGCTGGAGTAATTAACAAATAATTTTTACAACCTTTATATTCATCACTGTATATAGTCTAGACTGTAGCTTTCAGGAGGGCAAAATAGCAAAACAACCAACTAAAATATTCCACCTCAAAATACCCTCTGGATCAAATGGAGCTAGGCACCATGCAGGTGAATCAGGTAGCAATGGCCCATAGTCAGGTGAATTAACGCTGCAATCCTGAAATAAAAAGTAGGTCATTTATTTAATGAAATGAGTAAAGAAGCTGATAAAGTCAGAGAGCTGGTGCATTCCAGACAGCGATTTTCGTTAGAATAACCTTTGTTCTTCTGTACACTGGACGTTGATACACATGATGTTTACCAAGAATTAACCTATCAATGTAGCCTGCTGCATTGCAAGGAGGTTCAAGACTGCCCCTCACACCACAGTGAACCTGGCAAAGAAGTCTTGTGAGTTAAGTTAGTTCCAGTTGAAAATCAATATATAAGCTTATAATAGAAATATAATATAGAAAGCCAAGCCATCATAATGCTTAGAGCATAGCAAGAAATGCTTATTTGCACATTATTTTCAGCATTTAATGGCATAGACTGAGAAATTCATGCCAACTCACAGTTTGAGTAACTGATATATGATCAGGCAAATGCATATATGAGAGTTCAAACTTCCAATTTGGAACATAGAGGAGGTAAAGTAAGCACAGGTAAACAGAGCACAGTAAGATAGAAAACATCCTGCACAAAGAAATAGGAAGTTAGAACCAAGAATATTCTAAAGGAAAGAATTTTATAGCCTACAGAAGTTTTAGTGTCCAAGAATATGCTTAGCATCCATAGTAACAGTTCATAATAAATCAGCACCTGTTTAGCACCCATACATATCTTAGTTAAGCAAGTTTCATCCAAATATATGTTTCACCATTCACATGTTCATTTAACTAAGAATACAAAATATGTGTCAATTTGCAATTCAGGGCCAACAAGTTGAGACAGAATCTGCATCAGAGTTATGTATGAAATCATCGGGATTGATTCACAACAACCCCTGTCCACAACAATGTAGACTTTTAAACCATAACATAGAGAAACATAATGGGCATTTTTCAAGTAACTATCGGTACAAAATTTAAAATACCTCTCTTTAACTGACATTTTTTCAAATGGCATGTTCAATCAAATTGAAATATTAAATAGCAGAAAAGTGAACTAACCACTGGAAGGAGTATTTCCTCATAAAAGTTGCTGGTGAGTCAACCGAGATGTTATGGTTTACTAGCCATATCTCTGATATAGAGACCAAGAAGTATCCAATCGATATCCTCTGAGTATTGTTAAAGAAAATTCCGAAATTCATAGGTCAGTAAGGCATAAAAAAAGAGGGGGAGAAAAAAGAAATGTATGTATAAAGCTTAATAAGCGGGCCATCCATCATGAAACTACAAATTCAGTAGGTAGATTAAGAGGTAAATTGTAAGAGCAGAATAAATTCTAATGAGTTCTTCTAATTACATCAATAATCCGGAAATAGTTAACAGTAAGTGCAAGACATGGGTGGAAAAAAAAAATCCTTGTAATATAACTTTTCATCACAAAGCACCAAGAGTTGACTGTAGCGCCATTGATAAAGAACATCAAGTGCTAATTGATCAGAACTGCAAATTATCATACAGTAATCACTGACGTCCAAGGCGCATCAAAAGAAATTACCATGAACAACAATAACACTAAAATTGGACAACAATGAAGAATAACTACTTCATTAGTCATAGGCTCACAGCTACCTGAAGCACACCAAGCCAGCGTATCTTGCCCACATCAACTCCATATGTTAGACTGCCACGCCCATGGAAATACCCACCTATAAATAAGATTCACAAAAAGAACATCAACGTAACAAGCATCAATTGCAAGTATAGCTACATGATCAACCTGCCTGTAAAGCACAAGGTAAAGGTTCTTTTCTTCTGTTTGGCCAATCAAGTACAAGTTGAATATACATTTTACAATGAAGAGCTAACAAAACCCGGATTTAATTTTATATGAATGCCAAGAAGCTCAAAACAATACAGGAACTTTGAGTTTCCCAGGTTTCAGAAGTTTGCAAAACCAATGGAAAGGAAATAGAGCAAGAAAGCACACCTTGTAGCAATAACCCCAAAAGGAAAAGCTTAATTGTCCTCAGTATCACTTTTTTAGTAGCAGCAGATTTGCTAGAGACTTTCTGAAAGATTACACAAAAGGTCAAGAGAATGTTTTATTGTTTAAAACTCTATTGAGCAATATGCATTTATACAAGAAAGTTGCACTACAATGTCCAAACGATCACCTTCAAGTATTATAAATTAAAAGATCAAAGCTTATAAAGCCTAAAGTACCAATGTTTTTAACAGTTTTGTGGAGGAAAAAGCAACAGAAGGGACTTTGTGCCCACTTATTTACATGTCCTCCTGAAAAGTCTAAGGTGAAATACTCAAGAGGATAGAATACCTGTAGTCTATAACCAAATTCAGGGGAAAAAATAGGAAGGAAAAGAAAAGGAAAGAAAAAAAATCTATAAATGTTTCCTTTTCTTTTAGCCAGTAATCTAAAAATACTGATATCTGTCGTTTCTTTTCCCTATCTTTCATTTATACCGTTCTGTTTACTTAATTAGAGGAAAGCCATCATGCACGCAGCACGCCCCATCAATCACCCTTTTTCATCATTTTGATTTTTCCGCCGAAGCGAGTCTTGGAGATAAACCACCTGATGAAATTTTAGCTCGTTAGGCAAATACTAAAGATTAGGTGGGCGAGCACTCATTTTGTACCTTCCCTTCGGTGACTCCACAGGCTTTATGCAGTCCCTTAAAAAAATCCAGCTAAGGGCACAGTGGAGCAAGCTGATGGACGACAGTATAACATGAATATGGCATTTGGCGCATTTCCATGACTAGTGACGGAGAAGGAGACTTTAATCAATTACCCTTATAACTTCAGATTTCAAAAACGTGGTTCACTACCAATATACGTTGACCTGTTGACTAGGGGGCACTTCCACTCTATATGGCCTTCGCTTAAGTGATTGGGAGTACAGTCTTTATGAAGAACTCGTTCCGCATTTGAATTAAAAAAGGCGAAAAGATAAAGAGAGATATAGAAGAAACGTTTGACGGGTAGAGGCGCCAGAAGAAGCATCCTACCTTGTATACAAGACCAACTGAGACGCCGACCACGAAGAGGAAAAACGGCATTACAAAATCCGCAAGGGTCACTCCAAACCATGGAGAATGATTGATGGATGGGAAGGCTTTTCCCGCATCATCAACTAAAATCATCAACTGCATAACAAAGCATATTAGAGGACAAGACGTAACCCCAAAAATCAACTAATGAATCTGAGAATCGATAAAAGCAATCAAATGCAATTTTAGCAACGCTTCTTTCGCGGTTTCTTTACAAATTCAGTAAAATCACTAGATAGGCCTGTGGCTTGCTGACAGTCGCCGCGGCGGGTGGGGGGAATGCTTAGGGTTGCCCTTCACCTATCGAGCTATACGAGGTGTAAGATGATTTCCAAGTCCTTACAGATGCACAAATCCATGGAACCTTCATTGATTCGAGCTCGAAAGAATTTCGCGCAACTAATAGCAAACAAAACAGAAAACGAGGGAAATGATTTCGAAAGGGATGACAAACCGCAACAGTTAGGCCCCGGAAGACGTCGAGAGAAGCGAGGCGTTGATTAGGAGCAGTAGCTGTTGGCGTAGGTTTATCTGATGCGAAAGGAACGACAGTGTCTTCATTTTGATCGATGGAGTTATTAGTGGAAGGAAGAAGAGGTGATCGTTGCTCCACTGTAACATCGACGCACGTTGACATTTGTTCTTGCCTCGGCACGGCGGCAGCAATTTTCTCGACTATGAACAGATCAAGAGACGGGAGAAGACCGACGCGCCCACCAGAAAAATTGCAACTGAAGTGTCCCCTTCCGGTCAGTCAAGTTCCCGGGAGATTGAGGCTATTTTAGTATTTTCATGGCCCACATTCGACTGCTGGAAATTCAGTGTCAATCGACTCCTTAATCTTATACTCGTATTGTTAAAGATATTTATTTTCAATTAAATTGAAATTGAAATACGTAGATTTTTTATATGTAGTATATTATTCATTCTATAACAAATTTTTGTTATTAATAATTCAAAATTTATTTATTATAATTTAATTAGACAAATATTCGTATTGTTAACAAAATTGTTAAATGAGCTAGTATGTCAGAAGCTGAAAGATTGTTCTTCCCGCTCAAAGACTCTGAACGAGTCCACAGTAAGCAACTCCTAAGTCTTTACGTTCGATAAAAACATTAAAACATATATTTGACAAAAAAAAATTAAAACATGTCTGGATATATTAGTTTGCCTTTAAAATCTAAGATTCGTACCCCTTTTTATGAATTTTAACATGACTGGGGGTTGGAAGAAATTTGTGTGCCAAAAGATGTGGACATTCAAAGATATATATATATATATATTCAAAGAAGGAATTAAGAAATCGTATTTGACGCTATCTTCTGTTTCCTTATCGAGAAAAGTTACAGGTACAGCCGCGCGCAAAAAAGGAGGAAGGCTAGGAAGCATGTGGGCTAGGAATGGGATACACAAAAAGGTTCAAGACTACAATTAGGTTGGATAAGAGAGGGGCAGAGAAGACGCAAGAAAAGGAATACAAGAGAAGCAAAATATTAGATATCTCAACTGCATTAACATGAGAAAAAGCTAAGCATGCATCTTTGTGTGACTCGGTTTATGATTGGATTTTAATGGAGTTTCAACGAGAGAAAGGGCACAGGGCTACGCTTAGCTTGAAGTACAGGAAGAGGAATATATACAACAAGCAAGATGTTGGCCTCCGCTTGGAATTGAAGAGGCAGATTTTGTGTTAGTTTTTTAAGAAGATTCCTCTCTTCTTGATTGAAATGTAATGAAGTATAACACAAAATTGATGAATTAGGTATTAAAGGTGTTTGAAATAGTGATTATAACCTTTAAAAATATTTTTCAATCTTGATTTATACAATCTAATGAGATAGTTTTGACGGTCTATGAGATAAATATGTAAAAGAATTTTGTCTCGATTTATGTAAATCGGACTTATACACAAATATAAGCTAAACCAATCATCTTTAATGATAACCGTGATGGCTGCAAACCTATCCCTCGAAACCACAAGTGATGCATATGCTTTATGCTTGTTGCGGTAGCTAGGTGGCGAGAGTAGTAGAGAGGAAGACAATTAACTTCTTCAACCCACTATGCTCAAATGTGAAGTCACCGTACCAGAAAGTTTAAATATATATATGTGTCTTCCATAATCATATTATGTTAAAAGGTTGAATTGTTTTACCCTGCCTAAATATGACGCCTGACCTAGGGTGTCTTTCAATGTGTGTTAACAATGGGCTTCGTATAATATACATGTGGAAACTAGAGATATACACTTGCAAGAGAAAATTAATTTATTGAGTGCAATTTTGGGTGAAAACTATGAATTGAAAAACTCATGTGCTTGTGTAACTGATACCTAACTCTGGCTCCTATATTGTTACGTCAGGTACAAGTCTTGGGATCACTGTGGCCTCATCTATGCTCTCAACTATTACCTGAATTTGACTTGCTCTTTTCCCCTGATGATGACTGATAACTGTTTTTTTCCCAAAATAAAAAAAGAAAGAAAGAAAGAAAGTGGCAACCAACTGACTACTCTTTGGGAATAAATTTTGCTGCATTGAGAGCTCATCCAGATTTTAACTGATTAAATTTAGATGATTTATATTTGATTTTTTAAAAATCAGTGATTTTTTAATAAAAAATTGTTTTTAAAAAAAATATTAGTTAAAAGATTATATTTATTTTAGATTATATATATATATATTAAAATAATATTTAAAAAAAATTAAATCTATATATTCAGAATACCATAAGACGATCCACATTTCGGTATTAATAGAAACTCGTTCCCTATTCTTTATTATTAGTATCTGACAGCAACGTGATAAATTTAATCGTTTGATCTATTCTTTATTATTAGTGTCTGACAGCAACTTGATAAATTTGATCGTCTAGCCATTCAAATACCTCAAAGATAAGTTTAATCATTTAATTATTATCCTGTTTCGTCACATAAATAAAGTTAGCCCTTTGTTAACTCATTTTGAGTAAAATACTCATCTATATATATATATACACGTAGCACATTAAAAGAAATGGAAGCTTGCTTAAAGTGTAAGCAGGGAGGGGACTTTGAGGTGGAAGAAAAAGCAGCGGAGGAAATTGAACATATGGAAAAATAAGTAAATAATAATAAGAAGAAGAAATTGAGTGTTTGACATGGCTTGAAGTGCTTGATTTTGATGATGGGATGATGCCGTGGAAGATAAATCACCGACAAATGATGCGGTCACCAATACACATGCTTGGTGAATCCACATGTTTTCATTTCTCCTCCTCCTTCGTCTCCTCCCTTAACCCCCTTACCTCTCTCTCCTATTCTTAATTCCCTTCGCTTCTCTTCTCCGCCGCCAACTCTGCAACTATGTCCAATTCCATGGCTTTCATCATCTTCTTCACTCTCGCTCTCTCCTCCCTCTTGTCTTCAGCTACTGTTTCGTCTGTCTACACTGTAGCTAAAGATCAAGTATCCTGCACCATGTGCGCTGAGTGTGAAAATCCCTGCCAACCCCTTCCGCCGCCGCCCCCACCGGTGATTGAATGTCCGCCTCCTCCACCACCTCCCGTGGTGGAGTGCCCGCCTCCACCCTCTCCACCATTGCCTCCGCCTCCTCCCCCACCAGCCGAGGTTGAATGCCCACCCCCTCCGGCTCCATCATGTACTCCAGGTCCATGCGAACCACTCCCACAGCCGCCGCCGCCATGTGAGGGAGGACCTAACTGCAAGCCGTCGCCGTGTCTGGGCGGACGTATCTGCAGGCCAGCTCCAGGATCGCCAATGCCGTGGATGACACCCGGAATAACATTCCCAATATACCAACCGGCTGATGATGAGAGCGACGCCGGAACGGTGAAGGTGTTTGCAGCGTCTGGGGTGTCAATGCAGTCACTGTTCTCGGCGGCATTTGTCTGCCTTGCGTATTATTACTGGGTCATTTAATTATTAGGTGAATTTTTAATTAGAGTGATGTTCTTTCAGTGTAAGCAGACTTCATTAATAAAATAGGAACAAGCGATGATTGGAGTCCAAATAATAAGGTACGCAGGTAGTAGAGATGAGGGAGGGACTATGTGCCTTGGGGTTTAATAATTCGTAATACTCCGTTGACTGTGGTTGTTTTATTGGTGCCGTCTCATGTCATTGATTAATTTTGTGTTGGAAGCTAGAAAATATGAATGAATGAAAGATTTTGTTTAACCATGCATATATTCGAGTGTTCCTTTGGCTTTAATTGTTTCCATGGGTGGATGGTGAAGTGGGGAATTAAATAAACGTGGAAAAGGGGAAGCGAATAGATGTGTATGGTGGAGGAGAAAAAGCAGGATTCTCGAGGGTGATGAGGATAAATTGTATTGAGATAAAGGAGATGGGGTATGCATAATTTCTCAACAACCATATATATACGCGTGTCTGATTTTGACTGCTTTGGACTTATTTAATTATGGGAAAATAACACTTTGATCTTGATTAATTAAAATAAATAATATCATAAAAATCTTATAACTTATCAATAATAATAAGTGAGAGAGCAACCACTAACCAATAATAAAGTAACTATTATTAATAATTTTTGAGATTTTTTGATATTATTATTTTTAATTAGAATTTAAATGTCATTTCTCCTTTAAATTGTTTGTTGTTTTGGTCAGGGGACGAGTGTTATATTAAAGTGTACGCGTGAGGAATCGCTGATCAAAGAGAGATTCCCAGGAATAAAGCCTTTATTGCAAGGCATAGCAAACTGGCTTTTATTCATTCAGATTCTTCAACTTTATGTGCTCATTTTCTAAATTATGTCTAAACGGACACCTTTCGTTCCTCCATTAATATTTGTCATGCATTATTCCTCCAACAGCTTTTCTTCATTGCGTGGATAACTGGATATAGGACTATATACTGATACAAGCTAACTGTACACAAGCCAATCAGCATACTTATCGTTTTTATTCTATAAGTTACTTTCATGTTTCATTCACAGTGTATTTCATGCAAAGAAAAAAAAACCCAACCTTCATTAATTTTATCTTAAAAGTCAGTAAATTTATATTTTTATCTCTATTTAATATACATAATATTTTATAAAAATAAAATCAATAAAAAAATTAATGACTTGACTACATAAAAATACTTTTAAAAAGTTACAACATGCAGCCATTAAATAATTCTATTAAGAAAATATGAATCAATATGGTACTCTCTCCGGTCTTATTTATAAGCAACTTGTTCAAAATGAACTAATAACTAAAAGTAATAAGTGTGTAAAAAATACTATATTTTTTTTTTCATATATGTTTCTATTTATAAAAATAGAAAGAGAATGTATAAAAAGTATTAGGGATAGTAAGGTATGTTTTCTTAATGCTTTGTTGATTTTATTCACTTAGTGAGTTATCTCTCTCATAACTCTTGGTGTGTGCGATAATTAATTATAAATAATATATATCTAATAAGGGTAAAATAGAAAAAAAATGAACTTATGTTTTCAGACACAAAGTGAAAGTTGTTTATAAAAAGAATCAGTCCTATGAGAGAAAAAATTGCTTATAAATAGAATCATGGAGTATTAAAATCCAAATCACAAATACACAATAATAGTACTGTGTGTTTGGTTAGACGATTACAAAGCCTAAAAATATTTATGTATATAAATCGAGATAATGTTTTTCTTACATGTTTACTTTATATATTATAAATAATAATTACAAATATATTTTTAAAGATTTCAACTACGATTGTTTTTAAAGGTTTCAACTACGATTTTAAGCACAGTGTAATATACTACCAACCCCGAGCAAATCGCTAACTATCCACGTATACAAAAAGTGATCCCGCCAAAAGTCATTAAAAATTGAAATTCAAAACGCTCTTTTTGGATCAGCATTCCATAACTAGCAGCCCGGAACCTCCGCCCCTCAAATTCACTCAAAGGGTCGAACCAACTTTTCAGTTATCTTCCATCATTTTCTCTCATCCTCCAACATGGCCAAAGCCAATGCCAAGGAGAAATCCGCTTCCGCTCCTCACCATCCTCCCTATTTCCATGTACTCTCTTCTCTATTAACTATCTTTAATCTTCTTTACATTCCTCTTCTGCTAATTACCGGCGCTGTTTCTCGTTTATTTCTTCTTTTGCAGATGATATCGGAAGCCATTTCCGCATTGAACGACCGCACGGGTTCCAGTCAGCAAGCAGTTGCCAAGTTCATCGAGGACAAACACAAGTCACTTCTGCCCCCAAATTTCAGGACACGGCTCTCTGTTCAACTCAAGAAGTTTGTCAAGTCGGAGAGGCTCTTCAAGGTGAAGAATTCCTTCAAGATCTCCCCCTCGGAGAAGAACAATGCTGCCAAACCACGTAAGAAGGGTGCGACGCCTGCGCAGAAGGCTGCCAAGAAGATGGCAGACAAGGGGCTGAAGACCAAGAGGCTGAGTCACGTGAAGACGCCGGAGGCACTCAAGAAGGCCCACAAGGATACGAAGAAGAAGTCGATAGTCCCCTCGGCTGGGAAAGACCGAAAAGTGAAGCGTCTGAGTCTGGTTAAAACTCCCAACGCAATGAAGAAGAAGAAGACCAAAGTTACCCCTATGGAGAGGAAGGCTACTTCCATAACCGTCAAGCCTTCTAGGCCCGCGAAGAAAGGTATGAAATAGGCCGGTTTGGTAACTTTAGCCATATTAATTACTATTCATGAAGTGTCAAGTGTGTTAATTAAATATTAGGTAATGCTGTTGTTCTCTAGATTTTCTTGATTTGGTTGCCCTGTAGTATATATTAATGCTATTCTATTCGATTGTAATATCCTTATCTGCCTTTTACTAATGACGATCATTTGTATATATTCGATTTCGTCGCCCTGTAGTATATATATATTAATGCTATTCTATTCAATAGTATATTAATGCTATTCTATAGTTGTTGCATCTGCTTCCTTTATTGTCCTGTTATCACATTCCGCGAACAGGTTAGGATTTTTTTTTTTTTTTTTGGGCCTTTAGGCCAATATACCTTCTTATTGAAGGTAATTATGATTAAGTTTGTTTTAAGTTTGAATCACAGTTACACATTAAGTAGAGGGATGTGGAATTTGGATATTGGTTTGAAGGTAGTTCCGTTGTCCCTATTGACGACAAATAAGAGTGTGATCAGTTGCATTGTAGGAATTAGGAAATTTATGTTGATTTTCGATGACGAATTCTCTGGGTGGATTCGATCATGCTTAACCCCTTTTTTTTTTTTTGGGGAAACCCGAACGTATTTATTTGCAAGCTATGAACTATAATAAACATATAGGGGTTGTTTGTAGTGTGGGCCGCAGGCGTATTTGTGTTATATGTGCAAATCCAAATCGGGTAGATCTTTACTTGGAGTAGAATAGAAACCTAAAAGAATTGAATTGAAGAAGCCAAATCAAAAACAAGAAAATTACATCACGGTTTGGATTCGATCTCGATGAAAACAATACATCAATGAAAAGTTACTTCAATAAGTTTTTAGTATTTTTTATTTATTTTATAATTATTAATAATATTAATATAGAATTTAATATAAAATAATATTAATATAGATTAACATAAATAAACGGGTCAAAAGTCGTCTTTTTTAAAAAATATAAGAAAAGGACCTTTCAACTCAAATTATATAATTTAACAATATAGAGAAGTGGAGAAGCCTGTCACATTATTGGCTGGTTTTGTACATTAAAAAACTTATCCTTCTGCCTCTTATCCTTGACCTTAATGAAGGTCGCTGTGTTATTATTGATTGCCGGGTCCGCTTCTTTATTTGCCACTCTTCATTTAATTTCATCACAACAATGTCAACAATCATCTCAAGGAGTCCAAGCAAACAAAATATTTATGAGATGTTATCTTTTTATTCACCATACTGTGTCAGGAAGCCATATTCTGATTCAAACAAGGGTTTGGTTAAATATGTATGATGGTGTTTGGAATAGTGATTGGAATATTCAAAAACATTTTTTAATTGTGATTTACGGTATATGATGTAAATTTTACGGTATAAGAGGTAAACATATAGAAGAGTTTTGTCTCGATTTACGTAAATCGGGTTTATAAAATAAGTCAAACTGATCCAAACACTCCACATGAGTTGTCCTGCCCCATGACACGGGGAATAGAGGGTGTTTGGAATAGCGATTAGAACCTCCAAAAATGATTTTTAATCGTGATTTACGGTATATAAAGTAAGTTATACGGTATACGAGGTATATTTTACGATATACGAGGTAGGTATATGGATAGGTTTTATCTTAATTTATATGAATCGGGTTTATAAAATAAGTCAAGCTGATCAAAACATGGTCATTGTAAACTTGAAATTAAGGGCAAAATAAGCATCGAATTGGTGCGGCATTTTTTTTCTATTTTTGTTTGATGACATGAACAAACGGCAATTTGCCATTTGTATTAGTAATGGTAATTAATAATTAATGAATAGGGTGTTAGTTGGCAACAAAACCGGTGAATAGTTGGGTTAAATTGCTAAATGTCTTTTTTCCGGGAACCAGCTTGCCCTTTCATTCTCATTGACGATTTTTATTTTTTCTTACTTGGCAATAGGCGGTGCTCGTGCGTGTAACTTGATTTGAGCCGTTCTCTCGCTAAACTTCAAAATGTAGCATGATGCTGGCTATGTTTTAAGACATGGTCTGAGAACTAAATGGGTTACTGGACCGAGAAAAAAAAAACAGAGAACTAATCAAATTTTAATACAATAATGAAATTTGAGTTTAGATAATCATGTTACTTTCGATTATTATTGCAACCTAAATGAACAAGTACAGCTGGCCAGTCTTCTTTTGTACATCACTCTCTCCCTTCTGAAAGGACGATGAAATCAAGGGAATCGCATATTGGGACATTAATATTACACAAAGGGGCCTAATCTCTGTTATTTTATGCATTTGTATTGTAGCTCATTGACCTTCTCTCGTGAATAGCATCAGAACCAGATCTCACGCTCACGCTCACAGCCATTGACGTGGATGACAATAAATGCATAAAATATATTTTATTGTCATCCACGTCAATAATAAACATTACGACGTGGCACCTAATACGTTGACATTGCCAAGACCCTGACTTTGAACATACTCATCCCGCATCCAAGAAAAAAGAATACGTACGCATCCACCCACTATAGTACTTTTTTTGGGTGGGAGAGGGAGAGATTTCATTATCTCCCCAATATGAAATGAAGACCCTCTCGTACGCCAAATTAATGCATAACAAGGTTTTCATTGTCTTTCAATACATTCACCTACTCCCCCGTCACAACATGGATACCAACCCCCTTATTCCAATTACTCACAGTTCATGTGAAGTTGGGTAATTTTTTTCCACTCTCTCTCTTTTTTTTTTTAAATGCAGTTAAGATTTACATATAATTCTCCTTAAGTTATTGCCGCCTTTCTGAACATTGATTGCATCCCAGAATTTTGAAGCTTCCCTACCTAACTAGCCAGCAAGGGCGGTCCATTAGCCACTGTTTGGATCAAAAATAAATTGGGCATATACACACACCAATCAACACAGAGAAAACAAGACAAGCCTTGGTAAGATTGGCGGGTTGGTGCCTAAGATAGAGGAACATGCAATGTGAAGAGCCTTTGGTATCACCTGTAAGAATGGAAACTACACAACCATCACTTGAAAACTCACCAATCCCACAACTCCCTTTTCTTCTAGACAGAATTTATACGTCCCTTTTTTAAAACATTCCATCATCAGTTTTTCTTTGTAACTCCAACGATCCAGTATAGTTCGTTTAGTGGCCAGTGCCTTTTTATTTATACTTCTTTCTATCTGTATACTAGTTCGCATCTTCTCATCCGATTAAACTACAATAACATACTCCAGGGCTCTAATCTGGCAAAAGTTAGATCACACAGGGACCGCCCGCATGTCTTACAAGCTTCGCCAATACACATTTTGTGCCAACAAGCACATTATTTTTAACAGTTACTCCTTTTTTATTATTATTATTATTCTATCCTTTTCACGATGTCGTGATCAAATGAAACAAAGGGCGCTGGTTTTTGTCAACGACAGGGTCTATCAAATATGAAATATGTTTATATCATAACACTACCACTACTAATTTTGGTCTCTGGGAAAAAGCTCACTTATCCCGGAATTAATTACAAAGTTTTAGATCGGAAATGAAGCTGGCTTCCTGAATATGCGCGCCACCAAACGCACGTATTTTGCTTAATGTTTTTTTAATCATACGGCAATTTATGCTCATATTTGGATCCCTTGCTGTGTTGAACCAATTTCAAAATGATAACTTATAGCATACCAAGACAGATAATGTTTGGTTTATTTGATTAGTTCGTGATCCCCCATTGGCCTCAACAAGATTAAAATAACAAGATGCTACTCCAACTAATCTTGGACACCAACATGGCACATGCCACCTCCCCCCTCATTAAATATATATATCCATACCTATTTTTTTATCCCACTGTATTTTTTCCCCTCTCTAAAAATAATTACTCCTTCTTATCAATACTTATTTGTTATTTTTTTCACAATTATCACTTCTATTTTATTAGGTTTTTTTTTTAGGATAAATATTCTTCTATTAGAGAAAATCCTATTTAAAATACTGTTAGATGCTAAAAATAAGTATCTCTCTTTTTAAAAATTTAAACTTTAATTTATCACATTATAAAACATTAACCCTCCATTTGTTAGACTCAACCACGTTTCTCCGTCTTGTTAGCTATCATTAAGTGTGTGTTTGGAAACTCTCTAAACCATGGTTTGCGCAAATCGAGATAAAACTCCTCTCACAAATTTACTTCGTAAGTCGTAAAAGCTATTCTCAAAAACTAATCCATACACACACTAATACACTTGTGAAGTACAAACGGTGGATGGATGATCCTCCTCTCTCTTCAGCGGCCCCGCAATAATAGCGACGTAAATAAATAAAAATAATATTAAGGAAGAAGAGGAGGAATATATATAGGTGGAGGTGTCAGTGTATTGGTAATGGGTTCACCCCTGTGTACCTAAGTTGATTATCTGCCCTCTTCACTCTCTCACCCACCTCCTCCCGTTTTTGCTGCTTCCCATTCTCTTTCTCCCTGCAGAAAAAAGAGGAGGAGGAGGAGGAGAAGAGGGCATGGAAGGCATTTCGGTGAGCATGTTGAAGGGATTAATGGAGTACTGGAACAGAAGAGGATACCGGAGATTAAATGGGTCGGGTCGCCGGAGGAGGATCTGCAGGGCGCAGCTGGGGAGCAGCAGCCGGATGAGGCGGTTCTGGAGGATCAAAATGGCCCCAAAGATCCGATTGACGAGGATTCCGTCGCCAAAGAAGGTGCTGGTGTGGCTGAGGGACGCCTACGTGAGAATGATGATGAGAGTGGCGAACTCGCGGGCCATGAGCAGCATGAACTCCGGTGGGGCGGTGATGGGGTTCGGCGGAGGCACGGCGGCCTTCGGCTTCGGGAGGGGACCCGTGAAGGAGTACGACGAGAAGATGATCATTCAGATGTACAAGTCGTTGATGTTGAGGCAAGCACACTTGGTTCCCGGCGACGTCCCCAGGATCTCCCCTGTTATCGCCGCTTGCCCTCCCAAAACTTGAGACACCCTAGCTCACTGCTTTCAGCTTTTTGGGCTATATATGATGATTATGACGGTGGTGCATAGGAAATTAAACTAACTTCCTCTATTTGCTTTCTTATGATCCATTCTCTGTTATTTTTCTTTTAAGTGTAACTGCAATACCGAAATTCTTCAGTTTACTCACATGCTCACTGTTATAAGGCCTCCAGCTCAAACTTCAGGAACAGATCGGATGTAGATCTTGTGTCTGCATTACATGCTTCTTCAAATTTTGTAAATACCCTGCAACACAAATTGGATGCTGTAATACTAGCTCCACTACTCACCGTTTGGATCACTTACGCCTTCAAAAACTGTATCTTTGGTTCCTTCAGTCCAATAAAATGTCGCAGTTTCAATTTTTCTGTTTCCGACATTTTTGGATTTTCTTTCTTTCTGTATTGTCATTCCTTCATTATCTTCTTTTTTAGTTTTCTTTCAGCATTATGCATACAAGGGAACAGAGAGATCCCTCTTTTTCCTGGAGGTTGCTTCAATCAGTTTTTGTTGGGCACTGCTATATGTCATCCTCGTTGTTGCTCTCTTCATTTCCGTCTCATTTTTTTGGATCTTGTGATTTAAGGCGATCTTCATTGTGCACATTCAACGGCATAGTTGACGAAACCATGAGATTTGAGGATACTGGAACTAAAATAGGGATTCTTCCCTGTATTGTACGATAATTTACCCGTAATTCGAAGTTGTGTGAGACTTTTTCCTGTGGCATTGTTAGGTGACCATTTGATCCTTTGATGTATGTGTGTGTTTTTTTAAAATATTATTTGCAGTTTGGAATAAGACAAAAGTTGTAGTTTATCAAAATGAAAGACTGTCGATCATCTATCCTAGAAGATAGAGAGTCAAATTTTATTTTGAACACTTGTCATAAAATGTCTAGACAGTTGGACGCATATAGTTTATGTTTCTTACAAAATCTTGTGATATCAGGCAAAGCGATATTACACATTAATATCACCCTGCTACTGCATCTTGATCGCGTATATGCTCCTCTGGAGAAAGATGAGGAAAGTATTATCCCTCTGTTTCACCCGTCATAACTTTGTACTTTCTAATGCTTTGGACCTTTTAGAATCTGTTCAATATGAATTGTTGTAATTCACGCGTTCATTGAGTTGAGTTGGCCCTATTACCCTACGGTTTTATAAAGCGTTGAGGGGATAATTAGCTTGTTTGTATTAGCTTATGTAAGTTTAATAAGTGTTTATAAATCATAATTCACGGAATACGAAGTAACTTTTACGGTTTACGAAGTTGTTTTTACTGTCTATGAGGTGCTTTTACGGTCTACGAGGTAAATATATAAAGAATATTTATTTCGATTTACATAAATCGGATTTATAAAATAAATCTAATTCTAAATAGAATTTCCAACCACACACCTTTAAAAGGTGTATTTCATTTTCAAATATGAAACTACTAGCTCGTTTGGATTAGCTTATGGAAGCTCCATAAGTGTTTATAAATCGTGATTTACAGAATACGAAGTTGCTTTTACGGTCTACGAGGTACTTTTACGGTTTATGAGGTAAATATGTGGAGGAGATTTATCTCAATTTACGTAAATCAGGTTTATATAATAAGCCCGATGTAAATAAACTCAGGCAAACAAGCTAACAATTGAATTCAAAGCCCGACTTCACTTTATTCATCTTTATTTCTCTAGCCAATTACCTCTTGTTCCACACACCTTCTGTCTAGAAATGATACTAGTGGCATGCGTGCTTTTGGTTGAAAGAAAACTTTATCCATTCCATTCCCATCACAATCAGCATTCAAAAAAAAAAAAAAAACTAAGAAAATTACAACTTCTAGTGGAATAGACGCTATTGTTACTTTGACAAGTAAATAACAAAACCCAAAATGGCTATCTGCTTCAAAATATTGCAAACAAATAACTTTATTTTTATATTTTTTGGAAATTAATGAAACTAAGATATTATTTTAATACAATTTTATATTTAGAATATTGAAGTCTTTTTTCTTTTTTTTTTGCAGCATAAACATTAAGGTAATTAACTCCGCCTATGTTTATAGCCGGTCCCAAGCCCGGGTAAAGGAGGAGGGTTGTGTTAGGCTCCGACAGCCAACGTAAAACCCTGTCGAATCTTTATGAACATAGATCAACAAAGAAATTGTGCTAATGCTAGGTCGTTGCCTGTAAGTAACGCGCTGTATGGCTCGAGTACAGTGAGAAGTGAGCGAGGGCCGCTGCATCGTCGCCCGGATGTAGTGTTAAATGAGCAAGGGCTACCGCTTTCTTCTAAACGGAGGCGGCTAAAGAAGCTAGTTCATGAAAACATGATCATATTTGGCACTTGGAACATTGGGACTTTGAGCGGCAAATCGTGGGAGGTGGTGGGAGTAATGAAGGATCGTAAGATTAATATCCTGTGTCTCCAGGAAACTAAATGGTCAGGAGAAAGGTCTAGATAAATTAATGGTTTTAAGTTTTGGTACACAGGAAAGGTCAATGGACGAAATGGTGTTGGTATCATTGCTGACAAGGAATGGAGGAATAATGTGGTGGACGTTAAGAGGATTGAGGACATAATTATTTCCTTAAGAATGATTGTTGGAAAGGATACTATTAACATTATCAGTGCGTATGCACCTCAAGTAGGGGCAGAAGTACATCTTAAGGAAAAATTCTGGGAAGATTTGGAGGGACTAATTCAGAGTATCCCACTAACTGAAAAGATTTTTATTGGAGGTGATCTTAATGGACATGTTGGTAAGGAGGCAGGACCTCATGCAAGAGCGCATGGTGGTTTTGGATTTGGGTTACTCAATAATGAAGGTCAATCTATTATTGATTTCTCCCTCGCATATGATCTCAAGATTGTCAACACTTGTTTTAAGAAGCGAGAGGAGCCGCAAGGTCACAGATCGACTTCTTCTTGGTAAGGAATTCTGATAGACGATTCTGTACTAACTGTAAAGTGATCCCTGGGGATGGCGTGACAGCACAACATAGGGTTCTGGTCTTTGATGTGAATATTAAGTATGTAAAACAAAAACGCCAACAAGTTTTAAACCCAAGGGTCAAGTGGTGGCAATTGAAAGGGGAAAAAAGGAGATTTTTAAGAGAACTCTCTTAGAGGAGGGGGAGTGGGAGTTGCAAAGAAATCCTAATATCATGTGGGAGAATATGTCTAAAAAGGTCCAGCAGGTTGCTAAAGCAATTCTGGGAGAATCAAAAGGTCTTGGTCGGCAAGATAAGGAGACTTGGTGGTGGGATGAGACTGTTCAAGAGAAAACCAAGCATAAGAAAGATTGTTTTAAAGCCATACACTTATGTAATAATGCTGAAAATTGGGAAAAATATCGTATGGCTAAAAAAGAGACTAAAAAGGCAGTGAGTAAAGCTCGTAATAAAGCATATGAAGAGTTTTATAAGGAATTAGGGACAAAGACAGGAGAGCGTAAGATTTACAAGATCGCAAAGAACAAGGAGAGAAAATCAAGAGACTTGGACCAAGTGAGGTGTATAAAGGATGAAGAAGGAAAAATTTTGGTTACTGATAGAGATATTAAGGATAGGTGGGAAGCCTACTTTTATAAGTTATTTAATGATGGTGGAGAAGGGTCGCATTGTGACTTGGAAGATTTGACAACTCGAGAAGGTGACTTCAATTTTTCATTTTATCGCAGGATTCGAATTGGCGAGGTTAAAGAAGCTCTTAAGAAGATGGAAACTGGTAAAGCTGTCGAACCTGATGGTATTCCAATTGAAGTTTGGAAATGTTTGGGCGAGAAGGGTGTGTCGTGGCTCACAAAATTATTTAATGAGATTTTACGAACCAAGAAAATGCCAGATGAGTGGAGAAAAAGTACTTTGGTTCCTATTTATAAGAATAAAGGGGATATTCAGAATTGCGCAAACTATAGAGGAATTAAGCTAATGAGCCATACAATGAAATTGTGGGAAAAAGTGATTGAATATAGGTTGAGGTTGGAGACTGATGTTGCTGAAAACCAATTTGGATTCATGTCAGGAAGGTCTACAACAGAAGCGATTTATTTATTAAGGGGGATAATGGAAAAATATAGGAGTAAAGGAAGAGATTTACACATGGTCTTCATTGATTTGGAGAAAGCTTATGACCGGGTGTCAAGAAATGTGCTTTGGAAAGCCTTGGAAAAGAAGGGGGTGAGGATTGCATATATTAAAGCCATTCAAGATATGTATGCGGGGGTTACAACCAATGTTAGAACGTCTGGAGGTGTTACAAAGGACTTCCCTATAAGGATTGGACTACATCAAGGATCAGCTTTAAGTCCTTATTTGTTTAACCTAGTGATAGACGTCCTAATTGAACCTATAAAAGAGGAGATCCCTAAATGCATGCTTTTTGCAGATGATATAGTGCTGTTGGCTGAATCTAGGGAAGAAATTAACTCCAAACTTGAGATATGGAGGCGGACTTTGGAATTGAGAGGTTTTCGTCTTAGTAGGAGCAAAACTGAATATATGCATTGCAAATTTGATAAGAGACAAAGTCAAAGTGAAGTGGAAGTTAAATAGGGTGGGCAAGTCATCCCGCAAGTGACAAAATTTAGATATTTGGGATCAATTATACAACAAGATGGTGAGGTAGATAGAGACGTTAATCATAGAATTCAAGTCGGATGGTATAAATGGAGAAAAGCTACGGAAATTATTTGTGATCGTAAGGTACCTAATAAGGTAAAAGGAAAATTCTACCGCACTGCTATAAGACCAGCAATGCTACATGGTAGTGAATGTTGGGCTTTAAAGGGATATCATGAACATAAAATGGGGGTAGCTGAGATGAGGATGTTAAGATGGACGTGTGACCATACAAGAAAGGACAAGATTCGTAACACTCATATACGTGATCGTGTTGGAGTGGCCCCTATTGACGAAAAAATGGTATAAAATCGTTTGAGATGGTTTGGACATGTTCAGCGAAGGCCATTGAGTGCTCCGGTGAGAAGGGTTGATCAAGCAGAATGGAGTCCTGTCAAACGAGGTCGAGGAAGACCGAAACGAACGCTTAATGAGGTCATTGAGAGAGACCTTTTAATTAATAATATATCGAAATCTATGGTCTTTGATAGAGCACAATGGCGTCGTGCGATCCATGTAGCCGACCCCACCTAGTGGAATAAAGGCTTTGTTGTTGTTGTTGTAAACATTAAGGTAATTCAAAAATCATCTTTTCATTTCGCTTCCATATTATTTTCAGTCAATCAAACACAAATATGAAGTAAACAACTCATTCATCTTATCCCTGCATTTCATGCTTGTTTCTACCCTAATATCTCAAGCAGCAATAGGCCGAATGTGGAAAAAATGTTTTTTTTTAATTTCAAAAAATATAAAGATACATCGTGATTATCCTTATATCATCAATATTCAAGAATGACTGTTAATTTTGTAATTATAATTTTATTCATGGGAACAACTCAAATAATAAAATCATTTTTTCTAGCTTCATTGAGCGACCCCATATAAAAAAGATTGGCCTGGTTGCCAACCTCAACTAATTGTAGGTCCATCCTCTTTATGTTTCTGGTACCAAGAAAAACAAAAGAAACCGAACGGCCGAATCAATTGGGCTTAGAAAATGATACTGGGCCCTGGCCCTGGCCCTTCTTCACTCCTTGTCAATCCACTTCCAAATTGCCCTCACATGGATCACTCATTCCTTCATTACCATCTCCGGTAACTCCCAGTCTCAAACTTCACAGCTTCATACCACATCACATGGGTTTCTTATCTCTAGCCAATTTGAGTTAATCAGATTGATTTTAGATGGTCTATATTTAATTTAGCATAAATCAAATAAAGGGAGTTTTATAATTGTCTCGCAATTAAAAACATAAATTAAAAACTACAAATTTAAAATTGAGACCATCCAATATTCCAATGTAACTCTAAAATGTACAAATTTAACGAGAGGACGTATTAGCTATAGGATACTGGGAAATTGTGTCAGATTGTGCGTATTTACATAAAGGGTTAAAAAAAAAATTGGCAAAAGCTCAGTCCTTTTTGTGCCTTGTAATGGTTATGTGTTTGGTTTTACATAGTTTAAGGCGGCTCCATCAGCTCCCACTTAACCCTAGAAAAGAAGAAGAGTCAACATGGCTTAAACGAATGAGGGAAAGGGACACGATGCCAGAGTCAAATGCAGCCAGCTAGACACTCACATTCAGTAACACAACTAGAACGACAAACTCAACGGTTCATGTGAGGCATACATTATTTTAAATCTCAAATGTATTAAAAATAAATAAATGACCACCAACAATGTAAGACGTGGCACGGAGTTGAGCTTGTAGGAATAACAAAAAATATGCAAAATCAGATGCACTATAAAGAGGGAGGAGTAAGAAAATAGCAACTCGATTTTACGTACTACCGTATTTATTTGTATTTTTCTCTGCTCCCTCGCATGGGATGGAAGGTGCATTATTTTCTTGTCCTAAACAATAACTCTAGTCCAATGCCTCGATGTAAGACAATACTAAATTACTAATTCCTAAAATATGTTGCTGCAAAAACAGCCAACCTATCTAATTTACTATTGCTAAACTTTATTTTGAATTGGATGACACTTCTCCCATACAGATCCTGTTCAACTAATTCTCCAGTTCCCATCACTATTCTCTTTTACTCCAAGCAAAAGAAGAGGAACTTGCCTTTTTAAATCGCGCGCGTCTCAAGTCGTCCTTTTCTAACATCGAGTTTAATTTCTTGATTATTATTGGTAAAGAAAACGATAATAATTATATCACTTGAATATATCATGCATGTAACGTACATAATTAATTAGGAAAGTGGGATGTGATCAACCTTCCAATTTCTATTTGGAAAATTAATCTTTTGGACCCAGTAATCTTGACTGGATTGTAATTTAATCTCTATAGTTTTAATTCGGTTGTAATTAAGTTCTTGAATTTTAACTTATTTCAACTTATTCTATATAATTTTAATCATTTTATAATTTAGTCCTTATGTTTTAAAATAATTGTAAATAATTATATTCTAAAATAGTTAAATTTATAGGAATTGAGTTGCAGCAAATCAAAATTTATGGATTGAGTTACAACCCAACTAAAAATATATGAATTAAGTTGCAATCTATTTAAAATCACAGGGACCAAAAAATAAATAAAATTTCCCCATCTTTTAATCCTACTGAGACGGTCAATTAGGTATATAAACAAAGCCTAATCACGGGTCTGCTTTCATAAAGAAGAGGGAGTGGATGATTATGGATGTAAAGTGAGCAATGAGTGTATCGAGAGCTTGAATAAATGCTGCCGACTACGAATAACTTTATTTTTATTATCATATTGTCTAGTTTGCTTTGTGTGGATAAGGATGAGGTACCCTTTTTTCCTTTTGTGCGTTTAATTACTACTGGCTACCTTCAACCCAAAGTATAATTAATTAGATCATATGAAGCAAGCCCAACGTGCTGATTTCTAGGGTGTGCAAATATGAATATTGGCTCACCATATTAACTGCTAGACTGTTTCGTTAAGCAGACCCGTGTTGATGTAATTTTCTTGGCCTCTCTTATTTTATCAAACTAAATGTTCATTCGGTGCCCCATCACCAGAATGAAAATGCCCCTTGCCTCCGCTATTTTATATATATAAAAGTCGCAATTTCACCTAACACGACCTTCTTAATTATACATATGCATCTATATTAATTAGTTTATTTTGGTGTAATAATATACATGCACGTGCAGCATGACAAACACACCCTATAAAACAGCTAACTTCCGTTTGCTTCAGAAACGACAGCCATCCTTAATTACCAGAATATAGTTCTGAAAAGTTTTTGTTTATCTACGTGCCAAACTTTTCTCAGGCTGTTTATATAAGCTTAGTCTTTATTAATATTTCATTTTCTTATTAATGGCATCTTCACTGAGAATTATTAGTCTCACGAAATTAGGGTCTTCCAATCCAGTGAGTTTCTTACGAACTAAGGTTCATTAGTTTTTTTCCCCTTAAAAAAGATTAGGTTTTGACAAAAGAAAAAATGGGTATACATTTGGGTGGCAGGTCGATGTCAGGAGAAATGTAGTGCCAACGGCTACCTTATTAACGTCTATATACTATTATTTGCTGTATAAATGAACTACGCCCTCACGTCACCAATCCAAACCCTCTTTTTTATATATTCTATTAATATTTTATTATTGTGACTTCCATGCTTGTTCGCTGACCGCTTTTTTTCCCAATCAATTTAATTCATTCATTCCTTTCCCTTCTTGAGAGTTTCTGCTTATTCGCCGACACGGATGACGGATCTATACTTGCTGATTTTACTGCCAAAGAAGCTCAGATTGAGAGCGGAAAATAGTATCGGAAAGAATATGCGGAGAACAGCCCAACTTACTTATTTCTACGGTACGGATTTTGGGCCAGGATCTGACCCGTTCTCATGGAACCGAACCGACCCGAGGCTTCCTAAGGTGTGGATGATTTAATTAATGGTTAAGATGCAAATTTATTAGAGAAATTTTCATTAAGGAGGAATGTTATCTTGAAAATTCTTTTTAAGTTTAATATTACTCTAAAAATATTAAAATTGAGCAATGTTACCCTTTCTTTTTAAAAAATTAATAAACAACATCAATTTTTTAAAAATCAATATTATTTTTTTAAATATATAGAGTAATGTTATCATGTTTTAAAACTTAAAAGATGATATTAACCTGAGAAAAACTTTCACAACAACAATGTTACTCGTCGCGGAAAACGAAAACTTTAGGGCAAATATGCTGTCTCACAATTTTGGAAGCTTACAGCTGTGACTGTGATGCGGAAGTAGTACATAGCCAGGTTCTGTTTGGAAACTTTAGGACGGGTTAGAAGTTCAGCTGAGGGTAAAAAACTATTTAGTATTTGTAGATATGTTTTAAATATATTAATTTTTATTGGATTTAAAAAAAAATTTAGAAACTCATTGAAGTAACTTTTAGTTTTTTTTCACTGGGTTAAAAAAAAATCATTTCTCCCACTATCAATCTAAACACAAATCACGTTTTCATCACTAATCCAAACAATCACACACTGACTCATTCAATTCCAACCTTGACATCTGTGCCTGCTATCCCACCACGTACCCAGTACCCTCGTGTTTTCTTTTCTTTTCTTTTCTCTTTATTTGTTGAGAAATTACATATCTAGACCAATGCTTTAGAACAAATTATAATAATGAAAACTCTTCAAAACTTAAACTAACCAAAATAATCAAGCTTATTATTAAAAAGTGCCGGATTTATTGCTGGTTTTTATCCTATAATTTCAAGAAAAATTACATAAGAGAAAATTTTCAAGTCAATTATATTTAAAAATTATTATTTAAAAATCAACACATTTTTTGAACTTTTACTTGATAAAAATCATTACCCACAAACTTTTAAAATGAAATTTTATCCTCGGTATTTAATTTTCTATGGTTGTTAGAAGCATACTTTTTCTAATGATAATATATAATTTTTGGCTGAAATTTTATTGTTTTATTGTAAGTTTTTAATACAAAAATGTTTATTGCAATTTTTTGTTACTTATTTAGATTAGAGGTAGAAGTTATCTTTTCAATTTGATTTACAGTGTACGAGATAAATTTAAAATTTTATCTTGATTTATATAAACATATTTTTTCACCACTTTCTCCACCATGACTTGCTCTATCAAGATTTAAGAGTGATGTGGTTGGATTTAAATTTACATTTCTCATATGCATAGTGTAAATAGCTTTTACAGCTTAGTTCTGGGCTCTGGCGCGGGCACCGCGTTGGCCTCCGTGAGGTGATGTGTTTATACGACACTGCCTTGAACAATTGGGATCCATAGATTCTACGGACCCCAACTCAATTGTCCCTCTATTTTTTTTCCCCGTCTGGTGACAATTGTCAATCTATTTATAGTTTTGTTTAGAATAACAACTGAACTTTAAAATGTAATTTTTTAATTATAATTTATGGTATATGAGATAAATATGTGATAATAATTTTATCTTGATTTACATAAAAAATACTTATAAACTTATAAAAAACTATTCCAAACATAAGATTAACTACTTACTATTTACAGTTTAATATAAGAGTAGGATAATTTAATAATATTAATTAAATTAATTATTCGTAATAAATAGGTGTTGGATTTTCTAATAAATGGTATACATTACTACATTAGCACTACTCTTTGATAGAACTTAAAGAACTTTTTAATACATGCAACTAATAGAATATATAATTTTGCATCATGCATACCTATATACATATGAAAGAACCCACATGCTTATGAATGAAACACAAACTTTAGGAAAGCCACAATAACACATGGCAAACCTCACGCAAGACGTATATTCACAATATAAAATAGGCACATGCGGTAGTGACATATTTCACACAAGAGATTATGCCAACAGAAATTTCAAGATTAATTATGCAGCGGAAATAAAAATATGACGTTATATCACTTGCTTATTCATATAGAACAATCACAATCTCAAGATCATCCAGCTCTGATGTCAATGAAGGAAAACTAGGAAAGAGAGAAAAGACTTGTGTATCAAGGTGAATGCACATTTGGATTCTGGTCAAAACTCTAATATTCCATAACTCGAATATAACAATGATCACGTAATTATTAGACTATTAGAGTCTAAATAGGATTGGTACATCATATTACCATAACAAAAAAGATGACAAGACAGAAGAAAGATTACCAAATAGATCAATGGCAAAGAATGAGGTTTAACTCAAAAAGTCACATCCTATTTATAGATGTCTAGGGATATCATTAATTATGAAGTTATGTGCACTCCGACTTACCATATAAGTAATAATCAGAAAATTAATTATTGATTAATTTCCTAATATACAATTACTTATTTCTTAATTAACAAATTTATAATGAGTAAAGGTGCAACCAGCACCCTGAACTATTTCTTAAAGTGCAATTAGCACCGTAAAATATTTAAGGGTGTAATTTTGCCCCTAATATATTTAAATTGGATCAATAAACACCCTAGCAAACAGAAAACAAACATGTGTTTTCCACCTACGTAAAAAAAATGCTTCCATGAAATTGTAATGTATCTAATTTGGAGTTGAAGGCGAATTTGAGCCCGATGGAGGAGGCGGCGAGCTGTGACTTGGCGGACTCGGCGGAGTGTTAGGAGTGGACAGTGGAGGAGGTGACGCTGAAGATTCCGATGGTGGTGAGGTTGATGGAGGGGAAGGAGAAGGAGGGCTTAAAGAAGGTGAGTAGTGGGGGCAGCTGGAGGAGGAGATGAAGGAGTCGTCGATGGTGGAGCGGAGGGTGTAGCTGGCGGCAGCGAGGCCGAGGTGGACGGTAGAGGAGCTGAAGGGCTGGGAGAAGGAGCAGTATTGTTGGTTACCGGAGTCGGAGAGGGCGAGTGGAGAAGAGATTCGATGGAGAAGAGAAAGAGAGAGATTAACGATAACAATTTCAGACCATTTGCATAAGCCAATCGCAAAAAGCTTATATTTGTGGCTTATGGAAAAAGCTGCTTAAAAAACTAGACAGCTTAACAATCGGGTTTATTGGAGTCCAATAATACGATTGGACCTCCCAATCGCAAAGCCAAAAAACACAGTCATTGCCTCGAACAATTGGGATCCATAGATTCTATGAACCCCACTCAATTGTTCTTTTATTTTATTTTTCTTGTTTGGGTGGCAATTGCCTATGTATTTACCTACTTACTATTTACACCTTAATATAAGGGTGAGATAATTTAATAATATTAATTAAATTAATTATCCGCAAATAAGTGTTGGATTTCTTAATAAATGGTATACATTACTACATTAGCACTACTCTTTGGTAGAACTTGAAACTTTTTAATATATGCAACTAATAGATATACTTTAGAGTAAGTATTATAAATTTGAGAGATAAAATAGATTGAGATCTTATATTTAAAATTAAAATAAAACCCTTATCTAATTCTTCTATTAAACACAGGAGGTAAGACATTAATATTCTTTCTTGGCAGTTGAAGTTAATCGGTATATGTTCCTTGGAAAATCAGGAAGAATTTCGCTCAAATTTTGCCTGGAGGTAGAGTCAGAGTTGAAGTTAATCGGTATATGATTATGCCATCTTTCTTTATTTTTTATTAAAAATAGTGACTCAAGTTGTATATTTTTTATTGATTTTTCTTTAGTGTTAAATGACATTTTAATTAAGTTATGGGTATTTCAAAGGGTCGTGCAGTCTAATGTAATATTCACCCGCAAATACGTGTCCAGCGCAACATTTCAATTTTCAACAGAGCTATCAGGATGTTGACCATGCATGATTAGTGCCAAGATTTCACACTTTTGCATTTTTTTTCAAAAGAAAATAATTTGAGTTTTCCCCTTAAAGAGCCAGAGGGCAAAGAACCAAGCAGACGAGGGTAATAAATTAATGCTTGTAATTTGAAGGCCAATCTACACAGACATTTGATCCTTGACGATCATGGCTAAAAATGGTAGTGTATGGTTCTATCTCATAGTGTTTGTCGGACCTGAAAGCTGTAACGCATGTGTCTAATGAACAAGCGAGAGTGATTTCACTTTTAGCGTTGATTGAAGATGGTCCAACTGTTAATTGAACCGCCCCATTTCACCTTAATCATTTAATTTTAAGGTTCTGTTTGATACGATGGCGGGAAGCGAACGAAAATGGAGAGATTTTATTCATCTCCTCTTATTTAGATAGCTATAATTTTTAAGAGAGGAGGGACAATTTTCTTCCCTCTCCTCCCCTCAAAAATTGGGAGAATTTGAAAGGGAATGTCAATATTTGAATTTATATTAACTAATATGTTCATGTTATTTTAAAATATTCTCACAATACATTTCTCATTATTTAATTACAAAATTATAATTTTATGTAGTAAATGCATTTATAATTATATTCATTTAATTTTTATAATTATTAAATTATAATTTTATGTATTAAATTTCATTTATAATTATATTTTATTAAATATGTTAGAAAGTTATAAAATACAAGTTAAATGAAATAAAGATAAAGTTGTCCATATAAAAATATTTCTCATCCCCTCCCTTCTATCTTATACCAAACATGAGAATATTAAAATCTATTATCTTCCCTCTCTTTTTGTCAATTTAAATAAGATAAAAAAAATCCCTCTTAAACCCTCCACAACTCTCCCCTCCATTAAAATCCCTCAATTTTCCTCATTTTTCATTGAGTTAAACACAACATAAATGTCATTAACTATATCTTAAACTTTCTATAACTCTACTCTTATATATACTTTTTAACAAAATAACAGCTTTCGCAACAATAATAAGCAAATGGTGAAATTTCATATTCAGGTGAAAAAATATAGCAATCTACTCACAAATACGGCTAACTAAAATACCATATGTCTGCTTTGTAAATAGAACAAGAAGAGCATATGATTTCACAACCACAGCTTGAAGGATAATTGGAAGTAAATGGCACGTGAGAATTTGAAAAACTAGCATTGCATGGCAACAAAGAGCAAGGGGTGTCTGGTGCACTTTTGGTGCTGCACCCGTGCTGGCTGTTGCCCTTTAATTTTAGAGTCATTCTCATATGTTTTTCAGTGGTATTTATTATTATTATATTTCACAATAGATGAATGATATTTTAATATTTTATAGATTAAAAATTGAGCTGTTTCAAATTTTTTCAAGATCTAAGACTTTAAAATTATGTAGGTTCTTTTGGTTTAGAGTTTCAAATATTTAAGGATAGTAAAAAAATAAAAAACAACTATATTTTTTTATATAAGATATTAAAATATCATTCATTACATATAAAATTTAATAATAAAAATAATCATAAGAAACATCTAAAAATAATTCTAAAATTGAGGGGCAGCACGGATACAGTACTAAAAGCGTAAAGCGCAGCTGACACTCTTACACAGGGGCTGTTTGTAATATTTTTTTGAATCGGGCTTATTATATAAGCCTGATTCACGTAAATCGAGATAAATCTTTTTCACATATTTATCTCGTAGACTGTGAAAGCACTTCGTAGACCGTAAAAGTTATCTCGTAGACCGTAAAAGTTACCTCATAGACTATAAATTACAATTCATAAGCACTTATAAAATTTTCATAAGCTATTCCAAACAGCCTCACAATAACAAATCCTTTGGACACTGCGATCTTAGTTATGGCATTAGTGCATTCAATTGCGCATTTTTCATGGAATTAATTTTACAAGTATATACCTATGAATGAATTTCAATTTATTCAGGGTGCCTTTCAATAAAATCTTTGCATTAGGCATACAGTCATATGGTAATTAATTTGTTAATTAGTTCACTCACCGTCACATATGATATGTGTAAGTACATGAATCGTGCACGGCATCTTTTTGAATTGCCACGGACGTGCAGATCAAGTAGGATTAGCTGTTACATTTTGAGCCAAACCAAAATGGATTGCCTGTCTTGTCGCCTCCAAATCATGCATGTACGATGTACACGCATGCTACACGTGATATACGGTGATATAGCCTTCGACATGGACAATGTACTTGCCACCCCATCCACATTATTCCCCTTCCTAACTTGATAGATACGTCATTGAGCGTAACATGTTTGGGAATGCCATTATACTTTAATATGATCAATTTTTAATGTTTTTAAGTTTTCCAGTCACTCTGGGCGAAGAGATGCGAATTTTGCAGAGTCCCCCATCCTGGATGTCTCTCCATCGTATGGGAAGACCAGCCCTAATTATTTTTAGTATGTGTTTTGATTAATTTTTGTAGAATATTTTTTATGATTTATAATATAAACATATAAAAATTTTTTTATCTTAACTTATAAAAAAGAATTTCTACAACTACAGTCTTGTATTTATTAAACACTCACTTAAAGTTTGAATCCACATTGATGTGATCGTTGAGATTGAAGTTTATTAACTTACCTTTTGTTATTCAACCAAAAAAAAAAGTTTCCCATTTAGTGTCGGGTCCATTTATTTAATATCTCTCCAGTCTTTGATATAATGCATATTTATAGAGTTAATCTTAATTTTAATTATAAAAATATAGATTTCATATTTATTAATTATTTTTTAATTTACCTATATTGATACACTCTCGATAATAATCAAAGAAGAGAGGGACGATAGGAATTAATAAAGATGAGTAAGGTATTTAAGAAAATATATGTCATATTAATTAATTTATTTAATCTTTTTAATCTAATCAAATCAGGTAAACATATCTTATGTTAAGACTTAGAAGAGTATATTACTATATTATAAGGTTTATCCACGACAAGAGTAAAAAAAAAAGTACAAAATCAATTAGTCAATTTACAATAATTACATATTACAGTTCTAAAAATTAAACAATCAAATGTTGTCGAATAAATATAAATAAAATAAGAAACTAAGTTAAATGTGTGAAGCCCAAAATCACTCCAAAACAACCATAATATCAACGGTAATCAAATTGCATATATTTATATTCTTTTTGTTTTTTTATAAAAAAATAAGTTTAGGTGAGGTGGGTTCTGGAGCTCACGAGAGCCACTGCATACCTTTAGATTTAAAAAATGTTTATATAAACACTTACAGATTACTTACCAATAAAATTCTTATATTAGTGGGATTCGAATCCATAACCATATAATTATGAGTCATATCTTTTATTGATTAGACCAATCTTTGTCAATTCATTTTAATGCATACATACTAAAATAGAATCAAGGTTTGAATTCAAAACGTGGTACACGCATCCAACACTACTCCTTTCTCATATTCCCTTTAGTATTTTTTGAATAAGTCTTATATTAAAAAAAACGATGATTACAATTTTTGCTGATTCATGATCATGAGGGTTTTCATCAATTCTAAACATTTATTCAGATATATGCCACTTTACTTGAGCTCATCACATGTGACATTTCCTATATAAGAATGTTTGAACAAGCTCATCTGCTTCCGATTGTATCACTGCAATGATCTATTGACCTAAAATAATCTTATTATGTTAACAAATTTTAAACTATTTGAAATTATTAAATTATCCAGTCACTCACCGAGGATAACAATAAATTAATATCCAATTAAAAGATATATATACATATAATTAGATCTCAAATCACGGAGTCTAAAACAAGAAGGCATGCAATTCCCGATTTTGCAAATAATATGAAGTTCATTATTATAGATTGATAAAATTTATAATAAATACCAATCTTTACATTGTTCCTAATGGTATAATCCGTATAAATTATACAGATACGATACAGTGCGCAAAAAAGGGAAGGAATTGATTCTAAAACCAGGCATTTATCGTACATTGCTTATAAATTTAGATTTAGATAAATTTGACATTAAAAAAATTCACGAATAAAGTGACATATTATTAATTTAAAATTATTTTATATTGTTATGCTGCCATCAACATTACAAATATAATTACGTTACGAATAAGTGTAAATGTAAGAGAATACTGAAGCTTTTTTTTTTTTTTTTTTTTGCAATGAATATTGAAGCTATTTAAGGCAACGCAGTATCGGACTAGTGCCTAGTAGACTCCAGGGGCATACCGGATAGGATCTGTCTGTCGTGGCCCATGAACCAGGAAGGGGGGGGGGAGGTTGAAATATTCTGAGGGTCAGTAAAGTAATTTCGTAGCAAAACCGGACAGCTGGTTCTTCTCAAAAAAATTGTTTTTTTTTCCATTTTTCTCTCGTTTCCAAGGCCATGGTGATTAAATAATTAATTTCTCAATGAATAAATATTAAAATTATAGATTTACCCACCTAAAATATTATAATTATGTTTGGGGCTCTGTATTTCTATGGTGGAAAACGCAACCGCTAAGCTGGAAAGGAAAAGGTCTCTCTCTCCCTTCCTCTCTCTCTCTCTCTCTCTCTGCACTTCACCTTCATCTGCCATTATATGTTTGTTCCACCGAAAATACACAGCGAGTGAGGCAGTGGAGGGAAAGAATTATAGAAGCGGAGGAGCACTAGAAAAGGGCAACGGTGCCCACGATAGCACCTCTGCCTTTTCATGGATTCCTCTTCTTCTTCGTCGTCTCCCTCTCCCTCTGCTTTATCTCCCCACAATATCGCTTACTCCCCACGGCATCCTTACTTCCATTGATACTCATACGCAGGCGTAGAGAAAAGAGGCCGATTCCAATTACCTTCCGTACTTAATCTCCTCCCATTAAGCCTGGCGGACATTAGAAGAACCCTAACCTTCCTATCGTCGATTCTGGCAGATCGTTTCGTTTTCCGGTCCATCAAGAAGAGGAGGAGGGGGTTTTGCGGCGCTAAAATGTTGTGGCTCATGCGATTCTCGGGATTTTTCTCTGCCGCAATGGCCTTGGTTGTTCTCTCTCCATCTCTCCAATCGTTTCCTCCGGCAGAAGCCATCAGATCCTCCCACCTCGACGGATATCTCCGTTTGCCGGTCCAGATGCTCCCCACAGATAGTGAAAACCTATTTTCGTTCCGGAAAGCCTCTGCATTCCGCAATGCCGATAAATGTGGTTCGAATCAAAGGGGGGTTTCAGGGGAAATGAGTGTTTGCGATCCTTCTTTGGTGCACGTGGCGATAACACTCGACATTGAATACCTGCGCGGTTCAGTCGCGGCAGTACACTCCATTCTGCAGCATTCCTTGTGCCCGGAAAACATCTTCTTTCACTTCCTCGTGTCTGAAACAAATCTGGAGTCGATTGTTCAATCAACGTTCCCACAGTTGAAGTTCAAGGTGTACTACTTCGATCCAAAGATTGTAAGGAACCTGATCTCGACCTCTGTTAGGCAAGCACTTGAACAACCCTTGAATTATGCCAGGAATTACTTGGCGGATCTTCTGGAAGGTTGCGTGAGCAGAGTGATTTACCTGGATTCTGATCTAGTTGTGGTTGATGATATATCCAAACTGTGGAGCACGAGCTTGGGTTCTAAAACAATCGGGGCACCAGAATACTGCCACGCGAACTTCACCAAGTATTTCACGGCAGGATTCTGGTCAGATAAGCGGCTCTCCGCCACTTTTGCGCGGCGGAAACCATGCTATTTCAACACGGGAGTGATGGTCATAGATCTAGTCAAGTGGAGGAGAGCCCGGTACACGAAACAAATCGAAAGATGGATGGAAATCCAGAAGAGCGATCGGATCTACGAGCTGGGTTCGCTGCCGCCGTTCCTTCTGGTTTTTGCAGGACACGTGGCACCCATCGAGCACCGGTGGAACCAGCACGGCCTGGGAGGTGATAACGTCAGGGGCAGCTGTCGAGATTTGCACCCAGGTCCAGTTAGCCTGTTGCATTGGTCTGGTAGCGGCAAGCCATGGCTCAGGCTTGACTCCAAACGACCCTGCCCACTCGACGCCCTATGGGCTCCTTACGATTTGTACGGTCACACTCTCTGAAACACCGTGACGGCAGCAAGGGTTGTTGCCGGTAAATTCCCTCCAGCCTTCAGGACTGTTTTGTGACACATCCTCTGTTCGCTTAATTCTCATTTTGGTATTTTTCCCCCTTTATTTTTTCGTGTTCTCTTCTTAGTTCTTACTTCTTACTATGATCGTCTACTCAATTTTCATATTAGACTATTATTTTTTTCAGGCGATTTTTTTTTTTACTTGTATTCTATCAGATGATTCCAGCTCTGAAAATAAAAAAAGAAAAACAAATGGTGCACATTCAACTCTGCTCTGGTTCATAAATGAAACATTTTTAGTTGCGGGTGGTATTTAGGTTGAACCCTCAAAGCAAGCTTCCTATTAACTATCTAAGTATTTAGAGTGAAAGCTATGCTATAGAATTAAAAAAGGCGCGGACTTTGAAGCAACCAAATGATGACATTTTGAACTTGCTAATTGCAATTGCAGCAGTTTTAATTATTAATAATAATAATAATTACGATGCTGGATTCTGGCTTTCTTGTTTGGTTCTCTGGAATTACAACCATTATGGGGTCTAGGTGCTGTACTGTCCTGTTTGTTAAGGGAGGCTATGATAGCAACTCGCGTTATGTTTTTGTGAGGGAAGAATTCGTCCTGCGCGAACTCATAAGCGTTGGTAATAGTTAGCGCATGTTTGGGATAATAAAGATTTATAAGTGTTTATGTACGTTAGTTGTGACAACACTTCGCTCACATATTTACCTCGTATATCATAAATCACGATTGAAAAGTTATTTTTAAAGACTCATGTTCTAAATGAGCACTAATAGCATGTCTGGTATCACTTATGAAAGGCTTATAAGTGTTTATGCACATAAGTTGAGATAATATTCTTCTTACTTGTATTTCGTATATTATAAATCACAATTGAAACCTGTTTTTGTTGGTGTTTGAAATAGCGATTGGAGCCTCTAAAAGTACTTTTCAATAATGATTCACAGTATACAAGGTAAGTAATATGTGAGAGGAGTTTTATCGCGATTTACATAAATCATATTTATAAAATAAGAAAAAGTTATTCTAAGCAAGCTATTTTTAAATATTTCAATTGTTGTTTCAAATATATACTAGGTTGATATAAAAAGGTGAGGGGAAGATGGAAGATATAGCATGTTTGGAAACACAATGCATAATCGGGTTTATTTTATAAATCCGATTTACGTAAAAATCGAGATAAATCTCTCCACATATTTATCTCGTAGATCGTAAAAGCAACCTCGTAAATCATAAAAATTACTTCGTATTCCGTGAATCACGATTTATAAAACTTTTATAAGTGAATCCAAACGAGTAGATAGATGCGTTACGGTAAGATTAATGTAAGAGAAGAGTGCGTTATGGACATGCTTGCCGTCTGAGGAAGCTATTAGTGTTAAGGTAAGTTTTAGTATTCGGTGATTGGCAGCGAAGGGACATTGGAGGCCCGACTTACCCTTGCGTCTCACTTTATCCTTTGCCCCCACCGGGGGCATTTGCTGATGCAATCTATATATATGCCGCTTCATTTTCTCATGTTTTTTCCCTCAACAAAATTGGATCTTCTGAGTGCTGATATTGTCAATTGCAAAACCAAATATGGCTTTGAGTTTGAAGGGCCGGAACTGAGCGTAATCAATTGTGTCGGTTGAGGCTTCTTGTTTTCGTACGAGTGTCCCCTTTGGGGTTTATTAAAATATCTGGACGCCTACATGTGGCTTTAAAACTCGAAGCCCATGTCTAAAATAATCGGTGAGGATGAGCCTCTTACGATGTCGTTTTATCTTTAATTATATGATCTGAGAGACCATAATATTAATAATAATACGCAATGAACAAAGCTCTCTCAAGTAACGAATACGTGAGCAAAATTGTTGCCTTTGAATGTTTGCTATGTGGCACATAATATTATAGTGAAAAGGGATTAGGACTTGGCAACTGACACTGACGCATCATCTTTCGTGACCAAATGGAGACGGATCAATTCCTAGACAAGGACAGATTTGGAGCTATTACCATAATGCTAATCAATAATAATCATAAGGGGAGGTAATTCCTTTAAAGGGCACGATTTGACGTGAATGTGGAAAGGGAAACTGGAGACGGCGAAGCAGAGTAACAAGAGAGGCCAGTGGCCCATAGAGCAACCTTCTGTTATAGCTCACTTATTATCCTAATTTTTTTGGGCCAAACTTTATTATCTTAATTATATTACCCTCTAATTGACTAACGCATTTCAATGTTTAATCATATTTTATTTTGAACTTTTCTTGTCTCTTGGAACTTTACCCTGGCTTGATCTGCGTGTGACTAAACGAAGCATTCCTTTTAAACAGGAAAAATTGTTTTAATTTTAGCGAAGGTTGTTGATTCATGCGGATGGGATTGAAACCTCGTTAATTTTTTTTTGGCTCCAATAACCTCATTCAAGAGATCAACATAGTACAATGCACCACGTCAGCAGCTAATCTAAAGTCAGACCGCAGTCATTGATTGGTGCACAATGCACCATGTCACCGTACTACCCACATTAAAATAATAATAATAAATAAATAAATAAAACAAGAAGCCGATCATTTTGTTGATGGGTTATTAGTCATATGGTTCCTTCATACTTGTGTGTATACTGTGTCTAGTTTCAAATCTTATTTCCATTGCGTATCCTCTATCCTCAAATTTGATGTTCCCCGTTGTCATAACGAGAGTGTATATAACAAGTTTTGGTCTAGTATGGAGTGAATTTATAATTATGAAACTAGCTCCATCATCAAATTATAAAAGGTAAATGTGCTGTTATGACTCTAAATTATTTTTAGAGGTGCAATTTTGATCATGAATTATTTTTGGGTGTAATTTTGACCATAAAGTAATAAAATTGGAGCAATTGTAGACCTCAACTAACGGAAGTGAAACTCTGTTTTCCACGTCATCATTTTGTTTGGGAAAAATAATCATTTTACCCTTACAATTTTGTGAAATTTTACTCTTAGCAATTATATGACACTTTTAAATTAGTAAATGACCTTCAAAAATTCTGAAATTTTTCAGAATAAAAGTAGACATGATAAGCTTTAATTTGATAGGTCATATGGAATTTTATTTGGTCAAAATGACCATTTTGCCCTTATAATTTTCGCAATACTTAAAAAATTGGCAGATTTATCACCCAACTTTAAAAATGCATATATAACTGTATAGATATCCAATTGGGGTGGTTCCAAAGACTATGTGACCCTTATTAATTCTAGTTTTATGGAAAAATATAAATTTAGCCAATAGAAACCTCAACATTCCTATAATTTTTATTTTTGAAGTCTGCTCCAGAAAAACGTTAAATTTGCTGGGCAAAAACTTTTTTCTGGAGCAAACTTCAAAAATAAAAATTTTGGAAATATTGAGGTTTGTATTGGCTAAATTTTATTTTTTTTCCATAAAACTAGACTTAATAAGGGTCACATAGGCTTTGGAACCACCCCAATTAGATATCTATACAATTATATATGAATTTTTAAACTTCAGTGATAAATCTTTCAATTTTTCAAGTATTGCGAAAATTACAAGGGAAAAATGGTCATTTTGACCAAATAAAATTCAATATGACCTATCAAATTAAAGCTTATAATGTCTACTTTTATTCTGGAAAATTTCAGAATTTTTGGAGGTCATTTACTAATTTAAAAGTGTCACACAATTGTTAAGGGCAAAATTGTAAAATTTCACAAAATTGTAAGGACAAAATTGTTATTTTTCCCAAAAAAAATGATGACGTGACAAATAGAGTTTCACTTCTGTTAGTTGAAATCCACAATTGCTCTAATTTTATTACTTTAGGGTCAAAATCGCACCAAAAAATAGTTCATGGTCAAAATTGCACCTCTAAAAATAGTTTAGGGCCATAATTGCACTTTTACCCAATTATAAATTATAAGCTCATGATCTTAACCTATTCCTATGTGTGGAGGAATATAACTACTACTACTTTTTTTTTTATTCCAATCCGTAAGAGGAATCTTAAACTAAGAAATGTCTTATAGAAGCTAAAGAAGAATATCTTAAGCAATTTCAATGATCAGTTTCATTGATGTTACTGATATAGTACATGCTATCACACATAAAAATAGAATGATACTCAATTCAATGAAATTATTTGATTTGAAAGGGAACCTCTAAAATTTCAAACACAAAAGGAGCTATTTCTTAATTTCGTTCCGTCATTAATAAAGTGATTATGATGACATGATAATATATAGAAACCATGTTCATGAGGTTTCCTATTGAAACCAACAAAAATATTGGCCTCCTACCATTCATACACTAGGAAAAAACTTATCAGTGGAGGAAGACTTCATAAGGATAAGAGACACAGGGTCAAAGAAAGAGCAAAAATAGGATCTTTCGCATATAATCCTGCTGGATCTTTAACGTATTTTTTCATATAATTCTATGTAATTTTGAACTTTCGTATTTTCCACACACACACCATTGATTACATACTTGGCATAAATTTTAATCGAATGAAGAATAGATTCTAATTCTTTTATGCTGAGCTGTCGGTGAGACGGTTTTCTTATGTAAGGAAGTCATGGTATGTTTGAATAGCTTTTATAAGTACTTTTCAATCGTAATTTATGAAATACGAGATAGTTTTTACTGTCTACGAAGTAAATATGTAAAAGAGTTTTATCTCGATTTACGTAAATTAGATTTATGCATAAACATAAGTCCAACTAAACAAGCTTGCATGTGTCACTTTCAGACAACCATTATTCATGTGGAGCACTAGCTAGATAAACACCCGTAATGGTTATTCTTAATTGATGCTGCTGCATCACATAAATCCATGAACAAAAAAGGCATTCACGAGCTGCAACTAAATCCTCACTATATATATCGTCAGCACAATGAAGATCAAACCAAACCAATTCTTGACGAAAGTGTTAAAAAAACAAAAAAAAATCACTTAATTGCTACTGTTTGACTCTATTTTTTAAAGCCATCCTATGGGAAGCTACTGAAACAAGGTTCTAAAAATGTATGGCTACAATCAAGACAAACATAGATCAACAAGATAGATATGCATGGAGCTTATATACAAGTCCCATAAATTCTCATGAAAAGATGAAGATTGATGGAAGAGGCACATCACAGGTCATTATTACGAGACGAAGCAAAGGAACAAAGTAAGGAAAAGGAGGAAGCACAAAAGTAGCCAAATAAAGAGAAGAGGGCTTTGGCACCTTTACAGCTAAAAACAGTCGGTGACTTAATTCTGGGGTCCCCGTGGACCATACACATTCCGTGGTCCTCTCTCTCTCTCTCTCTCTCTCGCTCTCTGTGACTCTCCCTCTTTCTTCACATCTATGGCCCTCTTCTTCTTCAGACATATCCATGGTGTACCAATCTCAAAATCACAGTAATGTAGCTAAAGCTTTATCCACGTGGGATATACCTGTTTGTACTGGAAATGATGAGGTGAGCAATGAATGATTTGGCATGCCAAGGCAAGGACAGTCACCCCACTGTCAAACACTGTTTGAATCTCTCAAGGTACCTTGATGTCCCACTGGTTTTTTTACATTTATGACGAATCAAACACCTATGCTGTTGTCAATGGTTAGACAGAAGCAGTTAATGCAGTCAGGTCCTGCCTCTCTGTTCTGATGAACATAAATGGAGAAACCAGCTTGCTTGCTGCTATACTTTAATTGTAACTACAATACTTGGACTTGGCTGCCACCTTCATTGCCTTTACTGTTCTTCTGATCACTACTGAATCTGATTCATAGATTTTCTTTCGTCTTTTGGGTTTGGGAGCACTTGAGTGCTATCCATGCACGGCCATTGATGTGAGAGATATGTGATGGGAACATTCAATTCAAAAGCTACAGAAAATGAACTAGAGATGAATAGCTGGCCGAGAGTGACTGGATCCAAAAAATTTTAGAGTAAATTTAATCTTTAAGAATATCTAAAAAAAGCCAAAACGTGAATTTTGTCGAGGAAATAGAAAAAAAAAAATAAAGAAGATTATTTCTGATTCAAGTATCTCTTAGAAATCACATCAGAGTTTTAGACAACAAACAACACATGAATGTTCATTGCCAATCCGATTTTGTCCATTACAGCGAAGTTTACTACTGGTAGGGGACCATGGGAGAAAAATCTATATTCCTCTCCTGTGGGGGGACCAGTCGCACTTAATATCGTCTGGGTTAAATTAATTTCTCCTCATACGATGACGACCGTACAATGATTAGTTTAAAATTACAATTTTACAAATTATGCAAAATGTATGTGCTATATTAATTTGAAATGTTTTGATGTGCATTATTCAACTTACCACCAATTTTTTTTTTTTTGACCTTGACTTACCACCAAATTTTGAAATCATACGATAACTTTTCTTAGTCTCCCCTGGCCCACTTCTCCCTGAGTTTGTATGCTCGAGAGGTAACGCAGATGCATCATTCACTCTTAGCTATCTACATATATATGTACACTATTAATTTCTTGAAGGATCCTCTAAACTTCAAGAAATTGAATACGTTAATTTTTTTCGACCCAAAAAAAATACGTTAATTTTTTTTTTGGGCACCCGGGGGGGGGGGGGGAGCACAAAATATGAAATCTTGATATACAGATTTCACTATTATATCACTACATGGAAGTTTTACGATCTTTCTTGTTCGAAAATTGACAGCCCAGAAATATGAAGAATTTAGATCCATGAAATCAAGGTGAAAAGCATCCCACAATTCCCTCGGGGGTTGGGGGTTCAAATCAATTGACACATGATTCAGCCCAAACCATCTTTGGACCAGACGCAACTCTAATGATCCTTTTTGTTTCAAAGAGCCCACGAATGTAATCAAAGTCGGATGGATGGTTCGGTGCTTCAAACGATTTCCCAAGGACGTCAATGAGCATGATAACTGGCAGGCAAAGCTGTCACCGACGGTGAGGTATACACGACTAAAACAATATCACCTTGAGTATCAAGAGGACTAGCATGACGAAGCACATTATAACAAGCACAGTTGCACACATAACCATTCCTCCTTTTTTCTGTGTTCTCTCAGCCTGCGAGTACATTTTATAAAATTATCTGAGAAAAGCTGCACCAACTGAAATTCCAAAAAAGGAAGGCTAATACAAGCACCAATTTGCATAAGCAAGAGCCCTAGCTAGTAACAGGGAAAAGAAGTAACAGAACCTTCTCCAACTGCTTGAAGCCCTCTTCAACGGACGTCGAGACATTCTGAATGTTGTAGTCAATTCTGTCCACAATTGTTCCCTGCAGGAATATCGGGTGTCTTGGTTACATTTCATTCATTAAATCCATTTCATACAAGGGCGGGGCACTGACCTGGTCTATCACAAGAACAGAGAGATCCTTCATGATCTGAGCCAGTTCATTCACTGATTTAGTGACCTACATCACATTTCACATTGTCAGACAAGGTAATGAAAGAGATTTGTCTCTAAGCAATACATCGAAAGCCTTCATATTGCCTGTTCAATCTCTCTTTCCCTTTCCTCCGAGAATCGCTCACTCTTCTTTAGCTTTGCCATTTGATGATCACTGAAACCCTGAACCATCAACCACCGATTGTTACTATTACCATGTCTTCTTCACATTGAACTTCAACCAGCTCTGAATACATGAAAATAATATATAAAGTGCTTCTATTAAACTAGCAGCTCAGACAAGGACAAAACGGTAGACCCCAAAGATTAATTATAGAATAACGTGCCAACAATGTCTCCTTTGGGAAGACCCCAGGAAGAGGACAAATAAACCCTCATATTCTCATTAAGTAATTAAGAAAATCAGAGTGCTAAGTACAAGCCCTACAGGAAACTTCATTAGTCCACCTTCAAATAAAGAAGTACAAGGTTGTATAAAAAAAAAAAGCGAGAAGTACAAGGGTTTGTTTGCACAGTCCAAATCATACAGCAGAGTTACTCATTTTGTTGGGTTAGTTCTTATAAAAGAAATTAACAATTAACTTGAAAAATAACATAAAGAAAAAATATTTTAAAACTCATGATATTCAACCCAAAAAGAAAGCAAGAAAAACCACAGAAGTAGCGCAGATAAGAATCTGTAGTGGAAAATTTTAGACATATGTAGTTTAGCAGAATCTTCATTTCCAAGGTTATAATTTCGAAACCCTGTCCAATTCAAACACAATATCAAACATAAATCAGTTGCTATTAACGCTTAATGAAAATTCTGCCCTTTTCTTTGTATTCTTTGGGAGGGCGTGAGGATGGGGGAAGAAATTTATAAGTTAGTCGCTGCTTCATAAAGCAAATCTTACGGTTTCAACATCTTAATTTCTTATTGACAAACTCTAGGAAAGACAAAGGAGTCATTAACAGTCACTTGGCACAAGATTTCTTAAAAATTAGGTCCTGCTAGAGCAATCGTTTGCATAAAACAGCATACCACATCACTGAATCCATCATCCTGCGAACCAAATTTATACCCGTTCACATTCATCTCCAAGTCAACCCCATCATATCCCTACAGAATCAAATTTGAACATAGACATCAGTGCAGAAATATAAATGAAATATATTGTTGAAGCTGAGGGCTAGACATAATTTAGACTTGGGATAATGATCTTCTACGTGATCACTTGGATACTAAAAGAATAACAATAAGGAGTAAAAATGAAGTAAATATATGGCTCCTTGACAAATAGATTTGTCATTCATTAAATAAAGAGTAAAAAGGTCTGTATAATTTAGAAAGAAGCTGAGTTGGATAAGCATGATAATTGCAACCTCCTTTTGCTGCTGCAACCGTTTCAAGTATTGTGACTGCTTTCGCCGGAGGTCCATTGACAGGTTCTGAAGGTCTGTAGCAAGGGAGCGCTGCCAGAAGTTGATAAAGATAAGTCATAGTAGTTGGTAAATGATGTAAAGTATAAAAGCAAAAATATGCTTCCTACAGTGATCTTAAACTATGAAAGCAATTACTCAAGCCACCATGACATCTTGAAGGAACAATCTCAAAACAAATGATAGAATCAGTTCTGAGGAAAATCAGGAGAACAAATGCAATGTAGCTAGGAAAGGAGTCGTGCAGATGAATAAATCAAATCATAGAGAAACATGAAATGTCCTATAGGACTTTTTTGGGACAGGGAGGAAGCATAATTCAAGAGAAAGCCAGAAAAACATACTTCAAAAAAATTAATAGATAAATAATCTGCAATAGCTCATATAACTCCTTTTAGACAAACTCCTAAATGAAAAGAACGAAAAAATTAAATTTTCCTACACATCCTTTAGAACCCCTGTCCCAAGGAAAAGATGAAAATATTATTGAATCAAACATTATCCACTATGTAATATATAATATTTTGAAAATCACCTGCACATTTTTTCTAATGTTTGAATCCTCAGAGGACCCGCCAGTGGCAGAAAGTCTTTTTAGCTTCATCTCAGATTTTCTCAAGAGAGTTGTAATCTCCTGGGTGAGAATCTCAATCTGTTGTTGATCTTCTTTACCATCACCGAAAGAGGGCATTAATGCTTTGGCATGAAGTTTGACTAGCTCAGACATTTTAGCCCGAGCATGCTGTATATTTGCAGCTATTTCTTCAGAATCATCTACCCAAGCTGGCGGCAACCCCACAGTGGATGCATCTCTGAAAGCCAAGGCACAATTTCTAACTGTTAAAGAAGCCAAAAAAAAAATCAAATGTTGAAGGCAGAACTTTACCTCTGCCACAAACTTGAACTAAAGGAATGGATTAAACCATGCAAATTGAGGATATATAAAAATTGTATCCACTGGCCAAGCACTGAACACCCACGCTTACAAGAAGCCAGATTAGGGGTTATCCACTTCTCACTTCCCCAATCTCCCCAAGTGGCGGGCCCCATAATTCAATGCCATGCCAATAATTTAACTTTCCAAACTCCAAAACAATCTCTCAATTCAACAAAACAGCCTTGCAAAACTATTTTGCTGAGGGAGATAGTGGTGCAAAGGAAAATGTAACACAATTCTTATCAATTCAATCACCCAAATACATCTGCTTATCCCTTATTTATAGGCTATTAGAGATGCAAATCACCTGAAAAAAGAATATTTCCTACTAACAACTACTAATCCTAACTAACTAATCCAATTAATCCCATGTTAACAATAATTTTTCCCTCCTAAAAATAGTGATTGCCCAAAGGATCAGAAAACTTGGAAATTTAGTTTTCTTTTTTCACAATATCATTTATATTGTAGTTATGGAGAACCAAAACTTATAAAATCACCAAATCCTCATTAGCACCACCAACTCAAGAGGTTTGCAGTAATAAAGCCATCTAAAGTAAAATCCACACTAATGTAAGATTTGATATAACAGTTGCATGATTTTTGCCACCTGAATTGGACCTGGACACTTATCCCTCTAGCAGAAGCCGTAGTATATATGTGCATTCCAGCTGCGATTGGACCCCAATTGATACAGCTTCTATATCATCATCATCACCTATTCAGTTAACAATATCCTGGGTACAATGAGGCATATTTAATACATCACCTAGCAACCATGCTTCCATACTGCAAGTATCCTCGAGTATACTGCTGGAAGTTCCATTGCTAGAGCACCCAAGGCTAAACAGTGAGAACACCCCATAGAAGGGTATAGTGCTTCTTAGTTGATTTAGCGGGCAAAAGTCCCAGATGGCGGCCTAGCTTAGAATATCTTCCTAGTGTTGAATTCTAATGGGCATAAGGTCTTGATAGAAGGTGATGTGCGTCTAAGTTTCAATTTGACTATGTCCATTTGTATCCCTTGATTCATTTTCCGTAATTCATCATGCATTCTCGCCATGGTGCCAGGTCAAGCTCCGATATTAATGGAAAGTTTGGTGCTGATAAAAACATTAAAAAAATTATTTAATTCACACATTTTATGTCTGCATCGTCCCTTATTTACAAGCTATCAGGTGCAACTTATCTAACAACTTTTACTAAAAACTACGATCCTAATTAACTCATTCCACATAATAGATCATGATTCCCATAAGATATATCTTCTTTGTTTGATGAAGATGATTTCAAGAAAGCATCCCCATGGTTTCGTCGCTATAAGGGAATGAATTGAAAGCACTCCCCAATTCACTAGGGCAGCATAAGCCGTAACTAGCAACAACTAATCGAGCGTAACCTAGTATTTAGTGACTGGAAGGGAAAATGATGAAGCATGATAGACTAAATCTGATAGTCATCTCAGTCGTGATTAGGAAACACATATAGATCAAATCCAGATGCTGCTTTTAAAGAACAGGGAATACCTCGAACTCGAAGGGCCTGGATCTTCGGTGCTTAGAGGAGCATATGAAGATTGATTCGAACGAAGAAGTGAAGTGCTCACCATTTCAATAACGGGGCCGCCAGAACCAGAAGCTGAGGAAGATAAAGGGGCTCGCACACTCTTGACGGCATCTCTGTGCTTTCTAAATAGCACAGTTCGATTTCTGGTGGCCATTGATTCCTAAAACCTCTGTAATTTGGATAACACAACTGAGATTGGAAGATTGTCGGAGAGTGGGCAAAATTTAAGCGCGCAATACCAAGAGAAAGCATTGAACAAACAAGAATTGAGAAACTCGGATCGGAATTATAAGTTGAAGGGTCCATAGGGTCAGTTTCGTCACTTCGGATAGATTTATTTATTTTTGTTGCTTTGCAAAAACTTCATAAATATTAAAAGTTTAAATCTACAAACTTATAAATATAAAACATAATTTATATTTTTTAAATTTAATTTTATTGATATTTTTTTAATAATAATTAAGAAAGAGAAAAAATAGGAAATTAAGGAAGAGGAGGACTACCGTATTTTAGAAAATATATATTATAATAAATAATTTAATGAATTTTTTTAATTTAATTAAATTAATTAAATATATGTTACTACATACATTCGATCCTAAATGATATAATTAATTTTTTTTAGAGATTAAAAAAATAAAATAAATTACTTAATAATATTATATATTACCTCCAGTTTGTCAAGCAATACAGTGATCTTTTTTGTGATTTACATGTCTACACAGTCTCTTCCCCAAATCTTTTTTGGCCATGTACTCAAAAAAAAAAAAAAAAAATATATATATATATATATATATATATATATATTATATGATTAAATTATATATAGTTTATAAGTTAGATAAATTAATAATTTTTTTATTTTTTTAAAAAAAAATCAAATAAATGTTATATTTTAAAGTAAAAGTAGTATATTTTATACTAAGGAGAGTAGGGAGTACTAACACAGTGATTTTCAGAGGGTAACCATAAATTATATATATATATTATAATAATTTTATTCTGTAAATATAAAGCTATGAATATGAATTTTATATGGAGAATGGAGGGGCGAAAAGGAGGAGGGGGGCCAGAAATCTTGTTGGCTAAGGATCTATGAGCAATCCGAAGTTCCTTGGCTCTTTCCTCGTCCACTTTCTTCCCCCTTTTTTCAGTATATAAACACCACATCGCTAGCTCTGAAAAGGAATCCATCCACAGCACACACCTCCAAACTTTCTCGTGAGTCGTGACTTCGTCAACTGCTTTACAACAAAATATACTGCCTACAATTCCATGGAAGACCAAGCTTGGAGTCCTGTTCTATCTACTGCTTCCAGAAGCTACCCATCGAAGCTAAAGTCCCATTTCGGTGATTCTTTTGTTTCCATTTTTTTTAATCCCTTTATATATGAATATGTCATGCGTAGAAAAATATTAGTTCTATGTGCCTTTGCGTTCTCTGTTTATTTATTTATTTGTGGATTCGTGGACGCTGTAGCAGAACTTTGCATAGATTTTGAGGACGTAGATGGAGACGACGAGCTGAACACCGCATATCCATGCCCATTTCGTGGAGAGGATTTTGATCTTCTGGAACTGTGTTGTCATGTTGAGGAGTATCATTCAGTAGAAGCAAAGGCCGGGGTAATTATATCTCATCTCGAAGGATCAATTAATTTATTTTTGTTATTAGCGTTTGTTGAATTTTTTCAATAACCAGATTAATCTCATTGCCATTTTCTTTTCCGGTATCTTATTAACGTTTTGATGGTTTTGCTGCTTTCTTTTCGGTATCTTATTAACATTCTTATTAGCTTTCTTAATCTTTCTAAAAAACAATGTCAAGTCAACTGGATCTTATATTAAATTAAGCACAGGAGAGAATATATTATAATGCAAGAGTATTTTATGAATGATAAGGATTGAGTGTGAATCATGGTAAAGGAACAACATATCTAAATCGCATGATGACTTGCAAGACCTTAGGCTGTGAAGCCTGATTTGGAAATTAACACGAGTCTAATCTAGAATCTACCTGAGGCTGCCGAACGTGCATCAATATTTAATACAATTGATCCATCTTTTTAATCTGTTCGTGTTTGCAGATTTGTCCTCTCTGTGTTACATGGGTGGAGATGAATTTGGTTGAGCATATATCAGCACAACATGGAAGCATACTTGAGATATCCTTTCTGTGGTGGCTGCCATAAATTGTTTCGTTTTGTTTATTGTTTGTCATTTTCTTATTTCAATAGATGTCCTTTGATGTTTCACTTATTGCCTTCCCTGTGATGCAATGAATAATTTCCTTCACTGGAGATCACAGTCAATTCATATCTGGATACCCTAAATTTGAGCCATGTGGTGGTGCCCTTTCCCTTTCTAGAAAAGATCTACAGGATGGAGATGGATATTGGCACTCTTTTTCTGCTGATTCATCTTCTGAGATTTCTACTTCCAAGACAGCATGCGATCAATTGCTATCATTTCTTAACTGTTCAGCTGCTTCTGATGAACGTGAAGATTTACAGCCTGCTTCTTCAAGCAAAGTAAACATAGAAGAAGTAGACTCAAAAGAGTCAATGTTAGCAAGGTATGATTAATTCTTACTATAAAAAGGATGTGGGATTCTCAGGTCTATCGTTGATCTTCATTTTATTGTTTGGGGAAGGGGGTGTAATTTACAAATGGCTTGCTTAGATGTTAATTCAGATAAGTTTTCACTTTCCTCCTAAAGATTTGTAGTGTGATCTATTAATACTTGTGATGAATGCAGAGATGTTCAACAATCTTTATCTGACGAAGACCAGGTAGGGAAAGCACAGCGAAGTGCATTTGTACAAGAACTTTTCATGTCCACTATCTTAGACCCCGACTTCTGATTAAGAAAATCATGGACATTGATCATTTGTTTCCACTACTTCCACGAAAAGAGGGGGTCAACGGAAAAGTAAGTAGCAGGAGCAGCCAGACTTTGTCTTGAAAATGATTGTCGATCATATCTGCCCCCCGAGAAGTTAGCGCAAACTTAGTCTACCATAGTTCGATTGATCATGTGAAGAATGGACCTTAGTGAGATAGTTTGATATGCGTAGTTGTCAGGTCTTCATTGGATCAGTTTACTAATTTATAGCAGCAATTCTATTTAAGAATTTATGTTTTTTGTTGTACAAGCTATGGTATACAATGAGCTAAGCTATATAGGAAAATAGGAATTAGATGCACTGTCTGTATGGTATAGGAAATTAGGAATTAATGTAATTTTGTAGTTCAGAACAACTCCAAGTTCTGTTCTACTTCATCATTGACAAGGTACGAGCTTAAAAAATGCCTTCTCCTCAGGAGGCCGGTTTAGCAATATGCAGATAATTAACAATATGGGCCTTCACTGAATTTCCACCGAATTTATAGTATTCCATTTTGTTGCAATCTTGGTTTCTCCGGCAGTAAATCAAAGTTCATAAAGAGGGGCAATCTATTATTGGTTAAACGTTCTGTTAATTGTAGTATTCGGCAATTAATTGTATACTGCCTGATATATATAGGAATGTCATCTCAAATTACAAATGCAATCCAGCGTCCCATATTAAGCGTTGTTTAAAGTTTTGGAACAAAACAAAGAACGTACTTAATGGTCTAATTTTTCTAAATTGCCATTCTTAAATCTAGGCAGAGCATGCATTAGTCCCCCCCCCCAAAAAAAAGGAGAAAAAAGGGCATAATTAAATTAATAGGCGCGCTTCTAAGAACTATAATTACTGGTGTGAACTTGAAATTGACGAAAATAAGTTTTCTAAAATTGAAAAAAACAAAAACACCCACCAAAATGAAAAGATACGCGGATTTATCCATACACCCGGACTATAGAAGTTTGACCAGCCCCAAACAATATAAAAGAAAAAAAAAGCGGGGCGTATAATTTGAATGTATCTATGGCAGTCATATCGTGCTTTGCTCACAAAGCATACAGATTCCTATTGCCTACGAGCCTTTCATAAGCTTTTTTTATACACATCAATATAAAATGGTCGAATCAGCAACCTGCCATCCTCAATCCTGTATGGTATACTCAATACTGCAACTTCTATTGGCGAAACCTGATATAATTATTATGATGAGGTGAGACTGAATCAAGGTGGTTAGTAAAGATGATATGGAGCAAGGCAGACTATCATCTCCCCAGAGAGCTATGATGAACAAAGAACTGGTAGTCAGGATGTCTGGCCTTCAAACTCTGAAGCCAATTCTCAGCAGCCTGCACCAGACAGTTGGCTTGCTGCCATTCAGGGTCTCCATTTGGAGACAAGATTGAACCTCTCAGTTTATAAGAGGCAAGGGCAAATGAAGGAAGATAAATCTTTGAAGACGAGCCAGCGCCATGAACTTTCTCCCCACGAGAAATGTGAAACTGTGGCTCACTTTTGCCTGTTCAAAAGATACAAATAAATCAGACTTCAATTATTGATCGTGTATTTGGAAGAATGAGGTAGACTTACTCCTAGGGTGAGTTGATAAGGTATGGAAGGTCAGGAAAGACGCCTCCAAACTTTTTAGAGTTGAGCCAACTGGTATTCTATAGATTGGATACCTGAATCCGGGTTTAATTCATCAAGTCAGAGAACAAATTACTGCAACAACAGAAAAAAGAGAACAGAAGAACATTTTGACCCTTACCAAGCCACAGAAAACCAACTAGAAGGAAGTAGGTCACAACTCCTGTATTTCTTTAGGTCTGGAAATTGAGAGGCAAGACTATTAACCTGAACTAAACGAAAAAAATCACGTGTCAAATAAGATTGAAAATTCCATATGCAGATCTTAAATGAACGAACTTGCCTTGTCAACAATAGGTGGGCGAAAGTGTGGTTGGTCCCAGTCAAAAAATTCAAATACAAGAGACCCAGGTGAGTTGCAGACCTCAGTTTCATCACTAGAAGAATCCATCAGAGATTTATCTCTTAAAGTTATTCTACCAAATTGCTCAGAATTAACATTCATCAGGTTAGAGCGATTTGAAGCTCCATCAACACCATCCTCATGAGGCTTCCTGGTCCAGTTCAATTCCAATATTTTACATGTGAGATAGCAGTACATCATAACCATTACAATGACAGTACATTGATATTTTAATTTTCAAAGTAAAGGGGAAAACATTCAGGATATACACTGGAAACAAAAATCCAATTATTTACATCAGTACTAAAGAGTACCAGCAATATCATAAAATCACAAAGAAATTTTTATATCACAAATTAACTCGGATAAATATAAATATGGATAAAAAGTGAGAGCATAATACATGATTTACGAAACAAGGTGCATGAGAACCCATCTTATCTAAGCAAATAAGGTGAACACTTCTCTTTAATCATCTCTTTCCTGTGACTGACAAGCAGAAACTAGTGTAGACATGCAGCACGTGAGATATGGTAAAGGCAAAGGATGACGATAAATGTGGGTTTAAACTAGTTCCATATTATATATTTTGGTCAATCTCTTAACAAGTTAGGCAGACCTACGATGTGGACGTGAACTCCATTATACACTTTCTAACCCAGTAAGACTCAAGTATGCAAAGCTAACTAGGAAATCACCTGCCACTCAATCCCTCATGTTTATCCCAGCAACACCTCAAGCATATAGCTATTGCTGAAGTACCAATCTGAGGTAGATTTCCCAGTACTTTAAGAACCTAGCATGTCGTAAACTTCGTCCTGATCAACTCGAAGAATCTGTTTCAACTCATTCATAACCTATAACTTCTCAGCAAGAAATTTCTGCATGTAGTTTCTTTTTGGTATCTTTCTTATGCTATCGCTTTATAACTGCTGCTACATATTTTCCAAAGGCCTACTTGTATCATGGATGTCCTTATGACGATATTAAATCTCAGCTAAAAATACCACTTCCTCCCAGATATAAGCCTTGAGTTTCCATAAGCACTGACAATAGAAGGCCATGTCTAGAATTCATCAAAAATCTACTTATTCCATTTACAAGTCGCCCCATTAGGCCTTGAGTCTGCACAATGAATGACCAAGTAATCAAACTTCCAACTCAAGATAAGCTTAACCAAGGAAAGGTTATTACTGTAGTCTTCATCTCAGCACTTACTTAGAATTGGTTATTATAAAATATCACAGAAGACCATTACCAACCAATTGCTTATCATCTTTGCTTCAAGAAATGTAATAAACCTTAGTAACCAAAATATAAGAGTTTGATCAATGAGCTTGAATTCTAGTAAGGGGATTTCAGTCTTGATTAGGAATGTTAAAAGCACTTCAAAGCAAGACTAATTGCTCCACAAGCTTGGTTTTAAAGCAAGAACACTTGACTAGAGTACACACAGCAATAAAGTTAAACTTGAAATGAAGTGTCAATGAACCGTCACTAATGGTTAAATCAATGCGATATAGTTTTAAAATTTATTGCAGTATTATATTCATCGTGTTGAATGTGATTAACTTCCTCAATCCTAATATAATTTCACATATGGAACAATGGCGGCAGAATAACTATATCCCTGAGTGTATGCCTTAGGGTTACCCCAAGGTGCTGCCTTTATGTTTATGGTATGAAGATGTTCTCAAGAAGAACAAAAGAGTATAAAAAATTTTCCTTCACCTTAAACGTACTTGGGCATTCAAAATACTTGTGCAAATAAGATGAGGTGCTGCAGCACCTTAACCTAACAATTCCTTGAACCCTTAGAGCAGTCAACTTCAAATGTCTGTTAAAGGGTCTTTTAGTCCACCTAAGGCTCCTTGGCCCACACTTGAGTATTTGATCCTTGGTGAGAAAACCTCCCAAAGCCTTGTACATTGTCTATATGAAGTTAGCCTAAAAGAAAGACTTGAGATTAGGTTGAACCTAGGCAAGCATTCAATTGACTGCTTGGAGCAATGGTCAAACAAGATTGGATGGTGGTGCCTTCATCTGAGCCAACCCCAAGGTAGGACAATAGTGCCTTCTGAAATAAATTTCCTACTAGTTTAGTACAACATGTGCCTTTCTGATCAAATTTGGCCTACCCTAACTTTATTCTTCTGTCTTGAGCTCAACTTCCCATCTAATCCCATTTAAGTTGTCTAAATCCATTATGGACTACCATATATTTTTATTATTTAATGATCAGGAAGGCATCCTTATAGGTAATCATGTGTCTCCTCAAGCATGTATACCATTTTTGCACATGAAACATTCGATTTGCTCCTCTTTAGCAGTTAATGCATAAATCAAGATACCTAGTACATCAGCCCTGAATTTAATGCAAGATCCAAATTGAATCTCGCATCTTTTCCATGCATTAGGCAACCCATCTAACATCACTCTCTCTATATAAGCCATCTCATAACTCCTCAACAACCAAAAACCCTAAATAATCAAAATAATCATTATCATGCTTCTTTGCAATCTCATTTATTGAGCATAATTGTCCATAAGTCACCATAACTATCTTTGGATCAGCAAAGAAAGGTTTTAAACATCTCTATCATAGAACAAAAGCTTTACACCTCTAAGTTAGGATTATGCCTTGACCACCACACTTGTTAGCTGTTGGGTCCTAATATGCCTAGCACCTTCATCTAACCTGAAAGCACTAGTCTTCCAGTAACAAAACGCTTTATGTTGGTTGCCAAAAGTTGTGCCTGCAGCTGATACTTAGCAAAAGCTGACAATATGTACCTACTGATGATACTTAACCCAACAAAATTTTATTTTGGGAATTGGACGGCAAGCATAGTGCCTAATGGAGAGTTGGGAATCAAAACCCAGACCTACTGCCACCAAGGTAACATCTTGTGCCGCTAGACCAAATGGTCTTTGGCTAACCCAACAAAATTAAAACAGCATTTAGTCATAGGAAGATAAACTTTAGTAAATGTCATATGATAATTATATGCATTCCTCTGGTACACATCACCAGACAGAGTATTAGCATAGGAAGATTAAATGATATGAAGTTTCACCAAGCAACCTGCTCCTTGGTTAACAAGAAGAGACGGTCCAAACTGAAGTAGGATGCAAACAAATATTAATTCTAACTACATTGTAGCAGATGCTGATGCTGATGCTGATGCTGATGCTGATGCAAAATAAATGAGGAAAAAAGGTCAAAAGCCAACTTATACAGGAAAACCTTGCTGGTACAGATTTATAAAATTAACCATTTCTTAATCTATATGAAAAGTTATAGACAGAGGACATACAAAAGGGACTAACCTGAGCACATTTGGATCAACATATAATTGAATGCCTGACAAGTATGGAACATAATACTGCTTGACAGATTCGTTTCCATTTATTAACAACGGCACTTCTACTCCGTAAGCGCTCCATTCCCTAAAAGATTCCCAGAGATCTCCAAGGACAAAGTAAGAATTGCCATCAACTTCTGGAGTCCTCCCTCCTTTTAGTTTGGGCTATGTAATACAAACACCACCAGTTAACAGCAAAAAGAATGAAATCCTTAGGGGGAATAAAAAAAACTGTTATCTTATAGCAGAATGAGCGCACAGTCAAACTACCAACCAAGGCCTGACAACTAAAATAAACCCAGGCCATTTTCCTTTAACTTATTGAAAGCAGCAGGATGGAAACAACAATTGAAAAGTTTTATTTGCCCCTCTTTCGCAACATTGACTCAGGATTTATACAGATGTATTAAATCATCATCTCGGCATAATTTAATCGGGACCAAACAATTAAAGGTACTTAACCATCAAGACTTGGCTGTATGATTCAAGTTACAAGCATATAAGAGAACTATGATTCAATGCTTTCGTTGATGGGACCATCACTATTGATGGAACCAACAACTAGACAGTAAATCAAATGGCATGACTCTCCCACGGGTTATGTTATATCACCAACGGAAGGCTGCAGCCAGTTGCTTCTCACCTTAATCTTGCATTTGGAAGCAGACAAAATCAGTTTACCACTTTTCAAAAAACACAAAAACACCATCATGCATCACCGAAAACCACCATTTTATCCCCGTCATTTAATTTCTGAGCCAAACCATTAGAACAGTTATATACGAAGCAGCCTGAACAACAAGATTCAGAGGATACATTCCAGCAGATATTTAAAATGTCAAGAGCTTCGTACAGAAGGGGTCAGGGACTCAGTTGCTACAAAACAAAGTCCAAATTTTTTACTTTTTCATGTGTTTTAGCCGACGGAAGATTGAATTAGTACCTCAGATAAGATTTGAGCTTGAACGAAGGGAGTGACTGATGACATAAAACGATCCAAGTTAGTCAAATTAACAGTTTCCGGTTGCGAAGACGAGCCAACAGAGTTTGGCCTCGACAATGTCGACTCATCAGAGTTGGTAGTTGTCTCCTTTTCGAGTGAGCCGACTCGGGCATCGGACTTCAATGGTCTTTGCAGTTGCTGTGCCCGCTGCTGATTTCTCCGAACAGCCGGAGGATTGTAGAAGCGGTCCACACCGCGAGTTCGCGCCAAGGAAGAGCCTCCCGAGTTAGACATTATTGAAATTGACGAGAACAGCAGGATCAGTGATAGTCAAAAGGCGAGACTAAATTATAAATTGTTTTTACAGTGAAAATACAGATACATAATCACGGGGTGTAGAGGGTATTTTAGGGCCAAGTGAGGAAGGAGGAAGCATAGACAGCCATTGAAGCTGGAGAGCAGGCTCTGTGTTTTGGGGAGGTTTGGATTTGGGGGAGGAAGAAGAGTGTTTATATAGTCTGAGGAAAGGGAAGATGAGGAGAAGACCAGTGTTTTATTTATGTTTTGGAAGAATTCGACTACCCCCCTTAACTCGTGTGGGTTTTCAAGTTTGAACACATCTTGTGACAAACGACAACTGATTGACCGATATGCCCTTGGACCCTAAATTGACGCATGTATCCCTATCATTTAATTACTTCTCTTTTTTAAGGTTTACTTGGATCGGATTGGATTATGCGGCAAATCAAGTAAAAGGTCCACACTTTCTTCACATTGATCCAATTTACTTAAAATGTTTTTCTTTTATGGTATCTTTCAAATAATCCTTTGAATCCAGGATCCTGTGATTGCTCCAGATGTTGTGAAAGGGAATGCTGAAGAAAAATATTAAATTTTCCTTTTATAATATTTAAAGGAAACTAAATATAATGAGGCATTATATTGTGCATAGAGTTTGAAAAAAAAAATTGTATTATTCAAAGAAAACTACTCCTTTATACTAGGTATTTTTTTAATATATACATGTAACTTTTCTTTAAATGTGTAAAACAACAAAGTATGGAGGATATTATAAGTTTACAAAATATCTCATATTTTGACATTTGACACAATCTAGGTGTCAAGATCTCAAACAATTTATATATACATAACTTAGATACATATAATTATTACACTGCCTTCAATCTTAACTAAAAAATAAAGTTTCAAAAATTTATCTGATATGTTGACAAACAAAAAAAAAACTTTATGTGATATTGAATATAGGTCAAATGTGTTATAGTTAATTTTTTTAGTCTTATGTTAATTCATCAACGTTTTTTTTATTCGATTCCCATATTACACTTTATTATGGCCATTAATTTAAATGGATGACAAAATAAAAAAATTATATATTTTCCCAGGTTTAAATATATGAACCATCACTTTCTAATAACCATAAATTAGTTAGCTTTACTCTATGATTAAGACTATAGGGAGTATATAACTAGATTAGTTGTTTCTTTTTCCATATGATCTTAAATTCAAATAAAAATTTATCAGAGTTTTAACTTTTCTCATGAGGATTATTTATCAGGTGCATTTAAAAAAAACATTATTTGATATGTTGGTTGTCATTTTTTGAACTAATTTATTAATCATTAATTTGCAATTATATGCAAACTTGATAAGTGTTGGAAGACTTGTTGAATTCAACAACATTGCTCTCTCAATTCATTGCTATGAGACATTTTTAATTGACTCACATAGACCAATGTAAATTACTAGCTGATGCCCAATATCTCTAAAACATTCAAGATTTTTAAATACTATACCTCTCATTAATTACAATTGACTCTCTCCAAGGGGAATCAACCAAATTAATTGGAAAATCTATTTATAATCGGGCTTATTTTAGAAGCCCGATTTACGTAAATCGAGATAAATCTCCTTCACATGTTTACCTCGTAGACCGTAAAAGCAACCTCGTAAACCGTAAAAGTTACTTCGTATTCCGTGAATCACGATTTATAAGCACTTATGGAGCTTCCATAAGTTAATCCAAACAAACTATTAACCATTTTCAATATCATGCGAGATGCATTATAAACTATGGGGGAAAATGCATTATAAGCTGAAAAATAAAATCTTAAAAAGCATACATTATAATAATAAATGGATGAAGTATATTTTATTAACAATGGTTAAAAGTAACAAATGATTACAAACCCTGACTGGCGTTTAAACCCTGACTGGGGTAGTTGAAATAATTTGGAAGTACAAGGGTGCTATGGTAAATTAGCAGCAGATAAATAATAAAAGCGAGGGAGGAAAACAGAAAAGGGATGGAAAAGAAACACCATTGCCTCAGCATCACAGTAACAGGCAACCGCACACTCGTCTCCAGACATTTGACAGGGTTGCATTTTCCGTTACAATTCAAAATGTTTTTCTCTCAAGCTATCATATATTCTTAATATTTTTTTTATACCAAAATTTTAAAAAAAGGGTCAGTTCACCCATGATTCAAGGACATGGCACCTAACTCATAAATATATTCTTAATATTAATAATGATATTAAATACTCTAACTATTATAGTATTTTTGTAGAGAAATATCGAAGTTGGCTTGAAAACAGAATTGTGAAGAGCGTGCATTGCATCATGTATTGCAAGGCAAGGCTCCAAGAAACAGCCAAATCTGTTGTCTCATCTCATCTCTGTTGAGTGTTGACTTCCTATCAGTGTTTTCAAACTCGCGTCCTCAAAATACGAGTGCCTATAATTTCAAAATTAGGACAATTTAATTTCAGCTATAAATTCCACAAGCATAATAAATTATAACAGTTAATGTCATTTGCTGCTATTGATTTCACATCATTTTTTAGGAAATTTTACATTGAATGGTAGTGACTAGTGATGAAGGATGCTAAAATAAAATTTATCTGATAAAAAACAACCGCAGTCTAATTTAATTGTAGGCTCATGCCAAAGTTAACGCAGGCAAAATACAATTGATTGATTATTTTGATGATGAAGTACTTTTCATGGTAAATTTTTTTTCCCTATCTTGTCCGATCCTAAATGGATGAATATATGTCAATTGTAAACCATCTTAATAACAACGCTACCACCATACATAGGAGATATCTTAGATTGTTTAAGTATGCGCTTTAGTCTAATTTTTCCTATATTTAGATTTAATTATGTTTGGATGGAGAGAAAATACATGATGTATATATCAAATTTGCATCTCTCTCCCTTACAATTGAAAACACATAATGCATATAATTAATATTAATCACATTGAAATATAAAATAATTTCTATAATGTATATTAATTATACATATACATAAAAAATAACATGTTTTTCCTCTATAATTAATATAAAATTTATAAAAGATATGTTGAAAGTTTATAACAAGACAATGTTTAAAATGTTGTTAAGGTGTATCTATTATCTTAAAGTATTTTTTTAAATGTGCTCAATGTCCTAAAGTAATTTGTAATGCTTTTAGTACTATGAAGTATTTTTATTGGTGTACCCAACATCCTAAAATATTTAGGATTCATTCATCACCCTAAAATTACTATTAAAAAAAATACTTTAGAGTGTTATATATATCTTCACTTAAAAAGACTTTTTCAAAATTTATGATGAGGTTTAAATTACTCTTAAAGAAACTTTATAAGAAAATTTTCATGAAAAAATTAATATTTTAATAGTAAAATTGTTGGGGGGGGGGGGACTCTAGATTTTGTAAATACAAAAGATTATTTTAAGATAGTGACGCACCTAAAACTAACACGTTTTTTTTACGCTGAATGCTTATTTTTTCTAACTCACAAGCCCCCAAATCATGCGCAATAAATATTATTTCTTGTGAGGCTTTTATTCTACTCTTTCTTATTATTAAAGGTCAACGGTTAAAAATGTCCATATATTTTTTTAAAACGGACATCTAGTATTAAATATTTTTGTTAGGTATAAAAATACTTATGAATTTTTTAAAATGGAGCAAAAATATCCACACCGTTAATGGGTACTAACGTCCGTTATATGAAACCCATTGTATTATTTTTTAAGGTGCAAAAATATCCATGAACTTTGTTTTTATGTGCAAAAATGCCCTTGAACTTTTCAAAATTGGGCAAAAATACTCACACCGTTAACTAGTACAAACTTCTATTTTGTAGGATCCACATTATTATTTTTAATTATTATTTAATTTAAAAAAAAACTCCCCACCCTCTCTCTTTCTTCCACACCCCTCTTCCTCTGATCTCCTGTGAGACCCTTCTTAGACGGTTCACTCTTCGTCGCTCTCAATCTCTCTATGGAGCACCATCTCTCTTTATCTCATACTTTTTTACCAACTTAGGCCTAGTTCTTTAGAGAATAACACTGCTTCTTCATTTAGTCGAGTTAATAGAGCATCAAAAGAAATAAGCCACAAAGTCATTAATTGCAAATCACCCATCAATGTCCCGTCACCTGTCGTCAATATCTTTAAGAGTTTGATTATCTGAATTTAAACGAAAAAAATTATTGCATAGTGTTATGAGTCACACATTGAGAAATCTCACAAGTAGAGTGATGTTTATAAATTTAAGGGACTTTCTCTCCCAATAAACTAATCTTTTGAGAGGGGCTCTCCCTCAGGGTTGTGATCATCACATTAGTGCTTTCATTGAATGCACACTAGAAGCCTAAAACTTGGTGGAGAGTTTAAAAGCACCGAAGATTGAAACGTTGAAGTGATTGAGAATTTTTTTTTAAAATTAAATAATCATTAAAAATAATAATGTTGATCCTACAAAACAAAAGTTTATATCAGTTAACGGTGTGAACATTTTTGCCCCATTTTGAGAAGTTTATGAGTATTTTTGCACCTCAAAATAATATAGTGGGTCCCACATAACAAAAATTAGTACCCATTAACGATGTAGACATTTTTGTCCCATTTTAAAAAATTCATAGACATTTTGACGGTTCACTTTTCGTCGCTCTCAATCTCTCTATGGAGCATCATCTCTCTTTACCTCATGTTTTTTTACCAACTTAGGCCTAGTTCTTTAGAGAATAACACTACTTCATTTAGTCGAGTTAATAGAGCATCAAAAGAAATAGGCCACAAAGTCATTAATTGCAAATCACCCATCAATGTCCCGTCACCTGTCGTCAATATATTTAAGAGTTTGTTTATCTGAATCTAAATGAAACAAATTATTGCATAGTGTTATGAGTCCCACATTGAGAAATCTCACAAGTAGAGTGAGATTTATAAGTTTAAGGGGTTTTCCCTCCCAATAAGCTAATCTTTTGATAGGGGTTCTCCATCAAGGTTGTGATCATCACATTGATGCTTTCATTGAATGCACACTAGAAGCCTAAAACTTGGTGGAGAGTTTGAAAGCACCAAAGATTGAATCGTTGAAGTGATTGAGAGTTTTTTTTAAATTAAATAATCATTAAAAACAATAATGTGGATCCTACAAAATAAAAGTTTATATCAGTTAACGGTGTGAACATTTTTGCCCCATTTTGAGAAGTTCATGAGTATTTTTGCACCTCAAAAAATAATATAGTGGGTCCCATATAACAAAAATTAGTACCCATTAACGATGTAGACATTTTTGTCCCATTTTAAAAAAACACATAAACATTTTTACCGCTAGAACCTATTATTAAATATGCCGTCGCAATAAGTGCCAGTTTGAAGCCAACAAATTTACCATAAGTTTAAACTTGGATTTTCGTTCATGTTTAGAATTAGATTGTTAATAGATTTTCACACTCAATATTGATACACAATCATACGTAGTTAAGTTTAAGTTTAGTATGTTGTTCCGTGTTTTTTTTTTCCTTATGAAAAGATCATATATATATTCAAAATGTTGTTCAGTGTTAAAAAGGCGGCAAAAGTAACCATACAGATCATGGTAGATTTTTTTCTTTTTGTGTTTTGGGATGGAAGGATTCGAATCCTTTATAGCTTAGAAGTGGGAAGTGGGAAGTGGGACCCCTCCCGTGCGAGCGTGCCAAGTGTCCATTCTCCTCCATCAGAATCAGAATTAAATACAAAGGTCCTAAGCATCAAATACAAATATTATAAAATAATAAAATCACAATAAATACAGATATTGCAGAAATAAAAAAATCGTCTGCTCATTTCCATCACCCGTTTCTTAGCTCATATAGAAGCACCAGTTCTTTTGGGCCCAAAGTTCTTCACGAACTGAATGCGGAGGGTGTCCACGGCAAGTTTGAACGCGCACAGCGATTAAAGAAAAGTTTTGGGCCTTATAGTGACTTGAAACAATACCCCAACCAAAAAACAAAGACAAACGGATTCCTGACTTGATGTGAAATGGGATTTAGGGTGTGTTTGGAAATAACTTATGAGAATAGCTTATGAAGAAAAAGTGAAAAAAGTGATTTTTGAGAATAGATTATGAGAAAAAAGTGATTTTGATAAAATGAGAGTGTTTTGATATTATGATCAGAATAGCTTTTTTTCATGGTCAAATTACTGAAAAGGACATTAACTTTTGTGATAATTACATATAAAGGATAATATTATATTTTATATATTATATAGTAGTAAATTTCATAATAAATATATAAAATGGCATAAAATTATCTAAAAAATTTATAATATGTATGTATGTATTATAATAAATTGTAAAAAATAATTTATAATAATTAGATATAAAATATTAGATTATATTTTAGGTATTATTTAATATAAAATTGAACAATAAATACCAAAAAATCTTTAAATTTGTCCGAAAAAATTATAAATTGTGAAAAAAAATTAATTGTACATACATATATAGAAATATATATATATTAATAAATTGTACATTGAAAGTTCATAATTCAATGGTTAACATCGAAAAATAATATAAGGAGTCGCTCTTTCAATGCAGTTAATACAATCTGTTTTTGCCTTTCTCCTTTAAATTGTATTTATTTTACTAACAAGTGATATATTAGTCATAACCACATGTCTAGAAACCTCAAATTTATCATGAAACAAATACATTAACATTTAATAGTTTGTCAATAATTCAAAATATCAAAATAGATTATGAGAAGAATATATTATGGGAAAAAAGCTGCTAGTCATTTTCTTAAAACTACACCTTTTTGTTGTTGTTTTAAGGAGCTGAACTTGTTTTTTTGTCTAAAAAAAATATTATCTAATATTTTGAAATATTTTCTTGGACGTATGTAGTATCAAAAAATATTTTTTAAGTAACATGCAGTATTCTAAAATAATTTTTAGTGCTTTTAACTCTTTAAGATATTTTTTCAGTTGTACTCAATATGTTTGCAGACTGATTGCAATTTTACCCTTAATTTATTTTTTCAGCTTCAAAAATTACTTTAAAATATTAGGTGCTCCTGAAAAAATATTTCAGAGTGGATGACAGTAGGTACAACTAAAAAAATACTTTAAAGTAATTTTTAGAGTTAAAAAAATAAATTAAGGGTAAAATTGCAATCAGTCTGCAAACACACTGGGTATAACTGAAAAAATATTTTAAAGGATTAAAAGCACTAAAAATTATTTTAGAATATTATATGTTACTTAAAAAATATTTTTAGACATTTTTTAAAACCAAAAAAGCATGGTAAAAACAACAAAAAGAAGCTTTTCCCAAAACCATGGTTTTGGACATCAAAATCATGGTTTTGGAATAAAACCATGGTTTCCTAAAAAGGTGAGTGTTTGGCTAATTTTTCTCAAAACAATGGTTTTGATGCCAAACCATAGTTTTAAGAATTTGTCAAACACACTATTAATAGAAGTCTAGAGATAATAAGTATAAGAAAAAATAGGCAGTGATAGATCCATTCTTTACTCAATATTTTCCAGCAAGATTTCTACTTTAATTTCCTTTAATGGAAAAACACATATGGTGAGCATTCAACCGCGCATCAGAATTTCGCCCTGCAAGTTATGCATTGGAATGACTCTCGTTAATTATCTGATCTTTCTCATCCCTTTTAAAATATTTTCTTTACAATTTTTAAAATTGTTCAAATTGTTTTTCACTTTAGCTGGCCTTCACGTGAAGAGTTTCTCTCTCTCAACTCAGAAGCTCCTTTTTATAAGAGTAGTTTGTTGTTTTGTTTTTAATTTAAAATTTTTCTATGTAAGAGTTGGAAAACGGGTTGGTTGGTTTAGACCTTTTTAATATAAAAGTTGGATTTAAGAATTTGTCCCTCAAATTGCAACAGGATATAAAAAGATTTGCCTTAATGGACTGAGGGCTAAAAGGACCAACTTTAAAAGTTCAAAGGTCAGCCCATAGACTCTTTTATTTTTATTTTTTTAAAAAAATATTATATAATATTAGAATTTTGTATTATTAATGATATTATAAATATTTAATTCTTATTATCTTTTCTTTTTAAAATTGAATTTGATAAAATGGTTTAATTTATTTTTTCACAATATTTTATTCATTTAAAATTTTAAAAAAATAGGCTAATTAAACATTAGATAATGATTTTAACTAGAAATTTAAGAGTTTTAATGATAATTTATCTCAATTAAAGAAAAATAATAATTAGATTTTAAAACTTAAAAGTGAATTTTATTTGAATTAAAATGAAGATCGCAATTTGTGAAACTTAAATGATCATACAGTATAAATACAAGTCCTCCAAAAAAGAGTTAAGTTTTATTCAAATTATTATGTTGCAGCTTCCCTTATCACCTAGATAAATCGTTAGGTGTAGATACCCATAAAGATTATTTTTTTTCTTAAATAAATATAAATCTACTGCTATGTGGCTACCAATAACTGTTTTTATATGTGATAGTATAAGCATGCATGTGTAAAGTGTTGAAATTTTTATCCATAGTACCTTGTTATTTTAAATTTATTTCTTTTTAATTTAATTTTAATAATATTTATGTCTTAAATTAAGAATTTATCATTTAACTTTATTTATTTAAAAACATAGAAAAATAAATTTTTTAGTTAAACTGACTTAAAGCGTGCAGTCCCAATTCTGACCCAGAAGTATTAGGGTCAAGCATTATAATTGAGGGTTTTTAGGGAAGTTGGGCTAGTCCATTTAGGGCCAAACCCATAAATAAACATCCCTTATTCTTAGCTCTACCTATAATAACGAATTTTCTTACTTTTCTTTTTTTTAACGTATGTATGCTCATACCTTATAAGGCACTAAATAGTAAATACATACACTCGTTTTAATAAGGATTCGAGCCTGGATTTTTTTTTTCTTTTTTATATAGATACAGGTCATGCATTTTTTTATTCTCAAGCCCAATTGGGAATTGCCCTTTCAAAAGTATATTTTATGTATTTACACAGACCTAAACTTAGACAATCATAGTCCTTCTATTTGTACCCACGCTCATCGATGACCATTAAAATTATGAATTCTATCTTTTAATATAAAAGTTAGATAATTAATTTACAGATAATAAAAAATTAATTAAATCAATTATTTATAACAAATGTATGTTGATTTCTTTAAAATATGATTTTTATTTATATGTATTATGATCACCTTGATGAAAAATTTTTAATATGTGCAATCAATAAAGATATTTTTTTAAAAAAATTACAAATATTAGAAATAAAGTAGATTGGTTTCATGTTTAGGATTAAAACAAGCCCCTAATCTAGCTTCTTGAGGTAGTATTAATTATCGAACCCTATGTTTACTACAACACACGTTTTAAAACCCTGTGATACTTAAACATGTTATAGAAACATGAATGAAGTCTTTATTGGTCTTGTGATGTTTTTGGGTCTTTATGTTTTGTTGTTGTTCCAAGTTGTTTTCTGGCTATTTTAGTTGTATCTGACTTTTTAAAGACGCGGTACTGTTTTTTTAATGATTCATGAAATCTAGTTGGCAAAAAAATAAAATAAATAAACAGTGGAAAATAACTGTGGTATCTCAGATACATATACATGTCTGAGCTCTCAGTATTTGGCATGTCCACACTCATTTGGAAGCAAAACATAAGGGTTATGTCCTGTCAGTATTCTACCTTAATTATCATTTGAGATCTTGCGGATTTGTTTTATTAAAAATCAGCTCTATAGCCTTCTCTGTTCCCTCGGATATAGTTCATCACTTTTTGCCTTTCTGTTCAACTGAACAAGGGATTGTAGAGTCTAACGCTGTTTCCACCTTGGCAAAGCTAATTCACTATTTGACTTTTACTCCTAATTAAGCCCCTGAACTTGCTGCACATGAACTTTTCATTATAAAAGAAGAAAGTGCATAAGCAGAACAATACACAGATGCTGAATGATAATGAGTCCTCAAACTAGAGAGAACAAAGTGTGGCCATAATAAAACAATGGAGAAGACAAAATAAAATTCATGAAGCCCTTCGAAACTAGTGTACAAGAGTTAAAAAGTAAAAAACTAAAAACAACTCAACCGCATCACTTGTTTGAAGGTGAAGAAATGCAAATGATGAGTTGAAGATAAAAGCGCTTCTGGCTATGAATTAGCCTTTATCTAGAGTAGAACATGTACCACAAAAAGCTTCTCCAGTTTTTAATATATCCGGGATATATTTGATTTCTTTTTATTTAGAAAAGTCGCTCCATGCATGAGAGTGCCAGTTATTAATTGCGAATTAAGGTAATGATGATGGCTCATGACGGGACAACTCAATTGTCGCAGCCGCTATATATATTAACTATCAAGATTAGTGAGTCCCGAGTTAATTTAAAACATACAGCCAACAACAGACAAGACACATGGCAACGATGTCGTTTGTCTAGTTCTATCATACCCAAAAGAACAGAAACAAAAGCGAATAAAATGCGTGCTGATAAACAAAATAAAAGAAAGATGGGGGGCTATAAATGTTTAGCCAGGGGCCATAAAGGTGGTGCATGTAAGAAATAAAATGCCGCCACAACTTGAGATTATAGTAAGAGAACATGGGTTTGTAGGGCAATATAAGGATGGTTTGGTCGGCTCAAAAAAGTCTTCCAAGCAGCAGGGCTATACCTTTATGATTCTCTTTTGGAATGCTACTTTCCCCACCTCTTTGTACTTCATTTTTCTATTTGTCCCCTTACATTACATTATTAGTTAACTATACAGACAATCAACCATTAGTGAACGAAACGAGAGATTAATTTCTTTCCGATGTATCTATGACCTATATATATATATATATATATATATATATATACATATATATATATAATGATCCAATTTTTCCCTATAGCTCTCTTGCATATCGGCGGTTCCGATGAATATATATATATATATATATATATATAGACATGCTGTGTTATTGCCATAATATAATACAGATATTATAATAATGTTAGTTGCAATAACTTTGACGGTAAAGTAGGCACTCAAATTCACTGCTTGGATGAATTCATGGAAGGGATATTTTGGTATCTGGTCGGGTCAAGTCAACTGTCAATGATCCACTAAATTTCATTTTTTTATGATTCAAACAAAATTTGTTGTTCTATTGTTATAAGATTTATATATTGTTGTTTAGGCCTTCACAAAATCAATTATCTTTTCGCTTCTGTTGAATGGAACCTTTGTGCCACAAGTTTTAGAAAAGCAGAGAAATAATAGCACAAGGGCTGTGTGTATTTGCTGCTACTTTTGGCTGCAAAAGTTATACTTAACTTGTAGCAATGAAGCAGAGAATTTTAATGGTGGGGATGAGGCATGTCATTCAGAGATATATATTGCCAGCATGAATGCTTCAGGAAGAGAACTCATCTAATATATAATCACATACCAGCTGGGCTCCCTTTGCATGTGATACTCATAAAGGAAAAAAGCAAACTTAACTCCTAACTTTAACCCTTCCCATTATAACTACAACTAATCATCTTCCTTGCAATTATAATCCAACAATTCTTTACTTTATTGGTTCATCAATTAATTATGCTTATCCACTCTGCATGTCCCATTCTTTTATTATTTACTACCATATATATAAATCTGTTATGAATTTTACAGCTCAACAGGAAAAAAATAAGAGCTCATAAGTTGGTATTTTAGGAACAAAATGGTGACTTGGATAAGTTATTTGTAAATATTAATTATCAGTGTCACTCCCTCCTCCTATAACTTACATCCTAAACCTATTCAATATATGTATATATACTGGTGTATAGTAATTATAGGACAAACATCAATATGAAGATGGGATTACCTTGCGCAAGTGATTGTTAAAGTTTCATGGACCCTTTCATTAATCGCGTCGATCACCTGTATTTTCCTCCTAAGATGAAATATATAATGACCTGGTTGTACTATACCCTTTAACATTTGATATGCTATGAAAATTAACCAGCGGCAGCTTGTCTTTACAAATAAAGAAAAGGAATTTCAGTTTTGATGTTTTTTTTTACCTATTTTAATTATTATTAAAATTTTATTTTTATGTCCATTTTAAAATCAAGTGAAATCAGGCTTTATCAAGTGAAATAAAAAAAAAAAGTATTTTTAGTATACACCTGATTAAAAATTATTTAAATGGCACTGAGGAAAAGATCAAGCTAATGAACGGGCCACTCGAAATGGGCTGCTTGTTACTTTTCCAGAATATAAGGGCCCATAAACAATTCAATGGTCACCGATTGCCGGTCAAGTGGGACCCGTTGGAGACGCGCTACGTGGGGCCCTAGTTCGCCACCGAACCTCATTTGCTTTGGTCCCGAACCATGGATTTGAATTTTTTGAACGTTATGATGACGCCGTGGGAATTGACAGTTTTGCCACCAACTTTGGTTTTTCAGTTTTTCTAATTCAGCCTTCAGACTTTGTCTGTCCCTCATGCCTCCCAAGCGGCTTCAACCCCATTCAACACCATACACATAAACAAAACGGCATTAAATTTTTTGCATGATTGTATATATTACACCCTCCCTCTCTCCTTCAATTTGTGAATAGGTTCAGGCCCCAAAATAAATTTGTAAATATATGTGTTCTAAAATATAAGTTTCATTTTAGGTTTGTCTAAATATTTATTGCATTTTTTAACTTTATCACTGTATTTATTGTATTTATTTTCTCTCGTTTATTCTCTTTACACATAAAGACACAATTAAAAATAAAACACATATTTATTATCTTTAACTAATTTTAATTATTTTTTATTAACAGAAATAAGTTATTTGAAGCTCATAATAAGAGATAAGGGGAATATATAATTTTGGTGCAGATTGCAAATATAAAAATCTGGATAATGCTTATTAATTAAATCATGAAAACAAATGACCATTAATAAAACGTAGAGAGTAGATTGAAATATATACCAGTAGAATAAATTGTCTGAAAAACTTCATCAAAAGCAATGATTATTAAGGAAATAATGCAAGATAAATCATTCATGAATAAAAATAAATTATCATGTGAAAGGTTTTAGGCAAATTGTTTTTGCCAACAGAATTTATTGGTTTGGGTGCATTATTAAGGAATCGTAATGTATGGATAAAACTGGCAACAACCGTTGGGATTCACCAGTGCACTGTTGACATCAGGTCGAACATGGTTGAGGAAAGCCTAGCTGGGAACTTGATAACTTGGAAGCAAAGGCCACCACGTATGGAAGCAGTTGTTGTTGCACTACTGAGTTTGGTGTTAATTTCATCACTGTAACATAATTTCTTAATTACAGTGGTGGCCTGCATAGATAACTGTTTCCCAACCACCACATCACTAACCGAAAGTGATGTTTTATCTACCTGTAGCTACCCTCATTTTCAAGTAATGACGTTTTCTCTTCTTTCCTGTTTTCTTGCCCATGCTCAACCCTGCACTGTTGGCGTTGTTAACGTTACATCCCAATTCGATTCCCCAATTCACTCACTTAATTAAACCTGGTTTCGTGGATTACCATGTTAAACAATTCTGCCAAGGATACAAGGGCAGTTTTGCCTTGCTCAAAATTAAAAGACCCCATATTGGAATCTAAATTTCTGTTGGAAAATTCTGACGTGGTTGAAGTTGCAGCATAACATTAGGAGGTGGACCAATTACATCCTTAAAAATTTGAATTAGATTAATAAAAAAAATTGATTTGTGGTGCGGCAAAGTGGATGGGCATTAGCGAAGCGGACAGACCCAACCACCCCAGACTTATAATCAAGGATATTTCTTTTTTGGGTTTGAATATATTTTGAACCCCAAAGGAGGGACTTTTCATTTTTCTATATATGATAAGTTAGGCACCACATTACTTTGCTTTCAATTTGATTCATTCATATTCATGCACTGCCATTTAAATCATATATATAGTAGAATTAAAAGAGGGCGAAGATCATTTGAGTGGTTGTGGCAAATAAGTGGTTATCATCATTATCACTAGTCTTTAATGTGGTTATCATCATTTTCTAGGATTTGTAAAGCATATGTTGGGGGGGGGGGGGGGAAGGTTCCACCAACGTACTCATATATCAAATGCATATTAACATTATCTATGCGCCGGGAGGATGAAAAAATGATCGGAAATAATAGTTAGAATTTGTGTGCACAATGTGATTTGTTTCATAAATATGACGGATAAGAAGGAGGCAAGAGCAAAATGTCCAGGCAATGACCTGAAATAAATGCAAGTCACTAATGGAAGGCCACTTAATAGTCACCAAAATTGAGTTACTTCATATGAAATGATTAAATGAATTGGTCCATATAGATTGGGTCCAATGAGTAAGTATAATTTAGTAAAAATGAAGGCAACCAACATGGTTATCCTAGTGAAATCATTGTATATCTAAGAAACTGGATCCAGAAAAAGCAGCATCTACTAAGATTTAAGTGGGAACTTTACTAGTTTATTTGTCATTTCCTTTACTTTAGCGTTGCTACAGAAATTATTAGTTAATGCAAATTAGAATATAATGGTAGATTTGGTGTACCAAAAATAAAGAAAGGTGCATTTGCGTTTTGAGAGGATGCATCCAAGTCCAAGCCAATTCCAGTGGGATCTAAAATCAAAATCACGGTTGGTCCGAATTTTCATGTAAAAATAATATTTTCTGTAGGACATACTTGCTATAATTTTCAACACAAGTACTAGCTCTAGTGATTAATATAAGAGTAGTTGATTAATTTAGATATATTAAAGATATTAGTTAAATTAGTTAGAAAAAATGATAAATAAATATAATGTGAACTTTTTAAACTCAAAAAAGTCTGTTAACACTTATAAAGAACAATGAGGTCATCTGGTAGGAATATGAAATTTTGAAGTTTATGTGTTTTTACTATAATGCCCTCCTCTTCTTTTTATTTCTTACTTCCTTCTCTCTTCCCTCTTTGCCTCCCTCTCTCTCCTTTCCCCTTATGCGATCAAACACTCCCTCCTCTCACCTATGATTGAACATCATCCCCGATAGGGACATCGTTGCTGTCAGAGCTTTCGTCACGAGTTTGAATCTAGCTTCAGTCTCGAGTTTGAAGTCTGATCTAGATGCAGTGTAGTGAGGAGGCAGAGAGTTCGAATCTAGCTTCATTCATAACTGCTTGGCTACAATCGCAAAGAGGGAACGGTGTTTTTGATACAAAAATCTAGGCTACAATTACAAAGGATTCATTGTTCTTCCCCTCTCTACTGATTTTGATATTTGGTTCTATGGAAGAAAAAAAAATATCATTTTGGTATTTGGTTTTGAAATTGAATTGTTTCTTACATGATTAATTAAAAGAGTAATGATGTTGACAAAATCAATAAATACTGACAATATGTGTAAAATGATTGACAAAGAGTTTTGGGTTGTGATCAATAGAGTAATGTGATTAATGAAATAAATTGTGGTGTTGACAAAATTCGTAATGGTTTTGACAAAATCAATCAGTACTGCCAAAATGTGTAAAATGATTTACAAAGAGTTTTAGGTTATGACCAATTGAATAATAAGATTAACTAAAAGAGTAATGATTTTGACAAAATGTGTAATTGTTTTAACAAAATCAATAAGTATAGGATTGACGAAATCTGTAATGGTTTTGACAAAATCAATAAATACTGATAAAATTATAAAATGCTTGACAAAGAGTTTTAGATTATGACTAATTAAATAATGATATTAACTTAAAGAGTAAGGGCATGTTTGGTATGATGGAATTTGGGGGTATGGAATTGGAATTGGAATTGGATATCAATTTAATGCCTAAGTTTGTTTGGTATGATGGAATTGGAAATTATTGCAATTCCATGTGGAAGCTAAATCTCTCCAATTCCATCAAATTGGCTTCCACCCAAAAAACAAATATTTGCAATTCCATGTACCTTAATCCATTTTTGCCCTTCAACTTGCATGGTTTTATCCAAGGTTATTAAACTTAGACCAATCACTGAACTGGTCAGGGTACTGAGTCAAGGGTTAGTGGGTCATATCTGAGTCAAACCAAAGCTAAACCAGGGCCAAACCGGTGAGAAATTGAATATCTTAGGCTTATTAATATGATTTTTTTACAAAAATAAAAACAATTTTTTAATAAAAAAACCGAACTGGAGCGGTCAAGATACTAGGTCAAAAATTAGTGGGTCAGACCGAAGATAATCAGGGCTAAACCAGTGAGAAATTAAATATTTTAGTCTTATTAATATGAATTTTTTTAAAAAAATAAAAATCATTTTTTTTAAAAAAAGGTCCGGTCCGGGTTTAGTAATAATGGTTTTATCTCATTCCACTTTCTTAGGTTGGCATATTGGTAATTTTACATTTTAAATATAATATTAAATAAAAATAATATTTGAATTCCATGTATATACCAAACACAATTTTAAACCACATTTCCATTTCCATATCCATATCCATCAAAATCAATTCCACTGTACCAAACGCGCCCTAATGGTTTTGACAAAATTCGTAAGTACTGACAATATACGTAAAATAATTGAGTAATGGGAGGCTTTTTGGTTTTTTTCTCTCAAACATTAAAAACTCATATTCTCACCCCATCCCCTCTCTGTTTTTTGCATGTGTTAAGGGATTTTTCTAGATCTGGGAAGTTAAAATGATATTTATTTGTCATTTTCCCAACTAGTTATCTGTAATATATATGTACTGGTTTTTATAAAATATTATCTTTTATCATGACCATCCTTTGATAAACCTCCTTAATATATGCAATAAAAAATAATACTTTAAGAAAATAATAAATTTGAGAGACAAAGTGATTGAATTCTTATATTTATAATAAAATATAACTTCCAACTAACTCTTATATTTCTTCCAACACCAAAAAACTTATATCCTTGTGGTATGAATGCTTTCCTAAAAATTAGGAAGTTAGTGTTGGAATTTTGGGTCTAACTTCCATGGGTTATGAATAAGAAGTAAGTTGAAAGAGAAGAGGGAAAAAGAAGGAGAAAATAGTATATGGATAAAAGTCCCACATTGGACAAATCAAGAGAAATAAGAGTATATATAAGACTCAACTTATCACCTCTAAAATGGGCCCTTGAGCCAATCTACTTTTATGGAAGAGTGAGGACGTAGATGAGCCTTGGTCCACCATACACACACGCACCACCGTCGTTCGGTCGGTCGCCACCACTAGTCCGGTCCGCGCGTGTGTGAGATTAAAAAAATAATTTTTTATTAAATTATTTTTGTTTGTCCGAATAATCCCTGAACTTTTGTTTAATTCCTTTTTTACCCCTCCGTGAAAAAAATAATTTTTTATTAAATTATTTTTGTTTGTCCGAATAATCCTGAACTTTTGTTTAATTCCTTTTTTACCCTCCATGATTCTCCCAACAGCGGCTGTAGCGAAATGCTGTGACCGAACCAGTGCATCCGTTCTAGTATGTCTTCTGGTGCATCCGTCAGCTTCGTTCTAATGTGTCTGTTTGTACGACGCATCAATTCGTCAACAAGAGTCACATTTCGCTTCTGTTCGCTCCGTTCTGGTATGTCTATTCACACGACGCACCGGTTTGCTCGCAAGAGTTGAGTCCATCTGATCAATTTCTTTCATCTATAAATAGGACGTGCTGGTGACAGGAAAAAATCACTCTCAATCTCGAAACACTTCTCTCTCATATACTGCATGGTACATTCTGTAATCATCTCATAACTTGTGCGATTCTGAAAGCAATCTCATTGTGTTCGTTCGGGCTTCTGATTGATAGTGTCATCATTCTGAAGACGCAATCCGTTATATCCTGGGAGACAATTGTTCGAGAACCTTGGGCATCCATATAGAAGGAACAAATTGTCTTAAGGAGACAACGTACGTTAGACTCGGATTTTATCAAAGTTCATTATCATTTTTCGGCAGTTTTATGAGTTTTCTATAATAAGTATAACTGTTGTGCGTTTACAAATTATCTTTGTTATACATATTCTTATTAAAATTTATACTTTATAAGTACTTAGGAACAATAGTTAATGTATGCCCTTACTTACAACTTAATCTACTTTATAAGTACTTAGGAACAAGTTAATGTATGCCCTTACTTGCAACTTAATATGTATGTATATATATATATATCTCCCAGCCTTTTCGAGCTCCCCCGCATGAAATTTAACTCCTGGGTAGGCTTACCGCCATATTGAATTGGATTCTGTTCTGCTCGTTCCTTTCCAAGTTCCAAGCTCTTTCCGGCGACGTGTGGTGAGACTATTTCCTGCTGAAATTCACGCGCCGTCATACGGAGGTGAAAACGACATTCTCTGTTGGACCTTTGCAAATTGCAATTAGCCCCGCGCATGGATGCAGGGAATTTGTTTTGTTTTGTTTTTTTAAAGGAACTCTTAAAAAATAAATAAATAAGTACTGATCTTATCTCATACCTCATTAAAATTTAAAATTTTTGAAAATTGACAGGTTGAGGTTTGGGAGTAGGTTCGGAGTTGAGGCACGGAAAAGAGAAAACCAGCGCACTAGAAGTATAAAGCAGATGATACAGATAGTGAGAGAAAGAAAGGGAGAGCAATTCGTACGTAGAGAGAAGGAGAAAAGCAAAAGGTGATGATGGAGAATGTGAGTTTGTGAATCTTCAGCAAAGAAACCTCAACTACACTCAACAGCATCAAGGGAACCACTCTTCCCAAACTTTTTATCATTTCCCTGTCTCTCCTCTACGTTCCCTTTTCTCTGAAATCCAGCTCTCATCCTCCTTAAGCAGCTCCACAAATATCAGTCAACTCAACACTATCCAATGAATGGTTAGTGTTGATTAGCTGAATTGTTGAGTTTGCTTTGAAATGAGGGATTGAAAGCTGTACACGAGGTCCGATTAGTGTCCGATCTGGTTTGAAATTATGGCGGCAGAGAGGACATTGTCGTTTTCCGTTGCATCCGTAGTGGAAGATGTGCTTCAACAGCACGGGACACAGCTAAAAAATCTTGATTTGGAATCCAGAAGAGCAGAAGAAACCGGTAATTCCTCCATCTTTTACGAACTTTTTGACTATCCATTAGGAATGGCGGGTTAAATGCATTTTCAGGTTTTGAGTTTCTAAATTGTTTTCTTCCCTGCATCCCAATGCTATTTTTTAAGTGCTGATAAATGTTGGGATATAGCTTCATGAAGGAAACTATTGAGGGCCGATCACCATTAACAAACCTTGTCGTTTGAATTGTTTCTGATTATTGCTCACACCAAAGGTCCATCAATATCATGCATATAAAAAAAGAAGGTCCGCAATATCGATGCCAATCTAGCAAAGGCAATCTGAATTATGGATTTATTATAATTTATCCTAAATTAGCAAAACTTCTAAAATGCAGCATCAAGAAGATATGAAGCAGCAGGTTGGTTGAGAAAGATGGTTGGAGTTGTTGCAGCTAAAGATTTACCAGCTGAGCCCTCTGAGGAAGAGTTTAGGCTTGGTTTGAGAAGTGGGATTATCCTCTGCAACGTTATTAATAAGGTTCAACCCGGAGCTGTACCAAAGGTAAGTTTGAACCTAGTTTGATTTACTTTAAATCCACTTTTTCAGGTTTACTAATGTTTGCAGTGTGATACTCGTGAAGGTCGTGGAAAGTCCTATCGATTCTGCACTTATCCCAGATGGTGCACCATTATCGGCATATCAGTATTTTGAAAACGTGAGGAACTTTCTTGACGCTGTCCAGGAAATTGGACTTCCTACCTTTGAGGCATCTGATCTGGAACAAGTATGTTAAGTAGTAAATTCTTGCTAGTTTACATTTTTTTTGTGTAAGGATTTGTCTTGTGGCGAATTTAATTGTTAACGAGGCCCTATAATTCGGTGCGACTTCAATAAAACAGGGATCCTTTACTTATGAACATCCTGTTGTTTTCTGCTGAATCAATTAGGGAGGAAAATCATCGAGGATTGTGAATAGCGTTTTGGCGCTTAAATCCTATAGCGAATGGAAACAAAACGGGGCGAATGGTGCGTGGAAATTTGGTGGAGCTCTGAAACCCACAACTTCAGGAAAATCTTTTGTGAGAAAAAATTCAGAGCCATTTACTAATTCCCTGTCAAGGACCTCATCCATTAATGACAAATCTCTGGCTGCTTTAACCTGTGACGTTGAGTCTAATAAAATGGTTGGTGAGCTTGACTCTAAATATTTAATTATTTATCTACTCTTTCTTTGCTGAGCTGGGAAGCAAGAATGACTAATGGACTGCCTATGTTTGCAGTCGGTTTCTCATTCTTTGAGCATGCTGGTTCGTGCAATGCTATTGGACAAGAAGCCTGAAGAAGTTCCAATGGTAAGAAAAAACAATATTGTATTTCATAGAAAAATGTAAAACAGAAATTTTACTCATTAGACTTTATGGAGTATAAGTCTGCTCCCGTTGTGCACGTTGAGCATGAGCTATGTTATTATAAATGTGAAATATTGTGGGCGTATCTAACATCATTATGAAGGGCTTGGGTTTTCTCTCATATCTGCTTCTTGGAACACCGCTTAAAGTGCGTACTAAATGTTGAGTTCCCCATTTAGGACCACTCTAACTACTGCATTGTTATCTTGTCACTGCTCCCACCAAATTAATTTATATTTTTTTCTGCCCGAACCAGTTAGTTGAGTCCGTCTTAAATAAAGTGGTAGAGGAGTTTGAGCATCGCATTGCAAGTCACGGTGAACAGGTACAACACTTACACATTTAATTCATAAGCTTTTAGTTTTCGGTCATTGGCTGCCAATGTGCAATATTTACCCCACTTGTAAAAGTAACTGCTTTTCCCTTTTGTTAAGCTTTTCTTGTTTAATTGTTTGCCATGTGACTCAGACAAAAACAACTTCAAGAGACGCTGTTTCTCAAGGCAATGCTTCTGTATCAAAGCCTGTTTTGGGAGATAAGAAGGTATTATTTAGATGCCAGACTCATTCAAACGCCCCGAGGATTTTAAATAATTGATGAAATAGAATAGAATGCTGATCTGATTTATAATTGATTAGGCGGAAAACAAATCTATTGTGGTCACAAAGAAAGAGGCAGTCCTTCATAAAGACCGGGTCACTGATGAGGAATTGCAAACCCAACTTCTGAAACAGCGAGTGCACTTTGATCAGCAGCAAAGAGAAATTCAAGTAGGGAGCCTCTGTAATAATATATATAATCTCCATTTTGAAATTTTTTTTAAATGATATGTAAGATGTTGCTATTCTCATGCTTCTGTAGGAACTAAAGCATACTCTTTATACAACAAAAGCTGGCATGCAGTTCATGCAGATGAAATTTCTCGAGGAATTCTCCAATCTTGGTAGGGATTTGGAATAACAAAATTTAAGCTCATCGCTTTCTTGTTTATTTCTCCCCATTTTTTGCCTTGGGATTGATGGATGGCGTGTGCTTATTATTTGATATTGAACTTCATAGGCATACACATTAATGGCTTAGCTCATGCGGCTTCTGGATATCACAGAGTTCTTGAAGAAAATCGCAAACTTTACAATCAAGTACAGGATCTTAAGGGTAATAAACATAATTGGTTGCCTTATCCCAAAGCATTATTATGGCTTTGCAGTCCAATAGATTTAATGTGGGTTACTTTTGTTTGACCAGGAAGCATTAGAGTGTATTGTCGAGTAAGACCTTTCTTACCTGGACAATCAAACTTTTCGAGCACGGTGGAGAATATAGAAGATGGAACTATCGCAATTAATGTCTCATCAAAGAATGGGAAAGGACGCAGATCCTTTAACTTCAACAAAGTCTTTGGACCATCTGCAACCCAAGGTTTGATTCTTTTTTTCCAGTTTCTCCAGAATTTGTAAATCTGAACATAGATTAAAATCTCATCTATTATTTCTTTCAAAATAATTTCATCTATTATTGTATTGCAGCGGATGTGTTCTCTGATATGCAGCCTCTCATTAGGTCTGTGCTTGATGGGTATAACGTTTGCATATTTGCGTATGGTCAAACAGGATCAGGGAAAACTTACACTATGGTAGGATGTACTTTGAATTTATTTCATAAATTTTGGAATTTTAATAATATTTTGCTGATATATGTTGTATGCACTTAGACTGGACCGAAAGAGATTACAGAGAAAAGCCAAGGTGTAAACTATCGAGCTCTGGGTGACTTGTTTCTTATAGCAGATCAGAGAAAAGACACTTTTCGATATGATGTGTCTGTTCAAATGATTGAGATTTACAATGAGCAAGTCAGAGATCTGCTAGTTACTGACGGAAGCAACAGAAGATATCCTTTCACCAGTCATATAATTGCTTCCCACTCTTGTATATCTCCCATGGATATGGCTACAGAAGATTAAAACCCCAGAATATAGCAGAGATAATATTGACTGCCATTTATATATATATATATATATTGATGGAGCTTTAAGAGTGAAAACAGATTTTTTATGCTGTTACTTGCTCTGTTGCACTTAACCATCGATACATTAGAAATTCGAAACAGTTCTCACAAAGGGCTCAGTGTGCCAGATGCAAGCCTCGTTCCTGTATCCTCAACTCTCGATGTTATTGATTTGATGAACCTGGGGCAAAGGAACCGTGCTGTTGGAGCAACTGCCCTTAATGATAGAAGCAGCCGCTCTCATAGGCATGTTTATAATCCACTTTCCACTCATTTCCTGTTATCTAATGTCTTGTTTTTGTTGTACATTGACGGAGTTAACTAATGTCTTGAAATTCTCAATTTTTCAGTTGCTTGACTGTTCATGTTCAAGGAAGAGATTTGACATCAGGAACTATCCTTCGGGGATGCATGCATCTCGTTGACTTGGCAGGAAGCGAGAGGGTAGACAAATCGGAGGCCACAGGAGATAGACTAAAAGAGGCACAACACATTAACAAATCTCTCTCAGCTCTGGGTGATGTCATCGCTTCCCTTGCTCAGAAAAATCCTCATGTCCCATATAGAAACAGCAAACTCACACAATTACTCCAAGATTCGCTTGGTAAGATTAAGTTTTGGTTTGCTAGCTGGTTAGACGTGTGGTTTACTTTGCAGGTTTAGAATGTTTTCACGCTTCTCAACATGTGGACTTGGATTTTCAGGAGGCCAGGCCAAGACCCTAATGTTCGTCCACATAAGTCCAGAGAGTGACTCTCTTGGAGAAACAATCAGCACCTTAAAATTTGCTGAAAGAGTTGCTACAGTTGAGCTTGGAGCTGCTCGAGTAAACAAAGATAGTGCAGATGTCAAAGAACTCAAGGAACAGGTTCTTCTGCCTTAACTTTACACTTCTGCATGTTCTGCTAACTCTTTTCTGGTTACGATTTACCACATCTAGCTGGTTGAACAATTAATATGTTCGACAGATCGCTAGCCTCAAGGCAGCATTGGCAAGAAGGGAGGGAGAATCAGAACTAGTGCAGCATTCTTTATCTGGAAGCTCTGAAAAATACAGGAAAAAGGCTAATAGTGAGCTCTCACCTTACCATACTGACAAGCGGGGTGCAGATACAGTGGTTGATCACCTTGGATGCCGGCAACCTATGGTTGATGTTGGCAACATAGAGGTGTGCGCTTCATTTCCTAATGGTTTTCTCCAATCACTTGAAATGGTTTGTTTAATTGTTGTGATTCTCATTGATCCTGCAGCTCCACAGCAATAGCACATTGAAGCCAAAAACTCAGAACTTTGATTTTGATGAGATATCAACAAATTCACCGCCGTGGCCCCCAGTGAGTAGTCCTGGACTAAACTACGTGGAAGATGATAAAGAAACTGGGTCAGGAGAGTGGGTTGATAAAGTCATGGTAAATAGGCAAGATGGGAGCAAAGCTGAGAGCCCCTTGGGGCGTTGGGGAGCACACAATGGACATTTATCCGATGCCTTTTATCAGAAATACCTTCAAGATTCTTCCAAAATATACACTGATCAGTCCTATAATATGTTCATGGGAGGCAACCAGTTCAATGCTGCAGGTTCAGATGGCATGGATGATCTTGACGCTGCAACCAGTGACTCCTCGGAACACGACTTACTTTGGCAGTTTAATCATTCCAAACTTCCTGGCGTCGCCAATGGCATTGGACCGAAGTCTAAGACATCTGTTCCAAAGATAACAAAAGGCCCAGAACTGAGGTAATACTTCAGCTTAAATTTACTTCTAGCTCCGCTTCAAAGACTCTGACACACTCTTTAGGAAATTAATATTAGTCTCTCTCTTTTTGGCGATTTATTCAGCAAGAGTATAATCAATCCTTCTCTTGGTCCTTCACCTTCCCGGAAACAATCAAACGGGGTCTCGCATCGATCAGGAAGGCATCCAGCTTCGGTTGACATGAAATGGAAAACTGGAAATAGAAAGTGAACATTTTAAAATTTACACGTTGAAAGGGTGAATTTTATTATTTCTTTCCAATTTTTTTTTACAATTTTAGATCAAGGAGAGAGAGAGATTTCTCTGTGATGTTTTTATTATTTTTGGTTGTATAAAATATAAATGTAATTTGTATCATACAGATACAGATAATGCAACAATAATGCCCGTTGCTTGTATCACCAAATTCTTTTATTTACATTACCCAGAACCCATTTACTCAACACGATATATATGGTTGGATACACAATTCTGGACTCTGGATTCGGGTTTGTGATTACAAATTGAGGCAAATCAGTAATGGAACCGTCCAAAGCCCAACCTAAAGGAGAGTTTGGGCTGAATGAATGGGAGAGCAGCCCAAAGTTCACACTCGCGCATACGGGGCCTCTAAGTCTATAAAAAGCCAATAACTCTCCATCTACAACTCTCGGGTTGGTCTTGAAGCTTATAGACAGAGAGTCTTGCCTCAGTCCTATTAGTGCTATCATTGCATCAAATTATTATACCCAAAAAATTATTACATGTTCATTTTAGTTCTACAGATCGATCCATCTATATACTGGTATCTATGTATAAAAGAAATGCTCAACATGATGGGTTTGACTATGGTGCTTTCATATCATCTTGATGATGTGACCACGCAACACTGCAAGGGACCCATCAAAGTCAAAATCGACATTTCTAGTCTATTTTTAGATCCCAAGCTGACGCAGCATTCATGAAAATAATTAAAATAACTAATGCTGAATGTATTTAGATGGATTTACCATTTATTTCCACATTAATTTACCTTATATTTAAGTGATTAATAATTACCACCTCCGGTCGGTCCTACATTTAGGAGGAATAACCGAGAAGATAGGGAGAGGAGGAGGCACTGTTTGGGCAAAATGGCCCGTGCATGCTGGAAATTTGGTAGATGCAGAGCACGGAATGAGAGAAGTAGCAATTCACGAGCACCACTACTTTTTTTTTCCCCCCGTTTTGTTGATAACAAAGAAGAGAGGCAGGGGTGGGCCCCATTTGTGAATACGGGTGACGCAGTGCATGCAAGATAAGTGGCTCCGCATGAGGCACTCCCTTTGTGTGAAGACGACGCCTCGTCACTCCATTTGCCAACAGCTTCAACATACACATCAGCATTGAGAAGCCTCTAGAACTTTCATCCTCTCTTCAACCTTCTTCCTTCTTTCTTTATAGATGTGATCCAATATAACGCCTCTAGCTATTCTCAACGTCATGTTTTTCGTCTTCATAATCAGGCCCTGCACCATTTTATTCTGACACCCCACATTTTTATTAAACCTGGACACACACCAACGAATACGATCACCGCGGAGGCAACAACCTCTGTGTTCTCCGCTCACGTAGTTCCGGTCAGCCACGATGCCTGACGTTGTTGACCCTTGCGCTGCTTGTTATTACTCTGTGCTTGGCGTAAGCAAGCAGGCCACCGATTGTGAAATCCGAGGCGCTTATCGTAAGCTGGCTCTGGTGAGTTTTCGTCGTTCCATATTAGAGGAGGCAACATATTGATCTGTCTCAATTAACCAGCAATGAGCATTCTTCATTCTTAATTCTTTCTTATTATTCATTCTGGGAGGAAGAAATGGCATCCCGATAGGTGGATTAAAGACCCAAAGCTTGCGATGGAAGCTAAAACACGGTTTCAGCAAACTCAAGAGGCCTATTCGGGTACTATATTTGAAAATCTATCGCTTCCTCCCTAATTAAGTTCTGAAATGCTGCTTTGTTAGCTGTATGTTACTCACGGTTTTCGTTTTGTAGTTTTGTCTAATAAAGGGAAGAGAACCATATATGATGCTGGCTTGTTTGGTCTCATTGGAGACGACGACGATGAGGTGGGTTTCATGTTAATTAGGTTCTTTTCTTTCTCCGATTTGTTTCCAGAGACATATCATTGTATTACTCACATATTGGAATTCTGGAAACAGGGATTTGTTGATTTCATGCAAGAAATGATCTTGATGGCGCAAACAGAGAGCCCCCAGGTATTATTGCATTGATCAAGAAGAATTATTTATTCAGTTAAGCATAATTATTTTCTGAATAGAGTTAATTTGGGGTATTTTTAGGAACACACTCTGGAGGATCTTGAGAGATTGCTAATGGACATGATGGAAGGCCACAGTAATGAAGGAACGGCGAAATTTGAGTTTCAAGCTGCCACTCCCACAAAGAAGATTCGTATCAAATGATTTTTTGTTCATCGATTCGTATATGATTTAAGTTCCATCAATGTCGATCTAGAATGATGGTTAGAAAATTTCTCTCTTGGCTTCAAGTATTCATATTGTCATGCCGTTTTTTCAATTGATTGAATTTATATATGAAACTACAATTGATGAAGGCTCAACGAATGACAAGTACAAGAACTGCGCTGTCATGAAAAATTAACTTGAAAAGAAAAGCGTCAGCAGATTAAAAGTATATAATGCAGCAGCTTAAGCAGAGACGGCAAATGAAAATGAGAAAACAAAGTTCTTTCAATTGTTGAGACTGTAAGATTACAGAATCTTATTCAGCCGAGCGAGAAATATATAAAATCAGGAAACTACAGGTCTTCTAAATAAATAAATAAATTGTTAAGGATTTCCTGTAAAATGAAAAGAATCACGATTTATAAGATCGAAGGCATTAATTATAAAGGGTCAAAACCAAATCGCTGGATACACCTGGTTGGATAGAGTTTTGTCCTCAGAAGAGGGAAAATAAGGAATCGGATGATCCATTGTTGGGGATTCGAATGTGATTTGTTTTATTACTTTTGTTTTGTATGATTGTATTTTGGTGTTCCACTACATCCGTGTGCTGTTGAGGACTTGGTAGGTGTTCCCAGTGTACCTCTCCTATTATTTCATTATAAAAATTTGTAGGAAAATAAAACAGACTTGTTCGTTTTTTTTCTTGGGCGAAACACTTATTCAGCCCAGTCTAAATAACACTAATTTCATCGAGACTGATCCTAAAGTTTATTGGGTTTTTTTTACTGTTAAAAAAATGGTTTATTTGGGCTACCGAACCCCAATGTTTAGTCCTTGATTCGGGAAAAGTTTAAGTTTACGGTGGTTCTTTATTCAAGCAAAAAAAAAAAAAAACAATTTAATGAAACATTAATTTTTTTTTACCAAATACCATTAATTAATGTGACAGATTAAATAAATCATTAAATGATGGGGTATAAGCATAACATAAGTAAGGGACTAGGGGCATTTTTCAAAAAAATAAAAAATAAAAGGTTTTTAAGAAAAAAATTATTTATAAACTTTTCTTAGTGTAAAAATATCCATAAATTTTTTAAATAGGGTAAAAATTACAACTCCGTTAATTTATACAAACTGCCGTTAATTTTATAATTAAAAACTGCACATCCTCTCTCTCATCTCCCAACACTCTTCACTCTTCCCCATCACCCCTCTGACCCTTTCTCTCTCCTACCAACTCTTTCGCTTTCTTTCTCTGGATTTGTTGTTGACGTATTTGGTGGTACTGGGGATGAAGAATGTAAAACCTTTTGAAAATAAACAATACTAACCTGCACAAGTAAAAATTTAATGTTGAAAATCTACCATGTTAAAAAAGATTACATCTTATCTTTTAAAAATTAGTCATGATAGAAAAATAGTTCAATTAACCATTTGAAAACTTTATCATAGTTAATAAAATTTATTATAGATAATAAAACTCTTCTCATTACTTCGCAATTCAAACCATAATTAATCGACACCTAGTGTGAGTAGATCATGTCAGAATTGTGGAACAATATATATTGGGAAGTGTTGGGAGTGCTTTTAAGTGTCACAAGTATGGACACATTGCTCGCTTTTTCCCTAAGTTGGTATTTATATTATCCCACCCCCTTGACACCATTAAAAAGTGGTGGTGACACACTATTTATATATATATATATATATATATATATATAAGCCACACTATCTGCCATTTATTTAATATTATCAAGGCCCTACTAAACACGAATGAGATAAAGCACGTGATAATATACAATAATCTAGTATATATTAAAAAGATGGAAGAACTACTTTTAACAGAAGTAGTTTATAATAAAGTCCATAGAAATATTATCCCATTTCTATCTAGAGATATCTTGATTCTAAAGTAGTCCTGGTGGTTTTTGGTGCTCGATATTGACCTTCTGACACGTCAAGCACTTCAAGACAGAGTCGGTCACATCTCTCTTGATCTTTGGCCGCCAATACTGTCTCTTTAAATCGCTATACATCTTGATGATTCCTGGATGCATGATATACTTACTCCGATGAGCCTATTCTAAAATGGTTTTCTTGATCTCATCGTTAATGGGAACACACATTCTTCCATTGTATCTCAAAATATTTGCATCCCTGATGTCATAATCTGAAACTTCCTCGTACTCTAATTCTTCTCGAGTTCTATCTAATTGATCATCTTTCATTTGAGCGTCTCTCAAGTCCTGATAAAACCCATATTCACTAATGACTACATTTAAAATAACTATTTTCTTTTGATCTGGAACAATTTAGATGTCCCTCATTAAAATTTCAAATTGAACTCCATATAGATAATGCTTCCAAATCTTTAATTCAAATACTACAGCGGCAAGCTCCAAATCATGAGTCAGATAATTCTCTTCATGAGGCATCAATTGTCTTGAAGCGTATACAATAACATTGCCTTCTTACATCAACACACAACCCAAATCTTTAAAGAAAACGTCCATATACACTATGTACAGACGTTTAAGATAAAAAAGGATAAGCACATCTGTTGTTTCATTTGTATTAGGGGTGGGGGTATTTATAGTATTCCGCACACTATTATATAATAATAATAATAATAATAATAATAATAAGCCACATTGCCTGTCCCTTCTACTTTTAATTGTTAGTGAGTGGTGCCATTTGCTAACAATTATATTATAATTATAATTATTTCTTGTTAATATATATATATATAATTATTTAAAATAAAAACATTAGGATGTTACAAAGAAGGCGTCAAAGGTGGAAGATGCAGAGGCTGTGAGTGTTTGCTTGAGACCGTGAGAATTATACCTAAATTCATTAATTTACTAGTTAGTTAAATTAATCGACTTAACCTTTTTGAAACAAATGGAGGGTTCAATGGATCATTGAGGGAGGAATAAAAAGCTTCGAAATTAATGGCAACGGCAAGGTTGAGGAAGTTTCACGAATTGAGTTTTACCTTTTGAACAAATGAAGCTTCATGAATAAGTTGAATGTGGAAGTGTGAATATTGGATGAGTCGTTCGGAGACTAATCAGGAGGAAACAACGACGGCAAGGGATGATTGTCATAGGAGGACTCCATGGATCATTCTTCTTGTGCATCTCTCACACTTCTTTTTCTGCGGGATGATTGATGGCAACAATGATATTTTTTCACCAAATCAAACTTCGTGGCCCATTCAAAATTCATGTATCTTTTTCTCCATTCACAGTAGGTCATCATGGAAGTGAGTTTTGAAAGCTTTTAGGTTTGTATGAAGAAGAGAAAGTAAGCACCAGAGTTGGAAGGAGAGAGAGGGTCAGAGTGGTGACGGGAAGAGTGTGGGGAGATGAGACAGGAGATATGTAGTTTTTAATTATTCATTTAAAAACAATAGTATGTGTCCACCGATGCTAAAATTAACAACAGTTTGTATAAGTTCACAGACTTGGCAATTTTACTTTGTTTATCAAAATTCATACATATTTCTGCACTCAAAAAAAATTTATAGTGTTATATACACTTTTTAAAAAAATCCATCAGTATTTTTATCCCATAACCCAAAAATAAATGTGAGGTAAATTATTTAACTTTAACTATAAATAATTTCACCCCTTGTCCTTGAATTCAGCCTGTAAAAGGTTAGACTCACTCATAACATGGAGGGGTTTGATCCCACAATTAGTTGAGGTGTTGTGGGAAGTATTTTAGTTTATGAGTGCCTATATAAACATTTAAAAGTAATTAATGGCTCGTACTGCGTGATATTGGTATCACAGAAAAGTAAGAGAGATTTCACCATACCCTTAGATAGTAGATGAATCTAACATATTTTCTAATATATATATATATATATATATATATATATATATATATCTTAAGAATAAATGCAAGATTTTTCAATAGAAACCATTAAGTGTATGCTTAGATTAAGTTTTGAAATTATGATTTACTGTGAAAAAAATTTTATTTGATCTCAAAGGAAAGAACTGCTGAATTCATATTGTTTTTCAAACATTCACAGTAACAACGAAAAAGAAGACTTTTTTATCCCCTAAAAAATGAAAAGTGAAAAATTCATTCTCCAATTTAACGGCGCCACATGGCCGCAGCCCATCATTTAGTCGCAGGCTGACCTTTGGAGTTGTCTTCCCTCTTATATCTTTATTCTGTTATAAAAATGTTGATAATAAGAGAGTAGAAGAGAGAAATTATAGAGATAGAAACTAGAGAGAAATGTTCTTCATTCAAATGTAAATTTTACAAAACCAATAGCCTCTATTTATAGGAAAATTCGGTTGCTACAGTAACATGCTACAGTAATTTTCCACTATCTGCTACAGTACTTTCCCACTGCTACAGTGCTTTCCCACTGCTACAGTGATTTCCCACTGCTACAGTGAATTTCCACTGCTACAGTGAATTTCCCACTTGCTACAGTATTTTTCCACTGCTACAGTAATCTCACTACTACATTAAATATATTATTTTATAGATCACATTGATTGGAAGAGCAAATTGACCTAGATATGAGTTAATGGACATCCACATAATTAATATTCATAACACTCCCCCTTGGATGTCCAATATGAATGTGCCTCATTAAAAACTTTAACTAGGAAAAACCCATTGGGACAAAAACCTAGCCAAAGAAAAGAGTACATCATTCATTGATACATTTTCCAGTGCTGCCTCATTAAAAACCTTTCTAGGAAAACCCAGTGGGACAAAACCTAGATAAGGGAAAAAGAGTACAGCGTGTATCAACTCCCCCTCTTAACATCATCAATTGATATCTCTGAATCTCCGAAGGCCAATGTCATAGACAAGTTTTTCAAAAATTGTACCTGGAAGTGACTTTGTGAATAAATCTGCTAGATTTTCACTTGAACTAATTTGCTGGACATCTATTTCACCATCCTTTTGAAGGTCACGAGTAAAGAAAAATTTTGGTGAAATATGCTTCGTTCTGTCTCCCTTGATATAGCCTTCTTTAAGTTGGGTAATGCATGCAGTATTATCCTCATATAGAACTGTTGGTATCATTTTGCCCAAAGATAAATGACAAGTTGTTCGTATATGATGTATTACTGACCTCAACCACACACATTCTCGACTTGCTTCATGTATTGCTAAAATTTCTGCATGATTTGATGATGTAGCTGATATAGTCTGTTTCATTGATCGCCATGAAATAGCTGTACCTCCACATATGAACAAATAGCCTGTTTGTGATTTACCATCATGTGGATCTGATAAAAATCCAGCATCTGCATAACCTACCAGTTCATGCTTAGATACGTTTGAGTAGTATAACCCCATATCCATAGTGCCTCTTAGATAACGAAAAATATGTTTTATTCCATTCCAATGCCTTCGTGTTGGTGAAGAACTAAATCTTGCTAATAAATTAACAGCAAAGGATATATCAGGACGTGTATGATTAGCAAGATACATTAGTGCTCCAATAGCACTAAGATATGGTACTTCTGGACCAAGTAGTTCTTCATCACCTTCTTCGCTGATTACTCGCGGTCGGAATGGATCTTTATCTGGCTTTAGAGACCTTACAATCATTGGTGTGCACAATGGATGAGATTTATCCATATAAAATCTCTTTAGGACCTTTTTTGTATAAGTTTCTTGATATACAAAGATCCCATTTTTGAGATACTCAATCTGTAATCCAAGACAGAATTTTGTTCTTCCCAAATCCTTCATCTCAAATTCTTTCTTCAAACAATGAATTGCCTTTTGGAGCTCTTCAGGAGTTCCAATAATGTTGATATCATCAACATAAACAGCAATTATAGCAAATTCACTATTAGATCCTTTTATAAAAATGCATGGGCATATTGGATCATTTTTGAATCCTTCTTTCAACAGATATTCATTAAGACGATTATACCACATACGCCCTGATTGCTTCAAGCCATACAGGGACTTATTTAACTTAATTGAATATTGTTCTCGAAAACTTGAATTAGATGCTTCTGGCACCTTAAGTCCTTCAGGGACTTTCATATAAATTTCATTGTCAAGTGACCCATATAAATAGGCAGTCACGACATCCATTAGATGCAGGTCAAGCCCTTCTTTTACGGCTAGGCTAATTAAATAACGAAAAGTAGTCGCATCCACTACAGGTGAATACGTTTCTTCAAAATCAATGCCAGGTCTTTGTGTAAAGCCTTGGGCTACAAGACGTGCCTTATATCTTATTATTTCACCATTTTCATTTCTCTTTCTTACAAAAACCCATTTGCATCCAACTGGTTTTACATCTTCAGGTGTAAGGACTACAGGTCCTAACACTTTTCGTTTTTCTAATGATTTCAATTCTGCATTAATGGCATCTTTCCATAGGAACCAATCTTTTCTTTGTTGGCACTCGCTAATGGATTTTGGCTCATGATCCTCAATATTATTCATTACATCTTTTGCTATATGATAAGCAAAAATGTCGTCAACGTTGACTTCATTTCGATCCCATCGGATTCCATTCATAACATAATTTATTGAGATCTCATTATTTTCACATATATCAGGTAACTGGGTCTCTTCTGGAGATATCTCTATTGAAGATAATAACTCTTCAGGAGATGGCTCTTATGGAGCTATTAAATTTTCTTGATTATCCTCAATTTGACCATCTATATTCTTTTCTCCTTTTCTTTTTCGAGGATTTCTATCTTTGGAACCGATAGGTCTGCCACGCTTCAGACGTACTTTAGATTCATTCATAGTAGATTGTCCTTCAGGGACATCAATTTTAACAGGAGCATTAGCAGCTGGGATATGTGACTTTGTCACTTTCTTAGGGTCAGTAAATGCTTCTGGCATTTGATTAGCTAAATTCTGTAAATGAATTATCTTTTGAACTTCCAATTCACATTGATTTGTACGAGGATCAAAATGAGCCAATGATAATTCATTCCAGCTAATTTCTTTATCCAACTGCTTGTTTTCTCCCCCTAATGTTGGAAAAAGTGATTCATCAAAATGACAATCGGCAAATCGTGCCGTAAATAAATCTCCCGTAGATGGTTCTAAATATTTTATGATTGAAGGAGATTCATACCCAACATATATTCCCATCCTTCTTTGAGGACCCATTTTAGTGCGTTGTGGTGGTGATACTGGCACATATACCGCACACCCAAAAGTTCTTATATGGGAAATATTAGGTTCCTGACCAAAAACCATTTGTAAGGGGGAAACCTTTAAGTAACTTGTTGGTCTGATGCGAATTAATATTGATGCATGCAAAATGGCATGGCCCCAAGCAGAAATTGGGAGATTAGATTTCATAAGTAAAGGTCTTGCAATTAGTTGCAACCTTTTAATCAATGATTCTGCAAGTCCATTTTGTGTATGAACATGAGCTACAGGATGTTCAACATCAATTCCAAGGGACATACAATATTCATTAAAAGCTTTTGAAGTAAATTCACCAGCATTATCAAGACGTATTTTCTTGATAGGATAATCAGGGTAATGTGCTCTTAATCTAATCAATTGAGCAAGTAATCTCGCAAACGCCAGGTTGCGAGAAGATAATAAACACACATGTGACCATTTAGTTGATGCATCAATTAAAACCATATAATATCTAAATGGTCCACATGGTGGGTGTATTGGCCCACAAATATCTCCCTGTATCCTTTCTAGAAATGTGAGAGACTCACTTTCTACTTTGCTTGGTGAGGGGCGAATAATTAATTTTCCCTTGGAACATGCAATACATGAGAAATTATGAGATTGTGGTATTTGTTTACACTTCAGGTTATGTCCACATGAATTCTCAATTATTTGTCGCATCATAATTGAACCAGGATGGCCTAACCGGTCATGCCAAACATTAAATTCATTTGTAAACTTCTGGTTTACATTAGTAGATTTCTGGTTCTCAATAACATGTGTTTCAATTGTGTTTATAAATGTATAATATAAACCAGAAGAAAAAGCAGGACAATTTTCTAATATGCATTTTCTACCAGCAACTATTTTTGTAACAACAAGATATTCTTTATTATTTTTAGTTGTTGTTTCTATATGATATCCATTTCTGCGGATATCTTTGAAACTTAATAAGTTTCTTCCAGATTTGGTAGAATAAATTGCATTATCAATGCATAATTTTGTTCCTTCAGGTAATAGAATATTAGCTCTTCCGGAGCCTTCAATCAAATTTATACTACCAGATATAGTCTGAACATTAGCTTTTTGCATTACCAAGGAAGAAAAATATTTATCATTTCTGAGTATGGTGTTGGTTGTTGCGCTATCAACGAGACATAAATCTTCAGGATTGATGCCGGTAATATTCATTCTTCATTAAAAGAAATATAAAAACATAATTAAGATAAATACATTCGATAAAAGTAACATAAAATTCAAATACATAAATAATTATGCTAAGAAATCAGCAACATCCAAATAACTAAAATTCATGTCTCCATGCTCAGAATTCTCAGCCCGATCCACATGATTTACTTCAGTTGTAGATCTTTTACCATTATTTTTAATTGATTCTTGGTAAAGTTCAACTAGCTGTCTTGGTGTACGGCAGGTACGAGACCAATGACCCTTGACACCACAACGATAACATGAACTTTCAGTATTTTTATTTTGCCCACTATTTTCTCTTTTGTGGTTCTTATTATTATTTCCCCACTTTTGGTAGAAATTTAAACCACTACGACCTCGACCACGACCACGACCACGGATGTAGCCGCGTCCGCGTCCACGTCCATGTCCACGTCCACGGCCAGAAACAGATTCATTGGTTACTACATTCGCTTCTGGGAATGGAGTCGAGCCAGTTGGACGGGATTCATGGTTTTTTAACAAAAGCTCATTATTCTGTTCAGCTACAAGGAGGCAAGAAATTAATTCTGTATATTTTTTAAATCCTTTTTCTCGGTATTGCTGTTGCTGGAGCAAATTTGAGGCATGAAATGTGGAGAATGTTTTTTCAAGCATATCATTATCAGTAACATTTTCTCCACATAAATTTAATTGAGAAGTTATGTTGAACATAGCCGAGTTATATTCACTTACAGATTTAAAATCTTGCAACCTTAAATGTATCCAGTCATAACGAGCTTTTGGGAGGATAACCATCTTCAGGTGATCATACCTATCTTTCAGATTGTTCCAAAGAACAAGTGGGTCTTTCACTGTTAAATATTGAATTTTTAAACTTTCATGTAAATGGTGGCGTAGAAAAATCATGGATTTGGCCTTTTCCTGATTGGATGCATGATTCCCTTCTTTAATTGTATCTTCTAGACCATGGGCATTTAAGTGGATTTCCGCATCCAGCATCCAAGATAAATAGTTTTTCCCAGTAATATCCAAAGCCACAAATTCAAGTTTTGCAAGATTTGACATGGTTCACACTATTAAAGAAATAAACGAGAATAATTAAAATATGAAATGAAAAAATGCAATAATATATAAAGACAAGAAATAAATTAATAAAGCAAGGTAAGAAATTATGGCTTCAGGCCATTCAGTTCTTATGGCTTCAGGCCAATTAATCTCTTGATAAGAAATTAAATATATATGGCATCTGACTTTTTATCTTCAGGATAAATAAAAGTTGTACATAGCTTCTGGCTGTGATATATATGGCTTCTATTCATATAATAAGGAATCATATAGATATGGATTCTGACCATATAATAGGAGATCATAAAGATATAGCTTCTGGCCATATCATAAAAATTCAAATAATATGACTACTGGTCATATAATTTCAGAAATTGGATGTAGATGACTTCTGGCCATAATAATAATAATAATATAAATAAACTTGTAAATGATATATATAAGATATAACAACAATAGTGATCTCCAATCCTAGCCATGGAACCCGATGTTCATAACAATCGGTAAAAATATATTTCTTAATTCCATATAATGGCTCAGACTATCCCAGATCTATGAAATAAAGATATTATAAAATAAAGTATAAATTATCAAAGAAATTATAAGAATATCATACCTTTGGCAGAGCTTCGTGCTGATAACGTGTTATAAAAATGTTGATAATAAGAGAGTAGAAGAGAGAAATTATAGAGATAGAAACTAGAGAGAAATGTTCTTCATTCAAATGTAAATTTTACAAAACCAATAGCCTCTATTTATAGGAAAATTCGGTTGCTACAGTAACATGCTACAGTAATTTTCCACTATCTGCTACAGTACTTTCCCACTGCTACAGTACTTTCCCACTGCTACAGTGATTTCCCACTGCTACAGTGAATTTCCCACTTGCTACAGTATTTTTCCACTGCTACAGTAATCCCACTACTACATTAAATATATTATTTTATAGATCACATTGATTGGAAGAGCAAATTGACCTAGATATGAGTTAATGGACATCCACATAATTAATATTCATAACATATTCTCCATTTTTATCTGTATTATTCAACGATCTAAATTTATACTTTATTTAAAAAAAATAATAATATTTTAATAATATATTAAAAGCGAACTCCAACCTAAGCTATATTGCTCCATCTATCTTCCTTCCATCAAGACTGTGTTCATCTTCTAGCTCGTCGACATTCCTCCACTTCCGGCGTCTTCCACATACTTGGTTGCCCACTGCGTCCTCGTTCAAAGGGGAAGAGGATGGCCCTCTACACTATTTCGCGGCGTTTATCGGGTGGATCAACGGCGTCGCAGCCTTCCGTGGCCTTGCTTCTTGCCCTCTCTACTAGATCGTATTCTACTTCGTTTAGAGAAGAAAGAGACACCTTTGGTCCAATCCAAGTCCCATCCAACAAGTACTTTTTCTGTTTCACGTCTTACTCTTCATGAGATATTCTTCTAGTTTACTTTCTAAGCAAGTCGAATGCCTCATTTGTTAATGCCATATGAGATCTTGTTTCTGTTAGATTATGGGGTGCGCAGACCCAAAGGTCGTTGCAGAATTTTGATATCGGTGGCGAGCGTGAACGAATGCCTGAACCCATTATTCGCGCTTTTGGCGTCTCAAAAAAAGCCGCTGCTAAGGTTGTTTTCGCGTTCAAATGTTATTATCCCTTTACTGCTTTGGCAGATATTAATGCACATTATAAACTGGATTATGCGCGCAAGCTTGGATTTTATTTTTAATTGACGAATAGGTGGCACTTCTGGTGTGTTGGGTGTGGGCTAAATCATAAACTACCTCAATTTTAGTCTGGGCTGCTTTGGCTTTATCGAAATTCTTGAAAGTTCTTTCTATTATTATCCTGGTTCAGTAGAAAAATTGCCCTGCCTGAGCGGTCTTCATGCTTCTAATGCAGGTGAACTTAGAATATGGTCTTGATCCCATCATTGGGAAAGCTATAATTCAGGCAGCACAAGAAGTAGCCGACGGAAAGCTAAATGACCATTTTCCACTCGTTGTATGGCAAACTGGCAGCGGCACTCAAAGCAACATGAATGCTAATGAGGTCAGTGCTCTGATATGAATACTGCAGCAACCCTGACGGACTTGTAATTATAGTTTATATTCATTCAATAAAACAATAGTTAATTAATTCTGCAGCAAACCTGATGGACTTGTAATTATTGTTTTCCTTGAAACCATTATTCATCATGGCACAAACACCGCATTCAAGTATCTTGTTTAGTTCAGGATACAAGGATCATTATTTAATGTAAAAAATCTTCCATCCATTCAAATGATTGCATTATCTGATGTTAAAGGAATGGCGTCCTGTTCGTAGGTTATTGCAAACAGAGCAGCTGAGATTCTTGGTCATAGGCGTGGTGAAAAGTTTGTGCACCCGAATGACCATGTCAATAGATCACAATCTTCTAATGACACATTCCCAACTGTAAGTTTTGTTCTCTTTGGTGGCCTCAATCACTTTAATTTCCTACCTGAGTAATTAAATTGGCTAGTTATTCCTTACACTCAGGAGGTAATTACTATTGCCGAGTCCTTTTGAACTGTAGCTATCATTTTTCAACTCTCTTTATAAACTGTTGTCCTGTTGCTGAAAAAGATCAATATTCGTTTTCTTTTAATTTTTGAAATATGTTATTTTTATTCATTTTGCATGCTTCTACCTCCAGGTGATGCACATTGCAGCTGCAATGGAAATAAATTCAAGACTAATTCCAAAACTGAAAGCCCTACATTCTTCACTACATTCCAAGGTTTGATAATTTAGTTTCTAGTTCATACTTTAAAATAAGTTATAGCATGATGGGTGGATTGCTCCTGCTCATGTCAGGTGGTGATTTATTGCATATTTTATGGTTATCAAATGCCCTTGTGAGTCATACTAGTGAATTTGGATTTCAAATAATATATCTTCGACAGACATGTCTTTTCTTTCTTCATCTGAATCTGTAATCTGTAGGACAAGTTCAGACGGTTTGGTTTGGTTTGGTTCCATCTCAGTCTTATTGATACATGTAGGAATGACAAAAGAAGAATAATGACAAGAAACTAGCTAGCTCTGAGTCAGTTCAGAGTTTGCTTGAACTGGTTAAACGCTAACTACCCCAATACAGTTGGCATTCTTAGGAGATATAACTAGAGGATAGTGGAAGATCGATGTTTTAACCGATTGGCGAATAGTTGAATACATTTTCTGGTATTGAGTACCAGTTTTGTTCTCTTCTTTGTACCAAATTGATAATGGAGCTTGGGTTGATTATCAAAATGGGTAGTTGTGGAGAGTGTAGACTGGTAGAGGGCTTTGATTGCTAAGGAGGTCGGGTTATGTTTGACAAAATATAGCTGCCATGATTTCAGTTCAGAGAAATGCAGTTAATTGATGGAGACCAAAATAGTGTAGTTTGCTTAGAATTCTCAAGGGGGTTGGTTCTTCTGCTTCAATAGCTAGCCTTTGGAGAAGGTTCTCCATCCAACTTTCTTGGCGATCACTTATTTTTATCTTAGGGTTCATAGTGAAACCTTGGATGTATTTTTGGCATGATCATTTTTTTAGTATCCTGCTCTGAACCTATGGTTTATTTGGTTCTTTCTCTCACCATTCCTTCCAGCCGGACCCTACCTAGTGGGAGACTTGAGTACCGGGCTGTCCCTTTTTAGTATTGATTTGATCTATCTCTGTCAATTTCTCACCTCCCCCTCCCCCCAACAAAAATTTTCCAGTCTGTTGAGTTCAAAGATATTGTGAAGATTGGGCGCACCCATACTCAAGATGCAACTCCATTAACTCTTGGGCAGGAATTTAGTGGCTATACTACACAAGTAAGCTTAATTTCCTCTTGTTATGATGTCTAGTCTGTTGTTGAATGGACAATACATTATTGACACTTGTGGTTCATAGTGAGTCGTTTCTTAATTGTCTTTTCATTTATTAACAGGTGAAGTATGGAATTGATAGAGTGATGTGCACTTTGCCCCGAATTTATCAGGTTAGATGCCCAAGCACAAACATTAACTGACATTTCTTTCATTTATTATCTGGTTTTGGAGCACTAATTTGTTGGATCTTTTGAGCAGTTGGCACAGGGTGGAACAGCTGTTGGGACTGGATTGAATACAAAAAAGGGGTACATGATTTTGGTTGCTGTTCAGATGCATGTGTATTTTTGAAATTTCAATTCTGGTTGTGATTTCTTCCAAAATGACTATAATAGTTGAAACTTTCTTTTGCTCAGTTGTTTGTGACCTTTTCATCAGGCCTGGTCTTATTTTGTAAAACTATCCAATACAAAAAGATTTTGTTGAAATCTATTATAGCAATTAACTGCCTGTTTAGAACTTGTAGTATATATTTGTTGAAAGTGAATTTTAACTGTATTTTAAAAGTGATAGCATGTATTTTCTAGAGAAGCTGTGCATATGAATTTATGCTATATTGGCAATTCAACCCTTTATATATGTTGAAGAGAACATGCGTGACTTTATTTAAACAGTTGTTTTCTGGCTGTCATTTTAGGTTTGATGTTAAGATAGCAGCAGCAGTGGCTGAGGAAACAAACCTGCCCTTTGTCACAGCAGAAAATAAGTTTGAGGCCTTGGTTTGTAGCTGAAACTAATTTATTTTTCATTTCCTTAATTTGCTGTATGAGTTTTGTTTAACCGGTTTGTGCTCGAAATCTTGCATCACATGTTGCAAAACATTGGCATCACCATGACTTTCATATTCTCACTTTGCAGGCTGCACATGATGCTTTTGTTGAAACTAGTGGAGCCCTTAACACGGTTGCAACATCTTTAATGAAAATTGCGAATGATATACGTTTATTGGGAAGGTTGGTATGCAAAAATCATCACTTTGTACAAATTGGTTATTTTAATGGGAAAATTACAATAAGGTCCCAAGCAAATGAAAATATGAAGAAATGGTCCCAAGGGGTTGTTAATTACAACATGAGGATCCTCCATTAACAACATGAGGATCGTCATTGACAACCCCTTGGGACCATTTCTTCATATTTTCATTTGTTTGGGACCTTATTGTAATTTTTCCTATTTTAATTCTACTGCAAGTTCTTATAATGTTGTCCTATTATAGTGGTCCGCGTTGTGGCCTTGGAGAACTCATTCTTCCTGAAAATGAACCAGGAAGCAGTATTATGCCTGTAAGATCCTCATGCCTTGTTAACATGCATTTGTTCTCAAAATAAGCCTGTTTCTTTTTTTTTGATATAACTTATTCATCTATTTATGTTAAATTAAGTGTTGACTGCGAAGCATCATTTTCTTCTGTTCAGGGGAAGGTTAACCCTACCCAGTGCGAGGCTCTAACAATGGTCTGTGCACAGGTAAAGATTAACTTGCTCGGTTTCTTTGAGATAATAATATGATCAATTGAGATCTGATAGCATGCAGTATGTAAGCTTGGATACTTACTGTTTCTTTCCCCTTACTCTCGCATTTTCAGCTCCGTAGTGATTGTGATTATGTTTAGAATAAAGTTATGATTGACAGTTTATTTTAACTTTCAGGTCATGGGAAACCATGTAGCCATCACAGTCGGTGGATCAAACGGTCATTTTGAGCTCAATGTATTTAAACCAATGATGGCAAGCTGTCTCCTGCATGTATGTTTCATCCTCATTGTCTTTTAATCCCCCAGTTTACAAACTACTTTATTATGGACTTCCTTCTTGTCGAACTTTTTTTCTTTTTTGCCAACTGCTTCTTGTCAAACTAGCAAGTTATCTTCTGGATGTATGTTTCATGCTTAAAGGAGCTTAATATACTTTATGATGATACCTGGCACATGCACTTGTATAAATCTATTGATATTTCTCATCTGATAGTCACTTAGACTGCTTGGAGATGCATCAGCTTCCTTTGAAAAGAATTGTGTAAGAGGTATCCAAGCTAATAGGGAAAGAATTTCAAAATTATTGCAGGAGGTGAGTTGTGGCTTGTACAAAATATCTTTATTGATGCTTTCCTTTATATTCCAATGTTAATTTATCTTGTTTCCTTTTAAATCTCCTTGCAGTCACTAATGCTTGTCACATCCTTGAACCCAGTAAGTTTTTACTTGTTTGAATTTCCGTAGCTTCCTTATTTCATTATCTTTTTTAATAATCGTTCTAATGCTTCAATTCCAGAAAATTGGTTATGACAATGCTGCAGCAGTTGCCAAGAGAGCGCACAAAGAGGGAACCACTCTTAAGGTAATAATACCTTGTTAATCCTGAGATTCTGTTAATCTGGTGTGCTTGATCTCTAGATGTTTATACATAAAGTTCACTGTTCTGTCTACCTGCATCGGCTATGTACAAATTAAATTCCATTTTAAGTACATCTAAAGTTATTTGCCCACCAATTTCAACGCTAGTATTGGTTTGACCCAACCATTTTTTCTGTCATCAATCAAAAAAGATGTTAATATGAAGGAGTTGATGCCTTTCTAATGGATTTATTTATGATATTTATGGCTTCCCAATTAATTGTCTAAAATGTTGAAATTGACAAAAACTAATTGTGCAGGAAGCTGCGTTGAAGCTTGGAGTACTTGACCCTGAAGAATTTGACGCTCTTGTGGTGCCTGAGAAAATGATTGGTCCATCTGATTGACCGAATATAAGTTTTTTTAAAATGATCCAGGAATAATTCCCTGTTGCATTGAAATATTATTTGTCAACCTAATCCTTTGATTGGGTTGAGAAATGATTGATTCAATAAGCTAAAATTTTGACGTCCAAATTCTACCCAAAAAAAAAAAGGTTGACGTCCAAAATTGATATTCTTGAGGGAGGAACCCCTCCAGATTTGGAAGGATACAATGTGATGCGGGACTTGCTGACACAAATAAAGGAAAATTGTTATCTTTCTGGCCATGCGTTTCTTTGATACTCTTTTACCTTTCTACCACTTGCAAAATTCAGATGTTCAATTATTAGGTGTTTTATATATTAGATTTATCATACTTAGATAAGTATATACGAGCAGCTGGTTTGCTGTTGACTCGGCTATTGGCAGACAAATCATGGAATAATCAATGGTTCTTCAAGGTAGTCCAGATGAACTATATATTGCCATTGCTTTAGGTGACAGTGATTTTAGGCTGATGGCAGAATTAAAAATTCATAATTTTTACTGCTGTTAGAACCTAGAAGTACTAACTTTGCAAGATTGTAAGAGTTTGATCTTTTTGTAAGACAGCGACACTTTTCCCCATAGGAAAGACAGCGTCTTTAACAAAAGGTAAGCATGTAATTCAGGGGACTTGTTTGTTTGCTGCGTACCAAAGACTTAACAGAATGGTACCTATTTTTTTGGAATTAAAATGGCAAGTACAACTTGAAACAGGGGGGAAACTACAAAAGAGAAGGCGAAGACTATACTAAGCATATTTTTATCATTTAGAACAATTTCCATGCATTAAGTAGGCATTCAGTGATGATATTCTAATCATTTAGGGGGCGGCAAACATATTGCCTACGTCACCTTAATTTTGTGTTATTATTTTGTTTACTAATTGCTTTATTTTCCATAAAATTGTTCCTTTCACCTTGAGAATGAGAAACCAAGCTTCCAAGCTTCAGGCCTTGATTCAGCAGTTCCTGCCGTATAATCACGAAATTCCTCACACGCTCTTTACCCGCAAGAAAGTGCAAGGAGCCAGGAACCCATTTTAGCCAAAGTTCTATTGCCTAGTCTGCGCAAATCTTGAATGCAATAGCTGTATCATCCAGCAACAACCTTGCAGGTGAAGCTGTGGAGATCCCATATAGCAGGAAGAAGGAATTTCCTGCCATTAACGCCATACAAGTTATAGCTTGCTTTGCTAGACTTATCCACTAACAAGTCACCTGGATATCCCGGATAAGCTCCAACCCCAAAAATCCCTGAACATGCCGTCACAGCTTCAAGTGGCGCCAAGGCATCGCCTTGAAAATACCGTCTTGTAAGGATTAGTCGCAGCCCCCACCAATACAGCCCCAATGTTCACGACCATACCATCACTGTCTACGCCATTAGGAGCCACAAGAGCCTTTCCCGGCAGACCATACGCCATCGCGTAAGGCCATGCGCACAGACCCGGGCACTGATCTATTGAGTCTCCCACATGTCCATATACAACTCTTGTTTTCTCAGATACCCGGATGCTATCATGGAAGCCGCATGATCCCATACAGAATCGTTCCACGCTCACATCTTTAGCCGTCAAAACCAAGTATATTCCATTTGAATCTAATGGGAATATCTTGCTCCATATCTTGTTCTTTATGAGGGTTGCTATTTGGGCACGCTTGATGCTCTTTCCTAGAGAATATATGTCCCCTACTTGTTTCACAAGTCTAACAGTTGTGGAGACTGGTTTGCCAGAGCTGTCCTTGTATGAACGGATTGCTCTTCACCATGCTGCCACACAAGGCTCTTGGTGAAGATGACGACTTTTCAAAGGATTGAAGGAAGCAAAGAAATCGGTCATGGAGGCTATGTTTTGTCGGGAAAAGGCGCCGTACCATATGAGATAAACATTGACACCACTTGGTCTGGTGAGGAGGGGACCTCCGTGGTACTTGAGGACGGAGGAGGTGGGGGTCAAAGAAGAAGGCTGGTACTCTTGGCTTTGGATAAATGCAAATGAGTTCAAGCCAAAAATGAGAGCAAATAACAGAGCCTTTTGCAACATGGTGGCCAATGATTCTCTGGTACTGAAAAAGATTGGTCTGGGATACACTAATGCGTGTTAAGATGTTTCCTTTTATAATCGCCAGAGAATCCAAGTTGCATTCCATTATTGCTGTTCTTGATGATAACTCTGTTCATGGCCTCATATAACAGAGTCTTCACTTTCGTCGACTAGTCAATATAATTTGGCAGCTGAAAGGAACGCTACGAGTTCCTTACTGTGTGATTGTTCCTCAAAAGACATTTTCGGAAATGAACCATGTTTTCCTAACAGTAATAAGTCTCCAGTTCATACCATATTAAAATATATGCTTTGTATTTTCTCTTTTCATCCTGAATTATATGGCTGCTATACTTGACACATTATGCTCAATCGTAGATCTAATAATTCTCATTTGATGGATTTTAATTCCTTTTCAAAACACTGTTACTACATCTTCGTAACGGGACATCATAGGCTTTTACTTTGTCTTTGTGTCAATAATTAAAATTTGCTCCCTTTCTTTCACAGCTAAAAGCTTCACGATATTTATATGTATGTTTGTATATAAAGCGTCAGGTCCTCCATGCCATTCACGTTTTGACAAGGACAGAGAGTTGAAGATAGTTTTGAGCAACGGTGGTATTGTACGGCAACTTTGAGGGCACTTACCATAAAATTAGGAAAGGGATAACGATGAAGTCTCAGTCCAATAATGTGTAGTTGAAATATGGGGAACCACAAAGCCAATATTTAGCTCAGGTGTCTGATTCAGTGCTTCATATTTTGTAATGAAGATTTTGGACGAATCATTTTCCCTTTGCCTGCTCATCTGGATTTGTCCACGTCAGAATTCCTTTTTAAGAATCTGATTTAAATCTGAGACCTCAACTTTGCGTTATTATCAAACATTCAGCATTTTGTAGCTACTGTTGGCTTACATTTAAAAAAACAAACGAAACAAACAAGAACAAAACTGGCATGCTTATCTTTCTCATGTACAGAACTGCTTTAATGGGCACCAACCTCGTCTAACTGGCTTAAGTTAAGAGCATGTTTGATTAACACAATTTTTTTTTTTCACTTTGATTTGTGTTTACAAAGCTGCCTTTTATGTGTATTTTCCGTTTTTCAAAAGTCCTTCTTGTAAAAGTGGAATCCAAACATGTAATAAACCGCACACGGAATATGTTAACTGGGGGAAAAAATTCCCAAACATTATTTTATGGCTGTAAATTTTGCAAGTACTGCTTAACATGTTGCGTCCACAGTCACGATCTCACATTTCTACATACATGAACCTGTTATCCACTTAGAAATGACAGGTTGACAGTCAACCTAAGGAAAAAGTCAAAAAGTCCTTTTTTTATCATAATAATTTATTGGAAAAATTGTTATAAAATATTTCATTAGGATAATATTTACTGAAAGGGACATGAGGTGTAGAGTTCCTGAACTATCATTATTTGGTTAAAAGTGAAAGACTAAAATGCCCTTATTGGATCAGTGAAAAGAGAATGACTGAAATTTGATTCAAAGTCATATCCTATGAACTTGAAGAGTGAAGGGAGGAGGAGGTCGATAGAAACGAACGATAGTAGGTCTTTGGGGGTGGCGGCGGAGTGTGGAACTTTCTGGCATCAACGGAGTGTGGGGCCTCACAAGGGCGGCAGAGTGTGGGTATGTGTGAATAACTCAAGCCTTCTTCTCCTCTCCTGCCAAAGCCATGCGTCTTCCCTTCTGGTCGTCGATCACCGTGGATTATGCCGGAGGTCCGATATATTATTAAAGGTTTGATGTCACAAAAACTCGAGTTGACATTTGCACTCCCCTGAGTTTTATCCAGAGACTTATTCAAAATCTTGCAATATTTGGAGAATTTAAGTTTGATATCAAAACTCGAGTTTTGGTAAGAAAAAAACTCGAGTATGCTTTTGAACTTCCGCAAGTTTTTATCCAGAGATTCAATTAGAAGGTTGAAGTTCCTGAAGAACTCGAGTTTGTTAGCAAAACTCGAGTTCTTGTAAAGAGTAAACCCAAATTTATAATTTAACTCCTGCAAGTTCCAACCAGAGAATCATGCAGAAACTTGAAGTACAAGGAGAACTCGAGTTTGGAGACAGAACTCGAGTTTGCAAATAAACTCTCGCGAGTTCTTGTCAGAGACAACCTGAAGAAGTTCTGGTAACACTGAGAACTCGAGTTTCTGTTGAGAACTTAAGTTGTGAAGAGTTTTCGCACCTAGGAAATATGTTTACATGTAGGGGAAGAACTTTCACACATAGTTATGTTGCACTAGGGAAGATTTGTTGAACCCAATGGTAGAAATTTTGCACCTATGGAAGATATACTGAATGTAGGGGAATATATTTGCATATATGGAAGAGATCTTGCACACAGGGAATATTTTTTGCATTTAGGGGAGATATTTTGAACGTAAGGGAAGATCTTTTGCACATAGTTATATTGCACTAGGGAAGATATTTTAAACCCAATGGTAGAAATTTTGCACCTATGAAAGATATGTTGAGCGTAGGGGCTTATATGTGCACACATGGAAGACATCTTGCACACATGAAAGAGTTTTTGCACATATGGAAGATGTTCTGAACATAGGGGAAGCTCTTTCACGTATAGTTATGTTGTACTAGGGAAGACTTGTTGAACCTAATGGTAGAAATTTTGCACCTAGGGAAGATATGTTGAATGTAGGGGAAGACTTCTTGCACACAATGAAAAGTTTTTACACCTAAGGAAGATGTTTTGCACGTAGGGGAAGATCTTTCGCAAATAGTAATGTTGCACTAGGGAAGACTTGTTGAACCCAAAGACATTTTAGTTTTTCACTCTTAACCAAATAATGACAGTTCAGGACCTTTATACCTTAGGTCCTTTTTAACAAATATTATCCTAATGAGGCATTTTATGACAATTTTCCCTAATTTATAATCGTTTATTCTGACATCCAAAGTGTTGTTAATTATAATCAATGCCTACATTTAGTACTACCTTTGAATCTTTGATTTATAATATAAGGCTATAATGTCTCCACAGTGCATTGACATAGAAACACTTTTAATGTATTAAATTGAGTAGTAGTATTAGACTCTTATTTTTTTTAAAATGTAAAAATATTAAATTTTTTCTCATGTGGATGGCGATGTTACATCTACACAATAATTATCATTATATTCAAATCCATGGAACATGGCACTGCATTGTGATTTAGAGGATGAGACATTGAATTTTCTCTTTCAGTATTTGGCTCATCTTTGCAATGGGTATTATCTTGAATTGTTGTTTTCTAATTGAGAGAATTTTTCATAAATACTTTATTGGAAACTTATTTATTAAATGGAACATAAGGGAAGATCTTTTGCACACAAGAGAATATTGTTTGAACACAATGGAATGTCACATAGAAAATATATTAAACACAGGAGAAGATTGTTTGAACACAAGAAAATATCTTTTACACACAAGGAATATTGTTTGCACCCGAAAATCCCATTTAACAAATAAGTTTCCGATCGATAATTTTTCCTTTCTAATTTTATCACACGATTTTTCGTCTATATCTGATTGTGGTTATCTCAAATTAGTAAGATACTAGAAATTTAATTAATGTTGCCTATTTTGTTGCTTAATTTGATCAATTTTTAAAATCAAAAGTATCAAACAATCAAGATGCTTCCAAAAAAAGACCATACAAATTAAGAATAATAGCAGACAACTTAATTTGATACCTCCATTAGTTTCTCATTCATGCAAACCATTACTGTTTGAATTTGAACCTCATCCATTCCATGGTCATAGTTCTTGTCAGTGACTTGTGCAATGTATGAAACTTAAAAAGCAAATCGTACCACTACTTATCTATGAATAAGATAACTTTCTGCATCATCCTCGTATCGATATGGCAAAAAGTAATTAGTTTTTTCTCCCTTCCCTTCTTCCATGTCTGAGATCAGTGCATGTAAAAAAATCAATATTTTCCAAAACATTTTAATTTAAATAGAGAATATTTGTCTCAGAGCTCTATTATCATATTTATGAACACCAACCAATCTGAAAGATGTCTTCTTCATGTAAGCTCCTCCGTTTGCACTAAAGCTAGCCTGCAACTAGTTTCACAGCTGATTTCTTTGGCTCGGTAAGTATGATTCCATTGTTTTTTTCCCCTTTTTGGCCGCTTGCTTGTATATATACACGGTCAAGTCTTTTTTTTTTTCTTTTTTTTTAAGCTTGGGTTCCACTGTAGATAAATTAAAAATTAAGTGTTGAACAAGTGTGGTTTTTGGCATTTGGATCATATTTGGTATAACCTCCACACGTGTGTTTGATTGTGTTGATGTTTTACAAGATATCATCCTGGTTCTGAATTCTAATAGACCCCGTATTATGTGATGATTTCTGGTAATAAGACGTGCCACTGTGTTGTCAGATTTTATTTGTTGACAAGACTCTGCTAGATTATGGAGTCCTGCTATTGCATTGAGCCACAGAATTGGCCCCAACATGAACTCGTCTCGAAATTTCAGTACATATCAGACATTCTAATCGCTCTTGCATATTTCTCGGTTCCTCTGGAACTGATCTATTTTGTGAAGAAGTGTGCAATCTTCCCATATAGATGGGTTATTTTCCAGTTCGGAGCTTTCATTATCCTTTGTGGAGCATCTCACTTCACAAGCCTGTGGACATTCTTCATGAACACTAAACGTATAGCTATGGTGATGTTAATAGCTAAAGCCTTGTGTGCTCTTATATCCTGCGCCACTGCACTAATGCTTGTTCACATCATCCCTGATCTTCTGAGTGTCAAAACTCGCGAACGCCTTCTCAAGAACAAGGCTGAAGAACTTGACAGAGAAATGGGACTTATTCTTACTCAAGAAGAAACTGGGAGACACGTCAGAATGTTAACTCATGAGATCAGAAGCACACTTGATAGGCATACCGTTCTTAAGACCACTCTTGTTGAGCTGGGTCGAACTTTAAGGTTGCAGGAATGTGCACTGTGGATGCCCTCTAGATGTGGTCTCCAACTTCATCTGTCACATTCATTAGTTGGTGCACAAGTTAGCTACTGTGTCCCAACAAATCTTCCTGTCGTTAATGAAGTTTTCAATAGTCCTCAGGCAATGAGAATTCCACACACATGTCCCCTGGTCACTGCTAAACCTCTTGTTGGAAGATACAGAACACCTGAGGTGGTTGCTGTGAGAGTGCCTCTTTTGAATCTCTCAGATTTTCCTATTAATAACTGGCCAGATCTTTCTGCTAAGAGATACGCCATCATGGTCTTGATCCTCCCTACTGGCAGTGCTAGAAAATGGCGAGATCATGAACTGGAGCTTGTTGATGTGGTAGCAGATCAGGTCCTTTTGATACTTCCTCTCTCTTATTTCCATCTTTAATTATGGTATTGCATATTATTATTAGAATTCTCATTCTCTGTGCCTGAGATTTCCAAGTGTAAAACCAGGTAGCAGTGGCTCTTTCACATGCAGCTATATTGGAGGAGTCTGAGAGAGCCAGAGATCAACTCATGGAACAGAATATTCATTTGGATTTGGCACGGCGAGAAGCAGAAGGAGAAGTCCCTGCTCGGACGGATTTTCTAGCTGTCATGAATCATGAGATGGGGACACCAACGCGCGCTATTATGGCATTGTCGTCACTTCTCTTGGAGACTGAACTCACTCCAGAGCAGAGGATTATGATAGAGACAACATTGAAGAGTAGCAACATGCTGGCAACACTTATTAGCGATGTTCTAGATTTTTCTAGACTAGATGATGGTAGCCTTCAATTAGAATCGGCAAAATTTAACCTTCATGGGCTTCTGGCAGAGGTAATCAGTAACATTATTCTTCATCGGGGAAGACACTTTTGTGTCATGCTAATGTACCTTTAAATATATGCAGGTTATTGACTTGATAAAGCCTATAGCCTCCCTGAAGAAGTTACGTGTGACTTTAACTCTGGACCATGATCTGCCTGTCTTTGCCATTGGAGATGAGAAACGTCTAATGCAAACTCTTTTAAACGTTGTGGGTAATGCTGTGAAATTCACTAGGCAGGGTTATGTTTCTGTCAGAGCATCTGTTGCAAGACCAAAAGTTTTACAGGATTGGCGATCTCCTGAATTTTATCCAGCATCAAGTGATGGTCATCATCATTACATTATAGTACAGGTTATGTGAGCACGTCATATCAGATATCTAGAGTCTGCATAGGGGTTATTTTTATCTGATTTCATATAAAGATATTGATATTGGCATCCATGTACAGATGCCTATGATTCTATGAACAAGGCACCAGATTTTTTTTTTTTATACACACCAGATTTTATTACTGTCAATGAGTTAACAGCACAGTATTGACCCTAGTATCCTTGTTTGTGCAGGTTAGGGATTCTGGATGTGGCATTTCCTCACAAGATATTCCTTGTATTTTCACCAAATTTGCTGGGTCTCAAAGAGGACCAAGCAGCAGTGCAGGGCTTGGACTAGCCATTAGTAAAAGGTAGAGGCAGAATTCTAGCTCATAAAAGACCTTGAGTATGCAACAAGATCAATTATATTTCGCCATTCAACTTGTTTAGTGTAGAAATCCTAAGAAATGGCTGATATTTGTGTATAAAACTAATTGGGACTTGTAAAGTTGGTTACTGACATTATGGAAATTGAAACAGAATGGTGAAAGTGATGGAAGGAGACATGTGGGTTGAGAGCGAAGGTATAGGGAAAGGGACTACAAATACATTTATAGTGAAGCTTGGAATTTGAGGGAATGTGGATGCATCTGCCAACGGAAGCCAGGTATATGGTGGAAGTTGAACACATCAGCAGCTACAAATCCTTGGTCAAACAGCTCTCTCTTCCCAATACAAGCTATCAAACAAGTCCTTTTAGACAAAATTTGTCTCCGAATTGACTGAGTTTAAATCAAGGTTATTAAACCCGGACTGGTCAAGGAACCAGTTGGAGTACTGGGTTAAGGGTTAGTGGGTCAGACCGGAGTTAAACCAGAACTAACCCGAGATCAAACCGGTGAGAAAATGAAAACTTTAGGCTTATTAATATGAAATTATAAAAAAAAATTTAAAAAAATCGACAGACCGGTTCACTACCCGGACCGGACCGGTTTCCTGCCCGGGTCGCCGGTTTCCGGGCCGGACCGGCTGGTCCGGTCCAGGTTTAATAACCATGGTTTAAACTTAACTTTCCGGTGCCAAGTGACACTGTGATACCACATCTGGCATCTTGCCTTGTATTTACAGATTAAGGTTACTACATCAGACATCTGATTTCTTTTCAATGATCCTATTGCAATTTAAAAATTTCCATATTTTACCTCATTATCACTGCGCTATAACTATAAAAGCAGAATAAAAAATTATTATTTCATTATTTTTCCTTAACTGTTACGGTGTTACCCATGCAGGTACATGGAATTCAAACTAGTTAGTTATTCGGTAATCTAAGTAAGCAAGTTAACCGCAAGTCAAATATGTTATAAAATTTCAAACCAAACAATTCTATGAAACATTTCAAGGGAAATGGGATTGAAAGCTTTAAAAGCAGCTTGGCATGATTGAAAATTTCAATGAAAGCTGAGATTATTTTGATTTGTCAAATTTTCAAAATGCAAAATTAGCCCTCCCATTCTCACTCCCTCCTCGTTTTTCTCCAGCAACCTACAATAACTCCCCCTCATATTCTTCAGCACAAAATCGAACACAACATAAAAGTAGATCTGCCAACACGAAAAAGAAAATTGAACAAATAAAAAGAAGCATATGTGCAAACTTTGGACTTGAAAAACTGCCATCGGTCATAGCTTGGTCAGGTGATTTGAGAAACATTTTCGTGAAGGATAAAGAAACGTTACAATGGACCAATATAGTCAACTCTGCTGTAGGGGTGACAGAGGGAGAGTAGAGAGAACTGTCGGAACAGGCAACGGATGAGAGAGTAGTTTCGTTGGAGCTAGAACGTATGAGATGAAAGGTTGGAGTTGAAAAATGAGGAAGAATGTTAGGCATAAAAGTGAGCAAAGAAAATTACATCTTCTATTGGATTATGCAAGGAAATGAATTTCCCAAGTTTATTGGAAAATTCCGGTTCCATTAAAGGAAAACAAGCAACTAAGCAGGTTTCAAATGAAACAATTCCATTTTCTTTTCCTGGGTCTTATTTCCAATGAACCAAACGGGTAACTCAGGTTCCGCCGAGAAAGATAACCTTCTTTGCCAAACAGGATAAAACCAAACCATTTATAACAATTCATGCTACATTTTAATAAACTGTGAGCTCACCAAAAAAGGCTAAAGACATTATACTGTCCTCCATTCGAGCATCTTTGGGAACAAGTCCTTATTTCAGTGGTTTGATCTAAAACGTTTAAAAATATATTGGTAAATCACGATCCATTCGAAAGAGTTGGACTAAAACCAACAGGATATAGTTAGGTAAAAACTAGGCGTCACACTCAGAGAGCACAAAGGATAAACTTATAAAACCATATTCACGTCGCATCTGATAGGTCACGGATAGGAATGTTTCGGGTGTGATAAACAGTGACAATGATAAAAAGGCCTAGTCAGAATTTTGCGTGCTGCAATTTCATTCCAAAAGCCATCAAACAAAATAAACATAATCATTGTGTAAGAATAGTTGAAACTCTCATAATTGAAATAAAATTTAGAAAGGTCTAATTCAACAAGAGAGATTGGTCAAAACTACATTAGGTATGCCCGCATGTGTCCCCTCACTTCTTGGATTTTTTTGATCCTCTGCACAAAATGCATATCCAATTAATTTAAAAAAATAGAATCGTCAAAATAAAAAATAGCAGCAAAAGCGAGGCCAGTAACACTCACGGGGCTGCCTGAGATGCTGTAGCAGGTTGTGTGGTAGGTGCTGCAGCAGGTTTTTCTCCAGGACCCTAAAAACATTTACAGAGAAGAAAGGAAAGGTCAATTCCAAAGATACCGGCATCAACCGCTACGAAAACAGATATTCAGAATTATTCCGAGTGCATTGCTAAAGAATATCAAGATCAAAATATACACTAAAGGCAAACAAATTCCAAAGACAGTTTCGTCGGCAACTAAAAGCAGAAACTCACATGAGCAAATCGCTCCTCCCTCCTTGCGATTTTCCTTTCACGGCTTGCCTTGTTCTTTGCACGCTTAGCCTCAAACTGATCACTCAAAGTCTTCTCTCTTGCCTTCTCAGCCTTGGATTTGTGAATGCTCTCCATTAGGACTCTCTTATTCTTGAACACATTGCCCTTAACTTTCATGTACATATCATGGTACATATGCTTGTCAATTTTCTTTGATTCCCTGTACTTGCGGAGTAAGCGTCTGAGCACACGCATTCTTCTCATCCAAAGAATCTTTGTAGGAAGTCGTGCCTCTCTGGTACCCTTTCGCTTACCTGGTGTCATTCAGGTAAACATTATAATTTGCAAAGAGCGCTTCCCACCTTGTCCCATAGACAAAACAATTATATTACTATTTTTCCTTCAAAATAAAATAGCCTGTTAACCAAAAAGATGCCCGTCTAGTAATGAATTTCAAAAGTTAGCAGCAACCTCGCTATATTTAGATCATTATGAAGGATAAATATGTCTTTGAACATAACAGTATGACAAAACAAATATGTGTCCCAGAATTCGATTAGCAAAGGCAAGTTGAGTGACGAGAGGAATAAATACCATATCCAGAGTGACGTCCCTTCCTCTTGGCCTCCTTCATTCGACGGGCACGTGAACGGGAGTGAATCTTGGTTGGCTTCCGGATGATGAAACCATCCTTCACCAACTTCCTAATGTTTTGGCCTGCAAATGAAAAGTTATTACGCCAATGAGCGACCTAAACTTGTTGGTTAGAGAGATGCACAACCATCCTTGTGCCACGAATAATAATGCAACATCTGCCATCAGACCCGGCTTAATAGCGAATCCAGGCTCCAAACAACTTACAGTCAATGAAAGGCGTATAGCCAACTACACTAAGGTCTAAAACATAAGTAGCGGAATCTATAGTAGAGTCAAATAGAATGGAAGAAATATTTATTTCGTTAAAAAGGTAACCAAGACGAGGACTTGCTAAAGCTAAAAAACAAGAAGCATGAAACGAACGGAAGCCATCCTAAAGTGAGCATATAGCAGTGAAAAAAAAAAAACTGTTACTAGTGAGATCAGCAAACCAATTGCGAGAACAGGAACGCCAATTAAAAAAGGCTATATGGATCGATACAGTTTATTGTCAAAACTCCAAATCTCAATGCCCGTTCTCAGCCCTCGAAAGAATTGGACCTCGACAGTCAAAGAGTTCAAAAGTGGAATGACAAAATATAAAGAGATCAGATCAAAGAAACAAGTATGACAGTACAGATGACAGACAGAGACACAAAAATAGAAGAGAATATCATACGAGAATTGGCCATGGATATTTCGTTGGCTTCATTTGGGTCAAGCCAAACTTTGCCCCTGCCGCACTTGAGGACACTAGCGGCGAGCCGCTTCTGAAGTTTCAGTGACACCATTCTCCTCTCACCCTCCCCTCCCTGTTGCAGCTGCTGTCGAATGAGAAGCTATTGAGGGAAGAAAGTATATAATATATATCACCCCTTTTCAATTGTTAACCCTAGGTTGGAAGTCATTTTGGGCCTTTATCCAACCCCATCTTGGGCCGGTTGAAAAGGAGCTAAAGAGATTATGACCTCGTTTTCTGGGGCCCAAGTTAAGACCGCGTTTGAACCGAAAGCATTGAGTAAAATACGTAAATATTGAAAATCATTTTCTCACATATCTTTGCCCAAAAATACAAGGGAAAATTGGAGATAAATCCCCATATGAGAAATTAATTGGGGGAATAAATCCTAAAAAAAAAAGTAAAGTCTTTAGGTCTTTTGGAAGAAATAATAAATTATATGAAATGACCACTCTATCCCTGATAAAATAAGGATATATTATTTCATTTTTCCCGTATTAGTTCCTTCATCCACTCCTTCATTGTGTCCTTCATCTTCCCAACTTCACTCTTCACAAACTCGATATCCCCTCAAGCAAACTCCAACAATTAATAATGGTGATTCCGACAACCAATAACAACGACCTCCATCTAATAACACCACGTTAAATTTAGCGACCTCTGCCACCATACACCTGCCTTCTTCCCCCACCCCCCCAATCTTTATTGCCGCTCCCTCCCTCCTCTACCTTATTAATTTGTTTTAAAACAAAAATTAAATTTCAAAAAAAAATAATAGGTCATGTGTAGTGGCAAGTTATGACATATTTAGTGATGGAGGGAGATGAAAAAGGGGATGAAGATGAATCATGGCAAATTAGTATAATATAAGATGAACCAAAATTGCAATTGACTTTCTATAAATTGTAACTAAGCTTTATTGGTGTGCAGATTAAGTTAAGATGTAGGTGAACTTTCATGAATAATAATCTTCCGTGGTGTGAAAAATAAGTTAAAGAGCAAATGCAAATAATTTTTCACGAATTTCAAATATGCTTCCACAAATTGCAACTGAGTTTTCTGTGGTGTGCAAATTAAGTTCAAATGCAAGTGACCTTCCTTCAAATACAAATGACCTTTCATGATGTGAAAATCAAATTAGAGTGTAGATGCACATAATCTTCCAAAAATTGAAATTGACTTTTCACAAATTGTAATTGAGTTTTTGTGGTATACAATTTTCTCTTTTTGTCTATATATCTATTTTTTGTAAAGGACCATAGATTCCAGGTGCCAATGCCAATTAATTTCTTAATTAAGAACTTTTAGCCAATTTTTCCAAAATATAATTGTAATATATATTTTCAAATTTTTATTATACCATTGAGTGGATGGATTTTAATAATATTATAAATTTAATAAAGTTTATAACTCTAAATTTTTATTTTAATAATTTCAAATATTAATATCATTTTATTGTACTATTGTTAGCATATTATATTATATTAATATCAATATTAATAAGATTATAAAACGAGATGTTCGATGTATATAATATATAATTAAATTTTTCATCAAATTATAACATAATTGTTGTTTTTTGTATGTGAAAAATAGTTAAAAATAAGGAATAAAGAACATAGGGGCATTTTTATTTTAAGACGGAATATAGAAGTGTTTAGAGGGATTGACTACGATCTTTTACTCTTACCATTATATTTCCATATTCTTCTTCCTCTTACTCATTTTAACCTTTCAATTAAAATCTGAATAGTTCAGATTTAATGCTTATAAAAATATTTTTAAAATATCAAATTATTTAAAAATAATTAAATAAATTAAAAAATGATAAATGTTAATTAGGATAATGTAAACCTGTAATAAAAAATATTAAAAAATAATATTTTTATGAAACATTAAATCTGAATTGCTCAAACATCAATCTAAATGTTGAAATAAATAATAAATAAGAGAGGATAGGAAGAGAACGGTAAAAATAAAAAATGGTAGCCAATCTCACGTCTAGAAGTCTGCGTAATTAATAATGGAGGTCTGATTCTGATTATATTAATTTGCGACAGTATTGTTTAGCGATAATCCATAAATTAATGTTGAAAAAAAAGATAATCCATAAATTAGTTTCTTGCGCATTTATTATGCAGTTGACATTTGCTTTGGTACAATGCAGTTGACATTTTATTCTGAATAAACCTGGTCACTTATTCCTGCCAAACACGAAGAAGAACATGTGGGAACTTGAAAAAGGTGACGAGGTATGGTAGTGGACTACTGCCCTCGGGCAGACAATGAAATAGGCCGACAAATGTCGGGTGATTTTATGATTTTTTGACACACTAAATGAATGTAGAGCCATGCCCAAAAATCAGAATAACCATCTAACCAAATCCATTAATTATACTAGTAATTTTTTCACTGTAAGTGGTTTTTTATTATTTAAATATAAGGTATAAATTTAAACATTAAATTACAGAAAATTCGTGAGAAAAAATATAAAATTGTGACATATACTTATCATAAAGTAATTTTTAGATTATAAAAATTAATATAGTAATTTTTATTTGACCCGAAAGGAAACAATAATAGAATAATTGAGAAAATGAAGTGTCAAAATTGGGGTTTGGGGAGAGGATGGAATCGCAAGTTGAGGAAGGGCGCGTGGGAATAGTAGGATGATAGTACAAGTGCCACATCAGACATCAGCCTAAATCCGGAGGCGCCCACCGGCGCCGCGTCTTCCAAAACCAGAAGCCCCCACGGCTTTCCCTCCCATTCCCCTATTCCCTATCTCTTTCTTCTTCTATTTTTTTTTTTGGCCTGATTCCCTCTCTCTTTCTTCGCCACTCATCACTTTTTTATTAGTTTTTTTCCTGAAAATTTTGGGGGAAAAATCCTCATTACAAATTGTATTTGGAGAAAAGACCTAAATTAGACGAGAACTTAAATCAGACTTAATACCCTGTGACTAAAAAATTTGTAAAGTGCGCATGCTTTTGTGTATAGTAGTATAGAGTTTTAAAAGAGAGTTTTCTCCAATTTTTTGTTTTTTGATTTTATGTTTAAAAAAATAAATTAACAACAATATACAACTGGACGCTTTGGTAATTACATCCCCGAATAAAGGTACCCTTTTAAATTGGAGATTACTTTTGTCCTTTTAGGGCGATTCTTTCTCGCTTTACCACCAAAATTATTTCGTCAATTCCCTCTTCCCCATCATTTTAATTTTCGTTTTCATTCATCAAAACTCCCGGAAATCCTACAATACGCCGCTCCCCTATCTGGATTCTGCACATTATAATCAACTAATTGAATTAATTGAATTTAATTACACCTAAGACTGACCCAAACCAAAATGTAATTGAAATTCAAACACTGTTCATCAGACCAAGAAAATCATTACAATTCAACTTGAAAACTTCAAACTTAAATCGCCAGTTCTGCGGCCCATTCTGCTTCTCCACCCTGCCCAGCAAACAAGAAGGAATCAACAAACACTAGCAATCACAGGGCCGATGACGTCGCCGAAGCAGGGACGGCCTCGTCGTCGAAGCTCCACAGATCACCCACCACGTTTTCCTGAACATTATTGGACGCCATTGATTGCCCGTCGTAATACGGAATCTGATAAAACTTCATGTAGTTCTCGTACGCCATCAGCTCCTCTGACAGCTTCTGTATCTCATTCTTCTCTTCCTCGGCTTCCATCACCACTTCGTTCGCTTTTCCTTCCACGTCCACATTCGAACTCTGAGAGGAATAGCCGTTTCCTTTCTGATCCGAGCCCAGTAATTGCACCGTGGAGTAGATACCCTCGGAAGCAGACCCTGACCCGCATCCAGAATTCTCATCTCCAGAAACAAGAGTTGGATCGGCATCGAATCCAAGGGAAGGAACTGTGCCCGTCTGGTTCAGATCATAACCAAACTCTAGATTGAAACTTTTAGGCACATTGTTCAAGTTTGAGCCGTACTGTTGTGGATACAGGGGAGAAATTGGGGATCGGAGCGGAGGCGGTGGATTATTACGACGAGCCTGAAGGGAATAGGCATCGTCTTCATTGGGAAAATTGACTTTGGCTTTCTTACCGCGGATTTTGCGAGCTTCTCTGTCATAGGCCCTGGCGGCTTCTTCAGCAGTGTTGAAGGTACCAAGCCAAACACGAACCCCCTTCCTGGGGTCGCGAATCTCAGCAGCCCATTTACCCCAGGGACGCTGCCTGATCCCACGGTAGAGGTTCTTCCTCTGCCTCTTCACGGGGGGCTTCTCAGCTTGCTCATCAACTGATCCTTAAAAAAAAAAAACCACATTCAATCAAAAACCGAACAGAGGAGAAGAAGATGAAACGATGGGTGTGGAAAGAGGACTGACCTGGGACATGATGCAATGATTTGCAGGAGGCAGAGTGGTCGGGCTGAGGAAAATGGAAGTCGAAGTCGGAATCATCATTGGGCTTACCGAGAGAGTTGGGCCAGATGTCAGAGGCGGTAAGGCGGCGGTCGCGATGGCGGGGGATGAAGTCGGCGATGATAGCACCGCCACACATGATGAATGGAGCTTGAAGCAAATCTAGGAGAGGGATGTGAGGGGGAGATTAGGGAGGGAAACGTTTAAGCAAGAGGCTTAGAAGAGAGAGAATTAGTGAAGAGGTGACGCAAGGAAATGAGGGAGGAGGAGGGTATAAGTAGTTGGGAAGATGGAACAGGGCGCAGTGATTTTGGGTGGAATTGAGAACCTTCCCGGACCTACCCTCTTGAGTTTTGCCACTCGATTATTTTAACTTGCTTTCCATGTCTTGTCTTTTATTTCTTTCTTTCTTTCTTTTTTTTATATTTACCACCTGGTCTAACAGGGAAGGGAATTTTTATTTAAAAAAAAAAATCACACCCATCTAGCTGCTATCTTTTACGTCTACTTTTTTATATTTTTGTAAGATTTATTAATTATTATTGATATAAATACTATAAACAACAAGTATATGTAAAACATTTCGTCTTAATTTATATAAATAAATATTTTTAAGATGTTGAATCGGATTCCAAACAAACATAATTGATCTGACCTTATTTATTACTCTGTTTTTAATGAAATTATACTATGTGAATATTTCTTTCTTTTTTCCACCCAAAATATGTAAATGTTTCTTTAAACATTTGAGGTGGTGTATTGTGTATGTGTCACATCCGAAAATAAGATATATTAATATAATTAGTAAATATTTTAATTTTAATGTATTGTAAATGTCATATTTTATAAGGTTAATGTGTAATTTTAGCAATAAAATTTTATTTGATGGTATTTGGCACAAATAAGTTTTAGAATGAGCAAAGGTAATAATAAACAATTAAAAATGATATAAATTTAAAAAAATCGTTAAATTTGATCTAACGTTATTAGGGGTTTTCTTTTCTTTTAATTTAATGTCGTTAGATCAAATTTACACTATTTTTAATTATTCATTATTATTTTTATCCATTTCAAAATTTATTTATATCATACACTAAAATTACCGAGATACTTGTATATCAAAACGAATACTAGTAATAGTAATTATTTTTGTATTGATGACGTTGATTGATACATCCCCTGGCAGAAAGGAAGGCCTGTTTTCCAATCGCGTCGAATGTTCTGCGTGCTTTATCGGCTCTACGTTGGCACGTGCTGTGGAAGCTTCTTTTAAGGATTGTTCATCAGGTCGGTTGATTTGATATAGAATCTATATAATTTATTCCCATACATTGCACCTCCCATGTTTAATTCTAGAACAAGTAGAAACCGTATCATTGTACTTTACTCGTTGAAATGAAAAGGGCCAGTGCGGATTGAAGAAACAATTTCAATATGGCTTGCCAATCCATCGTTGGTATAATTCGACGCGGTATGAAAATATCGTTTTTAATTAAAATTTAAAATATAGAAAATTAAATTTATAGTTATTTAAATGTGAGGCATCGAGTTTAAACTTGTGTAAATGTATAGTTATGTTCATTATATTGATTACGATTATACAAAAAATAAATAATATAACACCATCCTATTAAATAAGGTATACTAAATAAATTTAAAATATAGAGAGATAAATGTTACTCAGGCGTACGAGGTGTAGTTTAATACAGGTCATGCATATCCCTGGTTAGAACAAATTAAACAGGTCATGCATATGCTGGACGAAGCTGATGAGGAAAGTTTCTAAGTTGGCGCGGGGTATATCATTAAGAGTGCTATAATTTTTTTTTTTCTAACAAAAAATGTTGAGGTTGACGCTGGGATTATAACGGTTTAAGGAATTGTGTGTGATGGTCAGTTCATTTTCTTGTTGTATTTGTTTAAAGACCTCCTCAAGAGAGGAAAAAGGAATAATCAACTTTTAAACGAGTAGTTATATATACTTCCTATTATTCATAATATAAGACACTTTAATAAATTTATGGAAAATAATAAATGACAGTTAACTTATTAATAAATTAAATATTTTTTCTATTTTTACCTTTATTAAAAAATATGTTTTAAAATTTAATGAGTGGGTAAAATTGAAAGCAAGCATTCATTATATGGACAAAAATAAAATATGAGTATTAATCATCTTGAAAATGATTTATATTTTGAATTAAACTATTTTTTTAGGAACGTTCTATATCATGGGCTGGAGGGAATATCTAGTTATGCGACTTAAAAGGTATGGAAAATACATGGATAAATAAGGTATCAATATAGTGTTCCATTTGATTCTAAATATAAGATATATTTAGAGAATTGATATTGGTATTAAGTATAAGACAAAATTTTTATATTTGTCAATATTTTTATAATTTATCCTTATTTACCAATAATAATCAAAGAGAATGAATGGGGGAATTAAGGAATATGACTATGACATTTTAAAAAATAAATGTCATATTAACTAACTTAACTAATTTTTTTAATATAATCAAAGTAGGTAAGTATGTCTTATATTAGAGACGGATGGAGTATAATAATTACCTTTAAATCAAATCCACGGTATTTATGAGGAAGTCTCTGCTGCAAGCACAGTCAAAAACAATTTGTGGAGCAACTTGGCAAATTGCATAACTACGATGCTCAATTAATATAATGAAGCACAGGACAATAACTAAATAGGCATATTTATAATTTTAAAATCAAACAAAGTCAAGAGAGATTATGAAAAATTGGATTAATGTTGATATGGATAATAGCCCATCAAGCTAAGGGCCGAACTCGTGTGGGCGTGTGTTCAAAATAAAGATTTAAAAATTACCCGCACTCCCACATTATGATTAAATATTGTTTTAGCATCAGATTGATTAAAGTAAACAAATCATAATACTCCTAGTTAGTCCATAAAGTAACTGGCTAGTAGCTGTCATTGCCATGCGAGGTTGTTGGCGTGCTCGCCGTGGAGGAGAAACAACGGTGCACATCGTATGGGGAATTCAGAGGCAAGACGATCTTTAATCTAAGTTGGGTTCTCCAACTATATATAATTTAGTGTCCAGTATCTGCGACTTTCAACCAAGATTATTTTAGCCTTGTAGCCATCAAATATAGCCATAACGTAGGACTTTTTTGCGCTTGCTTTTTGTATATTTTAATTTACGCATGTATTCCATTACAACTATGCCCCGTTAAAACATCTGGTTGATCTTTCTCGTGATAAAACTCTGCAGTAACCAGATTAATGACTCTTCACGATGCATTATATGAAAATGCACTCCTGTCCAAGGTAATTTGTTGGATCCAAGAGAACTGAACAACTTGATTCTGATAACACTATGATAGCCTTTTTATATTTATTGGTCATTATATCATTTAAACCTAATTACTGAAAATTATAGTGGTATCTTCCAGATAATTAATTTCATCCCCTCAGTCTCAACGGTAGATTTTACTACTCATTTCTTTCTCCACCCAACCTTATATCGTACTATCATTTTTAATCATACACGCTCTAACTTTTTAATGTTGCATGCACACCGGAACAATATAACCATGGCTCCATCTTAAAGAGAGCCGTGGAATTTTCATTCACCTAAATATTCGTATGCGTCATGCCACATATTAATATTTTCCACCCTAAGAGGCCAAATTAGTATTTTAGGACATAATCATTAGAATTTTTTGCTGCCATTATTGTTTTTATTAACTAATTGATCACAAGGGGGCGAGGTGGACCCCAACATTCATCCCCCAAACTCTATTTATATATTTTTGTCTTTTTGTTATTAAACACAAAAGCAATACAAAATCATTTTATTAATTAACTAGATCGGATCTATCTCTCTCTCTCTCTCGCCCAACACGCGTGGTGAATAATAATTTAAAAAATTTAACCGAAGTGTGCATACTCTTTAACATTTTTTACTCCACATAAGGCCATGATCGCTTGTAATTCATCGGAGTACTAATTATCATTGAGGTTGGCCATGATCTATCGCTTGTAATCCAATAGCACTCCACACTCCTCTTAATGAGAGCTGTCGGGTCAAACGTGGTAAATAATAATTTAAAAGACTCAACGAAACGAGAACTCTCCGTGTCATTTATGATCCTTATCCACATTAAAGACGCTCTAAAATTTTAAATTGAAAGGCAATTTTTTCCTTTAAAATGATTATATTGTATAGTATTTTTTTAAAGGAATTATATATACTGATATTTATTTACGAATAAAAGAAATTGAAGTTGAATATTTCGCCTTATTTTATCAAATACATTTTTCAAATAATTGGAAATTGAATAATACATGTATGTTTTGATACATTTTTATGCCAGAGGTATTATAGACATCTGATCCTCTTTCCATTACATTCCCGTTATCCCATATAGTTTTTCGTGAAATCAAACGCAAGTGAATTAAAATGCCCATCCCAGGCGGCAACCTTTTTCTGGTGAGATGTATATATGGTTCCTGCGTCTCTAAGGGTTTGTTTGGTTCAATGAAGGAGAGGGGAGGAATTTTTATATTATATCTTTTGAAGTGGTGAGAGGAGATGGGAGGAGAGGGATTTTAATATTACTTTATTTGTTTTGGGACGGGTGGGGAGGGAAAATATTTTAATTTGGACAATTTTACCATTTTATTTAATTTTTTTAAAAATTACGTACAACGTTTAATAAAATATATTATAAATATAAAATTATAATTTTATAATTATAAAAATTGAATAAATATAACTATAATTATATTAATAAATATTCAAAATTATATCACATGATTTTACTTATCATATATATACAAATGGTTAAGGATTTTTTGTCCGATAAAAAAAAATTAACCTCCCCTCCAAATCCCTCCAATTTGAGGGGGGGAAGAGGTTTTGAGGGGAAGGAGAGAACAATTTAAAAAAATTTCCCCTTCCCTCCATTCCCCTCCTCCAGTACCTTCAAACCAAAGAGATCCTTGTTGAGAAAAGAGTCATGTATAAAATGATATATAAAGAAGGAGGTTTCATTAAACAACTCAACAAATTAATTCGCACGCCTACAGATTCGCACATCACACATAGTTGATGCTCTATACTTAACTAAAACCGTTAAGTATAAAGAGGCATAATTATAGGAAAGAATAGATCAGATAATGGTTATTTTAAGCCACCGCACCGCTAAGTATATAAGCAAATATTTGATAGTTTTCTAAGACAAGTGTGATATATTAGTTTGACTTTTTTTTAAGGAAGAAAATGGAATCATTTACTTCACAGCCATTTGGAAACAAAATAAATAAGAATTTAGGAGGTGAATTAAATGAGAATGATCCTTTTCAAGAGTCGTTATTTGAAATACAATTCAATTAAGATGATGTTTTGTACGTTAAATACAACCATAATGAAGGAATTTGAATATCAAAGAGGGGGAAGTTATTTCTCAAATTAAAAAAAACAATTATTACTAAAATAATATTAAGATTATTAAGACTAGAAAAAGAAAACGAGACACTTGATCATATAAATCCCTTACCTTTGATATACTCATAATTGAGTATGTAATATTGGATGATTTGTTTAAACTTTTTAGCACTCTTTTGTTGAAATTGGTTATTTGGTATATTGTGATACCTCGTGCCTGAACTAGACAAGTTTGGGTGTTTGATATACATATTTATGTTGTTTGTGTAGGTAATTTTGTAGGGGATTAATCGAAAGTGAGCTCACAATTTAAAAAAAAATGATCACATATATTTAATAGTTATTCAACAATAATCGTCAAGTATAGTGTTATATTTTATGGTTATTACAATCAATTGTCAAATGAATCTGTGGTCACAAATATTTTACCATTCATCCTTTTAACTATAAGTATTGTACAAAAATATTTTATGGTTGAATGTTGAATATAGATTATTATATTTAACAGTTATTGTCTTATATAACCGTTAAATATTGGACAATATATTTCACGGTTAACAACGTTAAATATAAATATTCAGCGCTCAAATATTTAAAATCATTAAATATAAATAAAAATAACATTAAATCTAAACAAATATACTGTTACATCAACAAGCCTGGTCTATGATCAAAACTAAGCACATATGAGATAAAATATCCTAGCCTACGCACCTATATTTAACAAGCAATAAATAAGCAAATTGGTCTTTCACAAAAAAAAAAATAAAAAAAGATAAAAAAAAGCAAATAAGAATTCTGAGTCAAGGATCTAAATGTATAATTAATTAAATATAGCTGCATGCCCCAGCTGATAAAAATAATAAACTCCAAAAAACAAAGATCAAGCATCGGCACAAGCCGGCGGGTTCAAGGTGCCGGAAAAGGTAGCGTTAGCATTGGAACACGAGGAAAAGAATGTTGTATTCTGACGCGTCGGCAAGAAAGTCAGATGGACATCCGCCACTTCAATATCTTCGCAAGGATTCTTCATACTGCAATCAAGGGACACCCCAGCATTTGTGGTCGTCGTTCCTTTTATGTTCTTGAAGTGCACGTCGCTGATCTTCCACAACGAATTTGACCTAAACCGCACTTTTGAAGAACCATAGCTCTGATCGATCACCACCGGGTTACTCACATTCTCCATCAAAAGGTCTTGATACAAAATCGACTTGGCTTCCCTTGGGCTGGACCCCACCATGGTCTTGATTCTCGCTCCGTTGGTTGTGCCTTTGAATGTGCAGTTTGTGACGGAAACACCGTTCACACTTTCATCGTCCGGCCTCTTCCCAAGGCTTCCCACACTAATTCCATGGCCTGGCCCACACGTGACGTTGAATATGGTCACGTTGGTGGAACCTTCTCCTATGGAAATGCAATCGTCGCCAGTTCCGATAACGCTATCCGACACAGTCACCAAACGGGTGGACCCAATATGCATTCCGTCCGTGTTAGGGCTGTTCCCGGGGGCTGTTATCGTCAGACGTCTAGCCGTGAAATTTTTGCTTTCGTGGATATGGAAGTGGAATTGTTTGCTGTTCACGGAACTAATGCCATCCACGATCACATTACTCACCACGTTAAACTTGAGTGACTGCACGCAGCAGGTGCAAAATAATTAACATCAACGATAACCGAATAGAAATTGCATAACCTTAACTAGTTAATGAACTCAAAGTCCAGATTTATTTGGTTGATTAAATTACCGAAGGAAGGGAAACGCAAGTGGAGGATTTTCCCTTGCAATCGTTGTATGGCCAGAAAGCAGGACCTTGGCCATCGAAAATTCCGTTGCCGGTGATGACGAGCCCATCAACGTGTTCAAATGTGAACCATTCAGGAGAGACGAAATCGGAGGGGTCTACCGTGGACACCACTGTCCCGAGTACTTCCACAGTTACGGGCTTTGGGCTTGTGCATGGGCCTTCAAAAATAGTTGGGCCAGCTACAAAAACTCCTGCTGGAATCAATACCTTGGAGGGCGTAGTGCTGTTCTTGCATGCGGCAATCCACGCATGTATGAATGCCTGCACGCGTACACATAGCAAACAAGATCATGTATTCTGTCCATCATAAATTAAATTCACTCGTCACTCCCTCAATCCCTCGCTTCCCATCATCATTGGTAATGCATGAAACGAAATCATATGCTCGCGTAAGGGCGTGTGTATATATTTATATATTAGGTGTCCTGACCATAGCATTGTCAGTCTTGTTATCAGCCTTAGCACCGAAGGTTTTAACGTTGAAAACCGTAAGACCAGAAGCGTCAGGAGCAGCGCCGGTGGGACCGGCAGGAGATGCTCCAACCGGAGCAGTTGCCGGAGTGGCACCTGCAGAAGGAGTAGCGTCAGGTGCTGCAGCCGGTGCAACACCGGCGGCAGGAGCAGCATCGGGGGGAGCAGTGGCGTGATCAGCATCATGGACGGCGGGGATGGCTGGAGCAGCGGCTTGAAGGAGGCTACGGGATGATGCAGCTAAAATGCTGCAAGAAAGAAAAACAATGAAAAAGAGGGAAAAGGCCTTGGCCGCCATAGCCCTGATTTATCCAGGCTGAACGGCCTTGAAAGTTTAAGGTTTTGATGATTTGAATTGATTAAGATGATGAAGATATTAGTCACGTGTACGTCTATATATATATATAAAGGGAGAGCAGGCCCGTAATTAGAAGGAATGGGTTGGTTTTAAGGAGTCTCATGTTCCTGGCTTGTCAAGTCTATCTTTGGGTATTGTTTCAGTATCTAAATTGGGATACGTATTTGTTGCAGTTTTACTTTTAGCTTAACCATTTCTAGTGTCTGAATATGTGCTTTTGCCGGTTAAATAAATATGAATGATCTGTTGGAGAGAAACTTAATTGAGAAATAGAAAGAAGCAGTATTGAAAATAATCTATTTTCATACTATTTTAAAAAACTGATTTCTCAGCAACCTTCATGTGAAGTATCTTTTAACGTATAAAAGAACCCTTTTAAACAATTTTAAACAAAATAACTCTATAAAATTGACTGACAAGTATTACTTCAACATAAGAATTACTGCAAGGTTTTAAATAAGAACTGTGATCAACAGATAATCTCAGGATCACAGACTTCTTGTTCTGTTCTTATCTGCTAAATAAGAACCCATAGTGATTATCCAACCAATAATGTTGTTTTAGATAATTTTGCTACTGCTATTTTACTCCCTGTGGATAAGTGATTTGCAAGCCTACCTCCCAGGAATGTTGGAACCTTGTAAACCTTGATATGCAAGGAATTACCGCCGTCTCACATTTGTAATTAATTGCTCGTGGCTCTTTTTGCCCCATTTTTTCAAAAAAAAAAAAAGGGGGATATCTCGATGATAACTAATGCAAGGGGCTGTTTGATACAAGTGATTTTAAAGAGAGTGAAATTTTTTATAAATTAAATTTAAAAAAAATCAGAGAAGTGGTGTTGAAAAATTTTAATTAATTTTTTTTAATATTTTATATATTATTTTTATTAAAATTCTATAATCCAACTATTTTAATTTTTTAATATATAACTCATAAGAATTTTTCTTCCTCTCCCTTTCTCTTCATTTCACTCTTACCAAATAGAAGAGGAAATTCATTTCCTATGGCAATTGAAAACCCTTAGGCTCTATTTGGTTTGACAAGAAAGGAGGGATTTTGGTCCCGTCTCCTTGATTGACAGCCTTCCCTCAAAACCATCCCCCCAATTAGAGGATTTGGAGTTGAGGTTGAAATGTTGGAGTAATTGGGTTAAAATATTCATGGTATTTTTGTGATAACCTAAAATTCACCTTCATTCCTTTTTTCTCAACAGAGCCTCATAACCAAGCACGATCGACAGAAACAAACAGCAGAGAATGAAAGAAGCGGCTCGCATGTTCTGTTTCAATAGGCTTTGGTTAGCTAATCCGTTCGATATTTTTCTTCTCATAAAGGCAAAGGCTAAATCAAAAGTATTTGAAGTCCAAGATATGAGTCACACTCTATTCTCTACTCCGATTTGTTCCCTGAAATCCTCAAACATACCAAGTGTTCGTAACTTTTTGAACCTTCTCGAGCTTCTAAGATAGAGAATGTTTGTTGTTATTGAATGGTTTTGAATTAATTTGAGTAGGGCTAGTTACCTGCAATTCGGTCGACCGAAAGGCTTTCCAAATAATCAAAGAATGCAAGAATTCTAAGGCTCTCAACTTACAGTGGACTCAGCTCTCGTCATTTTTCCTTCCCATCATTTTTTCAATTTAGACTATTGAATTAAGATCTCAACGATCCATATTTAATATATTATAAAAATATTATTATTATTATATTTTTATAATAAAGAAAAAGTTTAGATCGTTGATATCTTAATCTAATGGTTCAGATTGAGAAAATGATGGGAAGGAAAAAGATGGAAACCAGGTCCACTTACAGTCCTTTGAGATCAAGGTGAGAATGATTTCAGCTTCCCAATTAGAAAGGAGACGCTAATTGATTATTGCTGATATTTAGTTAATAAAGAGGACTTCTCTCTTACTGGAAGTGTCATGTGGGATCAGCTTCTGTGAAGTTTTTGTGATACATAGTGTGATAAAAACCGCATAGCCAGTAAACACCTTGCCTTTTCATTTATTTTGTTGGTGTAAACAAGAAACTAATGAATAAAGTAAGGAACAATGCTGGGATAGATGAATTTATGTTGGTCATGGGATAGTCAGCTGGCATTCAGTGAATTGGATCATTGTTATGGTTTATGATATCTGAGTCATAGACTGCAAAGTAGACATGTATTATGACATTGATTAGGGGTTTGTTTGGGATTTCTTTGAAAGTAGTATGTTAGAAATATTAAGGTGAAATTAAATGTAGTTGGTTGAGACCCTAGTATATATAAAGAGTCATGGTTAATATGTTTATTGAATAGGATTGTTAGATCCTCACCATGTTTAGAAAGATGTTAATTTAAGTCTCTCTTTAAAGAGAGAAGTTCTCTTAGTCCACAAGTGGGACTGATTATCTCCCTCAAATGAAAATAAATTTGAGATAAACCAAATATATTATAATTTATATGAGCAAATTCCTATAACATTATAAATACAAAATTCTTCTTTCTCAAATTACGATTAACATGGTATTAAAAGCGAGCTGTTTTCCTGGGCCAAGACTATAGAGATCTGAAGATGATATTTCTTGAAGTGTTCTTGATTTTTTGCCATCGATGCTGTGAGTTCTATCTTCTTGCGAGTCACCGCCAAAATTCATCCTAAACACCAGCCCTAATCTTGATTCATCGTTCTTACCTTGCTGGTTGACCTTTCAAGAACCCCATGATGCATTCATTGTCATCGCCCACCGGCATTGAAGTTTGCATGGAGACTAACGGCAGAGCACATTGTTCACTGCCTCTAAACCTCATTTTATAAGATTAACCTCTTGCCGCCCATGATTTTTCCATTGAATTGAGGTCTCAGGTTCGGCGTCCATCGCAGGAATGAAAGGTTCGATCATCTCTTCTCTCTGAACTTATTATCAACATCAACGAGATCCACAATCAATATTTCTTCTTCTAATTGGTTTTGTCGTTCATGTTATCATCTGGGTCCTTTAAACTCGCTGATCAATTTCTGGGTTCTCCACCCGAGTCTTTTTTTCCTGTTTATGGTTGCTTGGGATTCCAAGATTTATCATCTTCCTGATTCATATTCGAGATGTCGTTGGGTTCTTGTAGTAGTCAAATGGTAATTTGAGAGTCCATTTGAGAAGTATAAGCGTTGTGCTCATTCTTGTCTATAATCACCATCCTTCACTTGTTTCTTCGCCAATCTCAAATTTTCCTCATCGTGGCAAAGGATGTATTATGAACTACTATGATATAAACAAGATGAAAATTTGATTCTTGCACAAAAGGTGTTCGAGAAATTTCCTGTCAATCACAATTCTACTTTGCTCTTCATGCCAAATGCCTATTTTATTTTTCTACCAATTCTAATGTTTCAACGTTTTCCCTTAAGAGTTCGTTCTTGATTTCTAAAGTTGTGACTCTGACTGACTGTGATTTCTGGGTACCCTTCTACTTGTTGAAGTCGGTTGATTGTATCTGATCAACTTGCATGATGCAATTAGTTTGGAGCCAATGAACTTTGCATGGAGACTTGGGATAATGACAGTACAATGCAATGGTATGCATGTATGGATGTATGCATGTATGCATATATGCATGCATGCATGCATGCATGTACAGGTTCAAGAAACTGGATGGCAAAATGTGCTGTGGAGAAACATCAAATTCTAGTGTTAAAGAAACTGGATGCATGTATGTGTGTATGTATGTACAGGTTGAAGAAAATGGATGGCAAAATGTGCTGTGGAGAAACATCAAATTCTAGTGTTAAAGAAACTGGATGCATATGTATATATGTACATGTTCAAGAAACTGGAAGGCAAAATGTGCTGTGGAGAAACATCAAATTCTAGTGTTAAAGAAACTAGATGCCTTGAATTTTGAAGCATGTCAGAGGGGTGCAGACAAGCTAAAACCATGCTGGCTAAAGCCCTTCACAGATAATGTGGAGCCGAGTAAGGAATTTGTTATATTTTCACAGAATAATGTCCCTGAATACCATATTTTTCAGATTGCAGATGCAGTGGTTGTCGCTAGATATCTTGGGCCTAAACTTGTGCTCCTTGACATTAAAGAGACCTGACTTGGTGATGAGGAATTTTAAGGAAATTTATGACATTGATGCATTCATGAAAAGCATGGATTAGACATTTTTGAAGAATTAAACAAATATCCATTGAATATATGCCTTTAGTCATTATGCTTCCCTTGCAAGCTAGAGACCGAGCCAGAGGCATTCTCACTGCAACATCCTTGTTCAAAGAGGTAACTAGGTGAGAGATGTGATAGATACAATCATCATTACACTTACTCCTGAAGTGTTTCCTCAATCATTATACGAGCCAAGAGCAAATGTATAAATGGATACTGTACGTATTACTTAATGGTGTGCCACCATTTTAAGCAGAAATCCAGCATGGTACATTTATTTGCAGCATCTATGTGATAGGTTTAAAGCCGACGAATTGAAGAGAAACATGCATGGTAAGGCACATGAGAGAGGCAAAGAGTATGGATGGTTTTGCCTACAATCGAAGAGTGGTTTAATTGAAGAGTATTTTGAAGAAATCTTTGTATTGTAAATTGAAATTGTTTGGTTTGATTCACCTTAACCCTCTTGTTTTTATGTTATAAGTTGACACTTCTATGAGTTTAAGAGGTGTCAACTTGAGGGAGACGTGTTAGAGATATTAAGGTGAAATTAAATGTAATTGGTTGAGACTCTAGTTTATATAAAGGGTTATGGTTAATGTGTTTAGTAGATAGGATAATTAGATCCTTACCATGTTTAGAAAGAGGTTAATTTGAGTATTTCTCTATAAAGGAAAGTTCCTCTTAGTCCCCAAATGGAGTTGGTTATCTCCCTCAAGTGAGGGTTGTAACATCTTGTTTTTTTTTAAAAAATAAAAAATAAAAAATAAAAAAAAATAAAAAAGAAATAAAAATAATAATTAAACTAATAATATATTATATTATTATTATAATATAATATAAAATATTATATATTATATATATATATATAATGGTTGCGCCTAATGGCGCAGCCATTATAGAACCCACAATTAAAAAAATATATATATATGTGGTAGGTGGCAAGCCACCTACCACGGCAATGGAGGGGTATATATACCCCTCCCATTTCTCCATTTCATCACACGATGAAATGGAGCATATTTTGGAAAGAAGAGGGTTATGAGTTAGCTTTTGCAGTTTTAGAGAGATCAATAAGGTACATAAATTCTCTTCTAATCACAAAACTTTCTTTATAAAAAATGTTCTAAATAATTTTATCTTTCTTATGATATTAATTTTGTGTTGATTAGAGAAAATTTTAAGATTTAGATTTTAGACAAAATTGAGTTTTGTCAATATAAGACTATAGAAATATTGAGGAGAATTTATAGTTAATCTTAATCGGTTTACTTTTATTATTTAGTGGTTATAAGATTTTATAATGAATTTTTATATATAAATAATTCTATATTAGACTTTTTAACCGATTAAATCTAGATTAAATAATTTATTTAGATTATTGGAGATATTATTGTAGTTATAATCGGTTTAGTTTTGTAGATTTTGTGTTATAAAATTATATGTCATAATTTGATATTAGAAATTAAAGTTTGATATGATTTTTAATATATGTGGAGATGTTAATATTATTTAATAATTAAGTTATAATCATATAAGTTAGAAGAGTGATTTAATTAAATTAGGATATTAATATTAACGATTTTATGATACAAAGGTGATTAGAAAATTACTATTGTTAAAGATTTTAGTAAATAAAATAATTAAGGAAATGTTAGAAAATTTTATTGAGAAATAGATCAATTATTATTATTTTTCTAAAAATAATTAAGTGAGTTAATTATGGGAATTAATTTAGTTAGCAAGTATTATTAATTTTATTAACAAATAATTATATATTTATTGTAGAGTGAATTTGGCTTGTTGAACTTGAATTCTCTCTAGTTGTCAAGAACTCGAGGTAACCACTTTTCAATTTATCTTGTATGCTTGTTGATGTGATTATAAGCATATGTTTGTATTTTTAATTACTATAAATATGTTATAGTATTTTATATATGAAATGTACAATCATAGTATGAATTATGTTTTTAGTAAATTTTAGTTAAGTGGGCCTGAATGTTTTGGAATGGTTGATGATGTATAGTATTGATTATGATACATATAAATAAATTATTGATGATGGTGATGTTGAAATATTGAATGTGGTGAGGTGTGATTGGAGGAGGTTTGGTTCTTTTATACCACGTGGTATAGCCCCACTGAGCGCACAGTGGATGGCTTTGGCATTGTCAGGGCCCTTGGTACCACTCTTTTCCTTTGGCCGGGATAAGGGTCAGTTCAAGGGACAGGTGAAACCTTTCCATGTTCAACGGAAAGCGAACCCATGGTCTGATATGAGCTCTGTAGCCTTTGGCCGGGGTACACCTCATTATCAGTGAGCTTGGTGCAGTTTTGTTAAAGAAACTAAACCTGTTATGTGATGTAGCTCATGGGTTATGTCAGCGGTTAAGGAGGTTATAAGGATGGTTGGGGGAGTACATATTAATTTGTTCTTTTGAAATAATAATGTTTATTTGAAAGATTATATTTTATATTAATTTTTATTGCCCGCTTAACTATCTTGTAATCATTCCCTGCATACCTGTTAAAATAGAAGTGGTTACTGGGTCCATATGACTCATCCCGTCAATTTATTTTTTTTTTAGGCAGAAGTCCAAACTGGTGCCAAGGGGGAAGTGAACGAGGCTTGATTTGCTATCAAATTGTATGACTCGTTTAGTTTTATGAGTATAATGTATATTGCCAAACTTAAGGGCATTTTTGGGCAATTATGACATATATTTAATAATTCGCTGCATATTGGAATATGTATGTGGACGGAGCATTTGATATGATATTTCTATTATATTATTTCATTTCTTGATGAAATGATGGATTTTGAGGTAATTTAAGGAGGATGTTACAAGGGTAGATTTGAGATAACCCAAGTGAGTTATAATTTATATGAGCAAATTGCTCTAATATTGTAAATACAAGATTCTTCATTTTATCTGTCATGTTTCTCAAATTGCTATGATTAACAAAGTAGGTAGGTAATAAGCAGGCTGAGGTTCTATAAGAAGAGGATTTGTTTTCTTTTTAATCGTTTTCTATTTATGGGGTCATATCCAAATAATGCAGTAGTAGCTCCATGCTATAAAATGCATCTCAACTAGTTTGGTATCAATACTAGATGGCAAAACATAGACTCAAGGAAAAGGAAAAGTTGACTATCCAGTGGTTTCTTGCTTGTTGAGAGACCTGTTACCTTTGAAACTGAAGCTGAATCCCATGTTTCCTTTGATGAGCACTGAAACTGAATCCCATGTTACAGTGCATATTGATATCCACTCGTTCTGCTCTTTTGTTTGATACCTAATGCATGAGTAACTACAGTTCAATATATTATGTATAAATCTGTATGAAATGCTTTCATCTGCTTCAGTTCACCAAATCGACCAAATAATATAATATTAAAATAACATATCCCCTCCACTAGTCTTTGTCCAACCAAATAAAATAACATTAAAATAATATAATAACATTAGTGTGTGTGTGTTTATATTAAATGTTATTTATAATTTAGGGCATACAAATATTATTTATAATTAAACTTTATTATACATTTAATAAAGTTAAAAAAAATCACTTATAACATAAGGGTAGAGTTGTCTATGTACTTCCTCATATCCAAATAATATAATATTAAAATTTTTTCTCTCTTAAACCAAACAAAATAACATTAAAATTTTTTCCCTTGTCTTCCTTCTAATCAATATAAATAATATAATATTAAAATTCATCAGATCCCATCCGCTAGCCTCTGTGGAACCACACAGAGCCTCAATCTCAGACAAAAGTTGTCAAAAGAAATAGGAGGGAAATCGTCCATCAGGCATATGATGGTCCAAGTCATATTCAGGGCAGGTTGACATGAATGGGTCTGTTGATGCTATTGCCAAGTTTCCAGAGTGGGCTTAGTTTGGGCCTTTCTGTGGATCACAAGGCCCAATTCCACTGTTTTTCTTCCTTCGCGTAGAAGACAGTTATTTCTCTGCTGGAGGATCAGCCTCACCTAGTATCGGTATATCATATCAACGCGACAATGTTACAATGTGTAACATAAAATTTATAATAATGTGTATTGTATTGTGAGGATGACATAACTCGCCATGTAATTTTATACGAGATTGGGGGCCTACCAATCCAGTTCCATCTAAAATTGTACACGAATTTTCCAGTCTGGGGGACCATGTTCTTAGCTTTGTCTTGGAATGCCATATCCGACTTGTCCAATAAACGTTCGCGTCATTCTGATATAATCCAAGCGATCTTGCCTTTAAAACTTTCCGCTGGAGTCTCTAATTTATTTTTTTGCCCTGCGGAAGAACGTAATGAAGTTGTCATTTATTGAAAACAAAGAAACAGAACATTGATTTGACGAAGGAAACGAAATTAAATAGGGACCTATGAAAGATCAGCGTAAAGGTGTGTTTACTGGACTTGGTAGTGATTGCTTAGAATGTTTTCCAGAACAACAGTGGGAGGCAGTAAGCATCGGACACATGCATGACTCAGATATGGTCAACATTTTAGGGGTGAGATTTAATTTGCGTAACTAATCCACAACCGACCATGCCTTCCATTATTACTTGTTTTGATGTGTTGTTCTTAGGATTATTGAGTCACTTCGGGTGTTGCTCATTTGCCACCTGCAAAAGTGTCCATCCTGGTGATGTTATGCTTCAAAAATTGCTTCCAATTTTTCATCCCGAACCACATCATCACCGGTCACGAAACTTGCTACTTTTTTAATCACACCGAAACCAATCGAAGTGACGCGAGCGGATAAGATTAAAAATAAACAAGAAGAAATGACATGTGACGCAGATAGCGAGTGACAGTGATATACGTATATCGTTAAATATCATATATTATATTATGCATCATGTTGTTGTTTTGACCCACGATATAAGAAATAGCTACTAAAAATTAAAGTTGAGATAATGAAGTGATAAATAAGGAGAAAAGGAGAAGAAGTGAGATCGTTGATGAATAGAAATGAATAAACTAAACTAAAGAAAGTGCGACAGGCAATGATAATGGAGAAAACCAGGGGGGGGGGAGTATACCAGAGGAGGCCAAGGTATTAGGGAATGGATTAGGTGAAGTTGGACTTATTTAATTGAGAAAAGAAGGGGATAAGGGCAAGATATTTTAGAGGGTTTTTAAAAACCAATTCTAAAAGGAGATACAGAATCTTATTGGTAATCATGAATCAACGACAAGGACAGCGTGCAGAGAAAGTTGGGATAAGTTCACCTCCGCCTTTTCTTCCCCCAACTTGTCCTTTGAATAATTCCTCCCCCATCATGCCCCACCAATAATGCTATTCTCTTCCTAGTCCCTCCCTTTCCATCTCAAAAACAAACACTATTTTGTTTACGAATATAAGGTTTAATTATTTAATTATATTATATATTATATATAATTAAATTATATATCAGTTTATAAGTTATAAAAATTAATTTTAAAAAAATTATTAAATATTAATATTTTAATATAATTTAATTAACTTCCTTCATCTTTTAAAAAAATCAACTTGATTTTATATCTTAGATAGAGATAGTATAATTATAAAAATTTACTCACACCATCTTATTTATTTATATAAGGTAGAGAGAAAATATTTCTTAATCCTATTTTTAAGTTACTTCATCAAATTGTCCATGTGAGTGCATAGTACTACTCTTCATTTATCATTATAGACTCTATTCTCATATAATTAGGTATATTAAGTATAAGTAAAATAAAAAATTATTAAATTTTAAAGTAAAGTTAATAAGATTCAGAGCTTGTTTGGAAACTCATCAATGAGATAAAAAAGCCCATTTGTAGTCAAAAATTCATTAAATAAGAGCAAGGAGTGTTTGGAAAACCATTAAGAAACAATGAGCTTCTTAAAAACAATGAGCTTTTTAGAGAAGCTCATTTTTAGAGCTTTTCACATTAGCTTCTTCATGTTGGATGCTAAAAAAAGCAACTTCTTCTACCGCTAATTCAAACACAAATCACATTTATAATTTGACTTCTGTAAAAGCTACATTAAAAAAAAAACACTTTTCTACCGGTTTCCAAACAGCCACTCAAAGTCTTTGCTAATCCATGTTATAGTCTTTGCTAATCCATGTATAACATGTCTAAAATGACTTATAATCCACGCTGGCGTACAAGCTTTAGCCGTCACATTTCCCAAAACAAAAAAATTGGTATCTGTCAAGAAGTATTAGTTTTTTCAGGTAAAAAAACAAGTAGTATTATTTTTGAGTTTAATTGTAAGAAATAAATTATAATTAAAATATAGCGATATTATTAAGAAATCTAACCAGATACAAGTATATCATGTGAAACCGTATAGAATATAGGTTAGGAGAAATACGTTGGTGTAAATCAATATAAAATTTTTTTCACATACTTATATCGTATTCTGTAAATCATGTCAGAAAAATAATTTTTATCACAAATCCCAACAAACACTTTATAGGTTTCATTGGCAAATTTGGCATCTTTGGATTCTCAATTTACCAATTTCTTCGGAGAGAGAGAGGCCTACCATAATTTCTTCACATACTTACCTCGTATTCCGTAAATCACATCAAAAAAATAATTGTTATCGCCAATTCAAACAAACACTTTATAGGTTTCATTGGCATCTTTGGATTCCCTATTTACCAATTTCTTAGAAGGGATAGGCCTACCATAGGTTCTGTTTGGCGGGAGGAAAATAGAATTGAAGGGAGTAGAGCGAAAATTTTTATAAGTTAAATTTAAAAAATTTAAAAAAATGAGGCTATAAAATTTTAATGAAGATAAGATATAAAATAAAAAATAAAAAAAATGAATTAAAAAATTTTAACCTCATTTATTTAATTTTTTTTAAATCAAATTCATAAAAATTTTGCCCTTATCCCTTCCTTTCCACATCCCTCGTCCCAAACAGCCACGTCCATCGCTCATCTTGTAAGCATGTGTAAAATAAATCACTTTCATTTTATTTTTTATCCATTTAGCGAAATAATCACCGTCGCCACGTCACCACCTCCTTCCTCCCATCGCTCCCGTTTCTCTCTCTTGGCTGCTGCTTAAATTCGCCTCTTCTGCAATCAACACGTCGCACTTCCCACTTTGACGATAAATCTGCTTCACTTTCCCACTTCATATTTTCCTGCTCACTCACCTCACTGCGAGCCACTTCCTCTGAGTTCTCTCAATTCCACCCTCAGAAAACCGATCATGTCCCAGCGTAAGCTTGGTCGAGTTCCCAGTATCAGAGACCGAGTTGAGGATACTCTTTCCGCCCATCGTAACGAGCTCATCTCTCTCCTCTCCAGGTTACAATCTTCATCAACCTCCTTCATCCCCCAAGTGTTTTTACTAACTTTTTGGATGTATCATTCATCTTTTGCATTTACTTTTCAACACTTTTTTTTTATAAACTATTCATTACGGTCCTTTTCTTACTAGTTCAATCCTCATCTCTTCAAATAATTTTTAGCAAACCTGGGAAATTAGAAGCGTTCTTTTTTCCTCCACCGACGCGATCCTCAAGTCAGTGTGTTGTCAAATGAGAGAGTTTGTATCTTCCTATTAGTATTTTGAATACTGTACAATTTTGCCTTTGGGTGACAGATTTTGGTACTGAAACTTGCAAAGTTGCGTGTTAAAATTTCTTGGTTTGTGTAACTATGTTGGGGAGATGAAAGAAAACATGATGTTTTGCAGTCTGATGATGGGTTTGGTATTTCAGTCTCTGTTTTGCCCTTTTCTTTCTCTTTCTTGCATTTTGGTGAGAAAATGATAATACTTGTAGATTTTGGTTTACTGACAGTTGTATTTTGCTTTCGAAGGTATGTGGATCAGGGGAAACGGATCTTGCAACCCCATAATTTGATTGATGAGCTTGAGAGCATCCTCGGTGAGGATGAAGCATCGCAGGACATTAAAAGTGGTTCCTTCGGTGAAATCCTCAAGTCTGCACAGGTGAATATGACTATTATACTTTGGTTTTAAATTATATTAGTCACCCCATATGTCATATAACTTTCGGTAGATTTTTATTAGTTAGGTCCACGTAAACGTGCTTAAAGTAATGTTTGGCTATATTTCCGACAAAGCGTTAATCTGTCTGAAACAAACCGCATACCAACAACGACAGTTAGTTTGCAAAATGTAGCTGTTGAAAGTAAGGCATCTTAGTGAAATTTCGCTTAGTGTTTGCTAGGATATCCTTAGCTAACCCCGGGGAGAGTACCCTTTTTAACGCAATGAACTCTGTAAGTTATGAACTTATGGTCACCAAGTGGACTTAAAATGCATTCATATTTGACCTAAGTGGGTTATGTTATATTTCCAATAATGACGAATTGGTTGGTCCACATTTTATATATGCTTCATAATGAAGTTTGTCCTCATTTTGACTCCAAGCATAATTAATCACAAGCTATAAACGGTTTATAGCTAGTGGAACACTCACATTTCAGAATTCTACTGCATTTCACTCAAGTTTGTTGCACCTCATCTTTTTTTCTTTTTTGGTGATAGGAAGCCATAGTTTTGCCTCCTTTTGTGGCAATTGCAGTTCGTCCAAGGCCTGGTGTTTGGGAATATGTCCGCGTTAATGTTCATGAACTTAGTGTGGAGCAATTGAGTGTCCCTGAATATCTCCACTTCAAAGAGGAGCTTGTAGATGGAACGTAAGAAATCTATTACTCCACTCTTTCTATGGTTACATTTTTTTTTGCAAATTTTGGAAAGGGATCTCTTGACATTTTGTTTACCCCCTGATTTTAAATACCGTTAGGTTTAATAACCATTTTGTATTGGAGCTTGACTTTGAACCATTCAATGCTACATTTCCTCGTCCATCTCGATCATCATCCATTGGCAATGGTGTTCAATTTCTCAACCGTCACCTTTCTTCAGTTATGTTTCGGAACAAGGATTCTTTGGAGCCATTACTTGATTTCCTCAGACTTCACACATATAAAGGGCATGTAAGTTTTCGTGCTTGGAATTTCCTTTTTGCACTATAGTGATTGTGCTGAATGGTATCTGTTCTATCTTTAAATGTACTTTGGTGCAGGTTTTATGTAATATAATTTTATGATGCATGGATTCTTTTGATACCCACTCTGCAGTTCAGTCAATGTTTATCTTTTATTTTTGTATTTTCTGAGATCTGCTTCATGGCTGAATTTTTTTTCCCATGATGATCTTGTCACAGACACTGATGTTAAATGACCGTATCCAGAGCATCTCCAAACTTCAGTCAGCTTTGGTCAAGGCTGAGGATTATCTCTCTAAGCTTAAACCTGATACAGGCTATTCTGAGTTTGAATATGTGTAAGCTTAACAACTTCTATCATGCATTTGACAGGTCTTCACTATGCAGCTTGAATAATTGTGAGGATTTCTCCAGAATATTGTAGTTTGATATTTTCTGCTTTGACTTCTTTTCTGACTGCAGATTACAAGGAATGGGTTTTGAGAGAGGTTGGGGTGATACTGCTGAAAGAGTGTTGGAGATGATGCATCTTCTCTTAGACATTCTACAGGCTCCTGATCCTTCTACATTAGAGACGTTTCTTGGGAGAGTACCTATGGTGTTTAATGTTGTTATATTATCCCCTCATGGATACTTTGGTCAAGCCAATGTCTTGGGCTTGCCTGACACTGGTGGACAGGTAAATCTCATGAACCATAAGAATATTTCTCTTTTCTCTGTTCACTTATGATATTTTGACCCGTGCATTCATGTGAAACAATGTCTTAGAATCATCCAAAATAAAAGCTTTCTATCTGCAGGTTGTTTATATACTGGATCAAGTGCGTGCCCTTGAGAATGAGATGCTTCTTAGAATCAAGAAGCAAGGACTAGATTTCACTCCAAGAATTCTAATTGTAAGAGTGTTATCCTGGGTCATTTTCTTTGATTTCTAATAGCATTTGTAGATTATTTTTGTTTTGTTAAATAATTATTTGTACTATTTCAAGGTTACCAGGTTGATACCTGATGCAAAGGGGACAACCTGCAACCAGCGGCTAGAAAGAGTCAGCGGCACTGAACACACTCATATTTTGCGAGTTCCTTTCAGATCAGATTCTGGAATTCTACGTAAATGGATCTCAAGGTTTGATGTATGGCCTTATCTGGAGACATATGCAGAGGTTGGTCATGGACTACAGATAACTTAAAATTACCCCCCCCCCCAATTGTGAACTGTTGTTTTCTTAGCTTAGTTCAGGATTGTGACATTTACAGATTGTATACTACATTTTCTAGCCCTACCATTCCAATATATACTTTTGGTTGCACTTGCACAGGACGTTGCCAGTGAGATTGCTGCTGAGTTACAGGGTTATCCTGATTTCATCATTGGAAACTACAGTGATGGAAACCTTGTTGCGTCTTTATTAGCTTATAAAATGGGAGTGACACAGGTTCTTATCTTTCGTTTCCCCCCTCTTACTAAACTTTACAAAATCAGAAAACTCACATTTATGAGATCGCTTCTTACTAGGTTCAAATGTTGATTTTTGTAGTGCACAATTGCACACGCACTAGAGAAAACGAAATATCCAGATTCAGATATATATTGGAAAAAGTTTGAGGAGAAATATCATTTTTCTTGCCAATTCACTGCTGACCTAATAGCAATGAACAATGCTGATTTCATTATCACCAGTACATATCAAGAGATTGCGGGAACGTAAGTCTATTCTGCTTGAGTATCTGTGATAGTTCACTTAATGATTTCATCCCCATTATATTGCTTAGTTTTGGTATCTTTATATAATTTCTCAGTCCTTTCGGTTTTATAGGAACTAATGATTATCATGATGAAAGTAGTAGTATGTTCTCTAACAATGTATTTGTGGAGTCCTGCATACCTATTTTAATTACTTAGGTGTCTTAAGTTTCCTTAACAATTTATGGTGACTCTATTTTGTTGGTCATGGAGATCCATGCCAATGATAGACTTGGTTTCTGCTTCTATCTCGGTTCTTCAGGCTCTCACATATCCATCTCTTGAACTCTTTAGCAAGCAAGCATCGAGTGTTCAAGTTCATCTCACTGCCCATAACTGTTGCTAGCGTTTTATTCTATCTACGTTTTTATTTTCTTCTTCAGGATTTTAAGATGGAAGTTCTCCTTCATGCTAATGCCACTTGTTACTGGCACTGACTTGCTTCTTTCAGGAAGAATACTGTTGGCCAATATGAGAGCCACACTGCATTTACTCTTCCTGGGCTCTACAGGGTTGTCCATGGCATTGATGTTTTTGATCCTAAGTTCAATATTGTCTCTCCTGGGGCAGATATGAGCATCTACTTTCCCTACTCTGAAAAACAGAAAAGACTAACTGCCCTGCATGGTTCAATTGAAAAGCTGTTATATGATCCTGAACAGACTGATGAGCACGTGTGAGTATTTCAACTGGATAAATTATTTATTTGGGATTATTTCTAGATAAATCCATGTTGACAGGAGTAAATATGATGGGCCAAATTGTTGATAGCAGTGACTAAAGTTAATCTTTGTTTCTTTTGTGGCAGTGGTACGCTTAAAGACAAGTCAAAGCCCTTAATATTTTCCATGGCCAGGTTAGACCAAGTGAAAAACATTTCTGGCCTGGTAGAATGCTATGGTAAGAACAAGAAACTGAGGGAACTGGTCAACCTGGTTGTGGTAGCTGGCTATATTGATGTAAAGAAGTCTAGGGACAGAGAAGAAATTGCAGAAATTGAGAAGATGCATGATCTCATGAAGAAATATAATTTAGATGGTGATTTTCGTTGGATAGCCGCCCAAACAAATAGGGCTCGTAATGGTGAGCTGTATCGCTACATCGCAGACACCAAAGGTGCTTTCATTCAGGTACTATAAAACATGTTTATACTTTGGTGCTTGACCTCTCAGATATGATTCTTAACCTTAGCTCTCATGTCACAGCCTGCTTTCTATGAAGCTTTTGGACTGACAGTTGTGGAGGCCATGACTTGTGGGCTGCCCACGTTTGCTACTTGCCATGGTGGTCCTGCTGAGATAATTGAGCATGGTGTGTCGGGCTTTAACATTGATCCTTATCACCCTGACCAAGCTTCTGAACTATTGGTTGATTTCTTCCAACGATGCAAGGAGGACCCAAGCCACTGGAATAAAATATCTGACGGTGGTCTTCAAAGAATTTATGAGAGGTATTTTTTCCTTTAAAAGAAAAAATAAAAACAAGGGGGAAGGAATTGTAAGTTTATAGTGTGATGCAGTTGCTAAGCAAAGCATGTACAGGTACACATGGAAGATCTATTCTGAGAGGCTGATGACCTTGGCCGGAGTATATGGTTTCTGGAAGCATGTGTCCAAACTGGAGAGGCGTGAAACCCGACGATATCTTGAGATGTTCTACATCCTCAAGTTCCGTGATTTGGTGAGTGCTATGTTTATTTGTTTCAGGGTGATGACTCTACCATCTCTTGATTTTATGACATATTTGAATCAGTCTCATGTATGCTTGTCTCTGGCGCAGGCAAATTCTGTTCCAACAGCGAAGGATGATGCAAATTAACCCGGTGGCGGTGGTGCGTCGGGGATTTGCTGCTATTATATTTCTGAAATGAGTGAACCAAGACACTCTCAGAATATGGTGTGTAAATAAAGCTCTGGTTCTGTGTGCGTTATAATAACATTGTTCTCCATGCTTGCAATTATGGATATGTTTATGCCTGACTTGTGGGTCTTGTTTGTTTTCTGATATCAGTAGTCTATGTAATGAGAAAAGAATCGAAGAGTGCGACCCCTCTATTTCGCTCAATAAATCTATGACTTGCATTTTAACCCAGACGGCACTGTGTAAGATAAAACGAGCATTCTGATCTTTGGTCCATTCCCTGGTTAAGTAATTCCATTCCTTCCGCTGGGAATGTAGTGGAATAAATGGATGTTCCGAGTCATTTATAAGATGACAAAAATATCCTTAACGAATATATTATTACTGGAAAATTAGTTTACAAGGTTATTTGTTCTTAATAATTAAAGATGATTTATTAGTTTACATGTATTACCTGGATATAATGTTTGTTTGAGATTTTGGGGGTTTTAGAAGTGGTTATTATTCACATACATTAAAAAAAAAAATTGAGATAAATAAATCTGAAAAGTTATTTTAAATATTTTAATCATTATTTCAAACAACATATAATTATCCTTTTCTATCATGTGTGTGGGACCAAAGAAAAATGAGGAGGAGGAAAGCTGAGTTAAAATGGAGGGGAGGCCCATGTGAAGGGGACATGGGAGACGTGGAAAACTAGAAATGCTTGAAAGAATTTATTTTCTCGAACAGAATGGGCCCACCACAAGAATGTCTTTGAATCTGTTTTGATACTTCCATTCCCATTCTCTAGTTATCCATTTCTTCAGTGTAGACTATTTCCATTTAATTTCAACGGTCAAATATCTCGCTATCCAAATCTGAATTCTTTGGGAGTACGAGACGTTGAGACCTATTGTTAGCGATAATTTAATAGCACCGAGTTTCTATAAGAAGTTGCATCGTAAAAATCAATCTTTTAATACCGCAATGCCTTACAAAATAAAACTGGATTTGATTTGGGACTTCCAGGTCCTTCAACTTTAAGCATATTACAATTTGCATTAACCATATAGGATCAATATCACAGCCTTACACACAAACGGCTTTTTCGGCGCCAACCATTAAAATATGCCCCACGGCAACAAAGCTTAGCTCCTTAACTAGGGACCAAGCACACTAACCTATAACACCGTAAAGCTATAAACTCTATCCTAATGTGCTTCGAGGTTTGGGGCTAGCGCCATTAGCTGTCTATTCTCTGCCCTCTAACCGCCTCGTGCCCTTCCAAGGAATGCGACTACCCAAAATAAACTCACAACAGTAATAATAATAACAAACATAAATATACGACTCAACATACAGTTAGGGATAATTTGTTCATAGTTTTTTAGAGTTGGCCAAATGCGTGAGCAAGATAGGCCAATGCTCCCACCAGGGGTGCGTTGATGTAAGTGGCTGGCTCTGATTGCTCATAATCTGACCGCTCATCTGCGAACCTGTCATGTAGGTCGGGCCCACCCACAACGGCTCCCACCAGAATGTTTGGATTCGGGGATTGCGACTTCATCACACTGAAGCCTGCTGAGCATTGGATCTTCCCCGGATGTACTGAGATCGACGGTAGGGATGATCCCCTGTGGTGTATCCTTCTTGGGTACCTTGGCCCATACCCCACCATGTACGACATCTTCAACGGGTTGTCTCCGAGCAAGTAATCCACCTGTTTCTTGGCTATTGCTCGGAGCCTCTTGGGGGTCACGGCGGCTCCTCCACATTTAACGACCATGTGGGAGGAGGTCAAGTATTTGGCGTAGGTTAAGAGTAAGAAAGAAGAGGACGTCACATACTGCATGTTGCTATCACTCATCTTGAATAGAAGCCCGCCTGCGTCCACAGTATTCAAACAGCAAAGAACAAAAATTGACCGTTACAAAATGATAAACCCGGACAAGAGAGTGAAACAATGATTTTGGGGGGGAACCTCACCAGGGGTATATTGGGTTGAAGAAAAAGAAGCTCCGGGAATGAGAGAACATATGAAATTGTCTGCATGACCCTTGTATTCATGCAGGGTTTGGACCCTTTCAACTAGAAATTCCTGGATTCAAAAGCGTAAACCCCAGTTTAATACTAGCACTAGCACTGTATGGAAAAAGGAATGTAATAGAAAGTTGGTTAAAATGGGACCTTGGTTAGAAGGATCCTAGCTCCGGCATGTTTGTTATCCCACCCAAACGTATTGTCGAACTCTGCAGCCCCAAGGGTTTGTCCATTAACTTGAATGTAATGTAGGTACATTGGGTTCTTCGTCGCCTTGTGCAGCCAAGCAGCTCCCCACAATAACTCATCCTGCAATATTTTCATGGACATCAAAACAAACACTTGAGCTCTACATCCCTCTAAATGTACACACTTCCTGGACAACTCGTCTGAGATTAACAGGGATACTTTACCTGATAGCCAGAGTAAGAGCAGTAGAAAGGGCACACGATGGGCTTCAAGCCGTTGCTGTAGGATCCCCTGTATCTATCAGCGAACTGGAACACCTATACCCAGAAAAATAAACTAAACATGAGATCGTATGCAATCAATTAGACCATCTTGGTTCGTCTGGAATCAATGGCTCACCCTAATAGCTCTTCTGATTAATATTTTAGAGTACATGGGGTCGCTTCTTCTGAAAACCAGAGAAGCAGCTGCAAGAGCAGCAGCAGTTTCAGCGGCCACTTCTGAACCTGGGGTATTCCTGTCTATCTTGTAAACATTTCTTGGGGTATCCATATCTTCAGGTCTCTCCCAACAAGCATGGTCCTTTTTTGCATCTCCCACCTGCAAAAGCCCAAACAGTCATGTGTAAAATGGCGGCACAAGAAAGGAGAGAATAACCATACAAATAATTAGAGAGGGAAAGAGGAAAATAAACCTGAACATAGATGGTGTCTGGATGCGCAGTGGCTTTGAGAAGATAATCAGTAGCCCAGCGAATGGCCTCTCTGGCATTCTGCAACTCACCTTTCATGAGACCCCCAAACTCAATAACGCTCCAGGAAAGCATGGTGGTGGTGAATGCCATGGGAAGACCAAACTTGACATTGTCCCCTGCATCATAGTACCCTCCAACCAAATCAACCTGCATTTCATTTCTACACCCATATAAGCAACCCCAACACCACATTGCCCTCAAGGATACAAGAACAGACCATAAATTTCTAAAAAAAAAAAGTAAGAAAAACAGAGGGATGTGAGAATGTACGTGCAAGGCAGAGCCATCAGAGAGACCAGAGTCCCTCCTCCAAGTCATCCTCTGGTTAGGAGGGAGCTTCCCCGATCTCTGACCTTCAAAAAAGAGAATGGATTTGGAGAGAGCATCTCTGTAGTTGTGGGCGGCGAAACGAGGGTGACGGAGATGGTGAGGAGGGTGATTGTCGCGGAGATAGAAGGCATGGCAGTGAATCAGAGTGGTGGAGAAGAGAGAAAGAAGGAGCAGTAAAGCAGAGGAGTGAAGGGAGAGAGGCATGGTGACAGTGAAGTGCCCAGAAATAATAATGTTGCCTCAACCAACCAACAACTAACCTGGCCCCTGCTTGAAGCCGCAATGCCTCTTGGCTGGAAGCTCTGTGTATTTATAAAGCAAAAAGGGCCTCTGCGTTCTGCTCTGTAACGCCCCTGCTTCTTGGGTACAACAATAATTGGCTCCACATGCTCCTACTCGTCTTTTTGGCTTAAAGCTATTCTTATTCAGTAACACTTGGAAATTTCGGGGAGTTGTCTTGGTCACCGTGCTTAACACTGTAGTTGCAGCAGCTAGCTAATTAAGCTAATCCAGGGGATTAATTAGGATGTCTTTGTTTTGCTTCCATCTTATCTTACCATTAATGGTCAGGTTATAGAGACGTGAGCGCGAGATATAGAACTCAGCGTTAAGAGCGAGTGAACCAGAATTTATTGAACCAGCACTCCGTGGTCACTGCTTTAACCACGTTTTTTTTCTTTTCAGGAGGACAACTTGGTGAAAATTAACGCTATTTATCCTTTACATTTACAAAAATTAGAAAATAATAATCCGTGATAGAATGGAATTTAAATTTAAAGTGCTTTAGCGAAGGTTAGTTCCTCAAACAAATTTTTCTAAAAATGAGTTACAAATATCAAGTCAAAAAAATTATATAAGTCATAAAATGATCAGTATTTCTAGCCCATTTTTTAAATAAATTTGTCAAAGATCTAACTATTGTTAATTCATGATTCATCAGTCGTTTGAGACCTCGGTGTCATTCTACCAAGGTGACAAAATAAATTAACAAGTGCCATAGGGAGCTATCAGGTATGAATTCTACACACCATAATACATTATCTCCGTACATGCTATATCTTCTTAGTATGAGAACTCGGTAGAGAAGTGACTTTTTTTTAATGGAGCTTTTACAAAAGCTCATTTGAAAAAAAGTCAGGTTGTAAATGTGATTTGTGTTTGGATTGGCGGTGGGAGAAGTGGCTTTTTTTAAGGAACCTGTTTGGATTAGCATTTAAAAAGCCCGTTTGGATAATAAATGACTGAAAATGGCATGAACCTTATTCAATATTAAGTATATATTGTTTGTATATATATTATTATAATTGATGTTAAAAATATAAATAATTTTTTTAAAATAAAAAATTTAAATAATTATTGAAAAAAGAAAAATACACTGAAACACTTAATTTAAAAAGGATACAAATATATTTCAATTAGAATCTTATACATTAAGTGAATTATAATTGGATCATCTACCCCTATCAAGTTCGTCTACCCCTAACAAATTTGTCTCTGATCATGTCACGAACATGATTCATGTGTGATGAAGATAATGATGATTTTTTTCTTAAAAAATCAACAGAAGAAAAAAAAATTACATTTAATTCCTAAAAGTTAAATTTAACTACAGTTACATCCCAACAAATTTTTCCAGATCATAAGTTACAAATATGAATCTCTATTGCAACTAAAACTCTCATGTTTGTAACTCATTTTTAACAAAAAAATATTTCATACTTAATACTTATCTTTTTAATATCATTTTTCCTAAAATAAAAAGTGATGCAAATTATAAAATGTGATGAGAATTTGGGACCAAAAGCTATATGTGGTAGATTTTGAAAAAAAGCTACTTTTTAAGCTAAAGCCCATTAACATTTAATGGGTTTCCAAACACTAATTTTTTACCCAAATGAGCTTATAGGTCCCAAATGGACTTTTTTTGATCCCAAATGGGATTCCAAACAGACCCTTATGCAACTCTCTCTCTTTAAAATATAGGGTTATTATATCTTTTGGTCTTTAAAATTTGACTTGATTTTGATTTTGGTTCCTCAATTTTGAACTGGTAGTTTTGGTCCTCGAAATTTAGCCTGATTTTGGTTTTACTCCTTCAAATTTGAAATCGGTGGTTTTTGTCCCTCAAATTTACTTTGTTTAAAACTGTTGGTTCCTTAAGTTTAGGGTAACATATCAAGTCATTTTCAAATTTAAAGGATCAAAACCAAAATTAGGCTAAACTTTAAGGATCAAAACCACCGATTTCAAATTTAAGGGACTAAAACCAAAATCAGATCAAACTTTAGGGACCAAAACCAAAATTAGGCCAAATTTTAAGGACCAAAAATTATATTAACTATCAAATAAATACATACACAAGAGATGAAGATCAAACTTGATATTCATCTGCAACTTCAAAAATTACAATATTTAACAGAGGGTAAATGACATTTTGGGAGCATTGATGATTTATCACTTTTGTGTTGAAACATCATAGAAGATGCCCATACCATAACTGAGAGCAGACTCATTATTAAGTTGATCAAATTTAATTACAGTCATTTTCTGGACACGTCAGAATATAAAAGACTGAAATATGAAGAAATTGGATTGAGAAAAATATATACAGATAGATAGCACGTGGAGAACAATAAATTTGCCCTCGCCCCCATGATATTCGCTGTGAATGATTGAGGTGCTTTGTACATTCCATATCCAACGCAGCGCATTATTTGGTTGGGTCTAGGTGTACGCAAAGTCTGAAAAATGGGTCGAGTTTGTTGGGTCGGTTTTTTTAGGTCTTAAATTTATAAAGGTCGGGTTTAAAATTTTAGCCTCAAAATTAAAAGTGGGCCTAAAAGGATCAGCCCTGTAGGGCCGAGGGCCTAAAATGGCCGACCTTGTAAAGCCACAGACCGGCCCTTTAGGCCTTTATATATATTTTTTTATTTTTTAAAATTATTTGTATGATAATAATATTATTGATTTTTTATGTTTTATTGATGATGTTGCAAATATTTAGTTATTATTATCATTTTTATAATAAATTTTATAAGAATATATTGTATTAAGAATCTTAAAAATTTATAAAAGATATTTTTTATTTTATAAGGAAAATACATTAAATATTTCTTATTTATTCCAAAGTTTCATATATGATGGTAATTTACTAATTTATTTGTATTTTATATTTATTATAGAGTTATTTATCATTTTGGTTTATTATTTGTTACAGATAAAGATTATAGATGTATTCATGATATGAGAGAAGAAATTCTTGATATTTTTACCCCTCAAGCAGACCATATTATTCAAAGTGAAGCACAATTGAATTTCCTTAAAATTGATGATAGTGGCGAAGAAGATGAAAATGGTAGTCATCATATTCATATTTCTTAGAGTGTTTAGCTTCTTGTCATTTTATACTTTGTACAAGAATGTGAGTTATTTATGGACATTATTTTTTACCTTTGATTATTAATCAGTAACTATATTTGTTTTATTGTATGAGGCATGTAGATGTGTAGTTAAATCTTATGAAAATAGCTTCCGGTTCTGCGAGCCGGCCCTAACCCTCATACTCTCAGGCCGGGCTTTGAAAAATAGTAATTTTTCTTACCTCAAGCCCTGTAGGGCTGGGCTAGCCCTGATTCCCAACTATAGGTGTGCGTTTGGAAGCACCCCAAACCATAGTTTTAAACTATATTTTGTGTAAATCGAGATAAAACTCCTCTCATACACTTAACTTATAAATCATAAAAATTATTCTCCAAAATCTAATCTAAACATTAACCTAATGTATGTAAGTACCGTTCAATTATTACAATAGCGACATTGGATTAACTTTTTTCTCTGTCTCTCTTATCCGGTAGATAAGTGAATAACTAGATAGAACTGGGAAGTAGATCTGCTTGTTATGAAGTATGAATGAATTGAAATATGCACGCAACGAAACCAGAAGGCGTGTAGAGAAACAGTGGTAAGGAAGAAAGACATTAAGAGGGTTGACAGAAAAAGAAAGGAGGAGGAGGAAGAATAGGCTTAACTGTGGAAAGAAGCCAAACAATAAAGCAAGAAAATATATAATAATATAAAAAGGAAATAGAAGCTTTTTTCTGGGGAGAAGGGGAAAGAGAGAGGCAACACATGCATGTGGGTTCTTTACTAAGGGAGGGAGGATCCCACATCCACATGGATTATTCCCAAAATTCTTCGCTTCCTCTGACCTCTCTGCCAAAACAAATGTGGATTGGTCTTATAAGTGAACACAAATAAAGCTGACACCACACCACGTTACCCAACTGCACACATTGCTTGTAGGGTTGCCCAGTATCCCTTCCTCTTATCTTCTCCAGTTTCCTCTTTTTCTGGGTTCCGATGCTCATAGTCAATATGTAGGGCCCAGGGCTCATGACTATTGCATGAGCTCCTCTTCCTTCATCCTATTTATTGCTCTCATTTCCATTTGAATGCACTCCTAAACTACTCAGAGTATTTCATCTTCAAATTAAATGACTTCATTGATTGGTTTTCAAGACCTTCCTCATCGCCCTTTCATCCATAAATGTGTCAGTCCCTCGGTGTGATTTGGCCGCAAGGCTAATGGTAGCCCTTAGAAATTGACAAAATATATGCCTTTCACAATAACTGTTGTATACTCGTATTTTTCATGATACATTTTGTTTGTCACTAGTATTTTTCATGATACGTTATGCAATGCATGACACATAATTTCATTGAAAAAAAGTTAAAAATTTGGGGATCATGGTAAATGCCAGCCCTCTTATCTCCACCAATGGCAATGGGGGCCATAAAACAGAGTCCGCTTCACTCCATTCCTTTTCCATTCATTTTCTCACCATTACCCAAAACAATGCCATTTTGGGTAAAAAAAAAAAAAGGGAGGTGTTGGGTCCTTTATTTATATACATACATACATACATACATATATATATATATACATATATATATATATATATATATATATATATATAGCGTCTGAAGTATTTTTTTTAGTAATACTCAATATCTTAAAATAATATTTTTTGTATTCAACATAGTAAAATATTTTTCTAATTACAACGAACAGTTTAAACTTAAGATACCGAGTGTTGATTAAAAAATATTTCAGGGGATTAGATGTAAAAAAAAAAATTTAGGACACTGGGTATTATTGAAAAAATTATTTAAGGTGTTGAATGAGTTAAAAATTAATTTATGATACTGGATATTACTAAAAAAATATTTTAAAGTGCAGTTTACTAGACAGTAATTACTACTCAAAAATTATTTAAGGTACTGAGTGAGTTAAAAATTAATCTATGATACTGAATATTACTGAAAAAATATTTTAGAATGTCATTTGTTAGACAGTAGTTATTATTAAAAAATATTTGAAGGTGATTAGTATATCAAAAATTATTTTAAGATATTAGGTGTTACTAAAAAAATACTTTAAGTGCTATATATATATATATATATATATTGAAAAGGACCCAATCCCCCTTTTTTTTAGCCAAAAGGACAGTGTTTTGGATAATAGAGAAAAAAGAGAGGGAAAGGGAATGAAGAAAAGTCGGACTCCATAAAAGAAGACTTTTACACTAAGTTTAGGAACCTGGACTGAACCGGCCTGTCCAGTGGCCAAATCAGGCCGGTCTGATGACTAATTTGGTTTGATCTTTTTTTTTTCTGAAAAATCAATTTTTTTAATCTTTCTTTAGAATTTTATATAAATAAGCATAAAATATTCAATTTCTCACATGATTGGCCCTGATTTAACTCCAATTTAACTTCAATCTAATCAACTGACCCTTAACCCAATACTCCAACCGATTCAATAACCGGTCTGATTTTAGCATCTTCCATATCAGACAAAAATGTCGTGTTTTTCTCAAGGAGGTTTATTATTATTTACTCCGTATTGTATATCGGTCATCCATACCATAATTGGTCAATGTCCGAAATCGGGCAGCTGTTGTTCAGGGTGAACTTGTGAATTGTGATCTGTGCCCTCTGCACATCGCCTCATCATTGTACTTTCCTACTTTTTTCACTCCCCACTTCGCCCTTTCTATCATGATAAACTCTCTCTTTCCACTGCGCATTGGGCCCGAACCCAGTTCCCCATTACCACATAAAATATTTAATGTCCCAGAACAAAATTGGGCTGTCAATTTCCACCCGTAACAAATTGGGCTTTATTGGTGTTTTTGGTTTAAAAAATTTGCACACAGGGCTGGTGAGTGGGAAATACTCGGAATACATTATCTGAATTGAAAACTCTGGCAAAGGAGTGAGGTCAACTTGAAATATGAAGAAGAATGTTCAGCTCAAGTCAAGGTAAAAGGGAATGGCAGTGGAATTCAACCAGTCATATCCCTGAATAAACCGAGCGGCGGTGAACTGAGAAGCCTCGGCGGAGGAGTTGATGACCCTGAAACCAGGCCATCTCACTCTGGCGCTCGTATTAGAACCAGGACCACTATTCATGTACTCCCTATAATACAACGTGTCCAAGCCCAACGTTCCGTTCCATTCTAACCACCCAGCAGGCTCAATCACATCCTCCATGTGAGATCTCAGATACACCGTCCTGGAATAGGGCTTCCAGGGGCGTCCCAAGTAGGTCTTGAATGAGGACTTGACGGGGATTAAATCCTCGGCGGCGGCGACTTTACAGTTCAGGATGGAAATGCCGGTGCTCTGGTTGGGGTCGTCTCTGCCCTGAGCGGTGAACATGTTCTTCTGGTTTAGGAGAGGCCTGCGGGCGTATAAGTTGCAGTTTTGGAAGAGAGCGGCGGCGTTGCCGAAGATAAAGTCGACGGTGCCGTAAATGTCGCAGTCTCGGTAGAACTGTCGGAGGGAATGGACGTAGAGAGTGTCTTGATAGCCAATAAAGCTGCATTTGTAGAATGCTGATAAATCGGCGCTGTTTCGCAGAGCCACGGCTTGGTGCTTGCTCGCTCCTGCTGAGTTCTCGAACGTCACGCCCTTCGCTATGAATCCCGTTCCCGCCACCGCTGAAACAGTACACACACCCAAAAAAAAAAAGATTAATTTTGGAACTTCCTTTTCGTGCTATTCCTCTTTTACTGGGAACCGTGAAGCGAGCTCCGTCATGAATTCTCCTTTCTCATACATGGGGGCCAAATGTGTTAACAAAATTATTAATATGAGGGCTCTTCCTTTCAGAAAATATGACATTGGGGCTCTAAATTCTCATGTCCCGCTGTTCTGTTTCTGTGTCCATTCTGTCGTTTTGCCCTTCGTAATAATACTCCTATGTCGGTAAACTCAGAAAAATTAAGGAGAGATTTAATTATGATTAGCCAGCGAACTCAGTCCAAGCTTACTATTTATAGGGGCAAATTAACACCTGATTTTGTAATTTTTTTAAAATTAAATTAAGAGAATATTTAAAATAGTAATTAAAACTTTTAATAGTAATTTACGGTATACGAATTAGTTTTTATAATTTATAAAATAATTTTTACAATATACGAAATAATTTTTATAATCTATAAAATAAATATATAAAAAATTTTATTTTAATTTACGTGAATAAAAATAAAACACATCTCCTAAAGATAACTACCGGTGTGACAGACAATGCGATCAAGGTTATGCGATATCTGAGTATGGAATCACGGAAAACATAAAGCATATAGCCATATAGGACAAAAATATTTTTACCAGTCATTATTAATCACGGGCACAGCAAGATTACTTTTCTAATTTCTTTGTGCTTCTTTCTTTCTTTATTTTATTTCGGGTAAAAAGGACGCTTTCAGCCCTATACGTCTCTAGAGTAAAATTTTGGACATGGGTAAGCAAACTGGAGTGGGATTTTTTTTTTTAATTTAGATAGTTGGATTAAGATTATCACAGTTCAGATATTTTTTTTATTATAAAAATAATAATATTATTATAAAATATAATAATAAAAAAATATTTTTATAATATATTAAATTAAACTATTGAAATCTTAATCCAATAGTCAAATTAAAAAAAAAGGAAAAAATAATAAGGGAAAATGGAGGAATTCCCACTGCAAGCAAACTTGAGGGATTTTTTTCTGGTGACACGCAAAACTTTATTATGATTTTCAAATCATTAATCAATACCAGTTTGACATTATCCGGTCTTCTTTAAACTCTTGTACAACTTCGGTTCCAGGTCACGAAATAATTCGTCTCCAAAGTCCAAATCATATTAATTCGATCTATCGTGCCCAAATAAGGCCAAGTGAATTGTCCAAAATAATAAAGCAACGGAACCTTTTCCTTTGATTCTTTTAATATTCTCCACGGAACATAATTAATTGCTAGATTTTTTATCAAAAAATAAAAAATTGCTAGATATTGCTGCTGGGTGCTGGAATGGACCTTGATAAACCAAAAAATCTTTGTTGAACCAACCTATGGATTCCAAGGTCAGATTCCTCTTTTGTTGTATTTTCCACAATTTTCTGTCACTCTCTTCTTGTCTTTATAATACCCCCAGGTGCCCAGCATATATATACACTATACAGAACGTAACCCCCAATATTTGTTCAATTGCTTTAATTCTTCTGAAATTAGAACTATCAAACGTGTTTAAATAATTAAAATTCATGGTCTGAACCTACCAACAGGATACGATAATTTAAAGGTGAAGGAAGGAAGTTCAGTGAAACGCACCTACGGTGGCTGACTGAAAAGTCGTCCATCCGTCGACGACATTCCTAGTGGCTTTCACAATGGTCTTCCCGATTCCATCACCGACGAACATCAAATTGGTCTTTTTCCTGATCACCTCCACATTCTCAAAGTACGCTCCGGCTTTTATGTGTATCACAGTCCTAATTATCATACAAAATCAAACACTATGGCTAACAATCATTCACTCAAAACAGATATAACAATAGATAAATAAAGCTCTTGCCTGCTTGTGCTGGAGTTGGGAGCTGCATTCACAGCCTCACCAATAGTAGTGAAATTGCCGGTGCCATCTTTTGCCACCACAAGGTCGAACCTCGTTTCATTCACATTAGCTTCCAGGAGATTTCGTTCTCTCGAGTACAACCACGAAGGGAACCCATTTTTCACGTTTCCGTACTCCGGGAAGGTCTCCGGGTCCGAAGCTTTCTTCTTCAGGCTGGGCACGTTCTTGAGCATAGCCAGTGAGTTACTAACATGACACGAGATCTCAAACAACCTGTCCTGGATCCTCTCCCTCACATTCCCTCGGCTATAAGCAAACCCATCAAGACACGTGTACATGTTAGTCATTGCCCCACTCAGCAGCGTCTGCAAGTCACGGTAACGCCTAAAGCCTATTTCGGCGCCGGAGAGATCAGCCACAGTGGCGTCGAGCTCGTAGACAGTGTCATCAAACAGTCTGAGACAGTCATCAAGGGCTCTCTGTTCGAGTGGGTCGAGGTTCCGGAGGTTGTTTCGGAGGCCATTGCAGTTATGGGACGAGGATTTCACCTCCGACACCGCGTGACCAATCACAGAGGAGATGATTTGTGGGACAGATTTGGAGGGAAGATCAGGAAGGGAAGAAAGTGTTGAAACGCAGAGTTTTGGGTAGAGTGTTCCTTGGCATGTGGATTGGGCTACTTGCAGGTGTGTTTGTAAATGGAGGTGTGTTTTTGAGAGGCTGGCATTGTGGAACTGAAAAAAGTGAAGCACAGAGAATAAAGAGAGAAGGAGCAAGAGAGCGAGGGAAAGAGCTGATCTTGTGTTGAGGTTATACATGGTGAAATTTGGAAAAAGAGGGAGAAAGTGAGGAACAGAGAGAAATTGGGATGATGTTGGGGCTGGATAAAAATAGGTGAGTGGTTGATTTGTGGTTTGTTGTATTCATGAAGGTGCTCACAGAGAAGGCATGAAACTAAATGGAGGCTCCGTTTTGGATTTATTCACATCCAGTGAACCTCGATATTATTACCTGATTACTAAAGCAAAAGTGTGGATTTGAGGCTTCGATCCACATGTGTGACAACTTCAATCATTAACTGGGCTCCCACATGAAGTACCGCAGCGGGGTTAAAAAATAGTATTTACCTTGTCACGGGACACGAGCATTTCGAAGTGAAAATCTTTTGCATTTGGTTTCACGCACCAAACCATATGCGTGAAAACATACATGATCTGATTGAGTTCGCGATGAAAATTTTATCTAATATAAGTGGAGATAAAATTCTATTTATTTATTATATCATAAATTATATTAAAAAAATAATTTTTATCGTTAATCTAAATATACACATAATCCTTGAATCTGTGTTTTTCTTTACCATGGTCAAATGAAACCACACACAAATTCACGGACACAGACCCAACACAGGTCGAACCTGTGACCCCCTCCCAAAGAGGGAAGTAGACGCCACTTGACCAAAGGATCATTGGTACAACAGTTTGAATCGAGAGTTTCTCGACAACAGAAAACTGCGATGGTTGTTGCGCAATTATTTATTCGGTGGCTTCTCTTGATAGAAGCAGGATAAATGGTGTTGGGGGCCTACATTTGGTGCGGATGTGGCCGAGAGGGTAATAGCTTTTGCCACACGTTTCATTAGTTTAATTAGAGGGAAACTTTTGCATCTCCTTGGGGGAGAGACTAGAGTCCATCAATGATCAACCCCTTCTGATAAGACAGCAAGGTAGCTAAGGAAATGCAGATCTTAAATTACTACGAACGAGCACATCCAAGCAATACTAACTCTTGATTGTGAAATATTACTGCCTTCAAACCGTGGGTTACACCTGATCAACCATAATTAATCGTCTGAGCGTCTAATGAATCTGGGGTCAGACAAGAAAGAGGTACAAATTGAGTTTACATGAGTTTTAAGAAAGATAAACACGTGCTGATGTTATTATATATTGCCGTGGCCTCACTGTCAAGTTGCTATCTGGGGGAACAAATATTGTTGGCACAATCTTTCATTGTTATTTTCATCTTTTCTGTTGTAGGTAGAGAGGCAAAGGTAAGCGCCATTGACTTGTGTAAATTACCAAAAAAAAGTAATTTGGAGGCGATGAGTTAGGAGGTGAAAACGATGCATTGCATTTAATATAATCCACAGAGAGAAGAATGTAGGATGTGGCGGTAGGGAGTTTGAAGAATCCTAGGAAAAGTCTATCAGATTTTGGGCTTGAGCCTTCAGGGTTGAAATGAAAATAATAATAACAATAATGATCAAAAAAAGAGTAGACAAGAATGCCTAAGAAAAAACTGAAAACAAGCCCAATAAATGCCAAGCCTAATAACATCATTACAGTATCAAACAAAAGAGATCTGCATCAGTGCATCACCTCGGTGGGTTTGAAGAAGTGATAATCATGACAACGACGAAACTCTATAGTCTGGTACCCTCTAAGACGTTTGTACGAGGTTTTTTTTTTTTTTTTTGTGTGGTGGGGGGCATCATGCTCCAAGGTTTTGCTTGTATTTCCTCTAGTGTGAAACTTTAGCCTGCTCATTTTTTTCTGACCAACATATCTTACATTTACGCTATATATAGTTCAAAATTTCATGAGAGGAATGTTTTCTCCGGCTCAAGGGGAGGGACACCAGGTCCAGGACAGCCTTGCAACATATTGCATTTTTCTTTTTTTTGTAATATCTCACAGCTGTATTCTTATATAAGGAAATCGTGGGTGTGACTCCCCCCACCAAACACAATGTTCACAAAATCCCTCTCCCTGCTCAGCCTTAAACTGCAATATATACGTTCCCAGCACGATTCAAACACATTCAGAATTTCTGAATTTTTTATCCGTAACATCCTATTTCTTTTATCTACAAAGCATCTTGATGGAAGCCTACTAATAGTAAGTTGACTTCTTTGTAATGCTCACAAACGGATCAGTTTGACCGAGTGCTTCTAATGTTTTAAGTATCTGAGAAGATATTAACATGCATTAAACAACATGATAGTATTAAATTGTACGTTCATCTATTGCACACGCACTTGGCTTAGGTACGTTTTTTTTTTTTTGGGGTCAAATGGCTTAGGTACTAGTTGATCTTTTAAAATCACGTAGAATCTAGCACTGAATCAACTTCCTATGAGTTTATCATAAATCTCGGGCCTTTCACTATAAATGGACCTAAGAATCCAGCAAATTCTCAGACATTTTTCTATTTAACACCATGAAAATGGCTTCGAACGTCTTCTTATTCAAATCCACTTTCCTCCTTCTTCCCCTTTTTGCATTCAAAGCTGTTACAGATGAATTCATAACCAACCCTGTTCCTTCAGATACCATATGCAGCATCACCCTAGACCCATCTTATTGCAGAGCCGTGCTTCCAAGGCAAGACGCTCAAGTGCACGACTTTGGCAGGTTCTCCATTCAAAAATCGCTATCTCAAACCCGTAAGCACTCCAACTTTGCCAAGTCCTATCTTCTCAACCACTCAACTTTGTCGCAAGGCACAATCCGTGCAATTCAAGACTGCATATTTCTCTCTGAACTTTACGTGGAGTACTTATCCAAGTCCAATGAGATTATCATGAAGGCCCCTGAAACTCTCTCAACCTCCCAAGTTGATGATGCCCATTCCTGGCTCAGTGCCATTTTAACGAACCACCAGACTTGTTTAGGCGGACTAATGAGCACCATTTCCGATTTTAGCATAATTTTGGTCAACTCTCTGATGACACTAAGCTCCACAGTCTGTCTCTGGCTCTGTTCACAAAGGGGTGGGTACAAGAGAAAAAGAGCAAACCAATCTGGAATTCCAAATGGTGGCACCCAGGGTTTCGAAATGGTCGTTTACCTTTGAATATGTCAAATCGAACGAGAGCCATCTACGGCTCAATTAGAGGTAGAAGGAAGCATCAAGACTGTGAAAATGACGAAAGAGGGTGTTCTGATTAGTGACATAGTGGTCGTGAGTCAAGATGGAAGTGGAAATTTCTCCACCATTAACGATGCCATCGCTGCAGCTCCCACCAACAACAATGTAAGTGATGGGTATTTCTTGATTTATATCACAGAGGGCGTGTATGAAGAATACGTATCCATCCCCATCAACAAGCCCTTCCTCATGATGATCGGAGATGGAATCAATCGCACAATTATCACAGGCAACCACAGCGCCGGCGACGGCCGGACAACATTCAATTCACCAACATTTGGTAAGAAAATGCCGTCTTTTGCATTAATTTGTAAAAACAATGATATTGAGAAGCTGAAAATCTGACTACACATTGAATTGCAGCTGTGGTAGCACCGGGGTTTGTAGCAGCAAGTATGACGTTCAGGAACACAGCGGGGCCAAGCAAGTTTCAAGCAGTTGCAATGAGAAGTGGGGCAGACCAATCCACGTTCTATAGGTGCAGCTTTGAAGGATACCAAGACACTTTATCCACATTCAATGAGGCAGTTCTACAGAGAATGCGACATCTACGGCGCAATAGATTTCATACTTGGAAACGCAGCAGCAGTTCTACAAAACTGCAACATATATGCACGCCTTCCATTACAGGGACAGTTCAATCCCATCACTACTCAGGGACGAACAGATCCAAATCAGAACACAGGCATTTCCATCCATAACTGCACCATTAAAGCCTCCGATGACTTAGCTGCGAGTGGCGGTGGCGTGAAGACTTATCTTGGGAGGCCATGGCAGCTGTATTCGAGGACGATTGTGATGGAGTCGTTCTTGGATAGTCTGATTGATCATGCAGGGTGGTTTATATGGAGTGGGGAACTTTGTATTATGCAGAGTTTGATAACAAGGGGCCTGGAGCTAATACTAGTAATAGAGTGACGTGGCCTGGTTACCATTGGATTAATGCTACGGATGCAGCTAACTTCACTGTTTCTAACTTTGTGCAGGGCGATGATTGGTTGCCTCGGACTCGAGTTTCTTATCTTGGCGGACTCTTCACCACAAACTAAAAATATTGATTGTCTCTGCTATTTCTGTTGTTTCATGTTTCCTTTGTCTTCAGAGAAATAACCAGCGTAAGCAAGAACAAATTGCCTCATTGCTCGGCGTCCCACATTCGAGTCGGTCCTAGTTTTGTTCTGTTTGGATTTGAACCCGCGAGAGAGTTTTAGCATGTTTGGAAATTCAATTAGCGCTTATTTTATAAGTCCAATTTATGAAAAATTGAGATAAATCTCTTCCACATATCTACCTCGTATACCGTAAAAATTACCTTATAAACCATAAAATTACTTCTATTTCATAAATGACGATTTATAAACACTTATACAAAAGAGCTATTTCATGTTTTCCTTTCGTTTTTTTTCCATCTCAAATAAACCAGTGACACAATTCATTGTTATGATTTTGAGTTAGTTTCAAATCAATTATTGTTACATATATATATAGACACACACACATAGATATATCTCATATCTCAATTGAATTGAACGAATGTCTCTGCTCCGGTCTCTGCTTCAGTACTCAGTTACAATAATGAGCATTGCTTATGCAAACAGTTAAAATCTAATTTGTACCGTTTAAAATGAATTTTTTTCACTTTTAATTTTTTTAAAAAAGTATTTCATTTTATACAGAATCTTAAATAAAGATAAAAAAAATTATAAAGAAGTTAATCACAAGTAAAAACAAATATTAATATCCCTCAGCTACTTAATATAATACATATTTACTTAATTTGATTATATCAAGGAAGTCAGTTAAGTTAGTTAATATGTTATGTATTTTCTAAAATACACTAATTATATTCTTTAGTTCTCTCACTCCCTCTTCTTCTTGATTATTGTTGAGAGAATATAAATAAGAGTAAATTAGAAAAATATTGACATATATAAAAAAATATGTCTTATATAAGATCAAGATCAGCTCCCTAAATATATCTTATATTATTTTGGGTTCTAAATATAAGACAAAGTTGACTTTTTTTTGGAGATATTAATAAAATTAATTAAATTACTTTAAAGAATTAATATTCACAGTTTATTCTTTAAAATAATTTGTTTGACTTATAAACTGATATATAATTTAATAATACATAATATATGATAATTAGGTAACTTATTTAACTTCTTTAATATTTTCAACCAAAAAAAAAGTCAAATATATGTTATATTTAAAACAGGTAGGCTCCATAAAATTGGGTAATTGCTAGTAGGTTTCCACGAGAAATCTTGTGCAAGGTGTGTATATATATATATGGGTTATCTGTGATTCTCCAAACTAACTCTCCATACTTACTAGCTCTCATTCAATATTTACGAGTCGAATTCAGAAATTTGTACCCTAATCTTTTTTGTCACAAGTTTTTCAAATGGATCCACTGATAATCATTCAATTTTAAGGGACCCATCACCAATTTAGTTCTTTTGTCATGCAGAGGGACTTGTACGTAATTTTCTAAAACAAAAATCTCAAGTTTAATTTGCCTGTTGAGCGTTATGAGCAAACAGATATTTACTCTTCTTCTGGGTATACAGATCGAGTTACAGGCGATCAAATGAATCCCTTTAGTGAGTTGTATTTAAAATATATTTATGTTGATGAAAAAATACAAAAAATGCAAGAAATACGTTGGACGTAGAACCCTTTAAATTTGGATCTTAGAGGACTGGCTTTAAAACCCACATGGTGAGTTATTAGTAACAACATGATGCCTCCAACAAAGAAGGCTTCAACATGATGCCAAGGAAGACACGTGTCAATCTCTCATGTACAATGAAAACACCATTCATTCCGGCGGCCTTAACTTTGAGTTTCTGCAGTGTTGTGTATTTGGCGGTAAATGGTGATTCATCCACCCCCGCAGCTGAGCTGACAAAGCAACAAAAGGATTTGATCGATCTTATGACAATTATATTCCTCATCAATGGATATCCATCCCCAGGAATATATTTGGATACATGAACCAATGATCTACATATGATTTGTACGTTTATTTCTCTTGTACTACAAACTTTAACTAAATACCACGTATATAATATAACGACGACTGTTTTGGATGGTGGCATTGGCAATCAACTTTAGTTTGACATGTGGACCTGCCCTGCTGTATGGAATCCCTTCATTCCTAAAACAACAACTTAGACTACTTTTCTTCACGTACACTTGCTTCAACCATAATTCACTCGGAAACTCATTTCTCTATACTGCACTAAATCAAGAGCCCCTCTATATAACAAGCAACTCAAATCGATCGCCATAACCTCCCATCCCATCATCTCACAAGCATTAACAATGGCTTTCAAGCTCTTGCCCCTTCTTTCTCTATCATCCTTTTATTTTCACCTAATATTCTTAACCTCCTTTGTATCATCATCAATAGCAGTACCCCATCAGAATCAGAATAAGCATGGAAAAGGTCACGCTGCTCCTCCAACAACCACCTGCGACTCCAAAAAAAACCCTTCTCACTGCAAACATGTTCCTCCTGGTCATCACTACGGCAACAACATATATGACGATGGCCGTAACTCTGTTAAAAAATCCCTAGCTCACTCCCACAAGTTTCTCAACTTAGTCGACTCCTACCTTCAATCTCCTTCCTATTATTCTCAGTCCACTGTTCGAGCTCTTCAAGATTGTCAACTCCTCTCTGAATTGAACTATGAATACTTCTCAACCTGCTATTCCACTGTCAACCAATCCAGCTCTGTTCTTCCCTATTCACAAGCCGAATATATACAAACCATGCTCAGCGCCATCCTCACTAACCAACTCACTTGTTTGGATGGCCTTCAGACTACGGCTTCAGATCCAAAAGTCAAGGACGATCTCTCCGTTCCTCTCTTGAACGACACTGATCTTCACACTGTCTCTCTTGCTCTGTTCGTGAAGGGTTGGGTCCCTCAAAAGAAAAACAAACCATCATCTTCGCACAAAGGCGGAAAAAATTTAGGTTTCCATAATGGACGTGTGCCTATGAAGATGTCAAAGCCAGCACGAAACATATATGAGCATGCCAGAAGACACGGAAGAAAATTGCTTCAAACTCTGACTGACATAACAAGCGTCGTCATAAGCGACATCGCGGTTGTTAGTCAGGACGGAAGCGGAAACTTCACCACCATCAACGACGCCATAGTGGCCGCCCCCAGCAAAACCGCTGCCAATGGTGGCTATTTCTTGATTTTTATCACGGAGGGTGTGTATGAAGAATACGTCAACATAGATAAAAACAAAAGGAACCTGATGCTTCTGGGAGACGGAATCAATCGCACGGTGATCACCAGCAATCGCAGTGTTGCCGATGGGTGGACAACTTTCAATTCAGCAACATTCGGTAAGACAAAACAAATAATACAGATAATAATAGATGTTCTATTGGACTACAAATTTCTTAAAGACAATTGGATTTTGCAGCTGTGGTAGGACAAGCATTCGTAGCAGTGAACATAACAGTGAGGAACACGGCAGGGCCAAGCAAAAGGCAAGCAGTGGCATTAAGAAATGGAGCAGATATGTCTGTTTTCTACAGCTGCAGCTTCGAGGGATACCAGGACACTCTGTATACACATTCTATGAGGCAGTTTTACAGAGAATGTGACATATATGGAACGGTCGACTTCATATTCGGTAACGCTGCTGTTGTATTACAAAACTGCAACATATATCCACGCTTGCCCATGAGTGGACAGTTCAACGCTATCACAGCACAAGGTCGAACTGACCCGAACCAGAACACAGGCATTTCCATACAAAACGCCACTATAAATGCTGCTGACGATCTCATGAGTGCTCTCCAGAATGGTACGGTGGTGAAGACTTACCTGGGGAGGCCATGGAAGCAGTACTCGAGGACGGTTTACCTGCAGAGTTTCATGGACAGTTTGATAGATGCTTCGGGTTGGCGGGAATGGGATGGAGATTTTGCTTTGGATACGTTGTACTATGCAGAATATGAAAACAGGGGGCCGGGTTCTGGTACTGGGAACAGAGTAACGTGGCCTGGTTTCCATTTGATTAATGCTACGGATGCCGATAATTTCACTGCCGCTAGTTTCGTGCAAGGCGATGTTTGGCTGCTTCGCACCGGCGTCCCCTTCCTCACTGGTTTGATTTAGATGCTTCATAGGGTTTCAATTCATACAAGCAGGCTCTTCAATTACAGGTCTCTGTTCCTCCTCGCTCTTTCTGTTGAAACGTTCTGATATAGCGCTCAAGCGATTTTTTTTTAATTTTTTTTTTTTTGCCCCTGTGGGCGGTGGCATGTGAGCGTAAATGTATTTTGCATTAGCAAGCAAAACTATGATATAGCTCATTCATGATTTCGCGGTGATTGCCCTTCATAAGCAAAGAACTATCAATTCTGGGTATTGACAATAGTGATGGACTATTGTGTGTCATTGGGCCTTAAACCCGGTTTCCATACGGAATGAGAAGAGGGGCAAATAAAAAGGGCCCAAGTAATCTTTCATTCTCTTTTATTTATATAGATGGTAAAATCCCAGAAAAACCCGATTAAAATAGGGGAACGAAGTAAATCAAGCAGTTCATTATCACAAATATCAAGTTAAATCTGTGAGAGAAATCTGAGATTTGAAAATATTTTTAAATAACCAATCTACTTCCGATAGCCTTTTAGGAGCTTAAGTTGTCAATATGTCTATTGAAGTTGTTGATTGCGATTTTTAAGTTGTTATTCTTTATACCTAAGTTGATTACGCATCACAATTAATAACTTCATTACACGTTGATAACTTGAGGTCACTAAAAACCAACAAGCTTGTAGATAATATTTTGAAGTCACACATGTCAGGTGTCACTGACTACCTAGGTATGAGGAATAACATCTTAAAAATCATAATTAACAACTTCATTATACATATTGATAATTTGAGTTCCTCAAATGCTATTAGGGGTAGATTGGCCATTTGGAAACATTTCCAGATCTCAGATTCCTCCTTCAGGTCTAACTTGGGATTTATGATATTAGACTCCATGACTTATTTTTTCCCCTAATTTAAATCTAATTTGGGATTTGTGATATTTGTACTTTCTAATTTAAAAGTAAAATGTATTGCAGATAGTGGAGGTCCAACCTCAATTCAATTGATTTGGTACTCCATCAATGCCAAAATTGTTGATGTCCAAGAATAATGCATGTAGATTAACAAATTTTGTAACTAACGTAGATTATTATTATACCTCAACTAACATTAAGGTTATCAAACTTACGAGTTTAAGTAAATTCATGATAATGACGTAAATAAATATTATTAAATAAAATCTTAAACTCATAAAAGTTTACTTTTATTAATAAATATGAATTAATATGTATAATTAAATAGTTAAAATATAAAAAATGATAACAACTTGACTTAAATATATTTTAAGTTTAAATAATTGAAATTAAATCCATCAACACACATATTGTATCATACTCAACAAATAAATTTCTATAAAATTCATATACAAGGCCATTGAGCATGATCAAAACAAAAACATTAACAAGAATTTGAAAGTGAATTTACATGATTTTGTAAGTTATAAACATAAAAAATGTGAACTCGGTGTATGAACTTATAAGTTTAACTAATTTTACGACTAGTATAAGTTTAAGCATAACTCAACATGATTTTCTTAGAAATGTAAAAACATTAAATTTAGATTGTTAACTTGTGATTTTGACATCAACCACAAAATACTCCGATTTAATATATTTTTATGGTTGAAAAATGACGTGTGGAAACTGAAAATAATAGACTATAAAATAAAGATATAACTGCAGTTAGTCGAGATGCTCCTAAAATAACTATAAACATACTTGTTTATTAAATGAGGGCATGTTTGACTGAAAAATGGAATTTGACCAAGATTTCTAAACCCGCAAATTTTTTTTTAAAAAGGTAAGAAATCTAAAATTAATTGTTTTAGAGTGGAAGGGATAAAGTATTCAAATTTTAACCATGCATGAGATTCGCTGTTGACTTATTGGCAAGGCATGAAGTTCTAAAAAAACTGAGAATATATGAGTAATCTTTTTACGACTACAATTTACAAAGTAATTGTATATTATCTTATTAAAAATGAAAAGAATAAATAATCATCAAAAGTAAAAATAAATTTAATGTCCAACCAGATTATATTATTTCGTGTCATATTTTTGTAATTATATATAACTTAAAGATTTAAATTTACAAGAACGTAAGTCAGCTGGCTTGTTTGTGTTTTTTGAGCAAAAACTGGCTTGGTATATTTTTTTTTAAAAAAAACGGAATCGTATTGTGAAACGAATATCACAAAACTGGAGGAAGGAGGGGTCAACATGATTTTGGTGAGAGAAGTCCTTAGAGGGCAGTTCAAAACACACTAGTTGATCAGAGTTTGGCATCTTTAAACTCACTGAAAATCTAATTACGAGGAGTCGACCAATAATGCACTCGTCTGGAAGGGTTTTTTTTTGCCCTTCCTTTTAGTAACAACGTTGTTGACATTTGAGTGACAGGAGCTGTCTCCTTTTTATATATATAACAACAATAAACTAATATTCCTTCAGTTTAAATGTGAGAATTAGTTTGTATTGTAATTTATATTACGCACTGTATAGTACATTTAGAACCTGATGTAGTAATGCAAAAGAGGATGTCTTCTTTAACTGTAAATGAAATATTCTATCATTAGTATAAGATCAATTAATATAATTAATGGGATTGATTGATCATTACGATTATTTCATTTAGGAGCAATTAATACTTAGACTTCTCACTCTTTATATATATTGTAATTTCATGTGAATAGAAAACATACACATTATTCAGATTCTTGTTTTACATGGAATCAGAGCCTGTTTATTCCTTTTTTTTAGTCCTTCAGTTTTTTGATTCTCAACGAGTAGAAACTTCACGAGTTTTTTAGATTATCTATCTCCCATCTTCGTTGAAGAACACGTGCCCTGCCACCTTGTCCTCTGCCTCCAGATCGGCCGACCCCTAAAATCCGTTGGCATTCTGATGGCACGTGGTGTTTCACGCGCTACCTCAACCTCTACGCTCCAATACACGCACCTGCGCATGTACCCTCTTCTGGTGGCTGTTTGCAGCATTTGACTCGTCTTCCTCTCCTCTATCTACCCCTGAAGTTTGGTGGTCATCTGATCACGTTTAAGTCTCGGACTACGTTCTTCGCTTCCGTTTCACCATTTTTTGGTTGCAACTTGTTACTGATTTCGTTGGTCTGGGTTAGTATCTCCATTTTGGTAGGTTCTCTACCCTATTTGTGATACTAACTATCTCTAGTTGCTTCTGGAAACTCTTTTATTTGGCTGTTATTTGTGCTCGTTTGATATTCCTTACTTTAAGGAAATTGGTTGTTCTTTGTTGCTTTCTGTTTGCTTTACTTATCTATGGTTGACTCTAAGACTCCTGAATTGTTGCCCATGTCTGCTAAGATTACTTTCTCGCAATTGAACTGGACTAATTATAATGATTGAAGCACCAATGTTAAAATATATATTATGCGTATTGAGAAAGAAGGTCATTTAACTGATGACTCCCTAGTAACAAAGACAAACTGGCTGCTTGGAAACGGGCTGATGCTAGAATCTTGTTTCAAATTAGAAATTCTATTAAACCCCGAATCTTGTCTTTAGTAAGTCATTGTACTACTATTAAGGAAATAATGAACTATCTGGAATTTATATTCTCTGGTAAAGGGAGCCCCACTCGGGTTCACGAAGTTTGTAAAGGCTTTTATCGCCCTCAGCAGCAAGGTCGTCTACTAAAGAAATTCTTTTTGGACTACAAATGGTTTGTATGAGGAAATAAAAGTCATCATGTCTCTATAAGCCGATCTCAAGACTCGCATTAAGAATACGGAACTACAGGTCATCATTGATTTTCTCGAAGCCTTTGATCCCTCTTATGAGACCATTCGCTCTCAGATCCTTTCTAGTTAGGAGCTTCCATCTCTTGACAATGTGTTCGCACGAGTTCTTCGTGCTGATGGTGTAACCAATCCATCTATGGATTCAAATACGAGTGCTTTGGCTAGTCGAGGTCCCTTTGACAATAGGAATCATAGCTCTAAACAGGGTTCCAGTGCCCCGAACATGACTTATGGCAATATTATCTGTAATTATTGTAAGGAACCTAGACATATCAAGAAATTTTGCCGAAAATTACAGAATAAACAACAATGTGATCAGCAGCGTGGTTCTGCTCATGTGGCCCATACCTCTAAACTAACGGCCCCTGGTTCACCATCTGCCGCAGCCTTATCTACAGGTACTATGCTTTATGGTCTTGCTACCATTTCCTCAAAGTGGGTCATTGATTCTGGTGCTACCGACTATATGACAGGTAACCATTGTTTATTTTCATCGTCTGCCGCCTATGCTAACCCATCTTCCATCTTCGTTGCCAATGGTTCCCTGTCCGTGTAGTTGGATCAAGCACTGTTAACCCCACCCCTTCATTTTGTTATCTTCTATTCTTAATATTCCCGATCTCACATTTAATCTTCTATCTCCTAGTAAATTGGCTCGTTATTTGAACTGTTACATCTCACTATTTCCTAACTATTGTTTGATCTAGGATCTGTTGACGAAGTGTATTATTGGTCGAGGCAATGAATCTGGTGGATATTACATTCTGGATTATCAAGTATCATGTTCCGTTGGATGTTATTGTGGATCGTCTCTCTTTGAAGTTCATTGTTGTCTCAGTCATGTGTTAATTTAGTCTCTAAAGAGGTTATATCCTCAGTTTTCTTTTGTGTCTGCTTTGAATTGTGAGTCGTGTCATTTTGCCAAACACTATGTTGTTCATTTGACACATCTAGTCAATAAACATGTTGCGTCTACCTTTGAGTTAGCACATTCTAATGTTTGGGGTTCTTGTTCAGTTTTATCTCAGACTAATTATCATTATTTTGTAACTTTTGTTGATTATTTTTCTCAAAAATTTTGACTTTACTTAATGAAACAATGCTCTGAATTGTTTACTCATTTTCAAAATTTTTGTGCTGAAATTCAAACTTAGTTCAATACTCCTTTGAAAATCCTTCGAAGTGATAATGCGAAAGAATATTTTTTGGCCCCTTTTACTGATTACATGCATCGCTATGGTATCCTTCACCAATCCTCATGTTTTGATACCCCTGCTTAAAATGATGTTGCTGAAAAAAAGAATCGCCACCTTTTAAAAACTGCTCAAGCTCTTATGTTTCATTCCAATGTCCTACACCCTTTTGGGATGATGCCATGTTTACTGCATGTTTTATCATCAATCGTATGCCCTCGAATGTTCTTAGTGGTGACATTCCATATTTTGTTTTGTTCCCCAAAACTAAGTTATTCTCTATTGATTCGAAAATCTTTGGCTGTGTTTGTTTTGTTCGGGATGTTCGTCCGAATGCTAGTAAACTTGATCCCAAGTCGTTAAAGTGTGTCTTCCTTAGTTATTCTCGTGTCCATAAAGGTTATTGGGTCTTACCTCTTGATCTTCGTCGTTATCTTGCGTCCACTAATGTCTCCCTTGGTCGTTGATACGTCGGATGATTTCTTGGTTTATCGTGTCCCACCAGTTCAGGCTGCTGTTTTGGATCCTGATATCATCACTGAGACTAATGCTGCTAATTCTACACCTCTGTCAGCAGATGCTTCACCGACGAATTTTATTACTGCGTCTCTAGATCTTCTAATTTATGCCCCTAGTACAATTGTGCCTGGTTCTACCGTAGACCCATCCAACGACCTGCCTATTACTCTCAGAAAAGGTACACGCCCCCATTGTCCTTCCAAACGCTATGTTGATTGCACATACCCTATCTCTCACTTTGTGTCCTACCAGCAGTTGTTTCATGTTTCATCTTCTCTTGTGGACACCCTTAAGTCTATCTCCCCTCTTACCACCCTTCAAGAAATGATGGCCCTTGACAAGGATGGTATCTAGACTCTTGTTAATCTACTTTTTGAGAAAAAAGTCATTGGTTGTAAATGGGTATTTATAGTTAAAACTAAGGCTGATGGTTCCTTGGAATGACTGAAAGCTCGGCTTGTTGCAAAAAAAGTATGCTCAAACTTATGGCCTAGATTACTCTGAGACTTTCTCCCTGATTGCTAAGTTCACTTCCGTTCGTCTCCTTGTGTTTCTAGCTGCCACCTATAATTAGGATTTGCATCAATTGGATGTTAAGAATATTTTTTTAAATAGTGATCTCCTTAAGGAAATTTATATGAAGCAACCTCCTAGTTTGGTTACTCAGGGGGAGTGTCGGAAAGTGTGCTACCTCATAAAGTCGTTATATGGTTTGAAACAGAGTTTGCATACCTGGTTTGATAGATTTTGTGATGTGGTTCAAAAGTTTGGATTGAGCCAAAGTAAGAGTAATTATTCTGTGTTCTATTAGTAGTCTGATGTAGGCATGATTCTCCTGGTTGTATATGTTGATGACATTGTGATTACTGAGAGTAACACTTCTGGCATTTCAGAGCTTAAAGTCTTTCTTAACTCCCACTTCCAGATGAAAGACTTAGGACCATTAAAGTACTTTCTGGATATTAAATTTATGAGAAACAATAAAGGTATTCTGTTAACTCAGAGGAAGTATATTCTAAACCTCTTGAATTAAACTAGGAAGCTTGGAGCTGCACCAAGTAGCCTTCCTATGATTCCAAATCCATACCTAGACTTGAATGATAGTATGCTTGATAAACTTCCTAATGACCTGAAAGAGAAGATTGACCCAAAGAAACTGAAACTATTTGCATTTACTGAGAGATATAGGAGACTGGTTGAGAAGTTGAATTATCTGACAGTGACTCGTCCCGATATAACCTTCTCAGTCAGTGTATTCAGTCAATTCATGGCATCTCCTATAGTGGCACAGTGGGAAGCCTTAGAACAAATTTTGCATTATCTGAAAAGCTCACAGGTCGAGGCATCCTCTATTCGAATTACGGACATACTAAATTTGAGTGCTTCTGTGATGTGGATTATGTAGGGTCTAAGGCCACAAGACGATCCACTATGGGTTATTGTGTGTTTTTTTGTGTGGCAACCTTATATCTTGGAGGAGTAAGAAACATTGGGTTGTATCTAAATCAAGCGTGGAGACAGAATACAGAGCTATGTCACAATCTGTACAAGAAGTCATATGGGTTCTTCAACTCATGAAGGAAATCGGCATTGTCATGACATTACCTGTGAAGCTTTAGTGTGATAATAAAGCAGCGCTTCATATAGCATCCAATTATATGTTCAATGAGCGTACAAAGCCTATTGAGATCGACTGTCACTTCATTCGGGACAAGATCAAAGAAAATATTGTATCTACATGACACGTGCGATCGGATGACCAGTTAGCAGACCTTCTGACAAAAGCGCTGACTGAGATACGAGTTAAATATCTCTGTAACAAGTTGGCATGATTAACATATATGTTCCAACTTGAGGGAGAGTGTTAAGGAAATATTTTGTCATTAATATTAGATCAATTAACATAATTAGTATAATTGATTGACCGTTACGATTTCCTCATTTATGAGCAATTAATACCTAAATTCCTCACTCTCTGTATATATATTGTAACTTTATATGAATAGAAAACACGATTCTTATCATACATTAACCTACTTTATTAGCGTCAATTGTGAATATAAAGTTCAATTTACATATTGATATTATTTAATGTGAAAGGAGCTTGGGAAGTTTGTGAAAGTTAAGGGCGAGGTCATAGTTAGCAGAATTGAACAAGCCTAAATTAAACACGAATATCGTGGTTCGTAGCCTAGGGTACACGTCTCTTTGTTCCCATGGAAGGACAATTTCCCAAGTTGGGAGACTCGTAAATTGATTGATTACGGTGCTGTGGCCTAACCTTTAACTGCCCCCAATCAGCAGTCAATGAAGAATGGAACCTGCAGCTATATGACTTGGGATATTTTCGATCATCTTATAATAATGACTCTCTCGATCGGATTAGCAAGTCGTCTTTTTCTTCATATTGATGGCGACCTAGCTAACAGGATTATTTATACGAATACTATTAATTAAATTGAAGCCCAGGAATAATTGATGGGATTGTTGTCGATAATTAATGACCTTATTGCTTTTTGCAGTTTCAAGACAGTCAAAATCTAACACCCATCTTTGTGGCCACGAAGCTTCTCTCCTTGCATATCACATGAGTTTCCGCGTTGCATAAAAGGGTATTATCTAGGGCGAGTCTCTTCTAATTTCTCTCTCTATTCTCCTCTTGAAAAACTTGTCCAAGTCGTCGTCTTTTTTTCCCCCCTCCAACATATTGAGGCCAGCTTGCAAATCTTGGCACTTAGTAAAAATTGTACAATCTCATCAGAACCGGTGGGTCCCTTCTATAAATATGTCACCCCAAATTGCTCCATGTAGAATCACAAACAGTTTACGCGTTTGCTATTTGCCCATAGATATACAATAACTGATAAGAGTGATCAAGTCAGAAGTAAGCCAGACGTTTTTTAAATACATTTGCCCTTCTAATCAAGTAAATAGGCGAAGTAGACATTTTTCTGCCGTAAAATGGAAAATAAAAATACTACTGTGGATTTGTGTCAATCACTTTGGTTTGTTTTTAGCAACTTCTTGGTGAGGAATAATCAATCGCCCAGTCCTCAGTCAATTTGCGATCGATATGTGGCCCTAAAAGCTACTCATCAAATTAACATGTATACTGATTATATTAATGTTTCCCAAACTAACATATATACTAGCCTTACAATTTGTGTATGGAAAACATTCATATTTGTGTATCAAGTGACAAATATTAATTATATTCAACTTGAGCATACTATTATTCATTCCGTTATTTGATAGTTGGTTATTCGACACGACGACGTCCCAATTCAACGTACTTTAATATTAAGTGCGTGAGTTCAAATTTGCCTAATCTGATTAGTGTCTAGACTAGCTAGAAATTAAAGGGGGTGCTCGAATACGGGTCTCAATGAAGTTTAGGCATATAATATTGACGGCGTCCAAAATTTTCCAAAATCCAAATGCATTGCTACCAAAAGGCTGGCACAATCTGACCAAACATTCATTTTCTTTTCAATTCTGATTCTTCTGTCCCCTTTTACTTTTCCTTCCCCACCGTCTTCCTCCCCTTTTATTCAGCTCTTCGCATGAAATAATTAAATGCAAATTAAAACGACGATACTAATCGAATTGTAAAGTTGATTATGGCTTTATAATTGTTTGACTTTTAGAGTGGGAAAAGGGGCAGCCCCATCCCAGGTGCAATATTATATATATACTTGCATATGTTAACGAGAGCATAATTTACAAATACGTACAGTTATCATAACGAACAATTATTTTGTTTCCTCTACTCGCAAGACGCAACTAATTAACGGAAATCAATGGGCATAATTATAAGATTCTCATTTAGCAGATTTTTGTGATGTTTATCAACTCATGTAGTGAAGTAAGGGTTTGTTGTTGTATTGCAATAATGCAATGTTTATCAAGTTTAAGAATATTTATACCAAAATCCCCCCGGGGCAGTGAAAATGAAAATAAAAAAATAATTAAATCTCCGCGCAATACGGGAATAAAAGTTTTCAAATATTGGGTACCGTCTACAATTACTTTAATTCCCACCAACTCCATATACTTGACATTAAATTAATATTTAAATCTTAGTGGAGTATTGAGTCACACTGCTTCAAGGTTCAGTGTCCAATATCAGGCAGCATACAGATTGTCATCAGTATAAAATACTCCATGTACCAAGTGTATAGCAACGGTATTATCCACAATCACTAAAAATTATGGCTTGATAAAGAAATCCCATTCAACAAATTGTTGAATATCATAGCGCATATTCATATGGGGAAAGGTGATCATATCCGTTTTTCCTGATACAAACCTTTTGCACTGGGCGGAAATTTTAATCAGTGGATAAGTTCTTTCATAATAATATGCGCACTATTTAAAAAAATCATGGGAAAAAGAATTTCTGTAATAATTCTGATGAGATTGTATGACAGAAGAGGCTGTCTTGGCTTTTTGCATGACAAAATAAATTGGTAAACAGCCATGGCAAGAGGGTACCGTAGACCCACGCGCATTAGACCAGTCTGCATTGTTGACTTCACAGAACGTAACCTTCACAAATAGTACTCCTTTATTATATTTCGAAACTTCATTTTGTTTATTAAAAAAATAGCACGAAAAGTCCACCCTCTCCCCTATAAATTGAAGTTAAAACCCAGCTAGCGAACTCACACTTACATTGCAACAAAGCACTCAGCTTGCAACTCAAAAAAGGAGCAAATGGCTTCCAAGCAGCTATGTACCCTCTCAACAACAATGGCGCTTCTTCTTCTCCTTGCCTTATTCACCACCTTAGCATTTGCAGACACTTCACCTTCAACTCCGATCAGCCCAGGAACTGCATGTAGTTCCACACCTGACCCTTCTTATTGCAACTCCGTTCTCCCACCCAACCAGAAAGGCAATGTCTACGACTATGGCCGTCTCTCCGTTAGCAAATCCCTATCGCAGGCTCGTAAATTCTTGACCCTCGTCGACAAGTATCTCCAGCGACGATCTACTTTATCCGCCGCAGCCATTCGTGCCCTCGAAGATTGCCGGACCCTGGGCGAGCTCAACTGCGATTTCCTCTTAAATTCATTCCAAACTTTGAACAAGACCACTAGGTTTCTTCCCAGTTTACAAGCTGACGATATCCAAACCCTTCTCAGTGCTATCTTAACTAACCAACAGACCTGTTTGGATGGCCTTAAAGACACCGCTTCGGCTTGGATCGTTAAGAACGGACTCTCGGTACCTCTTTCTAATGATACCAAGCTGTACAGTGTGTCTCTGGCTATGTTCACAAAAGGTTGGGTTCCTAATGCCAAGAAGAAAACGACGGCGATTCAGCCAACCAAGAAACAGCTTGCCTTTGGAAATGGGCGATTGCCGCTTAAAATGTCAAGCAGGAACCTTGCCATCTACCGGTCAGTGAGTCAGAGGAAAATGCTTCAGACAGCCACCGTGGGCGGTGACGTGGTGTTGGTGAAAGACATCGTGACGGTGAGACAGGACGGGACTGGAAACTTCACCACCATCAATGACGCCATTGCTGCCGCTCCAAACAAGTCTTCCTCTGCCGACGGCTACTTCCTTATCTACGTCAGCGCTGGTGTTTATGAAGAATACGTCAACATTGATAAGAAGAAGACTTACTTGATGATGATGGGAGACGGTATCAACAAGACAATCATCACCGGCAACCGAAGTGTCGTTGACGGCTGGACCACCTTCAACTCCGCAACTTTTGGTAATTAACTCAAGAACGTCCCTACAAAATTCCAATTTTCTTTCAAAGGGACAATTATCGCTTACATTTTGAACGGTTCTTATGCAGCTGTATCAGGGCAAGGATTCGTGGGGGTGAACATGACGATTCGTAACACGGCGGGGCCAGAAAAGCACCAGGCCGTTGCACTTCGAAACGGAGCAGATTTATCGACGTTTTACAGTTGCAGCTTTGAGGGGTACCAGGACACATTATATGCGCATTCTCTGAGACAGTTCTACAGAGAATGTGATATATACGGCACCGTAGATTTCATATTCGGAAACGCCGCCATGGTCCTCCAAAACAGCAATCTGTATCCTCGTTTACCCATGAGCGGGCAATTCAACGCCGTCACGGCACAGGGGCGAACCGACCCGAATCAAAACACGGGCATTTCGATCCATAACTGCAGCATCAGAGCAACAGACGATTTGGCGGCCACCAATGGTTCTGTGAGCACGTATCTTGGAAGGCCATGGAAGGAGTATTCGAGAACGGTTTATATGGAGAGCTTCATGGATAGCGTCATAGCGAGTGCGGGTTGGCAGAAATGGGACGGTGATTTTGCGTTAAGCACTCTGTATTATGCAGAGTTCAAGAACAGTGGGCCTGGGTCTAGCACCGCCGACAGAGTGACATGGCCTGGCTACCATGTCATCAACGCCACCGACGCCGCTAATTTCACGGTGGCCAACTTCTTGCTCGGAGATGACTGGTTGCCTCGCACTGGAGTCACTTATACCAGCAACTTGATATAGATTATATTCTAATTAATTTTTTTATTATCCATTTTTTCCTACAAAATAAGCGGGGTTATACCAAATACAAACGGGGTTATCAACATGAATTAGTTATTTGTAACACCCCAATCAACACCGCAAATTATTCAATTACTTTGGTATTTACTAATACAAAATTGTATGTTGATTTTGACTTCGTTATGCTTCTTTTGCTTTTAATTTTGTCCGTCTATTACCTAACCAGTTTGTTGTTTTATGTTGTAGCTTCCGTGCCTTTTCATGCACTATATGCATATCTGAGAATATACATTAATTTATGACTAGTGTGTGTGTGTTGAGGCCTTGCACGAGAGCACACACGTAGCAGTAGTTTGGCGTACTCATCAAGTTATTGGTTGCGTGCATTTTTTTATTTGACCTTAATTATATTTAAGGACAGCTAATTCAGAAATAATGGTTTCGCACGTGACACCGACAACAATCATTGATATAAGACCCTGCTTTTGACAAGGCAACGGGATTTAAAATTCCAGGTCGGTTAATTAGTACGCTGATTTACACTGAATTTGCTTTTCTGACTCAAGCGAAGATCATATATAAACATGCCCTCTCATAAAACTTAATTGATAGTGTGATTCCTGTATATTTCATGCTTTGGATGAAAGCAAACAATGTAAAATCCGATGCCTACTCTTCTTTTTCCCTTCATTTGTTACACGTAGATCCTAGTTTGCTTTCATATATTTATTAGTTTATATGTATATAATGTGTATATATTGAGTCTGATCGCCCGATCAGTGTCGCACACACGAGTCAATGACGTGGCAGTGTGAATCGTATTTGATGCTAGGCATGCTGCTATAACTACTACTACCCCACGTACCCTCCATTTTACAACTTGAAAGAATGACATTCTTTGTTTTTGATATCCTAGTGATGAGGTAGCATATATACCTCGCAAATCCACGCCTTTCAAAACAGGGGCTCCACCTCTTTTTATCGCGGAGATGTGCGTGTGTGTGTGTGTGAATGGCGTCGTGAATTAAGAAGCGTAGTATCATCTTGTGGGAGATATTATCATACCATAATTTTTTTTATTATTGGTGATTACTAGTCAAATTTCGCCATAACCATCCTCGCCTCCCAGCAAAAATTCCGAGTATATATTATATTCATTCATGCACTAGCAAAACTTTGTTCTTGATTGGTGTGTGAGCATCAAGCTCTGGTCATCACCTCTGGCACCCCACTTTGTAAGCCCGCGTGCGTATTAAACACGTGCTTAATGAAAGAGTTGTCTCGTGCCATGCATGCGTTTATCATTAACAGGATCTTCTCAATTGGAAGAGGAATAACAGGCAGGGTATATTATATTTAGGTTAGGAAAGAAGAAATACATGAAAAGAAAAAGCTGGTTCTAGACCTCTTTATTGTCCAAAGCCTCGCAAATGGACAAGGAAATGTTGCACAAGAGACGGAAGTTGTCCTCTTTATTGAGGAGGATCTGATCTTCTCCGTTCAGGAAACCCTCGCAGGTAGACACGGCGTCCACCGCCGCCTGCAGCCATTTCTCAGTGTCCTCTCCGACCTTCGCCAGCATGGCCGCCGCCGCCGTGTCAAGCTGATCTTGTGCGTCTCCCAATACATCCAAGCAATCGGAAATGCCCTGTTGGACTTCCGGCTCCAAACTGTCGTCCACCACCAGCGCCTTCAGGTGGCTTATGATATCAGAAGCATTATCCTTCGCCGCCTGCACCGACATCAACGCCACCTCTTTTATCCCTGCCGTTTCACTTCTGGGGTCCCTTTTTAGGGTTTCTACGCACACATCCTTCGATGGCGTTTTCTCGCATACCTTGTTTAGTAGCGCTTCCCCTCTCAATTCGTCTTCTTCTCCATAAATTTGGTGTGGTGTCAGAATCAGGACGCACACGGCGGCCATTAATGCCAATGACAGCTTTGACATGCTTCTCATTTTTGAGTTTTTCCTTCTTCAACGGGGTTTCTGAAGCGAAGCTGCTTCAAATTTGTATGTATCTCAAACTGCTACGATTGACTGGGAATGGATGGCCTGTCAATGAGAAGGGTTAATAACTTACAAGTTGGCACGCTCCTCTTCTAAAAGTATTTTTATTACTGCTCTAAAATTAGTAATTCTCTTTTGGTCACGTTTAATATAGTTTGTAGTTATCTAGTATTTTTGTTCTGGAAAACATGGTTATCTAGTTTTTTTAGCCAAAACTGAAATTACTCGTCTTATACGAGCGTTGGGCTTATAACTTTGATTTTTCTGTTTTTAGTTTCTTGTGTTCAGTATATTCGTATCCCATGCATGGGGTTCTTACTCGCACTTCAGAGTCTCTTCCTTGTTCTCTGGCACCGTCATTTTTATATTGATTAATTCCAGCCAGAAATAGGAGAAGATCCTCTCATTTTCTCCTCTCCTCTCCTCTCCTTCCTTTTTATAACCTACATTTGAATGATTCCAATTTTATAAAATTATTATCAAAATATTAAATTTAAAAAATAATTAATTAAACTAAAATTGTTAGATTTTGATATAAATAATTTAACAATAAAATAAAAAAAATAAAAATACTTTTTATAAAACCAAATAAAGATCATCCAATATTGATCTTATAATTAGAAAAGTAAGAAAAGGGAAGAAGCTGTGAAGGGAAGATGATAAGTTCCTCTCCTCTCAAAAATACTAAAAATAATGCTAATGGTCACAAGCCCACATGGGTTCAATTTTTCTGTACCCTTTATTGTTGTAAAGTATTGAGATTATGGAGTATAAGGTTTTGAGGCCCAAAAGTATACGTTTGAAAGCTTGAGGCCCACCCCCAATGAAATTAAAAAGGAAAACCGCAACCTCTCAGTTATTTTTATTTTGTGAATTAAACTTCTCTTTGACCACCAAGCTACCATATACTGTTGTATGGTTTAGGGCTTTAGGCCCTCCCTCATCAAGGTTGGGATTTTTTTTAAAAAAATTCAAAGCAAGAAAATGAATTAATTAAAACAAATTAGATGATATCTTCAACTTTTTCCGTTTGAAAAAAAAAAGAGAAAATAATGCCCACTCTATTTTTTATAACTAACATTTGGCGTCAACGTTATGCTTCTAAATTGCGGTCTTAAAGTTTAAACATATAATAAGGCTAATGAAAAAATTAAATAATCTTGTATTTAAAAGATCGAGAAGGATTAAAGATTGTGGTTGAAAATAAAAGATAATAGGGTTATGCTCTGCTTATTGTGAAACTTTTTATTAATGACGTCATTTTCTTTTAGGTTTGATAGTAATTTTTCCCATAAATCAAGCACAATCGTGAATCGTATGAGCAGCAGCAGCGCCGCCGCTTGGTGGTATGAACCCGCGAGGACAACGTACTTACAACCCACAAAATCTTATTGGACGAAGGAGTAAAAATACCTATGATGATTTGTAAAAGGAGTATCTAGCACCATAAAAAAATTTTTGGTTCAAAAATGCCTATGTACATTGCAAAGATGTTCAAAAATATCACCACCGTTAAATCCTCTAACGCCGTTAATTATTTTTCATAGCCAATGGAGCAAAAATACCCATGATCATTTGTAAAATGAGCAATAGGCACAATGAAATTTTTTTTTTAAAAATACCTATGTACATTACTGTTCATCCGGCTTGGGGTAATAATATATCCTAAAATTCCAAATTGATGATTCCATTGAGTTATTGCTCATTCAAAATTTGTTCTAAACTCATCTTGTTAGTTATCTAAACTAAAAATTGCTAATTGACCGAAATGCCCTTGAGGACCCGATATAAGCCCCTTTGTACCCGATTTATCTGTACTTTACCAAAAATTGTGATTTGAGCTCATATTACACAATTTCACATGTAGAATCCAATTTTAACCTCAGATTTGTCAAAATCATCCTCAAGTTACAAAAATACCCCTGACAGTCACTATGTCAGGGTTTTAAGAATAAAATTGGACTTGCTTTTGGTGTTTTTGATGATTCGATTGAGTTGAGAATGGAAAATTGTGTAGAGAAGATGTGAATTATGAAGTGTGAAGGCTTTAAGAAATGAAATAACAATTTTACCCTTAAAACCTTAACATAATGGCTACTAGGGGTATTTTTATAATTTGGGCATGATTTTGATAAATCTGATGTCAAAATTGGATTCTACATGCGAAATTGTGTATGATTAGCCCAGGTCACAATTTTTGGTAAAGCACAGTTAGACTGGGTACAAAGGGGCTTAGACTGGGTCCTCAGGTGCATTTTAGTCAATTAGCAATTTTAAGTTGAGATAACTAACAAAATGAGTTTAGAACAAATTTTCAATGAGTAATAACTCAATGGAATCATCAATTTAAAATTTTAGGATATATTAGTATCTCGAGCTGGATGGACAATAATGTACATAGATATTTTTAAACAAAAAAAAAATTCATGGTGCTTGTTACTCCTTTTGCATATGATCATGGGCATTTTTGCTTTATTGCCTATGAAAATTAATTAACGGCGTTAGATGATTTAACGGTGGTGGTATTTTTGAACCCTTTTATAATGTACTTATGTACATATGCATTTTTGAACCAAAAAAATTTTTATAGTGCTGGATGCTCTTTTTACAAATCATCATAGATATTTTTAGTCCTTTGTCCCATACTATTCGTATATACGTGTTTGTATGAAAGTGATTATTCACAGGGATAAGACAGATATTTGGCATCCTAATTATCTACAGGACAAAATAGACAGACGGATTCTTTTCGAATACAAAGCGTCATTGCAAAGTGAATAATTAAAAGGGTTAAGGTGTAAATTTATCAATGAAGTTTTACCGAAGGAGCGCCTGTCACATTTATCTTTTGTTGGGTGCAAAAATACCCACGAATAATTAAAAAGGGTACAAATTTACCAATGCCGTTAAATTTGACCTAACGGCGTTAAATTATAAGAGAAGAAAACCCCTAACGGCGTTAGGTCAAATTTAACGGCATTGGTAAATTTGCACCCTTTTTAATTGTTCGTGGGTATTTTTGCACCCAACAAAAGATAAATGTGTCAGGCGCTCCTTCGATAAAACTTCATTGGTAAATTTGCACCTTAACCCTAATTAAAATTACTAATATTAGTCCATGTCAACAAGGAAAGGCCACTTTCGTCCCTGGGCTGGATGGGCCGGGCGGGGCCCCACCCCTACATGGTCACCGCCTTACCGCTCCGTCCAAATACCCTTCCATAAGCCGTGTCGGAACTTTTCAATCGGGCATCTCCGGGTGGACCCGGCTCCGAACTCATCAAATTCTCGCTCGTTTCTTCCTTACCGGCCTCCACTACCACTCTCAGCATATCTAAATCGAATTCCTTCCTCGGGCACGAAATCGGCGGAGGAAGATACGAGCAACCCGCGAACTCTCCATCGGTAACAGCCGCCTCTGTTTTTTTCGGCGAGATTTTTGGCGGTTCTACCAGAGCTCGGCATATTGGGCAGTTGGAGTGAGAGCGGAACCATGTATCGATGCAATGAGTATGGAAATAGTGACTGCAGTTTGGGAGGACGCGACCGTCCTCGTCTTCTTCGAACTCTGACAAGCAGACGGCACATTCCTGGAGGTGGAGGTGAGTGGCGGAGGAGTAGGTGAAGGTGGGGAGGAACTTGAAAAGAGAAGGGTCAAGCGCCGTGTGAGGGTCAGCGACGGGAGTCGGGAAGGGATGCCGATTGGGGCGGCGGCGGCGGAAGCCGGAGCAAGAGTAGGTGTGAAGGAAGATGAGGAGGATACACATGAAGAAGAGAAGAGTGGCAGAGCCAAGCAGGACCTTACCATTATGGGCATACTTATTACTGTGAGTGCCCGTACCCATATCCATGAATGCAGTGTGAGTGTGAGGGACTTTTGGGGAGAAAGTAGTTTATGTTTTGGGGGCGGAGGGAAGCTTAGTCGAAGGTTCCTTTTTCTCAATCATTTTTGGTAGCTCCGGGATAATTTCAATTTTTTTTAATCAATTAAATCTTACCGGATCCGTGATTAATATATGATTCCTTTTAAAGATGTACGCGTTTTAAATATAGTCTCAACGCATTGAATGCAGTTCAAGAAATTTATTGCACATTTTAAGGCTGATTGCTAGTTTGGTTTTTTTACTAGACTTGTTTGGAATTTTTTTAATTATATATGGATATATTAATGCATTGGAGATTTATTTAAAAAATGTGTATCTAACTCAAACTTGAATTAGTCAGCTTGGATACATGTCTCAGAAGGAAGGTCAGGATCCACAAAAGATATCAGAAACCTAGTGATGGAATTTTATGAAAAAAAAAAAGATGTATCTAACCCATAGATATGGAATGTTTACTTTTCTTTTGTAACGTGAAATTAAAATTTAAATATGAGAAATTATTATGAGGGCTTAATGAAGAGACTTAATTACTTAAAAATCTTAATGAAAACTAAAAAGTATACAATAACAATTTTTGTATAGGAAATGTCTTAACCTCATTTGTCGTTGGGATTTATTGGTACTTAAATCCCTATATTGGAATCTCATATACAGTAATTCCCTCTTAAAGTAGCTCCCTAATTAAAGTCACCCTTCTGATTTAGTTATTTTGTACTCCTACGGTCCTTAATACAAGACATATTTACCTAATTTTATTAAATTAATGCAGTTAGTTGAGTTGGTTAATATGACATGTAATATGTAAGACACCCTAATCATCTTCCTTAATTTCCCCATTCCTTCTCCTCCTTAAGCATGGTTGAGGGAGAACTAGTAGAGAGAAATTATGAAAAGATTGACAAATATAAAAATCATGTCATCTATTTATGACCAAAATCAACTTCCCCAAAATTGTTTTAGAGTGTGTTTGGAAAATTAGCCAAACACACATCTTTTTTTGGGAACCATAGTTTTGAGAAAATTTTCTTTTTTTTGCTTTTCTTGGTTTGTGGGCCTTATATATCTCTCCTTTTGGTGGACCCCACACAACAAATTATGATTTTTTTCAGCCTTATGGGACCCACGTCCCTCTCTCTCTCTCCTCTATCTTTTTTTTTCCCGAAATTCTCTCTCATATATCCTATAAATTTCATTTAAAAAATTTAGAAGTTTAATTAAATTTTTTTATTTTTTACTATATTAAAAAAATTAGTTAAATTAATTAATATCACATATAGAAAAATTTATTTCATTTTTTTGTATTTATTAAGAAATTTAATGTTAAATGTTAGGTTAAGATGCAAATTTAAGAACCAAGTTTTTCCCAAAGGGCGTCTGATGCAAATAAGTTTTGGAAGTTGCAAAAATAATAATAAATAATTAAAAAGGGTGCAAATTTAACAAAATCGTTAAATTTGACCTAACGCTAACGCTATTAAGAGTTTTCTTCTCTTATTGTTAATAAAATATAACCTTATACTCTATATATAATTAATTATCATAAAAGCTAATATCCTATTTGGTAATTTGATCACTAAAAAAAGTGATTCCCAACCCAATACCCAAACACTCTCATTTTATCAAAATCATTTTTTCATATAATATATTCTTCTTATAATCTATGAAAAAAAATCTCTTTTTTCACTTTTTCTCCATAAACTATTCTTAAAAGCAATATCCAAACACATTCTATATTAAAGACGTTTTATAGTATTAATTGGAATGAAATATATCAAACACACCAGGCAAATGTTAATGGACCTTGGTTTGTGGTGATTACACCATCTATTCATTATTTTTCTTGGGGGCGTGGGGAAGGGAAGACGAGCTCAATCTGTTAAAAAGGGAAAGGAGGCGGAAAATATATGAGAAATGCTTGGAGACCTAAGAAGAGTAAAGAAAGGATAATGAAGAATGAAGCACTGATTCGGAATCATAAGATGCCGACTACGCTTCCCGCCAAGTTTCACCGCATACTTCCTAAGCTCTCACCTCGCCTGACTAGTGCATTTTAATAATACCCATTTCAAATGATGGCTCAACGACGCATTTCATTTTCAATTAAGCTTCATTTGCTCTCACACAAAAGGTTGACATAACTAAAGATTACCTTTATAAGACCTTGCGTCCTCACCCCAAACACAATGCCTTGTAGTGCAAGGGTCTGGAGATCACTGCCTTCCATTTTCCCACTGAAACTGCCGCTGAAAAACTTGACATTCGGTGCAGTTCATCGCAAGAACCAAGATTGATTGGTCAGAACTTCAAAACATTGAAAGCATAGTAACCAGTAATATTAGAAGGGATCATCCAAATATGCTTGCTTCAATGTCAGGCTCCATCTCTCAGGCCATAAGCACATTTGACTTTATTTGGCTACGGCATCCCCCAAAGGCGTACTACCCTTAAAAGAGAAATTTAAAAAATTCTGATTTTATCCGAACAAATATTAATCAAACCAATATCAAACAATTAGTACATATTTAGATTAACTGATAAAAATTATTTTTTTGAAGTGATTTACAAAAACAAAGTAAATATATAAAATAATTTTTATTTTAACTTACATAAAGGTACTTCTCCAACATCAACCTAAACAGGCCCTTAGCCACTAGTGACGAGAAACGCAACACCACAATCCTTTCAAAGATTCATCGTTCATTAGTAAATTTGTTTCTCAAAGCAAAATTGTCCAGACTGCCCTTTTCCACTCTCGGATAAAAATTAAAACTAACATAACCAAAGTGTTCTAACGTCACAGAGGAGATGATATACAAAATAACCGCAAGATAAACGTAAATCTCCTTGATGCTTGAATTCTCGAACTTAAACTCTGAAACCCTTACTGTTTCTTCTTCCTCTGGCCCGCTCAAATTTCCTTCCTTTTGAACGGACATAGGGTTTCGTGTGGCTATGGGGCACACCTGGAGCCGGCCCAAAGTGCTTGACAGCTTCACGGGCATTCTTAGGACCTCTGAGGAGAACCTGACACCATTTCAGAATAAAAATTGTGATCTAGCATCAAGTTTATAATTTAATTACTAAGAACATACAATTGAGATGAAATCGTTCCAATTTATGAAGCATAAATTATACTTATGAATAGTAATTCAACAGGAATCTTATGATCGTACGACAGATATCAGTTAAGTACTTAACAAATTATTTTCCTCTACCTTTTGCAACTCTTGTTTGGTTTGATGGGAGGGGAGGGCGAAGAGGAGGGAGGGGATCCTTAGTACAAAATAAAAAGAGAGAAGGGAATTTAATTCAAAATTTTCCCTCCTCTCCCCTCCCCTCCAACCAAACACACCCTAACAAATGAATAAGAAAGACTTTTACTTAACAAATTATTTTCCTCCACCTTTTGCAATTCTAACAGTTAGGAAAAAGTCAGATGTAATTAATAGTGTTAGGAAATAGTTAGTAGTTAGGGATTAACATTTATTAGGATTGAAGATCTCTCCACATATAAATACCTATGCATTCCTTGTGAATTAAATGGTGATATTAGTGATTATGAATTAAAATGATATCAAAAAAAAAGGCGAACCCCAGTGCCAAGCGGCTCCCGCACAATGCAGGCTCAAGGGAAGGAGACCTTATATGTACGCAGCCTTACCCTGACATATTGCCAATAGGCTGTTTTCAGGGCTCGAACCTTGGACCAAGGGGCGGAAAGACAGCGCACCTACCAGTTGCGCCAAGGCCCGCCTTCTAACATGGTATCAAGGAGTTCATGAAAATCTCTTGCTTGATATCTCTTCTTACTCTATTGAAATACCTCTGTTTGTGCAACATAAAGAGAGAAAGAGAGAGAGGTCGTGTTTTGCCCTTGGTGATATTATTGTACACACATCTTACCATTGGAATCGCCGGCCAAAGACCGGCGGATGCTTGCAATTTGGCGGTCATCCAACGACAGGACGGCAGCACGTGGACGTGCCTTACTACCAAATTCTTTTACCGGTGCGTGACGGCACTTGAGCCGGAGTTATGGATGGCGGTTAGCCAACTTCTCCAACACAGTTTGCCCTTGGTGTTTGGGTTCATTGGAGTACGTTTGATCATCAAGTTCTCCTTGTGTTGGGTTTTCTGTCATTTTTTTCCAGCAACATTTGGTGGGTTTTCTGTCATACTTTTTTTCTGATGTTTCTTGTCTTTCCTGTATGGCCCCTCGTTTGTCTACTGAGACAAAAGTGTTTTTTGGATGTGGGTTCTCTATCTTCATTTTCTTCCGACGCCAACTTTGTATTTCCAAGTGTGGGTCCCTCGTTTGTTGACCAAGGCAGTGGCTGAAATTTTTCGTTTGCTTCCTAGTTGATTATTTGTGCGAGTTGTCTCTTTTCTGTTTGTGTGTTCTTGTTGTTTGGTTTCCTACGTCTTATTTACCTCTCTCGGGTTGTTGTTTTACCATCTGAACCTCTTTTATGACTATTTCTATTTGACTCCTATGGCAAACTCTAAGGCTAGTATTACTATTAGAATGATTCCTGTTTCAAACAAAATTACTGATCATAAGCTAAATTGGACAAATTATTCGAACTGGAGCAAAACCTTCCGCATGTACTTACTCAGTATCGAAAAGGAAGGTCATTTAATTAAGACTCCTCCCAAGGATGATCCTAAGTTGGCTTGGGCTATTCATACAAATTCATAATTCCATGGAGACTGACATCCTCTCCTATGTTAGTCATTGTAACAATGTGTAAGAAATTATGGACTACCTGGAGTTCTTGTATTCTGGGAAAAGAAATATTACTCACATTCATGATGTCTGTAAAGGTTTCTATCGTACTGAACAGCAGGGCCGTCCCCTAAAGAACTTCTTTCTGGATTTTAAGATGTATGAAGAAATTAAGATGTTAATGCCCCTGACGACTACCTTAAGGCACAAGAGGATAATATGGAAAAACAAGTGATCATCAACTTTCTTACTACTCTTGATTCGGCTTATGAGACAGTTCGAACTCAGATCTTGTCTAGCTGTGAGCTTTCATCGCTCCATGATGTGTACTCTCGTGTGTTGCGTGCTAATAGCTTATCTCAATCGGCTTCTAATCCCCATGCCAGTGCTTTAGCTTTAGCTGGTCGTAGCTCCACTGTTTATAGAAACCAGGGCTTCCCGAGACAAGTCAATGGTGCTCCGAATTTAGTTTCTGCTAATAACAAGAACTAAAGCCTTCCTCAGAATTTTGGAACTATCGTCTGCTTCTACTACAAGGAACCTGTTCATACCAAACATTATTATCACAAGTTACAAAATAAGCAGCAGCACAGTGGTTCTGCTCATATGGCACAGTCCTCTGATAATTGTGATATTGTTCAAACACCACCAATTGCACTTGCTACAGGTAATTGTGATTCATGTCTTCCTACTTCTTCCTCGAAATGGATTATCGACTTCGGTGCCACTAATCATATGACAAGTAATCATTTATTCTCTACTTATGCACCTTATGTCAATCCCTCTTCGATAACCATTTTTAATAGCTCTTACTCTCGTGTTCTGGGCTCAAACACTATTACACCCACCTCGTCTGTTTCCCTCTCGTCTGTTCTTCATGTTCTTGACCTTGCTTTTAAACTTTTATCTCCTACCAAGCTCATTCGTCAGTTAAACTGTTTCATCTCACTTTTCCCTGACCATTGTTTGACTCAGGATCTCACAATGAAGTGTATTATTGGTAGGGGATATGAATCTGGCGACCATTACTTCCTTAATGATTGGGTTACGTACTATGTTGCTTGCTCTGGTGGTTCTTCTTCGTTTGATGTTCATTGTCGACTGGGTCATATATCGTTGTCATCTTTAAAGAAGTTGTATCCTCAATTTCATCATTTGCCATCCTTAGAGTGAGTCGTGTTAGCTTGCCAAACACCATCATGTTCACTTGACACCTCACGTCAATAAACAGGCTGTGTCTCCCTTTGATTTAATCTATTTTGATGTCTGGGGTCCTTATCCTATCGAGTCCGCGACTGGTTTTAGGTACTTTGTTACTTTTATTGATGATTTCTCTCAAACTACCTGGCTTTATTTAATGAAAAATCGTCCCAAGTTGTTTTCTCACTTTTGCAATTTTTGTGTTGAGATCAAAACTCAATTTGGTATCTCTATCAAAACCTTACGGTGTGACAATACTAAAGAGTGTTCCTCAGCCCAGTTTCACAACTATATACTTCAACATGGCATGATTCATCAATCCTCATGTATCGACACACCTAGTCAAAATGGCGTTGCCGAAAGAAAGAACCGACACTTGATAGAAATGGCCCGGGCTCTAATGTTTCAAATGCAAGTTCCTAAACCCTATTAGGCTGATGTTGTGTCAATCGCATGCTTCCTTATTAATCGTATGTTGTCTCATGTTCTCCATGGTGACAATCCATACACAACTTTGTTCCTTTCTAGACCTTTATTTCCAATTGATCCAAAAATCCTTGGTTGTGTCTATTCCGTTACCAAACCTGATCCTCTAAGTCTTTCAAATGTGTCTTCCTTGGCTATTCTAGAATTCATAAGGGTTATCGGTACTACTCTCCTACTCTTAAACGATATCTTGTGTCTATGGATGTCACTTTCCATGAGTTGACTCTGTTCTTCTCTATCTCTCATCTATCTCCAGTTCTCCACCTTCAGCCACCACCCCAGGTCTTAATGATATCTTAGTGTATAAAGTTCGTTTATCACCAATGCAAGTGTCTGTGCCGCCACCTGCTCCACCCACTCTCCATCCTGTTTATCGGAGGCGTCCCAAGGAAAGTTATGTCGTCGATCATGTTCCTAACTCAACAGTACCCGCTTCGATGTCTGATCCAAGCTTAGTTCCTCCTCCTCCTCCTGCCTTTGAACCTACACTAGTACTTGAAACCCTTAATACGGATGCTCCTTCTGTTGATCTGCCCATTGCCCTTCGTAAAAGTAAACGTACTTACACTTATCCTATTTCCTCATTTATTTCCTATAACTGCCTATCGTCTCCATCTTGTTCCTTCATAGCATCCTTAGATTTTATCACCATTCCTATCACTCTTCATCAAGCCTTAGCCCATCCCGGTTGACGTGCTGCGATGGAAAAGGAAATGATGGCCCTTGATTAAGCTAGTATTAGGACTCCCATTGATTTACCCCTTGGAAAGAAGGCTATTGGGTGTAAGTGGGTGTTCACAGTTAAAACGAAAGCTGATGGCACCTTGAAACGTTTGAAGGCTCGATTGGTTGCCAAAGGTTATGCTCAAACATATGGCGTTGACTATTCCGAAACCTTCTCTCCTATGGCCAAATTGTCCTCTGTTCACCTATTTATCTCTATGGGAGCCACCTATGGTCGGGATCATCATCAACTGGATGTTAAGAATGCGTTTTTAAATGTCGGCCTTCTTGAAAAAGTTTATATGGAGCAACCACCTGATTTTGTTGCTCAGGGGGAGTGTGGGAAGGTATGTCGTCTTCAGAAATCTTTATATGATTTAAAACAAAGTCCTCGTGCTTGGATTTGCAGATTTAGTTTTGTGGTTATGAAGTTTGGCCTGAATCAAAGTGTGATCATTATGTGTTCGATCAGCAAACGAACGCTGGCATGATTCTCTTAGTGGTATATGTCGATGACATTCTTATTACAGGAAGCGATACTTCAAGAATCTCATCACTCAAGACCTTTCTTGTATCTCATTTCCAAACGAAAGACTTGGGTCCGTTGAAGTATTTTCTAGGGATCGAAATTATGAGAAGCAAGAAAGGCATCCTCTTAACACAGAAAATATGTTCTTGATCTACTAAAAGAAATAGGTAAACTTGAAGCAATACCAAGTAGTTTTCCCATGATTCCTAATCCGTTTTTGGACATTGATGATAGCTTATTGTTAGATGAGCTACCTAGGGATGTGAGAAACAACGTTGATCCAGAAAAAATTAAGTGCTTGTTTGGAATAGCGATTAGAATTTTCAAAAGCAGATTTTCAATCGTGATTTACGGTATATGAGGTAAGTATGTGAGAGGAGTATTGTCTCGACTTATGTGCATAAGCACTTTCGGGATCATCAATCGTGATCCCAAACATTTTTTAAACAATTTGCATTTCCTGAGAGATACTGTAGAATGATTGAAAAATTGAACTATCTCACGGAAACTTGTCCTGATGTGACCTTTCCTGTCAATGTGCTTAGCCAATTCATGACAGCACCGATCGTTGCTCAGTGGGAAGCTTTGGAGCATGTCTTACATTACTTAGGGTCTGTTTGGGAACTCGGTGGAGAAATGGCTTTTTTTTAATGGAGCTTTTACAAAAGCCCAATTGAAAAAAAGCCAAATTGAAAATGTGATTTGTGTTTGGATTGGCGGTGGGAGAAGTGGCTTTTTTTTAAAAGCTGTGTGTGAGAGCTTTTGAAAAAAAGCTCTTTTACATCTAAAAGCCCATTGCTTTTCAATGCTTTTCCAAACACTAATTTTTAAGGTAAATTGGCTTTTACATGCTAAATGGACTTTTTTAGGTAACAAATGGGATTCCAAACAGGCTCTTAAAGGGCTCACCTGGTCATGGTGTACTCTATACGAATCATAACCACACCAAGATTGAATGCTTCTGTGATGCAGATTATGCAGAGTCAAAGGCAACTAGGAGATCTACTACAGGATATTGTGCGTTTATGGGTGAAAACTAGGTGTCCTAAAGAAGAAGCAAGATATGGTGTCTAGGTCTAGTGTCGAGGCTGAGTATAGAGCCACGACTCAATCAGTACAGGAAATTGTGTGGATTTACCAGTTAATGAAGGAAGTCGGTATTGCCACGTCATTACCTACAAAAATATGGTGCGATAATAAAGCTACTCTACATATAGCCTCCAACTCAGTGTTTCATGAACGTACAAAACACATTGAGATTAAGTGCCACTTTGTACGTGATAAGATCAAGGAAAATTTTATTTCTATAGGACATATGCGGTCTAGTGATTAATTGGGTGATTTTTAAACTAAGGCCTTAAATGGAACTTGAGTTGACTATCTCTGTAACAAGTTAGGCTTGATTAACATCTACGCTCCAACTTGATGAGGAGTGTCAGGAATAGTCAGATGTAATTAATAGTGTTAGGAAGTAGTTGGTAGTTGGGGTTAGCATTTATTAGGATTGAAGAGCTTTCTGTGTATAAATACATATGCATACCTTGTGAATTAAATAGATATCAGTGATTATGAATTAACACTAACAAATGAATAAGAAAGGCTTTTGGTGCCAACCCTAGCTAGTGTCGGCCTTCTCCACTATGGGCAAATATACGTAGTTTCAGAACATGATTAATTCATATCTTAACGGTGTTGTTGACGTCCAGTGAATCCACAATTCTTTATCCAATCAAAACAACCAATTAACAATGCAAAGCATGCTTTTATAATTTAACTAGAAACAGAAATTTTAAATGGCCTCTAGAAGTGATTGAAGAATAATAACAATCATAACGATGGTAATAGCAATAAGAGGAGGATTTCTGCAGATCATAATTGCATAAAATGTTTGTTCTTGCATTACCCTTTTTTGGTTGTCAGATTGAATCTTACATGACTTAATATCATACTTTATCCTGAGTGTACCATGTTCACTTATATGATAGCCTAGTGCTATGATAGCCATAACCTACTCATACATCATTGCTACATTATTTTCCTCCCTCCCTTATTTTGTTCTTACCTTACTCAGCAGAGACAGTTTTTTGGCATCACTCACTTGAGGTCCCTATGACTACAAATAGAGTGGTCTTCCATGAGAACATTCCTAAAATTGGTTCCTAAAATTTCCCCACCACTACAGAAATCAAACATTCCCTTAAGCATGTGATTAGATATCACATAAAATTTATGAAATTTATATTTTAGAATGCCAGTTATGAATTAAAAATTAGTTCATGAATCCTACGATTCAATATGACTCAAGGCTCAACAATCTTCTGGTTTGTGATACGAACCAATATTCTTAAAAACATATCTTAACAGCAAGAAGAATAACTCATTACAATAGCTAAGTAACCAGGAAGCACGCTCCTGATTAGAATACGCAAGCAGTTGAGATAACCAGGCTCATAGTGCCAAACACCACGAGCGCAAAAACAAGTGACGTGCTAGGTAGGGCTGTACATAAAACCCGGAAACCCGGAAACCCGGTCCGGTCCAGTTCTGACCCGGTCCAACCCGAAAAAAAAATAAAAAACCCGATAAAATGTCGGAGGAGACCGGGTCTGACCCGAAGACCGGGTCATACCGGGTTCCGGGTTAGGAGTTAGGACCAATAAACCCGGTCTGACCCGAAATATTTCACTTATTAATATATATATAATATTTTGAGGCTTGCCGTGAAAAAAAAAAGGGACTCTGACTCTAACCTAGCTTAAAATGAGACCATATATATTCTCAATTTATTGCTTCAGCCGCTCTGCTCCACTGCCTTCAGCTAATCCATCTCCATCTCCATTCTTTCCTCAAACACCAAACTTTCCTCTCCATCGCCTTCAGCTAATCTGTCAACCGCCTGCTCCATTCTTTCCTCAGTTAATCTGTCGACCGTCGACCGCCTGCTCCGTCCGTCGCCTTCAGCTGAAACCAGCCGCCGCCGCCTGCTCCGTCCGTCGCCTCCAGCTGAAACCAGCCGCCGCCGCCTGCTCCGTCCGTCGCCTCCAGCTGAAACCAGCCGCCGCCGCCTGCTCCGTCCGTCGCCTCCAGCTGAAACCAGCCGCCGCCGCCTGCTCCGTCCGTCGCCTCCAGCTGAAACCAGCCGCCGCCGCCTGCTCCGTCCGTCGCCTCCAGCTGAAACCAGTCGCCGCCGCCTGCTCCGACCGTCGCCTCCAGCTGAAACCAGTCGCAGCCGCTCTGCTCCGTTTCCGTCCGTCGCCTCCAGCTGAAACCAGCCGCCGCCACCTGCTCTGTCCAGCGTCGTCTCCTCGTCCAGCTCGTTATTACCGAAGGTTGCTCGTCGAAGGTCACTGCCTCCTCCCGCCGCCTGCTCCTCCCGCGTCGAAGGTCCAGCGTCGTCTCCAGCCTCTCCTCTCGCCGCCGCCTTCTCCTCAAGCCACCATCGGTTGTATTGAGAAATTTTATATATTGATCTCCTCAAGCCTCTCCAGCCTCTCCTCTCGCCGCCGCCTTCCCCCTCAAGCCTCTCCTCTCGCCGCCGCCTTCTCCTCAGCTTTTGTCATGAGAAATTTCAACCAATGTTGGTTTGGACTCTTGTTGATCTTTTGGATTGAACTCTGATTGTAATATGGGTATTAGATCTCTGTTGAATATTTATAATCATGCCCTTTGATTATTTTGATGATGCTTGTTATCTAAGGGCTGAAGGATTTCATATTTATTGATGGATTTGATCTTGAATCTGGGCAGGTTATAGACTTTGATTTCATATTTATTGATGGATTTCATCCTGAATATGGGCAGATACAATGATGTCAAGTTATGTTGAGAATATTTCGATCAATGATAATATTATAACATTGTTGAATTGATGAATGCTGAATATTGATGATATGAAGGGTTTAATTTCCCTCACTTTTAAGATCAGGTTTACTTTATGATATGTGGTGATATATATTTTCATTTTGGTTCTTTAAAAAAAACTGGATTTTTTTTACAAAAAGGAAAGATGGACTGGGCCAGCTAGACTACTAACCCGGTCCTGTCTGACCCGGTCTGTCTAACCCGGCAACAATCAGGTTTTTTCCGGGTAGGACCGGGTTTCGGGTTAGGATGTCCAGCCCGAACACCATTCTGGACCAGACCACGGGCTAATCATCAGCCCGGTCCAGTCTGGTTTATGTTCACCCCTAGTGCTAGGGTCCTTAACCTATAACTTCAATCTATAAATATCAAGGACAACGTGTTTTACCATATACAATTAACAATTCTTCTTGCACCACCGTTTTTAAACATTCTCATTCAAAAAAAAGGGCTTATAGAACATGAAGAAATTCAACATCTCAACAGCAAAAACGTTATGGCTTTAATTCAATACGTTCAGAACAAAAATCATATTTAGAATCCGTCATAATAATACCAAGACATGAGTAGTGAAAAAATGCATACCGTGTTCTGGCCTAGAGGAGCTCTAAGAGCCAGCTGATCAAATGTCAGGCACTCTCCGCCAGCCTTCTCAATTCTAGCTCTAGCAGTTTCAGTGAACCTCAGTGCAGTCACCTTCAACGCCGGGACTTCATACACACGAATGTCGTCGGTCACAACCCCAACAACTACGGCGATCTTGTCTTCCTGATGCATGGACCAGATTAAAATGAATAAGAAAGATGTTGTCTATTTTTCTCAAACTGCACATAATTGGAAGGTTCCAAAAAAGTATTTTCTTAGCTAACAATTAACATAAGTATCGGCTAGTTTGTATTATCAGCAGATGTAACCATTTGAAGATGCTAAATCAAGGCTGTTACAGAACCGAATCACACGAAGCTAAAAACCTAAGCGATAGGTACCTTTCCCTTCATGAAACAAATCAGCCGAGAGAGAGATAGAGGTGGCTTGTTGACTTTGCTCATGAAAAGCCGCTTCAGAATCACCGCATTGAAGTTACTCTCGGTCCTCCTCACAAGAAACCGGTAAAGCTGAAAGGGCAACAATTAGTCTCGTCAACTACCAACAGAAGAGCAGTTAAAGTAGAATATGAAGGAAGAGTGGTGTGGAGGAAGAGAGAATGAACCTTGACAAGGAGTTTCAAGTAAATATCGTCAGATTTGGGAGCGGTTCGCTTTGTCTTTTTGCTCTTACCTCCTGCTTTCAAATCGATTCCCTGCAATTGATCGAAATGAGAAAAGAAAAGGGAGGCAAGGAGGATGAAGGTTCGGAGGCGAACTAACCATGGTTAATGTACTGGTTCTGTCTCTGCTGCGGCCCGCGGCTGCTCCGGTATGAAACCAGAATGGTAGACTAGGGTTTTATTATGAGAACTGAAGACAAATCCAGTTTCGTCCCTGAGGTTTTTATCCTGCACTGTGTCTGGTCCGTCCACTTGATCCGACGATCGTAATCATCACATCGCCTGGTAACTTAGTCAAAACGCTCCGTTTCATGACGGTAGCAGGGTTTTTTTTTTTTTTTTGCCAGCAGCTTTGTTTGTTATTCAACTTCTTTCTCTAATTATTGGATCAGCCTTTTCTAATTGCCAGATCAACATTTAAACAAGTTAAATTTTATTTTTATAATCAGTCCAATTTTTTTTTATCAGTTGTTAGTAGTGTCGGATACAAATGGATTGATCTAAAAAATTGTAATCAAAATATTAAAATATAACAAAAAAATTTAATTCAAACAGTTGAAATTTGATTGGAATAATTTACAGCTTCAATAAAAAATTTTAATCATTTAAATATTAATTTATGAACAAGAAAAAGGTAAAAAAAAACACAGAAGATGATGAGTAGGAAAAAAGAAAGAATGCTCTTCCATCCACATCCACACTCCACATATAGAGGAAAACATAAATAAAAGAATATCGGAAAAATAAAGCATTTCATGAATTATAAAATTGGTATCAATAGCAGCATGGGATTTAAAAACTACGAAAAAATGTAAAATTAAGTCACAAGAAGTGTGTTTTTTTTTTTTTCCTTACAAAAGAAACATGACTGTGATATACAACAAATATTAAAATGAGTGTGAGAAAAACAATAAATGAGAATTCAATGCTGACTAATATAGGACGGGGATGAGGTAGAATACGTGCTTATTTAAAGGAATTATTAGAATATTTAGCTTTTCAATGGTGATTATGGTATACATGTAGGAATTTTTGGTATAGTTGTAGCTTAAGAAATAAGTATTTTTTACGTAAATCGAAATAAAAATTTTCTCATATATTTACTTCATATACCGTAAATCACGATTGAAAATCACTTTTAAAGATTCCAATCACTATTTCAAATACCCACTATAATAAATATGTTATAAGAGTTTTATCTCAATTTATATAAATAGACATTTTTAGAGTTTCCAAATATAATCCAAACAATCAATATTAGCGTGTTTATATTAGCTTATTATATAGCTTATAAGTGCTTCTTACGTAAATCGAGACAAAACTCATATCATGTACTTATCTTATATATCGTAAATCACGATTGAAAATTTAGTTTTTAATACTCTAATTACTATTCTAAATAAATATTATTTCATAATTATTTCTCATTCCTGTGACAATGAAACCATTGACCATTTGACCTTAGCTCTTAAAAAGAGTCAATCCTCTTCCCCTCAATTTAATTATCGTTAGTTTTTACGGTGATGATTTTTATATATATATATATACACGTGCTGTGAGCATTCCTACTCAATTATGAGTCATCAGATCTCAATGATTTGGTCAATTCCCATATATTTTACTAGTATACAATTCCCAAATATTTCAGCACTACAGGTTATAAATAGCACAATTTGTTACTAGTCTAAGTGCATTTGAGCCTATTTGGAAATCCATGAGGATGATAAAAAAGATTATCTGGTTTCTGCAAACCTGTTTGAGAACACATTAGCATTCAATGGGTTAAAAAAAAGACAATTTTCCTATAAACTCACTGAAGTAGCTTTTGGTTTTTTTCACTGGGTTTAAAAACAAAACCATTTCTCTTACCGCTAATCCAAACACAAATCACATTTACAATATGATTTTTTTTCGATATAGTTTCTATAAAAGCCATATTAAAAAAAATTCACTTATCCACTATTAATCCAAACATACACTTTATCATATAACAAGAGGGGCTAATTAAGTTTGGTTAATACAAAAATGTAGTAAAAGAAGCTCCAATACAATAAACTTTCCATAAAATCTGATTTAGCGTGTGTTTTTATTAATATTTTAGAAGTGAATTTATAATATATAAAATAAATACGTGATAAAAGTTTCATCCCGTCTGAAAAAAAATAACACTTTCTGAAAAGTTATTAGATGTTTATTCAAACAAAGCACTTAATCCAATAGGAGAAGCTTCCAAGGTATGCAAAACGCAAAGGCCTGGATCGAGCAAACGTGGCGAGGAAATCCACCAATAGGAGAATTCATCTGTGTTGTTTATTCACAAGTAACTAAGAAAATGAAATGATCGAGCAAACGTGGCGAGGAAACTGGGATGATTGATTTAGTTTATATTTATATATAAATTTTATTGATATAAATAGAGATAAAACTCCTTCACATATTTATTTTATAGATCGTAAAAATTATCTCATAAATTATAAATTACTATTAAAAAATATTTTTAAAAATTCCAACCGATTTTCAAAACATATAAATACATTACTCTTAAGCTTTGTTTTCATTAAACACCACTAAATTTATGTATGGAGTGAATCCAACTCTAACGACCTCGTCCACCTCAAATACTGTTCTCATCATCTCTCGTCTCCATGAATATTACGCCTGTCTTCTCCATCAACTCCAGTGGCTGCCTGGGACACCTAATAGCCGGAGGAAGATCTGAGCATTGCACAAATTTATCAAGCGAAATAGAGGTTTGCTTCAAAACCTTTGACGATGGCGGCGCCCCCGACATGTGGAGGAGCAGGCATGGTGAAGGAAAATGAGGATGATTAGCATTAAGAAGAGAAGGCGGCCGCCGGAGGCAAGCATTCTCACGGTGCCGTGGTGGATATCGTTTGCGTGATCGGTGTCTGGTTCCATTACATTATACTGTTATCATCGGAGAAGAGACTTGTAATGATAGGCATTGGGAAGTCTTTGTTTTATCAAGGGAAACAATAAACTCAATTATGTCTTGACTGATATCTGGACTTATGTGAAAAACCTGTTGAAGGCTTCATATACGAGAGAATCTAACTCATTAATTAAAAAAAAAAAAAAATTCAGAGCATGGCCTCTGTTTTTAGGTGCCTAATAGCAGATTTATATGACATTTCATATGGCCTATCTGGACTTGCTTTCCTCCACACCCTCCACGTCTCCAAGTCACCAATTATTTTTCCCTGTCTCTTTCATTTCACAAACATTTAACAGTTAAATTATCGAGCAAAGATGATAAGTATCATGCTTTCTACTTTCGGGAGTTCACGGACTTGTCGGGATGCGTACAATGAATACAGAAGAGGATTGCTATAGTCCATGCAAATCTTTATAATTTATAAAAGAAAAGTCCTATTTACAAATTAAAAATATCACGTCTTATCTCAAATTTTATATTATAAATGACAATGCCTTGTTACAAGACAACAGATTTAATGAGTTTAAAATTTAAAACTGCACAATTAGCGCTTGTCTCGAGCATAAACTACCTGTTTATAGACAGAAGGAATTATTATACATATGAAGAAAAATGATGAAGAGAGAGAGAGAGAAATACAGGGAGCGGGGAAAGAGGATAGGTTAAAGGGTTCATATCAGAGAGACAGGTGTTCGCCAAGCATAATAATGCAAGCTCCATTGAGAAAATCACAGCAATATATATAGGCCTTAACCACAGGCACAACACTGGCAATTGCTAGCGATGGCAGTTTGATTAGTACAAAATATGATGGTGAGGTGATTGAATTGATTTCAGGGGTGCAAACTTGGACTTCATACTTGGCTGACATTTGTACCACTTTGACACGAGGAAGGGAGACTCGTGATAGGGATTGGGGGTCTTAGAGATAAAGGCTGGGATGCAATGGTTGTTGCCAAAAACGCAATCACAGTCGCAAGCACAGGCCAGCAAAACAAATATTGATGTGTCAAGCATAGTGATCTGCAAGAAAAGGAATATAGCAATAGGATATTGTTTCCCAACAGAGTCTTCATATCAACTTTGGCAACTTAAGGTCCTCAATATTTGATAAGAGGAATCATCATTCTAATGAATCTTATCTGGAGGATGCAGAATTTGGCTGTACGTAATGGTAGAGGTAAGCAAACTAGAACCAAATCCCAAAACCAATAACTCAATTTGATTTTTCAATTAAAGATGCAGTTTTTATTTTTTGAACATTTCGGTTTCGGTTATTAAAAAATTAATTTGGTTAAAACCCAAAAAACTGAAAAATATCTGTTTGTATTTAATAGATACTATTTGATAAGTGTATATTTTTAAAATTAAATAGGTGTATATTTTAAATTATATTAGATAAAAGGGTTAATATAACTTTTGATCCCTGAAGTTTGGCGGTTTTGGTCCCTCAAGTTTATTTTGTTTATAACTATTGTTTCCTCAAATTTAAAAAGGACTTGATATATTACCCTAAACTTTAGAGACTAACAGTTATAAAAGGAGTAAACTTCAGGGACCGAAACTAAAACCGGGCCAAAACTTTAGGGACCAAAATCAAAATTGGATTAAATTTCAGGGACCAAAAGTTAGATTAACCCTGGATCAAATTTATAGATATCTTAAATCTATTTAATTTATTTTATATATTTTCCCCTAAATATAATATTGAAGATGAAAAGTAATTTTTTATTCATATATCTTTTATTTTGCAGATAATAAAGAAAAAATTCGGATAATTCAATTATTAACTAAACAGAACAAAAACATTTTGATTAATTCAATAAGGTTAATTTGATTATTTGGTTTTGGTTTTGTGCTTACAAGTAGCTCTATTCAATTTTCAGTTATTTCGGTTTTTACCAAAAAATTGAACACTCACCCTTCATAGCGGTCTTCTTTTACCCCTAGATAAAAATTATTCTGCATTATAAGGGCATTCTATCTTCATTAATTATCTCACTAATATATGCCCTTGGAATTCATCTGGGAAGGAATACTAAACATCAAATGGTTCCCTCTGCAGAAGAGTAGAGCAGATGGTTGGACAATCTGTATAAAAAAGTTTTAAGTGGAAGAAAAAGAATCAAAAGCAGTTATTCTGTGCAATTCAATGATGTATAGTGCTTCACAATAGCAAATAAACAAGGAGGATGCCCGATCCTTTTATTATGACTGTCTTCGTTTAATTTTCAGTTGGATTCCATGGTTTCAATGTGATCATCAACTTCCTCCAACATTCCTCTCAATCTTGTGTCAGTTGCGCCAGAAAGCAAAGTTCCTGCCTCTGTCAGCTTGCAACACCCTATTGCTTCACATCTCTTTTCTTCATAATTTCTTTCCTTTCCATCATTTACTCTTTTAGATTTTGCCAAAATAGCCTTCTCCCCTTGGCATGTTCTAATATTCTTGTATTTTAACTTTTTTTTTGGGGGGGGGGGATTAATTCTCATATACTTACAGTTTACCTCAATTATAAATCAGGTCATTTAATTTATTTTGTTTGAATGAAGCCCTTATAGTTTGATTCGATATAGGAATTAATCTTTGAATGTAAAATCCGTTAACTTTAATCTATAATGTTATAAATGTACAAATATTATCTAGTTAGTTATAAAATCGGTTTAGTTAGTTCAATCAGGGTTTTATTTGATATTATTACATGTGATTACCGTTAGGATGCTCCCAGGGCCACTGCTTATTAATAGTGGACCATATTAACACATAAATTTCATGAATATTATAAACTGTACTCTGTTTCATTCAACATCATTTTAATACTTATGCATTTATATAAAGGAAATCTCAAAAAATTTTAAATTTAAATTATGATCAAATAATAAGAGTCCAATTCTTTTTTATTTGTTGTATATATTTTGTCTTTTCTTAAAAAAAAAAAGGCTGTGCTTCTAAAGTTTAAACTTCAAACTAAGTCCAAACTTTTGTTTTGTCGTTTATGTGCCACGTGCGTCCATCGTCCATGTGCTTTCAATGGGCTGGGCTCACATCTGATTCAACACTCGACGACCTGCGTTGCGAGTTGCGACCATAAAGGGGAAGATAGTACTCACCAAACTGTCAACACGCGGCCTCCTACCAGAATCATCCAAACGATGACGTTTGGTTTCTTTCGTTGGATAAAATAATGCTATCATCCAGCATTTGGCCCGACGTCGCAAACCCTTCTCCTCCCAATTTCTGCCGTGCAACACCAAAACGAACAATAATCTTCGATCAATTGCAACTCGCGAAGTCTAATACGCACAATAATTGGAGATTTTAGGTTCCCATGTCTATTACCGCCATTCTCTTCGTCTCCACCTTCCTCTTTCTATCGCCTCTACTTTCTTCATCGGCCGCCACCGGTGATGGGGTTCGTACTGCCTACGAAGTCCTCGGTGACTATGACTTTCCCGAGGGTATTCTACCAAAAGGAGTTGTTGGTTACGAATTAGACAGATCTACCGGTAAATTCCGCGCCTATTTGAACGGTTCCTGCAGTTTTTCTCTCGAGGGATCGTACCAGCTTAGCTATAAATCTACCATCAATGGTTATATTTCCAAAGGAAGGCTCACGAAACTCTCTGGGGTTAGCGTCAAGGTACTGTTGTTCTGGGTCAATATCGTGGAGGTAACTCGTAGTGGTGACGAGCTTGGCTTCTCGGTCGGCATCGCCTCCGCCTCTTTCCCGTTAGATAATTTCTTCGTAAGCCCACAGTGTGGCTGTGGATTGATTTGCGATAATCTGCAATCAAGGAAGATGAAGTTGAAACCTTCTGTTTTCTCCATGTAGAACTACTTCACTGTTTATGTGTTTAAGTTTCCCTTTTTATTTGTACCCTTATTTATTATTTCTTATTGTCAGTCCACTTATATTGGCGATACAATAGTAATTATCATATGAACTGGGTTTCGTGGATACTATCTCGCTTCATAGTTTAGAAATCAGGTTATTACTTTAATAGTGATGCAAATTGTTTTGCTGTAATGTTTATTTGAGTCTTCCGCTCATGTGTTTGTTTGATTCCGCCAATAGAGGAACGTGGTTCAGGCAGTGGCCTATCTTTCCGTATGCATCGAGAGCTTTCACATGTTTACTACAATGTTCTTTGTTTGTTGATGATCACGGGGTAGGATCTATCAATCTGATAAGGGATTTATGCAACTGGGAGGCCGATATAACAGCCTTTTATACTACATGGGTAGTATTTTTCTCTTTTGTAGTAGTGCTAGAAAGAGGATTGATTATGTCAAGCTACCTAACACAGCATATTTTCTTTTGCTTTGAGATTTTTCAGGATAGCCGACTTGATTGTACAATTTGATGGAGTTCCTAGTTATTTTATTGCGTAGTGCATGACAGGGGAGTGTCTCTGTGCTTTTATACATCTGTACAATGATTTACTGTCCTGGCGTCTTTTGTTTCTTTTCATTAGAGTCAATCGTTCCACAAGGTGCTTGAGTTAGCCAGGAAAGCATTTTGTGGCACTGGTTGCATTTGTGCGCACTACAACCTTGTAGAAGAGGCTAAACATGCTGGGAATTCTGACTGTTGTGTGAATATTCATTTTGTTCTTGGGGAATCCAATAAGAATGCCATTGCTCTTGCTGAGATTGGACGTAGGATGTCTACAGAATTTTTGGCCCTGGGGAATTTACCTCCATGTTGTCCTAAGGAAATGGAGGAGAATAGGTAATGCTGGTGGTGTTTTGTCAACCTCCTTCTGATCCCCCCCCCCCAAAAAAAAAAAAAACTCACCATCCTGATGCCCCTGTTCATTTATCACATATAGACCTTACTAAAAGATCTTTATACATGTCTGTCCATCTGCTGATTATCCTGAGAATCATTTGCTAAGTGGGCTGTGACCTATTATCAGTCATGTCTTACCGTTGAGTTGGAATAATATTGAAGCCATTTTGATTTGTCTCGAAGCATTGTGGCCTGATCCCATAGGGATTAAAGATTAGGGAGGTGTCTAGCTGTGGGCTGATGGGTTATGACTTATATATGCTAACTCTAATCTGCGTGGGATAAATAATTGGGTATGTATGTGCCATGCATCTACGTTTGCAAATACCTCTAGCTCACAGGAGAGTTAACTTGGTTTCTTTGTATGGATGTGAATTCTTCATGTACTGTCTAGCGTCTACCCTGTGAGACGTTAGTGTACCCGTAGTTCCATGGATTCCAATGGAGTCAAAAATAGCTTATTGGAATTACCCTATGAGAACCATACGGTATCGTAGCAAACGATAGTTAAAGAGAAGATGCACTATTCTGGCCAATGTGAATGAACTTTTCTGATGGCTGGTATCTCCACAGCCTCTATAATCTTATACTACTTTTTCGATCCTTAATATAAAACATATTTAAGGAGTTGATTTTAGTTTTAAATATAAAATATAGGGTTAATGTGTAATTTTAGCAATAAAGTTTTACTAGAAAGGCATTTAGTACAAATAAGTTTTGGAAGGAACAAAAATAACAATGAACAATTAAAAAGGGTGCAAATTTAACAAAATTGTGACGTTAAATTATAAGAGAAAAAAACCTCTAACGACATTAGGTCAAATTTAACGATTTTGTTAAATTTGCACTCTTTTTAATTGTTCGTTGTTATTTTTATCCATTCTAAAACTTATTTGTGTCAACGCCCTTGGGATAAAATTTTATTGCTAAAATTGCACCTTAACCTTAAAATATATCATATTTATCAATGTTTTTTTAATTTATTTCTATTGAAACTCCCTCAATCATTATTAAGGAGAAGAGGGAATGGGATAATTAAGATAATCATGGTGTTTTAAAAAAATTTTGTTATATAATTAACTTAACTAACTTTCTTAATCTAATTAAATTAGATAAATATATCCTTTTAATAGAGGATTAATTAGGGGTGTGTTGTTGAAAGATAGGCAAGTCCTTCGTGAGTAAGTAATAGTCCTGAGGAAGCTTGGGAATGAGGCACAGCCCATTTAGACTTGAAGAGTAAACACTTTGCAAGTGGGCTATGGGCCATGTAATTACTTAACCGGAGCGTGGGGTTCCATCTGGTAGTGCTTGAAGCAAGTTATACTTTGGGTCCGTTTGGAAATGCGTTTGGGCCATCAAAAAGCCACTTCTGAAGCAAAAGCCCAGTGGACTCATTGAATGAGTGTTTGGGTCCACGTTGGCTTTTTCTGTGCTTTTGTGTTCACCGTAGCTTTTGCAAGAAGCCCGAAATCTTAACTTATCTCCCTATCATACCGTGTGTGTTTGAAAATCTCATATCGCTCTCTCTGCTCTCAATGGTCAGCTCGAGCTTCTTCCTCCTTGCCTTCGACTTCGTTGCTCCCTGGTCAGCGCTCTCTTGAACTGTGACGGTGGCCTCTATTTGCGAATCACTGGCGAGAACTCTAGGGGCTGTACGTGGCTGGCGGGTCAGGTAATGGCGTTTCTGTGGCTTGCTCTTTGGCCGTGAGTGCTTCTTTGCCCAGCTCTTGTACCCGCAAGTGGCAACCAGGTGTTTTCCTCCTTGCATGTCGGTGGTTTTAGTCAGCTGAGGGTGACTCACGGCGTTGTTCTTGCATCTTCTTCTTGTGCTCTATTTTTTGCTTGTTCAGGAATCAGGTGTCTGTTCGAAGGTAGAAGAAAATGCTTTGGTCAAATCAATTTGACCAGGGACTAAATTGAAAAATTTAAAAGTTCTCGATTAGGGATTAAAGTGAAAATTTCTGAAATATTTTCAGCTCAAATTGTAGTTTCCAAAAAATATGGGTCCTTTTCTATGATTTTCCCTGTCCCTTTTCTCATTCACTTATAATGTCTATAAATTCTAGGGACCTTATCTGTAATTTTCTCCAGCCCTCAAAATATTAATTTTGACCCTCCAAAATCTCAAATTTCTTATTAAGCACCTTTTTGTATTTTATCAAATTTTAATTTTAATTTTTCACTTCAATTATCATAATATATACAAACAATATATATAATATTCAATAAAGTTCATGCTCTTTTCAGTCATTTTTCATCTAAACAGGTTTTTCAAACGATAATCCAAACAGATTCAAGGTTAGAAAAAAGCCACTTCTGCAACCGCTAATCCAAACACAAATCACATTTATAATCTGATTTTTTTTCAAACTCACTTCTGTAAAAGTCAGATTGAAAAAAAAGTCAATTCTCCACCGCTAATCCAAACATACACTTTACGTGTTGGAAATGAAACTTCTGCGCAAATTAAACTAGGAACATGAATTTGATTGTTTTAGTGCGTGTTTGTATTAGCGGTAGAAAAGTAGTTTTTTTTCTAATCTGAATTTTGTAGAAGTCAGATTGAAAAAAAATGTCAGATTGTAAATGTGATTTATGTTTGGATTGGCGGTGGCAGAAGTGACTTTTTTTAACCTTAAACCTGTTTGGATTAGCGTTTGAAAAGCCAATTTAGTGCCTATTTGGATTAGCGGTGTAAAAGTGGCTTTTTTTTCTAATGGGCTTTTACATAAGTCAGATTGAAAAAAAGTTAGATTGTAAATGTGATTTGTGTTTGGATTGGCGGTGACAGAAGTGACTTTTTTGTAACCTTAAATCTGTTTGGATTAGCGTTTGAAAAGCCTATTTAGATGAAAAATGACTAAAAAGGGCATGAACCTTATTGAATTATATATATATATATATATATATATATATATATATATATATATATATATATATATATATATAATTAAAGTAAAAATTAAAATTAAAATTAAAATTTGATAAAATACAAAAAGATCAATTATCATTATTAAAATTTTTAATTATTCATATAAATGATCTCTGAACTTTTAATACTATCTTATGCTTAATCCTGCATTATAAATGCTTAGTAAGAAATTTGAGATTTTGGAGGGTTAGAATTAATATTTTGAGGCCTAGAGAAAATTACAGAAAATGTCCCTATAATTCATAGAAATTACAAGTAAATGTAGAAAAGAGATCGGGGAAACCATAGAAAAATACCCAAATTTTTTGGAAATTTCAGTTAACCTCAAAAATATTTCAGAAATTTGCACTTTAATCCCTAATCAAGAACTTTTAAATTTTACAATGAAGTCCTTGGTCAACTCATAATTTGACCAAAGCATCTCCGTCACCCTTCGAACTGAAACTGCAAAACATGCTCTGTTTCTCTTGTGCGAAAACAGAGTAAAACCCACGTTGAGGGCAAGATCATTCATGTTGCTCTTCATAGTCTATCCCTTTCACTCTGCTCCTCCAACTACCATCGCCTTCTTCATTCTTCCAAACCACCGGCGAGCACCACCGTCAACCACCACTAATTAACGGCACTCATGCAGTGCTTGCAAACACCCTCATGTTGTAGCATTGTTGCATCCATCTGTCGTGGCTCAGAAGCTCAAAATAATAGCTTCTCCAAGACGTGGTGTTGAGGGAAGAAGCGCAGTGATCTTCAATGCATTCCCAAACACCCTGGCGTTGCAGCTAGGGGTGGAAACAGGCCAGGCCAGGCCAGGCCTGTGCCTTAACAGGCCTGGCCTGTTAAGGCACTATCTGGCCTGAGCCTGGCCTGTGGCCTGTAACAGGCATATTTTCAGGCCTGAGCCTGGCCTGTATACAGGCCTGGCCTGGCCTGTGGCCTGTTAAGGAATTTTTTTTTTATTTTTTTTACTTTTTTTATTTTTTTTTTATTTTTTTTTTATTTTTTTATTTTTTTTAAAGGCTAACAAGTAACAAGCCATAAGCCAAAAAATAGTCTATTTCAAATAGGAAAAAAATGCCCAATTACATAAATTAATTATCCCAATACAAAAATTAATTATCCAAAATACATCATAAAATGTGAAATCAAATACAATATAATAATTTTCAATACAAATTCTCCAATTTTCACATCAAATCTTCAATATGATTTCTTCTTCTCCTTCAAAGACCTTGAAAAAAAATTAATAAAATATATAGTATTAGAGTATAACAAAGTTTAACAAATAATATATATAAGAAATAACATTATTTTAACAACGGAAAATTTATACCTTTTGTTTCTTCTTTAAACCATACTTGTTGCGAAGCCTTTCATTCGACTTTAATTCATTTACAACAAACAAAAATTATTACACTAATATTTATTTATTTTTAAAAAAAAAAAAAAAGCTTAACAGGCCAAGGCCAGCCTGACAGGCCTAACAGGCCTGTCAGTAGGCCTTGGCCTGGCCTTTTAAGGCAAACAGGCCTTGGCCTTGGCCTTGGCCTGGCCTCTTAGCCTGACAGGCCAGGCCTGGCCAGGCCGGAAACAGGCCAGGCCACAGGCCCCTGACAGGCCGCCTGGCCTGTTTCCACCCCTAGTTGCAGCATCGTGGCTTTCCTAGCGAAACGCACGATAGCCTCCATCTAACGCTTTCCCAAACAGACCCTTAGATAGAAAATGACATAAACTTTGTTGAATATTGTGTGTGTGTGTGTGTGTCTGTGTGTATAATTTGTATATATTATTATAATTGATGTGAAAAAATGTAAACAAAATTTTATAAAATAAAAAAATTCAATTATTATTGAAAAAGAAGAAAAATACACTAAATTTCTTAACTAAAATTTTTCCTTCATTAATTTCATTTTTATTTTTCCTATTATTTATCAAATAAATTGTTAAATATAAATTTTATTTTAAAGATTAATTAAATATTATTATTGAATATTATTTTATTTTTCTTAAAATTATTGGGTGTTTTACAAAATTTTTATTCATTTTTTTAATAAAAGCAAAGAAAATAATTACTCTACCCTCTATTTTTTTTCTATATTTCTATTCTCACCCAAAGGTAGCACAGTGACTTTTTCAGAAAAAACAACCTAAAGTTACTTCAGGAAAAATCGGCGTTAGGCCCAAAAGCAAGATTATACTTGACGCATTCACAAACATGTAAAAAATTTTCCACCATACTTAAAGTCTCCCACCGTGCGTTATACCCCTCCAAACGCTTTCACAAACAGGCTCTTAGGTCGTTTGGATTTGTGGTGGTAGAAGTGATTTTTTTTAATATGATTTTTATAAATTTAAGGTAGGATAAAATTCAAATTATAAATATGATTTGTGTTTGAATTGACAATAATAGAAATGGTTTTTCTACAAACTTAAACTTGTTTGGATTGTTATTTAAAAAGCAAGTTTAAATAGAAAATAACTAAAAAAGGCATGAATCTTATTGAATATTGTACATATATATTATTTGTATATATTATGATAATTGATGAGAAAATTTAAAATTTAATAAAATAAAAAAGTTATCATTATTGAAAAAAAATAGCTTTTTTGCTTCTTGTAAAAGTAGCCTTTTGTTTTAAGCCCATCTTAAAGTAGTAAATGTGATCAATGTTTGATATATATTTGTATATATTGCGTTTTGTTTTTAGAAGTAGTAAATTTGATAACAATAAAAAAAGTTATATTACCCATCGTGAAGTTACCAGCCATAAAGAAAAAGCACCCAGGAGACAGCTTCCTGCAAAAGTGACCTTTTTGTTTTAGGGTTTGTTTGGTTTGAATTGGGCTAATATATAAGTCTGATTCACATAAATCGAGATAAAACTTCCTCCACATATTTACTTTATATACCGTAAAAGCTACATCATACATCGTAAAAATTAACTCGTATTCCATAAATCGCAATTGAAAAGCACTTATAGAAACTATACAAACATGATATTAAGCACGTCTTTACATAAACTTTCCCAAAAAGACCCAAAACAAAGCCATAGGCTTTTGCCATGAAGTTGGCTTGCGTCCTCTGCAGCGATTGTCCGCTGCGCGTCTTTTGCAGCCAAATAACGTTGTTTCATCGTTAAATCTGGGCCGTCCGTGTGTAGCAATTAAATGGACGGTGATAAAAAGCTAATAAATGAAACGACGTCATTTTACCTGGTTGATCTTGTCCGTTGAATTCCTCACTCCATCTCAGCCGTCCATTTAATTCCCATCACAGACTCCTTTTTGGACGCAAGCCATTTCCATCTGCGCAAGGTCTGTCTTCACCGCCACCCCTGGAGTTGCTCGGCTTTAATTTCCCATTCTTCTTCCCACCGACGACCTACCCTTCAGCTCCCGCCTCGTTCATCCTCAGCTTTATCCATTCAATGCTCCACTTCTACTTCAGAGGCTACCCCAGGTAAGATTATGAGTGTGATCGTTGTACACAAAATTTGCTGATGTAATGATGATATATATAGTGATTAGCAAATTTTCTTGTTGAAATTGAAATTGTTGTAAAGGATTAGGGGTTCAGTTCTCAACCATTATGTTCTTACTGGTATAATTTTATCATGTGGGTTAATTGCATCACCATAATAGTTGTGAAGGTTATAGAGGATTGCTTTTGTTATACGTGTTGTTGCCCTTTTTTGCTAACTCTATAGTCACATTTGAGGCTGGCATTGTTATGTCTTTTTGTTAGCTTTTTTTAAGATGAATAATTTTGAAATGTGTCAGAAGTTAAATGTTTGATTTGTTTCCACTATTGTTTATGTTGGGCTAAATTCATAAAGTTATAGGTAGGTAGGGGGAAGCATGTGCATTTTTATTGTTATGCTTCTACTTATGATCGAGTTAAATTTCATTTTTATGGGGTCTTTATGCAGAGAAAGTTGTAACTGTGGATGGTTTTCCTCCGACCGGTGGTGCATATGATTTCAAACAAGTAACGACGTCACTAACTAATGAGCCAATCTCTTCATCGAAGATAGTGACTCTCATGTGGCATGGTCTTAGCACTTGGAATGCTGAAAGCAGGATTCAGGTATAGTTCTACCTCCTCGATGTCTTTTGTTGAACATTTTTAGATCACTTAAACTGTTTGAATAACTGTTCAATACTTAAAAATAGCACTTTGTAACTTTAATTAACTGCTTTATGAATTTAGATTTTCACATCAGAGACCATCCTTCCATTGCATCCTTCATACATATTCATTAAATTGCTTATATATGCACAGGGAAGTTCAGACTTACCAGTACTAACAGAAACTAGAGAGAAGCAAGCAGAGAGGTGTAAGAAAGCCTTGGAAAATATACATTTTGATCAGTGCTTTTCAAGTCCAATATCTCGTGCCAAGGTTAGGCCATTTATTGCATAGTAGGCAAACATGAGTCATCAAAAGCAAGTAAAAGTCACACTCAAAAAAATTATTGCATTGACAAAATGTAGTGCCATATTGCAGTTTTGTTTGCTGACTCATGCTCGCCGTTAAATTTGTTTCTCTATTAGCAATATGTATGATATAAGCAGTTGATAAAGTTAATGCTATACATAGTCATTTTAGGGGATTACACTTCACACTTATCATGTGTATCAAAGATTCAATAAGAACTCGTGGATACATGTGAATATTATGGAAGTTTATTAAAAAAATGTAGGTAATATGACTGTATCTCTTATGATTTTTGTTTTGGAGACTATGTTAATTTTATATAGCCTTTTTTTAATATGGGTTTGAAGAGTCTGTTATCTCGTTAAAAACTGTGTCACTCTCCATCATTTAATAAATAAATATTACAAACTAAAAGTAGGTATATAATTTACACGTTTTGTATTTTCTTGTTAGATGTAGAGAATGTAAATTCTCTATTAACGTTTTTTACACATTAGCACCAATAGTCAACTAATACTTTAATGGATTGATGATTTTGTCTGCATCCAAATTTATCTGACATCTATGGTTAATACTGCTATTGGAATAACATGATAATACACTGTTGGGAGGATGCCTTTTTATTATCAAATTATACATGTATAATTTACTAATGATTGCTCATTTACAATGAACAGGAAGATGGATTAGCAACAAACAAGTCATCAGATCAAGTGTCCAACAAGAACATGAATGAAATTATAGACACAGATAGCACCACACCAGCATTGTATAGCCATTCAAAGGAGCACCCAACAAGAAGCAACAACAATAACAACAACAAGAGGAAGATGAAGATGGATCATCGAAGCAACATGAAGAAGATGGAGCACCTAACAATCCATTCTTAGTGTAGTTAAGTGCAGTCTCATAAAATGCTACTCCCGCTGGTCCTAAATATGAGTAGATAGGGTGGTTTGCTTTGATTCTAAATATGAGTTGATAAGCAAAATACTTCTATACTTCATTAGAATTTATGTACAAGTCTAACATAGTTTAATAACAGAGTTTATGTTTTTATTGAATCCTAACTTGGGTATATATTATTAAACTTCTAAGACAATGTACAAGTCTTGGTTGCTACTTGTTAGGTTGTTCTTGATGCATTCTTGTAAAGATAATTCTTTACATGAGTTCTTGTAAATCCCAAATTGGTTCAACCTCTTGCATATTGGCTTTGTAAATTGAATGCTGATTTTTGACTAATTCCAATTTTTTCAGCATTTTTTAATTCATAACATTGAGCTGGTAATAGTTCTCGAAAAGATGCAAACAAGTGAACAGCTTCAGGTGACTGAAGAGGATGATTATGCTCCAAGCAAACTTCATTTATTTTGTATTTTTCATCCATTTGTTTAACTTTCATTCTGGCATTGCAACATATTCTTGTCTCATCCATGGGCCTCTTATTTGTCATCTCTTCTTTCTCTGACTTTCTCACACATTCTTTACAACACACATATAGATAAGAGGTGTATACAGACTTATATTTTCTACTCTTGTTAAAGCTTTGTTTTCGAACACCAAAACCCGTTTTCCTACCATATGCCTTCCAAAATTCTCATGTTTCTTCTAAATTGTCAAATTCAAGATTAAGTCAGGGAGTTAAATCTATATTCATGGTATAAAACTCCTGCAAAATTAAATAGGATTATAAATTGTGATCTTGAGATTGACAAACGTGTACATATACAAATAATATGATAGATTATATTTACACATACACACACATGTGTGATAGATTATCTTATTATTTATATTGCTCAATAAGACCCATGACTTAAAATCAACAATTACCCTTACCAACAAGTCACATGTTTAAAAACATGTATGATAGATTATATATAAATAAAAATTATATATTAGAAAATAATAAATAGGGCCTGAATTAATACTCACTTTTCTTAATATATTAATCAAAATTATATTTAGTATATAAAAGAAAGTTACATTACCCAAACTAATAAAATAACATATTATATGTACAACATATATAGATAAAAAAACATCAAGTATCAATAATTTTAAACATTATCAAGTTTGATTATAAATCATAAATGTAAAAACTAGATTATAAATCATAAATATAAAAAATTATTATTTTACTTACCAATCTTTAATATCCAATTCCCACATACTAGTGCTTATTAATTCTCTTCTCTAATAATATAATAGATTGCATTATCCTCACAGCACAGCACATCACAGCACCTGCGCAAGCTGCAATTTCCCTTTCCTTTCCCGCGGAAGAACGCAACAGAGTGCCAAAACATTGATTGAAAAACCACGTGGGATCTGTCCAAAAAGTAGTATGTGATGGGAATTAAATAGACGGCTGAGATGGAGTGGAGAATTTAACGGACGAGATCAATAGGTAAAACGACGTCGTTTCATTTATTAGCCTCTTGTCACCGTCCATTTAATTGCTACACACGGACGGCCCAGATTTAACCATTAAATGATGTCGTTTTGCTGCAGAGGATGCGCAACGAACAACAAGTGCATCGAACGTAAGCCAACTCGTTTTGCCATTCCCCTAAACTTTTAGGGGATGGAAGAAGACGGTTGGAGGACACTTACGTAAAAGCACCATGTGCCGCTTCACTGACTATGAATGATGAATATATGTGTAAAAATGAGCAGAATGAGCATCAAAACTTCCTTGCACGTGGGGGGAAAGTAACATCCAAATGCCGTATGAAAGATCCCTATGTCCTTGGAAGGCCATTCAAATGTCTTGTCTTAGTTCCTTTTCCTCCGAGATCAAGTCATTGTTGGATTTCCATTTCACATCAAACCAAAAGGATTGTAGTTGCTTGCTCCATTAATTATAATTTGTCTCTGAGATAGCCGCCTAGGTTGAAATTTCCCTCCCTACTAGATTCCTCCTCGTCTATTCTCCTTCCCCGTCACCATCTCTATAGGCTTCGCGTGCTCAATTAAGTATCCACTCTGAATATGACTGATATTTCTTGTACTTTTCCTGTCACACAAATTCCCGCATTTAGGTTTCTTGCTAACTCTTTGGTAATTTGATAGTTCCCAGTTGGAATCGTTTTAATTCATACATTCAGGTTTCATACTGAAATTTCAGTGAGTTGATACTTGATAGGATTTGCCACATACCCTTTTGTTGGACCTTGAATAACATTTGCAACATACGAGAACATTCATATCCATATCGCACAATTATTGCGTGACAATTCAAATTATCTGCATAAATCAGAATAATATAATTAGCGTGAGACAGAGAGAGAGGCCTGAGGGCTTTTATGCATATTGCATGAGGTCTGTTTTTTTTTTTTTAATGTAAACTGAGCTGAGTTGGAAGCCAAATAATCAAATTTTAATGCCACATGGGATTATTCAATGCTAACCTGTGATTAATTACAGCTGATTGATTAGGATAAAATTATAAATAATAGAAAGATTAGGGTCTACATTTCAAACGAGTTAAAATTTTACAAACGAACTGATTTTTATCAAATCAAAATTTAAAAATTGAGTTATAAGTAAGTTTAAATTGCAAACAGCAGAAAAATTAATTTTCTTTAAAATCTTTCTTTTGGCTTCCCTACGTTCTATCATCTATGTCTCCTCCAGGAAAAGGCATCCCTTATTCTTTCCTCTTTTTTTTTTTAATACGAATATGTACAGCTGTTTAGTAACCTTCCCCCCCCCCCCCCAAAAAAAAACAGTTGTTTTTTAATGATAAATATCAAGTTGTTTGAGATACTAGGAATTAAAGCCAGTCTCCCGACAACTGCAGCTTTATCCTCGTGCATGCATTTATGAAAACAAAATTCTCATCCGCTATTATTATTTTTTATACAATCCGTTATTCTTATCCGTTAATTATTAAATTCAACTGTGTTGCCTGCAGCTTCATCATCGAATTTTTATTTCGAACTTTGTATGCAATTTTTTTCAGAGAATCACAGTGTCACAAATAATTTTATAGCCCAACAAAATTAATAGAACCTGAAATTCCTATGCAGAACGGGGACTAATTAAAAATTAAATTTTGCTGTCCAATTGCTAAGTGCTGGAAATTTATTAATGGGGTAAAAAGCCTATTTAGATCCAAAAGCCAATTTAATATATCTTGGAAGTATTTAGAAACTCATATGAGAACACTGGGCTTTTAAAAAAAGAAATAGCTTTTTAGAGAAGCTTATTAAAAGACAAGTCACTTCTCCTACCGTCAATCTAAACATAAATCACATTTATAATCTGATATTTTTTTAATTTAGCTTATATAAAAACCATATTAAAAAAAATCATTTCTCCACTGCGTTCCAAACAAACACTAAATTGTTAGACCATGCTGCAGACAGCTAGAGTCCAGAAACCAACGAGGTTAGTATGTACACCAAATTCGTGTTGGGGTTTTTTACTTTGGTTCTCCAAAATAATCCTCACATTGGGCTATCAATTCTCAGTTGAATAATGCAAAATATTATATTTATAAACTTGTTAGTATTCCTAAACGTTTCCTATCTACATCCTGTTAGACTGATCAATTACGTGCCAATCTACGTGGCATAACATTATTTAACAAATTACATTATCCGATTCCTTAGTTTTTTTTCCCATGCGAAACACATTGGTCTGTGTTTAAGGACAAGGGACGAAGATGAACTTCGCATTCAATTATTACTTCAGTTACTTTGGAACGTGAATTTCATGTATAACACGCCTCTATTCCATGGTTTCGATCGGACCCGTTTTTAACTAGCACTGAATAAATACAGATTAAATTGATACATTTTTTTAATTTTATCTTTATCCACCTTTTTTTTATTTTTATCAGGGATAAAATTATAACACTATCGTTTATTATTTTAAAAGTAAATTTATAATAAGGGTCAATTTTTTTAAAAAAAATTTATAAATAAGATCGGAATGATATACTCTATGTATATAGCTAAAGGACCTAGGGAGTCAATATATACATCTATACATACACAATTGAAAACTTATGTAATAAAAAGTGAATAATTCACGAGGGGTGAAGGAAAGCATGTGGCGCATATTATAGTTTGAGGGTGAAGGCAACAATGATTAAATGTCAACAATAGCATCATCCGTGTCCATCAAACCAAATACAATGTCTCTTGCTTTGTCCATCCAAGAGGCACCAAACCTAACATTTTCTTGATCGGTTGCAGCTTGTGCGAGCAAGCACATCTGCCACAAAATTATTTATTCCCGTGTATTAAGTTGACAACATGATCATTCATTTTTCCGGGAATACGTAACCACTCTTTTATAGTCGATTCGATTTGATTTTATGGAAAAAAAATTACATGTACTTATTATATAATAGACTGATTATAGTATTTGATTTGACATATATAATAGAAATAGGATTACATCTTGTAAGATGGATTAGATCATTAATATAATTAAGATTACACTGCTATAACTGATGAATGAAGATGCATGCATCCTGTAATCTAATGAAAAATATATTATCGCCATCATAATTTTTTTTTAAATTGATCAAAATAACCACCCATAAACATTAAATATTAAATAAATACAACCATTAAATATCAAAAAATTATTAATAATATAAATTTTGTAAAGTTATTCACCTATTAAAAAATTAAATAAATTATATTCCGCCATTACAAAATTTTAAAATATCTAATTAAATAATATTCTCATCATTAAATATAAGAAAATACCATGGACAACCTACTACATAATATTCTTACTATTAAATATTAAAAAACTGCTATGAATTCAACCGGCACATCCCATAAATTAAAAAAATTTATTATGAACACAATGTATATATTATATATATATGTGTATGGGTAATTTTATCTTTTAGTATATTATTTTCATATATTCTCATGTTTAATTTAATTTAATAAAACATTTTTATACATGCATTATCTTCTTTTTATAAACTAAATAAATTTATATAACCATTATTATATTAGATTCATGAGTCATTTAATCTAGTCAACCGAAACAATTATTGGATCCACCTAAATGATAAGCACCGTCGTTTACTCATCAGCGAGATGATGATTCAAAGTAATAAAATAAGTATCGTGGCCGAAAGAATTGTGCACAATTGGCAGAGTGGAGGACGGTCCCTATTCCTAAGACGATTCCAGAAGATAGAAGGCCAGTTGTAGTGCGCACACAGCAAAGTTCGTGAATCATACTCTTCTACTTTACTCAATTTTATTTAAGAGAATAAAGAAATTAAATAAATTATTTAATATATATATATATATATATATATATATATATATATATATAATAAAATAATTTAATATAAAAAAATATCAATATTTTAAAATATTTTATTCAACTTTTTTAATTTTTTTAAAAATCAATTATATCTTATATTAAAGAATGAAATAATATTACTCATGACATCTTTATTCCAGGAAGTTTCCCTGCTTTATAAAAAAAATTTTATAGTCCGTTTAATTCGATTACATGATAAATAATTATATATAATTATAATGTAATAGCATGATTATAGCGTTTGGTTCGGTTCATGTAATGTAAAGATGATTACATTTTATAATTCTAATTACATCATTTAATATATTTAGAATTATACTGCTATAACTGATAAATGAAGATGCAAACATCTTGTGATCTAGTGAAAATGACTCAATTACCATTATAATTTTTTAAATTGATCAAAGTTATTAAATTATTTTAATTACCACAATTAAATATTAAAAAATAATTAATAATATAAAAATTTAAGAAATATTTTTCCATTCAAAAATTTAAAAAATTATATTTCACAGTTAACAAAATATTAAAATATGTCATTAAATAATTTACATAATTAAATATTAAAAAGTTAACATGAATATAACTTACTGCATAATATTTTCACCATTAAATATTAAAAAATTATTATAAACCTAATTTATAGGAATAAAAAAATTATCATAAACCCAACGATACATTATTATATGTGTAAAAAAAGTTAATTTTATCCTTTATTATAATCCAACCAAATATTTTTATAAATATATAACATATTTTTCTAATAACAAACCAAACAAATTATCTAATTATTATTCTATTACATTCTATTCCAATTTGGTAAACCAAACAGAGATTTATATTTTTCCACCCCGCAGCACATAACACTGAGAGCCCGTTTGATTCAACCCCATTGCATGCATGCAATGGTAATCATGATTGCATTACCATCAGAAGAGTGTTTGGTTACTCTTTAGCATGGTAATAGGGTTTATCATGGTAATGATGATTACCAAAAAATTGGTAATCCTTATTCATACCTCCCCCCTATAAATCCTCATTACCATCCCATTGTATAGTTAGAAAAGTCTAATTTACCCTTTAGTTTTACTTCTCTTTATTTTACTTATATATTTTTACTTAGGCACATCGCCACAACCGCTACCACCGTCGCCTCAGCCACCTCCTCCTCCACCACTGCAGCCACCTACCGCCACCTCTTCCTCCACTACCGCCAACACCTCCTCCTTCTCTGCCGTTGCCGCCACTTCCTCCTCCTCTACCACCGCCATTACCTCTTCCTCCTCTACCGCTGCTTCCACCCGGCACCTCCGCTACTACCTCCTCCTCCTCCGACGCCACCACTACCTCCTCCTTCTCCGTTCCCACCACCACTACCTCCTTCTCCTCTGCCGCTGCAATCGCCGCCGCCACCTCCTCCTCCTCCTCTGCCGCTGCAACCACCGTCACCACCTCCTCCTCTGCCACTGCTACTACCCGACATCGTAGCTACTACCTCCTCTTCATCCGCCGCCGCTCGGCCTCGTCGCTACTACCTCCTCCTCCTCCCTCGCCGACACTTGCCGCTGCCACTACCTCCTCCTTCTCCTCCGCCACCCGCCACCGTCGCCACTACCTCCTCCTTCTCCGTTCCCACCACCACTACCTCCTCCTCCTCCTCTTCCGCCGCCCCCCGCCCACTATCACCGCCTCCACTACCTCCTCCTCTGCTTTCGCCGCTGCCACTACCTCCTATGCCACCGCCGCCACTACCTCCTATGCCTCCATCGCTGTAGCCACCCACCACCCGGGACCACCGCCACTACCTTCTCCTCCTCCTTACTCTTAACTTTATTTTTACAAATATTATAGTAAGGGTAAAATAGATTTTGTGTAATATATTAATATTAAATAATTATTAAAATAATAATTCATTGCACCTTACTTAAAAATCAAATCAAACACTAGCCCTGTAATTAATATTACATTGCATCACATCGCATTACACTGCAGGGTGTAATTGGATCGAACCAAACGGGCCCTGAATATTGTTGAAATTTGAATCGGTCGTATAGTATGGTTCTCAAAAAATAAGTGGATGGCTCAAAATACAAGTCGTCTTCCGTTTGATTTTTTTTTCGCTCGTGAAACACTCACGGATCACCCATTCTCATGGAGGCCGGCGTTCTCGAATATTGGCAACCACAGGACGAGGACACCATTTGCTTGTCGCGTTATATATTATGAAAAAACCATTTATTTCTAAGAGAAAAATTACATTGCGGGAAAAAGAAAAGGACAACACAATTGGACAATATGGTTTCGTTCTCTGTTCCTTGGGGATGAGAACTGGACAACTCACCACACGATCCATAACAAATTCCAGATCTACATCCCCGAAGGACTTGCATAGCCACATAACCACCAAAGCCTACCCAGAGCGACGCCGTTTAAGAACGGCATCTTGTTCTATTCTAGGCTAGATACATGAGATGACATGGTCAATCCTTTGATCTAGACCCTAGAGATTCATCTCAGCTGTTCAAATTCATTTCTTGCCCAGAAGCGTGGCGCGCAGCTCGGCGACATCGATCTCCTTGATATTCTCCGGCCTGTAGTAGCCAGTAACGGGGTCCGGCACCCACGACTCCTTTTCGGCGGTCACCCGCTCTTCCCCTGATTTCTTGGCCACCTTGCCGCTCACGGAGGCCGCTCCGGCCCTTGCGGCGGTTGCCGCGAATCCCTGCGATGAAGAAGCGTACCCACGCCTGCTTACCACATTCAAAGCCAAAACTCACCGTCAAACTCAAATCCCTCATTCATAAGCCTTAATCAAAATAATTTAACAACATAATTCATTGAATTGTGAAGGAACGAAGAAAAGTGGCGATGGAGTACCGGGAGATGGCGTTGACGAGGTTAACAGAGAGAGCGTTGAGGTTCGAGAAAGAGCGAGCCATGGTGAATGGTGGAACTTGTGTAGGGAAGCTGCGGAAAGCTGCTTTTGATTGAATCTTAGGGCGGTGAGAATAGAGAAAAGAAACCTTCCACAGCGGCGAGAAGAACCTTTCTTTCTGATCGGCGCCTCTCTTTCCCAACACTCGTTCCTTTTCGTTGGGTTCTATAATGGAACCTGTGAGCATTATATATAGGCGAGGCGAGGTAAGGGCAAGGCGGGACCCTCGGATTTTTTTTTTTTTATAAAACGGAAAATAGGAGAATTATGGAGCGCGTGCGGGAAAGAACGAGGAAGGAGAAAAATCAAGAATAGGTCGGCATGGCCATGGGATACCCGTCAAAATAAAGAACCCAAAGAGCCTCTCCCATTCTGCCACCTGTTCGTTGGTGGGTGCTGAGTTGAAAGTTGAAACACGTCTTCCTTTTTATTTGTATCTTTTTTGGATTTGCTTTCCCGCTTCGTCCCCAATTAAACTATTTACTTTAATAATCTACCATTGTAAAATATACAGAACAAATTTTAATTTTTTTATATAATATTACAATAATAAAATTTTTAATATATTAAATCTCAACTGTTAAATTTTAAATCTAAAAAAAATCTGGGATGACGAGATAAAAATGAAATACTCCCTCCATTCTTTTTTATAGATAACTTTCTTTTTTTTAGGATTTATTCTTTTCATAAGTAACTTTTTCCTTGTGTTTTAAATTTTAAACTATCTTTTTATTTTCTACCTCTTTTAAATATACATCTTTATATTAATTATCCTCACTCACCACTAATTCTCTTTCATATTTGTTACTCATTATCTCTCCTATGCTCATTTCATAAATAAGAGTATATTTAGAGAAAATATGATATTTTTGATAAATTTATTATTTTTAATTAATCTTAACTGTAATTTTATTTTATACAATAAAAATAAAAATTACTTATAAAAAAATAAAAAGGAGTAAAAAATAAGGACATAACCTAGGTTCACCTCCTTTTTATGTATTAAATCTTGTATTACAGGGAAACAATTACGTGCACGATATGCATTTTATTTTTAACATCAAATAATAACTCGGGTACATACATCATTATTAGCGGCAATAATTTGGGTGGATGGGGATTTTGAAAGAGTACAGAAGCATGAACCAAATAAATTGATTTTTATTTAAAAAAATTTGGCATTTTTCTCAGGAAAAAATACAAAAAAAGAACATTGAATTTATAAAATTTCAAATGAGGTTTTTCTTAAAAAATGAGTTATAAATTTCTTATCAAATTTCATCATTTTTTTATTAACTTTTGATAACAGACTTTATTTAAGATTTTATAATTTAAAATTCTTTTTTTGTGTTTTTTCTTCTAACCTTCCTCATTTAATTGAAATGCGGGGCGGAACCCAAGTGGAGACTCTTGTATGACCCAGTCAGTGAGCCCCTAGGGTCAAGGTGGGTCACTGTTGTGTGGAACCTAGAAAGTGATATGGCAAGTGCGTTGAACTGGGCACTGGCCATCTTGATTATTTGAATGTTCCATTGGTTTTATTTGACTTCTTGTTTTTAACAAACTTGGCCTGGAATAGCATCCCGCGATATTTGCCCCACTTGGATGCGACGCCTTGCTTTTAGAACTTCCCAAGAGCCACATTCGTTACGCACCCTGATTTTTATGCATATCCACATTTAATTGTTTTTTTGAGTCATAGTATTCTTTTATTTTAATTAATGCTAATTGATTAAGGCTCCAGTGACCATTAGTAGTAATAAAGGGCTACTCTTGTCTTATAAAAGCTAACCAAACACGTGATTGGAAGAAGAAGAAGAAGCAGTGCTTAATTGCGACATGCCACCATCTCCTGGAACTTCCCGAGAGGCATAATTTGGTACGTGAGCTGATTTTGTGTGGCGGCCCAACTTTAAGCACTTCAGATCAGGATCATATGTATCCACAAATCACATTATTCTGTTCTGATTTAACTTCATATCAAAATCAAACACGTCAAGATAGAGGAGGGATGCGTCGGATCTCACATTTTTATCCACAGGGTGATGCATTGTCCACTGCCCACTACTCCAACAAAATCAGTATTGTCCAGCTATGTGCCCAGCATCTTGGAGAGCACGAATAAGTTCATAGCGGGAGGACGAATTGAAATTGAGCTTCAACGGTCTAGAGTTCATTACTACACACTAAAGTGTTTGATTGGATTGACTTATTTTAAATATTGTTGTGCCATGTGAGCTAAATAGGAGGAAAAATCTGTGTCTCTAAAAATGTTATTTTAAGTGTTTCTAGATAGAGGAAGATACTAGGTGACAAGCAGTTTTTATTCTACCTGCGTGCTTATATAAAATTTCAGCCACGCATATTTATATATTATACGTGACCATCATCGTGTACAGAAATTTCTCTTATTTATATATTTTAGTGTACATTTATTTCATGGTTCCTATTCATTTTTCTCGATTTGAGGGGACGATTTTTGTATGCAGTTAGCTACCCTCTTGCATTTCAAGTACATGTATATACATTATGTGTTTTAAAACAAATCTTAAACATCTATCCTCTTGGTCAAACAAAATTAAAATTCATTGATTCTTCCTTGAAACCTAACAACGTTAAGATTTTACTCCTATTTAATATCCATTACATTTTATAAGAATAAGCTCTGTATAATAATTAATAAATGGTAAAATTATAGGGTACAAACAATTTTCTTTTCTGCCTTGTAAGTTATATGTAAGACCGAAGGAGAATTCATTATTATTATTATTATTTTAATTTACAATCACTCCATATTGCTGAGTCAAGTGTTTTGTTATACTCGGCAACTTCTTCTTTTATCAATATTAATGATTAAGTCAGTTCTATAATGCAATAAATTAAGAGAGAGAGAAATAATATGGGGATGGCACGCGTTCTTGGAGCCAGCCGCGAGACTTGGGTTGGTAGTGGGGTGCCACTACGAAACGAGCCACTTTGCGGCATCCACATCCCTAGAATGACTGCGTGTCTTCGCCGTTTTGATTAATTTTTTAATTTTCTGATCCTCAGCTTTGTCTTTATTCATCTCCAGCCAAAGCTTAGTGATTGATTACGTTAATCCCACGTCTTAAACTATTCTTACTCCAATTCATCATTAAGTTGCCCCCACAACCACAAACGCAGAATTTGATTCGATGGAAGCATCTTTTTTAGTGGCAAATTAAAATGTTACACGCACGTCATGACCTAATTTGGATGCAGGCTGAACGGGGATTTTTATTACTTTTTTTAAATGCCCTTTAAGTTTTAACTTTATTTTTTGGGTGAAAAGGAATTCAGTCTTTTATGCAAAACATGATTCTTGGACCATATATATGGGCCTAAATGAGAAGCCCAATATTGGTCTAACGCCCTTCGAGGCCCGATTTCTTAAGAAATGACCGTGTCCCGCGGGCGGATGGTTTCCGCCACCGTCCCTGGGGATAAACCCTACGTCGTCCTCGCGGAAGTCGCTCGGAGTCACTGACCGATCTGAGAGCGAGTCGAGCATCTGAGACTTCTTTAGAGAAAGATTGGAACTAAAAGATGTCGGAAGTCAGTGCGGGCCCTGAAATACCACCCAACATGACTATCTATATCAACAACCTTAATGAGAAGATTAAGCTTGATGGTACCTATCATCGGCCTCCATTAACTAAATTTCCTCTCATCTTCACTATTTCTTTGTCCGAAAATTCTCTGTATTGGCTTCTTTTTAATTTTTTTAATCGAATGTAGAGCTGAAGAAGTCGTTGCACGCTGTTTTCTCCCAATTCGGCAAGATACTGGAGGTGCTAGCTTTCAAGACTCTCAAGCACAAAGGTCAAGCTTGGGTTGTGTTTGAGGACGTTTCCTCTGCTTCCAATGCGGTTAGGCAGATGCAAGGTTTTCCTTTTTATGATAAGCCCATGGTTTGTTCCTTCGCTTTCCTCGTTTCTGATTTTTCTTTGATTAGCGTTTGTGCATGGTTTTCCGCGCCCCCCCCCCCAAAACCCCCGGCGGGCGGCGGGGCATAGTGGTGTTTCACACTCGTAAGTTTAATCCTGATATTGAGAAACTTGGAATGGCTTGTTTTTGTTCACAGACCTACACCGTAACGCAATGTTCTTGAAATGTCCATAATGCTCATTAAGTGCTATACTAAATTTGACTTATTTATGGAAGGAGGCTGACCGGAAGAAATCTTTGTCTAGGCAGGTTGATGGGTCTATTTAAATTTAGACTGCAGATTCTGTGATATATGTCCTGATCGCATAAGTTTCATCCTTTTATTTCTTCAATATGTTAAAAACTATTTAATTCACTCAATTTATTCTACGTCACATCAATTTCTTAATATTGCTAGAAATTGAATTTGGTGTTGCAATTTGCAGAGAATACAGTATGCAAAGACTAAATCAGATGTAATAGCAAAAGCTGATGGCACTTTTGTTCCCAGAGAAAAACGCAAGAGGCATGATGAGAAAGGTAAACTAATTGTTTGTGGCCCGCTCCTCTTTGAAAATGGGAATCCAAACCCAAAAGTGACCAAAATGGGACAAATTATTGTGCTGAACGGTACTATCTCACATTTTAAAAGCATAAGTTGGGTGATTTAGCTTGGGCTTTAAGGGTTCATGCCAATTGATGTTTGCTTATGCTTGTAAATTTGAATTTTGAAAAAAGAAAAATTGTCCTAAATGTGTATTCCAACTGTCTATTCGGGCTGGAGAGAGATCCTATGCATTAGGATGGGTTTAGCCTTCATGCTACATTGTCAATGTTATGATAAACATGTCATGTGTAAGATTAATTGTACAATATATTTATTGAAGAATGACTTTGAAAAGGAACAGAAAAATGATAAAGAAATTGCCAAATTGGACGGAGTTGACCTGGTTATAATTTGTATCAGGCAAAAAAAGGAAGGACCAACATGATGCAAATCAAGCTGGAATGGGGATCAATCCTGCATATGGTGGTACATATGGTGCAACACCTCCTGTGAGTACCCTCTGCAACTTAATTTGTTTACCATGTCATTCTTTTGTCATTCATTATATTAAAAACGTAATGATTTTCTAGTAGTTTGTCTCAGTTGAATCTGACATGTCACCAGGGTAATTCTCCTTTCTGTGGTATAGTAATTGGTATCTGAAACTTTGGTTCTTGGACTTGTACTTAAATTCCATTTAAGATTTAGGAGTTTCGTGCTAGAAATATTCTGGGAAAAAAACTGCAAAATTTTCTCAAGTTGATTGGGTTGCCTAATGGAAAAGAATGAAAACAGTATCAGAGAAAAGTGAGATAGATGGCATTTTGGTCAATGTTTTTGTTTTAAAAGGAAGATGATGAGTGACCTTGTGATCAAAATTTATATTCAAATGCACAGTAGTGTTGTACCCTGGAAACAGCCTCTTGGCAATATGTCAGGTAAGGCTGCGTACATATAGGGTCTCTTTCCCCTGAGCCCGCATTATGCGGGAGTAGTTTGGCACTGGGGTCCGCACAGTAGTGTTGTAGATTTGTTTGTTTTCACTTTATTGTGACTATAAGTACGTAGTTACCTCTGCAATTGATGCTGTGCACTAATGTTACTTCTACACCAGATATCTTATCCAGGTGGTGCAAAATCTATGGCTCCTGAGGCTCCAGCACCACCGAATAATATTCTCTTTGTTCAGAACCTTCCCACTGAGACAACTCCCATGATGTTGCAAATGCTCTTTCTTCAATATCCTGGCTTCAAGGAAGTTAGAATGGTGGAAACAAAACCAGGGATTGCCTTCGTGGAGTATGGAGACGAGATGCAATCCACAGTGGCAATGCAGGCTCTACAAGGCTTCAAGATAACCCCGCAGAACCCCATGTTGATAACTTACGCCAAAAAATAGATTTTGTGCGTTCTGATTTTGCTAGATAAGGGCCACCACCATCTATCCAATCCACAGCTTGAACTTAGTTATCCGCCAAATGGAAGTCTTTATCTTCCCAGTTGCTGTATCCCTAAAAAAGTCGCAGTTCCCTGTATGAATGTAGTGAAGAGTAATTTGATCATTTTTGCGGTTATCTTCAAACTAACGGTTTCAAGGTCATTCCTGTATGCGACATTCTCACACTAGGCTGCTTCTCTTGAAGAATATATTGGGTGTTTTAGACCCTCACTATATCTACATGTAATGTAAATTTTTAAAGAAACCGTATTATTTTGAAGTTACGAGTGGTGTGACTCATTTTAGATTTTCTAACTCCATCTCTCGTCGGCTAAAATAAATGTTCTAATTTTCTGTTCATATGGTGGGGTACGTTGAAGGATGGATTACTCCCGTTTGTTAGGGTCATTACAACGCTATCACACCAGAGAAAGATATACTGTTTCTCATGATAGATTGATTCTTTACAAACTCATTTAATTTCTCGTGACTATTTTAGAAGCCAATAAAAATGTGAAATTCAGGTTGTTTGCAGGTTAACCCAGGCATTAAGTAATTAATCCTGTCCATTTTCTTGGGGGATATTAGCCTTTCAACTGCCTTGGTCCACATTGGCAAGTGAGGGGGAACAAGAGTGTCGTTTCAATGATGTATTGTTTTCATCGTGTGACGGGATTCATATTCGGGTAGTGTGAGTATTTCTCGAGCTCCCAATTTCAATTGCACCGGTAAGCAAAGGGCCTTTTTTGTTGTGTTGCTGTTCTTTTCTCCGGATCAGAGTCAAAAGCACACATCAAGTGCTGTAGAATTGTAGCAACTTGGGAGCATGATTGAGTTTCAAAAGCCTTTGAAAAATATGAGTGTATGACCAAACAAAGCATTTACTGCCCATCCAATAACAGGACGCACACGCCAATACTTGAAAGTCTCTGGATTTGATGATGACCTCATCCAGAATCTATGTCCTTCTTCCACAAGATAAAGCATGCCCATTCTAAAGCAAATAACGGTTCCAATTCGTTTCAAATGGAGATACGAAAATCACCCTTCCAACATAAGTTAGGCACCGATCACTTTGCAAGAAGCCAGAAAAGTGTTCTGTTTTGCCTTTGAACCTTCATACTTGTTTTGTTACACAGAAGGTCAAGGATACAGCAAACAGTAATGATGGTCTGCGTCGGTGTGACGACCAATGTAAAAACTCTAACTTGTGATTTGAATCATCATGACACGGCACAAGTTCCCGCATGCTTTGCACCGGAAACCCCATCATGTTTCATCCCAAACAGAGGAATCCTCAGCAGGGCATCCAACAAGGATTATGGAACTCTATTCACCATAAAGAAATTGGCGTGGGAGAGACATGTAAGTCCAAAAACTGCTCTGACTGGTGGATAATTGCCTTTTATTAACAGTGTTCATCGGTATTAGTCCAAAACAAAACAACAGAACACAAAGGTACGGGCTTGTTTTCCTAGGCATTGAATAGAACTATAGAAGTTGCTGTGGTTTATTTATGAGTGCCAGATCGAATACCAAGTTTTGTCAGCCAGTGTCAATTGTTTACTTTTCTCTGCTGCCGGGAATTAATGACAATGTTTGAAATTCTGGAAGTCTCCTATCTGTTAAATCACCAAAAACTTAGGGGGAAAAGGTAAAAGGCCTAGTGGTCATAGGGAATCATGTCTAAGTTAGGGAGTTTCCTAATTTTCTCAAGAACTCACACATGCCATACTCAAAAACTTGTACCCAACACGCAAAGCCTACGTGCACTCATACATTATTCTTCTCCTCTGCTTGCACCAGCCATTTCTACGCAAATGAAAAAAGAGAAAAGCCAATATAAATACACTAGTACAGTGGCAATAGGGCCTTTTAGAGAGCGGATTCGTGCTTCTCTTTCTGCTGCGCTGAACCTCAAATGAACAAAGGGGTTGTTGGCTTTTTTATGAAATTAAGGCAGACAAGTCTCGATTTGGGTTTCCTTCGATATCCCTACTTTGAATTTCTGTGTGTACTAGCATTATGGCATGACATGGTTCGCCAGGGCTTTGTTTTTATTTTTTTTCTATTTTCTTTTTTCCCCACTTCACACAAAGGCCTTCAATCAATTCACTCATTGCTTCTCCAAATTTTCATCTCTTCTCTACTATCTAAAGTTGCACCTATATATACCAAGCCTTTTCCTCTATGTCGTTCAACTTCCACCACTGCTCTCAATTCTCAAACTCACTGTGTGATCTTGATCGTGTGAGAAACTCCTTGTTGGAGAAGCAGGGCACGTGCAATTCTCTTGGCTCTTCAATGCCAATGATCCCTTTGCACGTGCTCCCCTTCTCCAACACGGGCTTCTCACCCTTGTGTCTCGCTCTCGTGCCTTATTATGTGTGTTTGAGGTAGTGCCTTCTCTTTTCTCTTCCGATGTTATCTTGTTTGGATGCTGTTTGTTCTTCAAGAAACAGAGTGAAGCAAAGCAGCAACTGCTTTTCATGCTGAGTATCTGCAGTTTCTAAAGCTCGTTCATATCTCTTACTGAAGGCTAAAGGGATATGAAGCTGAGCGCCAGGCAAAAGGACTGTTTCTTGGTTCCTGCCATCACACAACAGGTGGGACCAGGCTTGCATCAGCTGCAGGTCCGCCCGTCCGCTGCTTATTGAGTAAGGATAAGCCTTAATTTTTTTTTAATGTAAAAAATAACACGAAATCTAATATTTTAAAATATTCTTTTTAGATATATTTAATATCTTAAAATATTTTTTAAGTAGTATACAATAGCCTAAAATAACTTTTAGTGTTTTTAACCTCTTAAAATATTTTTTAAAATATTAGGTGCTACTGAAAGAATATTTTAGAATGGATGGAAATCAATAAACTAGTATCTTAAATTTTGGGTGCTCGTTACTATTAAGTAAAATACATTAAAGCACAAAAATATTTTAAAGTAATATTTGGAGTTGAAAAAATTTATTAAAGGTAAAATTGCAATCAGTCTGTTGATAGATTGGGTACAACTAAAAAAATATTTTAAAAGGTTAAAAGTACTAAAAATTATTTTAGGCTACTGTATACTAGTTAAAAAATATTTTAAAATATTAGATGTATCTAAAAAAATATTTCAAAATACTGGATATCATTTTTTTTAGACATAAAAAAAATTCAGCCTCATCCTTTACTCAAAACTACACCAAAATGGTGTAGTTTTAAGCAGCGGACGAGTAACAGACGGACCTGGTAGCGGATGCAAGCTAGGTGCAACCATCAGGTGGGTCTGGTCTTTGGACTTTAGAACATAGTGCTTTGTTTGGGCTGCAGGAAGGCAAACATGATTTTGAATAAGCGTTCTGTTGATAAAAAAAAATTTAGGGTAAATATAACTTTTGATCCCTGAAGTTTAGTCCGATTTTTGTTTTAGTCCCTCAAGTTTAGTCCATTTATCATAGTTAGTCCTTCAAGTTTGAAATCGGTAGTTTTGGTTCTTCAAGTTTAAAAAAGACTTGATAGCCAGGTTATGAAACCCATACTCGATCGATCAGTTCATCCAGAAAATCGATAAACCGGTATGGTTCAGGAATCAACCCGATTCAACTTTTTTTTTAATCAATTTTTTATTTTCTTTATAATTTCATATTAATAACTCTTAAATCTTCACTTTCTGACCATTTTTGTCAAAATTTAGCTACGATTTAACTATAGTCTAACCTATTAACTCTTAACCCAGTACCCTATTCGGTTCAGTAACCGATCTAGGTTTAATTACCTTATTTGGTTGCGCCATTGATAGGGTTGATTCTTTTGATATAGCGCTAATACCGTTAAAATAGCTTATGTGTCATACATTTTAGTACAACTGATATGTCAAACATACTATAATATATTATATTGTGTTTAAAAAAAAAAGGAAAAAACGCATCAAAACGAAACACATTAGCCATAAATAGATTATGTATCATGCTTTCTAAACCCGTGCGTTTCATTTGGATCCTTTTTTTTTTACTTTTTTTTAAGCACAATATAATATATTATAGTAAGTTTGACATATCAGTTATACTAAAAGGCATGACACAAGCTATTTTAACGATGTTAGCGTCACGTCGGACGAAATAAAACCGTCAAATGTGCCACCAAGTCCTTTTTCAAATTTAAAAAAACAACAGTTATAAACAGAGTAAACTTGAATGACCAAAACCATCGATTTTAAACTTGATGGATTAAAACTAAAATTGGACCAAACTTTAGGGACCAAAAATTATATTTACCCAATTATTTAAATACTTTTAGATGCATAATTTGTATGATTAAAGTACATCTAGACCAAAAATATATTTTTAAGTGTATTCAGTGTCCTGAAGTATTTTATGGTACATCTAGCACCTTAAGATATTTTTTATGATATATCAAGCTGAAGGTGTAAATTTAATAATGAATTATTTCTCAATGTGCACCCAACACAATTAATTTTTGTCGGATTCAAAAGTATACATAATCAATTTTTTAGGTTGTATGTATAACAAGGCAGTTAACCCTTCATTACTTTTTTGCATGGTGAGTCTCAATAGTCTTAAAGCTTATTTTCATTTCATTTCTTAATCTTATAGTGAAATTTTATACTGATTTCGTCATTGATTGAAATAAACAAAATTTGATCTTGTGGTTTTTTACTGAAATTGTCCCATCATTTTCTTGGCCGAAAAAGAAAAAGTTGACATGTCCTTTCCTCCTCTCCCAGCAGTTTTTGATAGAGGCGGGAATACGGGCCAACCCGCGGGTTGTGGGTTAGCCCACACTAACTTGCAGGGCACATGGTGCAGGCCTATGTGGCCCGCACTTTTGCGGGCTGGCAAACTGCCAACCCTAACTCGCAATGTACGGGTTGCGGGCCAGCCACGAGCCTACATTTAAAAAAAATCAATTTCCTTTTTTAAAAAATGGCTTAAAGTATGAGATATATATATATATAATTTATTAAATTTACCTTCCCAGTATCAGTCATTCCTCTTATAAAAATTTAAAAACATAATCTACAATTCAAGAGATAAAATTATCAAATTTTGTAAATAAAAAAACATAAAATCATTCTTAAACAACCAAGATATAATAATTTTGTTTAAAGAAGAAGGGAAGTGGTTAAAATTTGTTCTCTTTAGATTGGGAGGTATCAAAATAGGAGTGAACAACTTATAAGTTTTGTGAAATTATTATATATAAAAAAAAATTGCGGGCCACCCCGCAGGCTAGCCAGCATCAACCTGCGGGCTATACGGTGCAGGCTTGTGTGGCCTGCAATTTTGTGGGTGCCTCAACCTCTGGGCCGCGGGTAGAGTCCATATTACCGACTCTAGTTTTGGATAACAAAAATAATTAAGGGAAAATTACAGTCAGATCCCAAATAAGAAGTAAAATGAAAAAATGGTTCCTTAAAATCTCAAAATGAAAAAATGATCTTATTGACAACTCCAAAAGCGGGTCATTGACAGCTCTAGAGGCTCTATTGATAAGTTCTTGTGACTATTTTTTTTATTTTGCCTTTTATTTGGGACATGACTGTAATTTTCCTAATAATTAATTATGAGATTATTTTTGCCAGAAATTAATTATTAGAATAAAATTATGATATTCCTAAAAAATATTCAAATATTCTTATATATATATATATTAAAATTAATTATTAATAAACAACTAAACACCCTTTTCCATGCCAAGTCAATTATAAACCCAAAAATCTATTTATTTAATAAATCGCCAAAACTCACTGCATATGTCAAAATTGTTGGTAACGGTGGTTTTGTGAGATACGTTTATGAGCACGTATAACGTGGGTAATAATTAATGATATAAGATTTTTTTTATTTGTAATTAATTTCAAAAACATCTAAAATTGTTGACTTCATAATTAGTATGCATAAAATTGTTTGAATATTTTGTTTAACAAAGTCATAGTTCTTTTTTTTAGCAATAAAAGAAGTCGTAGTTTTCACTAAACTTAATACTATAACCTGTTGTCCTTTCGGTTGACTAATTTGAGGAATGAAGGAAGTTAAATAATTATTTAATTATAATATATATTACATGATCTTTTTATAATATGTATATGTATCTTACTATATGTTTGGAAACATACAAAATCATAGTTTGCATAAATCGAGATAAAACTCAGATCACATACTTACTTTGTAAATCGTAAAAGCTATTCTCAAAAGTTAATTCCAAACACACACTAAATTATATATCAATTTTTAAATTAGATAAATTAATTTAAAAAATATGATAAATATAAATATTTTAAACTAATTTATTTAACCTCCTTAAATTTTTAAAATTATTTAAATGAATTTTGCAAAGGAAAAAAAACACAAGAAGTAGTATCTAGTTATTATATCTAGCAAAAAGGTATCTTTTTTTTTTATATATATATATCGTGGGGAAAAAAACAAAACGACAAAGCTAAGTCACCAGAGAGCCTTCCAAATGGTGGTACGCTGAAAATGTGCATATCTACTACCAAATTCCTTGCATTCACAGCCATGGCATCCCGGAGACAGTGATGCAGTTCGACATTCCACGTCCTCCCCAAAAACTGCTGGATCTCTGCTAAAACGGAATAATCAGGTTGATCCTCAGAGACAATAGATGTAACAAGATCAAGAACCTATTGACAATCACTTTCAACATAAAGGTTTAAGCATCATCGATCCCAGGCGTGTTTTAAAGCCCATAGGATACCCCATGCTTTCGCTATAACAACCGTACCACGACCCATACGAAAACCAAAACCTTGGATGAAACTCCCATTGCTGTCACGCAAGACCCCACCACAACTGCATAGACCAGAAACCACGTCATTGTATTTCATCGCACCAGACGGAGGTGGGCACCATAAAGGCCGATAACTTCCTCTACCGGAACACTCCCGGTCCATGACTCCCCAAGAGAGGCTGCAAGCTCGAGAACGCGCTAAAACCACCTCGGAACTCCATACCCGATCGTTGAAGACACAGTCATTCCGGGCAAGCCATATGTGCCGACTAATTACTACGGCAAACCACAGATTAAACTCAAACCCTCGAACCACCTTTTTAGACCGAAGGCACCATCTAATCCAGTGCATGGGATCTGTCGAAGAAAAGAAAGAACAAAACCACTCACCCGGAAACAGTCACGCGTTTTGGCAGTCGCGTAACGCATGAAGCAAAGATTCCTGTCCTGATGAGCATAATTCACAATAACCCGTAGGCCAGGGTGAATCCCACGTGTATTCCTAGCCAAGTTCGTAAGTAAACTGTTATGGCAACAAAGCCAAAGAAAGAGAGGATATCGTTGTGGGGTTTGGAGTTTCAAAACCAGCTTCCACAACGGATCTCGAAGTGATGACCCCCTGTCCGATAAATACTCATATGCCGAGCTTACACTGAAGCACCCATTAGTAGACCTGTGCCAAACAGGAGTGTTATTTCCTCTGGATAAATCTAAATGAACACGATGAATTGGCTCAAGAACAGAGGCAGGAAGCAGCTCTTCAAACTTATACCAGCTCAGGCACCCGACGGTGTCAAACAGTCTGCCACACTCCATTCCAACTTCTCCACTAAGACTGGACCGATAGCTAGATCCTTTAGTGTACTATGGTGTAGCACCCATGCATCTCGCCAGAGGGATGTGTTCTATCCACTACGTACATGCCAGGCCAGACCTGCCTGTACGTGTTCCCAAGTCGAGCGAATCCCTTTCCATGTGCTTGATTCAGATTTACGTCTCTCAACTTTGGGAATTAAATCTGTTACGCACTTATACTTTTCACGAAGAAATATCACCCATGACAAATCTGTCCTTGCCAGACGTGACCACCCTAACTTCATCATATATGCAGTACTATTCTGAACATGAGCTTGGCGTAAACCCAAGCCACCCTCGTCCTTACGATGACACACATTATCCCATGAAACTAAATGAAACCTTCTCCAGTTACCAGTGCTCCCCCATAAAAACTTGTGACATTTCTTATCAACTTCCTCACATGTCAGACTTAGGCAATGGAACAGTTTGCATGGTATAAGAAGGCAAAGCTGACGCTACCAAATTAAAGTATGACGCCCTGCCAAAGAGAGCGTATTAGCTTTCCAATTTGCTAACCAAGAGTCCATCTTGTCTAAAACAAATTTATAGGTATTATGGGAAGCCTTCTCTTGTAACAAAGGCATCCCCAAATATTTCCCCAGATTTGAGCATGGCACAAAATTCAGGAAATCACATATTTCTTTACTTATATTATGATTAACATTTTTAGAGAAAAAAATTCGTGACTTGGCCAAGTTAATCTTCTGCCCTGAAATCTCACAAAAATATCAAGGACAGCCTTTACTACAGCTACTTGGTCTATATCTGCTTCTGCAAATAGCAGCAAATCATCTACAAAAGGCGAAGAGGAAGCCAATCCCCACTATTTACTACATCCTGAATTAAATGACCCCAGCGTTTAACAGCAATCACGAAAGATAGGAGGAAACAGGGTCTCCTTGTCTCACACAAAAAGGTATATCTAGTTATTATAAATTCATTCTTCATTGAAAAAAAGATAATTAATGTGTAAGTTGTTATAGTTTTATCTAATTTTTAAGAAGGTCGTTATAGTTTTTTTCTTTTTATTAAGTATTTATGTTTTCACTTGTTTTCAATAAGGTCCTTATGGGTTTTATTTATTAGATTCTTATAGTTTTACATGATTTTTAATAAGTTCCCCATAGTTTTTTATTTATTAATTTAATTTATATTAATAAATAATATTAAAATATAAATAATAAACATAAATTAATAAGTATATAATTAGAAAAAATAATCAATATAATAAATTTCTATATAAATAAAAAATAAAAAATATTATATTTCTATAAAATTTTATTCGTGTAATTAAAACTTTATAATTATAAAACAAATTAAATCAGAATTATAATATAAATAGATGTTTGGATAAATATTTGAAATAAACATTAAAATAAAATTATTCTAATAAATTACTTTTATGGAATATTGTTATTTTCACAATAATATTAATAAATTTATATTAAATAATATTATATTTTATATTTATAAAATAATATTATTAGAATTTATAGAATAAAAAATAAAAAACTAAATGGACCTAATTAAAAATTGATGAAACTATAAGGATCTAATTTAAAAAAAAAATACAAAAACTTGATAAAAAAAAGTAAAAGTATGAGAACCTAATAAAAAAAATCTACAATAGTATAATTAAAAATTGGTTGAAATTATAACACTTATACATTAGTTAAAGGGTAAATATAACTTTTGGTCCTGAAGTTTAACCCGATTTTGATTTTGATCCCTCAAGTTTGAAATTAATAGTTTTAGTTCCTCAGGTTTACTCTATTTATCACCGTTAGTTCTTCAAATTTAAAATCGGTGGTTTTGGTCCCTAAAGCTTACTTCGTTAATGACTGTTGGTCTCTCAAGTTTGAAAAGGACTGAGTGACGCCTTTGACGGCTTTAATTTGTCTGACGTGACGCTAACACTGTTAAAATAGCTTATGTGTCATGCCTTTAAGGATAGCTGATATGAAAAATATACTATAATATATTATATTATGCTTGAAAAAAAGAAAAGAAAAAAAAGGCATCAAAACGAAACTCACGAGTCAAAAATAGCTTATGTGTCATGCCTTTTAAGCCTGTGCGTTTTGTTTTGATGTTATTTTTTCCTTTTTTTTCTAACACAATATAATATATTATAGTATATTTGCTATATCAGCTGCCCTAAAAGACGTGACACATAAGTTATTTTAACGTTGTTAGCGTCACATCAGATGAATTAATGCCATCAAAGGCGCTACCAAGTAAGGTAGTTAAACCCGGATCGATCATTGAACCGACTAGGGTGTTGGGTCAAGGGTCATTGGGTCATATCAGAGTCAAACTGTAGTTAAACTAGGACCAAACTGATCAAAAAATGAAGATTTAAGAGTTATTAATAAGAAATTATGAAGAAAATAAAAAAATCAATTTTTTTCCTTTAAAAAAGCTGAATCAGGTTGATTCCCGAACCGGACCGATTTACTAATAGGTTTGTTGGTTTTTCGGGTTGAATCGATCGGTTCAGTCTGGGTTTCATAATGTGGCCATCAAATCCTTTTCAAATTTGAAAGACTAATAGTTATAAACAAAACAAACTTGAAGAACTAAAACCATCGATTTCAAATTTAAAGGATTAATAAATGTAATAAACGGAATAAATTTAAAGGATTAAAATCACAAATTTCAAATTTAAAAAATCAAAATTAGACTAAATTTCATAACCCAAAGTTATATTTAGTCTTAGCTAAACAAAAAAACATGCCTTTCAACGTTATTCAAATTGGAGGGAAGGCCCCGAAGCCCTAACCGCCGTTCTGTCTGCGGGGGAACGCAAGATACTCAAATTGAACTCTGCCCTGCAGGACGTCTTCCAATCTCAACACTCACTGGGAGCTCCTATGATTCTCGCTCGCAGCCACAACCATATGGCTGACCCGAAGAGAAAACGCAGGGCTGATGGCAATAGGGGAAGAGAGAAGTCGAAGAAGAACAATAAGAAGCAAAAGTCGTCTGATTCCAGAGCTCCATTGAAGAACGGCGGCCGACGGAAGAAGAGCGGCCCCCGCTTACCTTTATCATTGCAAAAAGAGATTGAACGCTTAAACCCAACTGCCGCTCTGAATAGCGATGAAGATATTGCTTCTGGTGATTACAATGAAGAGGGAGAAATTTACGGCAAGGATGTTTACGAGTTCGATGAAGAACGAGCTGAAGAAGAGTCGCAGAAAAACAAGCGTTATGACCAGGTTGGGGTAGATAAATTCGAGTATGAGCTGCCGGATGAACTGTCTGATGACTTCAAGGTTTGGAATTGGATATTTTTTCCCTTTTATTTGTACGCCCTTTTCTCTCCGTGTGTGTGTGAGAGAGAGAGAGTTCCTCAGTGAATTCAAGCAACGAGTTTTAAAAGCTCATTCTATTTAAAGGAAGGGATAGGATTGGGACTCAACTGCCATTGTTCTGAATTGAGTACTTTTGTCATGGAACTTAATAACTTGTAAAACGATTGAATATAATGTATGTATTTGCGAGTGTGTATTTTTGTTAATTTGAATTCTATTCCTCTTCCATATTCTATATATTAATTCCTCGTTTCATGACTATATTTTCAGCTGGATGAAAATCACTGGGTCGTGTTTATTTTGACGTGAAATTGTTGTATTATGTCAAAATATTTTTATGCTCAGAAGAAACAGTCGGGGGATAAGATAGTAAAGTACTAGGGGAGGAGTGATACTAATGAACCATGGCATTGGAAATTGACATGAGTCTTGTGTCACTCAGGACATTATATTGAAAATAAACAATTCATGTCCTTTATCTAAATGCTTTCTAATTATCTACCTTAGTTTGCATTTCTTCTTTTCTTTGTTGACTGATAAGTTTTTAATGTAGCTTATTCGTCATATATTTACCGTTTACTGCTGTTGAACTTTTTCTTTCTTTATCTAGGATGAGGATCTGGAATCTGATGATGAGCATGTGGATGATGATGACAACTGGGGGACCCAGGGTGAAAAGGCCAGGAGTGACGATTCTGAAGAGGAAGATGATGAAAAGCACACGAGAATGTTGATAGGAATCACTGGTATGCCAAGTGAGGCTTTTGAAGGTGCGATAGTTGGCTTTAACTTTTCTGTTACGCAAGCATAAATGGAATGGAAATAATTATTGGGGATACAAATGATAGAAGTTTATTGAACATGTGTGGTATAAGAACTGTAGAAGGCGTTTATGTGAATCTTGAAGCTTCTCAATACATTTCTGACTACTTTATTTTGGAATTATTTTATCTTTGAAGCTCTTCTTGAAACAGAGGCATATACATATTACATAACAATTGCTTTGATTTTTAGAGGTATGCTTTGAATTTTGTGTATCCCGTTTTTATTTTCGGAATTCATATGCACTTGCAAATTTAACCAAATTGCAGAAAAGAGGAAGAAGAAAAAGGATGATGTCATACCAGAGTTATATCGTGAGTCTGAATATAATCCTATTCTTGATATTAATGATGGCGATGGATGCATCAGCTTCAATGACATTATGGATACACGTCGTGGAACCTCTGGTTATAGCAACCTTAGAAAGTTTGGGCAACGAGTGAAGAAAGCTAAAATTGTTCATGCTCCACTTCCGAAGTCAGATCAAGCAAAGGTTGAGAGGACGGTAGCATATGAAGATTCAAAGAAAGAAATCACACAGTGGGAGCCCATTATCAAGAGAAACAGGGAGGCGTCTACTATTTTATTTGATGAAAACACAGATTTGGGGTTTTCAACTGTAGGAGCAATAGCCTCTAAATTCGAGCCCAGGACTGAGTTTGAGAGGAAAATAGCTGCAATCGTTGGTGACAATGAACTTATGGAAGCTCATGAAAAGGATGGTTCAAGGCTTCTTAAATTAAATGAGGTATGAATATTGTAGATTGTAGATGATTGTGTTATGATCAACTGATCATTGAATCTTTATTTGGTCAAATGGCCTGTAATTCTGTGAATTGAGATATTAGTGCACGGGAACATTCTAATTCTAATTGTATTATGCATCCTCTGATTCCTGGCAGATCTCTATTGAAGATGAAAAGGAAAGGCAAAATCGGATTGCTAAAATGCGCGGCCTTCTATTTCGTCATGAAATGAAAGCTAAGCATATTAAAAAGATCAAGTCTAAAACATACCATCGTTTGCTGAAGAAAGATAGAGTTAAGGCAAAATCTGTTCAGATTGAAGTGGACCCTGAAGCTGCTAAAGAATTTGCTCTGAAACAGGAGCGTCTGAGAGCGGAGGTATTCCATTACTTCCTAAAATTAAAAAGCCTAACGTTCTTGGTGGATAAAGAATAAAGGATCTTTTCTTACTTGGTGTCATCTCCCAATATATTTTCTTTTTTAATAAAATTAAGAAAAAAGTATCCGATAATACCTATCAGTTTCCTTCTTGTTTCAGGAACGCATGACTCTCAAACATAAAAACCAAAACCAGTGGGCTAAGCGCATTCTATCGCGTGGTTTGAATAACCAAGATGAAGGAACTCGTGCTGCCATCACTGAACAACTCCGATGTCACACTGAGTTGACTAGAAAAATGAACTCTATGAAGGATGGCAGCAGCAGCAGTGATGATACTAGTGATGATGATGATGATGATGATGCAGATGAGAACTTGGCTGTCTCTGATGCGGACAGGGCATCCAAGCTGTTGGAGAAAGCAAAAGTTAAAACAATGAAAGTATTAGAAGAGGAAGATGAAGTTCCTAAATCAGGATTGCTTTCACTACCTTTTATGGTAATTGTTGTAATTTCATTCTCCTAATTTTTCTGGAAGAATTGCTTATTGCACACTTTTGTGTCAAGAATATTCACCTAGTCCCCCCTCATTTCTAGATTTTTCTCATTTATTTCCCTCTATAATTTTCAGGATCTTGTACTTGATTATTTTGGTCAGTAACTATAAGTTTAGGATATTTGATATTAATAATGTGAGTAATCTATGTTTAGGTAATGTTTGTAATTAATATGTTACTCCCTCCTGTCCTAAATATAAGATCTAGTTAATTAATTCATGGAGATTAAGAAAAATGGTTAAGTTGGTTATTTGTCATTATCATGTAAAAAATGTGTCACTTTCCCTTAAATACCCCTATTTGAATGAAGGCATTAAATGTGGGAAACAAAGATAGTGAGAAAAACTATGAAATTAATGAGGGTAATGTGAGGAAAAAATATTAAATGAGGGGAATAAAGATTGAGATATTATATTTAGGACAAAAACAAATCCCTCGACTAAGTCTTACATTTAAGACTGGATGGAGTACTATATGTAATATAAGTATGAAAAAAATATTATAAGAGGCAGTGAATGCCATATCAATATATACATATTGGGGGTTGTGTGTTGTGGGGTGCTATGCAATGAGAGCGTGTCTTGTAAAATTAAAGGAAGCATGAGGATAATGTGTTTGAGAGGTGAGAGATGTGAGAATCAAGTGAAGAAAAGTCAAAATAGTGGATTGTAATTTGAGTGAATAATAAAAATATTTTTATTGAGCACTTTATAGCCTTCCACAAGTTCTCCTAAAGTGTTTGATCTTTTTATGGGAAAATTCTTTGCATGTGATCTTTTAGATTGTGTCGTCACTTGAAGAAGCATATGTTTCAGGCTTCTAATTTGTCTTGTTAGTTTTTTTGGTATTAAATCTAGAATCGACAATTTGTTACTTTAGCAAATTCTTATTGCATATTTTGTTCTGATGTAGAGGCGTGGGTTGGCAAAAAGAAAAGAGGCAGCTGCTGAAGAAGCCAAACTTGCTCTTCAAGAATATGATAATTCTCTGAAGAATTTGGAGAATCCTAGTGGCTCAGAAGATACGAAAGTTGCTCCTATCAGTGGTAGAAGGGTTTTTGGCATAGCTAAATCCCAGACTCCTGATGCAAGTGATAAGATCAAATCTAATAATTTTTATGGTAGCAGTGATAGTGAAGATGGCTTAGAGGCCAGAAAAAACAGTGAAATGGTGAATGATAGAAGTAATAATTTGCAAAATGTTGTGATGAGGGATCCTGTCTTAATTCAAGAAGACACTGATTCTCATGATGACTCTGTCTTTAAGGTGATGGAAATTCCTGTTTCTTCTGACTTCTTAGGTGTTGGTTTGCGCTTGATAGATATAGCATAATTATTGATCTAACATATCATTTTTTTGCAGAACTTAAATGAGATTATTAAAGATTCTGGGCCAAAAACCACCTATGAAGTTGCCATATTTGCGTCAGATACTTGGAAAAAGGTTTCATACGTTTAACATTATTTTTCCCTTTCATGTTTCTTTTCCGTATAAAAGGTGTTGAGACTAGTGTGCTTGGTTTGAGCAGGCAAAAAACAGAAGTGACAAAGACGCTGATAACAAGAAATCTCTGAAACTTACTGGGCCTGTTAGGCAAGAATTAAAAGTATGTACTCTCTCCATTTGTTAAAACCAACTAATGTATTGTTGGTTTAGTGCCTTATTTTGTTTTGTAAATGGCTTAGGATACTGAAAAGGAATCTGAAGAGGTTAGCGATACAGATAGTGAAGGACATATGGTGGATGGAATTTTATCTTCTGGGTTGAAACTTTCTTATAAACTTCCTTCTCAAGAAGAGCTCATTCGGCAAGCTTTTGCATGTGATGATGTGGAGGATGATTTTGAAAATGATAAGCAAGATATTCTCAATGAAGAGAATCCTGAGCCAGAAAAGCCTCTACTCCTCCCTGGCTGGGGGCAATGGACGGATGTACAGCAAAAGAAAGGCTTGCCATCTTGGATGCTGAAAGAACATGATGTTGCTAAGAAAAAAAGGGAAGAAGCTCTGAAGAAGAGAAAAGATGCTAATCTAAAACACGTGATTATCTCTGAGAAAGTTGATAAAAAGGTTAGTAGACATAATTAGAATTTCCTAGTACCTTTTATTCGTGTTCTTAGATGATTTTAATCAGCTTGACCGTATGCATGTGTTTAATATCTTACTCCAATAAGTTTGAGGATTTATCTTTGATGGCCTATTGTCACTTACTGGTGTTAACTCAAGGCTGTTGACCTGATACCAATTACCGGATATACAAACACATGGATACATAATGGGGGGCATATATAGCGAGAGCACTTTTTTTTTTTTTTTTGAGTGGGAGAGGAACAATTTCTGACCATTGCATTTTGCATGATTGTTATGGCTGCTTTAAAAGCTCAAAAGATCTGATGTTTTGATCTTGATCACTGATGCAAGGTTTCATGGTTGGATTCTGTTTCCTTCACTTTTTCCTTATAGCAGAGAGCTATGAAATTGAGTCTTTTACTGTTTCATAGTCACATTTTGGGAGTTTGACACATGATTATTAATTAATATATATATATATAGGATCTACTCCTTTTATTCATTCCCCTTTTCTGTGTATTTTTTATTGCACTATATGCATTTGAAATGTGGTTTCAGAGGACTTAAATCTGTGGGGCCATGATGTTTGGGCTCTGTGCATGGCACATTTCATTTGGCAAAAGAGAAGAAAATAGAATAAATTTTTTTTTTTTGTAGATAAAAAATGACACTTGCGTTTCTATGTAAAAAAGATAACGGAAATATTGAATAATGACATGTTGTATTGAAAATGGAATCCGTTTTCCTCAATGAAACCCAACAGGCCTGTGTGGTCTGATTAGTTTACTTCTTGTTATGATGTTCAGTTTATGGGCTTAGTCCTTTTCATTTAAGGAAGTTAAGAACTTTGTTTTCAATATGTTAGGCGGAGAAGCTCCATACAAAAGCATTGCCTTACCCTTTTACTTCCCAAGAGGTATTTGATCAGAGTCTGCGCATGCCCATTGGACCTGAATTCAATCCAGCAACTACAGCAGGGGCTCTTAACCGGCCTGAAGTAAGTACTTCAGAATAGTTCCCTTGCATAGATTGTCTTAAAATATGGCTTTCTCAGTTCTCAGTGTCAAACTAGTATAACTGAATTCTTCTACTGCGTTTGTGCAGGTGGTAAAGAGACCGGGCATTATTATAAAGCCAATAGCGTTTAAGGACCCGCTTGAAAAAGTGGATTGTGGTGGAGAGAAGCCCAAGTTGAAAAATAAAGGCAATGGTGGCAAGAAAAAGACAAAGACTAAGCATCGAGCCAGGGTGTAATTTGAGAGTTTTATTATTGCAGTTCTTGAAATATTCCCAGTTTTCATTATTTGGGAAAGGTTAGGTTATGTGGCATAAAGAGAGGCCAGAAAGCTAGCAAGAAGCACGGGCTTTATTCATTCGTGAAGCTGGTTGCATAAAGGAAAATGATTAAGAGAACAAGCGCTTCTTGTATTGTTCTCAGTTTTAAACTACTTGAGAATTTGAGATATCTTATATTTTCAGGGCAGAGATAATAATCTCTTCCTCATCTATGAAAATTTGTAATTCTGTAATATTAATATTAATGTTCCCTCCAGCGCGCGCACACACACACACACAATTGAAGCGCTGATCGTTTTCATTTGTTTTCGCATTTTCTAATTTTCTTTTTTGGTTCAAAGTCTGCTATATGGGAAGCAGTCAGATTCCAATTGGAGGGACTTGAATCCTGATGTTCCATCTCTGAATTTACAGAGTTTGGGCAAACATGAGCCCCGGATAAAATGGAGTTACGTGATTGACGGTGGTGCTTTGGGTGTCGAAGGCTGTAATTTTGGCCACTGACCTTCCAATTTTACCCTCCATGTGGGCCAAAGGCTGAAGCTTTTAGTGCTCTGGGCCTGTTGATTTTTTATCTATGGTTAATATTAGCTTAAATTCGCTGAAGTTTAGTGGTGAAACTTCAAGGATTTAAGGCTATGTTTGGATTAACGTTACGCTGGTTGATCTCCCAAATTCATGTTTGGATTAGAGGTAGTAAAGAAGCCCATTTCCCTCCTAACGCACGGTGAAGCTGAACCTACTTTTTGTGGCTTATTGGGGTGCACGTTCAGGGAGTGTGAAGGATGACACAGATCTGTCCGAATTCAGATACTGTGATTACAGGGAATAGAGAGCAGTGAAGATCTTGAGACCGGAGAAGCTTCACCAACTTGGACAGCCTCAATGTTCTACCTCCAAAGCTCACATCTTTCCTCACTCTCCCTTTCTCCTTGAAGAACCATTGAATGAAACGACCTTCTCTCCTCTAAGTCTGCGAGTCTCATGGTTGAAGAAGGTTTACCTGACACAGATGGAGAGAAGTAATAAAAAAACGAACTGAAGTAAAATGATTAAAAATCTTTAAATTATTTTTAAACTCAACTTTACTGCTCCTCTGGTCCTTAACTGCTGACAAATTTGATTTATTATTATGAAAAGTAGGATAAATCTTTTTTAAATCATATAGAAATATAATAATCTAAATTAAGCTTACATTTTAAACAAATTCCTAATCATGTTAAGATGCCTGATTAGAAATTTCGATTACATCTGTATTATTTATAATTTATATATTTTTTCCATTAAATATATTTAATTTAAAATTTTATAATTTTTCCCAATAATAAATTAGCTATTTTATTTTTTATATTTTTATTTTTATTTTTAGTCTTGAAATTATCATAACATATAAATATAATATGTGTTTGTGTGTATTACTCCCCCAGTCTCTAATATATAATTTAAGGAAGTTAGTTAAGTTAGTTAATATGAAATATATTTTCTAAAATACCTTAATCATCTTCCTTAATTTCCTCATTCTCTCTCTTTCTTGGTTATTGTTGAGAGAGGATAAATAGGGTTAAAATAAGAAAAAGATTATCAAATATGAAAACTGTGTCTTATATCTAGGGCCAAGATCAATTGTCTAAATATGTCTCATATTAAGGACTAGAGGGATTATTTAATAAGATTCATGTCATTTTCAATCATTTTCAGTCCAAACTTACTTTTTATATAATCATTAAAGCAAATTTCAGTTGAAAAAACCCACTTCTACTACTGTCAATCTAAACAAAAATCACATTACACTGTATAACTTTTACCCTAATCTAAGTTATCAAAAGTCATATGGGAAAAAAACCATTTTTGCCACCGTCAACCTAAGCACACCTTAAGTCCCATTTTGAAGCCCGGATAAAAATTCTTAATGATCATCTTAATGAAGTTCTTTATACTGTCAAACCCTTCACCTATGTTGAGACCTTGAGTTCACGAGGTCGACATTATCTATAATTTTAAATAGGGTTAAGATGTAAATTTGTTTCGGAAGTTTTTACTGAGGAGCAATGTTACTCTGAAAGTTTTCTTAAGTTTAATATTGCACCGAAAGTGCTAAAATGAAGCAATGTTGCTCTTTTCCGTTAAAAAGTTAACAGTCAGCGTCAATTTTTTAATGATCAACGTCAATTTTTTAACGGTTAGCGTCAAGTTTTTAATGGTCAACGTCAATTTTTTAATAGTTAACATTAGTTTTTTAACAGTATTAGACAACATTGATACGTTTTGAAACTTTCAGGGTGATATTGAACTTAAAAAATTTCAAAGAAACATTACTTCTTAGCGAAAAGTTTCAGGGAAAATTTGCGCCTTAATCCTTTTAAATATTAATTTTACTTATAAAATATTTATATTATTATAAATAATCAATTTGTATTTATAAGGATGCTCTAGGTTTCTCTCCTTAAGTCAGCGCCTCTATGGTGATTTACGATGCCTTTTTTTTTGCACTTTGCGACACTTTATTAGCACTTTTTAGATGTTGTGCAAAGCTTTCTTGCTTGGAGGTGTCATGCCTTAATTCGGCACCTCTTTAGTGCTTTACGATGTATATAAAATTTAGAATAATTACTGTTTATTTAAAGACAATTACAATTTATCATTTTTTTGTGATATTTTTAGGATCTCTAAAAGTGCTTATTCATGTAAGTTGAGATAAAACTCTTTTCACACACTGTGAGTGTTTGGAATAGCGATTGGAACCTTCAAAAATGTTTTTCAATCGTAATTTACGGTATACGAGGTAAGTATGTGAGATGAGTTTTGTTTCGACTTACGTGAATTGGGCTTATAGTGTCACTCACCGCTGAACCAAACATCCCAGTTCATATACCGTAAATCACAATTGAAAATGCAACTGAATCTATATAACATTTTCTTTCTTTACATTTTTGTCAATTTAATCAAAATTTTGGGTTAATACTATATTTGGTCCCTCAAATTTTTCTTTATTTTTGTTCGGATCCCTCAATATTCAAACTATAAGTTTTGGTCCTCTAATAGTAAAATGATCAAGGTTTTTATTAAGTTATAAAGATCAATATTTTAAATAAAATAAAATTTGAGGGACAACTATCATGTTAACCCTAAGATTTCTTATAGTTGAATGTGTTATTAGAGAGTTTATTTCATAAACTCCAATTTTCCTCCCAAACCACTTATTGGTGGCACTATAACTATTTTCACAGCCCTAAGAAAATGAAAACTACTTGCATAAAATAAGAGCATCTAGATATAATACAAATCATATTTTAAAATATTGGTTAAAGTATATTTTTAGTCCTTTAAATTTTACATGAGATATATTTTTATCCCTTAACTTTATTTAATATACTTTTGTGTTAGAACTGGCTGACACCCAAGAGGGGGGTGAATTGAGTGTATGATAAGAAAGTCTGATGTTTAAAATTTTTTTCGCAGATTGTAAACTTAGTATATATGGAAGCAGCAATTATGTAAATCGTATATGCTGAAAATATAAAAGCTTAGGGAAGAGAATGTGCAAACTATGATTTATCCTGGTTCGGTCCAATCCACGATGACCTACGTCCAGTCTCCAGGCTCCTCCTGAGATTTCCAATCCAATATCTTCTTGTTTAATCAGGCACAAGAAAATCCTTTACAAATTCACAAGAGTTACTCCCCCTTACACACTGTAAGGTTTACTCCTTCTTACAGCAAGTTGAGCAAAGCAATCCCAAAGACCTTTCTCTCCTGCTTATCTGTGCAAGTCTTATGAGCAGCAACGTTCTCTCCCGCTTACACCACTGGAAGTCTTACGAGAAGCAACGTTCTCTACTGCTTGCACCTTGTAAGTCATATGGGCAGAAACTGTTACTGGTGATTCACTCTACAACTTCCACCGTAAGGTGATCAATCCTCTCAAGGTCCCTCTACCTTGAGAACACTTCTGAAATACATATGAAGTGTTTACAAGCTCTCTCACAGAGTGTATAAATGCTCACTGAAGTATAATACAAAATATTCTCACTCTTTCAAATATACATAATATAGAAGATGAAGTAGAGCAAAGAGTGGTCGGAGGTAGAAGACTTAGAATATCAGCATGTTCATGTTCTCATCGTATTGCCTATTCTTCTGTGTTTGAATCCTCTCCTATTTATAGCTGAGTTGTGGAAGATGACCATTGTAAACATCCATCCGTTAGAGTCTGTTGATTCATTTGACCGTTGAGCCCATTCGGATATTTTTCTGTTGTAATCCCATCTGATGCTTAGACAGACACTACTTCATTTTTTGTTAGAGTCTCATTGCTTTGCACGGTCGTTGAGTGTATTTAAATATTTTCCCGTTGATCGTGCTCTGACAGATGCTTTAGCATTTCCTGTTGATCTCTTACAATTGTTTCAGCGTTGCTTTCTTTCTGTTTTGGATGTTAGTTGAATCGTTTATTGAATAGACATGTTGCCCATGATTTGTTGTCGCTTCAATATTGATCCGTGTATGCCATGTGATCGGTAGTGCATAACACCTGTAAATCCACTCAGAGAAATAGCCGTTAGAAAACATTTTAAATATCACTCGAGTGGATAACTACTTCACCGGAAGTGATCTACATCAGCTGAGTACACCATGAGATCCTTTGAGTAAATTCTTCAACTTGATGTACGTCACTTGCAATGTTCAAACATCTTCTAGAAGTGATTTTGATAAAATAATATTCCATTGGTAGTGATCAACATCCCTCGAGTGTACCATGAAATCATTTGAGTTGTTTTCTTGTTTCTGTCATACTTTTGGAAGTGATTTACAGAAGCATTTCACTGGCAGTGGCTTTGTAAGAGTAAGCATATCTTTGACTGGATGATAATGATCCCTTGAGTAATTTCCATGATTCTGTGAAGTTTTTGAAGGTGATTCTGATAAGCTGCTACTGGAACTGATTCGGTCTCAGTGAAGAGTATGCTGAGTAATCACTGGGAGGTATTTAATTCACTAGAAGTGCATTGGGAGTGATATACCAAAATAAACATATCAGTTGAGGCATATTGACTTTTACTTGGAGGTGCATTTAGGTTCACTGGGAGTGATCTCATCTTCACGGGAAGTGATTATGATTCATACTGATATACTGGCAGTGATTTGATGTCAACCGGAAGTGATACTGAGAAAATAGCTAATCACTCGAGTGAATTCAGTTGCACTGGGAGTGATTTTCAGAACAGTGAAATTTTCTTCCCGTGATTTCAGAGCAACTGGAAGTGATACTGAAAATTTCACATATCACTCGAGTGATTTGGAGATCACTGGAAGTGAATTTCAAAACAGTGATTTTTGATGCACTGGAAGTGATTTGAGAAAGAGTGGAATTCACTGGAAGTGATCTTCGAAAACAACATAATCACTCGAGTGATTTTGGCATTACTGGAAGTGATTTTGCATACAGTGAATTTTTCTTGCAGTGATTTCAGGCGCACTGAAAGTGATTTGGAAAAACTGAAATATCACTCGAGTGATTTGGAGATCACTGGAAGTGATTTGGCGGAAATCACAAATCACTTGAGTGATTCAGGATCACTGGAAGTGAAATCTGGAACAGTAAAAAATTCTTGCAGTGATTATGGCGCCACTGGAAGTGATTTGCCATATCACTCGAGTGAATTATGAATCCCTCGAGTGATCTATTCTTCATATCACTTTTACTTCGTTGTTGTGGTTCCAATTCTTTAGCAAACAGACATAAACTTCCATATGTCATAACTCTTTGAATATAGCTCCAAAATTACTGTGTTATATATCAATGGAAAGCTCCTGAAGCCTAGTTTCATATGGAAGCGGTTTCAGCTCAATAGGAGCAGTGGTTTGAGAGTTATAGCCAAAATACCAAACCTATTCCAGAAAGTGACGCTGATATGAATGCCAAATTCGAACAATTATATCTCCAACATCTGAGCTCCTTTGATGTTGCTTCTGGTGTCAAAATTACGCATTGGGAGTCTATTTTCATATGCAACTGGTTTCGTCTCAATCGAAGTTGTATTTTGGGAGATATAATCAAATAACCAGACCTTGCTCAGCTGGACGAACAACAGAGCATGAAACGCTGAACATCACTCGAGTGAATTAGTGAATCACTCGAGTGATTTTTAGTTTTTCCAGAATCACTTGAGTACTTCTGAAAATCACTCAAGTGATTATTAAATCACTCGATGCTATAGTTCCAAACAGTGCCAATTGCTACAATGACTTCTGAATTCCCTTCTGATCAGTATTTCTTATGGGAACTTGAATCTTGATATTCCCATTAGTTCCTTGAAGCTCTTCTTTCTCCAATCTCCAATCTCTTTGACTAATCTATAAAATATACAACATCAAATATAGTAGTTAGTCAATATAAGAGATAAGTATATTAGCAAACTTTTGCTCTCTTGATATTTGACATCTATATTTGTCATCATCAAAACTAATCATATCTAACATTTTGATCCTATATTTCTAACACCGTTGATATTATTAACAGAAAATGTTGACATAGTAAACTCAAGTAATGATAATGTAGCTGACAAAGTTTTAATTTTTTAATATAATATATTTATATTATTAAACTAAAATAAATCGACAAATCTCTGTAAATAAAATTGAGGTTTTGATATTTATATTATTAAAATAAAATTTTAAATACAATCGAGGTTTTAATATTAATTACTTAATTATATTTTTAGATATTTTCTAATTTACACATATTTTAAATTTAAGATTAATAGCATTTAATTACACAGTTATCACTTGAGTTTGTTGTATTAGCGCTTTTCATTAGCAACATTAACGCTGTTAGAATTATAGGATAAAAAAATATACTTTGTAAAATTAATGGACAAAAAAGATACCTCTTATAAACTGAAAGGATTAAAAATTTATTTTAACCTAAAATAAATTTACGTATAGTTTTTTGGTGCATGTCAAGTGTAAATATATCATCCAAGAAGTTAAGACTATCACCTTCAAATAATAGCAGTTGGGTTAGGTGACCATAAAATCATCATACTAAAAGCATATTTGGTATCACTTGTTGACTTATAAGTGCTTATACATGTAAGTTAAAACAACTCTCCTTTCACATACTTACCTCGTATTCCTTAAATCACAATTGAAAAGCTGCTTTTAAAGATTTTAATCGCTATTCCGAATGAGCACTAAGTTACATGAATAATAATGTAGTTGTTGGTCAAAAGTTTTATTCCTTACTTATTCATATAATAAATGGATTAAGGTGTAATCTTAGCAACAAAGTTTTGTTTAAGGGGCGTCTGACACAAATGAGTTTTGGAAGGGGCAAAAATAAAAATGAACAATTGAAAATGGAGCAAATTTAACAAATCATAAAATTTGACCTAACGCCATTAAGGGTTTTTTTCTCTTATAATTTAACGTCGTTTGATCAAATTTAACAGTTTTATTAAATTTGCACCATTTTTAATTGTTCATTGTTATTTTTGTCTCTTCTAAAACTTATTTGTGCCATACACCCCTTAGAAAAAATTTAATTGTTAAATTTATACTTTAACCCTAAATAAATAAACTAACTATTTTACGGGGACAATGATTTTTAAAATAAAACTAAATGTACTCCCTCAAGTCTTTAAATTAAAAGCAAGTTGCCTTTTGTTAGAAAAATTGAAGAAGTTAAATAAGTTATATTTAAATATTTATATTTAGGGTCAAGATGTAAATTTGCCTCAGAAGTTTTCACTAAGGAGTAATGATACCCTGAAAGTTTTTTTCAGGTTCAATATTGCCCTGAAAGTGTTAAAATGGATCAATGTTACCCTTTTTTATTAAAAAGTTGACAATTAATGTCAAATTTTTAATAGTCAACGTTAGTTTCTTAACGGTATAGAGTAACATTACTACCTTTTAAAACTTTCGGGATGACATTGAACTTAAAAAAACTTTCAAGTCAACACTGCTCCTTAGCGAAAACTTCTAGGATCAATTTACACTTTAACTCTTATATTTATTATTTTTCTCCAAACTAGTGTGTTTTACTGATAAACTGATATATAATCTAACGATATACAATATAGGCTATGATAAAGTAACTTATTTTACTTATTTTTGGAGAGACCAAATAGACCGGATACTCTGTCTAGTTCATAATATAAGTTACTTTTATAATAATGGTTTGATCTATAATATAAGTCATTTGGAGAGTAATTAATACTTATTTATCAATTTTGTCAATGTAATTAATGATTGAATGTGACTTTTTTATATTTTCTTAGAATAAATTTGAATTTTTTTAATTTAAAAAAAATTTAATGAGTTAATTATTTTTTTTATAAATTAATTAAATATTTTTTTAAAAAAATACCTCATTGGAAACTTATTTACCAAATGAAACATTTGCGTGCAAACAATATTCCTTTATACGTAAAAATTCTTTTTTAAGTCCTATTTAATAAATAATTTTTCAATAAAGTCTTTATTAGTAATTCTTCCCTGCTTATTCATGATGGGGTGGGAGGGGTAATATTGTTTTTGTTAAAAGGGCAAATGGGCAAAAATGCCCTTATGTTTTTCGGAGAACGGCACCCAGCACCAAATTTTTTTACTAGGAGCATAAATGCCCATCAACATTTAAAAATGGAGCTGAAATGCTTATCCACCTGCCACATCATCATTTTTTTTTGGGAAAATAACCATTTTACCATACATTTTTGTGAAATTTTACAATTTTACCCTTAGCAATTGTGTGACACTTTTAAATTAGTAAATGACCTCCAAAAATTCTGAAATTTTTCAGAATAAAAGTAGACATGATAAGCTTTAATTTGATAGGTCAAATGGAATTTTATTTGGTCAAAATGACCATTTTGCCCTTACAATTTTCACAATACTTGAGAAATTGGCAGATTTGTCACCAAATTTTAAAAATTCATATCTAATTGTATAGATATCCAATTGGGGCGGTTCCAAAGCTTATGTGACCCTTATTAAGTCTAGTTTTATGAAAAAAAAATATAAATTTTAGTCAATAGGAACCTCAAAATTCCCAGAATTTTTATTTTTGAAGTCTGCTCCAGAAAAATGTTAAACTCACTGGGCAAAATTTAAAAATTCATTTCTCCTTGTTAAATTCGCTGGGCACAAGTTGAAGTTGTTGTCAATATGATTTCCTGTTGAGGCAGTCAGATTGTGTGACACTTTTAAATTAGTAAATGACCTCCAAAAATTCTGAATTTTTTCAGAATAAAAGTAGACATGATAAGCTTTAATTTGATAGGTCAAATTGAATTTTATTTGGTCAAAATGATCATTTTTCCCTTACAATTTTCGCAATACTTGAGAAATTGGCAGATTTATCACCAAATTTTAAAAATTCATATCTAATTGTATAATATCTAATTGGGGCGGTTCCAAATCCTATGTGACCATTATTAAGTATAGTTTTATGAAAAAAAATATAAATTTTAGTCAATAGGAACCTTAAAATTCACATAATTTTTATTTTTGAAGTCTGCTCCAGAAAAATGAATTTTTGAATTTTGCCCAGCAAATTTAACATTTTTCTGGATCAGACTTCAAAAATAAAAATTCCAGAAATTTTGAGGTTCTTATTGGCTAAAATTTATATTTTTCCATAAAACTAGACTTAATAAGGGTCACATGGGCTTTGGAACCACCCCAATACAATTAGATACGAATTTTTAAAGTTTGGTGACAAATCTGCCAATTTCTCAAGTATTGCGAAAATTGTAAGGGCAAAATGGTCATTTTGACCAAATAAAATTCCATTTAACTTATCAAATTAAAGCTTATTATGTCTACTTTTATTCTGAAAAATTTCAGAATTTTTGTAGGTCATTTACTAATTTAAAAGTGTCACACAATCTGACTGCCTCAACAGGAAATCACATTGACAACAACTTCAACTTGTGCCTAGCGAATTTAACAAGGAGAAATGAATTTTTGAATTTTTCCCATCAAATTTAACATTTTTTTGGAGCAGACTTCAAAAGTCAAAATTCTGGGAATTTTGAGGTTCCTATTGGCTAAAATTTATATTTTTCATAAAACTAGACTTAATAAGGGTCAGATAAGCTTTGGAACCACCCCAATTGGATATCTATACAATTAGATATGAATTTTTAAAGTTTGGTGACAAATCTGCCAATTTCTCAAGTATTGCGAAAATTGTAAGGGCAAAATGGTCATTTTGACCAAATAAAATTCCATATGACCTATCAAATTAAAGTTTATCATGTCTACTTTTATTCTGAAAAATTTCAGAATTTTTGGAGGTTATTTACTAATTTAAAAGTATTACACAATTATTAAGGGTAAAATTACAAAATTTCACAAAATTATAGGGCAAAATAGTTATTTTCTCTAAAAAAAATATGATGATGTGACAGATGAATAGACATTTCAGCTCAATTTTTAAATGTTGATAAGTATTTATATTCTCAATAAAAAAATTTAGTACTGAATAACCTTCTCTAAAAAAACCATAAAAGCATTTTTACCCCTTCCCCGTATTAAAAATGCGCGCTCACCCATGTGTATCTATATATATATATATATATATATCGACTACACCAGTCCTCCATATTTGCATCACAAGCGCGCGCATAGTTTGAGAGGAAGAATGTTTCACGAGCTTCTTCTTTCACTATTAGGCTACACTGGCGACTTGATTATCGATCAGAGAGAGCAGCTCTCCTCTAACACTTCAATTTCCGATGAATGCACTTTCAAGCTCGCTCCCGACATTTCTTTTATCGAACCCAGTAATAGGTTTGCATCATCTTCTCAATTTCTCTCCCTTTCCAAGTTTTTAGACTCTAGAATTCGTCCACATTATCCGATTTTTTTTTAAGAATTTCTTTCCTGGACAACTGTGAGAATGCAACATTTATATCGTCGCTTTTTACCATTCGAATTAATGTTTTGCCTGCAGAGAACTCATTGAGCGGATCATCGCCTTAGGATTTTATTACAGAGAGCTGGACCGTTTCTCTACCAAATCTAGGAATTTAAGTTGGATAAGGTCTGCGAATGCTTATTCTTTGGGTGTCATCCCTGAGACGTCGGACGGGAAAGCGGAGAAGCCCAGTGTTTATCGTAGGGCCTTAGCTAATGGCCTTCTTGAGATACTGTCAATTTATAGGTCTGCTGTTCTGCATCTCGAGCAGAAGCTGTTGTCTGAAACCATGCCTATTTTGGCAACCGTTACCCAAGGCCTTAATAAGGTAATTTTAAATCTCTTCAGCGCAACAATTTCCAGTAATTTTGATATGATCTTTAATTAACTGGTTTTGATATGATTTCCAGTTTTTTGTTCTTTTGCCACCTTTATATGAGCTCATTTTAGAAATTGAGCGCGATAATATCCGTGGTGGTCAACTTCTTAATCTTTTACACAAGAGATGTCATTGCGGAGTGCCTGAATTACAGGCTTGCATTAAAAGGTATACAATTATTTTTCAGTGTTACAACTATGTGTGTCTTTTCCAACTATTTGATCTATTGGAGTTCAGGGATTTAATAAGGAAAATTACACTTTTAGATAATGAATCCTTACTCCTAGTTATATAGTATGAAAATTATAGGAGCGAAGGGCAACTACTAAAGGATGCCAAGTTAGGCTGCATGTCGTTAGATGATATCCTCGTGGGATGAATATGTTTATTGGAGTTTTCTAAATGTTTGTTTCTACTTTCTAGTTAGTATCAACTTTCAACTAATCGTGCTGCCAACCATTACTCACATTTTTTTGTTCTTTTTATTCTCTTTCCCCAAAGCTTAGGCTTCTTTGGCAAGGGCATCAGGTTATGTACAAGCAGCTAGCATCATGGATGGTTTATGGGATTCTTCAAGATCAACATGGAGAATTTTTCATTAGGAGGTAATGGAATATCATCCTTTGTCTGCAAACCGTTACCATGCATGTCTCAGTATTTTTTTGTACGCATATTTTATATCTCAGGGGACTCATGTTAAGAGTACATGTAAACTGGTTAAAGTTAAATAATTAGTTGTTTTGCTTTATTTCTTTACAGTTTTTATGATTATGTAACATCTAAAATTTGTGATTTATCAGGTTCTGCAGTCCATTTTTTATTGCTTTATGAGTTATCTGTTGACCTGAATCAGTTATTTTTCAGGCAAGAAGATAGAGATAGAGAGCATGGTTCATATCGTCCTGACATTGCTGGAAAGTTGGCCCACTTGTCAACTGATGATACAACTTTAACAGATTGGCACTTGGGGTTTCATATTTCTTTGGTACTCGCTCATTGTTCAATGTTCATTGATAACTCTTGACGAGTGCAGTTCAGTTTGTTTACCGATTTTAACTTTTTTATTCTTAGCAAAGGATATGACCGAAGTTAATTTTCTGACAAATGGGAAATGCAATAGTCCTTTTGACTGGACGATTTTCCCCCCCTTTTTGGCAGGATATGCTTCCAGAATATATACCAATGCGTGTGGCCGAATCTATTCTCTTTGCTGGTAAAGCTGTTAGGGTTCTACGGAACCCAACTCCTGCCTTTCAGTCTGATACTGCCGTGTATCACCAACTTCCTAGAAGCTTTCAGAAAATACAAGGATTAGCAGAGCGTTTTCCATTCCTGAAGGAAGCCGCAAATAGTCAAGGACTGGGAGAAGATTTGCTTCCACAGTCTGAGGCAGATAAGATTGAAGCCATGCTTCTAGACCTAAAGGTTTTTTCATGCTATTGTGTTGTATAGTGATGGAGTTGTTTTTTCCCTTATTGGTGGTTGAATTGATTATAATCTTCTATTTCACTTGTTAATGATCATTGTACTATCTAATTAAGATTTTCTTGGAAACTAATGGTTAATTTTTTATAGGAGTCGTCTGAATTTCATAAAAGATCATTTGAATGTGCTGTTGACTCTATTCATGCTATAGCAGCCAGTCATCTTTGGCAGGTGCATAACATAAAGATGTTTTGTTTCATATGGTTATTAATTGGTGCAACTATGTTTGGAGCCACCATTAACATCTATTTTGTTCACGTTTGCAGCTTGTTGTTGTACGGGCTGACTTGAATGGCCACTTGAAGGCCCTTAAAGACTACTTTCTTTTGGCAAAAGGAGATTTCTTTCAGGTAAATTGTGAGTTGTTATCCTTCTAATGTCTTGCCATGCACTCATTTATGAGTCAATCCTCATTTTTTTTCCCAGTGAAAGTCAATCCGCACTTTATTTTGACAAATATGATCTTTATTCTTAATTTTAAGATTTGTCTGGAGAGAGAAAAAGAAGTCTACAAATTTTCAATAGATACCACGCAAAAAGAAATTAGAGGGGAAAAAGATGTGTTTTGAAATTTAAATTTGAACTATTCATCCATGAGAAAGTGGTTAAATATGATCTTTCCTCTTGCTTTTCTGCCATATGAGCTTGTTTGCTGACATCTTTTCATGACTCATCATATTTTTCCCTGTAGTGTTTCCTTGAGGAAAGTCGCCAATTGATGCGATTGCCACCACGCCAATCAACTGCTGAAGCAGATCTTATGGTCCCTTTTCAATTGGTTTGTTTGGCAAATGACTTATGGCTTAGTGTTGTTCATGATCTAAATGTATAAGCTGGATTAATTGAAATTTCTTGGCTTTGCAGGCTGCATTAAAAACTATTGGCGAAGAAGACAAATACTTCTCTAAAGTATCCTTGCGGTTGGAATTCAAACTCTTTCGTTTTTCATTCATGTGATTTTATTTTGAGAAATTATCGATTATGTACTGAGCTGTCTTTCTTCTCTTCTAGGATGCCATCTTTTGGTATTTCAGTCAAATCTTCCCAATCAGATTTGCCCAAGGCAATAAATTATGCAGACGTTAGTTCTGGTTCTTCACTTTCAAATGCTTCTTCAGAATTGTCACTTGATGGATGGGATGGTATTGCTCTTGAGTATTCTGTTGATTGGCCTTTGCATTTGTTTTTCACTCAAGAAGTCCTCTCTATGTAAGATTCTGCATCTTGTAGTCGATTATTTTCTTTTCTAAGTTGTTTTGTTGTATATATAGCATCAATATTTGTTAACCCCATTGCAAATAGCAAGATGAAAAATGCACTGTTAAACATGTTGGGAGGGTTTAATTCATTGTTTTAAATTTGATGCATTGAGTTTGAGACACAGCTTAACTTTAGAAGGCAAAGTTTCCATCGAAATTTTATAAGATAAGCATCTCAACAAATTCCACTTTTGGATCTTAATTTCACACTATGTAGATCAGGTTCATAAATGTTAATATTAATAATAAATTACTTTATGCTCTTACACTTCGAACCTATTTAAAATCAATTTATGCTTGATCCAAATGATAATATCTCATCGTTCATCATTCAATGACATCTGTAAATGTTTGATATTTTGACAGGTACCGTAGAGTCTTCCAATACTTGTTGCGGCTCAAACGGACACAAATGGAGTTGGAGAAATTATGGGCATCTGTAATGCACCATGGGCACAGTGATTTTGCCAAACACCATAAGGGGCGAGATAAGGGCTCAAAAACACAGCAAACACATCAGCGGCTTCAACCAATGTGGCATGTTAGAGAGCATATGGCATTCTTGGTCAGAAATCTCCAATTTTATATTCAGGTTGTTGAAATTTATTAAATTATTGCTATAAATATTATGCAATAAGCTAGTTTGGTTCTTTCATTTATTAATATAACATTTGAAAAGTTGACTCCATACATTAAGTTTATGACTTGGATATTGTCAAGCAGGGTATAAGATGCTTTCGATGAAATAAGTAGTATCTCGTCTCATTGAAGCGTCACTGTTATGTTGGTTTCTGATAAAACATCATTTTCTTTAGTTTTCTTTATCAATCTAGTGAACTTGACACGAAAGAAAATAAAAATAAATTTATGAGAGTTGGTGAGAAAATAGATAAACTACAGATGATTTCCAGCTCTTCGATTCTTCATAAATCCCTTTGTGGTAAGTTTGGCGGTAGAGCTTCCAACCGCATGGAGCCTGAAAAATGTATAGGTGATACCTTATACATTTCCTTAGTTTCTGAATGCGTTGATTCTCAGTTGACATTATAAATTATAATCTTCTACTTTTTTTTTTAGTTTCTGAATTCGTTCATTCTCAGTTGATATTATAAATTATAATCTTCTTTATTACCGATTCTATTCTCTTCTTGCTGAGTATTCCTCTGCATGTTGATAATATGTCATCCCTTGATATCTATATTCTTTCTTCTAATTAACTGAAAAAGAATTCACAAATTCAAAATTTTGTTCTTTTCGTTGCAGGTGGATGTGATAGAGTCCCAGTGGAATATATTACAAACTCATATTCAAGAATCTCATGACTTCACGGAACTTGAGGGCTTCCATCAAGAGTATTGCTCTATAACATCATCCTTCTAATTTCATTTTATAATTACATAAAGTATTGTTTTTTTTGTGTGTGTGTGTGTATGTGTTTAATGAGAGTTTGAAGGTTGATTTGTCAATTTGTTCATAACTGTGTTGTTGTCCATATAATGTAGCAATAAAGATGTCAAATTTTAACTTTAAAAAAACTGCTGTCGGATGTTTCTGTGCATCGAAAAGGTTATTCGCTTTTGGATAATGATTTCTTAGTTTTTCAGTTGGTTGATATTTGGATATTTAACACAGAAACGATCTCTTCAAATACAAATCTGTTTACAATAAAAAGGATTTTAGTGATGAGACTAAGAAAATAGTTAATACATAATTCATTGTCTTAGAGTTGTCTCCCAGCTTCCTGAGTTTCTCTAAATCTGTTGGCCTCAGAGGCAGTCAGCGCGCCCCCCCCCCCCCAAAAAAAAAAAGAAGTCATTCTAGCTGTCGTTACTCGTTTCAACAGCATCATCTTATATATTTAATGTCTTCTCCAGGTATCTGGCAGCCTTAATTTCACAGTCTTTCTTAGACATTGGTTCTGTGTCAAGGATACTGGATAGTATCATGAAGCTTTGCCTGCAATTCTGCTGGAAAATTGAAAACCTAGATAGCTATTCAAATACATCTGAACTGGAACATATTGCAGAGGTAATTGTAGAAATTCAGTATGTAATTTTACTCTGAACTTATTAAATGAAAAATTCATTGACGATGAAAAGCGGGAAAAATTAATAGCCAATAATGAAGGTATGCTGATGCTTTGAGACCTCTAGATGTGCTTCTTTCAAATTGACCATAATACAGATAGAATTACTACAAGGAACTGGTTGTTAACTACTGAACAATATTGACCAATAACTCTTGGAATCTTTAAGAAATAGTTGGAAAGGAATGATGAATAGTGATGTATAATGCAATTGTTTGTGGGCATTAAATGAGTGAGCTCTTCCTTCCCCACTACTGATTGAAATTCTCTTTTAATATTGTAAAAATGAATGACCATTTTGTCATTATATCCCCAAATGCATATTTCCTGGATTAGAAGTTTCTATTTCATCAGATGCATTCCTTAGTGACAAGAGTTTTGGTCGCTTAACTTGTTTTCATTTAGTTGCAAATGTGGGCCGATTTTCATGAGCAGGCCCATTACCTAGAAGTTACCACTCATTTGCTGTGTCATTTTCCCCAATCCCCATTTGCTTTATTTTCCCCATTTTGTTGTACTTTCCCAAATCGTTAGTTGCACATAATCTCCAGAATCAGTTTCTCTCCTGTAATTACCTTGAACTACGATTTTTGGACTACATAGCATCATCTTTCTTTAACCTTCTCTCAAACTTGTATCAGGAATTCAACAAGAAATCAAATTCGTTATACACAATACTGCGCAGCAGCAGGCTAGCTGGGAGTCAGCGAGCTCCATTTCTAAGACGCTTTCTCTTGCGGTTAAATCTGAATTCATTTTTTGAGGTACGTGAAATTAGCGAGCCTCAATTTATCAGCAGTTTATCTGTCTTGTTCATCTCATTCCTTACTGCGGCTGTTCTTTTTTCACTTTATAGGCAACTGCAAGAGGTGTGCTAAATGTTGTAAGACCACGCCCAGCACTCCCTGTTCTAAATCAGGAGTAAGTCATTCCACCAATTTCAGAGCGGCTCGAGTTTCAGCTAATACTCTTGCCCTTGGAGGCTAAGTTTCCTTCCTGGCCTTCACTATAAACAGTTTGTTTTCTATATTGGCACGTGTCGTCATCATCCGTGGATCCAATATGCTGCTATGGTTCTTTGAAAGTCAGCTGCACATGTTGCTTGTAATTTTGACCAAGGGGTTCTCCTTCGGATACCGGATTGAAGGTACTTTGGAAGGTGTCTGGGGCACATTATATTCTTACCGTGTGTCTTTTTTAAATGGTTGGTGGTGGATGGTATGTTGGCACCAGCTCTCCTATTCGTTGTGTTAGTAGATGTGAGCGGCGATCGCTTTGTCCTTAATTGTTCTGTAATCTGTAATACGACAAATTGAGGGCATTCAATTCACATATGCTGCCAATGAGTTGGCAAAAGCCCCCTTAAGCCTGGCTTCATGCACGTACATGCAGTCACAGTTCTTTTTAGTTACAGTATTGATGTTTAGGTTCATTGTGAATTTCCAATTCCATATTTGATTAACATCCTTTCCTTCTTTTGGAAAAGTAGAAGTTCAGATGAGTTTTGGAGGTTTGTCAAGGTTTTGATTGGATTCAGAGTTTACTGAAATGTGTAGGGTGTATCCATTAACATTTTCATCTAATGAAGCTCTATCGTGACTAGTAGTTTACAAGCATTACTAATAATCATAAAAATATTTATGATGAAAAGATAAGTATAATAACAGAAAAAAATCTATTTGGTTTTGTTTTATCAACAAAGTGCACAGATCAGTGGCGTTAAAGGAGTAAATCTAGGGGCTCAAAAAAGGAAAAAAATCTAGGTTCTCGCAAGGCAGGCGGGAATAAATCTAGGTGACCTGACTTATCAGCCTGTGGTGAAGATGTACAGTGCTCGTGTGCTACAACTCTTCAAAACCTTCTTCATCCCCTTCATCTTCCACCCTTTGAAATTCTCCTCTCCATGTTTCCATCTGCGGGCAAGTCAACGACTCGAATCATTCGATGAGATGAGAGAGAATTAGTATTAAAAAAGAGGAAACTGTACGTGTCTGGACAGAGAATGATGCTTCAGAGGCGATGATCTTGAGGTCAACTAAGAGGGAGTTTGTTTCAGCGTTTAAATGACTTTTAAGTGCTTATACATATAAATCGAGACAACATTCATCACATACTTACCTCGTATACTGTAAATCACGATTGAAAAGCTACTTTTAAAGATTCCAATCACTATTTCAAACACACCATAACTATCTAAGGACTCCTCTGTAAGGTGTAAACGTAACCCTGTAACTAAATACGCGTACGCAATACGTTCGTTCGATGCCTCACCTGGTCATCAGAAAACCGTAGTTGTTCCGCTACAAACAGCATATTAGTAGAGTGCCTTGGAGCGAATTCCTTGCCTGCATTTTCTGCAATTTCTTCGTCATCAATCGATTCCACCCGAAAGCCATTGCTCATAAACAGTTTATCCATCCATTGCCCAGTGCTGAACTGCGTCTGGAGCCACAAAAGATTTTTATTTTCTATTTTTCAAGAAAAACATATAGAATTAAACTTGATGACACTTGATAACTGATCGCAGATTCTGACAAAAAAAAAAAAACAAAAGAAAAGATAACTGGTTGCAGATTGACCTTGGTTTCTGTTCCGTTCTCAGCTAACCAGCCAGGCAACTCTCCTACAAAAAAGCATCCCTTCATGGCCAAACTGCTTACCATTGACAAAACATCTTCAAAATTTTCCAATGTCATTAAAGGAAACCCCTGCAAGAAGAAAACTAGATAACTTGCCCCACTATCTAAAGTAAAAGGCCCCTTCTTCCCTTCATATTCCCATATTTTTTCGGGTGAAAATCATATTCGCTTATTTGTCTCTGGAAAATAATTCTGGTTTCAGTGTTTACAAATATTGATAGATTTTGCCACCTGCATGATCCATACGCTTGGCCTGCTGCCGTTAAAGCCCTTGAAATACAAACTTTGCTTTAAATCTGATGATTCCATTGGTATATGCAAGTATACGCAACTTCTAGGAATCTTGGCCCCAACACCTGAAAGCTTTAAAGAAAAACAAATGCAATTAGATGATCTCTTCTACCTCCCCTCCCACCAGCAGGGTCCTCCAAAGAAACGCCCATGAAAAGAAAAAGAAGGAAAAACAAAAGTAAAGCGATCTTGTAAAATCAGAATGAAAACGCGTTACATGCGTTAATAATGTTAAAAAAAAAAAAAAAAGAGCACACCATCCAATTGCAAGAGTATTATGTTCAAAATTCGATAATGATAGGACTATGTGCATTACCAGAGAACACACTAATCCTTGAAAAGTAAAACAGGTTACTAAGAAGCCTCATAACAATGCATACAACATTATAAATAAGATCCTGAACTTTCTAAGACAAGCAACTATAAGTAACTTCCCTAAGCTAAAAGCAAACCTTGGTCTTGTGGATTTTACAGTCATAATGCTCAAAACTAAATAATTGGCACGGCTTAGAGTGCATTCGCGTAAACAACGCAATCCAATTCTCACCATTGACCTCAAGATCAATAGTAGCCAAAGGTATATCTAGTCTCAGCATAAATATTTTACTTCATAGACCACAAATCATTTGATTTGGTCAGCTTATGTCACCTTCAAGCTTCTCAGCTGCTGTTTGGAATACATTTTCTGGCGATATGTCAAATATCATAGTTGAAGGAGGCCAACTAAGTCTGTATGGCCGTGTATCCATACCATCAGTCAACAAAACTACCTGCAATTTAGAGTAAAAACCCTGTCAAACCTGAAAACGAGTTTACATCAGGGGAAAAAAGTTTATAATTACCTGTTGAAATCCATCAATACGGCTAACTGCCCAAAGTAGCTTATCATCAATGAATTTAGTTGCAAGACAATAGGGGTGAAGATCTGCATCCTTCGAAGTATTTGGAGGCACAAGACAATCGGCATACGGATCAACGAACAGAGGGTCTGCATTGCGTAGAAGTGACACTATAAGTGTTCTGTTATTCACTACATGACGTGATAAAGGGCGGAATCAACAAGTAAAACTTTCGTCCAACGTCATGAGACTATAGGCATCAGAAAAGTAATGAAACAAATTGGTACTCTTCGAATAGTATACATGTGATTTTTGTTTTTCTTTTTTTTATATGTGATGGAATCAGTCGAATACGATTTAGTCGGCTTATTGATGATCCGCTTATTGATGATATCCAAATAATAACTAATGGGCACGTGACTATACATGTGATAAAATATCAGTTATGCTCCGTAAACCGTCCGCAAAATGCTCGAAGAAATGTCTAAAAGAATCAGATAAAAGTTAGCCCGAATAACTGGCAAAGGCAGAGAGAGATTGGTTTACGTGGTCGATACGATTCCTGGTAGCGAAGAGAAGCAGAATTAATGGCAGCAAAGAGTAATGAATCATTGTCGTGGTTGAGTTTCATCGCAGAAACGCAGACTTTTCTGGTAAAGGAGTTGGTCAGCCGAGGGCGCATATAATCAACAGCCGGTGGTTTTGCAAAATCCATAAAGCATTGCAAATGAGTGAGTTTCATTTTTCACAAATGAATCCTGTATCTGATGTCGTCGTCTTGATTTGTGCCTGTGCCAATCTAACAGGAGGCTCACCTTCTTTCCGTTATATGTAATTTTGGCTCATAGCATCAATCATCCGGGAGAGTCAAACGTCTTATTCCCCTCTCCTCTATCGTAAGGGCGGTCTGGACGAGCACCGTCGTGTATCTTGTTGGATGGCAACCAAGTGGTGACTACGGCAATGTGAGCGAGGAGAGAATGAAGAGAAAACGAGGAGGAGCAGGAGCCGGCGGCTGAAGCAGTGGCGAGATGGAGACTGTGCCGATGTGGTAGAGGAGAGAGCGGAGGGAGGAGGAGGAGGAGGAGGAGGAGGAGGCGAGATTGTGGAGCAAAATAGGGAGAAGAAAAAGAAAGGCAATTGCTGAACAGCGGAGGAGTCTGATTATTGAAATTTTATATAAAAATTGGTGATTGATTGATAAAGAAAAAAATGTTAATTTTGAAGTGAACATGACTGTAACAAGACATACCAGTACCACTGTGGTAAATTGGGGCGTAAACAGGCTGACTGTTAGTACTACTGTGACAGCAAGGTCTGGATAAAGTAAAAAATCAACACAATATATTATAAGAAAATGTATGTTCACTCGTAGTTTGACAATATAAGACACTTATAAAATATTTAATATTTATTTTTTCTTTTTAATTAATTTTTATTTTTTAAATTTTATTATTATTTTTTTGTCAAACAAAGTAAATTTTATTAATAACCAACCTAAATAATTACAAATACTAATAAGTGAAGCCAAACAAAAAACACTCGAACAAAATTTATTGAATACAACCTAACATACCAAAACTCACAAAAACAAAATACAACACAGCAAAAAGAAAACTAGAAAGGTATCTCTCCTATATCAACAAATATCAGTAATAGTATGCTCAGCCAGTATCAATTTTATCATTGCAATTAACATTTTGAGAGATCTCTACTTTTTGAACTCTATCACGATCCACTATCATGGCAAGAGGAGGTGGGGGTCGATTGACCCAATCATCAAGACACACCCCCTTTGAGCTAGCAGCTGCAAGCCAATATGCAGCTTTATTCTGAGATCTAGGAACAACATTAATCTCAATGCTTTCTAAAAAACTCAACAGCATCACAGTATCCTTCACAATAGTTTGACATCTCCACTCACATATACTGCTCTCACCACTACACAAAGCTTTATACAATACTTCACAATCTGTTTCGAATATAAAACGCCCATCATCAAATTGCTTTATCATTCCAACAGCATGCCTAGCAGCTTAGAGCTTCTGCCATAAGAGTAGAAGTTGCTCTCACAGAACCTGAATATCCATGCACAGATTTAGGAATGATTCCTGAATATCATGGCAATGTTCCATTGAATTAAACCTTGTGACAGATTTTGCCTCAATCCAAAAATTCAAAGGAGAGCCATACCAAATCCTTTTAGTCCACTCACATAACAAAAGACAATGTTCTATTGTTTCATCAGCCTTCCCACATGTGTAGCAGATTGAATCATTTGAACACCTTCTTCTAAACAATTTCTCTCTAGTGGCCAAGCACCCATTCACTGCTCTCCACAAAAAATGCTGAATTTTTGGAGGAACCTTCAATTGCCATATCTCTTTCGATAAACCATCAGGAATTGAATATGAAGATTCAGGCTTGAAGCTTCTAGCACACTTCTTCCTTTTCTTCAATGGTGCATAACCAACCTTCACTGAGTAAACACCAGTCCAACATCCCATCCACCTTAATTCGTCATTCCTCCCAGAATTAGAAATAGGAATCTGTTTAATTCTCATTCTAATATCATCATCAAACAAATTTTCAAGCAAATCCTCTCTCCACTCTCCATTGTGTATTAAATCAAACACCAATAAATCTAATTCCTCCCCAGATTTCCTCAAACACATTTTCCACTCTCCATTATTTAAATTTTATTTACTCATTAAATTTTCAAACACATTTTTCAATAAGGATGCAGTGAAGTTTTTTTTAATTTATGACATATTTAATAAATTAATTGTCACTTTTTATTTTTTATGAATTAATTAAAATGTCATGTATTATGAACAGAAAATAGTACATATGAAAAAAAATAAGAGAAAAAGATACTTCAATACCACTTGAATTTTAAAATCCTAAATTGATTTTATTATTGACTATAAGGGTAATGTGCTTGACAAAAATAATATAGCAAATGGCAACTCAGATTTTGAAAAATCACCAATTTAAAATTTTAAAATTCAGATAATATTTAAGTATTTTTTTTAAAAAATAATCATATATAGGCCAAACCAGGGCAATTCTAGATTTTGCCCATAGCCCGTCGTGTCCATAAATTAGGCAGTGGTAGTTTATTTTTCTAACCCACCCATTTTTTTGGTTTTTTGAGCAGGCTGGACCCTGCTCAATTCGACGGATCACGAGCGGGTTAGTGCATTGGCCATTTACAATATTTTTTAAAAAAGTTATTATTCTGAAACGTATTTTAATTTTTTTATAATATTATACTGAAAATAAATGTCCTTGGAAAGGCATGAAAGTAACCTTTGAAGGAAGGATAGCCTTAGCGTGGTATTATCATTTGAGAAGTCAAAATGACTCCCTTACAATTAGCCAATGGATAGGTATTCGGAGCCTGTTGTCACGCACTGCAGGGAACACTAGATATTTGGTATGCAAGACACTCTGCATAAGTAATAAGTTGTGTAGATATTGCTAGATTTATGTAGAGAATTCTAGATACACAACGATGTAAGCGATGACATAAGCGAAGATGTAAATATCTAGATATTCTGGGAGAAGGTTCTGGAGAACCAATCTTAGCCATTAGATGTTTTAGATCTTGACCGTTCATTGAGGAGGTGTAAGGCTATAAATAGAGATGCCTCCCTCATTTGTAAGCATCGAAAGCAATTCAAGCATTTGTCATTCTAGAGCATCTCTCTCTAAAATCCTCTTTCTCTCTCTAGAAGTTCTCTTGTGATCTTTGAGTTCTTTGCCTACTCAAGAGGGTTCGGCTGACTTAGCTAAGATCAGGAGGGGTGATCAAGCTAAGGCCGGCACGGTACAAGGAAGGGAGTTCCAAGTCCGTGACAACGTGGTATCAGAGCTTTGGTTCGAAGCTTTGGACGTGGTTCGTGGGAGCCATTTCTTAGGCAAGAATGTCAGGCACAACTGAGGACCTTGTTGTTTCAGGGGAAGAGAGGGGTAGGGAGACCCAACCTCCTCACCAATCAAAGAAAACTCGAGGCACGAGTAAGTCCCGCCAGGTAGAAGACATTACGTCCTTGACTGCAAGGATGGCTACCTTGGAGGAAGTCTTACAAGGGGTGGTCTCTAAGGTAGAAAAGGTGGAGAGTGACTTTGGAACACTCGAAACCCATACCTTAGAACAACTGGATAATTTGAGGTCGGACTTTGATTCGCACCTCAATGTTGAGGAGGAACAAGATGAGTCTATGAGACGACTCGAGGCAACGGTGATGGATGCCATTACCGCCATGCAGGGGCAGCTTAACTCTCTCAAGACTTCTTTGGAGAGGCAAGCTAGGACTTCATCGGCAGACGGTGTCGGTGGAGTAAGGGAGGTAAGGTTGGACCTCCCTAAGCCGAAGGACTTTAAAGGTGTTCGTGATGCTAAGGAGGTTGAGAACTTCTTATGGCAGATGGAGCGATATGCCGAGAGCTTAAACCTGGGCGATGATTCTATCAAGGTACGCACTGCTTCCTTATTCCTTACTGATAATGCTATGTTATGGTGGCGTAGGAAGCATGCCGACATGGAAAGGGGCCTTTGCACCATCACAACATGGGAAGACTTTAAACGGGAGCTAAAGAAGCAATTCTATCCCGAGAACGTGGTCTATAAGGCTCGAAAGAAGTTGAGAGAACTCAAACACAAGACCACGATTGCTGAGTATGTCAGGGACTTCACCACCCTCATATTGCAGATTCCTAATCTCTCCAACGAGGAAACCTTGTTCTACTTCATAGACGGTCTCCAAAACTGGGCCAAACATGAGCTTCAACGACGTGGTGTGACGAACGTGGATGAAGCCATTGCCATTGCTGAGAGCCTTACGAAGTACCAAAAAGGAGAGAAAGGTGAGTCTTCCAAACCTAAATCCTTCAAACCTAATCAAGAAAAAGGTGGGGGAGACAAGGGTAAGGGGACCAACCAGGGAGGAACTGGCAAATCCTTCCACAGAAATCAATATGAGGAGAGGAAAAATAGATTTCGTCCGATGAGTTGCTTTGTGTGCAAAGGGCCGCATCGGATGGTGGAATGCCCCAAGCTCGGAACCTTGTCTTCCATCATGGAGGGACAAGATAAGCCCGGTGAGGAAGAACCTAGCTCACAAATGTGATCGCTCAGAGTCCTAAATGCTTTAAAGGCGAAACCTGTGGAACCAACGCCAAGAAGTAGAGGACTCATGTATGTTGAGGCAACGTTGAATGGGAAGCCAGTAAAGGTGATGGTGGACACCGGGGCGACCCACAACTTTATTACTCCAGAAGAGGCTCAGCGGATTGGCCTCTCGGTTGATCAACCTCGAGGAGGATTGATGAAGACTGTCAATGCTCCCGCCAAACCCCTGAAAGGTGTAGCTAATGGTGTGAAGCTATGCCTTGGAACGTGGAAAGGGACCGTGGACCTGTCAGTAGGTCCTATGGATGACTTCGATGTGGTTTTTGGCATGGACTTTTTGCGTAAGGCAAAAGCATTCCTCATGCCATATTATGACTCCATGTGCATCCTGGAAAAAGGGATTGTTTGCACGGTTCCTGCAACAAGTAAGGATCAGAATGTTCACTTGTCAGCAATACAAGTGGAGAAAGGATTTAAAAGAGGGGAAGTTACATACCTTGCAGCATTAAAAGAGGTAGACCCTGACGAAGCGGAGAGTCAGAATCTTCCCCCGGCCATCCAAGAAGTTCTGAAGGAGAACGAGGATGTCATGCCCCCTGCGCTCCCCAAGAGGTTGCCACCTAGGCGAGAGGTGGATCACAAAATTGAGTTAGAGCCAGGAGCACGTCCACCTTCCATGGCACCCTATCGCATGGCACCACCTGAGTTAGAGGAACTCAGGAAACAGTTGAAAGAGTTGCTTGATGTGGGGCACATACGACCGTCGAAAGCACCTTATGGGGCACCTGTCTTGTTTCAACGCAAGCAAGATGGATCATTACGATTATGCATCGACTATCGAGCCCTTAATAAGGTAACAATTAAGAATAAATATCCTATTCCTTTGATAGCAGATTTGTTCGACCGGCTTGGCAAAGCGAGGTACTTTTCCAAGCTAGACTTGAGGTCTGGATACCATCAAATTCGGATCGCCACAGGAGATGAGCCGAAGACTGCCTGTGTGACGAGGTATGGGTCTTTTGAGTGGTTGGTTATGCCCTTTGGTCTAACCAATGCACCGGCGACATTTTGCACTTTGATGAATCAAATCTTCCATCCTTTCCTGGATCGGTTTGTAGTAGTATACTTGGATGATATAGTTATCTACAGTAACACATTGGAAGACCATGTAGAACACTTACAGACCGTGTTCGATATCCTGCGGAAGAATGAGTTATATGTCAAGAAGGAAAAATGTTCTTTTGCCAAGGAGGAGGTGCACTTCCTTGGACATATCATTCGCCAAGGGACCCTTATGATGGACGAGAAGAAGGTTCGAGCTATCAAGGATTGGGAGCCACCTACCCGAGTGTCTGAGTTGCGGTCTTTCCTTGGGCTGGTGAACTACTATCGACGGTTTATCAAGGGCTACTCTGTTAGGGCAGCCCCTTTGACGGACTTACTAAAGAAGAGCAAGCCATGGGAATGGACGAAGGAGTGCCAAAGTGCCTTTGAAGGGCTGAAGGCTGCAGTAATGGAGGAACCCGTATTGGCTCTCCCGGATTTCTCAAAGACCTTTGAAGTTCACACGGATGCTTCAGACTTTGCAATTGGAGGAGTACTAATGCAAGAGAGGCATCCGATTGCATTTGAGAGCCGGAAGCTCAATGATGCCGAGCGGCGATACACGGTCCAAGAAAAAGAAACGACAGCAGTGGTGCATTGCTTACGCACGTGGAGACATTATCTGTTGGGATCGAGGTTTGTGATCAAGACAGATAATGTAGCGACCAGCTACTTCCAATCTCAGAAGAAGCTGACACCAAAACAAGCCCGTTGGCAAGACTTCTTAGCCGAGTTTGACTATGTAATGGAGTACAAACCTGGCACGGCTAATGTGGTGGCAGATGCATTAAGCCGAAAAGCAGAGCTGGCAGTGGTGAGTCAAGCCAAGGGTGATCTGACGACAAAGATCATTGAGGGAATGGATCATGATCATGTAGCACGGCAACTGGTAGAGATGGCCAAGGAGGGAAAAACCAAGAGGTTCTGGTTAGAAGATGGCCTTCTCTATACTATTGGAAGGCGAGTCTTTGTTCCAAAATGGGAAAATCTACGAAGAGAGCTCATCAAGGAGTGTCATGACTCCAAATGGGCTGGTCATCCGGGACAAAGACGCACACTTGCTCTATTGGAGGCAGCTTACTACTGGCCGCAAATGAGGGATGAGGTAGAGCTCTATGTAAAGACATGTCTTGTATGTCAACAAGACAAAATAGTGAATCAACAACCTGGAGGTTTACTAGAGCCTCTACCCATACCCGAGCAACCATGGGAGAGTGTTTCCATGGATTTTATCTCGGCATTGCCAAAATCTGAGGGGCATGGATCTATCATGGTGGTGGTAGATCGATTCTCAAAGTATGCAACATTCATACCTGCTCCTAAATATTGTACAGCAGAGGAAGCGGCCAGGCTGTTCTTTAAGAATGTGGTAAAATACTGGGGGTTACCAAAGACGATCATTAGTGACAGGGACCCTCGTTTTACTGGGAAGCTATGGACCGAGTTATTCAAGCTCATGGGCACGGAACTACACTTCTCTACAAGCTTTCACCCACAAACTGATGGACAGACATAAAGGGTGAATGCTTTGTTGGAATGTTATCTACGGCACTTTGTTAGTGCCAACCAGAAGGATTGGGCTAAGCTCCTTGATGTGGCTCAATTCTCTTATAATTTACAGAAGAGTGAGGCCACGGGAAAGAGTCCCTTTGAAGTGGTGATGGGACAACAATCACTGACACCTCATGCCCTTGCAACAACTTATAAGGGCAAAAGTCCAGGAGCTTACCACATGGCCAAGTCTTGGCAAGAACAAGCTGAGGTAACAAGATCTTTCCTTGTCAAGGCGGCTAAGAGAATGAAAAAGTTTGCGGATAGGAAGAGGCGACCCTCAGAATATCAAGTAGGGGACATGGTTATGGTTAAGCTTCTTCCTCATCAATTCAAAGTGTTCCGAAAGGTGCACAAGGGCTTTATTCGCAAGTATGAGGGCCCATATAAGATTGTGGGAAGGGTAGGAAAGGTTTCCTACAGGTTGGACCTACCCTCAAACTTGAAGATACATCCCGTCTTCCATGTTAGCATGCTCAAGCCATTTCATGAAGACGTGGATGATCCAGAACGAGCCATCTCGGCAAGAGCACCTCCCACCATGACGAAGTCCTTTGACCGAGAGGTAGAAGAGGTGCTAGCTGATCGAGTAGTGCGAAGGCGAGGGGTACCACCAAGTACCCAATACTTGATCAAATGGAAGGGATTGCCAGAGAGCGATGCCACATGGGAAACTCAAGAGGATCTTTGGCAATTTGAAGACCACCTACATCGGTATAGAGACGAGTCAGTGCCGAGGACGTCACTGGAATAGGTGGGGAAGAGTGTCACGCACTGCAGGGAACACTAGATATTCGGTATGCAAGACACTCTGCATAAGTAATAAGTTGTGTAGATATTGCTAGATTTATGTAGAGAATTCTAGATACATAACGATGTAAGTCATGACATAAGCGAAGATGTAAATATCTAGATATTCTGGGAGAAGGTTCTGGAGAACCAATCTTAGCCATTAGATGTTTTAGATATTGACCGTTCATTGAGGAGATGTAAGGCTATAAATAGAGGTGCCTCCCTCATTTGTAAGCATCGAAAGCAATTCAAGCATTTGTCATTCTAGAGCATCTCTCTCTAAAATCCTCTTTCTCTCTCTAGAAGTTCTCTTGTGATCTTTGAGTTCTTTGCCTACTCAAGAAGGTTCGGCTGACTTAGCCAAGATCAGGAGGGGTGATCAAGCTAAGGCCGGCACGGTACAAGGAAGGGAGTTCCAAGTCCGTGATACTGTGCTTGTTTAAGTTAGTATTTAAAAAATATGTTTATGTAAGTTATAATAAATTATATATATATATATATATATATATATATATATATATATATATATATATTATATCATAAATTATGTTAAAAAATCAAATTCTATCACTAATTTAAACATACATAAAATTATTTGCCACAAAAAAGATTAAAGTTTTTAAGATTTTGATTCTTACAGATAAAATTAACGGAAAAAAATATCACTTAAATTTTAAAATCCTAAATAAGTGATTTCTTATTGAAATGAATTATCAATTACTATACTCTTAATATTCTTATTAGAAATAAGATTAATTTGAGTTTTTTATGTGATTTTTTTTATCTTTTTCCCAGAAATTAAAGACACTCAAAACTTCTATTACCATTATTATGCCCGCCAAATGCAAATGAATCCAGGAAAATCGAGTGCCTGAGTTGAGGGAACCCATGTAACCAATTTCCGTTGGATTGTATGAGACCGAACACTGGGAAAGTTGAACGTTAGTAGATAGAATAAGAGGTTGGGTGAATGGACGTCATCCTCAATAGATACGCCCAGACACACCTTAAAACCCCAGAAATTGCTTAGTTAACAGATAGAGGGGATTGCGAGAGACACCGCCAAGCTAGGCTTATCTTTTGACGCCACCACCATCTTCCAAAATCCTCGAGAGAAAATGGATTCTAATCACACAATGGCGGAGAACCAAGACCTCAAAGTCGAGGAAGAACAAAACCCACTTGCCGTAGTGCCTTCCAAAGAAATCACCGTACCTCCATTTGCTACTGCCTCACTCTCCCTCTCTCTGTCTAGTATTCTCCCCTCTCACTTCTTCGTTCAACCCAAAACTTCTGCGTTATTCTCGGCTCACCCCAGCAAGGTTAAGGTCCCTACGCAGGCTTCCTCACTCACACTCCTTTCTCTGTCCACTACTCCTTCTCCTTCGCCTTCTAAAATCTCCTTCAAGTCCACCATCTCTGCTAATCCCCTTCAGAATCCTCTCACTTTGGGTCCTCACCGCCCCTTGGACCCTTCCAATGGGGCCGCAATTCGTCGAGCTTCCATTGTATGGTTCCGAAATGATTTGCGGGTCCACGATAATGAATGCCTTAACTCCGCCAACAACGAATCCATGTCGGTCTTGCCGGTCTATTGCTTTGATCCTAGAGATTATGGGAAATCATCATCTGGGTTCGATAAGACCGGGCCATACCGTGCCACATTCTTAATCGAATCGGTGTCGAATCTTCGCAAGAACCTTCAGGCAAGAGGGTCTGATCTTGTGGTCAGAATTGGGAAGCCTGAGACTGTATTGGTTGAGATGGCTAAGGCGATTGGTGCTGACGCAGTGTACGCGCACAGAGAGGTTTCCCACGATGAGGTTAAGGCGGAGGAGAGAATTGATGCGGCAATGAAGGAAGAAAATGTGGAGGTTAAATACTTATGGGGTAGTACTTTGTTCCATGTTGATGACTTACCTTTCAAATTGGAGGATATGCCTACGAATTATGGAGGATTTAGGGAGAAAGTACAAAAGTTGGAGATAAGGAAGACAATCGAGGCATTGGATCAGCTGAAAGGACTGCCATCTCGAGGAGACGTCGAACCTGGGGATATTCCCTCCTTAATGGACCTTGGCCTAAATCCATCTGCGACAATGGGACAGGTTTTGTTCTGTTATCACTCTTATGACTTAATCCGTTGTTCTGTCTAGCTGTAGACATTATTATATATCGCATGTATGTGTTTATACTGCTCTTAAAATGGACATGAACAGTATTATTATTAATATGGACCAATGATGCATTTCGGTGTATCAATGGTTGTTTCCACTTACCAGGATGTTGGCTGAGAAATGTATATAAGCGAGTGTTTTTTCATCTTAGAGTGGAAGTTGGGTTATTGCTATTCTGCTCGTAAAACTTTTTTAGTACGGTTGTGCTGTAATAAGCATCTAAATGCTTCTGCCCTTAACACATACGACAGATTGGATAGAGGCACTAGGTAATGACAGCCAACATCTTGCCTTGATTGCTTAGCTGCGCATTGTGATATGTTATGAGTTACAATTTCTACTCTAGGTCAAAATTTTGGGCTGTACCGGACAGTTACCCCTTCATCCCTGCCATTCGGTATACTTGTTTGTCATGGCGAAAGAGCTTGGATTTTTTATGATGAAGTTATTGCAGCCTATATTAGTTCTAAAGGAGAACTTGATTCTACCTTTCCTGAAGATAATTATATTGTCTTCTTCATCATGTAGAATGGGAAGTCAGCTGCCAATACTTCTATGGTAGGAGGGGAGACTGAAGCATTGCAGAAGCTCAGAAAATTTGCAGCTGAGTGTGAAGCTCAACCACAGAAGGGGCCTGCAGATGTCAAACAAGGTAGCATATACGGTGCCAACTTCTCCTGCAAAATTTCTCCATGGTTGGCGATGGGATGCATATCCCCTCGCACAATGTTTGACGAACTAAAGAAGACTGCCAGCAGGTGCACCATCAGAAAATAGTCCTTTCTAATGATATTTACATTGTCGTTTCTCCTGATAATAGTCTGTATTCTATTAAGCTCACTATTAAATTACATGACTCAGAACAATTTCTGCTTCGTCAAGCCAAAACAACAGTGGCAGTGGCATATCCAATAATGGAACGAACTGGTTGATGTTTGAGTTGTTATGGAGGGACTTCTTTAGGTAATTTGAATTGTTTCCCTCTTGATCTCTCAAACTTGGTCGTAGTGTGGAACTTTGTTTTAATCAATGTGCCTCTCTGGTGAAGATTTTGAATGATTTACTTGTCTTTTTTACATGATAACAAATTACAGTTGAGGTTATCACGTCTTTCTTTCTAGAAATGTAGTGGCCTTATGGATCATGAGCTGAGCATAGCTTTTTGGTTCACCCTTTTGAAGTCGTGAAAATGAAGAGCGTGACATGCTTCTGATGATTGCATTAGTCTGCTCAGTAATCTGCTGGCAACATGCATTTTTGAGACTGCTTCGCAGTTCGCTCTATGATTCTCTCCTGAATGTCTGTTCAGTTGATTGAAAACAAACATTTTCTGATGAAACTGCTTCTTCGTAAGCGGTTCTTTTGTAATTGTAATACTCTTTCTGAGAATAAATGGGTGATTGTCGGAATGATTTTATGAAATGTGTTTGTGTGGGTTATGTGTGCAGGTTTATTACCAAGAAATACAGCTCAGCAAAGCAGCAACGTGAAGGAGCTCCAGCTACTGCATGTACGGGTGCACTTGCTTAAGCTGTGGGACTTTGGAGTGCGGTTGTATGAAACAAAGAGATTTGACTGTGCTGCTGCGAACCCTATTCAAATTGTTGGCGAATAAGTTGTCTGAGGATCCAAGCTTGATACTGCACTTGGTCATTCTATTCGTAGCATACCTTAGCTCCAATTTTCCCCTCTCCTTCACTAGTAGAGTTTCATCTGTATGTTCTGTGGAAGACTTTTCCTTTTCGTGTTGTAATGCGAAATGTATTCCCCTCTTGAACCAAGCTTTTTCAATTCCCCACTTATGGTAAATGTAGTCGAAGGATAAACTCAAGACAAGAAAGATCGGAAAGAACTGAGGCGCAAAACTCAGGTTAATTGTAATCACTCCGAAAACACATTTTAATCGGCACAAATAGGTGTTGGGATCAGGAGCCGCACCTAATTCTCAAGATATGAGAGGGTTGACATAATTCGGAAGGGTTGACATAGGGTTTAGGCTTTAGAATATCTCGTTTTTTATTTTCCAATGTAATATTTTAAAATGTTTTTTCTACCTTGCGCATACTTTTCCATTTCTCTGCATTCGTTTAGGATTCATTGAGATACAAGAAAATCATAATAGATTTATGTTAAACGGGTGATAAATAAGTCGGACGAACAAAAGCAAGTTATGGATAACAATAGACACATTTTAAAATCATGCTTATTTGAGAAATATTACCAGGAAAAATTACAACTTGCTTTATGGTATCTCGATGCGCTGGCGAAGTTCTGCGTTAGAGGCAAAATGAAATATGGGGAATGTTTGATTTAGTTTATATTTATGTATAAATTCGATTTATATAAATTAAGATAAAATTTCTCCACATATTTATTTCGCATACCATAAAAGTTACTTCATATATTATAAATCACAATTGAAAAATATTTTTTAGACATTTATTGCGTAAGAATCTGGTCATGTTTTCATAGAAGATGTTGAGAAACCAAACATGTCGATGCAACGGAATTGTTTATCGATTTATGTGTATCCATATCAGATCAAAACTAACAACTTATTATAATGGTTTTTTTAGCATGATCATGAATAAATGTTTTCTTATTTTGTAACCCTTAGCTCATGCAATTATTCTTCAAACCCAAAAAAGATAACAGGGTTATAAAATTAGAAAAAAATAAGCAAACTAGAGAGTAGCAATTATTCTTCATGCAATTATTTTGTACTACTTCCTGATTGTATTGAAACTGTCAATTTATTGACAATAGGGTGTGCTTCTACTTATCATTTCTATGATATTATTGTTGACGCTAGACTATGGTTATTTAGGAGTTGGCAGGTGTTGGTTTGTCATATATCTAGGAATTACAATACTCTTGCGGATTACTCGTTCTGGTCTTTTTTATAAACAACTTTCTCTTCTAAAAGCCGGTCCTTAATATAAGTAACTTTCTTATTGTGTCTTCAAAATCTAAACTACCTTTTCTTTTTGTGCCCCTATTAAATACATAACTTTATATTAATTATTCCCCACTTACCACTAATTCCCTTTTATTAATCATTTATTACATATTCTCTTTCATATTTTTTACTCATTCTCATATATAAATAAGGGCATATTTAGAAAAGACATTACATTTTTGACACATTTATTATTTTTAATCAATCTTAACCACTAGTTCGTTTTGCACAATAAAAAAAATTGTTTATAAAAAAGATCAGATGGAGTATTTAACAAAGTCTGCCCATAATATTGTTGGGAATTTTGTTCTCCTTGATCATTCACCACCTTTTTACTAGGAGGCGATTGATGATGAAAGATAATGGTTTCTTACTTGGACTTTTGATTGTAATACGTTATAAGCTTTAATGTATTCCAGTTTCTATTCAAAAGAGGAAGAAGAGGAGAAATAGTAAGACAAGAGAATGGGAGAGGAGACAATGGCCTATCTCATTCACTTTGTTTTATTGGTGTGCAAATGTCTTATACATGACATTTATTTATAGGTTCCAACCATTCAAGACTAATTCTAAGGTTACAAGGAAATAAAGGACACAATGGCATTAACCATGAGAAACTCTTCTCAAATCACTCATTCAGAGGTTATGTGATTTAAGACATGGAAGATGGGGAATTTTAAAAGTAAGTGGTTATACACATCCACTCTTGCAATTGTGGGAAAGGAGAGAGGATGATGCCCTACATTACTCTTATATTAAGTTGGGGCAATCTTGATTAACCAAATCAAAATGAAATGGTTCATATTTAATATATATTTTTTCATATTTTAATAGATGTAGAATAAAAAAAAGATATCTTAATATTATTATTTTTTTCAAAAATAGTTTTCGATTTAAAAATTAATTTAGAATTATAAATTTAAATCATTAAAATTGTATTTCGAAAATGCAAATCTCATTGTTGCCATGAACACCATGGTACTCATAATTGCCGTGAGCATTGTGCTGGATGTCTTGCTACAAAGAAAGATAAGTTTATTTTCCATTTTTTAATTATTAGATTGATTTTAAATTTTCTTTTAATATTGTCTAATAGTAGCGAAAGACCCTATAATTTTGCGATCCAATTGGAAAAGGCAGTCATTACTTTGCCCAGTAAAGAGCTTAAAAGATGGTCAACTAATGTTAAGAATCAAGAATTTTAGAAATGAAAAAAAAAACAGAGGGAGAATGATAGTTGATTTTTTGAGTACTCAACTTCAATATTTATTTTATATTTTTATTATTAAAATTAAAAAAAAAGAGTGATGATAGCATTAAAACAAATATGAAAAAAATTATAATTGAGTATTGAGAAAATTGAAAAGACAACTAATGTGGGTTATATAAAACAACAATAACAAGAAATCGTATATCATTGCACGTTTTGTTGCATGCTTGCATACATGAATTACGGGTTACATAATATTAAAAAAAAAAAAAAAGAGGGGATATGATTGGAGATGTAGTACGGATGTATAAATTATGCAACGGTGTGGGTCAAAAGGGGGAAAAAAGAAACTGAAATATGTATAATTCTATATGACCCCAGAAACCTTGAGCGAAGATAGCACAATAAAAATGATCCAGAGTAACATCAAGTATACAGAGGTAATCCAAGCCCAGAGCCCCGGCCCTCCTAGCTCTGCACCAAAAACTAGACGCCTAATAACCAAGACCGTGATACACCCGAAAGAGGTAATGAAGAAAACAAGCAATGAAAAACTTAGGCCAGACGCATTCTGAATCCGCAGGGGTTGTCTGTACGCTACAAAGTTATAAGCTGTGTCAATCAGCCATGGAACCCCAATGCCCACGTATATATTCACTGAATTACTGCTCAAGAACAAATATGACATGAGATTAGTGGCTTCCCACAAATTTTGAATGCTCCTTCGCAATAACAATGATGATTAACTTGGAAAACAAAATAAATAAGCAAATAACGGTCATTTTGGAGGACAACCATTCATTTTATCTATACAGTTCAAATTTGTTAATTTTCTTTTCATCTCCAATAAAAGAATTAAACAATCTGCATTAACTGAATATAACATGAATGCTAGATAGTTTGCCAGTATATTTTGAATGAATTTCTCTAAGTTAGAAACAAGTAGTCATGCCAATACCGTAATACGAATAGGCTGAACCAAAAGTCTCTTAAAATAATTTTGCTTTTGGAAAAAAAAATTCCTGGTTGAACTGCAAAAATTTCAATTTTTAGATGTGTATTATACTATTATAGGAATATGACTGAGAACTTCCTTCAACAAAATGATGCAACTATGTGAACGTGTCCAAAAATGAGATGCATTGAGAGGAAGACCTGCAAGTGATGTTTGCAATGGCAGAGTCCGCAGTTGTTTGGCGTTCAGCAGCGATCTTGCTTGCTACTAAATCAGGCCACGAGGTTCCGCTGGCTAATGCTGTAAATGCTATGACATAAGGATTTATTCCTGCAAAAAGGGAAAACTGAGAAAGGGACATAACAGATATGGTCTTATCATTTATCAAAAACAAATAGATGAAGAATTCACGACCATATAGACGATTTTGAATAAAAAATTTGCCGCAGTAGAATGGACTAGAAAGTAGTGGTGAGTGATAAAGAAACCTGTAACACAACTTATCATATCTGTAAGCTTAGTCACGATGTAAGCTATTCCACTGATGAAAAGCAGAGAGCAGATGAAAGATATCCAACCATGAGCTACATGGCATGGAGGAACAATAGCAAACAGAAGTCTCCATGGTAAAAGGAGCAATTGCCAACAAATTCTAGCTGCGCGGAGATATCTGTTGTCCAGCTTTTTTGAATTTTTGCTTTCCAACTGTTGAAGAAGCAAAATAGTCACCAGAAATTCAAGGTGTAAAGTTCGTCCTTTCATAACTCATTCAACATAAAATGTAAAAATATATTAATAAATAGCAAAGACTACCGTTTATAAGTGAATTACAATCTCCATCCAAAATCTTCATAGGACATAGTTATGTTATATTTTTTTGAATGAGTGACAGAGAACTCATTGCTGTAACATATAAAATCTACAAGAAACTGCACCATTCTTATCCTTAGGTCATAAGCAATGCGGTACCTCTTGAGCTTTATATAGTTCTTTTTATTCTTTTAATCTTTCTCCAACCATTTCATTAGGTTTTCTAAAACATTTTGCTTATCATCAATCTTTTTCTATACATTTTATCAAGGTTTAATTCCAAAAACTTTTTAAGTTATTATCCACCTCAGACATAGCATAGGGAAGAATATATAGTTAATAATATCCATGAATCTACGAAATGACCCATTTAATTTTCAGAAACTATGCTATGTAAAGCATAAAACGAAGTACCACAACTGCATCCACAAATTGCTGTTTCCAAAGTCTAAGAAAATGAATATAATCGAACATTGTTTCCGTGGCATTGTCAATGGTTTCAGCAGCATTGTCTGTCGGAGGCACTCTTTGATACGAAGGACCTGCAAATGAGATAAATATAACAAAAGATGGTAATACTTCATCACACTAAGGCCCGTCAGATAAGTACCAGTCTCATTTTTTGAATGAATGGAAATAATGTCAACAACATCCATATTTTCTTCACGGTCATAAGTTATCTCAGAGAACTCCTCATAGTCAAGACCAGAAGAATCTGTCTCTTCCGGAACCCAATCCTCTGGCCTCTCACTTCTCACACTTCAAATATAAAAGGAACCATCAGACTAAATGACTGCAAAATCTTAACCAGTAGAGTGAATTCTAATAAAAAGTAAACAGGGAAAAGTGCATACAGAGGTAAGGAAATATAAGGCCAACGTTTGTCTTGAGCATAAGCATGAATCAACAGCAATCCATACTGCATTACTGTCAACAAGGCCTCGCATAAAGTCACCACATTTGGAGTCCATACCTGTGTTGGACTATTTAATCAATATCCACAAGAAAAAATTGTTCTTTCAAAATTAAACAAGTAAAAAGAAAAATAAGATGGTGCTGACTTGCTGGCAGAGGTGCATGCTAGTACAATGAAGGTTTAACACCATCCCAAGGAAATGCACAAGAACTTATAGACGATAGACATGAAAAATAAGAGCACACCTATCAGCCAAGAGAGTGAGAAATAGTTTTTCAAGTTCTCACGCACTCTTTTTTTCCAAAATTTTACATCAAAGACAGATTCTACCAGGATTAGACCTCTCTGAGTCTCTGGAAGCATGGAGGCTCAAATTAGGTATTCACAGATCAGGAAGTGAATCCATCAAGAAGAGAAGAAGGAAAGCAGAACATTACTTAAAAAGATTTTGAATAGCTGAGTGCCCAACTATTACCTCCAAAATTATGTATAACCAAATGTAAGCCCAAAAGGACCAAAATAATTCCACAAGCCATACTCCTAAATCAGCAATCTTTTTTAGCTCTCCAACTTTAGGAACCACTACACAAACAGCATGGATTGGGAAAAGGTCGAAAGCAGCAGAGCCAACAAGAGTCCCGGGACCCAGACCTGAATATTCAGCACAGTTACAGATAATAATGAGCTATTCAGTAATCTCAATCTTATGTTTCACTTTCCTACTATCCATTGCACTTGACACATCATCATAGATAACCGTGCTGTCCAATACAGGCCACAAAATATCACTTCACATACAAAACATATATGACTTATGCATGTAATCTTTGTCTTTAAATGGCAAGCTAGAGAAGTATAATTTCAGGCTGTTAAAACTATTTTATGAGTATTCAGTTTCTTTGCCGCTGTAAAAACAGTAGCACCCTGCCGTTGTTTGGATTTTAGACAGTTAAATCTAGAAGATCCAAGTTTTTTTTTTCATTTCTATTTTACTTTATTTATGAATCTTTTTTTTTTTTTTTTAACAGTTGACATTTAAGAATGCATTAAAAAAATTGAAGTATAAAAATTCTGTTTTGACAGTCCAGATCTGTTGAGACCGTTTTATGACTACACAAATAATATATTTTTCCTGGACCTACGGGGATGGTATTCATGAAACATGATCAACCAGATTCAGATGCCTGATAAGACTTTGTAAAGAGGTCACTATAGCGAGTGGTGAAAAAGTATAGCAATGAGGAACCAATCGCTGATAGGCAAGTAACACCTATTCACCAGATGCAAGCCCGAGTGAGGGCATTAAAAAAGCAGAGAGTAGTTAAATATATAGCCTCACCTAATTAACTATTCAAATATGGTAATAGGAGTAATGTCAAAGTAAAAACATGACAAATAGCAGCGAGAACTTGTTACCCCGAAAAAGGCCACAAGAACCACAAGGAGTGCAGAAGTCAAGCCACCATATTGCCTAAACATCAACTATATATCTGACTATGAAACATAAAGAGATAAAATAAAACTAGATTTTAATACTCTATCATAGGAAATGATATTTTGAGACACAACCTCCAGCGTGCAGGTTTCCTATGTTTTGTATAGCATCAATGGTGGCCAATGATATCTGAGGAAAGCTAGTTCCAAAAGCCAGCAAGCTAATATCTGCAATTGTGTAATTCCAAACTTTGTCGTGTCTAATAATTTCAGCATGAGTAACAGGATCTATTTCCACTACCTCCCTTTTCTGCTTAACAATATTTTCCATAGAGCGGAAGAATCGAGCAGTTATAGCTGATAATCCAACGAAACAGTAAGCAAGACCAAGAAAATATAAAAATGCTCGAAAGGGGTCTGCAAGTGCAGTTTCACCAATGAAAACTAAGTAGCTTTCACATTTCTCATGCCCCAGTATTCTGGAAACTCCTAGCATTCTCTCTTCCTTTTAGTTAAACGCTGGCACCAAGCCAATCAGTCCAGATTGCAGCGTTCAGAACTCCTGACAAAATAATTCAATTATTAAAACAAACAGAAAGGTCATCAAAACGATCTAGGCTTAAAATATCCATTCAAGTTGAAAGAACGAGAAATTTTATTAAATTAGTTAGTCGTGCAGAGGAGCTTGTCTCACGCAAATTTGTACTCAAGTCGAGTCAGAATTTGAATACTTGCAAATTTTATTTTACTTCATGAAAGTAGAAAAAAAGAGGAATTCCATCAATAGATGCAGATATCAATGACTGGACAATAAATCTGCCACAACAGGTCGTAATATAATTTGACAATCTTAAGCAATGTCCCGCTTTATTAAGATGCGATCAGTTTGCAAACAATTTTTTCATGAGTGGATAACAAAATAAAATTTAATGCATATCAGATTAAACTAAAGAAAGCGGCCCGCTAGTTTAGACAGTAAGGTAAATTTAAACCGCAAATACTTAAGACGAAGAGTCGACGTTGAGCTTTTGTTTATGTCTTCGCAATCCAGCGTGGTGGGCACTACTGAGCTGAGCTCACCAACCCAGACTCAGCAAGAAAAAAGCACAAGACAGTTGAACTCGGATTAACTCAGACTAAAGAGTTTATGTGCTTGTTTGGAACAGCGATTGAAAATTTCAATCGTGCTTATGAATTGTAATTCATGGAATACGAAGTAACTTTTACGGTCTACGAGGTAGTTTTTACGGTCTATGAGGTGCTTTTACGGTCTACGAGATAAATATGTGGAGGAGATTTATCTCGATTTACGTGAATCGGGCTTATATAATAAGCCCGATTCAAATAAGCTCAAACAAACAAGCTCTATATCTCTCAGTTTCTCGTATCGAATGGGCATGGTCGAATTTCGAAAAAGAAAGATAGATACTAATTTTCTCAAGTGTATAAGACTGCTTCGCAAAGTTTACGTGTCTCTCTCAAGGCTAAATTGACGACTCAAATGACTTTCAACAAATGCAAGAACCTGAATTCAAAACAGTAGTTGAAACGGCGGAACTCAGTTGGAAGAGGAGGCCACGGTGACCCCGGAACAGGGGAAGATCAAGATGCAGATTGCAGTACAGAATTATAAAGAAAACAAGAGCAAAAAGAAAACAGAGAGAAAAGAAAGAAGGTAAGACTGAAATTCTGGCATACGTCGGCCTCACGACGGGTGACGATAGAGGAGGAAGGATCAAGGGCTGCGCAGGACAGCAACAGATCTGAGAAGGAAAGCAAAGGCAATGGAGGTGGAGGTAGAGGCGTGATGCTTATGCCCAACCTATCATAGTCGTTTGTGCCTAGTTTATACCCATCCCTGAACCTGGGCTCGTGTGTGCTCTCTTCTGGCTGTTCGTCCCAATGAGCCGGGGGAGTGACGCCAGATAACAAATATCAAGGGCAAGTGGAGTATATAAATATATTTCCTGTCAAACCATGGTTCAATTAAACTAACTGAAATTGTAATATTATGAGGTTTGATTTCCAATCTCAATGCATTCGTTAGTGTGAACTATCAGTTTATTTTGTGAGCTGTTACCAGATATCTTGAATTAAAAATGTTGCGCCATCAACAAGTCCTTTCCTGGTGATCTCAAATAACTACTTTCAGCCAGGTCAAAAAAAAAAAAAACAACTATTTTCAGCTTTCTAATGGGAGATTTGTCCTGAAAATGCTTTTTCAACACTAATCAAACATGTTTCAACATTATTAGGAGTCTAGGGCGCTCGGTCGCGCATCTTTCGTGCCAAAATTTAATCAACATCTATTTTAACGGTCAGCCTTTCGCAATCTTTCCATTCCTCCACGTGATAATCATTTTGTTATTCATCGACACTGACACGCGTGATCTTCCTTCGATAATATCTTCTCCTATTATGAAAGAGTCAAACACTGAAATAGTATGAAAATCAAAGATACTTCTCCTATTATGAAAATTTAAGGGGAAAAAATATAAATCTAAAAAATACTTTACTTTTTATTTTGACTCTTTTAGGGGAATAAAAGAACTTGGAACGAGGGAAAACTTGACATTCGATTTATTATTAAAAAGCCTTATCAACTATGAAGTTTTATTTTTAACCAACCCTTATCAATGATAGGGTGAAATGAATAAGGAAAATTAAGAAAAAGTCTATTGTTGAAAATTTTATTGGTGGGTAGAATAAATTAAAGTATGGATACCTTTCCTATATAAAAATCTATCAAGTTCTGCTTATGGATAAATTTTTTTATGGGGGATTTTTCGTCCAATTTTTCCAAATAAATATTGTTTATTATTTCATAGAAAAAATTAATGCCCAATCCTTTCATTTTATACTGCTGAAATCACATGAAAAATTTAAGGGTTCTATGAATTTGCCTTAGTAAAAATGACCTTTGCTTCATTTAACTTTTGCTAATCCAAACATAGCCCAAGGCCCATCTGGAAAATAAAAATTAGATCCACTCCTGGAATCGAAATACAGAAGGCGGAAGGCGTCGAAGAAGGAAGCATATTGCAGAAGCCACTGCCGTCGATTTTACGTTGATCATGCCCTAGCGTCGCGTTCTCTGTTCCGCCGAGCTTGAGCGTCCTTACATAGGAGCAGTTCAGGGAGACCATTGCCGCCGATTAAAGTGGTTAGCGGCGGATGTTCTGCTCTTATTTCTTATACTCTGAACTCTCTTTTCAAGCTAAAGGGGTTCAGCATGCTGAAAGTTCTACCTGCTCTCACAATACTCGAATCTAAAACTATTTCTAACCCACTTTTAACAGGCAACCACTTCATTATTTCGACATATTTCTCCCCTGGGCTCTGCTTCTAGTTTCGATGGTCTAACAAACTTGAATGCTTATTCAAACTCCGTACTTCATAAGAAATTGAATCACCTTCTATGGGTGACAAGTGACTTTTCTTTTCATCTCTTTCCATTTCGGTTCTGAAAGAGTATATGTCATACTAAATGGAATCTCTATCATTAATCTCTTAACAAACACCACATCTCCATCATATTTACCAGTAGTCATTGCATGAGCACAGCCCGTTTTTGAAATGGTGAAACCGGTTACGATCTCTAGCAATAATCTCTCGATTGAATTCCATAGACATAATCTTTATAGCAAGATGACAATCGCCGCATATCCTCAAATTCTTCCCAATTCGTATTGTGGTACCCGAGCTTGTCTTCAGGAAGCAGTATGCAACTGCCAATTTTTCACTATGAAAATGTAACGCAGTCTCCTTTCCTTCCTCGTCCAAATCAAGCAAGACCTCACTTGTATTTCCTTTATGACCATGCTTCTTCAACCTCCTCATAATTTCATCCAACATCAGATGTATATCATGAGTGTCTGGATGAGAATAATCTCCTGCGGTGAACTCGTGAATAGTACCATCTATTTCAACCAAACTACAGCCTGGAACTTTCTTGATTCCTCTCGTCTCCATAAAATCTCTCAAGCGCCTCACTTCTCCCCACCTTCCCAGCTTTGCATAAACATTAGAAAGAAGCACGTAGGCACCACTATTTGAAGGGTCCAACTCAACAAGTTTCTTTAACCAGATCTCGCATGTTTCAATGTCTCCATACATCCTAGCTCCACTAAGTAGAGATCCCCAGATTAGCACATCTGGTTTCATAGGCATAGATTTCACTACCTTCTGAGCTTCCTCAACTCTACCAGCTCTACTATATAGGTCAACCATGCAGCCATAATGTTGGATCAGAGGAATAATACCAAATTCTGTCGTCATCCTCTTGAAATATTCTCTTCCTTCACTTACCAAACCTCCATGCACACAAGCACAAAACACACCCACAAATGTCACAGCGTTAGGCCTTACCCCATTATTTATCATCCTTGCAAATAATTCAAGGCTCTCCTCTGCACGTCCATGCATGGCCAAGGCAGAGATCATAGCACTCCAAGCCATTACATCCTTTTCAGGGCCCAAAATATCAAACATAAATCTTGCCTTTTCAATGTCTCCACATTTTGCGTACATGTCTATCAATGATGTCCCTAAGACGACATCAATTTTCATCCCACATTTGTCAATATAAGCATGAAGCCATTTACCCTGTTCAAGCGCCCCTAGCCGTCCACAAGCTGAGAGTACAGCTGAAATGGTGAACTCATTTGGGTGAAGTTTCTGACCTTCGCACATCTGCAAGTCATGAAATAAAGAAAGTGCCGCTTTATATTCATCACAACTTACATACCCATTAATCATACAGCTCCACGATATGACATTCCTCTCAGGCATCTCATCAAACAGTTTCCTTGCAACGTCAATCATACCCGCCTTGGCATTTGCATGGATAATGGAATTCCAAGACGGCAAGTCGGGCTGTGGAATTTCATCAAATACTTGGCGGGCAAAAACCAGATCGCCACAAGAGGAGTACATATTGATGAGAGAGGTTTGCACAAACGGGTCATTTGAGAGACCAAATAGGAAGAGCTGAGCATGAAGGTGTTGTCCGAGACGAAGGTGAGATGGGGATTTGAAGGATTGGAGAAGGAAAGGATAGGTGTGAAGATCGGGGAGGACGCCATGGAAGCGCATGCGAAGGTAGACGGAGAGTGAAGAATGTGGTGATGAGGCTGAATGTTGAACTCTGGCTCGAATGAGGGTATTCCAGACCCAAGATTCAACGGTGGGGTGTAGAAGAAGAAGACTTGGGTGCGTAGAAGAGACCAGTTTCGTGGATGCCCGCATAGGTCATGAATGGCGGGAAGTTGTTCCAGCCGCTTCACCAACAAGGACAGGCTTTATTAAATTTTGATCGGAATGCACTCGTGCAGCTGACACTTGGGAATGGGCTGAGACAGAGATTTTTCTTCTGCCGAAATTTGGCACCGAGTAATTTTTTTTGAAAAAACTGGTTATATTGACCTACTTGATTAATTTTATAGCGTAATCATATTATTTTAATTTGATTCAGACTAATTTAGCACATCAATTGATTTTCTCTTGCAAAAGAAAAAAATATTATAATGATTATATATCCATAAAAAGGTTTTTGCACAAAGGTAATGAAATTTTATTCTCAAGTGTAACTTCAATAATCAAATCAAAACGTTGAAGGCTACAAATATTTCAAGAGCAATAAGAAAGGACTCTCAGTAAAGGTTGAAGGCTAAAAATATTTCATTATCTTTCGTTTTGAAAGAATAGCATTAAGCTTATGCAAAGTAAAAATTTAGAAACAAGCAAATCTACGTCCAAGTAATATAGTATAGTGAGTGTTTGGTAGCTTCTGAAACATCCACAAATCGAAACAAAACTCTTTTTACATACTTATCTAGTAAATCATAAAAGTTATTCTTAAAAAATTAATTCAGACACACACTTAATGCCGGTTTGGAAACTCATTAATGGGGTAAAAAAACTCATTTGGACTCAAAAACTCATTTAATATATCTGACGAGTGTTTGAGAATTCATCTAGAACAATGTACTTTTAACAACAACAAAAAGCTTTTTAAAGAAGCTCATTAAGGGTCTGTTTGGTTCGACAGAGAGAATGGGAGGGGAGAAATTTTTATATTATCTCGTTTAGAGTGATGGGAGGGGAGGAGAGATAAAGTATTTTAATTTAGATAATTTCACCCTTTTATTTAATTTTTTTTAAATTAAATGATGTTTAATAAAATATATTATAAATATAAAATTATAATTTAATAATTATAAAAATAAATAAATATAACTATAATTATATTAATAAATATTTAAAATTATATTACATGATTTTATTTATTATATATATATAATAGGCAAGGGTATTTTCAGCAAATCAAACAAAAAAATTAATCTCCTCTCCAAATCCCCCCAATTTGAAGGAGAGGGTTTAAAGGAGTGGGGAGGCAAAATTTCAAAATTTTTTATCTCCCCTCCCTTCAATATTTCCAATACCAATCAAGGGGAGGGGAGTAGGGGAGGGTCCATCCCCTCCCCTTTAAACCCTACCCTCCAAATTGAGGGGATTTGGAGGGGAGGTTAATTTTTTTGTTTGATTTGTCAAAAATACCCTTGTCTATTATATATATATAATAAATAAAATCATGTAATATAAGTTTGAATATTTAATAGTATAATTATAGTTATATTTATTTAATTTTTATAATTATTAAATTATAATTTTATATTTATAATATATTTTATTAAACATCATTTAATTTTTTAAAAAATTAAATAAAATGGTGAAATTTTCTAAATTAAAATATTTTCCCTCCCCTCCCCTCCCGAACCAAACAAGGTAACATTAAAATACATCATCTCCCCTCCTCTTCCATAACTCTAAATGAGGTAATATAAAAATCCCTCCCCTCCGTCGAACCAAACAGATCCTAAAAAAAAAGTCACTTCTCCCACAATCAATCCAAACACAAATCATATTTATAATTTAACTTTTTTTTCAATTTATTTTATAAAAATCACATTAAAAAAAATCACTTCTCTGTCACGTTCTCAGGCACTTAGTCCATCACTGAGGTCACCAATTTCCAACCTTCGGCGCGCGAACTGCAAAGCATTGGCAACATCCAAGAAGTTAAAGTCAAACACTGCTTCCATTGGGAATCTGCGTCCAGGTAATGCGAAATTGTGAGGGTGGGCAAATGCCCACTTTAACATTTCCTGCGTTTAAAAATTTACTCAATTTAAATAAACCTTGGGTTCCAACACTAGTCATTTTGATGGGTTGCTGCTGAAACATGTTTCGAACGTAGTGGAGAAGTGATTTTTTTTAATATAATTTTTGTAGAAATTAAATTAAAAAAAATCAGATTATAAATATGATTTGTATTTAGATTAGCGGTGAGAATATATTAATTTTAAACTTGAGATATAGAGACGAACTTTAGAATTGAGGGGCTTTCGTTTTAATAGGAACAAAACTGAATATATGCATTGCAAGTTTGATAAAGGACAAAGCCAAAGAGAAGTTGAAGTTAAATTGGGAGGGCAAGTCATCCCACAAATGACAAAATTTAGATATTTGTGATCAATTATACAATAAGATGGTGAAATTAATGGAGATGTCAATCACAGAATTCAGGCCAAATGATATAAATGGAGAAAAGTTACTAGAGTTATCTGTGATCGTAAAGTACCTAATAAGGTAAAATGAAAGTTCTATCAGACTGCTATACTAGCAATGCTATGTGGTAGTGAATAACGGCTTTAAAGGGGCAACATGAGCATAAAATGAGAGTCGCTTAGATGATGATGTTGAGATGGATGAGTGGTCATACAATAAAAGACAAGATTCGTAATACTCATATACGTGAACGAGTAAGAGTGACTCCTATTGAAGAAAAAATGGTAAAAAATCGTTTGAGGTGGTTTGAACATGTTCAGCGTAGGTCTTTGAATGCTCCGGTGAGAATGGTGGATCAAGCAGGATGCAGTCCTATTAGACGAGGTCGAGGAAGGCCGAAATGAAAACTCAATGAGGTCATAGAGAGAGACCTTCTAATTAATAATATATCGAAATCTATAATTTTTGACAGAGCACAATGACGTCGTGCGATCTTTATAGCCGACCCCACTCAGTGGAATAAAGGCTTTGTTGTTGTTGTATTTGGATTAACGGTGAGAGAAGTGACTTTTCTTTTAACGAACTTCTCTAAAAAGCTTTTTTGTTGTTGTCAAAAGCCCATTATTCGAGATGAATTTTCAAACACTCCTAAAACATTAAATAGACTTTTGGGTCCAAATTGACTTTTTTTACCCCAAAGTTCCAAACAGGCTTATGGAATACTATTGTCATTATATTCTCCCTATTATAAGCATTCCGAATCCTTTACAGCTTAATATTATTTTCGATAACTTAATATTATAATTTGATGCTTGCTCCCACTGCCCGGAGTCCTGTATCCGCCCCTCTCCTAGAAGGCTCAACCAACGAACCGCTCTATAAATACCACAGGAGCACGTTTAGGAGTTTTGGGGGGAGGGAAACTGACTGGTCGTCTTGGAACGAGGAGTAATAGTAAATGCTAACCGAAATCAAGATCCTCAATATATATGCGCTGCATATACAGCATCTAAAAATTCTTGAGATTACCTCTCCAACAATGTAAAACAACGCAAGGACATAAAGCTGGACCCAAAAGAAACGCAAGCATATTGAAGAACAGCTGGCAAGCCAATAGTCAAAACTCAAAACTGATAATTAAGACTCCATAATAACTAAGCCTAACATAACACAACTCCTCAAGGCAGCTAAAGACACATTTAGTCTTCATCCTCGCCCTCATTCTCAGCAATGTTGAAGTATCTTAGCTCATACACATTGCGATCCTTGTTTGCGGCAATAACCCGAAGCCAATCCCTCACATTGTGCTTCTTCAAATACTTCTTAGTTAAGTATTTCAGATACCTGAAAAGGCGAGACAGAGAAAAAGGATATAAGCATATAATGAGGATTTGAAAGCTAATCACTAGACAAGCGAAGACATAAAAAGCAAATCAGTTAGGCAAACAAGGAAGCACAACAATGAAACTGATGTATTGTTGATAGGAAGCACAACACAAAAAATGACCTCATCAGAAAACCAGTTCAAGTTAGTTGTTCAAACAAGGGGGCAGTAAAATTCACTAGACTCTGCTTCCATTGTTCTATTGGTCACTGGACCAACCATTCCACTTAATCAAGAAAAGTACTACTAGGTTTGCCTATCTCTTTTCTGCTCCCCTACCACTCTCATCAATTGAATTCCAAGACTAGATACTCAACTAATCCCCCCGGCAGAAGATATAACAAACCAGAAGACATAATTTTACTTACTTTATTGCTCTAGAAAATGGGAGACAACATTGTATATACTTGAGAGAATATGAAAATAAAACAATCATAGTTACCCGTCAGATACACTTGGAGAAATACAATAAAATAAAACATAATCTATTATACGATTATTGCATCTACATCTTTTGCGTCTTATGCCGAAAAATAGCATTGAATTACTTAAGAATGTGTCAGCAGATTCATAATTGGTCAGTTAAAGACATTTAATCAAGCCACCTAAATATGTCATTTGATCTCAGAGCCAAGACCATGGTGCTACTTCCGATCTCTTCGAATAGCTGATCTAATAGTGCGACGACATAAAGTAGTAATAAATTGCAATTTGAAAAGAATGTTCATCAAATGAGGAGCAGTCAATGGGGTCGAATTCCATTGCCCATGAGAAAGTATTGACACACGAAAAACCTAAAAGCTGCGGCTGTAACTATAAACATCATCGAACACGAAAGACTTACCTCTTGGAGAAGTTGCTGTCGGAGGTGACGGTAATCTTGCTCTTGTCCCGACTAACAGTGACGGAATCTCCAAGGGCACCGGCCTTGCCACCAACTTTAATCCTCTCCTGAAGGAATTTCTCCAGGGAAGCGATGTCCATGATCTTATCTTCAACTGGTTTTGCACAGTCGATCACGAAGGTCGCTCCCTTCTTCTTGCCCTTAGCCCCTGTAGATGTTCCGCGGCTCATTTTCGCTTCTCCGATTGTTCTCTGTATCCTTGGGATGGTGAGGAGAGGCAGAGGCAAGTTTCTAAGGCAGAGATGGTTTTAATGGGGTTTCCTTCACACCGATTCTAGGGTTTCCGTATTCAAAAACGGCAATATCTAGTGTCGTCTTACTCCTCCTTTCTACCTTTTTCATTTTTTTTTTTAAGAATAGACGTAGATCTCTTACCCCTGCCCCTGCTTTATGGCCCAATAACATTGTTGGATATTTTTACTGGGTTGGGCCATGTAACAATACGTGTGTAGAGGGCCCACTTAATGAGGTTTCATTCGTTCCAAGTTAGGCACGCGTCGCTATGATGACCGGCGAGGAGACGGAACCGTACGATAGGTTCGGAGAATAGAAGATGGAAGACCACATATACGGTGTCGTACCGTGCTCTTCCCTCGCCGTTGAGTCGATCATCCGGGTCGGAACGGTAACAACGTCTTTCCTAGTTGCATCTGCTTCTTGATTTCTATACTCACGGTTCTTGCTCGAGACAAGAAAATTAATTGATTTTGTAAAATGCTAAATTCTGCTTCAGGCGGGTGCTATCTGGGGCATGTGCAGTGGTCCCTACGACGCTCGTAAGCAAGGTTCGGTGTTCGTTGTGTTAATATCCATGTATTACTTCGATTCTGAACTAGCTCGAATGAAGTAGACTTCCATGTTTGCAGGTTTTACTGGCCTTGCCCAAGCTTCTTTTGTGGTAAGGGAGTTTTTATTTCAAAAAACTGGTATTCGGATTTCCATTACAATTAGCTGATGACGCTAAGTACAGGCAAACTCAGTCGGTAGATTCGGGTTTCAATGTGGTAATTAAGCTAAGAAATATGATCGTTTGAGTTGTTCTAGCGTTTGTTAAAGCTTTTTAACACCCTTCATTTTTTATGTTAGGACTTGTGGCTGGAATTTTTAGCATTACTCGATGTGGGATTCAGAAATACAGGAATCAGGATGATTGGGTTTGTTCTGTCTTATTTATTCTTCGGCTTATTTTTGAAATCGTTAAGAAAACAAATTGATGCGAATGGGTTGGAATTTCTCTTCATTTTGACCAGCTCAAGCAATGGTTCAAGTGTACTGCATTATCAATCTTGAACAATTGGAGATGCATTGTAAAATTTAGACTTTGTTCTTCACAGACGGTGGTAGAAACAAACTTTCCAATTAATTTATGGTTTTTCCTTCTTCATAAATGTCATCCACAAGTTGTGTTCATTGAGTTTATATTAGCTTATAGAACTAAGATTACATTGATACACAAAGAGTACATTATGTGTGTGCATTTATAGGGAAAGAAACTGAGTAGTGCGGGAAGAAAAGAAACACTAGTGGAGTGAATTAAGGGTAATGTTGGAGACATAGTGCAGAAAAATAATGAATGTTTTAAGGCACTTGCAAGTCCACTAAGTTGTGTCTACATAGAAAGCTTTTTGTCTTCTAACACTCCCCCTCAAGCTGAAGAGTATATGTCAATCATTCCCAGCTTGCACCGGAATTCTTCAAACTTAGTTCTACCAAGAGGTTTTGTCATTATATCTGCAATCTGATTTTCAGATCTGATATGGAATAGACTCATGATGCCTGCTTCAATTTTTTCTTTGATAAAGTGTCTGTCTATCTCAACATGTTTTGTCCTATCATGATAAACTGGATTCTTAACCATTTCGATGCTAGCCTTGTTGTCACACCAAACTTGTATTGGTCCCTCGTGTGGAATTTCCAACTATTTAAGTAATCTGATGACCCACATTCCTTCACAAACTCCATTGTTAACTGCTCTCAATTCTGCTTTCGCACTACTTTTTGACACCACAGTTTGTTTCTTGCTTCTCCACGTAACCAGATTTCCCCACACATATGTACAATACGCTGAGATGGATCTTCTAGTCTCTGGATCCCTTGCATGGTCTACATCAGTGTAGATTTCGATATTTCTAGTGGTTCTTTTTCTGAAGAAGATTCCTCTTCCAGGATTAAATTTCAAATAGCTTAGGATTCTATACACTGCAGTCATATGTTATTCCTGTGGTTGGTGCATGAATTGACTTACTATTCCAACCGCATAGCTAATGTCAGGGCGTGTGTGAGTTAAGTATATGAGCTTCCCTACAAGTCTTTTGTATCGTTCTGTGTTGACTAGGACACCTTTTGGTTTGATCTCCAGATGACAACCTTCTTCCATCGGTGTTCCTTCAGGTTGTGCTCCCAACATCCCTGTCTCATGTAACAGGTCTAGTGTGTATTTCCGCTAAGATACACTGATGCCTTTTTTAGTTCTTGCCACTTCTATGCCTAGGAAATACCTTATTTGTCCTAGATCTTTTACTTGGAACTCAATTGACAAGTTCTGTTTTAGCTGTGCAATACAATCTTCATCATTTCCTATAATGACTATGTCATCAACATAGACTATCAAGATGGTGACTTTTTCATTAACACGTTTGATGAATAAAGTGTCATCTGCTTGTCTTTGGGTATACCCAAGTCCCTTCATTGTTTTGGTGAATCTACCAAACCATGCCCTGGGTGACTGTTTGAGTCTATATAACGACTTATTGAGTTTGCACACAGAGTTGTTAGGAGCAGAAATTCCATCTGGAATCTCCATATATACTTCTTCCTCCGAATTTATTCAAAAAGGCATTTTTCGCGTCTAGTTGATGCAGTGACCAATTCAAATTAGCTACTATTGATAGTAGCACCTGGATGGTATTAAGTTTAGCTACTGGAGCGAATGTCTCCTGATAATCAATGCCATATGTCTGAGTATAGCCTTTTGCAACAAGTCTTGTTTTGTATTTGTTGATACTACCATCAGGATTGAATTTTGGTGTGAAGATCCACCTACATCCGACTGGTTTCTTTCCTTCAGGAAGCATTGTAATTTCCCATGTTTTATTGTTCTTTAGTGCCCTCAATTTTTCTTCTGCAGCTTGTTTCCATTTTGGATCAGCCATAGCTTGTTGGAATGTGTCAGGAACTTTTATCTGTGCACTGTTTACAACAAAACTTTGCATTTTCGCAGATAAGTTACCATATGAGACAAAGCGTTGAATTGGATGTTGAGTGCAAGTTTTTACCCCTTTTCTCAATACAATAGGCCAACCCAGTTCTTTAGGATTTAATCCCGAATTGGAGTATTGGTCGTTCCTTTGAATGGGGGGATAGTACTATTAGTGTCTGGTTCTTCCCTTCCTTGTAGTCCGATATCCAACTCTAAATTGATCTCAACATTTGTTTGCAATTCCATAGGTGTGGGTTCGAGTTGAGGTGTTCTTTGTTCAGGTTCAGGTTGAACAAACGAGTCAATTGTGGTTATTGTATTCGGTGGAGGCGGTAATGGTGTATGTGTCAAGCCTTTAGATTCTTCCAAACTTAGCCATTCAATGTCAGTATACTCCCCCTGAATGGGTAATTTAGGATAAAATGCTTCGTCTTCCAAGAAAACAGTATCCCGGGAGATTGAGTTTCTTGGAAGTAGGACAGTAACATTTGTACCCTTTTTGAGTAGAGGAGTAGCCAAGAAAGATACACTTGTCTGCTCGAGCAGCAAATTTATTACCATCATGTTTATGAACAAAGACAACACAACCAAACACCTTTGGAGGTAAAGAATTGATTAATGGGCAAGTTGGAAATTGGTCCAGTAGTTTTTGGATAAGAGTGGTGTAATTGAGGACTTTGGATGGCATACGGTTAATGAGATAAGCTGCAGTAAGTATAGCATCACCCCAGAAGATGGTAGACACATGTCATTCCATCAATAAGGCTCGGGTTACTTCCAATAGGTGACGATTTTTCCTCTCAGCCACTCCATGTTGTTGAGGGGTGTAAGGGCAGGAAGTTTGGTGATGAATTCCATGTTTAATGAGGAAGTCATTAAAGACATTACTCATGTATTCTTTTGCATTATCACTTCTTAAAACCTTAATGGAAGTATTGAATTGAGTTCGCACAAAGGTATAGAAGTTTTGAAATACTTGAGCTATTTCGGACTTGTCTTTCATTAAATACACCCACGTCGTTCTAGTATGATCATCTATGAGAGTAACAAACCACCTGGCATTGGTGAGAGTTTTGATTCGGGCAGGACCCCAAATGTCACTATGGATTAGTGTAAATGGTGAGAATGGTATGTAAGGTTGTTTAGGATATGAGGATCAAGTTTGCTTGGCAAGTTGACAAGTTTCACAATGAAAAGGAATGGAGTTTTTGTTGAATAAAGTAGGAAATACATGCTTCATATACTCAAAACTAGGATGACCTGAACAACAATGCCACAAGTGTACATCATGATTTTGAGAATTGGAGCTAACTAGTGTCCTTCTTTCCTTCCTTGCATCGATCTTCAAGTTTGATCCTTCAAGATAGTACAATCCATCCCATTCTCTAGAAGTCCCAATCGTACGCCTCGATTTTAAATCCTGAAAAAGACAACAATCACCATTGAATGTTACTCGACATGATTGACTTCTAGTCAATTTACTCACAGATATAAGATTACAAGTGAGTGCCGGTACAAACAGAACATTTTTAAGTTCCAAGTCATTAGATACTATGACCTTGCCAATTCCCTCAACCTTTGTGAAAACGCCATTGTCAACTTTTACTTGAAGAAGTTCATGACAAAGTTTAAGGTTGTGGAATAAGGTTTTGTTACCTGTCATGTGATCTGTAGCTCCTGAATCTACAATCCAAGTATCTTTACTAGTTACTGTAGTGTTAAGGGCAATAATGGAATTACCTGATTGTACTAGATTCACACTAGGAGTAGATTTGGACTTATTCTGTTTTTCAAGCATTTGATGAAACAGCTGTACTTCTTCAAAGCTTAGGTATACATTATCTTCAGCTCTTCGTTCTGTCGTAGTAAGGTTGATATTAGGAGTCAGATGTTGTTTGCTGGTCGGTGGTTTACCATGTAACTTCCAGCATTCCTCTTTGATATGACCCTTTTTCTTGCAATGGTTACACCATTTGCTATTCCTCCGTTCATCTTTTGGATCTTTTGCTGCAAGAGCTGAATTTTCAATTTGGATGGAAGGGCAGCTTTGAGTCAATAATTTCTTGCTTTCTTCAAATTGCACATGGTTGACAACTTCACGCAAGGAAGGTAGGGGTTTTAGCCCCATGATTCGATCTCTTATCTCTTCAAAAGAATCATTGAGCCCAAGCAGAAAGTCATATATTCTTCCCTCGTCTATTAGTTTTCTATGTAACTGGGCATCTTTGACAGTATCCCATGGATGTACGTCATAGAGGTCTTGTTGTTGCCATATTTTCATTAAGGCATTGTAATATTCTGTAACTGTTAAGTTACCTTGCCTTAAATCTCAAAGTTGTCGTTTCAAGTGAAGCAAAGCAGCAATGTTTTCAAGGGAAGAGTAAGTTTGTCTTGCTGCATCCCAAATTTCCTTTGTTGTTTCTGCTAGAAGATAGCTTTCACTGATATTATCTGTCATAGAATTACACAACCAAGTCATAACTTGATTGTTTTCAGCAAACCATGTGTCAAAATTTGGATCATTTGGAGCAGGTTGAGGTGCTGCTCCATTGACATATTTTTCCTTCCTCTTCCCACGAATATACCTTAGCACAGTTTGGGACCATTGAAGGTAGTTTCTCCCATTGAACCTGTGGTTAATGGCACTTATTTGACTATCTGAGACTTCTGGAGCCGTCATTGTTTTATTGGTCGAGGTATGAGTAGTGGAAGAAGAAGAGTCTTGGTTTTCAGAATTTGTACCTGACATAAGTGCTATTGGAATAGCCCTTGATTTCGTTGGATTTTCTGGAAAAGAGCCGAAAAGAGGAGGAAATTCAGAAGTGCTCATGATTCTGGAAAAATAGTGGCCGTTGAAGACGTCGGCTCGTGGAGGCCACGCGTAGGGTGCTGTGAAGGCGCGTGTGAACCATGCGCCGGCCAAAATGCCTCCGTTTCTCTGGGGATCGCCGATCGGCGTCTTCCGTCCCTTCCTGTGGTGGTGGTGTACTTCAACGCGCCACGGTTGCTGAGAAACGATCTTCAGCTCCTCCCTCTAATTTCTCGTCTCTGTCGCAGATTCCCTCCATTTCTCTAGTTCACCGCCGCTAGCTTCAGCCGTGAAGTGTTCTTAACCGGGCTCTGATACCATATTAGCTTATAGAACTAAGATTACATTGATACACAAAGAGTACATTATGTGTGTGCATTTATAGGGAAAGAAACTGAGTAGTGCGGGAAGAAAAGAAACACTAGTGAAGTGAATTAAGGGTAATGTTGGAGACATAGTGCAGAAAAATAAGGAATGTTTTAAGGCACTTGCAAGTTCATTAAGTTGTGTCTACATAGAAAGCTTTTTGTCTTCTAATAGTTTATGTAGTTCATGCTTTACATTGTGGTTGAGATTGACTGACTGTGCCAATGATACCGAGATAATGGTATAAAACTATGACTTGATTATTTCTTGTTTTGATGAATAAAATTTAGCATTAAGTGATCTTGTTGTGTTGGATCATCACAAAATGAATTTTATATTTCTCCAACAAACCATAAAATCTAATTCTGTAGTTTGGTTCCTTTGGCTGAGCTAGCTGCTGCATGTGATCTGTGATTTTGGCTAAATTATTGTGGTTCCATGAAAAAATCTGGCTTATCGTTGTTTGCATTCTGGTATATTGTCTAAATTTTGTGGTTCAGGTAGATTGGTCGTCGGTCTGAAATCTTCATGCTCTAACTTAACAAAAGACAACAAAACAGGGAATTGAGAAGACGTTCTTTAAAGTGGATTCTTTCCATTCCTTTGTGAAATGCATGTTGTCAATTTCCATGAATATTCCAGCGAAATATATTTATATTTTCCATGAATACCAACCCTATTCAACAAAATGACTGCACCAAAATTAAGTGCAGGGTTGAACTCTTCTCAGAGGCCGGTGGAGCCTCTATCTTTTCCTTGTTCCGCTCTACTCATCTCAACCACTGTGACTGAACCCACTCACACAAGCTTGTAACTTGGAGTGATGGGTTGGGGACACATTTAGAATCTCTCTGTCTCTATATATATATAGACACACACACACACACGGTGGTTTTCAACTAGAGATATCAAATGCATGAGACTCATCACTGGCAACAAATTCATCATAATCAAGTGGGGAGCCTGACGGTGCATCAGGAGGAGCGCAGAGGTATTATGGGTCAGAGTTACTATGGCTCTATGCCAGATCAAAAGACCAAGGGCCTCGGTGATTTATTTTTAAACTTTATAGTGGAAGATCACTGGGATTATTAGTTTGTGTGGTCAGATGATGCAAATATAGGACGATTTCAGGGCCTGGATTGACCTCAACCCACTTTTGTCGCTTGAGTTATCTTTTGGTGGCTTAAGGCCAGAAGTTATGTATTAACTTCTTCACCATAGACAAGACTTTTCTGTTAAAGCTTTGCTACGAAAGATTTCAGACCTAGTATCACAATTTCTTTTCTTCATTTCATCTACCGTCCCCCACAATTTCCGTCACAGCACTCATGGCAGATCCATATGCCTTGATGTTGACCAACTTATACCAATGGGGGGCTTAATTTGAGTAGAATTGTAGAAAGGTTGAAATCAATCGAAATCGTTGTAGTGCATTTTCCCTGTGATTTACACCCACCATCCTGGTTCCTGACATTTACAAGTGCTTTTTCAACTCTCTCAAAATGGAATCTATTCCAAACATATATACCATTTTGCCTTTCTTTGACAAGGTATAAATGTGGAAATTCTATATTTTTAGAGTCTTTTTAAGACCTATTGGCTATTGCCAATACTAAAAAGCAGCCAAAAATCTGTATCAACTTTTCATGATATTATGCATGGATAAGATACCATGAAATCTGATAAATGAAAATTTTGAAGTTCTAGATATCTAGGCATTTTTGTTGGAATTATCATTTCGCCTTATATATATATATATTCATTAATTGCTGTTGGATATTGGTAGGTCCTCGGAACTCTTAGGATTTCAGTTTCGAGAAATTGAGAGAAAAAGATTAGAAGAAGAACGGAGAATGCTTACTCTAAACCCAATAGAGAGATAATTTCTGCATAATACTTCCTTGATGAAATAAACACTGTCACGATACATATAAATAGCCTAGACAACCCAACTGATGGTAACTGCTATTTAGACAACTGCTGGACCACTTCCTAATAACTGACTTCTAAACAAGTCAATTAATAACAGAATAAAAACATCACAGAACGTAAGATACGACTAAAATAACCACCCACTACTTCCTAATGCATTGAAGCATGAGCATCACGCCTCCTTTTACTATAAACCATAAAAGACGTGGCGTATTCCAATCAGATATGAAGGAATTTAACAGTTAATGAAGAATCCAACTAGAAGATAGCTAAACGAGTTGTTAAAGAATGAATTTTGATTTCCCTTCTTCTATTTGAAAATTTTCTGACAGGTCAATGGTTTGATTGCGGGTGCTGTAGCAGGTGCAGCCGTTGCTACTGGGACAAGAAACTGGACGCAGGTAATTGGGATGGCTTGTTTGGTTTCAGCTTTCAGTGCTGCTGCTGACTACTCTAGAACATCTTGAAGTAACACTTTGAAGCATGGACAGAAGAATGACATATTTAAGACTTCGGGCTTTCCTAGGGTACGCCAACAACTGTATTTAATCTTTTCTCATATCTAAAGAAAAACGCGTCTTAGAGTAGGCATGTTTTTGGTCCTCCTTGTAATTGTGCACAATCAATTATCTACTTTTAGTTAAGGCAGTGTATGTTTTACACAGTTCAAAGGAATACAAATCGATGGATAATTTACTTAAAAGCACTCGATCTGTTACTGTTATATTCTATCTCATAAAATTGCATTGTTGAAATCGCATACAATCATTTGAACAAACAGGTCGTATCACTTATGAGAACTAGATAATTCTCCCATTAGAATTCTTATTTTGTTCATATCTAAGGTCTGCGTTCTAACATTGAAAAATTGATGCTTGCGAGTTGGAGTCAACCCTCAGAAGGCCTTTGATAACAGGACTGAATTTTCTCTGCTAAGAGCATTTTCTTATTCCTCAGTTCCATCCAGGTGGCTGACTGCAAAATTTATCATAATCAGAAAGTTCAAAATCTATTATTAAAAAAAAAAAAAGGAAAGTTGAAAATCGCTGGTTTCATATTTTATTTTTAAAAAAAGGGACGAGTAACACTAATTGAGACGAGTTGCAGGTAAAGTTGGCTGAATTTTGATCAGGTGTACTGGCATTTGTTTGCAAATGAACGTATGTAGTGAGACACCGAAGAAGTAAGTGGCTCGTGTATTTGAAATTTAGACACGAAGGCAACCAAAATTGTCGTTGCATGCATCATAGCTTGGCTGCAGTGGACCATCGCCTCTGTTTTAATCAATTCACAACAACTGCATCACCGCCCAAAGTTCGAAAGGTTGCCAGCAGCTAGGTAATGGTAGCTTTTGTTAACAATGTTCAGCCACTGAATCTTTGGCGGACGGCTAGCTACTCCAGTGAGAACGTCTCTCACTTCCACTAAGTTGAGGTCCTAAGTTTCAACCTGGCGTTAACATAGTTGTGTGTATTTAAATTGTTCCAAATCACAAAAAAAACAAGAAGAAAACTAGTGAGGGATCTGAGAATTATGGCCCCCTAAATCTTGCGCAATTGTGAAATTCCCTTTCATTAATTACGAAGAGTATTCAGACCAAGCTTATTTCCCATAATTCTGCAAATAATGCATGAAATTTGTTCTCGCCAGACCTCTTGCGGATGAATTTCTTTTTGTCCAATACAATGATTAATTTCATTTGATAAAGGAAGGCGAAAAGACCATACTACCTCTACGAATATTATTAAAAATAATAATAATATGAGATTACAATCACAGGAGACCCTATACCCTTTTACTTTGAGAGTCATATTCAGAGGAACATATGCCAATATTATCTAACTCGGGGGTACAGAACCCGCCAAAGATCAAACATGCAATGCTATGGAGGCGAGTGGAACCGAAGTCGCGGGACAAGTAAAAATGCGAATGCGTATAATAATAACAAGTATAACAACTAGCCTCTTATACATAACCATCCCAACAAAACAAAAAAATAAAATAAATGTAACCCTCTGGCTGGCTACGAATCTTGAAAAGGGTAAATACGAAAATCCATGAAGTGATGGATGATGGTGGAGGCTGAGGATTATGGGTAACCCTGCCTGCAAACTAGGACCATGCTCTCCCCTTTTCTCTGTTCCTGCGAGGCAATGTTGGTGTCCCAACCAAGAATTAGGTGGAGGTTGCACCTTCCTTGTGGTCACCAAAAATACGTTGTCGGAAGTCAGAAACCATTAAAGGCAGTCCCTTGCGCAGGTTCACCTTGGGCTCCCACCCTAAAAGCTCCTTGGCCCTTGAAATATCAGGCTTCCTCTTGTGTGGGTCATCCTCTGTGTTGGGCCTGTACTCTATTTTAGCATCTGGGTCTATTGTTTCTTGCACCACCTGCATCATTCAGTTGTTTGGTAATATTACTAGTGGCATTGGTCTGCTTTCAACAATCTTTATTATCATTCCACACAATAGGCAGAACTTACCTTGGCAAGTTCCAGCATGGTGAATTCACCAGGATTTCCGAGGTTGAAAGGTCCAACATGCTCTCCCTCCATAAGCCGCATCAGACCCTCGACCTGTGCAACAACATTAAAAAAAAAAAAAAAAAGCATCTCACTTGTCTCATTCTCACCCAACATACCACGAGTCATTTTTTTAATCCTCATTGTCACTACATTCACACATTCATGCTCATCATGCTACACACGGGCACCACGCTTTCCTATTTTATATCATATCATCCAGAACTTCCATTTTCAAGAATTTTTTGTTCTTGCAATTTTTTTTTTTTTTGTTACAAGGACAGACACTAACAATCTAAGTTTTAAATGAGATCTCGGGCTTATAGGGGAGAATTGGTTTGTTCTTGCAATTGATGTTACTGCAATAACTAGCCCACCGGGCTCATCCATTTCGTTCTTGATCACATGCATCTGCGTCTTCTGTACCACTATGCACAACCGACGCAAGTATGGGCAACAGAGTCATTTTTCGCATCTAGCAGAGTGATACAGAATGCAGATAACAGATTTACTAGTGCCAGGGCCCATCGCCGTCAGAACGCCAGGAATTGTTTACATGACATTCACAGTATGCAGTACGCAGTACGCACATGGCAAAAGTGAAACAGATTTAGCTTTTCAACAGCGCAAAAAATGAAAAGTTAAAAGAAAGCACATCCCATTCTCATCCCTCTCTGTTTTCATAGCCAATTTGATATTCAAAGTTATAACCCAACGTCTTGACTATTCTACCAAAACAAAGCACCACAAAAATTGGCTTACCAAATCAGAAACATACTGAAAACTCCTTGTCTGCTTTCCATCCCCATAAACAGTCAAAGGCTCCTTTCTTAATGCCTGCAAGAACCCCACCAATTATTATTCATATTAACAAATCAATACCATATACTCTAGATTATTAGTTGGTATACTTTACCCGCAATAAATAAATAAACCTACCTGAGCAACGAAGTTACTGACGACACGACCATCGTCTAAGCACATTCGGGGACCATAGGTGTTGAAGATTCTAGCAATTCTAACCTGCAGTGAAAAATGGACAAAAGACGAAACAAATTTTTAGTTTTTGAAAGAGGAGGAATATGCAAGGTTGTAATGGACAATGACCTCAACGCCTGCTCCTCTGTGGTAGTCCATGGTCAACGTCTCGGCCGTACGCTTTCCCTCGTCGTAGCAACTTCGGACACCTGTCGCCCATTCGCACAACACACCAGACATCCATTAAAAAAGTTGTCCACTAAGCCTTGCAGTTTCCGGACCACAATGCCCTCACCGTTTTAACCTAAAACTGTTAAAAAAATGTTATGGCGGGGATTTCCTTCACGCATGCCATGTGTCCCCTCGAGTTTTAAAGAAAATCTCAACCCTACATCTAGCGGACCCGCAAATCACGGGTTCCTCATTGACCGTGGAATTCCGACCGGATCTGTAAACGTGGTCCTCTCACCCCATTCCACGTGTCTAACCTAGCGATTTATTTCTTTTTTCTAAAAAAAAGTCGCGGCCTGAAGAATAAAAGTAAGAAATTTCCCCCAGCCCCACCCGCCCTCTAGGGTGCAAATACATTCAAGGCGTTGAAGCCAGCCGACTTAAAATTTAAAACTACGCCCATTTCTGAGCATGTTAGACAACCAACGCTTAGCTACACTAAAGTGCGCCGTTCCACACGGAGCAAAAAGAGGACCCGGTCCACACAATTTCAGGTGCTAACAGACCGAATGAACAGAAGAAAACGGTGAAATTTCGGCTGGTTCACTGGAAACCGTAAGAAGGTTGTGTGTAAGAGAGAGAGTGAGAGAATACTCACCAATGGGATTGACGTTGCCCCAGTAAGTCTCCTTTTGAGGGTGTTGAAGAGGGTCACCGTAAACCTCGCTGGTACTAGTGAGCAAAAACCTTGCGCCAACTCTTTTGGCCAGCCCAAGCATGTTCAAGGTTCCCACCACATTGGTTTTGTAAACAACAACACAATTAAGGACTCCAAGAACTCACAAAACAAAACAAAGGAATACGAATGAAAACGGAACAGAGTCAGAGAAGATAATTTTGAGAAATAAATTGAACAGTTTGGACCGGGTCAAAGAAAAAGGATATGATAGTCTTGACTGGGTTGAACTTGTAATGGACGGGGGATGCAGGGCATGCAAGATGATAGATCTGATCCACCTCCAGCAAGAGGGGCTCGACGACGTCGTGTCGGATGAGCTCAAATCTGGGGTTCCCAAAGTGGTGCATCACGTTCTCCTTCCTGCCGGTGAAGAAATTATCGACGACGATGACGCTGTCGCCTCTAGCAATCAGGCGATCCACGAGGTGAGACCCGACGAAACCCGCCCCGCCCGTAACAACGATGCGAAGCCCCTTTCTCTTAATCCCCAAGGGAACCTTCCCGAAGGAATGAACAGGCATGGTCCTATGGGGGAGAGAGCGATCGATCCTGGGCTCATGGAACAGAGAAACAGAATCGTGCTCGAAGTAAGGAACAGAGAGAGAATCAGAGCGGGAAGGGTAGCGAGAGGAGGAAGGGAATAAGGTGAAGAAGAAGGTGGCGATGGCAATGCCGAGGAGGACGAAGAGGAGGCGCTGCTCGCGGAGGAGGTAGCGAATAGGGCGAGTGACGGAGAGCCAGGGCTTGAGGGGCTTGGGGGAGTAGGAATCATGGACGGGCTGGGACTCATGGCCTCTGAAAATGAGTTCAGACGCCATGGCGGCAGAAATTGGAGGATTTGGGGAGAGAGATTGGTGTAGATCCGAGGCGTGAGTTCAGGTATATAAAGGGAGGGAGGGGGTGGCGTGGCGGAGGCTTTTGAAAAATAGGAGAAGAAGAAGCGAGTATTGAATAGTCGTCGAAACGGAAGGTGAGTTGGTTTTGAAAAGAAAAAGGGCTTTCATTGATTAAAGCCTTTTAAAAATATCTAATTTATAATATATAAAAAAAATTTGTCTTAACTTAATTTATGTAAATAAATATTTTTAAAAATCTAAAAAATATACCAAACATGCCTTTAGAGTTGCAACTTGAAACCAAAGGAATCTCGCCCATTTGCCCCTTACACCACACCACGCACGGTCCACACTCCATTCTCTCTCTCCCACACACACGACACATTCTTGTTCACTCTCTTTTTGACCTCAAAGCTTGCCTCAAAAATTTTTATTTTACTCATCCAACTAATAAATTATTTGTTTGGGTTTGCGGTAACGTTATTTTCCTGACATGATGATATATAAGATAAGTATCTAAAAAAAATTTTGCTTTGGTTTATATAAACGTACTTTTCTAACGTTAAATCAAACAGACCCAAAATATATGTTATACATGCCAACTTACATCAAATGCTTTACATCCTTTGGTACATTCTAAGTTGAATTTTATTATTTTTTATAATTATTTCTTCAGAATAAAAATTATCATCTAAAATGTTCCTACTAATTAGAAACTTAAAATTTAAATTATATATCAAAAATATATTTGAATAGTTTATTTTCTGTCACTTTGCTCTGAATGCCACCGGTGTCATTATCTCCCCTTCTATGTATTTATTTGGAATGGTGATTAAAGCTATTAAAAGTAACTTTTCAATCATAATTTATAATATGCTAATAAAGTATTTAAGAAAAAATTCATCACAATTTATATAAATAAATGTCTTTGAGCCATCCAATCATAATCCCAAACAATCCCTTTATATACTAAGTTCTTTATAAATATCTCAATCTATTTCCAAATGTTAGAATTTTTTTTTACAGCACCCGATGTTTGTGTTTAAAGTGTGTGTTGCACCTAATTAAAACAATTAGGGAAAATTTTATTTAAATACCTGGTGAACTTTCAAAATCTCAAAAAGTCTAATAGTATATGAAAATGATAAATATGTAACTGGAGAGGAATTTGGGTTTTTGAAGTTTTGATTTTTTTTTATGAAAATTCCCCTCACATTCTTTCTCTCTCCTCATCCTCTCTTCCTCTTCCTCTTCCTCTTCCCGACATTTTCGTCTAACCATTTGAAAGTTTAGGCCTCACATTCTCACTAATGAAGATGACCTTCTTCTTTCCATCCATAACATCCTCTCTCTCTCTCTACACGCGCACACACATATATACATACGTGTCTCCAAAACAAAAATGAGTAGCATTTGAAGCAGGAAGGAATTGGTTGGGTGTTGTGGTGTCTGAGAGATAGTGTTACGAGAGAAGATTTATATAGCTCAGGGAAGAGTTTGGTTTAGGATATTGGAGAAAGCTAGGAGGTTGAGGAAGAATAATGTGAACAGTAGAAGATGATGAATAGTAATGAGATTGACAATATGAGTAATGGAATTGACAAGTTTAGTAATGATTTTGATAAAATCCGTAAGTACTGGCAATATGTGTAAAAGAATTTACACCAATTGAATAACGAAATTGACAAAATGAGTAATGAGGTTGACAAAACCATTACTAAACTTGTAATGGGATTGACAAGTTTGGTAATAGTCTTGACAAGAATTGTAATGGTTTTGACAAAAAGAGTTTGCTGATGAAAACATGCAAGTTAAGATTTACCAACATTTGTGGCATTTCACCAAAATTCGTAATGAGATTGACAAGCTTAGTAATAGTTTTGACAAGAATTGTAATAATTTTAACAAGAGTCTGCTGATAAAAATATACAAGTCAAAATTCACCAACATTTGTGACATTTCACCAAAATTCATTATGGGAACGCTCTTATGAAAACCATTATGAATTTTATCAAACTCATTATTGCTCTTGTGAATTCCATTACGAATTTTGTCAAAGGCCAAAAAAGTTGGTGAATCCTGTTTAACGTTTTTTCCATAAGGAAACACTCTTTTGAAAACCATTAGGAATGTTGTCGAACTCATTATTACTCTTGTGAATACCATTACGAATTTTTTCAAATGACATAAATGTTGATGAATCATGTCTAACATTTTTGTCAAACTCATTACACATTTTGTCAATCTCATTACTGTTCACCGAAAACTGAAAAAAATCGCTGGAAAATTCATAACTTGCCGGAAACTGTTGAACTTCGCTAGAAACAGAAAAAGCTCGTTAGAAACTGGTTTTTTCAACCTTCGAAGGCAACCGGAGTAAGGACAAAAGGATCTCTGGTATGTCGTCTCTATCCTCTATGTCTCTTTCTATGTTGGAATGGAGAGAGAACGCGATCTGAACAAAAAATGAAAGCTCACTCTTCTTCTTTTTTGATAATGTGGAGTTGAATGAAAGATGGAAGCTCACTCTTATTCTTCTTTAATTCTATGGAGTTGAACGAAAAATGATGAAGACGGAGAAGAAGAAGAGAGAATGGAGTGGAGAGAGAAAAATGAAGGGAAGGGTAGTTTGGTCTTTTACCCAAATATTCAAAACTCATATTCCTACCTTGGTACCTCTCTGTCATTTTTCATCTTTAGTAGACATTTATGAGTTAAGCAAGTTTATATAGTATTTTAATGGAATTTTCTCAAATAATTATTACCAAGAAAACTTCGATTAACAGAAAATATTACCAAAGGTACAGATATGTATTTCTTGTGTCCTAACTTCTGTCTCACTTCTTTTTAATTATTTTTGGACTATGTGCTTATTTAGAATAGTGACTGAAGTATTTAAAAATAAATTTTTAATAGTGATTTAATTTATGATATATGAAGTAAATATATAAGATAAGTATTATCTCTACTTACGTACCTAAACAGTTATAATCTCTCTAAAAACTTTGCCAAACACACACAAGCCAATACGTGTCAGAGAACAATTGAATTCTTTTCATTTTAGCTCTCTGCACCATTTATCCAGCCGTGAAAGCCTTGAAAATATTACCAAAGGTCAAAAGTCAGTTTTATTTGGAGCTTATCAACCAAAGGAATAAAAAATGGGATGGCGCATTAAATCAGTTGAGGTAGTAGTTTATGGATTAATAGGTTAATTGAAGTTAATTTGATGGTTGGATCGGTCATATTAAAATCATATAATTTAATTAAAATATAAAAATTAATATTTTAGATAAACTAATAAAAACAAAAATCATAATATAAAATAAATTTTAAATGATAATAAAAAAATAAGTGGTAATGTATATTAATACATTTTTAAAATTCTATAAATAAAAATGAATATTTTTAGAAAAGAACGCTTAAAATCTGTTAGTATTAATTATGATACATATACTTATAGAATGATATATAACCTATTAAGCAAATCAGCGCATGAATTATGGGATTGGATTTTAAATTTTTAATATTATTCCCAATATCATTATATCTAACTAATTAATTATCATTATTACCTAAGGCAAATTAGCCCATAAATTATGGGATTGAATTTTAAATTTTAAATACAATTCTTAATGTGTAGTCGTGAATATCTGATTAGTGATGATATATCATTTTCATCTTCCCACATCCCGCCACTGAAGCCTTCTCTTCCTCCACGTTTTTTTCGTCTGCTTCATTCTCTAATGCTTTATTGGTGTCTTCAGTTTTTTTCCTGCTATCTTTCATTTTCCTTCTCCCAAGCATGAAGTATTCTCCTTTCCTATCATATCCTTTTAGGTATTTTTTTTTCGTCATCTTCTTCTTTTTTTAGATTTGTTCTTTCTTGACATGTTTTCTCTTTATCTTGATCTTTAACCTTTTTCAAACTTTCATAAAAATGACTTGAGATAGCAGTTAGAGAACCAAAAAATGTAACCCGCTCAAACCACCTAAACTGCCAATTTTCCTGATTTTTTACTAGTTTAGTTTGGTTCATACCGGTTCAACATCCTGCCAGTTCAAGGACTAAATCAGATCGGACAACTAACCGGTTTTCCGGTAAGACCAGCCGATCCGATTTTTTGTTCATCAGTATCAACTCTACTTCACTCAACCTGTCTAAGGCTTCTCCTCAAACTTTGTACTTGCATACATCATACCCTCTGTCATTCATTCAAAAACTTCTTAAATTAGTTACAACGTCTGAGTTATGAAGCCCTCTAAAAGAAACTCATATGAGGTTGGCTTGGACAAACTTATGACACATTATTCAAATTCATAATGTATGAATAATTGTATACGGCATATGTTGGATATTTATATACATCTTGATTTAAAAAAATATCTTCCAACACGAGATCCAATCAACAAAGGAAATTATTGTTGTAAGGGGGAGCCACATTAATATTAAGCATATTGCAGATGGTACGGCCTTAATTATATGATAGGTGAGGGTGCTGGGAATAATGAAAATAATAATGCGCGCGTCAATTGGGTTTTTTTATAGAGTAAATGATTAGTTATTCAGTCCAAATGAAGCATTGAGCAATATTGCTAGGTATTTTAGGTGCGATGTCGCAGGTTTATTTGGACAGATGCCCATAGACACCAACCCAGCTGACTTCTCCCTTCTTTTTTTTTGTTTTTCCGTTAGGTGGCTGCATTTATAATATTGAGAAAATTATAATGAGGTCTAAAATAAAAAATAGTTTATTAAAATCTCAAAATAAAAAAAATGATCTTAAGAACTTATCAATAGAGTCATGGATTTGTCAATTACCTGTTTCTGAAGTTGTCAATTAGATCATTTTTTTATTTTAAGATTTTAAGAGACTATTTTTTTATTTTATCTTTTATTTAGGATATGGCGTCTTTTGTTTAGGACCTGACTATAATTTTCCTTATAATATTCATTCAGTTGTTGAGCTCTTAGCTTTTAAAATTACATATACAAAAACATGATGCATATATAATAACGGAGAAGTATAACAATCGTAATTAATTAAGATTCACGGTAAGAACAAATAAAGATGTTTGGATAAGTTATAATTTATTTTATAAGTATTTTTTATGTAAGTCGAAATAAAACTCCTCTTATATATTTATTTTATATATCATAAATCACGATTGAAAAACAATTTTAAAGATTTCAATTGCTGTTCCAAAACCCACAGTAATTTTTTAAAACGTTGGAACGTGTACATACCAAGTCAATTTGGATGAATTTACCGAAGCAGTGTTTTTCTGGTCTTCATTTATAGAAGTTAGCTGAGTTCATTAGAAATAGCATCAGTAAGAAAATGCACAACGAGAAGATGCAAATTAAGCTACCAAATGGATCACGTGATTCTTTCGACGATGGGAAACTATTTAAAAAAACTTCATTTATAATTAATCAAGTACCAGAGTCCACGCTCACAACTTAACGCAAGGAAACTAGCAAAAGCAGAGAAAATAGGTCGAAGCAGAAGCTAGCCAAAAGAAAGCAGCAAAATAAACATTAGCCAACGCCCATTCGTGATTCTGATTTTAATGCATTCCCAGAAGCAATTTGAGCCTTCCTAGCATCTGAGGTCAGGAAAGATTTCAAAGAGAGCGATGGTTCTGATACCCACCTCACCGGGCTCACCCCAATGATAGCATTAGCAGCTGCAAGATGATCATCAGTAGTTGTCTCATTTCCTTGACGATGAATAAAAGATAAGGAATACCCAACTTTAGTTCCCAGAAGGTTAATGATGTCCTGAAGAACACCTCGACATTGCCAGTCATGCAAATCAGGCTGTTTGGCCTCCACACTGTTCAGTAGAAACTTACAGTCGATTTCAAACACAACCTTGTCATGCCCCAGACATAAGAGAGTAGTAGGGCTCGTTTTAGAGGGAGGGCTTCAGCCATGAATGCTGAGAGAGATTTAGGGGCTGTTTGTGATAGCTTTTTTGAATCGGGCTTATTATATAAGCCCGATTCACGTAAATCGAGATAAATCTCTTCCACATATTTATCTCGTAGAACGTGAAAGCACTTCGTAAACTGTAAAAGCACCTCGTAGACCGTAAAAGCTACTTCGTAGACTGTAAAAGTTACCTCGTAGACCGTAAATTACAATTCATAAGCACTTATAAAATTTTCATAAGCTATTCCAAACAGCCTCTTAATCTTCTCAAGAAAACCGCACATATAAAGTCGCCATGTTCATTCCTGCAAACAATACCCAAAAGCAGCACATGACTCATCCTGTTTAAAAGCAGCATCGCTGTTAACTTTCAACCAGCCCATGGGAGAGAGTTGCTAAGAGATGGTCTTCTCAGGAATGTGCTCTGGGGATCCCTGCACTTTGGTTTTATTACACACAGCCCAGAATTCATTGTTGGCAGCATTAGCCAAGTCGATCACGTTGGTAGGGCACGGGATGATCATGGAGAAAACTAGATTGTTTCGCTGCTTCCAAATATTCCATAGTATTAGGCATATTAAAGAGAGCTCATGTTCAGCCAAAGCCTCACGTCCACTAGTAATACTTAGCCACAAATCACAAAGTTGTCTGGAGCACAGTTCTCCATTCTTAACCCAAAGGCGCATTCAAACCATATGTAGCAGGTCCAAGAACAGGAGAAGAAAAGATGCTCGATTGTTTCTTCTTCCTGATCGCAGATTGGGCAATATTTAGTGGGGGATCTGTGCCGTTTGAAAAGTGCAACGTTCGTGGCTAATGCCATACTGAGGACTCTAAGATAAACTGTTGGACCCTGGGTACTGTTTTAAACTTCCAGATATCTCTCCAAACACTATAAAAAAAAATAGAGAATTAGTGAATGAATTTCATTTTATCGCCAATCCGTCATTAATCCTTCACTAATTTTGTCACTAAAATTAGTGACAGAATTTAGTGACGAAATTTTTCTGTCACTAATCCATCATAAAAAAAATTAGTAACGGACAAATTCTGTTACAAATTTTCATCCCTAATTTATGTCTAAAATATTTTATGATGGAATTAAAGATGGAAATTTTTCGTCTTTGATTTCCGTCATTAAATGTTTTGTGATGACATTAGTGACAAAATTTTTCTGTAGCAAAATATTTTGCGACAAAAAAAAATCCAGTTGCTAACTCACAACATTGAATAATAAAATGTTTTTATAATCTCTCCAAATTATTTGATTTTTTTAAATAAAAAATTAAATTTTATAATAGTTAAAATTTTCAATAATTAGATTTTTTTTTCATAATTATAAATTTTGTAGATTATTTAAATTTTAAAATTTAAATAATTATTAAATTATAATATAAATAAACAAAAATTATTAATTCAAATTGAAAATATAATATAAACACACACACACACAAATAAAAATACAAATTTTATAAATAATATAAAAAATAAAATATATAATAAAATGAATAAAAAATATATTAATAATAAAAATTTAGATAAAATATTTACATAAAAAAATAAGAAAAATAAATTTTAATATTTAATAATATATTAAAATTAATATGTATGTATGTATGTATGTATGTATGTATGTATGTATGTATGTATGTATGTATGTATGTATGATTTTATATTTAAATCACATATGTTCTTTCTAGCTCAACTAGCAAAGGCACTGGACGCACGTAACAGATCATGGCTTCGAAACCTAACTTGGACACAAAAATGTAACTAATTTGTGCTATGGACACGTGGCAGGCAACGGAGGCGACACGTGGCATACGATGGAGGGTGACATGCAGCGGTTGACTAGGACATGTGGCAGCTGAAGGCAAGGTGGCGATGGCCAGCGGTTGGTACACGTAGCGGCTGCCGGTGAGGGATATGTGAAGGCTCGTGGTGAGGACATTGACACTTTAAATTATATATAAAAAAATATGTTGGGACAGATTAAGGATGAAAATTCCGTCACTAAAATTCTGTCCCTAATCTGTCGGAATTTAGTGACAGAATTTTTCTGTCACTAATCCGTCGCAAATTAGGGATGAAATTCAAAATTTCTTCACTAATTAATTAATAACGGTACTTTTACCGACATAACAAATTTTGTCGCTAATTCTGTCTCTAATCCAGTTCCGTCGCTAATTTCCGTCCCTAAACTAATTAGTGACAGAATTTTCGTTACTAAATTCCACTAATTTGATGTTTTTTTTTAGTGAAATCGTCGCAGGTATTGACATCGACGTGCTAGCTTTTGCATGGGATAAAGAAGTTGATTTTTTTGTATTTAAATAACCACATTTAACAGTATACTCTCCATTGTTTGCACCTGTCCAGTACAATTTGTCGTCCACCGTGTTGGAGGGAATATGCATGGCATTAATATAGCGTCTTCGGTCGGGAGGTGGCGAATTTCTGAGAGGTCCCAAAAATCGTGATGAAGTAGATCACTTACACGGCTATACTACACCATAAATTTATTGTTCTCATCAGCAGGAATAGGAAATGGTTTATTAGGGATCCAAGTATCACCCCAAATTCTAATAGACGAGCCATTACCAATATCTCAGAGTAGATCTTTTTTGAGAAAATCTCTACCATCTAAGATACTAGACCAGCACCATGAAGCTTTAGGGCCTTTTTGGGCATCAACAAATTCATCCCTAGGGAAGTATATACACTTTAAAACATAAACCCAGAGATTATTATCATGATCATAAAATCTTTAAAACCCATGCCTCCATTAGCTTTAGATTCGGTCATGTAGTTCCACGTCTTCCAATGTGTCTTATTGCCATCCAAATGATTGTCCCACCAGAAGTTGGCAATTAAGCTATTAAGTTCTTTGTACATGTGTCTGAACAGGAAATTTAAAACAATTCATTGGGTATATGGGAATGGCATTAACCACATACTTAATCATCACCTCTCGTCCTGTGTGGGATAAGGTAGATCTGCTCCATCCTTGCATCTTTGACTTAACACACTCTCTTGTATACGAGAGGGCTTGATGCTTTGTCTTCCCCTAAATACTAGGAATCCCTGGATATTTATCTGGGTCGATAACTGAATTAATTCCAAGAATATCACATACTCTATTCCAAACCGGTTTAGGGGTATTGGCAGAGAAAAGGAGACTGGACTTGTCCAAGTTTGCCTCCTGTCCAGAGGCTATACAGTAGAGATTTAGAAGCTGAGCTAATTTTTCACAATTATTTTCCCTCGCTTTTCATGAAGAAGAGTGCATCATCAGCCAAAAAAAAAAAAAAAACTGTGAGAAAGCATTGGACATCGGAGACTAAGTTTAATACCTTTAAGCTCACCCCTATCCTGGCATTTATTAATCATCACAAAGAGAGCCCCAGCCATCAGAATAAATAGATAAGGGGATAGTGGGTCTCCTTGATGAAGCCCTTGTTCTATGATGTGTTTGGAAAGCACCTAAACCATGGTTTGTATAAATCGAGACAAAACTCTTCTCATATACTTATCTCGTAAATCATAAAAGTTATTATCAAAAGTTAATTCAAACACACACCTAGTTTAATAGAGCCAATCTTTTCACCTAAAAGACACAAATTGAGATTAACAGATTTCACATAGTTCATAACAAACTGAACCCATTCCATACAGAAACCCAGTTTCAGCTACATAAGTTTTAGGAAGTCTCACTTTACACGGTCATAGGCCTTGCTTATATCCATTTTAAGTTCAAATTCATACTTCTTGGCCGCTTTCTTCCAGCGAAGATAGTGGTAAACTTCATGGGCAATAATAATATTGTCGTGAATTTGAAAACTCAGGATAAAAGCACTTTGATTATGGGAGATGCACACATTAAGCCATGGTCACATTCTATTAGCCAAGATTTTAGAAATAATCTTATATGAAAAGTTGCATAGTCCAATGGGGCAAAATTGAGATACAGGTTCTCGCTTCTCGATCTTAGGAATTAATGTTATATTAGTATCATTAATCCCATGAAGAGAAGATTTCCCCCAAAAAATTCTAAGACCATAGAGCATACATCATCGCTAATGTCGAACCGTGAAGAGTGGTGAAAGTTACTTGAAAATCTATCTGGTCCAGGAGCTTTAGCGCTTCCCAAACTAAAAGCAACTGAACGAATTTCTTCATTAGATATTGGCACCATGAGCTGGCTTGAGCAGGAATTTTAGGCTTTACATAGTTTTAGACTTCATCTATTGCCCTCTGTCCTAATGAGGAGAACAAATTCTGAAAAAAGGAAGATATATTAGCCGAAATATCATATTGTTCATTTAGCCAACAACCAGTTACATCTTTAAGTATAAGAATGATATTGCACTGCCGTCTCTTAATGGTGGATAAGTGGAAGAATCTAGAATTTTTGTCACCCACTTGTAGCCACGAAATCCTAGACCGCTGCCACAAATACTGCTCTTTACAGTCAAGAGCAAGTTCAATAGAACTGCTAATGTTATTTGCCTCCTGCTTGTTTTGAAAGGATATAGGTCGCTAAAGACATTCAGCAAGCTGCAATGAGTCCAGTAGCCTCCTATTATTGTGAAATTCACAGCCAAACCAATGAACCAGCTCCTTCCTACATGTATGTAGTCGAGTGATAAAACAATTAACAGGAGAGGTATCACTTACAATTGGATGTTGCCAACCCCTCTGTACAATAGCAGAATAATTAGGATGTGTCGTCCAATATGACTCAAATTGAAAATATCTCTTCTTACATCGTCTCTTGAAGCAACAATTGATCAGAACCAAGTGGTGGTCAGATCCTTACAAATCTAAATGGAAAACTTCCAGTCGAGGAAACACCTCCTGAAGATATACATTGCCCAAAGCTCTATCGATCCTCTCTCTAATAGTCTCCTCACCCTCACAGTTATTACACCAAGTGTATCCAGCCATTAAATCCCAAGTCTATCAACTCACAGTCAGAAATAAAATTCTGAAAATTGAGGATTTTACGCATCACTCTTGGACGGCCTCCACGTTTTTCATTCAATGCTGCAATATCGTTGAAATCGCCAACATAGAGCCAAGACTTATTAATGTTATGAGCAATTCGCTTTATTTCCTCTCAGCACAAGAGACGTTGCTGATCATCCGAAGGGCCATAGATAAAAGAAATATATGTTGGTGTTTCAAAAGAAGACACAGAGATACTGGTATGGATTATATTTGATGAGGAAAATAGAATATTAACCACTATATCATCCTTCCACCATAAGGCAAGACCACCACTCCTGCCTACTGGGTTGACCAACCATTCTTCTGTAAAGCCACACCTTCTCTTTGCTTTCCGAACAAACCTGTGCTTTTGTTTTGTCTCCATTAAGAACACAAGACGGGGTTTTTTCTTTCGGCATTCATCTTTTAGGTTCTTGACTGTCAAGGGTAACCCTAAACCTTCAAAGTCCAGACTAGAAGATTCATTGTGAATCGGTGGTTGGTCCCATCTAACCACCGGCGTTTTGAGAGTTTGTCGAATAAGAAAGATTACCATTATTAATATCAGATGAGGGCCACTTATGGGGGAGTAGATCACATGTTGCCCTGGGAAGAGTCGTTCGAAACAGGTTTTGGTAGTTTCTAACTGTGATCTTCTGTTTAACGGCGTGACAAGATTTTCATCCAGTTTTACCATTCCTAGCAAAGGAAGTTAATTGGGATTGTACAGAATTCCCTTCCTCAAATGCTAGTTTCTTCCTTCTTTTCGGATCAGTTGAGGCTGCTTCATCATCTCCAGACCTCTTAAGGTTAATGTTGCCATGTCCAACAGCTACTGCAGATATAGGTGAAACTCCGTTGTAGGGGATTAGTGCTTTTGGGCTCGGCACATCATCATTGGGTAATTCCACCCTGTATGAAGTCGGTGCATCGTGGGGTGAGTTTGTGGGGTCCATATATATAATGGCCACTGTACATACAGCTAGCTAGTTAGCCCTTGAACATTTTGGCAGAATCACTTGCCCAAGATCTTGTATTATTGTACATATGTACTATTCATTAATCAATTCCCCACGTAAACATATAGCTAGGTTGCTTAATTAAAGCAGGTCCGAGACGTCAAAACTGATACAATTATTAGATCCCAAGAAATTGAAGAATATGCTATATATCGATAATTGTAACCGCGATTTGTCACTTGTCTATTTCCCCTTTTTGGTTTTTGTCCACGGATTGTGTGAGAATCATGGAAACTATAATTTTAAAAGTTTTTTTTTTATAAATTGAAGTAAAACTCTTTTTATATATTTATTTTATAAATTATAAAAAATATTATTTAAAAACTAATCCTAACACATAAATAAGTGAAACATACATAAATCTAATTTTGCATCAGGGGGTTTATCAATTCAGCAACTCTCTAATAAAACTTAACCTTTCCATTCTCTCTCAAAATGCTGCACATGATTGTTATTGTTTTCTATGTGAGTCTACAACAATCTCTCACATTCTTTGCATAGAGCGAGCCACTTAATTAATATATGAGGAGATAAAATAAACTGATTAATTTGAATAAATTACAATATTTCTATATGTCATTAGATGAGGAATCACAAAAGAACTAGAAGGATCCCCAAAGATTTGAAGACTATCACACTTAGGGTGTATTTGGTATGAGGGGAGGGGAGGGGAGGGAAATGGGGGGATTTTGTTCCCCTCCCTTTGTTTGGATAACTAAAAATTTTAGGAGGGGAGGGACAATTTTCTAAAATTCTCCCTCCCCTCCCCTCCTAACCCTCCTCTCCAAAATTGGGGGGATTTAGAGGGAAATGTTAATGTTTGAGCTTAAATTGACTAATATGTCCATACCATTTTAAAATATTCTTACAATACCCTTCTTATTATTTAATTACAAAATTATAATTTTATATAATAAATGTCATTTATAATTATATTTATTTAATTTTTATAATTATAAAATTATAATTTTATGTATTAAATTCCTTATATAATTATATTTTATTAAATATGTTAAAAAGTTATTAATTAAAAATTAAATGAAATAAGAGCACAATTGTCCATGTAAAAATATTTCTCCTCCCCTCCCCTCCTATACCAAACATAATACTATTAAAATCCCTCCCCTCCCCTCTCTTTTTATCAATCCAAACAAGGTAAAAGAAAATCCCTCCCCTACTCTCCCTTCCCCTCCCCTCCATTTAAATCCTTCCCCTCCCCTCCATCGAGCAAAACATAGCCTTAATGTTGAAAATTTGAAGACTATTAAACCTAATGCTGATTTATTGTCATATGGTTATTTATTTTTAATTTTGATTTCGAATATTTTATTATTACTATAATTACATTCAAGAACCTTCTGCTATTAAATTCTATGGTTAGACTCGATGTATCTCATTTTGTACACCTTTAAATGATTAAATAATAATTTTTCTTGCATTCTCTCAAAGTTTATCTCTTCTGTAATCTCTCTTTTCTCCCTCTCCCCTTCCACGTTTTGCATCAGTTATATATCAATTTTATAAGTTAGATAAAATTTGGTTGGAAGAAAATGGTAAATATATGAGGTAAAATAAACCCGGATCTTATATTTAAAACCAAATTTAGAGGATGTTTGGTTGGGCTTATACTTATGTATAAGCCCGATTCACGTAAATTGAGATAAAACTCATCCACATATTTACCTCGTAGACCGTAAAAGCTATATCGTATACCGTAAATCATGATTGAAAAACACGATTGGAAGTTTCAACCACTATTCCAAACATCCTCTTAAACTCTAACCAACTCTTATACTAAAAATGGGAGATTGGATATACTTGTATGTGGGAGCCAAAGTGCTTCATTTTTTGGGTATAAATATACAACGAGCTTCTCACGGGAAGGAAGAGGAATATCTATTTCACTAGCTAGCCAGGGCCACCAAATATAAGATGTATTTATTTCGTTTGGTCAAGAAAAAGGAAAGCCAGCGGAGCAATTATGATTTAATTAAAGTTTGGAGTGGTTCAGACGCTCTCTATTGCTCGACTGAAGCTTCTAATCCTAAATGTAAAATTTTTTAGATTATATGGTGAAACTTTGAGTGTGATTTATTCCTTTTTCTTGCTTTGGACAGTTACCTTTAAAAAGATAACATCTTTTTATTTAATATGAAAGCCCCTTTACGCAATAAAAATAATTACGGGAGTGGGGCACATAACGGGGGCAAGAAGAATAATATACATATATGCTGAAATAAGAAGAGATAAATTATATTAATTAATTAGTGAATTAAGGAGAGATATAGGGAAGTGCGAGGTAAACCCCGGAGGGGGGGTGCACATGATGATGGCCCAAGAAAAAGGATTATTTCATGATTTGTTAAGATAAAAAGCACTACTTATATGTGAGTTTAACAATATTTGTTAAACTGCCATTGCCTCCCCCTATCGCTATATAACACAAAATAAAATACTAATTAAATTACAGAACCCCCCCCCTAAATTAGTTTAAACTCATTCCAATTAGGCACATATTGCGAATGCGAAGTGTGAAGGAGAAAGCGAAAGTTTGAATATCACTAAGTGTAAAAACAAGAGCTATAAAGGGCAAAATGATATACAGCGATACAGATTAGCATGGGGTACGATGGAATTGGAAGGCGGAAAGTGGAAAACCGAATGTTTGAAATAGGGATTATAACTTTCAATTGTATTTTTTAATTATGATTTACGGTATACGAAGTAGCTTTTACAGTTTACAAAGTAATTTTTACGGTCTACGGGATAAATATGTGAAGGAGTTTTATTTCATTTTACGTTAGCATAAACCTAATTAAATATTCTCTAAAAATGTAGTAGCCAATTTTGTTGGTATTGTTACGAATTTTTAATTTTTTTGTCGGTTGTGTCGGTACAATGACCAGAAACAACAATAACACTCGAACGCCCCCCTCTTGATGAACATGTACCTCCACGTCTAATTTCCCGAAACAAAATGAAAGAGAAATACTGTAACCCAGTCATTTTGACAAAAAAATTAATTGAGGGGGGTGGAATGGCAATTTATTTGTTCGTTAAGGTCATTAAATGATATTTGATATGTATAGATTATGTTTAGGTGGTGTTGTAGTTAGGGCACATCACACGACTGAAAACGAAACCGTTTAGGGATGTGATTTGATTTGAATATCAACAGCGGTTTGGATTAAAAAAAAAAGGTTGGAAAGAAATGAAATAGAAACAAAAAAAAGTGGAAAATATTTTATCACATACCTATTTGGTTTATACCTGAAAAAAATGAGTTGATAGAAAAAATTTTATTTGGTTTAAAAATATAAGATATGAAAATGAGCTAAAACACATTTATTTTAAAATAAAAATATTATTTCTGATTCACCTTTTTATATTACATTCAAAGAACTTATGTTTTTTTAGATATTTTTTCTCTCCACTTAAAAAAATTTATTCCTTTGATTTTAGTAGAAACCCATTTTCAATCATATAATTAAAAATTGATGGCACATTAAAATATTTTCCAACAAAAATGATGAATCAAACTGCCTCCACCAGTGAAAAAATACAATTTTCCCCCAATCAAACAAACGGGCCCAAGGAGGCGTCTGAGATCAAAAGCAAGAAAAAGAAAGATCAAAAGGAAAAAGATAAAGAAAAGGGACCCACTCTTTAGGCTGGGAGAGACTGATGGAGAGCGAGAGCTTGAATTGCACGTCGCCACCACCATTAACCAAACCAAACAGCTTTGAGCTTTGATTCTTAAGCAACGTTGACTGATTCTTCCTCCGTCCACGTGGCGCTTCCCGATTCCCCACGTTTCTTCCACATCTGGCCCGGTTCTTTCCGCTCACCACACCCCCCCCCCCACATGCTCCATGCGTCACGACCCCTTCAAATCATATCGATCACTTCGGTCTTTCACAGTATGATTAAAATGTTAGAGTACTTTATTTATTTATATATATATATATATATATATATAAGACTTTTCTTGTCCGTGTATGTGTTACAAACTTACAATGCTTTTGGATGGTGTTTTACTTGTTTGTGCACCTAACAGATAAAAGAATAGCGCCAAAAAAAAAAAACATGTGCATCTCAAAAATTTACAAGGACGGATATGGAAATAGTTATACTCCCTCCTCAATCATATTTAATTAGATTAAAAAAATTATTAGATTAATTAAGATTATATGTATTTTTTAAAACACATTAGTTATCTTTCTTAATTTTTTTTCTAAATATAAAAAATATTAACAAATATAAAAATTATGTTATATATTTAAAATAAATATCAATTATCTAAATATATTTTATATTAAAAAACAGAAAAGGAGTAGTTAATGTTAGAAGAAGAGATTGGGTCTTCTATCAAAACTTTGCTTTTGGATCACATACGGAGTAAATTTTAACATGAAAACTGACTATTATTAGTTATTGCATTAAAGCAAATAAATAGCGTTAAGTCAATATTTGCAGGCACCAAACTTTAGGGGGCGAGTCACTTGGAAAAATTGTAGGCATAGCAGACGGCGCAGTGTGGTCCGTGATGATAGGAGAGTGATGAAGCAGTGCTTTACCTTAAGGAAATTCCTCACTTTTGGAATGTGTAAGTTAAAAAAAAAAAAAAGAGTACTATTTGTTAGAGCATGCATAATTATTTTCAAGTCACAAGAGAAGGTCACGTTGCTTGCTCTAGTTAAATTACTATTTTCTACCACTAATAACTCATCGTCGCTCTTGGCTGACTGAATTTCGACCATGTAAAAATATTTTATTGACAAGAAACGAAAAGTAAAAAACAAAACGAGACTATAGTGACAAGGAACCACACTCGATGACCTTGTTGCCACACCGTATAATTGTTCTCTTTTTTATGTCCATCCTAACCCAGAATTCAACCACGTTTATTTCTGTCTCTCTACAATGCCAAATTACTGTTTTCCTCACAGATTTAGAAAAAAAAAGATATTTTAAATACTACTTGAACTTCAGTTGTTATATTTTTTTGATCAATCCTATTGTTCTTTCTGATAAAAAATTAATTTGATATTTTAAAGTTCAAGTAGTATTTAAGTATCTTTTTTTCATAAATTTATTTGAAAACTTATATTTAAACACAGCTTTTATACTCCCATCTAGTCATTTTCACAGGCTAAAATTAACTACTTTGTGTAATTTAAGAAAATTAGTATTCATTGTAAAATTTAAAAATAACCCTTAATAAAGGATTTTGGTTAATTAAAATTTTTTAAAATTAGTTAGAGACATCAGGTAAAAAATTAACATCTTAGATAAAACAATGTATATTATAAAATAGGCAAGAAATTCTTGTAATAAGAAACGAGCACAGTCCGAATCTCTCTCTCTCTTCAAGGGGAAGACATCATCACCGCTTTACTTTTAATACTCCTTCAGTACTTAATAGAATATATAGTTGACTTTTTAAAAAAATATTAAATAAATTAAATAAATTTATTATTTATAAATGTCATGTGTAATTTGATTATGTGTCAGTTCATATGTCAAATAAAATAATTTAATATAAAAAAGATAAATATCAATATTTTAGAATAATTTATTTAAATTTTTTTTAAAATGTTAACTATATTTTATATTAATGACTGATGGAAAAATAATATTTATCGCATAACTTGGCAAGGCATGTACGAGAATCCTGTATAAAGTGTCTCCATTAAAAAAACAAAAATGCTTTAAAAGAAAGTTAACAAACAAGACTACCGACGGAATAAACCAAATGGCATATCTTAAAAGCTTGGGGGGCTAAAAATTATCAACCAGTTAAGAGTTTAGTGGGGACGTGTGGATTCGTTCATGTTTAATTCTTTTTATGTAAATACAATTTAAACACACACAATCATGTTAACACTGAGTTTGAATCTAACACTTCATTTAAGCATAGCGGGTGGCTGAGATATCTGGACATTAACACTCATGTTTAATTATTTTGACCAAAACACTCATGTTTAATTGACAAAATGAGCAAACTAATTTTTGTGGAAGGGCGGTGCTTCTAATATAAAGAAAAACTGAATTTCTTTTTCTTTTTCGTTTTTCCTAAAAAAAAAACTCACTTTTCGAATCACTCTTATCCATTCCATCACCGCAGGGTATCTTAACATATTTGCTTTCTTTGTTTGTGTATATGTTTATTTGAAACAGTGATTTAAATCTTTAAAAATAATTTTTTAATTATAATTTAGGGTATATGAAATAAATTTGTAGGATAAATTTTATCTCAATTTATATAAATAAGTATTTTTAAAAACCCCAAAATCTCCAACAAGCCTAGATCTATTTGCACGCTCTATTTCGAATCCATCTTTTGATTTCAGATTCGCTCCGCATTTCAGCTCGTACCGTATAAATTTGGCTTACATGAAAAGTTGTTCGAGTTAGGACAGAACTTCTGTAATGCCACTTATTATTTTGTTATTAATATTTGTAAAAATATAAATCTTTACTTGTAAATTCAACCATAAACATTTATAAATATTTGTCTAAGTTGTATATTAAGAGTTATAAATTTATGTATGGATATTTGTTATTTTGTTATTATTAATTATTAAAATTAAGATTTATAAATTTCCATATGTGCACTTATGGATTCACCGTTAAATTTAACATAATAAATGTAAGCAACGTGATTTAAGTTTTATAATGAAGTTATTAACATCTTGTTGTCAAGAAAAAAAGAAAGAAGGCCGGAGAAATTGGAGATCATCCTCTTAAGTTTCTCTCTCAAATCCTGCATTGGTGGAGTTTTAACTTGCATAAGAGGCTCGTCTCATCTCACTTGTGACTAAATGTTTGATTGGGATATCTCTAAACTATGGTTCAATGAGTCATTTTCTGTAAATCGATCTAAAATTTTTATATGGATGTTTAGATTAATTTTAAAGAATAATTTTTACGATTTATAAAATAAATATATTAAAAAAAATTATCTTAACTTATAAAAAAATAACTTCTAAAATTATAATTTTGTGCCTTCCCAGACACTAACATATAACATACTTCCTTCCTAAATCATAAAAACACTAATAAAAGCTAAAACAAATAGCCATTAACTCGAGTGACGTTAATGAAAGTGGCAATGACATGTCACCAATATACTATAGGTCCCCCTCTGGACATTGTAAAGGTATGCCCCACAGCCCACAGAGCAGTCAGATAGTCATTTCCGTGCCCCTAAAATACTGTAGACGTAGACGTCAATGTGGCCCATTTGATATAAAATTGTCATGACAAAAGGAGTGGATATGAGAAAGAGCTTTCCAAGAAATATAAGAAATTTCCCCCGCCAAAACCGTTTTGTAATTTATCGAGCGTAATGAAAATACTTTTCCCCCCTTTGCATTTTCTCTCCATTTGAATAAATTTACCTTTATGAAAAAAGTAAATTCATCATATTCTGAATGCACCTGGTGTGGGGAGATACGGTGATTATTTGGATTAACAGTGGAAAAATAGTTTTTTTTTAAATGAGCTTTTACAGAAATCAGATTGAAAAAAAATCAAATTATAAATATGATTTGTATTTGGATTTACGGTGGTAGAAATAACTTTTTTTTTAACCTTGAATCTGTTTGGATTAGCGTTTGAAAAGTCAATTTAGATGGAAAATGACTGAAAATGGCATGAAATTTATTGAATATTATATATATATATATATTATTTGTATATATATTGTTATAATTAATATTAAAAAATTTAAAATAAAAAATTTCAATAATTATTAAAAAAGAAGAAAAATACACTAAAGCATTTAATTAAAAAAAGGATGAATATATATTTTAATCAGAATGTCATACATGAAATGGATCATAATTGGATTATCTACCTCTAACAAGCTGGTCTCTGATCATGTCACGAACATGATTAATGTATGTTGAAGATAATCTATAGATAGTTGATGTGGATGCTACATCAATTAGATTTTTTTTTATTAATTCCTTACGTGGGCAAAGAGTTTGAAAGTGAAGATCATGCACATGGATTCTATACAATATAATGGTAATTTTTTTTTGTCAGCAAAAACATGCCTTTCTGGTTTTAATATAATTTTTTCTCTGCCAGTAAAGTTTGGCACCCAAATTGTAAGCTATATGCTTGGTGAGTGTACTGGGACATATCATATGATCCACTGTAAGCTCCACGTGTGCTTCCTTTATTACCCACAAAAAAGAGTACATGAACACAGGAAAAAAAGACAAGAAAAAAAAACTGCAGCATCACAGCACCAATGCGTTACATATTCAGTAGAAATTCAAGATCACCAAAGCAGTTTCAGAGTCACAATTGTTCATGAACCATAGAGCAAAACAAACAAACAAACTCAGCCTTGTCTGAGACAACCACATAACAGAGCAAGAGACCACAAAACATATACGGGATGGTGACATCGGCAACACACTGACCTGTGCAGAAACGAAAAAGAGGGAACGGAATATGCATGTGGAAAAAAGAAACAGACCGGAATATGCTTTTGAACGACATTGGTTGGGTCCTACTGGAGCAAGAGATAACACAAGAGCTTCACGGATTGAAGCCACGCTATGCTGAAGCTGCTTTTTGCCTGTGAAAAAGCACCTTCAAGCAGCTTCTAGCTTCTGTTAGAAGCTGCTTTTTTTAATTAAGCCCATCTACTCCAACGTCTTTCCAAACAGACCATTTCTTATCAATTGGACTTTTCTCTTTCAATTGAGCTTTTTTCTCCTTCAAACGTGTTCCCAAACATACCCATATAAGATGGATCCAACCGTGGATCTATGAAGCTCATATGCATAAAAGACTCAAAACAGTCTTAAAATATCTTGACTTCTCCCAGACTGCTTGAAATTTCTAAAACTCGCTTCGATTATATATTGATTTATAAGATATATGAGTTTGGAGAAAAACGATAAATATAAATACTTTAAAATAATTTATTTAACTTGTTAAATATTTTTTTAAAAAAACTGGATTGTATATTAAAGAACAAAAGTAATATAACATAAGGGGTGCTATTTTGAACATTCTATAGAGACTAAAAAAAAGACAGTAAAAGATGATGAAACAGAGGATCGTAACGCTAATTTTGCATCGCGCCACTAGATATGGAGTGAGGTTTGGGTTCTTTCTAAAGCAAAATGGATAACTTTATGGGACGTTTTCTGAGAGGGTTTTATTGCGTAGGGAAAAGGGTGCTCAATGCAATAAAAATTGATGTGGATGGTGAACTAAAATAGGTCATAAAAGCAAGTGACGTGGGAACGAAAGGCGTGTCTTGTGAATTCCGGATAATAGTAAAGAACATGCCATGAGATGACTACTGAACATGGCACCGAACCCCAACAATTTCAAACTCCTCGGTGAAGTCTTCTAACGTGTAATTACAATTCCATGCCTAAAATCGTAACAATGCATACCATGAAGAAGTACGAGTACGTAACGGAATGTAGCCTTAACCTGAACGGCACCAAACCTCAATCGTGAGTTGTTACTGATGTCTCTTTCGTGCTTCCCTCTTTGAACAGACGCAATAAAATGCAGAAATAAACAAAGGAAAGAACTTTATATAGCATGCCAAAGAGATGAAACAAGCATCCATCGTCAGGCAATAGAAATTATAAGAATTATGGTATTAACATCAGGGCTGCTAATTTGGATTATGAATAAACTTAGTTTAATTCATTCCCAATATACGTCCTTCTTAGCATATTTTATGAACTGGTTTGCTCTACAGTTTCTTAAGTCTGAAGTGAAGGTCTATCAACTGTTTCCAGGCTTGGGTAGCCGCTAAGTCCAAAGGAAATATTAATACATTCAAGTATGTGCAAGACATATCTGTCGCTCCAAATTTATACCCACGAACTGATGATGAATATCAACTGTGGTAAGCACAAGTACTTTAAGCAAACTCTCAGCAGCCTCGTGTTGCAGCATATATTTGTAACACAACCGTGATATTTCAACAACAACAACGAAACTTATTTCACCAGATGAGATTAGCGTATCAGGTTACGCTAATGTGCCCCATCAACTGATGCATTAATGTGTATGTCCAATAAAACATGTGGTAACACCCTAACTACCGTACAGGATGAAAGCGTTATTTACCTACTAGCCCTCAATTAGCTGAAATAAACTAACACTGGAAAATAAGTCGCGGCTACAGCAGCGTTTGTTACCTAATGATGAGTCTTTTCTATGCAATCATACAACAAATAAAGGGCAGGACAAATCTTCGCTATCAACAGTTTCATGCCCATTCCGCCTACAAAAATTTTAAAGTGCAACGTGTGCAACAAAGACGTTGAATGGAAAGCATTATTGCCATAAATCTGAGCAGAGTATTTTAAGCCGCCTTATGAAAAGCACTATCAACAGTATAGTGTGATTTCTAAACAAAATAACAAATGATCTGGAGGAGGTCAAAATGTCAGAGCACTGAATTAATCTCTTCCCATCCCTATTTCGATTTCCGGATACTTTCCTCTGAAGGAAGTTCAAGCATTGCTCCTGAATGCTCTTGGTCCGGCTTCACTACTGCAGCAACTCAGTTTTTTAAAAGGCGCAAAGGAAATGACTGATCAAATAAAGGTTCTATTGAACAAATCACTTGCCTCTCGAAACGGGATAGAATAAAAACAAGAAACTAGACATGAGATGCCAAATTATTAATATTTAGAATCACAACAGAAAGTAAAAAGCTATTGTCACTTTTTTTTTGGTAGCGATCTGCCACTGCTAGATCGCACATGAAATAGCATACATGCATCCATGTGGTTTTGGCTTAAAACAGGAAGTGAACAGCCAAATAAGAAAATGCAGAACCCTTTTGATACCAGATAAATTAGCCAAGAACTGAAACTAGTGAAAAAATTCAAAGGCATTTGTTGACAATAATTTGAAAGGTAATTGTTAACTATTTAATTTACATTGGAAGGCAGACAGTGATTCATGAATGCCATTTTTCTCTGGGTGAATTATTTCATATGTCGTTTTGTCTTAAGGTGGGATGGAGTGTTTGTCAAATATGGAAATCTCATTGTCCAGTCAATCAAATATCCAGAGACTGCTGCACCAAATACATCACCAAATAGGATCGACATACCTATGTGTAATATATATTCTATAATAACTATTTGCAAACCATGAATAGTGCTGTTGACTTTAGATTCCGTATAAAGTACAGTCCTGCAATCCAGTCAGATTTTGAACTCTTCATGAAGTAAAAAATAGATTTCACTTACTTCTACCTCGGTCCACATAATTAAATTCAAATAAGTTATCATGCAATATTATTCTAATTCTTCTACATCATAGCAATGGTTCCTTAACATGTTGGATATTTCAAAAGTAGTCTCCCACAGAATGAAATTCTTAAACTATTTTCTAAGGTAATCCATTGAACTCTTTGAAAGACAGCCTATATAGCAATATAGCGTTTTCATTTTATTTTTTTTTGACTTGATAGTGTTTTCATGTTGAAATGTCATACAATATGACAGTTTTATGTATAGTTATAAGATGAGTATTTCTACTCCTATAGGCTATAACGAACAGCAGTGAAATTTAAAGTTCAAGCATGGGCAGAGTACCAATGTTGACACACGTGGATAAAAAAAAATGTTATTCTAATCCCAGAGTTTTGTAGTGTATAACAATATATTTGATAATGATAGGGACCAAGGTAGTATGGGCTGCTAAAATGTTGTAAATGAGAGGGCCAATCTGTACTATAAACCAAGATATCATAAAAAAAAAACCAAAATAAACTTAAGCAAAAAAGGTTTAAAAACAGAATTCATGAGGCCCTGAAAGGTAGCTAGCGCATTTGTCAAGCCAAAAAACATAACTAAGCAAAAAGTCATTTGGAGAAAAAAGTAGCCCATTGAAGCTCATCTAAAAGTTCCTCAATCACAGGTATAGGGAACTTGTTCTTGATTGTGGCTTTTTTCAACTTGCGGTAATCCATAAAGAATCTCCAAGTACCCTCTTTCTTTTCCACAGGGGCTACAAAATCACTGGAACTCTCGCGAATAATGCCATTATTAAGCATTTGGCGAATCTGAGTCTCAATTTCGGTTTTCTGTGCTAGTCCATAACGATAAGGTCTAGAACTTATGGGTTTATCCTCCTTAAGAGGAATAGAATGGTCAAAAGTCCTAGAAGGAGGTAACTCAGTAGGTTCTGCAAAAACATCAACAAATGTATCCAAGAGGTGCTGTAAATCAAGGTGCTGATCTTGAGAAAGGAGAGAATCAGAAGTGAGTTCAGCTTGCATCAAGGAAGGGACATGAATAAGATATAACTCATTAGCAACAACAAAGTCACGCACGGTGAAGTGTTCTTCAGAATAAAGTAATCTGCCAGAATTTAAACCTTTCAAGGCAATGGACTGACCTTTAACAGTGAATTCAAAAATATGATGATCCATATCCATAGTAAAACGACCAATGTTTTAAGCCATTCAATACCAAGAATAGCAAAATACCCACTAATCCGCATGACTAGGAAATCAAAAGAAAAAATTGAACCATCCATTTCTCAACTCAAAGCAGAGCGGTACTTAGAAATACACACCTAACGGGAATCAGCCACTGATAAGAAAATAGGCTCGCATTCACGAAGCTTCAGCTTAAGCCGTTTAGCTATTGAGGCATCAATGATGTTATGAATACTTCCAGTATCAACAAGAATAATGACTTGTTGATTCTTAATTCACCCCACCAGTTTTAGAGTCGAAGTATGTGCTCGTCCTTCAATAGCATTAAGAGTGCCATCAATAGCTCCTTGTGCATCTTCAACGGCATCCTCGAAATGATCCTCCTTCTCATCCATAAGCAAGGTGTATATATGGGAATCCTTGCATCAGTGATACGAAGAATATTTCTTTGGGCACCAGTAGCACAGTCCCTTCCGGCGCCAATCATCCATTTCCTTCTTTGACAATTGACGCGTGGGTTTCAAAACAGAGGCAAAAGACATTGTCGAAGGTGACCCTGAAGCTGGCATGGAAGTAGTCGATTTGGATAATAGGTTCGAGGAAAGAGATGGGCTATACTCGGAGCCCACAACTGTAGATGTTTTGAAACCCAAACCCGATAGAAGACCCAGAGGATCCATTCGACGAAGGTATAGATTTCCGGTCACGAACAGGGGCATTCTCAAGAAGCGTTCGAATGGTTGCTTCCTGCAACCGAGTCGAGCATGTTGCACTAGCCAGCGTCGAGGGGGGAAAATTGAGTACGAATTGCTGAATGTCAGCTCAGAGACCGCACTTTTAAGAGGTTCACAGCGACAACTTTCGAAATATCCACCTCTGAGAGCAGTTCATCGAATCGTTTCTCATAATCGGCCACAAGACTGGCACCTTGCTGCAGCTTCTTAATAGCAATCAATGGATTCTCATCCTTGACATCAGAAAACTTCGCCTCCATGTGCTTGAAATACTCTTCCCATCAGACCTCAGAGAACGAGCGATGGTGCATGAAGGTTTGGTGCCACCGTAGAGCATGGCCGTCTAGGTGAATACTCAAAAGACGGATACGGTGCTCAAACGGAGTCTCATCTACTTCAAAGAATTGGCAGCAACGATACGACCAACCACGGAAGTCAGAACTGTCGAACTTCGGAAATTCCACTCGGCTTTGTTTCGTGGGAATGAAATAGGGAGGTGTATTTTGCGACAACTCCTGGAATGATCCAAAGGCCGGAAAACGAGGTGAAACAGTTGAGCTAGAACCCCCTTCTTGTCTGCCATTCCCGTTAAACGGTTGCTTCCATGTGCTAATACTCAAAGAAGAGAGTCGATTGTTCATTGTCTTCATGTACTCCTTCATCAACTCCTCAAGGCGAGCAGCGGTGTGTTTCACTTCCAGGACGTCTTGAGACGTCTAGTCCAAACGAGAATGCACAATAGTTTGAAGCATCTCCATACGGTGTTCTAAATCACTGATACACTCTTGGGATTGTGTGTTCGGCGACGGCGCCATGCGCCAGACAGTGGCTTATGGGATCTCGATGTGGGACTTTGGTAGCCCATACTACCTTAATCCCTATCACCAAGACTCGAGTGCACAATAAAAAGGAAAAAAGACACTTAAATGACACTTGAACTTTAAAATCCTAAATCAGTGATTTCGCTAAAAATTAAGTTGTCAATTGCTATACTCTTTTGTCAATACTATTACTCTTATAGTCAATAAAACCAATTTAAGATTTTGAAGTTCAAGTGGTATTTAAGTTATAAAAAAGCTATATTAAACATTTTTGGACGGTTTTAAATGAGTAGGAATACGGCAGGTGCACATTCAACGTTCATGGTAGCAACTAACAGATGTGAGATGAAGTACGTTGTGAGTTGTGACCTTTCAATGAAAAGCTGTCACGAAAAAAGAAATTTTGTACCTTCTCGTTTCTTGTGTCAGGCTTATTTTCTTCATAGACAACCGAAGACATGAGAAACAGAAGTAGCAGTTGGTAGGTGAAAAATCTAAATCCCAATAAAGTACTATTAACTACTAAACCTTGCCAAAAGTTCGGTAGTATTTTGCAAACAATCTTGTTAAACAAAAGTATGCAATGGATGATGCTACATATACAGCTCCATGAAAGGAAAGAAAAAGGAACAAAATACAATAGAGACAATTCAAGAACTAACAAAGGATGGAAATCAAACTATCAAACAGGTGGAGTGCACGAAGAAGAAAGACCAGAATTGTCATTGTCAGTCGCATAATACGGGAAAATGAAAGAGTTTGATGGTGCGGATGAAAGAAAGAGGAACAAATACCGTAGCTTCCCGAGCTAGAATTGAGCTTTGCCTGGACAATCATGTGGGTAATGAAATGTGAGGCCTCACGGGCATCTTGAAGTAACCTCTGGATCTCGGACACAGAGGTCACGTTCCTGTTCTCCTCGAATTTTTTACGCACCTCCCCAGCCGACTCCTTCAGCATCAGTGTGTCACCGGCGAACGTTTTCCGAGTAGCTCTCAGGAGTGTTCGGTACGCACTCAACACTTCCCCTCTCGCCATCTCCCCCTTGTTCAGCTTGACGCCGCCGCTTCTCCGCAAATGTACCTTGTATCCGGCGTGATGTCAAATGGGCGGATTTGAAAAGGTTCTACGACGTCGTACAGTCTCTGTTTTGTTTGGCCCGTTTGTAAAGTTTGGGCTATGTTTTGGGAAGGCCTTGAATTGGGAAAATGATCGTGATAGCCCGATTTGCTCATGAAATCGGCGGGAATGTGAGGGGATATGGTAGGAAATGTGGAAGAATGCAGATTATTTGTTTAATATGTCGTCAATGAATTATGGAGTAAGATTTATATTTTATCAGAAAAATAAAAATATTAGTGAAATGATCTTTTGAACTCTGTCAAAACCAAAAAATGGAAGGTATGAATGTCTAAATGTTTATTTATGGAGAGTATAGAGATCCATGCATGACGTCAGCTTGATTTCAAATTACATGGCCAACGTTATGAAACGGAGATGATTTGATTTGCTGTGATGAGTTGTAATCATGATTATATTGGATTAGTTTAGGATGTGTTTGGTTTAAAGTAGGTTAGGTTATGTGAGGTTTATTAAAGTTAGGTTAGGAGATGTTATAATTTTGTTTGGTTCAAGAAGATGGGATAAGATGTTTGATTTCTTGTTTGGTTTAAAAGGGGAGGTGAGGGGAGTTAATTATGAGTGGACAAAAATACCATTTTTCTTTATTTATATATTTTCCTTCTTTTTTTAATTTTTAATTTATAAATCTCAAAAAACCTATTACCTCAAGTATGTGTCTGTTTGGGAATTCAGTGGATAAGTATCTTTTTTTTTAATGGAGCTTTTATAGAAGCCCGATTAAAAAAAAGTCAGATTGTAGATGTGATTTGTGTTTGGATTGGCGGTGGGAGAAGTGGCTTTTTTTTAACTTTGAATCTATTTGGATTAGCGTTTGAAAAACCCGTTTAAATGGAAAATAACTGAAAATGGCATGAACCTTATTAAATAAAAATTTGATAAAATAAAAAAGATCAATTATTATTTGTTTTTTTTTAATTTGGAATAAACTTTATTTCTTAATATTTTTAATATCTTGGTCCTTCAGCGAAATTATCCCCCTTTAGTTCTTTTGGTGGTGTCATGGGGTCCACTCTCCAGCCTCAGGTAGACAGTGGCCACTCTCTCTCTCGTAGCATTGAGTACTCACTCGGTTGAAGAGAATGATGGGATGAGAAACAGTCAAAAAGCATGAAGAAGTAGGTGGGGTCCACAAGAAGCAGCTCAGAAGCTACTTCAACCGGCTTCTCCAAAAAGCAGCATTTTTTTAGTGAAGCCCAGTCGAATGTGCCGCTTTGCCAAACACACCTAATTTGCCAACTGGGCTTCTGGATGGCCAACTGGGCTTTTTTCCCCACTGACAACGTTCCCAAACAGACCTTATATATGATAGCAAAATTACATATATTTTAAATGATATTTTATTGACTTTTACATATTATCTCATTAATTTTATTATGATAAAATATTTTAATATGCTTTTGATAACTTCTCACTTTTAGTAAATTTGATATAAGTTTTGACATAGTCAAGGTGTCATCAATGCTAAAATAAAAGAATTTATAAGAGATTTTGATAAGATATAAATTTAGTCCATGACTTGAGGGTTTTCATTACAAATATGTTAACTTTAAATTAAATTAGATATAGTTAAATCTGTGTAAACAATAAAATAATAAATTTCGTTCACGATTTATGAGGTTTCTTTACAAAAATATGTATGTGTATTTTAGTCGAAGTGAGACATAATGATTTTAAATAAGGGGGTAAGGTTAGAATATTTAAAAATAGGTAGGAGTATTTTAGTTAAAATAGAAGCAATGTTTCTCTCCTCTCCAAAAACCCCCATTTTTTGAGGGTTAAGAGGGGAGGGGAGAAAAAAAGACAAAATTTTTAATCTCCCATCCCTCCAACCAAACATATTTTTTCTATTTCTAACCCTCCTCTCCAAAACCCCCCAACCAAACAAAGCTTTAGTATGTTAGCCAAACACCCAGGGTTTGCAGGTACTCATGATGCAATGAATCGAACCAACCGCACCATAAGGTTTTAGAGAATGAATGCAATTATTGGAAAAGACCTAATAACTTACTGGTAACTTGGACATGTTGTCTTTTTATCTCATTCTTTTGTATTTTTTTTTTTACATCACACGGTCTTTTTTCCCTATTTTTTTGAGTTGGGTCCCGGAACTTTATCAGGGTGGGATATGTCCCTAAACTTAAAAAGCACTTACAATTATATTTATATATTACCCATCAACAAAGCCTTTACATTGGTGGGATTCAAACTTATAACCTTATAGTTTACCTATTTTTTTATCCTCCATGGTACAAAAGCTTAGTGCCTGTTTGGATTAGTGGTGAAAAATTAGTTTTTTTTTTCCAATATGACTTTTGGTAAAGTTAGATAGGATAAAAGTCATATTGTAAACGTAATTTGTATTTGGATTGATGGTAGCAGAAGTTGTTTTTTTTTTCTAACATTGACCATGTTTGGATTATCGTTTGAAAAGCCCATTTATATGGAAAATGACTTAAAATGGCATGGATCTTATTAAATACTACATATATATGTTATTTGTATATATTGTGATAACTGAAGTAAAAAAATGTAAATAAAATTTGATAAAAATAAAAAAAAAGTTCAATTACTATTTAAAAAAATGAAAAACACACTAAAGTACTTAATTAAAAATGGATAAATTTATATTTAAATTATAATTTTACCTCAAATAAATGGGTTCTTGCAATCAATGAATTAAATTCACCACGTGCTTCAAACGTGTGAAATGAAATCCTTTTGTTTTCTTTCCTTTACCCACTCACATGTCGATCTTATTGATGGATTTTTTTTTGGGAACAAGACAAAGGGTTAAATCTATGCCTAATCATATTATCCATAAAAAAGACTTAAAAAGATGCTACTTACTATATCGCCAGAAGCACCTTGAATGAGCTTCTATCAGAAACTCATTTCTTGATGAAGACTAGTGGAAGTAAATGCATTCCCAAATGTGTGTTGAATATGTCAAATGGGCTTTTGGGTGTTTGAGGGCTTTAACTATACTTTTTTGCCTATAGGATGCGTTCCCAGACAAACCTTTAATAGAGCACACGCTTGTTTTCTTTCTGATGCCTCATAAATTATAATCACATTTTATATTAAGAGTGGGGAAATATCTTTTATATTCATACCCATAATTGTATAACAAATGAAATATTACACACACACAGAGACAAACTTCATATAATACTCAGCTTTCCTAGGATACCCATATACTTGTGCACGCAATTTACAAAAATCAAGCCGCGTCACACCCATATCCTCTCATTGCATAATATGGACACTCTAAAGCTAGTCTTCAACGGGTTTGTTTGGGTTAGCGATGAAAAAAGTTTGTTCATACAAATCGAGACAAAATTATTCTCATAAACTTATCTCATATACCGTAAATTACGTTGGAAAAATAGCTTTTACCGTTAATCCAAATAGACAGAAAATCAAAACACTGAAGCAACAAGACAGCATAAACTTAAACATCACTAGACAAGGAATTTATGATGAAGATGATTTTTTTTTTTTTTTGGGTTTTGTTTTGAAGCTCACAGGCTTCATCAACCTGTCATTTCATTGCATCAACCATTATGCAATCTTGCTGCTTCCCCCTGCAGCACTTATCATGAAATTTTTAACAATAAAACTTCACATTGATAAATTTGTGGCTAAAAGATACTTTCAGTCTATATATTTTACATAAAGTATACTTTTAGTCATCTAACTTTATAAAATATATTTTTGATCTTATATTTTTAACGGAAAATGTTGATGCAACAAATTCAAACTAACAAAGCATATTTAATTTTTAATATGATATATTTAGATTATTAAACTAAAATAAACTGAAAAATCGCTGCAAATAAATATTAATGGTGTTAGAAATATAAGAAAAAAAATATACTTTATAAAGTTAAGGGACAAAAAATATACTTTATATAAATTTAAAAGACTAAAAGTTTAGCATAAATTTTTTAAAATTTTACAAGGTCTTCATTAATAATAAATGTCATGCGTTTCAGGATTTGACTATAGAATTTAATTTGATAAATATAGGCAAATGAACTTATGATTTGTTATAAAAACACCACATATCTATGATTTTTTTTTGGCCAATGCTAATATATGATTATTTGTATATAGCATTATGGCCCCAAGAATATTACACATTTAAAATTCCATACACACACCAAACTCATGTATATACATGATATCCTAATGTCTTTTGCTGGTTAAAAATACCATACTTTCTTCTCGAATCCCATCTAAAATAACTTAAAGCATGTTTGTTATTATCTTTGAACAGCTTATATGTATTTTTTTATGTAAATCAAAATAAAATTATTTTTATATATTTACTTTATATATCATAAATCATAATTAAAAAAATATTTTTAAAAGCTCTATCGATATTCCAAATATGGTACATGGTTTGCAAACCCTTCTCTCCTCAATTTTGAAGATCCCAAATCAATTCGGAACCAGGAATTCATGGGAAAAAAATCCGGGTCCATTTGGAAGAGAAGGGGCAAAATCCGGGTCACATAAAGCCCATGAAGTCCGCACGTGACTAGACCGTGCACGTGTGACACCTGACATCTTCAGATGAGCGTGGGTCATGACGTTTTAATTTATATCCCTTCACTGGTTGCGAGGAGAGCCTATCTCGTCTTCCAAAACTAAAACCCTAAATTACACCTGTTCACTTCGTTTCTAAGGTAAGGTGATGCTAGGTGGTGGGATCTCTTGAGCTTTTTTGTATCATTGATTCTCGAGCGACCTAGATGATTATTGGGATTTTTGTTTCTAGTTTCTCTCGCGTAGTATGAATTCCTTGGACTAATTACTTTGTAATTATTTTACATTTCATAGGAAAAATGAGTAGACGGGCGAGCAGGACTGTCTACGTTGGGAATTTACCGGGTGATATTCGTGAAAGAGAAGTGGAAGATCTGTTTGTCAAGGTAGATTTGCGCTTTTCTTACTTTTCAATGCTTTCTGGATCTATCCTCTAGTTTTTTACTGCCATGCGATTTTGCATCTTCTTCTGGGTCCTGTTGTTCTATCATTTAAAGTTATTATTCTGAATTTGCGTGATTGAATGTACGTAGTTAAAAAGGAAGGCTGGAAAGCTCAAAATCTTCAATATACGAGGGTTGGTTAGCACCAAGGTTTCATAATACATGTGATCTAGTGTGCGAATCTTGATGCATATTTCATGTCTTAGAAAGGATCTTGCTAATTCTTGATGACTGGGCAAAATTTTTGGCGGCTTGCATTTGAGGACGTCTTTCATTCTAAATTCCTTTTTTTTTTGTTACTGGTTTGGCAAATATGAATCAGACATCTAACCGGTCTGTTGGGGTGCAAGGCAGCTGGCTACCAACAGATAGCGTAGGCCTCTGCAAGACTGCAACTCCACTAGAATGAGATGGATATAGTGGGAGTAAGGGAAGATGGAATGGCCAAATTCTGTTGGTTGTAATTTGGAAGCAACTACGAGTAGTAGATTAGGAAGCTGAAGTTGGGAGGAGATAATTGCTAACGTATTTTATACTATTTGTTTTTTCAAAATGTAAGGTAGACAGATCTTACAAGTGGTAGAGGGCTTTTAAAACTCAGCAAATTAATTTGACAGAAAAAACCATTAATTACGCCAATTAAATACTCCTTTCCAAGGTGTTGTTATCCAATTGGCTTATGGAATAATTATACCACACCTATTGCAAATCATGCAAAACCTTTAAAATAGGGCCACCCTGGCCGAGTCCCCCTTTTTGGATTGAAAAAGTGTTGGGTCTTATTTTGATCAAAGCCAATTGAAAGAGAACCGTGGAAAATTAATAAATGATTGGTGATGATATGTTCGAAAGAGTAGAATTATTCATTTCTCTTCTTGAGAATGTACTTGCACTGACTAAAATTCCGTTCTTTCAATTCTTTTCTCTGCAGTACGGACACATAACTCACATTGACTTGAAGGTTCCACCCAGACCCCCTGGGTATGCATTTGTAGAGGTGAGTTTGATTTGCTGGGTTGTTATTATTTTTCTTATTCTACTCTATCCTAATTATTGATTGATTTTTGCAGTTCGAGGATTCTCAAGACGCTGAAGATGCAATTCGTGGTCGTGATGGCTATGATTTTGATGGTCATCGGTTACGGGTTGGTTATATCTTACTTGCTATGGTTTAAATGATAAGTGCTGCACCTTGCCAATAGGCTAATTTTAAACCTCTATAGGTAGAGCCCGCACATGGTGGACGTGGTCATTCTTCATCCAGAGATCGATATAGTAGTCACAGTAATGGTCGAGGTGGACGTGGGGTTTCTAGGCGCTCTGAATACCGTGGTTTGTGATTTTTTCTTTGTAACACTTGGAACTTGTTGCAAGAAACTGCTTGATTTGTTTCCTGGATTTTCGTTTTTCCTTATGCAGTACTGGTCACTGGGTTGCCCTCTTCTGCTTCCTGGCAGGATCTTAAAGTGAGATGTAGTAATTATTTCATTATTTTGGAGAATTTTTCTGGGATGGTACATGAATGTTATAAAAATGATTTTCTAAATTCAGGATCACATGAGGAAAGCAGGAGATGTTTGTTTTTCTCAAGTTTTTCATGATGGTAGAGGTGAGATGTATTCAACTTGATTTTTTGTTTTAAATTTTGAACAATTATGCGGATGTGAGGAATGAAGTGTTCTCTGTCAAATTAATGGTTTTTTGGTTATTCTTTCCTGGCTTCATTTATCTTTTTTTTTTTTTTTTTTGGGTGGGAGGATGGAATTTTGAGGCTGTATAAAGGGTGTTGTAATTTGTTATTTTTTTCCTACTTTTATTTACTACCAATATTATTTCTGCCAAACTTCTATATATTGTTATGGTTGTCTATAGGAACGACTGGGATTGTTGATTACACAAACTATGATGACATGAAATACGCTGTAAGTTGCTTCAATCTTTGTATAATTTTATTAATTTCCAAGTAGCATTACACATTTACGCATAACCTTCAATTTTGCATTGTGTTGTGACTGTGAAATGTGGATTTTATACCTTTTCAGATCAAGAAGCTTGATGACTCTGAGTTTCGGAATGCATTTTCCAGAGCTTATGTTCGGGTAAGAACCAAATCTGTCATTTAGAGAAGCTGTATTTGGTCTAATGAATTGTACTTCTCAATTTTCTCTGTTATTATAGGTGAGGGAACATGATTCAAAGCGGGACTCCTCTAGAAGCCCTAGTCGTGGCCGATCTTATTCTAGGGGGAGAAGTTATAGCCGCAGCCGCAGTTACAGCCGAGGGCGTAGTCTGAGGTCTAGTCACATTGGTTTGAAATCAATGCTGAATCCTTCTGCGAGATTGTTTGTTAACTTCTGTCTGTACCTTTTATTTTATCATGCAGCAAATCTCCAAAGGGTAAATCTTCTCAGCGTTCACCTGCTAAATCTCCTTCAAGATCTGTTTCACGCTCACGTTCTCGCTCGAAGTCAAGGTCCCGCTCTTTGTCAGGGTATGAAGTATAAGTTTCAGTGTACTTTATCCATGTGTTCATAATTGCTCATTGCCGCAGCTTACTCTTTGAAATATTGCTTTTTGTGATGGTGTTATTCACTATCTCAATGGCTGGTTTAATACTCTTATTTAGACTTTTTTAGGTGTACAAAGTGATCAAAAGAGCCCTTACTGAAAGGATGTTTAAGATGGAATTGGAGAAACATTTAGAGAATGAGTGTTGATGGTGAATGACTGAATGGGATCTAGGCCATGTACTAGTGAATAATCAAACTTGTGCCGATAATTTATTTAAATATTAACAGCTCTAAGTTTTAATTGCTTCATTGCTAGTGAAGTCAATTGTGCACCTTTCGTTGGTCGTCTTGATAAGTATTAAAGACTCTAGATTGTACTGTAAATTGGTTCATTTACCGCCCTTCCCTCCCAAAAATAAAATGGATAGAGGAACTTACTGTTGGCGGTAAGTTTCTGTGGACGAATTAGGCTATTGTGTGTAAATACAATTTGGTCATAAGTTTTTCTTTATAAATTAAGATATAATCATTATTTTGGACACCCAACTATTGCTTTCTCCCTGTCCCTCCTATCATTTCCCTCCCCATTTTTTCATGTTCGTGGATCTGTGGCAAAAGAGGCCACCTTGTCAGAGTACACGGTTTCTCTTTCCTTTTGTTTTGTGAAAAAGTTCCTTTGTTTTTTTCCTTAGATATGGATACTTGGAGCAAACTGGGAATTGGAAATTAGGAACTTGGTGGGATTTGGTTCAATTGCCTGCAACTCAATTTGTTGTGGAGGTATGATATTTTTAAGATGGGCGACTTTGGATACCTTCAAAGTACATTTGTTCTAATGCTTTTAGCATGTGGATGTCCATGGGTGCTAGATTGGGAATCAAGGAGATCATGGATTGCAATTTTAGAGCTGGATTTCTTTTGTGCTAAAGCAAGTGGGATTTGGAAATCACCATCATTGAGAGTAATAAAGAGAATTTCATTACAATTGTCAGCTCCAAGATTTGGCAAGCTAATAGGATGCACTATATGGATTCTCTGGATTGTTATGGTGCAGTAGGGAAGAATTCTTCTCTCCAATCATGGTGTCTAATATTACCTTATAATGCTTTATTTCTACTGGCATCTCATCCTATTTTATAAAAGTAGAATGTCTATAAGTTTGTCTTTATTTTCTTTCTTTTTCTAATTGTGGCTTTTATAATTTAATCATGTCTGGACGTGCCTCTTTATCATGATAACTTACTTGGGAGAGGCATCAAGGCCAGTTGGATCAAATTTGATTGAAGGAACTTGTGGATTTTAAATTATGTTGTTTCTGGAACTTTTGCAGATCACGATCGAGATCCAGATCTCCATTACCTTTGGTGAGTGAATTTTGCAACTCTAAGCAAATGTGAATTTGGTTTATGTTCTATGTGAAACATTGAATGGGTTCTTGGCCTCTTGATTTAACCCATGAATTACGGCAAAGCATGGTGATGTCATGGTGTAAATAGAATTTCATTATTGATTTCCGTGAATCGTTTGATTTTTAAGCCTTTATTTTGGCGTATGTGTTGGACAATTATAAGATCAAATGTGTTTCAAGAGAATTTGAAGTTTGACCTACAATTCTGGTGGTCCAGACCCCTTTTCCCTCCTGAATTGTTGGTGCATCTTTGGCAGCGTAATAAAAGTCCAAAAAAGAACAGTACCAGCAGAAGTCCGATCAGGATCAGGAGCAGGAGCAGGAGCCAGAGCCGGAGCAAGAGTTTGTCTCGGTCTCTCACGTTTCACATTTCTCTTGATGATAGCCTTTCATTCCCTAGTTGATTCACTTTCTCGAATTGAATATTGATGTAAATTCCAACATATTTAGGCTTTTCTTCTTGGCTAATTGGTTCTTGGTCTGGCAGGTGAGCTCTGATTGTTGTCGCTCTCAGTTTATGAAGGAAGTTGTGAATGATGGTGAGTTCTATAAAGTTTGGGCAAGTAAAACAGCTAATTGGCTTAAAGTTGTTGATTAAACCTTTTATATTGAACACACTTCGACTTGTATCTTGTCTTTTCCATCTTAGTCCATGAGAATTAGTGGATTTTAGTTTCCTGTATGAGACTTATGGAGTGTTTGTGCTATTCGGTCATAATAGTTGGTAGGATCCGAGTATTGTTGGCAAGAAGTCTTTCCAAGATGAAACAGAACATACTTTTATCCGTTATCTCCTACTTAAAAGTTTGGTTATAACTTTGGGTCGTGCATTTTTATTTTTTAGACCCCAAGAGTATTTGTCAATCATTTGCAAAATAGAAGAGAATAGAACATGGGATGCTCGAGAAGATGATGTAACTTGGAAGGCTTGTTCTCAATTAGAAGAGAATGATAAAAATTCTGTCAAGACATGGGTTTATCAAAGTCATCAATTGTGTGATTTATTTTCTTAAGCTTTGTGGTCCATGGGATCCAAACAATTTTTTTCCATAAAACAAATGATTGAGACGTTTGGAATTGAGAACGTGTCATAATCAATACTTTTGTGAAGGTGGTATTTTATCATAAATTTACAGGTTTTGTGGCCCAATGAAACGAGCTTATTTTTTCGGAGTTTACCATATTAATTTTAATACTCCCTTCGCTCTTTTTTATAAAAAAAATGGTTAATATATAGTTATTTATTACACATTTTTTTTATATTTTATACTTGTACTTTTTTATATTTGTAACTCATTTTCTTTTTTATGTTCTTTTCATATAATAAATAGGGGTATATTTAAAATAAATATGATATTTTTAATTATATTTATTATTTTTAATTAATCTTAACTGTCAGTTTGTTCAGATTGTTGAGATTGGAGTCTATTATTGAGGTTTAAGTCGTTAAAATCTTGTGTTTGGGGCCAGCGAAGCTGACAAATTCATTTATAGAACCGCGAATAATCCCGAAACATTGAGCGCTGAATATCTCGCTCTCACAGTCACTGTTACTGTTACATCCGGTTCCCCGATGAGGCCTAGAACTCTATTGGAAGCAGCCGGAGAAAAAAAAAAAGCCGGATGGGGTAGAGATAACAAGTAAAAGTGATTAAATAATTCGGTGAGTGAACACCGTATATTAAGGAAGGGGAATAATAAGGGAAAATGATGATTAAATAATATTAGGTTTATTTAGTTGGATTTATGTTTATGTATAAGTCTGATTTATATAAATTGAGATAAAATTTTTTCACATATTTATTTTATACATCATAAAAATTACCTCATATTTTATAAATCACATAAAAACAACATATTAAATATATTGTGAGGGTACAAGTCGTGAAAGAGAACAGAATGCTATAATCGGTAAACTGAAAGGATAAGAGGAGTGGAATGGATGAGGATGGGCAAAACGTGGAGGGAGCAAGAGTTTGACAAGTGTCTTGTGAAGTGAGGAAACGACACATGAATTAGTGTTGTTAACAGAACGACAATAGCCACACCGCCTCGCAGGCTTTTGTGTCTCCCCTCTTGCATGCTTATGGCTTTGTGCTTTCTTTTCACCCGCCCACCATGCCCATCGCCGACGCGTCAACCACAACCCCTCCTCCCTGTATTTCCCATTTGGTCCCCTCTGTCCCTTCCTCAATACTACAAACCCCATCTATCTCTCCCCACCTATCCTATCTTTGGGACTTCTCTGTAAATCATTCCAAATGGTTATTTTAGTATTTTACATTCTCCCACGAGATGCGAATCCTTCGCTGTGATTTTCATCACCTATCTATCGTATCTCTTGTTAATTTTCTACTGTTCATTCTACAGTAGTTTCGTGTTGTTCCCCTTGTTGAGTTAAAAAGGCTCAATTTTTCCTATTTTTATTAAATGACATTTCACCTAAAAAAATCTAAAGTGCATGCACATGGGGTGTGGATTGCGGTCATATTGCGATAAATTAATAGACAAAAGAAAAAAATAGGAATTGATATGTGGTGATGGTTGGTTGTCGTGATTTGTTGCAATTGGCAATGTCTGGTGGAAAACGGTCCTCTACTCCACATTGGTGTTGTTGTTTATGATATACAAAGCAACAAGTGTCTCAAGTTTTAGCTTCGATTCAGCTCCAGAGATTATTCAATCCCCCGCTCCGTCTTCCACCTCCGTATCACAAGCTCTTGATCAGGCATGGCGGACACCGTCTTCTCAATGCTCACCGACGATGTTACTCTCAACATTTTTCTTAAGCTCGACGACGATCCCCGCCATTGGGCTCGCCTCGCTTGCGTTTGCACCAAATTCTCCTCTCTCGTACGCAATTTCTGCTGGAAAAACAAGTGCTCCCAGAACATCCCTTCCGTTGTCTCCGATCTCCTCTCCGATTGCTCATCTCCGCCTGGCGGTTGGGCTTCCTTGCATAAGCTCGCTGTGTGTTGCCCTGGCCTCCTTCACGCCGGGGTCCTCTTAGAGAGTTCCGATTTCGGGCTTGAGCTTGAGCTCGGCCCGGACGAGAATTATCAGAGTCTGTCTTCCCCTAAAACGACGGGAACGCCCCCTAAGATTTGCCCGAGTCGGTTGGATAATAACTCACATGTCGGTGCTTCCGAGTCTGATTGCTGTTGGTCCCTTTTTGATGATCTATATTTTGATACCGTCTACGATACTTCTGAATCGCAGCACAATTCTGAACCCCAAATCCATGAAGAGGTTGAGAAAGGCGTCGTCAAGGTCGGCGGTGAATTCTCTCCATCTAAGAAGAGGAAGGTTTTGTTGCGGAAGCGGGATATATAGAGCGTAACCGATTATACTAGAAAATCACAATACTAGAAAACAAAGTTTCTAGAAGTAATTTAATAATATAATAAATCACAACTACTATATCTAATAGCAGCTAATAAATAATAAATAAGACAACAATAAGGAAAATACCAGAATCTAATTTCACTCTAAACAATTTATAAGTGAAATACTATAAGAGAGGAGGAAATACAAAATGCCTTATAGAAGAAAGAAGGCAAGTTGAGGGATGAGTTGAAGGAGGGAGGGGGGCCTCCTATTTATACTAAATTCTCTACCCCCTCCCTCTTCCATTTCACGATGTGGGACTTCCCACTTTCAACAAATCTCCACCTTGGGAAAATTCCCACATTCCTAATTTATTCTAATTACAAATTTATGCTTACAATTCAACAATCAATGTTCAACAATGTTGATCAAATCCAAACAATGTTGAAATTTGACAGAAGTCACAACCTTTGTCAGCATATCAGCAGGATTCTCAGTTGTCCGTATCTTTTGTATCATGACTCCACCTTCTTCCAAAATTTCTCGTATAAAGTGATATCGAACATCAATGTGCTTCGTCCTTGCATGGTAAACTTGGTTCTTTGCTAATTGAATAGCACTTTGACTGTCACAATAAACTACGATGCTTTCTTGATCAATACCAAGTTCTCCAAGCAATCCTTGAAGCCAAATTGCCTCCTTCACAGCCTCTGTAATCGCCATGTACTCTGCCTCTGTGGTAGACAAAGCAACTGTTGACTGTAAAGTCGACTTCCAACTAACTGGTGCTTTTGCAAAAGTAAACACATAACCAGTAGTTGACCTTCGCTTGTCCAAATCACCCGCAAAATCTGAGTCACAATACCCAACTAAAGATCGATCACCTTCCTGCTCAAAAACCAAACCAACATCTACAGTATTACAAATATACCGTAGAATCCATTTCACAGCTTGCCAATGCTCCTTCCCTGGATCATGCATATACCTACTCACAACTCCAACAGCTTGTGAAATGTCAGGTCTTGTACAAACCATTGCATACATCAAGCTACCAACGGCATTTGCATATGGTACCCTTGACATATACTCTCGTTCATCTTCATCCTTTGGTGACATATCAGCACTTAGCTTAAAATGAGGGGCAAGTGGAGTGCTGACCGACTTCGTTTTCTCATTCATACCAAAACGATTTAGCACCCTCTTCAAATACTCCTTTTGAGATAAAAAGAGTTTCTTTGATTCTCTATCTCTTGTTATCTCCATACCGAGAATTTTCCTTGCCTCACCTAGATCCTTCATCTCAAATTCCCCTTTTAGTTGAACCTTCAGCTTCTCAATTTCTGCCTTATTTTTTGAAGCAATCAACATATCATCGACATATAAAAGGAGATATATAAAGGATCCATCTTCAAGCTTCCGCAAATAGACACAATGATCGTATCTACTTCTTCTGTACTTATGTCGCAACATAAACTTGTCAAATCGTTTATACCATTGCCTCGAAGATTGTTTCAATCCGTATAACGATTTTTCAAGTTTACACACCATATTCTCCTTTCCAGCAACTCTGAATCCTTCCGGCTGAGTCATGTAGATTTCCTCCTCCAAGTCTCCATTTAAAAATGCAGTTTTTACATCCATCTGAACTAGTTCCAAATCTAATTGTGCTACCAAAGCCAACAAAATTCTAATAGAGGAATGTTTCACAACCGGAGAAAATACCTCATTGTAATCAATTCCCTCCTTCTGAGCATAGCCTTTAGCTACCAATCTTGCTTTATGGCGCACATCACCTTGGTTAGGAAATCCTTCTTTCTTTGCATATACCCATTTGCAACCAATTGCCTTCTTACCCTTGGGGAGTTTGGTCAATTTCCACATACCATTCTGATGAAGGGACTGCATTTCTTCATTCATGGCATTCCTCCACATCTCCTTTTCTGAGCTCTGAATAGCCCATTTATAAGTTGAAGGAATGTCATCAGCTGCAATTGAGGTTGCACAAGCCACCATGTCTTCAAAACGAGTAGGCTTTCTTATTGTTCGTTTTGGCTTGCTGGTTGCTATTGATTCACGTTGCTGTTGAGGTTCATGAGTCGAAACCTCCCTATCAACTGGCTCTTCTTCTACCTCAGGAAAGTCTTGTCTTGTTTCCCCGTCTGCTCCTTGTACTGGAAAAATCATCTTTCCTTCAAACTCCACCTGCTTTGAAACACTATCACCTTGCTGGGTATCTTCAGCTGCTACCTTTCTCACCATGGCAGATTCATCAAAGGTAACATCCCTACTAAATACAATCTTCTTTGTCTCTGGACACCATAAACGATATCCTTTGACTCCAGAAGTGATCCCCAAGAAAATAGCTTTCTTTGCTCTCGGATCCAGTTTTGATTCTTTCACATGATAGTATGCAATTGAGCCAAATACATGCAAAGAATCATAATCTGTAGCAGGTTTACCATACCATTGTTCCAACGGTGTTTTACCACCAATAGCAGTAGATGGTAGACGATTAATGAGGTGGCTCGCATATGTAATTACCTCAGCCCAAAATTCTTTGCCCAAGCCAGCATTGGACAACATACACCGAACCTTCTCCAGCAAAGTCCGGTTCATGCGTTCTGCCACTCCATTCTGCTGTGGTGTATTTCTGACAGTGAAGTGTCTGACGATGCCATCATCCTCACAAATCTTCTGGAAAGGATCATTCCTGTATTCTCCTCCGTTATCTGTACGAAGACATTTGATCCTCCTGCCTGTTTGTGTTTCTATCATCGCCTTCCATTTGAGAAAAATTCCCAATACTTCATCCTTAGTCTTCATCGTATACACCCAAACTCTTCGGGAAAAATCATCAACAAAGGTTACAAAATAATGTTTTCCTCCCAATGATGGTGTTTTGGAAGGACCCCAAACATCAGAGTGAACATAATCCAAAATACCTTTTGTATTATGGATAGCTGTTCCGAACTTAACCCTTGTCTGCTTCCCCTTCACACAGTGCTCACAAAACTCCAAACTGCAATGCTTTAATCCTTTTAACAACCCTTGATCTGAAAGAGTTTTTAAGGATTTTCCTCCAGCATGTCCCAAGCGCATATGCCACAACCTTGTTGCTTCTACCTCCTTCTCATCACTGGACGTCACTGCTGCTATTCCAATAACCGTACTACCTTGATAGTGATACGTATTATTGCTCTTCCGGATACCCTTCATTACCACCAGTGCACCAGAAAGTATCTTCATCACTCCACTTTCTGCAGTAATCTTGAACCCCTTTGAATCTAGAGTTCCCACAGAAATGAGATTTTTCTTCAAATCTGGTACATATCGAACATCTGTCAATGTTCTGATCAATCCGTCATGGTTCCTCAATCGAACTGAACCAATGCCATATGCGGTAAGTGAAGTGTTATCTGCTGTGTGGACAACTCCACATCCTCCTTCTTGGAAATCAGTGAACCAGTCTCGGTTAGGACACATATGATGACTGCAAGCTGAATCCAACAACCATACGCCTGACGCTTTTGACAACGTCGTTGTAGATAATGAAAAATCTGAATTTTCATCATCACAATCAGCTACATTTGAATCCATAGCAGCCTTCCCATTGTTCTGTTTGGCTTTATTCTTCAACTTTGGACAATCCTTCTTCCAGTGGCCCTTTTCTCGACAAAAGGCACATTCATCCTTACTAGGTCTGGATCTCGATTTGGATCTCCCTTTCCTTGATCTCGATTGATTTTCAGCACGCCCTCTTGTGACTAGTGCTTCTGCTTCTCCACCTCTTTGTTTATCCCTCTTTCTTTGTTCATAGCTGTATAGCGCAGAACAAACATCTCTGAGAGATACTTCCTCTTTGCCGTGAAGTAGAGTAGTCTCCAGGTGCTCGTACTCATCAGGAAGTGATCCCAACAACATCAAGGCCAGATCTTCATCTTCAAAAGTCACGTCCAAATTCTGCAAATCTGTTACCAACTTGTTGAAGCTGGTGATATGATCATTCATTGTGGTACCAGGAACATAAGTGAAGCGAAACAATCTTTTCTTCATGTGAAGCTTATTTTGACTGCTTTTCTTCAGGAATTTATCCTCTAATGCCTTCCACAATCTACAAGCAGAAGTTTCCTTTGTGTATGGATACTTCTGTTCTCTGGAAAGAAACGATCGAATAGTACCACAAGCAACACGATTGATGATCCTCCAATCTTCCTCCTCCATTTTATCTGGTTTCCTTTCTTCAAGAGCAAAATCTAATTGTTGTGTAAAAAGGACATCAAGAACCTCACTCTGCCACATCCCAAAATGTCCCGATCCGTCAAAAATTTCAACTGCAAACTTCGCATTGGGCATAATTCTCGTCAGAAGCGAAGATGCCGACGACGAATTGTTGACACTTGATGTGGATTCTTCAACCTTTTTGTCCGCCATATCTGCTCCAAATATTTTTTAATAGCTGCAAATGCAAAACCTCAAGGTAATTCTTTTCTGATGTGGAAGTTCAGATTATACTGCAACCACAGAGCATACTCAGACAGAACCTTGGCTCTGATACCAATTGTTGCGGAAGCGGGATATATAGAGCGTAACCGATTATACTAGAAAATCACAATACTAGAAAACAAAGTTTCTAGAAGTAATTTAATAATATAATAAATCACAACTACTATATCTAATAGCAGCTAATAAATAATAAATAAGACAACAATAAGGAAAATACCAGAATCTAATTTCACTCTAAACAATTTATAAGTGAAATACTATAAGAGAGGAGGAAATACAAAATGCCTTATAGAAGAAAGAAGGCAAGTTGAGGGATGAGTTGAAGGAGGGAGGGGGGCCTCCTATTTATACTAAATTCTCTACCCCCTCCCTCTTCCATTTCACGATGTGGGACTTCCCACTTTCAACAGGTTTTTGGATCACCGAGGTCGCATTTGGCTTCTGGAATTTGGAATCTGAGCAGAGAGCAGGGGAACAAGCTGCTTGCCAGACAATTTCGAGATGACTGTCTGTACATTTGTGATTGGCCTGGCTGTGTGCACACGGAGGAGAAGAGGAACTACATGCTCTTCAGAGGCATATTCAAGAACTTTAAGCGATCCCGTGTGTGGAGAACAATCAACGATGGAAATCGGAGGAAGATTGATCTGCATTGCGCGTTTTGCCTGTGTAAGGAAACTTGGGATTTGCACTCTGCTTTCTGCTTAAGGAGAATTTTTGGGTACCACGACGATGGTGAACCAGTTGTTCGAGCTTATGTTTGTGAGAATGGTCATGTCTCTGGGGCGTGGACGGATTTGCCGTTGTACACTTAATCCAAATATTAGGTATTATGTGAACTTGCTCATTACTTCTCTTAAATCATATGGGACCGTTCTAAGAATCCATTCTACTTCGCTGCGTATTACTACTCTTTCAGTTATCATGCATTGTTTCTTCTCTTGAAGCTCAGGCTTTCCAATGCCTTGTTCTTACGGGGCTTGTGACACTATCACAGCAATTATCATCATGAAAACACAATTGAAACTGTATTCGCCTTCCAAATATGAGGTTGAACCGGATTGTTCTTTCTCTTGGTAGCATGAACCCTATTGAAAGTTCCATGATCTGGCTAAAGCAGTTAATTGTTTCCTGACTTGATTACTGTTTGGTGTAAGAATGTCTCATAGCATATCTGCATGTGGGAAGATGGTAGTGCAGGGCTTGTGTTGCCTCCCCCTTTCCGGTATCTTGGAATATTTCTTTAGTTTAATAATCTTGGTGTCAATATTTTAATGTTTCTTTCTGTCCCGAATCCCAGCAACGGGCACTGGCATTAAAAAAGTGTCTAACAAGTCGATATTATTTTGGAGTAAATTGTAATGCACCATCTTCATGTGCGGTTGATCCTCTACCATTGCTCTTTCTCCGTCCTCGTCATCAGTTCAGAATTCAGATGGGGTTTCAACAATTTCAAGAGGTCTGCCGAAAGAGGAGGTAATTGGGTCCATTTAGGATTGCAAATCCTGCTTTGTGCAATTCGATGAACTTTATCTTGTCTGATTGCTTGGATTTATTGTTATTGTATTTCAAGGTCCATAAATGCTCTGCTTGTTTGACAGGGATCCAGCCTTTTTAAGTACGATTATAAATAAATCTTTCTCTCTTTTCTTTTATCTGTCTTTTTTTCCGCCTAATATTATTCAACTTATGTAATTTGATTACTTTTATTTGGCTAATGCATGCATGCAAAAGTTGTTTTCGTTTGCATTTTCTGACGCCCTGATGTCGCGTTTATAGTTAAAGTAATCAATTAAATTAGGATTAATTAATAATGTAATATAATGACAATCTATGTCATTCTTCCAAAGAGTAATATGTGGGTTTTTTTTATAGGATTGAATTTAAGTGATAATGGACTTAAATTAAAATGCAAGACTACTGCCTAATTGAAAAATGCAAATGACTCTAAAATCTATATGAGAATGAAACTAACCTAAATGAATGTAAATACAATTTTTGAGGGGTTTTTCTAAAAAGGGGAATTAAAATCCTAAGAACAAGAAATCGACTAATAGCTAAAAAAATCAAACAAGAAAAGATAACGAAGGTTTATTTCAGATACGGTGAGGGGAACAATTTAGGCTTTACATGAAGTTAACTTTCTTAGCTTAAATTAATTAATTAGACCGAAGGGAGATTGATAAAAGAGTGGGAGATTGATAAAAGAGAGAAATTAATAAATTTAATCACCTAATTGAAATATGGGAAACCCTCAAGCTTAATAACACTTATCCATTAAAAAACTCATAGTATCTTAAACGCTGGTTAATTAAGCCCATTAAAATCAATGATAATTAATTTTAAAATAATTTTGGAAGTCATGTTTACAATTATCTGATTAAACAACTAGACAATTAAATCTCAAGCATAAAACATTCCATAATATCAATTTAATCCAAATTAAATGATATCTCTACAATCTAAAACTAGATTGTTTTCAAATAATACAATACAAAATTATGTAAAACTAAATAATCTCAAGTCTTGAAATAAATTAATAAAAAGGAAAGGCACCCCTTGTAGTCTTCATGTGTAAGTCATAGGTTCTAGCTTCATTCATGCTCTTCCTAAGTTGTCTCCCAATCTAGCTTAAGCTTCCATGATCATCCTTCTAACTCTATGGAGAAGTGTGAGTGTGGGCTCTTAATGGAGAGTGTGAATAATTATGTAGTTACTAAGTATTTTGTATAGGAGAATGAGAAAGTTTAGGGTACAAGATTTGAATCCATTAAAATTAAATTGACCCATTCAAACTCAGCTGTTAGATCTTCTTTAAACTTCAAAAAAATAATTTTGCAACATATGATTTTCTAATATGCGTTTCCTTAACCTGCAAGGATAAAATGAGATCGTGATCTATCATATATTTGAAAATATTATTCAATCACAATATAGGCAATCAAAATATTAACAATTGAAGCCCAATAATCTTATAATCAATTCAGATTTATATATTATTTCCTAAAATTGGCTAACAATCCAAATATTATCTAATAAATCTAAATTAGTCTAAAATAGTCCTAAAATAAACGAATAAGGTGAGATAAAATATATAAAATTTGAGATTTATCAATTCTCCCACACTTATCATTTGCACTCCTGGGCAAAACAAATCAAGACCAAGGGAGAACATCAAAATGAAACAAAAGCTTTAAAAGTAAATGATATCACAAGCAATAAGTAAACTAAAGCATTTCAACACCTCTCTTGTCTAAGTGTTTTTCTCAAGAATCAAGAAAAAAAATATCATGACAATTTACTTGACCAAGGGGAATTTAAGCTAGAAATCACTCATAAAGGATAATGTGTATGTTATTCATCACTCAAAAGTGTATAGGCTTGTGTTTACATTCAAATCCACTCTATCCAATACTCTTTCCATAGGCTAGACAAGAATCTAAGTTCTCCACCACTAGTAATGCAAATGTAAAAATAAATTCAAATGACTTTTATTAGGGTGTAATGGGCTAAGGTTAAGAAAGAAAGGGTATAGTATTTGTAAAAACAAAGTTGAATATCTTAGAGGACGAAGAGAATTATGTAATAGGATGAAAGAAACCAAGATCATTACTCTTTTTTTTTTCAACTTTCCTAGATTGTTATGTATATGCTTTTTTGATGCGAACTTTTATATTGGTGATACAAAGGTTCGGTTACTCAAACATTTATAACTCAATTAGCACTAAAATGCTACTAGCACGCTCATAGCTCTTACTGACTGTTTGATGCGAAGATCAACATTGGTGATGAAGACCCCTTATTACTAAGCACATCTCAAACCAGTGGAACGGAATCTTATTGCCTCTTTTTTTTTCCTCAAGAAAACCTACCATACTTTTCACAATGACCCAATTCCTAATCTTATGCGTCTTTTTCCATCCAAAATAGATATAATGCAGTACTTTTCAACTCCCAAGACATTCAAAAGGGTACATATTTTTTTTAGGCTATGGGTGTATACAAAATGGAAAGAAAAATATAGGCTCAAAGGGGCTGAATAAAGGATATATTTATGAAAAATGTAGGCTTTCTTGGCTTACCTGGCTAAAATGAAATGAATGCCTTTATCATATTTATGAATAACATGCATAAAATGTGGCCTCAAATAAGATTCAAGTCAAGTTCTAGATTAAGTAAAGAGATAGGGGTACACATTGGAAAAAATGCATTAGGCTCAAAATCTCACTAGGTCTATATGATTACTAGCCTAAATCCACCAAAGTCAAATTCATTGCTACTTAGTCTGCTAACTCAAAATATGATCAATCACTTTTCAAATCAAGAATGCATCATACTAAAGTCACTTAGAACTTGCAATTTTAACATTTAAAAATTTTTCTTTCTTTTCTTGAAAACAAGAAACAAAAATCAAAGTAAAAACCAAAATATGTTTCCTTTTCTCATTTTAAAAACAAAGAAAAAAAATTAAAAGTAAGAACATAATCCCCTATACTTAAATCATGCATTGCCCTCAATGCAAAAAATATATCATACAAATAACAACAAGCAATGCAAGTAAGGAAGGAATACGATTGGACTATCAAAAGCATGAAGACTCAAATGCAGTAGCGTAATTGGCATCTCTACTTTGTCTGGTTGTAAGTCACATGAAAGCATTACTGGTGTTTGCTTGCCATACTCAACAAACATCTCCCTCTTTAAGATCCTTAAATAACGCTTTAACTCAAGTATGGAAAGTATGGAAGGTGTCTGGATGGGAGGAATCAATCCATGTACCTGCGTAAAATCATAACACTAAGCAGTATCCCATCCCACATAAAGATAATCAATAAAACTGGACTTATTAAGAATCAAGGAAGATCCCAAAAGAAATTGATCAACAAAAAGTGTTGGAACTTCTAAATATTTTGAACAACCCACAAAATCAATGTGACTCTCCTTAGTAAGAGTCAAGTTCTCTAAGGGATGAATCAAGTGATAACTCAAAATGGTCTTACCATGTTTACTTTCATCATTAGACAAAACAAATTCTACATGGAGAATCTTGTCATGCAACATGTTATCCTCTAAATGAATATCTAAATCAAGATTTCCCCCACACTTATCCTCAATAGTATCCCCATTAATAGCATTCAAGTCAAGATCATTAGTGTAAAATCATTTCCTTAATTTTATAATATTAACTATACTTTCAAATACAAATCACGTTAGAGTTAAAATTTCACAATCTATTAAATATTCTACCATGTTTGTACAAAATTTTCCATTTTAAAACTAAAGTCATCCATCTCTATATAATATCCAAATCATAATATGATAATCAAAAGTATGCAGTCAAATTAGAGTTTACAGAATGTGGGCCCTATGAATGGCAATATATATCAATTCAACACATAATAAACCACAAGAGGTTATATAGATATATAGAGATATATCTATGCCTCAGGAGCTCCTCTCGATATCCCAACACGAGAATTATCACATGAAAAAATGTTAAATCGACGAGGCGAGACAGAAGCCTCAGTAATTAGCTATCCAATTCATTACACATGTTGACATGTATTCATCAGGTGTTAAGTGGAACAGTTTATATAACAAAGTATTAGAGATATAATTGACAAAATTTCAATATCATAGTTTTATACATAAATCTCATATTAGTAATTATATATTTATATATCAAATCTTATATCACAATCTTCAAGTGCCTCCCATCAATCCAACCGAACCGTCTTATTTCCGCCAACTAAACATATGGGCTAAGTTACAATCCATGTCACCGGCCACTCAAAAAGCTCTCTGGTCATATGATGAGGATCAACCAAAATTCACTGAGAACGTGTGTTAACTCATAGAAATCAATAACATTCTAGCACATTTTCTTCTCTATTGACTTACTTTTGTGTATAAATTGTTCATATAAAAGAGTCAATAGAAGAAAATATGCATATTAGAGTAACAAGCCAAAGTTGAAGATATTCTTGTGTAGAGCTATATATTTGTGTGTTTTAATTCAAAGAAAAAAATGAGAACGCATCCTCTCTTTTGTAGGAGAATAGAGACAAATTTGGAAGTCTTCGAAGGATAAAAGAACAATGCTTGTAGCAGCAAAGATCAAAGAAAGCTCAAGGAGAAAGTGATGTGTTGTTGGTTTCAACCATCAATACATATGCTGAAGCAAATGAAGATCTAAACTCACTGTGTGATATGCTTCAGCCAATGACGTGTTTGCTGAAGCAGACAGGGTCAGAACTTACTGTGTCAGATGCTTCAGTACTTGACTCTTGGTTGAAGCTAATGGAGATCATAACTTACTGTGTCATATGCTTCAGCACACGACAAACAATACAACCTTGGGTTTTACTTGCTGAAATGTATGTGGAGGGTTTTTAAGGAAGGGTTAGGCCGAAAATAGGTCATTCTGCAGTTTGCAAGTGTTCTTTAGAGCTTTGGGTGCTAGGGTTTTGGCCTCTTGAAGAGTATTGAGTTTGGGTGGAAGTCTAAGAGGAGATTTGGAGTTCAAAACCTTGGTTTTTCTCATTCTTCTTCCTTTTTCTTTCACTTTGCTGATATGTGTTATGTTTTTGTGTTGAAGTTTTAGCATGTACAGACTATGAGTAGCTGAACACTCTCATTTAGGATTACTTTTATCCATTGTATGGATCTAAACTACAGATTATCTTGCTTTTGTTGGTTAATGAGTATATATGCTGATTTTTCTTTATACTTAATATTATCCTGTACTTGATCACCACATGAATAGAGTAGTTTAATTGGAAAATGCTTGAGAGAGCTATTTTGATTGTAGAACTTAAGAAAAATCATGTTAGACTTAAAGTTTAGGGATTAAATGGATGATTTGTTGTTAGAATAGATATATATCTAACAACCTAGCATAGTCTATTGAAGGATTGCTTTGAGAAGATGATTTTCATTAATTATAAACAAGAGATTGAATATTTTTAATAAAGATTAAAAATCAATCTTGACTTGAGAGAGCTTGATTGATGATTTTAGAACATTTGACTAGCATATAGACTCATTTAACCAACATAAGTGGATAATTACATAGTTTTTGTGAAATACAATGGGGAAGAAGTAATTCTAAGCTTATAATCTCTTAAAGTCAAACCCATTTTTCCCAATTTTCATGTTTGCTTTGTTGTTTTCATAAAAAATCTTTATTCAACTTGATCAAATTTAAATGATTTCATTCAACCTAATTAAGAATATAGTTGCATTAGTTAGCTCGCTTTTGTCATAGTCTTCAAGGGAACGATATTTACTCATCACTCTATTACTTGACGCAATTCATGCACTTGCGAATGCACTGATGTTTATCTCTTGGGTTTTCTATGCTGTTTGTGATGATTTGAAATGCTAAGCATGTTGATTATATTTTTGGTTGTTTTGTGGAAAACTTTGCTTTTTAGTGAACTACTATGCTTTTAGGATATATGACTTGTATGACTTGTTGTACATGTGGCTTAATCTTGATTGTTAATGTGTGAGCCATTGATGGCCCTTACTGTAAGTCTGCACAGGTTTACCTACCTTAGCCAATGTGAAAAACCGTGATTCTCCTTTCTTTGAGATAGATGATAAGTGATTGGGTGGTGGAATGTGGTGATGTTATACAAAGTTACAGAAGAATGGGGAAGGGTGTAGAATTTAAAAAAAAAAGCAGAAAATCCTGGAGTGAAATTTCCTTCTTTACCATCTACTTTTCATATCATTCCCACTCTACCCTTACGAATTTGGCCCACTATTAAGTCAACATTCATTCCCAAATTTAAATCCCTAATCCCCAATTGTAAATTCGTTCTTCCTTCAAACACTAATTCTTCTTCTTTCATGTCCAACTCTTCTCATTCTGTTGTCCCCTCCTCTGCCTCCCAGTTCATTCACCTTCCGTTACTCTTAACTCACCATCGTCCTCAGCTCTAAATCCGTCGTTGCTCTTATCCGATCTGGCCACCAGACTTCACTCCTCCGTCACTCTCCTCCCAGCTTCATCGTCAACCTTCGTCACCTCCCAGACCCTTCACCATAGACAGAAACCCCAAATTTCACACCCACCACTATTACCCTCTCAGCCTCCACTCGAAAACCTCCCAGATCCGTCCACTCCGCCGCTCTCTCTCTCTTTTAGCCTATCCCTCTAGCCTCTACTCGAAAACCTCCCAGATTCATCCATTCTGCTGCTCTCTCTCTTTCAACCTATCCCTCTTAGTCTCAGTCGACATCCCTTACTGTCATCTCCCTCTCACCTTTTGTTCGCCTTCAGTTCCGCTCTTTACTCCCCTATCAGATCTACTTTCCTTCTCGGGCAGACACACACCGTCACAGTCACTCCACCATAGTGCCTCATTTTCACTTTGAGGTATTTATGATTTCTTTCTGTTTGATCAATTTTGTTTTGGGTAGTTTAGAGAAAAAGACAATGCACATTGCTTAATTTTAGGCAGTGCTATAGCTTAGGTTTGAACTGATGAAGTTCTGGGATTAGCTATCTTGAAGTTGAAAAATGACATTAGCCTATTATTCATTGAGGACTTTAACTTTATGTTGCTGGGACTTGAATTCAGTAGTGTAAATTACTCTACGAACTGCATGTTAACAGTTTCTGATAATTGCTTATTCAATAGTCTTTGAGTTGACCCAAGTTAATTTTTTAATTTCCTCTATTACTCTGTCTATCGTTGGTTATCATGAGAACTTAAAACTTTCACTGATTTCTGAAACTTGTGGATAAATTCTGAACCGTTGGTTACTGTTTTGGAAATGACCACTCTGTTTTAAAAACGACCAATCTCAACTTAACAAGTTTTCAACTTGGTTTTGGAACTTGAAACAATTTGAAAAAAAATTTTTTGGAAGGGAATTTATCAACAAGAATCTAATGTTTGATGTTCTCTTGATTACCTACATATGCTGAGTGATGTTGGAAGTTATGCTCTACAAATTCTTGGGACTGTTGAAATTTATACTTGAATTTGAGAGGTGATTTAAGGGACTAAAGAAATTCTTGATGCTTGCTTGCTAAATTCAGTCTTGAAATTGCTGGTGCATATGTTGATACATTTTCCATGTTGTGCTAAACAAGACTGGTTACTTCAATTCTGTCACATGCCACTGAATTTTGAAGTTCTAGAATCTATGAGCTGCTGATGTGAGTTTGAAAAGGTGCACAAAACTTTTTGAAACATGAAAATACTCCTTTTACATACTAATGTGTAATTGGAAATGTGTTTTCTCTTGTTTGAACACCATGTTTGGCCTAAACTCCAAAGATTGCAAATTACCTCATTGAATTTCAGAATTTACAAGGCTTTTCATAAATTTGCAATCGTTCTTGATCATATGCTACCGTAGTCAAATTGTATAGAGCATCTTGAATTGTTTCCAATGTTGTAATTAATTTTGTTGTTATTGTCTCAATTTCACTCTTGGTTCTGAGAAGATTTGTGAACATACAAGAAGTAGCGAGGATATGATTAGGTTTGGAATCATAGTTGATAGTTTTGGTTTAGCTAGAATTTAAGTTTGGGGGTATTTTTCCTTTCTTTTAGGATAGTTTCAGTTCTGTTTTCTTTTCTTTTTCTTGTTTGATTTTCATTGTTGTTGAGTGTTGTTTGTGTATGTGTTTGTCTTGCTTTTCTATTTGCAGACCATGGCACCTAGCAAGAAGAGGAAGCCAAGAACCCGTAATCCCCTTAACGTTATAGTCCCAGATGTGGAGTGAAAGATTAATGCCAGAAAATTCCTCCGTGAGAGGGAACTTGTCAAATCTTCATATTATAAGTTTTACAACCAAGCTAAGGTTAATGAGTTGAGCAAGTTGCTTGGCAAGCAGAAGCATGGTAATGCATGGTTTGTTCGCCAATACTACCTTCATGCTGCCTACTACAATGGGTGGGTCAGGCTACGAGACAAGCAGCTAATGATTGGCCCAGATGATATCCGAGAATTTTATGGTTTTCCGGTCGTTGCTGCTGAAAATTGTATGTATACAAAGCTGACTTCCCTTACACTCAAATAGCTGCGGAGTTAGTTCTTGGTAGGGAAGACACTTGGTTTGCTCCAAATAATAATGAGCGCTATTTGGCCAGAGCTGATTTGACTCATGAGGCTAAATGCTGGATGCATCTAGTTGCCAACAATATTTCCCCAACTAGCCATACAACTAGACTCACAAGAAGCGTGTGCCTCCTGATTTTTCTCCTCAAAACCAATCAGCCTATCAAATTGGAGGAAATAATGTACCAGCTATTGATTTTTGTAGTCAGATGCACTCTCACAAGTTGATATTTCTGTTGGAAATTGTGCCCTAAGGGCCAATCATTATACCTTAAATATTATTGTTATTTAAGAATTTCTCCTTATTGTTATCATATCATTTGCATGTTTATTATGATAATTGTGTCCTTGGATGAACTATAAAGATTATCCTAAATGTCCCTGGTCAATTATCTATGCGGGAGCAAAGATGAAATAAGACCAGTATGACTTTGATGAGGTATAGGGATACAAATCAAAGTCTTAGGCACTTGTAGGAGTATAAGGTGCTGGACCGACCCGCTATGAGAAAGTTGCATGGATTAAGTCATAAGCTTATCTCATACATATAATCATGTCACAGTGCCCTCTGACCTGAGATCATCATAAATTCCTGCATGAAACTTGCTAAGTTTTGACCTAGTCAAAAGTCACCTTTGACCGGGTGATAATAAAGGCTACAATCGGGCTTAGGAGTTTTCATAAAGAGGAATGTGAGTGGTCAAGATGGAATTTGTCCCTTACATTAGTGAGAGATATTACTGGGCCCCTCGATGAGTGAGTCTGAGAAATGTATGGCCATACTGTAATGGGAAGGAGTTTCCATTTCTAATTTCAGGCTACTCAGGAATCGGGAAAGTGATGGTCAGGAACAGGAGGATGACGTTGTCCATGCCTCATCCTTGACCAAAATATCGTGTGACAAAAAGGGACGTGACATGGTTGTATAAAAGGTTGCATCGTATCATCGATCCTCATGTGAATTGGGTAGTCGCAATGTCTTGCTAGAGGCCGCTTGCGACTTGTGGGCTAGAATAGTTTTTGGCCCACTGCCAACTTCATGTGGGCCTACAGGGTCGCACACAAGAATAGCCCAACATGAGCTATGATGTCCAGATTCATTGAATCTAAGATGTGTCTAAGATTCAATGAATACAATATTTGACCTAGGGTGGATGAATTATATATATATATATATATTCGAAAAATAATAATAATAATATATATAGATTATAATATTATTATAAGATGTTAGTTTTATATTTAATTTATTTGATAAATTAAATAATTAAAACTAATACAGATATCATATCTTAGATTTAATATATAAAGATAAATTAAATCTATTGGCTCTTTAATTAGATTAAATGAATATGATAAATTAAATCTGTTTGACAGATTTAATCAAGTCAGATTTATTTGATTTGATTTGAATTTCAAATTAATTAAGATTAATTTTGAGATTCCAATACAGCCTATATCAGATATAAAATTCGAAGGGCTAGAGAACCCTAGGCCGTACGGAGAACTTGGAGAGCCGCGAGAAACCCTAGAGAGATATCTTGGAGGCGCTAGCACGCTGCCGCATTGGGTCTTGTTCGTGTGGATACCGGTAGAGGGAGGCGACCAGAGGTGTTGACTCCTAGAGATCGAAAGCACGAAAAACATAAAGGTACTATTCTAACTACTCGATTTAGACGTCTTTGATAGATCTGTGATTGGGATTCGAGGTTTTTAAACGGTTAATTTTTCCGCTGCGTGTACGAATCCCAACACTTTCCTCACTTGATCTCTGACTTATTCCTCAAGGCCAAGGTGCCATAAATAGACTCATATCCTAAGTTTAAGCCTCATTCAGCTTTCAATTATACCTATGTCCTTTCCCACAAGAATCCTACCATTCGGTGTCATATGCGAGCCAGGAAAATTAAACCCCCTTCCCCTACAACTCAACAATTAAATGAGCTTCATTAGAAAGTCGATATGGTGGATAGAAAGTTGGATAAACTTTATGATCTTTTTATTCGACTCGCTGTCTTCTAAGGTTTTCCTATGGACCCTCCTGAATCTTCACACACCAATATGGTTGGGACGAATCTCCTCGAGAATGGTGGAGGTGGTGAAGATGAGGAAGTCAACAACGATAATAATGAGACATACTACAATGAAAAGGATGAAGAAAATACTAGTGAATCTGACGATGAGGGGAATGGATGGGGCACTGCACCCATGGAAGTTACATCAGGATCCGAGTATAACCCAAATGAAGATATTCATGATTGACATTGCTTTTCCTGAATGTTGTCCTGTTTTGTATTTCTGACTTGACTTTGCTTCTAGATATATGATTTGGTTGGTAAGGACTATAAATTTTGATATGATTGTGTTGTGTATGTTGTACTGTGTTTTTGGATTAGCTATTGATGGTTGGTCATTTATTACTGACTAATTTTTTGTGTGGTGGCTACTGTTGGTCACTTTGCTACTTCAGTTGCCTGGACCATGGATCTTTCCCCTCATTGAACTAGTGGGGTGTCGCGGCCCCTCATTAAACTGGTGGGACAATAGAAAGCCAACCATCATGCACCAATGGAGGTTATACCATATGGTAAAATAATTTTCTCCATTTCAACTCAAACTAATCATCCCAATATGTATCAATAAATAGCTCAATGAGGATTTCTCAAGATTTTTCACACTCATGAGGATATTCAAAACATCTACATATACATGAAATAATGTTTCAATCCACAGTTTATATATAAATCTATAAATATATTTTACAATTCAAATCACAAGGTTTCACAAGGCAAGTTTATATCAAAATACTCCTTAATATTATGATAACTTTCTCAATCACAATAAATATTTACTTATTAAAATAATTAATAAATATCAACATAAAAATTTTCAATCTCATAATCATTTTACAAAATACTTCAAATATATACCAACACACATAATAAGTGGAAAGTGATTATTTCTCGTCAAAGAAAATTATAACCACAAGCTCATAATCCAAGAGCTCAAATACACGCCAAAAATCAATTTACAACAATCAATTTATTATACATTAATAACTCTTTGAGTTATTAGAAAAATTAATTTACTTAACTTAATTCTATAATTTTAAAGTTTTGAATTTATTACCCCCAAAAATTTCAATTTCACAATAAAATCTCAATTATTAATTTAAATATTTTTCTTAAGTCAAATAACCTATTCAAGTCATTGATTATTATTAATTTCATTCCCTTACATAAAATCCTCAATTTTAAGTTTAGGATATAAAATAACTAAATTATAAATCTTCATCTTAAAAAAAATCTAAACCGATTAAAACTTCAATAATACCTCCAAAAATCCAAATAAATCATTTAACCCAAATTTGATCTGTTAAAAAGTACAATATAAAATTATTTATAGGCTGATTATATAAAAAAATTATTATAAAATCTTATAACAATTGAATAACAAAAATAAACTGATTAAAATTAACTATTAATCATTCTCTACATTTTCATAGTCATATATTGACAAAAATCAAACTTGCCCAAAATTCTAATCCTAAAATATTCTTTAATCAATACGAAATTACTATCATAAGAAAGAGAAAATTTTTTAGAAAATTTTTCATGAAGGAAGTTTTGTGATTAGAAGTGATTTTAAGTACCTTATTAATCTCTAAAGCTATAAAAATTGAGATTTTATGACATCTTTCCTCCAAAAATATCACTTCGTCTCAATGACGAAGTGAAGAAGGGGGTGGGGGTTTATATAACCCCCTCCCTCCGTCACACCACCCCCTCTTTTTTATATTAGTATTATTTTAATAATATTTTTTTAAATAAATTTTTAAACATATTTTAACCAGATCCTTCTTTTTTTTTATCCTAAAAAATTACCTACTAAATTTATTTATTTTTATAAATAATTATTTTCAAATTATAGTTATATCATATGAATAAAAATAAGGATGTTACAATTAGTATCAACATAATCAAAAGAAATATTACTCTCATCAAGCAAAGTATCAGCGCTATTAGTGTTAAGAAGAGTATCTTTAAAATCAATAGTATCAGGGGATTCAACAATAATTTCTTCACCGACTTCATCATCAGAATCAATAGAATTCATAGGATTAGAGGCATGAGAAGAAGCATCAATGCAAACACTACAAGATTCAACATGATCTAAATCAATAGAACTAGTCAATTTAGAAATAGCATTAGTGCATGTATATTCAACTAATGTACCAATTTTCTCATTATTGGAAGTGTTAGAAAAAAAAGGGCACAAATTATTAGAATGTGAGAGTGTATTATCACATGGAAATTCATCCTGAACTTCTAATTCTTCACTTTATAGATTGTTAATTGCATTTGGAAACTCCTCAATTTAAGTATGTAGAGCATGAAGCTCTTGTCTACATTGCAATTCCCTTTCTTCTTGTTCTCTGTTTTTCTTGTCTAGCTTATCCATAAAAAGATTCATCATAGTTTCAAACTTATTCTCAAGCTTTGAATCTTTTTCTTGAATGAGCACAACTTGATTGACATATCCAAAATTGGAGTGATCGTGACATCCAAAATTATATATGTTCAAGTATGGGTCATAAATATGCTCAACACCATAGTCATAATGATAAGGCAAAGAAGAGTAAGAGAAATTTTTATAAGATGAATCATTCCAAGCCATCATAAGATCAAGTTCAACAATTTTTTTTTTCAAGATAAGATTGAGTTATGCAATAAACAACTATATAAGAAATCACTAAGAAAACTCAAACCTAAAGTCTAACCATTGCTCCCTGGCAATGGAGCCAAAATTGATGTTGTTTTTCTCGCTAAAGCAATCAATTAAATTAAGACCAACTAATAATGCAATATAGTAGCAACCTAGGTCATTCTCCTAAAGAGCAATATGTAAGTTTTTCTATAGAATTGAATTTATGTGATAAAGAACTTGAACCAAAATGCAGGCTCTACTACCTAATTGAAAAGTGCACATAACTCTACAACCTATATGAGAATGAAACTAACCTAAATAAATGCAAATGTAGTTTTTTGGGGGGTTTTCTAAAAGGGGGAATTAAAATCCTAAGAACAAAAAATCAACTAATAGCTAAGAAAATCAAATAAGAAAATATAACAAAGGTTTATTTCAGGTATGATGAAGGGAAAAACTTAGGATTTACATGGAGTTAGCTTTCTTAGCCTAAATTAATTAATTAGACCGAAGGGAGATTGATAAAAGAGAGGAATTGATAAATTTAATCACCTAATTGAAACATGAGAAACTCTCAAGTTCAATAACACTTAATCCATTAGAAAACTCATAATGACTTAAACGCTGGCTAATTAGACCCATTAAAACCAATCATAATTTATTTCAAAATAATTTTTGAAATCATGTTTACAATTATCTAAATAAACAACTAGACAATTAACCAACCCAATTAAACAATCAAGAGGAAAAATCAAATTGACAATTAAATTAATAATGAAAACTTAATTAATAATTCAATTGACAATCTAAGGGTTTGTAAACAAAAATTTCAGTAAATGTTTCAAGCACAAAACATTCTAAAACATCAATTTAATCTAAATTAAATAATATGTCTACAATCTAAAACTAGATTGTTCTCAAGCAATACAACTCAAAATTATCTAAAATTAAATAATCTCAAGTTTTGAAATAAATTAATAAAAAGGAAAGACACTCTCTTGTGGTTTTCATGTATAAGTCTTATGCTCTAGCTTCCTTCATGCTCCTCCCAAGTTGTCTCCCAAGCTAGCTCAAGCTTCCATGATCATCTTCCTAACTCCTAGAGAAATGTGAGTATGAGCTCTTAATAGAGAGCATGAATAATTATGTGGCTGTTAGGTATTTTTTATAGGAAAATGAGAAAACTTAGGGTACAAGATTTGAATCTATTAGAATTGAATTGACCCTGTTAACATAAGTAAAATATAGAAAATATATCATTTATTTAATGAATAATAAACCATACATCTACACGCCACAATAATGGGCTGTGTCTAGTATTTATACAAGTCCCTAAAATGACAATGAGAATCGCCAACTACTCTAACATATCCTAACTATACAATTATAATAGTACCCTTACACTAAAGTAACACATACTTCTACACTCCCCCTTAAAATAGGGGCTGAAAGATATCAACAACTCTTATCTTGCTTAGTAACCTTACTCTTGCCAACAGCTTTGGTTAATAGATTTGATTGCTGATCTTCTGACCATACATGTCTTAGATCAATTAACCCTTGCTTTACCTTTTCTTGAATAAAATGGAAATCGATCTCGATGTGTTTGGTTTGCTAATGAAAAACAAGGTTCGTGGCTATGTGAATTGCTGCTTGGCTATCACAAAATACTCTTACAGAAAACTTATGAGAAATATTCAAATCCCCAATCATCTGAAGTGTCCAAACTATCTCAGACACCGCCATACTCAATGCTATATATTAAGCTTCTACAGATGATTTAGATACGGCAGTCTACTTTTTAGTCTTCCACATTACTAACAAACCGCCCAACTTTAGTAGGTATCCAATCACCGAACGCCTTGTAGTAGCACAAGAAGCCTGATCTAAGTTACAATAACATTCAAGCTCTAGCTTTCCTCCTGAACTTAGCAGCACACTAAGTCCTGAATTACCCTTGAGATACCAAACAACATTACGTGCTGCATCCATATGCTCCTTTGTTGGAGTTTGCATGAATTAGCTAAGAGTCTGCACACAAAAGGATATATCATGACGAGTCATAGTAAGATAGATTAACTTACCAATGAGTCTCTTATACTGTTCAGGATCCTTCAACAAGTCCTTCTTGTTTCTTCCTTCCTCATATGCCATCAATTTCTGGTTTTGTCCTAACGGAACCTCTAGTGGCCTGCATGCACTCAATCTTGTTTCAGCCAGAATATCTAATACATATTTTCTTTGAAACGATATTATTCCTTTACTTGACCTAGAAACTTCAATTCCCAAAAAATATTTCATCAATCCCAAACCTTTCATTTTAAAGGTATTATTGAGGAAATTCTTTGTTTCATTAATGCCCTTTTCAGAACTTCCTGTTACTAATAGGTTATCAACATATACAAGAACTAAAACAATACCATCAATATATCTATTAATGTAAAGGGAATGATCATATTCACATTTCTTAAAACATGTCTTTACAAGTGCATTTGACAACGTTTGATTTAATTGTCTTGAAGCTTGTTTCAATCCATAAAGTGACTTGTTTAAACGACATAATAGTCGCTCCCCTTTTCTCTAGAAGCCTTAAGGAACTTCTATATATATCTCCTCCTCAAGATTTTCCTGCAAAAAAGCATTAAACACATCCATCTTGTATAAATTCCACTCATATACAACATCCAATTTAAGAACTAATAGGACAATTAGCATTTTAACAACAGGCGAAAACGTTTCATGATAGTCAATTCCTTCTCTTTGGCTATATCCTTTTGCTACTAGCCTAGACTTAAACTTATCTATGCTCCCATTTGAATTATACTTAATTTTATACACACATCTACATCCTATTGGCCTTTTCCTTTAGGTAATGGGACCATGTCCCAAGTTCTATTATTTTCAAGGGCTTATATTTCATCATCCATTGCTTGAATCCATCTATCATCTTTAATAGCATCATCATAATAATCAGGTTCTTTAATATAATCAATAACAGTAAGGAAGCATATATGACTAGATGAAATGTTAGCTTATGAAATATAGTCATGGATGTCATAAAGGCACTTTCTATAAGAGTATGATCTTGCCAATGAATAAACATAGTCCTTTTGACCACATTGGTGGTTGCCTTACCCTTACAGACTGATTTGCTACCTCAGAACTATTTGTTAGCGCTACTGCCTCATTTGGTAATGTGGATGTTGCATCATCTTTATTACATGAGTTCGCATCAAGTGAATCTATATGAGTTGAGTTAAACTGTACAGGTTGTATTTCCTCTGTTTCATACCATAACATGTTTTTTAATTATGCGCATGTTTTCTTTGAGGTGCTGATCTTAATATCCTTAAAGGGAAATTTGGACTTAACAAAATTAACATGTCTGCTAACAAATATACTCTTATTTTGTAAATCAAACAAGAGAAATCCTTTTTGATTATCGGGGTATCCTAGAAACACACATGGAATAAACCTAGGCTGAAACTTATCATGCACTCTTAAATCAGTGGCATATGCCAGCGAGCCAAACACCCTTAAGTGACTCAAATTATGATATGTACCATAAACTATCTCATAAGGTGTTTTATATGAAAGTATACGGGATGGAATCCTGTTAATTATATGAGTAGCCATTTTAATGCATTCTCCCTAATATTGCACTCCTATTCCAGATTGTAGTATTAATCCCCTAGCCACTTGTAATATAGTTCTATGTTTCATTTCTACTACACGGTTCTGTTTAGGAGTATAAGGACATGTAGTTTGATGAACAATCTCTTTTAATTTAACATACTCTCCTAGTTTCTTATTAGTGAACTCAGTCCCATTATCACTCCTAACCATTTTTACCTTGGCAGAGAATTGTGTTAATGTATAAGTAATAAAGTTTTTAATATGAGATATTACCTCAGACTTTGAGCGCATCAAGAAGGTCCAAGTGGCCCTAGAAAAATCATCTACTACAGTCAAAAAATATTAATACCCTTAATGTGTTGGAGTCCTATAAAGACCCCATACATCCAAGTATATCAACTCAAAACAATGATTAGTTTTAATGCAACTGCTAGTAAAGGGAAATTTTGTTTGCTTTGATTGAATGTAAACATCACAAGTATTATTATTAGAGCCGGTAAATCGGGCCGGGCTTGAAAAATGGAGCTTCAAAAGAAAGTCAGGCCTAAAAAGGCCAGCCTTGGAGGGTCGAAGGCCCTGCATGGCTGAGGGCCGGCCCGTTAGGCTCTTTAGCTTTGTTTTTTTGTTTTAATTTTACTACCATTCATACTCATGCCCTTACTGATTCCTCCCTAAGAACCTTAAAAATTGTTAAATTTACATATGATGGTAATTTACTAATTCTTGATATTTTTACCCCTTAAACAGAGTCTACTACTTAAAGTGAAGTACAAATAAAATTCCTTGAAATTGATGATAGTAGCGAAGAAAATGAAAACGATAGTTTTCATAATCATGTTGCTAAGAGTGTTTAGCTTTTGGCCTTCTTATGCTTTGCATGAGACTATGAATTACTTGTACATAATATTTTTTACCTTTGATTATGAATTAATAACTGTATTTATTTTATTGCATAATGTGTGTAGACGTATAGTTAAATTTTGTGAAAATGACTTCTGGCCCTGCGGGCCGGCCTTAGCCCTGATGCTTTTGGGCCGGGCTTTGAAAAACAGCAATTTTTCTTTCCCCGGGCCCTGTAGGGCCGGCCCTATAGGACCGAGCCGTCCCTGATTCCCATCTCTAATTATTATTCATTGAATCATTGTTTTGTACAAATCCCAAATGTTGCAACACATAATGGGGCACATGTCCTATACGGAATTTATCATCTTAACATGTTTCTGAACAAAATTAGCAATGTCACATGTACTAGCGACTCTTAAAATGTATAATCCTCCAATAAGCCTACCAGTCACCTTCGTCTTGCCACCCTATAGGCCTTGTATTAAACAAGTGTTAGGAGAAAAGGTTAATGTGCAATGATGTTCCTGTGTTATCCTAGAGATAGAGATTAGATTAAATTCTAATTGGGGAGCATATAGAATCTCTTTAATTTCAATGTCATTAGTGATATGTGTACTTCCCACGTGTGTTACAGAAACTGTCTTACCATCTGGCAATCAAATTGATTTAATGGCATCATTATAGATAGTATAATTTTCTAACAGTTTTAAATCACTAACCATATATGTAGTAGCCCCAAAATCAAGCATCCAACAATTATGAGAGAAAGAATGAGTATAGGGAACAACCAAACCTATACCCGCTAAGGCATAAATAGTGGACTCTGAATCTTTTCTCAGCAATTCCAAGAGAAGTTAGTACTACTCTTGAGTAAAGCTAGGCGTTGTAGTGCTGGCAGTGTTCATTAATGCTTCACCACCAATGCTGGAATCAGTACCAGCTTGATTTATGCTGGTTTCCTTAGTTTGTTTACCCTTATTTCCTCGAAAACCAAGTGGATATCCAATGATTTGGAAGCAATTTTCCTTTGTATGAACTTTCTTGAGGCAATGGGTACATTCAAAATTGATATCCCCACTTCCCCTTCCTCGGCTACGTCCCCTTCCCCTTACTGCCATAGTTATACCATCAATGGGGGAGGATTTCTCAAGGGTAGACATGGAGCGTTGAGTTTCATCTTTAAGGATCATTCCATAGGCTTGGTTTACTGTGGGTAATGGAACCATGAGGAGTATCTGACTCCTTGCTTGTGCATACACCTCATTGAGCCCTATAAGAAATTACAGTCATTTCTGCTGTTGCATCACTTATGCATAAGCGGTGGAGGTCTGACATTTGCAAGAAGGAATGTGAGCTAGAGCTAATTGTTCTTCCCAAAGTTTTTTGAGCTTAGAAAAATAACCAGAGACAGAAGAAGGCCCTTGTCGAAGAGAATTAATTTCTTTATGCAGGGAAAAATACGTGTACATGTCTTCTTATCAAAATGCTCTTTCAGATTAGTCCAGACCCTATTTGCATGTTCATAGCATGACTCCATACTATATAATTTTCTGTTCCCATCAGGATCTAAGAAATAATAGTCGATCCCTAGGTTTCTGAAGGATGGAGGCAAATAGGATGTGTAAATGGAAGGTTAGCCGGAATGGACACTGAATCACTTCTTCTGTCAGCCATGGATTGTATCTAGAAGGTCAACTGGATATGAAAGGAACGAACCTTTAGGAGTGGAAACTAGAATCAAGAATGTCTTCCCTCTCTGAAGCCAAAGAAATCCTCTCCCTCGGAAGCTTGAAAATGATCTGGTTCTAAATCCAAAACAAGATCACCAGCCTCACCATTAGACGTCTGAAGGAGTACCATCGGAAGTGAGAAAAATATGGCTCTGAATCTGAAATCAAGAACCCCGCTGAGTTGGGATTGAGGCAGATGCATTGAAACGACCCTTTCTCACAACAAGTATCATCCAATACAATTATACAAAATCAGTATTGTTTTTTTATTTTTTTTCCAATACTTATCAGAGTTTATGACACAAACTCGCCCATAAAACCTTTCACAACATATTGGAGTTTAGGGCACAAACTCGCCCACATTCTCACTGCAGATAAATTTATTGTTATGATATCACATCACAATTAACCCATGGGTCACAAAATAATTTCTAACACAGATATCCAAACAGTAAACGTGGCATTATAAAAACATGAGAGCCCTATAATGACAATATAAAAATTAACACAACACCAATACCAAAAGAGGCCTACAAGATTCTCAACGTCTATGCCTCTGGTTGCTTCTCTTGGCCTCTATCCAGATTAGAGGTATTGCCTAAAGATATGCAGGATAAGATTGTAAGTCAGAGAAGCAAGTTTAACTGACATAATAATAATAATAATAATAATAATAATAATATTCTCATAATTCAAAACTTTAACATAATATAATCAATGAATAAAACCATCCCCACTCATTCATCATGCTCCTCCTTATCTTCTCTGGACTGGTACAGCCTATCAGTGCTAGTATACCCGGCCAAAGGTTAGCTAGTTACATCAAGAATACTGCCCCCTCCCATGCCACCACCAATATACCGTAACAGGGAGGTGTCCGCCCAAACACTCAGCTCCAAAATCCAGGCCAGGATTGAGAGAGCCGATAGGCATATAATTCACCATATCTCTTCCACACAACCCAACATATCCCGTAATATAAAAATAATAAATTTATACAGCTTCCAAAAACAATTACAAGAATTCTAAATTCTTATACAACATATCCATCATAACAGTAACAATTTAATAATAATTTTCATTTATATATGTAAATTAGAAAAATACACTGCTTCACTGAAATAAATTCATATTCAGATATAAATATAATCTTGCAAAATACATAAGTAATATAGATAAAAGTAAGGTTTATAAAATACCTTACAGTCCAAAACAAACATATAAAATAAATTAACCCCGGTTACCTCGATTCTAAGCTTAATCTTAATTTGGATAGTAAAGCCCGTCCAATCACCGATCACAAGAAAAATCTACATTATTAATGTAGATATCAATTAACCACAAATAATAATAAAATAATTAATTTACATAATTTAACTCCTACAACCCAATTTTCTCTACAACTGTTATCCTCAACTATTCCAATTTCCTTAAAAATCCTTAATCATAGATCATTCCTCATAAACTCAAATTACTCAATAAAAATTCTTGGTCACAAATGATTCCTAAAAATCCTTAAATAACCTTTAATATACCTATAATAACAAAATCCCCCATATCAACTTTCTGAATAATTAAATATTCTTCTCATAATTTATATGGGTATAATCCAATTATTAAACAACTCCTCAAATATCCACATAATTAAAAGATATCAAATTCTAATTTAAATATTAAGTCCTAACTCATATTTTCCATAGAGCTCAGATCTAACAAAAATAAACCGATTAAAATATCAATAATACCTCCAATAATCCAAATAAATTATTTAAACAAATTTTGATCGGTAAAAATGCCCTATGGAAATTAAGTTATATCCTATTTATAAAAGAAATTAATTATAAAATCACATAACAACTAAATAATAAATCTAAACCGGTTAAAATTAACTATTAATTATTTTTTACATTTCTACAGTCTTGTATTGACAAAACTCAAAACTTGCCTAAAATTATATCCTCAAAATATTCTATAACTAGCATAAAATCACTAGCATAGGAAAGAGAAAATTATTTAAAATATATTTTATAAAAGAAACTTTATGATTAGAAAAGAGTTTACGTACCTTATTAATCATCAAATAACCAAAAATACTCCTATCAGGACCTCACCCTCTCTTCTCCTCACGAAACACTTCACCTGCGTGAAGTGTTTATAAGAGGGGGTATTTATAATACCCCCTCACCTCCTATTCTCGTTGCGTTGGCGCTTGATAGCGCCAAAGCAACATTAAAATATTTTTTTTAATTGACAAAAGGGACCCCTTTTGTCTTGGTATATATATATTATAATATTATATTATTATATTATTATTTTAATAAAAATATTATTTTATTAATTAAATTTTAATTTCTATTTATTTTTTTCAAAAACTTTCTATTTAATTTATACTTATCTCCAAAATATAATTATATCATAAAATAAAAATAAGGATGTTACATGCATCCCAGCGAAATCATCCACCCCTAAAAGAAATGCTAGCGAGCGGAATTATCGAGATCATCTGGCCGCATATAGGCCCTCATACATTGACCCAGCGAAAAAAAATGCTAGCAGAATCATCGATATCACCTTGTCGCCAGCAGAGATCATCTTGTCACATATAGGCCGTGAGTTAACAGCATGAGTTGGCGGCAATAACATTCAATACACATAATATTCATTAATCGGTGGAGTATGGCCTTTTTTCAAGATCTTAGGCTGTAATCTTAGTTTATGGCCCAAATCGGCTCTGATGCCATGTTAACATCAGCAAAATATAGAAAATATATCATTTATTTAATGAATAATAAACCATACATCCACACCCACAATAATGGATGTGGCCAATATTTATACAAGTCCCTAAAATGACAACGAGAATCACCAACTACTCTAACATATCCTAACTATACAATTACACCCTTATATTAAAGTAACACATATTTCTACAGACCCATTCAAACTCAGTCATTAGATTTTCTTTAAATTTCTAAAAAATAATTTTGCACAATAGGATTTCCTAATATGTTTTTTCTTAACTTGTAAGAATTAAATGAGATCGTGATCTATCATATATTTGGAAATATTATTCAAACACAAGATAGGCAATCAAAATATTAACAATTGAAGCCTAATAATCTCATAATCAATTCAGATTTATATTATTTCCTAAAATTGGTTAACAATCCAAATATTATCTAACAAATCCAAATTAGCCTAAAATAGTCCCAAAATAAATGAACAAGGTGGGACAAAATATATCAAATTTGGGATTTATCACCCCCTGATTTCCTTTTTCTATTTTTATATCACGTAATCATTAAGTACGAACTTACAAGCATAAGTGGAGCTTTGCAACAACAAACAAAATTAATGGGGAGAATTGCTTATAAAAACCTCATTGGAAATTTATTTGCTAAATAAGACATAGAGGAGATTTTTTGCACATAAGGGAAGACTGTTTGTACATACATAGAGAAGATGTATTGAACACATGGAAGATTTTTTGAACACAAGGGAAGATCTTTTGCACATGAGAAGATTATTTGCACGCGAAAGTCCCATGTAGCAAATAAGTTTATAATGAGGTATTTTTGAACAATATTCTAAACAACCTACTTTTAATTTTCTTTCATAAAATCAATGAAGATGTAGATGAATGAGGGGATGGTAGTGGATGCTCACAATTTCGTCAAAATATGAGGTGATGATTCATGATCATTAAAATTAGACTTCTTTTTTTTTGCGCACAATTAAAAGTAGACTTCAATCTCTTAAATTTAAAGAATAATTCAACCCACAAATGAGTAGCTTAGTTAGTGAGTGACTGTGCTAGATTAAGCAAAAGTTTCCAATCCATGTCATGGATATGCAGTTGCGTTGGATTCTGATTTGAACTAATTTTTTTCTTTATTTGAGCGGAGATGAGATCAAACAGGTGGCCTCTTTATTTTGACAACGGAAATTGCCCATTTGCACCTATCGGGGTAGTGTGCAGAGCTCAAGGCCCTTTGCATCACCACCGAAGGATTCTCCGTTTTCATATTCGAAGGATTCTCTTTTCTTTTCTCTTGTTCTCATAACAAAAATTTACAAAAAGAGGGCTCGGATCGCAAAATATGGATGAGAAGACCAAGAGAGCAAGTAGGTCAGCAGGCTTGTTTGATCCACAAAAAAAATGGTTAACAGTGTCGCTCACTCATTCTTCAAGAAGTTCGTTGCCGAGTAAATTCACTGATTTCAAGGTATCAGTATCCAGCATCGCTTTGCGTCCTTCTACATCCCCTTCTTTAAGTCGTCATTCTGTTTTTAAATGCGCATTTTCATCTTCATTTTATCATTTGTTCATAGCATTTTTTTTCATCTGTATCGAGTCTGTACCAGCTACTATAATATGAGTAGAGAAGACGGTGTAGGTTGCGACGGTAAGAGAGTGAAGGGAGCTTGATCGTGACAGCTTGTACGCAAGCAAGGAGTGGTTTTCAGTTTTTAAGAAAGCATTCACAAGCCAAGCCACTCCAAAAAAATCAATAAACAATCGAGATCTGAATAGCAACAAATCAGAGCATCAATTTCAGATAATTACATCAAGTATCAACGACCAAGACATTTAGCAAGTAGGCACAAGACTTTTGGGCTATATCAAGAGCAACAAATTTTTTTTTTATCGTTATTAAAATAATTCATTCTTATCACTTTGGTATTAGTCTATTCTAGTGACGAAACCCTCCGGCAATAACGTTGACCTCCCTCTTCAATCTCCCTCTTCAATCAACGCACTATTGGAACGAGCTAGCTGTTGAAGTTGGTCTAAAGGAGAACTCATTCAAAGGTCTAGCCCACTTATAACACACACCACATGTTGCCACCTTTGAAAGGGGATGTCACCCATGTAATGCGGGGTGTTAATACGAAGATTGTTAAATCTGGATCTGTCACTGAATCAGTTGAAGTATTGGGTTAATGGTCAGTGGGTCAGACCGGAGCTAACCCGGGGAGGATTTGAATATTTTAGACTTATTAATATAAAATTCTAAAGAAAAAATAAAAAAATCAATTTTTTTTTTAAAAAATTTTAAAAAGTGACCTGGACCAGACCGGTTTACCAGACAGTTCACTGGTTTCTGGTCCGAATCTGATAACCATAGTTAATACACAACGTATTTTCTCGATTTTAAATGTAAGATGAAATTTATTTTTTTTAAGAGACGAATAAAGTTAAATAAATTATTTAATCATATTATATATTATATATCATTATATTATATATTAGTTTATAAGTTAAGAAAAATAATTTTAAAAAAATAATAAATATAAATATTTTAAAATAATTTAATTAAATTCCTTATTCTTTCCAAACAAAAATTAGCTCACTTCTAATTTTATATTTATATGCAGGGGAGAGCTAATGAGGCTCACGAGTGCGACTGTAGCATTGTCCGGAGAAGAAGCAGAAATGTTCTCGAAATCAAAATGGATGGCCCACATATCTGGACCTAATCTTTCTGTCATCCCCATAAATAAAGAATTTCGAGTATGAAATAAACTATGATGAGAGCTTTCAGTCTTGACTCTTGAGTCACGTAAAAGGACAGAAAGCAACTCAGGGAGGAAGATGCAACCATATGCTTCATCTTTGATGCTAGCTTTCTTGCTTACCCTAATAGGAGTGGAAGTGCATGGTGCTGATAACTACACCATAAACGACTTCCCAGCTGACTTCATTTTTGGAGCAGGCTCCACTGCTTATCAGGTTCTGTTTTTTGGGCTCTGCTTCCTTTATTTTCCTTCTCACGTCTTTCTCTTCTTTCTTTGTTTCTGACTCTGATGGATGATATGATTGTCGTTGGAGTTATTACTGATATTTCTATATGAAATTCTGAAAAGGTGGAAGGAGCTGCTAATGAAGATGGAAGAACTCCTAGTATCTGGGACACCTTCGCTCATGCTGGTTTACTTCTTCTTGTTCTTGCTTCTTTTGTATTCCTATCATATATGTGCATTGCGCTGTTGATTTCTACTAGTGTATCTTCACAATTTCGTTTTAAGTTTGCACTCTGTTTTCTAAATTTGGAAAGAAACATTATTTTCCACTGCCAACAATTCACAAACACCAGTCATTCATATCCATGTTATAAATCATTTCTTATAACAAGGGCTTGCGGGTGGGGCCACTGGAGATGTAGCCTGCGATGAGTATCACAAATACAAGGTTTATACCCGCACTTCCCCACTTTCTCTGTGTGTTTATTGCTGCTAATGCAATTTGGCTATGGCCGGACGTTCCTTAAGCAGCCAGAGGGAGCTGTGGATGATATGCTTTTGTTTTGCTGATATTTGAATATCTTGTACAACGCAGGCAGATGTGCAACTCATGGTTGAAACAGGGCTTGAAGCCTATAGATTTTCCATTTCCTGGTCGAGATTGATACCAAGTATCCTCCCCATCCTGGAGAATTTCTGCGAATGAGAATGGTTTTTTTTTTTTTGTTTACTTACATTCAAACTTTATAATAGCAACCGAATCATTTTTTACCCAGATGGCAGAGGACCCATCAACCCAAAGGGTTTACAGTACTACAACAATCTCATCGACGAACTTCTGAGAAATGGTTGAGTTTCTCCCCCCTCCTTTTAAAAGAAAGCATTCATTTTCTTTGGTGAAGAAACCACGGGTCGAAATGTCTTTAACTTCTTCAACTGATATAGTATTTATTCCCACGAACAGGAATCCAACCACATGTAACACTACATAACTTCGATCTTCCGCAGGCGCTTGAAGATGAATATGGAGGATGGGTGAGTCGTGACATCATGTACGTCACTTGGCTTTTGTACCTTTGTGTGTGTTATCTTGTGGTTTGGATACGTTGTCCTGATAGGATTCAATTAATGACATGAATTTGAATGCAGAAAGGATTTCAGAGACTATGCTGATGCGTGCTTTAGGGAGTTTGGTGACAGAGTAAAGTACTGGAATACTGTTAACGAACCCAATGTCTTCGCTATAGGAGGTTATGACCAAGGAGCTGTGCCACCTCAACGATGTTCTCCGCCATTTGGTGTTATGAACTGTACTAAAGGCAACTCAACAACTGAGCCCTACTTGGTAGTTCATCATATTTTGCTGGCACATTCTTCGGCTGTCAGATTGTATCGGAGAAAATATATGGTATGTCACCAAATCTTCTACCATGGTATGGCTTTTATTTCCTAAATGAATTGGATTACTTAAAACCCTTGTTATCGCCCACAACCATTTTTTTTTTTTTTTTTTTGTGTGGATTTGGAATTGTTATTCTGAATACAAGGATAACATTAATGACACCGCACATGTTATTACATTGCAGAGCAAACAGCAAGGATTTGTGGGTATCAGTGTTTATACATCTGGGTATCTTCCTCAAACTAATACAGAAGAAGACGTCTTAGCAGTTAAAAGAGCCCGTGATTTTCTTGTTGGCTGGTAAGTTGCGGACCCTATCATTGGCCTTTTTCAACATGTATGTCCCACTTAAGTTCTTTACTTACACCACCCTTGAGCTTTGTTTTGGGGCAAAGATATAAGGATTCCTCGGATGCCACTGTGAAACGTGTCTACTTTGGTGCAGGGTTCTAGAGCCCTTGGTGAACGGAGATTATCCTGCTTCCATGAAAACCAGCGCGGGAGCAAGAATTCCAGCCTTCACAGATCGTGAATCTAAGCAAGTTAAGGGTTCATCTGATTTTATAAGCCTGATCTACTACACCACTTGTAATATATCAGACAATCAAGATTCATTGAAGCAGAAATCTAGAGACATCAGTAAAGATATGGCTGTAGATATGATCTGTATGTTCTTTTAACTATTTTCAACTATTTAAGTACAGTGAAAGCTGCTAAAAATGAAAATTGAAGCACAGCTATATAAGCTTACTGCATTAATTACATTCACTATCAATTTTACTCAAATTCTGTCATTTGTACTTGTAGGTTAGGAAAATAGAGAAAATATATCTTCTAAATTGTATATTTTATTCATATACACAAGGGTTATTTATATATAATTGGGAGGTCTTAGGATTAATTGGCCCATTATGATAATTGATTTTAATCCCTAATTCTTTGTGATAGATAATTGATCCTAATAAATACTATTGACATTATGTTTCCGAACATATATTATATTTGCTAACACTCCCCTCAAGTTGGAGCGTAGATGTTAACCAAGCCCAACTTGTTACAAAGATAGTCAACCCGAGTCTCATTTAGGGCCTTAGTCAAAAAATCGTCCAATTGGTCGCTAGACTTCACATGTCCTGTAGAAATGAAGTTCTCCTTGATTTTATCATGTACAAAGTGACAGTCGATCTCAACGTTCATGAAACACAGAGTTGGGGGCTATATGCAGAACAACTTTGTTATCATACCACAATTTCGCAGGTAACGACGTGGTAAGGCCTACCTCCTTCATTAACTGTTGAATCCACACAATTTCTTGTATTAACTGGGCCACGGTTCTATACTCAGCTTCTGCACTTGATCATGAAACCACATCTTGCTTCTTGCTTCTCTAGGACACTAGATTTCCACCCACAAGCACACAGTACCCTGTGGTGAATCTCCTAGTAGACTTCGACCCAGCATGATCTGTATCACAAAAACATTCAATTTCAATGTGGCCATGATCTGTATAGAGTATACCACAACCATGTGAGCCTTTCAAGTAATATAAGACATGCTCCAAAGCTACCCACTGAGTAACGGTCGATGTTGTCATGAATCGGCTAAATACAGTCACCAGAAAGGTTATATCAAGGCGAGTCACCGTGAGATAGTTCAACTTCCCAATTAATTTACGGTATCTCTCAGGGTAGGCAAATGGCTTGATCTTCTCAAGATCAACCTTTTTTCTTACATCCTCTGGCAGCTCATCAAACGGTATGCTATCATCAATGTCCAAAAAAGGATTGGGAATCATGGGAAAGCTACTAGGTGCTGCCCCAATTTTTCCGGTCTCCTTTAGCAGATCCAAAACATATTTCCGTTGTGTCAGAAGAATGTCTCTCTTGCTTCTCATAACCTCAATCCCATTAAAGTATTTTAACTGACCCAAATCTTTTGTTTAGAATAAGAATTCAGGAAGGCCTTTAGTGATGAGATTCTCAAAGTGTTGCTCCCCATAATAACAATATCATCAACATATACCACTAAGAGGATCAAGCCAGCTTCCGTCCTCTGATAAAACACAAAATGGTCACACTTACTCAGATTTAGACCAAATTCCTTAACCACCGTGCTAAACCTGTCAAACCACGCACGAGGACTCTGCTTCAAACCATATAACAATTTCTAAAGATGGCATACTTTCCCACACTTTCCCTGAGCAACAAAACCATGTGGTTGCTCCATGTTAACCTCTTCAAGCAGATCATCATTCAAGAATGCATTTTTAACATCCAACTGGTGAAGGTCCCAACCATAAGTGGCTTCTATAAAAATAAATAAACGAACAGAGGACAATTTGGCCACAGGGGAAAAAGTTTCAGAATAGTCGACACCATAGATCTGAGCATAGCCCTTTGCAACCAGTCGAGCTTTCAAGCGTTCCAAAGTACCATCGGCCTTAGTTTTGATCATGAACACCCACTTGCACCCAATAGCCTTCTTGCTAGGAGGTAAATTAACAAGATTCCAGGTATCTGCCTTATCAAGGGCTATCATTTCATCCTCCATAGCAGCACACCAACCCAGATGGGCTAAGGCTTGGTGGAGAGTAGTAGAGAGGGATGGAGAATAGAGGCTATGAAAGAACAAAATGGAGGAGAGAGATGATTATAGGAAACAAAAGAGGAAATAGGGTAGGCACAAGTACATTTACCTTTGCGGAGAGCAATGGGCAAGTCATCATAAGGGGTTGAAGTATTAGAAGTATCAGGTACTGTTTCCAGGTTGGGCTCAGAGGCAAGAGCAGGAGGGACTGAGTCCGGATCAGACGCCGAAGCGAGCACTACTGGGGGTCATAAACAGGGGCGGCTGCATTACTTTCCTTGGGATGCTTCCGATAAACATGATGGATAGGTGGTTTATCTAGTACCGGGACAGTTTCTTGCACAAGCGGTAAACAAACCTCATAGACCAATACATCATCAAGACTGTTGGGGTTGGCAGAGGATGAAAATGGAGTAGGGACAAGGAAGAATGGAGTTTACTCATGGAAGGTAACGTCTGTAGACACAAGGTAACGTTGAAGGGAGGGAGAATAGCATCGATAACCCTTCTGAACTCTAGAATAGCTAAGAAAGACACACTTGAAAGATTTTGGATCAAGTTTGGTAATAGTGGGACGAATATCTCAAACAAAACAGACACAACCAAAGATTTTAGGGTCAATAGGAAACAAGGGTTTAGAAGGAAACAAAGTTGTGTATGGACTGTCACCATGGAGGATAGAAGATGGCATACGATTAATAAGAAAGCAAGCAGTGGACACAGTATCAGCCCAAAAGGGTTTATAAACTTATATTTGAAACATTAGAGCTTGGGCTACTTCTAATAAGTGCCTATTCTTTCTTTCGGCAACACCATTTTGAGCGGGTGTACGGTACTCTGGGATTGATGAATCATGCCATTTGTAAGCATATAGTCATGAAACTGGACAGAAAAATACTCTTTAGTATTATCACTCCGTAAGGTTTTCACAAAGACACCAAACTGAGTTTTGATCTTAGCACAGAAATTGTAGAAGTGAGAGAACAACTCGGAACGACTTTTCATTAAATAAAGCCAAGTTGTTTGAGAGAAATCATCAACAAAAGTAACAAAGTATTTAAAACCAGACATGGACACGACAGGACAAGGACCCTAAACATCAGAATGAACCAAATCAAAGGGGGACGCAGCCCGTTTATTGACGCGAGATGTCAGGTGACTACAGTGATGTTTGGCAAACTAACACAACTCATACTCTAATGATGACAAATGATGAAACTGAGGATACAACTTCAAAGATGACAACGAAACATGACCAAGTCGACAATGAACGTCAAAAGGAGAGGAACCACTATAGCAAGCAACAGACTGCAGCACCTGATTATCAAGAAAGTAATGGTCGCCAGCTTCATAGCTCCTACCAATAATTCGGTTTGTCGTAAGATCCTGAATCAAACAATGGTCAGAGAAAAGTGAGATAAAACAGTTCAACTAGCGAGTAAGTTTGCTATGAGACAAAAGGTTAAATGCAAGATCAAGCACATTAAGAACAGTTGACAAGGAAATATAGGAGGTAGGGGTAACAATGCCAGATCCAAGAACACAGGAGGAAGAGCCATTGGCGATCGTTATCGAAGTAGGGTTGGCATAAGGGGGCATACGTAGAGAACAAATGATGGTTACATGTCATGTGATCAGTGGCATCGGAATTGATGATCCATTTTGAGGAAGCAGTAACAAGGCATGAATCATAGTTACCTGTAGCAAGTATAGTTGGTGTTGGTGAAGCATTATCAAAAGGATTAAAGGATTGAGCCATATGAGCAGCACCATTACGTTGCAACTTATTTTGCAACTTACGACAGCAACATTTGGTATAACCTGATTCCTTACAATAGAAGTAGACAATAGGACCAGGATTCGAAGGATTGTTGCCTTGTCGTAGGAGACTTTGGTTCTTGGCATCAACAGAGGTTGAAGACGGTGTACTATTCCAGGATGGTGATCAATGGGACCACGGCTAGCTAATGCACTAGCATTAGGATTAGAAGCTGGGTGGGAGAGACTATCAGCATGGAGCACACAAGTGTACACATCCTGAAGCGAAGGAAGTTCAGAACTAGATAGAATCTGAAAACAAACTGTCTCATAAGCTAGATCAAGAGCAGTAAGGAAGCTGATAATCGCTTGTTTCTCCATATTATCAACCTATATTTGAAGGTCAGCCGTAGGCAGCATTAACATCTTTAACTCTTCATATATCTTCTTAAAATCCATATAAAAATTCTTCAGGGGACGGCCCTGCTGTTCAGGACGATAGAAACCCTTGCAAAAATCGTGAATATGGGTAATATTTCCTTTCCCATAATTCCAGGTTGCCCAAAAGTTCTTTTAACAGTGTTATATTGACTAACAGAGGGAAGGATATCACTCTTGATAGAATGCTGGATTTGCAGGAATAAGCAGGCATAAGCTCTGGCCCAAGCCATCTTAGGATCATCCTTAGGAGGAGTCTAAGTCAGATGTCTTTCTTTCTCAATACTAAGCAAGTACATACGGATGGTCTTGCTCCAATCTATATAATTTGTCGAGTTCAATTTGTGATAAGTGATTTTGTTAGTCACGGGAACAATTTCAGCAGTGATACTAGCCTTGGAATCAGCCATAGATAATTAATGCAGACAACGAGCACCAAAAAATGTACGAATCCCAAGCAAGTGAATAACCAACCAACCAGAGGTGCAACAGTCCCCAAAAGTGCTAGCAGATCCAAATAAGGCAGAAGTAACCAAACAGCCCCCAAAACAAATGCTAACAAATCCAAATAAGTCAGAATGACTGACCAAATAGCCCCATAAAGGTGCTAACAGAGCCAATCAAGGCAGAAGCAAACAGCAGATCTAACCAGAGGAACGTGTCGGCACATGTGATCGGCGACGGAGGGCAGGGTGACGCGTGAGGCTCAACGCACCTGCGAAACAGACAACGGCCGGTGGGGTTCTGTCGATTGGGATCCTCTTAAGCACGATAGGGCGGCGTGTGGTCCAAGAAACGTCCCGGAACATAAGGCAAACTCACTCTCTCTCTCTCTCTCTCATGTATTGTGCTCAGCCGGAAAAATCTCACCGGAAAAAAAAAATCAGTAACCAGATAGCTCTTATACCATGTAGGTGAGGAGAATAGAGAAAATATATGTTCTAAATTGTATATCTTATTCATATGGACAAGATGTTATGTATACATAATTGGGAGGCCTTAGGATTAATGGGCTCATTATGATAATTGATCATAATCCCTGATTCTTTGTGATAGATAATTGATCCCAATAAATACTATTTACATTATATTTCCTAACATACATTATATTTTCTAACACTACTAAAAAATGGTTGTGAATCAACTCACTGTTCAATTAAATACTTTGAATTATTGTGCATAACAATATATGACATTGATTTCTCAGCAGACCTTAGAAATGGTGGAGTAATGTAATAACTCACTGCCTTCTTGGTTTTGACAGTTGCATCGAGTCTGTTTACAGCTGAAGAGGTAAGAGTTTGATCATAAATAATTAATTGGTTCAATGATGTGGATCAGCTCAATGTACAATTAATTGGCTTACTTTTCACTCAGTTCCCTATCGCACCGTGGGGTCTACAGCAAGTGCTGGAAACATTCAAGGTCCTCTACGGGAATCCTCCCGTATTCATTTATGAAAACGGTAAGTCATATATATGTACAAGAAATCTATGGTGCTAGTATGCACCAGGTGAGTTGAAATGGGGTATTTTATTTTGTTTTCCAATCAAAATTAGTAACTTGGGATGGCATGCCTCGATAGGTCAAAGGACAGCTCGCAATATATCACTTGAAGACGTTTCAAGGGTAAAATACTTGCAAGCACACATTGGAGGCGTGCTTGATGCCTTGAGGTAAGAAGTTGCTGCTCCAAATGATCAAAGTAGCCCTTTTTCAGCATTTGGTTGCTCAGCCTTATTATCTCGGAATCAATATTACTATGAATATTACTAGGATTCTTCCAAATATATGTTTATATAACACTGGGTTTTGAAAAGAATAAGGAAGTCACTGGTTGGGACAGTGGCAAACGTTGCTCAAGGTTTTGATGTGTTGTCTGAAATCTTGCCAGGAATGGGTCAAACACAAGAGGGTATTTTGCATGGTCTTTCCTTGACCTGTTGGAGTTACTTGATGGGTACAAAGCCGCCTTCGGCCTTTATTATGTTGATCTTGATGACCCTCACCTCACAAGATACCCCAAGCTCTCTGCCAAGTGGTACTCTCAGTTCTTGAAGGGTAGAAAGACCTCATCTATCGTTGCCCCTATCCAATTTCCATCTTCATCGTGACATGGATGATAACTTATGGAGGTTGTTTGTTCTCATTATTTTTATTTCCATGTTTTTTTTTATCCTGGCGTAACTTTCTTTTCTACCACGTTCGATGATATTTTGTTTGGCAATTAAATTCTATAAGGTAATACATCTAATTTATTGTATTGCGAGGTGAATAGGCTTTACTATCCCCTCCAACCTTTACAGGGCGAAAGATGACTGAAAAAATATAGAATAGGTAAATATATATTTAGAGAGCTCAAGACATTGAATCATGTGACTATTTAACTTACATTGATTAGATTAGTAAACTTAAATATGATCAAAATATAAACATTTATATCTTTATTACAAAAAAGTCTGATCTGCTAACCTACTTATGGCGATGGCTATCACCAACAACAACAACAAAAAAGGAAAATTTCAGTTAGCCCCAAGAATGTGATATAATTTTAGTCAACCCCCAAACTTTTCTAAAACTTTACAGTATACCCTTGGTTTAAAATAAAATTAAGTTTTACATGTGGAAAGATAATGATACCCTTACTTTATATATTTATCTTGTAAATAGCCATAATGATTTTAATCTTCTAGATTCTTTTGAATCATTTTATTTGTCTTGCAAATGTTTTTATTTATCTTGTAAATAACCAAAATATTTTTAATTCCCCAAATTCTTTCGAATTCCTTTATCTATCTTGGTTCCTTCTCCGACAAAAGTTAATGACCCATAGACCTTCTACCTCCACGCGGCATTGCTCTGTTAGGCTTTCCCTCATTGCAGAAAATTTCCCATTAGTGCTTCCCATTGGAGTTTGAGCCGTGTCTTAATCCCAATATGACTGATCATCCTCTTAGATCAACTACTGACCATCGCATACATCTGTCTTGTAAATGTTTATTTGTTTTATAAATGCCCTAATTTATCTTGTAAATGTTCTTCTAAGAAAAATTAAAGACCATTATTGTCTTTTTACCCACAAAACTCAATTTTATTTTAATCCTTAGGGATGCAATGAAATTTCATAAAATTTTAGGAGTTAACTGAAATTACATCACATTGAGGGCTAATAAAATTTTCCCCAAAAAGACAAAATAATGCCTTTTGTTACAAGCCAGCACACAACATATTTGCACGTGTGGTGTTCATGTCCCACCCTGCTCGGCTGCTCCTCTGCGTCCTCCCTTCCCATACATTCAACGTGCCACTCTGTTCTGACCAACTGAAGCGCTCGCGCGCTCGCTCCCCCTCAACACACACAATATAGAACTTTATAAGGAAAATGTATTACTTAACCAGTATTTTAAGGGAAAATGAACTAAATGGAATCATATTCATGAAACCAAATCGACACTTCCATAGTTGGGAGATTTAGCAGAAAATATTTGCAAAGATGTAGAGGAGCATATAACAATACAGTCTCACTCTAACTTATGAGGGGACCAGAGAAGCAGATTTGGGCTTTGCCAATGCTTCGAGAATTTAATAAAGCAGTAAAAGCATCTTATAAATGGTAAAATATAAATATGAAAAATTCCATAATGCTAGGACTAGCTCGTTATATTCATGGTATTCTCCACAATCATTACTGACATCATTGTGAAGGCAGGACCATAACTATGACAACGCACGACCAGCATTGAAGCATGATGCGTTGCAATCGCATCGCAATTTACATTTCTTGCATCACCTTCCACAACTTCAACCATAACATCATTCACCAAGGCGAAAGTTCGTACTCAAATAATGAGGGCACAGCATATACAAGCCTATCTGAAAAGCACCGAGACTCCAGACTTTTTCAACATCAGAACTTGGCACAATAGCTTGCCAGTATAATATATATGCTCATAAACATGAAAAAGAGATATCACAGCCATACAAACGCCACATCCTCCTAGCCTATATCCTAAGGGGAAAGAAATATAGAAAGATTGAAAAACAAGAAGCACCACAAGACAGTTTTCATACTTTGGTTCAAAGATCAACTTGACAGCGACAGTTCACCAAATGCGATGAAGACATAATATTGATGAAAGAGAGGGGGAGAGAGAATGTTGTTCTGTTTCAAAATCAAAGGTGACAACGATAAAAGGAAAAATGCAAGATAGCATGTACATTGCATAATTCATTTATATTCAGCACATATATTCATGGGTAGAGTGGTCACAGAACTAAAGAATAACTAGAGGCAACAAGACAAGAAGATTTGAACGAGAGAATGACATCAACTAACGGCGAGCCTGACCTATTGATAATTACAACGTTTGTATAGGCTATGATGGACTCCAAAAACAAGCTATAGTCACAGGTATTACTCCATGTATGAGTAATCAACTATTTGGTTTGTAATTTTCAACTATTTGGTTTGTAATTTTCATTGCTTTATAGTCACAGGTCAAATATTTAGTGTGAATATGTCATGATAATCATATGGTTTTATTTTGTCTTTGCTGTGCCTTTTTGTTGAGGTTCCAGCTGTACAGTACAAGCTTTCTTTTGTCTTTGCTGTGACCTTTTGTCTGCGTGGAAGGGTCCTCTAACTATTCAGTCTGCACTGCTTCCAATGTTGCTGTGGTACGGAGGATATAATCACAATCTTTTGTCCCATCAGGTTTTTAATTGTGATTTACGATATACGAGGTAAGAGGAGTTTTATCTCAACTTACGTGAAAAATATTTATAAGCTCTTCAAAAACTTATCCAAACAAGCTTTTAATGATTTTCCTTTTTGTCAATTATAAAGCCGTTGGTTTATGAGTTATGCACTGTGTAAAACTTCTTTAGTCCAGTCCCTTATTTTCTGGGATTTCTGACATGACTCCCTTGTATAAGAATTTTATTTCAGACGTTCTGAAATGTTTGGGTCTCTGTTAACGTGAGCAGGTAGATTTTGGCTGTTGTGGCTGCATTGCATCATGTCACTGAGTAATCCGTTTAGGTTTGTAGGTTCACGTAAATACATTGTGTAAATGACTTATCTGGTATGTTACCATTGGTTATTTGTTTTAAAGTTCACTGCACCATTGTCAAATGATTTAATCATATTTTTGTGATAAATGGCACACAACACACTGTATGTCTTAGTTTTTCTTCCAGATGTACTGGAAAGTTTTGGGGCTCAATTCGATAGGGCTCAAGCTTGGTAGGTTTGATGACTCTTAATGTAGGTCTCTGTTATTGAGATAATGATATCCAGTTTTATTCCAAAAAAGGAAAAAAACTGAGAGATGCTTTAGTCGGAGAGCTCACCTGACTAATCCCTCTGCCTTTATAGGCAATAGCAAGTTAGCTTTTTCAAATGTCCAATGTGTAAATATCTGTCTTGGTTGAAGTGAGTGACTTGTAATAAAGTTGCGTTTTAATTAGCCGTTGTAGCTAGTCAAAGCTAGGTAGTGGTCTTTAGTATAGTCCCTCACAGTGTGAAAGGGTTAACTTCTTAAGTGCAGCTCAATTAGAGAATTGTGGAGTTTTTGAATCCCCGCCAATGTAAGACAGATAAAACAACTTCATTTCAAGTAAAATTGAACATAATCAACACAAGAAACAAAAAGCAGAGAAACCCAATTCGTTATTGGCACTCTAAAAAAACAAATCTTTACTCAGAGAGTGACTCAGGAGATCCCGAAGCAAGAAGCACATCTTAAAAAAAATTCAAAGTTATTTTCTTTCTATAAAAACCGTTGCTAATTGATAGGTAATATGTGCCATTTGGTTATTAAGATATATGAATTTTTGAAGTTAGTTGCTTCCATATTATGTTTCTTGAAATCAGATTGCTTTTGGCGAAATTTTAAAAAACTAAACCTTGACAAAAAATTATGAAACTTTCTCGATATAAAATATACATCATAAGCTTTAATTTGATATATAATATGTGTCATTTGGGTTTGTAGATTGTGAGATATGATTTGTTAAAGTTTAGGCATTGAATCTACAAAGAATCTTGAGTCAGTCTTGTTGCTCGAGGTTTCTAAAACTGTGTGATCATAATGGGCAGCAAGAGATATTTTTCCTTTAAAATAGACTTAAAGAGGGTTACACGGAACTTTGAACCACCCCATTTGGAATTTCCTATATTAAATTATGATTTTTCAAAGTTTGGTGAAAAATCTGGCAATTTAGGTGGACTCACGAAATTGTGACATTTAAGGTAATTTGGGACAAATATAGGTCCAAAGATAGGAGTAATGCCCTAGAGGCTAAAGTAGCCCCATGGGAATTTGTCATGGCTCTAAGGACCATGAGATGACAAGGACGAGGAAATGAAAGGTTTCCCAAGCAACTACACTGGTTGGAAGAAAAGGTACAAGAAGAGGACCTAAGTCCAAAAGGTAGTAAAACTTTCCTGACTTGCATTTACTTAATATGTATGCTTATGTGTTGACGTGTATGACTGCTTAGATGAATTGTATGGAGCATATGTGAATGATTAAAGTTTTGTTTATAACTATACTATGGCCATGAGTATGTTGTATGGAACATGGAGCATGCATAAGTCATTATGCCAACATGAATTTGTGTAAGCAAGGCAGCAAGCATGTCATGCATTAAGCTTGTATCTTGTATGTTTAGTTAGTAAAATTTGCTACTGAGATTCCCTCGAATCTCACTCTCCCCCAACCAACCATTAGGCAAATGAGCACATGAGAGGAATGCGGCACGATCTGCAGGATAAAGAAGTTACAATGAAGAGTTGAAGAGTTATACGCGCTAATCCGTTATGTAATTAATGTTTTAAATGGTTAATTGTATAATCCATATGACGGATGAATGTTTTCCAAAGCGCAATAAATGAACTAGGAATGGGTAATCACACGGGACGAGCCCATTAGTTGAATAAGCAGAATGATTATAAGTAAAGAAATACTTTGATAGTAATGAATGGAACAAAGAATTGTATAATAACCCATAAACAAAGTAATCTGGTAAATACGGCTTTACCGAGCAAACAGTAGCCCAAGAAGAACTATGTAAATTTTTAGCTGTGAGCTGTATTCACTGATTCTCCTGGGTCACAATGATAATGTCAACACTTCCAATACATAATAAAGGGCCAAAGGAACGGGTGCTAAAGGAACCATACCTCCTTTGAAAATAGGTGATCCATTGCACAGTAAACATCTTGGATTTGCAGTGCAGAGGAATACTCAAGGACTGGCTTTCAAGAAGTTGGAACCTGCACCGCCATTTAGATATATTGATGGGTTATACCTGAATTGTGCCAATCTCATCTGAACTTCCATCATACCCTATAGAATCAAATGATAAGCACCAAAGAGAAAGTGAAACAAATTATTCTTGCGACTTGCTCCCAACTAAAAGTTTCACCCACAAATATACATTTACCAAGTAAGCTTATTCAAAATCTTGGTTCCAATATGCAATTAGTCATGGCATTTCCATTTTTTTTACCGTTGTAGACAAATAAATGAATAATCAACCGACTCTGAATTAAATGGTTTAATTCGCCGACTAAAAAAGAATTTTTCTTGAATATTTTTTTGATGACTAACAAATAATTTAAGAATTAATTATCTGTATTAATTTGCCAGCCAAACCGCTAGTCACGTATATATAGACACAAAGGAGAGTAGTATCTGCAAGAGTCATAGAAAGTGCAAAAACAAGTTACATCCCCAAACCTTCAGTCAGGTAAATTTTCAGTTGCATTGAACTCTTAAATTATGAAGAATGCAAGCTGAAACCATGGAACATACCTTTCATGTGTATAATCTTCCAAATTCCTTGAAGGTTAAAATGTCATGACATGCATATTCCTGAGTGATAAGCAATATCAGTCTATCAAGAAGTAACCTTGTTATATTTTGACAGCCAATCCAAATAATTGATGCACTATTTCAATAGACAAGCAATTTCAAAATAAGGCGCATGCTTTCAAATTTGATTGCATGAAATAAAGTTTCAAACCATGAAAAACCCAGTTTTTTGAGAAGCTATTTGTGCAAGAGTATACCCTGCATAGCTAAAAGTTAATAACTTCGAGAAAAACAAATTCTACTTATTTTGGACAATTCATGTTTATTGACAAAAAAACACTTACAAAATATGAATAATTAATTTCAATTGGATGAAAATCTTGTGTACAAGTGAACTACATGGAAAGAGCAAGGAAACAATACGCATCCAAGGCCTTGGAGTGATACACACCCAGAAGAGTAATGCCACAAGACAATATGTTCCTTAATCTTGCGGATTCACCATGAATTTTAATCGTTAATGTTCATTCTAACTAAGGTTCATCATCAATTCAAAATGCAAATGTTTTTTTCTGACTTCAGGAGAAAGAGCAATGAAAGGAAAATGACAATTTCTCCAAACATCTTATGTATGAGTGAAATATAGAACATTAAAGAAAAACATTAGCAGCAATGAAAATTATCAAGAAATAAATCTCATTTATACCATAGTCAAATCACACCACGTTGGTTGAGTCTTCAAAGCGTCAAAGACTTAAAATAGCAATGTTATCCCTTAGGAAATTAAGTGGAGAAAACCCAAGCATAGGCATTGAGTGGTGATATATCTCGATTTTATCATAATATCTAATATTTTATTTAGGGATTTTATAATTAATTTTGGGCTAAATAGCTTTTATTATGATTAAATTGAATTAAAGATGATTGAGTGAAAATAAATCTTAAAATGATATATTTGTTATAATCTTGTGATTGCTCTTTAAAATTTAAATTTTGAATGAAGATATTACAAGATATTGATTTAAATTGTAGGTCATTTTAGAATGTTGGAGATGAAGGACCACAAAGTAAAGATGTACGAGGACTAAGATGGAAAATGAAATTCTGAGTGTGGCTAGATGGGAATCTTGACAGAAAGAATGGCCTTTTCTGTAATATTTGCCGCTACTTTCAGTGAAGAACATATCAGCCGAAATTACAGAACAGTACCCCGAATGCCCAAATTGCCAGTTTGGTCCAAAAATCCGAAAACCACGTCTTTCACCGTTGGAACTGATTTTTCCTGGCCTTTTATGCAAAATCAAGGGCGACCTTATCTAAAATATAATCTTAGAAGGATTTTGCGGCAACTTTTAGGGGATTTGGCAAAGATTTCAAATGATAAAAAAATAAAATAAAAGGGCATTGAGAGTTGGGATCTCACACAAGTTCTGAAAAAGAAAAGAAGCCAACACCATTCTAAGCAGCGCCTCCCTCCTCTAATCTGTTCCTTCCACCTCAATTCCATGGATTCTTGGTGTCTTCAAGGAGTTGTGGTTGTGATAAACTTAATGAGAAGCTAAATTCTTTCGTGCTTCTTGGGGATGGAAGATTGGTTTGAGCTCCAGAGATACATTAAGAGGAGTTATTTGTTTTAATCTTTTGATTTAACTATGTAATGGATTCCCTGAGTTAGGATATTATATTACGTGGTTAATTTACTAAGATTGCGAGTTGTTTATCTTAATTTGGATTGAACAATTGTGATTTGGATTGGATTGTGTGGTTTGAGATTTATATTTATATATTCCCTTCTCATTTTAAAGTGGTTGTCCTATTCTTTCATAGTTTGAATGAATATTATGACTATTTTAATCTTGTGTGAATATCTCAGTTGAGTGTTCATTCCCTAGAGGAACAAGTTGCATAAATCCAGATATTTAATAGTGTATTAAGAAGTAATTATCTAACTAGAGTTCTAGAGGTAATCACTAATTAATATCACTAGACTTAACAAGTTGTTAAGGTTTGATTTATAACTTGTCATTTTGAGCGGATAACCTATATTCCATTTTCCAAGAAGCATTCATCATCAATTTGCTTAAATAAAATTTCAATACTTAACAATTTCTCAAGAAAAACCCCAAAAAGATAGTAGTTTAGGATCTTTTCCACTATTAAGAAAAAAATAGAGAGAAAGAAAATCAATTTCAAACTCATCTCAATGTTTTTGTCACTTAGTTTAGCTTAGAAATTAAATAAAAGGCTCCTTAAGAGAATACGACCCGTGCGCTTCACTGCATAATTTAGTTTAACTTGATTTAACCCGAGGCGACTAAAGGTTATAAATCAAGTGGTCCAAATTCCTTGGTGTAGTAAACTAGAGGCAACAAGGCATGACAAGTCAGAAAAAGGAGAAGATGATGTACCTGAAACGAGATCTTGTCCTTTCGATAGCCACCGTGTCATTAAAGGCAGTGAAGTACTCCATAAACAATGGAGGAAGAGTTTCTTGGAAAATTTGGAAAATGACAATAGAGGAACTCACATATCTCGATATCCCAGGAGCAATTTAAGAATTGCCCAAGGATTACTCGAAAATCAGTGAGAAACCGGAGGGATTACTCCCTACCCTGAGATGACAGCACCTTTTTTACAGTAGGCTTAGTCCATTCATCCTCTACTTGAACAGTCATTACCCAGAATTAAACATGGAACCCCTGACCTCCACATGTTACATACAAATCACAACCTTAATGGACTCTGGGTTCTCAAACAATATATGATCATCCATCATGCACACACCATCCCATTTAGTGAGTCTCATCACCAATGGCCAACCAGTTCATTTTCCCCTATTCAAAGACTCAATCCTCTCACTGCCAACAAATAAATTAACCCATCACAATGCAAAACGCAAAAAGGTTGAAGCTCAATGTAATATCCAAGCTTTATAAGAAAATGTTGCAGTTCAAGAAACTATCAAAGATGAGCGTTATGATGCAATCCATCCAATAGAAGAAAAAAACAGGGTTATAAACTTATAATATTTACTTGGAAAAGGGCCAACAAAAACAAAATTTAAAACATTGGTCGAAGAAAAGCATTTCAAGACACAAAAACAAATTTGAAGAAAAGCATTTCAAGATGCATTTAATACAAGAAAATGTTGTGTACAATGACAAACATACTAAATGCAAAGTGCACAGAACCTTAGCGAGTTAGGTGAAGGAAACTCTAGCATTGGCATTGAGTGGGTCAAATCCTTTGGAGTTGTAAACTAGAGGCAACAAGACAAGATAACTCATACAAAGGAGAAGATGATGTGCCTGAAAGGAGATCTTGCCATGACGAAAACCACTGTGTCAGTTAAGGCAAAGTTAAGGCAACGAAGTACTCCATAGATAAGGGAGGAAGAGTTTCTTGAGAAATTTGGGAAATGACAGTAGAGGAACTCACAGATCTACATATCTCATCAGCAATTTAAGAATTGCCCAAGGATGACACGAAAATGTGAGAAACCGGACAGATTACCCCATGCCCAGACTAGACAGCACCTTTTTCTGAGTAGGATTAGTCGATTCATCATCTACTTGAATTGTCAATACCCCAAATTAAACACGGAACTCCTGACCTCCACTTGTTACATACAAGTCTTCCTTAACGGAGACTGGGTTCTCAAACAATATATGACATCCATCATGCACACACCATTCCATTTGAATTGAATCTCATCACCAGTGGCCAACCAGCTCACTTCCCCCTATTCAAAGACTCAATCCTCTCACTACCAACAAATAAATTAACCCATCACAATGCAAAAAGGTTGAAGCTCAATGTAATATCCAAGCCTTATAAGAAAATGTTGCAGTTCAAGAAATTATCAAATATGAGTGTTATGATGCAATCCATCCAATAGAAGAAAAAAACAGGGTTATAAACTTATAATATTTACTTGGAAAAGGGCCAACAAAAACAAAATTTCAAACATGGGTCGAAGAAAAGCATTTCAAGACACATTAACAAATTTAAAGAAAAGCATTTCAAGACGCATTTAATACAAGAAAATGTTGTGTACAAACATACTAAATGCAAAGTGCACAGAACCTTAGCGAGTTAGATGGGGGAAACTCTAGCATTGGCATCGAGTGAGTCAAATCCTTTGGTGCTGTAAACTAGAGGCAAGAAGACATGATAACTCATACAAAGGAGAAGATGATGTGCCTGAAAAGAGATCTTGCCATGTTGGTAACCACCGTGTCAGTCAAGGTAATGAAGTACCCCATAGACAAGGGAGGAAGATTTTCTGGAGAAATTTGGGAAATTACAGTAGAGGAACTCACAGATCTACATATACCATCAGCAATTTAAGAATCGCTCAAAGATCACACAAATCTGTGAGAAACCGGAGGGATTACCCTATACCCAGACATGACAGCACCTTTTTTGAGTAGTATTAGTCGATTCATCCTCTACTTGAATTGTCATTACCCCAAATTAAACACGGAACCCCTGACCTCCATGTGTTACATAGAAATCACAACCTTAACAGACACTGGATTCTCAAACAATATATGATCATCCATCATGCACACACCATTCCATTTGAATTGAGTCTCACCACCCGTGGCCAACCAGCTCACTTTCCCCTATTCAAAGACTCCATCCTCTCACTGCCAACAAATAAATTAACCCCTCACAATGCAAAAAGGTTGAAGCTCAATGTAATATCTAGTCCTTATAAGAAAATGTTGCAGTTCAAGAAATTATCAAATATGAGTGATATGATGCAATCCATCCAATAGTAGAAGAAAAACACGGTTATAATATTTACTTGGAAAAGATTCCCTTCCAGAAGCAAACTATATGAACTCTACCACACAAAAAATTTTCAAACATAGATCAAAGAAAAGCAATTCAAGAAACGTTTACTAATTTGAAGAAAAGCATTTCAAGACGCATTGCTAATGCAAGAAAATGTTGTGTGCAAGTAAACCAAATGCAAAATGCACAGAACCTTTGCGAGTTAGGTGGAGAAAACTCTAGCATTGGCATTGAGAGGCTCAAATCCTCTGGAGTTGTAAACTAGAGGCAACACGACATGATAACTCATACAAAGTAGAAGATGATGTGCCTGGAAGGAGATCTTGCCATGACGAAAACCACCGTGTCAGTCAAGGCAATGAAGTACTCCATAGACAAGGGAGGAAGAGTTTCTTGAGAAATTTGGGAAATGACAGTAGAGGAACTCACAGATCTACATATCTCATCAGCAATTTAAGAATTGCCCAAGGATGACACAAAAATCTGTGAGAAACCGGAGGGATTACCCCATGCCCGGACTAGACAGCACCTTTTTCTGAGTAGGATTAGTCGATTCATCCGCTACTTGAATTGTCATTACCCCAAATTAAACATGGAACCCCTGACCTCCACTTGTTACATACAAGTCTTCCTTAACGGACATTGGGTTCTCAAACAATAGATGATCATCCATCATGCACACACCATTCCATTTGAATTGAATCTCATCACCAGTGGCCAACCAGCTCACTTCCCCCAATTCAAAGACTCAATCCTCTCACTGCCAACAAATAAATTAACCGCTCACAATGCAAAAAGGTTTAAGCTCAATGTAATATCTAGTCCTTATAAGAAAATGTTGCAGTTCAAGAAATTATCAAATATGAGTGATATGATGCAATGCATCAAATACAAGAAGAAATACAGGGTTATAATATTTACTTGGAAAAAGTTCCGTTCAAGAAGCCAACAATATGAGAACCTACCATACCAAAAACAAAATTTCAAACATAGGTCAAAGAAAAGCATTTCAAGACGCATTGCTAATGCAAGAAAATGTTGTGTACAAACAAACAAAATGCAAAGTGCACAGAACCTTAGCGAGTTAGGTGGAGGAAACTCTAGTGTTGGCATTGAGTGGGTCAAATCCATTGGTGTTGTAAACTAGAGGCAACAGGACATGATAACTCATACAAAGGAGAAGATGATGTGCCTGAAAGGAGATCTTGCCATGTCGATAACCACCGTGTCAGTCAAGGCAATGAAGTACTACATAGACAAGGAAGGAAGGGAGTTTCTTGAGAAATTTGGGAAATGACAGTAGAGGAACTCACAGATCTACATATCCCATCAGCAATTTAAGAATTGCCCAAGGATTACCCGAAAATCTGTGAGAAACCGGAGGGATTACCCCATACCCGATATGACAGCACCTTTTTTACAGTAGGATTAGACAATTCATCCTCTACTTGAATCGTCATTACCCCAAATTAAACACAGAACCCCTGACCACCACTTGTTACGTACAAGTCACAACCTTAATGGACACCGGGTTCTCAAACAATATATGATCATCCATCATGCACACACCATTCCATTTGAATTGAATCTCAACATCAGCGGCCCACTAGCTCACTTTCCCCTATTCAAAGACTCAATCCTCTCACTGTCAACAAATAAATTAACCCCTTGCAATGCAAAAAAGTTGAAGCTCCCTGTAATATCCAATCTTTATTAGAAAATGTCACAGTTCAAGAAATTATCAAATATGAGTGATATGATGCAATAAGTCCAATAGAAGAAGAAAAATAGGGTTATAATATTTACTTGGAAAAGATTCCATTGCAAAAGACCAGACCAAAAATAACTTCAAACATGGATCGGAGAAAAGCATTTCAAGACAAATTTACTAATTTGGAGAAAAGCATTTCAAGACGCATTGCTAATGCAAGAAAATGTTGTGTACAAACAAACAAAATGCAAAGTGCACAGAACCTTAGCGAGTTAGGCGGAAAAAACTCTAGCATTGGCATTGAGTGCTCAAATCCTTTGGAATTGTAAACTAGAGGTAACAGGACATGATAAGTCAGACAAGGGAGAAGATAATGTGCCTGAAAGGAGATCTTGCCATGTCAATAACCACTGTATCAGTCAAGGCAACGAAGTATTCCATAATCAAGGGAGGAAGAGTTTCGTGAGAAATTTGGGAAATGACAATAGAGGAACTCACGGACCTAGTATCCCATCAGCAATTTAAGAATTGCCCAAGGATTACATGAAAATCTGTGAAGGATTACCCATACCTGGACATGACAGCGCCTTTTTTGAGTAGGATTAGTCGATTCATCCTCTACTTGAATTGTCATTACCCCAAATTAAACACAAAACCCCTGACCTCCACTTGCTACATACAAGTCACAACCTTGACGGACACTAGGTTCTCAAACAATATATGATCACCCATCATGCACACACCTTTCCGTTTGAATTGAATCTCATCACCAATGGCCAACCAGCTCACTTTCGCCTATTCAAAGACTCAATCCTCTCACTGCCAATAAATAAATTAACCCCTCCCAATGCAAAAAGGTTAAAGCTGCATGTAATATCCAGTCCTTATTGTAAAATGTTGCAGTTCAATAATCATCTTCAACAAGTGCACTTTCACATCTAGAAAGACTTAAGCCTCCCAATACCATGAAATACTTCTGATAGGAAACATCACATGCCCACACACAAGCACACTTGTATTGCATAGATGAACAATCATATAAATCACATAGTGAAACTAAGACCGTACACACACAGATATGTCAATATTTTCCCAGATAAGTGGGCATAACAAACATCATCATACTTCAACAACAACAACAACAAAAAAGTTATTAGTAAGACTCTGAACCTCATTTATAAAGAAAAGCCATAACTACCAAAATGATAATGTGTGTATATATATTAATAAAAAAAATCATATGTCAAGAAAATCATAAGCTTAGTTATTATCAACTAAAGATAAACCCAACATCAGGATTTGATTTCTCTCTCTGCACATAGAGCAGCTGCAAGGTATGCAAATCATGATTTGGAATTATCCCACCCATCAATAATTTTAATTTCTTGTAATTCTAAAAATTCAGTAAAATTTTGTGCCACAGCCATACAAATACCTAAATATTTGTAATGACTAAAACGTAATTGTCTTTTTTTCCAAAAAGCAAGGCAGTATTAAATACTTGATATTACTCTGTCGAATTCTAAGCAAACACTAAAGCATTCAAGAAATTAACAAATCTGATTTATCAGAAGCAATCCATCCAATACAAGAAGAAAACGAGGATAATTTTACTAATTTAGAAATGCAGTTATCAAAATGTTCTGGTGATCAGCTCGATTTGCAGAATCTTCTCTGAAGAAAAAACGCATAAATTTGCACGCTTTGTTAAAATGTGATTGGGAATAGCTGTATCATTGGCAAAAAGCATCTCATGACTAGGAAAAAATAAAATAAAAATCCAGTTAAGATGGATCCTTTGATCATTTGCAAAGCAGCATTGGTTAAAAAAATTCAACACCAGCAAACATCCCAACAATAGACAGACAGTAAAAACTTAAATCATAACTTCTCCAAGTTTTTATGTCTAATTCCTTCAATAATCATTTTCCAGGATTAAGAAAAATACTTGCCCAGCCATAAGGACCCTAACAAAAATAACTTAACCGTTTGGCATATAAACAAAAATGCATAAAAATATATATAAATTTGCCACTTGCAAATATACAGACCTTCAAGAAGTGTGCAGCCAATTCAGCCTGGAATCCATCCCCCATCTGGTTAAGTTTGTGATCTGGTTTATTTCGCAGGAGTTAAATTCTCACAATGCTGCCATAAATGGAGAACGAGTTGAAGAGTTTATCCTCATCTATTATCTGAAATAGCTTTCAAGTTAAATCTAATTGAAATTCAAGCAGGAGCACAAAAAATCATGTAGTTCTTACATCAGGATTAAGATTTGAGACCAGAATTGTACATCTAACGTTTGTCCCAGTTATTCCAGGAGGTAAACCGTTACCAAGGGCAGCTGAAATGGCAGTAGCATTAGCCGTCTTGATAATCAAACAAATAAATAAAAAGGTTAACAAAGAGAATTGGCAAAAAAGAAGTTCATGGAACAAAGATAATCACAATGGAAGAAAATCTTGTGATATTCAAGCAAGAAGTTTTAAGTTTGAACAGTATCCTTCCTCACAAATCAGCCACAATAAATATTAAATTGAAAAGAAAGTCCTCTCTTGAGGTAATGTCTAAAGATCAGCTATGCCTCATACTTACACTGGTTAGCTACAAGCAATGAAAAATAATGTCAAAAACATTCACACCCTGAAAGGATGAGGCATAGAAGAACAGTGCAGTGAGGAATTTCTAGTGCATCATAAGATTAAATGCTATGATAACTTCCTCACAACTGCTATTTGATTCCTCTCTCGGCACATAGAGCAGCTGCAAGAAATGCAAATCATGATTTGGAATTATCCTTGGGTTTTCTCCATCCAAAATTTGAATTTCATGTAATAATTAAAATTCAGTAAAATTTTATGCCAAACCCATACAAGAAAAAACTACAATCCACGCTTATTGAGAAAAAATAAAAAGGTTCAAAATCCTTTTAAAGTTTGGGGATGTAACCTATTTTTGGATGCTGGACATCACATTGCCATTGCAGGAAAATGTTGTGTACAAGTAAACTAAATGCAAAGAGCACAGAACCTTAGCAAGTTAGGTGGAGAAAACTCAAGCATTGGCATTGAGTGGTTCAAATCCTTCGGTGTTGTACACTAGAGGCAACAAGACACGAAAAGTCAGACAAAGGAGAAGATATGTGCCTGAAAGGAGATCTTGCCTTGTCAATAACCACCGTGTCAGTAAAGGCAATGAAGTACTCCATAAACAAGGGGGGAGGAGTTTTTGAGAAATTTGGGAAATGACAGTAGAGCAACTCACAGATCTACATATCCCATCAGCAATTTAAGAATTGCCCAAGGATTACACTAAAATCAGTGAGAAACCGGAGGGATCACCCCATACCCGGACATGACAACTTTGTTTGAGTAGGATTAGTCAACTCATCCTCGACTTGAATTGTCATTACCCAAAATTAAACCCAACCCCTAACCTCCACGTGTTACAGACAAGTCACAACCTTAAGGGACGCAGGGTTCTCAAACAAGATATGACCATCCATCACGCACACACCTTTCCATTTGACTGAATCTCAGCATCAGTTGCCACTAGCTCACTTCCCCTCTTCAAAGACTGAACCTCTCAATGCCAATAAATAAATTAACCCCTCCCAATACCAAAAGGTTGTAGCTCCATGTTATATCCAGTCCCTACTGTAAAATGTTGCAGTTCGATAATCATCTTCAACAAGTGCACTTTCGACAGACATCATCATACTTCAACCAAAAAAAAAACAAAAAAGTTATTAGTAAGTCCCTCAAGCTCATTTTAAATGAAAATCCATAATTAACCAAAAAGTGATAATGTTTATATATTAATAAAAAAAATCCATATGTCGTGAAAATCATGAGCTTAATTATAATCACTAAAGATAAACCCAAGATCATGATTTGATTCCTCTCTCAGCACATAGAGGAACTGCAAAATATGCAAACACTCCATCGAAAATTTAAATTTCGTGTAATTCTAAAACTTCAGCAAAATTTTGAGCCGTAGCCATACAAATACCTAAATATTTGTAACGACTAAAACATTACTCTTTTTTTAGGCCTAAAGCTGGTCAGTATTATTAATACCTGAGGTTACTCTGACAAATTCTAACTATACACTAAAGTATTCAAAAAATTATCAAATATGAGTGATATGATGCAATGCATCCAAGAGAAGAAGAAAATGAGGGTAATAATATCTAGTCGGAAAAGATTCCCTTGCAGAAGCCAACAATATGAACTCTGCCGCACCCCAAAAAAAAATTGCAAACGTGGATCAAAGAAAAGCGTTTCAAGATACACTTAATAATTTAAAGGATAACCTCCCCACATCACATCCGTGACAGAACAATCGTCAGGTAGAGGGACAGGTATCTCGCGGCCATCAGCCACTCTTCCTGTACCATAAAAATGTTTTAAAAAAAAAGTTATTTTGCATCAATTAAAAAATAACAAATAGAAATCTTAGTCAGAAAAAATTATACCGTCCAGTCTAACCACAACCTTTTGTGCCGCATCAGCAATTCAGCATACTTAAAATACAGAAGACGCTATTCGTATGGTAAGAAAAAACGCAATGTCGTACCCACTCTTGCTCCTTCTCGCAGTCACACACACTGAGCAGAACGATGCCGGGGAGGGCACAACAACGACGGTGTCTTGAAGAAGAGGCGGCGAGCTCGAGGACGCGGTGGGATGCGAGTTGGAGGGAGAAGGACGCGCGAGCTGGAGGAAAATTTGGAGGGTAAAAGTGAGTTTTTTTTATATATTTTGTGAGAAGCGTAAGAGTCACGCACATCGGCCCGAAGTTGATCAACCGACTCAAAATTAAATTGATTTTTTTACCGTTAATCAAATAAATGAATAATGAACCCCCTTGGAATTAAAAGGATTTTCTTACCGTTGTAGTCAAGTAAAATCATAATCAACCCAACCCTGAATTAAATGGTTTTTCCCCAATGAAAAACGAATTTTTTTCAATACTGAAAACTAAATAATAAATATAAAAAAATTTAAATTTAGATGACTATAAACTGAATTTAAAGCTAATTATTTATATTTATCTTTTTATTCTTTTTATCATAACAAGAAGTTTGGTCAAGCCGGAAAGAGTAAATTTTAAATAAAATAAATTTATGAATATGATTTTGATAATATATTTTTTTGTGATTGATGATTTAAAAGATTGGTTTTGGTTAATATAATATCTTAATGAAGTATCATGTAAATGAAGAAAAATTTGAAGTTTTTTAAAAATACTCAACCATGATATTTTTTTTCTCGCCAGACAAATATTTCTAAAAAATAAAAATTAATTTTTACTCACCCCTTTGTCGTTGTATCTATTATATTATTAGAAACGGCTTGATAGTAACGGGGTTAAGCCTGCTGGCAAAACAAAAAAATAATAATAACGGGGTTAAGCCATTGAGTTATTGCAAGACTTTGAATTCAACAGTGTTTTTTTTTTTCAAGACTTTGAATTCAACAGTGTTAAGACGTTGAACTTCTTGTCTTTCTTAACTTTTTCCATCTATTAGTTTTTTTATCAATGCACATAAATTTGGGTGAACATTTTTGCAACGCATGGGTGATAACAAAAATGAAATGCAGTTAATGCACACCATTAATTAACTTAAATGCGCACTATTAATTTAGTGTCAATATTTCATTCCAATCAGAACATACACAATATTAAAAGCATTGGAATAAACCATTTAGTTGAAGCCGAAAAGCCACTTTACAAGTGGCACAGTTCATGTTTATGACATGCAAGCCATCTTTTAACCCATTTTACTTTTGGTCTAAAAAATATTGTAATATGACAAATGTTCTTCAAGATAATTTTGATGACAACAAAGCTTATAAGGATACATGGGTCATCATATTACACGTGTTCTAATGAAGTCTGTTCCTTACAAAAAGATCTTATTGTATATTCCTTGAAAGGCATATTGACAACCAAATGTGCTAAACGGTGTTAAACTGATCTGTTTCCACCACATTTCTAATGGCGTAGTGTTTGTTTGGGAACACGGTGGAGAAGTGGCTTTTTTTTAATGTGACTTTTACAGAAGCTAGATTGAAAAAAAAAAGTTAAATTGTAAATGTGATTTGTGTTTAGATTGTCGGTAGGAGAAGTGGCTTTTTTAAATCTTTAACATGTTTGGATTAACGTTTGAAAAACCCATTTAAATGGGAAATGACTGAAAGTGGCATGAACCTTGTTGAATATGACATATATATTGTTTATACATATATTGTTATAATTGATGTTAAAAAATGTAAATAAAATTTTTTAAAATAAAAAAATTTCAATAATTATTGAAAAAAAAAGAAAAATACACTAAAGCACTTAATTAAAAAAATGATCATTTAATACAAAGCAAATAGATAATACACATGAACCAAACACGAAGTAGCTTGCACCATTATATATTGATTGATATATTGATAAAAAAAATGGAAAAAACCAAGATAAATAGATAATATTAAAAATTGACTTCTTTTTTAACAAGTGACTGTCTGATCTAATAAAAAGCTCATCGGTCATAAGCTAGAAGCTCACAATAGGAGCTTATTCTAAAAGCTCTTTTTTTTTTCAAAAAGCTCATCTTAATTTGTAGTGATTCCAAACACTTTCTGAACTTATCAATAGAGTTCTTATTCTAAATGGGCTTTTTTTCTTCATCACTACGTTTCCGAACAAACCCCATAATAGATATGAAAGAGCTGAAACCGCTACTTTTACACTGAAATATGAAAGACAACAAACTTAAACTATGGGCTGGTTTTTTACAACGGAAGGTGGAATATGAGAATATCACAAGCTTACGAGCTCAATACTTACAATAGCATATGAAAGATTGCAAACATAAACACGAAATGGAGTATGAAGAAGCATGGACTTAAACGCTGAGTGGGTCAAAAACTGGAATGTAAAGATACAAGTCTAACCTTAATAGATTAAGCATAAAATGCACATTAGAATATATAAACTGAGCTAACATATGTGAATCGTTTCACACGCATCATATCTATTCCATATCATTAAATTTCAAGTGATTGTATTTGAATATATAATTTAATTATGAAATGATAACATAATGTAAGGTTCCACATTCACCCATTTCCCTCTCTTGCACCATTCTTCTTTTTATTCAAGATTCTTCCACTATTTACCTTCTCCACTGTAATCCATTATATTCCATCAGTTGAATTTTAGTCTATCTGAATTGAATCTACTCCAAATCAATTTTAATAGTCGACATTTTCTATCATTATTAACATATTTCAATTTTGTATTTTAAACATTGAATTTGAACTATAAGCATCGTCTCGTGCATCACACGGGGAGAAGATCCTAGTTTTGTCCTGTATTTTGTTCTCCTCCTGACTTCCAAAGCCGAATAAAATTAGGAAGGCACCTGGCATGGTTAACTTGTTTCCTTTCTCTGGTAATCATCTTTCAAACAAGGTCTTGCGAGTTGGAAAAGCTTTTGTGGGATTGAAATATTTGAACCCCTGCCATTGTGTTTGACTAAGTACACTTTCTCATTTTGTACGATCTAGTGCTCTATTGTCACCCTGCAACTTTGCAACCTGAAACATGGAAACAGCAAGCACAAGTGTGATGGATGCCCTTTTGGTATTGATCGTCGTCATAGCAGAACAGGACAAACATGAAATAGGAAAATGACTCTATAAACTTGAATGTGGACGCACCAAAAGCCATCTCCATTACATAATTCATGATTTCATTCTTATTCAACATATATACTTGTGAATATCTAGGACAATATCCATCATAATTTGAAAGTTTGCACTAGGTAAAAATCATATCTAAGATTCAGCCGGTTTAAATATTCAGTATTATTATTATTATCTAATTTTGTATGGTAGTCCACATATGAAATAATTTGTCTTTTACTTTTTAATTAAACACAAAAAATATGCCAATGCGAGAAGAAAATTGGTCCCATATGGCATTATCAGGTGTCTAACATTCATTAATACATTTATTGAGAAAAGAGTCTAAAATATTAGGGCAAAAACCGATCTCATACGTGAAAGGGGAGAAGAGTGTTTCATAATCTCGGCACACCAAAAAAAGGAACCAAATAAAGTTCCACAATCATAGATTTGTATTGATGCAAGATAGCACAGTTCTTACTTCTTAATTACCTCAGACAAAGCATTAAATATAGATAAACCAACACCATGCAAACCACATGTCCCAGTATAGCTACGTAACTTGGCTATTTTAGTTGTTTCTCAAGAAATAAAGGAACAAAAACTAAAACGGGAAAGATAAAGTGCTGCTAGAGAGAGCATCGGGGCATGAAGAACAGAAAGACGAATAGGGTCAAGAGGAAGAGGGGTCAAATAAGCGAGAGGCCACAAAGCGCCTAGGAAGATGTGCAGAAAAGAGCATGAGAAGAGGTGCCCTCGTTGACGAGTTCTCTCTGAAGCTCAAGCAAGTAGATTTTTGTTCGTTTCCGTCACTAACTGGAAATATAAGCGTTATAGCAAGTTAAGAGCTGAAGGGTAGGGTAAAGCAAGAATCTCATAACCCATTAACCCCACTCTCAACTTGTGTAATTGGGCTATTTTGAGCCCGCCTAAAAAGAACCCAGAATGGGGAGACTTTAAATGGGCTAATGGGCACACCTTCGGGCTAGCTGTATTTATCCATTTAGTTTTTTTTTAATTAATCAACCTTACCCTGCCTCTCTGCTTAGACCCAGTAACCCCCAGTTGTACACCACTCACCACTTTGTCATAGTCATTACACACAGACACTTACTCACCAAACCAGTTAGTCACCACTAGAGACAAAGAGACCTAAGATCAAACGATCAAACCCTAATTTCCCTATTTCCCTTTCATTTCCCCACCACGCCCGACCTTGTTGACACGAGACTGAGAGCTGAGAGAGTCAAGAGGAGAGGTCGAGACGCGACGCAAGACCTCTACATTTTTCATTGAGATTTTATTTCTTTTTCATTTTATCATGCCAAACTCATATAATCATTTACCATAGTTGATGTTCTGGTTCATTGATTAATCTGTGGTTCTATTTTTTTAGATTATTTACTCATAACTTGTGATTTCTTATTTATTAAACAAATATTGCAAGATGCAGACATTTTGATTTGATTAAAGGTCCATTGTCTTTTAGGGGGCTTTCTTACGCTTGAGTCAAGAACTTCATATTGTATTTTCATTACTTGTTTGTATCGGATGTTTATTGCTTTGACGCTTAGTTATGACTATGCTCTGGCTATAAAAGAATATAAACAAAAACTGATGGCTAATGCCGCATATTGGTGTGACTCAATATGCGTTCTGATGATTGATGCAGACATTCTGATGACTTTTATAAAGTTAAATGGGCGAGTTATGGGTTCGGGTATGGGTTTTTAACCTGCCCATTGCTCTCTCCTATGAGCTATTAATTTATTTTAGTAACATTTTAATTATAATCTAAATATCTCTTTTTTAAAATAAAATATGAGCCGTAAACTTTTTTAAAATAAAATATTAGCTGTAACTTTATTATTTTAGTTTTTTACAAGAATCCAAAATTATTCGTAGTAATTTTATCATTTTAAAGTAGGGAAAATTCCAGAAAAATGCAGCCAAAAATAAGAAATCTCAAATCAGTACAACAAATTTGTTAAATCCTAAATCAATCAGGTGTCAATACGGACGAGGAATATGAGATTTTGAAATTTCGGTAAAAAGATAATTTTGTCTTTCAGCTCTCCCTCTCTCTCAGCTCGAAATAACAACATCGGGCCCTTAAATAACAACACCATCTTCTTCATTAATAATTATAGGGATAAATTTAAAATTCACAAGTTTTAGTAGCCAATAATAACATCGGTCTCTATATTAATAACATCGTATTTTAGATTACGGTGTTGTTAGTTAAAAACTCAGTGGTGTTATTCCGAACTGGGAGGGAGGGAGAGCTGAAAGGCAAAATTATCTCTTAACCGAAATTTTAAAATCCCAGATTCTTCGTCCATATTGACACCTGACTGATTTAAAATTTGACAAATTCGTTATACTGATTTAGGATTTTCTATTTTTTGGCTGCATTTTTTTAGAAATTTTCCTTTGAAGTAATTAGTGTAAAAAAGTTGACTGACAATTGCATTAAATTAATTGTATTGGTTTGAAAAAAACATTTATTTAATAAATATTAAAAGTAACATGATGTGTGTTGAGAACATGATACAGCATTTCACCGTTTTGAATTTATTCACTTCTTTGTTGCTAAAAACAAGTTATTCACTTTTTATTTTTAATTAGGATCAAATAGCTATCCATTGCCAAAACTCAAAACTTCACACGATATAGAACTTTCCGAGGAAAATGTTCAACTTTCTACCTCAAACTAGGAAAATTAACTAACCAATGGATTCATCATATTCATGAATCCAAATTTGACACTTCCGCAGTCGAGAAATTTACGCATAAATTATCTGCAACTTGAAATCACATCTTCTATAATTTCCCCGTAAACAATAAAACCAAAGTAAAATATGCATCTGGTAAGGGGATATATTTAATAATTACATAGTAAGAGGTAGTTTTATCATCAAGTAATTAATATATAATAACACAATAAAAGGAAACAATCGACCCACCACAACAATATAGCTTTGAAATTATTTCTAAAAACACTTCATTATATTGCTGGACGCTAGCTGCTGCAAACGCTTTATTGCTCTGCGCTGCCAATTGAGATTAATGTTTTGTTTTCGGCTTCTTCACTATCATCACAGTGCAGTGAGCATGATGTGCACAGTAGTCACTTATACTACCCAGTACCGCCCTGCATAATAAAAGAACCGTCAAATACAATATTTTGGAAGATTTTTACGTGCTGGTTTAAACACTTGCAATTCAACGGTGAATTGAACCAAGGAAGCCAAATTAAAGTAGAGAGAGCAGATACTTTAATCATAAGTTGTAATGAGCACGCGAAACTGTCAAAGATGGACAGAGGCACTAAATAATGCAGTCAATCTCTAACTGATGAGGTAACCAAAAAAGCAGATTTGGGCTTTGCCAATGATTCTCATGAATTCAATAAAGCGGCAAATGCACCTTATGTATAGCAAAATATAGATATAGAAAATTCCATAATGCCAGGACTAGTTCAGTATATTCATGGTATTCTCCACAATCATCAGTAATACCAGCATAGTCTATCTCACCTTTTTATAGTTCCATAACCATGACTACCTACGACCAGCATTGAAGCATGATGCCTTTCAACTGCATCGCAAAGTACATTTCTCGCATCACCTTCCACAACTTCCACCATAACATCATTCACCTAAGCAAACGTTGGTAATCAGATAATCAGGGCGCAGTTTATACAAGCCTATCTAAAAAGAACTGAGACTCGAAACTTCTCAGCATCAGAACTCAGCACAATAACTTGACAGTATAATTTATCTGGGCATAAACACAATCATACAAACGCTGAATCATCCTAGCCTGTACTTAGGGGAAAAATAGAAAGACGCAAACGCAAGAAGCACCATATAAGGCAGATTTCAATAATTTCTTAAATAACAATCGAGTGCAGCATAGCTCCACAAAAGTCGCCAGGGACATATCAAACAAATATTTGGATCCAAAACCTCTATCGTCAGCATGAAGTCAAATAATAAATTTGTTAGAATCCCATAGAATAAGGGACATGTTTCCATGTAATAAGGAAACATGTTTCCATAGAATAGGAGAATGACTTATATATATATATATATAGACTTGTATATGTTGTTTAGATTTAAGGAATTCAGATTATTCTTCTTTCTTTGTTTACATGGTATCAGAGCTTTAAGGTTCTTTGAAAATTTTTCAGATTCCGGCGAGTCTTTGAATTTTCCGACAAAGAATTTCCAGATTCCGGCAAGTATTTTTTGAGTTTTCTGGCGCTATTCATCGGCACTATCTAGTACTATTCATCAGCAGATTCCGACAAGGTTCTTCAGTTTTCCGGTGACTGTTCATTCCAGTTTCTGTTTTCCGGCGACTACCTCCAGTTTCTGTTTCCGGCGACGTTACCCAGTTTTTCACTGGTACTGTTCTGCACTGTTTTTGTACTGTTTCGGTACTGTTTGACTATTCATCTGATACTGTTCGACTTTCCGAAAAAAAAAAAAAAATCCAGTTTCCGGCGTGGTACTGTTCTGACTATTCATTGGTGCTGTTCATACTACTGTTTGGTACTATTCATAGTACTGTTTTGATATTATTCCGGCGAATTTCTTCGGTTTTCGACAATATTCACAGGTACTGTTTGGTACTATTCATAGACTGTTTTGGTACTGTTCATAGTAATGTTTTGGGGACTGTTCATAAGCGCTATTGTGGACACTGTTCATCACGCTGTGTTTACCTCTGTTTTCCGGCGGCTGTTTTCTTTTCCAAGGTACTGTTCATATATTGTTTTGGTACTGTTCATAGTACTGTTTGACACTGTTTATCGGTACTATTTCATCAGTGTTAATCGTGACACATTATTTTTTCCATGGCTGAATCGAAGAACTCTGATATCATCAATTTTCTTGAAGCTCTTGACTCTTCTTATAAGACTATTCGCTCTCAAATTTTGTCTAGTAAGGACCTCCCATCTCTTGAAGATGTGTTCTCACGGGTTCTTCGTGCTGCTAATTTAATTCGCCCGTTTTTTGATCACAATCCAAGTGTTTTAGCTAGGCGTGATTCCTTTAACAACAAGAATTATGGGTCTAAATAAGGCACTAGTACTCCGAATATGTCTTCTGGCAGTTTCATCTGCAATTATTGCAAGGAGCCTGGTCATATTAAGAAAAATTGTCGTAAATTACAGAACAAACAGCAACGTGATCAGCAGCGTAATCTTGCTCATATTGCTCAAATATCTGATAATTCCAATTCTAGTCCATCATCTATAGGGACCTAGCTACAGGTACTTGGTCCTCTAGTCTTGCTACTACTTTTATGAAGTGAGTCATTGATTCTGGTGCTACCGACCACATGACAGGTAACCATCATTTATTTTCATCGTATGCCCCCTATGCCAACCCATCCTCTATACTCGTCGCCAATGGTTCCCCGGTCCGTGTTCTTGGATCAGGCACTGTTAAACCAACTACATCCATTTCATTATCTTCTGTTCTTAATGTCCCTGATCTTACATTTAATCTTCTGTCTCCTAGTAAACTGACTCGTCATTTGAACTGCTTTATCACACTATTTCCTGACCACTGTTTAATCCAGGATCTTTTGACGAAGCAGATTATTGGTAGGGGCTATGAATCTGGTGGGCATTACGTCCTTGATGATCAGGTGCAGCGTCCTATTGCTTGTTCTGGTGGGTCATCTCTCTTTGAAGTCCATTGTCGTCTAGGTCATATGCCACTTTCGTCTCTAAAAAGGTTATATACTCAGTTTTCTTCTGTGTCTGATTTAGATTGTGAATCATGTCAGTTTGCCAAACACCATCGTGTTCATTTGGCACCTCGAGTCCATAAACGAGCAGCATCCCCATTTGAGTTAGTTCATTCTGATGTCTGGGGTCCTTGTTCAGTTTTGTCTCAAACTGGTTTTTGATATTTTGTCACTTTTGTTAATGATTTTTCCTAAACCACTTGGCTTTACTTAATGAAACAACGTTATGAATTGTTTACACATTTTCGTAATTTCTGTGCTGAAATTCAAACTCAGTTTAATACTCCTGTGAAAATTCTTCAAAGTGATAATGCGAAAGAATATTTTTCCGTCCTATTCACCGATTATATGCATAGTCATGGCATTCTTCACCAATCCTCCTGTGTTGATACACCTGCTCAAAATGGTGTTGCTGAAAGAAAGAACTGCGATTTCTTATAAACTGCCCGAGCTCTCATGTTTCACTCTTGTGTTCCTAAATCTTTTTGGGCTGATGCCGTATCTACTGCTTGTTTCCTTATCAATCGCATGCCTTCGGTTGTCCTTGGTGAGATGCTCCATACTCTGTTTTGTTTTCCACAACTAAGTTGTTTCCTATTGATCCCAACATTTTTTGTTTTGTTTGTTTTGTTCGGGATGTCCGTCCAAGTGTAAGTAAACTCGATCAAAAGTCATTGAAGTGTGTTTTTCTAGGTTATTCTCGAATTCAAAAAGGTTATCGGTGTTACTCTCCTAATCTTCGTCGTTATCTTGTGTCTACTGATGTAACCTTTCATGAGTCGTCTCTTTTCTTTTAAGTCTTCGGTATTATCTGAGTCTCCCTCTATCATTGATGGGCCTAATGATATTCTAGTTTATTGTGTCCCTGTCTCACCAGTACAGGTTGTTGTTCCAGAACCTGATATCATCAATGGTCCTGATGTTACCAATGCCCTTCGCTTGCCAGTGACTGCTTTGCCAACGGATTTTGTTCATGTACCTGCTCCTACTTCCCCAGACCCTGACACTCCTGATCCAATTGTCCTTGATTCTGCTGCTGATCCATCTGATAACCTACCTATTGCCCTTTGGAAAGGTACCCATCCTTATTGTCCTCCCAAAAGATATGCTGAATGTACCTATCCTATCTCCTCCTTTGTGTCCTACCAGCACTTGTCCCCTGCTTCCGCTTCCCTTGTAGCCACCCTTGAGTCCATCTCCACCCCTACCACTCTATACCAAGCCTTAGCCCACCCTGGTTGGCGTGCTGTGATGGAAGAAGAAATGATGGCCCTTGACATGGCTAGTACTTAGACTCTTATTGATCTACCTTATGGGAAGAAGGCCATTGGGTGTAAATGGGTGTTTGTAGTTAAGACTAAGGCTGATGGTTCCTTAGAACGGTTGAAAGCTCGGCTTGTTGCAAAAGGTTATGCTCAAACCTATGGTATAGATTACTCTGAGACTTTCTCTCCAGTTGCTAAGCTCACTTCTGTTCGTCTTCTTGTATCTCTAGCTGCCACCTATAATTGGGATTTGCATCAGTTGGATGTTAAAAATGCATTTTTGAATGGTGATCTCCTTGAGGAAGTTTATATGGAGCAACCTCCTGGTTTTGTTGCTCAGGGGGAGTATGAGAAAGTGTGCTATCTCAGAAAGTCATTATATGGTCTGAAACAGAGTCCGCGTGCCTGGTTTGATAGATTTTGTAATGTGATTCATAAGTTCGGATTGAGCCAATGTAAGAGTGATCATTCTGTGTTTTATCAACAGTCCAACGCAGGCATGATTATTTTAGTAGTGTATGTTGATGATATTGTGATTACTGGGAGTAACACTTCTGGAATCTCAGAACTTAAAGTCTTTCTTAACTCTCACTTTCAGACAAAAGACTTAGGACCATTAAAGTACTTTCTCGGTATTGAGGTTTTGAGAAGCAAGAAGGGCATCCTTTTGACTCAACGGAAATATGTTCTCAATCTTCTAAAGAAGACTGGAAAGCTTGGTGCTACATCAAGTAGCGTTCCCATGATATCGAATCCATTCCTGGATCTTAATGAAAGTATGTTTAATGAGCTACCTGATGACTTGAAGAATAAGATTGATCCAGAGAAGCTGAAGCCGTTTGCATTTCCTGAGAGATATAGAAGACTCATTGGGAAACTGAACTATCTGACAGTAACTCGTCCTGGTATAACATTCTCGGTCAGTGTACTTAGTCAATTTATGGCATCTCCAACAGTGACACAATGGGAAGCCTTAGAACATATCTTATATTATTTGAAAAGTTCCCCAGGTCGTGGCATTCTCTATACAGATTATGGGCATACTAAAGTTGAGTGTTTTTGTGATGCGGATTTTACAGGATCTAAGGCAACAAGGCGGTCCACTACAGGCTACTGTGTGTTTGTTGGTGGAAATTTGATATCATGGAGAAGTAAAAAGCAAGGTATTGTGACAAAATCAAGTGCAGAAGCAGAATACAGAGCTATGTCACAATCAGTACAAGAGATTGTGTGGGTATTTCAACTCATGAAGGAAGTTGGCGTTGCCACGACATTACCTGCAAAGCTATGGTGTGACAATAAAGCAGCATTACATATAGCATCGAATTATGTGTTCCATGAGCATACAAAGCATATTGAAATCGACTGTCATTTTATTCGTGACAAGATCAAAGAAAATGTTATATCTACAGGGCACATGAAATCAAACGATCAGCTGGCAGATCTTCTGACAAAAGCCTTAAATGGGACATAGGTTGAGTATCTTTGTAACAAGTTGGGCATGATCAATATATATACTCCAACTTGAGGGGGAATGTTAGAATCCCATAGAATAAGTGATATGTTTCCATGTAATAAGGAAACATGTTTCCATAAAATAGAGGAATGACTTATATATATATATATAGACTTATATGTGTTTTAGATTTAAGGAATTCAAATTATTCTTCCTTCTTTCCTTCTTTGTTCACAAAATTCAAAATCTATGTCCCCTTTATCAGTCTGTGATTGGATTTGCTCCTTTCCTTCGATTTCTTTTCTACTTCCAACAAGACATTTCATTAGAATTAAGAGATCACGACCGTTAGTTAAGTGGCCTAAACAATCACACACACACACATATCATCGATGAATAACTGACAGAATAACTTGGAAAACAGTGACGAATTGAATTACCGATTTGCTGATGCAGAGTTCTTTAGCTTTTTCAACGACTCTGGCAGCAATATGTCTCAGATCGGAATCAACAATGGGCAAAACATCAGCGGCACCTGAAAACTAATAATCGTATCATAGGCGAGGCGATTCAGAATTAGTTAGCTAGGAGGAGAGTGAAAGCGTACCTGGACCAGCAAGGCCAACGACGGAAGTAGGAGAAGGCTTGGCATGGACAAGAAGGAGCTTGAAGAGAGGATTAGGACCAGATGCGAAGAAATGATCGAGAGTCCATTGGAGGGCGTAGGTGCTGTGATCGTAGTCATCGATTCCCACCACCATCACTTGCTTCTCTGAAGTGGCCATGGAATCCTCTGCTCTTTGACTCTGATTAGAAACAACGCTAACGCCAGACGAACCGAAAGCTTGGACTTGTGCGTTAACACTGAACAGGGAATTGGATGTCCCCCATTTATTGGACGATGGGCTTCAGCTTTGGGATGCCACGTGGATATACAGCGTCCTTGCATTGGTCATTTCATAAGCGCTTGCATTCTATTATACGCTACATTCAGTGTATTGGAGTAATTTTCTCTACGTCGCTCTCACCATCTCCTTATCAATCTATCCATCTTATAAGCGTGCAAAACAGAGTGCAATGTTTTCTGCCAAAAAAAAAAAAAAACAGAGTGCTATGTTTGAATACACTAGCTAATCAGACGTGGACATTTAGATTTATGTAATACGATCATGATTTATGTAATAAGAGATAGTTTTTACGGTTTACGAAATAAATACGTTGAGTAGTTTTATCTCAATTTACGTGAATCGGTCTTATGCATAAATATAAGCCCAACTAAATACAATCCAAATTTGAGTTTCTTCTAAAAAAATAATGATTTTTAAATAAAAAATCATTTTTAAAAAAATAATAATTAAAAAATAATCTTTATTTTAAATTATATATACTTTTAATTCTTTTAAAAATAATATAGCCTCTAAAATGATAAATTTATTTTTATCCAGTAACCCTTGTTGTCATGCTTCATCCAACTCCATGAGTTGGTTTCCTTATCATTCTACAGTGGATGTATCAATGAAGCCATATGCGGATGTTACTTTGGTCCCCCACTGGTTAGATCAGCGAAGACTTGTGAATTTCTTTCTTTTCCTTTTTTTTTTGGCATATATTATTGCGGAATTCATTTTTGACATCAAACGTTTATTCCAATTTCTCATCACTAAATTAAATAACACCCGATGCTCTGACCGTTGTTTGTGTTACATCTTACATTTATAATATTCTGGTCTCTAGCCGATGAATTGATCTGGCAAGGGGAAAAAATTAAAAATTTCAACTAACTCTTTTTGTAACATTAATTTCAATCAATCCTAAACTTTTTTAAAACTTCACTGCATCATGATTAAAATGAAATTAATTTTTATAAGTAAAAAGATAATTACGCCTTGCTTTATTTATCTTATAAATATTCATATTTTGTCATGTGAATTTTCATGTTTATCTTATAAATGATCAAAATGTTTTTAAGCTCTTAAATTCTTTTAAATCACTTTATTTATCTTATAAATGTTCATATTTATCATGTGTATTTCTATATTTGTTTTGTAAATTTTCAAAATATTTTCAACTCCCTAAATTCTTTTAAATATCTTTATTTATTTTGTAAATATCTTTATTTATCTTATGAATTTTTATATTTTATCTTTATTTGATAAATGGCCAAAATATTTTTGATTCCTTACTTTTTTTGAATCTATTATTTGTTTGTAAATACTCTTCTGAAAAAAAAATAATAGTATTTTTTTTTACTCATAAAAACTAATTTCATTTTAATCATCGGGTATAATAAAATTTTAAAACATTTTACGGTTAACTAAAATTAATTTACTATAAAGGAACATGATGAAATTTTTTTACAAAAAAAAATGTCACTAAATTAGAGGCTCGGGGATCAAAGTTTGAAAGAAACGAATTCTACATCTACACACAGCGTTCACGAGTTTTCTTGTTTGAAATAAATGTTGAAAATTTCATAAGTGCTTATGAATTGTAATTCACGGAATATGAAGTAACTTTTACGGTCTACGAGGTAGCTTTTACGGTCCACGAGATAAATATGTGGAGGAGATTTATCTCAATTTACGTGAATCAGGCTTATATAATAAGCCCGATTCAAGATCACTCTACCAAACAAGCACTTATTCCCCGACAAGAGAACCCGGACCCCCTCTATGATTTGATGTGATGCAGGTCAAATACTTGAGCTCGATTCCTCAATTCTAAAACCATTATAAACTTAATAGCTTGGAATTAGGAAAAATAATATAAAAAGAATTTTAAAATTATAAAATGTTAAATCAGATTTATTACTAATAGTTGATAAGTGCTTGTTTGTTATCACTTTTACGAATCGGGCTTATATAATAAGCCCGATTCACGTAAATCGAGATAAATCTCCTCCACATATTTATCTCGTAGACCGTGAAAGCACCTCGTAGACCGTAAAAGCTACCTCGTAGACCATAAAAGTTACTTCGTATTCCGTGAATTACAATTCATAAGCACTTATAAAATTTTCAACCGCTATTCCAAACAAGCTCTAAGAGAATCACCACATCTGATAAATAATTCAAACTCCTTTTTAAAAAATATCAATTAAAAATTTTATAATTTAATTTTTTTTTTCTATCATGTACTTTTAAAATTATTCCATGCTTTTCCCTTAGTGAGATAAGAGTCACGGGAGTCCTTGTCTTTGCTCCTCTGGAATTATTTGAGTTTTTTTCCTCGATAAGTTGAACTATGTCTTGCTGCCTATTAATACATTATTGCATAAAGATAAAATATAAAAATCATCATTTTAATTCATTTGCAGCCTGAAATTCATTTTATTATAGGCTTTGCCACCAGACGATATAATTAAAATGATGTATCTGGTAAGGGAAACTATCCAGCACCCCCGTAATAACCAGTAATTTTATAATTGCAATTACAAATACAAGAATAAGCAGTGAAATTATACCGTACGCAGCATGCTGCAGCAAATATTTTCATGAAATTTCGGAAAACACTTCATCGCTGTTCGCTGCCAACATAAGTTATTTATCGTCGTCTGCTGGTATAATGCAGATCATCATCAGTGTTTGATTTTTGGCTTCTTCACGATCATCACAGTGCAGTGAGCATGATGAGCACAATAGTCACTTACACTGCCCAAAACCGCCCTGCATGCAAAAATAAAATGCGTCAAAATATGCAACGTTCTGGGAAAATTTCCAAGTGCAGAAGTGCTGGTTTATGTATGAATCTTTAAATACTCGCAATTCCATGATGAATTAAAGAAAGCCAGATGAACCAAAGGAATTTGGATTTTACCTCTTTATAGTTCCATAACCATGACTACCCACGACCAACACTGAAGCATGATGCCTTTCTACAGCATCACAGAGAACATTCCTAGCATCACCTTCCACTACTTCCACTGCAACATCATTCAACTGAACGAAAATAGGTAATCAGACAATTGTGCCACAGTTTATCTACATCTATCTGCAAAAAGTCACTTTCCCCGCTAGACAAAAAACCGGCAGGCACACATCAAACAAATAATTTGAACCACAATCTCTATCATCAAGATATAGTCAAGCATCAAATTTAAATATCTATCCCCCTAACATTAGCACATATACAATCATCGATGAATAAAAGACGGAATAACTTGAAAAACGACGACGGATTACCGATTTATTAGCGCAGGCTTCATTAGCTTTTTCGACTACTCTGGCAGCAATCTTCCTCAAATCGGCATCGACGACAGGCAATACATCAGCAGCTCCTGCAAACTAAGCACTGTATCAAATCCCATAGAGACGAAGGCATAACACATTTCGGAATCTAGAAGCAGATCTAGTAAGAGCGTACCAGGGCCTGCAAGGCCAACGGCTGAAGCAGCAGTAGGCTTGGCATGAACAAGAAGGAGCTTGAAGACAGAATTAGGACCGTTCGCGAAGAAATGATCGAGAGTCCATTGGAGGGCGTAGGTGCTGTGTTCGTACTCGTCGATTCCCACCACCATCACTTGCTTCTCTGAAGTCGCCATGAGAATTCTCTGCTCTTTGATTGGAAACAACGCTAGAACCAAGACAAAGAGAATGTTGTAGACTCAGGCATGAACCACAAACTAGATGTCACCAATTTATGGGGAAGGCGCCCTTTGGAACTGGATGCCGAGCGGATAGAACGTCGTCGTATTGGTTACTCGATGGATCATGATAACGAGGATTCTATTCTATGCGACCCTCTCTCAGTCTTGCTAAATAGATGGACCTTCGTTCACGCCTTTTTAACTTGTTAAAGTTGTGAGCAATAGACTTAGAAAGCAGCGTCTTTAATTATTTTGGTGTTTTCTGGAGTGTGTGTCCTGTTTGAACACGAAACTCTCGTTTGTTTTGTGCTTTTTCGGGAAAATGGGCTTCCTTTGTATTAAAGGTTGGTATCAGTGATAAGATGGAAGGTTAATGTGGAGGTGCAAATACTAAATATGTACAGTGAACTGATTCACGATCGCCAAGTGAACGCGTTTAGTTGATTCCTCCAGCAATTGGCACAAAAAAGTGACCAAAAGTATTTGCACCTAAATTGTACAGCATATTTTAAAAGCAGCCTTGGTGGAATGCCAGAGAAAGGAACTTTCTGGGTTTTGTCCCTTTTGGTGCGAATAGAATGATCAATTGGTGGATAAGGCTAGTGGTCCAATATGGATGATCAATTGGTGAAGGCAAGTGGTCCGATGAGATGATCAATCCATGTTTCTATCCACCGGAGTGAGAGTCCGATGACTATGACTAATTGCTTGGATGCTGTAGGGTTCAAAATGGGAGCAATCATCTCAAACGAATTTTTTTTATACACACCACCCCAAAAATCAACATTAAAACTAGAACGTTTAAGGGAATATAAACCCCTTGTCACCTACATTGACCCGTGCCGTGTTGATGCTGTGCATGCTTTTATGTGCTACAACGCCCCGTCATAGCTTGGTACGAGCCAGGCCCATTTTGTGAGAAACACATGGACCAAGTATTGACCATCTTAAGCCCATTGTCTTTAATTTATGTCAGGGAAACTTTTTTTTTGGATTACAATGCCAGTGAAAATTAACATGTCAGCCCTTCTACTTTTCCTTTATTTTGTTAATCCAGTCGCTTACGTGCAGAACCCCCGTTGTGAATATGATTAGCAGGTCCGACGCTTATCTCTAAAACGCAAACAGAATCTGATTCTGTAATCTAATCATCTTGCTCCATTAAACACGAATTCTCAACTAGGTCAGGTTACAACTGCGTGTAGACGCATCCTCCTTTTTTGAAAGAGGACCATAGTCTCAATCCTATCCTGATATTCCATATGATAAAAGAGGAGACAAGAAAAATTGGGTCAATCTTCGTAAGTTGCAGCGAACTCATTTTGACGGGAAAGAATAGCGTCTCCTTAACGAGTGGAGTTGTTGCAATACCAGGCGCATATGATGAATTGGGCACACAGAATAGCGAACACTGATTAACTAAAAGCAGAAGTTGAGTGAATGGAAAGATTCGTCGGCACAAAACATAAGTCACACAATCTCTTTTTTGCAATTTATGTGCAGGATTGGTCGAGAATCCTCAGTGGACCTTCCACTAGCCATAGATGAAAAGGAATAAAAGAATGGTGGGATATTTTGTAGCGCAAGAAAAGACATTATTTTTCAAGAATGATCATGCCAGGACCGAGCAGTAGCGAGTAAATTATAAATTTATGTCATCGTCTTTGAACAGCCATGGGATTTACTCGAACCCATCAATCAATTAATATTTGTGATTGTGGCATTGTGCGGGGGCGAGGAGGGGATTTGTTAAGCCGCCTCCTGCCTCCACCAGTCCAAGAGATAAAATTAAATAATACAGATGTCATTCACTTTTTCAACGCATAGATCATGGATCACTTGACGACTGCAAAATTATTTTTCTCTTTTTATTTTTGGGTGAGAGATTTAGTTGATTCATCACGTGAATCGTGTCAAATGTCGATGACAAAAATGATACAACTGGGCATGTCTCCGCATGTGAACATACAACTGGGCATAAAAGAAGATCGTTGGGGTGTAGATGGGGAAGGTGGGGAAAGGAAAAGAGGGCCACCACATAAAGCAGGTACTTAACTTGCGTAGACGTAACAATGTCTGTGTCTTGGCGAAAGTCTCATTCGATCACAAAATAATATTTGAGGCCCGGCTCGAGCCACCTTTCATTGCTTGCCCTTGCGTCTTGCCCACACATTTTCTTTTCTTTTCTTTTTTTCCTGTTAGGTTGCTGGTAGAACCGTAGAAGTAACCAATCCTCTTATACTTTATATTTTCTTAAAAAACTTTAGTGCTGACAATGATACCCTCATCATACACATTACTAAAATATCAAACCACTGACACTTCAATCTCTCGGGGTGCATTAATATTACTAATACTTTTTTCTTTTTTTTTTGGGTAAAACATTACTAATACTTTTATCACTTTAGAGCTGGTTCACACATTATAAAATGGTAAGTTTAAATTTTATTATCAGTATAAGGTTGGTATGGGATAACTATGCAACCGCTATTGGATGCATGCTCAAGCCTGATGATCCAACTCACTTAGCATAAAAAAAATATAATTAATTACATATTGTTATAAAAAAATTAAAGAAAGAGTTAATTGAAAGGAAATCATTGTATATTTGCTACGGTTAATTTGGACCGTACATGAATATTTGGATACGCTTTTGCGGGTCATAAAACAGTGTGTGTTTGAAATTAGCTTTTGAGAATAGCTTTTACGATTTACAAGGTAAATATGTAAAAGAAGTTTTATCTCGATTTACACAAACTATGGTTTGAAACCATAATTTTGTGTGTTTCCAAACACACACTTAAATGGATGTAGAAATTGGTCAGACAGAATCTTAGGGAACACGTTTAATTCAGTTATAAAATATTTATATTTTTTTACTTTTCCACGTCAATCTAAGCTGATTGTAAGCATATTTAGATTAGTTTAAAAAAAGTTTATAAATATTTATATATGTAAGTTGAAATATCAAACAACACCCATCTCATATACTAAATTTATATATCGTAAATTAGGATTGAAAAATTATTTTGGAAGATCTAGTTTCAATCAAGCACTGTTTTGAATATTAATGGGAAGCGGACGATTATTTGACCTTTTCATGAAGGCGCGACGAATGCGTCACTCCCATCTTTATCCATTAGATCGTTACGCGTCAAACGCCTATAAACTCCACCCAATTCAAAAGGCGAAAGAAATGTGTGCAAGAGCTTCTATTCTACCATCAGTACAAGTCATAAAATCGAATCACATTCTCATTGACACCAATTTTGCGTGTTTTCCATCCTAGGTTTTCAAAGCGATTGATGCTTCTGCGAATAGATGAAGTTCTGCAAGACGTACCAGGAGTACATGCAAGGGCAGGAGAAGAAACTGCCTGGGGTTGGCTTCAAGAAGCTCAAGAAGATCTTGAAGAAATGCAGAGTAGACTATCAACCCCTGCAGAATCAAAATGCCCTCGTCGACAAAGCCCACGCCCCCACCGTCCGATCATGTCCTGATCAATGCCCAGGTAATCAAAATCTTGTCTTATTTTTCCTCTCCTTAGTATCTCCATGGCTTGATCTCTTGGCTGAGGAAACCAACGGAGGATTTTCCACGTGGAAGTTTCTAGAATAACCAAAATGACAAATGGTTTCCCCCTCTCCTTTCATGGTTATGTGACTAAGTTCAGTAGATGAATATTATTACTGAATACCCTTTCTTCTGTATGCTGCTCTTGAATGCATAATTTATTGTATATCCCACATATGAACTCCATAGGATTTTTCAACCGATTCCGAAGTATTTCTTGACAGAAGTCGCGTTTTTAAAAGGTGACGGTGAGAGATTTATGCTTCGATGATTAATGTCCTGTTATCAACTAGCTTCCAGCTAATTCAATGTATTTAAGCAGTGTGCGATGGGACTTTCTTCCCTTCACTTCTCAATGAAATGTCAGAAATAGTAGGCTGCTTTAATCAGCGAGCGCAGAAATTATCAGACCTACATCTTGCTTCTGGCTTCAGAAAGTACTTGTTTTGGATCAAAGGCAAATTGCGAGGAAACCACACCGCTCTCATTCAAGAAGGCAGAGATCTGGTTACCTATGCGCTGATCAATGCCGTTGCCATTCGAAAAATACTCAAGAAGTATGACAAGGTATAAGTCTTTCCTGCTTCACGAGATAAAACTTAAAAGTCTACTCATTTCTTAGCCTTGAAGACCCAGAAGAAATAATGACTATTGTTGTTCACACACACACACTACAGGTTCATTATTCGAAGCAAGGCCAGTTGTTCAAGTCTCAAGTTCAGAGTATGCATATGGAAGTTCTTCAGAGTCCTTGGTTTTGTGAGATGATGGCCTTGCACATCAATTTAAGGGAAACCAAGCCTCAATCCAGGAACGCAGCTGTTTTGTTTGATGGATGTTCTCTTACATTCAAGGATGGAAAACCATCAATCACTTGTCAGCTCTTTGATTCAATCAAGCTAGATATCGACTTGACTTGTTCTATATGCTTGGTAAGTTTCCGGGTTTCACTTGCCTGCTCATATTCTATTCATTAATCCGATCATGGATGTTTTTTTTTACAAAATTCTCCTTTGTAAAACCATGATTAACTGACGAACTTATACGGCTCTTGTACAATAGGACACAGTATTTGATCCAGTTTCTCTTACTTGTGGCCACCTATTCTGCTACATGTGTGCTTGCTCAGCTGCATCAGTCACTATTGTTGATGGACTAAAGGAAGCAAATCCTAAAGCAAAATGTCCCCTCTGCCGAGAGGTAAGGGTGCTATATCATGTCTACATTGGACGTATAACACAAACAAGCTGATTTCCCTTCCCCCCACCCAAAAAGAACCAAATTTTCTGATTTTCAACGCATCAAACACACCCACATCAGATTTGTTGATAACTTGGCTATTTCACCCTTTAGATTCAATAGACTAAATCATTATGATGATACTCAATCGAATTGCTGATTTTGGATCTAACCATACCTGTTCATGACATGAGAAATATAGTAGGATTTTTGTCATTCTGAGGCATTGATCAATAAACAAATAAAGTATATATTGATCACTTATATATGAACTCTTATTTTGGTTGATTGCAGAGTGGAGTTTATGAAGGTGCTATCCACCTGGAAGAATTGAACATTCTGTTAGGGCGAAGGTATGGTAGCATAATCATATTAAATTCTTCGGTAATCTCGATGACTTTTTTGAATGCATCATTTTATGATCGTCGTAGCCTATTCTGATTCACATGCATGTTTTTCAAAGGTGCCAAGAATACTGGGAAGAAAGACTTCAGGCGGAGAGGACAGAGAGGCTTAAGCAGATAAAGGAGCATTGGCAATCAGAGTGTAGGGCTGTATTGGGCGTCTGAGCTTCTGGCTTTGGTTGGGTTAAATAATAGTTTTAGGCAGAATTATGTAAATGTCCACTTAACCAATTGTTGTATTTCATTCAATGGGGATCTTCTGTTTGAATGTCACTGTGTCTTAAAAATAATGGCTTCTTCTTTAACTTGGGAAAAAAGGTACAGAGGAGGAAGCAGGTTGTGTGACTTATTCACCTAAATTGAAATAAGATTCCTCTTAAGTACTTACCTTGTTTACTGTAAATCATAATTGGAAAACTATTTTTAAAAACTCCAATCATTATTCTAAATAAATACAGAATTTTTCTTCTCTCTCATTGCAGCTTCCCTAGTAATCAAATAATATAATATTCTCCTATATTTTCAATTATAAATTAACAGAATATGATTTTCTTCTGTTCAACTCTCCATAGTTCAAATTATAATTTAGTTTCAAGGTAAAAAAAAAAAGTTATAATTTAGTTTCTAATAATAAGACCAGGATGACCTTAATTATTTCAAAACAGGCCAATGAGATGAGTTATTTTCACTGCCAATTGACGTTTCGTTCCCATTGTCACTTACATCTTTGAACTAACTCGCCGAAGAGAGATGGTCTTTGAAGCAAGTTGGATGGAAGTGTCAAAGACGATCAACTTAACGAGGTAAGTAAGAGAGTATCATCTTGATATTTCGAATGACGGCATCAAATTGGTCATTACCCAAAGTTATTGCCTCAGGTGATGGAAGAAAAAATTGATCTGATAATGGAAGTGAAATCCATGTCCACGCAGTTATTAGAACTCGATAAGATTTATTCTGTCGGGGAAAAAAAAAATAGAAAGTGGTAAGATTTAATACCAGGAGAGTCAAGTTTTTTTTTTTTTTTTTGATAGGAGAGTTAAGCTCATCAGGCTTAAAACTGTACGGCCACTACATCTTTGAGTTATCATGGTCAAGGCTCTGTAATAATAAAGAAGTGTATCTGCTGGGCTCATCAGGCTTGCGATAAAGAACAAGAGTGGCTCAAGGGAATTGAATAACTTATTTCTCAAACAATACTAGCTTCTACTCTTAATATAAAATCCAGTTGATTAATTTAAGAAGATTAAAGAATCTAAATAAATTACTTAATTATAGCATATGTTACATAATCTCTCTAAAATACTTATGTGTATCATTATATTATACTACTCCGTTCCTTAATATAAGACATATTTACTTAATTTGATTAGATTAAGAAAATTAGTTGAGTTAGTTAACATGATATATATTTTCTAAAATAACCTAATTATCTTCCTTAATTCCCTCATTCTTCCTCCTCATTAATTATTGTTGAGAGAATATCAAAAGGAGTAAATTAAATAAAGATTGACAAATAAAAAATTATATCTTATATTTATGACTAATATCAATTCTCTAAATATATTTTATATTAAAGAATGAGAGAGTATATCAGTTTATAAGTAAAGTAAATTATTTTGAAAAAAAAATAATAAATATAAATAGTTTAAAATAATTTATTAATTTTTTTAATCTCATCAAATTAGTTAACGAATCTTAGATTAAAAGATTGGATGTACTATAGTGCTTATCAACCAATATTAAATTTCATAACCAAACAAAATATGATGGCAGCTTATCATCTTTTGTCTAGAAGCCAAGCAAAAGGGCAAGAAAAGAGGCGAAAAGGAACAAATAGACGAGCATCCTATCATGAAGAGGCGTCGTTTGTCAATGGTGAAAGAAATGGGCTAGTTAAATCACAGGTGGGTCTCTGCTCTAGTCAGGGCTGTTCATATGGGCCTCAACATACCAATTCACAATGAGGCCCATTCGGCCTATTTATATATTCGAGCCCTAAATGGTTCAAGCTTGTTCCTTGTTTATAGTGGCATCTCAAACATTTGGGCCGTAATATTCCAGGGGCGCTTAAAAGTTGGACATTCATTTGAGTTCGTGAAAGGAGCTATTTAACTGTCGGCCAACATTTCTCAGTTCTAACTCCTTACAGAGAGGGTGGAATCCTTGCAAACTTAACTAGGGTTTTAGCTCTGCAGAATCCTTCGCTCTATATCGAATATGAGGTAAGACCTACATTCTTTGCTCTATTTTCTGAATCATTCATTCTCTATTTATTGTTTTCTTCACATTCTGTTGAAATGTTTGTATCATTATTATAAATTTCGCTGCGCACTTTTCTGTGATTCTGGTCATGTATAGTTTGGATGCTAAACTTCAATTTTACCCGTGAGGAAAATTCGGAAAGAGTTAGACAAGCGATTCTGATTTATCATAACCCTTGTACGGGTAGAAACAGAGGTTCTGATTTTAGACACGTGTTGATTTTTCTGAGTTAATTCAAATGATATTTTTAGTAATGGCTTTTCTATGTTCAAAATTTAGCTTTATTTCTACTCACATACTCTCTAGGCGATCAAATTTACTGTTTTCTGTATTTAGTATTTGCTCTCTGTATTGTGTCATGGCATTATCGCTTTCCAGAAGTGTGGATGGTCGAACCCAGGGAACACATGTTTCCATGATGGGCTCGCTACAATTCTTATTCTTTTCTTTGATTATGAGCTATGAAGAAATTATAGTTCTTTCTTGGCCACATATGCATCATATAGAGTTGATTTGTCGATAAGAAGTGGTGCACGTTGGAGTTAGCTTTTAAGGTTTTGGTACTGGTAATAGTTGAGCTGATTTGAGTTAGGTATATCTGATAGCTGATATGAAGCAGACTGGATTAATGAATGACTGTTGGCCAATTTGACATGTGAAAGACCTTATTTTATGTTTTCCTTTGAGTTGCTTCTTCCTTTCCTTCTGAGAGGACGGAATTTCTGAAGGTGGCAAGTACCATATTTTCTTGACTTGTGACTGTAACAAGCATGGACTCTAAAATGTAGACGAATGAAAAGTAAATAGCAGAAGCGAAAGTGAATTTTAAATTTTTAATGTCTTCACAGTTTTTATGTTGAGTGTTTTCCTTGCCATGTTGTGTACTCACGTTTCTTCTATTGTTTATTTGCTCTTGTTGTGCTTTCTGTGATGCAGTCGTCATCCTGAGGTTAAGTGGGCTCAGAGGGTTGACAAGGTCTATATAACAGTGCAATTGCCTGATGCCAAGAATGCAAAAGTAGATCTAACTCCTGATGGCATTTTTACTTTCTCTGCTAATGCTGGTGCAAAAGACCAACTGTATGAGTCAAAATTGGAGCTTTTTGACAAGGTGAATGTAGAGGTGAGGAGAATCTTTGCTATTGTTTGGTTAGCATTAGCTGTGGTCTTTAATTGATTATTGTTTTACTCTCCTATGAGCTAAGTAAAGATGAGTGCCATTTACGTTTCCCCAGCTTCAATACTTGTCCTTGCACTGGCTTTTCTTTACAATGGGCTTTTTATTGGTCTCCTTCAATTTTTTTTTTCCTTTTTTAAGAGAATTAGACCATTTTGCATGATATGATTTTTAAATGACTCATTTGCTCTTTAATGGTGTTCTCTAACTTATATTTAGTGTATTTTCTTGACTAATTTATGATATTATTTCAGGAGAGTAAAATTAATATAGGAGTCAGAAACATATTCTGTGTCGTGCAAAAGGCAGAGAATGGATGGTGGAAAAAGTTACTGCGTGGAGAAGGGAAGGTTCCACATTACGTAAAAGTAGATTGGGACAAATGGGTGGATGAGGATGATGATAATGGTATGCAAAACTGGAAATCATGTTATTTTACTCGAATTCCTGAATTACAAGACATAGAAAGACACTTTATTTCGAAGCCCCATCCTAATGACTTGTGACTTTGTGATCAGGAGGAGGACTTGGTGACTTGGACTTAGGAGGGATGGACTTCTCGGTATGCAATTTTCTTTTGTAGTTCACAGGTTCAACCGCCCTCTCATTGATTTTACTTGTGCTAATTATACTATGTACTGCAGAAATTTGGCGGGATGGGTGATGATGCTATGGGCGATGATTTTGAAGACAGTGATGATGAAGGTAAATGTCCTTGATGATTTTCTGGGTGACATACATTGTATCTGCTTCATGGTTATTGATTATAAAGGATACTTGCTTTTGGAAATTACAAATTGGTAGTGATTAGAAAAGTTTTCCTTGTTCTTTCAGCTTGGTCAACTATATTTCTGACTTCAATTATGTAAACTTGTCTGAATGTGCTAATCATTTGGTTTACCATTGCAAAATGTCAAAATTGCGTTAATGCTGCTGGTAAAGAGTTCAGTGGTTCTAAGAGCGGTTGTGAGTATTGAAAAAATTCTTGGTTGAACAACAAACTTCTGTTTTTATTTAGAAAATAGGATTTGATGGAAAGCTAAATACGTTTGAGATCATGGCATCCTATCTCATTTTTAAATCAAAATAATATTTATATGATATGATATCTACAGAAAACTGTACCGTTCACAAGTCATGACACATTAGCATAGATACATTAGCATGTTTTCTTATTAACTATTGAATCAATGGCTATACACTATTAGTGATCTTTTCTGTTTATGCCCTGCCACTTGTCCCTCAATTGATATCACAATGATGGCAGTGGCTGGTGCTATGACATTTAAACCCCTTAAAACTTGCAGTTCAAAGAATTCAAAGACGCTCATTGCTTTAAGAAAATTGCTTCTTTCAGAGGGTTTTGTCTCTTATTTGATGATTGCTTGTGCTTCATCTGTGGTGTGAAGCATTTCTTGGTGGTAAAATATAGTGTTGTGGACCGCTGTTGTCATAATTTGGGTTCTTTTACCGGGCTAACCAAAATAAATTGTTTTGCATGTGATAATAGAGCAAGAAGTGTCGAAGCCTAGTGGCGAACACGAGACTGACAGGGCCGGGGAGGAAGACTCCAAGGGAGGAGAGCCGGCGGAGAAACATGAAGCTGCTTCAAGCACATAATATTCTCGCCACTGCAGATGCAGATAACTCTTTTTCCAAGTTTGTGGAGTTGGAGCTTCAGCTGCTAATTACTATTGGTTGGTTGTTATTTAAGAGACATGCGTGTCTCTCTTCTCGTGTTAACGCAAAATTGACTCGTGTTATTCACCAGCTAAAGCTCCTAGTTGAATTAGGATGATGTCCATTTGAGAATTTTAATTTAATGAATGAATGGCGATATCTGGCCTCCTATGTTTGGCAGTGTGTTCAGAAGACATACAAGGTTGGTTTATTTACGAAAGTCTCACCTGCTCGTAACGAATTTCTTGTCAGTTTTCTGTTTTTTAGCAGTAAAGCAGACATAATTCCATGCATTAAATATATTCCAATGTTAGCGACGGCTGGTTTATACGTGTCTGTGTTTTAAGCATTTTGTTGAGTCTGCTAACTTATTCGGATTCTATTATTGTGGTTTTCATTTGTATCTAAAGAGAATCAAGTTTGGACAATCTTTTGCTGCCTGGTGTGTTTTATTGTGATTACTGTCAGCCGCTATTTTTGTGTCTAAGATGAAAACTAAATGGCAAATAAGTACTCAATATTCTGTCCAAAAATTAAACGTTAATCTCAATAAATAATAAAAATAATATTATATTCTGCATTCTACAATATTATAATAGCATGCATGTAACTGTGCATTTTGGAGGAGTCAACAAATGTCCAATTGGTTTTGAATACAAAACCCAAAAAATCAATTGGGTTTTAAAGTTAGATAAATTAATAATATCACATATTATATATAATTAAATTATGTATCATTTTATAAGTTAAATAAATTAATTTATAAACAAAAAGATGTTATAAATACTTCTATAATAATTTAGTTGGCTTCTTTAACCTCCTAAAAATTAATTGGATCTTGTATTGACCAGAAGTAGCATGATAGTCGTGTACCAATATTTACCTCATGCACCATTCTTAAGTTTTACTCCTCAGATAAACCTTGAAGCAATAATTTCAATTTCAAATATGTACGGTACTAATAATGAACGACTAAATACATTAAATCTTATTTACTGTATAAAATATATTTATTAAAGGATTTCCTTTGAAATGTGTTCTAACAATGTCTCGCCAATCCAGTGTTCCATCCATCCAACGGATCATACTAATTATTACATTTAAATTAAATATTTAAATTCTTAATAAAATAATCAAAATAAAATAAAATGGAATAACTTAAAGCCATTGCTAATAATAATCTGTTTGGTTGATAAGGCTCGCAAAAATAAGACTCGCAATTGCTTTTAAATATATGGGATATACATAGGGAGAGCCCAGAACAGGGCAACCCCACAGTCAAGACTCGTTCAAGGGAAGGGGTTGATAAGGCAAAGGATGAGACCTAAAAATAAGATATATTATTTTTATGGCGATGAAACTGCAATAATAATCTACTCAACGAAGGTTGAAAACTTTTGAGCACAGAATAGGATACAGAGGTGATGGGAGGGAGAACTCAGAAAAAAAGGGTAAAAAACTATAAATATGATACAATGGAGGCAGGACCAACTAAGGAACTTACCATACTTGTTGGTCGCTCACCTCGTTGCAGCATTTTGGGGTGATAGAGAGAGAGAGAAATAATCTAAGCAAGGTATGCTATACAGAGCTTTACATGAAATAGCTCAGAGATCTCATTTTTCTGGATCCGCCTTCTCCGTAAAGGTCATTCCATTGGAGTAGTTCATTCATATTTGTTGACTCCGATGACACACTCGCACACACCTGCATACACACGCATACGTCACTCTCAAATTATGTTTTATTTTCATCTTCTAGACCAATGAAACGCGACCACAAGTCTCACTAATCAGGAAATAACCAAACTTCCCCATTTTCCCCCACCAAAAAAGGAAATAAAAAAGAAGAAAACCTGGATAACAAAATTAATATACCTGCTCATGTGCATACTTGAAATCTTCCATCTTTAAGGGTCGAATATCGGCACCGTTACATAATGCAGGCAAGGGTCTGTTCTCAGATAACGCCAAACTTCTCTCCTGAAAGATTAGTTGCTGTCAAAGTGAGTAAGACATCAAAAGGCTCTAAACTATAATGCACATACCTGATGAAGAAATGCAAAGATTTATAAACCTCATGCATAACACAACCAAAAAATCTAGGTTTCCATAGTAAGGACAACAAAAAATCTCATTTTCAAACAAACCTTAGATACAGAATTTAAAAACTAAATTGCAGCAAATTTTCAAACGTAAGCGTCATTACATGGTAATTAGTTTAAAGGCCTCCGTATGAACAATGCTGTATTAATGACCTTTAACTTTTGTTCACTCATTACTTCAATTTTTATTCTTGGGTGTATTTTCATGTAATAAAGAATAGTTTGTTTAAAATGCATTTGTTATCAAATCCCATTTTTTTGCCATGAACTTATTTCATTCTTATCATTTACTGCTGAGTAAAGTTCCTGAACTGATATTTTTAATCCAATGAGAAGCTTTAACCGTTTTAAATCATTTCGCAAAAGCCTATACTAGTTTGGTATAAGAGAAGTAAAAAAAAATTTCGCAAGAGTCTCAAGCCAGCACAAACTTATAATATCTGAATTCCATGCAAAATCTTCCAATACTCGTGGAATATAGGTAAGAGCTCACAAGATATGCAACACATGAGCTATTGATCAACATATGAGGCAATCATCTTAAGATTGCTGCATTCATGAAACTTGATGCAATTCATAGAAATAAAGAACATATAACCAAGAAGATGAACAGCAGTGAGAACCTCAGCCAAGATACTTATGAATTAAACAAAAAAGAGAAAACTATCATTACGAACTAACCTTCTTTTCCTTCTCCAAGATTTCTCTAATTGGACAGTGAGCTGCTGTAACACACAGATTCTGCAGCCAAAAGCATAACATAATGAGGATATATAAGCAGAAAGTTTCATATCCAAGAACTAAAGAAAACAAAGAACAGAAAGACAACCTTTAAGTCACTTCCTGAATATCCGTCAGTCATATTTGCAATTGCTTCCAACTCAACATCAGGCGCCAAATCTTCTTTTGCTAAGATGACTCCAAGAATTTTCTCTCTGTTCGGAGCATCTGGCAAATTAACCATCAATCTGTACATTAAATGAAGAATACAAGTTAAGAGTATACAATCTGTATAACAAATATCTCGAGAATAAAATAAAACAGGCGTTTACCTTCGGGGAAGCCTCCTAATAACAGCCTCATCAAGGTCAAAAGGCCTATTTGTTGCAGCAAGAACAAGTATACGCTCTTTATCCTTTGTACGCAAACCATCCCAGTTCACCATAAACTCATTCTTCATCTTACGCATAGCTTCATGCTCACCAGGATTCTCACGTCTTCCTAACATGCTATCAACCTGCCAGACCTCAAACCAAACCAAACATGATCAGCAAGAACTTAAAAAAGGCATGACAACTACCATCACACAAGAAGCAAGCAACATAATATTTCGCAAGGTCTATATGAAGCATAATACTGACCTCATCAACAAAAATAACACTTGGTGCAATTTTGCTTGCCAGAGAAAAGACTGCTTTGACATACTTCTCTCCTTCACCAAACCACTGCAATGAACTCATGGTGATTTCCGTCTCTGAGATTGTAAAAGAAAATAAGAAAACCTCACAAAGAACAATTCATTAGCAAGATTAATACCTTTGAAGTGATACTCGACATCGAGATGTTGATGAAATTTGCTCCAGCCTCAGTTGCTACAGCTTTTGCAAGCATTGTTTTCCCAGTACCAGGGGGCCCAAAGAGCAATATTCCCTTGCAAGGCTGCAATCATTAAAATTGCAGTGAGAAGCTAACATATGGCATGAACAACTTCAGAATAGGTTCAGATAGCCAAAAAGAAAAACTTCCCACCTTAGTCAACTGGCCCTTGCAGAACAATTCAGGCCTCTGAAGAGGAAGCATGACCAATTCCTTCAAGGTGTCCTTTACATTTTCCAACGCTCCAATATCATCAAAGGTGACCCCAATATCACTGGGCGGAATAACATCGGCAAGAAGCTTTTTCTCAAATTCATTTTCAGTAACCACATCCTGTAACAAAAATAAATAAATAAATAAATAAAAAGGATCCCAGTACAGTGCCCAGAAACTAGAGTGAAAAAGGAAAATGGAAACCATGCCAGATAAATCACTCAGAATTTAATCATCAACGGTAAATTTGACTTATAATTGAAAGGGTATCAACAACATAATTCAATCTGTTCAGTGTAAACAGACAAGATGAAACCAAAAAAAAGAAAAAGAAAGAATCTTATGTAATTAATACCCTTGTAATTATTGTAACAGTTACACAAGTGTATAGTAGTAAAAGATATTATTACCTTGAGTGATTTCTTTAAGTTCTTGCTTTCACTTAGAATGCCCTGTAGAATGTTCAACCCATACTTAATGCTGTGGCAATAAAAGACAAAACACTATTAAAAATATGTTCAAGGGCAAAACAACTATATATTGTCACTCAATTTTTTATATAAAATATGATGATGACCATAAATGATGAGTACAACCTCTCAGTAGATATCACAAGCTTGGAGTCTTTGATTGAACCTTCCGATTGATGCATAAAATGATGACTTAAAGCCCAGCCGATGACTTTTTCCACACCTAGTGAAAGAATATTGAGATGTCAACGAAAGCACTTGCATCAAATCGCAATACTGTGCACATAATGGAAGCACTACATTCAGATATACTTACTTTCAGTTGTTAGGGCTTGATCTTTAATGCAGAGAGTCTCAAGATCAGGGCAATCCAATCCAAACCTGTTGAGAACCTGGAATCATTGAAGGGTCTAATAAGATGCGTCGCAAATAATATACAATATTCAATAAATTATAAATCCAAGTGAAGTCTACAAAATAACAGAAAACACCAGATCAAACAAAACTTGAAAAGGTCGTTTTATTACTAAACACAAATTTTCCTTATTTTACCTAGAAAAACACAACCCTGGCGTGAAGGCAATGCATGCCAAAAAACAAAAGCCAAAACAAGATAGAAATAGGTGGACTTGCAAGGGGAGAGTTTCATCCAAAAGTAAGAATTATTCATCCCATTTACATAATAAACACATCACGCGACACACTATAATCCAAAGTTCAAACCAACTCACAATATAACAGGTTTCGTCAAAAACCAAGCACATCGTACACAAAATGCAACAGAAGGAAGCAGAGCAAGGTAGAGGCGCATGAAAAATCAGCTGGAGAAACTGCTATACTTACCGTACGAATGCTGGCAACATTTGACTGCGCCTTCATAGTTTCAACATCTCGTTCCAACTGCTGTTTCCAATCAGAAAGCAAAGTCTCATCCTGCACAATGGCACAAGTTGCAAGTGATATTTTGTACACATGACATGTAGATAGCCACAGAATGGATGAACAATAAACTTCATCTAACATGATACCTGAGGAAGCTGTATTGTCACTTTGTTGGGGAAAAGGCGGCTAAGTTGCTTCATTGTTTTTGGGGTTTCTTTGCTCCTATCATGAAGTCTGCTAAAATTATCCTGAGAACGGGTAATTTGCTGTTACTCAACTCTTCGCAGGACAATAAACTAAAGACTGTATAATATTGTACTAGAACAAAGTTGTTAATGTCTCAGAAAGAAATCAGCCATTTTGCATTCAAAATAGCAGGACAATATACAACATTTTCTTTTGGGAGGGGTAAGGTGCAAAAATCAAGCGATGCATAAAAATACAATTACCCGTCTGTGACCTTTAAGGTCCCATTTCAGCTTTCCAACAATCTCCAAATCAAATTACATTAGACCATCCTATGGATGTATCATAGTAAATTCATCTTAGGAAATTAATAAAAACCTATGAGCATCACAACCTACTGGAGTCATCCAATCGCCTGGAGTCAGATCTCTCACCTCCATAAACATACAAGTAACTGGGCAATAGAAAAATAGGCAGTCTTTCCCCTTCTCTGACTCTTACTATCACTGCCCTAACCCAAAGATGAAAATAATACATCTAGGTAATGTAAGCAAATGCACCTCCCATAATCAAACGACTTTGCAACTTGAAATACACACAATCATCACTAAACAAATTAATGCACCATGTGATTAGAAGATAATGGTGCAGAAAATTACTCAATGTCACAAGAGGCAAATAACTGGTCATGTGAAAGCAAAAGGAAAATGACTAAAAAAGTAAAACACAGGCTAAATCACAAAAGGACAAATGACAAATTAAAACCATAGTTCAGCAGACAAAATATGTAGTTGCAGACAATGACACTGCAATGACAAGGAACATATCTCTAGGATATACGTTTTCAGCAAGGTAGATGATCGTACCGGAAATGCAAGGTCAAGCAGTGCAGTCTGATTGCTCCCAAACTTCGTAAACAGAAGGCCACCTGGGTGAGTCTGCAAGCATAAAGATGGCAGCCTTAACATTAGCAGCAGCAACTTTTCTTAAATTGTAAAAAAGCTGACTCAATACAATCATTAAACATCACCTTCTCCTTGCGATTGTCTGGCTGGGTATGCGAGCCAATCACAACAACATTTGGATGCAAACTTTCCAATTTACTCTTCAAAACATCAGTGTTTCCAACCATTGCTTTCTCTATATCTTTCATGAACAACACTAGCGAACCACTTCTGCTTTGGTTGGAGGCAACCTATGTACGTAAACAGCATAGGAGCAAGATAAATATACTTCAGCAAGAATGAAGGCAGATCTTTATAACAAATATAACATTGTAACCACCTCAAAAATTTCATTTATTGCAAGCTTGTCATTGTCATCCACTCCAGAACCATCAACTCGTAGTAAATGATTAGCTGCAATATAGAGCATAAACCATTTTCAAACTTTTAACACAAAATGGCAAATTGCAGAGGGGTGGATGCAGACACAGGAGGGCAAACATAATAAAGTTAATCACCAGAACAAAAGAAACCCCGATCATCTTCACAAAGGCCTCCAAGATCATTCCCATCTGGAATTGACTTATCAAACCTGACTCCAATTTTTGATGACCCATTTTCTTCAAAAGCAAGAAGAACTTTTCCACGGGAGCCATAGCTCGGTCCCCTGCCCAAAGACAATAAAATTTAACTTTCCACAATAACAGATACAAAAAGCAAAGATCTCAAACATCTAACCCAAACAATTGATAGAATAGTATGCAACAAGGTTATGCAATTTCTTCAAAGAAATATACATATTTTACCCATTTAAAGAACACAAATTCCTAGCCAGTCTCTAAAGGCATATATTTTAGAATTGAGAATCGCTTGCAAGCATATGCTACTTAAAAATGACTGGAGAAATGTTACACCTCTACAATATCTGATCAACCAATGGGACACAGACTGAAAAATATTGATGCTTGTACTTTTTTTATAATACATTACCTGGAAGGATAATTTGTTAGCGAAATACTGGCTGAAGGAACATTACCAACGAATTTAACTCTGTCACCTGCAATTTGTTTCAAGTATAATCTCATAAATGTGTTAAAACTGCCACCAAGCATAATTGTGACTGGTAATAAGTAGTTAACATGAAGATTATGGGTAATTATACTGACAGAAAAGCATACCTGTTTTTATGGTAGAGCCCTTAGATGACGCAGTAGATACCTCTTGCTTCAGCATGGCCTGAGAACTTAATGTTGATCCTCCTACAATCTCAGCATCAACACTAGAAGCTGGCTTCTTATGCTGTAATGTAGCAGCCTGTGCACTTCGCTTTGTAAACATAGATGCTCTCTCAGGCCTAGAACTTTCTTTAGCAGAATCAGAGTCCTTTGGTAGCGTCCCCTGCAAAATTAGTTGCACAATAAAAACAATAATTAAAAACTATTATCTCAGCGCAAAACTGAGATGAAGCCATGTCTGAACAAAAGCAAGAAAGCAATCTTAGGTAAAAATAAGCTGACCAGAGCATAAAACTCTTTAGTAGTGTAGCAATGAACAAAACCTCCAACAAATTAACAAATTAATGTCTAAGAAAACATACACCAGGCAATGAAAGAGAATCTACAATAAGTAGCCTGGCACCAAAATGCTTTGCGAGAGCCTTTGATAAAGTTTCCTGATATATCTCAGAACCTGCAAAACGTTAATATAGAATTAAATTGCGACTCCACTGAAAAAGAAAAAACAGAACATAAACAAAAATGGCATCGCCACCTGCAGGACCAGATAACAATATTCTTGGGCACACTGAAGGGAGATCTGAAGCATACTTTGCAAAACCATTGCACTTCAAATGAATGTATGTTGAAGCAATCAAAACATTCTTTGTTGTATCACTGTAACAAGACAAGACAGCATGCTACAAATGTCATAATTATATTTCAACATCTCACAAGAATTAAGCACTAGCACTTCTACATGAAAAAAATGTTTGCACCTTAGAAAGTATGGGAAACTTTCAAATGAGACATCAATATCATCAGGATTTAAAATTCCTTGTTGTAAACTCTCCTTAAATGCTTGCCGCCTTGTTGATGCCAAGATTGTAGGAGGGTCAAAATCCTTAAGGAGTTCTCTTAAATCCCTCCGCTCTTCCAATATTTTGGAAATGCTACCACCCAAATCAAATTCGGTACTAGAACCAGCAAGCATGCGCAACAGTGGCCTTAATTCATAGGCAGCCCCATTTACTTTCCCAACATCTGCATCCACACCAGCATCTACCCGCTTGCAGTCAAGACTAGGGTTTTCATTGGCAGCAGCAGAGGATGGAAGAACAGTTTTCTCAGATAAAATACCTTCAGTTGAATCATCATTTTTGGTGGCATCCTTCAATTCATTGTCCCCGCTGTCATCCCTATGGCCAGAAGTTACAGACAAAACCTCAGCATTCTGGGTGGCATTCTCACCAGTTTTGGCAGGAGGTGGAAGAAGAGATAAATCTTTATGAAGGTCAGATAAAGACGCTAGTATCGATGCTCCTGCAACAGCCGAAGAGTCCCCAGATCCTTCAATTCGCATTCCCTTAATCTGTGCACTCCGGGCTTCTAATATACTAACAGAAGGGGATACCCCTGTTGTAGTTATATTATTATTGGTGAGCTGTTGAAAAATCTATTTTCCAAGCTAAGGAACCGCCAAAATTTTTTATAATAGACATTTGAGAACAATATAGGCACTAAAAATGAAAAATGGAACCAGACAGAATGCATTGCTGATGGCCCTCCTCCTACAGGCACACACAGAAGCTTGCAAAGAAGAATGAACAAAGAAGCAAATAAAAACCAAAAAATGGAAGCAGACAAGTTCTCCTACAGGTGGCAAATGAAACATCTGTAAAAGGATACATAAGCATGCTTGCCAGAAGAACCAAAGACCACCTCATCGCCACCACTTAAGATCACACGGGAATTTTTATGGTAGTTCCTGCCATTGACTTGGACAACACCTTTACCTCCTAAAACTTCCAGTAATGCAACAGATGAACCTCCACGCTACGCAGAGTTAAAGTAACAATCATGGTCAGAGGTAAATTAAAGACGTGAAGCAATCTCCATTAGTTTGCATAAAAGTAGGACCCAGTCATTGAAGCTGAACAAGTATTGATTATTCATAACTCTTAAAAATTAACATCTGATCTTCCAGCAATAATAAAAATATAACTGTTTTTATCACTTTTTTATGATAAACTTGACAGAAGACAGAATCTAAGTTATTGAGCTGCCTAACTCACATTTCAAGAGATAAAGGAGGAAGCTCTACCTCTATGTGCCTCAATTTGCACAAAACATTACTAACAGCAGGATCTTTGAGACATAAATCACACTGACGTCCTTGACCAACAGTGAAGAGCCCATACATGGACAGATGAGGATTCTGGATAAGCAAGAGGAAAAACATACAAAAGATTAAATCCCAAACCTACACAAGCACCAAGTGATGTGACAATGAAACAAGCACCAAGTGATGTGACAATGAAAAAAAAATTCCATCATTGAAAAGTTAGAACAAAGTGAAATTAAAAGAAGAGGAATTGAAATACAGAATTCAATCTATTTTATGACCACATACAAGAAGTATTGGAACAAAAGAAATAATCATCTATATGCCAAAAATTGTTAATCGAGCATCCTTTATATTCTTCCATTTTACATAACAATAAAACCAGTAATAACAGGGTAAAAACATAAATCATTAAATTTTTCAATTCTCCTGATAAGCCAGACCATATTGAAAAAGACGTTTGCAGAAAGGAACGTTGAATACGAAGGGTGTTGTGTGTGTGTGTGTTTTGATGACATTGACCAAAAAGAACTTTCAATTTGACAGGACATCCAAACAATGGGTGAAAGGGTGCAAATGAATTCCTCTCTCCTTTTTGCCTTCCATCCTTGTTCACACTTGATTTCCCAATGACAATTTGATATCAACTACACAAAATTTGAACCCTTGCATAAAATGTTAAATAATTTATCCACTCAGACTGCAACAGAGTCAGTCAATATTCAAGTCCCAAGAAACAAATTCTCGTCCATTAGATCCACGAACCAAAACAAGACCCATCAGAAATACAATTCTCCACACTAAGATCAAGTAATATAAAATTCTTTTGCACGAAGTTAATGGCTGAAATGCTAGTTATCAGATATGACCAAGAACAAAAACTTCAGTTTTGAGATGCACAATAAGATTTCCTAACGAGTCAATTTTAGCCAAAAGGAAGATGTCAAAACGGCGTCTTAAAGTCATTAATTTCTGTATACCACTGGCTCACTCCTCCAGGACGGATTGAAACCTATCAAGTAATTTTGGGCACTGCAAAATGACCACCAACTTATACCCACGAAATTTACAGGCAAGCTTCATAACAACCAAAACGGTATTACGCTGAAGCATGCAGCGTTGGACATCTAAGAGTCGAGACCAACTCAAATTCATTAGCCTTGAAATCTTAAAATTAAGAGAAGACATCTTGCACACGCTTTCCTCTTGCATCTGTGAGACGGAAGTACTCCTCCTTTGGGATTCGAGGCGGAGGGGGAGAGACTAAAATCAAATGAGAGCATAAAAATCTCGAAAGGAGTGGAAAACACACCTGAGAGGACTGAGAAAGAAGCTTTCCCCATGCAGCCTTGGCGCCCGATTTTGTGGATTTCGTAGGGCGTTTCTTCGACCGCCCATGCGCCACCACGCCAACAGACTTTGATTTCTCCGCTTCCACCGCAGTTTCATCTGAGCTTGCCATATTATAGGACTAATCAGCGAAAACAGTATGCATGCAGCCAAACAACAATCAATACTACAAAATCACGAAAAACATAAAAAAGAAGCCACTTTCGCACCTGAAGACCTCGGTGACACCAGAGCCTCGCCTTCGGCAGCCGCTGCAGGGGATTTATCAGGTAACCTCGCGTCACTCAGGTCTACAGCCTTCACCGAATCGGCATCTGGCAGATCAGACGGCCGTAGCTCCGGTTCTCGAGATTCATTCCCAGATTCGTTGACCTGGCCAAAAATTTCAGCCGATGGGAGACTGGTTGACGACGCATCCTCGGACACCTAGGTTATGAATAACCCATCAATCAAGACCCAACAGAAATCGATGAAGGGATAACTCGAATTGGGACGAATACCACATACCCAGACGAACCATGAGGAAATCCACATCAACACATGCTAAAAACCACAAAAGGTAAAAACCAAAAATACCTTAGATCGTTTGGCGTTGGAAGGAGGGGGTGAAGAGATAGAGCGCTTGGCAGAAGAGGAGCTGCGCCTGGTTTCAACCATGATGTCGACCCAGTTCTCGTCGTTTTCAGTCCCTCCTGGTATCTGATCCGACAAGACTAAGCCGGAGGCAGAGAGAATCAAAGAGCCGCGGAGAGGGGTAGGAATGAATGATTGCGGAAGATCCGTTGTCAAGGTTCTTGCGTATGTCGTTTTTATATGGGAAGGAATACAAAATAGAGAAGGAAATATTTTTACAAAAGGGGAGCCGAAAAGGAAAGAGGTAAAGAGGGGGGTGTGATTGTGTGAAGCGGTGGCGACTGGTGAGTGAGAAAACTGAGAATTTTCAGCTAATAACGCCTGCGAAGAGATGTGAAATGTTGGTTGTGGGTATTTAAAATAGTGATCGAAATTTTAAAAATTGTTTTTTAATTATAATTTATAATATATAAAATAAATATATAAAAAGAATTTTATTTTAATTTATATAAAAAATAATTATAAAATAAATAATCACTGATCCAAACATCTTAAGTTGTGAGCTCTAAAATACCAAGGCTTTGTTTGGTTGGAGGTTTTAGAAGGGGAGGTTAGGTGAGGGGAGGGTTAGAAGTGGGAAAAATGTGTTTGGTTGGAGAGAAGGGAGGGGAGGGGAGGTTAAAAATTTTGTCTTCTTTTGCTCCCCTCCTCTCTCATCTCCTCCCTCCAAAATTGGAGGTTTTTGGAGGAAAGAGAAAAATTTGTCTCATTTTAACCAAAATGTCCATACTTATTTTTTAATATTCTAAGTTTATCCCTTTTGTTTAAAATTAATGGGATAATATGTAAAAATCAATAAAATATGCCTTAAAATGTATACAATTTTTTTTATCATATATACTCGAGTTAATAAGTTTTTTAAGATTTACAAATTAAAAAATAAAAGAAGAAGAAAAATATATAAATAAAGAAAAAAGGGTATATTTATCAATTTATAATTAACTCACCTCACATACCCTTCTGGACCAAACAAAAAATCAAATATCCCCTCCCCTCCTCTCCCCTTTCTTGAACCAAACAGAACTTATAACCTCCCTTGACCTAACTTAAATTAACATCACTTAACCTAACCTTCATTGAACCAAACACACTCCAGACAAACCAAAGCAAAGCGAGCGAGCGTGAGAGAGCACCAGCCAGCCAGCCAACCATCCTCTTGCTCAGCGATGGATTAGCCAGCTTTGGTCAACTCATTTTATTAAACCAAAAATAGTCATGAAAAACAATTTTAAAATTATAACATTTTAAAGTAAGTTTGTTTTTAAAAGTTAATAAGGAAATCATGAAATTTGATAAGCAATTCACAATTTAATTTTTAAAAAATAACTGATTTAAAATTTTACATTTTTAAAATTCTTTTTTTATCTTTTTCACAAATAGTTATGAATGTGACTAATAAGCTAATATTTTGATTCAAACATATACACCTCTCTTATATTTTAATTCAAGCCTATACAGCTCTCATATATTTGATTCAAACATATACACCTCTCTTATATTTTAATTCAAGCCTATACAGCTCTCATATATATACGAGAAATCTATAAAAAAATATCATAACTGTTGTGAATATAATATTTATGTGATGTCCATATATCTTCATTATCTCTATTATATTCAGTATCTCATTATTATCTCTTATTGTTTTTACATCGGTAGATATAGATTATAGTGAGATTGTAAAGTTATGCTTGTAAATAGAAAGCATGCATTATATAATGATTACTTCATTTGATAATTAATGAAATTTTTCTCATTATTTATAACAATAGCAAAGCTTGTAAAAAATATGATGTATACAAGTTTTTATATTGCAGGTAATTAAATATTTTATAATTTAAACATGTTTCCATTGCATAAAATTAATGGCCATGCATCTTTTCAAATTTTAGAATTTGTATAATTTTTTGCCAGTTTTATTTTATATTAATAACGGAGATGTGAAACTTTCGACCCTTTGTTAAATGAAAATAAGTTTTAAATCTAAATTAATAACTTGTTTAGATTTTTATATTGCATGTTAAAAATACAATTAATTTTTAACTCGTGGCACCAATGCTTGTCCCATGCGGTTGTATGTTTGATGCTACTTGTTAAGTAGATGCATGGCTGCACAGAAGGAATCTATCAAGTGATTTGAAGGCTATTATTTTAAAATTGTCAAAAAAAAAACTTTATTATTGTGCTTATGCATATATACTTGCCAGGTTATTTTTATTGGAATAACAACTCTCTCTTTTTTTTTTTGGAAAATTCCAGTAAAAAAAAGCTTTAAAAATTAAAAAACAAAAATATATTTTGAATATTCATAATTTTAGAGAGGCTAAATTTATCCTTTTTAAAATTTAAAGAAAATAACACAAATGCCGTTATATATATTTAAAAAAAATTTACTGCAACAGCCACCGCTGGAGCTCCATCTAGAATAAAAAATAATCCCAGAGTGGTGGGAGTGGGATTTGAAACCCTAGCACTTGTTTTGCCAAAAAATAATAGAGGACATTGGGTCACTGATGTTTTTTAATGTATATTATGCAAACAAATATATATAAACTGACTATTTAACTTTGACTCAAACTCATTCTTAAATTTTATTAAGGAATTTATAGCATTTCATTATATTTTAATAATTTTCATTTACCAAGTAACAAAGTTTACACTATTAGCTCATTATAAATTTTGTTAAGGAATTTACAACATTTTGTTAGATTTTAACAACTTTCATTCACCCAATAAAAAATTTACACAATGAGATCATTCACAATAATTATTAGGGAATTTATGAAATTTCATCAGGTTTTAACGAATTTTGTTTACCAAGTAAAAAAAATCACACTATCCAATCATTCACATATTTTGTTAAAGAGACATTTAATTGAGTTTTAACAACTTTTGTTAAAAAAGTCACACTATAAAGTTTGAACAACTTGTGAATTTTTTTGTGGGAAAATGAAAATTGTTAGAACCAATGAAATATGGTAGATTCTTTGACAAAACTTGTAAGTGACTTGATAGTAGTATTAATTTGTTACTTGATAAAAAAATTACTAAAATCTAATCAAATATCTTGAATTCATTAACAAAATTTGTGAATAACCTGATAGTGTGAAATTTTTACTTGGTAAACAAAAGTTATTAAAATCTATCAAATGTCGTGAATTTCTTAATAAAAATTGTAAATGACTTGATGGTGTGAATTTTTCACTTGATAAACAAAATTTGTTAAAATCTAATGAAATTTCATGAATTCTTAAACAAAATCTGTGAATAACTTAATAGTGTGAATTTCTCACTTGATAAACAAAATTTGTTAAAATATAATGAAATTTCATGAATTCTTAAACAAAACTTTTGAATAACTTAATAGTGTGAATTATTCACTTGATAAACAAAAGTTGTTAAAATCTCATGAATTCTTAAATAAAACTTGTGAATAGGCTTGAATAAAAGATCAAAATTTAATATATTAATAAATTAGGTATTGATATTTCTCTAATATTATGAATATTTAAAATATTATTTTAGTATTTCCTATTTTTAAAGTTTTTTTTGGGTGGGATTTTCCCTTTTCAAATTACTTATAGAAACTCAATAAACCCGTTTATACGGTACATTGAACCTGATGAATGAGATTTTTACCATCATAAATGGCATGCCTCCTAATAAATTTTTGGTGAAAGTAAACTCTCAGTCATTTAAATTTATACAAGATATATTTTTAATCTTTTAATTTTATAAAGTATATTTTTACTCTCATAATTTTAATACCGTTAATATTACTAATAAAAAAAATCATGATATAGCAAACTCAAGTGATAACTGAACAACTAACAAAATATATCTATGTTTACATTTTTTAATATAATCATTGTAAATTGTTTTACTATAATTTTTTATTACAAAATTAAAACTTAACTATGATTTGTAACTATTCAGTTATCACTTAAGTTTATTGTGTCAACATTTTTTATTAGTAACAACAATAATGTTAAAATTATAGGACTGAAAGTATATATTATGTAAAATTTAAAAGACTAAAAATATACTTTATCTCAAAATTTTGAGTCTTAACATTATATTTAACAATATGATCTGAATCGGCACGTGCTCTCATCTCTACCCAACCTCGCTATATAAAAGAACAAGTCATTCATACAAATTTGGACAATAAATTTTAGCCTAAACTTAAAAGGCTTGTCATGATTATTATATATTAGAATGCATGCTTTGGCATGGCCAAAAAAAAAAAAAAAAGAATGCATGCTTTGGAAGTTTACTTTTGGAGTGATGATGATCAGAATAGATACTTTTACTGCGAAAATATTTTTTATAGCCAAACATTGAAATTAAGTTTAATTTAAAATTTTTCAAGGCCAACGAAGAAGCTCCTTCATTAATTTTCTCAAAATATACGATTTAAAATGAAAATTATTGGACTCGCCAGCCTTATCTACTCAGGGTGAAGACCGGACCATAATAGGAACTCATTCAATAGCTATGGTTTTCTATTCTTACCGTCCTATTCATCTATTACTTATCTCAGTTTTTAAATTAAAATATGAGTTTTAAATTTAATGTTTCAAAAAAATATTATTTTTAATTATTTTTATTATATGTTTAAATTATCATAACTAAAATTTAGCATTTTAAAATTTAATTAATTATTTTTTAATAATTTGATATTTTTAAATATGTTTATAAACATTAAATATGAACATTTCAGTCTAAAGGCTGAGATAAGTAATAGGAGAAAAGGGATAAGAAGAGAATGATAAAAGTAGAGGTATGTAGTCAATCCAGCTCAAAATTATTGAAAAAACTTTCCAAATCCACTTCCAAAATATCCATGAACATCTATACTCAGCATGAACGGGGATAAATTATTATAAATTCAAGGGATAATTACATTCAGATCTCGCATAAGAGAAAAAAATGAAAAAATTATCCCATTGACAAGTCCAAAGATGCAATTGACAATTCTATAAGACTAATTTTTTATTTTTTGATTGGGACCTGAATATAATTCTCCCTCAATTCAACCAGGGTAACACAGGACAAGGATCCCCTTGGTATTAAGACAAATTTACCTGGACACAAAAAACAATAGTGTTTCGTTGGGAAGGGAAGAAGAGCTAAGTAGAAAGAAAATGTTGCCTATTCTCCTGTTTGGATGAATAAGATAAAATAGGAGGAAAGGAAAATGAACAAGCATCTAAATGACTAAAAAATGTTGTGTAAAATGTTATTTTTTAAGATAAAAAAATCAAGAAAAAATCCCAAATAAAGAATTTTAAAAATGCTAAAAGACTTTGACAAAAAAAAATGTCAAAAGACAAAAATGTATTTTGAATATTCATAATTTCAAAGAAATGTTAAGCTCAATTTATCTTTTTCGAAATTAAAAGGAAAAAACCAATTTGCCTTTACATATGTTTTCTTATTTAAAAAAATTACTCCAATTGGCCGTCACTAGTGCCAGAGCTAGAACGGCTGATCGGGTTGTTGGCGCCCATCCTCTGGTGGGAATATTCCACCCCCATAACTTTGTTTGCACAAAATGTTGATAACCATTAGGCCATCAATGTCATTCAATATAAATAATGCAAATAAAAATATATACATCAACCTTTGATCTTTAACTCGAGCTTATTAACAAGTTCAGATAAGGAATTGACAAGTTTAGATAAAAAAATTCACTACTTTCATTTTTTAAGGAAAAAAATCATTTATTCTTTTAGGCTATTCACAAGTTTAAATAAGAAATTCGTAATTTTCACTTTTTAAATAAAAAATTCGCTTACCCTCTCAAATCGTTTACAAGTTCAGATAATGAATTCATAACTTAAAAAAAAACCCTAAATAGTTGTAAGTTACTTATCTAAACTTGTTAATTCCTTATTTAAATATGTCAATGCCTTGATAGTATAAATTGTTAACTTGGTAAAAGAAAGTTATGAATTCTTTATTTAAATTTGTCAATTCCTTATTTAAACTTGTTAATAGACTTGGATTAAAGATCAAAGGTTAATATATATTTTTTTTGCATTATTTATATTAAATAGTATTGATGGCCTAATGGTTATCAACATTTTATGCAAACAAAGTGGTAGAGGTTCGAACCCCACCCCCACCACCTTAATATTTATTCTCTCACTCAAGCTCTAATGGCCGGTAAGGGTATTTTTTAAAAAATAAAAAAAATATGCAAAGGTAAATTGGTATTTTTTTTAATTTTAAAAAAAGATAAATTGAGCTTAACATCTCTTTGGGATTATGATTATTTGAAATACCTTTTTATGTTTTAGTATTTTTAAAGTTTTTTAATAGGAATTTTCCCTATTGTATTTGTATAATCATATATGCAAAGTTTTAAGATAGAAATAAGATGTTTATCGTGGCTAAGTTTAATTTTGAACTTGTCATTATATATATTTTTTTACCTGAATTTTTCATTAGAGATGAAGGAAGATCATTGATGTTGATTGTTCGAACCCCACCCCCAAATACCTTAATATTTATTCTCTCACTGGAGCTCTAATGGCTGGTGAGGGTTTTTTTTTTTAAATAAAAAAATATGTAAGGGTAAATTGATCCTTTTCTTTTAATTTTAAAAAAAGACAAATTGAGTTTAACATCTCTTTGAGATTACAAATATTCGAAACACCTTTTTATGTTTTAGTATTTTTAAAGTTCTTTAATAAAAATTTTCCCTACTGTATTTGTATAATCATGTATGCAAAGTTTTGAGATAGAAATAAGATGTTTATTGTGGCTAAGTTTGGTTTTGAACTTGTCATTAGATTTTTTTTTTTACCTGAATTTTTCATTAGAGACGAAGGAAGATCGTTGATGTTGTTTAGATTTTTGAGATTATTCATGTATATTTCTTTCTTTATCAATAAATGTAGAGATAATGTTATTCGAATTGTGTTGAGTTTTTTTTTTGAGATTATTTGCCTTGACCTCTCTCTTTATTAATAAATGGAGAGATAGGGTGGTTAGAATTGTTGAGATTTTTTAGATCACTGAGGATAATAATATAAAAAATATAATTAATTAATAGTAAAATTAACTTTTGAGATTATCTCCATACAGTTCTCTCTATATTAATAAATGCATAATTAACCAATAAATTATTGGTTGAAATGGTAAGTGGTCTCATTCCAGGAGAATAATTTATTTGAATTAGCTTATGAAAATTCTTTAAGTGCTTATGAATTGTAATTCACGAAATATGAAGTAATTTTTACGGTATACGAGGTAGCTTTTACGGTTTACGAGGTAGCTTTTATGGTCTACGAGATAAATATGTGGAGGAGATTTGTCTCAATTTACATGAATCGGGTTTATATAATAAGTACGATTCATAAAAGCGATGCCAAACAAGCTCAACACAAATTCGAATATCGGAAAGCATATTTGTTGATAAAGCTTTAACCTTAACGCTTTCAATTCTAAAGAGATCAGACCCAAGTATAAAGTGACTTGGGGATACTTTAGGTTCATACCAAAAAAATAAATGCAGAAATAATATTGCAAAAACGGTTGAGTTTCTTGAGATTATTTACGCTGGCAAGAAAAATATGAACAAAAATGTTTATAGAGATTATTTTTATTTTTTTAGCTATTGAGCCTAGAAATATGTTGTTGGTTATTAATTCTTGACTTCGCCGGTGACTGATAAATATTTGGGGAAGAAAAAAAAGCTAAGAAATCTGTTCACTCCGAAAAAATTCTTATGAAACCGGTCAAATTTTATTTCCCATTTTGGTTTATGGAATTGGAGGAAATGCAATGATGATTATATAATTTGTTTGATTTGTTATTAAAGAAAGATGATATATATGTATAAAAACGTATATGAGAATAATATAACAAGGAACAAAGTTACCCTTATCTACACATATAATAATGTATATGTTAAGCTCATGATAATTTTTTTCATTCCGTGCAGTATACATGTTGGTCTCATGATAATTTTTTAATGTTTAATGGTAGAAATATTATGGGTTCGTGTTAATTTTTAATATTTAATGATGGAAATATTATTTAATGGGATATTTTAATATATTTTTAATGGTGAAATATAATTTTTTTAATAGGGCAATATTTCTTAATTTTCTATATTATTAATTAATTTTTTAATATTTAATGATGGTAATTAAAATTATTTAATATTTAACAGCATTTATGGGTGGACACTTTGGTCAGTTTAAAAAATTATAATGGCAATAGTATCATTTTCACCTTATCACAGGATATTTGTATCCCTACTCATCAGTTATAATAGTGTAATCCTGATTATATTAAGTGCCCGTTTGGTTCACGGAATTGGAAGTAATGTAATAGAATGTAAAAGAATATAATGCAATAATGATTACATAATTTGTTCGGTTAGTCATTAGAGAAAAGTGATGCATATACATAAAAACGTTTGGTTGGATTACATCGAACATGAGAATATATGAGAATAATATAGCAAGTGACAAAATTATCCATTTCTACACATATAATAATGTACACGTTAGGTTCATGATAATTTTTTCATTCCGTGCGGTGTAGGGTTCATAGTAATTTTTTAATATTTAATAGTGAAAATATTATACAGTGTATAAATTAGATTCATGTTAATTTTTTAATATTTAATGATGGGGATATTATTTAATGAGATATTTTAATATTTTTTTAACGGTATAATATAATTTTTTTAAATTTTTGAATGTGGGAATATTTCTTAAATTTCTATATTATTAATTATTATTTTTAATATTTAATGGTTAATTAAAATTATTTAATATTTAACCACGTTTATATGTAGGTACTTTGGTCAATTTAAAAAATTATAATGACAATAGTGTCATTTTCACTGGATTACAGGATGCCTGCATCTTCATTCATCAGTTCTAGCAATGTAATCGTGATTACATCAAATGATGTAATTAGGATTACAAAATGTAATCATCTTTACATTACATAAGCCAAACCAAACATTGTAATAACGTCATTACATCAGGATTACATGTAATCATCTCTTATGTAATCGAATCAAACGGGCTATAAATGATATAATCATGATTACAAAATGTAATCGTCTTTACATTATATAAGTCCAATCAAACGTTGTAATCGGTCTAATGCATTAAGATTACATGTAATCCTCTTTCGCAGAATTAGACCAAATTGGTTATATGAGTGTGTATAAAAATTTTAATTATCGGGCAAACAAAATGTAAAAATTTTAATTATTAGTTATATATATTTGTAATTTCGCAATATGTTTTTTATGCCAAGGCCCTATGATTTTATTTCAGTGCATTCAAATGTTGGTTAATACAATATAATGCTATGGTATTATAAGTAAAATATTTATACCAAAATTGCAAGATAAAGTTTGATAAATGTGGAATATACAGAGGTGATGAGTTTATATAATCTTAAAAGTTAAATTTACATTGTGATAACCATAGTTATTGAAGTCAGACCGGACCGGCCGGTTCAGATCGGAAATTGACAAAACAGCCGGGAATCGGTTTGAGAATGATAAAAGACCAGGGTTACCCAGGTGAACCGGCCATGAACCAGTAAACTCGGTAGCGACCTGCCTTGACCCACCCAATCTGGGCGAGTCAGGAGGGTCTCTTAAAAAATTTTCCCCCAAAAAATGATGAAACGACGTCATTTCATGGGGGAATTTTTTTTTAAAAAATTCATAATGCCCAAAATGAAAAAGTAGCAGGAACAGTGGAAGTGTGGACCTGAACTGAAACAATTAAACAAATCAAACTTGAAGCTTCCCACGTACGTGATCACTGCTTTGCTCTATCGTCTTCGGTCTTCCCCTTCGCTGCTCTGCTTTGTTGTTCGTCCATGGCCCATTGGCACCAAGCTTAACCGTAATCGTCGCCATGTCGGGTTAAAGGTTAAAGCTTTTGGGTTTTCTTCACTTCTCATTGCCTTTCGGCACTGGTCAGGGGTATCATCGTCGTTCGTCCACTGTGCAAGATAAGGCTGTCGGGGGTTTCGTCATTCATCGTTGTTGGTTCATCGCCTGAGACTTTTGGGTTTGCTTTCTAGATTACTTAGCCTCTCTTTCTATTTTATCGTTTCACTTATTGACTGGTTTCTTGTTGCTTGAAAAATGAAAATGGCCGAGGCTTACAAGTTGCAATGCTCTGTTATGCGTTTCATTGTATTGTGAGTTGCAAGAAAATGCTGGAGCTTTCTTTTGCTATTTGATTGTGCTCTATACTCTATAGACTAATTTTTTTCTTGGGTTAAAAACTCAAAATTGTTGTGGCTTGCTATTTCTGATTTCTATGTCGTTTTTCACTTTTTTTTTACGTTTGGATGTTATTTTTTTGTTCTTCATTATAGTTCTGATTATTAATCATACTGGTGGTATTGGTTTGGTGTGTATCTTGGTGCTCTTAGCTTGGTGTCTGTTTAGTCCACTGTCTATCGTTGGAAATTAGAAATGTGTTTTTGGTTTTCTTTCTATTTTGTTAATAGAGGCCAGAAATGAAAGAACTGATGATACTTCCACCCTCAATCTTGAGTCTAGCAATCCCCCTAACAATAGTGAACCCGAACCACATGCATCAAGGAGTGTAAAAAAAGTGGATCCTGCTTAGGAATAAGTTTATGTAAAGAAAGAAGGGAAAGTTAATGTATTTACATGTCTTTTATGTGCATCAGGTTATAGGGGATGTGGGATAAATAGGTTAAAACAACATTTGGCTAGTGTAAGTGGTCAAGTAAGTTCTTGTAAAAAAATGTCACATGATATACTAGCTAGAATGAAACAATCTTTAGAAGAAGGTTCAAAGAAAAAAACCTGTTAGAAATGATAATGTAAATGAAGCTAGAGAAGTTGAAGTTAGAGAAATTAAGGGACTAATTGCTTCAAAGAGGAAAGTTTTGGATGTTAGGAAGGTTAATAGTTATTTTGCACCTAGGACAACTCCTGGTGCCCAACCAAGCGTCAAAAGTGCATGGGCAAGTCAAGAAGCATAACATAATGCAAGAATAGCTTTTGCTCATTGGGCTTGTGTGAATTGTATTCTATTTAATGCATCGACATGTCCCTTATTTCAAAAAGCTATTGATGGTGCTACTGCAATTAGTCTTAGGTTTAAAGTCCCTAGTTTTCATGATTACAGAGTTAGCTTGTTGAGAGATTGTAAAAAAGAATGTCAACTATTGATAGATAGCCATCGAGCTAAATGAAAAGAAAATGGTTGCACACTCATGGCTGATGGTTGGACTGATATCAAACAACGAACTCTGATTAATTTCTTAGTCTATTCAGTACATGGCATGGTATTTGTGAAATTAGTATATGCTTCGGATTTAGTTAAAGATGCCAACATTTTGTTCTCATTGTTCAAAGAAGTTATTGATTGGATATGTCCTACAAATATAGTCAAAGTGGTGATTGATAATGCTGCTAACTATGTGGCATGTGGTAGATTGATAAAAAATAAATATAAAACCATTTATTGGCCACCTTGCACAGCTCACTGTTTGAATCTCATTTTGAAAGACATTGCATCCATGCCTCATGTATTGGACCTTGCAAAGAATGCATCTAAAATCACTGTATTTGTATATAATCATTTGGTCATCTTATCATCGTTAAGGAAAAGAGCGGGTTGGAAGGAAATTGTTTGTCTTGGTGCAACAAGATTTGCCATCGCATTCATCACCCTTCATATCATATATTCGCAAAAACATGACTTACAGGCTTTGGTTGTTGATCAACATTTTGTGAACCACAAATTAGCAAGCATTGAAGCTGGGAAAACTTTTAGTGTAATCATTGTAGATCATTAGTTTTGGAGCGATTGCTTTGAAGTTGTAAGACTTGCATCTCCGTTGATAAGATTGTTGAGGATTGTTGATTCGGATGAGAAACCTTTGATGCCTTATGTCTATGAAGGCATGCAGAGAGCTAAAAATGGAATTAAGGACATGTTTCAGAGGAAGAAGGAACTATACAAGCCCTACACGAATATTATTCAAAGTCGTTGGGATAAACATTTGAAAAATGACCTTCATGCAGCAGTATATATGTTGAATTCTGCATTCTTGTATAGTCCTTACTTTGTTAGAAAGCATAGACTAATTGATGATGTGGTCAATTTGTTTGAGGCAAACTTACTTGACAATGCTGATCAATATGTGGCGATGATGCAACAAATTGCAATCTACCGTTAACGTAAATGATCCTTTGACAAGGTTTCATGTGAAAAAATAGCCCAAAAACTCGTCCCTCGTAAATATATTAAATTTCATATATTAAAGCACATATTATGATTACTAATACATACTAAATGTCTTTTATTTTATTTTGTAGATGAGTGGTGGCTGTACTACGGGGGTTCAATACCGGAATTGCAACAAATTGCTATACGTGTTCTTAGCCAAACTTCTTCTTCTTCTAGCTGTGAAAGAAATTGGAGTTTATTTGAGCACATCCATAGTAAAAGACGAAACAGATTGGAGCATGAAAGGCTTGATGATTTGATTTTCACAAATTACAATATGAGGTCAAAGTTTAGGTAATACTAATACTAATACATAATATTACAAGTCATGACTTTCGAATTGTTGTATAGTAATATACATTTCATTAATGTTGATCTTCTATTATGTTGGCATTATAGGAATCAATTGAAAAAGAAGAAAGAGAATTATGATTCCATTGATTATGAATCAATTGATAAAGTAGAATTTTGGGTACTTGAAGAAGATTCAACTCCTGAATTTGATAATGTAGAATCGACAAACCTTCAACTTGAACAAATGGCGAGGGATTTTGAAGGTTTCTAAGTTTTGACTATCTCTTCTATTATATTTAAAGTTACATAACTATTATTCATAATTCTATTCATTTCATATATAGGTGATGATGATGTTGCTGAGGCTCCACCTTTAAATGATAATCATGTTGCTCTTCGTTTTTTTACTTTTCCTCCTACAGCTCCACCTCATGATGTCCCAACACCTAGGGAGTTGAATGATGTGAATGATGATTATCGTGATAATGATTATTAGTTTAGTCACTTTAGGTGAGCATATTTTGTTATCATATTTTTTTTTTGATATTTTGTTACGATGAATATTTTGTCACTAGTCATTACTGATTATAAATTCAAGTGTCACTAAGTGGTATATGATACCGTGATCGTGACATAATGTGATGTCAATATGTAAAGAAAATTGCAAAGAATATTTGACAAGTATATGAATATATGCTTATTTTGCTAGTGAAGTAGTGGTTCAATCTTCAATGTATTAAAAATTTGAAATTATTTCTCAATTTTTATTCCTTACCAGTCTAGTCCCGGGTTGACTCCGGTCTGACCCACTGACCCTTGACCCAGTATCCCAACCGGTTTAGTGTCTATTCCGGGTTTGATAACCTTGGTGATAACTCCTATGGAAGAAACATTTTTATCTATTTTTATTTTTCATAAAATAAGTACAAATTTTATATATCATAATAATTCGTGAAAATTCATGGATTTAGAGTTAGAATCTCACAATTCATGTGCTTAGGAGTTTTCTTGCTTAGAGCTTGTTTGGGATGGTGTTCTGCCATCCCAAACGTCGCTTTTCTTTTAAAAAGCTTGGTGGCAGCTGGTTTAAGATGTTTGAGTTAATGTTTTTGCAATTGTGTTTTTTTTAAAAGCAGTTTTGAGAAGAAGCTTAAAAATCTGATTTTTTTTAAAAAGTCACTTCTGCCACCGTCAGTCCAAACACAAATCACATTTACAATCTGACTTTTATAAAAGTCAGATTAAAAGGAATTTACTTTTGTTACTGCTAACCCAAATGGCCCCTTACAAACTAATAATTGACCAGTATACACAATTTTAGTCCTAATATATTATACTTGGATTCGACAGAGTGGGGAAGTTAATAAGTTTTTAAACATAATTAGTGAATTTCCAGTTAAATCTTGATCTAGGATAAATGTTAATAGCATTCAAAAAATTTCAAAATAATTTGATCAGTCACTTACTGGTCAGCACCCCTTTCTCTTTCTAGAACAATAGACTAATCCCTTCTCTTTTAAGAATTCAATGTATTTATATTATTTACTAACCATTAGTTTAGAAAATTTCTTACTTACTGTCCTCTCCTTCCTTTTCCAATGCAGTAGGTTCATCCTCTCCTTTCTAAAAATTGAGATTTCCAGTGGAGTTATGCGTTTCAAATTCCAATTTGAAATGTAATTCTTATCTCCCTTATATAAAGATTAAGTTATTAAAAACTAGAAATTTCAATACGAATCATGACATTATATATTCTATAATTAATCTACCACCAATATAGGGTCTCCTTCCCCTGAGCCCGCATTGTGCGGGAGCCACTTGGCACTGGGGTCCGCCTTTTAATCTACCACTAATTTTAACCGCAACCTTTTATTTTTTTTGGCCAACTTAAACAAATTTGAAGTCATGGAATTACGAAGTAACAATGGTTTTTATTAACATAAATAAAACAATTATAAAGAATATATTTGATAAGCTGCTATAAAAAAAGGACAAAGTGATGATGCTAATAATTAAAACAGCTATAAGTTGCAGGTCACAAGAATTTTAATCAGAGAATTTCAAAATATTCAAAATTTTCATTATTATTTTGTTATAATTTTCTGCCATATCTTCCCTGTCGCACTGTAAAAAGATTTTTCAAAATATAATTCAAGGCTAATCATTTGTTTCATGATTGATTATGAGTATATAAGTTCAATTGTTTATTATTATTATTATTATTATTATTATTTTTGGCGTTGTCTGGACTATTTATGTCTAAAATTTAATCTGTGCATGGCACGGGAAAAAATGTCTTGTTAAAGATTAAATCGAGGCCACTAAAAAGCAAACCCTAACTGTCACAAGACAGTTTGTCATGGGGCGAGCTCCTCTCTCTCCCTCTCTAGAATTTCTTGAGCAGTGAGAGTCCTTTCCTCGCTTTTGGTCGAACTTGTGGTACTGTGTCTCCCTCCCCAATGTTTTTTTAGGTGGAGGGGGCGATTGTCGTTTGTTTCCCTCTTCTTGTTGTTGGGTTTTTGGTGGTGGTGTGCTATGTTTTTTCAGCAATAAGCAAATCTGTAGAGATCTTTTGCGGAACCTCTTGCTTTGATGGGAGATCGAAGGTAAGATGATTAGATCCCGATTTGGCGACTTGGATTTGCGTTTTTGGGGGAATGGTATTGTTGATAGGCCTCTTTATGATCATATGCTCTATATCTCATAGGACCATTTTTGGATCTACTCAATGGTGGTGAATCCAAGGTGTTGATGAAAGGTATGTGTATCATCAAGTGGTTGTGCTCGGTGGGTAGAGGTCGGTAAGGTCTGTTCATTTTATAGGGCTATTTTGTTGGTTGGCGTCTGCGGGTGTTTTCTACATGGGTTTCACCATTATTGCTTATTCAACTATGAGTGGTTGGTCTTTAGCCTACAAGAGGGATGGATCCTTTGGGACGGGTTTTTTTTAAACCACCAACCCTTACTTTGGCATTGATGTCGGCGACGACAACTTTCTTCCCGCAAACTCCGACGAAAAAGACAATGACCATAACAATGAACTTGACTGAGGCAATTTCCTTATTATTGTTCATAGGGTTAAGGTTTTTTTCTTTAGGCTGTTAGTTGTTTGGCCTTAATTTGATGGACTTCTTGTATTGGGCTTTGTATTTCTTGTCTTTATATTAATGAAAAATCATATTATTTAGTAACAAAAAAAACTGAGGCTACTAGAATATATCCCTTGGAGAGGAAAAGTTGTATAGGTAGGTTTTCTCTTGAAGAGTGGAATAAAGAATAAAGAATTTTGACTATATTCGTGGGAGACTCATGCTGACATTTCCACGTTCGCTTGGAGTATACTCTGTTGTCCTTGTGTTTCAGTGCTTGTTTGGAATAGTGATGGAGCATTTAAAAACAGCTTTTCAATCATGATTTATGGTATATGAGGTAAGTATGTTAGAGAATTTTTGTCTCGACTTACGTGAATAAGCACTTTTAGGTATCCCAAAAGTCATCCACGCCATCGATTTCAATGCCTCCATCACTCATCCGACTCTGGGCTCACTAAAATTTGCCGTGTTTCAAGTTTTTCATTTTACTCTTTTTTGTCAAATTATTTTCTTTCTTGGAAAGTACTCATGTTCATTTATAGCAACTACTCAATTGCTAAGATAACTTTGTTTATATATAATTGCTTTTATAAGTATTTTATAGGATTTTTTATCAACATACTAGTATATTATGGAATAGGAAAGATTTCTTATTCTTAGTGTCTTTAAAATTTTATTTAAAAATTTAGGATTAATATCATTATAACTCTTTACGGTTTAATTAAATTTTAGTTTTGATCCTTATAATTTTAAATTTCTTTTATTTTGGTCACTATAATTTTAAAGGGCTTGATTTGAGCTACATAGTAAAGAAACTAAAACAAAAACTTGTTAAAATATTACTAATATATATAAAGTCCATTGGTGAGTGTGCTTGCTTGGGGAGCAAGGAAAGTGAGCAAATAGGGGAATGGTGAGTGGTTCTATGTAATGCACTGTGTGTGCTATCTATTTGTACAAAAAGGGTAGGAAAGAGGGAGGAAGAAGGAAAACAGGCGATATTGAGATAGAAGCTAATGATAAATCCCATCTAAATAAATAAAAAAATCTCCAGATACAAGCTAATGGTTACAACTATTTTTTTCCATTTTGAAGAATGATATGCTAAAGAAGATTGACCTAAAAAAATAGGGCGAAGGGGCAAAAATATCCATGTACATTTGTCATACGTGCATCCGGCACCATATACAAACCTTAGGTGCAAAATTACCTATGATCATTATAAAAGGGTGCAAAAATGGCAAGTGCCGTTAACGGGCTAAACGTTCGTCTGCTTCAAATTATGGGCCCCAATATTTTGTAAACGTGTCAGCCACAACATCTCTCTTGACCCGTCTTTGACCAAACAAATAATAAATTGTGGGTCCCATATTTGTCAACACAAATACACACATACACAAGGAGCCACATTATATGAAAATATCACCTCCCATTTATTCGAGATTAGTGTGACGAGATCAAACAGCTTAGGCAGCCTTACCCAAGGTTTCACCCAACTTGTATACTACCATCTCAAAACAACACAAACAAAGTCCCTTCATACATACTCCCCATCAGAAGCAATGATCGAGATTTCACTTCACCTTTTTCTTTATCATCATCCATTATGTTACCTGCCACGTAAGCTACCACGTTAGCATGTGTCACGCACGATCCAGTCTCTAACTGCACCATTAATAACAACACTCTCCCGCCTATGATCTTGCAATAGAGTAGATGGCGTCGACGGTAGAGAATCCACCACGGCCGGCGCAGGCGATGAGGAGGTCACCGGCAGTGATGGGTGGTGTGATAATGTCGAATACGAAGTAAGTGGAGAGGCCAAGATGAGCGAGGTGCATGCAGAGGGCTTTGTGTGATACCTTATTTCCTATAGCCTCATATGAGTACAAAAGAGCAGTAAAATTATTTGTGAAACCAAGATTAAGTCTCAGATTAAGAAATACTGAAAAACATTCACAAATTCCAAACCTATTTCAGGATTTGAACTTGGGATTGGAAAGGAGTTTCAAGGGTAATACAATTTTTTCAAACTATTTTCACAAACATTCACTATCTCATTAAGTCTCATCAGCTCTTCTTTTCGTTTTATCAGAGTTTGCGAGCAATTCTCTGCTTAGTTCTCATGTTCCATACCTTAATTATGTTTTATTAGCGATCGAAAGTGTGATATAACTAAACCATTCTGTTGTCATGGTATATAGTTATATACATTATATACAATCCAAAATATCAAAATAGATAACCAACAAAAGAGACTAAAGTCTTTTGGCGTTCCCAGCCTCAGGTCGTCCGTATTTACCTTCTTTTTGCTCCTTGAGCTTTCTCCTTGTATTGTAGATAGTTTATGAAAAAGAGTGAGATTCCAAAGAATCTCAGTAGTAATGTAGTACCAATTATACAGATATAACATCATAAAGCATGCCACACAGACATCATACAACAAAATTATCACAACATCATTTAGTGCATCACATGCAGTTCATAAACTACCGTAGTGCTAGGTATGTTATAGGCCTCGAGGGATACCTACACAAATAGGCCCTGGGCAACTACTCATGCATTAATGAACATTATATTGGCCTGAGCGTCCACCCGTGCAGAAAGGCCCCAGGTGTCTACCCAGCATAATCAAAATGTGTCAGACAATTCATGATAATTTCACACAACATACAATGTATATTATAAATATATGAAAGACAAGTTACTACCTGACTGCTTCCCTTGAGCAAGGTCCAACTGTTTCTTAGAGCTTGGGCAAGTCTTAAGCTCCAGACAGCTATTAGGTCCTATAATTAGAATTTACGGACGATAGATTATTATTCCGTCCAATAGTTGCATAATCTAATTAATCAAGTTGGTTGTCATTTGGGTTAGTGCTTAGGCCCAATTAATAATTAATGTGGTTACACTAGACCCAAATACTAATCTTTACATTTAAAGTTCACATTTACTATTTTTGGCTAAAAGCCCATTAAATTCGCATAGCCTACATGCTCATTAAGATTTTTCATTCAACTTTGAAAAATCATAACTAATTCTAAAAACTTTCAAATGAGGTGGTTTAAAGTTTTATGTGACCCTTATTAAGTCTACTTTATAGGAAAAATGATTACTCGTGCATTCTCTACCCACACAATTCCATATTTCAGAATTACTCATCACTATCTCAAGACAACATCTAGAATCCTTACTAAACTTTTAAAATTTGTATCTCCCAATGTACTTGTCTATTTATTAAAAATTACCCATAAAATTAAATCTTGTTGGGTCTAATTTATTTCTGAAAAATATCATGGAAATTAGAATTCATTTGGTGAGACAAACTCACGTCACAATAGGTCTATCCCAGGTTAGCTTCCAGATTCAATGTCAAACTTTCAAGAATTATAATTAATTCTAGAAAAATCAAAATTAATTGGTTCTAGGAAAATTGTAACCATATTTAAGTATATTTTCAAGTAAAAATATCATTGTATAGAAGATAACAACAAAAAATTCCCAAAAATTCACTAAACCTCAACTGGTCCAGATTGGGTTTCAAAAATAAGACCAAACTTTGCAAATTCATAACTATGAATCCACCAGTCCAAAAATTACAAAATACCTATAAAATTAAATATACATGTCTCTAATTTAATTTTAGAAAGTTTCATAATTTTTAGATAAGGTTTGACTCCTGAAATACCACTAACAAACACATTGTTCCAGACAGGGCAGATTGTCAACATGCACACATACACTCCATAAATTCCCAAATTCATATACAAACATCCAAAAATTATGAACACTTGCATACCTACACAATTTTTCCTTCTAAAGCCAATGGAAGCATCAAAATTATCAAATTACTACTCCTTCTCTACTTCATGAAGATGGCAGAAAATAGGATTCTTGAGAGTAATATGTTTTCTTGTTTTCTCTTGCTTAATCACTTTCTTTTTACTTCTAATCACATGATTAGCTATTTAAACACTCATTGGACATGTTTAAAGGGAATTTGAGTAGCAAGACCCCTTAGGATTTCATTATATAATCTTCACAAAACAACCAATTCCAAGCCAACAACAACAACAACTAAGGTAAAAGAAACAAGTTTTGAAGTTTACCTCTTGATTCTTGTTGCTTCTCTCTCTAAAAATGTCAGCCCTATCTCTCTTTTCTCTTGAGATTCTGCTTTGAATCCATGAATTTAATAGAATAGAATAGATTAGAAGAGGCTATAGAGGGATTAGGAAGCAATAATTACAAGGTTACAAGCTTCATTACCTTAGATTTTGGAAAATCTAGGTCTCTTTGTGCTTGGAGCTCTTCAACCATTCTAGCAGCTCCCTCTCTCTCCTTTGGTATGTTTTTGATCAAAAATGGCAAAAGAAAGATGAAGGAATATGACTTGAAGAAGTCATACTTCTTGCTTGACAAATGGAAGTATTTCATTGGTCCAATTTTCCTATTTTTTGTATAATACTTCAAATAATTCCATTTTCCTTTTGCTTCTCTTGATCAACCGAAATTAATGAGAGATGAGGAAGAAAAATATTAGTCTTGGGTTATCCCTATGCCATCTTGCAATTTGTTGACTTTTAGTCCTTTGGCTTTTTGACCTTCCTTGATAATAATTCACCAAAATAGGCTTATTAATCATTAAGTAGTCATTTTCCTCTTTTTAATTCCTTTTTAACTGAAATTATTAGGAATATTAGGGGAAAATAATTATTTCTTGTTTTATGGAAAAAAATTACCATTTTACCCTTACGTTTTATGATTTATCGACATAAACCATTTATTGCTCTTTTCCTTTTGTTTGGCCTAATTTTAACACTCGTGTGAAGCCATTATTTGTGTCATTATATGCTCAAATTTTGGTTACAATATTAGACCTTTAAGCGGACATTAATTGCCTCTTTATGTTCTTACTTGACCGAATTATATGTAACCGGCAATTAAAATATTTTTGTAAATTTACGCACACCATAATTCATCATTTTATTCTACTAAATATCACAAATATATATATAAGGAATATTGATGAAAAATTGAGGTATTACACTTTGAGCATGAGGCCCTCACGGCCGACGCCGTAGAGGAAAACAGTGTCGTTTCGAGTGGCAGCAACGGCGAGCTCGGTGACGAGTAGGTCCAAGGGTGGTTGGTAGGGTTTGGTGGGCTTGGAGAATATGGAGGTGATGTGATTGTAGATTTGAGAAGCTAAGGAGGAGGCACAATTTATTATTTGTTTGGTCAAAAGCAGGTCAAGAGAGATGATGTGGCTGACACATTTACAAAATTGCGGGGCCCACAATTTGAAGCAAAAATACATTTAGTGTGTGTTTGGATTAGCTTTTGAGAATATCTTTTACGACTTACGAAGTAAATTTGTGAGAGGAGTTTTATCTCGATTTGCGCAAACCATAGTTTGAAACCATGGTTTGGAGAGTTTTCAAACACACACAGCCTATTAACAGCCCTTAGAATTTTTGCATCTTTTTATAATGTTGATAAGTAATTTTACACTTAAAGTTTATATATGCTACCAGATATACATATGACAAATATATATAGGTATTTTTACCCCTTCACCCAAAAGTTATTAACTTATGTAGGGGAAGAAAAAGCTCAAAAAAGGAAAGATAATAAACCTCATTTTTAAGATGGGGAAATCTTGGTATATGTGGTTCCTGATAGCTTCTCCTTGTTTGGCCAAGAATATTCTTTATTTCAAAACATTCATGATTAGTAATAGTGGACTCCCTGCTAAGCTAACAGTATCTGACTCTGATTATGACGCGAGATTTGTTTCTTTCATTATCAACTGGGAAAAAATAATTCCCATTCTCATTCTGTAAGGCTCCCACAGCCCTCCTACGCGCGTGAAGTGTGTATTCTAGAATGTGTTATTTTTACTTGGAGTATTAGTTATTATTAGTTAATTTGGCCACATCAAGGAATTATCTCCAGGGTAATATTTTTTCGCCAGAACCAAGGGAAAAAATAAATACAGCTATTCAAGTAGACAATGAAACCCAAGTAGGCGTGCGAATTTTCTTTTTCTTGTGATTTTAACTGAATATTGAACCTGTTTGAAAACTTTTATGAGCTAAAAAAGCTCATTTAACTTCATAAGCTCTTTTACTGTAATAAATAAGTGTTTGAAAAATCATTAGCTAACAATGGGCTTTTAATAAAAAAGATTTTTTTTTTCTTAAGCTCATTTTTTTAACTTTTGAGCTTCTATCAATGGACTTTTTGAACTTTTTCATTGAATTTTTTATTTTTTAAAAATTTATTTATATTTTTTAACATCAATTATAACAATATATATGTAGTATCCAACAAGTTTATACATTTTTCAGTCATTTCCTATCTAAACGGGTTTTTCAAACGTTAATCCAAACATGTTCAAGGTTAAAAAAAAAGTCACTTCTCCCACCGTCAATCCAAACACAAATCACATTTCTAATATGGCTTTTTTCAATTGGGCTTCTGTAAAAGCCCCATTAAAAAAAACCACTTCTCCACCGAGTTCCCAAACAGGCTCATTGTTTGTTTTGGCTTCTGCTTATGCATAAGCCCGATTTACGTAAATCGAGATAAAACTCCTCCACATATTTATCTCGTAGACTGTAAAAGCTACCTCATAAACCGTAAAAACTATCTTATATATCGTAAATTACAATTAAAAAACATGATTAGAAATTTCAATTGCTATTCCAAACATACCTTAATCATATGAGGTAGTAAATAAAAATAAACTAGCATTAATCGGCATAGAATAGCCTTAATTGATTCATTAATTGTCAAGCTAAACTTATCAATACTAAGTAATCATGTTTTTTTTCCTTTTATTTTCTTCAAGTTAAGGAATTATGCTTCGCACTTTATTAAAATTGATATCATATTTTTTAATCTCAAACATAAGATAATATTCTGGAATGTCTGTTGCATTAATCATTTTCTTCTATCTATTATCCCAGGTTTGCAAATACGATAAGTAATACCATGTTGAAATTTAACATAATCAAAGGTAATGGTGAAAAATATAGATTTTTATTTTACAAATTTATTGACTAGCTGACTTTTATTTTTTTAAATAAAAAGACAAAATGACATATATCAAAAATAAAAAAACTTAGAGAACTACCCATGCACAAGAACAAATAGAAGAATTACATCAGGGTTTTCTAGAAAAAAAGAATTACATAAGGGTTAAAACTGACTTTTACAGAAGTTAAAAGATAGGGAAAATTTCATTGATTCCCAAAACTTTATAAACTTCACCGCCCACTGAAGTGAAATTAAGTTTTATGGATAAAAAGATAATAATGCTCTTATTTTATTTTTTTAGAAAAATATTTATAAGATAAATAAAGGGATTTGAAAAAATCTAGAAAATTTAAAACATTTTAGCCATTTACAAAACAAATACAAATATTTACAAGACAAGTTACAAGATAAATAAAGTGAGGGCATCATTATCTTTTCACCCTCAAACCTTAATTTTATTTTGATTCAAGGGGTATAGTGAAGTTTTAGAAAGATTTGGGGTTGACTGAAATTATATTACGTCTTTGGGACTAACAAAAAATTCTCCCTAAAAGATACTGAGTATCTTACAGTTGCTACGAAGCACCAAATACGTGCTCCCTCTTTGTATTGCACTCACTCATTGGGCAAAAGAGAGCTACTCCCTGTTACTCATTATGCCTCATGCTCTTAGCTTCATCTCTCACTGGATGGCGACATTAGCTCACACTATATTTTACATTTTAGGTCTGTGTTTACCTTGCGTATTGTTGAGACTATTCTATTTCGCATTATTAGGCTCTGATACCATTTGAAACGTCTTAGCGTCTCAATCTTGATATAGTCTATTTTGGGTTCTATCACCCCTCACGGATTCAAAATACATCGAGAGAAAGGTATTCAGACTCTTATAAGGCACTGACACATTAGCTTACATCGACTCGAACTTGGCTCTCACGGATTCAAAATACATCGAGAGAGAGGTATCCAGACTCTTATAAGACACTGGCACATTAGCCCACATCGACTTGAACTTGGTTCTGATACCAATGTAGACTCGAGTTTGGCTCTGATACTAATTGTAACATCTCAACGCCTTGTCATCTATATTATCCACTTTATGATCCTCATCACCTCTCACGGTTTTAAAACGGGTGAAGATGAGAGGTATCCAAACCCTTATAAGGCATCTTTCGTTTCTCTCCCTAGCTGATGTGGAACATAAAATTGCCATAAGCATTTTTATCAAGATGTGCTAAAAAATTTATCTCACCTAAAAAAACCCCCAAATTTAGGAGGTTGAAAAAGGAGGGAGTGATCATAAGAGGACAAAATTTTTTACTACCCTCACCTCCTCCTTCCAACCAAACAAGTTTTTTATATCTCCAGCTCTCACCTCATCTCAAAATACCTTCAACCAAACACACCTTCAGAGGAAAAATACACGACGAGCCAATGCATCGTCTCCAGCCACCGTCATCTGTAAAATGTGCGACGGAGTGAGAAATGAATAGAAAGAGAGTTTAAGCGGGAGAGAGATTCTGTAACGTACCGTGAGAGAGAAACGAAAGAGTTTGAGCAGTAGAGAAAACTTAACGAATTCTGCAAAATGTGCGACCGAGTGAGATACGAATAGAAAGAGTTTGAGCGGGAGAGAGATTATGTAACATACGGTGAGAGAGAAACGAAAGAATTTGAGCGGAAGAGAAAACTTCAGGAGCAGAACGAATTCTGCAAAATGTTGCACGGAGTGAGAAACGAATAGAAAGAGAGTTTGAGAGGCAGAGAGATTATGTAACATACCGTGAGAGAGAAACGAAAGAGTTTAACAGAGAAATTCTGTCAAATAGCGTCGTGAGAAATAGCTTGAGCGGGAGCGAAATTGGCAAAGAAAACTTCATGCTTGATTAACGGACGTAACTAACTTTTTCTTATCCCTCAGATTTTTCACGATAGGTTAGTTGTACGAGTTGTTACATATATCAGTGTACCGGAGAAATGATCTAAGTCAATACGCCCGTTCAAGTGGTTGTTCTTTACCCGATAACTAATACTTGATTATTCTTGAAACTCTTAAGCCCGAGCACTCTTTCCATGTGATCTTATGCTATGTGATTCTACAATTTCTTGCAAAAGTTCTTCATGTTGCGCAATTTATCATTGTGGCTGTGATCTTATGCTTGGTTAAATCGGTCGTTTCGTGTCATGACTTTATTGCATCATTCGTAACCTTTGGTAATTGGATTCTTCAATCTTATCTTATGTTTCTTTCTTTCTTTGTTGCTTTTTATGAACTGATTTATCTTTGTTAGAATGTAATATTAGTCTCGTCTTTCTTCTCTATTTAGTTAGACTGTACAAGTTTCAAATCGGTTGTATTTCCAGCACCGTAGCCTTCTCTACCATGTTTTAACGCATTATATCTTTCCTTTTCTTTAGTGTACAATCTCCTCCACCTTTATATATCTGGGGCATATATGGAAAGGGAGCGAACACTGTTTTCTTTTTAACTTGCAGCGAAGATGTACTGGTGCATATATTTGCAGGGTATTTGTGCACATGTTGACCTTTTGCACTTTGAAGATGGCATTGCAGTCATATCGTTAGAGTCATCTTGCGTCATGCATTTTACAAGGGTTGAATCTGCAGCTGATGGTGTTGAAAACGAAGGAAAATCTGATTCATCCTCAACCAGGGCTCCCATTTTACTTACTCCGGGCTCATTGGTTTTAATGTCAGGGGAATCTCGGTATAACTGGAAGCACGACGTCATTTTTATGGATGCAAATAGTGAGTGAATATCAGTTTTTAAAAGCACTGTGGAAGCATTTATCCGAAAGAAGAATGAATCATATTGTTAAGCTTCTAGCTGTTGCTGTTTTCTCAGTTTTCATTCCCGAGTTCCTGGTTAGAATGTTAAACACATTTCTTTAGCCTTGTATAGTATTGTAAAGTGATACTCCATCTTAACAAAGTTATTTGTTTTCCTCTGCAGGTGCACAACTTCACTGAAAGGAAGATCTATACTTGGTGCTTCCTGATTGCAGGGGCCTCGGCTTCTCTTTATCTTGTCCTGGAGACCGTGGATTCCAATATTTGTTTGCCTTTATGTTGGTTCTTGTGTCTTTTCACGTTGATGCCAGCAGAAATTCCTGACAACAACCAACTAGAGTCAGTTTCATTAATTTATCCTTTGGATATTGTAAAGGAATCCATAACTCATTATTTGAAACTAACAGAACCTGCTCTGCTGAAATCAACTCTCAAAGTAAAGCATTTCAACCTGCGATGCATGATAATCAAATTTTCCTGTTAGTTTTACTTCCTCATATATTTGCTTTTACTCTTTTGATGCTTATGGCTAGGGATATGAGTTAATAATGCTCATAAAATGCAATTAGTTTATTAACAACAATTTATTTTTAGGACTTATACCTATAGGGTTCCTGAGATACAATAAATGAAAGCTAATATTTACTTCCCTTGTGCATGGCTATGAAGATGAAGAATTTTACTTGGAAATCTGTTATTTTATTTCAAACACAATGGTTGCAATTTGTTGGAGATGGAGGCCACATAACCAATCATCCTCATAAGTGAACAGGCATGCACATGAATAAAAATAAAGACTGATTGGTATTCTTTTACTGATTGGTATCCTCAGATTTGTGTGTTTGGAATTAGCTTTTGAGAATAGCTTTTATTATTTACGAGGTAAGTATGTGAGAGAAATTTTATCTCGATTTACGCAAACCATGGTTTTGAAGGCATGCAAACACAATGCAAATGCACCTTTACCCACACTTCGGCAAGGTCATGATGTGTTATTCACCTTTTGCACCATCGAACCTTAGATAATTTTCCCAATCTTCCATGTGGTAAAAATCATTTCATACATATTTACTTAAATTGTGTTTGGAATGACTTTTAGAGTTGCCAAAAGTATTTATACAAATAAGTCGAGATAACACTCCTCTCACATACTTATCTAATATATCATAAATCACAATTGAAAAGCTGATTTTGAAGACTCCAATCATTATTTCAAATAAGTACTTGACCTTTCTTTTATTTCTTTTGAATTTATTTATCTTCTTCTTGAAGTGGTTTGTCAGTCACTTTCTTCAATTACTATGTTTGCAGAGTTGCTAGTGGAGCAGTGATAGTTGTTATAGGAATACCTGCAAGATGGTTGGATTTAAATGCTGGAGAGAATAAGTATTGGCTTAGCATATGTAATCATTAATTCAAGAGTCCCAAGTATTTGGCTATGTTTTACTTGCATTTTAATTTGGAAGCTCACTCTTGTATAGTTTCAAAAATATTAATTAATTTCTCTTTTGTTATCCTCACCGGACTATTTTAGTCGGCTTTTCTTTTATGACGGTGAGTTTGTTTGGGTGAACATAAAAAAAGTATTTTTGTGCTTCAAAACCTTGATTTGAAAAAAAAGAAGTCAAACACGAAAAAATTTGAAAAGCATTTTTTATGTAAAACCATGGTTTTTAAAAAGCTATTTTTTTTTTCACTTTTTAGGATAGTTGGAATCATTATTATGACCATCATTAATTTGCAACCCAATATACCCTCCCCTCTTATTACATTCTATCTCTTTCCTTCACCGTTCAACCCGATTGCTCCCTTTGGTTTTTATGTTTTTGTTTTCCCAAATCCCTATATTCAAAATGTTGCTGACTATATCTGGATAGAAAAAAACTAAAAGGAAATAAATAATAATAATAATAATAATAATGAAACTAAATTCCTTTTTCTTTTTTCTATTTAGAAAACTTTCAATTATTATTGTAATTAATTGATGTTCTTTTTTAAACTTAAAATTTTTTTTATTTTAAATTAAAATTCCACAAACGATGCCCCAAATTGATATATAATAAAATCTCAAAAGAATCCATTTAATTTAACATTACTTAGCTTTGCATGCCATTCTAATTTTAGGTAAGATTATAAGTTATGTTACAAAAAGATCACTCTTATTTTTATCATTTATAAATCTCTACAATTTATTAACACATATATCTTTGAGCTATTTTATCATTTATAAAATTGCCTAATTTTATAATTTTTAATTTTGTAAACTAATTTATTTAAATTTCGTTATTTATTATGAAATTTGATGTTAAATATCTTTAAAATGGAATTTTATACTTTATACGCAATTATTACATTAACTAATGTCCCTTTTAGTAATTTGTATACGAAAAAAGTGATTCTGATAACAATTATCCAAACACTCTTATTTTATCTACATCACTTTTTTAATAAAATCTATTCTGCTCAGAATCGATTGTCTAAAATCACTTTTTTTACTTTTTTTTTCAGAAACTATTCTCTAAAAGCTAATCCAAACACTCTTAGGGCGTATATATCAGCGTCTCATAGAACTGAGAAGCAAGAGCTGCATGTATTACACCAGTTGATTAATTGATCCATATATTGCTGGTATAGTGTTGATTCTTCTCTTATCGCTCAAAGATTTTAGTACCACTTGGACATTTTTGTTGTGTTAGCATCATACCATTTCATTTTTTTATTCCTCCTTGAAATACAGTCTTTTTTTTACATGTTATGGCTCTTGTTTTACTTCATTGAATAAATTGTCGGTATCACAATGTAGGAGTAACTACAGAAATTTTGTAATGCTGAACTACTTTTCTTAACATAACTAATGCTCAGTCCTAGTGTGTGTTTGGATTAACTTTTGGAGAATAGCTTTTACGATGTACGAGGTAAATATGTAAGAGGAGTTTTGTCTCAATTTTTAGAAAAGAACTTTTGAAACTGCGGTTTGGGGCTTACCCTTAATTTTGTTTTATACTTGTAGGAAATACTTTGTATTTCAATTTAAACATCTTGAGTAGGTCATTAGCTTCCGCTAAAAACATTGAGAATCATCTCATTCTTCGATATGATAACAAGTCTTTACAATTATTTGATGTGAGTAGAGGTGAGCACGGTGCCCCGTATGCCTACTTGAGCTCGTCAGAAAATTGCCTAGCTCGGCCTTAAAAAAGTGGCCCAAAAAAATTTTAGGCAGCTTTGAGCCGGGCTAATAATCGAGCAGGGGATCCTGCCCTGCCCGTTTGGCCCTGCCTAGTTATTTTATTATTTTTTTAAAAGCTGGGCTTTACCCAAAAACCAAAAAGGGGGCCCTTCCTATTCCCACTCAGATTCTACCGAAGCTCAAAGCAAAATCAAAAAATGAAATTGTCGGTCTTTGAAGCTTTTTTGCCCTAGCCGTTATACTCTCAATCTCAAGCTCTCAGGCCACTCAGGCACTCAGCAACTCCAACTCTATCTCTCATCTCTCGTCTCTCTCATCTCAGGCTCTTTGACTCTATCTCTCGTCTCACGCTCTGAGGTTTCGTTCTTAACTCTCGACGAATCTGAATCTTTCAGCTTTCTTCTTCTCCGGCTCGCCAACTTTGGCTCTTTCAGGTTTCTTCTTCGTCTTTATCTTCATCTGGGCTTCATTCTTTCAGGTTTCACTATCGTCAAAGCTAGGATTCATTCTTATGTCTTTACGGACAAAAATTTGCAGCTTGCAAGTATTATGTTTTGATCAAGTTTTCTGCTTACCCTGTTATTATGTTTATGCTTGTATTGTGCTTACTCTTGGTACCTTTATACTTGTTATTACATTTCATCCCATAAATAATTTTGTGTTTTGATCAAGTTTTCTACTTACCATGTTTGGCTTTTGGTACCTTTACTCTTGGTACCTTTTGTTTGTGAAGTTTTCTTAATGGCTCATTGTAGGTTAACTTGGGGCCATCTTTTAACTGATTATAGTTTGGCTTTAACCCATCTGGATTATGTTGAGAATGATGAAACGTTTACGGGATTAGGTGCAATTTCCCTACATATATAAAGGGTTAATTAATTGATAAGCTTGAAAAGTTGCTTTTGTTTTGCCACGAATTGGGAAGATTTGATGGTCATTTATGATTTTATTTTTATTCTCATCGAAATTGCTACTCACTGCTTAGTGGCCTAAGTAGAGAGAAGTGTAAGGAAAGGGTGTGAAGCCTTCGTGGTGTTTTTCTGGGTTCAGGTAGAATCCCAGGGAAATATTGACCAGATCGATGTGGTTAAAGAGTTTCCTGATGTGTTTCCTGAAGAGTTGATTGGATTACCTCCAGAACGAGAAGTTGAGTTTGCCATTGAGTTAGCACCAAGGACAAAGCCGATCTCCAAGGCTCCTTACCGGATGTCACCTTCAGAGTTGGCTGAATTGAAGAAGCAGATTGAAGATTTGTTAGAAAAAGGGTTTTATCCGGTCGAGTATTTCTCTATGGGATGCACCAATTCTGTTTGTGAAGAAGAAAGATGGCAGCTTGAGGCTTTGCATTGATTATCAGCAGCTGAATAAACTCACTATTAAGAATAAGTATCCATTACTGAGAATAGATGATTTGCTAGATTAGCTTGTAGGTTCGTCGGTGTTTTCAAAAATTGATATGAGATTGGGATATCATCAGTTGAGGGTAAAGGCAGAAGACATTCCAAAGACTGCCTTCCATACTAGATATGACCATTATGAGTTCCTTGTCATGCCTTTTAAGTTAACTAATGCGCCAGCAGTGTTCATGGATTATATGAATATGATTTTTAGAACTTATTTAGATTAATTTATGGTAGTATTCATTGATAATATCCTTATTTATTAAATGAGTGAAGAGGAAAATAAAAAACATCTTTGAATAAGTACTGCAAATTCTGAGAGAGCATCAGTTGTATATGAAGTTGAGTAAATGTGAATTTTGGCTGAGAGAGGTGAAGTTTTTAGGCTATGTGGTCTCAGCAAAAGGAGTAGTAGTAGACCCTAGCAAGGTTGACACTGTGTTAAAGTAGAAACCACCTTAATCCGTGACAGAGGTGCATAATTTTTGGGGTTGGCTGGTTATCACCGCCGTTTTATAGAGGGATTCTCTCATATTGTTGTGACACTCACCAGATTGACTAAGAAAGAACAACCGTTTGTTTGGGATAAGAAGTGTGAGGTAGCTTTTTAGGAGCTTAAAACTTGGTTAACTACCGTGCTTGTTCTTATCATACCTAACCCATGCAAACCATATATGGTATATGCAAATGCATCATTGAAAGGCTTGAGATTTGTGCTCATACAAGATGGTAAAGTTGTGGCTTATGCATTTCGCCAGTTGAGGTCTCATGAAGAGAAATACCCGACATATGATCTAGAGCTCAGATGTCGTTTTTGCCTTAAAAATCTGGAGGCATTATCTATATGGGTCCCAATTTGAGATCTTCAGTAACCATAAGACCTTAAAGTATCTTGTAGATCAAAAAGAGTTGAACAACCGACAGAGAAGATGGATAGAGTTCTTGAAAGATTATCACTATGAGTTGAAGTATCATCCAGGGAAGGCGAATGTAGTTGCATATACTTTAAGCCAGAACTCAATACACATGTTTTATATGTGTGTGACTGAGTATAACCTCCTAGAAAGGTTATCATAAGTTTATCTTGAACCAAAATCAGAGGTGATTATGAGTACAATATTCAAAAATTTTGACTTTTATGGTGATTTAAGAAAGGCCTAGATGGAAGATAGCCGATTTCTAAGGATCATATTGAGGTACAAGAAGTACCTGATTATGATATTGAGGATACATGTATATTGATGTACAAGAAGAGGATTTGTGTCCCGGAAAATGAGGAAATCAAGAAGAAAATTCTTGAGAAGGCTCATTAGAGCAAATATACTATTCATCCATAAATTATTAAGATGTATAGAGATCTAAAGCAAGGGTATTAGTGGCCTAAGATGAAATATGATGTGACAAACTTTGTCTTGGAGTGTTTGACTTGTCAGAATGTGAAGATTGAGCACCAAAAACCTCCAGGGCTACTTCAACCTTTAGAGATTCCCTAGTGGAAGTGAGATAGCATTTCTATGGATTTTATTGTGGGATTTCCTGATACTACAGCACACTAAAAGTCCAAAACGTCATATGAGTCATTCTAGACAAATTAACGAAATTGGCTCATTTCGTGCCGATCCATATTGGATATAGCTTGGAGAGTCTCGCTCAATTGTATGTGGATTGGATTGTCAGGTTGCACGGTATGTCTACAGAGACTGTATCCGACCGTGATCTGAGATTCACATCAAACTTTTGGAAGGCGTTGCAGGAGGCTATGGGAACTAGGTTGAAGTATAGTACAACTTATCACCTACAGATGATAGTCAGACAGAAAGGACGATTCAGGCCCTTGAGGATATGTTAAAGGCTTATGCCATTGATTACTTGGTAATTGGGATTATCACCTGCCTTTGGCATAATCTTCTTACAATAATAGTTATCACTCAAGTATTCAGATGGCACCTTTTGAGGCATTATACGACAGAAAGTGTAGATTGCCTCTCTGTTAGATTGAATTGAGCAAAAGAACTATGATTGGCCCGGACTTGATAGATGAAACTACAAAGAAGATTGAGATGATTTACCAAAAGTTGTTGACCGCTTAAAGTAAACAAAAGAGCTTAAGGATGGGCGGCGTAGACCTTTAGAGTTTGGAGTAGGTGATCAGGTGTTCCTTAAAATTTCTCCGGTGACTGGTATTGGTAAATCTATTAAAGTCAAGAAGTTGACTCCTGGATTTATTGGGCCATACGAAATTATGGAACGAATTGGACCAGTTGCTTATCGAATTGTCTTGCCGCTGCACCTGTCGAGTGTGCACAACATGTTCCACGTGTCACAGCTTAAAAAATATCATCTGGATCCTTCCTATGTGATTGAGCTCGAAGAGGTTTAGTTCAGGGAGAATTTGACCTATATGTTTGAGTCAGAGATGATCTTAGATGTGAAGGACAAGCAGTTGAGAAATAGAACAATCTGACTCCTAAAAGTTTTCTGGAAGGGTATGTCTCCCAAAGATGCTACCTGGGAAATCAAAGAGCAGATGCGACGTGATTTCCCTAACTTATTTACTTAAGTATGTTTCTATGTTTAGTAGTGTTGATATTTATGTTTGTGTTGTGTTGTGATCGAATTTGTGATGTTGTGATTAAGTTTGTGTTTGTGACTTGTGTTTTGTTGTGCTTGGTGTGCCATTTGTGTTGTGAAGACTTTGCTTTGACTTTGATGTTGTGTGGGAATCTTGTGTTATGGATTGTCATATTTCTTGGTTTATTGTGAATTTTGGGGACAAAATTCTATTTAGGTGGGGAAAATTATAACATCCTTATTTTTATTTGTAGGATATAATTATAATTAGAAAATAATTATTTATAAAAAATAAATTTAGTAGGTAGTTTTTGGAATAAAATGGGGATTTGATTAAAATATGATTAAAAAAACGAATTAAAAAAAAGTGAAAAGAAATAGTTAAGGAAGAAGGAAAGGGTAAAAAAAGAAAGAAAAGAGACTTTCAGTGGAAAGTAGAAAGAAAAAAAAAGGGGCTTTCTCCTATTTGTTATATGTGATCAGAGTAATTAATTTTTCTGTAGTGGGTTTGTGGGCGGGTTTTGTGCCCTAAACTCCGATATGTCTTGAATAAGAAATAGTTTTCAATTATCACTGGTTAATTAGGTTTTGTAAAACCATATTGGATAATAGTTTTTTGTGAGAAAGAGTCTTTTCAGGGACAATGTTGATGGTTGTGTGATCAATTTTTTTGTGTTTGGTTGCATTATTGTTGAAGATTGTACCTTTTTTGTTGTTCGCGATTGGTTACGGGATGAACAATGATGGGTGTTGCTTTAGAAGAAAGTTTCGCTGGCCATCAGTAGTAAGGTTGGAGGAGGGTGTTGTTATTAGTGAATATGAAGATGAGAAAAACTATTGTCTTGGTGTTAATAGTAGACACATGTTGATGATATGGGGGCGTGTTGTTATTAGTAAAAATGGAGATGTTAAAATAAATTGTGTTGTTGTTAATAACAGATGTAGGGTGATGATATGGGGGTGTTGTCAACAGTGAAGATGAAGATGTTAAAACATATAACGTTGTTGTTAATAGTAGGTGGTGGATGATGATACGAGAAGTTACTTGGTTTAATAAATATTGTGTCGTAAGCTTACTGAACTAACATTATAAAGAGCGGTGTGATTTTTTTTTCCAGGTAAACATGTAAAATAACATGTAATAAAGGGTCATCATCTTTGAATGTAATTATGCAGACTGACATGAGACAACATCTGATAAATATAACAAGTTGGGAAAACAAAAAGTCATGTTGTTAATGTTGAATATTGTGTTGTTTAATATTGAGACATGTGTTGTTATTGGCCTTGCAACTTCTTATTTTGACACTTTTCGCTGGGCATGTCTTCGATTGTTTGTCTAATAGGAAGATGTGAAAGTAGAAAGTCATGTCATTAATGTTGAATACTGTGTTATTAATATAAAGACCGGTGTTGTTATTGGGCATCAAACTTGTTACTTTCCCATTTTGTCCTACGAATATGTTAAACAAGGAAGTGAAGTCATTATTGTAGAATATGATGTTGTTAATAAAGGGAGATGTGTTTTTTTAGGCATCCAACTTGTTACTTTCCCATTTTCTTTATACGAAGATGTTAAACAAGGAAGTGAAGTCGTTAATATAGAATCTGAAGCTGTTAATAAAGGGAGAAGTTTTGTTTTAAGCATCCAACTTGTTACTTTTCCAATTTTTCCCTATGAAGATATTAATCAAGGAAGTGAAGTCGTTAATGTAGAATTTTGTGTTGTTAATGAAGGGAGAGGTATTGTTTTTGGGCATCCAACTTGTTACTTTCCCGAACTTGTAAATTTAGTCCTTCCCCATATGAAGTTGTTAGATAAAAAAGGCACATCGTTAATGTACAAGCTAATATTGTTAATAAAGAGGGGTGTTGTTATTGGACATCCAATTGTTGTTACTATCCCCTTTTGCATCCGAAGTTGTTAACTAAGAAAGGAAAGTCGTTAATTTAGTAGCAGATGTTGTTAATGGACTGGGAGGTGTTTTTCTTAGTTAACACCTTCCAACTCCAAAGCACGCCGTCGAGGCTTCATCAAGTGATCGTCGTTCCCTTCCAATCGTCGCTCTGAGCCTTTCGCCCCCTTCCCCTCCTAAGTTAGTTATTTCTTAGTTACCATCTTCCAACTTTGAAGCACGCAGCCGAAGCTCTGTCAAGCGACCGTTGTTCCCTTCTAATAGCCGCGCCAAGCCCTTCCCCTTTCCCTATATTCTTTGTTTTTTAAACTAAACTGAGGGTATTTGCGTCTTTACCTCACGATTTCAAATCTCAGATTCCTACGGCTGCTTTGATATGGGATTTATGGAATTGACAACACCATGTTGTCCTTTTCTAATTTTGACTGTATTTTTCTAGAATTTTTCTAAAAAAAATATTTAAAAAGTCCCATAACTTATCAATAGTAGTTCATTCACTTATCAATGATTACTTATTTACTTGTCATTGACAAGTTATGAGACTTTTCTGATATTATTTTTCTTAATCGGAAACTTGGTGTGATTTTCCCTAAAGAAATAGCAAAAGAATTAAATTTCAAATTTTAAAAAACATAAAATATTGATAAGGGTAATTTAGTCATAATGAAATTATCCACAGCCCTTCGCTCCAAATCCCCATTTCGGAGGGCAGGGGAACCGCCATATTTTTTGAACCAAACAAGGGTCCCTCTGCCTCGATTCCCTTCCCCAACCTCAAACCAAACACTACATTTAGTGTTTTTAATCACAGTACTCTCCTTGTTAGGCTAATCTGGCCTGAGAAGAAAAGGCCTGAGGTTCGAGGCTAATGATGGATGATCACAAGGCTATGCTCGAACAAATCTTCGGCCTATCATCCGATAGCGAAGTGGAGGATTCAACGCACGAAGATGATCGATCGCTCAAACATCTGGTACAGAACCCCATCTTCCAATCTGTGCCCCAAATTAATGGCCTTTGGTTCTGCAGAGACTTTCTCTCTTCTGATCAACAAGATATCTTGCTCTCCGCTATCCGAAACGGTTCGTTTTCCTCCTTTCTTCTTAGGACCAATGTTTCCCCCAATCCTCTAGCTGCACATGTCTTCAGGATTCCAAATATCGCGAATCCTCGGTTGTGTAATTCATGCACTGATGGTGACTTTTCCCGCTTTGAATAATTCCGGATTCTGGTGTATTTGCACGTTCTTTTTTGTTATTCATTGACTGATGCTGGAATCTTACACTACATGCTTTCAAACTTGTGGTTGCAGAAGGCTGGTTCAAGGGAGCCTCAAAGAATCAGGTGAGTCAATCATCTGCTTTTTAATCACTGTACACTGCTTTTATTTTTTTATTTTTTTGGGGGGGGGGGCGGTTATGAATGTGATTCTTCTCACATCATATAAGTTCCTTTAGTAGGTGACGCCCGGTAGTGCTGAGGTTCCGATTAAATGAAATTTGGACACATTACATGAATGTAGGGCTTTGACCTTATTAGAAGTAGAACTGATGGTGGCATATCATGATTGAAGGGTTCAGGTTCTAAGGATATTGCGAGTTCTTGGTTTTTGCGTCCTTAATTCTGAAATTAAGGAATTTCAGCTCGTTTGTTCGTTCAAATGTTCTTTTTTAAGTTACTATTTATGTATTTTTGCCCCTGTAATAGGTACTAGCGAGGTTAGACTGTTAAGAGGGAAGGTAACATTGCGACAACAGAGATATCACCATATCAGCATCCCCTACATAGTCTAGACGTTCTAATTCCCCGTAGTTTATAACTATGACGTCTCTGCGGCTAGAAGGCATCACTAAAACTTTTCAGGTTCATAATTTTATGGAATAATATATTTGCTTCTGAATTGGTGGTGGAATTTTCCCTTTTATGAGTCAACTTAGCCTAATAATTGATGGTAAACTTCTCTCGAGTTGTGTCTGAGTGAACCTAATGATCCAAATTATAGACTTACTAGCATTGTAAAAAGAAAATGGGTGTTTTGTTAACAAGTTACAAAGAAATAACAAAAGAAAAAATTGTTACTTATTATGGTGAATAATCTGTTTGTTGCCAACCACGTTTTGCTGTGTGTTAGACTATCTATAGTTCGATAACTTCCATGGTTTACAATATTCATTTGACCATTCTTCAAGAATCAGGCCATGAGGTTCGGTGATCTTCCAGCTTGGTCTACTGAACTATCAGACTCAATTCGTGAATTGGTGCTTTTTAGTGACGATGGTTTTCAAGGGGACGGGCAAACAAGTGCATTGCCGTGGGACTTACTCTGGCGAGAGCCGCTTTTTAACCAACTGATTGTAAATGTGTACGAGCCGGGTGAGGTGTGATATGATTAATCCCCTGTAAATAGTCTTATACTGCTTTTTGTATTGAACCCTCCCCCTTCTCCTCTTCACAATATGCGAGTAGCATGAGTTGTTACGTTTATCAGTGTACCAGGGAAATGATTTGACTCAATATGCCTTCTTTACCCGATAACTAATTCCTTAACTGCAGTGAAGCTTGATTATTCTTGAAACTCTTAATCCCGAGCACTCTTTCCTAGTGATCTTATGCAGTTTGATTCTACAACGTCTTGTAAAAGTTCTTCAATTTGCGCAATTTATCATTGTGGCTGTGATCTCATGCTTGGTTAAATCGGTCATTTCGTGTCATGACTTTGTTGCTACATTCATAACCTTTTGGTATTTGGATTCTTCAATCTTATCTGATTTATCTCTCTTTCCTTCTATTTTATTCATGAACTGATTTATGTTTGTTAGAATGTAATATTAGTCTTGTCATTCTTCTTTATTTAGTTAGGCTATACAAGTTTCAGATGGGTTGTATTTCCAGCACCATAGCCTTCTCTACCATGAATAAATTATAAATGTAACGCAAGCCTTTCATAGCATCAAGGCGTTTTAACGCATTATATCTCTCCTTTTCTATTGTGTACAATCTCCTCCACCTTTATGTATCTGGGGCATATCCGGAAAGGGAGCGAACACTGTTTTCTTTTTAACTTGCGGTAAAGATGTACTAGGGCATATATTTGCAGGGTATTTGTGCACATGTTGACCTTTTGCGCTTTGAAGACGGCATTGCAATCATATCGTTAGAATCATCTTGCGTCATGCATTTTACAAGGGTTGAATCTGCAGCTGATGGCGTTGAAAATGAAGGAAAATATGATTCATCCTCAACCAGGGTTCCCATTTTACTTACTCCGGGCTCATTGGTTTTAATGTCAGGGGAAGCTCGGTATAACTGGAAGCACGAGATCAATCGCAAACCCGGCTTTCAAATATGGGAGGGACGGGAATTAGATCAAATGAGGCGGACCTCCATTACACTCAGGAAGCTTTGCCCGTCGGAGTAGGTTCCTTGTATGCATATATATTTTGGTGAAACCTTTTGTTTATGCATTTTGATCGACTTATTAAAACACATGTCCCAAGTTTCGATGAAATATAATTTTTATTCAATGGCGGCTGAGCCTGTCTTCTGTTTGTTTCAAGTTATTTGCAGAAAGATCTGGAAGAACAATCCGAATTAGCTGATTCTGCTACTCGATCAAAAGTAGACTTTTTTTTAATACTAACTAGCTTTTATATGGATATCAAACATATCTCCCAGCTGGCGATGAATGTTCATGATTTATAAATGAGTCAGTGAGACCAGTTTGACTTGAACAACATATTTTGATCTAGAATTCTCTCATTTGCCATCCTTCGCTCATAATATATACAGTATTTGTTCCTTTGACGTCTCAGCCAAAGATCGATCAGTTTTGATCAACAAGCTTATCATCATCGCTCTAGTTTCTCGTTCAAACCAGGAATAACTTAAGGACTGACATGACGTGATAAAAAACCACATGGCGTCAGGAAGACCTGGGGAGGTGTTGTATGATATTCATTAGATAGGTAGCAGGTAGTATGATATTCATTAGATAGGTCGCAGGTAGCATGTTTGGATAATCTTTATGAGTGTTTTTCTTTATGAAATACGAGGTAGTTTTACATTCTATGAGGTAACAAACAAGCCTCGGGAAAAAAGAAAAGAAAGAAAGAAAGAAAGCAATCATCAATCTGCAATCATCAATATCATATAAATACCATTACCAACCCCTGTGCCGCGTCACGTAAATACCGTCACAAACAACAATATGGAGTCTCCACAAGGAATAACACACTATAATGAAAGGCAATCCAAAATGACAAACCGCCGCTCACATGAACGGGGGACAGCATACAAAACACTGGGAAATATTCACATCGGCCGGGTGGCATATACGATGTAAACGGACCCTTTTACATATGCAGGGGTGGGTGCCGCCCCTCAAAAAATCCCCCGACCTAAATATTTTTTTCCTAATGATCAAAAGAAGAAAAAAAAATTGGGAAGGGGGGAATTTTTGAGGGGCAGAGGGGGGCAGCAACCAACCCCTGCCCCTTTTACACTGCATTCATTTCTACACGAGCGTAACACTGCTTGGATCCGTTTTCACAACAAGGTTGTAATAAATTCAAACAAAAACGAGCTTAAGATTTACAAGAGAGAGGAAAGCAGTCCACGCCAAACAAGGCTTTATCAAATGACCGGAGATGGGATTCACCTGCCCAAACAGACGATAACACCCGACCAAAGCTCCAAACATTCCGAAACACAGAATCAAGCCGATCCGCGTTGCCCCCGCCCCGAACACCAGCGGATCCCAAAGAAGTGTCAATAAGAGCTGAGCCAAGTAAAACAAGAGAGCGTTGGGATACCTATGGAAGCCTCCGTTGGCCCACACCATCCAAGCGGCGAGTCCCATTAAGAAGCACGACGCCGGACACGTCAGATGCAGGGCCCACATGGGCGGGAACCAGAAGGGCTTCCCGGAAGCTATCGGGTCGACGTTGGTGCCGGACCCCAAGTAGGCGCTGAGCAGGGAAAGGGAGAGAGGAACGGCCAGCGCTATGGTCAGTGATCTTAAGCCTCGTTTGGCCATGGCCATTTTCTTGTCTCTGATTTTACCACCCATCTTTCTCTTGCCGTCCATAGTGGTAGTAGCGGTGTCTGGGTCCTCATTGAATCGCTGTTTGAGTTCTTGGGAAGCCATATTGTTCGATCGAGCGAATGTTATGGGAGGTGTCTTCAGGATGGAGAGTCTAGTTTTATAAGGGAGAGAGGGTCTTTCTGGGGAGTCTGTTTAGGGAGTGACAGATGGATGGAGGAGATTCAATGTTGTGGACCGCCAAAGACTACGCGGCTGCAACTCATAGTGCCAGATGGTCGCACACCACATGGGATGAAGGTCGTTATTTTAGTTTGTGGTGAACTCTTTTCTGATGCAAGCAGAATAATGCTGAGAAGCAGGAGGTGGAGGCTCCGCCTAAATGACACGTGAAGGGGCTGATGTTTCAAAGGACAATGGGGCCCTATCCATTGCCATGCCCGACGCGTGTGGAATTGCTTTGCCGACTGAGCACCTCATATCGGTATGGATTTCTTTTCTGGGCCTTGATTTTTGTTTTTGGTCGCTTCTCTGTCTGTTTGATTCTGAGTGTGTTATTTCTTTCACATTCCAACTATAAATAATACCAGTAGTGGTAACATATAATGTCACCATATAATATATATCCACTAACGCGAAAATAAGAAGTCACTGTTGGGCTGTTTTCCAAATAAATTACTCAGAAGAATGAAATATATGATCAAATAAGTTTCATACCGAATGAATAAAAAAATTTTAGTCAGTTTATATTGTAGCAGGTGGCAACTTTTGTGGTTGGATGGTGAGAAAAGTAGGAGCCAAACAGCAGAGTGGCCATTACTTTAACCATATCCGCCCTCTCTATCTTAAAGTCACACACGCGCCAGGGCAGGCCTAAATTACATCTGTTCCAGCATTGCCAAATTGTTCTTTCCACGACTGTCTGCTGTATCACAATGCACAATTGCTCTTTTTTTTTTTCAAAAAAAAAAAAAAAAGGCAAGAAGCTTATGTGGCTTGAGTCCTGAAATTCACCAGGGATAAGGACACGCACAATTGTTCTGACGATAACTGCTTTTATAATCCTAGTTCTACATGTGTCTCAATCATATTTTATTTTATCAAATAACATCCACCCATGCTCTTTTTATTTCATTTTTTTGGTAGTTGTGGTTCGAGCTAGAGAGAGCTTATATATGCTCCAAGTAATTACCCGCCAATGGAAATCAGGATTTTCGCAACATGTTACTATGGCCAGGCCCACAAAGCTAATCTAACTGCTCACCCCATTGTCAGTTTAGCTCATCAGGTCCACAATACTATATAAAAATATTTTTAAATATAACATTAAATAATACTAAACCTTAACCATTAAGAAAGAAGAAATAACTCAATGGAGACATTTATTTACCAGGACCTCCCGGGTGACAGGAAACGTGAATAATTCTCCAACCGATTCTTTCCACGTGTAAATGCTCTCTGTTTTATGAATACAGGCTACGGATCCATTTGCCGTTCCAAAATGTCCTATATTTGCACACACAAGGACTTGCTGAGACTACTCATCCAAACACTAATTTGGTAGCAGAGCGCAAACGCCATGGACTACAGTGATGAGAGCAGTGCCGCTGCCGTTGATTTACACGCTCACGTTGCCGGAAATGCATCTCGGACGTCTCCGTTCGGCCCTCTCCTCCTGGCGTGCTCTGTGAAGTTGGACAAAGGCAATTATCTGCTTTGGCGGTCAATGGTTCTTCCCATTATCAAGTGTTACAGTCTTGGAGGACACATCACGGACGTGACTTCTTGTCCACTTGAATTCCTTTCTGAAGACGCTGGAAGTAAGATTAATCCGGCTTTTGAAGAGTGGATAGCTGCTGATCAGTTGCTCCTGGCATGGTTATACAGCACAATGACGGTTGATATGGCCTCTCAAATGCTGAATTACAATACATCTAAGGAGCTCTGGAAGGCTGCTGAAGACTTGTCAAAGGTTTATGCTAAGTCCAGGATTCCACTCTATATGAATGAGCTGCGCTACGCCAGAAAAGGGACGATGGAGATGGAGGAATATTTAGCGAGGATGAAAACCGTTTCTGATAATCTTGATTTCGCTGGGAGGCCACTCCCTCTTGATGATTTGATAGCTCTAACTCTTTCAGGTTTGGATGCGTATTATGATACCATTGCGTTCACCCTCACACAGAAGAAAAATCTCACCTGGATAGATTTTCTGGCCTCACTGCTCACTTTTGAGAATCAATTGCAACAGTAGAATGGAGGAAGGTCATATAGGGATGAAAGCGAACTAACTTGTCAGATTTGTGGGGAATACGGCCATACCGGAGTCAATTGCTATTTCAGGTATGATCGGAACTACATGGGCTTTGTGTCTGAGGAGTATTGAAAGCCTTCGGACTCTTCAGTGTATGAAGCAAATCATCATGTTTTGTGTTGGTGAAACTGCTCTTAGACTTCCCAGGTTTACGGATCTTTTATTAATTTCCTTATTTCAGTATTCCTAGTCGTGAATCTGAATTGTAAACGTCATCCAATGCCTTCAGTTTTAAATCAACTCAAGCGTCACATTGTGAGGTTGGGTGGTGCCGGTGGAAAAATTCCATTGCGTTAGTCATGGTTAGGGTTTCTTGTTCTTGAATGAATTGGTTAGCTCGTTATCATATTCGTTTGTGCCTTTATTACCTTGAACTTGTTCTGCCACATGAACGGGAGTTTGATTTGTCTATTTAAGCGGTTGGAATCTGGAAAATTGAACACCAGACCAGTCCGGGTCATATTGTGACTGCCAAGATTTTGCTGAGGAATTAATTCTAATTCGAGTGACAGGTCATTTCTGTTTTGAAATGCATACATGCATGCAAGGTGGACTAAATTGACTCAGAAATATTTTCCACTTTTATTAAGAGCAGGTTTCTTTTCTTCCAGTCTTGTGGTCTAATTTTGAGCCTGGTCATCAATGGCCTTTTAGGTTCTTAGTAGCTATGCCGCAAATGCAAGACTGTAGACAAGCACAAGAAGTGGTAAAATAGTAAGTATGTGAAATTAGAATGGCCCTCGTTTTGAATTTGTGTGGTGGTGAATTACGTAATAGCATAGCGTCACCTGTGGTCGCCATTCGCCAGAGCCCAAGCAAGAAGAGGGCTCTCCCTCTCGGCTTAAGCCACCTCGACAGTATCCACTTTGTTGTTGAATTCCATTAAATCAGGAATGTTTGGTATTTTGCATCTTTTATTATGTGAAGGGAGTGCCAATTGAAGGAACAGACGTTGTTTCATTGGAATCATGATACAGCTAGCAACGTTTGGTTTTGTAATTTCTTGGGGGCTAAGTTCTGACCACATTTGGGCCGCCCCAACCCGATCCAGTGGACATGTGTTCAAAAACTTATTTTCTTGGGTCTTGCCCAGAAACTAGTAACTTGAGTTGCTCCCTACTCTTGGGACTTCGGGCAAGCAAACCCAGCTTTCCTATATTCGTAAAATGGAGTGTTCAAACTTCTAAGAAGTTGGACTCACATCCCCATGTCCCTAAAACCGAAACTAGTATCTAATTTAATTCGACACGGTTTCAAATGAGTGTGACTCCCTTCCTTATTCATGCCCCAATCTCATTTAGTTGACCACAGACACAAAGGCTATAATGACTTCATATGGCATACCTTGCAATATCTGATGTACATATACAAACTCACTGTTCCAAGTTATAATTACATGAGCAAATCAAAACAGCACGAGAAGTTCATTAGTACAATTAATAAACATCTTTCACACAAGAAAGTAGGAAGCATGAAAGAGAGACACTAGAAAACAGGACAAGCCTTGATTATATTATATATGTAGAGAGCAGCAAATGGAATGATTGGTAATATATGACACACTAATTAGTACGGCAACGAGTGATGGTGGCGCAGCCTCGGGTGTAAGGGCTAGCTTGCGCACCTGGTTGGCAGTTGTAGTAGGACGCTCCTCTCAGAGAACACGGCACTGTGTTCCTCTGCAGCACCTTATAGCTTATATACTGAGACGTCGCTAATATGCGCCGGCTCATCTCCGCCTCCGCCTCCGCCTCCATCTCCATCTCCATCGTCCCTCCCCCTCCTATGCACTCCTCTATGGAGCCTACGCACCCACCTCTCACTGGCACCCACCGCAGCCGGTGGTCGCTGATTGTGGCTGCCGTTACAGCATATGTCATGACAGAGGCCATCATCAACAAGGCCAGCAGAGACGAAATGCTTGCCATTGCCATTACTTTTGCTTCTGTTTTGAATACTATTTCTATTTGGACGGTCTTTGCAGGAATGTATTTTAATTGCTTGGAGAATGTTAGCCAGCTGACGTTTGGGAGTTTGGGCAACTTCTTTCAAACGAAGCGTTGGGATTTTATACAAGCGCGCTTTGCCTTGGTAAGATGATTTTACCAAAATGTCACTCCATGACCCTAGCCCCTTCCCCCTTTCTTTCTTTGTTAAGTATGTTTGGTGGACTTTTTCAAAATCTTATAAATGTTTATACACGTAAGTCGAGACAACACTCTTCTTACATACTTACTTCGTATTCTGTAAATCATGATTGAAAAGCTACTCTTAAAGACTATAATCGTTATTTCAAACGAGTATTTTTTTTTTTGCTTTTTTTATTGAAAAAGAAAATAACTCAGAATTTTGATATATATTTTTTGTCTAATTTAGAGAGAGAGAGAGAAAGAAAAGGAGAAAAAAATAGATTCCATTATCTGTATTACTCAAAGGTTTTAAAATATTGTCATAAAAAAGGTTTTACAATATCTTTCCGCTTTTATCCAATAGACAGGTGGATTCAAAGAATAGTAAAGTACAGTGACAACTGACAGCAATCAGGACCACCTAACCCTGAAATACTTTTTTTAAAGGAAAATTATAATAAGTTCTCAATCAAATGAAAATATGAAGAAATGGTCCCAAGGGGTTGTTAATGACGATCCTCATGTTGTTAATGGAGGATCCTCATGTTGTCATTAACAACCCCTTGAGACCATTTCTTCATATTTTCATTTATTTGGGACCTTATTGTAACTTTCTTTTTTTTTTTAAAAAGAAAAAAAGATAAAGAGTTGTGTAACGAGATTGAGGAGATCATGGGAAGGTGTGAAAAGTTGAAGTGAGAATGTAATGGAAGTTCAAAGGAGGGAAGAATTGCAGAGAAGAAAGTAGGGAAGCGTGAGAAGGGAGAGCCTTCAAAACCTACCGAGAAAATGATTGGAGGAAGGAAATGACATTTGATTATTTGATCATATGATTAAAGGAAGGTTAAGATTCAAAGCATGAATGCGGGGGAAGGCTAAGAATCAGATATTGGGCCTCAAAAACCTACTGATTAAGCCCTTTGACCAATTAATGGATGGTGGTTTGAACCAAAAGGCCACTCACTAACAACCAGGTTTTAGGCATTAAGCGCCGCCTTCTGGAAGCCCCCATGCCTCTTCTGTATGCTGTATCTGGTAGACGGACCCAACACACAAGCCATACTATGATACAATAGCCAGCCCAATTCAGTGTGGTTTATACTTCATATAATTGGATACGTACATTTCTTATCCATTAATTCAGGCTCCCGCTAGATTCATTGAATTTTCTTTTTGGATTAGAGGGGGAGGCAATAACTAACAATACGAGGGTACCAGATATGATAAAACATGCTATCTTTTATTTAGTGAGGAGCTCTCATACTAGTAGTCTACAAGACTTTTGATGATTCATTAAATTTACTAAAGACGTGTACTTATCTATCATTTCATCATGAAATTTTTAAATAGTATTTTTCCTTGTGAAAATTTTAAACCATATTTGCTAATTGTTTTACACTTAATCAGATTATTTAGTGCGTGCGTGCGTGGGCGCATGTTAACATGATCGTAGGACGTAGCATCAAATTGCGATTTACCAAAAACGAAAAATCCTGGAGCGAAGTGGGCACAAACCAGCGCCAAAGGATAAAATACTTCCAGGCCTAAATTAAACAATACAACTTTCTCGAATTATACATGCAAAACAATGTTCAAGTCTCCTACTTTTGAGACCAAAAAAAAAAGTCTCCAACTTTCTTCATATAAAATATCAAGTATCAACTGTATCATTCTGTTTTTCATTTGGCCTGAACTGTACTATTCACTTTACAGATTTCAGAAAATAATTTTGGAGAGATGAAGTTATCGCAGTAAGTATAGTTTTAAGGATCCAGGAAAGGTTCTCTCTGGTGATCAAGGTCGATGCCATTGGGATTACCATAAAGCTCGGGCAAAAGGCAAGACATGCTTGTGAAACTACTACCCCTAAATTCTCAAACAAGAATAGGCAACGGAATGCTACTGCCCCATAATCCTCATCTTTCTAGCTTGCTTAGGATTGCTTCCATTGGTGGTAGCTCCTGCACAATTTGCTGCCAGTCAGGCATACCCTGCGATCAATCAGCATTCATCACTTTTAGTGGCAAAGTTTTTTAGCCACAATTAATAGGTGCAAAAATCCATATCTAATAATCCGTGAAATTATTCCCACTGTTGACAGCTAAGATCTAAAATAAATTCAAAAGTACAACATTTTCTTCATGTTCATCAAGTGATGTAAAATAAAAGTTGATACAGCAAGAAATTACATCCCATCAATGTGCCGGTTTTAAAACTATACTGGAATTCCATACGTTTAATCTTTGTCTTCTAGCAAGTAGATAGAATATACATTTAATCTTTGTCTTCCAGCAAGCAGACAGAATAAATTTCACTTGTGAATTAGATTTGAATAATATAATTTTGGTTGCCATCCAGCGAACTTGCTAGCAAGTAAAAATCCTGTATCCAAGGGAAGAAAAGAAAAACAAATTCACTCCAATGTGGAACTTACTTTCCCTGATCTTCGAACACGACCATCTAACCGCAGTATAATGTAGACATCTTCACCAGGAGTAACTCCTTCAGCCTTCTGCTGATCCCTTATCCACCTAGATAAGTTAAAGAGTATTAGCAGGCAATTACGATGCACCATATATAGTTTATGCTTCCCCTCTCTTTTTGCCAACTTCCAATCAGCAATATTTTTTTAGGGGAAAAAACATTAGAGAGGCAGGTACTAAAGGCCTAAGATTACAAGTAGAACTGAACCTATGACCTTCACACTTATAGGGCAGCTGTCATGCCATTAGGTTACAAGGCTGTTAGCTCCAACTAGCAATACTGGTTTGCATCAATCTAACTTTTCATCATCTATGTTAATGCTATTTCCCTCCTAGAGTATTTCGTAACCAACAGTTAAGAGAAAATAAAACAGCATATTACCTTTCCCATTCTGCTAGTGATATAACCTCAGCCTTGAACCTAATTTCAGCTTTCAACTTCGATTTTGCAACTATGGATTGTGTTCGCTCATCAAAATCTTCCTAACATAGTTTTATCAGTTAGCATTCTGATAGAAACAAAAAGTTTTGATGAAATGACGATACAGATAGCCAAATTATTGTAAATATTCTGCACTCGTGTTTCATAAATGGTTCCCAAGACACCGACTGTACCATGATAATATAACCAGCCATTACCTTTTTGTTTTCTTTAGAAAACAAATTGAGTTTCTCAGTATGTTACTTTTATAGCATCTGGGAAAAGGGTAATATAAATTCGACAAAGTCAACGTCCACATGTGTAGAATGGATAGATACCATGCTCACTTTACAATAGAAATATATTATGTCAATAAAATAAATACACGAGATAATAATCGAGTCTCACCCCAATGGATGGAAGAGATGCAGTAGCCTTTGATGGAAGGCCAAAACCTTTCTTCTCAATTTTTGCTTCCCTACCTTCTCCCCAGATTACAGGAACCAACAGAACACCGCGTCTAATGAGCTCTGTGCGAAATCTCTCTGCTCTTTGCAAAGCCAGAGATACTGTTTCTTTTTTCCCTGCTAATATAACCTAAAACCCAAACTTCAGTTAAATAATGGAATATTAATAATCCTATTACTTAGAAAATTATCAAGATAAAGTGAACTAAGAATTTCGAATGACTAAAAGACAATAATCTCAGGTTGAAATTGTGTGGGCTGTGAAGCAGGGTCACACACAGAGACTGATAAAATGTGGAGCGATGATACTGACAGGTCTAACTGTGTCCCGTAGCTGCACGAGTTCTACTATGCGATTAGTTGAAAGACGCAATGGCAACCTTGATAGTGTCTCATCTCGTGATATTTGTGCAAGTTGTTCCTCTTCTTTTTTATTATCCCAGAAGAATAACGCCACAAGAACAATAATACCTGCACAATGCTGGTTCCAATGTTTAGTCATTTAATGAGGCGATTTAAAAGGATTTTGCAACGTGATACATAACACAGTTATCTTCAATGTCAAAACTATCACATAGTTTGTCACTAGATACAAATAGTATAACTTAAACCAGAATTCTCAAATCAGGAAGTTAAAATAATTCTCTGGTCACCTCCAATGTTGATGGCAGCATTCCCAGCAGTTTCCCAAAGACCAGGAGCATCATCCCCCCCTTTAATGGCACGAAATAGCCTGGGCACAGTAAATAACATGGAAATTCCTGCAGCTGCAGTAAATGCTATGTAGAAGAATCTCCTAATTCCACGGAATGGTGCTTGAACTTCACTAATAAGTTTTAAGTCTCTCCGAAAACTGTAGCCAATATCTTCACCACCTAGCCTGGCCTGGTAATGTAGCACAAAAAAACAATAGACAATGTGAACAAATTTCATCAAGGATAAGTTAGCCCTCAAAGAAGAGTCTCAAGTTCAACAAGTTATTTTGTCTCATTATCCTTCTCACTGATATCCTATTACAGTTTATGTTGACTCCCAAGCAAGAGAGGAGAGAGGATTTGGAAACAACATAGATTAAGAATTTCAATCACAGATTTTTTATACAATATAATAGGTTTGTAAGCTATTAAAACAGAATACATAAGACTGGACAACTTGGCATAGCAAAAACCCTAAGCATTGAGTGGGGAAAACCTCTTCTTGTAGTTGTTTGAATTCAGGCAAAGCTCTGAAAGAGGCCAAGTCTGGATCATTGAGAATGGTACCAAATTTTAGGTTGTATTCCTTCAGAGCTGTGCGCAGACAATCAGCTGCTTTCCTTCCTTCCCCTCTTCATGAAATTAATAACAAAACAATAAATAAATGAATATAAAAGCACTTAAATATATATATTGAAATAGACAATAAATTAAGCCTTTATTAAATCACTTGAATTTTATATAATCAGGATTAGAATATGAGTGAATGAGATGTGGGACTATTTAATGCTAAGTTATCTTGTGGCAATAATTAATAGGCAAGTCTTGAGAATTCAAAGGAAGTTGCAAAATTTAAGCCGTAACCAAAGAAAATGTGGAACCAATTCGTTCATCTTCGTAGTTAGGTATATTATACCTGTATGCATGGCAGCAAGCTTTATTATAAAGCGCAGCTTGGGCTTCCATAGGATTGGGGTCCAAAGAAAGAGCAGTTTCAAACTGGACCAAAGCATCCTTAACCTGAAAAGTCCATTCCCAAGAAAGTTAAGGCATTCCACCTTCCCATTTCCTTTCTATAAAACATTCTTTCCCTTTCTAGAAAACACTCTGCATGTGCATTAGCGAAGGCCATCACCAAAGATTTGCTCATAGGCCTAGCGAGGCACCAGCGAAAGAGACAATATGGATTTTAACAAACGGAGCTATTGCATGCTAGGACTTCGTTTGAAATAACATACGCGTCAGACAGCAATTAGCGATTGTAGAGCTCAAATTAGAAGTTTGACGACGAATGTCCAATATTTATTAAACAATCACATGGTTAAGATCTGCGGAATGTAAAAGAGCGATCGAATTGGAAAAGCAGAAGGAAATACCCGTCCTTTGGAGAAGAGTCCGAGTCCGAGATTGACGTGATATTCCGGGGTTTGAGTGTTAGATTCTGGAGTCTGCGAAGTAGAAGACGAGGAAGAAGAGCACGAAATGAAAAAAGATAGAGCCTTCTTTCTTGAACTTAAAAGAACGGGTTTGTGCAGTGAGGTTGAAGTGATGGTCTTCCATTTCGAGAAGTAGAGCAAGTGGCAGTGCAGAGCAACTGCAACCACAGCCATTGAGAAGTTTCACCATGTCACCCGACTTCCTCTTCTGTTGATCTATCCAATTGTCTCTTTCCACGCCATATCCAAACAACCAATTATCCAACCCTTATTGGGTCCAACACCAAAAACTATCCGGGCTTTCCCTTCGCATTGGCCCAACAAAGATCCTTGCGAAGTGCCGACGTCGCTTGATTCGCTTATGAAAATGGGTTTTTCATACCCATGGAAGAAATATGAAAAATGAAAACATGGCTACTCGTACGTCATACTTGTGCTTCATAATCATCATTCGTAGGCGTTGGCAAAATAAAAACATATTTTTATAATTTTGATTTTAATTTAATTTAAAATTTAAAATTGTTCTTTTTAATTTAAATGATATTACCTGTTATATATATAAGACCCAATTAAATTTTTTAGGAGATTAGGAAAGTTAATTAAATTATTTTAAAATATATATGTTTATCGTTTTTTCTCTAAATTAATTTATTTGAATTATAAATTTATATATAATTTAATCATACATAACATACGATATGATTAAATAATTTATTTAACTTTCTTAATCTCTTAAAAAAAAAGTTAATATTTAGGATGGCATGTGATAATAATTATATATTTTTATGAATACATTTTTCATAGTTTACCATGTTCAACCATTTGGATGTCAACTATCAAGTTGAGCCGATATGTGTTTCAAGCCAAGTACCAGGCTGCAGTGATGTCTTGCTTGACCCCAACTACACACACCCCTAGTACAATTAAATGTACAAAAATGATGTACACGCACACCAAATTCATTCCTTATCTGTCAATTAACGGATTGTAAATACACAATTTTTCCAACAGTTTGGACTTTGGAGGAATGTTGATATATTTGACAAGATTCTCTTCTGAAAAAAAAAAAAAACCTGACGAGTGATGACGGAGAGATTGCAGCAAGGTTCCCAGGAGTTCACAACACCACTCCAGTCCATCCTAATACGGAAGAAAGCATTATCAGTGGCTCATGGCAGTACTGTTCGTTTTTTTTTTTAAAAAATCATCCATCATTATAATAAGTGGCTCATGCAGACGAATCAAAACAATCGCTTTCAGGCGATTTTAGATCTTATCCTGCTTAATTGTTTGGGCTGGGGATCATGAAGTCGTTGATTAACTCGATATATTATCCTCAAGTAATTGTTTATGCAGTCTTTTTCTCTTCTGAATGATGCCGACCGAAAGCAGGAATAGCGATTACTCAACTCTTTCAGTTGTGAATAAGAAGTAATTAATACATAGTACGAGTATTTAAATAGTAAATCTTATATAACTCGAGAGTTTAGAGGTTTTAATCTCAAGATTTCTTCGTAATTGGTCTTTGAAGGAAGGGTATGAAGACCTGTTCTTAAAACCACAACTCTTTTATTTTATGATTTCTTCCCTTCTTACATTGATAAAAGGACTTGAAACTTCACTGTAATTAAGGTGGAATAGAAATTTATTGTCTTTGTCCATTTAATCCACCAATTTCTGTGGTGGGACATGATGGTGATGGCTTTCATCAAAACTCCACTAATGTCTGTGGTGAGAGATATTGGAATTTATCCTCACTTGCCTTTTTCAAATAACCTTACGTTTTTGCTTCCCTCCCCTGTTTCCTGTCACTAGATGCGAATGATCCACTCCTCCAACAAAAATTCCATATCTTCTATTTCTGGAGTTTCAAAAGCAAATATTCAGACTCTGCAAGATACAGAGGATTGTGTTATTAAATTTAAATTTATAGTCAGAGATAGTTGTGAGCCTTTATAAATTTCCTCTTATTCTTTCAACTATCACCACGAGTAGAACAGGAGAAAGCTTAAAGCAAACTTAGAGGAATCTTTGTGAGTTGATGCTGAAACTGAAACACAAGGTTTTTAAACCTTACAATGAGGGCACCATCTTTTTAGCTTTTCATTTCAGGTGTTCGCTGTCGGCATAGAATATAAATGGGAATATTTAATGAAACATGCTAACCTTGCGATGTACCATACACACCGACTGAAACTACGATGTATTAAATTGTATTCCATCGTGAGGTTCTACAAGGAAAAGAGTAATACAGAAGAGGGTTTGTGTGGGTAAGAGGAGGTGTGTGCCAGTTTCGTTGCGCCACATAAGCTGGTGAAAGGAAGAAAAGGAGTTTCACAAGAGTGCAGAGGACACAATGAAATGATGAATTCCACTTAAACCAACCATATGTGCCAAGAACAGTGAAGGTATACGGAAGCAGTGCACGTTCTACTAACAAAACAGAGCAAAGAGTAAAAGCATATAACTATGTCCATCACCTTTCTCGCCACAATAAGAATCCTGAGTCTACCTTGCGTAATGGTTTACGTCATGACCAACATAATTCAAAAACTAAAGATTCCTACATTTTATCTTAAAGATGCCCCTACTTCTTGTTTTGCACATGTTTTCCGTCCATCCCTTGTCTAATAAAGCTTTCTTCCACTACGGTACTACCCTAGCTGAGGACAAGAATGTAACCTCACTCACCCAATGCTTATAGCTTCCCACTTTGGAGAAGGTAGTCTCTCTTAGTTATTGAGAAAGCTGTAAAGAGAGTATTGTTAATGGGATTTTAGAGGACACGGAAATCCTGAGCCCGACCTGTCATGGAAAATTGTCATTGTAGGATGTCACTTTCCCCTGCATTATTAGAACTTCCCAGTTCTAGAAAAAACCAGCTATATTGCCTTAGCAATATTGTCTGGCTGGAATTTTCGGAAGGACAAAACAAGCAGAGTGCCCCATATATTCATAAAGCACCTAAAAATGTAACATGAAAAAAAGGTTCTAACATGACATGAGAACCACGTTGTAGCACTCTGTCTTGCTGACATTAACAAACTACATGTTTATGATGATGTTTTTTTTTTTCCTTTTCTCTGCGCGCGTGTGTGTGTGTTTGATCTGGGCAATGCATGACGTTTTGATGCTTGCAGCTTGTTTGTTTAAATGCTTCCTAAAGAATGACCTCTGGGTTTCAATTTCTATTGAAACAGATTGCCTTCAATTTGAAAAGACTTAAAATTCTCAACTAATCAGGCGCTTAAGCCAAAAGGAAAGTGCAGGAAAGGATCTGTACGTGGGCGATCATAGAATAGAACCAGATCCTTATTTCATCTTAGCTAGTGCTGTCAATATGATTACGTACAATATACAGTTATAAACTTTCTGATGTTGTCCTGCTATCAAACTTGTAGAATAGACATGATATTCTGCCTGAGGTCCACTATCAAAGGTACAAATTTGAGCTTCACTTTCGAAAAACATCATTTTCCAATAGATTTTGCAGAAACAATTTTATTTGTGATGCTTTACCTTATCATATTGTGTTTGTCTTTCACTAAACTCACACAAAAATACCAACGAAGTTAGAGATCAACCTCACCATTAATGATGAATTTCTCAAGGTCAGAGCAGTGAAAATTTGTGGTGGCAAATGATGAAATAGCCATGATTGGATTGGAAATTTGTGAACAGTACTACATAAGTCATCATTGCTACTTGGCATTTGCCACCACAGGTTTTAGGAAAATATTCAATATTTTACTAAGCAATATTTGGCATGGTGGTAAACTGTTTGCATGTTACCTCTATTCAAGTCACTGAGCTGAAATGAAGTAAAGGTTTTATAGGGACCACATCATGGATGGTATCGGCATTAGTTGTTTCCAACGGGGTTGCAATGATGTAGTGACAAGGCATGAATGGTAAAATTGAGCAGGAAAAAAAAAAGTAGAGGATTTTGAGAAGCATTGCCTAGCCGGACCAATAATGTACATATTCCTATCTCTATATATATGCACTGCGTATTTTCAAAACCTTGTGAACAAGAAGTGTAATAAATTCTTTCGAGTCGAGTTCCAATATTATCTCTTTTGTTGTTCCCTCGTGTGAGCATGGACGGAAAAAAGTTGGAGTACAAAGGTAAGGAGGCACTCGAGGAGATAGAGAGGCTGACGATGAAGGCTGATGTAGTTCAGGAAAGTGTTCTGAAACAGATCTTGACTCAAAATAGGGAAACTGAATATTTGAGTAAGTATGTGATGGGAGCAACAGGTATAATAGACATAGCAGAGTTTAAGCGATGTGTTCCCGTGATCACTTATGAAGGAATCTTCCCCTATATCCAGAGAATTGCTAATGGGGAAGACTCTTCTCTCATCACTGGTAAGCCCATAACAGAAATGCTATGCAGGTAATAAACCTCTGCTAGTCATTTGTAAATTTTCTCATTCCTTTACATTTTTCACTTTTGTGATTATGCTAACCAGGAGATATTGATATCTGCAGCTCAGGAACATCTGCTGGAAAGCCTAAGATGATGCCAACAATTGCGGAAGATCTCGACCGCCGAACCTTTGTTTATAATCTTATCATGCCAATAATTAATCAGTTAAATATACTAATCCATCTATCTTAAATTTCAAGTTTTCTTCTAGCATGTAGACCCTTGTTTAACCCTTTAGCTGCACTTAGAAGGTTCCATTAGTCACTGAACTCAACCATGATTCTCCTTTAAGCAAATACACAAAACAAAAAAATGAGATATGACCTCACAACTGACAAAATAGTAAGGGGAGGGCCCATTTCCGTTTAGAAGTAACGTTTATTGTTTTGCTTGACAATTCTGTGCATTCTTGAGACCATATGGGTGATGTTAACCAGTGCAAAGTTGACGTGCATCTGATGTGAACCAACTTGAGTTTCAGGTATGTTCCTGGACTTGACAAGGGGAAGGCAATGTTTCTGTACTTTGTGAAGGCAGAAATGTCAACTCCTTGTGGCCTGACAGCCAGGACTGTGTTAACAAGCTACTACAAGAGCAAGCACTTCAAGGGCCGTACGAGAGATCCATGGAATGATTTCACAAGCCCTGACCAAACCATTCTCTGCAATGACAGCAACCAAAGCATGTATTGTCAGTTGCTAGCCGGTCTGGTTCATCGCCATCAAGTCCTAAGGCTTGGCGCTGTCTTTGCTTCCGCGCTTCTCCGAGCCATTTCCTTCCTTGAACGTAACTGGAAGCACCATTGCGAGGACATCCGAACTGGGAAGCTGAATTCTTCCATAACAGACCCAGGATGCTGCTCATCCATGTCCATGATGCTTTCTCCAGATCCAAATCTTGCTGACGAGGTAAGTGAAATCTGCAGCAGAGCATGTTGGAAGGGAATTCTATGTGAGCTGTGGCCTAGGGCCAAGTACATTGATGCAGTGGTCACTGGGTCTATGGCTCAATATGTACCTGCTCTCAAGTATTACAGTGACGGGAAATTGCCTTTAGTTTGTACCATGTATGCTTCCTCTGAGTGTTACTTTGGGGTCAATTTGAAACCTTTATGTAACCCAGCGGATGTTGCTTTTACCCTCTTGCCTAACATGGGCTACTATGAATTCCTTCCTCTTGGACATAACGGGAGACTTCTGATGAACTTTGACGATGAGGAGGAAGTCCCAAATGACATGCTCGTGGATTTGGTGCATGTTAAGCTCGGCTGCTATTATGAGCTAGTCATCACTACCTTCGCCGGTGGGTTCCCACATAAATAAATAATAGCACATACTAAAAGGAACTGCATTTACGTTTTGTATTAAAATAAAACAAAAGGGCTCTTCACATTTAATGCCTTTTGATTCTTTAACAACTATACCACCATGCAGGACTGTACCGCTACCGGATCGGAGATGTGCTTCAAGTGGTTGGATTCCACAATAAAGCTCCACAATTCCGATTCATATGCAGGAAAAACGTCGTTCTCAGCATAGACAGCGACAAAACTAACGAAGATGACTTGCATAAGAGCGTGACCATGGCTAAGAAACTTTTAGAGCCTCATGATGCGATGCTCGTGGAGTACACAAGCTACCCTGACACATCATCAATGCCAGGACACTATGTATTGTATTGGGAAATCCTACGTCATGGCTCAGGGGATCAGCTTGATCAACATGTGATGGAGGATTGTTGTATTGCTGTGGAAGAGCAACTAGATTATGTATACAGAAGGTGCAGGAACAATGATAAATCAATAGGGCCACTAGAGATAAGAGTGGTGGAGGCAGGCACATTTGAGGCATTGATGGACTTGTTCATTAGCCAAGGGGCTTCAATCAATCAGTACAAGACACCGAGGTGCATCAAGTCTAAGAAAGCACTCAAGCTGCTCAACTCTAAAGTGGAGGCGTCCTTCTTCAGTCCTAGAGATCCCAAATGGGCCCCCGTTAATAAAATGGCTTAATTGAGGGTCTTTCAATACTTCATCACTTTTTGCTTACTGTTCCTACTCCTTTTTTGCTGTTACCGTAAGTTGGTACTTGCAAAAGGATGTAGCCTTTGCTTAATCAAATCCGTTATCATCTACTTTGTGGTTTATTGAAATAGTGTTAGCAGTCTTCAAAAACAGTTTTTGAATCGTGATTTATGGTATATGAGGTAAGTATATGAGAGGAGTGTTGTCTCGACTTACGTACATAAACATTTCATAAGCTAATCATTATATAATATACATATTTATCTATGTAAATGCAAAACCACTAAATCAAATCTTGGGAAAGTAAGAAAATAAGGATGATTGACTCTAGAATTTGTGCCAAAAAATTAGAAAAATTTAATGTTTGGATCATTGAACAAGAATATAATGTAGCAGTACTTGTGAATTCTGATAGTGGAGTTATACCAAAAGTAGATACGAGAGAAAGCATCAGCTGCTCTAAGGGGGGTTTTCGAAATAATTTAATCATTTACATTAGAACAGTTTATTTGGATGAAGCTATACAACAAAGCAAACCACATGCGCAGAGATAGTTCTAGGTTCAGAATGGGTTCTTTCACACCTTTTCCGTTGTATGTTGACCCCTGATGGATAGTCTAATGGTGCAAATTCACGGTAGAGAACATAAATTCTTCTGAAGCAGATCAAGCAGGGGAACAAGAGAACAGCCAAATGACAGTAGACACTCCTAAAAAAAAAACATAATAAGTGGCTTTTATTTTTTAAAATACCAAACGTCATAAAAAAAATTATAACGCTTCTTGAATTAATAGAAATGTCATAGCTTGTTTTTTTAAAAAAAAAAACAGCTTTTTATAACGCTTTCTTAGAAAAGAGTCATAGGAAGTCTTTTTATTTTTTAAATAATTTTGCATAATTGTTTTTTTCCCTAGTGAAACTTTTCATATTTACAGTCAAAATTCACAACAAAATGAACAAAATCAAACTAAATCAGAATGAAATAACTCGAAACAAATAATTAATTCATAAAATCACTACTAAATATATTTAATTACAATAATTATAATGTACAACTAATCTTAAGTGAATAAACACACATATAAAATTCATGACAGATTTTTACTTAAAAAGAAAGAAAAAAAAATTTACGGACTTAAACTTCTGTATATAAAAAAAAGATTTTACAAGCTAGGGAGCTTCTGTAGGAGGTCGAGATAAGAAGGAAAAAACATGTGAGAGGCCAAGCTTTGTACTGCAACAAAAGTGGAGACTAAATGTTGAAGAAATGCGCATGTGGAGGAGACAAGAAATAACAAAAAATGGGGGATCAAGGAAACTTCTACTTGCTACAATAAAAGGGAGGAGAAAGTAGTGGGGATAATGGCGCCACGACTTTAAAACAGATAGAAGGAGTGCAGACAAAGTGGGAAGAATGATAAGGAAAGGTAGTGAATGGGGATGAAAGAATAAGAAGTGGGAACCAGTGGAGTAAAGATTTGGGATAATATTATGAGAAATGAGGAGTTGAGGACGTGTGAAAAATAACATATATAGTAGGTTGTGCACATTTTTTGAAAAAAGTAAGCCTTGTATGGTGCTTGCTCAAACAAGTGCCATACAAAGCTTCAAGGAAACTATGGCGCTTACCCCTTCATTAAATTTTTTTTTTAAAAAAAAGAGCCTTAGAAGGCTCTTATTTTTCAAACACCTTTAAAAGTCTTTAATAAAAAAAAGGGGGGAAGCTTTAAAAGGCACTTGAAAATCAAGCACCATTTAGCATTGGAAAGCGCCTTCCAAGGCCACGGCTGTGGCCTTGAATTCAAGGTCACACTGTGGCGTTGAATATTCAATGCCAAATTTTTGTTTGAAATATTTAAGATCACAATGGCCTTAAAATTCAAGTCACAGTGACATCTTGTATGGTGTTAGACTAAGTAAGTGTTATGCAAATTCTTATTTTTTTTAAAAAATAAATAAATGGCCAATTATGACGCTTGCTTATTTTTTTTAAATAAATGCCTTGTGTGACGCTTGTTTAGACAAGTGTTACATAAACCTAACACTAGCTATGACATTTATAATAGAAAACATCATGGCTTCTAAATATGTTTTTTTAAAAAATAATTATTTGTTGCACTTCTTTTAAAAAAATGTCATGAAAGGAATGCCACTAAGAGCCTGTTTGGATTAGCGGTGGAGAAATAGTTTTTTTTTAATATGATTTTTAGAAAAGTTAGATAGGATAAAAGTCATATTGTAGATGTGATTTGTGTTTGGATTAGCGGTAGCAGAAGTGGATTTTTTTCTAATCTTGAACCTGTTTGAATTAGCGTTTAGAAAGTTCGTGTAAATGGAAAATGACTTAAAATGACATGAATCTTATTGAATATGCGCGCACGCACACACACATATATTAGTTGTATATATTGTGATAATTGAAGATAAAAATTTAAATTTAAATTTGATAAAAAAATTAAAAAAACTCTAAAGTGCTTAATTAAATATATTTTAATGGATAAATTAGAATACATATAAATGTATATTTAATAGTACATTGTTTATTAAATCACCTATACCTAACATTTTTCTCCAAAAGCTGAAAAAAGTCAACCAAAAGCTAAAAAAAATGACTTCTATCATATGTCACTTTTTTTAAATAAGCCCATCTAAGATCACCTCAATAACAAATGATCCATTTTTTTCTATTAGACTTAAATCACTTTACGCTGGACTTTTTTCCTTCCCCACCGTGATTGCAAACACACCCTAAATCTCTAGTGAGCCTCAAGTGTTAGACCCTAAAGCTTATTTAATGTTACAGTGACAACGGGTGAAAACAAAATTTTCCCCAGACTTCCACATGGTTCATGATTGCTGGGGCTGCGATTCTCATATTTTGAGATAATATGTCAATTCCTAAACGACAGTCAAATCAACCGCAGCTCATCAATAACATAATAATTGAATATTGGAATAATAGCTTTTTCAGAATTTGAGCAGGTTCACTCACTTTATCGTAGTAATCATCGTGTCCAAGCATGCGCATGCAGCTTCCCTTGTGCAAAATTTCAAACGAAATGACGGAATATCAATGCTCCAAAAGGGTTTTGTCTATGTATCAGAGACCACACCCATTTGAAGTAACGTGTCGATCAAGGAGGGCTTCATGCTGATCGTAGTGAGGTTTCATCTCTATCCATTAAGATAAGAAAAATATGAAGTGGGTCTAGAAAGGTGGACTCATGAGGTAATAATAAGGAAATTATAGCTAGGTACTGCTAGATAGAGTGAAATTATCAAACCTTTTTTGATTACGGGCATTAATCTGTGAATTTTTGTTTGTTGTAACACTTGAATATAGCATACTTTAATTTAATAGCCTAGCAAATCGCAGGCTTCTTGTCTCCTCAATGCTTTGATCCAAAACAAAACGCACTATCACGGAAAGTTATCCAAATCTTATTGAGTGTTTGAGAAGTCATAAAACCATAATTTCAGAAGCTCATTTCTATAAGTCGAAATAAAACTTCTATCACATATTTATCTTATAGATTATAAAAATTATACTTCAAAAACTAATTCAAATACATACATGATGCGAGAGAAGAGCATGTTTTTAAGAGCACCACTAAAAACATAAAATGTAGGGGAGCATGGCCCCTGCATTTTTGTTTCAGTTCCATGCCATTGATGGATATGGTGGTCTTGAAATCTTCCCACTCAGCAATCTAATGTGGTATTAGCCCGACCACATAAAGTGCTGTGCAGTGCAACATCCACTTTCCGTACACTTTGAAATTCCAGAATGAGCTAAAAGAGAAAAGGGGGACGCATTGCAAGTGCTACTGTAGCTTTAGTGGCTAGTGAGTAACAATCTATGATCTAACCCAATGATAAGAGGCGGGATGAGACATGCACTTATTTGATCTCATCTGTGCTTAATCAAGTTTATAGTTTCTACTGTTCATCATCCGTTATAACCCAAATTCCAACGAGGAAAAGCTTCAGTCAGCCTGCATATGATTAAAGCCAAAGTTTATGGGGAGAAAATAATAGTGAGGATAAAAAGGGATGCAAAGTACTTTCAAATTCCATCTTTTCATCCATAAGTGCTATAAAGTTTGTCTGTCTCTCTCTCCATTTTGTTCACACATATACCACTCATTTACTACGCCAAAGATAGTTTTGGATAAGGTTATTTCTTACGGGCCGGGGTCTACTATGAGAGATGTTGTATGAGGAACTGAATTAGATCCATAGGCCAAGACACATAAATCTATAGGGTTGATATTTGCTCGCGCTTCAATCAATTGCAGTACAGCGAAATATTACGGAATCTACTCACGAGAAAGCACAGGTTTTGCCTCTAGGCGTAGGCGACAGATTATGCTGCAAAGTATAAGTGTACCTGTTGGCAATACGTGTTATCCTCTCGCTACAAATCCATTAAGATTGCTCTCTGGAACTCTCTTCAGCAACATTCCTGTTTTGTGGAATTATTATCAACTGCTCAAAATCCAAAGTTTTGGTCCACGCTAGAACCCATCTGCAACAACAAATTCAAACGAGAAATCAATGTTAAATGCTATTATTGCACTTTATTCGGAACTTCTTGTCCTTTCAATCTTTAAAATGTAAGAATTAGCCAAAAGTTGAATGCAGGACGAAAAGGGGGGGGGGGGTTGACAACATGACATACCACAATAACAGAGGCGAAACTCCTAGACTCCTAGTTTTCGGACGATAAGTTATAAAGAAAAATTTAACAGTTAGAGAGGGGGAAAAAAAGCATTAAATTGTTTATTTACGTAAATCGAGATAAAATCTATCTCTTATATTTATCTCATATACTGTAAATTATAATTATAAATTTATTTTTAAATATTTTAATTACTATTCTAAACAAGTAAATTATTTATGAATAAAATAAAAGAAAGACGTAATTGTAGAGCAAACCTTAGAATAGCTAGGGCTTGGAACCTTCATAACGAAATTCCTTAATGACAAAAGGGACGACGTTGCTGACAGTTTTAGCAATGAGTGGCAGCCAACCCAGAGCCAAATTTAGATCCACCAAGACGAATCTTCACCAATTGGCCCATCCAAGATAAGGACTAAGCTTTTGAGTAGCCCAGAATCAGAGCGAATTTGAACCATGAGCAATATTTGCGAGCACTTGGGAACACTAACGAGCAATATTCGTCTAGCGCATAGGCAAGTGTAAGAGTTATGAAATTTGGGTGCGTGGCTAAGTTCGGGAAAGCCATAACGATGTTTTATAGGGGCAATTCACCTCTGAATGATTGGAATTGGTTGGATTAGGCTTTATCATTATTTTCTTTTTGTAAGGTCTGCATTGATATACTAATGTGTTAAGAATGAGTGGAGTGCTCGCAGGGAAAGTCAATGAATACTAATAGTAGTAAAAGGCCAGAAGCCAGCCATGATAAGATAAACATCATCATAGGCTGCTATGATCGTTTTGACTTAACAGCTCTAGTGGCAATACTTTGAATTTTAGCCAGCGTAAACGTATATAGGTTTCCTCATATAGATGATGATGCTTCTGGTTGGTCTTTACCTGCGTAATGCATTCACGGCGCTTGGACGTAAACCAAATTAAGTGAACTTCAGTGTGATCAATTATTAAACGATTGAAATTTAGCCTGCGCAATATTTTTTTTTCTTTTAAAAGATCTTGATCTATCCATTTATAATTGTCCATTGCATGGAAGCTCTTCAACGCATCCCAGTCTTACTGTTCAGAAGGTAAATATCGAGGCTGATAGGCTGGCAGCTAGGATCGCACATGCAGATTTATTGGTCAGCAAGAAGACTGGAGAAGCAATCTGTTCCGTGTTTTTGAATTCTCTTCAGAGGACCATGATTACCAGATTAGACCTCACATTGTACTCGCTAACTATAAGGCATTAATGGTTAAAGTTAAACCTTAAGCCTCCAAAACTTCAAAATAGGAGAATCCAATGGCAGCATATGGCGTTGACTTGACATGTGGTCAACCAATATCAACAACAGAAATATTACCTCAGTAAGTGAAATCGCTTACATGAATTACACAACTTTATTGTGCTGTGCTCTGAGATCTGTTCTACCAATAAGCCATTTACTGAGAGACCCCGATCAATGGCTTCTTTAAGTATCATTCTTGATCTCCCTCTACCTCTCTTCTTGGGGCTATAGACCCCTCCTTACTTTTGCACAACCAATTTATCTTAAATAATTATCTACCAACATTTTCTCAATTAGATGCCACACCAACTTGTCCTCTTATATTATCATTATGTGTCTTATCATTTGCTGTATCATCAAATATCCATCTTTAGTACATTTTCTTCTTTATCACCCCCATTTCATGTATGTCCATGTTGCCCCTTCAATGCCCATTATTCATTACCATATTGCATTACTGCCCTTATAACAGTTGTATAAAGGAACACAATTTATATATCAACGGATAATATATAATCTATACGAAACAACACTGTTCATTAGTTATGAACAGTCACTTCACATCGTGTCCACCCACTATATAATTAAAGGGGGGAATGAAAGAATCAGAATCTTGTTTTGCTTCAACAAAATCCAGGGATTCATAAAATTCATAATATCATAATTATTCTCACATGATTACCAGCTTATAGTGGGGAAACTCAAATTAAAGGTGTTGATCAGTTGTTATGTCAATTACTCTGCTCAAGCTTGCGTTTGGCTCCCTCCAAGGTATTTTGGAGCAACATTGCAACTGTCATTGGACCCACACCACCAGGAACAGGAGTAATCCATCCAGCCACTTTAGATGCTTCCTCAAAATCTACATCTCCAACAAGCCTATAACCTGACTTCTTAGTTGGGTCATCAACAGCATTTGTGCCAACATCTATGACTGCAGCTCCGGGTTTGATCCAGCTGCCCTTGATCTGAAAAGTACAGAATTTTATGAGACAAACTCTCCATCAGGATTGATGGACAAGAAAAAGAGGGGGGGAAATCTCTCCATCAGGAAAAAGAGAGCAATTAGCAGCAGACCGACGAGGAGGAGGAGGAGGAGGGCGACAGTAATAATATTGATAATGATAGTAGTAATACCCTTCTTACAGCATCTACTGGATTGACTAAAGCGACAAGAGACTAATAGAGAAAGAATCTTCTATATTTCTGTTTTTTCTGTGTGCGTGCAAGAAAATATTGTCTTTATCAAACCCTTGACTTGAAGGGAACATCAACTTCAGTTCTCTCTCTCTCTCTCTCTCCCCCTAAAATCTTTTTTTGATAACCTCTCTCTCACATCTTAAATAGGCATGGTTGCATTTGACAATTACTGCAGGTATGCACCTGTAACTAATTTGTGTTGTATACCAAGGATGAAAGCAACTGACTTGAAACTCATGTAACCTGTCATACTTTGTAGTAAGAACCATTCCAAGTGCTAAAAATTGAAAACTAATTTTGATTGTATGAGGGATTGGCATATTTGAATGGAAATGAAACTGTGAGAAAAGAGATGCAAATATAGGAAATATGTTTTGCGAGTTACCATCATTGGTTGTCCTGCAGCCGCAATTATAATATCTGCTTCGCGAATGATTCTCTCCGGTTCACTTGTGCGTGAATGAACAATGGTAACTGTAGCATCTGCTTTAAGAAGAAGCATTGAAACTGGCAATCCAACTATGTTGCTTCGACCAACCACGACTGCCTTCTTACCCTTTACGCTAACACCACTTCGGTGGAGAAGTTCAAGACATCCCTGCATACAAGTATAATATTGAAAGTACTCAAGATTATGAGAAAGTTTTCCTCAAACTAAGTTATGCTTTACATATGTGCTGCAAAAGGTGGAATTGTTTGATTAAAAAACCAAAAAAGAGCATAAAATTAAAACAGCCTAGAGATTCAGATTAAACAGAGAGAGTGAAGTAATTGAAAATAAATCCTTTCTGTTTCTAATAACACCAAAACTCTTTCAATTTCATGAAGTTTTTTTGTATGAGTTCAAACTATTGTCAATTTCAGTGGATCTCTATCTTCAACTCTTTACTTAGTTTCAAAAATCTTAAATAAAGATCTCAGAGAATTCATCATGTATCTAAAACTTATACTATAAAACTATTGTATCATCGAATATCAATGCTACAGCTGAAGCAGTCTCACAAAGCTTCAGCAAAAAGTTTTTACAATGTGTTGATTGAAATTCACAAATTTATTAATGTGATCCAGTCCATTCAAAAGTTTTTTCAAAGGCGAGAGGATTTGCCTTGGGAGTGCAAGGGACAAATAGCGGTTCTCTGCCTTTCATGGAAAGCTTGCCAATGTTCAAAGGATGAAAGCCATCTACATCCTTCTCAAGGCTGATTTCAGTCAAAACTTTCTCTTCATTTATATGCTTTGGTAATGGAAGTTGAACCAATATACCTGTGAATAGAAAAACCCAAACCTTTTAAAGAAAATTAGCAACAAGCCAACAAGAACATGCTTATTTCATAGAAACCAGCCCGCATCCAAGCTAACATCACAGGTCTAATATTATCCACACGTTCTTGACCCAAGGGAAAAGAATTCTGCATCAGTGCTTCATTCAACTAAAATTATTCTTCAAATTAGTAGATATTTAGACACCCAATTTACTTTCAATCAATTCAACAACCAGCAAGCACTGAACAGATTTCAGGGGTTACTCTTGCAGACATGCAAAGGAATTGACAGGTTGAGCTTAGTTTATTGCCTTTTCCCTTTTATCTGGCTTCTGTGCTCTCATGTTTCTTTTAGGAGGATATGCTATCACCCCCCACTATACTCTTTACTTTCCATCTACAAAAACATGTATTTCACTCTTTTTCCCCTCAAGGGCATTAAGAAAATAGTGGCAAGAACCAGGATACATACATATACATGTCTTACTCTCTTGCTGATAAAACTCTAATTTTTTGTTCAGACATGACGAAATTTAGCCACTAAATTGCTTAACAGAGTATTTAAATATTCTAAGAATATCTTCCAGTTACTCCTTTCCACTTGAGAACTCGACTTAATTCTGCACCATTAATGGCAAACGCACATGACATTGAGCAACAATAACATGTGCAGAAATTACACAAAAAACAAATACGATTTGGTGAGTAATTGACCAACCATGTACATCAGGATTGGCATTTAGCTCGTGGACTTGTTTGACAAGATCCGCCTCGGATACTAGCTCGGGAAGATCTACGTCAAAGGACTTGATTCCAACTTCAGCACAAGCCCTTCTCTTCATACCCACATAACTTTGTGAATCCTTCCTGTTCCCTACAATCACCACTGCCAGTCCCGGAACCTACGCGAACCAATGGATGAGAAAACCGGTGTGGCGTTAGATTTATCCAGTTGAAAATAACACTTCCAAATTATTTCCGGTCATGATATTAAAAATTTGTTATAAGTTGCTCGGTTCCGTTTCGGTAAACATATTTGACTTGAAATAAAAAGAAAGAGGAAAGAGTTTACCTGGCCATATTTTTGAGAGAGAAGGCGAACTTCGTCGGAGATTTCAGATCGGACGGCTTGGGCGACGGCCTTGCCGTCGATAACGGTGGCGGCCATGTGATCGGAAGGTGAGTTTCTGGATAAGACGGAGCGGGAGATGGTTTATGGCTGTGTGCCAGGCGCCCAGGCAGTGAAGTCCATGACCGCCAAAAAAAAAAAATGCATGAATCGGATCCTAGTCTCTCTGATTTACATGTGGCATGTACACGAGACTTGGTCTGAGATTGACGGTTTTTTTTTTACCCCTCCTAACTCCTAAGGTACTAAAAATCATTACCCCTATTTCCTTTTTATAACTTCAGTTTATAATAAAATTTTAGTTTTTATTATAAATCTAACTAATGACAATGTTGCAATTTTACATATATTAAATATGATAAAAAATGAATTAATTCAAAAAAATAAAAAGATAAGGGAGAGAATGTTGGGATTATAATTCATAAATGATGATAAAATTAGAAAATGCATCAATTTATGGTATATTAATAAATTAATAATTTATTAATATGTGAAAATTAGATAAATTGAATTTATTAAAGAAGACCAAACTGATATCTTGCATGAGCACTGCATATAAGTATAGTCAAAGCTTGTAAAGACCTAAGGTTAAGAAAACCAAAGCTAAAGACCGTCATCAACTACTGCATCCTAAAAAGAAAGTGGCGATTGATTAAAGTAACAAAAATTCTAAACAAGATCATGAGCCCTCCCAGCAAAATGCTCAGCTAGAGTATTCATCTTTCTATTTGTATTAGCGTAGATAATAGATTTTTTTGCTTAATGAAATAAATATGCGAAAGTATTTTCTAGCATGAAACGTATAAAAGCGTAAAATTAGTTATAATAAAAGGATGTTTGGAATAGCAGTTGAAACCTCCGATCGTGCTTTTTAATCTTGATTTACGGTATACGAGGTAGCTTTTACGGTCTATGAAGTAAATATTTGGATAAGTTTTATCTCGATTTACGTAAATCGATGTTATACATAAAAATAAACTCAACCAAACATCCTCTAAATTAAACCAAACAACAAGAAGCCTTGTACCAAACAAAACTTTTTAAATTCAATGAGGCTTCCAATAAAAGGAAATATGTTTTTTTTAATAATTTATGGGCACCGACAAATTTGGGTATTGAGAATACAATTTATAATTGTTATCTATAATATTATTATTTATTTTAGCTAGATATTAATATGAGTAAGGCTTGTTTTATATCATTGTCTCTTTAGACATTATATTCTGACATTATTGTTGGAAAAAAAAATATATTTATCAAATTTAGATTTAAAATTGTGACATGTTATATGCACTTAGTGTATGTGTCATGTCTAATACCGGTAATATGGGTTGGGTTAACGGGCTCAGCCCATTGGCTTGGTAAAATAAACAGGTTGAGGTCTAGAAATCCGAGCCCATTTATTATTTCGAGCTAAATGGGCTCGGCCTGTTTAACCAGAGAGTTAAATGGGCCCGGCCCGTTTAACTATTTAAAATTTTTTTATATTTTTTAAATAAGTCACATCTCAGCATTTTTAGTTCTTAGTGATGTTGTGTTCAACGAATTCCTCATTTTTTTTATTTGACACTTTTTTTCATATTATATTTATTTATTTTACTATTATTAAATTTAAAAAATATGTATTTATATGTTTTTGTGATGTGAGTAGATGAAAAAAAGAAAGAAAGTAAGAATGAAATTGATTTTCTAGCACAAATATATATAAAAAATAAGTATAATATAAGTGGATGAAAGAGAAAATGAGTGAAATTTTTTTTAAAAAAAATAATTTAAAAAAAACGTGCAAACGGGCTCGGAACCCATTTACCAGCACTAGTCATGCCGTCATGTATTATGCACTTGTGTGAGACTTTGAAACAATGATGTAATAAGTGCGTGTTGTTTGGCTGAGCCGCTCAACTGATATCAATCACCTTATTAAGTTTTATTTAAGTAAGAAGATGTGAGTTTAACCATTTATGAATATAATAATTGTAAGTAAAGGATTTTTTTTTTTTGGGGGGGGAGTGTAATAGGTAGTGGCCAGCATAATATTGGGCCGAAGCTAAATTGAAATACTGGTCTAAGTAGTAGGGCTAGAAAAAATTTGTACCTGTTTAGTTTACAGTTGAGCGTTTGATTTAGTGCTGTTGCTTTTGGTTTTGCTAATTTTTTTGAAGAAAACATTACAATTTCTTAATAAATTAAATTTTACATCATAATTTTCTATTGAAAATAAGTATTAATTGATCATTTTTAAATAAACATATATATATAGAAATTTTAATATATTTTTTATGAATTTTAATTAGAGCCTTTAAGCAACTGATAAATTTAGACTTGGGCATCATAAAAACTGAACAAAACTTTATTTATATTCAATTTTCTGAAACTTTTCAGTTGGATTTAATTTTGAGCGAAGTGTTGATTTTAAGGTCTCTCTTCTCTAGAATAAAATTAACAATCGTGAATTTTTTGTCCCACTAATTTGTTAGTACATTTTTCAGAACGGGGAAAAAACATAAACGTCAAAAATCATCCCAGCATTACGAACCAATAAATAGTTTCATCATAAAAAATTGACATTTTTTTGCCAACCATAAAAAATTGACGTTTGAATGTATATCAGATGTCAATTTTAACCAAAAAAATAGAAGCGACAATTGTGGGATTGCTTTTTTATTCAACTTTTATTTTTCCTTTTGATAGAATGAAACAATAACAACTTAAACTACTTTTTTTTATTCAACTTCAGTCTTGGAAAAAGAAAAATATAGGGAAATTTACATTTAGATCCCAGATAATAAAAATTCTCAAAATTATATTTAAATCTCATGGATTTTTTTTGTAATAAATTCCAATTTTATTAACAAGTCCAAGAATATGCATTAACAAGTTAATGTATGTCTACTGATAAATCTATAGAGGTCTATTGACAACTCCATGGATATTTAACAGTTGAAATTTATTATAAAAAAGTACCATAATACTTAAATACAAATTTCAAATTTTAAAGAATTATTTTATTATATTTTCTTTTATTTAATAACTAAATACAATTTTCCCAAAAATATACAACACCCACCAATGCGCGGGCCCTATTAAGCCTTGAAATGCTATAAAGTTAACCTCGAAAGACAAAAAAGAGAATATATATCTCACTAACAGGGTTTTGTAAAAGCTTGAAATTCTCCCGACCTATTCATTGCACAAGAAAATTTGATCACAATTAATTACCTGTTCATAATTTCTTAAAAAACTAGTAAAAATTCTCATTTAAAAATTTTATTAGTTAGAAAAAAATTGGATCTCCTTATTACTGCTGTTCTCTTATTCATATAATAAATCACTTTTGATTCGCTTCATACTCTGTATTACAAAAATAAAAGTCAGAATCAGCCCTTATGTAATTCTTGTTTTTGTTCATATGCATATTAGTTCTCTAAGTTTTTTTTCTTAATATATAACGTTGTCTTTTTATTAAAAAAAAAAGGCCAGTTAATCATTAAATTTGTAAAATAAAAATCTATATTTTCCACTATTGCCTTTGATTATGTTAAATTTCAACTTTGTTTTACTTATGGTATCTGCAAACCTGGGAAATAAATAGAAGAAAATGATTAATGCAACAGACATTCCAGAATCTTATGTTTCGGTTTAAAAAAAAATATGATATTAATGGTGCATGATTTATTCAATCACTCTCAATCAATTTTAATAAAGCGGGAAGCATAACTACTTAACTTTGAACTAAAAAGAAAAAAAGCATACTTAGTATAGTATTAATAAGTTTAGCTTGAAAATTAATGATAGTCTATGTCAAAATTATTTCAGTGATATTGAACTCAAAAACTCAGAAAAAATAATAAATGAATGAAACGTTGGGCCGATAAAATCAAATCAAAGGAAAGCAGTATGGATACTTTTGCTGGGACCAAACGAAGAACAAAGGTGGGACTTTTCAAGATTCTGAAGAAATCATAGCAAGGCATGAGGGACCCAATAAATCCCATCATATATTTCATCTTTTGCATCTAAAGAGTGAAATACAACTTTTTAAAATACCATGAACTATTGTAATTAATCATCCTTGAACCTTATCAACTTTATTTGAAAAATCAACATCCCACCAGCCAGAAACTTAGCTGAAAAGGGGAAAAAATAGTCTGGGTTAAATGAAGAATTACTTAACTAATAATTAAGATGGAGATAGTTCTTCAGTGTTGAAACGTGAATCTAAATGAAAAACAAGCACTAGCTGATTCCCAGGATTATGCATGAAAATTAAGTTTCTTACCAGCTGACTAAGAAAGCAGATTTTAGTACAAAGATATCTATTTTACACATAAACATCAAGAGAGGCTCAGATACAGCCATGGAATTACAGAGCAATACTAAAAAGTATTGGCCTTTGTTAAGCAAACCAAAAGGCTGTCTAGCTGAACACTATAGGACAAGGCACTAATTAAAGAAACCCCATACCCTGCAAAATATTCTCTTGTAATCTGTGATCTTTGTCCGCAGACTTCCTTTTCAACAAAGTTATATTACTCAAACCACATAAAATATATAAATTAACCCACCTATCTGCCCTCAGTGATATAACATAGATGCTACAATACTACATAATGGAGCATGCAGATTCATACTCATCATGGCCGACATGACGGTGGCCGATGGGATCCGCCGGCGGCGGAGGCGGCGGCAGGCGAGAGTAGGGATTGTTATTATAATGAGAATGCATGAAATTAGGGGCATAATAGGAAGAAGTGGAGATGGGATAGGCCGTACTATAGCTTAACCCATATTGATATGGTTGAGGTTGTGGAGGTGAATAGTGTTGTTGTTGTGGTGGGTATGGGTAGGGTTGCTGAAGTTGGGGTCTAGGGTTCATGGCCATGGCCGTAACAGGTGAAGCAGTGACTGGTAGTGCTTCAAGTTTTGAGCTTTCTTCGCCAGCTCCTTCATTATCATTATTATTAGGAGGAACAGGACCATTTTGCCCTTTGTTCTTCTTCTTCTTATTCTTCTTCTTCGTTTGGCCGCCAGCCTCTTCACCTTCATCATTGTTGTTGTTATCACTCACTGGACCTTTCTGGTCATCTTCCTTAACAGTGGGTTCAGTATTTTTCTGGTCTGATGATGGCTCTTTCTCTTTACCACCACCACCTTTGGATTTTGCAGGCTTGTTGTTGTCTTTCTTGTCGACCTTTTCTTGAGGCAAAAGCTCTGCTAGCTTGCCTGATCTTAGGAGCTTCTTTACCAGAGTCTCAGCATCCACGTTCCCTGTCACTTTCACCTTGTGCTGCTGAGAATCTATTTCCGTTGTATAAACCCCTGTAATTAAACACGTATACATGACACGCACACATATATGTATATCTACCACACAGAGGCATTCTACAGAATGAAGAGATATGTGGATAGATAGAGAGAGAGAGATACCATCGATTCCCTGAAGAACTTTCTTGACCTTCTTCTTGCAGCCTTCGCAGTGGATTAAGACTTTCAAAACCCACGTCTGCATAAAGAAGCAAGGAGAAGTTATGAACCAGTGATTAGAGAGAGATATTCATATGAATGAAACAAAGATTTGAGAGAGGAAGGGGTGTGTGTATGTGTGAATACCTGGTATTTCAAGGTTTCTGCAGGAGGAGGAGCATCTTCAACTGGTTTGGCTGCCATATTGGGCGTTAGGTTTGGCAAGTAATGGACCAGAGGAAAATTTTGTGTGTGTGTTTGTTGGGGGCAAGGAAGGTGAAGTGGAGGAGGAGACTTATAAGTAAAAGAGAGGCATTTGACTATTGAGGGGCAACACTCAACAGCACTTGACGTGGATGCCACGTCAGCATACGATCCTAGTTAGTATCCTACAAACAGACTAAAACAACCATCGTGCTTGTGATGACCCCATTGAGGGATTATTATTGAGCTTCTTCAAAGGTTTGATTGGCATTCCAACTCATGTGGGGTATGAAACGCCCTAAATGAGGGCTGCTTCCTGTTGTATTTCTTCAATCACAGACTATTCTGATTCTTTTCCTACTCTAAATTCCTAATTCCCACTAGAAAAATCTTTTCTTTCTTTCTTGCCTTTTTTTTTTTTGGAGATATCTGATTGCTTTAGTTTTCACTTTTCGATTTTAAGTGAAAAACAGAGGTGGGGTCTAGAAAGTCCTTTGCATAAACTTTAGTGGCATGTGGTGCAGCTCCATCTGTCAGATCAGGCGGTTTTAAGAGCCTCATCACTTTTGGTTCCACTCAATTTTGCCTCCGATTTACACTAGAACCTTCATCTAATTAAATCTGATTTAAGCTTAATTCACCTAAACACAGGTCAAGGACAGAACAATATTAAGCAATTAGCCAAGAAGGATCTGATATAATTGATGATGGTGGTGGTGGTGGTGGTGGTGATGCAGTGTTGGTTGTCAAATTCTCTGTAACCAGAGGCAGAGGTGTGTGTATTCATTCAAAAAGCCAATGATCCAAACTGTACCTATTGTTCATATGATGAGCAGAATTAAGCTTTACCGTGGTACTTGGCTGGTGAGTTAGGGTTGTTTGTATTGCAGAAGCATCTTAAGTGCCACTAGCCACAGTACTAATAAAAGCAGCTTTATATCATACTGTCCATAAATTTCAAATCTTATTGATGGCTCTTCCTCATGGCCTTGAAGACTTTTTGTCCAACTCCCATTTACCATCTTAACAAGTCCCCAACAGTTTAGTTTCAAGTCAATCTATCCTAGTCGCCACCTAACTTAAAAAAAAAAAAAAAAAGGTGGTCACTGGTTGGTTGGTTCGTGCAACAATTGGCTTACAGTTATAATATTTACTACTAGTTTACATAAAATAATTGTAGTATTTAATGTAACAGATTTGCACATGGTACCAATCTGACGTCTTATACTTATCCAAGTTATATATCAGAAAACAGCAAAAAGGGTTCATTTTTGGTTCCTGCAAACTTGAGTGGTAAAGTGTGTAGGTCCCAGAGCTGCACGTCTTTCTCATGTAAAAGGAAGATCAGATCAGGCCAGAGTTTCTCTTCGAAGGGAAGGCCTGAGTGTAAAGAATGAAGAATATAATATGCTATCTAGATTCATGACAAAATAATAAAGCAGTACAATTTTAAAATAATTGCCATCACTGCAAAACTAAACCATGATCCGTAGCAAACTGGTTGGTTTATGCATGCCAGTTGTATATAAAGAGGAGTGAAAGTTGAGATGCATAAGAAAATAGATTAAAAGTGAAGATAACAATGAAGCGTAGTCTAAAGCTGTGTTTAACTTAAGAAGGGGGTTTTATTTTAATGAAGAGTTTGAGAGGGATTTTCTTTTATTTTGTTTGTATTGATAAAAAGAGAGGGAAGGAAAGAGATTTTAATATTACCATGTTTAATAAAGGAATGAAGGGGAAGTGAAATATTTTTATATGGATAACTTTATCCTTATTTCATTTAATTTGTATTTTATAACTTTCTAATATATTTAATAAAATATAATTATAAATGACATTTAATACATAAAATTATAATTTTATGATTATAAAAATTAAATAAATATAATTATAAATGGAATTTACTACATAAAATTATAATTTTGTAATTAAATAATAAGAAAGGTACTATAGAAATATTTTGAAATAGTATAAACATATTAGTCAATATAAGCTCAAATATTAATATTTCTCTTTAAATCCCCCCAATTTTATAGAGGAGGGGTTAGGAGGAGAGGGAAAGGATAATTTTAGAAAATTATCTCTCATTTTCTAAAAAAATTAGTTATTTAAATAAGGAGAGTAGAGCAAAATTCACTTATTTCCATCCCCTGCCCTAAGTACCAAACAGATCCTAAAAAAGTGAAACCATCGATCGCTAGAATCTGATACAAAAGCGCAGTCTTTTGGAAAATGGTATGTACATGTGAATATCCTAAACTACAAAAAAAAAAAACCAATGTGAATTTAGTAGGGGAATATAATGGACACTCGTTTTATCTCCCACTTGAATTTAAGTAGGAAAGTGACTAGGGACAACAATTATAAATGTTTTATTGGTTTGTATGTCTCATATTCTTTCCCATAGAAAGAGAGCTGAAGATAATGGTTATCGCTATCAAAATTATTACGGAGGAAAAAAGTCTGCCCTAGGATGATGCTTGAAGGCTAAACATAACCCTAATGCTTGACTCATTAGACCACAAAGCTTCAAACATTCAACGAGGTCTGGATCAAAAATCTGAAAGAATATGCCTTTTAGAAATCACAATAAAGCTGCTATGACATAAGCCTCTCATAATTTTTCCCAATGGGTCTGAAGCCTGAGAAATCAGAGCACATGAAAATTTTCAAGCATATAAAGATGAGACATGAATATGTGAAACAAAAAAAATTTGTCATATATATGATAATGAATTTGGCAAAGAAGGCAAATGGAAGATGCATTATTAACAGTTTAATACAGATAAACCTCCAACTCTGTTTCAGTTTAAAACAGCTAGCCAAGTAATAATGGCATAACTACTCTGCCAACAAATCTGAAATTGAGAATTAATAGTGGCTTAGTTGTAAGATTGGATTAGTACGAATGGAGTCTGATTTGTTAATTGTAGGTGCACTTGGTAGATGCATAGTCTCAGGGAGAGCATTTATGATATGGGTTACAGATACAGTTTGATCTGGGAAGGGGAAAGGGGAAATACAAGTACAGGAGTTGAAGATTAATTGTAATGTGGGGTTGGTCCTTAATGAACTATTCAAGAAAGCAAGAAGGTAAAGAACTTAGACCTTATTATGCATGCATGTGTTGTGAAGGAAACACTCTGCTGTGGCATGGTCCGTGTGATTGGACAGATATCGTACTATGTTATCCTGCATTTCAAAAGTTAACAGTGATGTAATTATTTCGTGCTTGAATGATTGAATTTGTAAAAGACAACTTTGATAGTGTACTCGAGATATAATTTTTTATATATAATTTTTTCATATATTATAAGTTATGTTAGAAAAACTCCATCTATGTTTATAGTCGATCTCAAGCTCGGGTAAAGGAGAAGGGTTGTGTTAGGCCCCGACAGCCAACGTAAAACCATGTCGAGTCTCTTATGAATATGGATCAACGAAGAAATTGTGCTAATGCTAGGTCGTTGCCTGTAAGTAACGCGTTGTATAACTCGAGTACAGTTAGAAGTGAGCGAGAGCTGCTGCATCGTCACCCAGATGTAGTGTTAAATGAGCAAGGACCACCGCTCTCTTCTGAACGGAGGCGGCTAAAGAAGCTAGTTCATGAGAATAAAATCAGATTTGGCACTTGGAACATTGGGACTCTAAGTGGAAAATCTTAGGAGGTGGTGGGACTAAAGAAAGATCGAAATATTAATATCTTGTGTCTCCAGGAAACTAAATGGGCAGGAGAAAAGTCTCGGGAAATTAATGGGTGTAAGCTCTGGTACACAGGAAACGTCAGTGGAAGGAACAGTGTTGGTATCATCGTTGATAAGGAATGGAGGAAGAATGTGGTGGACGTTAAGAGGATTGATGATAGAATTATCTCCTTAAGAATGATTGTTGGGAAGGATACTATAAACATTATCAGCGTGTATGCACCTCAAGTAGGGGCAGCTGCACATCTTAAGGAAAAATTCTAAGAAGATTTGGAGGGATTAATTCAAAGTATCCCACTAACCGAAAAGATTTTTATTGGGGGAGATCTTAATGGACATGTTGGTAAGGAGGCAGGACCTCAAGCAAGGGCTCATGGTAGTTTTGGATTTGGGATGCTCAATAATAATGGTCAATCTATTATTGATTTCTCCTTTGCATATAACCTCAAGATTGTTAACACTTGCTTCAAGAAGCGATATGAGCATTTAATAACATACAAGAGTAGAGCCGTAAGGACACAAATTGACTTCTTTTTGGTAAGGAATTCTGATAGATGTTTTTGTACTAACTGCAAAGTGATCCCGGGGGATGGCGTGACAGCACAACATAGGATTTTGGTCCTTGATGTGAATATTAAGTATGTAAAACAAAAGCGCCGGAAAGTTTTAAACCCAAGGGTCAGGTGGTGGCAACTGAAGGGAGAGAAAATTGAGATTTTTAAGAGAACTCTCCTGGAGGAAGGAGAGTGGGAGTTTCAGAGTAATGCTAATGTTATGTGGGAAAATATGTCTAAAAAGTCCAATAGGTTGCTAAAGCAACTTTGGGAGAATCAAAAGGTCTTGGTCAATAAGACAAAGAGACTTGGTGGTGGGATGAAAGTGTTCAAGAGAAAACCAAATATAAGAAATATTGTTTTAAAGTCATGCACTTATGTAATAATGTTAAAAATTGGGAAATGTATCGTATGGTTAAAAATGAGACTAAAAAGGCCGTGAGTGAGGCTCATAATAAAGCATATGAGGAGTTTTATAAGGAGTTAGGAACAAAAGCGGGTGAGCGCACGATTTACAAGATCACAAAGAACAAGGAGAAAAAATTGAGAGACTTGAACCAAGTGAGATGTATAAAAGAAGAAGAAGGAAACATTTTGGTTACTGATGGAGATATTAAGGATAGGTGAGAAGTCTACTTTTATAAGATGTTCAATGATGGTGGGGAAGGGTCGTATTGTGACACGGAATATTTGACGACTCGAGAATGTGATCTCAATTTTTCATTTTACCGCAGGATTCGAATTGGCGAGGTTAAGGAAGCTCTTAAAAAAATAGAAAATGGTAAAGTTGTCGGACCTGATGATATTCCTATTGAAGTTTGGAAATGTTTGGGCGAAGAGGGTGTGTTATGGCTCACAAAATTATTTAATAAAATCTTACGAACCAAGAAAATGCCGAATGAGTGGAGAAAAGGTACTTTGGTTCCTATTTATAAGAATAAAGGGGATATTCAAAATTGTGCAAACTATAAAGGAATTAAACTAATGAGTCATACAATGAAATTGTGGGAAAAAGTGATTGAACACGGATTAAGGTTGGAGACGGATACCGCTGAAAACCAATTTGGATTCATGCCAGGAAAGTCTACAACAGAAGTGATTTATTTATTAAGGGGGCTAATGGAAAAGTATAGGAGCAAGGGAAGAGATTTACATATGGTCTTCATTGATTTGGAAAAAGCGTATGACCGGGTGCCAAGAGATGTACTTTGGAAAGCTTTGGAAAAGAAGGGGGTGGGGGTTGCTTATATCAAAGCCATTCAGGACATGTATGAGGAGGTTACAACCAATATTAGAACGCCTGGAGGTGTTACAAAGAACTTTCCTATAAGGATTGGACTACATCAGGGATCAGCGTTGAGTCCTTATTTGTTCAACCTAGTGATAGATGTTTTAACTGAGCCTATAAAGGAGGAGATCCCTATATGCATGCTTTTTGCGGATGATATAGTTCTGTTAGCTGAATCTAGGGAAGATATTAATTCTAAACTTGAGATATGGAGACGGACTTTGGAATTGAGGGGATTTCGTCTTAGTAGGAACAAAACTGAATGTATGCATTGCAAGTTTGATAAATGACAAAGTCAAAGGGAAGTGGAAGTTAAATTGGGAAGGCAAGTCATCCCACAAGTGACAAAATTTATATATTTGTGATCAATTATACAACAAAATGGTGAAATTGATGGAGATGTCTATCACAAAATTCAGACCGGATGGTATAAATGGAGAAAAGCTACTGGAGTTATCTGTGATTATAAAGTACCTAATAAGGTAAAAGGAAAGTTCTATCGGACTGCTATAAGACCAGCAATGCTATATGGTAGTGAATGTTGGGCTTTAAAGAGACAACATGGGCATAAAATGGGAGTCACTGAGATGAGGATGTTGAGATGGATGAGTGGTCATATAAGAAAAGACAAGATTCGTAATACTCATATACGTGAACAAGTGGGAGTGGCTCCTATTGAAGAAAAAATGGTAGAAAATCGTTTGAGGTGGTTTGGACATATTCAGCGTAGGTCTTTGAGTACTCCGGTGAGAAGGGTGGATCAAGCAGGATGGAGTCCTATTAGACGAGGTCGAGGAAGGTCGAAACGAACGCTCAATGAGGTCATAGAGAGAGACATTCTAATTAATAATATATCGAAATCTATGATTTTTGACAGAGTACAATAGCGTCGTACGATCCATGTAGCTGACCCCACCTGGTGGAATAAAGACTTTGTTGTTGTTGTTGTTATATTAGAAAACAATTTTTACCACTAATACAAATGGTCATTTAGTTGTCAAAGAGTGAAAAATACTTCACACTTTTTGACATAAAAATTATAGTAATCTTATCAACTACTTCTTCAATATTAAATATAAGACATAGTTTTATAAGTATAAATTACATTAAAAATTAGGTCCTAAATTTTTTTTAATATTCCCGTACAACAGTATCTACATAATTGATAGAATAAAAAGGCCAGATTTGCTTAGCTGGGTATATGTGGAGAAACTCAAGTTATTTTGGGGTCAACGAACTTGTAGTTTGATGGCATGAAAACTCTCTAATATCATATGTGAGACATTATTGGCTTCACCCCGCTTGGAACCACGCATCACTAGCGACGGCCCTTCCAGTTAAAAGAAAAAAAAAACAATTTGGGCCGTTCATTTCATGTTTACGAGACGATATTAAAATCTCAACAAATTATGAAGTGGGCTGGGCCTAGAGCCTGTGAGTTGTTCAAAGTTCCTATATAATTTTGGGATTTCAACATTTATTAATTATAAATCTCAAAACCACAGACCCACCGGAAAACACCGAAGTTGAAGCAGAACATGTAAAATGAGCGACTCAGCTCATAATTTTGGGGTTTCTCTATATATTAAATCAATCGCAAAATTATAGTACACCACCTGATGACCAGAAAAAACGACTTGAAGCATAAATTCACCAATGGACAAGGGCTTGCGCCTTGCAAATTAATTTTCAAATAAGTTTAAAGACAAGAAAGAAGGATCATATTTCTTAAAAGTTGTAAAGAAATAACTAACAATGGAAGGCCTTCCAAAATTCAAATTCAGTTGATGGTCTCAATTCTGACCAAAAGTCAAATCATCCACAAGCTTCTGAAAAGAAGGCCTGGAAAAGATATCATCCCACCAGGCCTTCACATGTGGACGATCATTAATCATATAAGCACAAGGAGTCTTCATGAAATAGTGAGTGTTGGTGATATGGTTTAGATCTGCGAGGCTAAAAAATTCCCCAGCAAGGTACTTGGTTTCGCTCAGCCTAGCCTCGTACACGTCGAGCACATTCTTCAACTTCTCCAAGCTGGCATCGATCACTGATTGGTTCGGTTCTTTGTCTTGAAAAGGAGACACTAAATACTCGAATATGATTGGTGACATTGCTGGGTCGTAGGATTGGGACTCGACCTCTGCCCATACCCTAACCAAGGCTGCTTCTTTTGGATCACTCTTCCTTATCAGATCAGGCCCTGTTTCTTTGTATTTCTCAGCCAGGTACGCTGTTATAGCTCTAGATTCTGTGTGTAATGCCAACACATTATTAGATATATATGACCAATCTGAAACCATGCAGGCAGAAAAAAAAAAAAAAGAAGGTAAACAAACCAAAGAGTGTGAGGCCGTCGTCTTCAAGAGCTGGGATCAGACCAAAGGGCTGCCAGAAAATAATGAGTATTAATTCATCAAGTAAGCATGTAAGAATATAGTTAATAATAAATGACAAGTGATTGTGGATACGACGTGGTTATATATATATAAACGTACGTTTTTGGAGAGAAAAGGAGGTAGCTTGTGCTCGCCGGCGAAGACATTGACGGGAACAAGCTCAAAGTCGACGTCTTTCTCATGGAGACACACCATGACTCGGCTGGTATTAGTGGACATTGCCAGACCGTGGAGCTTGATCCCCATTTTTCTTTTGTTTTATGCACGAGCTAGGAAAAGAAGAAATAGATCGGTGACAGAGATGATATATTAGTATGCTAGGGTTGAAGTGGGAGCAAAAGATAGAGGAAGGTTCTTTTTATAGGGTAAACGAACATTGATTGTTTACTGTTACGACTTATGAGTGAACTTCGCCGTTGGGTTAACCGACGCTGCAACTTTTTTTTTTTTTTTTGGCTTTGTGTTGCCAATGGCAGGGAAGACCTAGAACTTGTCGTTTTAGGCATAAGATACCAAAATAATATTTTATTTCACCTCTTCGCCTGAAATCAAGGCAAGTTAGAATATAGAAAATTTTGACTCTATACTGTCAGAAGTGGGGCCCACCACAAATTTTGTTTTCATCCCTCCCTGCATTACTGATACTGCATGTGTGAAAGGCGTTTGCTTTCATTTTCCTCTTTATTTATTTTTTATTTAATGTATCTACTATTAAATCGAGGGAAAATTATAATAAGATCTTAAACAAGAACAGAAATAAAAAATTATCTCTTAAAATTGTAAAATAAAAAAAAAGTCTTAAAAAATTGTCAATAGATGCTTCTCAAGTTATTAATAATCAACATCTGGAGTTGTTAATGAGACTATTTTTTCATTTTATGTTTTCAAGGGATCATTTCTTCATTTCTCTTTTTATTTGAGACCTTATTATAATTTTTCCTTAAATCAACTTTTAATAGTTAAGATTTATCATATTATATTTTTATTATAATGATATTTTTTTATATATTATTAAATTTCAACAGAGACAGTCCCGTGCTGCCTTGCTCTCAGTCTCAAGTACCATTATTGTTAAGTTAATGTTTTTTACTTTTTTAAGACTCAATTTGAAGTGTATCAAACTTTCTTTTTACTCTTGTTCACCCAATGGATGTTTTCAACTTTCAAGTTTATCACCCTAACCAGATTGCTAAGATAAGATACTAAGGCAGTTTGTTTGGTTATTTGCTTAATTTCTCACAATCTTTTGGCAAAAAAAAAAAAAAACTCACAATCTTAAACAGTAGCCTAAAAGATGATAGAAAAATGAATAAAAATAGCAATCTTATTTGTGTTTGTTTGAATTAGCATTGTAAAAGCACATTTATGTAAATCAAAGCAAAATTCCTCCTACATACTTGCCTCATACACCATAAATCATGATAAAAAAACAGTTTTTACCGTTAATTCAAATAAGTACTTCATCTCAATATAGTAATTAAAGTCGTCTTGTTATTGAATGATTAAAATATTACTTTTAATTAATTTATCAATTAACACCAATCTATTATTGAGTTTTCCAAGACTGGGGAGGGAAAATTTAAAATGAGGTTTAGGCAGAGTATTTAGCGCAAGTGATAAGGAGATTGCTGCAAAAGGTGTGGCCTGGTTCTTGGTCAGATGTGCATACATTAGAATATGGGCAACTTGTTATAACACCAGCTGAAGCTAATCAGATTAAACACATCACAAAAAATCCATATGATATCATAATCCGCACTAAAAACGTAACAGTGATATTCTTTAATTAGGGCATTGGAAAAATAAATGATGGTTTTGATCAAATTAAATACACTACAAAATATAAACAATGATATCACAGAATACCCATAGAAACTTTCCAACAAAATAAATAATGATGCGATCCAGTCAAACACAATTTTCAGAGCATAAATTTTAGAAAACAAATCCCCCGGCAGCATAATCAAGAGATTCCTCTTTTGCAACTTTCAGATAATAAATTCCGCTGTTTTTTTTTAATGGTATGGGATGACAACTAACAAGTGATAAAACACTTAACCCCCAATACATTAACCAGAAAAATAAGGAAACAAAAGAATTAACCTCCCATGAATGATGGAGTTCGACGACTTCACTTGTAACTTGACATACTAAGCATCAAGACTTCAGCCACATAGATATTTAGCATTAAAAACGTGGTTCCTACTTCCTATTATGAATAAAAAAATAGCCATGCCAATGTACAGAACTCCCACCAGATAGAGTCTGAAGAGAGATAGATATATGCATCTTTACCCCAACAATTAGAAAGACTATTTCTAAGATTTGAATCATGACCTCACATTATCAATACGCAAAAGCTCACACTCTACTTCCTATGATGAATAGAACTTCGTAAACTCACAAAGACATTGCATTATCTTATCCACAATATTGAATATTTACAGAGTAAAATAACCAATTAAGCTGTAATTACAACAGAACGAGGCCTGCCCTAATTTATAAGCCAGCCTAAATGATACTTCAAGTACTATATTGTATCTATTTACATTTGTAGCAGAACCAACACTAACTTTATAGGCTGAACCGCTGAATGTGAAAATTAATATCCATCAGGCTGCCTCTGGTCTTAAAGTCACAATATTTACAATGGAGGCTACAGGATCGAGGATTCAACCCTAACTCATAAGGTCACATTCACTTAAACCTCCGTGTATTTAATTTATCAAAGCAGAATTAACATTGAAAAATCATCCAGGCTTTTATCTCGTCTAGTATCACGAGGCCGTCTCTGGCATTAAGAAGTTCTGATATTCCAGTTTATTCATCTCACCACCATGCTCTGGATCAAACTGACACCGGTAGAAACTGCATATAACCACTAACTATGTAATTAAAATCGATGCAACATAAATTATGTCCTCTCAAGTCTAAAAAATTTCAAATATGGAGTAACCTAGAAAAACGCTCCTTGATAAAAGAAGATTTCTTTAGACGTACTGAAGGTTCATGTAAATTAAAATGACAAAAAATACGTGATAACCATCTTCTAAATAACATGTTACCAACGTTTGAAACCCCAATTCACAAATGTATATAACAATATTAACCCCAAAACCCATAGTATTTCAGATAACAACAAACTGGCCAACAGTCTACATAACATTGCATTCAAAACATTTTTCTCAAACCATACCTCCCATCCATGCCAAGAATTATGACTGTATTCTTTTGCTGACCAAATGCAACAGTGTAACAAGTGCCCTCATGTAAGCGAAACTGAGCAAGTGACCGCTCCGAATTAAAATATTTCGGTAATACTCCTGCATGGTGCAAATTAACAGAGTTTATCAAGGAAAAAAAGGAGCAAATAATCATTCTCTTTGTAACTAATCCAAATAACAAATATCAAGCAGTATAAGTGTATAGCATAATAAAGGGGAACCATAATTCTCTCAATGATATTCAAACAACGTTCTGTCTGAAACAAACAATTGATAAATAAGGTATTCTGGATCACCATAATGCAGCAACCTGGCACTGTTGGCTCAACTCACATGACTCTGACTATTCAGGTACATCCATGGTTCAAGTCAACCACCGATTTGTATTGTAGCACCAGCATATTGAGTCATATTGATATTATGCATTCCAAAGTGTGTATCAGGCAATTTACATAACTATGTTATCCACGCATTTTAACAGTTAACTACAAAATCAGGCGTCTGATCTTTTATCAGTCCCTCAACATTCCAACTCCACCACAGGCACAGCAAACAGTTTAGTCAATGCTTTAACAGTATCGAATAATGCACCTCAGTTATTAATAAATTTACATATTCATACAAATTCACGAGATATTCACCTTTAAATTTAACAAATCTGCGGGGTGAGCTAGATGGTGTACTGGCAGCATGAGACTCAGTTGCAATCTGCAAATTTTCATGCTGGGGAGAACTAGAGTTAGCCTTAAGGCTGAAAACATGGACAGTACCCTTGTCACTCGAGACTGCTAGCCACTGAGCAGTAGAAGAGAACGCCAAACTATAGACCTCTGCCACATTTGCACCCCTTCTTACCTAAAGTTAATATCCAATAAATTTACTCAATGCCAAAAAATGTTGAAATGCTCACAGGAAAGTCGTACCATTACATGACATGGAAAAACCATTGATTCAATGCTCAAATCTACACAGAATAATCTAAGTTGAAACAAAAAATTGAAATATTTTTTCCAAATTTCGAAAGACAATGTTCAAGATTCAAAACTAAATTAAAGGGAGAAGGTCAGAGCCTAAGGAAAGGAGTTGAAGGCCATGCCGCTATAGTTTGGCGTTAAAAATGCCACAAAAATGAAAGAAACCCTTTAAATTCCAGATTAAGCCCAGGTTGTGCAAAAGATATACTTATTATGTTGATTCAGTGTTTTCCTTGGACCATGTTGATTCAGTTAAACGAATCAATCCAACCAAAACCAAAAATCAAAACGGTCCAATCAATTTCCACATCACATCCTAAAATCCGATTAAGATCTAATAGTCGTATATCATTATGATTTAAATCAAGTTTAATTTGTTTTAGTTTGACTGGTTTGCATCGTTTTAGAACACCCCTAAATGTTACCGTTTGAATTAAAGGCATAATGGTTTTTTTTTTTTCGCCAACAAAGGCATAAGGGGTTTGGCTTCCAACATTTTACGCGAATATATATGCTTACCCCAAAGAAAAAGGAATTTATATCGATTATTGAATAGTCGAAGGAAAAAAAAGAACTTAAGAGATTTCAACTACCTCTTGAAGCAGCGTGCCATTGGCTGTATCAAAAATTCGAATTAAAGTACCCTTGGTACTGGCGGTGGCGAGTAACTGTCCATCAAGAGTAAGAGCGAAACAAGCTATTCTTGAATCATGCGCCGAAATGAATTTGGTTTTTCTCTGTGCATAATGCTCAACTCGTATCTGACCCTTATGCAAACCGGGACACGCCAATATCATAGAATCAGCCGATTGCGAAACTGCACAGAGTCCCTTCGGGTTTGCAACGGTCTCAATTTGGTGAAGTAACTTAAAGTCAGCGAAATTGTACACAAAAATCTTCTGCTCCACAACGACAATTATTCGGTCTCGTCGTAGCCGGACACCACGAACAGCTGATCGGAATGAAAGCTCACCAATGCACCTGCCTTGATGATCATCCCAGATCATCACCTTGGTGGGAGGGTATTGAGGATGGGTGCCACCTCCAACCAGTGCCAGCATATTATAGCGAAAGAGCATTTCCACTTGACCAACCCCCCCAGTACTGCCATCTCCTCCATCAAATTCTCTGCGGAAGAGCTCCCGAAATGGGTCGCAATTGTAGATGCGAAACCCGTTGTCGGTGGCGGCGGCGAAGCAAGCTTGATCTTGGTTGAAAGAGAGCTGAAGCAGAGTCGGGGTCATCGGAACATGAGACTTTGGCGGACTCTTAGGGGAACTTGGCTGAGACGATATTTGGTGAGGTAGGGTTGATTGGCGATGTATTATGGAGTCCAAGTCAAGGGTTTGTGACTGGTCTTCATGAAATTCGGGGTTAAGATCGGAATTAGGGTTAGGGCTTGTCCATGGAGGTGAAGAGCTGGTAGTGGTAGAGACGGTAGCCATGTTTGATACGGCTAAGGAATCAAGAATCAAGACGATGAATAAGCGAAGAGATCAGAGTTCCTTGGTCTTTTCATAAGTCGTAACTCGGGAAAAACAACAACGAAGGCAAAAATCACATATACATACACACATATATTTATAGAATGAAATGCTGAAATCTATACATCAAACTGAGAATTACAACGAAAGAAGAATCAAAATCACGCTAGCTTCCCTCGTCAGCTACCCCCTCTTGGTAAAGAAGTGGTAAAGAGGTGAAATCATATACCAGCACCGGTACGTGCGGTACGAAAGGTGCATTTCAGTTATATATGTAAATCAGATAATACTAAAAAAAAAAAATCATCTCATATATTTATATCATAAATAATAATTAAAAAGATATGTTTAAAGATTCTAATTATTATTTTAAATAAATAATGTAACTCTTTCCATATTTTTCCTATTTTTTTTTTCTTTTCTACCATTGGCTTTTCCCTCCTTTCTCTTTTTTTTTTATGATATGTTATAAAAATATTATTATAATTTTATCTAAAAAATGTATTTTTTATCTTTTAAGTAAAATAATAATAATATTTTTATAACATATTAAATCTGAACCCTTGAGATCTTAATCTAATGGTATAAAAGAAAAAAAGATAAGAAGGGTATAGGAGAGAAACCAAATCCATGTGTTATATTTTGGAATACACTGTAATATAAAAGGTTAGAGGTCATATTTACTTTGACAGTTGTCAGGAAAGAGAAATTTTGCCTAATTTTTTTTTTTGATGTAATGTTACTCAGAAAGTATTAAATACGATGCAATATTGTTCTGACCGTTAGTAAGTATTAACTTTAACCATTAAATTCCATATTTAACTGGCTTTTGCACGTGTGACTTGAGTATGACTTGCGAACCAATCATCATACATCATCTCACTTAACTTATAATTATAGTTGGCAGTCATTTAATAATTATCTCCAGTGACACATATGCCAGAGTACCATGGGTAGTATGCAACAAACCATCGAAGAAAGTGTTGAGACCAAAATCTATGTCTTCCATACTCGTCGAAGAGTAGATTTTACAGCCTAGGCCGCGGTGGTACCACTTTAGTAGAAATCATTCCTTCAAGGTGTTTTAGTTATTAACACTTTCGAACCGTCATGGCATTACACCATTTTTTACACTTTTTGAGTGACATTGCACCAAAAAAAATTTTGATAAAATTATTTTTCTTTTACAACTCCCAAAATTATTTAATTGCCTAGAAATCTGATAACACGTAAAGCGTATGTAATAACAAATTCTAAAGTGGGAAATGACAGTAGTTTTATACTATTTACTTCTCATTTGAGACTTTTTGTCAATTAAATCTCTTTCTTAGAACATCAGACTAATTCTCCCTTTTTTTAATTCTTTGAATTATTTATTATTGTTGTTACAAGGGTCTGAACCAAGCATTTTAATCCTAAGACAAAATTTCAATATCCACCCAGCTACAAATTTTTTGAACGAGAAACTGAAAATCATAGTAGTGTTAAAATTACGAGGAAATTACAAGCTGGTACGGGGGGTAAAAAAAGAAAGATGATCTTTCATCATTTCCTACCCTAGCAGAAAGGCGGGCCATGATAAAAAATGCCAAACTCATCATCATCTGACTCTTGACCTTTCCTAGGCAAGGTGTCAGACTGTTAACTATACAATTTACTACAAATTTAAGTTCATTAATATTTATTTTACAAAAATACCAAAAAACTTGAATTTCTCACACTCCGTTCAAATCTATGAATACACAAACTTCTTTTAAATTGGAATTGCTGGTACATTACTGCAAATTCAAATCTAAATATTTCCTAAACCATTCTTTCAGACATGAATTTTCTACAGAATATTAACAAAAAACAACAACAAAATGTCTGTTAGTCGCACGTCCCTGCTTGAATTAGCGTTCAAGAAGTACGTTCATGTAAGTTGAGACAATTTTTCTCACATACTTACCTCATACATCATAAATCATATTAAAAAATCAATTTCAAACGCTAACTCAACTCGTATTAATATAGAGTGCCTTAGTTCTCAAACAATGAGCTCATTTCAGAAAATACTGAACGACGTCTTGAATTTGTTGATATCTCTATGGAATCAATCTGGGCATGGAATCTCAGAGAAATATGAGCACAATATGATATTATCATTTCCCACTTGAACTTCTTTCCTGTCCGAGAAACAGAATTGAAGAGGTCAAGGGAGAGATCATGCAGACTTGAAGGCCCTGCTGCTTAGCAGTCCAAAAAAATATGATCAAGCGACGAAACAGATCCCACAGCTCCAGCTCAGAAAAATATGTACATTATCTAAGATATATAAATCCAACTAAATTTGATTATTTAGAATCTTCATAAAAATTACCATGGCGGGTAAATACGGATCATGCTTCCAACTTCGAGGTCAGCATCACTAACCCTTGGATTAAATATGACGGTCCTTTCCTGGCCACCACCCACCATTCTTTTAGAGTTATCTGGCAACAAAAATTCCTACAAGAACAACCATGCGAGTTCAATCAATTTTCAAGCAAAAAGAGAAACGTGTGTAAAATGGAGGGGATCGTTTATCCAAAACAAAATGATCATCTTACATACGCTGCAGTGCTTTTTAAATATAAAATTAACTGGAATAAACGCCAAATGCATATTGCAGAAGACTATCATGGACCTCCAAGTAACATACAACAGCTTTGAGGGTAATATAAAATTAACTGGAATACTTGACCTCTGTGTATTTGCAAAGTGAGCAACTACATACAATCAGCTTTCCATCCAAGTATATTGAAATGATTTTTACTTCAACAACGCCAAGCCCACCTGGAGAGATATGAGAAAGCCATAAGCCACGATTGTAAGGATGTTGTATGAGCCTCCAATAATGGTATTAGCTGTGTGAATTACTTTATGTATCCCCCAACTCCCAAAAATAAAATAAATAACGAATGCCAGTTTCTGTGGTGTAAGTAGTCTAAAGTGCTTTTTTCCGCCTGTCTGAATTGATACTACTATTTTATTTCAACTGCAATGAAAAGGATACAGAGTAATAGCAGAAGTTTTACCATGCGGGCTAGCTCCAGCTTGTGACTTTTTCAAAAAGTTAGCATCCCTTTCTTTTTCTTTCTGCATGACCCGCTGCAAGTTTCCAAATATTCCAGCTCTACATAAATAGGCAGAACAACAGTAAACTCAATACAAGAATTATTTAAAATCTTTTCTTAAAAAAAAATTTCAAGCAATACACGGAAGTTACAACTCATTAGATACCCATATGATTTGAGCGCTGCAACATAAGTCCCTTCATCAGTCACACAGGAAGCCCCTAAAGCTTGCTGAAATCGATCAGCCATGGTCTGCAATTTCTTTTCCGGGAAAGCAATCTTCATATTTTGATCACTTACCTATAGAGAGAGAAACAAATCTTTGTACGTAGATACAGTTCCAATTTCCAAATCACCACAAGAGCAAATCATAAGATTCAAAGAGAAATACCTCATTATCACTATTTGATCCACTGTCCATAGGCTCAGGGGAATCTTCACCATTACGTCTGTCTTGCAAGAGGGATCTACTCCTAGTTGGAAAATGATTTACTTTCTTTCCTCTTGTTTGACAATTTTGTGGCAAATACTGGACCATAAAGGAAAAGAGGGCCATTGCAAGAATAAGTAAATGGATAGGTCAACAAATAACGGAAACCTTTCAAGAATTTTCACTCACAGAATAAGCCTTATCTTGAAGGTTGTCAACAAGATCAGCCATAGATTGCAGATTCAATCCACGTGCAAGACATTCTTCTTCTTCAGCAGGCTCAATCTCTAAACTATTTCCCACTTCATCATCGTCCTCAAGATAACTCTCAATTGAACACGCAGAAATCCCAGGACTAAAAGCTTCTGTTGTTTCAGGCAATCCATGAATTTTGAATGGCACACTACTATCACAATTGGAGACCCAAGTGCCAGAGGGTTCATGCCGATGCGACAATGATTGCTGTGGAAATTTTGGCTTTGCTCTGCTCCAGATTCCTGCAATAGTCATCAATTTGATATGATACTGAATAGCTAACATTCTTTAACTCAAAGAAAACCTTTTTCTTGAGGGCACAGCAGCCATGACAACTTATTCTGACATGCATACTAAAGAAGAATTCCCTACAGATGTTAAAATGTTGAGAATATCTAATGACGGCATCTAACTTGTATTCCATAAGTGCCAAACGTGTCATTTTCTTTTCTAATCAAAAACAAGTAAACATAAGCAAGAAATTCGAATTCATGGAGACATTGTGTTACAGCATTCTTATCCACATATGTGCATCCCTAAGGCAAAGTATTTATAAATACTACTACACTCCCAGGGTGTTACTGCAAGAACATAAAAATAAGTGCCTCAGAAATTTATTTATTTATTTAGACCTTCTATAGCTATAACAGGGACTCACACAAGAGAAACAAGTCACCCAGAAACCAAGGTTTCAGATTATTTCAGGCAAAACAGGATGTCAGGAAAAAGGGGAAAAAAACTGAAGGGCCGTGAGTTCACTCTCAAATAAATATATTGCTCATGAACTAGGGAAATATCAGGTAAAACCATAGCCCTATTTGCTTGCAAATTATTTTGTCCATCACAAGAGTAGCATAAATACTATAACAAGTTGTGAAAGGTATGAAGAAACGAGAAACGAGAGAATATACAGTGAAAGAAAGGAAAGTATCTGAGAGAGAAATTGATATTGCATTTTTAACTGTATAAGAGAGATACAATAATATATAGACAAGCTTCTGAGCTACACGTAAGCTTCTAAGCTACACGTGGCAAACTAATATACTCTCAGGTTGTTACAGCTCATAACTAATTGGTTAGCGCCTATAACTACTGATGTACATATATATATTCTAACATCTTCCCTCAATTGGAACTACCCCCCGGACTATCATGAACACCCAAATATCTACATAATTCAGAAAATGAACTAAGTGAAAGAGCCTTAGTCAAGCCATCTGCAACTTGTTCAGAACTTGGAATATGCTGCACTAGAAATTCCTTTTTGATAGCCTTTTCCCGTACAAAATGAATATCAAGCTCTATGTTTTGTCCTGGCATGTAAGATAGGATTCCTTGCAAGCATAATTGTGCTGAGATTATCACATAAAACACGGGAAGGACTAGTGGAAACCACATGCAATTCTTGAAGTAAAGATTTTATCCAAAGAACTTCAGCAACAACTGAAGCCATACTACGATACTCAGCTTCAGTGCTGGACCTTGCAACTGTGACCTGCTTTTTGGAGGACAAAGCAATGAGATTAGAACCAAGATAAACACAGAAACCAGTAGTGCTTCTTCTGTCATTACAATCCGATGCACAGTCAGCATCACAATAGGCTGTAATTTGGTGACTAGAGCTAGGGCGCAAGATGAGACCATGATGGAGAGTACTTGCCAAATAACGCAAGATACGTTTGACTGCTTTCCAGTGAACAAGTAAAGGATTTTGCAGAAATTGACAAACTTTGTTGACAGCAAAGCTAATCTCTGGATGAGTAATAGTGGCATACTGAAGAGCACCAACTATAGATCTATAAAATTGAGGATTACTCATAAGAGGTGAACCAGACTTAAAAGGTTTTAACCCTGTTGACATAGGTGTAGCAAGGCCCTTAGCATTTGTCATACTAGCCCTGGACAGAATATCTTTTAGGTATTTAGTTTGAACTAGCTGCATAGAACCATCCTTAAATCGCTTTACTTCAATTCCCAAGAAGTAATTCAAAGGACCAAGATCTTTGAGTGAAAACTCATGATCTAAATCAAGAATAAGCTGTTGAATACTAGATTGAGAAGAGCCAGTGATAATGATATCATCAACATAGACTAAAACAAATAGTAATTCATGAGCAGTAGATTTAATAAACAAGGAAGGATCACAACGGCTAGAATGAAAGCCATATTTCATAAGAGCACTACCCAGCCTTTCAAACCAGGCCCTGGGGGCTTGTTTAAGGCCATAAAGTGCCTTGGCCAGCTTGCATACCAATGATGGATCCCGACTCTCAAAACCAGGGGGCTGCAGCATATAAACTTCTTCCTTTAAGTGTGTGTTTGGATTAGCTTTTGAAAATAGCTTTTACGATTTACGAAGTAAGTATGTGAGGAGAGTTTTGTCTCGATTTACGCAAACCGTGGTTTGAAACCACGGTTTGAGGTGTTTCCAAACACACACTAAGTACCCATTTAGAAAAGCATTATTCACATCAATTTGATGAATATGCCAATTCTGAGATAAAGCAATACTCAACACAGTTCGAATGGTAATAGGACGAATGACAGGGCTGAAAGTTTCATGAAAATCAAAGCCCTCTTGTTAATGAAAACCTTTAGCAACCAACCGAGCTTTGTACTTATGAGTTGAAGTAACTGGGTTTACCTTCTTGCGAAAAACCCATTTGCACCCAATAGCTTGTCGGCTAGGTGGAAGAGGAACTAGTCGCCAAGTCTGATTTCGTTGTAAGGCAGTAAACTCTTCGTCCATTGCCTTACGCCAATGAGGAGATCGAAGAGCCTCAACTAGACTAGTTGGTTCAGTATCAGTGGCAGCAATAAAGGCTTTAGGTTTAAGATGACCAGTTTTAGAACGAGTGATCATAGGGTGAGTTGGGTGGACAGGGGGCGGAGGAGGAGAAGGAGGCTGAATGGGGTTGGCAGAAGAAAAAGGAGACAAGGGAGGTGTAGGTAAGGATTGAGTTGAAGAAGAATTAGAAGACAAGGAAGGTGTAAGTAAGGATTGGGCTGAAGAAGAGGGAACTAACAAAGAAGAAAATAAGGGAGGTTTGGCTGAAGTGGATGAAGAAGGTAATATGGTAATATGGGAGGACTTTTAGTAGAGGTTGGAAAAAGGGTAGTGTAAGGAAAAGATGTCTCATTAAAAACAACATCACGAACAATATAGATCCTACCTGAAGATGAGAGACACTTGAAGCTTTTATGCATTGAACTAGGACCAAGAAATACACATTCAGTAGACTTATAATCAAATTTGTGCAGATTATAAGGCCTAGTGAGAGGAAAACAGGAGCAGCCAAAGACTCTCAAACGACTATAGTCAGGCATCTTGTGAAAGAGAACCTCAAATGGTGTTTTCCCTTTTAAAACAGTAGATGGCAAAACAATTAGAGAAACATCCATAGTAAAAGCATCAAACCAATATGACAACGGCAGAGAAGCTTGAGCAAGAAGAGTAAGACCAACTTCACAATTATGACGATGCTTATGCTCAGCTAAACCATTCTGCTCATGCACATGTGGACAACTCTTATGATGTAAAATACCAAGATCAGCAAGATAGGTGGAGAACTTGTGATATTCACCACCATAATTTGATTGAAAAGCTTTAATAGAAGCATTGAACTGAGTATTAACATAAGCCATAAATTGCTGAAAGACGTGGAAGCATCAGATTTATGCTTTAAAGGATAAATCCATGTGTGACGACTAAAGGCATCAGTGAAATGAATATAGTAGAGATAGACATCTCTTGTTTGAACAGGAGCAGGACCGCATAAATCAGAGTAAACCATTTCAAAAGGAGCAGAAAAAGTTGTGTTTGATCTAGAAAACGACTGTTTATGCGATTTTCCTAATACACATGCTTTGCAAAAATCTTCCAGAGATGCTTTATTGAAAGAAACATTACAAAGTTTCATAACAGAAGCTACAACATGAGAGGACGGATGTCCAAGTCTGTTATGCCATAATTGAAAAGAAGTACAAGATGTAGGATCAAAAATTGAAGTACAATTTTTATCAGAAAAAATAGCAGAGAAACAAGCTACAGGAGTCTCAGAAGGTTTCTTAAATGTGAGATCGAGCGCAGGATACATCCCATTCTTGACACTGCATTGATATAAAAGCTTGCTAGTTTTGGGATCCCTGACGCGGCACTGGTGAGAATCAAATTCAATCAAAACATTATTGTCATAGCAGAATTTGTAGACCGAAATAAGATTCTTAACAATGTTCGGGACATGTAAAACATTCACCAACTGAAGAGAAGCAGAATCATGATGAATAGCAGAGTGACCAATAGATTTAATACATAAACCTGAACCATCACCAATGTGGACTTGCTCAGCACCGTTATATGCAGAAGATTCAGCAAGATTACGAGCATCATCAGTCATGTGACTCGTTGCTCCCGAATCAAAGTACCAGGACGGATCAACAACAACATCAGAGGTTGCAACAATGGCAGAGTGAGTAGCAGATGTAGAAGAAGATGAAGCGGAATCAGCAAGAGAGAGACCATGAAAGGATTCATCAAACCTGTGCCAGCAAGTTGCAACAATGTGACCAGGCTTGCCACAAAGTTGACACACAACCTTTGAACAAGAAAAGTTGCTGGTAGTGGCTGTGGAAGTGTTGGTGTTGTTGTGACGCCCAAACGAACGTCCACCACAGCGAACACGATTACGACCACCACGATTCAAAGGAGAGGCACGAGTCTGAGCAATATTTGCCGAGATCGGAGATGCCACATAAGTCATTGGAACCGAGCGACGATGCTTCTCGATTCAAGCTTCTTGTGCCATGAGTAGCGCTTCAATATCAGCTACGGTATAAGGCTCTAGCCGTGTTGAAATCGAGGTTATGAAAGGATCATAATCCTCAAGAAAACCATCGAAGATATACTCAAGCTGGTCAGAAACAGAGATCGGCGAGCCAATGGCAGCGAGGGCATCAGAACTTGCCTTGATCTTCAGCAAGAACTCACTCATCGGTGAGGAATCCTTCTTTGTGTTTTTCAAATTGGTCTTAAGTTGCTTCACCTTAGCTTTCATTTGCGAGGCAAAGAAGACAGTAATTCGCTCCCAAATCTGAGCGGTTGTTTCACAGCCAACAGTACGAGTCAGCACCGAATCGAACATTGACGAAAGAAGCCAGGACATAAGCAACTGATCTTGACGCATCCACTTGATAAAGACAGAGGAAAGACCGATTGCTTGACCATCACAGTACTCATGCTGCTCAGGCGGAGGAATCGATAGATCAAGAAAGGATTCAAGAGCATATCCTTTAACAGCACTAAGAACTTGTTGACGCAAAATCAAAAAATTGGAATCATCAAGTTTGACATAAATTGAGTGATTGAAAGCAATAACATCACTCTTAGACTCAGAAGAGGAGACAATCGGCATAGACGAAGTGGAAGACATGGAAGGAACAGTGGTGTGTGATACCATGTGAAGAAACGAGAAACGAGAGAATATACAGTAAAAGAAAGGAAAGTATATGAGAGAGAAATTGATATTGCATTTTTAACTGTATAAGAGAGATACGATAATATATAGACAAGCTTATGAGCTACACGTAAGCTTCTAAGCTACACGTGGCAAACTAATATACTCTCAGGTTGTTACAGCTCATAACTAATTGGTTAGCGCCTATAACTACTGATATACATATATATATTCTAACAAGGTACTGCATAGCGTACTATATCAGAGTATAGTGAATGGTGTTGAGTAATGAAAAAATCAGTTTACTGAGGGAACTACAAGTAAATTTAAGTTCTAACCAAGAAACTTATGAAATATGGGAGGTACCATCACTGCATCTATTTGATTTTGAGGAAATATCATCGGATGCAGAACAAGACGCACTTTCTTTGACACGTAGTAAAGCTTCATATTCTTCATTGACATGCCCAACTTGCTCACTCCTGATAGAACAAGCACCGTATTTATGAAGCTCTCTGCCTTTGGTCCTAGAGCCAATAACAATTCTCGGAAGGACAGTCTTTCCCTTTAGAGAAGGCATAAAAGATGACATTGTTTTGCAAGAATCACATAATGTCAACACCAAGAGTTCATATCTATGATCACATAAATAAACGTACTTTAAAATTACAAGTATATTATTCCTTGAGTGATCAAACAACTACCTCATCTTCAGAAATTACTTCTTCATCACTTGAGTTGGCAGCTATCTCTCCTGAAAGGCGATTTAATTCAACCTCCTCAAAGTCAGGCAACTCAACCTCATCTTCATGCACAACACCTGTTGGTTTCTGATCATAGAACGTTAGTTGAGTGTAACAATTAGTTAAAAAAGTAATAGAAACTCTAAGTATGGCGTACCTCGGATGAACTGCTCCCAATCCCATCCAAGCTTCGTTTACTGGCACCTGTGTTATACTAAAGAGTTAATAATGCTATTCCAAATTCATACAGAACTTAGGCAGGCAAAGCTTGATATAAAACAATGTAAAGGACTGTTTATAAGTGTATGTAGACCAAGTAATAAAGGATGATAGAGGAAAGAAATATGGTCATAAAGGCCTTTTACACTCAGAAAGTATTTATTAACAAGAACAACCAATGAAAGAAGTCACGAAGGGAAAAATACTTGAGAATTCAGATACCTCTCAGAAAATCCAGCCGCGCGGGAAGAGGCAATTCTTCCTATAAAAAAAATGAAAGGACTATTAGAAGATTGCTAATAATGACGGTCAGATTACACATATGGCAAGATAAAAATAACGATATCAAAAAAAAAAAAAAATCCAGCTGAACCGCCTAATCAGATAGAATAATGCAATTAACCATAAATAATTAGGTAGAAACATGCATAACGAACCTGGTTCTTGGCAGAATGGTCCAAAGAAACGGCTGTCTCCAGGCAAACGTCGTCTGAATCTTCCTCCTCTGCCAAATTAACGAAGAAACAGGTGATTAGCCACAAGCGTAATTGTATAAAAAGAGAACCTTCTTCAAAGGAATTACCAGAAATGCTTTGATCTGAATCTGGAATTTCCTGCAAAATTAGATGTTCAGTGCGGTGGAACTGCATCTTAGAATACCCAACCATTCATTTCATAGCAAGGGAGGCTAAAAAAGTAGAAGGGCAGCGATGGAGGGAGTTTACGCTAATTGGACTCTGCCTCCGCATTATGGTTGCACACTACCGCCACCAATAGTTGAGGAAGGAAAGACGTTATCAATGCAATTTCTGATTCTGGCACTCTTTTTCTTCGTTTTCTGGATCCTGGATATTCAAGTATTCACTCTATATGCTTCTTTTAAAAGTTGAAATTCATTTTCTGTAATTACCCTTTTTTATTTTTGTGCAATCCTCGAATTACGAGTTTAATGTTGGCCAAAAACAAATATAAAAGAAGTTAAAGATAGCACTAGTATGATTTTTGTAGGTGCAAGCATATGGGTAGAGCCGGGAAATCGGGTCGGCCCGTTTAAGCCCTTTGAAATCACAGGTCAGGCCTAAAAATTAGGACTTTTAAATAAAATCAGCCCTGCAGGGCCAAGGGTCGGCTCGTTAGGCCCGCCAAATTTTTTTTTTTTTTAATATACTCCAGGGTCCAGGCTCCACACTCCACCGCTCCAGCCCAGAATAATTATTAGGCCTCCAGCCCATTGCACCAACGTCCAGCAGTCGCCCGTCCAGCACTCCAGAGTCCAGCCCACCTTCCTCCTTTCCTTCAGTTTTCTCGCGCAATCTCCCCCCACTCCAAATCTAAATATTAGTCGAGTGTTTACCTGCATCGAGTGAACCAGAAGCACCAAAGTCTAAACCCTCCATTCGGCCATTCCTCCCAATCTCAAACAAAACCACCCTAATCGGCAATCGCGTCCCACGGCAGCACGGTCACAGTCTCGCAGAGTTTCCTCCGGTCCTCCCTCGGTCCTCTGTCGCTAGGCGCTAGCACGGTTGCCGGCCTTCCGTCAGAGGCTGATTCATGCCGGCCTTCCCTCAGTGCCTTCTCCCACGGTCCCATCTAACTCGATACCTCCTTTCACTCAGCTCTCAATTTCTGATTTCATCTGACTCGATGCCTCCTCTCGTTCAGCTGTGAATTTCTGATTTCAGTTTGTCGTTCTCAACTGGCAACCGCAACAGTGACTCTCGTCCCCATCCGTCAGCATTAGCAGCAACGTCGTCTCTCACTCTGTTTTGATCTTCAATCTTGAATAAGGTTTGATCGAATTTCCAATTGTTTTATTTTTGAGATGCCAATGCTGCTGCCTTGCTGGTTACGTTTGCGAGCCTGTGTGCTGTGTCTGTGTCTTCGTCACTACCAGTTTACAGCACTGTGAATAAATTTCCCCCCTAAATTCCACGCACCTATTGCCGTTTTCTGTTATAGTTGAACACTTGAGCTATTGACTAATATTTTTATACACTTATCAATGATCCGAATCAGATGCTATTGCCTATTGGATTAGAATGGGTACTATCAAACACAATTGATGTTTTTCATGACCCAAAAAAAAATTAATTTGGAGTTAGGATTATCCATCACATGTTTCTTTAAATCTTTTTGATGGCCATTTATTAAGTATATTAAAAGAGAGAAAATAGGAGAACATGTGGATCAGTTTTTTTAATAGATTATTATAATGAGTAAGTGTGGTTCATGTTATATGCAAAAACATAAAAGCTCGTCCCCATTTATTATCTATCTACTGCAAAATTTGATGGTTTCCCTATAAGTTGTAACACAATAAAACATAAGATTTTTTGTCCAATTTAACAACAACTTTTACCAGCTATTAAAAACATGAAAGGGCTGACATGAAACACTTATTTATTGCGTGTTAGAACTTTGACTGTATTTTCTGTTTCTATTCATGTGATATGTTGTTGCATACATGTTGGATTTAGCTATAATTTTGTAATTAGAAAACTTATTAGAATAATTATTACATGTGTAATATAGCCTAATGTCTTCATCACAACAAGTGCAACGTCAAACTGAAGGGACTAACGAATCATTAGCTACAACGGATAAACGTCAGCCATCTTCCCTTAAAGATGAATCAAAGCCTAAGAAGCCTAGAAATTTGACTTCTGATGTTTGGAGGTATTTTAGTAGGGTTGAGGTTAATGGGTTACCTGAGGCACAGTGTAATGGTTGTCAGGGTTTATTTGCAAGGGGTGGGGATAAAGGCACCTCACATCTAAGTCGTCATACTAAGAATTGTAAAGGTTTAGAAAAAAATATTGGATATTGGGGTGATGATGATGTTGGATAGAGAAGGCAAAATGAGATGTAGGAAAATTGACCATCAACGTATTAAGGACATTATGGCTTTATGCATAATTGAACATGATCTTCCTTATTCATTCGTTGAATATAAATGGGTTAAAGAACTGCTAAGGACATTGAATCCTGATGTGAGGCTCATGAGTGGAAGAACAATGACGACTCATGTGCAGAAATTCTTCCACCAACAAAGGGATATTTTGAAACAAAAATTGAAGAATAGTATTGGTAGAATATGTTTGACATCTGATTGTTGGACTTCTGTGACTTCTGAAGGATATATATATGTCATGGCTCATTTTGTGGATCATTCGTGGACACTAAATAGAAGATACTTGCTTTTTGCAGGATGGAGCCACCACATTCTGGATATCAGATGTCTAAGAAAGTTTATGATTGCTTGCAACAATGGGGGATTGATGGTAAAATCTTCTCAATTACTCTAGACAATGCATCTGCAAATGATAATTTGCAAGAGTTATTGAAAGATAGGTTACTCCTGCAAAATAACTTTAGTTTGGTTTGTAATGGAGAATTTTTCCATGTGAGGTGTTGTGCCCATATTCTCAATTTGATAGTTCAAGAGGGCTTAAAAGTAACAAGTTCTGCTTTGCATAAGATTAGAGAAAGTATTAAATATGTGAAGGCATCTAAGGCAAGGATGAATCTTCTCAAGCAATGTGTTCAACAAGTTGGTGGTATTAACACGTCAATGGGCTTGCGATTAGACGTGGCCACTAGATGGAACTCCACTTATGCAATGCTTGAAAGTGGTCTTAAATATCGTCGTGCTTTTGCAAAGATGGCTTTAGATGATACAAACTACAAGTTTGTTCTAGCACAAGATGAGTGGAATAGAGCAAAGGCAATGTGCAATTTCTTGAGACCATTTGAGAAGATTACAAGGTTGATTTCTGGGTCATCATATCCAACTTCCAATTCTTATTTTATGCAAATATCGAAAATTGAGATGTTGCTTACTACTAATATGGCAAGTCCTGACCCGGTGATTCAAGAGATGTCTATGAAAATGAAAGAGAAGTTTGACAGATGTTGGCATAATTATAGTGTCATTCTTGCAATTGCAGTAGTTCTTGATCCTCGATGGAAGTTCAATATTATACAATATTTCTATGGAAATATTGACTATATGACTTGCAATGAGAAGGTTGCCAATATAAGGGGCAAGCTGAATTTCATTTTCAATGAATATTCCAATGTAGGGACATCTCTTATAACTCATGGAGTTGAAGGTCCATCGATCACTAGATCTTCAACATCGATGATTCATCATTCTTCTCAGATTCCAAGTGCTTCAGTAGCCTCATTTGATGATGCATTTGATGTATGTTTTAAATTTAGTGTCAATTGCAATTGTTGGGTATTCAACTAGTATTTACTTTAATTTTTTATAATGATGCAGGACTATCAAGATATTTATGCAAGTATGGATCATTCTTCCATGAACAAGTCTAAGTTGGAAACTTATTTGGAAGAACCAATATTGAAGCCTAATAATTGGAAAGAATTGGATGTCTTGAACTGGTGGAAAAACAATCAACAAAGATTTCCAATTCTTTCAAACATGGCAGCTGATATGCTGAGTATTCCAATCACCACAGTAGCAAGTGAATCAGCTTTCAGTATTGGTTCACGTGTTCTAACAAAATATAGAAGTTCCATTCTTCCATCTAATGTCTAAGCTCTTATTTGTACTCGCAATTGGATGCATGGATTCACATATGATGGTAATTTACTAATTTTTTTGTATTTTATATTTGTTATAAAGTTATTTATCATTTTGGTTTATTATTCATTTATTTTTTACAGATAAAGATTATGAATGTATTCATGATATGGGAGAAGAAATCATTGATATTTTTACCCCTCAATCGGATCTTACCACTCAAAGTGAAGCACAATCCAATTTTCTTGAAATTGATGATAGTGGTGAAGATTAAATTGATGCTTAAAGTGGTTAGCTTCTTGTCTTCTGATGTTTTGTCTGAGATTATGAATTACTTATGGACATTATGTTTTACCTTTGATTATGAATTAGTAACTATATTTGTCTTATTACATAATGTGTGTAGATGTGTAGTTAAATTTTAAAAAAATGATTTTCCGGCTTCTGGCCCTGCGGGCCTTGATGCTCTCGAGCCGGGCTTGAAAAAGAAATAATTTTTCTTACCCCAGGCCCTGTAGGGCCGGCCCTGATTCCCAACTCTACATATGGGGCACATGGCGAACGTTTGTCAAGAAAATAAACATTTTTTAAATTGTGCATTAATGCAAGGCATTTTTTAATAAGTTTATTTTTTTTATGGAAAAGAAAACTCTCAGGTCTTAGCTATCCAAAGCAACCATACTAGGAAGACTCATAAGGTCAGCTCGCAACAAACGTCGCACCCAGTCCGACGGGGAATGAATAATCCTTATATCAACAGTCATACTTCGTGCTTCATGAGCCATAGCATCGGCAATCGAGTTAGCATCCCTATTACATCGAACCAACTCCACATCCCATAACCAACCAAGCATTGCTTGAATCTCGACAAGCATCCTATAGTCCAAATGACTTACCGAAACCAAAGATTGAATAAGTTGGAGAACTTCACTGCAATCGCTCTCAAGAATAACCTGTCTAAGGCCTCTATCCCAAGCTAACTTGAGACCCCACAAAATGCCCTAAGCTTCAGCCGAGATTGCAAACCCTACACCCACTTTGTATTGAAAACCCTGCAAGAATTCACCATCATGGGTACGCAACAAACCACCACAAGTACCAAGCCCCAAACTCTCACTCCATGAACCATCCATATTAATTTTGACCAAGCCCAAAGGAGGTTGCACCCATACGCCATAGTCCACGGTTTCCGCCGGAAGATAAGGGCATTGATATGTAAATGTAATAAAGATTTAAAAGTTAGGTAATGTCAGTTAGTTAGAGCTAGCCGTTAGAATTAGCTAGTTAGTTCGTTTTAGTTTGGCTTGGTCATTAAGTCATTCTATCCTATAAATAAAGGTTAATCCTATTGTATTAGACAAATTTGCATTGTTAATAGATTTTGCACTATTCAGTTCATTCGATTCTCTCTCCCTCTCTCTCTCTCTTTACTCTCTTCTACTTCTTCTTCTTCAATCCTCTTTTATTTTACCCTAATTCTCAATTCTATAAACATTCGTATTACAAACCTTTATCAGTGGTATCAGAGCATTGACTTATCGGCCTTGATTATTGACTTCCCACGATTGACGCTGAATGGTAGAAACGCGATTTCAAGAAAACTCAAGAACATGGCTCTCTCTTCTTTCCAAGACTCCAATGAAAACAAGATGTGGCTACGGCAAAAAGGTAGCGTGAAGGAATTTAACGCTTTCTTTGATGATGCCATGAGTAACGTACAGCTGTCGGAACGATATCTCGTCATAACATATGTGGCGGGGCTGAAGAGAGATATTGCATATTCATTCTGAATCTTCCAACCAATAACCATGCGTGAGGCTCGTTCTAGCGCTAGAATGGATGAAATTTCCATACAGTGGTGAGCCAAGAAAGCAAGAAAATAATTGGAAGATCAAGAAGAAGGTTTGGCTGCTCAAGAATCTGAAGGGTCTTGTTCGTTTAACACCCAAGAGTGCTTTGTTAGTCAAGCAGCTTCTGCTGAAGCTGAACCTAAGAAACAAGAACCTTCCATTCTCATGAAACAAATGACGATGATCACGAAGTTGAATGTGTCATAGTACAAGATCCACGAGAGTTGTCGAGTACAGTTGGTGGAATTACCGAGAAGACCCAAGAAGCTTCTGAAGTTCAAGAAAGAGGTGGGTCTTGTTCAGGCTCTACCCACAAATGCATCGAAATACAAGAGGCTTCTGTTTTCCCAGAACATACAGAATCTTGTACGAACTCCTTCCAAGAAGGTGACGAAATAAAGGAAGATAGAGGAGGGACGAAGCTCCTAGATATTCATGAACAAGGGGAACTCAGAAGCTACAACAATAGAATCATGACTTTTGGCTCTGACCAGACGGCTAGAAACAGTAAGACAGGGTTGATGCTAGCACTAGTTGATGATTATCGAGGAGGTGAAGCCAAGAACCTCAACGTCTGTGAACATTTTCTAAAGGAGTCGTACAAGGAACCTTCAGTTTCGACGCCGTCACTGACTATTTCTCTCTCAACACCGATTATAATTATGCCTTTTAGTTCGAATTCTTCGTAGGTTGTCTTCTTTCTTTTCCTGCCGTCAAGTCCTCTTCCTCTGTTGTTGTCTATTATTGCTCTGTCGATGGTAGGTGTTTCAGATTGCTTTGTGCCGTTGGGTTCTTTTCTGACACTATTATCTCTGTTTCAATCACTTGGTTGGAGGAGTTTGCAGAGCATCGATTATTCACTTATTTCAACCAAGTTTGAACTGGTTATGAGGCAAGCTGAGGAGCTCACGTGGCTGGGTTTAATTGAGTCTGTAAAGTCTAAGGTCCATATGTCTCCGATCTTCTGTCAGAGATATTTTGAGGGTGTCCTAAATTTTCTAGTACTAGATGAGAGCTTGGGCTTCCAGAATAGAAGTCAAATAAAAAGCCCACTAAGGTTATATTTGGGTTGCATTATTTCTTTAGGTATTATAAATCCGAGGCTGCCGTAAATAGGGGTTTTAATTTGTCAATTCAGTCTTACACTAAGTCTACTGCTCATTTAGTACAAAGGAGGATTAATGAAGATGCTTTTTGGCTCTGGTTTTCTACTTTATCCAGTGGATAATAACTAGGGTTCTGCAACAAATGGGAAAAGGCAGCAAGGTGCTGCATATAGTGGGACCCCCGGTACCATCTTTTTCAAATAGTGAAAGGAACAAGTCTAAGAATTCTAAACTAGAAAAAGTTTTTCCAGAATTAAGAAGCTTATGTTTTCCTTTAGGTTTCATTATGTCATATTTTATTTTGAAGGTCCAGTTTTGTATTGTAGTTCCCATCCTTAAGGGCAAGGATATTTTTGGGAGGGGGTATTGATATGTAACTGTAATAACAGTTCATAAGTCAGTTAGAAGGTTAGTTAGCCGTTAGTGTATTAGTTAGTAAGTTAGGCTCTTACGTGATTAGTCCAAATGAACCTCGGCCCTTATAAATAGGGATATCCCTTATTGTGAATCAGATTTGCATTGACAATAAACTCGTATTGTTCAGACTAGTTTGTTTTCTCTAGCCTTCTCTCTGCTCTTCTCTAATCTTCTAATCCTCTTCTATTCTGACCTAATCACCAAAATCCAGAAAACATTCAGATTACATTAGCTTATCAATGATATGTAACTGTAATAACAGTTCATAAGTCAGTTAGAAGGTTAGTTAGCCGTTAGTGTATTAGTTAGTGAGTTAGGCTCTTACGTGATTAGTCCAGATAAACCTCGGGCCTTATAAATAGGGATATCCTTTATTGTGAATCATATTTGCATTGACAATGAACTCGTACTATTTAGACTACTCTATTTTCTCTATCTTTCTCTCTCATCTTCTACTTCCTCTTCTCTAATTTTCTAATCCCCTTCTATTATGACCTAATCCCCAAAATCCTAAAACATTTAGATTACATTATTTTATCAGTGGTATCAAAGTTACTAACTTCTCGGCCTTGGTAATTGGTCTCTCACGTTGGTGCTAAATGGTGGAAACACGATTCCAAGAAACTTCAAGAATGATGGAAGACAGGCTGCAAAGCATTGAACAAAAACTGGGAACCGTCAAAAACCCCCAAGAATCATTTGAATCCCTTCATGAATTTATCCAAGGCTACCGAGAGGAGTTGTAGATGGTTCAGCGATGAATGCAGGAAAACCATAGAGGAATTCAAGAAAACTTTAACACTTTAACTCAAGAACTTCAAACGCTAGCAGGGGCGATCCAACGAATCACTTAGAATATGGCACACCAGCTGCCGAAAATTCAAGAAAGAGGAGGAAACGGCCGACATCAATACCAACTCCCAATTCAATTTACTCACCTTCGGCAAACCGGTTCTTTAGCAGAGTTTAATGTGACATTTGATGCTATTTCTGCCAAACTCGACCTCTCGTAGCAATATCTGGTTGATGCTTATGTCGATGCCTTAAAATATGAGATTGTAGACTCTGTGCTTTTATTCAACCCCCAAACGATGTTGGAGGTGTGACGCCTAGCGCGCGTTCAAGAGATTGTTGTGAATCGCAAACAATCTTGGAGTAATAGCGACATACCGCAACAATAATATTCGGTCAGATCGGTGGCTCTTCCCTTGTCGTCTACGTCAAATATCAAGAATGGATCTTTTTCTAATGGGTATGTACAAACAGACCGATATACCTCTCAAAACTGTAAAGAATCAAATTTTCAACAAAGAAACATTGTTTGGCTGGTAAATGCATTCACAACAGAGGAAGAAGCAGAGCATTGTGAGAAAAACTTGTGCTTCGTCTGCCATGAACAATTCTCTTATGATCACAAGTGTAAGCAGTGACAAAAGATGCAATTACACCTAGTTCTTCTTGAGGGTGATGATGAAGACCTGGAATTGATAATTCAAGAACAGGAAGCAGAGGATGATATAGAAACAGAACTTCCCTGCATCTCTCTCTACACAATTAAAGGCATTGCCCACTCTGAATCTATGTGTGTTTTGGGCACTCTTGAGAAGCAATCTCTGAAAAGTCTTATGAATAGTAGCCAAAAGAGCTTGCAAATAATTGATTTAGAGTATACGTAGATGCAAGAGGTTCTATTTGAAAAGTCAAAACCACAGCTGGTTTCCACCTTCCCAACCTTCCAGCTGCCTTGCAATTTCTCTCTGTGGCAAAAGAATGTTGATGGGTTACAGCTGGATGGTATTCTCTTTCAATAGTAAAAGCATCTTAATGGTACAATGGGTTTAATAATTTCTAATACGTTTATAGGCTTGGAAGACAACAACGAACAAAAGAGCCCAATAACTCTGTATTTGGGTTACATATTTTCTATGGGTTTTCTCAATAATAGGTTGTTGCAAGGAGTCTCATTTCTTTCATTCTATCCTACACAAGTTGTACTGCAAATTTGGTTCAGGGGTAAGTTAATTGAAATGCTTTATAGAAGAATCTGTTCACTAAGTAGGAAGAAAAGAAGAACTTGTGCATACCAGTACTGAGGGTCAATCTGAAAGACAAGCTTCTAGGTATAAGATTTCAAGCAACAGTTTTTTTTGTAAGGATCAAGTCACATAATTCAAGACTGTTTGGCTGAAGATTTTCCATAAATTAAAAGCTTATAAAGCTTATATTTTAGTTTGGTTTCACTTTATTAGATTGTATTTTTTAGGTTCAAATTTGTCTTTTGTTTTCAATCATCCTTGAGGGCAAGGATGTTTTTGGGAGGAGGGTATTGATATGTAAATGTAATAAAGATTTTAAAAGTTAGGTTATGTCAGCTAGTTAGAGCTAGCCGTTAGAATTAGTTAGTTAGTTAGTTTTAGTTTGGATTGGTCATTAAGTCATTCTATCCTATAAATAAATGTTAATCCTATTGTATTAGATAGATTTGCATTGTTAATAGATTCTGCACTATTCAGTTCATTCGATTCTCTCCCTCCCTCCCTCTACTTTCTTCTACTTCTTCTTCTTCAATCCTCTAAATTCTCTTCTATTCTACCCTAATTCTCAATTCTATAAACATTCATATTAGAAACCTTTATCAGGCGTCCCAACACACCCAACGCCAAACAAGCATGCGTCTGAGCATAGATTATCGCCTCACTCCAAATATGTCCATTAAACAAGCGATCATTCTGCGCCGGCCAAATGTGCCTGCCGAGTACTATAAACCAAATTCTGAACTCGACTCCTCGTACCACCTCTCACTGTCTCAAACACCAACCCAACCATTCACTACTATCAGTAATGGCGAAAAACTTATGAAGCCATTCCTTCGCCAAGCATTGATCCCATAGAGCGTGAATGTTTAGATAGTCTTGAAGCACATGTAAAACATATTCTCTCTTCCCTCTACAAAACTCATACAACCTCGAAGGGTGCATCCTTATCTGGAACCGTAGGTAGTTTGTTGACAATTAGCCATGAACATAGAGCCAAAGGAACATACGGCATCTCTGGGGAACTTTAAGTTTCCAAATAAGTTTCCAGGAAGGGGCAGCATGTGACCACATGTGTCTCCTAAGATGATAATATACTAACCTCAATGAGAAGTTTCCGTCACTTGTCTATCTCCAAACTGGGAAGTCATTCCCCATAGTTCGATGCACATGTATACGCTTGATCACCGCAAGAACATTTGAGGTAACAGCTGTTTAAACTTCTACCAGTCATACTGTCCCGAGGTCGTTACACAATCAACTACCTTCCACTCCTCAAAACCTTGAGGTAGAACCCGAATGGCTAAATTCTATAGCTTATCCAACTGAGGCACCCACACATCCCTCCAAAATGACATATTGAGGCTATTAGAAACACGCCTTGCAGTACTTTCCCTTACCACATTTCAATTATTGTGGATACCTCGCCACGTGCTTGATTCCCCAAAGAGAATCCCTCTTGTTTACCAAAACCCAACCAAGTTTGGTCATGAAGGCTTGATTTTGGAATCGTGCTTGTCAAAGCCCTAGTCCTTTAGCTTCCTTCCAATCACAAAACCAAATAAGGCTTGTGTTTAGACGTGCAACTTCCCCACAGAAATGTGCGGCAATGCTTATCAATCTCGTAGCAAGTTCCTAGCGGAAGGGGGATTGTTTGCATGGCATACGATGACATTACCAAGGTTACCAAAGCTACCAGTGTATGCCTTCCTACCATGGAGAGCATGTTCGTCTTCCAAGTAGCAAGGCGCTTGTCCATAATATAATATAAAGTGTAATGTGATGTTCATTAATGGTTGGATTTTTTTTTTAGCTTTTTAATAAGCTTTCTTGAAAATTATGAAAAAGAAAACTAAAAATTTGGTCATTACATTTTTAATATACATTTTTTAATAAATAATGCAACACTATTTTCTTTGAATGACTTTACAATAAGGATAGGATAAAGTAAAAAATTAATTATGACTTTTTAAATTAACAAAATGAAATAAAATTATAAGCAATAAGAAATAACTCCTACGGTCTTAAATAAAAGTATAAGATAAAGTTAACTTTTTTGGAGATATTAGAAAAACTATTTAAATTACTTTAAAATATTTATATTTATCATATTTTCTTTAAACTATTTTATCTAACTTATAAAATGATATATAATCTAATGATACACAATATATTATATGATTAAGTAACATATTCAACTTCCTTAATCTCTAAAAAAAGTCAATTTTGTCTTATATTTAAGACCGAAGGGAGTATTTCTTAATTTTTTCTTAAAAAACGTTTTCCATCACATTCAATTTTGATTTTTATATTAATATCACTTAATATTCACATCTCCAACCTTCATTTTTGCAAGTTTCAAGCAACAGGAAGAGATTAGTACTGTTGACAAGTCTTTCTCCCTTTTAAAACAAACCGCCCACATATCACCCCCTTACTGCTCCTTCAATGTTACAAGCGCAGAAGAATCCTGAATCACAGGAAATGAGGCTCAAGGTAATACACTAATGGTCATGTATGCCAGCAGAGCCAAACCAAAATAGCCACAAGCAAATGAAATCAAGTCAGAATATTCATCCTGATTATTTTCTCTCTCTTGACAAAATTCTCAAAACCCAAAAGTATAGTTAGCATCTGATCATGAATTCTCCAACTTCAGTCTTCCCCATCCTGCCCAAAAACCATAGCTAGTCCATACTCAAACAATGAGACTTGTAATGACACAGTTTTCCCTGCTCTGTGGTTATCTATCATCTCAGCTAACTTTCTTCCCAAAATCCCAGACAATACATTAGCCTAGGGGCACCAGTTTGTGGAAGATGGGAACCATAAGGGCCTGTTTGGTTTGAGCGGAGGGGGTGGAGGGGATGGGATGTAAGGAAATGATAGAGGGTTAACTTGTTTGGTTTGGTAGGAGGAAAGGGAAGCGGAGAAATGTTTAATGATCATTTATTTGGTTTAAGAGGGGATGAAAGGGGGGATAATAACTAATTTACTATTTTACCCTCATATGTTAGATTATATTTTTTTACTTATATAAATTAGTTTACACCTTAATTTAAATAGCATAATTTATAAAAATTCACTCTCATCTCAACTTATTGTTAATATGCACATAAAAACTGATATGATGATTTTTTTATCTCTTATTAATATGATAATATATTTTCAAAAATCAAATTAACAAATTTTATTTTTGAATCACAAAGCTTTAACTTTCCCAATGGATTTATTATTTTTTGACTCAACAAGCTATTCCTTTGACATATAGGATCATCATTCACCGTGAGATGAGGGAATTTAGATGAGAAAGGGATGGGAATTGATTTGGAAATGGGAGAGAAAAGTTTTTGTGATGGAGTTAACAAGAAACATGTCAAGGAGGGTTACCGACATAAAAGAAAGACTACTTACTACACACATTCAAAAGAAAAAAAAAATAAAAAAAGACACAGAAAAAAAGAAAAGGAAAAGCTCAGAAACTAACTGTGTGTGGCTTTGTTTTTGAAACTTAAATTACAAAAATTGAAGGAGGAGCAGTAGAGTTTGCAGAGAGCATCAGATTAGGCATGGCGGCATTGCAGTAACAGTTTCTTTGAATTTTTTTTATGTTGTTAGAGATAGAATATTATAAAATAGAAGGAGATAAAATGATCATAAATATTTGGCTCCCCTGCCAAAATCCTGAATTTGGAAGGAACAAAAATAAAAAGAGGGGAGGGAAGAGAGAGGCATATGTTTGCTCCCCTCACTTCCAAAATTTTAAATCAAATGAGAGGAGGGTCTCATTTTTCCTCCCCTCTCCTCCAACTAAACAGGTCCTAAAAGAACTATAATCATGATTAGCAATTGAAGCACCTCTTTAATCAAATCTATATAATAAATGTTAACAATGACTGTGAGTGGCTCAGAACAGACAATCTAACAAGAATATCAAACCATGTGAGTAGCAATACATTGACTTTCACGTCCATCCAAACTCTTTTTATTTGTGGAGAATTACATTCAGGTCTTATTCAAAAAAAAAAAAAAAATGGTCACACTAACAATTTCAGGAACGTGAATTGACAAGTTCAGGTTACGATTGACAAATCCATAAGACCAATTTTTTTTTTTTTCTTGGACTGAATATAATTCTCCCTTTTATTTTTCTTGAATCAGACTGAGAAGATGAATATGATTTGAATAGAAGCCACTGGAAGAACTAATAAATCATAACATGCCATCTCAACGGACCAGGGAAACCATAATTCACAGCTGTGAAGTGTCTTGCATGATTCCAGACGATTAATTGTGCTAATCACCACTCAAAATACACCGTCGTTAAGAAAGAACTTAGATTTTCAACTACTCAGAATCACACCATCGAATATGGAGTCATACAAACTTACAAGGACGGAAAAAATCAGCATTCAATTCTAGCAGTTGTAGATATGATGTCACATGGACTAAAAAGCAAAATTAGAAGGCACTTATAAATTCATTTATACAGAAGTGATTTTATTATCCTGCAGACAGCAAAAAGGAGGAAAGTTTCACTAGAATCGTATAATTCATCAATTCATTCACCACCTCTAATCTGATAAATCAATATCAATGATGAGAGCTGAAACCATTCATGCCCGATTCCACCACAACTGACTTCTGCATCGCCGAATTGTCCTCTTTAATCTCTTCATCGCCATCATCGTCAGAATCCAAAGTGAACTGAGCGGAATTTTGGAAGGACTGCATTTCCGCTCCGATGGGCCTATATTGCGCAGAAACCACGGGAATTCCATTTTTCCCAGACACTGTCGAGAAAAACCCAACAAACAGTAGCACTATGAGAGCAAGATGGCAATTAAATTGAAGCGTCGCGATTGCTCTACCTCTGTGAAATTCAGGGTGTCCCTTACACAATAGAGTGTAATTCCCTCGGCTCACTCGGCGCAAGGAACAGCCATGAGCCATCCAACTGGTGAAAAACGACAAACCCATTTGGAGAAACCACGTTCCTTGTAAAATCAATCCAAACCCGCGAGTCAGTCTTGGCATATTCGATGTCGGGGAATGAAATTCAAAGACTGTAGATAATACACAGACGGCGATAGGCACCAGCAACAGATCATAATAACGATTTTCTACTCCACTGGGGTCTTTCCTCTGAAGGTAAAACAACAAAAATTCTTCCACAAAAGCAAAAGCCCCAACCAAGCCGAGCAACGAGGAAGGCAAATAAAAAGAATTTGGGGCATGGACCATAAGACCAAGGGCCGAGTAGAGCAGGAAAATCAATGCAACGGCAAACACTTGCAGTTGAAGGGCTGATCCGACAGGGTCGCGGGAGATTTGAGCGTCCACAAGTGATACCAAGGAATTTACGATGACGAAAAAGGAAAAGACGAATACAAAGAGGAAAGACAGAGAGGAGGAGGCAGGGGTCTTCTTAATTTGAGAATCCGATTTAGAAGAAGTTGCGGTTGAATTAAGAGGATTGGGAGGAGGATAGGGCATATGAGCACAGGTGGAGTTAGAAATAGAAGCGTTGTAAGCTTCGTGGGCCCCAATTAGGATGAATCCACCGGCCGCCACGGCGAAGGAGAGAAACTCCATTGCTGAAGTGAAACACTCTCTCCTTCAGTTTATGACTTTAATCGGAGAAATGGGGACCTCGACGTACGACGACGACGAAGAAGAAGAATTTGGGCTGGCAATAGAAAGCGTCAGATGTTCGCAGCCTCGCAGGCAGGCAGGCCGTCGTGTTTGATTATTTGGGCAATCGGGGAATTGTTTATTGTTTTGTTCTCTGGTTTCTTCTCATTTCTTAATTTCTAATTTATAATATTATATTCTGATATTAATTTATTATTCCTGCCTTGCCTCCTGACGGGTCGGGTCGGGAAGTGCTCAACCCAATCCGCATATTCTGATGGGCCTTCTATTATTGTTGTTTTCGGCCAACACTCCACACTATTAGACAATCAGTAGAAGGGGGCTTACATGCTCGTATTTAATACCCGATATTTATAAAATTTCAAATAAGTTACCTTTTATGGAAGGATACCTAATGCTTGTATGAAAAAAATTAATATTAATATACTCAATAAGGCTTTGTCTTATGATTAAATTAATTTATTCTAAATGTTTTATTTTTTTGCATTTATAATAGCTTTTTGTTACATATATCCCAATTACACTTTTTTTTTACGGCGAAAGATGTGAGACTTCTTTTGGCTAAGCTAGAGACGTGAGACTAGGTGTGTATTTGAATTCATGTGAAAAATCACTTTTTTAAGATAAAACTATGGCTTTTGGGGAGATTTAACCAAATATATGAAAAAAAACTCTAATTTTTATACACAAACCATGGTTTGAGACCTAAAACTAAGGTTTTTGAAAAAGTTAGGGGGGTGTTTGATTTTGTTTTTAAAAACTGTTTTTTTTTATTTTTAAAAACAATAAAACCTGTTTGGTAAATTGTTTTAAAAAAATTATTTTTAAAAACAAAAATTTGTTTTAAAAAACTAAAAAGCAAAAACATTTTTTTAGTTGTTTTCTTGTTTTGGTTTTGTTATTTTTTATTTTTTGAAGTCGCCACTTATTCACTATCGACACTACACTACTAGTGATGACCACTGTCACGTCATCATCGACAATCGCACCACCACGTCACTTCAGAAACATATTTTTTAAAACAATATATCCAAACTGTTGTACAAATACTAATTGAGGTAGATGCCCATAAACTCTCAACTTTTGACCTTTCATTTTCTACACTCTATAACCTCATCAATGAATAGTCTTTAGGAGTTTTCATGCCCATAATTCAAAGGTTACAATATGTGCACTCATAAGGATTAAAGTTGTGTAACTCTTAGTTGTAGTTGATAGCCTATAAATAGTGCACTATGTACTACACTTTGGTTGCATCAAAATGAAGTGAATGAGAATTCCTCCTTATTTTCTCTATAACTTTAATGTCTCTCATCTTCTTCATCTCCCTCTTCCCTCATCCTTTATATTTTCCTGATTTTCATAACACGTTATTAGCACGAGTTTGCTCAAAAGGCCTATGGTCTAGTTTTCTATTTCTTATACTCTCTAACTTTCTCATTTACATACTATATTTTATGTTTTTTATTCTCTTTGTTATTATACCTTTCTAGTTTACATTATCAATATGTTATTATATATTATTTTTATTTTACACCATCTATTTTTATCTTTTCTGTTGTTATCTTTTACATGTATATCTAGGATAATTTAAGCCATTATATGGAATTAAATAGATCATTTTACCGATTGTTTTATACATCGGGTTCCATAACTAATATTATAAATTATTGTTGTTTTATTCTCCATCGCAAGTTTTTTTGTCACTTTTATTTATCATTTTTAGGGAATATCTTATTTATGCAATATTTATATTTCTTTATTTTATATTTGGTATTTTTTATATTTTATGTTGTTATATTATGTTATTTACGTTTCATTTGTTTATTTACTTATTTAACATTCATATTTTTTAATTTTATTTACATTTTATGTTATATTTTATTGTTTATTTATTTTATGTTATTTATAATTTATTTCATTTTTATTGCTATTTTATTTACATTTCATTTATTTCTATTAATATATTATTGTTATATCATTATGATAATATTTTATTTGTTTATGATTACATTAATATATAATAGTATTATATATGACCACATAATGTGATCTATATGATTATTGGCTTAATTATTGTTTATACTTTATTATAAATTTACTTAATTTATTCTACAATATTTTAATTTTATTGAAAGGCCATAAGCCATGATATTTTTAATTTTATGATCATATGATCAAAAGTCACATCACTTTTATAACAGCTCTTATATAAAATTAAATGGCATGATTGACAAGAAAAATTTTGGCACTTTGATGATTTAATTGTTACAAATATCAAAGCTCAGGAGGTTAAAGGTTCAGATATCAAAATAAATGAAAAAAAAAACTTTTTAGCTTTGCAAGATTTTTGCTATGGTAATGAAGACCAATATTTGGAGAAATTGATTATATGCTATTGAAAGCAAAGAATATGTTTATAAGAGTGAAAATGAACTTAATCACATTGTATTAGTGAAATTGATAGTTGAAAGCCAATAATACTTTGACCTGGCTATTAAACCACAATCGTGGATATAATAACTTTTCTAAGTTGATTAAAATTATGAGAAAATGCTATATTATGACTAGAAGTCATATGGATAGAAAAATGGTACAATATGATCAAAAGTTATGTAGACTAATATGTATCAATTGATTGAAGATAAATATTAAAATGGCTATGAAAGCCAAAAAGGCCATAAGATATTGTGAACAATATCAAAAGTAATTATAATGCCTAAAACAATAAGTTTTAGAGAAAGATGACCAAAGTTATTGTAAAGTCAAAAGAATTAACTTTAAGTCTAGAAGGCTATATGATATTGTGATATTTAACTTTTATTAGCATTTAAATTTATTCTAATTAATTTTTGAAATACATCATATTATAAGTATTTGATATTAGGGGAATTATTGGACATTTTGAAATTTATTTGTATGAATATATACCAATTTATAGGGTGTGTGAATATATTTGAGTTTATAGTTTTGATAAATATCTCTTAATGGTAATATTATTTCTTTCTAACAAGTCTTATATATCCTTGAGATGCATTTGTATGTGAGAAATGAGATGGATATTTAATTAAGAGTTTGTGAGTTTGTTGTTTACCATATCCAAGATAAAACAAAGAGAGCTATGATTTATGAAAGGTATGTTCCTCTTTTATAAGTTTTGTTTACACAACCTTAGTGATACAATATTTTTGTTCTTTTATTAATTTGGCATAGCATGTATGGAATTTGTCACACACACACACACGTATATATATATTTATATTAATAGATTATTGATTTTTTTTATTAATCTTAATATTAAAGTGTTGTTACTATGTAATTATTGCATTATATATGTGTATGAGTAATGTTTACTTTGTTGTGTTATATTGGTAATTTATTTTCTACTTGGTGACTTTATTTTTCTTGATGAATATATTGATTTTAATAATATGTAACTTTTTTGTTAATATCTCCTAAATTTATCACCAATATTAAACACAATCGGTTATGTAACGGCACAGCTTCTTCCGGACTGTCTTTACTCAGCCGGGTTCATGACTGACCGGGGACTTGTATCTTTACTCGCAATCCCAGGCTCACTCCGCCCCCTGCGGAATTATCGCCGAAGCGAGCCTCCCCAAGTCTCGATGACACTACCTGGAGGTAAGTAGTTCATAACGTGAGACCTGAGATTGTGAGTAAAGACGCAAGTCCCCAGTCAGTCAGGAACTCGGCTAAGTAAAGACAGTAGTTCGGGAGAAACTGTGCTCTTTCATAACACAAACAGATTTTTTTATTTTTTTAAAAAACTTATTTCTAAAAATTATTTTATAAAATTGTTTCTAAAAAATAACAAATAATATAATCAAACAAGCTCTTAGTTTTTTTTTTTTTTTCCACCGTTTTTCCGCAACATGCCCTTTCGCTTTCCTTCTCTTCTCTAGCAACAACGGCGTGCTTAATATCCGCCTCCTCCAATTCTTCTTCACTCCTCCATCTTCGACTTTTCACGCACACTGCTTCACAGTATATCTTTCCTAACAGCTCATTTTTCCCCCTCCATCGAAGAGCAAAACCAACGCCCGGGTTTCTTTGTTTGGCTCTTCCAAACACTTGCTCTGTTTCTTCCATGAACTCTGCCTCTTTCCTCTGTTTTGAATGCTCGTCCGTCTTGCCTCACTGGAAGTCTTCCATTGTTCATGGGTATCTTCCGTTTCGTCTCTCATCCACACATGGGACGTGTTGAAGGTTCACCGCATCCTATTAATGGAGAATTCAACTGATGTGCTTGGTTCAAAAGGATTGATTAAAAAGTTGAATTTGTGGGGAAAATCATTTAGTGCTCATATGCATTAGGGTATAGGAAGTCTGCATCATGCTTGGAATTGGAACCTGGTATTTCATTCAAGTCAGCAAAATTACAATCGCTTGAATCACAAATACTTAAGATATCAAATCATTTATCTTACACAGGTGAAATGTAATTATATTTCTACCATATACTTTTGTTTGATGTTTCGTAGTATATTGTTTTCGATCAGGAATGAACACAAATTTGTATTAGAAAAACGAAACCTAAATTTTTTAGCCACTAAACATTTAGCTATTGAATAAATTACGTATTTTAATAGAAAATATATTATTTTAGATCATTATTATTTTTAAATAATTTTTTACTGTATAATTTATTAATGTATATATGTATGATCTAATTTTTTCATATTAAATAAGTGACAAATGTTATAATTTTAATTGTGTGCACAAATTTATTTTATTTTTGATATTAATTATTAAATTTAACTGTTAAAAATATATAAACTATAATCTTATCATTTATACGTAACTATCACAAAAAATAATATCTTTTTAGTAATTTGACAATGAAAAAGTGATTATGATAATAATACCCAAAGTTCTAAATACTATCTTATCAAAATCACTTTTTTTTAATAATTTATTTTCTAAAATCATTTTTATCACTTTTTTTTCCAGAAGCTATTTTCTAAAAGCTAATCTAAAAACTCTTTTACTTGTCTGTAATAGTGATTGAAACCTTAAAAAATAATTATTAAATTTGTGATTTACGGTATACGAGGTAAGTATGTGATAGAAATTTTATTTCGACTTACATAAATAAACATTTTTTAAGTTTTCAAAAACTATCCCAAACAAAGACAATAGCTTAAATTATGGATTATGCGTTACGTCTAACACTTTGTCAAGAGAAACTATGAGCCACGAATTGTACTTACAAAGTCTGCAGTTTACTTTCTTTGATATTCAGTAAGATTTTTTTTTTTTGTGAAATGTGCTGTTATCATTTGATAAATTAAAGTTATTATTTGTTAAATTACTATTATCAAATTTTTTTCATGTGCATTTAGGCAATTTTTTCTGTAAAATTAAACCCATATTAGTCCATAAAAGACTTCACAATAATTGGACATTTCAGGCGTATGAGTTGAAATTTGTAAATTTGGCTATATTTTTATGTCTTTCTCATCTAATTTTTCGTGATAAAAATATCTTTAAAAATAAATAGATATTGTAAATATTAAAATTTGGAATATAATAAAAAATATCCGCAGAATTCACATGTTGCCAGATTTTGGCCCCAACCACAAGAATATCGCAGCATCGTATCTTTCTTCGTTATCTGTCCGCAACTTCCTTATTACTGCAGTTATATTTTTCAGCTTCTTTTTTCGTGTACACAAATAGTCCATCAACATCGTTTCCTGGGTTCTTCGACTTCGCCTCTCGACCCCAACACGGCAACACAGACGATGGGAATCTTTCTCGGGGCCCGACCCGTCTTCTACGCATTCCAATTCGCCTTCTTTCTAATTGGCGTCCATGGGCGATCGATCTCCATCACAACAAAGCCCGACCCGGATGATGCTGCCGCCACTGCTCGTTGGCTGGCCTCTCAGAATTCCTGGGGCGTCTTAAAGTAAACCCCAGTTCCTGACACAATCTCGAGATTTCTCTGTTTTTTCTGCTCATTCCCTGTTTGTACAGTGATAACTTTTTCTTATGATTGACTGTTTGTTAAGTAACGCTGATTGATTAGAATTTTAGCGGCATAATGTGCGCTAATACTTTGGTAGAGTTAGGTTTATCGTTAAAATGTTATCACGCATCAATTTCTCGGAATTGAGTGTTTCAGCGTTGTGGTTAGTCTCAGCGATGTTGCGGCGGGTGGAAGAGTTTATAAATTGTGCATTATCTCACCTTCCATTTTGACTCCCATCTCCGACTTCGCTCTTCAGTCAAAGTTGAATCCTCGATAAATATAGTTTATTTTCACTTCCTTTATCGTACAGTTCATCTCCCTGCTGGAAAGATAGGTTAAGTTAAAGGTGGCTTCTTGTTACGAGGTGTTCCTCTTGGAGGGCATGTTCAAATACGGAACTTTCACTCACCTTTTTCAATTAAAAAGTTCATGGCCTATTATTCTACTTATTTGATTATGTATGCATTTCCAATAATCATGACGTCACTTTTTGAGCTAAGTATGTAACTTTTTTCTTGATATTAACAATGAAAGCAATCACCTGATATTAAATTCTAAACTCGTGAAATTCTGATTATCCTTCAGAATCGTGAACAGTTTCATAGTTAAACCAAAGAAGTGGCATATCCTCTAGTTGACTAGTTACTGTAATATGTACTCTGATGATCTGATCTCTTTCATATATTTATTTTGTGAAACTCAAATATTGAAGCTACAATGTTATTCCCTTTGTTTCTCTGCAGTACTATCTCAAGTGAACTGGGTGGAGCGCCCTTTGGGTAAGGATCTATTACTTTTATTTTAATATTTTCTCATTCTGCATCACCAGCCTTTTGAGTTAAAAAATTCTTGCGCGGAAGATACACATTGACTAATATCACATGCTTTATAAAATCTCACTGATTAATATCAGATACTATGAAAAACAGTGTTCAGTAATTTCAAAGGACAACAACTAGTATAATGAATATCATATCAATAATCATTCCAACCTTATAGCTCATGTAGGAAAAGTTTAAAGTACGCAAAATTTTCTCCCATAATCTATTTCGAAATATAGTTGTAACATTGCATTAACTGTTTGCAGGAATGTGGTATCTTTTAGTGATGGACTGCCTAACAAGGGCAGTGGCATCCCATACTTTTACTTGACTACTTTAGACCCAACAGCAAGAAATGCTCTGAAGGATGAAAGAGCTTCATTTACAGCCAGTGAGTTCCCTCTTGGAACTTGTGGGAAGATAGATCCAGAGAATCCTACTTGTGCCAAAATTACTCTAATTGGGAAGGTACAGGAGAAAATGAATACTATTGAGTTTGACTGTACAGCATGTGTAACCCTGACATAAAAAATCTTACTTTTTCCGGCCTTTCTCTGTAATTTACACTATGAGGCTGTTTGGAATAGCTTATGAAAATTTTATAAGTGCTTATGAATTGTAATTTACGGTCTACGAGGTAACTTTTACGGTCTACGAAGTAGCTTTTACGGTCTACGAGGTGCTTTTACGGTCTACGAAGTGCTTTCATGGTCTACGAAATAAATATGTGGAGGAGAATTATCTCGATTTACGTGAATCGGGCTTATATAATAAGCCCGATTCAAAAAAGCTATCACAAACAGCCCCTATGTAATTGTACTATTCGGTTTTCATTCATGTGCGTACCACGTTAGAGCATCATATTTTTGCTGTAGCTTATAGTTTTGTATGTTTGTCTCAGGCTGCCCCTCTATAATTTGGTAATAGAAGATTTCCCCATGATAGTGGATGCTCTCCCCTTTTGACTTGTATACTATCTTGCTTTGCTTCCGTGACATTAATTGTGAGTGTTTGATGTTTTTCCCGTGACCAATGAAAATGTTATCATCAGAATAACAAGACAGCTATAATTTGAAACATCTTTCAAAACTTGATGCAGCTCTTACCTCATTTCCTGCAAATAGCTGCAAATATTCAATTCATTAGGTTTGATGAAGGTGCCTCCATTATCAAATAAGAAAAAGTCAAGACAATTTGTATATTGTGAAACTGGAAGCTGTTAATTTGATAATGTTTTTTTTATGTGAATGATATTTTGTTGCTTTTATTTGTTTAGTTAGTGTATTCCCCTGTAATTAAAAAAAATAAAAGAATAACAAGACAGCTATAATTTGAAAAATCTTTCAAAACTTGATTCAGCTCTTACCTCATTTCCTGCAAATAGCTGCAAGTATTTGACAAATTGTATATCGTGAAACTGGAAGTCGTTAATTTGATATTGTGTTGCCTTTTTTTATGTGAATGATCATTTGTTGCTTTTATTTGTTTAGTTAGGTTCCTCCATAGTCCAAAATACTTTTACTTCTACAGCAACTGCCTTAGAAAAAACAGAAAACCATAGAGAACCCTCTCTTTTGGAAGGTATTTTATAAAAAAGGCCCTTGGAATTTGACCTTTCCGCATTTGCTTTTCAGCTGAAGTTAGTTGACAAGAAATCTGAGGAAGCCGAATTTGCTAGAAGCGCCTTGTTTTCCAAGCACTCAGAGATGAAGGGTAAATCCGAACAGAATTAATGGATCCGAAGCATGTCTTCACTATTCATACGACTAATTGTGAACTTGTGATTGCCACCTTACATTCACAACATTGATTGCTAAGAAACTGATTGATGCTTTCTTACCTTTAATGTTTAACAGGATGGCCCAAGGATCACGACTTTGAAGTCTACAAATTAGAAATTGAAAATATATTTCTAATCGATTGGTTCGGTGGTCCTAAACCTCTCACGGTGGCAGAATACTTGCACCCCAAATTGTGAGTATTGGAACAGAGAATCTATGTTTGTAATGGCAATAATATAGCACCGAAAAATAAATTGTAGGGTAAACAAAATGCTCAAAATTGTTCTGCAATTCTTAAATATTAATGAAGTGTTGTCGTTTCTTAGCCTTTTGATCTTATGTTTCCTGATTCATGGTTCCCTCCAATTTGGGACTGCCTTTACAGGAACACTATCGCTGTCAGTCGATGATTATTCTTCTCATGGCGGTCCTGTCATTGGCAATCAGTTATTGTGCATACGATGAATTTTGGAGCATTTGTAAATAAGTTCTATACTTGTAAATGATCACTATTACACCCTTGTTTTAATGTATCGTTCGGGTAAAATGGAGACAAGTCTTATCGATAATGTGTACCCCTGAAACACAGCGTATTCTTTGCACATTAATTGGTGTTGGATGTAACTGCGCTGACCTGAATTACTGGGGCCAAATGTTCAGTGTTATTGAATTACAGCAATTGAATTGAATGTTTCATAAGCCAGAGTTCTGTTTCCGCCTCTTGCCCATTGCTGAAAATCTTGTCTGTGACCCTATGTTGTTCGAATATCTTGCACCAGAGTTCCCCCCCTCCCATGTCACGTGAAAATTTTCAAGACGACTTACAGTTCTAAAGGAAACAATCCCTCTTTCCAGGGTGATATGTCCAGTGAATGAAAGATTTATTTTTTAAATATAAACAACAACAACAAGTCTTATCCCACTAGGTGAGGTTGACTACATGAATCGCATGATGTCATTGTTTTCTATTAAAAATCAAATCTTTAGACAGATTATTAATCAATATATTCCACTCTATAACCTCATTGGGGGTTCACTTTGGTCTTCCTCTATCTCTTTTTAGAAGGCTCTATACTGCTTGATCGACTCTCCTCACCGGCGCAGCCAATAGTCATCTTTGGACGTATCTGAACCACTTCAGACAATTTTCTACCATTTTCTTATTAATAGGCGCCAATCTAACTCGTTCATATATATGATCATTGTGAATCTTATATTTTCTTATATGACCATATATTTGTCTCAACATCCTCATCTAGATTACTCTCACTTTATGTTCATGTTTCTCTTTAAAGCCCAATACTCACTATCATATAGCATTATTGGTCTTAAAGCAGTGTGACAAAACTTCCCTTTTACCTTATTAGGAATATTCTTATCATATAATCCTGGTAGCTTTTTTTCATGTATATCACCCAGCCTGAATTCTATGGTTTACATCTTCATCAATTTCACCACGTTGTTGTGTAATTGATGTCAAATATCTAAACTTTGTTATTTGTCGAATGACTTGTTCTCCCAATTTAACCTCCACATCATTTCTCATTTGTCTCTTGTCAAACTTGTAATGCATATATTCTGTTTTGCTCCTACTTAAACAAAAGCCATTCGACTTCAAAGTCATTCTTCATATCTCAAGTTTAGAATTTATCTCCTCCTTTGATTCAGCCAACAAAATGATATTATCAACAAAAAAACATGCAGTTAGGGATCTCTTCTTTGATAATCTTAGTTAAAACGTCGACAACTAGGTTAAACGGATAACAACTCAAAGCTGATTCCTAATATAGGTTAATTCTTATAGGAAAGTCCTTTATCTCACCCCAAGCGTTCTGACACTGGTTGTTACCCCATCACACTGGTTGTTACCCCATCACACTTGTCCTAAATAGCTTTGATATATACAATACACACATCTTTCTTTTCTAAGGTTTTTCAAAGTACATCTCTTGACACATAATTATACGTTTTTTCCAAGTCAATTAAAACCATATGCAAGTCATTTCCTTTGTTCCGATACTTTTTTTTTCTATTAACTCCCTTAGTAAATAAAATCGCTTATATAGTGGACCTTCCCCGGTATGAACCCAAATTGGTTTTTAGAAACATCAGTCTCTAACTTCAACCTGTGTTTAATCACCTTTTCCTATAGTATCATTGTGTGACTTATAAACTTAATTCCTTTGTAGTTTGTACAATTCTAAATATATCATTTATTCCTATAAATAGGGACTAAAATACTTTTTCTCTAAGCATCAGGCATTTTCTTGAATCATAGAATCATATTAAATAACTTAGAAATCCACAACACTCTATATTCACTCAAACATTTACAAACTTCAATAGAAATATCATTAAGTCCAACAGTTTTACCATTTTCCATTTTCTTAAGCTTCTCTAACCTCAACAACCCAACCCTTGCAATAGAATGACAAATTAAGCTCACATTCTCAAGTTATCAAATCTTTCATATCAAGCCTCCCACCATTATTTTTTAAATATAAACATTTTGCATTTTACTCTTTCAAAAGTTTCTCGTGTAAATTAGTTTCATCTTCCTAATAGATGAAAACTTGTGTTAGCCATTCATTTTCACATAAAACTACATTAATTCGTACGTTTACATGTAAGTTTGAAAAATGTGTTGTACTGTTCGCAAAATTTGCATTATATCTAGATATATAAATTTGTGAGTGGTTGGTTGTTTTTTTTTTAAAAAAAAAGCGTAGTCCAACTAGTTGCCCATGTAAGATGCTAAGATGATAAATAATGATATACAAAATAGCCTAAAATATAAATTAATATATATGATTTATAGATAAGGGCTATGCCATTGCCACACAATACAAGACTGAAACTTGTTCTCGCGATGATACTACTGGGACTTGGAGATCACACTCATTAATGCCCCGCAATCTGAGACCATCTATTTACACCGTCTATAATTCCTTCCTCCTACAATACCTTATTGTCTGCAGATCTGCAATATAGTTTTAAGACTACTACAATCAAAATTCGAAGGCTGGCCCGAACAAGTTTCCTCCCAAGAACTTACAGTTTAGATCCTCTCAAGCAGCTTAACCTACAGACCCCTCAAGTTTCAAGCTCATTAGCTGGTTCACCTCAGAACCAAATTCATCAGGAAGCTCATTAAATACGTCACGGCAAAACCCAGATATCATAGCAGCCATGGCTTTCTCGTAGTCTATTCCCCTCTGTTGAAAGTAAAATAATTGATCTTCACCAATTTTGGAGGTACTAGCTTCATGTTCAATCCTTGCGGTGGGGTTTTTAACCTGCAGAAGTTAAGCAAAATTAAAGCATCATGCATAGAACACTGACTTTCTGTACACAACCCAGACATGGCGAGAGGGAGTGAGGGAGGGAGGGATCAGTCAGGATAAGAAATTCAACATCATGATTATAAGAGGCATATAACTGTTGACCTCATATGGGAAAACACTTAAGTCGAGAGAGAATACCCTTACTAAAGATATCTGACGACCAAATTCCTGTGAAAAGATTTCATTCAGAGAAGCTTTTAGGCTCTCTGAAACAAAACTAAACCTCCGACCATTTTTCCCACAAAGAAAATTCATTTAATCCAAGGTGATAGGAAAAGTACCTGATCAGTTGTATTAAAAGTAACTATGATATTATGCTGTAAAAGTCTAAAAGAACGTCTAAGATGCTAGTACTTCTTTCCATGAACCAGAGCACTTTTATTATCTCATATCCGATTCTGGACTTATGGGAGTACTATTTTATCCAATTCATTTTGTAAAATTTCTAACTTGACACAGATATTAATTGGGGTTATGAACATCCATTTGTTGCTCCCTTCTTTTTAATCTCCACGTGAATAATCGACACCATTATAACAGTTTGAGCCAAAAGTATTATACAGATGGTTACATATGCAAGCACGTACTGAAATGAAGCATTAATTAGAGATTCCCAAAAAAAAAAAAACGTGTTACCTGTATGTAAGGATAGGTATTGGCTGCTGCCTGATCACCAATAAGCATTGAGTCACATTGGGAGGAATTTCGAGCATTCTCTGCTTTTGATTGAACCTGAACAAGCCCTCTATAACAGTTCCTTGAATTGCCAACTGATATACCCTTGGAGATAATCCTACTCTTCGTATTCTTCCCTTTGTGTATCATCTTCGTCCCTGTATCTGCTTGTTGATGGTTATTTGTCAAAGCAACCGAATAAAATTCACCTACAGTATCATCTCCCTCCAAAACAACACTGGGATATTTCCAAGTAATTGCTGACCCTGTTTCCACTTGTGTCCAGGATATCTTAGAGCAATCCCCAGCGCAAAGGCCTCTTTTTGTGACGAAATTGTATACCCCCCCATTCCCTTCCTCATCCCCAGCATACCAATTTTGCACAGTGGAGTATTTGATTTCTGCATCTTCAGCACAATATAACTCTACAACAGCAGCATGAAGCTGGTTCCTATCGTAAGAAGGTGCCGTACAACCCTCCAAATACTCCACAAAACTCCTATCATCTGCAACTATCAAAGTCCTCTCAAACTGTCCCGTTTCCAACGCATTGATTCGGAAGTACGTTGAAATTTGCATAGGGCACTTGGTGTCTTTAGGAATATAACAAAATGATCCATCACCAAACACTGCTGAATTCAGAGCTGCATAGTAATTATCCTCGCTAGGCACAACTCTTCCTAAATACTTCCTCACCAAATCTGGATACTCTCTAATAGCCTCAGATATCGAACAAAAGATAACGCCCGCCTTCTCCAGTGTCTTCTTATGTGTCGTTGCGATTGATACGCTATCTAGAACAGCATCGACAGCAACATTAGCCAAACGGTTTTGCTCGTTTAAGGGGACGCCCAGTTTCTCAAAGTACTTTAGAAGTTCTGGGTCGGCTTCGTCAAGGCTTTTCAAAGTGGGTTTCTTCTTGGGCGCAGAATAATAGCACATGTCTTGGAAGTCAACGGGCGGGTATCTATTATCTGACCACTTAGGCTCTTTCATCTTCAAGAATTTCTCGAAAGCATTCAACCTAAACTCGAGCATCCAATCGGGTTCCTCTTTTAAGGTAGAAATCAATCGGATGGTCTCTTGCGAGAGCCCTTTCGGAATCGAAAACGAATCGATATCACAGGTAAAACCGAATTTCTTATCGTAGTCGCGATTGCGGAGAATTTCCCGAATCTTCTCATCAGAGCTAACGGCTAGAGACGAGGACATACCCGGTGAGGAACTGAGATCGTAACCAACATCAGCTCGAACCTTCAGAGGCCCTCGGCCTTGGACTTTGACCTTCGAAATTGGGAATTTAGGAGCTTCAAGCTTCGGATAGAGCCCTTTGGGAAGTTTCAATTCGCAACTAGGTTGCGGAGAGAAGCTTGAGACACCGTTGGCAAGAAGAGACGCCATGGATGAGGCTCGAAATGTCGAAATTCCTTTCTGAGGTGGGCCTTTATAATTTTCTGGAAGATAGAAAAATTGAAGTAGTAATTTGCCAATTTCTCTGGCCACACCCCTACTATATGTGTCCCGTGTGGCCGTGTGGCTCGTGGTGGGCGGACGCACTTATGTATATTCAATTATTTTAGTTATAGTCGGGAAATCGGTCGAGTTGGGTCGGTCTTTTTAAATCCTTTTAAATTATAGGTCGGGTTTGAAAAATAGAGCATCAAAAAGAATAAATTATATATCGGATTTAAAAAATGGAGCATCAAAAGGAAGTCGGGTTTAAAATGATCAGTCCTGTAAGGCCGATGGTCCTGGAGGGCCGGCCCGTTAGGCCCTTTAACTTTGTTTTTTGTTTTAATTTCACTGCACTTCTGCTCATGCCCTTGCTGACTCCTCCCTAAGAACCTTAAAATTGTAAAATTTATATATGATGGCAATCTACTAATTCTTGATATTTTTACCCCTCAAGCAGAGTCTACTACTTAAAATGAAGTACAATCAAAATTTCTTAAAATTGATGATAGATTGATAGTAGCGAATAAAATAAAAATGATAGTTGTCATAATCATATTACTTAGAATGTTTAGTTTTTTACCTTCTTATACTTTGTATGAGACTGAATTAATTGTAAACAATATTTTTTACTTTTTGATTATGAATTAGTAATCATATTTATTTTATTGCATGATGCATGTAGAAGTATATTTAAATCTTGTAAAAATGGCTTTTGGCCCTGCGGGCTCTGATACTCTCGAGCCGAACTTTGAAAAACGGTAATTTTTCTTTCTCCGAGTCCTGTAAGACTGGTCCTTTTAGGCCATGGCCTGTCAAGGGTCAGTCCTAATTCCCACCTCTAATTTTAATGTTAGGTTTTCTTTCTTTTTTTGTTTGTGATCAAACCTTCTAGTGGTGCTCGTTTGTTTTTTTAATTATTAGATTTTTCATCAAAGATAAAAAATAAGGAATTTAATTACGGGAAAATTTGTCAGGCATATGAACTTTTTTGGTAATGGCCAACAAAAATGAACTTTTTTTGTTTATCATTCTATTGTTAAAGATAAAAATAAAAACTCATCACAAGACTCAAAAGATAAAATAGCAAAATATGAAGGCTCGGATGAACATATAAGAAAAATGTCCCGAATCGACAAAAAATATATTTTCTTGGGAGAAAATGGTAAAATTCTCCCCTGCTTCTCAAAATGATCTATTAAAAGATAGGGTAGGCTCACCGAATGGTATAAATTAACGGGCTTAAGATCATATGGGTTTGTAGGGGTAAACCCGGATCCGACCTGAAGCTGATTTGTAACAGACTAGCCCAATTAGATTCAGGCTCTAAGAGTAAATAACTAAATAAGGGCAGGAATTTTTTTGGGACCTAAATGCTGAAGTCCACAGAACTGGGTCATCAATTTTTGTTTGAAAAAACCCACGACCAACTCTTGAATTATGGTTAAATTTGAATCTAGTTGAGAGAAGTGTATGTCTCATAGTATTCAGCAAAAATTTTTTATAATAAAAATAATTGATTAAATATGGTTGGATGTTTTAGTGGGAAAAATGCTTTTTTTTTTGGTGACATCAGGCAATTATGGCCTTTGACCCCCTAACCCGGAGACCCCCCGGTATCCGGCGTCTTTTCCTGAGTCCCTGGCCTTCTACAATGGACCAAGTAACCCGGGGCAACCGATTAATCTGAAGCGGGGAATTGGTTTTTTAGACACGCCAATGTAAAGTGCTTTGCACTAATGATATGTTCCCCTTACCACCAAACGCGACTCTAGGTTCAAACTCGCGTACGCCTGGGGAGGTGACAGTTGCCTTACTACTGCACCCCAACGCTTGTTGGTGAAAACTGCTTTTCTTTTAAATGGATATTTGTTTTATTTATTATATATTTATATTACTTGTTTTTAAGTTTATCTATGCATGTTCCTTAAACTTAATAGCACAATTTAGGTGAAACTTATACTACATTGTTTTTAATTTTATAAAATTTTAACCTATGAATCAAATTTTAATTGTTATCCATAATTATTAGAAATTATTAATATTTATTTAGTCATTTTTCCTAAAATTACGAACTAATCAACTAACAGATCAGTCCCTTAGCCCAATTTCAGCTCTAGTTTTGTTGCACAGCCCACTGGAGATTTTTATAATTTGGACCTCAGACCCTTGACGTGGCAGAAAAACGTTCCGCGGCGGGTACACTGGTACAATAATCCGATCTTTATACGAGTGTCGAGCTCGCGCTCCCGCCTTCGCCTTCGCCTTCGCCTTCTTCTTCCCCCTTCGATCTCTAGCTTCAATGAACTACTGAAATGTCGCTTCCTGCTATTCACTTCTACACCTTCCCCGTCCCTCCAAAACTCCCATCACATCAATCTTCTTCTTCCTCCTCATTCGTCTTCCCTATTCCAATCTCTAAAACACTCGTCCCACGGTCACCCAGAGCCCCCAAATTTTTTGTCCGTTGCTCCGCCGCTGACACCCAGACCGTAACCAAATCTGCCATCCAACGAATTGCCGAGAAGCTCCGTAGCCTCGGTTACACCGAGGATAGCCATTCTTCTAAACCTGAAGGTGATTCGGCTCTGAACAACTCAGCAGGAGAGATATTTGTTCCTTTGCCGCAGCAGTTACCTAAGTATCGAATTGGGCACACAATTGACTCAAGTTGGAGCACACCTGAGAATCCAGTTCCTCAACCAGGCACAGGAACTGCGATTGTGAGATATAATGAACTCACAAGCCAGGTGCAGAAGCAAAAGAAATTGGAGAAGGAGTTGGGGAAGAATAAGAAAGAGGAAAAGGTGCCCACATTGGCGGAGTTGAGTTTATCGCGCGGAGAATTGAGAAGGCTGACGACTCTAGGGATAAGTATGAAGCAGAAGTTGAAGATTGGGAAGGCTGGCATCACGGAAGGGATTGTGAATGGGATTCATGAGCGGTGGAGACGGTTAGAAGTGGTGAAGCTTTTTTGCGAGGATATTTCTAGATTAAACATGAAAAGGACTCAAGAGTTATTGGAGGTGAGAGGCTTTTCTCGAAACATATGATTCTCCTCTCTGTTCATTGTGTAAAGGGTATAGAAGTAATTAAATTCTTGGTAGCGTGCGACAAATGTGAGATATTACGATCATTGAAATAGCCTAATTACTTTTAAGAAGTGCAATAAACTTTGGGGACTCTTTATTGATATATGCGGAGAGATACTAAGAAAGCAAGTTTATTAAGTTTAACTGGGAAGCCGTAAAGATGGAAAATTAAATCTTTTCCGATATTATTTTGCGCACAAGCATTATGGCCATATAAAAAATGAGACCATTCTGTATCCCTTTTGCTCATGTGGAAGTTAGCTTCTGAGCACATCAAACATATTTATGGCTGTCGTCTCAAAAAGGTTTTGAATTATTCCCCCCCCCCCCCCGGCGGCCCCAAAAAAACAACAAAGCCTGAAGGTTTTGAACCATCTAAGAAATTCAACTTTCAAGTTTAGGCTCAAAAAGATTTACAATTAGTATTGAAGGCGCCTTACCATTTCCCATAAGCGAAACCAAAGTACTTCTGGGCTTGCTTTTGCAAGTTATCCAATATGCTGCAAATTTATATGATCGTAATGTGATTATTATCAGTGCTTTTGTCCAGATAGCCCAATGCTCTTGCTTATTTTGGTTCATTTGATTTTTGTTGTGTACTTCATGTATGGACTGGACGGTCATGGATTGTTATGTTGTTCGAACAGAGGGACTTTGCATTCATTTTGCCCCATATTTTCTTTCTGGATGCTTTATATGTGATGTCATGAGGATGTTATTCTTCAAAAACCAGATCTTTCTTATTCAGTTTCTATAAAGTTATCTAATGGTGGACCAATGTTTGGGGTCTTGCTTTTATTTCTGGCATTTATTGTAAAATGTTAATAATTATATGCTTTTCTATTTGACTTGTGGTTCTGGTGCCTAATTAATAATTATCTTATTTTAGTTTATTTACTGTGTGATTCTCAGAGGAAAACTGGAGGTCTGGTTGTTTGGAGATCTGGAACTAAGATAATATTGTACAGAGGGACTGATTACAAGTATCCTTACTTCCTAGCTGATAAAGTCTCAGGAGATGGCACCCTTGATGATGCTTTACAGCATTCGGATGGGTGCAAAATGGAAAACCCATCATCTGGTATAGATTCAAAGACATATGCTGACAAAATACCAGACTCTGAAACAGAAAAACCAAGTTTAATACAAGGTGTTGGTAGTTCCAATAAAGTACGATTTCAACTGCCAGGAGAGGCAGAGCTTGCAGAAGAAGCTGACCGCTTGTTAGTGGGGCTTGGTCAACGATTTACTGATTGGTGGGGATATGACCCTCTACCCATTGATGCTGATCGTCTTCCTGCTATTGTTCCTGGATATAGGAAGCCGTTCCGCCTTCTTCCATATGGTGTGAATCCTAAACTAACAAATGATGAAATGACCACATTAAGGAGACTTGGCAAACCGTTGCCATGCCATTTTGCAATAGGTGGGTTTGGCCACTGGCATCATACATTCATATCTTGATGTAAGGTGACCAAAGTTTTGTTCGATTTCTTTGACTTCTGTTTTTCTTTTGGGGGTTGACAGGTAGAAACAGAAACCTTCAAGGACTGGCTGCTGCAATTGTTAAGCTCTGGGAAAGATGTGAAATTGCTAAGATTGCTATAAAGAGAGGGGTGCAGAATACTAATAATCAGATTATGGCTGAAGAATTGAAGGTTAGTCACTATTTTTGCAGCTGATTTCAACAATTTAAAAAATGAAACCTGTGTTTGGATTAGCTTTTAGAGAATAGTTTTTACGATTTATGGGGTAAGTATATGAGAGGGATTTTGTCTCGGCTTGCGGAAAAGAGCTTCTGAAACCATGGTTTTAGAGTTACCCAAACACTCAGGGTGCTTCAAGATTTTTATCACCAGAAAGCAATGAATGGAGGTTGTATGACCTATCAATGCCTATGCCTTCTTTTAGTATCATATGATATGAGTGGAAATCATTGATGCAATTACCTATTAACAGCTTGTAAGTTGTTGGAGGACATGTACACGAGCACTTCTTCTTAAAGGTTCCTTTTTTTTGGACCCAAGAAAAAATGAAAAAGAACACAGATTTGCCAGTAGTTTAAATTGCATTACTGATCCAGAACAACAATCATCTCAGCAAAACACTGGTTTTGTGGCAACAGTAGATCAATCTTATTAATTTATGCTATGTTAACAGTTGAGTAGTGTGCGCGAGAACTTTACTCAGGCATAATCTTGCTTAAAATGAACCCCCAAAAAAAAAGTTTATTTTTCTTTCTGGATGTCAGTTTGATGTAAGATTCACTTCTCTGCAGCTTTTGACTGGAGCAACTCTTCTTGCCAGAGATAAGGAGTTCATTATTTTGTATAGAGGAAAGGATTTCTTGCCATCTGCAGTGTCTTCAGCAATTGAAGAGCGGAGGAATAATGCAATCCACAAGGAAAAAATGAAGGTGGAAAACAGTTCGTCAGTGATAACCACTCCAGAACTGAAACATGGAATTGTAGAACGTGGTCCTGAAGGAAATGATATTCCCATCCAGAAAAAGACGTCTATCTCTGAAGAAACAAGGTGGATTGAGGCAGCTATTAAAAGGACCAGCATGAGGTTGTCAAAGGTATGTGTTGATAATAGAAAGTTTAGTATTAAAATAAGTAATTAATATTATTAGGGTTTATGTTTATTATTTAGTATTTGTTATAATTAGATATAAATATTTTATCATTATGATTTGATTTGATTATATTAGTTTCTTGGATTAGAGTTAGTCTATTAGTTTGCCTATATAAAAGCCTCTTTGTATTCTCTTTATTCAAGGATCAATAATATTAGTATTTTTCTTGTGCTTCAATGTGATCATTTAATCTCAACAGTATGAATTCATTGTTATGCCCCAGTTTGCCGTTTTTCCTCTCTTTTAGATAAATATCATCTCTTTCGCATACAGGCATTAGAGAATAAAGAGAGGGCAGAAAAACTTATAGAAGAACTGGAGAAGGCTGAGAAACCCCAGGAATTGGAAGCAGATAAAGAGGGTATAACTGAAGAAGAGAGATACATGCTACGCAAGATCGGCTTGAAGATGAAACCTTTCCTGCTAATGGGTGGGAATAGAATTTGATGTTCTAATTCAGTCACAGATCTTTGATTGTTTTTTGCTAGGACTGTACAAATAGAATCTTTAGAGCTCCGTAAGAGATTTGAGTTAAGCAGATATATATCTGATGGATTTCTCCATCCTCAGGTAGACGAGGGGTTTTTGATGGAACTGTCGAAAATATGCACCTTCACTGGAAGTATAGGGAGCTTGTGAAGATAATTTGTAAAGAGAGAAGTCTGGAAGATGTCCACCAAACAGCTCATATCTTAGAAGCAGAAAGTGGTGGAATATTAGTGGCAGTAGAAAGAGTGAGCAAAGGTTATGCAATCATTGTGTATCGTGGAAAGAATTATAGTAGGCCTGAACGTTTGAGGCCTCAGACACTTTTAAACAAAAGAGAAGCAATGAAGCGATCTATAGAGAGCCAGCGCCGTGAGGTAAAATTTGCAATGTTTGTTTCTAGTATTGATGCAGAAATGTTTGTTAGTTTTGTTTTCTACCCTTCATAAATGGAGTGAAGAAATGGGAAATTGGAAATATATTTCTCTGGTTGGGCATAGTTGATTGTCGTATGTTTTTCAATCCAATAATAAAATGAAGACTAGGTAGATTGACAAATTTAAATGCTATGTTGCTAGTCTTAGCTGATTATTATCATGCTTGAGTTCGTCCTTTTTAATTTCTGAAAAAGGAACCGACTGCTTGCTAATCCCATATGTATATTACCATATAATACCTTTCTCCTCACTTTATCTTGCAGTCATTGAAGCTCCATGTTTTAAAGTTGAATAAGAACATAGAGGAATTGAAACTTCAATTGGTAAGTGGTCCTCTTTTAATAACGAGTTGTTTTCTTGAATGTGCCTTTCCCAATTCATTTAAAGCAAGTTATCAATTATTCCCTTTACCAGGTTAAAGATAAGGAGGCTAAAAGTAAGCAAATAACCGATGCATCAAAATTTGAGTTGGTAAGCTATGCCATGCTGCTTTAAGTCTGAATTTTCCTTTCCCGGTTACGAAAATGAGATATATAGTTCTTTTGCTATATAAGGTCAAGGAGGAGATAAAGGGTACGCAATCCGTTGGACATTCAGGATCAACAACTGCACCCAAATTAAATGCTTATCCTTCTACAGTACATGCTTTAAAGGAAAAACAGACAAGGGTGTAATATCTGATCTCCTCTTCTGATTATTTTTTGAATTTTTAATTTGTGAACAGATCATGCTTGCCAAGGATTTTTTATTTTCTGCCTGCAGTTCAAGTATGTCATGGAAATTGGCTTCTTTTTTATCTTGTTCACTAGAATTAAAAAACTCGTGATCTTAGTAGTGTTATAGAACCTGGACCAGACCAGTCGGTAAACCGGTCCCATCCGGTTTTTTTTTAAAAAAAAAATCATTTTTTTTAATTTTTCTTTAAAATTTCATATTAATAAGTCTAAAATCTTCAATTTCTCACCGGTTTGACTCTGATTTGACCCACTGACCCTTGACCCAGCACCCTGACCGGTTCAATGCCCGGTCCGGGTTTTAGAACCTTGGATCTTAGCCTCTGGGATGTTAAAATTATTAATTTTAACAAGCAGATTGATAGTAATGGAGTTTTGTTAAGGTCAATAGTTGGATTCCTTAAGAGACTCAAGCAAGCACAACATGGATAGGAATAATGAAGATAGAACTATTCACTGTAGTTTTCACCCTGTATATTTTAAGGAAAATTACATACAGGTCCCAAATAAGAAAATTAATTACCCACAGGTCCTAACCGCTTGGAAATACAAAAGTTTGACATGTAAGCACATAAATTTGAGTTGTAAATGGGACTCGAGAAATAATTAATTTCCTTTCCTGGGACTTTTTTTGTAATTCTCCCAATATATGATGGTTATATCTTGGCTTTGCTGCCTCGAGTCTTTGTTTTTCGGGTTTTTTGTCAGATGTGTCTTTGTTCCTTTTCTTTCTCTTTTGTGAATTCTGATGTTGCAAAATTGATGTGGGTTTCAGTTGGATGTGGTGGATGGATCTGTCGTTGAGACAAGGCATTTTGTTTCTAGCAACGAGGCTAATGAATCATCAGTCACATTATCCAAAAGCGGTCCTAAATCATCAACTCGAGCGATAGTTGAAAAGAGTTCAATTGAGTTACCTTCTAGATCTGTGAATCTTTCGAATAAAGAGAGACTTCTTCTACGAAGGCAGGCCTTGAAAATGAAGAAACGGCCTGTCCTTGCAGTAGGTATTATAATATCTTATGGGTTTTCAGCTTTTTATGTGGAAACCTGATCCGAGCCTTTTGTATTTTTGAAGAGAGTGCTGCCCCACGCTTTACTTGCTTATGTATTTTTTTTTTGCCCCAAGAATCAGAGGGATGACATATTGATATGTGTGGTGATATTGAATGGTGACATATCAGGAAAAAGCAATGTAGTGAGTGGGATCGCAAAACAAATCAAGGCTCACTTTGAAAAGCACCCTCTTGCCATAGTGAATGTGAAGGGCAGGGCAAAAGGGACGTCGGTGAAAGAAGTGGTTTTCAAACTAGAGGTAAGGGATGGAAGTAAACTTTTTGTTTGTTTATTATGTTGCAGTTTGGATCAAAACTCAAAAGTGGTGAAAATGTTGGTGCTTTAATGAATGAATGTGACAGGAAGCAACAGGTGGAGTTCTGGTGTCTCAGGAACCTAGCAAGGTCATACTTTACAGAGGTTGGGGGGCAGGGGATGCTGACAGCCTTAGCCTGGACAAGGGAAAGGGTAAGGTTAAGGGTAAGGGTAAAGACAAAGAGGAGGGGGCAAAGCCCAGTGTGTCACCCCAACTTCTGGAAGCCATTAGAATTGAATGTGGATTACACTGACGTCAACCTTTCTCCTCACTTCTTGCTGCCTAGCTCTGTCATGGAGGCGGTTTTGCGCTGCTGTTTGTCAGAGGTTTGTGATATCACGTACAAATGAAATTTGGTATTTGTTGACGCTTCCACTATTTTTGAAATATTGCGTACGTATATAGGCCCTGAGAAATAGGAAATATGTTAAATTCAATTCAATACACACACACACATACTCGGATGGAGGGTGAGCTTCGGAGCAGAAAGTTACGAGCACAAAGACATAAAATGAGAAACTTGTGCATAAATCATAAACTGCACTCCAAACTGCCCTAATTTTTAATCTGGAAACTCAAATAGTAGGGTCGATATTATTATTATTATTGATCTTTATAGTTTGATGATCAAATGTTAGTTTTGATTCTTATAGTTTTCAAATGGTTAGTTTTGATCCTTATAATTTTATAAAGATTTGGTTTGAGTTTAAATATAGAGATTAAAATCAAAGTTCTTTATAAAGGCTCGTTATTAAACTCAAATTAAATTCTTATGAAACTATAAAAATCAAAGCTAATTATTTAAAATTGCAGAATCAAAACTAAATTAAACTATAAGGATAAACAATAATATTAACCCAAGTATTATTATTATTGACATTTTGCAATGGTCCCAAGTCCTAACACTACTTATTCAAGCTCAGGAGAAGGAAATTGATTGGGTATCCACAATATTCATTCGATTGTACATTACTTTGTAGGTTGTAGGTGCCCTGCTAGATTCTCTCCACACAACATCCAAGCTTACTCTTACTGTAGCAACATATAGATGAAATCTCAAACTAGCTTTATTCACCCACCATTCTTTGAAAACCAAAATTTCTTTCTTTCGTGTGAATATTTCTTTATCACCAAAATTATAAATATCTGTTCAACTGCCCATCTCCTTGCCTTCCATTTCAACGTTCTTGTAGAATATCCGCTCCTTTTGCTTGACAGAAATGGCGAGTCAATATTGAATTTCTGACTGTCACATCTCTTCTATATTCAAAATTAAAAATCCATTTTCTTCTTGCTGATGATGACAAATGACAAAAGAAACGCCAGAATGAGGCTCTGCTTCGGAACACCACGAAGTTGTACTATGCTTCATTGCTTTCTTTCTTTCTTTCTGTTTTGTGTTATTGTACTAACGCACTTTTTTTTTGGGGGGGGGGGGGGACCTACTATGCACTACTGTGTTATATGGAAGCATTTAATTAAAATTCACTGCATCGCTGCCTCACCACTTTTATGGTTGCAAGGTTGAGTTCTGTTGGGTTTTCGATACAAACTTAAGAGTACCTTTCATTTTCGTTTCAAAAAGAATTTTTAATAAAAGCTACTATTTTCTCTTTTTTTATAAAATCTGCGTTGACTCGTGTCAAATACAAATTTACTATCCAAATAGATGGTTAATAAACGAAAAAAAGTTTGATTAGAATTTATAAAAGGCACCAGAAATGACGTTTGGAAGTTTTATAAAGAAAGTCATGGACAATTTGTTCCCCATTTCAAAAGAATTGTTCTAATATTATATAATATATAATTATAAATATGAGATATAGTTTTTATATTTGTTAATATTTTTTTTTATTTATTTTTATTGATGATCTCTCAATAATAATCAAAGAGAAAAATAAATGAAAAAAGATGACTAAGATATTTTAAAAAATACATATCATATTAATTAATTCAATCAATTTTTTTAATCTAATTAAATTAAATAAATATGTCTTATATTAATAATCGAATAAAATAAAAGAGACTAATATTTAAGGTAAACATATGTGAATACTATATTCTTGTTTACCTCCCAAAGTTTTACAAACATGGCAGGGTAAGGGTAACCAAAGAAAGTGATCTGTGCACCTTTTCACAACCTACACGAATTACTCGATCGCTTCTTCCTTTTAAGTCGACATTATTGAAGAAAAATGATGAATATCACTATTGAGCTGAATTATAATAATATATTAAGATAGAGAAACCCTAGGCTTCATGATGATCCTTTATCTTTCTTTCCGGCACAAAAAACCTTGAATCTCTCTTTCTCTCAGTCTCTCTCTTCCATTTGATTCAACGCCAGTCATCATCATGTCTGTTTGCTTTGTGTTGCATCGCCATCATTGCTCCCACACCCTCCTCTCATCATCATCAACCTCACCCCACAAACCTAAAGCCGCCATCATTACCTCGTCGGGAGAAGAAAGAGAAGAACAAGAACAAGAAGACGAAGAAGAAGACTTGACCTTCATTTCACACAAGCATGGCCGAAAGAAAAAGCAGTTCCCATCATCACCAGACTACTCACTTTGGCCTCTCCTCTCATCTCTGAGCTTTTTGCTTCGTTCTTCTCACGGAACGAGCTAGCCTTCTTTGATGATCTTTTCTTACGGGGAATCAAGCGTCCTGGTCCGATTTTAATTTGCTTCATCAGGCAAATTAATTACATATACTATTACTAATAGCTCTGTGTATTGTTACTCATCGCAAACTTTTCCTCTTCCTTTTGATCTCAGGTAAACTTCTCGATTAATCTAGTTTTATAGGCATATATATGAGTTCCTCTTGTTTTCTCGACAGTTGGATGTTTAACTCTTGTCCTCTCTCTTGAGTGTGTGACTTTGCTTTGTGTGTGTGTACAAGAGACGGTATTCAGATATATTCCGGTTTGACTTGTTTCTTTGCTTTTGTCACTACTTTGTATGAAGCTTTCTGATCTCTTGAGGTCGAGGGAAGCATATATATATATATATATATATATATATATATATATATATATATATTTATTTATGATATATGTTTTCATTTTCTGTTTTGATATATGATAAAGAACTCTTCGATTTTCATGCATCTAAAATGAAAAAACTGCTTGAATATCGGTATATCCACCAGCAGTGTTCTGACGATTACTTTGATCGCCTTTCTTATGTAAACTTTTTTTTTTTTCCTGGAAACTGGTTCGCTAAAATTAATGAAAAAGAAAATACATTCACACATATGGTTACAAACAAATTATATATTATTCGACTTGGGTCGAAGAAACCCATCTGTATATATTCAAGAGTTATACTATATATTGTCAACCAGATAAATATCAGATTAATTAGTTAATCTTCCTTGGCTGTGAAACTGGTCGAACTGTTGGGCGACGATCGATCTGATCTCTATCTGCTGTGATCATGATATTTTTCGTTGTGTTCGGTCGTGATTCTGGACTTTGCATATCCAGGCGCAGCTAATTTTTAGGCAGAAAGAAGAACGAATGAGTTAATTGTTTCATGTTTGTTGGCATTTTGTTTTTAAAGGAAGACGATAATTTAGACTTCATATTTTTTTAAACAAATTCTCACCTGAATATCAGGAATACCGTGTTTGGTGTTTAAGTGTTTAAACAATCAACAAGAAGGAAAGGACAAGATGCATAGATTATAGAACATACATGATATATAACTTATCAACACAGGACCCATGTTATCAGGTGTTAAACCTTAAAACTTAATTAGGAGAATGCATGTTATTGGCGTATATATATGGTTTTGAGGAAGACGGTCCTCGCCCACGTTACATGTGTTACATCGAGAGGGAGGAAGAGTGTAAATAGCAAACACACTATTATTTGTAGAGCGGCGGTGATAATTCTAAGAGAAGTTTGATTTGTTGTGGGTGAAATTCTCTTGGATTCTCAATATTGTATCGACTCGCCAATAATTAACTATAACTATAAGCAAAGAAATCCATCATTATATTCAATTCATTTATGAATTAATAAGTCAATCGCTTTTCTATATGCATGCATGTATGTATATGTATAAGAATATACACCGTACGTATTATTGCTCCTTTAATTTGGCTACAATAATAATTAACATTTTGTGAAGATTCTTCTTCTTAATTAGAATTAAGGTTTTGTTCTTCAAAACTGAACTAGTTGGAAGATTTCGGACGTTGGGCTAGTGCGTTGATAACTTGCAAACATGGTTGCTGAGTGGTTTGAAACTTCAAATTAGAGTAGCTCTAGTTGGTGTGAGCCGTTATACACCATGATCAGACACAAAATGGTAACCTAATTATATATCAGGTTCGTTGCCTTGAATTTTTCCCATATATACTATTTTGAAATTTAAAACATGTACACAATTTAACATGAAACTTACGAATAACAAACATGTTTTCATCCCTGTAATCGATAGGCGCAGACTCAGATATAGAAAGAAAGGAAGAGGGTCATGATGCATGTGAAGAACAGAGATGAAAATGAAAGGATATTGGAATAATGGGGCCCTAGGGTACGTGTACAGACTACAGAGTAGGAATACTTTAAATTTAATTTGGGAGGCAGTGGAGGGTAGCTTTGGGGGGGAAATAATGATGACGTTGTGTGGCAAAGGCAAACTGGGGGAGTCCCATAGGTTAAAATATTAAAGAACCAAAAATGTCAGGCATAAAACAACATTGCCTGTGAAATAAAATAAAAGCATTTATTAATTTATAAATTATTTTCGAAACATGTGCCCCCTCCTCCCTATTATTCTATTCTTTCCCCACCCACCACTCCATCGCACTCTCATTCTCATATAAACTTCACTAACCATGAATATAATAAAGGAAAAATCACATTGGGTTCCCAACACATACTATTTTAGCGTACAGAACATGTAAAAGTGATCATGGATCAAAATTTGATCTTGATTATGAATTATATTCAGCGTTGGAGTAAGCATGCGTGATCGAGGATTTCCAGTGAGTGAGAAGTAAGAAAACAGTGAAGGACAAGAGGCTTGTCTAGTTCCTATATATAACTGCCCTTTGCCTTTGGGATGTGTAGAAGATGAGACAGTTGTCAATAATTTTGTCATATAGTGATATAAAAGCTCTTTAGCACTTGGAGTGTCCACAGGTTCGATCTTACTTAGTCTTATGTTTCTACCCATCCAATTCAAAAAGAACAGGAGACAGTCGTGCCATCTACCATTCTAATAAAAGAGAAAAATGAGAGAAGCCATGGATAAAAAAATAAATTTCACAATCGCCTTAAAAAATTAAATTAAATCATCTTTTTATTCCACATGTCGATGTGGTGGTGGTAGGCATGAGAGATGCCTTTAGGGCAAAAAAACAGGAAAATATTCAACTCTATTGGGCTTTGTCGGAGATAGATGGCCTTGAAGTGGGCCAGAAGATGAGTCCGAGTCTGAGTAGCTGCTTCGAATACGGAATCGATAGAAAGATATTTATGCACCAAGTGGCCTACGCAAATTCCAGGCTGATATCTTTTCAACGTGTGGTGAGGATGACTTTACAAACGATCCCATAATTTAATCTAAATCAAATCCATAAATAAAGATTTTTAATTTGAGAGTCAGACCATAAAATATAAAATCACAAAGCATCGTTTACTGCTTCCTGTCTCACGTCGCCCACACCCGCCAGTCACACAAATTCTTCTCTGTTGCAGAAATTATTTGGCAATGAATTTACAAGCTTCCTCCTTCGCCGTTGGCATTCCTTCCATCTCATCACCCTTTATACGCCGCCGCAATTTCCCTGTCTTTCGAGCCCAAGGTAATCCCTGCTCAATGTTAATCCCAGTACTACAGAATTCGCCTATCTAAGCTCCGATTCGCAGTCTTCTTAGTTCGACATCATTGACGATAGACATTCAGATGAAAATTCATTCAGAGTTCAATTGGATGTTGGTGTATTTCTAAGTTTTTGCGGTTACTTCTTTGTATTGTTTCCGGTATGTAATTTGCGTACTGCACCAACTGAGAAGGAACAATAAATTCGTAACGTGCGAGTTCAGTTTCCATGTTACCTCTGCATTAGTCAAAGCTTAAAATTTGTTGTTCTTGCGGGGACTTTGGGCGGATTAAAAGTGATCGACTGTTTATGTGTTGCAGCTTATCTATGTGTATAAAAGAATACACAGGTTGCCCCTTTTTTTTACTTTGCTTGTGCAAATTATTTCTTCAAAATAGGAAACTATTTCATGTTTTCTATTTTCAGTCTATACTTTCATGTATGCTTTTGTGACCAATTTTATCAACGTCACATGTATGTGTAAGTAATTTGCTTGTTCTTCCAGTGGAGCCATCAGAGAAATCTGTGGAAATAATGAGGAAGTTCTCGGAGCAATACGCTCGGAAGTCAGGAACTTACTTTTGTGCCGACAAGGGAGTCACTTCTGTTGTCATTAAGGTATATTCACATTTTATCGAACAAATTTTCTAATCGATATGAATTTCAAGTTAGGAAACCTTTTCTGCAGACGTTATGGATGCTTGTATATTAGGATGTGACTGTCTTAGCTTTGTTTCATCAGCCAGGAGATTGTTAGGGATACTTTTTTTCTGCTCGTGAGCAATGATGTGGTGAGGCTTTTAGGATCTTCTATGGGCATGTCAAATTATGGTTGCTCCTAGTTTAAACAAGTTTACGGATCATGATAGGCTACAGGTTTAGATGGTTAATCACATGGATCGATAAGTTGATCTCATAGCTAAATCTTAGACTGCTGAGGGTGACTATTTAGTTTTTAGGAGTTCAGTTTGGCATTCATCCTCACTGATGCTCCTACCTATCTGTTTTAAAGCCAGCCTTTTATGGGCTCTCACCACTTCCTAGAAAACAGATTATCTTTTCTTGACCCAGAGAACCCTTTTAGGTAGTACGGTAGTTTTAAAGATCAATGATGAATGTTTTGAACAACGTATGTGTGATATGACCTTGTCTGAATATCCAAAGCACTTGCAGCAATATTTTCAACCAGAAGTCGAATTGTTTATAGAATTTGGATTTATGCTGGTGAGGTAAAGTACGTGTTGGAACTTTCCCCCATTTTCCCCTATACAGAGAGGGCAACTTTCACATGTTCTAATTGTTCAATTGATCATGTGTAGAGAGAAATCTCAGGAAGAGAAATTCACAAAGAAGATGGCAGGTCACATTATTTGAAATTTGGAGCAATGAAATAGACAACTGAACAAGTTATCTGTCTTGATCCACTGCTATTCAGTGCAGCAAATCACTTTTCTATGTTTGAATTTTCACAACTGTAAACATTAAGAAAATGACTTTCTTATATAGTGATTTCCTGAAGAAATCTAGTCTAGTAATAACACATACTTCAGGCTTTAACACGAGAGATGAATATGCTCATATAAAATATAATGTCTCCTCATTATTTATATTTATATATAATTTGCTTTTAATGTTATGTCACAGGTTCACAATATATAACTGATTTCAAAAGTGATTGCTTCCCTTGGTAATGTTTCTTCCTTATGTTTTTTATGTTTTGGAATAGGGTTTGGCTGATCATAAAGATGCATTGGGTGCACCATTGTGCCCTTGCCGGTAATTACTCACTGTTTTATCTTGTTTCCAACAGGAGTTTTGTCTTAATCCTATTGTTCTGTAGGTGACTGCACAGATAATTTGACTAGTATTATTAATAAAAAACTTATTGTGCTTCAGGCATTATGATGATAAAGCCGCTGAGGCTGGGCAGGGCTTTTGGAATTGTCCTTGTGTTCCCATGAGAGAGAGGTAGGCTTATCTCCATAACCCCTAAAGAATATACGGCTTTCATGTTTATGTGTCAAGCTGGAAACCATTGTTTTCTCAAGCAACAATATTTATCACTAGCCATGTTATGTTTGCTGCATTTATATTTTCTGCACTGTTCTTTTATATGTATCTACAAGACTTGTGCTGTGTTACAGAGCAAAACATATGACTTTGACAATTGACATTATTTAAACATCACTATCATAAAGTTGGTACCTGAGAGGAGCATGGATCAAGTTAGAGTAAAATAGGCTATGTAACATTCTCGACAGATGCCAGGTGGGATATAATGGTTACACTCTAACTAGAAGCTGGAGACTTAACTCTTTAGAAAGTATACATAAACACGATGGCAGTCACTAGACACTTAATTTCTTAGAAAATGCATTATTGACTTAAACAGTGTAAAAGTGCTCTTTTTCCTCCTTTCATATCGTTTGATTCTTCTCTTGGGGATTTTAAATACATATTCATCTCATTAAACAACTGCAAATATTTTTTGCATTAGTATAGTTACATGACTTTTTATGTAAGAATTGTAAAATATTATAAAAGACTTTCTGCGAGGATTTTTCAAGATTCTGAATGAAAATAAGATCATGCAACTTTAACAAGAACGTTGAAATATCAGTTGGTTCTTTGTTCCATGCAAACTGAAGACGCCATTCATCAACTAGGATAGGATATGTAAAGGAGCCAAATAAGAGTTGAGAGCTTTTAAGGAAACATTTAAGTTTGAAGGGGCCAAAGATATGGCTTTTCAAGATTATTGTTAGTAGAACAAAAGGGTATTTTTAAAACCTTGCAAACTTGGGCATGCTTTGTAAGCTTTATTAGCTCTGTCCCTATGGTCAGAGGGCTGATATGGTATTATTTAGGAATTGTTACTTATTTTGTTTTTTTAACTTGTCCTTGATGTGGATCATATTTTATTTTGATAATAATTGCTGTGGAGGATTTTTAATGTTTTGCATCTGAAACCGGATTACCTGGAGATTGAATGACATATTTTAGTCGAATACACTCTAACCTCTTGCTGTCTGAGAGTAAGATTTAAAGGGCTCCATGAGTTCCGCTGAATTGCTATGATGTCCATTTGAAACTCCTTTAGTTATCTATTTTGTACTCGTTATGTTGTCAAAGTTAAACTAAAAAATTGCTTGTGAATCTTCGAGTTAATTCCCTTGTCTCGCCCTGTTTTTCAATGCTCAAATTTTGCAGGAAGGAGTGCCACTGCATGCTCTTTCTCACTCCTGACAATGACTTTGCTGGAAGTGAACAGGTAATTCTCTAATTCAATCTCTTAAATGAACGTCTCAAATTGGCCTTTGAAAACCTCCAACGTTGTCTTAAGATTTAGTGTCTAGTCTTTCAGTTGAGATGAAGGAATTACCATGGTAGTTTGCTGTTTGCCCTGTTTTGGCCGGAAGTGTTTCTCTTCTTCAGCATATCACGTCCATGCATACTTTGATTAAATTTCATTTCCTTGTCTGATGCAATGCAACATTTTCTTTTATTGCAGAAGATCACCATGGATGAGATTAAATCAGCAACGGCAAATATGTAAACGCACAAGGACTATTGTGTACCGAGTTGCACGTAAAAATCTTCATCTTACATTCGGCTGATGATATATTTGTATTTACACAAAATAATATATATTCTCTTCTATGAGAGGTTTCGCTAACAGGGCTGTTTTCCACAATTCTCATCGATTTTTCCCCTTCAAATACAATAGGGCTATGGTTAAAACCATTCGGGAATGAAAAGAAAAGAGAGCAAGCTAGTTCAAAGCATTATATTCCTTACACATGTCAGCTTCTAAGATGTTTTTTTTTTTAGGATTTTTACCAACATCTACAACAACAAAGCCTTTACCAACACCTAACCTACAAACAATAAAATTTTTTATCAAGATCCGACATAGTGGAAACTATTTATTAGGATGCTATACTTGAAATTGTTCATGCTAAAAACGAGTTCAAAATTGTGAGAAACTCGTTCATATCCCAAACGAGTTTGCATTAATTTCTTTCTCCTCATGTCACATCATCTGACATTTGTTTTTTCCTTTTGGTCACGATCGTTACTTTAAGAAATTAACTTTAATATGTCAATATTTAAAAAAATTTTGTAAACATTTAAAAAATTTTGAGAGCACGAAATTTAAATTAATTTCGTATAGATATCATGTAAAAAGAGTTTTTTAAACAATTTCTTTTAAATTTTTCTTTTACATAAGGGGACTTGGATAAATTTAAGAGAAACTTTAATTTTAGAACAATTTTTAAGGAGTTTATAGAAGTTTTTCCATTTTAGAGAACCGTTTTGATATTTGCATAATTTGGTAATACTGATGTCATTCTTCCAAAGGAAAATTAACATACAGGCGTTATATAAATTGGGTATGAGTGGACTTTTATAGCATGTTTGGTAGAGTTTTTAAAAAGTTTACAAGTATTTATGTACGTAAGTTGATATAACAATTTTTTACATACTTATCTTATATTTCGTAAATCACGATTGAAAAGTTATTTTTGAAAACTCTTATCGCTATACCTCGTATGTATTTGAGGTTTTTTTTTTAATAGATATTGAAATCACTATTTCAACAGAGGCTTTACAAGAGGACTCCTAACCCTCATCAACATCTACCTCTTGGATGGAAAGAAGAGGTTGATCAAGGAAACAAAAAATCTCATCAATGCTTTGGGAGTATCTAGCTAATTGATCAGTAATAATCATGGTCTCTCTATATCTATGAGTGACTACAACTTATCAATCCCTACCAAGAAGCATCCTAATATCATCTATAAAGGGATAGTTTTTATTTTATTTTATAAGTACGATTCACATAAGTCGAAACAAAATTTTCCTCACATTATTTACCTTATATACTGTAAATCATGATTAAAAAATATTTTTAAAGGTTTCAATCGTTATTCTAAACACCTACACCTACGTTGTGGTTAAAAGAACATCCTCTCAAGATATAATTCATGCCCTTTAAGCTCATACTCCCAATAGATAATTTTTAGAAAAATATTGTTTTTGAATCAAAATATGGTCAATGTCAACGCTGTTTGCCGGTCACGAAACGAATATCGGCCTGTGCTTGACGTGGAGCAGACTCTCTTCCTCTGAAGCAGTGCGGCCCTTCTTTTCCTTCTGCGATATGAAATCTTCGTTTTCGGTTCACTTTTGGCTTGGAATGATCAGTGCCATTATTCCTTATTAAGGCTTCAGAGCATCTTCGAGATTGATCATGTCTCTCCTGGATTTGAGTAGCTAACAAGCTTTCGCCTCTCATCGTCTTCGCTGCTCAATTGCTAATGTCGCAGCCCCGAGTCTTCATCTCCATGGGGCGCTCTGGTCAGGTACATTCTAAGCCCAAAAGTCCTCCGGAACAAGATATAGAAGTATTGTTGTTTGTGCCTCTAAAACAACTGAGATTTTTCCTCTTTCTTTTTCATTGGGCTGACAAAGGATCCTCTCATGATTTATTAGCTGGAGGATATTCCACTTATTCTTCTATTCGGTCTAATTCTAACTGTGATTAAGTTACAGCTGCTTGTTTTATTTCATTTGGTGTATTGAAGTTCTGGATAAGTCTCGTTTTAGGAATGAGTTGCGTTTGCGCCGCTGAATGGGCATGGATATATATAATCTCAATCTACAAATTTTTGCAGGTGGTAGAGAGAGGCCGAACAGCATCAAACTCTAGTGAAGCACGTTTTGATGCTGGGCCACGCTCTGGAAGCAAACGCTCTATAGGTTATGGATTAAGAATTTATCCTCATAGTTCGTTTGTCTCGAGCAAGAGGTGGTTCTCACCTACTATGTGTTTCACTCTTTTATTTTCTTACTGATAAGCATTGTACATATGTGAATCAGCTGAAAGATAACTGAACTTGGTATATCATGTGCGGGACTCTTTTTATTTTGCGAGTATCCTTATACATGTATTAAACATCAATTTTCAGGCGGCGAGGTGATGGCACATATTGGGGTGCTCATGAGAACAAAGTAAATGGTAACATCTCGTCTATATTATATTCAATTTTATCACTTCCCATTCTTTTTTTTTTTTTTTTTGAATAAAATGGCAAGCATTACGCTTGAAAATTACATCTCAACAAAAGTCTGTGTCAAGGTGGTATGAAACCCCCATTTCAGCATCTCTTAAATCTTGATTCATCTGGACCCAGCACCATGTTGGTGGATCATTTAAAATGGTAAAATCTGACTGTGCTTCATGGGCAGTACGAGCAAGGAAGTCCGCGCTCCTTAAGGCTTCACGCTTCACATGTATTATCTCTAAGTCCCAATCAGAGGAGATAAGTGACCTGATATCACCTATTTCATCTCTGAGCGGATGTTCATGACCACAATCGGTTAGTAAGAGCTGCATAGCCTCAATAGAGTCAGAGAACAATTTTATTTTTGAAAGATTCAACATTTTACACATTTTCAACCCTGTGCCAATAGCTATGACCTCTGCTGCAGTGGAAGGTGCATAACCAACTTTTTGCTGGAAACCTGCCACCCAATGACCTCTTTCATCACGAATCAGTCCTCCAGTTGTAGCATGATGCTGGTTAGACACTGATCCGTCTACATCCACTCTAACATAGCTTGCTGGCGGTTTGGTCCATCTACTATTTGTTCTGCCTTGAATCTGAAATATGTGATGCTTGTATTTGTCATTCTCCACCCCCTCCATGAGTTGATATATGCAGCGGTTCACTAAGGCTTGAGGAGAGTCGCTGACACCATCAAACGCCTTTCTACACCGGTTCTTCCACAGTATCCAGCACACTAGTCCAAATATCCTACTCCATGGCCATCTTGCGAATCGCCGAGAAGCCGGATTATTCTTCAGGTTCCACCTCAACCATACCTGCAAATCACAGCTAAAAAATACAGATATATATAATGGGTTAATTAATTGCAACCACGTGCTTTTTGCAGGCTCACAATCTCTCAAGGTATGAATAATAGACTCCTCCATACTGCACTCAAACGGACAATTAGGAGATGTAGACTGGATACGTTTAGCTCTCAGAGAATTTGTTAGAACTCTCTCATGGAGAACTTGCCACATGAAGAATTTTGCCCTTTCAGGGATGTCCCATCGCCAAATGGTCTGCCACATAGGATCATGCATATGGTTCAGGCAGTTACGAGTAAGGTCGTAAGCAGATTTCACATTAAAATTACCATCAGTCGATTCCTTCCAGTAGAAACCATCATCACCCAAGCCTCTCGGAGGTTGTACTAATTGGATCTTCTGAATGACCCATGTAGGAAGAAAATCCCTCCATTTCACAATATCCCAAGAACCCGTGGAAGTAAGAAACTGATTCACCTTCGCCTCAGGATCAACCAGATGAAAGTTTTTATCCACAAATTCTAAGAGAGGCCGATCAAGAGGAAGCCATTTCTCAATCCAAGCTTTCGTGTTGGCTCCAGTACCTAATTTACATCTAACTCCCTTCATGAATTTATCCCACACAGATATGATTGCTTGCCATACTGCCGATTGTTGATACTTTTTTCCAACCTTGGGATATTTTCCCTCGCCACACCCATATTTATTCCTTAAACATTTAACCCAAAGGGTATTCGGGCGAGTTAACAGATACCAGCAAAGTTTCATAATGAAAGCCATATTTTGACAGTGAAGGTCCTTAAAACCAAGTCCCCCATGTTTTTTTTCACCTTTAAGGACATCCCAAGCCAGAAGGTGCATTTTCCTCACTTCATACTTTTGGCACCAAAAGAAATCTCTGCTAATTTTCTCAATTTCCTGCAGTACTCCTTTAGGAATAAGCAAGGTTTGCATCTGGTAGGAAGGGATTGCAGAGAGTACCGATTTAATTAAAACTGTACGCCCAGCAGTACTAAGGTAATTCATTTTCCATCCAGCTAGTTTCTTATGGATTTTGTGAATGAGCGGTGCAAACGTCACTTTAGTTGCTCTTTGATGCAAAAGAGGAACTCCAAGGTATTTTCCCAGATCCGCGGTTAGCGATATACCCAGAGTTTGACTATAATCAATGGCTCTGCTCGAATGGACATTTCGGGAAACAAACATTTTTGATTTTTGGAGATTCACACGATGACCTGAAACACCACAAAAGAAACTCATGATACTTTTGATTTCTTCCATTTGTTCCTGTGAGGCCTCACTAAATAGCACCAAATCATCAGCGAAGAACAGATGAGATATCAAAGGTCCGTTGGTAGTAAGCTTCAATGGTTTCCATCTCCCTTCCTCCACTTCAAGTTGAATGAGTTGGCTTAGTCTTTCCATAGCTAATATAAATAAAAATGGGCTCAGTGGATCTCCTTGCCGAACGCCCCTCGAAGGATAAAAAGATTCAGAGAGTGAGCCATTCCAAGATACCCTCATTGAAGCAGACGTCACACAGCTCATAATTAGGTTCACAAATTCATTTGATAGCCCCAAACTTCGAATGGTGAATTGAATAAAACCCCAATCAAGACGGTCATAGGCTTTTTCCATATCTACCTTTAAGGCCACATACCCTTGCCCTCTCCGTTTAGTTCGCATCGTGTGTATGGCCTCCTGAGCAATAATGATATTGTCAGCACCTTGTCGTCCCTTAATAAAGCTACACTGATTAGGTAAAATCAAATAATCCATCACCGATTTCAACCTATTCGCAATGACTTTACTAACAATTTTGTAGCTCACATTGCACAAAGCAATAGGACGAAAATCCATAATCATCTCAGGATGGTCTATCTTTGGAATCAAAGTAATGTTTGTGTGATTTATATCAGATAACTTTGATGGGTCTGCAAATATTCCATGCACCATATCACATATTTTAGGTCCAACTACATCCCATTGAGTATGAAAGAGGTGCGCCTGAATGCCATCTGGACCAGGGGCCTTGAAAGCACCCATCTCAAAAGCTGCATTTTTAATCTCAATATCCGACACGTCTCTTTGAATAGAAACTATTTGGTTATCGTTGAGTGAGGGAAAAGCTTTCGGCCAACTCATAATATTTGGGACATTAGAGTCTCGGGTGTACAAGTTTTTAAAGAAGTCAAATGCCATTATCCCCAATGCCTGTTGGTCATACACCCAATTATCATTAACATCCCGAAGAGCATCAATATAACTCCTTTTCCTCTTCATGATCGCTGATGCATGGAAAAACTTTGAGTTCTTGTCCCCAAACTGCAGCCATTTACATCTTGCCTTTTGATACCATAAAATTTCCTCCTGATTACTTAATTTTACATAATCCAGCCAAAGAGATTTTTCTAACTTGAAAAGACCATTACGGGGATTATCTTGTTTAGCTCTATCAATTCCTTCAAGTCTTTTCAAGAGTGCCCTTTTCCTCTGGGGGATATTTCCTACTACTTTAGTATTCCATTTAGAAACATCTTCTTCAAAACTTTTTAATCCTTCAACCCAATGTTTCTCATCCCATGCCTTTTTAACAATGTCAGAAAAATCAGATTCTAGAGACCATGCCACTTGGTACTTGAGATTTGATGAAGGCTTGGTTCTTCGATAATTTTTACCATCAGATATGACAACCACACGATGATCAGATTTGAATCGTAATTGATGGTAAGCCTTAAAAAGTTGATGAGATTGCTCCCATTCCATGTTACAGAAGGCCCAATCTAATCGTTCCCTAACATCAATTTTTTCCCAAGTGAACCAATCCCCAACAACTGGGAGCTCTATCAAATCACACTGATTGATACAATGTTTAAAGGGTAACATTACTTGGTTAGTAGGTCTGATCCCTCCTATCTTATCCGCTTCACTCATAACAGCATTAAAGTCGCCTAAAATGAGCCACGACCCCTGAATATTCATAGCTATCTCACATAAATCTGTCCACAGAGATCTTCGTTTCATAATAGTGGTATCCCCATAAACAAAAGTAGTATAAGTCACATCTCCAGAAGCTAAATTTGTAATCTTGCAATGCACAAATTGAGTAGATGACACAATATATTCAACATTAGTCTCAGAATCATTCCACAAAACCCATATACCTCCTGCAAACCCCGAGGCTTCAACTCTGATCCAGTTAGTAAACCCAAACCGACGAATAGCATGATCAGCTTTATCCCCACTAATACGAGTTTCAAGTAAACCCAGAATATTGATATCATATTTATTAACCATTTCTCTGATAATTCGTGGAAACGACTTACCTCCCGCTCCACGACAGTTCCATGAAGCAATAATCATAAAAAAACCATAAAAACATAAAGAAAAAAGTAGGCAAGAGTACTTACCTGTCTGGGGGCTCTCCCTCCATTTCGGCCAACCTCGACGTTTCTCCTTCCACCATCGCACGTTGGCTATCAAATTCATCTTCAGCAAATGTAGAACTGTCCTCATGTCCATTTAGAATAACCTGCTCATTTCTATCATTCTGATTGTTGGTTTTAGTAATTACTTTGGTTTCTTTAGAGTTTAGATCTCCACTAACCACATAATGGGTTCTCTGAGAGCCCACCCGCAACCCCTCATTAGTCTTACTAACTTGAGGTTTTCCATCCTTCTTCAAACTTACTGTTTTATTATTCTGAATCGTTTGGTCTCTTCCTCCTCCATTGAGCTTTTTATTACTTTTCCCTTGACCGACTTTACCATCTCCATTTCTTTTACCCTCTTCTACTCGACCATATCTTGTACTATTCTGAAAATTAACTTTCCCATATGGCAAGTCCATTTGCTCTTCATAAACCACAACTGCTTTGCTTCCATCAAACCCAGAAATATGCTCTGATCCTCCTTTATGCCTCGAATCATGTGCATGCCCCTCCTCTTCTCTCAAATCAGCCAACGCTGCAAATTTTGTTTGATTTGTGAACCTGGACCCTGTTTTCCCTGCTCTCGAGGTAGTTCCATATTCAACTATCTTTCCTTTGCTTACTTCCGATCTTGATACTCGAGATTTATTTGCCCCTTTTACTATCATCCATGGTCCGAACTTTTCCGTCTCTGTCGGCAACATATTCTCCTGTGACATTCTGGGTGTACAGGTAGCTGGAGTTGTCTGATGTTTCTCTGTAGACGTTGATGTGTTATCAGTTGGAGTATGAATCCAAGAGCAATTTTCCTTCCTATGGCCGTACCTTCCACATGTGAAACAAATGAGTCTTAATCCTTCATATTCAACGTTAAATAATGCTGATGAGCATATCACCCTAGGAACCAATTTCTTTTGCAAATCAATTTCCACACAAATTCTGGCAAATCTTCCTCTTGCCACCTTCGCCCGATCATCATCAACATTTGCGATCGTGTGTAAGTCAACTTTCAGAGTCTTGCCTATCATATTCCCTAGCCTCCACATGTATTTCTTGGTATAGTATTGAAGAGGTATATTTGGTACTCTCACCCATGTTGCGATACGCCCTAGAGAGTTATGAAAAGGGTCAAAATATGGTGACCATCGTTGCACAATAATACTATGTTGGGCAATGACCCAGGGTCCTTCAAAAAGAACCTTCTTATACTTTCTTCCCCAGCTTTCATCATTGTTAAACCTGACTACAAAATAATTATTTGGTAGATCAACCAACTCAAAATCATTGAAGCCCCACATTCGTCCTAGGTGTTCTCGAAGTCGGTAGAAATTAATTGTAACTCCTAGCACCGTAATAATAAGAGCATTATTCCATGGACGACAACCTTCATTGAAATCTTCAACAGTATCTTGCATGACCGGATAAATATTCATCAAGTTCTTAATCTCCTCTGTGAGTTCAGGTAATTTCCATTCCTGGTCTATTAAATCCGCCAGCAGTGGGTCTTCCTCCATCTCTGTATTCCCATAGGCCACACCATTGAAATCTTGTCCCTTACAACCCAAGAGTGAATCTCTATATGACATGTGCGCTTTGGTTGGTACAGAACAATGTTGCTCTGTTTCACCTTGATCATGACATCCTTCAGCATCAAGCATCTTATCACTCATTATAGCATCCTCTTTAATCTCTATCTTAGATTTTTTTGCACTAACTAGTGGTACACTTTCATCTCTTTCATCTTTTTTCCTATCCGGTGGCACTTTCCGGCAAAGCAATTCTCCCATCAGATCAGCAAAAAGAATTTATCCAAGATATATCAAAATATTTCCCAACGCAGGAAGAATCTACAGTAATAGCACAGTGACGATAACAAATTCCAGGCGACAGTAGTGAGAAAAAAAAAAACGTACCGGAACACCAAAGATGCTGAAATGATCGTCACCGGCGGTTCTGGATCTGGAACAAACGAAGAGGCTAGACCAGTCACTGAAGGGGATCTGCCAACAGATCTTAAATCACGATGCGAGGACGAAGTCAATCTGTTGACGTTGTTCCGGAAGCAACCGCAGATCTTGCCAGCTTAAGATATCAGAAGCACTCTCAGTCACTTCCAGAAATCTGGCGGCGGCGAAAATGGCGTCCACGGCCACAGCAGAAGCAGTGACGGCAGTGGAGCGACAGCAGCAGGTCGAGCGCGGTTACACTTCCCATTCTTTATATTACTCTCATTTTCATTGGCTATATTTTCTTGAAATGAGCGAAGAAATGGGGCTGACTCCAAACGATCTCAGATTGAAACTACTGCGTCGAAGGTCAAAGAGAATTCAATGTACTCGTTTAGAAGAGCGACGAAAAATAGGCCACATGAATCAAAATATAGTTAAATATGCACTTCCATCACCAAGTAATGGCAGGTTCCAGCCAAGGCCTGAGGCAAGAGAAAGTTTCCGTCCAAGGCAGATATCCTACACAAAAAATGCTGATCGCATACATCTGGGGGATCCAATGCAGAAACTTGACACTTCAGGGATTTTAGATGAAGCTGGAGCTCGATCTTCAGGTATCCTGTTAAACTCCTCTAGAGATGTGGCAGCATTGACGAATTATGATGTCCGGCAACAGTTTTAATTCATAAGTACAACTGATGTTTTAACAGTTAAATCTTTTGCGAGGAATGGTATCTTTTATGCTTCAGTGCCAATTGGGTTAGCACCTACTGCATTCAAAGGCACTGTTGAGAATGCCAAACCAGTTAGACCACTTGCACTAATGAGCGGCATTGGGGAGAAAAACTCACAAGTAGTATTATTTTTTTGCCCTCTCTCTTTCTTTCCATGTTTGGTTCTCTCTCTCTTTCACACACATACACTATGCTGTCTCAGGGGAGAGTGCCTCTTACTGTTTCTGGTCTCTTGCATTCACTTGGATTGGAAAAATATGAGATTCCTTTTCGTGCGGAAGAAGTAAGGATCTTGCTCCTACTGTTGATAATATTACTGCCCCTTCATTATACTATTTAAATTAGCTTATGTGATTTTTGTTTTGTTTCTCTTTCAATTGTTGGATTACCTGGTTCAAAGGTAGATATGACAGCATTGAAGCAAATGGGAGAAAAGGACCTCAAAGACATGGGGATACCAATGGTACTGCCATTTCACTCTCATTTTAGTATTTTACAACTACCTGTATATATATACATACGGCTTGCTGTTCTCGACTTCGTTAATGGAGATACAGCTGACTTGTTTTGGTTTCTAGTCTGTTGTTTTTACTGTATAATTAAAAACGCCTAAATTGAATTTGATTTCTGATTGTGTAAAAAAGAACATTGAACCCTTTTTTGTGGATAATACAATAGGTCAAAGATCCAGGCACAGAAAGTGACTTTTTTAACTACGAAGACAATCTAAATATGAAGAGGTAATAGGCTGAACACAAAAAAATGCTCAGAACTTCAACCCATCTCAAAGTCCCTAAGGAAAAGAAAAACAACGTTTGTCACTTGGAAACCTTGAGGAACTGTTATAATATAACTACAAGGTAATATTTGTATTAGATTCTTTCTCAGTTCTCATGTGAGGCGCTTGAATTTTCAGGGACCAAGGAAGAAGATTCTTCAGTCTCTGTTGCCCCCTTCCAAACAGCAACCTTCACGAGTTCGCAACTTGAAATAGCTGCGACATACATGAGACTGCAGAGCACTTCCCTGCATCTGAGAACTGCCTAAAGCATTGTTTGCCTACTTCACTGAGTGTAAATAATTTTAAAGTAGTGCCATAATGTGTTATGAGATAATTGCCATGCAAGAACAAAATTCTCTTTAAAATTTACTTATATGTAATCCTTATGTATACAAACAGAGTTTTTTACTATTACATGTGTTCTCGCATTCTGTGGCTGCAAACTAACTTCAGCAGCAAAATTAGCATCGCACTAATAAATTGAAGGAAAAATCCCAATAAAGCCTTACTGAAATATCCAAATCCTAAATCATAACTCTATATATATAACAAATTCACAAGAACCAACCCAATTCAAAGTTTTATAATTGCGTAATTTTACTTATGCCCTATTGCTCAACCCTCTTACTTTCTCACATTCTTCTACTCCTCATGGTTTTGAAAAGCGATATTAAATGCCTCTTGCCCAACCCCTCTCAGTTTTGAAAGACGATAATACGCTATATTCAGACCCCTCAGTTCCAGGCGATAATGGGTGTGTTTGGATTGGGAAAAGTGGCTTATTTGTAATATGATTTATGGAAAAGTCAGATTGGATAAAAGTCAAATTGTGTAAGTGGCTTATATTTGGATTGACGATTGGATAAGTGCTTTTATAAAAGTGAAAATGTGTTTGGTTTGACTTTTGTATAAGTGACTTTTGTGATATTTAAAAAAATCATAAAATATATGAAAAGTGAAAAAAAAAATATTTAATCACATTTGGCAATGGTAAAATAGATAATTAAATTACAATGAAAATGCAAATAAATTAGAAATGATATAAAGTTAAAGTTTTTGATATAGTCAAATATAACAGAACTAATCAAATCAAATATCTCGTACAATTAAGTCCCTGATGCCGTCACCGCATACAGACCGCAAAAGCAGAGGAGTTCATAGATGGACAGATCACAAAAGCAATTTCTCACAGCATCAGATTGCAGAAGGAAAAGAAAATATATATATCAATGAGCAAAAAACCGGACCGGCCGGTCGGACAGAAAAATCGATGAACCTGTTAGTAGTCCGGTCCGGTTGATGCATAAAACCATCGAACAAGTCAAAATCGGTGGTCGAACCGGTACCCTTTTTTTGTTTTTTTAAATACATTTTTTTATTCCTCTAACTATTATCTCACGCTATTTTTGAGGGAAAAATGAAAGTTTGAAGACTAAGATGGAGAGAAAAGTAAGTAAAGAAAGAACAAATGTAAAAAAAAAGAAAATTTTGGGAGGTATAATAATTAATTAATTATGGGAAAGAAGATATAATTACATAAATACATACAACATAACTAATACTAATAAATTTTAAGCATTTTTTTAAAGATTTTTATTTTTATCTATAGAAGTTTAAAAATATATTAATATATATATTACTACTAATAAATTGTAATATTTTAATATGATCAGTTTGACCACCCCGATTAACCCATTGACCATTGAACATGTGTTATGACCGGTTCATTGCTCGGTCCGGTTTTTTGTTCCTTGATATATATATACTCAAGTGGCCAGAGCAGAGGAGTTCATAGATAGACCGATCGACAGCGAGAGAGAACGTTTAAACCTTACCACGCTGCAAACAACACCGGTAGAGACAAGATCGATGGTGAGAGAGAAGGTTGAAGACGAGTTGTTGCAGCAAACCCCGTCCAACAAACCACCGCCAGAAAAGCTTGATGGAAACGGTGAACTTTAAGACGAGTTGTGGAGACAAGAAGACCCATCGCCGGAAAAGCTTGAAGAAACCACAGTTGGAGACGTCGAACCAAGCTTGAACCCAGATCGGAGATGAAGAAAGATGGAAGACGCTCACACACCGTCGAACATGTCTAAACTCGAAGATGAAGACAAATCCAAGGTGAAGACCACACGCTCTTCAGGTTGAAGCTTGGATCACCGCCGACGAAGGGAAAAGAGATCTTACAGTCTGAGTGCTAGCAGCGGCGAGATGGACAGAGGAGAGCTGGAGAGGGCACACATAACTGAAAAATGGAGGGGGGAGAGAGAGATTGAGAGTGAGAGTGAGAGGAATATTTGGTTCAGAACTGATGAGAAATATCAAATTGAGGAGAGAGAGAGACACTGAGAGTGAGAGGAATAATTGGTTGGTGGGACAAAATTATTACAAATTAACGGTAACTTATTTGTCTAAAAGCTGCATATGAGAGCTTAAATGAAAAACCATTTATTTTCTTGTAAGCTCTTTATTTTGAAAGCCCGCCCAAACACCCATTATTTCATCCTTCCAATTTAGTCGGGCTTCTGTCCTTATCGGGCTTAAGTGCCTGTTTGGAAACACAGTGGAGAAATGACATTTTTTTAATGTGGCTTTTGCAGAAGTCAGATTAAAAAAAGTTAGATTATAAATGTGATTTATGTTTGAATTGGAGGTGGGAGAAGTGATTTTTTTTTAACCTTGAACATGTTTGAATTAGCGTTTGAAAAACCCATTTTGATGGAAAATGTATGAAAAGGGCTTGAACCTTATTAAATACTACACACACACATATATATATATATATATTAGGAAAAATCCTATATAAAGCTATCTAAAATAGAAAAATTTTAAATTAGGTTGGTAAATTCAATAAATCATTAATTGAGTTATTAACCCAATTTGAGATTTTAAAATGTGGGTAAAATAACTTTAATGCCCTCCCCTTTTAAAAGAGTTTTATTTCTATATGACTTTATTACTCTATATATATCAACATTAATATGTAATCAAACAAAATATATTTTTTCTAAATCAAAGTAATTTTTATGTTCTAAAAGGATCATAAAAAATAATTCAAACAAAAAAAGGAACCATGATACATACCGAATAAATTTCATTTAATTGATACTAAAAATGAATTAAAAAAAATTCTATTTTTTGATACAAAAAATAATTAAAAAATTTGAGTTTTCTTGAAAAAGCAATGTAGTTATTTTTATCACAAATGAGACAAAATAAAAAGGAAAGGATAACAGTTGCCAACTTTAATTTGTAAAAACCAATTGAAATAAAAGCTACTTTTACCATAGTTCTCAGACTCGGAACGGACCGCGAACCGGCCGGTAAAACGGTCCGGTCCGGTGAACCGGTCAGGGTCACTTTTTTATTTTTATTTTTAAAAAAATTGATTTTTTTTCTTTAGAATTTCATATTAATAAGTCTAAAATATTCAACTTCTCACTGGTTTAGCCCCGAGTTAGCTCCGATTTGACTCCGGTCTGACCCACTGACCCTTAACCCAGTACCCTGACTGGTTCAGTGACCGGTCCGGGTTTAATAACCTTGACTTTTACTAACATTAATCTAAACAAACTCTAAATAATTTTCTCTAATGCATAAATATGATTTTTTTCTAAAAAAATAATTTAGTTAAGATTCCACATTTTTAAACTTTTCATTCTTTAATATGAATTATTAATATTAATTACTTGTTTCTTTAAGAAAGGTGTGAAACTTTGATATATTTTTTAGATAAAAATATTAAATGCACTTAAAATTTTATAAAATGCTTATTAAAATATAGAACTTTCCTAGAAAAACTTCATATATGAAATAAATATAGTAAAATTTATAATTAATATGTTCATTTAAAAAATAATTTTTATAGTGACATATATTATCATTTTTTAAAAAAATTGTTAATGTTAATAAAATGAACTCCTTGCTTAAAAATATTGTAAGTTTTTGTTCTTACAATGACAATTAATATATTTAAATTATAGATGATTATATTTTGTTTTATTAAATATTAATCTTGATATATATGTTGAAAAACATAAGTTACAAAGTAATGAAACTCATTAAAGATGATAGAGGATATGACATTAAAGTCATTTTACCTACATTTTAAAATTCTAAATTAGGTTGATGACTCATTTAGGGATTTGTTGAATTTATCAACCTAATTTAAAATTATCCTATTTTAAATAGCTTTATATGGCATTTTCCCTATATATTATTTGTATATTTTGTGATAATTAAAGAGAAAATGTAAATAAAAGTTGATAAAATAAAAAAAATCAATTATTATTAAAAAAAATGCACTAAATAGGTATGGTGGGAAGCTTCTCTGCTTTTTTTTTTTTTTTGCCAACTGGAAGCTTCTCTGCCATGTATCTCTTCTCTATTGTGTAGCAAGAGATGAATTAAATATTTAATTTTTAACAAATGTGGCCCTCCTATTTTAGAAATGTCAACAAGAAGCAAAATGGGAAGAACATAAGCTCATTGGCAGAAGCTTAGAAACTTAAAAAAGAAGCTTCTCTCATAAGTTATTTTTTTTTAAAAAAAAAAACCCAGTGATCCTTGCAGTGATCTCAAAGTCAAATACTCCCAATACATATATTTTGATCCCTCACAATTTTAAAACACGATATCCACAGTTTTGAAAGGGGATAATATTATATTATAAGAATTTTGAAAGGCGATAATACATTATATCCAAACCTCTCAACTTTAGAAAACTATGTCCATGTATTTATTCCTCATGCGGTTTTGAAACACAACATCACAACATCCATAAGGATGTTTAAAATAGCAATTGAAACCTTTAAAAATATTTTTTGATCGTGATTTACGGTATACAAAATAAATAAATAAAAAAATTTATCCCAATTTACATAAATCACTCCTATCAAACCCCTTAAGGCTTTAAAGCGCGATATCTTAGCGTACATGATCTTAGCCCCGTGATATCTCACGGGCGATATCCGATACCCTCACGGTTTTGACTTTTGAACGTGAAACCTTGACCCAGAGTAAAAAATATAAAGAGCTTGTTTGTTTGAGCTTATTTGAATCGGGTTTATTATATAAGCCCGATTCATGTAAATCGAGATAAATCTCCTCCACATATTTATCTCGTAGACCGTGAAGCACTTCGTAGACCGTAAAAACTACCTCGTAGACCGTAAAAGTTACTTCGTATTCCGTGAATTACAATTCATAAGCACGATTGAAATTTTCAACCGCTGTTCCAAACAAGCACAAAATCAAATTAAAATTTGACAACTTAAAATTTTCACCTAGCTTGGGATTTTCTCTGGATAAAAAATATGTTTAGATAGTAAGAAGATTCAAGTACAAAATATAAAATCAAATTAAAACTTGGACAACTTGAATCTCAAATTAAGATTTTTTCATATTGCCAAGAAAACGTAGTATCAGCAGGCTTTGACCGATTGAGTAGCGGCAGGACGAGAAGAAGGGCTCTTTGCGCAGTCCTTTCCGTTCCTCAGTGACAAAGCAGTTGCAAGCGGATAATTCAAATCCAAATTCAATCGATTTTTAACAGCTTTAGCCGCAGCAGCCCTGTCACAGGCGTGGTCAGCCGGAAAACGGTGCTTTAGGCACACCTTCAAGCCACACGTTTTACACGTGCTTGTATTAGAGAACGTCAAGATCGCCTTGCATCTCTTAACAGGACAAGTGGGTTTTTTTTTCTTCTTTGGGTCACAATCTCCAGACTTTTCGTGCCTCTCTAAGAGAGCCTTCTCTTCTTCTCCGACGTGACCCGTGGTCTCGATAGCCATGGAACATATTTCGCAGATGACGACCTTCCGGCTGTTATGATCGGAGTTGGGGCAATTGTGGGACCTGTAAGATCGATGTTCGAGACAGAATATCTGGTGGCAACCGGCGCAGGTGAAAGGGAGGAAATCGAGGAGATAGCAATCGTCTTGTTGACAGTGTCTTCCTAAATCAGGGAAAGCTTCAGTTCCGCCCGCCATTGATGGGTTTGTCAAGCTATTTCTCAGAATTGAGGAATTAATGAGTATAGAAGAAAAAAAAGGGAGGGGTTTGTTAATATAGGTTTTGAGATTGGGGACGATTTGACTTGGAGCGTAAGCCAGGACGAACGAACCGTGTTGGTTCCAGATTCTTCTGCGGAGGATTCAAGTCCAACACGCTAGATTTTAATTTATAGAAAATTTAAATAAAAAAAAATTAGAAAAAATAGTATCTTTTTTTTGCCTGCAAGAATAGTATCTATCCATTGTTTGATCTCATAATAATTAGAAAGATCCCCCGGGCACACATTGGAAATATTATACGTTTACTGTTTGTTTGAAATAATTTTTAAAAATAAATGTTCAGTCATGATTTACGGCGTCGATATAAGTATGTGAAAAAAATTCTATCTCAATTTAAATAAAAAATATTAGAAGTTCTTGAAAAGTAATCCCAAACAAGTTTTTAAATATTACTTGAACTTTAAAATTTTAAATTAATAATTTTTTAAAAATTTAAGTTTTCAATTGTTATTTTCAATTATTATGTTTTTTTTATTAATTTCATTATTTTTATTATCAACAAAACCAATTTAGAATTTTAAAGTTTAAGTAATATTTAAGTATTTTTTTTAATTATATATCAAAATATAAATATAAATTTATTGAACTATCTCCTATCAAACTCCAACATGGTTTGCTGTATTTAAAATTAAAAAATAACTGAAATTAAAACTAAAGCCTCCTATTATTTACACGTGATATAGTCACATCTTATTTTAATTATCATTTTGGCCAAATTTTGATGTCCACATAATCAATATATCATTTAATTAGCGACAATTAAACTTATGTCCTTATTTATTTTACCAAGATTCATGGTCATACAATCAATATATTATTTAATTAACAGTAATTAAACTCATATCTTACCAAGTTCCAGCTTCATAATCAATATATCATTAAATTAATTCATATAACACCAAATTGTCTGATTTATATTTTAAACCTCTATATCATTTAAAAATTTTTCATTAAAAAGAACTAAACTCATTTCATAACTTTATATAAAATAATATATTATTTGTATTTTTTTTAATTTTATTAACATTACTTGGATTTTTTCACTCACATAAACTTCTTCAAAAATTAAAATATATCATATAAATTTTCTCTGAATAGTTTAAAATTGCGTAATGCTACCTTTATTTTTTAAAAAACATATATAACTTTTCTTTAACCCATAGAATAAATTACAAAATATTTTCAGTTTTATTAAAATTATATAATTTTATTTTTAATTATAATTTGTGTTTGTTTTTTAAAAAATACATAATTTTGAAAAAACTGAATAATGTGTTATTTTTTTATAGATGGTGTAAATTGAGAAAAAATTCGTTTAAAGCGGAGAAATTTAAATTTTTTATTAGTTTTGAAAATAGGATGTGGGAGAGAATGGAAAGAGAAATTCACACTTTTTTATCTCGGCATGACTGGCCAATTCAACTGGGTTGGCCCATCCTATATTTCTGAAGGCGGAACTTTTCTTACTTAAATGTCCATAAATAGGCCAGCCCAGAATGAATTAAACTCAACTCATCCTCTGGGCCTAAATCTAATAAACCTCACTTCTCATTAATAAGACTGTGTGTTTGTTTGAGATTAATTTTAAACACCCAAAAAGTATTTATTCACCTAAAATGAGATTAATATTCTCTCACATACTTATCTCGTATATTATAAATCATGATTGAAAAATTAGTTTTAAAGGTTTCAATCGTTATTCCAAATAAGCATTGTCTCTAACCAATGAGGAGGGTTGAGCCTAATGAGAGCAGCTAGTCTTTTATATTAGGATAAACTAATATTCGATTTCATATTAAGAGAGGTACTCGCATTCAATACTTAATAGTATCTCGAATAATATTGTCTCTAATGGGAGAAAACCTATACTTATCAAAAAAAAGAAGAAAAAAAAGACGGTCTCTAACGGGACAATGGGAAAATGTATATGCTTAGAGGAAAAAACCGATGCATTTCATTAGGTTGTGATTGTTTGTATTATACACATGTATTTCTTCCATCTTTATTATATATATAACTAAATAAATAAATGAAGTAGACAAAAAGGTGTTTTAAATTCATTAAAGACAATAAACATATAAAGAAATATAACTTATTTTTCAAAAATTCCTCTGAAAAGAAAGCGAGTGGGAGGGAAAAAAAAGCACTAAAATTTAATGGGGACAAAAATAATGCCAAAAATTTTAAACATACTGTTATTGTCTTTTATAAATAGAAATAGACTATTCCTAAAAATAATTCTTATATAAAAGGCAAGAGGGAGTATAATTTAAAAATAATAAATTCACATATAATTAAATGCTTGAGTTCATTAACGGAACCTTTAAATCTGACTGTCGAATCTCGCCGGTACTCACATTAACATATGAAATGCTGGACAACCTCAGATTTTAGATGGAGACGATCAGACTCAAATTATAAAAGATACTGATATTTTCTTGGAATCCATTCCGAACTCCAACTAAACATCAATTTATACGCGTTTGAGATTGATTTCATTCTTTTATTTACACAATCCGTTTGCGATTGCTTCACACTTTCGAAAAAAATCGAATTAGTGGGGAATTTGGAGTTCTGGAGTCCTGTGCAGTAAGTAACACTCATGACGGAGAAAGATGTCAAAATAAATCCACCATTGGATGGGCATCAAATTTCAACGGCAAAAACAAATTAAAAGGACGGACGTGTTGACTATTAGTAACCGAAATTATGCATTTAACAAACTGTAAAGTTAAAAAGGCACAAGTTTCTTCTTTTTAGTCCTGGAAAGCTTCACATGATGACCAAAGACAAATTTATTAAATCCCCCTAACAGCATAGATTGATTGCCACTAATAATGCCCCACCACATCCTAAAACCTCGACACTTTGATGAAAGAGTGTAATGCAATGCAAACTAATACTAATAATGCATTAGTATGTCTCAAGACAACGTGCTTCTCATTCAGTTTTTGCTCTTTTTTAAAGATTCAGAACATTTACCCCGACATCTGCCACAGGATTCTGTTGGTCCCAACTCTGACCAACTTGTACGTGAAAAATAGGAGATGGAGAATGAATTAAATAGGGAAGACCATTAATTTGGGGCACTCCTACGTAAGTAGTACTGCCTCGGACAGAGCATGAATTTATTTTTAAACACCATTAACGGGGAAAAGAAAACAGAGAAGGAAGATGAGGTGGGGGTGGGAAAGAGGAAGGAAAAGGGAAGCAAATCAGCTTTAGAAAAGGGAAGAGAGAGAAGTGTCCAGACTAGGACACTCATAAAGCTTGAATTAAGCAAGTGTTGGTTTGTACAGAAACTTGGCCATTAATAATTGCCAATTTGTGGGTTCAGTGCGTTGGAAAAAAACCTAATTCTCTCCTCCTCTGCTTTGTCAGTCAGATACCATGGTTTCCCCTCGCTAAAAGCTCAAATGCTAAAGCCAACACCTGGGCCCATCCAAGGACCAAGATAACACCCACCCCTTCTCTCTTTAACTTCCACCACTGAAATGAATTCGTTCAGATAGATATGTGCTTTTAATTTAATCAAACCCAAGTATGGCATTGTATACATAAAGTTAAAAAGATAACAGACTGGTAATTTTCAACTCTTAACGTCTTTTTCAATCTCTAGGATGCAGCTTGTGTGTGCGCGCGTTCATATTTTTTTTTATTTGTTAAGGACTCCAATGCTACCCGTGGCTTCAGTTTACAGCCACCTTGCAAGATAAAATAAAACATCTTTTAGTCGAAATGAATATTTATCTATTGCTAGCTTCAGTTTTCAAAGTCATTAACAGTTTTGTGCGTCTTCTTTTGCAGTGGAGATGCCAGCACTGGAATTGTAGAAACAGGGTTGGTTGGCTAAAATCAGAGCGGGGTGAGATCTGTGTGGGGAAACAAAGCAATAAGCTTTGTGCAGAACAAAAAGAGTAAAAGGGCAGAGTTGTTGTGATATGATAAAGCTGCTCACATACATTGCTCTCATGCCCTCCATGGACTCAGTAATCACATGCCACATTTCCCTACTCAATTACCACCCAAATACTGTCATGTTTTGAACAAATAACGCTAATGCCATAACGAATCCAATGGCGCAACATGTTTACTCATAATTTATATCAGTCATCATGAGCCTTCAGCAACACCCTCTCTCACTGAATTCTTATACAGTCACTCTCTCCCGAACTGAAATGTTAAGTGAAGGGATTTATTTTGATTTTAAATATAAGAAATTAAAATCTCAATCTGTCTTGATTATTTTTAGATTTATAACTTAGTGTCTATTTAGATTAGTGATATAACCTATTTTTGTATTGTAATTTACGGTGTATGAAATAAATATGTTAAATGAATTTTATCTCGATTTACATAAACATATTTATTAAACGCTAACTCAAACAGACATTTAATTTTTTTAAATTATCCCTATTAATTATTCTGATTATAAGAGTTTTCATCAAGTTTCATTTATAAATGATAAAAAATATATTTTAAGAAATCAAAACACAATTATTTCCTATAGATACTTTTTTTTTAATCTTTTTAAATTAATTATCTAACTATGGTTAACATCAAAAGGGTATGTAAGAGCTGCTGAGAATCGACCACATTAATTTATCGGTGTGATCAGAGACGTGCCAACTTCAATTGGTAATGTGTACCATTATTCATGTGGAGGGACACTATAATTTAAATAATATTTTTATTTTAAGAATATAAATATAAATACTTTTCATAAAAATACTGGGAACAACTGCCGAACACTCATCAGGCTCCCCTGGCTTCCTCGTCCCATCTCCCTAATGCCTATCGCTCTTCCAAAACCAATCTCACAAAACGTTCCATGATGCTAAAGTTCTGAACTTCTGATAATCCCCTCTCTGATTTCTCCGCCTCAACAATGGGCAAAAACATGGAGTTTCAGGACGCTGTTAATTTCGTGGTCCACGGATCGTTACAGAAAAATCGAGTTTCTCATAAAGCAACAGAAGCAGACGCCGGCACTCTCGGCAGGAAATGGAAGATCTTCTACCGGTCATCGTCGACCGTCGCTTCCAAGAAACAGCCCCCGGAAGAATTTCTGTGCCCCATATTAGGGTCTCTCATGGCAGACCCTGTCATCGTCTCCTCAGGTCACACCTTCGAGCGTGTCTCTGTTCAAGCTTGTAAAACTTTAAACTTCACACCACGCCTCTCCGATGGCTCCACGCCCGATTTTTCTAACGTAATTCCCAACCTGGCCCTTAAATCTGCCATTGGTAAATGGTGCCACAACTCCGCCAACCGACTCCCCGAGCCGCCTGATGTAGCTTCTTCTGAGAAGTTCGTGCTTAATCTAATGACGAAGAACCAGAAGACAGATTCAAGTATCCAGAACAAAACAGAGTCGCAGAAGGAAATAATCACAGAGGAAGAGCTGATTCAAGGGATGAAGGAGAACCCACCTGTGAATTTCAATCACGCAGCGACCGAGGTCAATCGACGGCCAGCTCATCCTTACTGGAACTCACAGGAATCGGCGGGTTCCTCTCCTGCATCTCCGCCTATGCAACTTTCAACTCGACCAAGCTGCTATTCCTCTGCTTCATCCTCAGAAATCGAAGTCATTATTCATTGCTCACCTGAAGAAGAGAACATCTTAGCCAAGTTAAGAAGCTCACAAGTGTCTGAGATCGAAGAAGCCGCTATTTCACTAAGAAAGCTCACGAAGACTAGAGAGGATACGAGGGCCCAAATCTGCAGTCCTCGGTTACTCTCTGTCCTTCGATCGTTGATCGTGTCCAAGTACACTAATATTCAGGTGAACGCGGTCGCAGCTCTGGTGAATCTCTCATTGGAGAAAGTGAGCAAAGTAAAGATACTCCGCTCCGGAATCGTTCCTCCGTTGATTGACGTATTGAAAGGAGGATCCCCTGAGGTGCAGGAACACGCTTCCGGCGCAATCTTCAGCTTGGCCATTCACGACGATAACAAGACTGCGATCGGCGTGCTGGGTGCTCTGCCGCCGCTGCTCCACTTGCTCCAATCCGAGAATGAGCGAACGCGGAATGACTCGGCGCTCGCACTGTACCACCTCTCCCTCGTACAGAGCAACCGGACCAAGATGATAAAACTCGGGTCGGTTCCGACCCTGATGAGCATGTTAAAGTCGGGTAAAATGAGGGGTCACGTACTACTCATACTATGCAACTTGGCGTCTTGTGGCGATGGTCGGGCGGCGATGTTGGATGCGCAGGCCGTGGAGTGCTTGGTGGGGCTGCTAAGTGGCAGCGAATTGGGTTCCGGGTCGACCCGGGAGAGCTGCGTGGCGGTGTTATATGCACTGAGTCACGGCGGGTTGAGGTTTAAAGCGGTGGCGAGGACGGCGGGGGTGGTGGAGGTGTTGAAGAAGGAGGAGAAGGCGGGAAGCGAGAGGGCGAGGGAGAAGGTGAAGAGGTTATTGGATATGATGAGGGTGAAGGAGGAAGCCGAAGAAGACGACGTCGACTGGGAGGCGCTTCTTGACTCGGGGCTGAGTAGTCTGAGTCACTTGCCCGAGTTATGAGTACGGTCTTTGTATTTTTTGTTTTTTCCCTTTTCCCTTTTTCCATTTTCTTTTACTGTAAATTGTTTTGCTTTTTACTTTTTTTTTTTTTGGGACTTTCCTCGTCCCAAACCATGCTGGCTCTCCAGCCAGGGCGTTCTTTTTCTGTATTTTCTGCTTCTCCACATTATTACAGACGGGAGAAAAATGTTTTGATTCTGGCATCATACTGAAGGACTGATTCATGTTTAGTTTCTGCAAAATTATACTTTTTATGATCTACAACAAAAAGGTTAAATTCTTGGGGTTACTTCATCGTCTTCTTCATGTTTAGTTTTTGAGATTGATAAACACAGTAGTTGTTCTTGCTTCTGGTGTGACCGATATGGCTCTTTGTTGTTGTTGAGTGTGGAGAATGATTCCAAAAGCTAGAAGCAGCAACAGTGTTTTTTTGTTGATGATTCATGATGGTAATTTTGGGCCCCACAATGAAGCCAAGGTTAAGAGTTTGTTTGGGATCTTTTTTGAATCACAAAAGAATTTTATTTGTATAAGTCGGATAAAATTCCTTTTACGTACCTTAGTTTGAAAAGTTTGCTTTTAAACTCTACTCAACGCAACGCAACGCAACAGCTTCTCGACAATCCAACGGCCGAGACAAGGGATCAGATTCCCTGCTGCGGAGATTTATTTTCTGAATTTTAGTAGCGAAAGACTGAATGGGAATAGGGTTAAAATCATGAGGACTTGAAGAGTAGGTTGGAAATAGCTGTGAATCTGATTCCGGAGGGAATAAAGAGGGAGTGAATATAATAGAAAATGGAATGATTAGTATTAGTAATCCAAGTGAGAGTGAGATTTGTGGAAGGTATATGCTTTCTCACTTTATTCCTGCATTTTACTTTTTGCCTTTATTTGTTGTCGTCTCCTTTTATACTTCTTCCTAGTGTGAAAACTAAACTCCTAATAAACAAGTATTATCCCTTTCCTTGTTTTTCACTTGTGTGCGCCAAGCAAAGTTGACGCTCCCTAAAAGGCCTGTTTTTTTCAATCCCACAGTCTCTATTCCAATTCAACTAAATTACTTTGCTTAATATCAACTCAGTTACTAGACGGACCACATTTTGGTTCATTAATGTCCCCACGTGGACATCTTTCCGGTTAATACCCTTTTTTTAAAAAAAAAAAATTGGAAGGTTTTTAAATTATTTTTATGCAAGTAATACATAGCTCTAATAGTTAATATTTGAACATTATTAGTAGTTAATACTTAAAGGGAAACCATTCCTTTACACTCAGAGCTGATTATTGTTGGTATAAATGTTTTTACATCATATAAAATTTGAGGAATTAATTGGGTTGTTTATAACTTATAAACAACATATTTTAGATTATATTATATGTATTAAGGATGTCCATGGACCAGATCAGATCGGGTTGGGCCTCAACCCGAGGTCTGGTCCTTGTAAGACTTCGGGTTGGACAAGTCAGCCCGAGGTCCGGTCTGGTCTAACACTAGCCTGAGTTCGGGCTGGACCCAGCCCAAACCGGTCCAGTTCCAGGCAGTCTAATACCTATTTTAATTTTGTTTTTCCCCCTTGTTTGGACTGATGCAGGGAGCTAGGGATAGTGGAAAAATACATAATAATACCTATAATTAGGAAAAATATATCATAAAACATTAAAACACATTCATAAATCCATAATAATCTCTAACAACATTGAACAAGAATAAAAAACAACAACATTCAAGTAACTTTAATACAATCCATAACAAATCAATTAAACATATTAAATCTAACAAGTATAAAAAATTATTTGTGTTTTGAAGATTAAAAAAAAATTATACAAGATATTAAAAAAAAAAGTCGGGTTGGACCGGACTAGACCGAAGAGTCTAAACCCTTGGGCCGATGTCCGATCCGGTCAAAGTGTCACGAGCTGATTTTTTGCCTTTTAGACCGAGTCGGGTCATGTCGGTCTACCAAGACTACTGGATTTTTTGGACATCCCTAATATGTATACATGTTTGTCATATATTTCTATGGGTAAAATAAGTCTATTATGGCGTTAAGAACCGGAAATAAGGAAAAGCTGGGGTTGTTTGTGCTTATTGCCCATCCATCCCTGATTTTTGACTTCTCTTTTGTTTGTCAAAATCAATTTCTTTAGGAGAGCAACTGAGCAAGCAAGAATTGGAATCCAAGTGTTACTTTTAAAAGTTCCTTACTTTTTGGCCAAAAAATAAAATAAAATAAAAGTTCCTTACTTTAGACTTCCATTTTCACATTTAGCCACTCTCTTCTCTCTCACCACTTCCCCAATTTATCAAATTATCCATCCACTTTCCGTTAATTTTTAAATTTTTAGTTAAATTTCAACAAATCCTGAGTATTGGGCATGAGGCATGAGCAGAAAACACGACAAACAAATTGAATCACGCTCTTGTAACGATTTTATGCATTCGTGATTTCTCATTTATTGTGCGAGCCCTTCGTTGGGCCGAAATATAGAGACCCGTTAAAGACAGCTTTGGGTCAAATTTGCTTATGGGCTGACCCAGTGGGGGAGGAATCCAATGCGTTCTAAAAAGAGAATGCAAAAGGGAAAAGACGGATGTGTTATTGGAGGCCCACTAAACATAAAATATGTAATGAACCCAGCCTAGCTTGCACTCGTCACATGACTCGAGTCTTTGACCTTCATCAACGGAAGGTACTATTTATTTATTTTTTTTATGTTTAAGCCGAAACTGAAGGTGGTGTTTGATGTGTTGTATCAAATGGCACCAACTCATCAACCTAAGCCATTATACCGATTCTTTTTACGAAAAACTCTGGCTGAGGATAAAAAACACACATAAAAAACAATTCATCGAGATAAATATTTATTTTAACCGGCTAATATTTCAATAAAATTATACACATGGATACTTTATATTACATAAAGTGTAAACAATGAGTTCCCTTCCCCACGAGAGTATCATTATTTCTGTATGCACTATTGTTCACTACACCTCTAATGCCACTGCTATCCTTAGATCCATTGAAGCAGAGGCGTAGATGGTAGTGTTCTGTAATTTGTACATATTGTGTTAATATATTCCTTTTCCACTAAAAAGAAAATGTAAACTATGAGTTACGCGATTTGTAGTTTATGGATTGCCTGGTTTTGGGTATAAATTACACAAGCACACGGACTGACTGACGCGCAGTGAAGCAACATTTGGAGAGACTTCTGAAACCCAAAAATTCGGATCACTGATTAGATTTGACTGCTAAGCTAAGTGCCTACGCTGAGATCGATAAACTCCATCCCAAATCACAAAAACCCGGAAAAAGGAACTCAAAGCACCACCGTATTATTTCAGTTTCTTCTAGCCGAAGGTCCACTTTTTGCCACAAGGATATAATAACGGACTTCTATATCGCTAATTCACAATAAAGAAGGCAACAAAAAATAATCCCGTAAAAGATAAATATATTTAATTTGATCATACGATTATTATGACACCATGAACACAACATTATGCATGATTAAATATGGGGCATGCAGACACATGCCTTTCCCACTAAACCAGCTCTTCTGGGACAGTGAGCACCCATAAAATTCGAGCTCCCTGTCTCTCCCCCGCCATTATTATATGCTTATCTTTTCAAATTTGGCCCAAAACGAAGGGGAAAATAGAAATTAAAAAAAAAACACACACACATTTACCATATCATTTCATTATCACACAAACCAATAAAAAATATAAGATATTCAATACAAACATACCAGAACGTATTAATTCGGAAAATCAAAATAGAAGGACACCCTAAACACACTATTCAAAATAAATCACAATTCACAAATGATATCACTCATCTCACACGGGTGAGGCATGATCTTATAATGTAATTTTTTTTTTAATCATTAAGACACTTTTAAATCACTCATAAAAAAACATCCATGCTTTATTCATTATAAATAATCAACTTTTCAAAGTTTTGTCTTTTCGTGGGCCTCTAAAGTCTAAATATACCTTTTCTCATGCTTATACAGCCCCAACTTGATTTCAAAAGCCCAAAACAACTCGCTCTTCTCAGACAAATCCACACTAAACCACGCACCATCGATTCTATTCGCCAAAATCAAAGAGCTTTATTGAATTCCATAACTCATCTATACTGGACGTGAACAAAAAGGAGAGAAGCCACAGGCTCATTACAGCTTACACAAAAGCAAACCACGTATGCATGATTCAGCTTATAATATCACATCTTTTTCCTTGATTCATACCACCCTGAGACGAATCAGTATTTCAGCCTGATTCTCGCGAACCCCCAAATCAAGAATTAACTTCAAATGAAATCAATTTAATTTATCTGGTCACACCTGCGCCTGATCTCTCCTTTTCTTCCGGTCTGTACACCAACAAGACCCAGCTTCTGCATTGCCTGGGCAAATGCCTGAAAGAACTTGTTCTCGTCCGCCGCGAATTCTTCCACAAACGGTCTCGTTCTCGGGTCGCTGTACAACCCGCGGTCTGATTTCAAAACCCCCAACCCCTTCGGAAGGTTCTGGAAGTACATGTTATCGAACTTGTTCGGGGTCATAATGTCGTTGAACACCGACAGTGTAGGGTTCTTCTTGTAATCTCCGCACGCTCTCTGCAACCCCGCCGCGAATCGAGGGTTGTATTGAGGATCGTATTGCAAGAACTTGCTGTTATTGTAGATGTCGTCGCTAATTTGAGAGCAATGCGAGAACCCTATAGTGTGAGCCCCACTCAAAGCTACCATTTCTCTGACGGAAAACCCTTTCGCAGCGAAGATCTCGATGATTTGCGACATCGACATTGTCGGTTTTGGAAGATGGCCCTCAATAGCAGAGGCCTTGGAGGCGCGACCGTCCTTCCGACCATAGTAGACAGTGTAGTGGGGACCGCCGACCATGGTAACAAGGTCGCGGGTGGAGACGGCGAGGATGTCAGCACAGGAGATGGTGTTGGGGCAGGCGAGCTCAAGTGCCGTCTTGGCGCGAACTATGACATCGAATCCGTCGCCGGGGAGGGAGAGGTTGATGTCGGCGTCGCGCTCTGCTTTGTTGAAGAAAGTGGAGGAGACGAGGACAGAGGCATCGCAGCCGTTGGCGAGGCAGTCATGGAGGAAGAGGCGTAGCGTGGCACCGGCGGCGGTGGGGCTGGTGATCTGCTTGTTAGTGATAGTTTCTTGGATGATTTTTTCGAACTGAGGGCAGGTATGTTGGTAGTAGTCGAGGCTGAGTCTGGACTCTGACGGACTTATAAATACAAGGGACACAACTGCGAGGAAAAGCGCCAGAATAGTTGCTCCTTCCATTGAAAGCTTTCAGTACAGCCACAGAAACAGAGCAATCTCCAGATGGAGGCAGGGAGAGAGAGAGAGAGAGAGCAATGAGGGAAGAAAATGGAAGTGCAATTAAGAAGGACGAAGAGAGATATAGAGGGAAGGGCACACGCACCTCGCCCTGGACCATCATCCACGGGATGCGTGCTTCTAGCTGTCCGCGAGGTGGCCCTGGCCCCCTGGGGTAGGGCCTACCTTGTGCCAGGGTGTTCACTCGATGTCGAGTTTTCAATTACTCCATCGATGAGAACCGCTAAGATGGTGACACGTGCCAAAGGTAAAATTACGAAGACTATTTATTGACCCGCACAGGGATAACATATCACATATGTGATGGTTGACGGAGAAATAGGAGGGAAAAGAAATACTAATAATAACAAGTTCTTAATTGTGATGAGCTCATCTAAAAGAGAAAAGAATAAGTTTAAATCCCGATAGTCAGGAAAAACAAAAATCCTTTACATTTTAATTCTCGAGAGAGTATATCTTTAAAAGGGGGGGGGGGGGAGAATGCTAAATAACATTATGAGCTTTAAAAATTTGCTGGAGTCTTGAATTTGAATTCCTGACAGTAATCTAAATATGGGCTATTCCTTTGGGTCACATTAATTTTGTGAACCCGAACCTCAGCTCATTGCAAATTCACGTTCATTGTCAGAAAAATAAATATTTCCATCAGCCATTTCAGTGTTTGGAGTAGAATAGGGGACCGACACAACTTGTTGGGCATTGAAGGGAAAAATAGTTATTAAAAGGAAACTACAAGTACTAATATAAATTCCATGTCGGATCTACCGAAGTGAAGCTACGTACAGACTGAGAGAAATCCACTGGGACACAGAATCGTAGATTATAATTCATGAGGTGGAGTAATAATATACATGATACATGCATGGAGATGATAAAAGATATATAGTGGGAGCAGGCACATGGGATGATCCATTCAGTAATTGGATGCACGTGCTACCCGGTCCCACTTCCATCCATGTCTCCTTCTGTCTGCATTAAAAACCAATATATTTGCATGAATGCTTTCTTTTGCTGACACGCGTAACCTGATCAACATAGATTTAATTTTTTTAAATAATAACTTAAACAGGATAGTTTTAACATGGTTGAAGTGTAAATCTGTTTTTACAAGTTTTTTTAAAGGTGTAATGTCATCCTTAAAATTTTTTTAGATTTAATGTTGTCACAAAAATATTAAAATAAAATAATATTACTTATTACCATTAAAAAGTTAATGATCAAAGTTAATTTTTTAACGTATAGGATAATATTACAAGGTTTTAAAACTTACGAGTGATATTGAATCTAAAAAACTTTCAAGACAATCTTCAATGAAAACTTAAGATGTAAATTTACACGTTAACCTTACTTTATATCCCATCTGGTCTGTGGTCGATGCCTACGGCAGCTTATCTGAATTCTTTAGGCCTTTTAATAAACACAAAGTCAAGAATCTCAATGTTAGACGAGGCTGACTTTGAAGGCCAGTCAGGAGCATGAACATGACAGCTTTGGCAACATCTTGTAAGATTTGTTACGTTATATATTTAACTTCCTTGTCCTCATTCCCTAATGTTGCATTTCTCTTTTTTTCTCTCTGTAATGCAGTTTCCTCAATTGGGAGAGGGGAGGGTGTCGCATATAGAGTACTTATAAAATGGGGGAGAAATTAAAGACAACGTAACAATAAAAACAAATCATTCCATTACTAGTGCTGATTAAGGATAATCATGAGATAATCTCATAATTAATTTTCCAAACTGATATCAAAGCATTTATTGTGTGATAACAAATCTTACAGACTTACTATGTCAAACCATTTATTATACGACTTCATTATTATGATGCATTTCAAGTCTTCAACCGTTAAACTTCACTGGAAATCAAACAACCCCATGGAATAGAGCTTGTAATTATCAGGGTTACGCATGAAGCTGGTTAGTTTTGAATCACTGGATGCTCCCTGGAGCATTTCATACGCCTTCCACCAACGCATGTAGGTACTGTGCTTCAAGAAAATCTCAGGGGAAACTGCATAATTCTTGAGCAACTCATAAACATATTCCTCAAACTCAATTAATTTCTGCCTACTGCTGCTACATTCTTCACCGCTCTTTATCATCATGTCTCTGCAGGCAATGAGAGCCTCTTCCACGCGAGCCCAGAAGCAAGAATCAAGCGTCAGAATTGATTCCACATTCTGCTTATTCGTAATGCATAACAATCCCCCAGATCTGTCTTCTTTGAGCCATTCCTCTAGCTTCTGATAATGTTTGGACCTTCCTTCAGTCTCATAGTCTTTTCCACCATTTTCGTAGTAATCAGCAATGTCAAGTGGCTCCATCATTCTTCTGTAATTTGTGCCGGCAAAGAGCCAACGGGTGAGAAAAGCAGCTCCTTCACTCTGAGGCTTCATCTCTGCTTCCTCAACCATTTCTGTCCAGTAAAGTGTGAGCTCCCTCTTCCACCAAACAATATCTTGGTCTCCTTCATTCCTATGCTTCTTGTACATGTCGTACATTCCTGTCTCCTCAGCTTTAGCATACTTTCTGTACCATTCGAGGTTGGCCATGTACATCTTCATGTCATTCAATCTCTTGGATGGATCCAAATCTTTCTTCTGCTGCAATGTAATCTCTCGCAGCTTCAGCTTTTCCACCGCATGCTGTCAATGTCAGTGTGAAGTTATAGTTGGTTCAGTTATAAAACATGAAGCAGCAGTGACCACCACACTACCAGAAGTAGAAACTGAGGTGAATTACCTGCTGGATTTGTGAAAGACCAAGTGCTTCAAGCTGGATGATTATGGATGCTTCTAGTGAATCAGAAAGAGCCATGTTTTGTGGCTGCAAAGTAAAAGCCTTGCAAATAGCCTTGTGGTGGAGATTTTGCACAATGTCTGAGTACTGATGAATGTGAAATCCTTGATCATATGGATCACTAACAGTGGACTTGGTTTCTACTAAAAGTTGCAGAATAGATTCAGAGTCATTGAAACAGGCAAAGCCAAGTTCAGAGCACAAGAGAAATGTTCCGAAGGGTTTGTACACATTGGTTGAAATGAAGGACCTGGGAAGAGGGTCCTGGAGAGAGGCCACGTGGAGAAAGCTTGAATTCCATAAAGGGCTTCGTGAAATGGCTTTTTGAAGGTCTGTATCACCCAGAAAAGGTGAACCAAAGGTGACGCAGAGTGGTGACTGTTTCCTTCCTGAGCCAGTAGTGGTAAGGTTTTCTAATAGCCATAGAGTGAAAAGAGAAGCAATGGATCCCCCAAGAGCATGCCCAGTTACTATCAATGGCTTGGAGCTATCAATCTGCATTATATTATGATGAATTCATTCCCAGTTATCAATTTGAAAATGGGACTTTATATGATAAGCTGTCACGTATCTTGGAATTCATTACCAGTTCAATAGTACCAAATGAACCAATTGTTGATGGGGGGAAATTCAAACACCACGAGAATCAATATATATATATGTGTAAGAAGTGTACTTTTTGACCATTTAAATCATTGTTCCTGAGCTTTGTGCATTTTTTAAAATTATTTCCTTCTTTTTGATATTGATGAATGATATATATGAATGTTTAATTGTTTATAGAAATTAACGACAATGTATGATACATGTGGCCAGCTTGAATCAATGGAATAAAATTTGTTGTTGCTACTTTTGTGTCTCCTTTGTTTTTATCCCTTGCCCATTAGCCAACATCACTGTATGAACACACTTCCTTAAGTGTAATTTTTCTGCTTGTCAAATTAATGCATCCTATTGTTGCATGTAATACTACCTCCGATCTCTAATAAAAGAATTAGTTTAGGAGTTAAATTTAGTCTAAAATATAAGACCTCAATCCATTTTATTTATTTTTTATTTATCATTTTTCTTAAACTAATGTACGTAACTTATAAAACACTATATAATTTGATGTTATACATGGATATATATTTTAAGGAGATCACACCACAATTTATTTTATTTCTTTAATCCATCCATATTAGTGAAGTAGCTCTTATATTAGAAACACACCCCGGATGAAGTACCAATTTGATTAAGATGAATTCTTGTCTACCTCGGTGCAAGGGGAAAAGTCTAGTCTATTTATATATCTAAAATTGAATACTTGTCTATCAATTAATGAGTTTACTGTTTCGTTGATTGTGGTATAAAAGGATGTACCCGGGATTTCAGATGATGGAGCTGCTCGCGATGATGATAGAAGAGAGAAATTGCAGCCTTATGAAGGGAGAAACATGGGAATTTTTGGTTACAGAGGAACTCAAAAACAGGGAAATTGTTGTCCTTAAGAGCCGAAGACGAAACCAAATCTGATTGCTCAGCTTCTTCAAGATTAATTTGAGAGGCCACAAATGCTATTACTGTCAAATCCAGCTCTTGCTTCACTTTGAACCACAAGTTGTCGTCCTGCTTTGTACTGATCTCTGCATGAAGCTCCAAGATTGTCTCCAGTGGACGCCTCAGAAGATTGGAGCTCACAATAAAACTGGCAGACTCCACTCCACTGCTAAATCTGATGTGGCAACATAAGACATGTTAAAATAAGAACCAATGATTCATGTGTTGATTTGTCGTGAACCCAAAACATAACCATGAAAAAGTTAGAATATAAGACGGGTGCACATGTAAGGGATTCAAGAAACAACAAATACTTTTGAGACGATGTCATCAGTATTATTGAAATAGCTGCGAAATATGTGAAGATTAAAGGTATCTAGCTACTTATGATAACATTCATTTAATTATTTACGTGCCAAAATGAAAGAAATATACGCATACGTCATATTGTAGTCCCTGCTGTTCCTGCGAAGAATCAAGATTGAAAATGAAAATCCCACTTGGAAGGTGTATGCGAAGTAATGATCTTGTTAAACAGCTATATCTGATGAACGAGGAAAGTGGTGGATGGTTGGTCTTCATTTATAGGCAACTCATGAATTTCAGTCTCATCAGAAATTCTGTGGAAATTATCAACAAGACTTGTACTTATCAACAGCTATTTGCCCTGATGACAACGCTACCTGTTATATTTGGATGAAACTTTAAATTTAAGCTCGGTGTTGATAGGTTAGAGCCTAACGTTGATATGTTTGTGAATGAAATATGTGTTTAAATCGTATAAAGTAAAAAAAAAAGTTAAAGTATATATTTAATCCTTTAAATTTACATTAAGTTTTAGTTTGATTTTTTAAGTTTTAAAAACATACTTTTAGTTCTTTAATCTTAACATCATTAGTTTCATTTAATGAAAAATGCATGACTCAACAAATTAAAATGTGAATATGCAATTAAATACTAATAAAACATATTTATATTTAACAAAATTGAAAAATTGATAAAAATCAAGATGACCAAACATATGATTTAACCAATAAAAAAAATAGGACTCAGCAATTATTATGTTGGGGAATTACTATAAGGTCTCAAAAGAATAGATTTCATTATTAAAAATTTGCTAACAACCAATAAGCATGCATCGACAAATTTTAATGTAGAAAATGACAATAGGTATATGTTGTCACTTGTCACTAGGACAATTTTAGTAATTAAATTCCTACCTTAGAACTTTATAATAATTCTCCTTATTATATTTTTTGTTTTCAGCATTCATCTTTGATTTTTTTTTTTCAAAAGTTAAAAATATTGAAAATGAATATTGAAGAGATCAAAGTTGAATGGTGAAGCTATTGAAATGATTGAGTACCCAAAGCATTAAAAATGAATACTGAAGAGATCAAAGATGAGAATTTAAAAAAAAAATCGAAAAATATTTAATTCCACTTAATTTTTTGGGACCAAAATTTACTGTTCTTAATTGTAATTTACAGATTTAGAAGGTGGTTAAAATGTCCTTTGGGAGAATAATAATTAAATAGGAACAGGGGTAGCATAAATCTGAACTGGATATCAGAAGATAATATGAAAAAAGAAAACAACAATTAAATAATGAAAAGAAAATAACAATTAAACAATGAAAATAAAACTGTTCGCCCAAAAAAGAGAAAGAAAAGAAGAGCACGCTGTTTTTTTTTTTTTTTTGGGGTGAAAAAAGAAGACCACAATTTCATTTGTCAAGGCAAAGCGTAGTCAGCCCACTCATTTAATGTAAGAAACAAAAGCATAGACAGCCCATAACAAACATCCCACCAGAAACCTAATTCATTTGGCGGAGGCAAACTTTTTCTTTTTAGGTGAAAAAATATTTAATATGCCAAGAAAAGAAGTGTAAGTTTACAATATAGTTTTATAATATATTACGAAAGAAATTAAAAATGATGTCTGCAACTTTTGATGTCAGTCCTTGGAAAATAATGAATGCAGTAGGTTGAATCTTATGAATATGGTCGCCTTTGCCTTGTCGTCCGCGTCGAGATGAGATGGCGGAAAAAGCTAAGCAAGTGATCAACACTTGTAATATTGTAACTTTTTGGAAATATCTAAAACTGCTCTTACATCTGACCCAATAGTTCTTACCATTGGACTGACTATAATATTGTTTTATTTTTGTCAAGACATTGAGAGAAACCAAAATTTCATTCCTTGGTTCATAGTATCAGGTCATTGATTAATTTTCTTGTTTTTTTAGAGGATACTTGGTTCAATTTATTGTACTTTTTAAAAAGGATGACTTCAATAAAATTATATTTTCTAGGAAGTTAACTGTTTAGAAAGTTGACTCCAATCTTGATTCATACTTGATCCAAAAGAGAAATTTCAGGGAAATTAATTCCTCAAACATTGTGAAATTACCATTGATCAACAAACAGCGGGAGATAATTTGTCAAAGTTTTATGGATCAATATTCTTACAATAATGTTCATAGAACAAACCAGCTGAATGATCCTCTAAAATCCTATGATAACAACACCTGTCAATGCATGGGAAATCTTCCAAAATTGTGGATATTTTTCTTTTTCATCAGAATTCAAAAAAAAAATTTTGTTTACGCTTTTTTGGTCAGCTCAAGACAATTCAAATAAGAAAGGATTAAAGTACTGAACAAATGCATGTTGTTGATTCCAAAGCTATGCTTAGCCTTACTCATTGTTCTGATGTCGCCTTCATATTGTCCCCAAATCTCAATGTTGGTGTGGTTGTAACCTGTAAACCTGTAGGTGAATAGTAACTTAGAACCCAAGGAAAAAAATTCAGTTAGACCTCGACGTTGGCGAGAAGCTGGTCATGCAATCAGCAAAATTGTCGTATTGATGATGGAAAGAGGTGAAGAATCATGTCACTGCAACTCCTTAAGGTGGCTGATTTATTTTCAGATATAGAGATCACTGTCTGATGCAAAGCAAACTAAATAGCCTTCCGAGAAGATGGGACTGCTGAATTAACACGAATGTCTTTTGTGAACATATTTGTGAGGGCAAACAGTAGCAGCACAAACACAACTTGGGCACTCATGATCCCAAAATGGCTGATACTATTACCAATCTCCATCCAACTTCCTGTATTCTTCACCTGTTCATGTTATCATTGCTCCCATTAGTTACATGCCTCAATATTACTGTCACCAATTGACATGGACGAAGTTTACATCAGCAAGTACAGTGTAAAGAGTCATTAAAACCAAAAAGGGGGTCTAGAGTCTTGATGACCATTTTAAACAATAACAAAGAGATGGCTTGCCAGTTCAGGATTTGATGGATTAGGTAATATTAGTTAAGAGAATGCAACCAGTAACTACCATGCTCGTTTTTAAGTTGAAACTATATTCATCTGCAGTTTAAGAAGTGTAGACCCTATTAATCAGCCGACGTAGTGACATGCTCTAAACTAGTATTTAAAGTATAATGCAGTGTCAAAAATGACGCACGGGATTTGATATAATGAAGTAAAGAGAGGAGGAACTGGAAGAGAACGGAATTATCAAGAATAGGACGTTATACCAGGAAGAAGAAGTGAATGGTCATCACGTCTGAGAATAGCAGAACAAGAAAGTAACACCCCATCCTTGGAACTTGGTTCATTTTGGTCACCGCACTGAATACACATCTGCATTTCACTTCATCATAATTAATATAAGAATGACATTTGCTATAATAAGTTGCGAACCTAATATTCTTTCAACCTACAATTCATTGCAAGCACCATATATATAGAAGGTTGGCAATGAAATACAATTTAGTGATTTTTCTTCTTAACATGAACAAAAAAAGATTAGGTGGCTGGTCTAATGGTAAAACCCAGAGCATTGAAAATAGTTAAAAAAAAAAAAAATCACATCTTTTTAGCTGGGATGCATCACCGAAAGCACCAATTTAAGATAAGCGGGTCTCAAATAATTAAATATTGTAGAATATTTGCAAAAAGCTATACTGGAGAAAGCTGTAGGTCCACTTACATGACAAGCATGAATGGAATATATAACTTGACCATAAGTAGGGCTGCCATCAGGAATGGCTGGAATTGCAAGCAAACCATGTCAGTTTTCAAGAAGACTAGAACAGGCAACTAAAGATTTCTTCAAAAGCTCACCAATCACTTACACTAAAGACAGTAATGAATCGATAGACAGACGAAATCTCAAAACTAGCAATACTAGCAAAATTTCCAGTTCCAAAGAAGGCAACATTGAGTAAAACCATCTGCAGGAAACAATAGTTTGCATACATGTCAAATTCAAAACTATATGAATAACTTGTCAATCTTTCTCTGATATGCATTATTAACAAGAAAAAGAACCGCTCAGCATAATCTAAAAGCTTGGTTGACATGAATTCTGACAAGACACTGATTTGAAACATCTCAATAGATTCTATTTTACTATTTAATCCTTTAAAGATCTAATTCTCCATTACACCCCTTGTGAAGACAGCTCCATGTCATGACCTTGTTTGGCGTGACCGTGTAAGACCAAATAAAAGACGGGTCATCTGGTCTTGCCATTGGGTGATGGGAGGGCGACATTAGTATTTGGACGTTGTTCTCCTTAGACGCTAAGGTCTCACTGTGAGGGGGCTGAAGTCAATCTAAGGATTCAACTGGTCGGGGGCTAATGCCGTCCCCCTGATGAGCTCATGGCAGGGCGAAACCAGTTGGCACCGTATCTGGTAAGGCTGGTCCTTAGGGGAAGTGGTACCCTCGGGACGCCGCACGGGCGCTGTAAGCTGCGCCGGACTCCAAGCCCGTGACATCCAGCTTCATCTCAGAAAATTTATACAAGTCAATTCATCTACTAATGCTGCACCAGAGCATTTGTATCTCATTGCTATCCAGGCCAAATCATCAAATGGGGTTCCCTCATCTTATCTTTCTACCGCCACCCTTGGGTTTTATGGTTTTAAATTCTGGACTTCAACTAAAACACAATCATTCATACTTGAAAAACCATGAGAAACCTAATGCAACAGTTACCCAAAATAAAAAACTCACAAAGTTAGTCTGTCATTGTAACCAATTAACCCTCTACAAGATGGTACTTCTACACAGGAAAATTATAAATAATCATAAATCTTCTAAGATAAGAAACCCTAATTAAATTTCTCAAATTACTGATTAAGAAAAAAAATTCTAAGTCGTACAATGTAGTAATTATAGTTGTAAAGTTTAAAAGATTATGGTTTCTTATCTCATTCTCCGAACAGTGCTAGCAGAAAATGCGTCTATTAAAAAAAAATATTTTCATATCAAATGAGGTTATGAGGACATATGACAAAGAAAGGAATAGGACTTACAAAAAGCAATGGAATCCTCACATCAGATAATTGCAAAGACCTGTTATCATATCCAAGAATGAGATCATTCTCAATGTTTTCAGTGGAAGCTGATGACCTATTCAAGATGTTTAAACTGAGTATCGTATTTTCAAATAGTATCCATGCCATAAGTACAAGAGCAAGAGCAGCATAAAATACTGCTTCATATCTGCACAGGTTTTAAGAAGAAAGAGATTACATAACTGTATGCTCACGATACAAAAGTTAAAGGGAATCCAAAACCAAAGAGGCTGCTGAATAAGATATACCCAATGGAGAGAAGAAGAAATGTAGGCGCAAAACCAAGAAATATGGAAGTGAGCCGGGATAAGAGGCTATTCGCTGAAAATAGTGGCAGCACCAATGAAAAACCTAAGAAAAGGAGATCAATATAAATTAATGTTGATGCTAGTTTCCATAATTAATGCAATATAATTTATAATTAAGGAAAAAAAGGAACTGAAGAATAAAAACACCTAATTTAAGAGGATTTAAACTAGCGCAAATATAAAAATGAGATGTCGAGAATTTCAAGTTCCTTAATCCAAGCAATCGTAATGAATATTGAGATGAAAAAAACTGAGTTCTGGAACAACGAAATCACAGGTATATATCCTATATACAGATAGTTGCTAATAAACTAATAAGTAATGTTAATCATGTGAAACAAATTCATGTTCAGAACTTCAAATCTGTACTGAAAATGATTGAAATACAAAGTATTTCCTACAGGTATGAAACAAAATTAAGACTGAGCATTGGTTATGTTGAGAAAAGTAGTTCCACATAGTAAAATTTCTGTAGTTAATGTAACACCGGCAGTTTATTCAATGAAGGAAAACAGGAGCCATAACTCATATAAAAAAAGGCTCTCTATTTCAAGAAGGAATAAAGAAAATGAAATGGTATTATGCGAACACAATGAAAATGTCTGAACGGCACTAAAAAACTTGAGCGAAAAGAGAAGGATCAATAGTTTACCAGCAATGGACCAATTAATCAACTGGTGTAATACATGCAGTTCTTGCTTCTCAGTTCTGTGAGACGTTGATATATACACCATCAAGGAAGAAAAGAAGACTAAAATAGTCTGGTGAGGGCAAAAAAAATAGAAATCAATTAATATTTTTTAAATTATACATGATTGAGCTTCCAAATTAAATGGGGGAAAAGGCACCTGTAAGTAAAACAGAGCTGAATACTTGGGATTCTTGAATTCATGATTACATATGCTAAGCCAATACTTATTCCCTCCAGCATTTAAATCCACCCATCTGGCAGCTATTCCTATAACAACTATCACTGCTCCACTAGCAACTCTGCAAACATTGCAATTGAAGAAAGTGACTGACAAACCACTTCAAGAAGATAAATAAATTCAAAAGAAATAGAAGAAAGGTTAAGTAAAGATGTATGAAATGATTTTTACCACATGGAAGACTGGGAAAATTATCCAAGGTTCGATGGTGCAAAAGGTAAATAACACATTATGACCTTGCCGAAGTAGAGGCAAAGATGCATTTGCATGTTAACAATAAAAAGAATACCAATCAATCTTTATTTTTATTCATGTTCATGCTTGTTTATTTTTGAGGATGATTGGTTATGTGGCCTACATCTCCAACAAATTGCAACCGTTGTGTTTGAAATAAAATAAAAAATTTCCAAGTAAAATTCTTCATCTTCATAGCCATGCACAAGGGAAGTAAATATTAGTTTTCATTTATTGTATCTCAGAAATCCTATAAATATAGGTCCTAAAAATAAATTCTCGTTAATAAAGTAATTGCATTTGATACGCATAATTAACTCATACCCCTAGCCATAATCATCAAAAAAGTAAAAGTAAATATATGACGAAGTAAAATTCACCAGGAAAATTTGATTATCATGCATCATAGTTTGAAAAACTTTACTCTGAGAGTTGATTTCAGCACAGAAGGTTCTGTTAGTTTCAAATAATGAGTTCTGGATTCCCTTACACTATCCAAAGGATGAATCAATGGAAGTGACTTACACTAATTGGTTGTTGTCAGGAATTTCTGCTGGCATCAACGTGAAAAGAGACAAGAACCAAAATGAAAGGCAAACAAATGTTGGAATCCCCGGTCTCCAGGACAAAGACTTGAAAAGATAAAAAGAAGCCGAGGCCCCTGCAATCAGGAAGCACCAAGTATAGAGCTTCCTTTCAGTGAAGCTGTGTACCTGCAGAGGAAACCAAATAACTTCGTTAAGATGGAGTATCACTTTACAATACTTCACAAGGCTAAAGAAATGTGTTTAACATTCTTACCAGGAACTCGAGAATGAAAATTGAGAAAACACCAACAGCCAGAAGCTTAACAATATGATTCATTCTTCTTTCGGATAAATGCTTCCACAGTGCTTTTAAAAACTGATATTCACTAACTATTTGCATCCACAAATATGATGTCATTATCATGTATGCATGATAAAGAGGAGGAGAGTGCTCCATGAATAATAGCAAAGAAATTATTCCCATTACCAGACATCCAATGAGATGTACCTGCAATACAAGATACAAGATATAATTAATTGGAAGCCATAAAGTAGGAAAAAAGGAATGATATCAGGAGGAAATCGATTGAAATCAATAATTTTCAGCTAAGAAATGTGTCAACTGAACCTTCATGCCATTCATACAATCTCAATTATATGATGGCAAATGTATCTTGATAACATCTCTTAATTTTCTTCCAATTGACATGATAATTACAACTCCCAAGAAATTAAGATAGCAAAGAATAATATAATTGAAATGCTAAGCTTACACAAACATTACTTTTCCAAGTTCATTTTTCTGTACATCCCTTAATTTTCTTCCAATTGACATCATAATTACAGCTTCCAAGAAATTAAGATAGCAATGAATAATATAATGAAAACTAAGCTTACACAAACATTACTTTTCCAAGTTCATTTTTCTGAACTGCTCGCTCCATTCCAAAATTAATGCCTGGCAATGAAGTATAAGACTGCAGCACATGAAGAACAAGATAAATCATCCAGCCACAGTACCCAAGGGTAATTACAGTCATAAGCATCAGCCAGTCATAAGTTTGAAAATAGTGAAGTCCTTTCAATGCCAAACTTCTTAGGTTTTGGGACAGCTCCATTGCAGCTTCAAAATCTCTAGCCGTTATCAGGCCCTCAATTTTGTTCAATATAGAGGAATAGTGAGTGAGTGGCTTGAAGGGCTTAAAGTAAAAAGAATGTGACTGCTTAATATCTGAAATATGTCAATGAATACAACATAGATAAGCAATTTTCAAAAACATTCTCCTTCTATGTTATCATCAAGAGATCAAACTTTATAGGTACTTTTAAGTAGAAAAGATATGACACCTTACTCTTAAATTGGCTCTTAGTTAATCTTTATTGTATTGTCCTGGTGAATAATGGGTACACCCCATGACATATTCATATTTAAAAATAAGGCAAATGTATTTCAAATTTTGAAAGCACCAACAATCAATCCAGTAGAGCCAAAGTAAGCAATCCAAAAATTGCCAAGGCATTTAAGGATACGAGATTTCCGAAGAAACTGGTTGAAAATTGCTTTTGTATTGGCCAGCACAGCTTCAACTTCTTCCGCCTATAGTATAACATAAGATTGAAGTCTTCGTTAGATCATCTATCCGTTAGTGCCTACTGCCCACTCATAATTGCATTTTTTAGGGGATACAGCTGGCAAGAAAAGCTTGGAAAAGAAAAACAAAATAGAAAACTAAACTAATTCCTACTATCTAACAAGGAAAAATTGCATATTTGATCTCTAGTAATCAATGTAATTCTTTTCACTTATTCATGTAAGCTTTAATTGCATGTCCTGTTACCACAGATAAGATCTTTCAAATTAATAAAAAAGTAGTAAATATTCCACCGAATGAAGTAAGCAACACTACATCTTCGTGAATTCATGAAAATCAACAAAATGCTCTCTATCAATTAGATCTAAAAGGATGATACCTGAGTCATATTGACATAATCTAATGGCAGACTTCCAACAGAATTAACAGGACACGGCTGGCCAAGAAGTGTTGACTGTCAAGAAAATGAATTAGCATTATCAGATCAATGAAACACAAGGATGAATGGAGACTTTTAGTTTTAAAATTGGAAAAGAAGTCCTTAAAAGAAAAATGCATAACCATTAGGGCTGCAATATCAGCTTGATTGACATCAACCCTCTCTAATTCAAGCAGGCCCCATTCAGCTGGTGTTGGTGTGTCATGCACATGGTCGTCAACAAACCGAAAACCACAGTCAGTGTGGTTGCTGCTGGAAATTGACCTTGGATATTTAACACCAGCTCCCCAAGCAACAAGGGGAGTATCAGTATTTGACGGATGCCCATCTCCATGGCTTCCTATACAAGGAAGACCATAACTATATCAGCTTCTCTTTTTCAATACAGCAATCAAATTTCCCCTGTCTGGTCTGTGTGTCTCATTAGAACTTTCTAAAGGCTTGAGGAGATTTATTTTATAAAAAAGGATGCTATGCCTTTCTATACTGAAATTATCAATACTGAAATGAAAAGAATGTCCAGAGATAAAGGTGATCATATTCCAACCTTTGTCACTCATCCCATGGTCTGCTGTAAAGATGTAGGCTGTACGGTTGTCCATAAAATAATCTTGAACAAGATTATAGACACTTTCAGCTACATGGTCAACAACTTTAACATTGTTGAGATAGATGGAGGAATAAGGCCTATGCGCATGGCCATTAGAGTCACAACCAAGTAGGTGCAGGAATATAACAAGATTATCCTGTAGAAGTAAATCCTTCAGCTTTGAGTCTTCCCTGGACCTATTCAAAAGGCTTTTAAATTGATCAAGAGACCACATGTCCAGAAAGGATGCATCTGTGTTAAGAATTCAAGAATGTGAATCAATAATTAAGCCACTGAAACTGAGAATAAGAGAAGTTGATATATAACACATATGGCAGATAGAACATTAAAATAAATAACAATGATTAAGGAAGATAGTAGCAAGGGAAGAAAATACTAATAAATGGCAAGTAAAATATAAAAATAGGTAGAGAATTTTATTGAGTTTCTTGATCATCAAAGTCATGAAAATGTTGTGGAAAATGTTTCTATTATTTAAAAAAATTGAGTTCAGAAGCAGCTAGCAGACCAGTTGCAAAATCTTCAAAATCTGGGGGATAAGAATTCCAAGTGCTGTGTTGCAAGCCACCACAGAATATTGGAACTATATCAGGACTTCCATAAGAAATTGTATGCCGACTTCTGTTAAAGACTGAATCAAATTCAACAGGATTGGCCTTCCATCCTGCATAAGACGTGAGGCATCTTTTAGTGGACGTGAAGCCATTGAAATTATCAAAAGGCTGGAGGGCTGGAGGGCAATAGAAGACTCACCTTTTGTCACTGCACTAGGATCTTCATAAAAGCCAGCAATTATGGAAACATGACCAGGTCTTGATTCTGTTGGAGGGCGAGCATGAGACACTCCCCAGCGACCTTGTGTTTTGATGATGTTTCTTAAAAATGGTGCCCTGTAATTTCCTTCAGCATCCGGCTCATAGAACTTGTCAGCACGCAAGCCATCAGCTGCATTATAATTTTAGTTTCCCACGGTGAACAAAATTCAGGATTCAAATAAAGTTATATCTGGATGTTAATAAAACGTCGGCTACCAGCAGGAGTTATATATCAATGAATTGGGAAAGTTCAAAGCAAATGGTGAAACTTAAAGACTACTTCACTACTGTATTTATTGCCAAGGAAAACACCGAGTTCAAAGCTAAAAAGCTGGAATGAACAACTTACTTATATAGTAAAACAATGCACTCAAAGAACCTGTCTATTGAATTCATACAAGTACACACAACAAATATCCACTTTGCAAGTAACACCCTTCAGCAAACATCTCAATCCATAATAAACACTAACCAAATCCCAAGAACATAAAGGCGACATTTCATACAGACAATCCAACAAACAGAGGTGGTGCAATAGATCGTACCAACAAGTAGAACGAGACGCTTGGCCGGGGCAGTGAAGCGAGGAGTGACAGGATCTATGCCATGAACAATAGGGGTCTTGAAATAAATGTCAAATATGCTGAGCATGTAAACTGCATGAAGAATCACTCCTAGTACCACCAGCCATCTCTCCCGCCTCTTCAACCAATTCGCTCTACTAGTTGCCGCCATTTTCTTTCCCGGGGAATCTCTGCTGCCCAAGATCCCATCGCTGCGCATTTTCTGTATCTTCGGCTTCGATTAAGCTTATTACTCACTCTGTCCTGTTTTTGTTTTCCTTCGGTTTGAGAAACAGGATTTGAAATTTTTGGCACAAGGGAAAAAAACACAATTTCTTGTTTCGGCTCGCCAACTAATTACTCAACCCCAGGATGTAGGACAATTATATGACGAAAATTACTAAAGTTCTAATTTTGACTTGTGCTACTCTTCTTTGGTAAAATGGCATACGCATTAATAAAAACATTTACACTTTATTGATTGAGTTGATTTAAAAACATCTGAAAATTAAATAAACTTCATCTCTCGTCTTTCTCTTTCTTCCGCCTGTGTCCAATCGATAACTTCAATGTGACTTGCTATAACAACGGGACCTATATGCTGGGAAGGAGCACCGAGCACGTAGAGGTGGAGATTGAGCATTGAAGATTTAAACTTCAAACCAATTAGTTTCATGAGCAAAGACGGAATTCATATTTCGCATTTTCATAATTAAATGAGTATTTCTAGATGTCCAATGAAATTGTCCATATGATTTTGTTTGGGCCGATACCCGAAATGACTATTTTTCCAACCCGAACATGCTCATATATCATCGTCTCATCTGTTTAGATGTCAGTGGTCCACTTGTTATAACTGAAAAGGTTGTAATTTTGAATTTCACCTGCTTATAGATTTTGTTGGTGGATAATTTATAAATATTTTTATACCATGATCTTTGTGAAATTCTCAAATTTAACTCACATAAACTTTTATTTTATATTTTAAAAAAACATCTCTATTTAGATGAGCTCTTATGTATGGTATGATTGCGCGATCTCGTGTAAAAAACGAATTTAAGGGATTTTCAATAAGTGAATTCAATAAATAAAAAGCAAATAACATCTTTTTTTTTTCACCTTGAATGATATCTTCTTATTATTCAAGCCCAATGGTGACCCTATGGAATCTTGTATGAGAGACGATTCGTCCCACCAATTAAAAACAATGAAAACACCTAGCAAGAAGTGATAAGAACGGCTGGAGGAAATATATGAACCACTAATTAAGTAACTTGTATATTTAAACACTAGGAATATAAACCTTAGCTTATTTAGATTAATTTTAAATGTTTGGAATCTCTAAAAATGTTTTTTTAATCGTGATATACGAAATATGAGGTAGCTTTTACGGTCTATTAGGTAAATATGTGGAGGAATTTTATCTCGATTTACGTAAATTAGATTTATATATAAATATAAGCTAAACCAAACATCCGTAAAAAAGAATGACTTATACTATTTATGAAATAAATATTTTAAAAAAAATGTATCTCAACTTAAGAAAAAAAATTTCTAAAACCACAATTTTTTAGGTTCCCAAAAAGATGTTTGGAATAGCGGTTGAAACTTTCAATCGTGATTTACGGTATACAATATAGCTTTTACGATCTACGAGGTAAATATATGAAGAAATTTTATCTCGATTTACATAAATCAAGTTTATTTATAAACATAAGCCCAACCAAACATCCTCATAATAAATCGAGTAAAATTGTTAGTCTCAGTGTAAACTCTGATTTAGGGTTTAATTATCTCCACGTTATGTGGGCCGTATATATATGGGAGCGTTGGTTGTTGCTTCAAGGTACGCAGAATCCAATCTCATGGGGCCCATGCCATTAATGGACAAAGCACAACAAAGCAAAACCCGTACGTACATATTCCCTCACAATTCTTAAATCAACCAAAAGCGAAGAACATACATCATTACGAAACGAAATAGCCTAATTTCCGAGATGATCTTGGAACAAATCTGGCAGGAGCTTAGGAAACACAAAGCAACGCAACACTTGGAAAATAGACAATAGTCTCTAACTATATAAACACACTTATCACTCAGTCCTCACTCATCAGTAAATATTAATGAAGACTCACTAGTTTAGTAGCTAAATATATTAAACACTTGCAGTAACAAACGTGGAGGAGAAGGCTAAGGGCACTTGAATCGGTTGCCGTGGGTGACCATGTCGGTGTAGCACTTGCCGCAGACTTCACGGTTGCCGTAAGTGCCCGGAGGAACACACTTGCACCGTTCACAGCAGGTACTGCATGCTCTTACGCACACTCTCTTCCTTGAGTGCAACTGGCACCGATTCTCACACAGTGGTACACAATCTGCATTTTCATAATTCGTATGTTACTCTTTCAATCATCCCTCACTTGTGTATCAAACGCATATAATGTTGATTAGTACCTTTGTTTGATCTAACTATGGGAGCTACTGGACCTGGGGCTGGAGCAACAGGAGGATTTACTGGGGGCTGAGGTGCCGGAGCCACTGGATGCCCCGTCGTCGGTGGCGGGGTTGGTGCCTTTCCGACAGGGGCAGCCGGAGGAGTTGATGGCTTCAGTGGTGGCGATGGCGTAGGGGCCACTACAGGAGCCACCGCTGAAACTGGACGTTTCGCATACTTCCCCTGTTTCAAATACCATTATATACAGTGTTCTTGAGGTAAATGGTGCGAGAAAAGCCAGACATTATGCAGAAAAAGAAATCATATACCCAACCAAAAACAAAGACATCAACCTTCCGGTATGTGGGGATTTTCTAGTCTTTAAGACGGAATCAAACAAAAAGAGTAATGGATCAGGATATTTGTAAAACGATTAACGAAGCCGTACCTGATTGATGAGCTCTTCACCATAAGAAGAAACCTGCATATAACATGAAGAAAGAAGGCAGTATTTTCATGTTAGGGCACAAGAAATCTTGAAAAAAAGTTTCATGTTTACTTGTTTTAAGGTGAGAGGGTTGAGAGAATTAAGCATACATTGGTGATCAACAGAACAAAAATGCCCAGCAGCAAAAGAGGAGATTTGGAGTTGGAAGCCATTCTTCTGAGGCAGATGCAGGACAAGAACAAATTGCAGAGCAGTGATGTTATTGGTGAAGCAACAGCAGGGTGTGGTTAAATAGAGGCACCTAAAGTAGAGAGAGAAATTTCAATCTCAATTTTTGACCGCTGATACAGTGTGGATCAATTTTAGTGTGTATGAAATTAGTTTTTGAGAATAATTTTTATGATTTATGAAATAAGTATATAAAATAAATTTTATCTCAATTTATATAAATTATATTTTAAAATTATAGTTTAAAAGCCTTACAAACAAGCACAAATTTAGAAGAGGTGAGAAGTAAATGGTGCATTGATGTCTCCTTTGCAGACTGAAATATCTTATAACCCACGTGGTCCCTATAACACTTGTTAATAAATTAGCATATCTATTTCACGTAAGGGTGTCTGTAATGCTATTAACCATCCTATGCTTCAGGCACGATGGCTGTCTTTAAGAAGGCTCCATTGAAAACAGCTTGACTTATCTTCTGAGGTGTGACCCCACAACTCGATTTGACAAATTTATCAGTCAAAATAAATGATACCCAGTTCAGTTCAATTAAGTTTAGGGCCACTTGCTTGATCACAGATAATAAGAATCCTAACCCAAGTAACCAAAAGAGGAACAAGAGTGGGCCAAAATAATGGCTGTCACTGTACGAATTAAGCGTGGCTTTTGCATATCTTCTCTGCTTTTAAATCAACTTTATCAGGATTGACTGAGGCGACATGGCGCACAGCTAATGATGGTACAGAGGTCACAACACAAAAACTGTTAATCAAGATGGTAAAGTTTCTCTGGCAAAAAAAAAAAAAATGATAAAGTTTCTCGCGAGTAGTGAGAGTTTTGTAAGGTTGTGGACCTGTGGCAGCTAGAATAATAATATCATTGAGGAGCAGCATCTCATCAGGTTAAATTATTGCCTTGGCCTTTCAAATGTTTCTGATGGCAGAAAAAGTGGGAACAAAAGTCACCAAGAATAAGACATGAAAACACAGTGGTCATCATTTGGTGGCCAAGTACAGCCTACAATACTTGAAGTAAGTGATCATACGCAATGGGTAATATTTATTACAGCAATTAAGCATGAAAGTTTTGATTTTTTTTATAATAATGATGATGACAATAACAACCCTAAAATTAAAGCAGTAGTTGTAAAGGGGAGGGGTGAAGATTCAAGTAAAATAATAAATTAGAGTAATGATACCCTGAACGTCAGTGCTGAGTGGCATTAATAATATTGTATGTTTGGATAGTTTTCATAAATATTTATTAATTGTGATTTACAGAATATGAGGTAGTTTTTACGGTTTACGAAGTAACTTTTACGGTTTACGAAGTAAATATGTAGAGGAGGTTTATCTCGATTTACATAAATCGGGTTTATACAATCATGAAAGCTAAAACAAACAAGCCAATAATATTCCTAAAACAGTAACTTGTTGCAGGTGACCAACAACCACTCTTGACTCAGCACAGGATTTCTCATTCTTAATGTGTAATGCCATGAACCCCCAAGTCAAAAATATGTATTGTCTGAGAGATTTTAATGTAGGCACTTGGATTGGATTGATTCTTCATAGTGTCGGCCTAGAGTCCCTTCCCCTGAGATATTTTTGTCATAATATGTGTGTCAAAGTCATTAAGCGTAGTTTAACGAGTGCAAGAAGAGAACAGGCTAAAACAAGAGAGTTTCAGGTTAAAAATCCAATTGTTACTTTTGAAGAGTCAAATGGGATTCGCTTCGGCAGTGTATGGCAAATCATTTATGGATGACAGCCAGTTTTTGGGTCCCAAATTGCAGCATTTAGTTGAAGCATCACGAAGGACGAGAATCCAAGCAGAGTGCGGTTGGAGGGTAAGAGCTCCAATTATAAATTTTTCGCTCTCACGATTGAGACCTTGTCACTTGTTACATCACCACTCACAAATTGATGGGTCCTTTATGTTTACCAAATTTTCATTTTATATTTGCAATTATGCCTCGTTTGGCAGCCCCTTGGAAAGGCCCAGGTAACAGCATTTTTACTTGCTGCATTGTTTGCTTGCTTGACACGAATGCTTGACAGTTTACAGGGTAAAAGGAATGAGCCGGGTGCCGTATGATTAGTAAAAAGATATTTTTGCAAATCTTCATTGTTTGTTGTTTCTGGAAAATATTTGGTCGTTTTACCTTTGGAAACTCTATTTCCAATCGGGCTTATTTTATAAGCCCGATTTACTTAAATCTCCACCACATATTTACTTCGTAGACCGTAAAAGTAACCTCGTAAATTGTAAAAGTTACTTCATATTCCGTAAATCACGATTTATAAGTACTTATGGAGCTTCCATAAGCTAATCCAAACGAGCTAATTATATTACTTTTCCTTTTCATTTCCGTATCATTACATTTCGTTTGCCAAACGGATAAAACGCAAAAAGATTTTTACCCATGCACTCTCTTTTTGATCTAAGAATACCTTTATTTTATATACATTCACGCTAAGTGAAAAAGAAATGGTACCAACATCACTTCAAATCATATAATAATAGGATTAGGTTGAGCTGAAATGATTTGAGTTCAGCGCTGCAGCTTGATTCAACATACCATGCTTAGGGTATGACTATGTTTGTTGACACAAACAAGAAAAATTTTCTGACACTGATATTTTCTCTCCAAGCGTTCAACTTCAACCATTATCAAACATCTTTAACAGTTTAAAAGCTGTCCATCTAACCAACAAACCTACCTTGAAGGACCACATACTAAACAATGCATGTCATAATCTTTTACCATTTTTATACTAAAAAGATAAATAGTTTAGTTTACATTCATTTTGTTAAGTTGATTTGTAAGCTTTTTCCCTTGAATTCCATACAAGATAACATTCATTTTGTTAAGTTGATTTGTAAGCTTTTTACCTTGCTTTCCATACAAGATACACATCTAGTTACTTCCAAAATATTTAAACTCAGACCGGCCACTGAACCGGTCGGAGTGTTAGGCCAAGGGTCAGTAGATTAAAGTCAAACCGGAACTAACCCGGAACTAAACCGGTAAGAAATTGAAGATTTTATAATTATTAATATGAAATTCTAAAAGAAAAAAAAAATCAATTTTTTAAAAAAATAATAAAAAATACCGGACCGGACCGATTCACCAGACTGGACCGATTTACCGGCCAGTTGGCTAGTTTCCGGTCCAGGTCTGAGTACCATGGTTACTTCGCAAATCTCCAACATAGTTACAAGAGGAAAAACAATTAGAGCATATACCATTTATATCGTAGGTGGATGCAATGACAAGAAAAATCACCTCCTCGCAAAGATATCTAACTTTGCTTTAGCTGAGAGATTGTGTCGACAAGAAATATATACTACCAGCCTAATGCCTATTAAAAGTGCAATTAAAGCACATTCAACATCCTGCTTTCAAATAACAGCTCACTTGAGATCGAAATGATTTAGCTGCTTCCTCAGCTCATAAAAAGAAATTAATCAACACCTCTAAGAAATAACGGCTCACTTCGAAATGTTTTGTGCTCTAAACATGGCATATCAAGTCTAAGCAGCTGCATCCTCTTCATCCTCAAAACTCAAATTCAATGTCTGTAATTTAAAACCTGAACCCTGTAAGGTTTCTACCAGACCCGAAGCCACAGCTGTAGCTTGTACTGTGGTCTGTTTCTTCAACTGCACGAGCACCAATGGTTAGTAATCACATTGAAACTTCAAGTTGTACGATTAGAGTGCAGCAAAGCCCTATACTGCTAACTTCAAAAAAATAAAAAATGTCGGCATATAGACAAGTAATGACTAGCATCGTGTTTCATACTCAGTTGTCTGTCATGAGCCCATGTTGAAAGGTTTAAGTTTGATGGCAATTATAGTTAAAGTTATACTGTTTTTCGTCCTACTATCGCCATTAAATATTAAGAGGCATTTCAGGATTGCATCCCAAGCAAATAAGTTAATACGATACCGTAATTTAAATCCTGTTGGCCACGAATTCCGATAATGTATAATAGAATAGTATATAGAATTATCAAAAAAGAAGAGCAATTATATTAACAATATTTGAGTCATTGAACATACCTCAACACTTGCGATTCCCTCAATAACCTGAACCTCCAAATCTTGAACACCCTCCATCCCCTACAAAAGTAGGAAAGAACATTAATGAGCTGAGTTTTGAGGTCAAAATACTGTATAGGATAAAGAAAAACGTAGCTAAACAATGAACAATTTATTTCGGAGAAAAAATCAAGTGAAACGCGTATGACTAGATTAAGCTACAGTTGTTGCGACAAACAAGAAACATACTAGCCCCACTTCATTTCCATAGTGAAAGTAGTATGTACCATATACTAATCAATACATGTCAAATTTACTCGTGGAAAATTCAAATACTGTAACAGATTACAGGGACAAATACGAATACGATCACATTATCTTGTTCTTTCACACAAATTTTCGTGTAATCCTTCGTTTTTCTATTATTCACCTACAATTCAAATACAAGGTTGCCTATGGTTCCCCAATTCCCACATAAATTATCAATTATCAATATTCATGCAAAATCTTATTGTGATCCCAGGTTGACTAGATTGTATGAAAATACTAAGGAATGTATATTGTAGCCTTATGACATAAACACAGACAGATTTCACAGACTATTTTTAATTGGCGCAGAAAATGTCGTAGCTTGATTAAGATTTCAAATCATGGCAAGCTGTTAAAATGGGCAACTCATAAATATTTATACCAGCAAGTACCAACCAACCAATGAAGCGGTGCTCATGTCTTTAAGACTCAAAAACTACGGATAATCATTTTACAAACTATATTCCAATAATAAGCAAGCAACACCATTAGCACTACTAAGTTCATCAGGGAACTCAGAAGTATTATTAGCATAAAAAATATGTCGAAAGAAAAGGAAAGTAAATTAAGAATGTCAAATTAGTTACCTCTAAGGCTTTGGCGACTGCTGGAATGGCTGATTCATTCAGTGCTCCCTCAGCCTTCAAATTTCAAACACGTAAACTGTAAGTCACATATAAAATAATAAAAACCATAAAGTTTCTAAGTGAAGGCCTAATTGCAACATGTACAAGCCATCCAACTGAAGGAACTGGACCACCAAAGAGTTTTCTGGTCAATTTCAAGGCCATAATAGTTATAACAGAATCTGTTGCTTGGATAAGTGAAAGTGATGTTTGTTTTGGAGCAAAATCAACGATAACGGGAATAGAATTAGCCCAGTAATTGAATTGAATTATCAATAATCAAATGAGTTTTCACATAGGCATTATAACAAACAGGTGATGGTCGAAGTAAAACTAGAAGCACCTGAAAGAACATGGTAAGAGTATCCGATGGGGAAACGGGAACAACAACGGGTTGCTGGTCGGACGTCGATGGTTCTTCTTGTGGGTCGTCTTGTTGCTGCGAAACCTGGGTTTCTTCTTCTACAGCCTTCACCAACCTGAGTCTAGGATTCTTACTTCTGCGCTGTTTCAGAGGGGCAAGACAAGACTGCAAGTGGACATTTCGAAAAGCCAAGGACGGAGAAGGAGCGGGAATTCTACGAGCAGCGCAAAATGGGAGGAGAGAGGAAAATGCCGAAATTGCGACCATCGTGAATCACTCTGCGAGTGTCGCCGGAGAAAGGGATATAGCAGAGTTGAAGAGCCCAACTTTGTGTGCCTCGAAGCTGGTCTTGCAACGATGTCTCCTATCCTTTGAGCTTTTCTACCCCTTCCCCAATTAAAAAAGGCCACGTAGCTCAGACGTGTAGCGAGTCCAGATTAAACGGTAATAAAATCTTAAGCGGTAGGCCAGTAGCCGCCTTTTCTGGTAATAAATCTTAAGAGTGCTTATTTACGAAAATGAATTCGAATTGTGCATGCTTAATGGTCTCTTCTTGGCTACTAATCCGTTATTAGATTTACGTTAACCAACTCTTAGCTCATCATTACTGATACTATCACTTAATTACCAGCGTTTATGGGTAACTCAACTTGATTTACTTATCTATAAAACTTAATTTTAGAGATAGCGTCGAAACAATGTTCATCAACAATTCAACAAGTAAACTGAAAATTAACCTTGGAACCTATTAAAAAATTAACAAATAATTACACGTTCGCTAGCAATAATAAAAACCCAAGAGGAGCCGAGTTTTCGGTCTAAAATGTTTTCTAAAAATAGAAATAACTCAAAATTGTATCCATTTTCTTATGTTTGAAAACAAAAAATGATTAAAACCAGCTGCAAACTACTCAAACTAGTTTTTTTTGTTTGTTTTAGGAATCAACAAACACTTTACGTGTTTGAATTGGATAACATTAAAAAAACACAATTTTGGGGTTAAAAAAAACCCCAAACACTTGAAAAAAAAAACCTAGAAACATTTTTTCTCTCTAAAACCATGATTTTGTTGTAAAGCAGCCAAACACAATTTTTCTTCATAATCTATTTATTGTCCAAAAACTATAATTCTATAAACTATTTTTTTCCTACCTTTTCAAAAACTATTCTCCAAATCTATTTTCTAAAATCATTTTTTTTTGAAGCTATTTTCTAAAAGCTAATCCAACCACACCCTAAATTTAAAAGCAAAAGACCCCAAGAGGTTGTTAGAATTCCACGAATTATTTGTTTGTAATTTTCTTCGGACTAATTTCAATATCTCGTATCCGAGAATGATTTATCCTTTCAAATTTAACACAATGACTTGGAAGATAAAGCCTCAAAGGCTAATACAAAAGCTGCAATGTAGTTATCCTTTCAAATTTAACACAATGACTTGGAAGATAAAGCCTCAAAGGCTAATACAAAAGCTGCAATGTAGTTACAATAGTTTTGCATATGCATGCCACTTGACCAAAGAGCCAAGAATGTCTGAATGAAGAGGGTTCAAAGTTCAAACAAAGCAGGGAACTGCACCTAAAGAGGGGCTAACTATAATAACGGCAACATTTGTGTGGGATAACCACATCTATTAGGTGCCAAAATAGAGTTTGCCTATATAGTCAGATATATTTAACAGGTTCCTTCACCTACTTCGTTTTCACCTGCATAAAGCTAAGGTATTAGCACTGACAATCTTCTTCCACCTGGCCAGCTGCAAAAACATAGAAATCAATAAGCTTTTTCTCCAGCCTAACAAATATAAACACATGAACATGGCCCCGTTGATAAAATGTTCAGCTTCTCAATACGAGATGGATATCTTTTAAGGAGCTGCATTATACTATCCAATTCTGTTATACGCCAAAAACAGGTGAGTATTATGAGCTGCTTTGGCAAAATACAAGCCTTGTGGGGTTAAGGCTTACCTCTGAGATTTACGGCCAGGTTTGCTTGGACATCAGCTTCAGAGTTATATTCCTTAAACATGAATTAAAGCATGTTATTCACAGACAGATTACCAGTGAGGTAAACACAAGCTAAATAAGGAAAAGAAAACGATAGTTATATAGTACAGAACTAAACATAAAAGTACCCTTAGAACATGGTTGATTTGGAACGATAAAAACTTATCCGCCAGCTCCTTGGCCTCATTACATAAGAAAGCCATATTTGCATTCTTGGTTTTCCACGTACCCTTCATCTGTTACAAGAGCAATGAAATAAACGAACCAGCAAAAAAATACTACCACAAATTTCCATGTAAATATGTCATGCCCTCCCTCTTTCCTTTATTTTAATTTCATTACAATCAAATAATGCAACATTAAAATATGAAAGAGCAGGGAATGGAGAGCAATATACATAAATTGATGCACACACCAAAAAGGAAATGACAAACCTGATTGCAGACAAGCAGGGAGTCTCCTTGGACACGGATGTGTTTATATCCTCTCTTAATGGCATGCTTCAATCCTAAAATCAGAGCACGATATTCAGCAACGTTGTTTGTTGAGGAGCCCACTCCTTCACGCAATCGACAGACCTACGAAGACAACTCAGTGAGCCACGTTTTGCAGGGAATATTTTTTTCGAAAAAAATTTAGTATACAACATATACCTTGCTTCCATCTTCAGCACGCAGAACAGCTCCTGCACCAGCTGGTCCAGGATTTCCTTTTGCAGCACCATCAAACTCAATAATACAAGAAAGCTGAGGATAAGATATGTCTAAGGTTCATTGTTGCAATAATTATTTTGAAAAGGCATGCCACAATTAGGTTAAGGAATAGATATAAATGTAACAATAAAAAACACCACTGTGATAAAACCCATAATGGAAAAGAGGAAAGTTCTGCCATCTAAGGGCATTTTGCCTTAGTTTCAAAGAGAAACAAACTTTTAAAACAAAGCTTTATTGTCATTTAACAGGACATAAACCATCTAGAGAATGCCCATGACACACTTAAATATTACCAGAAGTAACAGGCCTACCACTTTCTAACGCATACCAATATTAACAATGCAGATCATTAACAAACCAACTTACACAAGTTGACAAATTTGACTGAGCTGCATTAAAAATTTGGCGCCGCTGAGAATTTGATGAAAATGACGATGATCCAACCACCTTCAGTGAGACAAAAAAGGGGGGGGGCATGTAGTCAACACAGTAAAACTGGCTAATATGATAGTAAATCATAATTTAATGTCCAAATTATAGGATTATAGATTTGCATCATAATTTAAATCCCAACAAATCTAGGATGTTAGAAAACACACTAGATCTGAGAAATGTTTTGATCTTCAGATGAGTAGTGGCCACTGAACGATCCAAATGTGTGCTATGATGCTATTGCTATAAATAAACTTGAAGTGCATAGTGTTTATTTTGCATTAACATTGACAACGTACATTATCTTCAAGTTGATAAGCTCCTTGCAACACCTTTGATGGTAAGCTTGTGTCAGGTGATCTTCCTCCAGAGTGATACGGCTGCTGAAAGAAAATTAGACCTCGTTTAAGTTACCTTTTATAATTTTTTTAAATTTCAAACCAGCAGGAGACACAAATTTCATAAGCTCTGGAGTAGCAGACGGAAAATAAAATTAAGACTTCAACAACAATAAACCGTCATTATCAATCCCTGTGACAAAAAGGAAAAGGGTCTAAAGCAATCGAACCTGAAAAGGACAAGCAACAATACTTCCAAAAAGTCCTTCGCTCACATCAGCGGCGCTGATAGAGTAGGCAGCATCCCTAATCCCATGTGAGGAAAGGTACTCCTCCGCTTTCTTCGATAAAGAATATCCTTTGTAAATCTCTAAGGAGCCAACCTGTAGGGAACTTGGAGCATTCGAAGTGTGAATACTCAAATGGGAGAACATGACAAAAAAAGATCGCCAACAACCTAAAGTCAATCCTATTAGTTTAGTATATTTCTGATAATTAAAATTTAAAAAAAATAAAGCATCCCCCAAACTTAACGAAAATAAAAAGCCTTTCGCACTCGAATGTGCAACCCGAGACAGAGATTATTCGTCAAACAATAGGCTGAAACAGTACTTACAGAAGATGCAAGATGAACTTGAATGTCACTCAAACTCTTGTAAATGCCAACAACATCACCCTTCCTGACGAGGTAGAAAGCATCCTTCTCTTCCGACATTGGAAATCTGCAAGCAAGAGACTAGCATCTTAGTTTACAAAAGAAAGAGAAAAACTCACTCAACCATCCTAAAACAAGTTGTTCATTGCATGGTTCACCAACCCAGTTCCTCAATCACTGTTGATCACCGCGAGACCTAATGCCCAAAATCGATCAAGGATGGGAAGACGTTGAAGAGCGATGGGGATGATGATTCAAATTTTAAAGTTAAGAACTTTTGAATAAGAGCGAGAGTGGAAAACTGAAAAGACAGGTCGAGCAGGGACAAGGAGTGTTTCTCGGGGAACGAGCCTAGTAGAGCAAAATCGGCGGGAAGTGAAGTGAGAGGGGAGACTGAAACGGCAGTGACGAATCGTTTGTAACGCTGTTAGGTTTACTGGGCTTTCGCGGGAAAAGGAAATTGCATCGTCCCCGGAGGCCCATTGAGGCCCATTAATTTTATTCTTTTGGTTATAAGATAATACTATTTTTAGGAATTTTAAGAAAATTGTGTATTTGTGTCTAGATGAAAAGGGCGAAATTGATGGTATGTGTAAACAAATTTTAAATTTTTTATTTCCATATCAAAATAAAGCCAAAAAATAAGGGAAAATAATAATCATTAATAATTATAACTATTGATTTAGTGCATTTTTCAAACGTGTAAGCCTAAAAAAAATTGTATCCAAGGGAAGTGGCTTGAGCAGTTGTGCATGTGAGTGTGTATATATTCCTCAGTAAAAATTACGAGGTTATGATTAAAATTAAGTTTTATCTATAATCAATGAATTAATTAACGGGAAGCATTCTTTTACTGGGAGATAGCCAGCGTAAGGCGGAAATTGCGGTTTCTGTATTTGAGAAGTAACATGGGCCATGTGTTGTTGCCACAAAACATTACCCACTAATATCAAAGAAAGTGCTCAAACTGTTATTAGTGGAATTATCCAATCAAAGGAACAAGACAAATTCGTTAGCGCCGACATATTTGGTACCTCTGTGCATGTCATGTGTCTATACACTGATACAACCATGAAGTCTGTAAAATACTAAAATGGAATCCTGAATGATTATTCCTTCGTCGTGAGATTAAACCTTGTCAAAGTGGAAATGAGAGCTTGAATTGGGATTTTGTATTTGAGTGTAAAATTGGAATGTGCCATAATTACTTAATATTAATGATAACATTTGATCAAATTGTTATTAGTGGAATTACTGGTGCACATGAAATGGGTTTGCACTATGCTCTCTGCCTTAATATGGAGATTTCTTTATTAGGAGGACAAGTTATACCATTTCACAAGCTGATGATGCCTGAGACAATACATACAATTATGCTCCAACATTATAGTCTTAGGTCTAAAAAGCTTTACATCAGTAAAATCCACAGAAGCCAATGAATCACCAATTCCTGATAATTAAAACCCAAAAAAAAAAAAATCAATCAAAAAATGAGCAGAGATTCTTTTCCTATGGATCCTGAACACTTATTTTTCTTTATACCTTCTGATTATATCACCAACTCTACTTTTACCTCACGTTTTTTTTTTAATTTTTTTGGTTGCCTGCTGATCATTTCAATCTTTCAAATGATCCTATATCATATGAACTTGACACAATAATCCTAGAACCGTTTTCCTTGCCTCTTAATAATATCTCAGTCCACCTGCTCACCAATTAAATCCAAACCCATTATCAGAAATGAGAGTCCTTGGAAAAGCAGGAAATAGAAATGAACCCCATGTGCTGATAGAAGGCTTCTAGCAGATGCAGTGAGTAAAAGAAAAGCAAGTGCAAGCTCCTTCCTGTAGATTCTGTTTCTCTTCTTCTTTGGGGCTTCCACTTGCTTGAGTTTTGTTAGTAATTCCAAGCCAGACTCAGAATGCCTCCTCGAGATTTTATCTTCACTTGAGGGCTTTGATTCTCTCTCAGCCAAGGATAACAAATCTGACTCAGATGATCTACCTGTCTTCTTAGTCACAACCCACTCATATGCACTTCCCAGCTGAAACAGCCCGGAAATCATGGCATTGAACTTTGTCACCGACATGGTGTTCTCGAAAAGCAGGTAAGGTACTAAAAATGGGACAGATTTTGGAGCAGGAAGTATGTTCAAGAAAGACATGAAAATGGGGACATAGCAGATCACCCAAAGGGGTAGTTCAGCTTCAGGTATAAACATGGTCAATGGAAGGATGATACAGAACAATGTGAATGAATAGAAGGGAAGTATAAGTTTCCTCAGTAGGAAGAAAAGAAAGATCAAGTTTGCCTTCTTCCATGCTGTTATCTGCACAAAACCCAGATCAGACTTCATAAGATCATATGCACATAGATCCTATATTGTCATAAAAAGATGATCTTCCTGAATTAAAAGAAATGGGAATTTAAAAAGACCTACCTTGGAAGTTATTATAGCAGGAAGACAGAGACGGAAAAGCTGCATGGGACCAGAATGCCAGCGATGTTGCTGTTTCTTGTAAGCCTCATAAGATTCTGGTAATTCACAGAGAACTTTGACATCATTAAGGAAGATGAACTTCCATCCATTCAAGTGTGCTCTGACAGCTATATCCATGTCTTCCACTGTGGTTCTCTCCAACCATCCACCAGATTCCTCCAAGGCCTTTATCCTCCAAACACCTGCTGTTCCATTGAATCCGAAGAAATTAAGGAAATGGCCATTCACTTGTTGTTCCACCTCAAAGTGAAAGCACAGGTTAATGTTCTGAAGCCTTGTGAGTAAGTTCTCATCTTTGTTCACAAAGGCCCATCTAGCCTGAACCAGACCCACATCCGGCTTTCCCTGTAAAAAGAAAAAAATGTCAAGAAAGTCATTTAAAGAGAATTTGTCCAGACTTTGGGAGAGAGAGAGAAAGTCATTTTCAGACTTGTACTTGTATACGAGTCTTCAGTGTTAGTTATTAGTACCACCTTGAAATGGGGGATGGTTTGTTTCAGGAAATCAGGGTTTGGCTGGAAATCTGCATCGAAAATTGCGACGAACTCGTAATCTTTAACATAGTCACAAGACATAGCTGACTTAAGATTCCCAGCTTTGTAGCCTGTTCTGATCAATCTATGCCTGTACACAATGTTCACTCCTTTCTCTTTCCACGAGGAAACCTCATCTTTGATCAGAAGCTGCACATGTCCATCGCTTGAATCGTCCAGCACTTGAATTAATATTCGGTCCTTAGGCCAATCCAGTTGACAAGCAGCACCGATTGATTGAGCATAAACCTACATAAAATCAAACTCAATGCTTCAGCATACGATAAAAAATTGTAAGGATATTTAACACTGACAAATCAATCCAATTCTGCTAGATCAGTTTCTGCTTTTTCTCTTACCTCTCTCTCATTGCACATGGGAATCTGAACTAGTACCATTGGGAAATTTGAAGGGTCCTCAATGTCACAAGCATCTGCTTCAATGGTGGGCTTCAACTTCTTATACTTGATCCAGAAACACCCAATACAGAGTATGAGGCGATCCAGAGATTGGATTAAGAACAGAACAATGCAGAACTTGGAGACAGAGACGACGACAGGAGCAATGCAATCCTCTCTGAAAGAGAGCCAAGCCATGTAAGACCACTGAAGAAAGTTTGTAACTTCCCAGGGCTGAATCATACCATGCAAATTCCACTTGTTGAAATGAGCAATGAGTTCCAAGGCCAAACCCCCAACCGAAAGAGCAAGAAAAACTTTGATGAACCTGTACAGCCTTCCTCTGTTCTTGGAATCTTCATCGCTTACGTCCGACAAGGAAATGCGTTTCTTGACCAGGGAAAACGTGGCTTTCAACGCCATGGTCAGCCACGAGAAGCAGATGAAAACTTTGTGGAGTTTGAGAAGAAGAACCCATGTGAACTGCTTGGGGCTTGCAGGCTTTTGCTTCTCCGGAAACAGGGGAGACTGCGATTCGTCCACATGTAACGACGAAAAGTCCCTGGTCTTCTCGATCGTCACCGGAACTGAATTTGGAGCCATCACTTTTCCTCGGATTTCAAGTAGGAAGAAGAAATCAACGGAGACAGTTAGATCCCGGACGAAGATCTTGGAAACAGAAGCAAGGTTTCACCTATGGGAGCTATCTGGGCTTCCTCATCATCATGAATTTGCGGAGAGCCATTTGATCGGAAAATTTCCACTGAATTCAGAATCTAACCAGAACCAAGAAATTCAAACTGAATTTTGCCTATCAGCGGAGCTCAAAATTTGAGTCTTGTTAAGAGTAAGAGTCCGAGAGAGGGAGGGAGGAAGGGAGGGAGAGCCACTTTGACAGGCTTAAGCAAGGTATTAATAAAGCAGAGAGCTCCAAGTGAAGAACCAGTTTAAGAATACGATTTTTTACGTGAAGTAAACAATGATCAGATGCAATCAAGCCTATTTTACTCACCGCGTATCTCCAACTCTGATTGGCTGATAGGCCTATGGGACGAACAGCCTGGCCTCATTCACCAATGTCTGATGGCCACGTAAGCAGCCCACACCCCCTAGGAATTTAATCTTATTTTTCTAAATAAATCTGTCCGAGTGACAACTAGATACAACCAAACTGCATATCATCACCGCACGGCGAAATTCTTCTTCTCTCTGTTGCATTACGCGTTGGGAATCGCCGCATAGATTTATAATTTCCTCGAAACCTCTGTTTCTCACTCACTAATGGTAATATACTAATGACTGACAAGTCAAAGATGGAATACTTCTCTGAAAAATCTGAATTAACTTCTTACGTGGTCTCGCTTCGGCATTAAATAGGAACAATCACGGTTCTGTTGATGTATTTAATGCCCGCTTCATGAATTGTTATCAAGCAGTAACGTCAAAAGAAGCACATTTGACATTACAAAAACAGCCAATTCGGGTTGTTACTTTTGGTTTGGCTTTCAGTTTCAGAGTTGAACTTGAACCCCATGGTTTGTTATTGTCGGATTTCGAGCTGCGAAAGTCAACCAGTTCGTCTGTGGGATAGAACATGAATGAGGAATCGAAGATAACAACGTTTCTGCCTCCATTGATGCCGCGTTTAAGGGTTCTATAGTCAAACTATAAGCATTTTGCTTCTATTGTGTGCGCACACTCATTTCCTTATTCAGTACAGTTGTTAGAGGGAAATCTAACAGGATAGCATAAAAATTAATGGCCAGAGAATTTTTAAAGTGGCGCTGGGAAGCCATTTTTGACCACTTTGCCTAAAATGTAAACAGAAATGATTGCATAGTGAGAAAGCAAGCCTCCTGTATCTTCATGGAGGGTTCGTGGGGGTGGGTCAGATTTTTCTTTTACCATTAATTAAAAAACAAAAAGAACTATAACACTTTTTACTCCTACTATTAATATTTTAATAGATAATATTAGACCCACAAAATAAAGAAAGCTTGTGGGTGTGGTTTGGGATCGGGGAGATCGTGTCGGTGGGAGTTCAAAACGAGAGCATAGATTTATATTTGAGCTAATTAATAAGGCCTATTGATTAGAGCAGTGGGGCCTTCCAATTTCTTTTAAAATTGGTTATCCAATATTGTTGTCCACTTGTACAGAGAAAAATGAGATGAACATATAACATCAGTTCTGAACCTACTTTAATGGATACCGATCATTTTGCCCTTTTGCTTTAGATGATGCATGTGAATCACGGTTTTGAAAAAATATGTTTCCAAATCCCCTTTTATATATATATATATATAACTCTATACTCGAGTACACTACCACTGAACCTGTCTCTTCACCGTCCCATAAAGAACATTGAAGCTTCCATGAGAGCTTTGCTCATTCTTCAAAACTTTCTGCTCTGATTCATCTCAGAGGAATAACTTGTAACTGTACAAATTTTGGAAGCAGCTGTATTAAATGAAAACACACACATTCTTTACACTTAAAGTTTGTGCAATATATATATATATATTTCTTCTTCTTGTCAAATATATGGATCCTGGATTGGTGATTCTGTCTGTATGGTGGAAATTTAGTTGTATATAAATATTTTTGTATGTTTTAAATTAACTAGATATTTTAAAGCAATTTAGTTGTTTTCATCTTCTGATCTTTTAAAGTCGTAGCTTTTATCTATCAACTTAGTCTTAAAAAAGAAATGCCATCATTACGGGATTTTATTGGTTGAATAATTAAACAAAAGAGAATGAACTTTAAAGAATCAAATTTTTAGACCCAAAAAAAAAAAAAGCCATTTTCACAAATCTACCAACAATTCACTCCACCAATGGCTATAATTATAAGGGAAGTTCTTTACCTGTCCCTCTCGTCCTCACATTGGAGTCTACTGATGTTGGGTCTGTTTGGAATCTTATTTGGGATTAAAAAAAGTCCATTTAAGACCTATAAGCTTATTTAGGTAAAAGTTTAATGTTTGGAAATCCATTAAGAGCCTGTTTGGGAACTCGGTGGAGAAATGGTTTTTTTTAATGGGGTTTTTACAGAAGCCCAATTGAAAAAAAGTCAGATTGAAAATGTGATTTGTGTTTGGATTGGCGGTGGGAGAAGTGACTTTTTTTTAACATTGAACCTGTTTGGATTAACATTTGAAAAACTCATTTAAATAGGAAATGACTGAAAAAGGTATAAACCTTGTTAGATACTACATATATATTGTTATAATTGATGTTAAAAAATATAAATATATTTTTTTTAAATAAAAAACTCAATGAAAAGTTCAAAAGCCCATTGATAGAAGCTCAAAAGCTAAAAAAATGAGCTTAAGGAAAAAAGCTATTTTTTATTAAAAGCCCATTATAAGCTAATGATTTTCCAAACACTTACCATATGCTCTAATTAACTTTTGATGTTTAAATAAGCTTTTTTCCTTATCTAATGTGTTTCCAAACACACCCTAAATGTTAATGGGCTTTAGCTTAAAAAGTAGATTTTTTTCAAAAGCTACCACATATAGCTTTTGGTTCCAAATTCTCATCACTTTTTATAATTTGCATCACTTTTTATTTTAGGAAAAATGATATTAAAAAGATAAGTATTAAGTATGAAATATTTTTTGTTAAAAATGAGTTACAAACATAAGAGTTTTAGTTGCAATAGAGACTCATATTTGTAACTTATGATCTGACAAAATTTTTTGGGATGTAACTGTAGTTAAATTTAACTTTTAGGAATTAAATGTAATTTTTTTTCTTCTGTTGTTTTATTAAGGAAAAATCATCCTTATCTTCATCACACATGAATCATGTTCGTGACATGATCAGAGACAAACTTGTTAGGGGTAGACGAACTTGATAGGGGTAGATGATTCAATTATAATTCACTTAATGTATAAGATTCTGATTGAAATATATATGTATCCTTTTTAAATTAAGTGATTCAGTGTATTTTTCTTTTTTCAATAATTATTTAATTTTTTTATTTTAAAAAATTTTATTTATATTTTTAACATCAGTTATAATAATATATATACAAACAATATATACTTAGTATTGAATAATGTTCATGCCCTTTTCAGTCATTTCTTATCCAAACAGGTTTTTCAAACGCTAATCCAAACAGGTTCCTTAAAAAAAAGTCACCTCTCCCATCGCCAATCCAAACACAAATCACATTTACAACCTGACTTTTTTTCAAATGGGCTTTTGTAAAAGCTCCATTAAAAAAAAAGTTACCTCTCCACCGAATCCCCAAACAAACACGCCAGCGACACAAACATATGGTTGAAATTAGACTCTCAGAGTTGAGACCCACTAATTTAAATTCAAAAACATTTGAATCTGAATCAGTGGTGTCAAATTAAAAAACCACCAATTTATTAGAATCAACGAGTAAGAATTCTTCAATTATTGCACTAATTTGATTTGATAAATAATTATAGAGATTAGTCCATTAAAAATATTTTTTTTCACATCAATCCCTTTCACGTTCAATTTTTTTATATGACAACCTGTTCTAACATTGTAAAGTTCAATTAAAGTTGACTCTCTCACAATTATTTTTTGCATTTATAATTTGAATATTTAATCAGCCAAAACCCATTTTATCAAAACTAACATAAGTAAGTTGGTTTTGAAGGCTCAATTTTTTGGATGAAGGATGATAAAGAAAAGACAGTGTTTGTTGGAGTGAGGAGAAGGAGGAAGAAGGGAAAAAGGACGGTGAAATGGGTTATGTGTGAGTGTTGGGTGTTGAGCAGACTTACATGTGATGTTAGAACACTATCAGAAGAGTCCCCATGTGATCATCTACTCTGGCCATACCTGTCTTCTGCCCCCATCTATCTCTCTCACTCACAGTTGTGAAATCATTCAATTAATTATACTATTCTCTCCCCAAAAAAAAAAATGGTATAGTAATATCTTTTTTGTATCAAAATGGTCCAGCCTTTAATCATTCATCGGTATCGATATCATAAATCTACTTCCCCAAGATCCCACCTATTCTGGCTTAGCTTGATTCCTCAGATATCGTCTGCTCATCTCAAGTTCCCAGCATCTTTTTCCCCTTTTAATATGCTAGTTCGAGAACATCTACACTGTATTATTATCACCAGGTCAAGGGTGTATGTTATTCACATCCTTTACGAGTGGAGAAAGACCAGCTTAATTCACGGATTATATATGATTGAATCTCGTTCGACCATTCTGGGTTTCCAAAAAAAAAAATTTGATCTTTGATCATCAAGACTTTAACACCAGGGCCTTCTTGTTCATCCATGGATGGCTAAGTAGCGAACCCCACTATTATGAGTCCCGACTCAAAACGGTGCACATGGGTTAACCGCAGGGAAAGCCTAAGACACTATACTCTGTATTATATGTGAAGCCGACAAGAGTAACATGCTACGTACAAAAAACAAATCAAAATAACATATTAGCGAGGCTTATTAAATAGGAATTCAGTATGCGCCCTAACAAGAAGACAATGGTCCACAGTATTATGAGCTACTTCACTACTTCACCAGCTATGGCCTCTAGGGTTCTTAGCCTACACAAACAAGCACACCCACGCTCACAAAAAAAAAACAACCTGGTAATGATGGGACATACAATGGGATATGCCAATGTTCTGAGAGGATGATGCTTGAAATTTCTCTCCTTATCGTCCTATGTTCAGTCCCTTTCTACTATGGCCTTCTGTACTGAAGCCATTACTATATCTTGCTCCTCTTCGTAAGTACTCAGTAATATGGTTGGGGACTGTTCACAACTTGTATAATCATGACATGTTTGTGCCTTTTCCTCGTGATGTAGGAAGACACATCTTCTGTCATCAAACATTACCTTGGTCCCTTAACTTTTTCAGGGGAAAATGCCCTCTGGCTGAAGTGAGGACAATGTCTGTGAACATATAGTCTCACAGTTTACTCTTCGGCTCTTACTATGTTAGCTGATTACTCAAACTAGTATATTCAGATCTTTTTGTTGTCGTGCGTCTGTCTTGCATCATAAACAACCCAGGCTTACTATAGTGAAAGAAATTATCATAAGGAAATTTAATGCTGACCCTTGGAGCAATTTAATGTTATTGTGATTCATCTTACTACAGCTCTAACCAATACTCTTTTTTTTTCCCACATCGAGACCCCGCCAATTCAGATAAGACTGTCTAACTGCAATGGTATATGATTGAACTTACAAGCTGTTCCTGATAGACTTATTGAGTAAAGATCTATACCAGATAAGGCATGTCCTACAACTATCAAGTAGGAACTGAGTTTTACAATTATTATTTTTCCATGCCAGCTTCGTCACATGGATTCCAAAGAATGCAGAATAACAAATGGATTTCTGAACAGTGTACAACTCCTGGACAGAATAAATGAATATTGAGAGACTTTGATCAACGTATGGGGACAAAAATTGAGGAATGGGTTGGTTTCAATCAAGGCCCAAGAACACAAGCTCTTAGCAGAATGCATTAGTTCAGTACCTTTCCTTGTCCATGTTCACGCTGTCGGCCCACCATTTCCTAATTTCCTCCCCTAATATCAAATAAACTTCCAAATTGACTAAGTGAGTATTTGGGAAATCACATACCCTTAGTTTTAGAAGCCCTTTTCTATAAGTTAAGACAAAACACCTCTCAAATATTTATCTCATAAATCATAAAAGCTATTCTCCAAAAATGAATTCAATAAAATAAATCAGTCATTCAGCAATCAAGTACTAGCCGTGCTCACTTTGGAATTTTCAACAAGTGCTACTTCCCTTGTAATCACTAGAATGCATGAATCTTCATTCTTCGCCTCCCGAATTACTTCAAAAGACAAAATTGGGAATCCTCAAGGCCTTTATGTCACAATCTCAACAATGACAACGGAAAAAAACAAAAAACAAAAACACAATCTCAACAATGAAGCAATAACCTGCAATCCTTCTATACTGATTCTGAACAGGTACCGTTTTAATGCCAAATACAATGCATGCTGATGATTCTCCTTTGATTCCTATGCTGCAATTCCTCTTTATCTACAAAAACCCAGCCTCAGTCACTATATGTCTTTTCAATTGAGCAAGCATTGCTTAAGAATTAACAATTTGCATTGTGACTCCCTTTTGAGTCCTATAGATAGGCATCACAAGTAGTTGGTCGTGACAATCAAAATGTGTTAAACCTCCCAGGCTCCTCGGAAAGCAAGAAGAATGGCCTGTCAGAACTACCCAGAAAGCAGGAATGTGCCTAGCTTGATCGCTGGAAAAGCACAAATACTTCAACAGCACGAAAACACCTGTGTTCTGATATTTGCCCAGTGAGTCCTGAAAGGCATTTAACATAGTGAAATAACCTGAAGCTAGGGACTGACCAGGCGATGGGTCTGCTCCGCAGATCAAACAGAGAGCTGAAATATGAAGTTGGAGCAGCAAAAAATTTGTTCTGTTCACAAGAGGTGTCATGAGCCAGCATAGGATACAAGTGGGCTTGTAAAAGTAAAAATAACCAAACTAGGGACTTTTCCTCTGGGAGAAACAAGCATCCCGTGATGAAGTATTCAAGGCAAAATCTCTCACCACTTTTCTGCCCTGTATCAAAGGGCCCCAACACGGGCATAACTTCAAACACCTGATACGCGCCCTGATAAAGTGGGCCATCTTGTGGCCATAGTTAAACCAGCCTGCTCATTGCTCAACTCTCTTTTGGGAATCATCATCAGCATCCAGTTAGCAGTTAAAAAAAAGACACTAAAGGACCCCACATATAGAAATAAAACCACACATTATCAAGCAATAAAGTGAAAGGTGAGCAATGAGAGTGGCAAAGAGTAAAAAGAAAAGGGGAAGATAAGGGAAAATGGAGGAGTGGGCTTGAATAAAGCGAGACAAGTGGCGAGACAACCATCAGTGCTGGTCCACCCAGGAGGCCCAAAGCCATCAAATACCAAACGAAACTGACTTTTAACACATCCAAAAACGAAAGCCAGAGTCTCTGAAAGCGACCTGCATGTAATGTGTTAAAAAAGGTTTAAAGGCTAAAGTAGTTTCCGTGTGTGCAATTATTATTTGTCGTTGTTTGAAGCTGTCGAAATCTTTCACTTTCAAAACCCCACCTCTCTCACACACCCATTCCTATATACTTTGTCATCTCAAACACGCACACCTTTCACCCCTCTTTTTTCCCAATTTTGTCAAAGTAGAATTTGCCCATATCATCAAACCCTGACGCTGATCTCATCCTGCCCTTTCACTTTACATTTTTCCCTAACCCCAATTCCCGGCACAATATCCACCGCTCAATTCAATTGATGTTTCCCTAAAATACTTACTCTTTCTATTTTTGGTCCCCAAACGTCTATTCTCAGCTCTAAATCTTTTAGACACTATGGATTTTTTTCATTTTGCATTATTTTTCTCAGTTTGGTCTCTCTCTCTTGGTAAGCTCCCCCCCGCAAAATGGATTCTTCAAGTGGGAATATTTGTGATTGTGAAGTTTTTCCAAGAATTTTATCTGATTCTGGCCTTACATACGTCATCATCTCATCACGGTGAGTAATAACGTGTATTAGTTGGAGGATTCTTCTCGGTGTGTCGTTTTCTACTGTGATCTTTTGACTTGGTATTCCTTAAGAGATCAGAGATTATATAAAGGGCTCCATGAATTCAGATAAAATTTCGTTGGGTCAAAGCCTTCCATGTGCTTAAACTACTGGTAGTGCGTGATTACCTACCCAAGAGTAGTCTCATGTATTTTTTTAATTACAATCCTAAATTCCCAATGACCTCTTTCATGATGTTTATGTTTTTGTTTATTTATTTATGTTCGCCCTTGAAAAATGATAATAACGTCAAAGATTTTATTGAGGAACAATTAGAAGAAAATGAACCTGGACTATCTCTTCTTTGTCTTGTCTTTTCTTGGCTGTCAATAAGATCAGAGCTTTGAAAATGGTGGCCTTTGGTGCGTGCATCAAAATCACTTGAGGGATGATGACGGAGGGAAGGAAAATGACGATTCATGGGCCTTAAACCATCTTCCACCTTTAAAATCATTATAAGCAAAAACAGTATTTCGTCCTTCTTGCTTGATCTTTTTTTGCCGTATCTGTATGTATGACCTTGATAAATTTTGATAAAATATTCCCACTTTGATTGTTGTTGGAATATTGAATATCTTTATAAAATATGGCGAGCTTAGCCCCTATATTTATTAAAACCGCGTCACCATATTTTTAATTTTTTATGCACGACAACATAATCACTTCTACGATTTTTTTTAAAGGAGAGTGACAAATATAGACCTCACATTCATAACAAAGTTAACGTCACAGTGAAATTTTTCAAAAATTATCAGTACTGAGATATGAAACAAATCAAATTGTTAGAAAAAATATCTATATTTAGTGGATGACATGGGTTGAACAATATTGCGTCTCATATGGGGAAGGCAGTGTAATATTTTTATTAAAAAATTGTCATTCTTCTTCGTCTTTTTTTTTAACAAAAAAAAATCTGATCCTTAGACGACTTTTCTTAACCTCGTCCGCTTAAATTATCTTCAGGTGAAACCCTGCTTTCTTCTTTTTTCCCCTGTTTTGTAAAGATAATAATTATAGTACGATGTCGTTTGAGAGAAGCACACCTCATAATTGAACCCCGGCTTAGAATTAAAATAGGTACATAATATATCAAAAATACAAGTAAAGGAATTTCATCTTGAATTTTAGAACACCTGCGTGGATATGTATTTTTTAAATTTACATAATGCTGTTTCAAAACATAAAAATCAAATCACGCGAAACTCCTATGTTATTTAGCCAAACATGATGTAATTAAAAAATACAATACAGTTTAATAAAAATCAGAGAAAAGGGAGATATTTATATAAATTTGCTAAAATTCATAAGAGATTTCACATAATATTAAAAAATCTGATTTTGTTAGTTGAACAAATTATACTGCCTAAGATCATAAGTTTGGAGCATTTCACGTAACATTAATTAATTAAGATGGAATTTGGATATTAGATACTATATATTAAATCCTTTTTTTTTTTTGCCAACAGATACGATATATTAAATCTGCCAGTTCGTAAAATGAGTATTATTTGTTGGAAATTAGCAATATCTAAATGTAAAATTACATAAACATGCGGATATATATAATAATACATATGGTAATTTGTATGTGTTTGATTAATGGGGCACCAAGATTAAGATAAGTCACAATCAAAACAGATAACCAACACAGAAGTGAGCAAGAAGAACAGGTAATGTTTGTCCACTCCTCCTTCTAACTACCATTCCTTAGACTATCTTATCTCTCTTTTCTCAATTATTTTCGGTGAGGGCTGGGATTTAATTCAATTTAATAATAAAACCAAACAATTAGGTCCTAATCAGCCCTGTGGGATAAAAAAAAAAAAGGATACGTTACCCAATGTTGCTTTCATTTCAAAGTGTGCTTTTTTAAAAACAACCATGATGAAACAGGGCCGGAGCAAAAACAACAACATAATCAATCACTATCTCACGTCAACATCACAGACCCGTGGGATGTGGACGCTTCTTTTTTAAAAAAAGAAAAAGAAAAAAAGAACTCTAATTTTAATTTAATAATATACCATCTAAACATGAACTCTGCTATCTCATTTATTCCATTAACCCCTCTTTTGGGTAAGGACAAAACCATGTGAGGTTGTCCTCCACTCTTTAGGGCCCGTTTGGTACACTGGAATTGGTTTTGATGGATATGGATATGGAAATGGAAATGGAAATGGATATGGATATGGAAATGGAAATGTGGTTTAAAAGTGTGTTTGGTATGTACATGGAATTCAAATATTATTTTTATTTAATATTTATATTTAAAATGTAAAACTACCAATATGCTAATCTAAGAAAGTGGAATGAGATAAAACCATTGTTACTAAACCTGGACCGGACAGATTTTTTTTAATAAAAAATTATTTTTATTTTTTTTTAAAAAAATTCATATTAATAAGACTAAAATATTCAATTTCTCACCGGTTTAACCCTGATTTAGCTCCAGTCTGACCCACTAACCTTTGACCTAGTACTTTGACTGCTCCAGTTAGGTTTTTTTTAATAAAAAATTATTTTTATTTTTTTTAAAAAAGAAATTTCATATTAATAAGCCTAAAATATTCAATTTTTCACCGGTTTGGCCCTGGTTTAGCTTCGGTTTAACTCCGATCTGACCCACTAACCCTTAACCCAGTACCCTGACCTAGATTTAGGTACATGGAATTGCAAATCTTTGCTTTTTAGGTGGAAGCCAATTTGATGGAATTGGAGAGATTTGGCTTCCACATGGAATTGCAAAAATTTCCAATTCCATCATACCAAACAAACTTAAGCATGGAATTGATTTCCAATTCCAATTCCATACCCCCCAATTCCATCATACCAAACATGCCCTTATATGTTCTCTATGTGCTCACCTCGTTTCTCTATTCGCCCTGCTTGCTTGCTTGTTTTTTAGTAATATTGTCCTCCCCACGTAACATGCCTACCATTTGAAGCTTCAGCAAAACTAGAAAATTCAGCTGTCAATAAATTTTAATCCCTTCCATCTTTTATATATAAGATATGTTTAGTTAATTTGATTATTAAAAAAATTAGTTAATATAACATACATATTTTAAAACACTCTAATCATATTCTTTAATTATTTTAATTTCTTTTTTTTATTACCATTGAGAGAGCATCAATATAAATAAATTAAAAAAAATTGATAAATATAAAAGTTATATCTTGTATCTATGATAAAAATCAACTCCCTAAACATATTTTATATTAAATACTGAGAAAATGTTCTTTTAACATATGGTCAAATTTAACCTTAAAACATTATATATATAGTACCAAGTATACTAAAATGACTTTTGGTGCATCAAACACTCAAAATATTTTTTCAATAACACTCGTTATATGTTTTGATAGAGAAAAATTTACGGGGGAAGTATAATAAATATGGGAAAACTCCTAAAAATAGTATTTTTTTTTTTACAATTTTTTTAAGTCTTTGTTTCTAGTATTCACCCCTTATTTTCCTTTCACTTTTCTCTTTATCCATACATAGGGTTAGTATCCCAAAAATAGGATGCTAATCAGTACTCAGAAAGGGAAAAATTAAAAAAAAAAATGCCTTGGAATAATTGGCGCTATAAAAAAAATATTTAGGGCACTGAATGAAAAAAAAAACCTTATAAAAGCTTGGTGCCTTGATACACGTTTTATATATTCTTACTTGATGGAGGGTTAAAGACCTGTAAAATTTTGGGACGACAACTAAAGAAAATAAGAGGAGAGATAAAACAGGGGTGATCTCCATGGAATAAAACAAAACATATTCTCCTATGTTCTTTGAAATTTGCTTACGTTGTACATATGAGAACATTCATTATAGCCGCAACAGTGTGACAGAGAAAGGAAGGTTGCCATCTTCCTTCCTCGATTTGCTTAATACTAGGCTGATAGGCCCTTTTGATCTTTAATCCCTGCACATTGTTACAAACGTGCTTGGCTGGCTTCTATTTTTAATTTTTTTATAAGATCTATTTTTATTTTTCTAAAAATCGGCCCTCGCTAAATTCTACACGAGCGACTCAAAGCTTCCTAACAGAATATTCTTGCTATAAAAAAGTGAGAGTATGTTTAACTAAAACAAATTGTCGGTTCGCTCGGTCCAAAGAAGATCAATGATGCCCTTGATTTCCATCGTAAAGTAAAGCATGAAATTTATGTTGGTAGTGTTTGAGAATAAATGGGCTGATAACTTATACCGTGTTTAATATTCTTGTTATTTATTTTTATCTTTTTGTAAGAACTGCCGACTTATACATTTTTTATTTAATTGGTAAGAAATACCAATTAAACTTCCTACCCGTGTTTTTTTTAAAACAACTATACAGTATACAGTCTTTCAGTCTTTCAATAATTACAATTATTGTTATTAAACTCGCGAGCTGACTCTCTAAATTTATTATTTTTACATTTATAGCCTACAGAATCAAATCAAGTAGTTGGTAAATTCGTATCAATTGTATGTTCAATTAAATTTACTAGTTTATGCATTGAATTTATCATTTTTAACTTACAAAATCAGGTTTGCTTATTCTTAAAATCGTGTTAACTTTTCGATTTGATTATGCTCAGTGACTTTATATATAAATTTTTTTATTAAGTAGGATAAATTATGAATGTTGATGAATTTAATTTCAATTATTTAAATTTAACATGTATTTAAATAAAGTCGTTGTCATTCTTTATATTTAAATTATTCAAGTGTACATTATTAATATCCATTTAATGATAAAAGTAAATTCTTACGAGTTTACAATACAAATTTACATCATTGTCACTAGTTTGTTTAAATTTATGAGTTTGACAACCTTAATTGCAACAGTAACCATTCATAATTTATGAATATATAGTATAATTTTGTATAAACTACATACTTTTATATATTGATGTTATATTAACTTCATTGTTGATTAAGCATTTGGCTAAATCGCTCGGGACCCTTTTTTTGGGAGATTCCCAATTAAATCTTGCCCAGATATCAAAATATAAATTCAAATTATATTTTTAACAAATTCTTAATGAGAACGAGAAGTTTCATTGTGGTTTTACGAATATTGTTAAAAGACTAAAACGACCACCTGTAGTTAAGAAAAAAATTGAAGATACATTTGACTTAAATTTAAATTTAGACATACACTTTTAACATTTGTTAAAATATTTTATTTATTTAAATGATATTTTAATCCTTTCATTTCGTTTTGTTTATTTAAAAGAAAAATTTAGTTTTTTTATTTACAGTATCTTAAATTCATAAGTTCTTTAAGGGGTTAAAAAGAATTACTTTTTTGACATGAAGTTAACAAATCCTAATTTTTACATTTTACTAAATGTCATTTTTTCTTTGGAAAAATTGTTTCGTCACCTGTCATAACACTACATTAATTTGAATGAAATTAATTCGAAATAATGAGAACTTATTGAAAATTATAAGTTAGATTGTAGAATGAGAAATTTCGTCAACAACACTACTACATTAAAAAATTTGGGATTGTGTTATAGAGAAACGCTATGCTATGCTATCTTGAAAAATTCAAGAATTCTGCTTTACCCTTTACAAAGGGCGGCAAAATGCTCTTAAGTGAGAAAAACGATTTATTTTTCAAAACGAACCAGAATAAATAGATTAAATTGTGGTTTAAAAACAAATTTAAATTTTTATTTGCGGAATTGGAGGTGATGTAATGAAATTTAATATAATAATGATTACAAAAATTTATTTTATTCGTCATTAAAGAAAAATGATGAATATATATAAAGATGTTTGGTTGAATTACATAAAAAAATGAGAATATATGAAAATAATATAATAAGAGACAAAATTACCTCTCGTTTATACACACACACACACAATGTGCATGTTGGGTTCTACGTAATTTTTTTATTTATTTGTGTAATGTATATGTTGGATTTATAATAATTTTTTAATATTTAATGGTGGAAATATTATGAAAGGGTTCAAGGTATTTTTTAAATATTTAATAATGAGAATATTATTTAATGAGATATTTTAATATTTTTAACGTTAGAATATTTTGTTTAATTTTTTTAGTGGGGAATATTTTTTTATATTTTTACTTAATTTTTTAAAATATTTAATGGTGGTGATTATTTAATATTTAACAGCATTTATGTGTAGACATTTTGGTCAAATTAAAAAATTATAATAGTAATACTTTCTTTCTCACTTGATTACATGATGCATGTATCTTTATTTATCAGTCATAGTAGTATAATCCTGAGTATATTATTTAATATAATCAGGATTACAAAATGTAATAATCTTTATATTATATAAAACCAACAAAACGTTGTAATCGGTTTATTGCATCAGTATTACATATAATCATTTCTCATAGAATCAAACCACACGGATTATTAGGAAATTGATAAAAGTATATGTCTAAATTGGAATCTTGATCAAAAGTACCTTCAATTTTTTTTAACTATAGATGGGTATTTTAATATTTTAACAAGATTTATAAATCTCCTATGAAGCCTCCTAGCTTTATTATGAATTTGTTAAAAATATAGATTTAAATTTAGATTTTCATATTTTAGTTGGATTTAATTGAGATTTTTTTTGAAAAAGACAAAATGGTGTTAAAAATCATTCTGGACTTGTAAGTTATAATAATATAATTATCTTAATTTCTAAATAAAAAGGTCCGAGAATTTTTTTTAGAAGTTACGATTTTTTCCCAAAAAAATTAACAATCAAAATTTAGGAAAAAAAGTCTACAATGGAATGTAATTCTTCTTGGATACGATACACCCCCTGCTTCTGTTTAATGGTCAATAAGTTACCAGGGCGTTTGGACGAGCTGGTTGAGATTTAGGGAAGATGCAAACGTTGTCGTATAGGAGATAAAAACGACGCCGTGGGCATGGTTCCCATCAGGCATTACCTTGGGGGAACTGGCAAATTTCTTGCCCCAAAACCATTTTTTCTCTCTAATTCGCCGATTCGCGGAGCGCATCGACCTCTCAACCTCTCTCTTCCTTCACCATAGCGACTGCTTCGCACATAATCTCTGGATTTCGCTACTAGCAATTGCTTTTTATCGATATCAATGACACGAAATCCTCCTTTTTTCTCTTTGTTAACTCGTTGTTAACGTTGGCCACCTAAGCCCTACTTCCCGCTCTTTGGACGCAGTTTCTTCGATCGTTGATTTTGGTTTTGCTATACCCAATTGAAGATCTACATCCGATCTAGGGTTTTCTTGTAGCCCCTATTATACGAATCTAGGGTTTCTCATCGGGTCAAGAAGGTGGAATTCGATTGGAATTGATGTTTCTTTTCAAGGATGAAGTTGGGATCGATTCAGTATTCAAGGGACATGGAGGGCTATGCATGTGTCGGGAGGTGAGGAGTGGAAACAGAGGCGGCACATGTGGCCAGTCCCTGCCACCGCGACGACTGTAGCTCCCGCAGCCGATTCTTCATCATCCGAATTCATATGCAAAGTATATTAGCGTTCCCCTTATTACGCTTTTGGGGATTGTCAGTCTCCCGTTTCTATGTTATCCCTGTTGGAGCTTCAGTTTGTTTTTCTCCAAATGTTCCCTGCACGATTTTTATCCTCGCAATTATTATCTCCGTGTGTTTGCTCGGGTCTATATTTTAGTCTTATCTCTTATGAATTATGATAAAATTTCCAAAAATTTTCAACTGTCAAACCTTTCTAATGTTCGTACTTCCAATTTCACCTGATGTTTTTAATCCGTCAGAGGTTCTTACCTTCATCAGGTCTGGTTTTACCCATTTTATTGGGCATACGTTTAACTATGAAAAATTATGCTTAGCTAAACGAGACGAGACTTGTCTTACTGGTATATTTTTTGGTCTTGAGCGAATAGACCTTGCAGTTTGATTCGAGCCTTGACAATATCCATTTCTCCCTCACTTTTTGGTGTATTCATTTTATGAAGAACTCGTGTTTTAACGCTGTTTCAATTGGCAATCGTCATGTTTGAGTATAATTGCATTTCCTTTTTTTACATGACAAATGTTGTTGCCCGTTTAGGAGTAGTAGCTTTTAAAGATGATAAATGTTGGGGATTATCTGTTTGATTAAGTGTTCAGTGAATCAGTGGCGTCACTTCAAATTTTGTCTTGGGATAAATAGGCTTGGGGGTGATTTTTGGTCATAGCATTATTATTGTGGCATAGAGGAAGAGGATGGTTGGGCAATGAAGGTGGAAAGTTGTGTTTATTGCTTAATGCTGCTTAATGGGATTTTCTCATTTAATTCATATAGTTGTTCATGGAACTCTTATTCTGCTCCGGATAATGTATTATGTATCAATGTGTGCCTTTTGTTCTTGAATTTTCAGTTCTTTTTTAAATAATCAAATTGTTGTTTTGACGAGGACAGTTACAGTTTCCCAACCCCCCCCCCAAAAAAAATGCAATTCTGGTTTTGAAAAGGCTGTTCACAGAAAATAGTCTAGTTTTAAGATGGCTATTATGAAAAATTGATCAATTAATTATGCAGACCATGTTTTTTTAGAATTTTATTCATATTCAAAATATTGTTTCTTACCATTTGTTATGAGGCAAAGTTTTAAAGATTTGTGTGATTTTATGTTACAGGATGGACGCAAGATCCGTGTTGGTGATTGTGCACTTTTCAAGCCACCCCAAGATTCCCCACCTTTTATAGGAATAATTCGCAAATTAACATTGAAGAAAGAAGAAAGTCCGAGTTTAGAAGTGAATTGGCTTTACCGACCTGCTGATCTGAAGCTTGCAAAAGGGATCCAATTGGAAGCTGCGCCAAACGAGGTCTTTTACTCCTTTCACAAGGATGAAACACCTGCTGCATCATTACTCCATCCGTGTAAAGTTGCATTCCTTCGTAAAGGTGTTGAACTTCCTTCAGGGATATCCGCATTTATCTGTAGACGAGTGTATGACATTGAGAGTGAGCGTTTATGGTGGCTAACTGATAAAGACTACATTAATGTAAGTCTTCTGATATTTTTATTTCTCCATATTGTTATTTGTGTATAATAGCTTCGTTGATAAGCTTGTGAACTTTTAATGGATGCAGGTACGACAAGAAGAAGTTGACCAGCTATTAGATAAAACAAGACTAGAAATGCATGGGGCAGTGCAGTCAGGAGGCCGTTCTCCAAAACCCTTGAATGGTCCGACATCAACACCTTCACTGAAATCTGGTTCTGATAGTGTTCAAAATAGTTCTTCTTTTGGTTCACAGGGCAAGGGAAAGAAGAGAGAACGGGGTGATCAGGGATCTGATTCATCTAAAAGGGAACGGTTGATCAAAACAGAAGATGGTGATACTGGTCAGCATAGGCCAGAAAACATGTTAAAGTCTGAGATTGCTAAAATTACTGAGAACGGTGGTCTTGTTGACTTTGAGGGAGTTGAAAGACTGGTACAGCTTATGCAACCTGACAGTGCTGATAGAAAGATAGATTTGGCTGGGCGAATAATGCTTGCTGATGTAATTGCAGTCACAGATCGGTTTGATTGTCTTGGAAGCTTTGTACAGCTCAGGGGCCTACGTGTATTGGATGAATGGCTCCAAGAGGTCCATAAGGGGAAAATTGGTGATGGTAATACGCCTAAAGAAAGTGACAAGTCTGTTGAAGAATTACTGTTGGCTCTACTTCGTGCATTGGATAAGCTCCCAGTGAACCTTCATGCCTTACAGACATGTAACGTTGGAAAGTCTGTGAATCATTTACGTACTCACAAGAATTCTGAAATTCAAAAGAAAGCTAGGAGCTTAGTTGACACTTGGAAGAAACGTGTTGAGGCTGAAATGAATATTAGTGATTCAAAATCTGGATCTAGCCGGGGCGTTTCTTGGCCAGCTAAGCCTGCATCTTCTGAGGTGTCTCATGTTGGAAGTAGGAAAACAGGTGGATCTGCTGACGTAGCTGCAAAGAGCTCTTCAATGCTACCATCTGCATCCAAAAACTCTCAGGCTAAGATTAGCTCAGGAGAATCACTGCCCAAGCTTTCCCCATCTTCCTCTTCAACTAAAGCTACTACCACCTCAGTGGCCTGTAATTCAAAGGAGCAAAACTTTAAAGCTGGAGCTGGAACATCAGATTTACCCTTGACACCTATTAAGGAGGAAAGGAGCAGCAGCTCTAGTCAGTCTCAAAACAACAGCTTATCTTGTTCTAGCGAACAAGCAAAAACTATTGGTTCTTGTAGGGAAGATGCAAGGAGCTCCACTGCTGTGTCAATGAGTGCGGGCAAAATTCCTGGCAGTGCATCTCGGTCCCGGAAATCAAGCAATGGTCTGCATGGTTCTGTTTTAACTGCAGTTCAGAAGGAGCCCCATTCTGGAAAAAACTTGAGTAGAAACTCAACTTTAGAGAAGGTTTCACCGAATCAGCCTGCCCATGAAAAATCACCCGACGTGCTTCTTCCTGATCATGGAAGCAATCAGAGACTGATTGTTAGGTTGCCAAACACTGGCCGAAGTCCTGCCCGGGGAGCTGGTGGGGGCTGTGAAGATCCTGCAATTCTGCCTGGCAAAGCCTCACCTCCTGGAGATAAGCATGAGAATGTGGATAGAAGAGTGAAATCCAAAACTGATGGTTCTCAGATTAATAATATCTCTAATATGACCACTGATGTTTGCGATGCTAGTGAAGCTGTGGCTGATTGTGAGGAAGGTAATGACTCACCAACTGGTGAAGGATGCAGGGCCACTGAAGATGGTGATAAACTCACGGAAACATCAAAACCAACCAATTCATCTGGATTTCTTTCCAGATCAGGGCAGACTTATGATGCTTCCTTGAGCTCCATAAATGCATTAATTGAAAGTTGTGTGAAATTTTCTGAAGCAAATCCCTCTGTGTCCCCTGTTGATGATGCTGGGATGAACCTACTTGCTACTGTAGCTGCTGGAGAAATATCTAGGTCAGAAAATGTGACGCCAGCAGTTTCTCCTGGGAGGAAGTCTCCTGCAGCAGATGAATCATGCTCAGGCAACAATGATAGTAAGTTACAACATTCAGGCGAAGCAGTTGCTTGCACTCTTGAACATTTGAAGGGTGGTGGTACTGAGGATCATGTAAACACCGTTGATCCAGTGCAGCTCAAGAATGATGCAAAGCATACAGTAGGATCAAGATCATGTGATCTGTCCGGAGATGGTGAATCTACACAATCTGGTTGCAGAGAGAAAACTGTTGTTGGTACAGATTTGTCGCATAATGTGGAAGGTCCATTCTTAGGGCCTGACGCCAAGGAGGAAGCTTCTGAAACAGTGTTGCCTGCAAAAAAGGAGAATGTTGTGGAGCCTGAGGGGGTTAGTCCGCTTCATGAGCAGAGGAAATTGGAAACTCATTGGGGTAAGAGCAGCAATAATTCAGACTCTAAATTAAAAACAAGGACTTCTGTTGATGAGGACAGGAAGGTTGATCGTGTTAATGAGAGGAAGATGGAGAGTGAAGTTTCAGTTTGTGAAGGTCCTCATGTAAATCTAAAAATAGAGGAGGAAGTGTGTGAAAAATCACCTGAATCATCTACTGGTTTGGGTAATGAGAACCAGATTAGCGGAGAGAAAGTGGCTGGTAGTATCATCTCAGTGCACAAGCATGAGTTTATTGAAGGCAGAAATGAGAATGTTGTGGTACCACCTTCTGCTCCTAGTTATCCTTTGATGGAATCTAAGGCTGCGAGTACTGTTGACGTGAAACCATGTGAGGTGGAGAATAGTAAGGAAAGACAAAGGGATCTGGACTCATCTGGGCCTGCTGTCAACAACCAATGTACTGCAGAGAATTTGGATGGAAAAGAGGTTCTTAGTCTCAGCATTGATTCATCTGTACAGTCCGAGTCTCCAAAAAATTCTGTACAAGAGAATGAAGTGCTAAAAAAACCTTCTGGGTTTAATATGGACAGAGTTGTGTCTGATGGTGCAGCAGAACAACACGCCTCTGGTTCACATCATCTGGACTTTGATTTAAATGAGGGATTTCCTGTTGATGATGTGAATCAAGGGGATGTGAGGCAGGAAGAACCTATTACATCATCTGCAGTCCACGTCCCGTACCCATTGCCTTTTCCTGTTTCTTCCATGTCTGGGGGCTTCCATGCTTCGATTACTGTGGCTTCTGCTGCCAAAGGGCCTGTTATTCCACCAGAGAACCCATTGCGGAGTAGGGGGGAGCTTAGGTGGAAAGGGTCGGCTGCTACCAGTGCATTCCGACCAGCTGAGCCTAGGAAAAACACAGAGCAGCTATTAAATACTAGTGATAGTGCTACCAAGCAAGGTCGTGCTCCTCTAGATTTTGATTTGAATGTGCCTGATCAGAGAAGTTTTGACGATGCGGCTTCCCATGTCTCTTCAGAAACTTGCTTAGAATCCTTACCTCGTGACCGTGGGACTGCAGGACTTGATCTTGATTTAAACCGAGTTGATGAGACTCCTGATTCTGGATGTTTTTCTGTAAGCAAACTGGATATTCCTTCTTTACCAACTAAACCTTCATTATCTGGTGGATTATCCAGCGGTGGAAATGTATCAAGAGACTTTGATTTAAATAATGGGCCAGGCCTTGATGAAGTTGGCACTGAAGCCCCAGCACGAAGCCAGCAGATAAAAAGTACTGTTCCAATGCCTTCTACTGTTCATGGTGTAAGAACAAATAGTACTGATTTTGGGAATTATTCATCATGGTTTCCCTCAGGGACCTCCTATCCTGCAATCAATCTCCCACCACTTCTGCCTGGTAGAGAACAGAGCTTTGTTGCTGGTCCTGGAGCACAGCGAATGTTGGGTCCTCCAGGTAGCACTTCTTTTGGTCCTGAAATCTATAGAGGGGCAGTTCTTTCATCCTCTCCAGCTGTTGCTTATCCTTCCAGCACACCATTTCAGTACCCAGGATTTCCTTTTGAAACTAATTTTCCTTTGCCTTCAAATTCCTTTTCTGGCTGTTCAACACCCTTCATGGACTCCTCAACAGCAGGTGGCCTTTGCTTTCCTACCATGCCCTCACAGCTAGTTGGGCCTGGTGGTGTTGTCTCGTCCAATTTTCCCCGTCCTTATGTTATGAGTCTTCCGGGTGGTACAAGTAACGTGATACCTGAAAGTAGAAAATGGGGAGGTCAAAGTCTGGATCTTAATTCAGGCCCTGGTGGTTCAGATACAGAACGGAGAGATGATAGATTGCCTTCAGGGTTGAAGCAACCTCCTGTCTCAAGTTCCCAAGCCTTGATGGAGGAACAAATGAAGATGTTTCAGGTGGCAGGAGGTGTATTGAAGAGAAAGGAACCTGATGGTGGTTGGGATGGAGCTGATAGGTACAACAGCTATAAACAACCCTCTTGGCAATAGGATCACAACTGTTTGAAGCAAATTTTCAGGAGGTTGTGAGCCCCCTTGTAAGCTCTCTCAATCCTTCTGATGTTTAACTTTACTAATTCATGGTATTTCATTGATTCTTGGGGTTTTGTGGAAGTGTTTGGTTTTTCTAATTATTTTGGGTAAACATTATTGAGTAATGATCTTATGCGAACTGCTAAGTTCCATGTGAACCAATTTTTTTTTTGTTCATCGGGTTTGGCTGTGTTCTAGCTTTTTCGAATTGGTCAACATCATATGTAATATGTATGTTAGGAGCGGCCCTTGACTTTCTTTACTCTGCCATTTGAATTGGCAGTTGAAGTATGTGTCTCTTTATGGTTCGTGTATTCTGATTTCTGAAATTTTTTTGCTATACTTGACTTTTCTTTTACTGTTAATGCTGGAGATATAGTCTGATTTGAACTGTTATGGTATCATGCAGCTTTTGTTCATAATGTCAGAAATATTGAAGACGATACAAGCGTGAAGGCAGCCTCGAATGAGACTGCAGCTGTGCCTCGTCATTTCTAACAGACTGAGGGATCTGGGCCTCTGATGCAGCTGTTTTGAATGAATGTGCATGGAACTGTGATAGGGCTCTTGCAGAAGAAGTTTTTCCTGTGTAGATATCTAACTTAAACAGCAGATGTGATAATGCCGCCTAGATTCAGATTCAGAGAAGCTGGCATTGAGTGCATGACCGCACTGCAAAAGTACCAAACTCCAATCTGTTCTTCGAGCATTTGGATGAAGAAGGGGATTGGATGTATGAACTGGCTTAGGCTTGAGGCCAGTTTGGGCCTTCTTTCAATTATTATTTTTTTTTTCAACTTCTTGTTTCATATATAGTTATTGCTCTAGTCTTGACTGCCGAATTTTGTCACTTATCACATTCTGGGTATTGATAATGCACAGGTTTAGCCACCATGGTCCATGTGCTACTTTGTATCTTTTGCCTCCTCTCCCCCCCGCAGCAATTCGTTTATGTTCCTCGTAAGAAACACAAGTGCTAATTGGGTTAATGTAATCTCCTGTGACTAATGCATTCCCATATCCGTTTGAGAATCTCATAAAGAATCATTTACCAGGCTCGTGTGACTCATCAAGGCTTTCTCTACTAGTTTCCTCGATTCTCCCAAAACAAGCAGTGTACATGTAACCAGGATTGTTTGCATTCACTCAGCAATGTCAAGGCCCACAGCTCCATTCGCAACAATAGTATGGGGCCTGAAATACGCGTCTTTGTTCTAATGTTTTCTTTCAAGTTCAATGTGGTGAAAGGGATTAATATCTTACAATTTGAATTCGGCTGGTGAAAAGGATTAATGTCATGTGCGAATTTCTACGGGTAAAGGTGCACATATTTAGTGAAAAAAACCACCGAACGTTTAGGTTGACTGATAAGAGGTTGTCTTAGCTTAACTAAGGGTTTTGAGTTCGAATCTTGGGAATGCAGTCAGTGTAGTGAATCCCCCATGGGGGTGTGGTAGAGACTTCTTCCAAAAATGGGCCGACCCAGTCTCAATCCGGATTAGTCTGACCTCGTGTTGAACGGGCCGGAATACCGGATACTCTATGAAAAAAAAAAAATTTCAATGTGTTTATTTCATTGTAGACGTACCTTTTTCATGTATTAAAAAAATTTGAAGGTCAGGACAAGAATGCGCTCTGCGTGGCTTGCATGAACTTTTCCAACCTCTACGCATTAAATTTTTTCTAAGTTCTTAAATCCGGTTTAGATTGAGAATCGGCCAACCGACCGGTAAACTTATCCAGTTCAGGTTTTTTTTAAGATGATTTTTTTAAAAAAATTTAATATTAATAAGTCTAAAATTTTCAATTCTTCACTGGTTTGGCTCCGGGTTAGTTCCAGTTTGACTTCCGTCTAATCCATTGACCCTTTACTCAGTACCCTGATTGGTTTAGAAACATGTCCGAATTTCAAAACCTTAGTTTTCCTCCCATAACCTTGACGTTTTAAAATATCATGTCAGTTTTTTTTAGAGAAAATAATTCCTATATAAAAGTTTCAGGGGATACATGACTTAAAACCAACATGAGACCGTTTGACTTATTTTATTTTTATTAAAAAAACTATTTTTATAGTTTTTATTGTCTGTTGGGACAATTAACAAATATTTTATTAGTCGTTTTTTTTTCCATCTATTTTAGTAGTAGTTGACTATTTATATTTATAATTTGTATAATATTATCACATGTTTATTACAGTTACAAAAAAGAGACTATATTAAATCCATGTGCAAATGTGGTATTCATCCTTATGCATGGACACACTGACACACATTAGCTCAAATTGGTTAAATAAGCTATGGCGTAACTTGATTTTTTAAAATCTTAGAAAATATAGTGCCTTCTACTATTTTGAATGAAAAATTACTTTTATATTTATTATTTATTTTTCTTTAAAGCTAAGCGGCTAAGCGTAATGTGAATGCTACTACTTAAAAGTTGATATTTAATTGCGCCGATAATTCAGGCCTGCTCTTCTCCTCTGGCTCTCGCATGCCCTCCTTCACGTCTTTTATTTCCGTCAAATGAATTTAATTTCTTTCTAACCCAATATTATACATTCACATTCTCTATCCTTAAACTTCTATGAACATGCATACATAATCCATTATTTTTATTCTTTATTTATTTCTTCTTTTTCTTCATCTCCAATAACTTCACATTACTTACTTATTACTCCTTTTTAATTCTAAATATAGGACAGAGATTATTTGTTTAGAAATATTAAAAAAGCTAATCAAATTACTTTAAAATATTTATATTTATCGTTTTTGCTTTAAACTATTTTTACCTAATATATAAACTGATATATTATCTAATGATACACAATACATAATATAATTAAACAATTTATTTAACTTCCTAAATCTCTTAAAAAAAGTTAACAATGTCTTATATTAGAAACTAGAGAGAATATTTATTAAATATATATACTTGCCCATTCTATTCTTTTACCTTCCTCAGAATTTACCCGTACTATATTGTACAACCCATATTCCTAAATATAAGACCCTATTAATTTTTTAAAAAATTAAAAAAATTAATTAAATTATTTTAAAATATTTATATTTATCATTTTTTTTTCAAAACTAATTATTTTACCTATGCATTCCAATCCCTTGAATTACAGCAAAAGGTATAATAATAACTGGCAATTTACTAATAATTAATTAATTACCTAAAAAGTCAAATTCTCCCCTTATTCTCTCTATAATTAATATGGCGGTTTCACAAAAACAGAACGTTCTCAATTCAATTCCCTCCCCATTCTCCTCCTCCTCTCTCTGTCTGCCATGAAATCCTCTGGTACGAGTTTTCTGGAGAGATTTCTGAGCAACACCAAAAGAGAACGATGCTTCAACATAGGCAGTGCCGTGCCTTTCCTTCTCACTTGTTTCTTCGTCGCCTTCATTTTCAGCTTCTTCCTTCTCTACTCTCCTAACCCTCTCTCTCTCATCCCCGACCAACCCCTTCTCCCTCCTCCTCACAAGCAACACCAACGTGCCTCCACTGATCAACTCACTTCACCCAAACCAAACTTCGGTAACCTCCAAACTAATCACCCCCATATTGTCATTTTTTCATTCTCTCGATCGTGACTAATCAATTTGATTACTTTTTCTCTGTTTTTGGTTTTGTTTTGCAGAGCAGAAAAGGTGTGACTTGTTTAAGGGAATGTGGGTCAGAGCTCCGAGAGAGTCATCGTATTATACCAACTGGAGTTGCAGCTCAATTCCAGAATCCAAGAACTGTTTCAAGCAGGGGAGAGAGGATCATGATTTTCTGAACTGGAAATGGAAGCCTTATGAGTGTGAGTTGCAGAGTTTCAATCCCAAAACATTCCTTCACATTGTTCGAGGCAAGAAGTGGGCATTCATAGGTGATTCTGTGGCCAGAAACCACATGGATTCTTTTGTTTGTCTCCTCTCACAGGTCAGTTACTCCTATCACTGCCTCCGCTCTGTTTTTGCTCTTCTTACGTTGAACACACCAAATTTCCAGTCCATAGAATTCCGAATTCCTTGCTTGTTCTCGGAGGGAATTTGATTCTCGTGACCGAATTTTGTGGGGGGAAAGGTTAGAAAGAGAAAGAGAAGAAAAAAAAGGTTACAGCTTGAGTGTGATTCCCGCGTACATGGTTATTCTACAACTGATATGGACGGAGAGGAAGAAGAAGAACACAGGACCAGCTGGCACGTCGTCCATTTTGGAATTTTGCAGGGCGTTGATTGATTGATGTGGGGGGTGATCCGTGCAACGAACGAAACAGATTGCAATAATAGGTTGACCAATTCTGTTTGAGATTTGGACAAACTCGCTCGTATTGATTTAGACTTTTGGAAAACTCTAATCTCATCACCAGACCTGGAGGTTGGAATTATGTATTCCGCGGATGTCTCCGTTGCCACATTATCACAGATTTTGAAAATAAAGGCAGACAAATATTCGCTTGACACCTACGCTCCAATCCCACATTTAATATTCATTATGCCGCCTTATAGAGCATATTATGGCGAGTAAACCCGTATTAAAAAATACTCGTACTAGTATTGACCTGGATTTAACTTTTACTCTGCTCTTACTTGACGCTTTTTAGAAGATTCACTTGATGTTTTTTAAAAAGTCTTAAATATTTTTTATAAAAAAATAATATAAATTAATATGATGTGGAAGTTTAGTATAGTTGATTATAGTAATATTAGAAATCAATTAAATTTTAGTCTTACTTTCATACATTAGATATCAAATCATTGATTTCTGTGATATTAACAATGATATCGTAAATAATTACAGGAGGAAACTCCGGTGGAGATTTACAAGGACTCAGAAGATAGGTACCGGAAATGGCATTTCCCAAAGAGCGACTTCACCGTGATGAGCATATGGAGCAGATTCCTGATAGTGGGGGAGGAAAGAACGGTGAACGGAACAGGGACAAACATATTCGACATGTACATAGACAAGGTTGACCCAGATTGGGCCAACGTAGTTCCTGACTTGGATTACGCCGTAATATCAGGAGGCCACTGGTTCTTCAGAGCAATGTACCTGCATGAAGCTGACAACGTCGTAGGTTGCGTCTTCTGCAAGCAACCAAATGTCACTGACTACAACATCGACTTCGCCTTACGAATGGCCTTTCGAGGGGTCTTCAACTTCCTCAACAACTGCCAAAACTGCAAGAAAAAAACATTGGTATTCGCAAGAACATTCGCGCCGGCTCACTTCGAGGGCGGGGTGTGGAACACCGGAGGGTACTGCAACAAGACAGGTCCGATGAGTGAAGCAGAGGTTGACTGGAAAAGCTTCGAGTGGAAGCTGAGGAATGTGCAGATGGAGGAGTACGAGAGAGGGACAAGACAAGGAGACGAGAGGTACGAGGTTGTGGATGTGACGAGAGCGATGATGATGAGGCCAGATGGGCATCCAGGGGAGCATTGGGGCAACAAGTGGATGAGGGGTTATAATGATTGTACACATTGGTGTATGCCTGGTCCTGTTGATTTCTGGAGTGAGCTTTTGCTTGCTCTTCTCCTCCAGAGACACCCTTCTTCTGACTCTTAAAATTACATATATCCCATCCAATTTATATCCCTGTTCTTTGTATTTCCTAGCTTAATAATAATAATATAGACCCTCATCATGTTTTTCAGCTTTGTAGCTGTTTCTAAATTACCATGTCTTTTGGACGCAACAGCGTTTGCCACTCCATATGATCTCGTCCATGATCGTTTGAAAAAAAACTCGAGCCAAGCACAGGACTGGATGCATTCTCATTTTTTGACTTTGCTGGAGAATATAACGTGGAAATTTTTGCTGCATGGTTACAAATAACAACTTTAAACCGAAGGATTTTGTATGAAGGAACACGAATTATCATAGGCCCCAAGCAATCACTTAAATATTACTAGTAATAACATTCAAATTCAATCAAAATATTAAATGGGTGTAAGGATTTATCAGACCAAACGTTTGATATAATATGAATATGATAAAGTCTGGGAAATAATATTTAAATGGCGGCAATAATAACATTCAAAACTCAAATGCAAGTTCCTCAAATGTGAGACCACTAGTAGATCTCGTTTTGCTCCTTTTTTTTTTCTTTTCTTGGAGTGGAAATGATGTATATCAACATATTTACAAAAGGATTACAAAGCACGAGCCTCTAGGCAGATGGTTCAAGTATACTAAGGAGGCCATTCGCCTGAGCTGTGTGGTTAACAGTAGTCTGTCCTGTGAAGAGTATGCCGTTAGAAGATGATAATTCATCTAGGAAAATAAATCTGTTCCTATGGTCCCATAGCTTCCAGCAAAGGGTGCCAAAAAAAGAGTCTTCAGTGGGTGCCTTTGTGCTTGGGATCCAAGTTCCAACAAAAAATGGTTTGCCAAAAAACTCCTGCACATTACTTTGTGGTACCACTGTTCGCTAGCACGTATTTGCTACAGGACAGATCTAGTTTTGCTCCTTAGAGTAAAGAAAGACCTACTTTCTGATGAAACCTATGACCCAATTCACTTCACCTTTTTTAAATACAAAAGAAAAAAAAAATCAATCATGGATATACATTGTTATTAAATAATAAAACTATATTGATCCAGCTAATTGATCCCTGACCTATTTCACAGCTTTACTAGGCCATTCATCAAACATCCTAAACTGAAGCAATATCAATTGCGTTTGTGAAGCAGTATCAACTGAAGATGCAGTGCAAACATGCTCTCTGAAATCCTCAACTCATCATAGCACCATTTCACTCTAATGAGCGTAGTTGAAGCTAAAAAATATTGACATAGAAGAATTAATATGTGCTGATACCCCTTGTTTATGAATGATGCTAATAAAGAGAAACGAACTCGACTATTCAAAATGACAACCTAAACGTAGCAATCTTTTGAAGGGATTATATTAACAATTGAGAATGGTTAAGGAATTTAGAAGGAACCCAACAGAGAAAAAAAAACAGAATTGAAAGCTTATATTTGGTCACCCTTAAGATTTCTAGCGTCATGAGCATATTATCTTATTGCAATGGCCATTTCTATGTTTCCCAATACCTAGTGTCTGATAATAGTAATACAGTAATTAAGTAAATTATTAAATGCATTGACCCCAATAATCTACAGCAAAACCCTTGCATTTGGAAACTCTAATACCCAGATAGGATGCAAAAGAGAAGTCAGCCAAACTAGAACCATCAAATACTAGTAACATCCATGTAACCAAAACCTTCTGAAGTTACTATTACCAATGATGAAAACATAGGTGTTAGAAGATAATGATACTCAAAAGTGCAAGAAGCAGCTAACAAGCTGCAATGGCAGACAAAGGGTTTGCACTCAGACATTCAGAATAGCAGTACTTGTCATGTTGTATAGTAACTCCTACAACTAGTGACAAGATTCACAAACATCCACTACAATGGGTTTGCTAATAGAAGAAATACCATTGCCGTGAGGAGTATAATGGCAAAGGACAAGGCATCCTCACAGATCTTAACTGAACCCAAACAAAGAAGATATGAAAGATAAGAAAAACCATCCACTCAATCTGCATTCCTAACAAGGAGATACCAACCTTGATCCAGACACGAACCAAAAAGAAGCCACTAAATATATTCCAGCCAAATGGACCAAACAGAGAAGCATAAAAAGCAGATCTCCTTAAAATTTTGCCTCTTACCCCTCCCCAATCCCCAGAATTTTGTAAGCAAATATAGAACAAACCAAAAGTTCAAAAATGCCAATAATGGATAAGAAAAACAACAGAGCGAAAATGTGGAGGAACGAAAGTTTCTGGTTTTTTGTCCCTTAATGAACGTATCCAAAGAAAGGAAAAAGGAAACACAAGTTGATTTACTTTGTCGGGTAATCACTTAAAGGAGCATAGCTGGATGAACTGACAGCCAGTTATCATATCTTGTGATCAGCAAGTTTGAGGCAGCCAGTCTCACATTCATTACACCAACAAATTATAGGAAGAAATAAGATTTCCAACACAATTTTAAGATGAAAAGATGATAGAATAATAACGTAAAGAAAACAACAAGCTAAAAGGTAAAAATAAAAATTGTAAAATGCAACTCTCCAATTGTAACGTTTAATATTTCAAGATGTAACATTGTAATCAAGTAGGGTACAAAAGTAAATTAGAGTAATCTACAGCCTCATGTTTCAACTGAATTACCAAGCACAAATGAGAAGAGCTCGCGAGCGGGAGATAACTCCACCAGCCCGATATCCATGGCATACCCAGAAACCGGCAATTTCAAGTCCCGCAAGACACAAACCGCCTCGGCCATCCTAATTTTTGGCACTTCCTGAGCAACAGCGCAATAAGGAATCCAAGAATCTGGGCGATAATCCTCTCCTATCTCGAAACCTTCTTTCTTCATTGCATCGCACAACTGCGATTGGAACTGAAGCAGCCAGATTGAAGGGGTCGGTGAAAGAAAGAGTACATTATTGTCGTTTGGTAAACACCCGATTGTAGAGAAAGATAGAGGCAAAGGTTCTTGCTTGGCAGCGAAACTCTTGACAACTGATTCAAGCTTGGCGGAATCAACAAAGGGGCTGGAATAGAGTGTGATGTGCGGGCGAGATTCGATTTCGATGAGATGGGTGCTGATTTGTCGGCGAGCCAGTACATTCCAGGCCTTCAACACTTGGTTTTCAAGCGCCGGATCGAAGTAGAGCTCGATAGCGAAACCTTGTGACATCGGAGGAGCCACAGTAACAATAGAATTTAAGCAGCAAACTTGAGATTCACAACAAAGATCTCGGAACACCAGATGATGGAAATTGAGAGAAATAAATGATGAAACCAGAGCTGCTCATAAAAGGAGTTGGATTTCGACCACCGTTCTGATATAATAAAAGAGGGTCACAAGAAAACAGGGTGAAGGAATCTGAAAATGAGGTGACCAATAATTACGGAGGCAAGGCCGTATATATGTATAAAGTAGGGAAGGGTGCGAAGATATGATCGAGAAATCGAAAGAAAATGAAGAATCCCGTGACCAAAAGCGAGTTTAGAGTTTCAATCAGCAAGACACAGAGGAAATACCGTGGAGATCATGGAGAGCTAGCGATCAAAACCAGGCAGTAAGGAGATCTTGCCGCTAACCGTCCAAACGTTGGCGAGCATGACGCAAATTGGATCGGAGCAGCACATGTATCCTTTTTTTTTTGTTTTCCTTCTTTTTTCTGGGTCTAAAGTCACGCTATAAATAAACTTGCGGGGTTGTGTCTTGCGGGACTTGAAATTGCCGGTTTCAACACACCGGCAGTTTTGTACAATTGATTAGACGCGGTAGAAATACTTTTTTGAATTTCACTTTTATAAATTTAAGATAAAAATCAGATTTTAGGTGTAATTTATATTTAACAGTAGTAGAAGTTATTTTTTAAAAATTAAAATTTATTTAAAAGATTATCTAAAAAATAAGTTTAGATAAAAAATTATTAAAAATGACATGAATTTACAGAATACTATTATTCTATGTTTATAAAAAATTATTAAGTCATTCTTATCAATTAAATTTTAATAAGAGAATTTTTCCGCAAAATTTTTATTTAATTTTCTACTTGTTGATACATTTATAAATATTAAATTATTAGGCTTATTAAAATATTTTTATCTTTTCTTATAGATATTGTTTTCTCTCTTCATGGTGCGCCTAAAAGCACCAATTTTTAGCTTTTGAGGCAAAAACCAGTTAACCTTCATCGTAAACCCAAATGGTAAGGTGTGTTTGTGATAGCTTTTAGGGGAAAATCATGCGATAAACATAGTTATCAGACCTAAACCGGTTAGTAAACCGGTCTGGGATAATTTTTTAAAAAAAACAAAAATTGATTTTTTTTAATTTTATATTAAAAAGTTTAAAATTTTTAATTTCTCATTTGTTTGATCTCAATTTTACTCCGGTTTGATTCCGATCTAACCTACTAAACATTGACTCAATACCTTAATAGATTTAATAACCGATCATAACCCATAAGACCTAAAAGCACGATTGCTTACGGAGTGTTTGGAACAGCTTTTTCCCAATTCAACTTCTCAGTCAAAAGCAGCTTAAATCCATAAGCAACTTTGAGTTGTTAATTTACCCCGTTCCTCCTCCCTCACCAAGCTCATCCAACTTGAAGAAGAATCACAGTAGTGAATAGCGACAGCACCTCTCGCTTTCTCTCAGTCGCAGTGAAAAGAAAGTCCAGTTGATTGAAAAAAATCTCTCCACCCTCTTTTCCAGCTTGCATCGCTGTTGTCCTCTCCATCTTAAGAAGGCAGTGAAAAACAGTGACGACCTCCAAACTCAATCGAAGTCGACCAGTCTTGTAGGTATGGGTTCTAGGTTTGTCCGTTTTCTCTCCCGCCAAACTATCCATGCAAGTAGTTTGGCATGAAAATCATAATTTTTTGGTCGACGATTTGCTCGACTGATCTGTTCTACCGATATGCTCTCGCCCTGCCTTGTGGATTTTGTTATCCTATTCATTATTGTATGCCGACCAGTTTGGGGCTGTTGATTTTTGTTTCTTGGTGAGTTAGAAGGTTGTCGAAGCTTTAATTACGAGGTCTCACGTCGTTAAATCTTTCCATTAACACCGATTGGGGGTGTTGATTTCTTTTTCTTTAAACAGAAAAACGTCGATCCCTCCAGGAACAAACAAGCAAGCGGAAGAAGGAAGATAGAGGATAATAACATCTTAGATTTGTTGAGATAATCCCTCCAATATCTTAGATTTTTGTATATTTTACTAAAATCTTAGATTTATGGTTTGTAAATGATGATAATATCTTCTATTTATGATTTTTACCAAAATCTTACAAAACTTAAAAACTTATTTGCTGACTAAAATTTTTGCATTTGAATGATTTTATTTATATGATTTTTTATTCATTAAATATATTTAATCAAGTATTTTAATATTTCAAAATTTTCTTAATAATAAATTAACTTTTTTTTAAAAAAATTCTAAAAAAATATCATTTAAACTTCAAAATCTCAAATAGGTGATTTAACAATAAAATGATTTGTTAATTGCATTACCATTCTTGTTAATCCCATTATCAAACTTGTTAACGGAATTTTGAATTTTAAATGGTATTTTTTTGGCATTCTCCCTTTTTTTTTTCAATTTTACTTTTACCCAATTTTTATAGATCTCTCACTAATAATAATATCATCACATCGGTAAGATTTGAATTCACAATTTTATGATTATTTACCATTTAAATCAAACTATTGACACTTATCCTTTTCCCTTAGATTAAATCCTAATGACCATTAGAAACGTTCTTGTTTAGGGAGGGGGGAAAATTATTACAAATGTCACGTTGAAGTGGAATGAAATCTATCAAAGAAAAAGGGAAAATTGTTAAAAAAATACATTTGAAGTAAATTAATTATTAAATATTATTATGAGAGATCTGTTACACATGACGGATAATATTTTGCACACTACGGAAGATGTTTGCACATCTGTAGGGAAGATTTATGCACACAAGGAAGATTAATTGCACATCACGAAATATCTGTTACACACGTGATAACATTTAACAATTAATTTACTTCAAATATATTTTTTAGCAACTCTGCAAAAAAAAAAAGTCATGTACAATATTCAATTGGAAAATATGAAGTATGCCTATGCCCAATATAGATGCAGTTTGCAACATCGTGAATATTTGAATAATATGAGAAGCTGTAGACACTTAAAAGCCAAAAAAATGATATACCGAGAAAGAAGTCACTTATAATATCAAGGAAAACATAAACCATTCTCAATAATCAAGACATAGGTGTCCTTTATTGTATCAAGGATAAAAAAGGCATGAAGTTTTACTAATAAGTCAACAGTGATTTATTTCTATGTTCTTAAAAAGTCTCTTTGTAAACATCATCTGTTCGATTCGCCACTGGCATGTTTTTACTTTAGAATCATAATGCCAACGAGCTCTTGAACGCTGGATTTTTTTTTTTTGACACAGTTCATTATGAATTATGAAGGATTCGTTACTCGCTAGCCTCTCGCGGTCATCAACAAAGAGTGGCGCTCACATGTATCCCTGTTTAACCCATGATCTCTCTTTTGTTTTGTTTCTTTTTTTTTTGGGGTCTAAAGTCACGCGATAAATATAATCTTTATTTCATATTTGATTTCTTTTTTTTTATTTCAAATAATTCATTTATACCATCTAACCAATAAGTTATTTCAAAAACTTCATTCATACCACCAAACCAATGAGTTATTTCCACACTTGATCATTATTTTAATCAACACAAGATAAAAGAAGGCACTGTCTATAATTTCCAATTTAAGAAGTCATTAAAAAATAAAAGGTGTTTGGAATAACGATTAAAACCTCTAAAAATGTTTTTCAATAGTAATTTACGATATATGAGGTAATTTATAGTCTATGAGATAATTTTTATGATTTATGATCTATAAGGTAATTTTCATGAGGTAACTAAATCAAGATGTGACTGCGTAGACCCTAAGGCCCTATTTGGTATGAGGCATTGGGGGATAGGGACTGAGATTGGATCAATGATTGAGTTAAAGTATATCGTTTGGTACGAGGAACTACATATAAATAGGGATTGAGAGTACCACAAAAGTGAGATTGCTACAAAGCCACATCCCCCTGGTATTGTGTTTTCAATCCCTAGACTACAAAATTGTAGAGATAAAATATAATTGATTAAAATAATTTTTGGACAAAAATAACCCCTGATTTTAACCAAGAATCAATCCCTCTCACATAATCACAAAGTTCTGAAACCCAGACCGGACTGGGAACCGGCCAATCACCATAAAATCACTCCGGTCCGGAAACCGGTCCAATCCACTACCTTTTTTAAAAAATCAATTTTTTTAATTTTCCTTTAAAACTTCATATTAATAAGCCTAAAATATTCAATTTTTCACCGGTTTTGCCCCGATTTAGCTCCAGTTTAACTCTGATCTGACCCACTGACCCTTAACCCAGTATCCTGACCGGTTCAATGACTGGTCTGTGTTTCAAAACCTTACATAATCACTCTCTTTGTTTTTTTTTCTCGCTAATGACATAATTAGTGACTATTTATTAAATAAGATTAATAAAATTATTCCCTCCAACTATTACTTCGTAACAAACATATTTTTAAAGCATTAATCTCAGTCTCAGTCTCAATCCTAATCTTAATTCATCAAAATTCAGTGTCAAGTACTAAAATTGACCTAATTAATATATTTTTTAATTCTTATTTTGTTCGGTGTTCACAAATGATAACCATTTGAGTTTCTGAGTGGGCCCACAAAGCATGTCCCACGACTGAATTCTCCCCCGCCAGCCTTGACTTTGAGTCTCCCTCACGAAGTCAGAAAATGGAGGCATCTTCCAATCTGAAATTTTTTATGTTGACGTCGACGCAAAACCTTAACATAAAAAAGCTATGCGAAGACCTTGTTCATATCAGTAAACAACTCTCTGAGGCTCATCGCTTGTTTCATTTCTTGAGGAAATGGGTGAAAGTAGGAGAAAACGGGGGCGAAAACCTAAAATCCAACCCAGCGGAATCACCGCCGAAGATAAACACCCAAACAACGTTACCGCAAAAACAAATGATCTCATCTCAGTTCCCTCCGCCGTGGATTCCTCCCGCTGTCTCCCTAAGTCGCAGCAGCTTGTAACGGGTTCACCGGAGCCAAGAAGTGCGAGACATTCCGAGCAGAACAGAGGTGGTGCTTGTACGGATTTGGTTGCCGAAGCCTCATTGATGCCTAAGCGGGACGGCGAGGTGAAGGCGGCGCCGTCAATGGACGCTGTGGTGAAGGTATTTTGTGTGCATACAGAACTGAATTTCTCGCTGCCATGGCAGAGAAGAAGGCAGTATAGCTCTAGTAGCAGCGGATTTATTATTGAAGGGAGGAGGGTGTTGACCAATGCGCATTCCGTGGAGCATCATACCCAGGTCAAGCTCAAGAAACGTGGCTCTGATACTAAATACATCGCAACAGTACTGGCCATTGGAACCGAGTGCGATATAGGTATTTGAATGTTCCTCTTAATTACATAAAAGGGCGGTCTAAATTAAATCTTATGTGCTTGTTTGGGATGTCGATAAACGAATTTGTTGTGGAAAGTATTTTTAATGTAGAAATTTCAATAAGAATCTATATAACTAAGATGTCATAATCTATAAATACATAACAGTTATACATACTATAGAAAAACTTACAAGACTGCCGAAAATGATAATGAACTTTGATAAAATCCTAGCCTAGCATACGTTGTCTCCTTAAGACAATTTGTTCCCTCTATATGGATGCCCAAGGTGCTCGAACAATTATCTCCCAGGATAGAACGGATTACGTCTTCAGAATGATGGCACTATCAATCAGAAGGCAGAACGAACACAACAAGACTGCTTTCAGAATCGCACAGGATATGAGATGATTGCAGAAAGCACTATGCAATATATGAGAGAGGAGAGTTTTGAGATTGATTAATTTTTTTTGGTCACTAGCACGTCCTATTTATAGATGACAGAAATTGATCCGATGAACTCGACCTTTACGGGTGAATTAGTACGTCATGCGAACAGACATACCAGAACAGAGCGAATAGAAGCGTACGGTGACTCTTGCTGGCGAACTTGTGCGTCGTACGAACAGACACACCAGAACAGAGCATATGGATGCACCATAACGGATGCACTGGTTCGGTCACAGCGTTTTGCTACAGCTGCGCTATTGGGAGAATTACAAAGGGGTAAAAAAGGAATTAAACAAAAGTTCAGGGATTATTCGGACAAACTAAAAAATAATTTAATAAATAAAAATTATTTTTTAATCTCACACACGCACGGACCGGACCGGCGGTGGCGACCGAACCGAGCCGGACGGGGGGCGACGACGGTGCGTGTGTGTGGTGGACCAAGGCCCATCTACATCCTCACTCTCCACAAAAGTGGATTGGCCCAAAGGTCCATTTTAGAGGTGTGGAGTTGAGTCTTATATACACTCTTACTTCTCTTGATTTGTCCAATGTGGGACTTCTATCCACACACCTTTTTCTCCTTCCTTTTCCCTCTTCTCTTCCAACCTACTTATTCATAACCCATGGAATTTAGACCCAAAATTCCAATAGGAAGTTTATTAACCTCTGTACAGTGAGCACAGATATAAAAATTAATTATACTAGTAGATTAAATGGAAGGATTTAATTAAGAAAGCCTGCAAAATGATTTTCTCCTTTTTATAGTTGGCAAAAAAATTATGATTATATATTTTATATGATAAAAGAAAATTAATTTAATAATTTTTCGTTTGTAAACATATTTTTAGTATTTTTTCAAAATTAAATTTCCATGATGATTAAAGTAAGCTTTCAAGTACTTAAATAAAATCTTAATAATTTCCCAGCCCATCTAATAGTTTTTTAGGAGGGCGTATCACAAATCTAATATGTGTTACAGTCAAACTCGGTGAAGGAACTGACACGATGAACCTTCAAGAGGAAGAAGAAAAGAGAGAGAGAGGAAGAGAGAAAATGGACTGAACATATATTATTATTGATGTGTCAATTGTACTGTACAAGTATCATGCGTATATATAAACATAGGGCTGACAGCTTGACAAATAGTTAACAAGGCTAACAGATAGTTACAAACAAACCAAATAATTATAACTAATATGTACAATTAGTTTTACAGCCCCCTCAAGCTGGAATGTGTAAATCAAGCATTCCAAGCTTGGGCATAATAGCAGTAAAGGGTGCTGGATCCAATGGTTTGGTGAAAATATTAGCGAGTTGATTCTTGGATCTAATAGGCAGCAATCGAAGAACATTATCCTTAATCTTGTCTCGAACAATATGGCAATCGATTTCTAAATGCTTGGTTTATTCATGAAAGGATTGGTAGCAATGTGCATAGCTGATTGACTATCACAATAGATTAAAGTAGGAGAAGGATGTGAAACATGGAGATCACCCAACAGATACAATAACCATTGAAGTTCACAAGTAAGAGAAGCTAATGCCCTATATTCAGCTTCAGAAGAAGACCGAGACACAGTAATCTACTTCTTAGAATGCCAACAAATAAGAGAATTGCCCAAGTAAACACAGTAGCCAATAATAGATCGCCTAGTATCTAAATTGCCGGCCCAATCAAAATCACTGAAACCCTTCAACCGAAAATTAGAAGTAGTAAGGAAGAAAAGACCTTTACCAGGTGAGGATTTCAAATAACGAAGAACCCGATGAGCAGCACGAAGATGAACATCAGTAGGACAAGACATAAATTGACTAAGCTGCTGGACACTAAAAGCAATATTAGGTCTAGTATTCGTGAGATAAAGCAACCGACCCACAATGTTTCTGTAGTGAGTAGCATGAGGCAATGGATGACCAATATCTTTAGAAAGCTTAGTATTACGATGCATGGGCGTTTTATAAGGTTTACTATGAAGAAAACCAGAATCATTAAGAATATCTAAGGTAAATTTGCGCTGATGAACATAAATACCTTTTTGAGACTGGGCAACCGCAAGACCAAGGAAAAATTTGAGATCTCCAAGATCCTTAATCTTGAAAGCAGAATCTAAAAGGGACTTAACACGTTGAATCTCAGCAAGGTCATTACCAGTCAGAAGAATATCATCCATATACACCAAAAGAGCTGTGAAAGAATGATTAGTGCGTCTCACAAATAGAGAATAATCAGATTTAGACTGAAGATAACCAAAAGAGATTAAAGCACTAGACAGCTTAGAGTGCCACTGCCTACTAGCCTGTTTTAAGCCATATAAAGATTTTTGCAGTTTGCAAACCATGTTAGGAGAAGGAGAATGAAACCTAGGGTGTATTTCCATATCAACTTCCTCATCTAAGTCACCATGAAGAAAAGCATTGTTGACATCAAGTTGTTGAAGATGCTAATGTTGGGCAGAAGCTAGAGAAAGTAACAACCGAACTGTAGTAAGTTTAGCAACGGGAGATAAGGTATCAAAATAATCGACCCCCTTAGTTTGGATATAACCCTTAGCAACAAGACGTGCTTTTGCTCTCTCAAGACTACAATCTTTACAAAACTTATTTTTGTAAACCCAACGACAACCAACAACGGGTTTCCCATTGGGATGAGGAGTAAGAATCCAAGTGTGATTCTGTTCTAATGCAGAAATCTCAGTAGTCATAGCAGTACGCCAAATCTCATGCTTCACAGCTTGAGAATATGTTTTTGGTTCAAAATGAGCAGATATAGACAAACTGAAATGTTTATAGGACGGTGAAAGGTGAGTATAAGAAAGAACAGAATCAAGAGAATGGGAGACGAACCTGAACTGGTAGAAGAAGATGGTTGAGCCAAGGAAAGAAGTGCATGATGATAGTCCTAAGAGATCTTCGTGGCATAATAACAGAACCAGTAGAAGAGGAATCCTGTGGCACCAAAGGCTGCACAGGAAAATCAAGCATGGGAGTAGATTGTGGCATAGGAATGTATGTAGAAGCAAGAAGAGGGACCAAGTTTTTAAAAGGAAAAATATGTTCATAAAAATGAACATCTCGAGAGACCAAAATATGCCTAGAAGCTAGATCTAAAAGAAAAACACCAGTCTTGTATCCTAAGAAAATACATTTGCGAGCTCTTGGATCTAGTTTAGTACGATGGTGAGAAAGAGTAGAAGCAAAACATAGAGATCCAAAAACCCGAAGAGCTTTAAGATCAGGTTGAACATTATTAAGACAAAAGAAAGGACATTGATTGTTAAGAAGTGGTGTAGGCAACCGGTTAATAAGATGTACAACATGTAAAATGGCATAAGACCAATAAATCTTAGGAAGACCGGAATGAAATAAGAGAGACCTAGCCACATTCAAGATATGTTGATGCTTTCGTTCAACAATACTGTTTTGTTGAGGAGTTTCAATACATGAGGTTTGATGTAAAATTCCCTTAGAATCATAATAATTAGGCATTGAAAATTCTACACCATTATCAGATCGAACAATTTGAATTTTAGCCTGATATTGAGTTTCAGAAAGTGTAATAAAATTTTGCAAGGCTTGACGAGTTTCAGCCTTGTTATGTAACATTAAAACCCATGTATATCGTGAACAATCATCAACAATCGTTAAGAAATATTTGTGGCCATGAATAGATGCAAGATGATGTAGACCCCACAAGTCAACATGTAATAACGAGAAAGTTTTATTAGTATGAGAATGACTAACAGGAAATGGAAGCTGTTTTTGCTTGGCTAAATGACAAGAATCACAATGATCAAAAGGTTTATTGGAAGTAACATAAGGGTGTGTGTGTATTGAACACACTTCAAAACAGAATTTGACAAATGTCCAAAGTCTAAAATGCCACAAATCAAAACAAGAAGGGGAAGGTGGTTCTGAGTTTGTTACTGAAGATGACAAGCAGCAAGCACTCCTTCGATGAGGAAGAAAGTAGAGACCATCCTTTTCCTTATCTAAACCAATCATCCTCCATTGGGACATGTTCATCAAGAAGCAAGTGTTGCTCTGAAAAATGGCACAACAGGATAAAGACTCCGTAAGTTTGGATACAGAAATGATGTGAAATTAGAAATTTGGTATGAAAAGAACATATGAATAGTGAGGGTATCAGAAACACATACGGAGCCAGATTGAACAGCAGTAACAAAAGAACCATTAGGTAAAGTGATCATAACATGTGTTATTGAATTAAGAGAAATAAAGAAAGAAGCAATAGAACGTATATGATCAGTAGCTTCTGTATCTAAGATTCAGAAGTTCTTAAGAGGAAAATGAACTGATGAAGCACTATTACCCGAGGCAATATTATTAACAGAATGAGGCAATGTAGAAGAATCAGATTGAACCAGGTGGAGTAACTTTTTATATTGCTAAGCTGTGAAACCAAGATGAGGCACACTGGTCTGGTGCAGAGATTGTGACACTGGAACAGAAGGAGCAAGATTCTCCTTATTTTTTGGCTTTTGAGACGTATTGTTAACAGTGGAGTTACGGAACTTGAAGCCCGGAGGATAGCCATGTTTCTTATAACAAGTCTCAACAGTATGATGTGGCTTACCATAATAGGTACCATGGTTACTATTACGATCCACATTCTGAGAATTAGAGTTCCTACCAGACTTAGCCAGAAGTACAGTAGACTCAGTAGGAAGAGAAATAATGTCCATCTCCCTCTCTTGTAAAATCAATAAGAAAACACGATTAATAGGTGGAAGGGGATCTAATATCATTATTTGAGACTTAACCATGTTATACCTATCACCGAGCCCTTTCAAAAAACGTATCATATAGTCTTGCTGCTGATACTTATGGATTTGGTCAAAGGCACCACAAGAACAACGAGTAGAACAACCACAAACAGGAAGAGGGCGAAGATTCAACAATTCTTCCCAAATAATTTTGAGTTTGGTAAAATACTCACTAACACTGAGATCACCTTGCTTTAGAGTATGTAGCTCGTCCTGCAAATCCGCGATTCAAAACAAATCACACTGAATATCGACTTCAAAGATCCTTCGAAATGTTTGAGGCTCGATCAATCCATAGAATGCTTTGTGCGATTGTGGAAGAAATCGATCTGGTAAGCCAAGCTACGACCATGGTGTTACACCTTTCCCAAATCGGGAACAGAGGATCTGTTATGACCGGAGGAAGAATCGTTCCATTAACGAAATGATACTTGTTCTTGGACTGCAAAGCCATCTTCATGGCCCTAGACCAAGAATGATAGTTGCAACCATCCAAAACAGGAGAAACAAGAACCAAAGATGGATTTTCATTCGGAAAAATGTAATAGGGATTCGCCGGATTCTGAACAACATCGGCGAGACGAGAAGAAGAAGAAACAGAATCGGCCATCTCAGACAACGAATTGAAGAACTGAAGCTACAGAGAACAAATTGACGAAATACGCTTTGATACCATATCACAAATCTAATATGTTACAGTCAAACTCGGTGAAGGAACTGACAAGATGAACCTTCGAGAGGAAGAAGAAAAGAGAGAGAGGAAGAGAGAAAATGAACTGAACTGATATTATTATTGATGTGTCAATTGTACTGTACAAGTATCATGAGTATATATAAACATAGGGCTGACAGCTGGACAAATAGTTAACAAGGCTAACAGATAGTTACAAACAAACCAAATAATTATAACTAATATGTACAATTAGTTTTACAGGGCAGAGTGGTATGCTCCTTTTTGGCTGTCTTTTCCTTCCTTTTTCTACAAAGCCACCTGGAATGACCGAATGAGGAGTAAATCACCGTCTATTTTTGCACTAAAATTCCAAACATGAGATGTGGATTTTCTCTCTTTCTATTTCACTTTATCTACTTCTCTACATTCTCTTTGGCATCCGTTAGATGTTAATTTCGTCTTGGTAAATGGAACACTATGGAAGTGAAAAACAACAATCACAAAACTCAAGAAGGAAAGAAGGAACATATGATATATGAATGAGTATCAACAGTATCAGAGAGTATCAACGACATACTTGGTTTGTTGTCTTTGAATGAGTATATTAGATGATAGTTTTCTTTTATCTGCTTATCATGTTAATTTTACGCTTCAGCATTGTTGACGGTGAGTGATGATGAGTTCCGGGAAGGGGTTTCACCTGTGGAGTTTGGGGATTTGCCTGCACTGCAAGATGCTGTTACTGTTGTGGGCTATCCAATTGGAGGTGACACTATGTCTATAACTAGCGGTGTTGTCTCACGCATTGAGATACTCTCTTATGTTCATGGTTCAACTAAACTTCTAGGAGTGCAGGTTGGTGTCTGAAAATATATGTTGTCTGACCTCCGAGTTGATATTTCTTGATTGACTTACTGGTCAGTTCAAATACTTTTGCAGATAGATGCTGCAATAAATGCAGGAAATTCCGGGGGACCTGCTTTCAGTAGTGATAAGGGAAAATGCGTGGGGATTGCATTTCAGTCTCTTAAGCATGGAGATGCAGAGAATATAGGATATGTGATACCTACTCCGGTTATCTTACATTTCATCCGAGATTATGAAAAGAATGGGGAATATACAGGTATGTAAGGGAGTGTTTCATTTTATGGAACACAGAATCTCGTCTCCCTTCTGAAATAAAAGGGATGACTATGAGGGTTTGTTTTTATGCTGGGTGCGGAGGAAACCATAGAGTAATGGATATAGATGTGAGGATTAAATGGAGAAGTCAGTTCAAAATTGGCATCTCTCTATGTCACATTTTAATATGTTTATGATTTACTGGCACTGTCCAACTGGCTGTTGTATAACAGAACTCTGGTAATTGTAAGTTTGATGAGATGATTCCGGTTTTAACTTGAATAAATCGGTTTGGGTATTATCCTTCACAGGATTTCCAATTCTTGGAGTTGAGTGGCAGAAGATGGAAAATCCTGATTTGCGAATGTCAATGGGAATGGGGCCACAACAGAAAGGTGTGCGTATCAGAAGAATTGAACCCACAGCTCCCGAATATCATGTTCTGAAGTCATCTGATGTCATTCTTAGCTTTGATGGGATTGATATTGCCAATGATGGAACAGGTAACTACGGTTCCATATTTTGAATTGGTCAGCTATCTCATCATGATGAATTATACTGTTATTGTGTGCTTTTTCTCGTATATTTCTGACATGTATATGAGTTTGTACTTTGTTTTTGTATTTGAGTGATGTTTTATATCATGGGCAAATCAATAACAAAACAGAGATATATACACACACATATGTCAGTTAAAACCTGTTAGCTTGTGATAAGACCCATCCTCCTATGACTACTAGGAAGTGGCGAAAAAACAGGAAAAGGGGAAGAAGTTACCTTTTGTTGGTCAGAAAATTGACTTGGAAAATCCTACTCTTTTAGAGAAAGACATAAAGGACTAGGCTTGCCGTTGGCAAGGGTTATAGGGTTATGTTAGGGGCTGTGCTAGTCATTTCTTTTGTATTTTAAGTTTGTGTTTGGAAACCTTCCAAACTATGGTTTCCGTAAATCGAGACAAAACTCTTCTCACATACTTACTTCGTAAATCGTAAAAGCTATTCTCCAAAAGCTAATCCAAACACAAGTAGATGATGTCTCTTGGGAGGGGAGGACTTATTTTGTATTTAGAGTTCAGAGTGAAGTGAGGAGTGCTTGGACTCTCGAAAGCCAGCTAGGAGTGGAGAAAGATATTAGCCTTCTTCAACATTTACCTTTCTAAATTAGTGTATTTCATTGTGTTAGTGAGAGTGATTCTGCGGTCCTGTATCTTTTTGTGTGTTGTAAGAGTTGTATCTTGTGTTGTAACCTTCTTCTATTCTTGAGGAGGGAATGTTTTTTAATTAATATCAATTAAGTGTTGTTTTAAATACTGTACTACTTTGGTGTCCATCGGCTTGTTAATGTGATATTCCTCTGGACGTACGTTTCCACTTATTTTATATCGCATTATACTTCTTACTATAAAATCATGAGCCTATCCTAACAATTTAGAATGCACATGGGCATAAACACATGTACCTTTGAGAAATTCTCTTGTTTATAATGTTTCTCAAGTGTCAGAACTGATATCTGGTTTGGGGTATATTTGATATTTGTAGTTCCATTCAGGCAAGGGGAGCGCATTGGTTTCAGTTACCTTGTCTCTAAAAAATACACTGGGGATACAGCTACAGTCAAGGTTCTCCGTGATTCAAAGATACTTGAATATGACATTAACCTTGCAACTCCTAAGCGCCTTATCCCAGCCCACATCAATGGCAGACTTCCTTCTTATTATATTGTTGCTGGATTTGTTTTTGCCGCAGTTTCCGTCCCCTATCTTCGTTCAGAGGTAGGTTTTATTTTTCAGATTTCATGATTACTTTTATTTCAATGGTGTTCATGTACTGTAGTTGCCTCTGAAAAATTCAATTTTTTTTCTATCCCACTTCTGTTTTGGTTAATTTGTCCGATCGCGGAATTGCAGTAAAAATGCAAAACAACCGTCTGTTGTTTGTGTGTCTGTTCATTTCATGCTTGATAATTTCTCAGTTTATGGGCTTGCAATCTCCTGTTGTTGTAGGCTGTCTCAATGGCTTTTTTGTTTCAATATCTTCCTGACTTTTTCTTTCATAGTTCTCTGTAATCCTATGTTTGGATGGAGAGAAAATTAGGGGGGAAAGAAAACTAGGAAGGAAAACTCTCAAATTCCTTTTAAGTATTCCCTCATTTTTATTTTTTCCTCACTTTTCTCTCCATCCAAACACAAGGTAACTGTCAGGTCTTCATACTTAAAGTTTTCAATATATGCGGTTAGAAATGGACCATTTGTCTTGCTTTGTAAATTGTTACTGGTTTTTCTATGCAGTCTAACTCTTTCGAGTATGGAAGGGAATATGAATTGGACGCCCCCATCAGTCTTCTGAACAAGCTTTATCATGCCATGGCAGAGTCTGTTGATGAACAGCTTGTTGTTGTTTCTCAGGTTTTTCATCCTTTTTCCCAACAGATTTTCGTGTTTCTGTTTTAGTACAAGGGTTAATACTTGAAATTATCTGTGTTAGGTTCTAGTGGCTGATATAAATATTGGATATGAGGACATTGTTAACACTCAGGTAACAAAACACTTTATAGATGTCATTCAATCTGGTGTAAGTTGAATAATTACCAAGTGATATCTGCGCATGTGTTTAGGTTCTTGCCTTTAATGGCAAGTCTGTGAAGAATCTGAAGAGCTTGGTCTTCATGGTTGAGAGCTGTGATGATGAGTATATGAAGTTTGATCTCGAACGTCAACAGGTTTTCCTCTTTACCAGCACATTCACGACTTCAGATATTCTTACTACACACGGCATACCATGTGCAATGTCTGATGACCTGAAAGCTTGAAGAAGGTATTGGAATTTTTCATGATACCCCCCCCATGTTCACTATCAAATTAAACTACTTCATGCGGTACATACATCAGGTCCCAGAGAGTTATGAGTGAGATTGAGATTTGGGTTCATAGAGATAGATAGAGAACTAGAAAGAGAGAGACAGAGAGGAATTGACGGTTTATGTCCAATATTTCTTATTTGTGCCCCTCACACCGGGAAATATATATTATTTTTTTCGGAAGAATAAACGGGGGAGGGTTTTTGACAATAATTCTTATTTTCTTCTGATACGCTAATCTCAAGTTTAGCAGGAATTCCTTTCTCATTCATCCTGCTCATATTCAAGTCCTTTGCACATGTTATCTGTCAATTCTGAAGCGTGATTGCCGGTGATTCCTTTCATGGATTTGTTAATTTTCTTACTGCGACTTTTAAAATTCTTTCATTCAAAGCATAAAATGCTACCAGTCGCTGTTGAATCTTCAATGGAAAAAAAAAAAAAAGATTAAAGGACAATTAGTAGGTTCTTACAAAAGAATTGAATGTGTATAAAAAAAAATGCATCAGACATTCCACCATCGAAGAGCTTTCCAAATTTACATGGACCAAAACAATTTCATTTTTTACACTAGTAGATCCTAAACAAAAAGCTAGATTCGACCACAATTCAGAAATAAAAAAAAAATATAAACTAGTGGAAATGAAAAAGGATCACAAGAAAACGAGTGAAAGAATCTGAGTAAAGAATGGGAAGATATGGACGAGAAATTTGAGAGTAAGGTTTCACATGCTTCATTTTTTTTAAAAAAAAAAATCTTGGTACGAACGTGCTTCAAATTAAAAGTCACTTCATCCCCACAAAGGCCCAAACAATGAGGCCCAGATCAGGCGAGTTCAAAGATCTAATTCTGAGTGGGCCTAAACTCCAACGTGCGGCCCAGTGTTAAAGCTCCTCCTCTGCCTGGCCTTCTAGTTCTTCCATTTGAAATTCAGGCACCGCTTGTGATTCCTGGCGAAGTTAGGAGATGCAGCCGTCTTTGAATTGAATATTGTTGTGATGACCGAAAATCCCAGCTTTCTGCGCAGAGCCCCTGTTAATACCAGCACAAAGCTTTTCCGGAAATGGGCGAGGATAAGAGAAAGCGTGGACGACAACCTAAAACCCAACCCAGCAAAACCATTGCCGAAGGAGAATACCCCAACAAAGTTACCACAATAACAAACGACCTTGTTTCAGTTCCCTCCGCTGTGGAAGCCGCCGATGCCGCCATTCCGGATTCCTCCCGCCGTCGGCCCGGCCGCCCCAAGAAGTTCAAGCACAATGAGAAGTCGCAACCTCTTGTGATAGGTTCACCGGAGCGGAGAAGTACGAGACTCGCTGAGCCGAACGGAGATTGTGCCCCTATGGATTTGGTTACTGAACCTCCATTGATACCTAAGTGGGACAGCGTGGTGAAGGCCGTACCCTCAATGGATGCTGTGGTGAAGGTTTTTTGTGTGCATACAGAACCAAATTTCTCCCTGCCGTGGCAGAGAAAAAGGCAGCATAGCTCTAGTAGCAGTGGGTTTATTATTTCGGGGAGGAGGGTGTTGACAAATGCGCATTCGGTGGAGCATCATACCCAGGTCAAGCTCAAGAAACGTGGTTCTGATACGAAATACTTAGCAACAGTGCTCGCCATTGGAACCGAGTGCGATATTGGTATTTGAATCTTGATCTTAGTTAATTATCTAATATAGTGGAACTTTTCATAACAGGCTTTGCTTTTCCTCTTTGATGATGAAAATTACACCCTGAGAAACGTAATTGTTGTTACTTTACTTTTTAGGAACTAATGCTCTAAATACCATATATCTACGTTACTTAAGATTTTGTTCTCGATTTTTGGAGATATATTTTGTATGATATGATGAAATAAGTCACAAGCTAGAGGCGAATTGTGGCTTCCCCTCCCGAGGGCTTATTTGGCGTTGGTTCCTTGATTTTCCTCTATGGCCTACGCCCTATTTTTGTAATAACATTTTAAACATGGGATGGGGACTATCTTCCCGTTTCACTTTATCCACTCCTCTACATTCTCCGTTATTGAAAAATACTATTGACATTGTTTTAGCTTAAATTATATACATACTAATAATTTGAAATTCTTAATTGAGTATATTAGACGGTAGTTTCCTGTACATGTGTTTTTTTGTCACAAATGAACTTATCATATTAGTTTTATGCTTCAGCATTGTTGACGGTGAATGATGATGAATTCTGGGATGGAGTTTCACCTGTGGAGTTTGGCGACTTGCCTGCGCTGCAAGATGCTGTTACTGTTGTGGGCTATCCAATTGGAGGTGACACTATCTCTGTAACTAGTGGTGTTGTCTCGCGCATTGAGATACTCTCTTATGTTCATGGTTCAACTGAACTTCTGGGAGTGCAGGTTAGAATCTGAAATTATATGATGTTTGATCTTCAAGTTACCCATTGATATCTTGTGATTGATTTGCTGGTCTTTTCAAATATTTCTGCAGATAGATGCTGCAATAAATTCAGGAAACTCTGGGGGACCTGCTTTCAATGGTAAGGGAAAATGCGTGGGGATTGCATTTCAGTCTCTTAAGCATGAAGATGCAGAGAATATAGGATATGTGATACCCACTCCGGTTATCTTACATTTCATCCGAGACTATGAAAAGAATGGGGAATATACAGGTACGCAAGGGAGCGTTACATTTTGTGGAACATGTAATCCGCTCTTCTGAGATAGAAGGGATGAGGGTGCGTTATTGGAGAGCAAGGAAACCTTATGGAAATAGATATAGATGTTAAACTGATTGAATAGAGAAGTCAATTGAAAATAGGCAACACCCCCCCCCCCACAAAAAAAAAAAAAACAAACCAAACACAAACACACACGTGGCTGTTGTAAGTTTGATGAAAGGATTCCTGTTTTTTCCTAAATAAATCAGTTTTGTTGTCATCCTTCCCAGGATTTCCCATTCTTGGAGTTGAGTGGCAGAAGATGGAAAATCCTGATTTGCGAATGTCAATGGGCATGGGACCGGAACAGAAAGGTGTGCGTATCAGAAGAATTGAACCCACAGCTCCCGAATCTCATGTTCTGAAGCCATCTGATGTGATTCTTAGCTTTGACGGGATTGACATTGCTAACGATGGAACAGGTAACTGCAGTTCCATGTTTTAAATTGGTTAGCTATCGCATCATGATGAATTATACTATTATTTTGTGCGTTTTCTTTATTTTTCTGAGTTCTGACAGATCCCTGAGGTTTTACTTTGGTTTACTTTTGAATGATAAGTTTCATAGCACGGGGAAACGAATATCAAAATATAGAATTGTACATGCATATATATCATTTGGTAACCTGCTTGCTTGTTAGTGAGATATTCCTCTTGACATATGGTTCCACCCATTACTTTATATAGCAATATACTTTTTACTATGAAATCATGAGCCTATCTTGACAAATTAGAATACATTGACATAGGCATAATTGCGTGCAGCTTTTGGAATTTCTCGTTTATATTGTTTCTAGTTTCAGAACTGATATCCGGTTTGGGATATATTTGATATTTGTAGTTCCATTCAGGCATGGGGAGCGCATTGGTTTCACTTACCTTGTCTCTCAAAAATGCACTGGGGATACAACTACAATCAAGGTTCTCCGTGATTCAATGATACTTGAATTTGACATAAACCTTGCAACTCATAAGCGGCTTATCCCTGCCCACATCAAAGGCAGACCTCCTTCTTATTATATTGTTGCTGGATTTGTTTTTGCTGCAGTTTCGGTCCCATATCTTCGTTCTGAGGTAGGTTTTATCTTTCAGATTTCATGATTACTTTTATTGGACGGTGTTCACGTAACGTAGTTGCCTCTAAATACTGAACTTTTACTGTTATGTTATTTAACTTGAAGTATATGTGCTTAAAAAAATTTTCTTGTATGAATTTGAAACCAAAAATATAGTGGTTTCTTATTGCAAATTGCATATTTATATGTGCTTAGAAATGAACCGTGTGCTATACCTGATACTAATGTTACTATTTAGTTTCTGTCTTATCAGTATGGAAAGGAATATGAATTCGATGCCCCCATTAAGCTTCTGGACAAGCATTTACATGCGATGGCAGAGTCTGTTGATGAACAGTTTGTTGTTGTTTCTCAGGTTTTCCTTCAATTTCCTTGGTAGGCCATTAGATGTGTTTATGTCCTTTTTTGTACAAGGGCTGATACTTGAAATTATCCGTGTTAGGTTCTAGTGGCTGACATTAATATTGGATATGAGGACATCGTTAACACTCAGGTAAGAAAACATTTTATAGGATATTACTCAATTTGAATGAGTTGAATATCTACCAAATTTGATTTGTGCTTGTGGTTAGGTTCTGGCTTTCAATGGTAAGCCTGTGAAGAATCTGAAGAGCTTGGTCTTCATGGTCGAGAGTTGTGATTATGAATATATGAAGTTTGATCTGGAGTATCAACAGGTTTCCTCTTCATAAGCACATTCATGATTTCATATTTTGTTTTCCTTCTTCAGAAGGTGTTCAGTAGTTCCTTCCTGAAATTCTAGTTGACATATAATTTAAAAAATTGTAAAATCCTTTTTGCGCAGATAGTAGTGTTGAAGACCAGCACCGCCAAGGCAGCGATTTCAGATATTCTCACAACACATGGCATACCGTCTGCAATGTCTGATGACCTGAAGGCTTGAGATGTTTGGGTGAGCTTGAGATGTTTGGGTGAAGAAGGTATTTGAATTGCTCGTCCTGCCATCAACTTTTACATGATACCCCATTCACACCATCAAATTAAAGGTACCATGGGGATATATATATTAAGCCATCGAAAGTTTGAAGGGAGATGGAGAGGTAGGTTAGGTAAAAACAGAGCAAGAGATAGAAGTAGGAATGGATGATATAGAGGTTGAGAAGCGAATAACCAAAGCATCAGCTAGTGGTTGCAAAGGCTTTTGGAAGTGGCAAGTAATTTGATTTAGGGGGTTTTGAGGTTTTCATTATGTTTTTATACCCCAAATATGGAAAAAGTATTTTTGTAGAAGAAAAGAGGGAGGGTCTTTTGGTAAGAATTCTGATCGGAAAAATGAGAAATGTTTTTTGTGGAACTATAAATTATTCGTCTCATTGATCATTTTGTTGTTTTGAGGATAGTCCATATGGCTGTATGAAAATGATCTATAACTCCAGGCGTGTTTGTTTAACTCCACACATGGAAAAATTATATTATATCAATATAATTTTGTGCGCCTAAATTTAGTAAAAAAATATTACGACATAATAACATGATATTAAATAATATCCTTGATAGAGTCATGGTAGTCCCGTTAAGCTGCCATGTTGAGGTCTGAGGTCTTTGGGAATAGAGATGTGGAGACTTCTTTAGGGACTTTATTTTTGGGTAAAAAAATCCTAATTCTATATGCTGACAATATTTAACACAGTTAATAATATTGTTAACGGCAAAGACAAGATTATTAAACAGACCAAACTTTAGGTACTGACTAATTTTACCTAGAAAAATTTATAAAGGAAACATATTTATAACTTACTAAAATTTATAAATTTCCAATAACTCTATCAAGAATCTGCGTATATGGTTAAGCTTAAAAAATTAGTGCGATTTATTCAAATCATACTACATAAGATATTTTGCAAGGAAACATGTGACATATTATCACAATTCAGGCTATGTTGGGATTAAAGTTGGAGATCCCAGAACGTAGGTTTGGAATAAAAAAGCCTTCGAACGTAAGAGAGAGAGAGAGAGAGAATAGAAAAGCCAGCTGGATCAGTATTTTTTCGTGGTTAGATGAGTTTTGAAGTAAAACAGTACTCAGCTCTATTTTCAGTAAACTATACGGAGGCTTGGAATTGGAATTATGATTTGAAGTTTTAAAAGTCTCTTTTAATAGTGATTTATGGAATACGAAGTAAGTTATATAGTGATGATTTTTTCGATTTATGTGTATAAGTTCATAAGTGTGTTTGATAAGCTAAAATAAGCTAAAACAAACACTCATATGGTACTCTAACTCTTAATATGTGTTTGATTGGGTGTTTATGCACGTAAGTCGAGATAAAACTCCACTCACATACTTATCTCGTATACTGTAAATCACGAATACAAATTGTTTTTTAAAGTTTCAATCGTTAGGATGTTTAGAATAGCGATTGGAACTTCTAAAAATGTTTTTCAATCGTGATTTACGGTATATAAGATAGGTTTTACTGTATACGAAGTAAATATATAGAGGTGTTTTATCTCGATTTACGTAAATCACACTTATAAAAAAATAAAAAAAAAGCTACTATTTTCAGCTCATATGCTGACATTGCTCTTGCCTGTTCAGTGCATTTAATGCACTTTAAAAATTTTTTAACAAACTTGAAGTTATGTCTTTATTGGTATTTTAAAAAGAGCTTTTTTTAATAATTTATTAAATATTTTAGGTTATAATGACCTAACTCAAGTATTAGTATTTTTGGTATATGAAATCTTTTTGTTCATGAAAACAAGTACTTGTGATTGATAATTTTTTCACACAAATATTTTTAACCAATCGTTTCTTCTTTTTTTTAATTTATAATTTAAATTTTTAAATATTTTTTATTCCATAAAGATCTCAAATTATATACATATATATCATAAAATTCATATATTTTTAGTCATTATATATTTAAATCTATTTTTAAGTTATATCATCCAAATAAACTTTAATTTGTTAATAAACCATTTTTGTTCAAATTTTAATTTACAAACTCTAGCATTCTAAGATGGAGTATGATTTAATAATAAAGAAAAATACGATAAAATGCATTGGTGGGCGAGAAGCCAAGCAATATTATGCCACAAGAAAGAACAAAAGTCATGGCCGATGAGAACCGACTTAATTTGACTCGCACGCTCCACTATGGCGGGTGGGACTGTTAAATCCGGTGGTGTTTCTTTTTGTCATTCTTTCCCTCCCACTTCGGAAACTGGTGCCAGATTCGGACCTCCTTTCTTGAATTGTTGCGACTGGAGAGAGAAAATTCACTGAGGGCGAGCCACAGAGTCAAGCCAGAGCTTATTATGACATTTCACTTTCCCCATCCCCTCAGACAGTCCTCAGCTATTTAATCAATCTCAAAAAGCCTGCGTCTTCTTCTTCTTCTTCTTCTGGAACCTGGGACCTCTTGAAAGTTGTTGCGTTTTCGTTTTTCAAATTCCAGTTCCATGAGGTTTTGAGAAAGCGCAGCTGTGGTGGCCTACCCAGAAACATAGGTAGGTTGATTTCCAGATGAAACTTTGTGCTCAATATTTAAAAACAAAAAGGTATTCCAAGTTATAGAGTTATTTTCGCATCTTTTTCTTCCTCATACGACAATGATTTTCTCTGGATTCTGAGAGTAAAAGCCGAGAAATCAAAGGATTTTGGCTCTGTCTAGCAAGTGCCGAAGTGTTAATATGATTGTGTTATATGATGAGCTGTTAAGAGCATGTTTCATGGGTCTCCCTTTATGATCTGTGGGATGTCAGAAAGCATGTATCACAAGTGGTTTTTTAACCATACCCACTTGAAGATATCTTGGATTCATCACCAAATCCAGCAAAAAGATGGTTCCTTGAGCTACCCACCTCCTGTTTTGCCTTCATCTTCCCCCCCATATCCCGGTGCTTTCCACAAAGAAACAGGATCTTCTTCCTTGTCTGGTACCAGAATTAGTCCTGCTCTTCTTTTCATTATAGTGATTCTAGCTGTGCTCTTTTTCATTTCTGGTCTTCTACACCTGCTTGTCAGATTTCTCATAAAGCACCCATCTTCCTCAGCATCTGAATCTAATAGACACCAAGAAATCTCTACCTCCGATGCTCTTCAAAGACAACTCCAACAACTCTTCAATCTTCACGACTCTGGTCTGGATCAAGCTTTCATTGACGCACTTCCTGTTTTCCAGTATAAAGAGATAGTTGGTCTGAAAGAGCCATTTGACTGTGCTGTGTGCCTTTGTGAGTTCTCTGAGAAGGACAAGCTCAGATTGCTTCCAATGTGCAGCCATGCCTTCCATATTAATTGTATAGACACATGGCTTCTATCCAATTCGACATGTCCACTTTGTAGAGGAACCCTTTTGACTCCTGGGTTCTCAATTGAAAACCCCATATATGATTTTGATGATTTAAGGGAAGAGGATGGTTGTAACGGTGAAAATGGGTTCCCAACTTTTAGACAAAAAACTGTTGAAATTGAAGAAACTGTAGAGAAAGGAGTGTTCCCTGTAAAACTTGGTAAATTCAGAAGGCTGAATGTGGAGGCAGGGGAGAGTGGAGGAGGAGTAGGAGAGACGAGTAGCAGTAATTTAGATGCAAGAAGATGTTACTCAATGGGATCTTACCAGTATGTGTTAGCCAATTCAGACCTCCGAATTGCATTGAACCATGACCATCAAGGCCACGAGGTAAGGCTTACAAAAGGACCAGAACAATCTGAGAAGCTTTCCATGGAGGAAGCCAAGAAGATCAGAAGTGTGAGCAAAGGTGAGAGCTATTCTGTCTCCAAGATCTGGCAGTGGTCCAAGAAGAGCAAGTTTTCTACTTCGTCTGAAGAAGATCAAGCGGGCATGCCGTCTTCTCTTAAAACAGACCTTCCATGGATGAGAAAAACGGAAGGGACATGACAGGTATTCATCCCCATGATTTTCTCACTTATCACGTTTAACCCTCTTAATCCGCTGATCAAAGATTTGTCCTTTCGGGATTGCAATTTTGAATTTATGATGATTGATTGTGGCATATTGTGTATGCATTGTGATTTTGAGTTGAGATATTATTGTGAAGATCTTGGAGTTTCTTCTTCTTGATATGTAATAGCAAATGTTAGTCCGATCTTGTTGGTTGCCTTCAGTCATGCAAACACCAAAATACCGGTGTGGAAAAGTAAAGGCGTTTCTTTCCAGAGCACACGTTATCTGGGCATCTTCTTCTAATTAATGTCTTTAATTTAGTCCAACAGATTTGTACTCTTACTACTTACTCATCAAATTCTTAAACAGCTGACAGATTTAGGATAGTTGATTAAGTTTGGGCTGTGACAGTGTGTCTCTGAAGGATAATGGCGGGAGGCAAGTGCGTTTGTTTTATCAAGTTCTTGGCTTTTGAGGTCCTCATTTTCTTTGAATCTCCTTTTTGCTTTGTTTAAGGCTCTTTTGGGAGAATGTGAATACAACTTTTTTTAAGCAAAATTGAATCGGTGGATCTTGCAGTGGTGGTGGGATCCATGAAAGCTGGGGAGTAACAGAGCTTATCTGTAAATTGTGAGATGAGTTTTGATTCAAAAAAAATTGGCTCCAGTGGTGATGATGTGGGGCCAATTAGTAATAAATAACTCCCATGTGTCCATGTTGAAATTTAGCGCCCAGATTTAATATTTGTCAACGGTAATGATGATGGTTTATTATTTATTAGTCCAAAAAAAAGTGGTTAGTTCACCAAGAAATATAATCCATATTGGGAGCTATCCTGACTCAGAATCGATGACTGGTGAAAAATTTGGCATGCATCCCTAAGCCTTTACACTACTAGTAGTAAAAACAAATATTATTTTATCTTTAATATAAATATAAGGCATATTTACTGAATTTGATTACATTAAAGAAGCTGGTTAAATTAGTTAATATTATATATATTTTCTAAAATATCTCAGTTAACTTTTCTAATTATCTAATTTCCTCTTTTCCTTAATTTTTATTGAGGAAGTATCAATAAAAGTAAATTAAGAAAATATTGATAAATATGAAAATTACCTTGTATTTATATCAAGATCAATTTTTAAATATGTATTATATAAAAGAAGTACAAAATTGAATAAAAAAAAAAGGAAATACTAATAGTTTATGAGTTTTGAGTTTTTGGGGGGCATGTCAATAGTGATATTGTAGTTTAAATTTTGAATTTGGTGAAAGGGAAGGGTGGTCAGTGTGGCATTATATTTTTTTTTTAAGTCCACATGGCATTATAGGAGCTTAGGAAGTTGCAAAAGGGGACCATGTGAAATTTTAATGTCTGAGTGGGAGAGCTACAAACAAATATTTTCTTTTTTAAAAAAAGAAAAGAGAACTATTACTTAATTTTTACGTGAGAAAAGTTAGCTTAATTAATATATGTATGTTTTTAAAGGACTTGAATTCAATATTTTATTTTAAAAGAAGTTGATTTTTTTTTACCTTTTTAAGTTAGATGGGTAGACACTAAAACGCTTGCCCAATCCCATAAATCAGGAAGCCATTAACTTTCTTGAGTACACCTTTTATTTTTATTATAAGATACTAACTGATATCAGTTTTTTTTTGTTTTTATTATGTGCTTGTTTGTTATCACTTATTTGAATTGGGCTTATTATATAAGTCCGATTCACGTAAATTGAGATAAATCTTCTCCACATATTTATCCCGTAGACCGTAAAAGCTACCTCGTAGACCGTAAAAGTTACTTCGTATTCCGTGAATTACAATTCATAAGCACTTATGAAATTTTCAACCGTTATTCCAAACAAACTCACCGGATCTATTACCTTTAACTAACTCATTTATTAGTATTTTCTCATTATATTCTATTTTTAATTAATTCATTTAAATCCACATTATTAAAGTAGGGGTAAAGTTGAAAATATTTATCAATTTTAAACCAATTTAATAATTTAACTTTTATTCCTTAGTATGCAAGAAATGGTAGTTGGTGTCATGTAAAAATTAGAAGGAGTAGTTAGACTGTTGTAACGACAAATTAATCGTTCACGTACAAAGGGTCTTACTATTCTGATAAGGTTGATGTCTAAATTCAAGATTTGAATCTGTAGTTATTTCGCTATCCAAATTCAAGAGTTTATAGTATAGTTTCAATTTACCTACAGATTAAGAAGGAATGAAGTATAGTTTCATCCCCCCCACAGAGAGAGAGGGAGGGAGGGAGCGTCAAGTGCTCGCTAAAAAGAATGATGGTTAAATAAATGAAATTTGACTCGTTAAAAATGTAAAAAGAATTGGAATGCTTTTCAAAATCCTTTTGTGAAAAGTTAAAGGCCGAATTAATTACTCGTAATATTTAATTATAAGGATAACATAAGAAATAAGAAATAAACAACAAAAATAAGGGTCAAGTGGTAATTTTATTTTGAAAATTTTCGTTGATGGATAATTTTAGAAACCCTTTTTTATAAGTTAAGACAAAATTTTTCTCACATACCTTATATATAAATCAAAAAAACCATTTTTCAAAAACTAATCAAAAAGCACACTAAATGAGTGTTTAGGAACCATGGTTTTAGAAGTTATTTTTCACAAATTAAAATAAAACTCCTCTCACATACTTATTTTGTAAATCGTAAAAGCTACTCTTTAAAAATTAATCTAAACACATACTAACTAAAAGAAAAGTGCTAAATTAATCTAAACACATACTAACTAAAAGAAAAGTGCTGGATGCATTGTAGTACAGCTTGAGGATTTGTTTGGGTTAGCGTTGGAGAAGCATGTTCACGCAAGTTGAGGTAAAACTCATCTCATATACTTACCTCGTACATCGTAAATCACATAAAAAAAAACAGTTTCTACAGTTAATCAAACAAGCACTTATGCCCCGTTTGGTACAATGGAAGAGTTTTTAACAGAAGTAGAATTGAAAGTGGAATTGAAGGTGGAACTGGATTTAAAAATGTGTTTAGTATCAAAATGGAAGTGGAGAATTATTTTAATTTAGTGTATGTATTTATAATAATAAAAGACTAATATACCTTTATCCAAAAATAAAGTTGTCAATTGATAAAATATGTAAAGGTATAATTATCAAAAAATTTAACTTCTATGGAACTCTCCTCAATTCCATGGGTCTACCTAAGGAAGTGAATTCCATGGGACTTCCATCATTTCATAGAAGTGAATTCTAGCCTACCAAACAATCCAATTTTAGGATTTCATTTCCACTTCTTTAAGTTTGATTCCAATGTACCAAACAGAGCATTAGTCTTGAATTTTACTCTTTATTTTTTCCTATCCAATTTTCCGGATCAGCCTTTGAACCGCATATTTACAAGTATGTTTGGAATCATGATTGGTGATCCTAAAAATAATTATGCATATAGGTCAAGATAACACTTCTTTCACATACTTACTTTATATAACGTAAATCACGATTGAAAAAATGATTCAGCAACTATTTTAAATAAGCGCCATGTATAGAAATCACACAAATAAGTTTGATTAGAGATTGCGAATGTCAAGATTGTCTCATGTCTGACAATTTTTTTATTTGAAGATGGTTTGTTTGGTTTGAATCGGGTTTATATATAAGTCTAATTTACGTAAATTGAAATAAAATTCCTCCACATATTTACCTCATAGACCATAAAAATTACATCGTATTCCGTAAATCACGATTGAAAAGCTATTCAAACAAACCAAATAATTAGCAGTACATGTTTTTCCCTCGAGAATCTCCATTGCAATACCCCGCCCATATTTCAATTCTTTTCGTTTTTTCTTGTGAGAAAAGGATTAGATTATACATCAATTTCAAGTTGAATTGATATAGGAGTATTTTTTTCACTCCAAATATTTAATGCGTTAATATGTATCAATATTTCTTCTTAACCAAATTTAATACAATATCTATTAATGTGTCATTTAAAAAAAAACAACAACAAAAGCACAGTCATTGCCCTTTGATCCTTCGATTAACCCATTACACACACACACATCGCATCCGTTAAGAACCGAAAAGCCAGCAAATTTTGGCATATTAAACACTCACATTTTTTTGAGCTGATAAATACTCACATTAAAACTTGAAGTTCAAGAAATTAGTTTATGCGTTTTTCTGGGCAATAGAAACTAGTTTAAGCATTAAAAAAAATATAAGACGCAAGGTAGCATTATACCAATTTTTTTTTTAAATAAAAGAATACAGGTATCTTTACTTTGAGAGACACAGAGAGTTCTATTTTTCAGAATTTTTTTTAATTTCCTGAATCGCTTCCATTTATGACTATGACTTATACAACAAAATTTGGAAAGGGAAAAAAAAAAAAAGCTTATGAAAATAGAGGAGACCACAGAATCCCGAAGCAACGTGAACAGTGCATCTGTATCCACCTCCACCGTTGGCCACAGTCCGAAAAACGCTCCAACCTCGGACCCTTCACGCAAGAATTCAATCTCCCAAATTCCACAACCCTGCTCCTCACGTGAATGTGGGCCCGTCCTTCCCGAGGTCCATCGACGACTTCGCCGACGCCGGGATCGACGCATACCTCGTCGAGAAATTGTTCACGTAGTAATCCTCTTCACCGTCCTGGCCATCGTCAAAGTTAAGGGCGTAACTGGATGCATCGTACCGGAACGAGCCCTGCTTCGTATATCCACCGGACCTCCCTTTATTGAAGCGACGGATGAAGGTCTTCCATCTGGGTCCGGCGACAATCTCCGACCATTCTCGCAATTTCTTCCACCCACGGCTCCACCAGTGATCCTTGCTCTCGGGGCTCCGCATCCGCTCCCACCACATGGATCCAGCTGTGGACGGAGTCTGAGACGAATCGTACCCTAAGCACGGCATCCTGAAACAGCAACCCCTTCTGGCGAACGCCGCATCGTCGCTTCCGGCACCGTCATATTCGATCAAGGTGGCTTCGGGTGGTCCCGTAGTCATGGTTGATCAGAATGAGAGGGTTAGGCCGTGACGCAAACGACGTTTTCCTTCCCTCTCGTCGCCGTCGCCGTCGTCGTCGTTGCGTCAGATTCCTACGGGACAGTGTGGGGACGCCAGAAGGAGAAGAAGGTGAGGAGGATGGAGTGGAATTTATATATATAGGGGTAACGGAAAAACACCGAATGGAAATGGAACCTTAGCTGTTACCTTTTACCGGGAAATTCCCGTTGCCAGATGTCCTACCGATTCCTTTGATCCAGCTCATTTTCTAATTTCTATATATCTGTCAGCGCAAATTTAAGTTGCCAATAAACTTTAGGAAACTTCTTTAAAACTTGCTTGTCTCTTTCTATTTAACTTTCTTTTTTCAATTTTTGGTCTGATTATAGCTCATGATAAATATTAGTGAAACTAATTTAAATTATTTTTAGACTTTAAAATAAATTTCATATCTTGGGATTCTTTATTTTTTTACTAAGTATTTGCAATAATAATAAAAATATTTTTCCTGACGCGAGTTTTCTTCTAAATTTTCTGTATCTCCGTATAAAGTGTAACGTTTTGTGGAAACAACATGTATTTTAATTATGTGTAAATAGAGGTTCGCCAAAAAAATATTATTTGTAAATTAAGTAGATGAAATAAATATAGTTTTGATGCATTTGAAGATAAATCACTAGACTTTTAACAGCCCACACATATAAAACTCATATCTATAGCACATTAGTACTATTTTACTACGCTCACTCGAGAGGAAAGAAAAAGATTGTAGCAGTTATGTTTGAGCATTTTAGGTTGGACATAAAAGTCTTGTGAACCGATTCATCTTCATAATTTAATCGTATGTTTCAATTATAATTTATTCATTTAATAATTATCGGACATATTTTGGTTGGCACAGCTGTGAGAACCACAAATTTATGAGAAAAAAACCAACCAGCCAGAGTGCGCCTACCCACTTCCACGCCAGTCCAATTTATACTTCAATAGTCACTATATATATTTTTTTTATTATGAGACACTTTAACGAATTTTTTGGGTTGGCGGTAAATGCTGATGTAATTTATGATATATGTAATAAATATGGGAGAAGAGTTTTATCTTGACTTAAGTAAACAGACTTTTCCAACACTAACCCAAATAAACCCAACAGCTTGTCCAAACTAAACAAAAAGGTGAAGTTATTAGTTTTGCTTAAAAAAAATGAATAATTTTACCTAACATTTTAAAAATGCATTTGCTACGCATATAACCTTTCCCTTTTTTTAAAAAAAAATTGATATCAAGATTTTAAATAAAAATAATAATATTAAAAAAATCTCATACCTTATTAATAATAAATAAAAAAAACAGTCATTAATAAATAAAAGAGCTATCATTAACAAATTATAGAATTTTTCTAATTGAGATCTTAGTATCATTTTTCCCTTTTTTTTTCTTTTTTTTTTTTTTTTGTCCCTCACTCAGTGGAACTCAGTCGAACTCCATTTGCGGACAAAGGAGGGAGGGCAAGCTGTTATGTGAAGCAGAAAAATGGAGGAATGAGCAAGGAAGAAGATGAAAGGGTGGTTTATGGTGCCACCGCAAAGGAGGAAATAATGAGCAAATTGCCTAGAAGGAAGAAGAATATAATGAAGAAGCTCAATGAGATACGAAATGCACAGCAGAGGCTATTTCATCTCAAAGAATTATGCTCTTATACCATTTTTTTTTTTCCGACAAACTCTGATACCATGTTAAACAACTCATGAATGATAAACCACAAGAACTAAATCATGAATCCTTCATTAGATGATTACAAACTCTATCAAGAGCAGTACAACAATGAATGATCAATATTCAAGTTGTTATCTTTGTGCATTAGAGAATCTGGTTGCAGTTGAGTTTCTGCCTGAGTGCAATTTCACAGATATGAGATTTGTACCAGGAAGAAGGAGCGTCCCTGTTTTTCGGTGAATTCTAAACAATATGAATTATTTTTTAAATTATTTGCTAAGACTCTCTCAGTTGATGTGTGATAGTATTTCAGGGAGAAATCACAGGCAGCAGGTAGCCATAACACAACATTTAGTCGAGTCGCTACTTGGATTGCATGGTGACAACCAAATCTTCAATTAAATTGCAAACCTGCCAAAAAACTCGATTGAGCGCTTGTATATGTCTTCATTATAATAACAATAATAATGAAAGATGAATGAGTAAATAAACACATAAATCTATACAGAACAGCTTGGGGTGAATTTAGTGCCTCTCTGCTGAGTCTCTTAGATCTCACTATAAATTGGAAGAGACATTCTACGAAGAAGACTCCACACAAGCACCAGTCCTGGTTAAATTTATAGCATTTACGGCTCACAAGAACCATTATATTCATTCAAGGTCTTATGAATCCCTTTCCGGGGACTCTGTTTCTCAATAACCCTGGGAATAGCCCCCGTAGTTCAAGCGAGGTCGGAGATTACGATGATTATACTTAGGATCCCCATAGTCAACAGCCTTAATGACCATGGTCTCACGTCTTCCGTCCTGTTCCTGAACTGCCCCGAACACTATCTCATTCGCCTCGCGATTCTGATCATAGTAACTCTGATGAGGACTCGATGAATAACGCTTCTGAACAAGCTGCTGCTTCCCTTGCTGTTGAATCTGTTGATCATACTCACCATCCCAACGATTGCTCAAGTAAGCCCCTCGATGTTGCTGGTGAGGCTTTTCCAGGTCCTTCTGGTTCATATAAGGGTAGCTTTCTCTAGGGTTTGTTTCTAAACATGGAGGAGGAGGTGGTTCATCTTCATCAGGAATCACGAAACTCTCTTGTACGGGCCACGTGTTGGGATGTCTGTTCATCATTTGTTGCTGGTACTGATGATAATGCAGGGCTTTCCTTTTACTTCTACAACTTCCACGGAATAAACTCCCAAATATCTCAACAAAAGCCGACCCTGAATACACGAAAAGCCTTCCTATAGAACCAAAGAAACCCTCGTCTTCTTTCTCGTATTCTTCTTCATTTGGAATCAATGGAGGCCTCACTGACTTTGGTGGAGGCCTTTGCTGTGCTGCTGCAACTGGCATTCCTTTCCTTATACCATAAGCTCTTGGATCCTGCAACATCAAATAAGACTACATTGTAGATATAACATCGTACTATTCATGAAAAAAAAAATGTGGTACATGTCGCTTACATCAGGTGAAGAAAACATTGCTTTGACCCTCCAATGAAGCAATGCCAGCATGTAGCCGAAAAATCCAGCAGCAACCAGTACTGCTATTCCTGCAATGGGATTATGCGAAAGTACACGTCTTTTAGGCTTTCATGTCTTTGAAACTGAAGAGATCAGAGATGAATGGTCTGGTGATAATACCTAGGTGGAAACTAACATCATCTTCGTCATCTTCATCCTGTTGGTGTCGGTAAGTAGTGCAGTCATGGTGATGAAGTTGAATCTCTCGAATTGCCAGGTTTCCTCTATCTACCACCAGAAGAGAGCAGCTGCTGGCAGCATAAACTACATCAAAATCGTTTGAAAACTTTGCATCTTCACCTGCACCATCCACGTGGCCTCCTATTTGTCCCCTTTTTCCACCTGCGATTGTGGTCACTCCTGTATGGGGAAAAAACCACACAGAGAGTGATCTCATGCTTTTAAATGTTTTCATTAATTAGGTTAAGATATGTTGCATTAATTTCATTCTCAAAAAGGTGTACCTTCATCACTGATCTTTCTAATCGCCATATTCATTGTGTCTGCAATATAAACATTTCCTCTGTCATCCACTGTAACTCCTTTGGGATGGTTCATTCTTGCTTCTCTAGGCCTCCCATCTATGTGTCCTGTGTACCCTTCAGGCGACCCAGCAAGGATTTTTGGTTTACTATCTGTATAGTTCATCCTTACATTTCAGAATATACCAAAAAAAAAAAAAGAAAAGAAAATTTTAAGGACTCAAAAACTAATCTCATAGTAATTAGGAACAGATCATTAAAATGGCAATCATATCTCTTCAAGCCAAGATGCAGTATACCATTCATATAAGTATTTTGAGGGTGGAAATGCAACATTTACATTCTGCAGCAAAGGAAATAATATTCACTCGAACTTTAAGTCGGTGGAGTGCAAATTGCGTACATTATTTTCCTCCCTTTTTTTTTTTTTTTTGGTTCTACATTCTTTTTAAAATCTTGGAAAGTGAAAGAGAACAGAATGTCCACACAGATTTTTTGTTGGCTGAACAGCAGAAAGGCATATTGTACTTTGAAAAGTAGAAGCTTGCGCTTCACCAAAGCTTAAACATCTTTGGTTCTTTACAAACTTCTTAACCGAATCAAAAGATGTCCCAAACATGAAGCTAAGTCACTGTACAAGGCAGAACTCTTACAACAAACATTCTTAGGACATGTGAATCTAGTATCTCCATGCCCACATTCTTATAACATACTCAAACTAAAAAGCATTGAAATTTGGAAGCTTACATGTAGACACTGGACTTGGGATCTTGTAAATGTTACTGTTCTCTGAATCCAACACCAGAAACTCCCCATTTGATGATACTCCAACTGAGTATGGCTCAATCCCGAGCTTGCTTCCGTCTAATATTGTCTCCACTGTGTAGCCACTCTCAAATTTCATCATGGAACGGCCGTGCTTCGCAGAAAATTGATTACCTCAAATCCAACAAGCACACCATCAGATCAACCTTAGCCCCCACAAAAAAAAAAAAGAGAGAGAGAGAGAAAAATAGTAACAGCTGAAACTAGAAAAATGAGAAATCGATGGCAGACCCTTACTTGGTTTGGTAGTAGATTTTAGTGACCACAGCCATTTAAGAAAAGCAGAAACCGCATTAGAGACAACCCCGGTTACAACTTCTGCAAATCACATAAATTTCAGACAGACAAAGATTTTAGATCAAATAATGTTCATGGGGCGTGAAGAACACTAGTATATATCTATCGTTATACTCACTTGCAATAGGTTTGGCTGAAGTTGATGGGAAGAGACCAAAGAGAATCACAAAAACAAGAACCACAACAAAACTATTCTTAACCATCCTTTTCTGTCTCCAGCCACTAGAGCAGCTAGCTACGAAATGCTTGTATATAGATGTTCAAGCTCTGCAATTCAAGGATCCAACTTAAAAGAAGCCACGGGCAATCTGCTATTTATCTTTTTCCCCCCTCTTTTCCTTCTTTTGTTTTTTAGGAATACGTTAATTAAGTATCACCCTTTTCGAAAACAGAGGAGAAAGACAAAAGGAGACTTATTAGTGTTGATATGAGGTTTAGTAGAGAGGCAATGAGGACAGAATTTGGAGGTGATAATGAAAGGCAACCATAGAATGTAGTGGTTTGATTGTTGTATCCTTTCAAGTCTATCCGACAAGGTGATTTTTGCTCTGCGAATACGGAATTTTGCAGGCCATGCTTCACTCTGCTTTCTCGTTACGAATAACGTTATGTCTGCTACATCGCATTTATATATCCAGTGTCACCATTCCAATTTACTTAAAAGAATATGAAAAAAAGTAAAAGTATGGTTTCACTCTGACGTCCTTTTAATTTTTAATACTTAGTGTATGTTTGGATTAGCTTTTGAGAATAACTTTTACGATTTATAAGGTAAGTATGTGAGAAAAAATTTTATCTCGATTTACACAAATCATGATTTAAAACCACGGTTTGGTGGTTTTCCAAACACACCTTAATCTTCACTCGATTTACACAAATCATGATTTAAAACCACGGTTTGGTGGTTTTCCAAACACACCTTAATCTTCAAGAGCCTTAAAGCGCAGAGAAGTAAAAGAATTTCTTTATCTCAAAAAGCTTTCTCAATATTGCAATTATATAATATCGTTTAACACTCTGTTACTAACACTAAAAATCAATTTTCTTAGTATTTACTAGCATCAAAGCAGGAAGTGGCCTTCTTTTTTATGTCCTCGAATGCTCGCTTTTTAATTGGGCATTTTCTTCTTGGTTAGTCATACGCTTTTTGTTTAGATCAAGAGAAGATGGCACCTCTGTTTGTGTGTGCTCTGTTATCACCGAAAAATGTATGTTTATAAAAATGGTTGGAATCTGATTTTTGTGGCTTTCTTCGTGGTGGTCAAAAAACTTGTCTTTCTCTTTTAGTCAAGTAAGCAACGTTTAGGTTACGCTCCCTTTGATCAAATCATGGGCGGCAAATGCTTTTTGTTGTATCATCATTTTGCGTGATTCATATTCATCCACACATACTCACAGGATCAATTCCTCCAGCTGCTACCGCATATTATTATTATTCAAGCTTTTTTCCCCCCCTGTAAGTGCTTAATTGTCAGTTTTGGATTCATATAAGCCTTAAAAGCTGTTTGATTCCATATTCAATAACATCTACTAAAGTATCGGTCAGGTTCACTTATGAAGCAAAAATATCTAACTATATCTGGAAAACTCTACGAACTTCCCAGATCTCCAGTTAACTTACAAGTGTGGTAAAACTATCCATCCATTTGGTTAGATGACAAGAATCAGGATTCCCCCTTCTTTTTTTTTTGGGTAGAGCAGAATCAGGATATTTAAATAGCAAGAGAGCGTAGGAAACATGGTATAAAGCAAAAGTGGATGAAGCATATAGGGATAAGTATTAGCAAATAAAGAAAAAGGTTAGAGGAACATGAAGTTCCATCTCTCTTCAGATTCTTAGACGTCATTTTGAATGTCTTTCTCAAGGAATCTAAGCGCTTCAGCATTTGTTGAAGAGCCACCAAGTATGTTTACTTACTCTAGTAAATGTCAGCTTTCATTCTGTCACCAGGAAAAAAAAATAATGCCTGATCTAACAGTCATTAGTTTTGATGAAATATTATATTTACTAAGATCGACTTGTCTCTTTTTCATTCTTAAACCCATGGCGATAAAATTCCTTGTCAACCTAAAATTGATATTTATTTCAGATTTGGGCTTTTAGATAATGGAGAACTACCATTGCTGATAACTTATTTATATACCAAGACAATACAGAGGTGGTGAAGAAAAAGGCAAAATAGAGAGAGAGAGAGAGAGAGAGAAGAAGCAATGATCTGGTGAGAAGGGTAACACTTTGCTTGCCGGGAAAGCTTGGAGGGGAACTATACAAAATGCCACCATTTATCAAGTTTATGTAGAGGCTGAGCTAATGAAATAACATCACTAGTTACAAAAACTAGGCTATATATATAACTGCTAACCAAAATTCAGACATTATAGATCATGCCCACCTCTAGGGTAGATGCATGAGGGACGCTTAAAGCATATGTTGGTCCCCTAGAGTTTCTCCTTAAGAAATCATACCCATAATTGATCACAACTTTCTTTATCCAGCTTGATCCTCTCTTTGCTCTCACATACGAGTGACCCATTATAAATGCCATTCCTGCTTCCCTTGCTTCCATTAGCTCCTGCAGCTCCTCCTTTGCATTTAAATCAATCTCTGGACTGTCTGGCACTACAAACCTCACTCGCTTCCTGACTTTCTCAGGAGATTTAAACTCCCTCACCTCTGAAGTACCTTCCATTTGACAGGAATCTAGATCATCCTCACACATTCTTACACCTAATTTTGATGCTGAAGTTCCAACAACCGTCATCTTCGCGTCTTCAAAGTTGTTTAATTCCAAACCACATTTGGAGGTGTCTGATCGGATAAACTCAGCTATGCTGCAGACAAGATCTTGCTCAAATTCCATGTCATCCTTGTGAATATCGCGATAGCCATACCTTGCTATGCACCGATAAAGCCTATACTCCTTGGGGCCAACTCTACCCACCAAGAACCTTTCCTCAGGTCTGACATGTGGCACTGGGACTGACTTAATGCAGAGAAATACTACAACCTGATGAAAAGCGGGGAGATTGGTGACAAAGTGAGAGAAAATAGCTGGAATCCCTGATACAAGCTCTGTGTGAATGAGACCAATTCCCCTGACCCTTACTATTCCTAATGTGGGGCCGAGACTGAGAAGCCAGTTGATGGAGACCTTATTTTGAACATCAAACTCGTATTTCTTGATTGTGCCGTAGTGCCATGCATACATGACGATAAGGAAGATGAATGAGAGGGCGATAGGAACCCAAGCCCCTTCAAGGAACTTGATGAGTGAGGCAGAGAAGTAGAGTGCTTCAATGGAGCCAAAGAAGAATATAAAGCAAATGGCCAGGACAACACTTTTGTGCCAGCATAAGACCATGACGAGAGACATTAGGCAAGTGGTCACCAGCATGACAGTTATGACAGCCAATCCTGTTTATGGGAAGAAAACAAAAATGCATTAAAAATAATTAAATATTTGACATTAGAAGTAAAGCCGTGACATGGGTAATGATTATGGTCTCTAAGCATACAGGTACATCATGAAACTACTTTGTGGAGGTAATACCTGATGCATTTCCCATGCGCTTTGTGTCTCTAAATCCAACCGTGATGGCCAGACAAAGAAGCATCAAAGTCCAGTTGATATCTGGAATGTAAATCTGACCGTGTATCTTAGAAGATGTGTGGACAATTTTGACTTTGGGGAAGCAGCTCAAAGCCGAGCATTGTTTGATTATTGAGAAAGTCCCAGTGATGACAGCTTGACTTCCAACCACAGCTTGAAGTATGGCTATTACAAGAACAGGCCATCTGATTTTCTCTGAGGGAAATGAACAAGAAAGGTAAGACAAAAGGCAAAAACTTGGGTTCTGCGCAATGATGTCTCCTCGAGATCAACATAAGAGAACTCACCTGGTACAGATACATAGAAACCAATTCTGTAGTCACTTTCAAGGGTATGATGCTTGGAAAGATAAGCAGCTTGTCCCATGTATGCTAGGATTAGAGATGGGTACACCAAAAAGGTGAAAGCGATCTGCAGGTGAGGGAATTTTAGTTTAAAAAGTTGATTTGCACCACAGGGATAGTCACCAACTTTACCCTTCTTAGTTCACGTTGCATGTGATGCAAACATCTTAACCTAAAAACTTTTCAGCCCGAAGTTAACAGGTAATTCTTTGGGTAACTTGAATATGTGACAAAACTATCCTAGAAAGAATGGATCTCAGTTATTCTTACTAGAGCATTGGATGTCATTAACATCAAATAGATTACGAATATAAATATTACTCCCAACCTCAGCCATTTACCAATTCTGCAAATTGAAAGTTAGGTTTCATTTCAAGGAAGGTATAATCAACTTTAAAAAGTAGAAATTCTGCTCACAACTGTCTAAAGAATGTAAGCAAGCAAATGATGGAGTAAAACTTCTCTCTGTTTGGAACAACTCATTGTTTCATTTTACATATTGCCTCATAATTATGAAATCCTACGTTCAAGGGGAAAAAAGGCTTCTGTGTACCTTAATAGACAATTGTGAAAAGTGTCCTAAATCCGCATACATGGCTTCTGAACCTGGAACATATAAATCATGATATCAAATAAAGATAAAGCATATGGCAAACTTTATTGAAAATATAAGGGTTAAGGAGCCGAAGGTTTCACTAAGGGATAATTTTGTTCTGTAAGTTTTTTGAAAGACAATTTTGTCTTGAAAATTTAAAAAAAAACAGTAATTTTGCCTTGATAGTTATCTCAATTAATTTTGACTGTTAGTTGATCAAATATGCTGAGCTGACGGTCTATATGTCATTCATGTCATTTTTGTTAAGGTCCAAATTTTTCTCGAAAGTTCATGTATCATCTACTTCTTTTTTCCCCCTTAAAGTTAGATTTAAAACTTTCAGGCTAAATTTAAACCTTAACAAAAATGACGTGGATGACATATGAATAGTCAACTTAACATATTTAATCAACTAACAGTCAAAATTAACCAAGATAACGGCCAAGACAAAATTATTCCATTTTTTAAAACTTTCGAAAAAAAATTACCCTATGAAAAAACTTTCAAAAACTAACTTCCGGCAAAAAATTGCTCCTAAACTCAAAATATAATACAATTCACTCTGCTATTTCCGTACCTGTTATACACAGTAGAATTCCACCCAAGGACATCCAACCTCCCCTTTGAGTCTTTTTTAGAAACTTGAACATATAATAAGGGGAGAGAGCTTTATATACGTGTGGGTTCCAATGGATAATGTTATAAATTCCAATGGCGCTGATGCATATCAGCCAGGTCATCACAACAGGTGCAAACAGGAATCCCACACGATGGGTCCCATAATGTTGAAGCGCAAACAAAAATATCAGTATTATACAAGCAACTGGAACCTCAACATCTGCATAACCAACCATCATTCAGTAGAGGCAAGACATGTCTGAGCATATTGTGGGAAATTTCTTCGGCGAAATTGGGAGTTCAAAAGATGTCTAACAATATAGTAACAAAGAATTAAGGATGAACATTAGCTACTGGACTACAGTAGTGGAAGTGTTTTGACTTTTGAGTGCTGAGGTAAAAGGTTGTATGATCATAAATCAAAAGCATATCAACTTAACTTCCGTAAACTTATGGGACCACAAATTATCATCCAAAGGAAATTTGTGATCATATTGCCGACAAATAGTACAAGTTCGCCGCAGAGAGAGAGAGAGGGGCCATGTCATTGATGGGAGACATATTATTACCAACTAGCAAAAAGATAACTTTCAAGAGAAGACTAGAAAAATTTGATGAGAATATGAAATTCAGCAACCGATTATGAGGAAAACAATCAAAACTTTTTACTAGTAATAAATATTTATTCATACTATAATCATATGACAAAGTTTGGTATGTAGACAAAGATATCATTTGGCTGACTTCATACTAATATTATTTTGGCTGCCGCAAATGCCTTAAAGTTGGACAGAATTAGGTCTGGATTATGTTGGAAGACCCCACGGATAGTCACTATATGAGCATCATAATTGAATCGCAAGTAATGTTAGTCACTAGTTCAATAATGGCCACACCTAATTTTGTACCCAATAAGATAATCAGCCGACAGTTCTAGACTACAGATCCCTCCATAGAGATTCATTTGGAGTCTTATCCATACGACAATGCTTTCACCTTGAAATCATAATACCATGAAAGCTTAACTTTGTAGAGGGGCTACTTTTCTATTTATCTGTATATGTATCATTGGGTCAAATTCAAATATATTGTGGGTTACGTCATTTTCATCTTAGCCACACGTTTCATCTTTAGTTTATTATAATCATCAATTTCATAATCTAGATTATGTACTCAAATATAATTAATAGCATGGGACGATGATTTGACTTGATCAAAGCAACGGTTGGCTTGATGATATTTACAGGGACCCACACACACCCTAGCGAGCATTTGGTTCTCCATTTTTTTCCATTAATTTTTTAGATGGCTACGAAATGTGGCATGGCAAAACGATGGTTTTTCAGAGTTCAAATAAGATTTTATACCAAGCATCAAATAAACCTATTCCGATACCTAACTACAATAATTTTACTTTTAAAGTCCTCACAGCATATATACGAGCGAGGAGGCAAGAATCTCTTTGGGAAGACATAGCCAAGTCAAGCCAAGGCAATCGAAGAATCGCATAGAGCAACAGATTGAAACTGTTGAGAATCTCAGTCTTATGAAATATCGAGAGCATATCCCAAAGAATAGTTTCATACACCATGCTTTCCTTAATCCACTATTCAAAATCCAATGAGTAAAAAGAATAAATTCATTATAGTTTTAGCGTTATCTGAAATGGAATTTATTTTTTATTAAAAGACATAGTTTGGCTTTCTGCAATTGAATTTGAAGACAAATTGCTCAGCCGCAAATTAATCTCCCAAACGGCAAACTAATTAGACTGAGACTGCGTTAAGAGGTTATGTAGAATTTGAAGGAAAAGAGAATTGGTACACAATTTTCTTGGAAATTGTGTAAACAGAGAAAGGCACTTACATCGGTGCTGCTCTTTAGACATGGAAAGCTCGAGGCCCGACACAGCAGAAAATACTGCAAATTTACCAAAAACCAGAAACGAATCGTCAAATTCCTATTTTCACTGCTTGAGATCGGAATCCCCCCCCCCCCAAAAAAAAACACGTATAATGCAAAATCTCAAATACCAGAAAGAGCTGGTGTGAGCACGCCATCCCCGATAACCATGCAAGTCCCAATCAAAGCCAGAACAAGCAGTACCCTCTGCAGGCCTCTGTGTTTCTCCAACACCGATTTCAAGCTAGACCCAACGTCTCTTTTATCGTTTGCTACAACCCCATCTTTCGTATACTCCGTCAAGTCCTCGTCGGCGAGCTGGGTATTAGGCAGTAAGCTAACCCGAGCATGCCGGCATAGCAGAGAATACAGAGCAAAGGTCCCGCCTTCGCCATTGTCATCTGCTAGAAGCACAATGAAGACATACTTGACCAAGGGGATGAGTGTAAGGGTCCAGAAAACGAAAGACAAAACCCCGAAGATTTCTTCATTAGTCTCTGAATGTTGAATATCCTCGGCAAAAGTGCTTTTGTAAACGTAAAGAGGGGAGGTGCTCAAATCTCCATAGACAACTCCAAGGCTTTGATAAGCCAAAGTCAACACGGTTTTCCAAGATTCCTTCTGCGGAGAAGTGAGCATGATCAGAAAGCAAAGAATTTTTTGCAGGCGGGGGTCCTGATACTTAGCACCAGAGAGCTATATGAGTTACCTTGATCGAATTTCTGTAGGTCAGAGACTCCAGATCCATGAGGGGCTGCCTCAGAAATAAAGAGCATTCATTTCTTCAGTTAGTTGAGGGAAATAAAGACGAGTTCTTTTGAATTAAAGACCTTCCTCGGCTCAAACAAGTCGAAGAAAAACCAAAACTTTGGGCGAAAGTTATAGCTATTTCTCCTGTTTCAATGAAGGGTTGGCAAGATTAGTTGAATGACCAAAAATGCGGGCAAAGCAAGGAAGAACAAGCACGAAACACCAGCAGTGTATAATATAGAGAAGAGCGTTAAAACGATGAAGGGTTGTTGGGATGGGAGCTTCGGGATTAGAATATAAGTGGGTGGTGGGTGTGCGCGCTAGAGAGAGAAGCAGGAGTTTTGTTTTTGCTTTGTATTGCAGTGAGTAGTACTAGTAGTGATGAATTTAGGTTCTTTTTGTTTTTTTGTTATTCTTTTTCGTGGGGCAACTGTTTCCTTTTCTAGTTGAGATTTTACGCAAAACAGAATAATAATTCATTAATAATTATGGGCTGGCCAAAATAATTAGAAAAGAAAAGATAGTAGTTGGGTGGGAGGAGAATGAGCATGCACTAGTTTCTAATCTTTTTTTTCATCTGTGAATGGTGACCAGAACAGTGTCCAGTGAAAGGGACATTTCAATCCCTCTCTCTCTCTCTCGCATGAGTTATATAATAGGGAAAATTACAGATCTGGAAAAAAAATAAAAATAAAATCCTTAAAATCTTAAAATTGTTTAAAAAGTCTTGTAAGATCTTTTTACAATAAATTTTAATTATGGATTTATTAATGAATATCTCTAAACTTACTAATAAACACCTCTAAATTTGTTAATGGATTCTTTTTAGACTTGTCAGTAACGCACTTTTAGACTTATCAATTATACACTCATTAACTTATCGGCGGACGCTCATAAATTTATCAACAGAATTAAAATTTATTATAAAAAAGTCTTATAAAACTTTTTTAATAATTTTGAGATTTTAAAGAATTATGTTTTTATTTTCTCTCATATTTAAGGACCAGAATGTAATTTTCTGTATATATAACATGGACGATTCAATTTTACAGCTGTGAGTGTGACAATTAGCCGTACGTTTTTAGTTGATTTTCTTTAAAGGTATGAAAGGAAAATAAATCATTTAATTATTTTATATATTATATATCAATTTATAAATTAAATAAAATAATTTTTAAAAAATGATAAATATAAATATTTTAAAATAATTTTTAATATTTTTATAAAAATTAATTTTATCTTATATTTAAAATTAGAGAGTTGTTTAAACTCGTGCATGTTCACTCCGATTAGGACACAGCACAAGAATAAAGACACACATGAAATCATAGTGTTGTTCATTGATATTGAATCTGCTTTATGAAATGGAATCACAATTTTTTCTTTTCTTTGAGGGAGATTAGATTAGATTAGTTAACAAGTGGTAGAGTCCCAGTAAAATAAAAAATCTCTTTGTGGACACAGATAGACCATACACCCCACCCTAGAGAGTCTAAAAATAAAACACGATATTTGCATGTCTGTGTGAATTATGGAAGATTAGAGAAGGAAAGCGACCCTTAAATAGCAAGCATATCGACAAGTGCAATGCTCCGAGTTGGCCCCAAAAAAATAAAAATCCGAATAAAGCCAAATTTGTAAGGATTGTGGATAAGTGCAAAAGGTTTTCTTTCTTTTTCTGTGGAGACAACAGTAATTATAAGATAATAGGATTATTACTAGCTAGTCTTCATTCATGCTAATAGCTTTGAGCTTCAATCTTATGGTGTGTTTGGAAAACCACTAAATCGTGGTTTCAGACCATGGTTTATGTAAATCGAGATAACATTTTTCTCACATACTTATTTCGTAAATTATAAAAGTTATTTTCAAAAACTAATCTAAGCACACACTTAATAGACGAATCTGCTATTGCTTGGCTTAAGAATTAATTTTTCACATGGACTATAATAATACTAGTAAATCTCCTCTATTCAATCTCGCTGATTAGAAGAACTGCCACCAAAATCTTAAAACTATCGTTTGAAATTTATTTCCTTGACGAAAAAGTGAAATTGCTTTTATATCAGCGTTGGTATTCAACAAATTAAAGTGATGACTTTTCAGCAGCCCAAGAGATTTGCACCCACAATGCGTCTCTCCCTTCGCTAAGCATAAATTAATCCTACAGTAAGGACCAGTATGGCACTTTTTATATTTAAAAAGTATGTTTACGTGAATTAAAATAATTTTTTTTAATAAATTTATTTTGTATATCATAAATTATGTTAAAAAAAACAGTTTTTACCATTATTCCCAATATACACTTAACTGATGATGAAAATCCACAAACTCAGCTTCTTCTTCTTTTTTATGGATTCAAAGCAAGGCTTGATAATTAAGTAGAAGCGTGATTCAGATGATATTAATAACCAACCCTTTGTTTAGCTTGATTTGATCGACTCTAAGACAACGTGTAAGACAACAGCTAGAAGACGTTGATTAATTAGGGGGAAAAAGAAGCTGCACCAACTCAAAATTTTGTTTTTGTTTGGTCAGCCACTAACTCTGATTTAATTAGTAGTAATAGATGGATAGATGGCAAAATTTCATTGAGCCATGTGACGTAATTTCAATCAATACCTAAAATTTTCTGAAATTTTATTGTACATGGATTAAAATGAAATTTAATTTTATAGATGAAAAAGTAATAATGCCCTTCTTTTATTTTTTTCTCTCATAAGAGTATTTATAAGACAAATAAATGTACTTACAAGATAAATAAAGATATTTGTAAGATAAATAAAGGGATTCAAAAAAATTTAAGGAATTTAAAACATTTTAGATATTTACAAGATAAATATGAGCATCTATAAGATAAATAAAGGTATTTATAATACAAATAAATAGATTTAAAAGAATATAGGGAATTAAAAATATTTTAACTATTTATAAAATAAATATGAAAATTTCACAAGATAAATATAGTCATTCAGAAGAAAAATAAGATAATTTGTAAGATAAATAAAGTAAATGCATCATTAATTTTTCACCCTAAAATTTAATTTAATTTAGATAAAAAAATATAAGAAAAATTTTAAAAATTTTGAAGGATTGACTGAAATCATATATAAAACGTAGATTGAGAATGAGATTTTTATATAGGGAGAAGGGTCGAGAAGTTTATGACGCAGGCAATAAAATGGAGAGGCAAATTGTGAACAAAGCGATGTCGTCTGATGAGGCGACCCCACATGAGCACCAGCCTTACACTACTTATTTGTCTCAACTCTCAAATGTTTGATAGCCACGGGCACTTCAATGACAAACACGACCCTGGGTCCCATGCAAATCCTCCTTTCGGGTCTTTTATTTAAAAAATAAAAAATAAAGTTAAGTTTTAAATAAGAAACAAAATAAAAAAATAGTCTAAAAAATCTGTTAATAAAATATTTAGACTTATCAATGACCCATTTTTAAAATTATTAATAAAACTATTTTTTCATGTTAAGATTTTAAAGGATTATTTTTTTTATTTTATCTTTTATTTAGAACTGACCATAATTTTCCTTTTTAAAACACATTTTTCTGCTTCATTCTTTTCTTCTTCATGGTTTTTTAATCGGAACGCGTCATGCATGAACCCCAAAACTAAGTTACGTAAGCAAATATTAATAACAAACCATGTAACGTGTGAATAACTGGGCCGGCCTCAGCCTCGGCCTCCTCTATCTTAATAATATTATTATTAACAATGAACTCGATAATGTTAATAATAAGTGAGGTGTAAGATGAGATAAGAAGGAGGAGAGGTTGGGAGATTTTTTATATGATAAGGGAAATTGACAAATGGAGGAACAACGTTGATTAGTTTTTAAACGATTTATAAATATTTATATATTTAAATTGAGATAATGTTTATTTTATATAATTATATCATATATTTAAAATTATAATTAAAAAACTATTTTAAAAAATAACAATCATTATTTCAAACTAACACGAAATCTATTAAAAAACGACTAACACGAAATCCATCAAAACGATTGTGGGAGAGAAATGAGTGGCACTTGATTATTATAATCAAACCAAAACTCGCTCTCTCCCCCACAAAAACACAAAATGGTCCTTCTTCTCTCACCTTATCTCCGCGTGTGAGTGGTTGATTGATTTGCTTTTCTTTTCTGGGTAGGTGACCACTTACCACGAAACTTGCCTTTTTATCAGCAACAAACAATTGTATGTCCATTTTTTTAGTGAATGGCCATGGAGACTCCATTCATGTTTTCTCTGCACCAACTTGCCTCCCTTACCTGCTCCTTCCATCAAATCCCAATCAACCTTTATAAAGTTAGCAGATTATTAAGCCCACCTTCCTTCTTTTCTTTTTTCGCTTTTATAAATTTGGATTTTATTGAGACAAAAAATACAGGCTTGCTATAAAGTAAAGGATTGCAATCCTTCGAGCCTAGAATAAGGACACAACAACTTTCTTTCCTTAATTATTTTCCTTTGTTTCCATCTTCATCCTTGTTCCCACCCAAGGTTTTCCCTCGCACGTATACCTCAAATATTTCTATACATACTCTACAGATTCTCCCCAGGATCATGTATCTGCTTTGTCACACAATATAATGCAAACAAGTCCTGCTATAAAATACTAGTAGTATAATATCCTCTCAAAAACAGTTTTTGTCATCTAAAGCTGTTAGAACAAAATGAGGAGAACGGAGGGAGCAGGTGAGAACCAGAATAACCTTTGGAAACTTACAGTCCTTAACATGTGAATTTTGGGAACCCGGAAAATAATGAACATGGACAGCGACATATATATATATATATATATAGCCAGTTAATTTGCTGAAGCGGCAACATTGACAACCACAAAACCATGAGAAGGGCCAAAAGTTGAAATCACTGGTGTCCCACTGAATCAGTCATACTATATAGGGTCTGTATGGATTAATGTTGGAGAATTATATTCACACAGATGAAGATAAAACTTCTTTCATATATACTTACTTCATAAGTTACAAATAAAAATAGCTTCTAAAACAGGCACATAGTATACACGGCAATCAGTCAATCATGATGTATGATAATAGATAAAAGAATGTTCAATAATTAATTAATGCAGAGGTAAAACATGACGCCGTGACAATAATAATATCTGATCTCAAACCATAAATAAATATTGATAAGCTGACCCTGAGAGCAGGCCTGTATATATATATATATAATCCCACAGCTCATGTATATTCAACATCGAAGAGAGAAGACACTCCTCAAAATCCGGGTTATATTCTGTCGGTATTCATCAGATATCAGAGTATTGTTTAGTGTTTTATTTATGTTTGATTAGTAACATGGGATTCGGGAAGGCGGCCTTGGCGCAACTGGTGGGTGTGCTGGCTTTCCGCCCCCAGGTCCAAGGTTCGAGCCCTGGAAACAGCCTCTTGGCAATATGTTGGGGTAAGGCTGTGTATATATAGGGTCTCCTTTCCCTGAACCCACATTGTACGGGAGCCGTTTGGCACTGAGGTCCGCCTTTAGTAACATGGGATTCGGATACAACTATGGTGTCATCCATACTAAGTGGATCTTGTGACTCTCAGCGTGTGTCCATGGGTGTATCCTTATTTGTGATTACTCGTTGTTTAATTCTTCTAATTGAGTATGAACTGATCATTCTGAGGCCTGCTTAATCATAGAAGTCTGAAAGAATCTCTGAGATTGGCTTCTCTCAGTGGTCTGCCACATTATGGCCACTTGGCTAGAATCTGTAATATAAGTTAATAATGTGAGTGAGACATGGAGGAACCTAGTTTGGGGGAGTGTCCAATATCACATGTGGTAGGGTGGGTGGGTCCAGGGATGATGAGAGAACGTGGTGTGGGGGTACTGAAGGAAATAAATGGGAAGAGAGCGCAAGTGGGGAAGTAGTTGTGGAAGGTAATCAAGGTGGACAACATGGCTTCGCATATATGTTGTCCTTCATTTCTTGTGCATTCTGTACCTTTGTTGATATTTTTTTATTCCCTCACTCCATGCCCTTCATATATCCCACTTCTCTTCCTTCCTACTCTTGGTAGGAATGAATTCATGGGAGAGAAGTGGAAGTGAAAGTGGAAGTGGAAGTGAGTTTCACCATTTTATCTGTTTGGTACCATGGAAGTCACTTCTCCATGGAAGTCACTTCCATAAAAAATGATGGAAGTGAATTCCATCACTCACCCCATGGAAGTGAGTTCCACTTCCAATTCCTTGAGTTTATTTACTTTACTACCCTCCCACCCTTTCTTCTTCCCTCCACCGGCAACTATGATCTTCCACCATAAGGGCAATGGTGGCACCGGCGGCGGTGACGGTAGCGGTGGCGGCGACGGTGGTGGTGGTGGTCCTCCGTCTTTTTGTTGGCGGCAGTTCACAATGGTGACTATGGTCTTTAGGTAGAAGATGTTTTTTTTGTTGGAGGGTATTTTAGTATTTTCATATTACAAATATGTATTTTGATTAAAAATTATATCTCACTTCCACCGCCATACCAAACACACTTTTAAACTCCACTTCCATCTCCATTTCCACTTCCAATTCTACTTCTATTTCCACTTCCAATTCTCTGAAAACTCTTCCATCATACCAAACGGGGCATAAACTCTCACTCTCCTCTCATTTACAGATGCCTTTTTTAACTTGAATAAAAGTAAAACATATAGTAATTAAATATGTGTGGCTTACGTCCTTGAAAGGTGAGCACTACTAATTAATATTCATGCCAAATATAGACATGATATTATTTAATTCGTGTTAGGTAGGGGGATTTATACAAGTCACTGTCACTAGAGTAGTCAATGAGGGATTGAGGTTAGGGGATGCATAACAAAAATAAATGTTACTTTACTTACCAATGGAAGATAAAGATAAATATTGTGCCGTGTTTATTTAAAAAAGGCAAACAGAAAAAGGAAAAGTAAAAGCAGTGGGATTGGGATGTGTTAATGAGAACTATTAAGTATTAATGATGATGCAATTAACTTGAGTGGGGAACACTAATGTGGAGTCTGTTTGAGTTGGCATTTGAGAAATACATTTATATCGGTTGAAATAAATATACACATAGTACTGTGTATATATATATATATTATTGAAGAAGCTGCAACTACCAGCTAGTAATGACGGTGTGGCTTGCCAAACAGAAGTTGTTAGGCCTTCTGTGTGTAGATGGAAGCCCTATTAAATTGAATGTGATATTTTTTTGGGTCAAGTATTAAATGTAGTTGAGAGACGTTTAGCATCATTTCCCTACAATTCTGGGCATGTGTTTGGAGGGATCCTAGGGTGGTCATCCTCTAACACCCACCTTCACTTGTATGTACCTTTGCCCACACGCAATTAACTAAAATTCAAATGGCAAAGGACACTCCAAGTCATCACTGACCCCCATTTCCCAGCATGTGGTTTCAGCTCAATAATCCCATTGAATGGTGTTTTGTGGATTCAAAATTCACCTTCATATTTTACCATTTCATCAAAGTCAAGGTCAAATACAGTGAATGAACAAGTATTGGATCTTGCAAAAGCTGTAATTTAAGAAGAGGGGACTGATAACGTCACTTCACGTACGGTCAAACTAAGTTGGTGACGAAACCATTAATGTCAAACAACCCTAAGGGTCTAGATCTGTTTTCCCCTATCATGCTATCGTAGTCTTGGAAGCAGTGAATCGCGTCAAGTCAACTTACTGTACTGTTGAAGAGGAGACCGATCATCCACAATGTAATTCTTGATCAAGAGAGGGTAAGAAAGAAGGCACACAGATAAGCCTGGTAAACGAGAGTTGCAGAAAGAATATGGAGAGCACACAAAGAGTGACAGTGTTGGAAGGGAAGAAGCTTGGATTATGGGGCATCCTGAAAGAAGCTCTCAAAATCCCTTTTGTGAATCTTAGTTTCATCATCTTCAATTTCATCACTTCTCTTCCTGTGTTCTGCTCGTTATTCCTCTACGAAAGTTTGTATCTTCAAACCATAACTGAAGCGATGAAGGTTTTGCAAAAGGATCAAGACCTGGATTGCGTTTTCTGCTTCTCTTGGGATCTCATGAAGGCTGTGGATATGTTAATCGGCAAGGTTTCTCATAACTTTGTCCTGTTGGTGATATTGCATCTGGGAATCCTCCATTTCTTGGACCTTTTCAACACTGTAACCATTGTGAACTCTGCATCAGACATATATGCAGGGGATGATGTCTTGACTTTAAAGCAAATGTTCATCAAGCACGTTATGGACACTAGAATTAAAGGGCCTCTCGTGACATCCATTTTTGTTGTTCTATTGACTTCATTAGTATCCATGGGGCTGATCTCTATTGCGTTACACGCATATATCACTTACTATTATCCTCTGTTCATGATGTTATTTGTGACCATGTTTGTGGCTTTGTTGGTGCAGTATGTGAAGTGGAGTGCCATATGGAACATGGGCACTTTGATTTCAATATTGGAAGACAAAGAAGGTGATGAGGCTTTGTTGGTCTCTGCATATATTAGCAGAGGTAATAGGCTAAGTGGAAGTCTATTGATGCTTGTTTATGTTGCATGGAGGCTCTGCCTGAGACTAGGATACTATTTCATGGGATGGAATAGCAGAACAAGTAGGGTTTGGATCACAATAGTGTATATTAGTTTGGTTTGTGTGGCAAATGGATTGAAGTGGGTGGCCTTTGTGGTTTACTTGAAAGAGTGTGGAAAATGGAGTTCTGTGACGCAGGTGTCTCAATCTGTCTAGAGTCAGCATATGTATTTGACCGTTACAATATTTGTGATCTGAGTAATAAAGAAGCTGTGCCTATGTTTTTGTCAAACAAGCAAGCCTTCTCTCAACAGCTTTCCAAAGCAGCAAATAGAAAATAACAACGATTCTGTTACTTCCTAGTACAGCTGTTTGGAACAGATATGATAAGTATTCTTGTGCTTTGGGAGACAAAACTTCTGTTACATGTTTATCTCATACAAGTACCAATTAAAATTATGGTCTCCATGTTGCTATTATCTTTGATTGAAGCACTATCGTCATCAATTCATACTTCATATATATATACATAACAATAGCATAGAAACAGGGGAGATAGCACGATAGCACATAAGTATAGGCGCGTGATCAGGTTCGGCCCAAATCATTGGAGAATTGCAAAAGTAGGCCCTTAAGTGTTGAAGCCCACTCAAATATTGGTCTTCTCTGCGCTCTACTCAGTGTAGCATAAAAGCTTGTTGATCAAGTAATAGGCATTTTTGGCCCCGTTATTTTGAGGCTGGTATTGTACCAATTTTTTTGAAGTAATTTATATCCTTCCCATTCATTTAAAATAATTATTGTTTGGCGAAAACAGTTTCTTGTTTGCCAACCAAAATGGTTACTTGAAAGTGAGAGGTTTGGTGGTAATATTATTAAACTTTATCCAAACAGAATTTTTGATAAGATTTTAAAATTCTGATTTAAATAAAAAATAGAGAAAGGAAATAAATAATAATAAATTAACAACTTGATGCACGGAGTTCAATATAAGTTGGATTATTGATGTGCTTTATAGTAAATTAATAATTTTAATTATTAACATAAACACCCGACTCTTAGTGTGTGTTTGGAAGCATTCCAAACCATGGTTTGCGAAAATCGAGATAAAACTACTCTCACATACTTACTTCATAAATCGTAAAAGCTATTCTCAAAAGCTAATTTCAAACACACACTTACTCCCATTAACGATCGGAAAATTTAGACTGGCGCCAATGGTTAGTGGACTTCCACATTGCTGGATGTGACTATTTGCTCCCTGTGTCTGTTTCGGCTAAAAAATAGTGGAGTTTGTATTTGGACGCGTATGTTTATTTTATACTAGTGACTATTATTTATTATCAAAAGAAAGGAAAGAAAAGGGGAGCTGCAAATTGAAGAGCAACCCTTGAAAGTAGGTGAGAGTCATTTTCACGTGATCGATTGCACTGACTGAGAAGGGCCCAATCCAAATCAATCAGTCAGTCGCTGCATGAGGTTGAGGGCCAACTGGGATGGGTGTTTTCACCTTCCAACCGCATGCATTCTCAACCTCAACTAGATTAATTAGATTTAATTTCATTTTTAATTTTTTATATTTGGATAAATATGAATATTTTAAAATTAATTTTCCTGTTGTGGCGGCCGATCACACGACAGACGACACGACTTATTGAGTTACTGCACACTTTTGGATGTGTCACAACTCACAAGCATCGCCGCGAGCTAAAAGCGGCGATAGTACTCCTACAATCCTACAAAACATGACACAAAACGAGCTTGTTCATGAGTTAATGTACGAGTACCATCGCTATGATAAGGACCTGCCTTCCTTTGGAGGCCGTCCTTTCTGCTCACACTGTACTATGATGCCCTGAGATATTAGACTTGAAGACTTTCAGATAGTGCCGGAGCGACGAAAGTAGGAATATAGCCAGCCCAGATAGTTTCCACAGGTTGAAGCAGGCCATGGCTACTCGCCTTCTGCGTTCTGTCGCTTCTTCTTCCTCTGCTTCCAGACGTTGCTTGGGTAAGTATTACTTCCTCATGTCCTTTATGGATGCAGGGGACGTTTTTTAATTTGTTGGTTCTGTCACAGATTAAAACCGAAAACAAAGGAAAATTATATAAGAAAAAACTAAGATTGATCTTTTGGTATGTATCATTTGATTTCAGGTCTACCTCGTTGGTGGATGAGAGGTATCAGTGGAATTCACGAATCTGCTGCTGCTGCTGAGGAGCCTATTACCCCACCCGTCCAAGTAGATCACACTCAGCTTCTCGTTGATGGACAATTTGTTGATGCTGCTTCTGGTTGATTTCTTGCCTTCATAAGCAAAGCCATTTACTAGCTCAGATTATTTACTGCAAAATGTTTAACCATCTCCATTTTTTAGAAAAAACTTTCCCAACCTTCGATCCTAGGACAGGAGACGTAATTGCCTATGTTGCTGAAGGTGACCGCCAAGATGTGGATCGTGCTGTCTCTGCTGCCAGGAGGGCCTTTGATGAGGGACCATGGCCAAAGATGACAGCTTACGTAAATCCAATTCTTTAAAACCCATCCTTATTTCAGAAAATATACATGTCTAAACAATGTTCTAATGCTCTATGCTCCTTCATAGACAATAATTCATCCAAATTTTATGGTTTTGTCCAGGAAAGGTCACGCATAATGCTGCGTTTTGCTGATTTACTGGAAAAGCACAATGATGAAGTTGCAGCACTTGAAACATGGAACAATGGAAAGCCTTATGAGCAGGCTGCGAATGTTGAAGTGCCTATGGTGACGCGTATATTTCGATATTATGCTGGTAAGATGATCTTTGTGGTCCTGCTTCATGTCATCATATATTATAATACCTCCAATCCTTGATATAAGATTTCGTTTGAAGAGCAATTTACACTACAAACGGAGATCTTATACTAAAGACCTTGGTATATTGTTGTCTGAAAGTTGGCATTCTTTGGATTTTTCTTCAGGCTGGGCAGATAAAATTCATGGCCTCACAGTTCCATCTGATGGACCCCACCATGTCCAAACCTTGCATGAGCCCATTGGCGTAGCTGGCCAGATTATTCCTTGGAATTTCCCTCTTCTTATATATTCATGGAAGGTCGGGCCTGCTTTAGCCTGTGGTAATACCGTTGTTCTCAAAACTGCAGAACAGACACCTCTCTCTGCTCTCTTTGTCTCAAAGCTATTTCATGAGGTAACTTATGTCTAAATGAACTTAATTAACTCTTTGTGCAAAGAAATGAGCCATTAGATCCTCAGTGTTATCATTGTACTTGGACTTGCGGGTGTCTGTAGTAAATACCATACAATCATATGATATCTACACAGATATTTGTTTGGTAATAGTGCTTATGACATCATAATTTAGAAGTAAACCAAAGAAAAGGGACAGCAGAAAATGGATTTAGGTTCCACATGCTTCTACATTCTACATATTTGTGATTATCCCTCAATGATGTACTTGAGGCTACAGGCTGGACTTCCTCCTGGGGTTCTAAATATTATATCTGGCTATGGTCCCACCGCTGGTGCAGCTCTATGCAGCCACATGGGTGTTGACAAGGTACTTCAAATAATTTAAGTTCTGTTCTTGTATTTGGAAAGAAATCTTTATATTTTAGCGGATAGAAAATGTAGGGTATAGGTTTTATATTTGTTAATCTTTTCCTAATATAATTAGTCTGAACTTGGGGAGTATTCCCTTTTTGAGTGCCAAAACATATTTTCATCTTCCTGGATATCTCCTTTTCAAGTTCTCTAATATATGTTTCATGAACAAGCGTTTGAACTGCTTTTTAAAAGACTGAGCTGTGCATTGAGACTCCTGATATATATCCATGCATTGCCTTATATATATGTCTTATGTATTGTCTACTTGGTACTTAAGTAACTAAAAGTTTGCTAAAATTTTGGCAGCTTGCTTTCACAGGATCCAGTAGCACGGGCAAGATTGTGATGGGACTATCTGCACAAAGTAATTTGAAACCAGTGACTCTGGAGCTGGGTGGAAAGTCTCCCTTCATTGTGTGCAAGGATGCTAACATTGATGAGGCTGTTGAGACTGCACATTCTGCTTTGTTCTTTAATCAGGTTTGAAGATTCTATTTCATACTATTCACCGTACAAAATAAAAAACATTCCCTAGTGTTTCATATTAGTTCAATTTGTTCCTTCATTTGTGTCCACACAGGGTCAATGTTGTTGCGCCGGTTCTCGTACATTTGTACATGAAAGCATATATGATGAGTTTGTGGAAAAAGCAAAAGCCCGTGCTCTCAACCGTATTGTTGGAGATCCTTTTAAAAGAGGGGTTGAGCAAGGTCCTCAGGTATCTCGTCCTCTTCCCTCAATCGCAATCAAATCCTTCTTTAGGTCATTACAGGCATTCTCTTACTTCAAATGCTATAAACGTTTATGACATTCATTTTTTTTTTTTTTTAATGTTCTAGATTGATTCAACACAATTCGAGAAGATCCTCAGGTACATTAAATCAGGCATTGATAGTGGAGCTACTCTTGAATCTGGCGGTCAAAGAATTGGCTCAAAAGGTTACTACATCCAACCTACTGTTTTCTCAAACGTCCAGGTACCGAGCTTCCAATATATAGTTCTATATATTTCTGTACAAGTAGCAGAAGTACATAACCAAGATGATTTTGTCATCACATTGACAGGACAACATGCTGATAGCAAACGATGAAATCTTTGGACCAGTGCAGACTATCTTGAAATTCAAGTAAGCTCGAAATCATCAGTCACGGATCTTTTTACAATCATAATTGTGTGTTCTTCAATAGCTTTCTGCTCTCGGACCACCTTCATTTAGTTTTTGAAATGCATTATAGGGATCTTGAGGACGTAATAAAAAGAGCAAATGCAACATCCTATGGGCTGGCTGCTGGAGTTTTCACTTCTAATTTGGACACTGCCAACACATTGATGCGCGCATTGCGAGTGGGAACGGTGTGGATAAACTGCTACGATGTGTTTGATGCAGCAATACCTTTTGGTGGGTATAAGATGAGTGGGCAAGGCAGAGTAAGGGGAATCTATAGCCTTAGCAGTTACCTGCAAATTAAGGCTGCTGTTACTTCTTTGAAAAATCCAGCTTGGTTGTAGTTTTTTAGTGACTTTTAGTGTCTGTGTATGTTCATGATGTCCTGTCTGTAAAGGAACCTACGAATGAGATTATGAATGATCAATGATGAAAATGGTACCCTAATTTCTCACTTGAAGTGGTTTAAGAAGTTTTCCCTATTCACCTTGTTATTATTTCTTCTTGTTTTATCGATGGCAATTTCAAAGCATGTCTAGCAGTCTAAATATATGATTTCTGAATGATAATCAAAGAAAAACTTCAGTTCATTTCATAAGTACGCATAAAACTGCATACTTTTTCAAGAGTTACAAATTTATCTGTGGTTACACACAAGTGATCCTGATAGCCACTGTATCATAGAATTGAAGAAATGTCCACTGAAGTGTCTGTTGCAGAAACCTTCTTCATTGAAATTAGTAGGGCCTCCTCCAATCTTCTGACAACCAGCTCCATGGATGGACGTTGTTGGTTAAGGGCTGTGCATGATAAAGCAAGATGAAGGGTAAAATCAAATGCTTCTTCTAAGTACTCTCCTTGAAGCTTAGGATCAACGAATTCTTTTATGCTCCCATCCCGTATGAGTGCTTTTGCCTGAGAAATGCTAGAGTTATATATCAATCAAAATAAATAATGCATGAGATAGAATTGAAAATTAAAGACATGAATATTCTCACCATTTTATTCAGAGTCATGGGTTTCTTGAGTTTCAAATTTATAGCCTTCTTCCCAGAGAGGATCTGCAGAAGTACCATGCCAAAGCTGTAGACATCCCCAGATGAGTTTACACGGCGGTTGCTTTGGTACTCAGGATCAACATATCCAAAAGTTCCTCTCACTTCTGAGCTAACATATGATTCACCCACCTCTAAAACTTTAGAGAGTCCAAAATCTGATAGCTTTGCTTCAAACTTCGGCCCCAGGAGAATGTTTGTTGGCTGCATTAGACATAATATGTTCTATCAAAACCTTGCAATAGGTTTGTGGAATCCTCATGAGTTATGGCTACAAAAGAGTAGAAACTAGACATCTCTAATGGTAATAGAGTAGGGATAGAGATTTGAGATGTGTTTAGACTCAAGGGAATTGACCTTGACATCACGGTGAACGATGCAGCCTTGTGAGTATGTATGAAGGAACCAAAGACCTTTTGCAGTGTCAATTGCAATATTAAGCCTCTGCATCCAGGACAGAACCTTGTTCTTGCCTGATGAGCAGAATTTATCAATATGATGAAACGGATTACTAATTCAAGCTTTCATACCAGCTAAGGTGATAAATTAATATTACCAAATAGCCACTCTGATAAGCTCCCATTGGGGCACAGTTCATAGACAAGGAAACATTCATCTCCCTCGACACAACAACCCAACAAAGCGACCAGATTTGGATGTCTAACATGTGATAAGTTTGAAATTTCTCTGACAAAAGTCTCCATGTTTCCATCATCATTAATGACATGTTTTATTGCAACATGTTGATTATTTGTCATTGTGCCTTTATAAACCTTCCCTGATACCAAACATCAGAAACAACATTATGGCCTTTTAAGTAGATACTGATAGATTAGATTGTGACAGGCATCTTTCAAGAAAGAGGGAAAAAGGAAATTCGTACCAAAAGTTCCTTCACCAATGACATTCATTTCATTTAGATGGTTTGTGGCGGAGTAGATTTCCTTCAGAGGAACTCTTGGACAGGCATTGTCCTTCAAGTTCAACAGAACTTCCCCCGATGTTGCTATGGATTACGAGGTAGACCTCATAAGAATAGTAAGCTTCATCTATGTCATGATGCTATGAATCTAGGTGTGATATAATTTAGGTCATACCTTCATTTCTGGGGTTGGCTGATTTGGAAAGTTTACGAAGCAAGATGTATGCAGTTATAGTTATTATTGATAAAACTGCTGTAATAGCTCCAGTAAAAAGCCATATATCTGAAATTACAAGAATGTGTGATGGGTAAGGGAAAGGAGAGCACAAGTAATCTGTATAATAAGATATTGAAGCACCTCTCTTGCTGCTCATCCTCTGATTGCTTTCTGTCACATCCAAAGCCGTTGTCAGTGAAATCTACAATGCTAAAATACTAAATAACCTCCATTTAAATTAGTTACATAACAACTGGATTCTATTCTATCACTTTCGGCTTAAAATTAGGTGATACCAGAACAGAAATTCTAGTGTTCCTTGGATGGCTTTCCAGGTGATGGAGCAGGAAGGACAAGACCTAAACTTTTTCAACAAAACTTGTAGACCGAGCAGAAGGTTAAATAGTGATGGATGAGTGCAAGGAAACGAGGGGATTTGCTCTCAGGGTGAACGCTGCTTCCTTCCTCTTTGTATGTATGTATTGAATACTTTTTTAATGTTTAGTGAAGCTTGACAAGTGTTTTCAGAGATTAGGGCTCATCTTCCAGATGGGAAAAAGAACAAGATGACTTGCGCCACAACTTGTTTCCTTCTTTTTGTAGAATAGGCGTTATTGCCGGCCAATGCACACCCCCTTCTAGTCTTGACATTGTTTTCTTCACCCTTTACTCCTTTGTCAAGGACATTTACGAAGGCCTTGATTTTTGTATGATGATAGAGAAAATGATTGATTCGTTGATTTTATCATCATGTTTCTGATGCTTTCATGTCCAACCCTGCAAATTACTTTCATTATCTCACTCTCAAGTCTCAACAAAAGTGGGATATGCTTTGAACGGCCGCCTTGGGACAAGCTTAAAGCCTTAAACTCGTTACGGAAGGAGACGAAAAAAAAAACTTTATATGCGACATTTCAAATGGATAAAACTGCATAAAGCTTTATTATGTGACAATAATTCTTGATTTTTGGACTAAAACATGGTTAAAATATATTCAATCTTTTACCATAAATTATCCAGGCAGGCAAAATTTTCCGATCGCAAAAAATGTAAGGTGAAGGTGTACTAAACACTCTGAACTATTTTTAGAAGGACAATTAATATTCTAAAGTATTTATGGGTGTAATATATGGGTTCATTCATGCTCATTCCTAATAATAGTATTGACTAAATCAGTAATGAGATTAACTAAAGGCGTAATAATATTGACTATATGAGTAAAGATATTGACTAAATGTGTAATGGTATTGACTAAATGATTGGTAAAATTGACTAAAGATGTGATGATACTGACTTAATGCATAATGGTATTAACTAAATGAGGGATTGACTAAAAGCGTAATAACATTGACATTACTTATAACTATTACGTCTTTAGTCAATCTCATTACTCGTTTAGTCAATATCATTACTCATTGAGTCAATATCATTATGACTTTGATCAATCACATTACTCATTAAGTCAGTGTCATTGCACCTTTAGTCAATCTTACTATTCATTTAGTTAATACCATTACGTTTTTAGTCAATTATTATTCACTTAGTTAATGTCATTATGCCTTTAGTCAAACTCATTACTCGTTTAATCAATAATATTATTAGGAATAAGCATGGACCACCGGGTTTTTACTCACACCTAACAATTACGCCTTTAGTCAGTTTATTTAAGCATTAAATGAATATTATTATTCATTTAGTGAATATCGTTACACATTTAGTTAATGGTATCACTCATTTAATCAATACAATTATGCCTCTAGTCAATACCATTACGCATTTTGTCATTTTCATTATTTATTTTGTTAAAGTCAGTATGCTTTTATTTATATTATACACACACACACACACACACACATATATATATATATCAAAGGGGCTTAGTGGCCGAAAAAGTGACAGGATGGGTTCGATCCCACCCCTTGCATCCATTTTTTTTAAAGAAAAAATTTACCCCCAAAAAAATAAATCACAGCGCTAAAGCTCCGGTAAGAATACCTTTTCCTTTTTTAAAAAAAACTAAAGGGCAAAATAGTAAAATCATTAACACTTTAAAATCTCAATTTGATACTTGTCACATTTATATTATTTTCATATGTTAACAGGCTTTTTGAGATTTTATGAATTCAGATTATGTTTATTTAGAATTTTCCGATACCTAAATAATGATTTGGTGAATTGTTTTCCTTTACCTCGTAAGCTGGGTTTAAGTGTTTAACCAAGTAGGTTTCAAATGGGTTCATCATGATTAACCCATAAGTCTTGGGGAAATTATCTTACAGCAGGCTGGGTTTGGCTCCTTTTTGGGCTAAAACTTTCACTTCAATTGGGCTGTAAATGCGACAGAATAACAGCTAGATTCCAAAATCCTATTTTCAAAACCACCCCACACCCAAAAAAAAATCTAAAATACTACTCACTTCAATCTTTAGTATAAAATATATTTATCTTGATTAAATTAAAGAAATCAATTAATATAATTAATATAAAAAATATTTTCTAAAACACCCTAACCATCTTCCGTAGTTCCTTTATTCCTTCTCCTCCTTGATTATTGTTGAGGAAGTATTAATATGGTTAAATTAGAAAAAGATTGACAAATATGAAAATAAATCTTATATTCAGGATCAAGATCAACTCTATAATTAAGCTTTAGGTCTTATATTGAGAACATGAGGGAGTATCAATATTGTTATGTTTGGAATAGCTTTTCATAAACTTATAAATGCTTTTCACGTAAGTTAAAATAAAACTTCTCTCACATACTTACCTTATATACCGTAAATCATAATTGAAAAGCTGCTTTTAAAGGTTCTAATTGTTATTCTAAATAAATAAATAATTTAATGACAATTAGTTTTTTTCCCTTCCTCCAACTAGGTTTTTGTTGGTGAGGTAAATGTTATGTATTAATTTGATATTTTGAGACCTAATTGAATTGTCATCAAAATTAGTAATATTACAAAAGTGTCCTACCACATTATTTTTTATTAGGTTAAAGATCATTTTTATTTTAAAAATTTTCACTAAAAAGTAATGGCTATCCGAAAGTTTGTTAAGAACAATATAGTTCCAAAGATTTTTTTTTTAAAAAAAATCCTTTCAGTTCTCTCTTTTTGTTTTGTTCTCGTTTCATCATTGTTTCGATAGTCAAATCTCAAGTACTATGTTCGTTATGCTGCAATTCTTCCTTTGTTTTCTTGAAAATATCATAGATATTGTAGATTGTAGACATCTTAATGGGTTTCTTCAGATATTTTCTTTATTTATATCTCAAATCTCTATTCTCATTTTCAAATATTTCCCCATGATTTTGGAAACTTTTTGCTGTCTAAATTTTGAAAGAGAAGTCCTTAATCAAATAAAAAAATCTATTATCTTTAATAAATCTACATCATTACTCAAAAGTTAAAATAATATATCTATAGTAAAAGATCTAAAATCTCTCTAATCTCTCTTCCTCAATCCTCAGATATATGTATATATTCTTGAAGAAGGCCACATTCACTAGCTTACCACGAGTAATTTACTTACTATGACTATTTACCAGTTAATTCTTTCTATAGAAGCAGATTCTCTCAGCGGCAGTTTTTCTCAGCATCTCTAAATTTGGTCCGTTCAATATTGATCAAAGGCCTTAAAAAGAGACACATCCATGTGGCTTCTAAAATTGTATCTCTACCATCCAATGCGTTCTAATCTTGAGCATCCATTCAATCACCTATTTTCCTATCGATATGAGCAGACTATTATGGAGCATTCATCGTCATCCACTGTCAGCCACTCAAAAGATCTAGTTCTCCTATTCCCTTCCTCTCCCGTCTTCATCCTTAATTCCCTTTCTGCAAAATGCTCAACATTATGCCATAACTTAAGTGGACACAAACATAGAATGTGAAAAAGCTTCAAATGTTTTTAAAAAAAAAAAAGAAATTTACTGTGGAGTTTCTGATAATGTAGAGAAAAATATGGAAGTCACAATTTGTAGGGAATAACATAAATTTTCATGTGACTAGCTGTATAGGATAGACTTCTCTCTAGTTTTGAAAGGACAAGAAGAGGATTATCTCTTGACAATAGATGTAGCTTTAGATTTGGTAGGAAAGAGACAATTTTGCATATTCTTAAAGAATGTCCTCGAACTCGAGCTTGCTGGAATGCAATTATGGCAAAAGCAATAATTATGTTGACTTGGTGGAATAATGGAGATTGTAAAGTCCAAAAGCTTACAAAGCTTAAAAAGCTAGTCCAGCCAACAAAACAGGGAGCAAAATGCACCCTAAAAAACTTGAGCAAGTACAAACAGAACTAAAAGCAGAAAACATAAACAAAACCAATTTAAAGGCAGAAAACAAGAACAAAGCCAACAACGAAAAGGTAAATAGTGGACAACAACTCTATTCAAGTCCCACGGCTATCATACCAACAAGCTTTGCCAAGATATAAGTTTTCCACTAGAGTCAGGTAGATTGATTCAGAGCATAGTAAAACCTTACAAGACAGTTTCACCATTACCTCCTCCATTGGGTAGAAGTGAACGGAGATTGCCTTCTCCAACCACTAGGGATTTGACAGAATTGGGGAATATAATAGACGGTCCAATTTAAAACAAAACATATGGAGGAGATGAACTTTTAATGGCTGCATGATCTGTCTATTTTGAGCGGTCAGATCCATTGGACAGGTAGGATAAGAGATTATGAGGGATGCTGAGAAATAAGGCGCTGAGAGAAACTGAACCCTCTTTTTATCTCTATCAAATGAATCTTGGTATTAATTATTGAATATTCCTTGCCATTAGTTGGTTCTCTTTATCTCTATCAAACGTATCTTTTTATTAATTATTTAATATTCCTTGCCATTTGGCTTAAGGATGCCTGCTATCCTCGTCTTATGCTTTCCTTCACCTCCTCCATCGCAACTAAAGCTGAAGAGCACAAACAGACTTTATCGGTGTGTGCCATCTACTTGAATGAGTTTAAAGAATGAGACATTTGTAACCTTGGCCTTAGTGTTGTTCGCTTTAGGGCCCATCACCCTCACAGTAATATAGCTCTAATATCATTTGTAACCTCGCTCTCGACATTTTCCTCTTCGGGGCCTGCATCCCTCCCCGTAACTTGGCTCTAATACCATTTGTAATCTCATTCTCTATATTGTCCACTTTAGGTCCTAATGCCTCTTATGATAACTTGGTTTTGATACCATTTATAATTTTATCCTTGATATTGTTCACTTTGAAGCCATCACCAATCACATTAATATGGCTCTAATAACATTTGTAACCTTACCCTCAGTATTCACCACTCATGACAACATAACTCTAATAGCATTTTCTATCTCACCCTTAATATTGTCCACTTTGAGGCCCATCTGTTAGGATTGGTAGGCACACAGCGGAAGAATTAAAATTTAAATTGCAAAAGTTTACCGATCCCAATTGTGAATCTATCAAAGGCATTTAAATCGAATTAGAAAGAGTCGTACCTTATTCATGTTTGTTTAAATGCCCACAATCATCAACATATTGCGAGTTCTCAAATCTCCATGATTGGTTGCTCCTGAAATAATTTCCCCGGCATCTACATGTATGTTAATTCTTCTTAGAAGAGCATCAATCTCTATGAGTATGAGATTAATCATCTCCAACATCAACATGTCAGCTAGTTCTTCTTAAAGTTTTATATTTTTCAATCTTGAGGAGCCAACTACTCATATCAGCTTCATCTACTGGTATCCACACGAATATGACCCAACACCAGCATTGTGCTAGCGCCTCCAATGTCCTTCTAGGGTTTTCTTGCGGCTCTCTATTTTTCCATCATCTGTATAAAACCCCAGCTCTCATATTTTATAACTAATCAGGGTTATCTATTTTATTATGGATATTGGATTTTTAAAATTAATCTTAATTAATTTCAAAATCCTTATCATATCAATTAATACTTAATTATTTTGATAAGCTAATTAAATAAATCTGGTTTAATTAAATTTGTCCAACAATTTTAATTTAATCTATTTATTTAATTAGAATAAGGAGCCAATCGAATTAGATTTAAGTTATCCTTATAAATTAAATATGAGATATTATCATATAATATCTTTATATATACACAATATAATATTATCATATATTTAATATATATTATCAAATAATATATTATATATATAATATAATATTATCAAATAATATATATTATGTATGTATGTATTTCAAAATACATATGTGTATATATAATATTATTAATTTTCTTTTCAAATATAACACAACATAAATATTTATCAAATAAATATTCACACAACATGTGTATAATATATATATATATATAATTCGTCCACCCTAGATTAAACATTATATTTATTGAATCTTAGACGCATCTTAGATTCAATGAATCTGTACATTATAGCTTGTATTGGGTTATTCTTGTGTGCGACCTTGTAGGCTTATACGAAGTTGACAGTGGGCTAATGACTATACTAACCCATAAGTCGTAAGCGGCCTCTAGCAAGACATTATGACTACCCAATTCATATGAGGATCGACAATACGATACAACATGTCGTATAACCATATCACATCTCTTTTATCACATGATATTTCGGTTAAGGATGAGGCATGAAGAATGTCATCCTCATATTACTGACTATTACTTTCTCGATCCCTGAGTAGTCTGACTGCAGAAATGAAAACTCCTTTCAATCTTAGTATGGACATGCATTTCTCAAACTCACTCATCGAGGGGCCCAGTTGAAACGACCATGTCTCACAAACAGCGATCATTCACTACATCTTTACAAAATCAGTGAATTTTTTTTCAATACTTATCAGAGTTTAGGACACAAACTCACCCACAAACCCTTTCACAACATATCGGAGTTTAGGGCACAAACTCGCCCACAAACTCACTGCATATAAATTTATTATTTTGATATCACATCACAATTAACCCGTGGGTCACAAAATGATTTCCAACACAGATATCCAAACAGTAAATATGGCATTTCAAAAACATGTGGACCCTATAATGGCAATATAGAAATTAACACAACACTAACACCAAAAGAGGACTACAAGATTCTCAACGTCTATGCCTCTAGTTGCTTCCCTTGGCCTCTAGTCAGATTAGATGTCTCGCCTGAAAAATTATTTATAATGACGGGGTGAGACATAAAGTCTCAGTAACCAAAATCAATTTACAAAATATGCAGGGAAAGATTGTAAGTCAGAGAAGCATGTTTAACTGACATAATAATAATAATAATAATAATAATAATAATAATAATAATATTCTCAGAATTCAAAACTTAACATGATATAATCAATGAATAAAATCATCCACACTCATTCATCATGCTCCTCCTTATCTCCTCTGGACTGGTACAACCTATCAATGCTAGTATACCCGGCCAAAGGTTAGCTAGTCACATCAAGCATTTTGTCCCCTTCCCATGCTACCACCAATATACCGTAACAAGGAGGTGTCCGCCCAAAATACTCAACTCTAAATCCGGGCCAGGATTGAGAGAGCCGATGGGCACACAATTTACCATATCTCTTCCACACAACCCAATATATCTCGTAATATAAAAATAATAAATTAATACAACATTCGAAAATAATTACGAGAATTCTAAATTCTTATACAACATTCCATTTCAAACAACATATACATCATAACAGTAACAATTTAATAATAATTTTCACTTATATATGTAAATTGGAAAATACACTGCTTCACTGAAATAAATTCATATTCAGACATAAATATAATCTTGCAAAACGCATACAAGTAATATAGATAAAAGTAAGGTTTATAAAACACCTTACAGTCCAAAACAAGCATATAAAATAAATTAACCCCGGTTACCTCGATTCCAAGCTTAAGCTTAATTTGGATAGTAAAACCCGTGCAATCGCTGATCACAAGAAAACTCTACATTATTAATGTAGATACCAATTAACCACAAATAACAATAAAATAATTAATTTACATAATTTATCTCCTACAACCCAATTTTCTCTACAACTATTATCCTCAATTATTCCAATTTTCCTTAAAAATCCTTAGCCTTAGATTATTTCTCATGAACCCAAATTACTTACTAAAATCCTTAAATAACATTTATATCATTCTCTCACTTTATCCACCTAATTTTTATAAATTAAAATTTCACCTTTTACATATCTATAATTATAAAATCCTCAATATCAACCTTCTCAACAATTAAATCTCCTTTTTATAATTTATATGAGTATAATCTAATTATAAAATAACTCCCCAAATCTCCACATAATTAAAATCACATCAAATTCTAATTTAAATATTAAGTACTAATTCATATTTTCCACAGAGCTTAGATCTAACAAAATAAACTGGTTAAAACCTCAATAATATCTCCAATAATCCAAATAAATTATTTAAACAAATTTTGATCGGTAAAAACGCCTTATGGAAATTAAGTCATATCCTATTTAAAAAATAAATTAATTATAAAATCACTTAACAATCAAATAATAAATCTAAACTGGTTAAAATTAACTATTAATTATTTTTTACATTTCTACAGTCTTATATCGACAAAACTCAAAACTTGCCTAAAATCACATCCCCAAAATATTCTCTAACTAGCATAAAATCACTATCATAGGAAAGAGAAAATTATTTAGAATATATTTCATAAAATAAACTTTATGATTAGAAGAGAGTTTACATATCTTATTGATCCTCAAATAACAAAAAATACTCATATCATGACACCCTCTCTTCTCTTCACGAAACATTTCATCTGCATGAAGTGTTTAGCTGAGGGGGTATTTATAATACCCCCTCCCCTTCCTTTTCATGCTTTAGCTCCTGATGGCGCCAAAGCAAATAATAATTTTTTTTATTTGTGATAAGGGGGTCATCCCCCTTATCATCATTATTGGTAGGCGCTGAAATGGCGCCTACCAACTTTGAAAAAATATATATTATATTATATTAATATTTATAATATTTTATTATATATATTTAATATATATATATATATATATTTTTTTTTTTTTTAGGATGTCACACCAGTAATATCTCTCTACTAAGTGAGGGACAAATTACATCTTGATCATTCACATTCCTCTGCATGAAAACCACTATGCCCGATTGTAGCCTTTATCATCACCTGGTTAAAGGTGACTTTTGACTAAGTCAAAGCTTAGTAACTCTCATGTAGAAATCTATGATGATCTCAGGTCAAATGGCATAGTGACGTGGTTATATATGAGATAAGCTTATGACTTGATCTATGCAGCTTTCTCATAGTGGGTCGATCCAGCACCTTGTACTCCTACAAGTGCCTATGACTTTGACTTGTATCCCTATGCCTCATCAAAGTTATACTAGTCTTATTTTATCTTTGCTTCAGCATAGATGACCGACCAGGGACATTTAGGACAATCATTATGATTTATCCAAGAATACAATTATCACAGTGAACATGCGAATAATGTAATGGCTAAATAGAAAAATTCATTGAATAACAATGTTAAAAGTACAATGATTGGCCACTAGAGCACAATTTCCAAACCACCACCCATCACGATAACCTGGCTCTGATACTATTTGTAACCTCCATCTCAGTATTATCCGCTTCAAGGCTGTCAATGTTTTTTTTTCTTTTCTTTCAGTTTTCTTCCTATTTCCACTTAGTTTACAAGTTGGATACCTCACCATCTTCTACTGGTATGCCTCTGTAGGAGGAGGGGTATATTGCTTTCTCGCCATATTTTGATAGAAGAAGGTTATTATAGAAAAATACGAATATATGATCTTCTTTGTTGTAAAAGTTATTAGCTATTAAAGTGGAAAGAATCATATGTTACTTTAATAAGAGAATTTTAATGATGCTTCATTAATATAGGTAAATTTGTAAAAGTATATTTCTATACTTACAATTAGCATCTTTTAATTTTTTTTAATAGAAATACTAGGTGTTGGCTTCTAGTCGAGATAGTACTCTTCATTGCCATACCTCTTATCACCATGCTGGCGTTATCCACATATTGATCCATGTGTTTAACATTATCATGTATATTTCACACTTTATAGTTGTGATCATGGTTATAAGGATCAAGAAGTTCATGCCATTTTGGCCTTCGTTCACCAACTTCAGCAATGACTTGTGCTGGGCAGTTTATGTTGTCACCCACCCCTTCGACTTTCTTGCTTTGGTATATAATTTATTACAGTTTGCTCTAGTATATAATTTATTATTGTATTTACCTGACAAAATTATTGTTATGGATAATCTTAACAGATTAGTAAAGGCATTGGAATAGCCTCCGGTCATACGTAGCCGATAGTATACATTGTCTACAGAGTTTGTGTACCAGCCCTAGCAAATCGAGCAGCTGATACTATGGATGGGCTAGATCCTGAAGGTTGGGGCATCATCTTGTGGTACATACTTCTTTTCTTTTCTTTCCGTTACTATGAGTGGAGACAATCTAAAAGCTAATAATATCAAGAGTGATGTTACAAATGGTGTTAGAACGAGGTTAGCGGACAATATCAAGAATGACGTTACAAATTGTATCAAAGTCATGTTATCATGAGGGGCGACAATCCCCAAAACGGACAATACTGAAAGCTAGATTACAAGTGGTATTAAAGCTAGGTTACTAGGAGGGGTGACAGGCCCTAGAGTGGAAAATATCTAAAATGAGATTATAAATGGTATTAGAGCACGTTATCTTGAAGGGTGACAAATTTTTAATTTTTAAGTAATGATATAGATTTCTTAAAGATGATATAACTTTTTTATTTGATCAAAAGGTTTCCTTTTAAATATTTAGAGGGTAGAAGGTTTTCATCTAAAATATTTTTTAATAAAAAATTAGATAAAATAAGTATAAAATTTGAGGATAATTTTTTTACCATAAAAAACTTAATGATAATTAACAAATCATCTTTAAAATAAAATCATCCAAAATTCAAAACGATTTGAATTTAATCAGAACAATTAGCAGACTAATTTGGTACAAAACGATTTTAGATAAATATTAAGAAAGACCCGTCTATCATTTTTATTTTGAATAATCATTAAATGGCATTAGATCTTTCACAAGCGGCAAGCCTAGGAGTCACTTTGACACCTCTCGTCTCTTTCTTCTGTTCTCTTCCCCTTGTTGGGAGATTAGGGTTCTTTCTGAAAGAGGGTGAGTCATGTTTGTAGGTTCACGATTTCTTTTCAACTTTCTGTGCTTCTGGTTTATGAACTCCTGGACTCTTATTATGACTGCGTCTCTGCGATGTAACAATTATGTCGTCTCTTCTCTTCTGCTTGGTTCTTATTTTCGTTAAGTTGAAACTTGAAAGCTTGTTTTCTCTCTTCTTTAGATTGTTGCATATTAATTACTCGGTTGTCAAATTCGACAATGGAGAAGGATTCCAAGGTAGCGATTGAAGATCCAAAGCTTGATTTGTTCGAAGATGATGATGAATTTGAGGAGTTTGAGATCAACGAAGGTACTTTTGCTTATATTATCCATGAAGATGTTAATTCATTGTGGAATACTGATTTATTATAGAGTGGCTGCTTATATCGTACGACTGATGATAGAAAGAAGAGCAATTTCCTCACTTAGTTTGGTCATTACGCAGTAGTTTCTTCTTTCAGAAAGTTAATTATGATAGCATTCATTACTCCATGAGGAAAGTAGCAGCTATCAGATGGGTCCAATATTCTGGCTCTGGATGGTTTAAGTAGTTGATATTCTAGGCGTATATCGTATAGTTCTTCTGCCATTAGGACTATATATGTATCTAATATATGACATGGGATATGTTACCACTAGCTAGATCATTTGCCAACATGGAAAGAAAGAAAGATATTTAAAGAGCAGGACTCTAGAAGTTTGGTTTAACCTGATTCTCAGACCTAATTCTTTCAATTACCATATGTGCGTTAGAGGGGAGGGAAGGGGAGTTATTTTGAATATGAGGGGACATCTGAGGCAGGAGTTGGAAGTAGAGGTACTCGAAGAATGTCTTTCCCTGTTTTATGCAAATTTAAAGCTGATATATTTCTAATATGAGAGGGCTCTAATGAATAAACTGGAATCTTTTGCTTCCTTTAATATAGGAATTTCGTATTTGGTTTGCACACCATGAACTTGACATACTTCTGAAGGCTAAAGCTCCAATTCTAGTTAGAGGATAGCATCAAGGACATACGAACTTAGATGGCATGTATATATAGTTCTATGAACTTGTAACCCTTTTTTTTTTTTTTTTACCAACCACTTATATCTATACATCATCAATTGGTTCAAGCAAGGAAGTCTGCTTAGAAGGCCTGTACAATCTTCTGATGCCTAATCATATCAATCTTTCATTAGATAGAGATAAGATGAGTGAAGTGGGGATATTTTGAAAAAGACAGAGAATTATATTTGGGGTACTTAGATATGACTGAAATGAAAATGTAGCCATGGATGGAACGAACTAGTAGTAGAGACTTCATATTGCAAATCTAAATTGCTTAATACGAACATAACATTACTACAGTTTATTTTTATTGAGGATTAGAATATGTTATTTGCCATATGTTGACATATGCTTTAAAACTGATAGAATGGGATGACAAAGAAGAGGGAAAAGAGACAAACCAACAATGGGAAGATGATTGGGATGATGATGATGTCAATGACGACTTCTCGCTGCAGCTCAAGAAAGAACTGAAAAACAACTCACAGAAAAGTTAATTCCCGTCTCTCCTCATCACTCCTTCGGCTGTCTAGTGTTCATGTATGTCGTCTTTGATAGCGAGGCAACAGATTATCAGTGTTCTGGTGTCTTAAATTTGTGCCTATTTATTTCGTCTAGATGCGGACAAACTTTATTGTGATGAATTATACAAACGACTTCATCCTAGGTGGATGGGATCAATTTTTTAACCTTTATACTCCTGTGATCGTTTTGCAAAATTTGAATTTGTTACGCACAAGATAAAATGGATTACACGTTCGATTACAACCAATAAAAAGGGACCCATTAGAAGCATCGAATTCAGCTTTTGAAACGATCTGGAGTGTCGGTGCTTATCCTGTTCTTTAGATCCCCACTGATTACTGTCATACTGGGTCCTGAATAGGCACCGGTCATCTTTTGAACCAAAAACAAAAATAATTCAACTAATTATTTTAAATTGTAAGATATTGGCTTTCCAAACAAAAACCTTATTAGAATGTTTATATAAGAAACAGAACCTAGTCGCACTTTGGAGTTTGGGCGCAAACTGTTTTTCGTTCCTTGTGGAGAAAATTACGTGGAAGAGTCTTTCTCTCTAGGAGACTAATCTAGTATGGGACCTAGCACCTGTTCATATTCTCGTGGTGAATTATCCATCCCCGACAAGATATACATCGGGGTGACTTATTAAAAATTAACAAATCTTCTTGTGTCCTATGTTTTTGTAATTTGTTTTATCTTGTTTACATCAAATTTTCTAGCTCTTTCTTTCCTCGTGAGATACTTGATTTAAAATGTCTCACCAATTTTTGTTGGTAATCATCAAAATAAGTTTTTTTTTGTAGTACAAAGCTAAGCTAATGCTTGATTAAGAAAATAAATCTAGAATTTAATCCTAGACTTCAGAACCACGTGTTCTGCATTAGCACCACTAGGAGCAGTACTGTTGATCATCCAAAAGCCATTGTGCATGGCCCTGCGGAATATTTGGAATAAGGATTATCTCTTCACTATTTCCATGACCTTCCTTTGCCATAAAACCAGCACATCGGATCAATTCCTTGTTGGTATGATTCAGTTGTACTTCCCATTCCGAGAACAATAGATCTCTAGTTCCGACAATTAAGTCTCTCAATGGGTATTCAACAGTGCAATCCCTCATCAAAATATTGAAGCCGTCTAAAGAGTCCGAGTAGATCAGCACTTTTGAATAACCCAAGTTTTTTCCCACTTCCAAACGTGTCTTGATAGCTTGGATCTCGGCTTGCAGGCTCCTAGCGTTCTGTGAAAGTTCATTTGCCACTCCCCATGAGCATTCCTCATAACAGCCCCACAAGCTGCCTGGCTATGCGTCCTCATCGAGCTATCAACAAAAACTTTGTGATTCAGCTCCTGGTTTGTCAAGCTCTCCATCAAGTGCTAGAAACATTGATGCAACAGTTCGCTAGTTGTAGTGCTCTCTCCTTGGAATATAAATTTCCATCTGGTGGTCCAAAGTAACCAGAATGTCAAACTGAACACTATGAACCAGTTGAACTACTTGAATCGCCCTCTGCCTGGTTGGTGGGTTGTATTGCAATTCACCCTTATCTGCAAATTGCCAGAAAAGAAACTAGAAAGATAATTAGTATTGATAATTTGATGTCACATTTGTTTCGATCTCTCACAATCTCTTAGAATGTGATTTCTTATTGACGATAGATTTTATTATTATTATTATCTGATTAAGGATTTTCTTTTGTAGTTTAAGAGGGTTAAAGGTTCTCACCCAAAGTATTTAAAAAAAATTTACATTATCAAAATAAAGATAAAATTTAACAACAATTTTTTTACCATAAAATATTTAATTATAATTGCCACATCCTCTTTAAAATAAAATTATCCAAAATTCAAAATGATTTGAATTTAATCAGAACAATTAGTAGCTTGATTGTGTACAAATCTATCTTAGAAAAATATTAGGGTTAATATAACTTTTAATTCCTTAAAATTTAACCCAATTTTAATTTTAGTCCCTTAAATTTAAAATCGGTAGGACCAAAACTAAAATCAACCGAACTTAAGAGATTGACATCCCAAAACCAAGACGCACGTCGACGTATTAACTCTGCATTTGTAAAACCACACGTTAGATTACAATCAATACAAAGGGACCCATTAGAAGCATCAAATTCAGCTTTTCGAACGATCTGAGACGTCGATGCTTATCCTGTTAGATCCCTACTGTGACTATTGTCATACTGGGTCCTGAATGGGCACAGGCAATCTTTTGAACCGAAAACAAAAATAACTCCGCTAATTATTTTAAATTGCAAGATATTGGCATTCCAAATAAAAACCTTATCAGGATGTCTATAAGACGAAACAGCACCCTCGCTCTTTGGAGTTTGTATGCAAACTGTTTTTCGTTCCTAGTGGAGAAAATTACGTGGAAGAAAGAGTATTTCTCTCTAATAGACTAATCTAGTATGGGACCTTTCACTTGCCCATATTCTTGTGGTGAATTATCCAACTATCCATCCCCGACCGACAAGATATACTTGAAAAGTTGTTTTTAGGTAATGTTGATTTCCTCATAATTGCTCTTCATAACTCGGTGACCTATTATTTTAAAGGTTAAACGACAATTTTTTGTTTTGGAAGTATTAGCTGAGGTGAAGTTTCATCATGGGTAATTTTGTTCTAAAAGTTTTAAATGTGGGATAATTTCATTTTGACTGTTATCCTAATTAAGTTTGACCGTTAATTGACTAAATTTCGAGGTAAATTTTCTCGTAAGTGAAAACTTACAGAGCAAATTTACTCCTCAATTGAAGCTTTTAGGGCAATTTTTTCGTTACTCATTATCTTAAGGGTAAATTTGTCCTTGAAGTTTTCACTTAGAAACAAATTTGCCCTAAAATTTAATCAACTAACGGTCAAACCTAACTATGATAGTTAAAACGAAATTGCCCCACATTTAAAACTTAGAACAAAATTATCTCAGATAAAACTTTCAGGATAAAATTACTCAAGTTAATATTTCGGGGGTAAAAATGGCCTTTAACCATTATTTTAAAGTCATCCACATGAAATTTGATGGATATGTATATTGATGCATTTATTAGTTCCATGTTCATGATAAATAAGTTGATTTTTTTCCCAAAAGCTGTACTTAACCTTTTGGCATTTAAATTTAAATTCCTATTAAAATACGTGGAGAAACATTGAAAGGGTAAAAAAAAAGTTAACAAACCCAATAAAATATATGAAAAAATATTTTTTTAAAAAAATAACCACAATGTTAGGCCGAGCTTAAGGAAATTCATGAAAATAGAATTTTAATTTTCATATTTTATAGAGATGTATCGGTTGTGAATTGAATCGTTTTCAATCGTAGTTTAATTCGCCTATCCATGCTCACTTACATAATGGAATCCGTGTAAGCTTCGTGAAGCAAATGCTCAAATAAATGCTAAAAGCAGATCAACCACAAGTATTCAGCCATATATATGAGAGAATGAGGAAATAACATGGTTTGCATATCTGACAACAAAAGGTAACATATGGAACCAAATCATAAATTTCCTGTCCAATCCGTGCTTAAACAGCAATCGAACCATCTAAATTTTCACTGTATATACAGGGGAAAAAATATGACGAGCAGACCAGATATTAAAGAAGTTGATGCACGTTGAGTGTCATGAAACAAGACCCTCACGAGCAATACTGGTAACGCGAAGCACGGCTTGAGCACTTAGCGGTGAAAGTTTAGATTGACAGAAGTTCTCCCATGAACCCGGCTCTGGTTGCTCAGAAACAGAAGCAGGTACGGGATCATGAAATTTCTCGTATACATTTTGAAGCTCGAGTAGCAGAGTTCGGGCTGCCTCCCTGGATTCAGGGAGCTGGTCACTCAGCTGGGATGCAGCCACTTGGATCAATTTGTCAATCCCATAAGCCTTTATGCCCTCAGCTCCCTGTAAATAAATACAATACAGGACAGAATATGTTAATGCTCAGCATCCAGTGCCCAGAATACATGAACCACATATATTGTTCTTCCACCATATTCCCTTTCAACTGAAGAAACACCTTTCCCATTCAGCTTTAAAACATGCGCATGTGATATAATGATGGTGCCAATTGATTCCTCTATTGAAACGTAAGCAATTACAAGATGGTGCAGATGTACTAAAGCATGCACTACTGCCAACAGATCCCAGCCCACATGCATAAACACGTGCGAGTGTCTGTGTGAGCATACAAAAACGAGGAAGGGAAAGCAGCCAAACATCAACCAAGAGAGACAAAAGTTATACCTATTAGTCAAAATAGAAGTTTAAATAAATAAAGGGCTTGTAAACATGAATGCCTGCGCACCTCAATCAGAAAAGGTCAACACTTTTAATTCAAGGAACAAACTTGTCAATAAATCAACAATAGGGAATTTTAAATAGTAAATCATATCTCAACCAAAGCAGAAAATTTTTGCAAGGAAAATAAGAGATTGAAACTTGGGTTCAAAATTCATTCAGATGTTTGAAAAGAAAATGTTTTATCTTAACCTCATTGATGATAAATGCTTTTTTCCTCGACTCATCAGCACAAATCACCTTAAACCTTTTATAGAACTCAGAAACTATTCTAACATTAAGATGCATAGCAAACTAAAAAATTATGTATAAAATAAATGGAACAAACCTAATCGATGTAATCCTACAAATTCTTGAAAATGGGCATAAGTTAAAAAGAGGCATTCTTAAATCTCTCTTACCAATCGAGGGACACTTCGAGAAAAGCACATTGATGCCTTTGCACGAATTCGAGGGTTCCTATTCTTAAGATGAGGTTGCAATTTTGGCAACAAAGACGTAGGGGAAATCCAGGTAGTCATAGATATTAAGGCCCTCTCGGCTGCCTCACATACAAAGCGCTTGTCCTGTGAAGACTTGAGAAGAAGCTGCACCAGCTGCGTCCACACATGTTCATACGTAATCAAGTTTAACAAGGGAAAACTCCTTAATATAGTAGCCAGATTAACCAAGAAGGAATATTGAGTTACCAGGGGGTCCAGAAAATCTATTATAATATCATTATATACACTGAAAATGTCTGCAGATGTCATAATGGCGGTTTTGCATACAGCACTTCTAGGGCTTTTCAGGGACTTCACAACAAATGTGATCACATTTACCCTGCTCACGAGAAAAAATATTGATGAATTCATTAATTCCCAGACAAAAACAACAGTAAATTGATCAATAAATGAATGCTTTATATTATCAAATTTTCAGAAAAAGGAAAAAATATTTGCATGTTTGTTACTTACAGAATATCAAGTAGTGCTTCCTTGTGAAATATTGAAATTCGACGCACATTATTGAGGGCATTGCATACCATGACCCAATCCTTGGAGTCCAATCCAGACAAAAGAGTCTGTAATAAAATCCAGCAGTTAATCTCAAATAATAAAAGGATTGAATTTCTGATAAAAATATAATGATTACCAGTTTAAATTTCAAGAAATATTAGGAACCGTAAACAACTTTTAAAACCTTCCAGCAATGAAAAAAAAAAAATTACCTTGAGACAACTGTCAATATCTTCCAAGTCCCTCAAGTTCTCAGAATCAATGTATTCTACTTCAGCATTTCCTATTTCTATTTGAGAGTCACCTGAATGATTACCATTGACAGATGGAGGCACTATGGAAGCACAATTATTTTTCTTTTGCAGATCTTTAATATTTTCATCCACATTGTCAACAGAAGCCACATTTGAACATGCCTTACTGGAGCTCTCCTCCTTTTCAGTTTCAGGAGTTGTATTATCATCACTAAGAGCTTTCTCTGACATCCCTGCCAAGCCTTTGTCTGTGATGGAAACAAGGACATCTCATAAAAGCTTACAATATGAATTATACAGGATGCTACTTGATTTATTTAAAGTAATAACAGTGTGAAATGTAAGAATGAATGAAACAGTAAAACGCAAATGAAGTCGAGATCTAAACTTGAAGAAGAAAAGATCATCAAACCATGGCGCAGAATTTAACCAAAAGTGTATCTGCAAGCCTCATTTCCCTAATTTCAGTCTCACTCCGTAAGATGAGTACATTTAGTTGTTTAGATTCACTCCTGAATTTATATATCTTCCTCTGGCAGATATTATATTCTTATAGTAGTTCTTTCTCATATATCCTAAAGATTGCATTTCTAAGGAGTAAAAAGCAAAGACATCTATTTTGTAGCTGCCAAGACAAATCTCAGCACCGACCGTTCATTCCAAACCCCAAATAAACCAAAATTTGCATAATGCCTACAAACTGGAGAGTCTTGGCAAAGTGACCCATTCATAGTATTTCTTTATTCCCAATGATCGACAGAATCCGGACCCGCTAGAAAGGCCCAGAGCCTAAACCATGAACAAGAAAGCCTAAGACTTGAGCATCATGTAAAAATTGGCCCAAGTGAGCAGGCATTCCCAAGACCAGAAACCAATCATCACCTTTCAGAGAAGACAGACTGACGCATTAAGATTAGGCTCTTACTTGTTAGTAGATCATGCTTCATACTCGCTTAATGAGGGAAACAGGAACAAAAAATATTAAAAAAGAAAAAAGAAAAAGACTCAACCCAAATGAAATCCCCAAACATTTTGGAGCTGCACTATCCTAGAATTACTCCTAATAGCGGCAAGAATGCATCAAGATCTCGGTTTCTACTGCACTACACTCCCGATTCTTTATGAAATATACAAGAATTTGAATCCAATTCCATGGTAAACTGAATTGATTGAAAGATGGAAACAAAACAGTAGTTAGCATGCTTAATGTCGATCAAACCCGCGTTTGATTAGAGTGAAAAGAACGAGAAGATGAAAAAAAGAGAGGGAAATTACCAGATAGGAGTCAGAGTGTGATGGAGCGGAAAATGGAGAAAATGGGTGGAAAGAGAGACACAAGTCAGTCGGAGAGAGTGAAGGCGGCACTAGAAGGAGTGAAGATTGTGTAACCGGCAAAGACAAGAGTCGAGTAAGACGACGCCACAACTGGAAAACCCGACCAAGGCCGGCAAGTTTGGGTAATGACGCATGTGAGTCGCCAGGTCAACCAATTCTTGAATTCCCGATTTCCTAAATCGCCCAATTCCCTCCCCTCTTATTGCTAACTCCTGCCACTCCCGATATTTCCCATTTATGTCTGCCGATTTGGGATTTTTTGTTAATTTTTTAATTTAATTCAATTCACCGACGCTCCAACTCATCGAAAGGTGGCAGAGGGGTTTGAATTGAAATGATGCTTTATCGTTTGACAAGGATTAAACAATTCATTGTGATGTGGATTATTCCCTTAGTATGGTCCTTTTCATCTGCTTAATTCATCCATCCATTTAATTTAAATCATTTCCTTTTAAGATGGAACCACCCAATTTTAGGTGAGCCGTTATTTTAGACCATTTTGCCTGCATTAATTATTATTTATTGGGCTAATTATTTTGTTAGAGGTTTTGGAAATTACTAACCGTTTTTATTACAAGAACACAATTTTCATAAATCTAAAAAATGTGTTACATTTGTCTGTCTCATGTTAAGAAAAATTCAGGCAAAAAAAGAAAAAACAGAGAGAAACCTATAAAGAAAGATGGATACAATCACAATGTCCCCAAAATTCACTCTCTTCTATCCACAAGAGGTGACCCAATTTCAGTAAACGCTGTTGCAGAAGTTGGTCTGGAGCAAGGCCTCGCCACATCTCTTACAACCACTGGTAAATGTTTGGTTTAGCCATATGTTACGGACCCAATAATATAGGAGTCCTGAAAAATAGGTCAAACAGTGGTAATAAAAACCTATATGATGTGTGTGTGTGTGTGTGTGAAATTCAAAAGCGATGAGCCATGATATGGATTCCATAGATGTCAATGCAATAGGGGTCAGCCAACTTCTGAACAGATATTTCAAAGACAGATACGCAAGAAGTGAGATTACTTGTGAACAAATCCAGAGGCGAGAAGGAACACAGACCAGCGAGCATCTATTAGATATGCGGTGATTATACATGAGGTTTGCCTCTTACCTCTGATTCTAGACATTGGTGTCTCAAAGCACATCTCTCGGATCTCTTCCAGTTTCCACTGATAAAGTGAATGTAACAGAGAAATTTCATGGCTATCGCCTTATGGTAAACCTTATTCTACAATTCAGAGGACTTGTATTCAGCAATTTTGTGTATGTGGTAATTCAAGTCTCTTCAGTACATTTAGATGATTCAGGCAACAATCTTGGTGGAGCACATGATTATGACAGACCATTTCAGAGATGACTGCTGGTACTCAGCAATTTTGTGACATGATTATTCAAGTTTTTAGCTTGGTCAATGACTTTATCTTGCTCGATTTTAGTCGAAGAGGATGATGAATTGGTTTTAGGTTGTGTTGGAATCCTGCTCAAGTGCTCACTAGCACATAATAATAAATTATCATAGAGGTGAAGAGAAGTAAACTGACAATATCTGATTTCCCGTCATTATCTGGACACAGAAGCGTTTTTCAGTGGGTCATCATGTAGCCTTTAGAGGTTTGGTTTGGTTTGATTCTGTGCACAATACATAAACCAGCATTAATTGCTTTGTTGGAAGAGTTTCTAGTTTGCTCGGCTTCGACCAACCCGGCGAGAAGGGGGGAAACCGAAGATTTGGGCGGTAATGGTGCTTCTGAGGAAGCTGGTACTAAAATGACAATGGAGTTCTGATATTAACTAATCTCTAACTGAATGTCTAATACCTTCAACTTGTACTCGAATCACCTGCATTACCTCTAGTATAATTTTACACGGTGACGTTTCTCAAATCAATACTCTTTGGAAAACACATGTGAAAATATAGATAAATATATAGATAGCAAACAAGCTTAGCAGTCGACCTTAGGTAGAGGGTGAACCACACTTGATGTATACGAGATAACTCACAAGACAACATAAGACTTTATTGACCGATTATTTATTAAACTCAAGATTTGGATCCATTGATCCAAAGGGATCTCAGCACCTAAAACGGGTATTGAACTTTTCTTTGACGCCCACATCCTCCTAGCTCTTAACAGAAACATTACTCTCTCTTACATGACATCTTACAACATTATAATGTTCTTTTTTCTCTTTTTTCTTTTATTTATTTTAACACAGGATTGTTTTAAGACCACGCCCACCAATACAACGCCTCTCCCTCCTCATGGTTTTGGTGCTCAGGTTCAGGGGCCACAAAAACATCAGAGAAGTAACTCCCACCATCGTCACTACCATCCGACGACGACGACTGAACCATATCGACTCTGGCCATGCATCCTTCAAAGTTTTCAACTGAAAAGTAGGAATCAACGCTGTCCACAACAAGCTGAGGAGCATCCTCATCCACCACTGCACTTCCACCACTCCCACTGCTGAGTCGGTCCTCCAACTTCACGCTGAAAGGCAGGGTTGATATTTGGGCTAGCTCCATTATGAGTGGCTCTGCTTTTTCTTCTGGTAATGCTTCTCCTGGCATCTCTTTTGCTAGAAGCTTCTCGTTCAAGGCTACCACCTAAGGAATTGTCAATTCTCCATTGTCAATATATCCAAAAAGTATCATGTATGTCATGATTACCCAAGATAAGCATACACATAACACATCCATTAGCTTATGGACTAATCTGCACGCACTCACTTTAAAAAATACAAGTGTACGTCTTTTTCATAGAAAGTATAGGCATATTTAGAGAGATCTACCTAGTATATTCCTCCGGTTACGATTGAAGGGCCTTTTAGTAGTGAAGGTGGGGTTCAGCACCGATGCTACGTTTAGAAGTATGTGGTTAATTAATATGGTCGAATCTCATTGGTGGGACCCCCTTAATAGAGCTTCAAATCATCTATAATAGGTCATCTGTCCTTTTCCTATGATGGAATCCTGATTGGGAAGGCATTAATTAATTTTTTCTAATACAGCGAAGAAAACCCCATTACCTGACACACACACACACACACAAGCACAATACAGATCCCTCCAATTTTTTATATTTAATATAAAGATCTTGATAAACATAATCAATAATTATTATTGATTCAATTTTCCATCACATTCATAATTTCTTTTGTACTGCTCCACCAGAACAAAATCGATCTTGAGAAACAGTGGATATGTACCTCTGATTTGAGCTTTTCATTGTCCTCGACAATGGAGTCGTACTTTGATAGGAGAGCATCGTAGGAAGACTTGAGAATATCGTAATCCCTTTCAAGTTGCTTGGTTTTCCAACGGGCCCTACGGTTCTGGAACCACACAGCCACCTGCCTTGGCTGTAACCCCAGCTTCTTGGCCAGCTCGGTCTTCCGTTCCGGCTCCAGCTTGTTCTCTTCTTCAAAGTTTTTCTCCAGCAGAAGCACCTACACATTAAATTATCCATATAAAAGGAATTACAGATTAAGGAAATATAAATATTCACAATTTATCTCGGAGTTGATATGGATTTTGAGCCTGAATAGTTAACATGCATATTGCATACATCCACCTGACTATATGGGGCACAATAAAAAGGTTGAAATCAATCATATCATATGTTTGCAAAGTTTATACCTTAGATCTATTGCATCAAAGGAACTGTAATTCAGATTGATATTAAATCAAAAAAAGTTTGCCGATACTATTGAAATTTCAAATTTTATATGATACATAACCATAAGATCAAGCAGCAGCACACACATATGTATATATTGAGCGAACTAGTCAATTAACCAACCTGCTCGGGAGTGAGGCGTCGCTTCTTCTCCGGCAACTGCTCATCGTAATATTCCTCATCGAACAGTTCCTCCGGCGAGCTGAAAAATGGTCGCTTCTTTGAGCTGTCCTCCATGCTTATTATCGATCCTCCTGCTTTAATTTCGATATCAATTTTATTGTCTGGATGAAGGAACCAAATATAAAAATAGAACTGCAGCGCTTTACTAGTATAATTTGTCAATGTCCAGATTACGGGCGTCAAATATGTAATGTAAACCAAGTTATATGCAATTAAGTGGTCCGTTGATGTCGATACATACTGTGTTATTGTATTCCTGGTTTTTACGGAGTAATTTTCTCCACAGCCAGAGAAGCGTAAATTCAAACAACAAAGTAAAATGAAACAACAAATCGGCAAATCGGACAAGGCTAAGTAGCAAGACGTTGAAAATCACCTCTATAAACCTGATCACCATTCCCGAGACATAGCATGTTCCCGCGGCAAGAGGAGGAACCGAAGAAAAGACGGCCGGACTCCATAGCTTCGGCAGTCTCGTTCTGTTCCCACGAGCACAAGGTCTTAGACAACAATCGCCACCGGTGACAACTAGAGATGCCTAGTCCGGCGAAAGATGGGGCAGAAGAAAATAGAATCGGTGTCTTAGAATAGTATGTAATTTTTAGGAATCAGAGGGGTCCAGAGTTAAAAAATCATTAGCTTGTGGCGGAAGAAGCTGGTGCTCCAGAGCAACCTAGCCGGCGTATCCAATGGGCATATACAAAATCCCATCATACACCGACCAATCGTGCCCAGCTCCGGCGGGGTTTTGCAGGAGGCAGTTTCGAATCCCGCCGGCAGAGTCCGAAGCAGAGAAGCAGAGGCAGTTGCGAAGGTTTGGCCTAGAAAATGGACACCAAACTTGCTCAAGAGCTGGAAATATAAAACAGGGCAGGGAGAGAAATGAAGATTATGGGAGCCTAGGATAAGGCGGTGGCCAGAGATGAGAACTCCGGCGGGCGTTTGGGGTTGTGCTGCCGGCAATTTTTTACGCTTGCGACTAGAGTTGAGAGAGGGGAAGCGAGCGCTTATAATATCCGTTCCCATATGGATATGGTTCGGAATGACGAGGATGCCCTTGTCCATTTTGACTCGGAAAGGCCTTTTCGACATTTCGTTGAGCGATCAGGTGAGGGGGAATTTGTTTTGAAGACCAAAAAAAAAAATTATTTACGGATCCATCTCCGATTCCTGAAATTATTTTTCCAAGGTCCTTCTTTGAAAAAGTATATGTTGACATAATTACTCATGGGATAAGTAATTTCCCTGTTTAATAAATTAGTCCTAAGACCACCGAATTTAATAGTTACATGTAAAAAATTTAGTGTTTTAAAAAATACTTGCATGTAATTATAGGTTTCATTTGTTTTAATATAAGAATTGAATTCCTAAATATGTATAGTGATTATTGAACTAGATAAACTATTCATTTTATAAACATTTTTTATAAATAGATAATTATATTAAGCTAACCAACCGTACATATGAGATAGGGGCTTATCAAGTTAGTAAATAGCTTGAAAAGTCATGTCGTGGAAGATTGGATTTTCTATTACTTTTTGGAAATTATGGAGAGTTAGAAACTATGGGTGATTCCCGAATGAGTCATTTACTGTTGACAATTTTTTTACTCAAGTTTGTTCAGTTGTCTATTATACATTTAAAGATATATTTGAGATTATGATTTTTTAATTATAATTTATGGTATACGGAATAAGTATGTGAAAGGAATGTTGTATCGACTAATATATATAAGCATTTTTAAGATCGCCAATTATGATCTCAAACATACATTTAAATGTATGATAGACAACTGAACAAACTTGAACAAAAAAATTGTCGGCAATAAAAGACTTATTTAAGAATCACCCACACTTTCTAACCTCTCCATAATTTCCAAAAGGTAACAAAAAATCCAATCTTCCACTACAAGGTAACCATGTCGTGGAAGATTGGATTTTCTATTGGGTGATTCTCAAATGAGTCTTTTACTGCTCAAAATTTGTTTGCTCAAGTTTGTTCAGTTGTCTATCATACATTTAAAGGTATGTTTGGGATCATGATTGATGATCCTAAAAATGTTTATGCATGTAAGTCGATACAACATTCTTCTCACATACTTACCTCGTATACCATAAATCATGATTAAAAAGTTACTTTTAAAGATTCCAATGATTATTCCAAATATACATTTAAAAAAACTTTAGGGCCCGTTTGGTACACTGGAATTGATTTTGATGGATATTGATATGGAAATGAAAATGGATATGGATATGAATATGGATATGGATATGGAAATGTTGTTTAAAAGTGTGTTTGGTATGTACATGGAATTCAAATATTATTTTTATTTAATATTTATATTTAAAATTTAAAATTACCAATATGTCAACCTAAGAAAGTGGAATGAGATAAAACTATTGTTACTAAACCCGGACCGGGCCGGTTTTTTTTAATAAAAATGATTTTTTTAAAAAAATCATATTAATAAGACCAAAATATTCAATTTTTCACCGGTTTAGACCTGGTTTAGCTCCGGTTTGACCCACTAACCTATTTTTTTAAAAAAAAATTATTTTTATTTTTTTAAAAAAATCATATTAATAAGCCTAAAATATTCAATTTCTCATCGGTTTGGCCCTGGTTTAGCTTCAGTTTGACTCCGATCTATCTACTAACCCTTGACCCAGTACCTTGACTAGTTCAGTGACTGGTCTAAGTTTAATAACCTTGGATAAAACCATGCAAGTTGAAAGGCAAAAATGGATTTAGGTACATGGAATTGCAAATCTTTTATTTTTTGGTGGAAGCTAATTTGATGGAATTGGAAAAATTTGGCTTCCACATAGAATTGTAAAAATTTCCAATTCCATCATACCAAATAAATTTAGACATGGAATTGATATCTAATTCCATACCTTATAATTCCATCATACCAAACATGCCCTTACTCTTCTCAAGTATCCAGGAGTAACGACCTAGACTATACAGTGCCGTCACCTTTGGGGTTGTCATTTCTTTATTGTCAATTGTACATGTACAGCTTCACTTCTTTGTACTTGTACAGTTATTGACTAATGAAATCCCTTCTTCATTCAAAAGGGGGGGAGGGGGATAGCTTGATAAGCCTGTCCTTTAATAAAGAAGTATAAAAAATATGATAGAAACATAAAACCATATATGTAAAAAAAAAAGCATTATATTTTAAAATAGGTTCAAAATCTAGATAGGGTGTGTTTGGATTAATGATAATAAAAGTGAATTTTTTATTTAACTTTTACAGACGTATAATTGGGTAAAAGTTAAATTATATAATGTGATTTATATTTAGATTAGCTTTAAAAAAGTTGGTTTGATAAAGTGAAACTTGTTTGAGTGATTAATGTAAAAGTAAATTTAGATGTAAAATGATTAAAAAAGATATGAATTTAATAAAAAATAAAAATAGTTAATGCATTATTGGAAAAAAATTTGAAAATACTAAATTAATTAAATTTTAGGAAAGAGTGGAGAAAAATCCTCATTTAATAATTTAATTGGTGAGAATGACCTTAATCAGAGTAATTTCATTATTCGCATATATATATATTTATCAGGTTATTCATATCAATTAAATTTTTAGTATGAGAGTTTCTCCTGATTTTCCTTAAATTTTATTATTTACTTTTATTTGGATACCTTTATAAATAAGGATAAAATAAGAAAAAAATCATTATTAATCTTTAAGTTGACTTATATTTAAGACCAAAATTTTCATCTACAATTAAACTTATAATAAGAACCAGAATATTATTTTAATAAAAGAAATGTGGGATCAAGTCTCTTTTCTTCATGAGGCATTTAATTTATTCTCTCTGTAGAAACCTTTTATCTCTCCACAATCAAAAAGTCAAAGGTAAGAAATTTTAACTTATAGTTTAGAGTAGATTTTTAAATGGGTAATGGAGCAAACATACTCATGATGATTTTCAAAAGGAGTATCCAGTATCATGAAAAAAAATTTTGTTCAAAAATGTCTATGTACATTACAAAAGGGTTCAAAAATACCACCACCGTTAAATATTTTTCATGGGTAATGGAACAAAAATGCCCATGATCATAAACAAAATGAGCAACAGGCACCATGAATTTTTTTTTTGTTTAAAAATACATATGTACATTACTATCCATCTGGCTTGGGCTAGTGATATATCCTAAAATTCCAAATTGATAATTCCATTGATTTATTACTCATTCAAAATTCGTTCTAAACTCATGTTTTAAGTTATCTCAACTTAAAATTGTTAATTGATCAAAATACCCCTGATGACCCGGGTAAGCCCATTTGCACCCGGTCTAACTGTACTTTACCAAAAATTATGACATGGGCTAATTTTACACAATTTTGCGTGTAAAATCCAACTTTGACATCAGATTTGTCAAAATCATGCTCAAATTATAAAAATACCCCTAGTAGCCATTATGTTAAGGTTTTATGGGTAAAATTGGACTTGATTTTGATTTTTTTGATGATTCCATTGAGTTTATAATGGAAAATTGTGTAAGAAACATATGAATTATGAAGTGTGAGGGCTTTATGGAATGAAATGACAATTTTACCCCTAAAACCCTAACATAATGGCTACTAGGGGTATTTTTATAAGTTGAGCATGATTTTGACAAATCTTAGGTCAAAATTGGATTCTACACACGAAATTGTATAAAATTATCCCAGGTCATAATTTTTAGTAAAGTACAGTTAGATTGGGTACAAATGGGCTTAGATCGGGTTCTCAGGGGTATTTTGGTCAATTAGCAATTTTAAGTTGAGATAACTTAAAAAATGAGTTTAGAACGAATTTTAAATGAGTAATAAATCAATGGAATCATCAATTTGAAATTTTAGGATATATCACTAGCCCGAGCTGGATGGATAGTAATGTACATAGGTATTTTTAAACAAAAAAAAAAATTCATGGTGCCTGTTGCTCCTTTTGCTTATGATCATGAGCATTTTTGCTCAATTGCTCATGAAAAATATTTAACGGCATTACATGATTTAACGGTGGTGTATTTTTGAACCCTTTTGTAATGTACATAGACATTTTTAAACCAAAATTTTTTTCATGATGCTGGATACTCCTTTTATAAATCATTATAGGTATTTTTGCCCCACCGCCCTATTTAAATTGTCTCATTGTCAATCTAAATACTACTAAATAAACTGATCATACTTTTTTTCCCTTAATCGCAAGTTTGACATAGGGGAACGACATCCCAAACACAGTCTCAATGGTTATGAGATAGTTCAAATCATGTGTTACTCCCTTCTTCCTCCTTATAGTCTCCATGCTTACTTTCCCTCCACACTCCAAACACATGTGGGGAGTCATACTGCAAATATATCTGTGGACTAATATCACCAAAAAGAAACGCTATTAGGAAATATCGAGGCAGTCCAAAATCTGACAAGGAGGGAACCCACGAGAGCATTGATATAAATCTCAGAACCGTACTACAGGAAGTAGAAGATTTTGACAAAAATATTTTATAAACATTTATCATATAAGACTCTGATCTTAAATATAATTTAAAATGTTTGGGATATTTATGCATAGATTTATAGGGAAAATTTCAGAAAAATGTAGCAAAAAATAGGAAATCCTAAATTAGTACAGTGAATTTGACAAATTTTAAACCAGTTAGGTGTCAGTACGGACGAGGAATCTGAAATTTTAAAATTTCGACAAAAAGACAATTTTACATTTTAGCTTTCCCTCTCTTAGTTCAGAATAACAACATCGAGCTCTTGATTAACAAAACTGTCTTCTCTATTAACAACTCCAGAGATAAATTTAAAATCCACAAGTTTCACAATCAATAACAACAACGGGCTTTTGGTTAACAATACCATATTTTAGATTACAGTGTTGTTAATAAAGAGTCTGGTGTTGTTAATCATGAGCATGGTGTTGTTATTCCGAACTAAACGGAGAGAGAGCTGAAGGGCAAAATTGTTTTTCGCCAAAATTTCAAAATCTCAGATTTCTCGTCCGTACTAATACCTTACTGATTTAAGATTTATCAAATTCACTATACTAATTTAGAATTTTCTATTTTCTGCTGGATGTTTCTGGAATTTGCCCCGATTTATAAGTAAGTTAGAATTTTGGTATTAAAATATAAACCTGGGGTTATGTCAGCAAGAGTGGGAGGAATGGGCTGAAGTGCAGGAGGGGTGAGATGGGGAAATAAGAAAAGGCCACGCTATATGAATCGCAAGGGGGAAATTGATGCCATGCGGAGTGGAGTGGTCGGAGGGTTGTCGGATCATGCACTCTCCACACATTGTTGGGCCCTCTCTTTCGGCTTCACTATTCCCATTTCCACTCTTCCTATTGGCCTCCCAGCTGTCCAGTGCCAAGTGGCCGCCTCAGCCGCATTCTTTATTATGGCTTATGGTCAGGGATGATGAATTCATTATGACAATTCCACCATTACACTAATCATTTTTCAGTGTCATGTTAAATTTTACATAACGTTAAATAATTGAGTATCTGTTTTATAAACAACAATAGTTTATATTAAACGGTTTAAAATATTAGTTAAAAATAATAAATATATCTTTCTCTTTTAATTATATTCTTATTTATAAAAATAGTATGTGAGAGACAACAAGTGAACGTTTATTATAGAGAGATAATAAATGATATCATTATGGTCCTATTTATAAATCTAAATTAATTAATTCTCATGTATTAAAAAAAAGTTAGTTAACTCATTAATTATAAATTAAATTTTCAATTTGCCCTTATCCATGACTGGTTTCAAAAGTCAACATGAAAAAAATGTAACAAGTATATTTATTACTTTGAAACTAGATTTATAATAAGAACCAAATTTTTTTTTTCCAAATATACTTATAAATAAGACCAAAGTGATATATATTTAATGGGGCAAAAATGGAAAAGATAGTTTAAAATTTCAGACATAAATAAATTATTTCTTATATTAAGGACCGTCTATATAAAAAAATTGTTATTTATTTAGATTACAAGAATAATTCATAACACTAAAATATACAAATTACTTTTTGTTTCCCATATTCATATATAGATTATTATTAACGGAACAACACTGATTGTTATTTATAAGATAATTGATACTTATTTTTTAATTTTGTCCCAATAATTAATGCTTATTTTTAAGTTGTCCATTCATTAAATTTTAAAACATATTTTTTAATAAAGGTAAAAATGAAAAAAAATTAATTTAGGATATATTTATTAAAATTAACTGTTATTTCTTATTTTTTATAAATTAATTAAAATATCCTATATTATACATAGGAGTGAGCATATAAGAAAAATTTAATCGTGGAGTGCTCCCAAGCAAGCACCGTGTTTGTTTGTTGGGCGCACAATTTCTTAATGAATACACCAGTTTTACACGTCATATTTATTTTATTTTTTTGAGCTGTGCGTTAAAAATTTAAAACAGGTGGACAACAAATACAAGTATCATTAAAAATATATGGGATAATATAATCTTTGATTTATCAAATTTATTCTCATTTTGATTTTAATCTTTTAAGTTTTAAATTATGAGTGTTGGCCTTCAAAGGATAAAATAGTTAAATTTTTATTTAATTATATTATTATAAAATCAATATTTTAAATAAAATAAAATTTGATTGATCAAAATTAAAATAAAGATAAACTTAAAAGAACAATGATTGTATTAAGTATTTACCAAAAATATATAAACGAGGGTGGGAAGCAGAGTTATTAAATCCGGACCGGACCAGCCAGTCCGGCCCAGAAACTGATGACCCGGGCAGGAAACCGGTATGGTCCGAGTAGTAAACCGATCTTTTTTTATTATTATTTATATATAAAATCAATTTTTTTTAATAATTTCATATTAATAAGCTTGAAATCTTCATTTTTTCACCGGTTTGGCCCCGGGTTAGCTCCGGTTTAACTCTGGTCTGACCCATTAACCCTTAACCTAATATCCCGACCGATTCACTGACCAATCTCAATTTAATAACCTTAGTGGGAAGAGATCATATGCAAGTTGTTTTTGGCATTTTCATTTTTTAACCAAGTAGTACTATATTTCAAACTTGAACTGGTCAGAAAATGTAGTTTGACCTCGCCTCAAAGAGGAGATTGAATCTATCTGAATATTTCTTTTTAGAATAACAATAAATATATTCACTACTATTTGGTTTATGACTTTATTTGGTTTTATATGCTATTTTGTTAGCACTGACTATTCATGATTGGAAATAATTGCGCGGAAGACCATATGGTACACGCCACGTTAATCAAAGGTCAACTAGAGAAGCACCTCCACAAATATATGCGTGAGTATGTTGTGTACGAGTAAAAAATTAAGGAATGATAACAATTATGTCTGGAAATTAAAGGTCGATGAACAACAGTTATATTTTTAACAATTTTTTTTAAAGAAAATGTCTGAATATCAAAATATATTACTGTAAACCTAACTCCTATTATAAATACTTAAATCGATATTTGTGACCTGAATCTTAAAAACTAATTTAAACCTAACTCCTATTAATTCAATTTCTCATAACTTGAATGTCATTCCCAATTACATCTCGTTTAAAATCTGTCAATTTCGAATCCGTACGTTTTTCTCCATAACTTTAAAACCATTCGAATTGTCATGTATTGTGCACACATGTATAGATCATTAAATCAATACATATTGTATTTATAGAGTATATATTAGAATTACAGAAATCCACATTGTTTATGAACTATTAACAACACACTCATTTACTCAAATCATTAATTTTATACATGTTACTAAACCTTTTTTTTTAACGTATCACTCCCTCCAACCTCCAATTTTAAATGTATATGTTAGTTGAGGAGTTTAATTATTTTATATCTAAATGTAAGACTATTTTTTTTAAATATTTTCTAAATGTAAGATTTCAATATACTTTATTTTATAAATTTTTTAATTTTTTAAAGTATACTTATTAATTGCACTTATTAAATACTTCATATAGTCTTTAATATAAGATCTTTCTCATACAGTAATTTTACGAATAATATCTTATATTAAAGATAATTATCAATGAGAAGTAGTAATATTTTTAGCAATGGAATGATGATTAAATGTTATATATTTTAGGAAAATCAGTAAATATTTAATATAAATAATCAATTTGAATAATTATTTTAATGTCTAAGTAACTAATGATCAAGCTCATATATTTAGAAATATGAAAGAGTACATCTGTCATATATATATATGAAAAAATATATAGATTTAATTAAAAATTATATTGGAGAAAATGAAGAAAATGAAGAAATAGGTGGCCACATGGACCGTGTTTGGTGGCAAAATGATGAAATATATTGTTGCTGGGCGTGGTCTCATGGGGGCAAACATGTCAGTCCAACACACAAGATACCCATTTTTTTGTTCAAATATGACACTGCCAAATTACTCATCACATGCATCCTGCCGCCCTTTCCCCTACCTGTGATCTGTGAATTGCCACCTTCCTTTTTATATATCCATATATACTCCTCCTGTTATCATTATGAGCTTGTTTAGATTAGTTTATGAAAACTTTATAAATGTTTATGAATTATGATTTACGAAATACGAAATAACTTTTACGGTATATGATGTAGCTTTTACGGTTTACGAAATAAATATATAGAGGAGATTTGTCTCGATTTACGTAAATCGGGTTTATATACCAGCTAGCTAGCAAGCTGGTGTTGATTCTATAAATAAGAGATCTCTACTTATTTTATTTTTAATATTTATTGTATTTTTTTTAAACTAGCTTATTTAACTTATAAAATAATATATAATATAATGTTATACATAGATATTTTTAGAAGATAATTGTATCATATTTATTATAATTAAGTAATTTATATAGTATTTTAATCTCTCTAAATTAATTAAATAACTCTTGTATTAATTCATCAATGACCGGATGAGCAGTCTATATATACTCTTTCCTCCATCCATTATAGAGGCCTGGGGGTCCTCTCCAAATTAAAGAATAGATGGCTTTAATTTTTAAATATAAATCACCTGGTAAGTCACTAGTTAACTTTGTTGGATATTATCCTTATTGCAATTTATTTAGTGGCCTGGGGACTTGAAGTCTAATACAATGATTTTTTTCATTTTTTTCCCATCACAATATTTTTGTATATTCTTAAATTAAGAGAAAGCTAAAAAAAAAATCTTTTTTGACACAGTTAATGAGTAAGTTCGCCCCTCATTATTTCCATTATACGTGACTTATGTGGCTACACGGAGTGATTTATCTTTATTGCCTCCTGTAGTCAGGGCTGAGCACTTTTTTTCTTAAGAAAAAAAAATAAAAAAATAATACTTAGATTTTAAAATTATAAATCAATGATTTTAAAAAAAATTGAGTTATCAATTACTATTTTTGCCAATCCTATTACTCTTATAATCAATAAAATTAATTTAGAATTTTAAAATTTAAGTATTATTTTTTTTTTATCTTTTTCGAATTGAGGGCTTTAGATTTGTTAGAGTTAGGGGGATGCCCATGCACGTAGTGGTGCGTGAATGAGACCCAGAGGATCACAAAAGCCCTTATCTTTTTATAATGGCCCGTGCGACTGTGGGAGAGCGAGGGAACTCAAAAAAGGGAATAAATAAGTGAAAACATGACGTAATAAATGGCACATAAAATGCCAATGGATGACATATAAAAATATATAAGAAGAAATGTCGGCGTCCCCTTCTACGCTCGTTGACTGTGGATGGCGTTAGATGGGGCAGTAGTTTAGGGTTTTCAAAAGATTAGGATTGTTTTAGAAAGTTTAAAAAATAATAAAAAAAAAAATTATATTATTTACAACTTTTAAATAATAAATAAAATTTTTTATTCAAATATTTTAAATTTTTGCTGGATATATTTTTTAATAAAATGATATTAATATAAAAGATCGGTTGATAATACATCATTAGTAAAAGAATTAGAAAGTAAATGCAAATTAAGTACGGGCTCGATGTATTTTATTTTCATGATCTTTCTCAAGTTTTTTGAATATAAGACTGAACTACAATAATATAACAGTTGATTGAAGGAAGTAAGAAAATTAAAGTGGGAGGGAAGAGTAGGATGAGATTAGTAAAGAAGGAATTATTTAATCAATTAATTAGGATTGAGTTTTGGCGTGTGAAGATTAAAAATCAGGGATTTAAATATTTTACAAGAGGAGTAAGCAAAGCTTGCTAGCACGTAAGCACATGACTACATGCCATCCCAACTTAACACTAAAAAATTGAGATATTTATAAAGTGGGCAAAAATAAAATAAAGGGTTAAGGGGAAGAGATACTTGCTCTGGCCTCTGTGTATGAATTGAAGTATGAACTATGAACACCTCCGACGGTAATTACCATGGCGACAGATAAATAAGATTTTTTTTTATTTTATCTTTTATCTTTATCATTTTTCTTTAAACTAATTTATTTGATTTATAAACTGATATATAATCTAATTTCATATAAAATATTTTAGATGGAGTATATAATATATGTTATAACTAAATAATTTATTTAGCTTACTTAATTTTTCTAAAATTAAATAAATTGTCTTACATTAAGGATTAAAAAAACCTTTTTAAAGCACTTATGGTCATTATTACAGTTGCTTCTAACTACCATTAACTCCAAGCGCATCATGTTAATTTATAATTTTTCTCACCGTCATTTTTTTTATGAGCATATATGAAAATATTGAATGCATTTTAGCTAAAATATCTTATAGTAAAATTATCATATGGCTTGTGAAAATGACTAAACCTTATAGAGTATACCCTCCCCACACACACACGCGCCATATGAGATAATAGGGAGTATATAATAATATTATTAATATTTATTTCATGGGAGAGATGTGATTTATGAATTACCCTAGAAGAAGCAAGCAGAAATATAAAGTAAATAGAGTGTAGCCCACTTGTCCCATTAAACAATGGGTTTTCCTCCTTATCCTTGAAAACACCACAGGGCTGAACCTGTGGCAAACACAACACCATTGTGTTTTAAAATTAAAACAGACTGATAATAATAATATTAGTGTTATTCTCATCTCCTAAGCATCATTTGGAATGCAACACTAACCATTGGAATCAATGGAACAACCCGTCGTTGCTTCACGTCCACTTAAAGGCTAAAGCCATTTTATAACTGGTCCCTTTGAATCCAGAAACAAGCCATCATTAAGGGCTCTTACACTATCATACATTGGCTCATATATTCATAAGGTATTTTAGATGTATGTGTGTATTATATTCATCAGTTATTGAATTGTCTTCAATCCAACTTTCCTTGAAATAATAAGGAAGAAGAGGGTTGAGGAATTCAAGCCGGACCCTTATCTAGCAACGGCGCTGAAATGTGCATTCTGGGTATTATACGGGCCGGGATGCGTTTTGTGCACCTACATAGTGTCCTTGTGCTAGCCATGAACGCTGCGGGGCTGGTTTTGGAACTTGTCTACCTCACCATCTTCTACACCTTTGCCACCAAAATAGGATAGGTATGTTTGGTCTCTCGCTCCTTAAAACCTGACTTTACATCATATTTTGATTGATTTCTTAATATGTGTTTCTTAAGTAGATTCATTCATTACCATAAGTTTTTACATGATAAAATGACTTGTTAAAGTCTTAAAGGTGTCTCATTCTCCTATTTTGTAGTGGATACATTCGTGCGCCAAGATAAAAGCAAAGAGGTTATATTAAAGAAAATAAAAAATGAACAAGATGTGAGTAACGAATCCTCTAAAACACAGTAGGCCATGGAATGACATAGATCTGTGTTGGTCAAAGTTTGTATTAAGAATTTTTCCTTTGCCAAATTAATAAGGTGTTTGGGTTGGATTAGAAAATAATAATAATAAAAAGAGGTGAGCCTGCTTGATATCAAAATAAGGTTCAGGTCAATTAGGATCTTCATTCTAGATTCTCTTTTGTCTTTTTGCCTGATATAGCATTTTCCCCCATCATAATAAATAAAGAATATGCCTTGATTATTCAGTAACCAGAACCCGTAAATACAGATATTTTATCTTTATGAGACCGGGAACTTGATCTTTAAGTATATTTATCAAAGTGAAAAAAAACATATGTTTAATATGATAATTTTAACTGTACTTTATAACTTGAAAATTTTAATATAGGTAAATTTGTAAAAGTATATTTCTATTATCACAATTAATATCTTTTTATTTGGAAAAAAATTTAAATACACCTCTATTTGCATATGGACGTTGAAACTATGTCCAACGGCAAGCTTTGTGATACACTACCACTTCTTGTTTTTGTTTTCACACATTAGTTGATCCTATTTATATATAATATTTATTAGGTCAACATATGATGATGATTTCCTATATATGAAACGTAATGTCCTGCCTCCGCTGAGGAGGGAAAAAAACGTCTTATAAGGGCATGTATACCTCCTCTTGACGTATTTTAAAATCGTAAAGGTGGTAGAAAATATCAAGCGTGAGGCGCTAGGATGTTACAATTGGTATCAGAGTCAAACTCGATCGGGTCGATTGGTATCAAAGTCAAGTTCAGGTCGATGTAGGCTGCAACATATTTCACTCCTCAATTCCTCCAGAAGAAGCCAGGTTTGGGTCGATTGATATCAGAGTCAGATTCGGGTCAATATAGGCCACAACATTGTTTCACTCTTCAACTCCTTCAGAGGAAGGCTAGTAGAGACCATATTTTTCATAGCTGTACTTCTTATCACGATGCTGGTATTACATGGTAATAAGAAAATGTCGATAGTCTTTAGCATTCTAAGCCATGTGTTCAATGTTATGATGTATATTTTTGCCCCTTACAATCATGACCATGGTTATAAGGACCAAAAGTATGACGTGCATATCATTTTGGCTCTCATTTGCCAACTTTAATAGTAGTATGTGCTAGACAACTTATGCTCTCATCTAGTCCATTGACCTTTTTGCTCTGGTAATAATTTATTATTATATTTTAGTTCTATCATCTAATTAAGTATTAGCTTTTGATCATTGACCTAATAATGAATTGATGTTATAGATGATCTTACAGATTAGTAATGGTATTGTGATAGTCTTTGTTTTTGTTCCGCTGATACTATACGTTTATAGAATTTGTATACCAGCTCAAGAAGTCCATTATATCCATCATCACCCTATTATAGATAAAGCAACTTAGAGCCAGTTTTGTTCGGGTCAATTGGTATTAGAACTAAGTTTGGGTCGATGTGAGCCACAATATTGTTTCATTCTTCAACTCCTTTAGAGAAAGGTTATGCGCTGACTTCTGGTGGAGACCATAATTTTCATAACTATACTTCGTATCACAATGCTAGCATCAAAGCCATATTCAATCGGGTCGATTGGTATCAGAGTCAGGTTCGACCGGGTCGATGGGAAAAATTTATGGATGCTGAATATATTAGAAATTAATTAATTTGGCATATTGGGTGACATAAATATTTCAATATATATGCAGCATACAATTTAATCCAAATAAATAAGAATACATAAAAAATTAAATAAAAAATGGGCTTACTTACCCCAAAGCGTAGCTGTTTTTAGGATAAGCAAGCTCTGCCTACAGATTCACTGGGCAAGGCATGCGGACTTGGTTGGATGGGCTAGAGCCTAAGGCTATGTTTGGCTCGATGGAGGGGAGGAGAGGATTTAAGAGGGATTTTCTTTTACCTTGTTTGGATTGATAAAAAGAAAGGGTAAGTGAGAGATTTTGACATTACCTTGTTTGATATAGGAGGGGAAGGGAGGAAAACATTTTTATATGGACAACTTTACCCTTATTTCATTTAATTTGTATTTTTATAACTTTCTAACGTATTTAATAAAATATAATTATAAATGGTATTCAATACATAAAATTATAATTTTATAATTATAAAAATTAAATAAATTAGAAAATATGTGATAGTTTTTTATAAAGAATGGAAAGGGCACTGTGAGAATATTATAAATTAGTAGAGACATATTAGTCAATGTATATCTAAACATTAACATTTTCCTCAATTTTAAAGGAGAGGGTTAGGAGGGGTCCTAAAAATTTTAACAATCCAAATAAAGGGAGTGGAGCAAAATCCTCTCATTCCTCTCCCCTCCCCTCATACCAAACAGATCCTAAAGGTTGAGGACTGATCCTCTAGTCCATACCATTTACCAATCACATCTAAATTTTTTTTAATACTTTTCTTTTCATTTCCCCCTTTGCAATTGGTCTAATTTTGAATTCCAATTTTCGATTACATCGGGCTTTAGACATCTCATGTCACAATTACAAATTCGTTTTGAATACTAAACGCTCATGAAATTTGTTCTCTGATATCTTCGACCATCCAACATTGATATAATGGTTTTGATGGGTGATTAGCACATGTGCTTCCTACAAGGAGTCATTTCCCATTTAAAAAGATACAAGACTATATTAATTCTCTACTAACTTCTATTTGATATCTATTTTAATTTCTAAATTACACGTGTACATCTTTCAGTCTGTTTCGTTTTAAGAAAAAAAGATCAAATTATCTACTAGTTTTTAATGCTACGATGGAAGTTAATTCGTAATCTTATTTTAACACTCAACGATAATTATTCTTATCTTAACAATAAAACACATTTTTATTGGAAGATAATTGCACGTGATATATTAAAATGTGATACATAAGAGTCGAATATAATTTTCAGAAAAGAAAAGGTATAAAACAAATAATTGAATAAAATCTAAAAAAAGATAAGAAAAAGTATAAAATAAATAATTGAATAAAATATAAAAACAGATTGATACAAATATATGTGGGGGCGTGTTAGTAAAAAACTATGAAGCCAATCCCAAATTATACAATCTAGTTGATGAAAAAAAAAATATTTAGATCAAATTCCTTATATTCATTTTGTCAAGTTTTTCAATCATATGTGTTTAAGTGTTATATTTTTAAATTATTGTTATTTAATTATAAATCCATAGTTTAAAAAAAGAACACGTGATTATATGTAATTAGAGAACTTAATTAAATAAAAATAAATAATTTGAGATAAGTATATCCTTAATAAAATACACTTGGGGGCTGAATTGGTGAACGTGAATGCTTGGGGAGCAAGGAAAGTGGAGAGCAAAGCCTGGTAAAAGGACAAACAGGGGAATGGTGAGTGCGGTCATGCAATGCATCGGGTGTGCTATTTATTTAGTGGCCATTGGAAAGGCCAAGCTTTCATTACTATTTCCCCCCCCCCCTCCTTTTTTCTTGGTATAAAAACCCGGAACTCACTAAGATTAGGACACGCATCCTCTTCTATTATTTTTTCCTTCTTTATGGAACGTTTTTTGATCACTAGTTTCAATAGAGTACGACGCATCATGTTATTCCTACCTGAAAGTGCCTTCTATTCACTTGTCTTTTTCTCTCTTCACCACCACCCGCTTCCTCTTTAAAATTCTGGGCCTTCCACGTTTCTTTCTCAATGTATTTGGTTTAATAGAAAGGGTTAATTTTTCACATTATAATAAATCAAGATTCAAATTTTTATCAAAAAATATACTCATATTTAATGCCTAAGAGTGCTTTACTTAATTCCTCCATATTCAGATGTGGCCTCGAGAATAACGGCGGAAAAAGCCTTATTTGCTCAATTTCATTTGTTTATTACTTATTCATCAATCTAAAAGCCACTTATTCTTGTTCTATTTAAATATAAATTAAACATATAAGCTTAATTATCGTTTAATTCTGCATGAATATTCTAACTTCAGTAAATCATGCTGTTCTGTTTTTCAAAAGGCCCCATTAGTGGTTTCAGGTGTGCTATTATATAGAAAAGGTGGGAAAGAGGCAGGAAGAAAGGAAAACAGGGGGACATAGAGAGCGAGGATTTTTTTTTTAATTATAAAATTGCCTAAGTTAAAAAATGATGAATCCAATCTAAATTTAAAAAAAAAACTCCATAAGTATAAAATAAAAATTATAACAGTCTATGCACTGTCATCTTAATACGTGGATTGCCTCAGGCCACAAGTCGTTTCCACAAGTGGGGTCACACAAGTGGACTTCTAGTGTTGATCCTTCATGGGACAAAGGGTAGTAACCTGTTAAATATGGGCCTTTCTAAAGCCCAAATAAATTTCAGATTTCGCCCCAGTTCAATACCACGCTTTTGTTAGTTGTTACTACTTCCAGGTAAGAGTAGGCAGCAATCAGACAACTGTGCTCGCCATCGAGCCTTGAAAGATAGGCCCAAAAAATGAATAATATACAACGGAGTTGACAGGCATATATTTAATGTTGTGTATTACTTAAATAAATAACTTTGCAGCATATTCAAAGTGAAATTTCCTTTTTTTTTTTAAATGATTCTCATTCGAAAAGACAGATTGCTTTAGGGCACCTGTCAGAGATTCACACTTTATTTTATCATTTCTTTCATTCAAATTTTATTTTTAATATAAATAGAAAATGGCAGATCTATGGAAATATGTAATGCATGTATATGCATCAATTAATTAATAATCCATGCAAGCAATCATTCAAAATTAATCGATATTTTCTTACATGACAAATAACATTGCGTGTTGTGATGCGCAATATATATAACGTGTAAAAAACTGGGCAATCATGAGCTTTATGAATATTATAAAAGGAATTATTGGTAATATAGACATTCCTTGCAAGTGTTGATCTGCCCGCAGGTTTTGAGTTGTTTGGTTGATAGTAAAAGACCAAACTAGGCTTCTTATCCACATTCTTCGGTAACCTATATTAGTCTTCTTTACCTAACCACATGAACCGTTCATCTTTTCTCATTATTCCATTTTTCTCATTTACACTCTAAGTGACTTCAACTTAGTAAATGATAATTAATCTATTAAAATTTTCTTGTATATTTTTTTTCAACTTTACTCATTAATTACATGAGTAAAATTGATAAATAAACATAATTAATACTCTTCCAGTGATGATTTATGCCGTGGGCCAAAGAAATATTGTAAAAGTGGGCTATATTGGAGACGAGATGAAGTAACTCTTGTTGAGTTGGAAACATATCTCCTAAATCGTTTGTATTGCCCATAATACAGAGATGGGGGAGATGAAGGCACAACATGTGGGAGAGTCTAGAGTGCATGTACGTTTGGGGTCTTAAAACGAATAATGTTGCACTGACTTTTGTTAAGTGTCAAAATCGGACAGGGAGAGAGAACCATATATATAGAGTGGGTGACCCCTTCAAACTTCTGTACGTACATCTAAGGCTAAGTTTTGATTCTCTGATAGTGAATTTATTGTCCTTATTATGCTTGCTCATGACACGGACCTTGACAGTTTAGTAAACCAAACTTACTTCTTGATATTTTCTTCCTGCCTCACTCTCAATCACCCTACGTCAATTAACCCCGAGCCTTTAATTATATGCATGTAACTAATTAATTAATAGCATCAGCATTATGAGACAGTATAGTACAATTATATTGAAGCAGTAGTTTCGAGTGGCGTCATGGCGTAATAATTCGATGCATGAATTCATAACCCATTATTGAGTGTTCAAAGACATTAATTACTCCCACCAATCTTTAATATAATAATTAATAATTTTTTAAAAAAATTAAGAAAATTAAATAAGTTATTTAATTATATAATATATTATGTATCATTAATTTATATATCAGTTTATAATAAGTCGGATAAATTAGTTTAGTTACTTACTTTTAATCCTAAATTTTGGGATGCACAGGGATGAGGCACCGGGAAAAGAACAAAAAAAACCCTTTCTACTTCAGTTTCATATGTTTTGTTAGGAATGACTGCCTATAAATTAAGTTTAAGTTTTAAAATAAGTTTTTATGCATTTTAGGTATAAATAATCCATATAAATTGGTCCAGCGTAAAAAGGGAGTATTTATTACATACATACATACATATGGAGATCTGAGTCAAAGCATTGAAATCAGGTTTTTTTATACTTGACTTCCATTTATGAGAAGTTAAAAGATATATAGTTACGTTACGATCTGATATATATATATATATCCTGGAAGCACCGAATACTTGAAGCTTGGAAGCTCAAACTCTTAATGCTATTCGCTTCTCTCTCACTCCGTGGCATTTTGCAAAATTTCTCTGCCGAATCACAGCCTCGAGGATGGTGGCCAGAGCCGCATTAGCTCGCAACATCATCGGCATTTTAGGTTTGTGCTCTAATCATCATACCGATCAATCAACTACTCTTTCGATCTGCGTTTTTCACTAATGATCTTCCGCGCGCTACTTGAATTTCTCTTGCTTTAATCCTGAATATTAATATTCCATCTTACTGGATAATATGTTGAAGATTAAATAATTTTGACTCGAATTTTCTTTTTGTGCGCCAATAATAGATATGACTCTACTTGCTTTTAATCCTAAATTTTGGGATGCACAGAGATGAGGTACAGAAAAAAAAAAAAAAACCTTCCTACTTCAGTTTCAACTGGATGATTGAAAATTTTCATTTGTTCACATTTGTGTAAAGACTATTTGAGACTTCTGTGTTGTGATATATGTTGTGTTGGTTTCTTATGCAGGAAATGTCATCTCCTTCGGCTTGTTTTTTTCGCCAGCGTAAACCTTCTCTCCTTTCTCCCTCCCGTGTGTTCTTTGCTTGGTTTTTTTTTTTTTTTCCTTTTCTCTTTTGTTCTGCGTACATATTCATTATTCATAATTGAATAATGGCCTTCTGATCTATGCATTGCTTGAAATGTTGAATTTTTAAAGAAAAAACTCATCACTAGTTAATAAATCAATGAATACGGCATTTTCTGAATGATGGGAATCCAGAACTGATCACCTCTTTCTAATTCTAAAATCTTCGATACAATTTTTCTGCAACTTGATCGAGAACATCTCGATGCATGAATTACGGGAGAACATTAAATTCATATTTGATGAATGAGGCGTTGAAAGAGACGCAAGGTTGAAGTTCAATAAATTAATCTGTGGGGCTCCAAGAGAAGACATGCAGAAGCAATCTATTATATTACTATCTATGAATAAATGATGCATGAAATAAATATAAAGTGTATTAGTAGTTTTTGTCTGTGAGATTGTAGCTTCATGCATTAATCAGGTATACATGTGTATTTATACTGATCAGTTATTGAATTGTTTTCAGTCCAACTTTCCTTGAAATAATAAGGAAGAAGAGGGTGGAGGAATTCAAGGCGGACCCATATCTAGCAACGGCCCTCAACTGTGCGTTCTGGGTATTATACGGAATGCCTTTTGTGCACCCGCATAGTATTCTTGTGCTAACCATTAACGCCGTGGGGCTGGTTTTCGAACTTATATACCTTGCCATCTTTTATGCCTATGCCACTAAAAAAGGACGGGTATGTTTGGTTTCTTATCTCCCCTTGAATTAACGCACTTGCCTCTGTTTTACATCATATTTCCTTCACTGAATTAATAAGGCGTCTGGGTTGGATTAAGAAGAAAATAAAAAAAATAAAATAAAAATAGGCGCCTGGTTGATATATTCCTCCCGTTTATGGTTAAACCTTCACCTAGAACCCCATGACCTTAGGTATATATTCGCAAACACGTGCACTGTCTTCCTTTTTACCTGTTTTTTATTTTCTCTCTAGAGGAGTCAGGTTGAGTCGTGGGCATACTATCAATAACCCGTGATTCTTTTATTGGTGAGCTTTATAAATTACCTTGCCTACTTTCTTTCTACCAGCTGGTTCCCATCTGTATTAATTGGGTGATTGGTTCAGCGAATACCTATACCATAATTTGAGACATTTTTTTAGATATATTTGGTGTGAAAAATAATGGGCAATTACAGCAAAGTCCCAAATAAAATTTTCAATTTCCTTTTTATTTTTAAAAAAGAAAGAGAAGTACTAGCCTTTATATCCAAATTATAATCATAATCTACACTCGTTCTCCGAGACTGAAAAATTTACGGTAGCCACCATATAGTAGTCTTGCATGATTTGTCCTGACTTCCAAATTTTTGTGCCATTATTAATTTATTGCATATACATTTTCTTTTGTCTTTTTTTATTCTTATAGCATTTCGCCCTATCATGATATACAAACAACATGGACCCACGCTACCTATGTCATGATTATTCACTAATAAGAACCCGTAGATACGGATATACCTGATATTGATGTGGCAAGGACCTTGATCTGTTCTTTTAGATACAATAAGGAACTTGAATATATTTAATTTGTTATACAATTTATTACCTCTCAAAGTAGAAAAAATAGTATGTTTACCCTAAGAATTTTTACTCTATCTGCGTGTCACTGCTTAATCTATGTCCAATGGCAAGCTATTTGATACACCGCCACTTATTTTTTTTCACATTAGCTGATCCCATTTATATATTATGTTAACATATGATAATAATTTCTTGTATATGAGGCTCATAATTGGCTTATTAATTACATAATATGTTAAGAAATGTTTATTGTTTCTTTTCTCAGAAGAAGGTTATGATTTGGCTTCTGGTGGAGATTATATTTTTCACAGCTATAGTTCTTATCACGATGTTGGCATTGCATGGTACTAAGAAAAGGTCGCTGATTGTTGGTATTGTGAGTGATGTGTTCAATGTTATGATGTATATTTCACCCCTTACAGTCATGACCATGGTTATAAGGACTAAGAGTGTGAAGTACATGCCCTTTTGGCTCTCGTTTGCTAACTTTTGCAATGGTTTGTGCTGGGCAGTCTATGCTCTCATCCACCCTTTCGATCTTTTTGTTCTGGTATATAATTTACTATTATTATATTTCAGTTTTATCTGCTAATTGAGTATCAACTTTTGATAATTGTCCTAATGATGAATTGTTATTATGGATGATGTTTCAGATTAGTAATGGCATTGGAGCAATCTCTGGTCTTGTTCAACTTATACTATATATTGTTTATCGCTCATGCGATCCAGAAGACGCCATTGACATCGGTCACGTTGGTACTATTAAAAAGCCAACTGAAATCCAACTCCCTACTACAAATGGAGCGGCTAGAGCCTGACCGCACATATCTTCTTATCAAATATTAGATTTGGTCATTATTCTTTCCTTTTATGTTTTGTGACAAAAACTGGAACTTACTTTGATGATTAGATTTGTTCATAGTGATAGTACTGTAGTGTAATTACATTTATGCAAGTTATGCTCCTCGTCTTGTAATTGCAAGGTCATGACTGCAACCCAAGTGAACTTACAGTTTCAATCCCAAAAGCTAATGTGCAAGCTTGGTAACTCTATTTAACTTTTTTGTTGGGCACGGTATATAATTAAGGCAAACAAAACTAGTTAAAATTTACCAAATAGTTTTTGAAACTAGCTGTATATAACTAAGATGACTAGATTTGCAAGCAACCCCAATAAAAGTTGGTTATGGATAATTCATTAAAATGGAACTAAGTAAACCAAAAAACAAGCATTGTTGAACATTAGCAGTAGATTTGGCTTCTCTCCTCTACCCCTTCCATCTTTTTCCTTTTTCCATCGTTAGATTAAAATCTTAACGGTTTAAATTTATTATATTATAAATATATTATTATAATTTTACCTAAAAGATACAAAAATAATTTTAACAGTTCAAATTTATTTTTGCATATGGAATAAAAAAAATTATTTTTGTATCTTTAAGGTAAAATGATAATAATATTTTTATAATATGTTAAATATAGACCGTTAAGGTTTTAATTTAATGGTGAAAAAAGGAAAATGAGGGAAAATGATGGAAGGGGTAGAGGAGAGAACCTAAATCCGACCTCAATCAACCTCGTCTACCCCGACCTCCATGATTGTGGTCGTTTCCACTGTCAAATGCAACCCACTAGCGTCGCAATCATAATCGTCCCCTTCACCCCTCCTCCCCCACACTGATGGCAACCTCCTCCTCCTCTACACCTTTTTCAACTCTAAAGAGGGTGCCCATAAAGCTTTCTTCTTATTCGGCCAAGCCCTTCATCGTTTTCTCTGACCCAAACATTTCTTCCATCGTGTCCTCCACCTTCCTTTTCGTCCATGAAGCAACAAACATATCTAATTACAGATTTGAAAATCGCTTACTACAAAACCCCGACTCGAACCACGACAGTATAGGAGACGAGGTTCAAATGGTGGTGGCTATAGATAAGATGGGGATCAGACTTAGAGGCGTTCTATGCATTAGTGAAGCTTGATGGAGGAAGAGAAGTAGAACAGGGCAGTCTTGGAGGAGACGAGGTTTAAGCTTCCGCAGTGTTTGTGTGGTGCAGTGAAGCTTGATGGAGAAGAAGTAGCAGAACGGGACAGGAGTGAAACAAACAAAGAAGGAAATATAAGCAAAGATGGTGATGAGTTTATCGGGAATGCTATACAATTTATTTCTATCTCTTATAAACTGAATACATCAGCTGTCTTTTATAACTCAATGCCATAAACTTATTCCTAAATAAATTAAATCAACAAAACAATAGGAACTAATTTATTTGTCTGAATAAAATAAATGAGACTCATAAAAATAAGATTCCAAGAATCTCGGAGCTGGATGTTGGGATGGCTACCACACGCTTTTCATGTGCCGATAGTTTGTGCTAAGTTTTTAATACTCCCCCTTAGTACAAACCTCTTATCTGCTATTCCAAGAGCCTTCCGAAGACTTTGAAACTTAGGCTTCACCAAGGCCTTGGTGAATATATCTGCTACTTGAGCACCTGTTCGAACACCAGTCAGTTCTATCTTCTCGCTTAAGACTTTCTCACGTATGAAGTGGTGACTTCTATGCGTAGTCATCTTCACATAATATATCTTTAATCAATCTCTTCAACCAAACCCACTCCTGAGCAGCCATAGTTGTTGTCATATACTCTACCTTAGTACTGAACAAGGTAACAATGTCTTGCTTCTTGCTACACCAAGACACTACTGCGGACCCGACATTAAAGTAGTAACCAGAAGTTGAGTGTCTGTCATTCGTGTCCCCTGCCCAGTCTGTATCGATGAACCCATTCAGCATGAACTTAACATTCTTCTTGTACAGAAGCTCATGTTTGAGGGTCTCTTTTATGTATCGTAGAATTCTTTTTGCAACTTCCAAGTGAGGAACTCTAGGATATTGCATGAACTGAGAGATAATGCCAACTAAGCATGATATTTCTGGTCTTGTGATGGTTAAGTATATCAAGCTTCCTACTAGTTGTCGATACTTTATTGGGTCATTTAAAGTTCTTCCTTCATCTTTCTTCAGCTTCAAGTTTGGTTCCATAGGAGTAGCTTTTCTTTTTCCTCCCCTATGCCGAAATGATCTAGGAGATTCCTTGCATAAGCTCATTATGTCACAAAATACCCTTGACTTGTTTTCTCAACCTCTAAGCCAAGAAAGCAGCTTACTTCCCCCATATTTTTCATGTCAAAGCAAAGAGACAGATCATTCCTTAGACTGGAAATTTTAGACTCATCATTTCCAGTTATAATCATATCATCTACATACAAAAGAACCAGCAACTGCACTTTTGATTTTGACTTCATGAACAGACTTGAATGCATCTGACATCTTTAAACCACAGAAAACAAGGTATTGGGCAACCTTACCATACCAAGCTGGTGGAGCTTGTTTGAGTTCATATAATGCCTTCTTCAGTCGGCACACATAACTAGGAAACTGCTCAAAGACAAACCCAGGTGGCTGTTGCATGAAAACATCTCTATCTAGTTCCCTATAAAGAAACACATTTTTCATATCTAGTTGCCATAACTTCCATCCTTCGAATGCAGCAAGGGAAATGATGGTCCTCATCGTTACCATCTTTGCTACGGTGCTGAAAGTTTCTTCATAATCCAGCCCATAGCTTAGAGAGAACCCATGTGCAACTAGATGAGCTTTGTACATGTCAATAGAGCCATCCGACTTCTTCTTTAGTTTGAAGACCAACTTACCGGCTCACAAAGTTCTGGTTTGGGTACCAACTCCCATGTCTCGTTCTTGTTTAAGGAACTTATTTCTTCCTGCATTGCCTTCTCCCATTCTGGAATTTCCCTTCGCTTCTTTATAACAGGTTGCACTTTGCTCTCCCATAAAGAAACATGCGACAACCGAGCAACTATTTACTTCATAATCTTTCAAATAGCAGGGTTGCCTCTTCTCCCTTTTAAGAAGAGAACATCATCAATCTTGGAGCTCTTCAACATCTGCTTGGCTAGTGCTTCTTGGTTCGAGAGCAGATTTTCCAGTTCTTCAACTGAAGGTTGCGTCACCTACCCTTGAATATAAGTGATGTAGGGTCCATATTCCTTCTCTAAACCACGTATAATATAACGATGCAGCCTTGCTTCGCTAACCACTTCATCCGTATCGATCTCTGAAATTTCAGCGCGCACACTTTTAACTCGTAAGAAATATTCTGAGATCGACATACCTTCTTGAGTTAGTCTAGCCAACTCATTTTCCGGTAATTGTAACCGTATTCTTCTTCGTGAAAAGCCTCTCAAGAGTCTGCCATACCTCTATCGGAGAAGCAACATTGGGAACATGCTCAATATATTCCTTGCTGATAGACGTTCTCAAAGCATAGAGACCCTTCCCACACTTGATCTTCCATTTGTGTTGTGCTTCAGAATTTTTAGGAACTTCAGTGGGAATCGTATCCGTTCCAGCAACCAGCTCCCACAATTCTTGTCCTTCAAGATAAGCCTCCATGCACATTCGCTAGTACTGGTAGTTGGTGCCTACTAGCTTCTCCATTCCAAGTTGTCCGTTTCCTCCATTTGAGAGTTCCATTGCAGCAAACAAAAAAACTTCACTTATACGAACCTGTCTCTGATACCATGAAACAAACAAAGAAGGAAATAAAAGCAAAGATGTTGATGAGTTTATTGGAGATCTCGTTAGCATTCCCTTTTTATTCTAAATAAATTAAATCAACAAAATAATAGGAATTAATTTATTTGACTGAGTAAAATAAATGAGACTGATAAAAATAAGATCCCAAGAATCTCGGACCTGGACATTGGGATGGCTACCACACACTTTTCATGTGCCGATGGTTTGTGCTAAGTTTTAAATAAGGAGACAAGGTTCGGATAAGCGGTGTTCTGTGCCGCCGCACAGTTTGATGGAGAAGAAGAAGCTAAACGGCGACAAACACGGAGGAAAGGGGGCCGTGACTGTGGTTAGGGATGATGGATGGAGGAAGAAATTTTTTTTTTGGGAATTGTCAGAATATTTTTCTTTTTTCCAACAAAGCATAGATGGTGCCAGGTAGTATTAAAAATTAAAAGTGTGATGGTCAGAGATGATGTGGCGCTCCAGGCAAGCATTTATTTCTGGCTTTGGATATCTCATACTCATATCATCATATCTTATCCGATTCAATGAAATCCTTCTGCGACCTTCGCTTACACAATTTAAACCCCAAATTGACAAAAACCTTATCTATTGCATCTGCTCGTTGTCTCTTTGTTTGTAATTTCATCTTTCAAACGGAGATACTCGCGTAGTCACTACTATTACTTCGTTTTCAATACTGAACGCTCATGAAATTTGTTCTCTGATATCTTGGCGTAATTTCCATGGCAGCCATTGTTCCCTGCCACTACTGTGCTTCCGCAGCTACCGCCAGATTGGCTAAGCCAAACACATTCTCTAGCCGCTTTCGCTACCCGGTTTCACTTGGTAATGCCGGACCTCGAGGTTTCACCACCCGGTGCTCTTACCAAGATCCCCAACCTACAGAATTCCAGAAAAAACATGTAAGGCTCTGAAGTTTCTCAATTTTTGTAATCACTATCCATCAGCATCTAGTTTGACCTTAGAATGTATCTTTGGGAGACACGGTTCATCTTCTAATCACATGTTCATATGTAATATATTTCTACAAATATGGAAATAGCGGAACTGAAAAGTGAAATGACAAGTCTCCCATAGATCAGGAATACAATAGCTAAAGTAATAATCTTCTAAGCAAGTTCCAGCCATCAGTATCGGAAGATAATTCCCGAATATTAAATATTGATACAGACTTGTATTTTGGATCAAATCAATCTTCATCCAATCTAAAATGCAATGGCCAAAAAAATCTTGCGTGATGTTTTCAACTAGGACTATCGTTTCAGGTACAGATTCAAAAAGAACTGTTAGCAAACTAGTGGTGCCGTTCTCAGGCCCAAAAGAAAACTAGTGGCACGGTTCTAATGGCATCCGGATTATCTTCCCTTAAGATTAGTTGCTTAGTGTCAAAGAATTGGGAACAGTGTGCATTGCAATTATTAACTTTAACTTTGTTTGTGCTGCTTTCTTGTTATACAGAATATATTTACCTTTTTATAACCTGAGCTTGTTACTTTGACAAGATTTGAGATTATTGCAATGCACTCTCGGAGTCCTAACTCTTATTTTTCTGTATGTTGGAGTAGAATGGGTGGCCATTTTCCTTAAAGCAATGTGCAATTTCTGTAGCACTGGCAGTTGGTTTAATTACGGGAGTTCCTCCCTTGGACTGGTCTACCAATGTTCATGCAGCTAACCCTGTGTTGCCTGAGCTGTCTGTATTGATCTCTGGACCGCCAATAAAAGACCCTGGAGCATTGCTGAGATATGCTCTTCCTATAGACAATAAAGCGATTCGAGAATTCCAAAAACCTCTTGAAGATATTACAGACAGTCTAAAGATTGCTGGAGTCAGGGCTCTTGATTCTGTGGAGAGAGTAAGTCATCAAGATCCTTATTCTTTTAATTGTGGTTAGCGTAGTGCCCATGCAATTTTTGTGCAAGCATGTGTTCTTTTTTTCCACATAACAATAAACTCTAAGGGACCTGTTACTTTGGTGTGAAATGTAGAATGTGAGACAGGCATCTCGAGCTCTCAAGCAAGGAAAGACTTTAATTGTATCAGGATTAGCTGAGTCAAAGAAAGAACATGGAGTTGAATTGCTTAATAAGCTGGAAGCTGGTATGGACGAGCTTGAACTGATTGTACAGGATAGGAATCGAGATGCAGTTGCACCGAAACAGAAAGAGCTTCTTCAATATGTTGGAGGGTAAGCATCTTCATAGCCACTCTTAGGTTTCTAAGCCACATGAAGATACTGTATTCCTGTTATTCCTTCTTATGCTCATGAGAGAAATAGCATGGGATTAAGCACATCAGTACATGTTTTGACTATGTCAAGACTCAGGATGTTCCTTTTTTGCAAAGACAAATTGTGATATAAATGGTTATTCCATCATCTGGTTATGTAAGAATGGGACTCTTAATAGAAGTTAGGACTTACTAGAGTCAAGAACTGTGCCCTTTCCTAAAAATAGGAGTTGAGGAGGACTTGGAAAATATTCTGAAGGAAAGAAAACTGTTCTCTTATATAACCTTTCATTGACTGCAGCTGAGATGTTCCTGGGGCATTACGTTTCTGCAGTGTTGAAGAAGATATGGTCGATGGTTTTCCGTATGAAGTGCCTGAGGAATACCGTGATATGCCTTTACTGAAAGGAAGAGCAGCTGTGGATATGAAGGTCAAGGTTAAAGACAATCCAAACCTAGAGGAATGTGTTTTCCACATAGTGCTTGATGGTTATAATGCCCCTGTAACTGCGGGAAATTTTCTTGATCTGGCAGAAAGACACTTTTATGATGGCATGGAAATCCAGAGAGGTAATAAATATAATATCAGACACCAGGCATGCATTTTTACTCCACCTGACCTCTATACAAACATTGCTAGTGTTGTAGGGAATATTTTAGATTCCCCTTCTCCAGCTTTGTTGGAGAAGAATAGAAGATACATGGTCCTCTGATTCTACTCTTTGCACAAGAGTGGGCAATGGATATTCATATCATGCTTTCACATTCTCAAGACTACTACAACTCGACATTAATTTATAATTTGTGTTGGAAACTTTATCACATACCACTATGAAATATTTATAGTTTTTAATGTGGATCTACAAATAGGAACTTTTCAGTGTTGCCGCCCCACTATTATTTGCATTTTGACTGAAATGTGGTTTTCTTTAAATATTTTTCCTTTGTTCAGCGGATGGGTTTGTTGTCCAAACGGGTGACCCTGAAGGCCCTGCCGAGGGTTTTATTGATCCAAGTACAGAGAAGACAAGAACCATACCTCTAGAGATTATGGTGGTAGGAGAAAAGGCACCTGTTTATGGAGCAACTCTAGAGGTCAGCTGTAAATCTGTCCCCTTGATGCATGTTTATGCATTTGTTCTTGTTTGACGTTAGGTGTTTGAGTCAAATTAAGCCTTAGTTAAACTTTTTGGATGTTAACTATAATGTGTTTTCACAGGAGCTTGGTCTATACAAGGCTCAAACCAAACTTCCATTTAACGCATTTGGAACAATGGCAATGGCAAGAGATGTGGGGATTTTTTCTTTTTGAGATGTGATGTTTATTAATCTTAATCATTACGTGTTCTAGTAATTTTTTGTATTCTACTAAATCCGCGTTCACGTTGAACAGGAATTTGAGAATAACTCAGCATCTAGCCAAGTATTTTGGCTATTGAAAGAAAGTGAGCTAACTCCCAGTAATGCCAATATTTTGGATGGTCGTTACGCGGTGTTTGGGTATGTGACAGAAAATGAGGATTACTTGGCTGATCTCAAGGTCGGTGATGTCATAGAATCGATTCAAGTAGTCTCTGGCCTCGATAATTTGGCGAATCCGAGCTATAAGATTGCTGGATAGGGATTTTTCTGTACTCTTTGCTTCTAAATTCTGCATAGGCTACGAGTATTCGTTGCTGTCATATTCTGTCTATTTGTTTCTTTCGTTTTAAGAATTTAGATTTCCTTGTGCGAGAACCTAACATTCATTTGTTCTGGCTGAGCGTATTCTGTTCAAGACTGAATTGTAGCCTATATGTATCATTTCTTGTAATTTCCATTCCCAAATAAATTTGTGATTTTTGATGGAAGAAGTAGTAGATCACGTGGCTTACATGCTGGTACTATATTTTGACTTCTTACAGCTCTTTCTTCTTACTACGAGAACCGTTTCATAATATATAGCATGTTTTCATTTTACCTAATATCCTAACGAATTATAAAAGTTTTTAACTAATTGATCAAATTCCTCTAACTAATGAGGATAATTTTGATATTTTATAATTAACTAATTTTAACCAACGTCTTTAACTTACGGAAAGTAGTTAATTGGACCTTATATAAATGATCGGACATGGCAATTACTAACGAATCCTCACTTTGATTACCAGAATTTGGTGGTCTTATGTTAAAAAAGTAAATTAGAAAGTAGTGAATTAGTGCATTTATAAGAATGAGCTGAGAAGCAAGCAAGCCTGAGCTAAAACAGATCACTTACAAGCTCATAGGACATGAAATGACGCGTCAGCTAACAGAGTCGAAGTAAGACTTCTTACACAAATGGTGTGAAATGGGGATAAGCACAGTTAGCTTTACAAAAATCACAGCCCAACAGTGTCATGTAACTACATATTGCACAACCCTTGATTGCTTTTTCTGTGCATTTCATCTTTGATTTTCACATCCCTATCTATCATCATTTTCAGTTGAAATAAATACGAATTGAGGCTCCAGATCACTAAAATTGTTCAAGTTTCAAGGTCCCCTGTATCTTCGGAAACAAAGACAGCCTTGAGGCTCATCATGAGGGATCATACCTCCACCCTTTGAAGTGTCTATAGCTTCCAACATCTTCACCACCTCATCCATCTCCGGCCGCCTGTCAGGATTCGCATCCCAGCATCTCTTCATTACATTTGCCAGAGAGCTTGGGCAACATCGAGGTATCTCCGGCCTCAGATTCTGTATTTCCACAAATATTATTTACTCATTGGAGAAAGCAAAAGAAAATCTTAACAGACCACATTTGAGTGTTAGAGCCATCCAAGACATTTCACATACCTGACGGACAACAGCTGATGTCACCTCTGAAAAGCTAAGGTCAGGATACGGCATGTCGCAGCAGTATATCTCCCATAAGCATATACCAAAACTATACACGTCGCACTTTCTGTTATATGGATTACCGTTTAGAACCTGCCCAGAGAAAAAAGTTTAATGGACGTTAGGTGAAGTATCTGAAATGAAACAAGTCATGGATCAATAGAGAGCTAGTACAGCATTAATATTTGAAATAAATCAATCAATTCTATGCAAAAACGCATAACCTTCTGAGACTTCACAAAACAAGAACAAGACTAGGATTAGATACTTGATTTACTCATAGGTTCGCACCAGTTTGCTGTTCTAAAATTTCAGTGTTTGAAGATGCTATCTTCTGGGGAACATATTAAAGAAACAAAAACACAAGCATGGATGATTTTGGTAGCCCAGCAATGAAAAGGTCATCCTATGTCTCTCACATACCTCAGGAGCCATGTAACCAAGAGTTCCAGTTTCGCCTGTCATATCATGAGGATTAGAAGCCTCGATACGGGCTACTCCGAAGTCAGCTATTTTCAATGTTCGTGTCTTGTCTAAAAGCATGTTTTCTGTTTTGACATCTCTGTGGACAATCTTCTGTGAGTGGAGATGGCTCAACCTATAAATTAAAACAAAACAATCAAACTCAGACAGCAAGTCCAAGATAATATAGGCTGGAGAAACACAAATTTAGAGTATGATTTGGACCCTCTTGCAAGATCAAGTGCCAGTTGGACAACCACTTTGAATGTCAGCTTCTTTCTCCTGTTTTTGATGAGGTAAGACTTGAGTGCACCCCCAGGACAATACTCAACAACAACACAGCAAATATTACTTGGCATTCCTATATGACCATTTTCCATTTGTATGTGTAGATCTGATGAGCCCATTGCTGCTCCTATGAACTGCAAAATGAATATAACAATTGAAAATAGAGGTTTTTTTAGCAATGGAAGGAGTGAATGAATACTTTTCCGTATTTAATAGAACATGATGGTGTATGTCCTGTGTTGTGGAGGGAAGAAAGGTATGATAAGAAAGAAGAACTGAGAAGCATACCTTTGTTACATTAGGATGGTCAAGCTTGTGCCAAACGGCAACTTCTTGCGTAAAAGCTGCTCTCAGGGAAGCTATTTCTGCCTCTGACCGATGGCCCTCTTCTCCCCAGTCAAGGAGCTTCACTGAGAGAATAAAATGAAAATATAAACTACGCCATATAAGTTATCTGGATAACCTGTGTAATGACTAACTTGTATCTTTCACTTATTCAAAATGCAGTGTTAAAGCTGCTCGGTCAACAAATTCAACATATCAGGATCACAAAACTAAACTATGTTCCACTCAGACCATGATGAGACTACTTTTTTTTTTCTAGGAAAAAAATCTTATTTTACGGATGGCTTTAGATAAAGGAGTTTGACAAATCAGCAATGTAAACTTACGTGGCAGCATAATGTCCAGTCAACGGTTTCAAAATATGAGTTTTATCTTCCGGCATCATACCAACTCATAATAGTAAAATCGGGCACGTCAGCAGTAAACTATGACACATGAAAGTTCAAAAAGGAAAAGAAGAATGTTAAAGTTGATGGATAGAACTGTCAACTCAACTCTTTCTTGTGAGTTCTGAAAAAAATAAAAAGAATAAAGACGCAAAAGCACACAATCAATCTTGTGAATCACGGATATTGTAAGTTTGGATCTACAAAGTTCCATTGCTTGCATTCCCAGTTAACATAATTACATGTTTCCTCTCAAATGGCTTCTTAATCAACTAAAAGGAAGCAAAAGATGGACTCTGTCTGAGCAAGTAGACACTCTCCTTTGTTTGTAAACCAACAATATGGAGCCAAAACGGTTAAGAGTCAGAAATTTCTGCACCCTAACAAGTCTGTGGATTATAGATATTGACATGGAAGAAGAGACTCACAAGTTAAATACAACTACACATTATGCAGAAACGTCAACTTAAAACACTCGAAACATGGTCATCTCAAAGCAAACATAATTGCTTCTTATAGCCAATAAGTGTCGTAAAATTAACAAAATGGGTGGAAGTGAAAGGTATTGATAAGATAACGCAGGTCATTATTTATTTATTTTTTAAAACAAAAACTGGAAATGGGAATTGTGGAAATAGTCAAATAGACAAGGAAGAAGTAGAGAGGTACCTGCAACATCTTGGCCGTCATAAATGCCACGGTGAACGGAGCCAAAAGTGCCTCGAGCAATGACGCTCTTGACGATGAGCTTAGAAGGGTCTATCTCCCATTCTTGCCTCGTTTGGTTAGACCTGCCTCCACTCTCTTCTTCTTCTTCTTCTTCTTTCTTCTCCTTGTTCTTCTCCATCGTCCATGCTCTTGTCAGATGCCTCTGAAGCTGCTCGTCCAAGCTCTTGAGATCTATCTGATCTGCTCTCACATACCCTCCACCCCCGCTTTCGCTCTTCTCCTTCATCTCTTTCGATTCCCGCTCTTCTTCTCTACCTCCAAGTAACTGCTATGTGATAGATTGTTATTACGGCCGTCGATGGTGCGTGTATAATATGAGCATCAAAGTACCATATTCATGATCCAACTAAGCAAATTCCGACTTGTCTCTGTGCCTTTTCTGATTATGTAGCCACTGGGGACGATGTTGGTGTTGGCGTGAAGGTCATAAATATATACAATAGTGGCTGTGGATACCAGTACTTGTTCTAGTCTCACTCGTACACACACTCTCTCTCTCTATCTCTCTAATCGAAATCATACGTGTGTGCACATGGAGTTTATCTGAAGACGACGTGTGTTTGAAACCCGCCTCGGTCCCCCCCTCGCTTCTTTAGTGGTCCTCTGACTTCTCTCTCTCACACACATACATACAGAGATAGAGGGCTCTGCTTTCTTGCGCGTTGTTTGTTTGTTTCTCTTTTTTATTGCCTTTATGGAATTCACGATCAATGGACCTTTCATGTGACATCCTTTTCAAAGTGAAAGAGGCTTATCTTTCTTCACTGCGTCATACTACCAGTTTCACATTGTTATTACCACTTACACTCTGCTTCATGCTTAATCCGCTGTTTCATCACCTCGAGGACATCCGCACCACAACGCTTTCTTTATGTCTAGCCTAACTTAGTATGATTAGCATATGCTAAAACAAGTATTTGGTGGAATCACACGTACTCACGTAGGGAGAGAAAGAGGCATTTCAAAGCATCAATCAATAATATGGTAGGGAAGACAGGACTTCATTCTTCGAGTCTTCCTCTGTTCTCCTTTCGGGTGGATTAGCTTTTTATTTATGAGGAAGTTTTAGTTTATCAATCTCTTTACCGTTGCAATTTTTCTTAATTATTGTTTAACAAGGTGATGCCAATTATTGTCTAACAAGATGATGATTTAAATGAGCAAACATTAAATACATGACTCATAATAGCAACGATCAGAACATTGAATACATGACTCATAATAACAACGATCAGCGACTTTTTCTTAGTACCCAAAATCTTAATAAAAGGTAGTTTCTACTTGAAGCCAGTGCCTAACATTTCTCATTTCTCTCAACAAATTGCATAGTGAAATAATTAACATTTCATATCATATAATTAATACGAGTTTCATATAAAGGAAAATATTACCATATGTTGGCATAATAAATATTATATATAAATGGCATTAACTAATATGAAAAATAGAAGAAATGTCGGTATCATATAACTTTTAACATGTATCAGCCATAATTGTAATATGTATTGAAGCTTATCCCATGGTATCAGAGCCATAATTCTAACATGGTATCAAAGTCATAATTCTAACATGGTATTAGAGCCTATCCCATAGTATTAGTCGTAATTCTAACATGGTATCAGAGTCTATCACATGGTATTAGCCATAATAGCAATTCATCATTAAATCAATACTTAATTATGCTAGAACAAAAAGTTCGAAGAGATGGATGAGAGCATAGATTGCCCAACACAAGCAATTGCAAAAGTTGGGAAACGATAGCCAAAATGGCATGTACTTCACACTTTTTGTCCCTATAACCATGACTATGATGCTAAAGGGTGAAATATACTCTATGACATTCATTACATGGCTCAGAATATCAATGATCAGTGATGGTTTTTGAGTGCCAAGCAATACCAGTATAGTGATAAGAAGTATAGGTATGAAAAAATACATTCTCCACAAGAAGCCAACACCTAACCTTCTTCTGAACAAATTCAATAGTGAAACAATGAACATTTCTTAACATATCATATAATTACTATAAGTTTCATATAATAACATTTCTGAGTGCCAAGCAATGCCAGTATAGTGATTAGAAGTACAAGTATGAAAAAATACAGTTTCGACAAAAAGCTAGCGCCAAACCTTCTTCTGAACAAATTTAGTAGTGAAACAATGAATATTTCTTAACATACCATTTAATTACTACAAGTTTCAACTAATGTACCAAAAAAAGAAGAAGAAGTGGATGTATCACATAGCTTCTAACATGTATAAGCCATAATTCTAATATGTATTGGAGTCATAATTCTAACATGGTATCAAAGCCATAATTCTAACATGATATCATAATATATCCCATGGTATCAGTCATAACAACAATTCATCATTAGGTCAATACTTAATTAGAAGATAAAACTGGAATATAATAGTAATTATATACTAGAATAAAAAGGTTGAAGGGGTGGATGAGAGCGTAGATTGCCTAGCACAAGCAATTATAAAAGTTGCAAAACAACGGCCAAAATGGCATGTACTTCACATTCTTAATCCCTATAACCACGACTATGATGGTAAAGGGCGAAATATACTCTATGACATTCATCACATGGCTCATAATATCAATGACCAGCGATCATTTTTTAGTGACATGCAATGCCAGTATAGTGATTAGAAGTATAGGTATGAGAAATATAGTCTCCACTAGGGATGTCTATAGACCAGATTGGACTGGGTTTGGCCCCAACCCAAGGTCCGGTATAGTCTAGTACTAGCCCGAGCTCGAACTAGACCAGACCAGTCCAGGACTTATTTGAATTTTGTTTTCTTTCCTTGGAAGACTGAGATAGGACAACACTTGAAGTTTGCTCTTCCTCGATACCTGTAAATGAAACCACTTATATATTATCAATATGAGAACAATGCATGCATAGAAAACCAGCAATTTAAAATAACACACGCACGCACAAATTTGCATAGAAAATCCAAGATCATACACTTGAGCAGAATAAGTAACTGAACATGTCAAATATGGTCTAGACATAAAAAGAAGGTTAGAATAAATCAAAAAAACAAAAACAAAAAAGCGAAAGAGAATTAATGCCGAAAAGAAAGAGCATAGAACTAATAAACAATAAAAAAAACACTAAAGTTTGGATCTAGAAAAGGAAGGAACGGTTCTCGCATAGAACTCACAACAAATAAAAAAACACTCTGAACTGATAAAGCAAGAAATCAGATGCAGAGTAGAGCAAAAAAAAATGTAACGGAAAGAACTAAAGCACAAAAAAATCAGATACAGAGCAGAGCAAAAAAAAATAGATGCAAGCTCACCGAAAGAGATTTTTCAAATTCGGATCTTACTTACCGGATCCAGTCCAACATTATGCAGGGCAGAGCAAAAAAATCAGATGTAAACTCAAGATTCAGAGCAAAGTAGAACAGTACCGTGAATTGTGAGGAGAGAAGGAGAGGCGTCACGCCTGGATCCGGTAACTCTCAAGACTACTGTGACTGTGAGAGTGAGAATGTGAGGGAGTGAAGCTGTAAGCTGAGTGCAAAGATAGAGAGATCGAAGGTCGATGGGCAAGAATGTGAGATTGTGAGGTGCCGAGGTGAGTGAGTGAGAATCTGCAATGGCCAATTGCCTAACCTAACCGGCTAACCTAATTGCCATCTGATATGAACGATAATTGACTGGGACCGGCTGGGCTGGATAATTGGGTATTAAAAAGTATATATATACAGGATATTAAAAAAAATTAAGGTAAGACCAGATCAGACCAAGGGGTCTAAGCCCTTGGCCCGATGTCCGGTCCAGCCCTAGCAAATCAGTCTGGTCTGGTCTATTTAAAGTGTCTTGAACCATTTTCTTTTCTTTCTGAACGGGTCGGGTTGGTTTATCCAGACCACTAGACTTTTTGGACATCCCTAGTGTTAACTCTTTGAAATTCATAACATTCCAACACATTTTCTTCTCTTTTTACCTATTTTTGGGTTCAAAATATGCATAGAAAGAAGTGTATAGAAGAAAATATGCATATCAAAGTATCATACAAAAATCAAAGATATTATAGTTACATCCTATATAGTTTGTGATTCAATTGAGAATTTATAAATCATCCCTCTTTTGTAAAAGGATGAAGACAAGTTTTGAAGCCCTACAAGAACCCAGAAACAAGGAAGTGAAGCATTGCCAAGTTAGAAGGAGTTTGTACAAATGGCTTCAGCAAGTTGACTAACTGGCCATGGCAAGAAATCTCTGTCCTGCTCTCTGTGTAACTGGTCTTGGCAAGTTGAACACACTTGCCGTGGCAAGTCATCCCTGTTTTTCTCTCTGTGTAACTAGTCACGGTAAGTTAATAGACTTGCCGTAGCAAGTCAAGAATCTGAAGAGAAATCTGCTCTATGTGTAACTGGCTACAACAAGTTGACAGACTTGCCGTAGCCATTTGTGAAAAGTACAGTTGCGCGTTTTGATATCATAAGCGAAAAAACACTACTTAATCTAGAGGGAGGCGCCGAAAAACAGAATATGAGCACTGGGAAACATCAGAGCACGCAAGGGAGAGCTTAGGAAAGAAGTATTTTGAAGATTAGAAGCCTTGGGTTGGATTTTTAAGGAATATTGAAGCTAAAATCATTGGTTTTTATCATTCTCCTTCCCTTTTCTTTCATTTGCTGATATGAGTTGCTTTGTTAAGCTGAACTCTTGGCATTTAAAGATTATGAGTAGCTAAATACTTTCATTTAGGATTACTTTTACCCATTGTATGGATTTAAACTATTAGATTATCTTGCTTTTGTTGGTTATTGAGTATATATGATGATTTTTCTTTGTACTTAATGTTTTCTTGTGCTTGATCACCACATGAATAGAGTAGTTCAATTGAAGTGATTGTAGAACTTAAGAAAAATCATGTTAGACTTGAAATTTAGGATTAAATGGATGGTTTGTTGTTAGAATAGAGATATATCTAACAATCTAGCATAGTCTATTGAAGGATTGTGTTGGAAAAATGATTTTCATTAATTATAAACAAGAGATTGAATATTTTTAATGAAGATTAAAAATCAATATTGACTGGAGAGAGCTTGGTTGATGCTTTAGAACTTTTGACTAGCATATAAACTCATTTAACCAACATAAATGGATAATTGCATAGTTTTATGAAATACAATGGAGAACAAGTAATCCTAAGCTTATAACCTTTTGAAACCAAATCCAATTTCCCAATTCTCACTGTTTGCTTTGTTGTTTTCATTAATAATCTGCATTTACCTTAATCACTTCAAATGATTCGTGCACTTGCGGAAGCGAACACCTAGTCTCCACCAGAAGCTAACGCCTAACCTTCTTCTGAACAAATTGAATAGTGAAACAATAAACATTTCTTAACATGCCATATAATTACTACAAGTTTCATATATAAATGGGATCAACTAATGTAAAAAGACAGTGGAGGTATCATATAGCTTCTAACATGTATCAGCTATACTCCTAATATGTATTGGAGCTTATCCCATGGTAGCAGAGCCATAATTCTAACATGGTATCAAAACTAAAATTCTAACTTGGTATTAAAGCCTATCCCATAGTATCAGCCGTATTTCTAACACGGTATCAGAGTCTATCATGTAGTATCAGCCATAACAACAATTCATCATTAGGTGATAAAACTGGAATATAATAGTGATTATATACTAGAACAAAAAGGTCGAGGGGGTGGATGAGAGCATATACTACCTAGCACAAGCAATTGCAAAAGTTGGGAAACAACAACCAAATTAGCATGTACTTCACACTCTTAGTCCCTATAACCATGTCTATGATAGTAAGGGGCGAACAAAACTGAAATATAATAGTAATTATATTGTAGAACAAAAAGGTCGAAGGGGTGGATGAGAGCGTAGACTGCCCAACACAAGCAATTGCAAAACTTAACAAATGACAACCAAAATAGCATGTTCCTCATACTCTTAGTCCTTATAACCATAGTTATGATGGTAAGGGGCGAAATTAAACTGAAATATAATAGTATATATATAATAGAACAAGTTTATGCTTTGTAAATGATATTGTAAATATTTATTTGTTATTATATTTTTAAAATTAAATTTTATAAGAACATTTTATAATAAAACCCTAAAAATAAAAAATTTATGAAAGATATTTCTTATTTCATAAGTATCATTACTAATTTTGTGTAAAATTAGAACTTTCATTGTTATAATTTACTAATTTTATAGTAAAAAGTTGTTAAAAGGGTTTCAGGCCTTGCAGGGCCGACCCTGGCCCTTATTTTCAGTAGTCGGGCCTTGAGAATTGACTTTTTTTTATCGGGCCTAAATAGGCCCGTTTAGGCCCTGGCTTTGGAAGAGCTGGGTCAATCCCTTTTACCAGCCTTGCATGTACTTCACACTCTTAGTCCCTATAATCATGGCTATGATGGCAAGAGGCAAAATATACATTATGATATTCATCATATGGCTCAGAATACTAGCAATCAGTGATCGTTTCTGAGTGCCATGCAATGCCAGTATAGTGATCAAAAGTATAACAAACAGCGATCATTTCTGAGTGTCATGCAATGCCAGTATAATGATCAGGAATATAACTAAGAAAAATAAGGTCTCCACTAGAAGCCAACACCTAACCTTCTTCTGAACAAACTGAACAGTGAAACAATGAACATTTCTTAACATATCATATAATTACTATGAGTTTCTTATATAAATGGGATCAACTAATGTGCAAAAAAAAAGAAGTGGAGGTATCACATAACTTCTAATATGTATTAGAGGCTATCTTATGATATCAAAGCCATAATCCTAGTATGGTATTAGAGCCATAATTCTAATATGGTATTAGAGCTTATCTCATCGTATCAGTGAATTTTTATCTAAAATTATAATAATATATATTTTCATAAAATGTTAAATATCGATCAGTGGATTTTTTATTTATGGGTGATGAAAAGTAGAGGAGGGTACTAGAAGGGAAAAGGAGGGGAAGGATAAAAGTGAGGATCCCTCGGGTACTTCTCTTAGCTATGAAAAGAAATCATAATTAGTTTGAGAAGCTGATGTATTTTTAAATTTATGATCTGTATCCAGAGAGGCGCTATTTTGGGGAACGATTTGTTAAAAAAGCCTGAAGTTCAATGGAAAACAAGCTTGATACGAAACTGAAATAAACGGATTCTCTAAAATCAATAAAAAAATTTCTTAAAATACATGCGGTAAATGTTATACACACTCTCTATATGTGTGTGTGTATAACTACTTACCTGTGCATAAAAAAAAAATATAGCTACTTGCCTAGACTCCATACTTTACATGAGCCTGAAATCTAGTTAAGGTTAAAATTAAAATGTGCTTCCCATTTTTCTTTTTTTGGTGACATGCGCTTCACATATATGTGCATGAAATTAAAAACAGATCACATTATTTCTTGTGTGCCGAGATAGGATCGATCAAACCTTTGGTTGTAAAATTTTTTTAAAAAAATCACTGTTATTAATTTTTTTTTTCTAAACATTTTTATATTTTATATTGAATTAGGGTGGTGGGGCCAAGAAGGTAAGAGATTATCATAATTTTAATTCAAGTTAAAAATCAAATTACATAAATAAATTAGCGGGGGGATTAAAGGGCCGGAAGGACCCTAGTGTAGCAGTGTCACCAGCCGGAAAAAAAAGGGAGTGTCACCAGCAAGCCGAATAGCCGGCTGAAGCAAATAAAATTTCTTTGGGGGACGAATAAGCAAATAACTTGTTCATTAGGGTAGAAACGATGCAAATTGGAGGCACAGAAATAGGATCTAGCAATGAATAAGGTCCATGAGGTGCGATCTTAACAGTCTAAATTTAACATTTTTAATTTATTATTTTTTAAATGATGAATTTATTTTTGAGAATAGATAATTATAAGATGATTTTTATTTTAAATATTACATATTATAAAATAAAAATTTATTTAAAATAGAAAAATTAAATTACATTAAATATGGAATCAACGTAACGTTTTAGATGGGTGATGAGAACGTACGTGCTCCCTCCACGTAACGCAGGAGTTGAAGGGTGAGGGGGGTGGAGGATGCCCGTGAAAGGGTAAGGAAGGCATGGCTTTTTTGTGTGGCTTTTAGTATGATAACAGGCCAACATCGTTCCTCACTTTAATGCGCCCCCCCTTATAAAGATGTCTCTGCACACCCACTCACAGACTCACGAGGCCCTTTTCATCTCCAACGCTTCAAAACTCCCACATTTTACTTACACCCGTGATCTCACACTCCCTTCTTCACTTTCACAACAAACAACACGCACCCTGTCACAAAGTCTTCTACTGTATGGGCTTTGTGTTAAAGAGGAATCCAATGGGCCACCTACTTCTATGGGCTTACAAGGAGTGCATGAGGAAGGGTTATGAGGGGTGTAATGTAATGTAATGTCTCCGGCTTTCTCTCTTCCCCCTGCTCATTCATCACATGATATAAAATCTTTATATCATGTACCCCAAAAAAAAAAAAAAAAAAAACTGTGTATCTGACCGTCAAGGAAATTAACAGCTATACATGTAGATTGATATTTGATACGGCCAAATTCAGTTACATCTGAATCACCCAACCAGAGTGAACCCCCTTACATAGATTTATGGGGTCAAAATAACACCCACAGTAGCAAAAACGCCCAAGTCATGTTAGCAACATGGCTGGGCTGTTAAATCTATGAAACTTGAGCTACGCAAGTCACTTTTATGGGGATACTAACTAGGATTACCTGTATACTTGTAGAGGGAGCAAAAGATGCCTACCAATTAAAATACAAACGCCATCATATATACGAATTGTAACGACGCTTTTTCTTGTCTGGTGTTGAATGCACTTGTGGCTTTATCCCGTATGTTTTCAACTGAAAATTTTCAAAAGCCTCTGAAACTACTTCCACCTGCACAATTTTATATTGGGGCAAAAACGAAGGTAAGTAAAAGCTGAACTGAAGCTACGCGAAGATAATAAAATTGAACCTTTCAACGACATTTAACTTCACGAACCAATTCTGGCTTTTTGGAGTACACCCTTACTATCATATCTTGATAACATGCGGGCAGCAAGTGGCTTATACGAACATCAGGAATTTTAAATTTCTCCTTACTTTCATAATCCTGAATATATTAGCAAACATGTAAATATGCTAGATTGAAACAAAAAACTGGATTCTGGGTTCATAACTCAGAAAAAGGTTTTCCTTTCATGATATATGGGTTTCACACGACATTTCACTCAAATACAGAGTCCTCAAAATCAGATGCACCCGCCAGTCTTGTAAATGGAACAATCAAATATACAGGATTAGATTAAATAGAATTTACCCTATCATCCTATCTTATCTTTTCTAGGATTATCTTATTTTGTCCAAGTTAGATTATATTACTTTTATAGTTTGAATCATGGTACTTAGGACTCTGTAAATAGGCCCTAGGGTTAGTTTGATGTTAGACCTTTTTGATGAATTATATAAGATTGAAAATTTTGCAGCTAATGTCTCCCTAAATTTCTCTCTTCTCCCCTTAGATTCTTGCTCTCCATCAGTTATCTCTCTATTTCTCCTCTTTTCTTGACTCTCCCTCCCTTTTTCTTCTTCCCTCTACCTTGTCCTAAATCAAAAGGTATGGTAATCAAGAAGAAAGATTTTGACAAAAGATAGTAGAGTTCAGTCACATACCTTGAAAAAGTTGATGCTGCCAAAGAAACATGCACCAAAACAAAGAATAACCAATGATATTTAGTATCTGATAAAATGTATAAAACACCTACAATCTAAAACTAGCATGCAAGTTCAATCTTAATTAAACACCTTTCAAGTGGGTTGTGCTTGCCACGAGTCAAATCAATCTTGACATTACAGACAGCTACATCCTCCTCTTTCAGTGTGACTCCCCCATTATTCTATCAGATGAAATTAAATTATATTAATATGGAGTACCCCATCGAAACTTAGGAAGAAACAAAAGTATTTGTATATATGATGGTTCAAATGATAAATTTATGGACCTGCGAGCAAACAATATCCTGAGCAGTAACTTTCTTAAAATTCTCTAGTTCATCCTTTGGTACGGCATACTCATTACAGAACTGCAAAAATGAAAGGGCAAATCCTGACCTTCATCAGCACAACTTTAAACAAAAATATCATGCATGTAACCGTCCATCACAGAAGGGATAAAAAGGGGCAAAAAAAAAGGCAAGTAACCAACAAAAACATGCCTGGTACAGATTCCTCCTCCGAAGACGCATGATCAACTCCCTTGCTTCCTTTAGCTCTTGCCTTGAAGATGTCTCAATGGTTTTAATTATTGTGTCATCTAACTTCAATTTCCAAATAAAAAGTCGTTTAAACTTCTAAAAAAGGCCAGATGTATGTTATAAATATAATTTAAATTCAGTTGAAAGCATCTCTTGAAACCTTCCAGTACTCAGAAGGATTTAGAATGTGAGATGAAATCTCCAAATAATTGTTTGCTTCTATAAGTGCATCAGCCACCATAAGCTCTATTGCCTGAAAACAACAACAAAAGATTAGAAATGGTAGAGCGGAGAGATAAAATAAACTGAGATTGGGAAATAAAAAAAGAAAAGAAAAATTAAGGATCTATGCCTCACTAAGCAAACAGTAGATCTTTACAAGGTAGATAGTAGTCTGTACCAGTACTTTTGGATGAGTGTAAACTGTTCTATGCAGGTCAGCACGAGTGGCAAATAACTTGTGGATGGTAAGATCTAACCAGTTGCACAACCAAAAGCAAGGAACAATTAAAATGTAAAAATTCAATGGGAGAAGTTAAAAGTGTGTATAGAAGATAATACTGACATTCCTTAGCACGATAACAGATCTCATCATCCAAAACCTGCATAGTATCCAATAATCTGCAAGTGGAACAATTTGAGTTCCTAGGCATCAGTATTTGCTTTTCTTTCCACTTAAGAAAAAGATGATAAAGAAAAAAAAAATCATCTAGAAGTGTTTTGCTTAACCTCTGAAATTCAAAGTTGCAACCAAGGCCACAAGCTCGGCTGTCGCGGACAATGTAATCAAATCTACAAATCAATTGTTCTCATAAGAGATTACGATGGAGTATAAATTCACATGCACAGAATCCAACCCCTACAAATGCAAAATAAATATGTATAGCAAAATTGACCATTACATTCACTCAGTTTACTTACTTGTCCACATCAACTCCATTTCTACCATTTGCAACAATATCATATAGGAAACTTTTCTCACTCGAGCTCTAGCTTATCAACAAAAGGAAGACAAAATGTAACTAACTAAATAAATAAATTAGTTGTTAATAAAATATCTATGAAAGGTGAACATAGGGGGAGGGGAATCTTCAACCAAATTTCATAAACAATTACGTCTTGAGAACCAAAAAAAAAACATCAGAAGGAAAAAACTAAAAATTTTACTCTAGGAAGCGCAAACTCAGAGCTCGCTAGTATCATCCCCTGCCAAAAACAATAAACATCCATCAGGAGAATGATTTTAGAAGAAGAAACAGCAATACATCTTATACCAAAACGGGAATAAAAAAGGAACATTGATTTTTTTTTAAGAAATTAAGAAAATATAGATGTACAAGTCAAGGTCCCATCAATTTAGAAAATCTTCAAAAACAAGGGGAAATGACATGAGCAAACAGGGAAGCTGATAACCATCTAGATGAGCCGAAAATTTTCACCCTAATGACATTTGACTAATATTCAGAATGACAAGATACCTAATAGATAACAGGAAAAAGAAACTCATGATATATCAAACATACCTTCACTCTTTTTATCATTTCAGGGTCAACGTCAATGTGGTGTTCATCAACCATATATTCAACCATATTAGCTGACATTTGCTCATGTGACCTACAAAGGACAGAATATGATACATAATGAAAAAATAACATTCACAAAGTAACATAAGAATAACCAGATAAACAACAGATATCCTTTTTTAATCATTTCAGTAAAACAAGAACAAATTGCATAGAATAAACTTTCTCTATAAAGTTCAAAGATTAAAAATGTGGGAAAAATAAAATGAGTTTAAATTTATAATAAAAATTACAAAAAAATAAGGACAATAAAAAAATTACCAATGAGAACCGCTGGCAACCCGAGGAATAAACTGGCGTTCAAATAAGTGACTGAAAGGCCCATGGCCAATATCATGCAGAAGTCCTACAAAACTCGGTGAGAAAATCAGATGATGTATAAGTATCACAAGGAGCTCATAAGAAAGACAATAACAAGACCTGCAAGCTTTACTGTTTGAATATCAAATTTATCAATGCCAAGCTCCATGCCCTACAAGGATCATATGGACCCATGAGATGCCTTCAAAATACTTAATTGTACCTTTACATAGGTAAAATATATGACGAAGAAAATGTTGTACTTGATAATTTTTAAGCTTTTCTATAGATTCACCAGCAAGCCAATGAACACCAAGAGAATGTTCGAAACGAGAATGCACAGCCCCTGGATAGACCATATTTGTCATACCTGAAATATAGAACATATGATAAAAAGTTTTTATATCCTGAATATTGAAATTTAAAAGCTAACGGCGAACATATCGTGAGCCCATTAAAGTGAGGTAATTTTAAAATAAGTTTGTAAACAATAGCGTCCCTAAGGGGCAAGGGCATAGCTTCCTCTAAAAGTCAACAAGAAAAATACAAAACATGCTATGACCAAATGAAACCGACCCAGACCCCCCTCCCTATAAACTACTTTACATTAGTTATACCATTGCATTTATTATGTCTTCAAGAGAAAATGCCTGACATACTATCTGATTTTGTCTTTGCATAACTAGTGTGAAAACGCTGCTAGAGGTATGTCAACGATCGTACATATTTTCCTTGGTGTCATGAGTGTATATAGTATGAATGATGATTGGCGTGATAATGAATTTGCATTTTTTGTGGCAACATTTATTGGACCCGAGTTCAAACTTTAATCAAATGTCTTCAATCATTTTTCAAATCCCAAAGGAAAGAAATCAGCATTTTCATACAATTCTCAGCCGGCACAACAATTGAGCCAAATGTGCAATATCTTCGCTCACTTGAAAAAAAAATCGCACAAGCATAATGAGAGACCTCACATCGACCAACTTAATAGACCATTTGCCAATGACTTAAGAATCCATGTGATTTAACCATTTGAAAGTATTCTAGTTTATTGCAATTAGAACATTGTAACAGCAAATAAAATTTTAAAAGATCACAGGGAAAATAAGACAGCAAACTGTTCAAAAAGATAACTTAGAATAAGTAGCTTTGCTGATTTATATCAATTCTAAACTGGCTTTCATATCTGCTTTTGATATAGTTGGAAAAAGGAGAAGGGAGTTAACTCACCAAGCTGTTTGAGGTCACGAAGCCTGTAAATAAGAAATCAAGGGAATATCATGCATCGAAAATAATACAAAAGAAGTTATCAGAAAATAAACGCATAGACCAACGTTAGAGTCAAACGATGCATTGAATTGAAAAAAGCGTACTCGCCTCTGAAACTGCTCGGTGTCTATGAACTTCAAACTGAGCTACAATACAAAACCAAAAAAAAAAAAATTGTCACTGGGTTACATAGTCAAATGCCGGCAAAGTTAAAACTACAATATCATCATATATCCAATTTCTGCAGTAAAGAGCATCATGTAATAACTTAACATGATTTAGACGCTACACACAACAGAGGAAAAAGCACTAAAGAGTCAATGCAAAAGGAAAAGGATAATTAGACATTGAAACACGCTTTTCCTGGTTATTTTTATATCAAATCAAACTCACGATTAAAAAATATAGAAGGAAACGAAACTGGCGTATTTGGTTGTCGGGCAAGTTCAGTAGCTACAAGTTTGTAATTCTTCATGGACTGGTTTGCCGAACTGCTCTAGTCTGTCCAGTTCGACGAAAAAGTTTCAAAGAACTCAAAGGCATGCTTCAACGCATTGCAAGGAGAAAAGAGCAGAATAAAACTTAAAAGGAAAGAAGCAAAAATGAAAATAAAGGGGGTGGGGGATAGAGAGTGGGAATACTGTATCAAGATAGATGTTGCCATGGACGTTATCGTGGATGTGCTTGGAGAATCGGCGAGGAGCAGGGGAAGGAGGGAGGGAGACGTCGCCGTTGAAGCAGTCTCCCATGGCTTTCCCTTCACTCTGGAGTTGCGGGAAAGCGAAGCAAAGCAAAGCAAATTACTCCCTTTTCTCTTTTTGAATCACTCCTATAAATTGTGTTTGGGAATGAACGCGCCACGCCGGCCAAGCCCACGAGACGAAACGCGTCTGGGGACTCCTAAGCAAAGAGAGTGATGAAATAATCAAATTAATAATAGAGTTTTTTTCCTTTTGGCCAGCAATAATACTAATAATGATAGTATCCGGCCCCCACTCCTCCACAACTTCGGCATTTCTAATCTTTTTTAATTCTGGGAATGTTCTCCATTCCTTCCCAAATTTCGGGTTTTAACTTTTACGCGTCGCTGGGGGGCTCCAAGGCCATACATTTTTTTGCTCAAATCCAAGGCCATACATGGGATGGAAAGAAATAATAATAGTAATAATAATAAATCATAAAAGGTTATCGTAACTTTTGAAGTGCCATGAAATGAGTAACCATTCCCGGAAATAGGGATAGCTTATAGTCTTATGGCGATTGCTCTTCTTACGTTTCAGTGCTATTTATCTTCTCATTTTCATCGCCATGAAGATATTTCATGAATCAAAGAAATGGTAATGGTTGTCAATCCAGAAGTAACTTTGAATTACGTTTTTTAATCATTTTAAATTTAATGATGCATTTATACATTATTCCCGTTACACAGAAGTCGTGAACTTGATACTTTTTTTTTATTATTATTATTACCCATGAACAAAAAGATTGTGTTTCCCGGATTTTATGGGATTTATTCTTTTTGGAGCCAGACAATGAAGAGTTAATAATTTAATTTAATTTTTTTAATATCATGCTCAGTGCATGTCAGGTTAATACTAGTCAATGAGATTGGACCAGACGTGCTTACTGTTCACCGCAACTTTATTTAGAAATGGATCATGTAGTTCCATCTACAACAGGAGGAGAACTTGAGCACCAACAAGTGGCGCAACTAGATATCTTCCCAAGAAGAACCTTCCGAGATACTAAGACAAACTCCAATCAGATGCCAAGACATAAACTCCAATCAACACAGCTTTATTTCCTAATCAAATTCCACAATTCAAACTCCCAGTACATGTATTAGCTCAACGGTATTGACTAGCCAGTTCACCACCCTTGACAATGTAGTTTTGTGCTGGGAAATCTTCACCCCTGAAGTGCCTATCGAGCATGTCTTTGACCCCGGCAGCATATCGTAACTAGACAAGATTCATTATCATTAGTTTTTCAGCAAAACATGGAGCAACTGAGATGGAAGATCTGAAGCAAACGAGAAAGCAAGTATATATATGGACAGAACTAGGAGTACCTGTGCATCTATTGTGGTTCCAGATATATGAGGAGTCATGGCATGGTTTGGCATGTGACGCCATGGATGATCCTTTGGAGCGGGTTGTGGGAACCAAACATCACCACTGTAACCTAGAGGAATCAACGTCATTCCAAACAATTAAGGATAGCAGTTAGCGGGTTGTGGTAACCAATTATTACTGTAATGGTAGAATCAGCATCATTCCGGACAATTCAGCAAAGAAGTTAGCATAGGATAGATGCCATCGGTCTCACTGTACATTATCAGCAATAATTTCATCTTTTGCTAAAAAGGCACCAATATTTTGGTGGTGGATTCAGACTTACCTCCAATGTGCCCACTAGAGCAAGCATCAGCAACTGCTTGGGCGTCCATGATTGCTCCACGGGCATTGTTTACTATCAAGACGCCCTTCTTGCACTTAGCAATTCTTTCTTTATCAAACAATCCCCTAAGTCAGAAGCCAAGTTTTGGTTAGAATTAAAGATGATCAAAACTCTTCTTTATGCACGGAGCATATGCATCAGAGCAGAACTGTCTATTCTTTTGGATTAGTCCCAACTCACTTTTGTAGTCTGTTCTGATAAATCACTATACAAAACAATCGACATATAAACAATTCTTCAAGTGCTCAAAATTATCCACTGAATTGTAATTCAACCAAGTTAGATGTATAGAATATACCTTGTCTTATCAGTAAGAGGTGTGTTGATAACAATTACATCACACTTGGGTAGCAATGCATCAAGGTCCTCCTCGTACTTAGCTCCAGTTTCTTTCTCCAATTCAGGATTTATCTTTACCCGATCATGATAGAGAAGATTACAGTTAAAAGGCCTCAGTCTTTGCAGCAAAAGCCTGCCAATTCGCCCAGCACCAATAGTTCCAATAGTCTTCCCTTCAAGATCATATGATCTATGAGCAATGCCAGCAACATTCCATTCTCCATTAATGGCCTGATGATACCCAGGTACAAAATTCCTCACAAGAATCAAGATTCGCATGAGTTCATCCTCTGCAACTGACACTACATTGCTTCCTGTAACCTCTGCCACAGTTAATCCTGCGGCAGCGGCGGCACTAAGATCAATGTGATCGGAGCCGATTCCAGCTGTTAATAGCAGTTCAAGATTTTTAGCTTTCTTTATCCTTTCAGCAGTGACATAGGCTGGATGAAATGGAGTGGATATGAGCACGTGGAGATCAGGAATGTGCTTCTCAAGTTCTGAAAAAGATAAAAATAAATCGATAAGTTCAATCAATCATAAAAATGAAGAAAATACTAAAAACCAAAGAAAAAGGAAATTCTTCATGAGTTGGCGAATTGCAGTTCTCAGTAAAAAGTAAGAAAATCCAACAAAAAACACATCAAGTAATTAAAAGATTAAAACAATCATAAATAAATGCAACAAAAATTAATGGAAAATTCCATGTAAGTTCCATTGACAAAAAGCTTCGTAATTCTGTTCCTAGAAGTGGTTATTTGTGTTGAAATGCAATTATTTCTAATAAAGTGGCTAATCTTCCAGACACGGTAAATAGGAACTAAATTGGAAATTATTTTATTAAAAGGAGCAGAAATGAAGCTGCTTTTCCTGAAACTCAATCATCTCTTCGCTTTCAGGAGCACAGACACACACAAGCAAGTAAACAAATCTCGCTGTTCTAGATCCCACACTCAATCTAGCATTCTTCTTAAAATGCTAGTAAAAGTTATGGATCTTGTTTAAGAATAGTGTACAATATATAGGAAGAAGAGTTCTATAAAATGGGTAGAGTCGAGTCATTTAATCAGTAGGTGATACTTGTAGAAAAGTCTATTAACTTGCAAAAATGAATAGGAGTTTGGGAGAAGACTAACCGCAATCCGGTCCTTCTTTGTCATCTGTGACAATGTACTGATGACCTTGTGATTCCAGCCATTCGCGTATGCCCAAGGCTCCTTCAACACAGCCCACAAAATTAGGATTCAGGGAAGCGTACTCATTGGCCTTGTAGAAAACCCCAACGATTTTCTTGCTTCCACCAGCAGCCTACTCTCAAAATAAAAGGAAGGAGACAAATCAACTTGATCCCAGCGACAAGAAATTAAAAGCAGGAACTATCTCAAATGCTTATTCCGATTATCTTCTTATGTGGTCGAAAATTATGAACCAAAATTCAAAGCATTAGAGAATTATGATTATGATGGGCCTGGATCGGGACGAATCAACAGATGTCAAGCCCATCCAGCATTAAGCCCATGAGAAAAATAATAGAGAAAAAACAAAATTACGGCATATATACAGAGGGTCGCCAAAAACATGGTACTTGTGACCATGCGAAGCAGGCAAATGCAGCAGCCAACACGATTCCGGCGGATGAAGGTGAACCCTGCCATGACCTGGTAATGGATCAACTTCGTCACCGAAGCCACATCAAGATGGGACCGTACGCATGTACGATCACGCCATCCATCATCGGGATTACCTTTTCCTTGAAAGAGCCATACAAGTATAACTATGAAACCCACCATAAAAATTGCAAATTCAAGAGGAATTTCGACAGAAAACAACAAAAGAATGAAAAAGAAAGGCTCAATCGACTGAATTGAACTGAAAGCGGCAGCTAAAAAGTTAGTTAATCATGCAGAAGGCTATGAAGAAAGGAATTACATGAAGGTTCCTAGCGAAAGCGGGTGAGGAGAGTGAGGTTGAAGTGACTGGGGAAGAAGCAAGCGATCGAATCGCAGAGGAAACAGCACGTTTCATCGCCATCTCAATTTGGGAGTAGAAATGTTGAAATAGGAGAAGGCGAGGGTTTGAGAGCGAGAGTGAATGAAGTATACACGCTCATTTATACTAGTCACCACAGAAGCAAGGGGTTAAATCGTCTAATTGCGCTGGCGGCCAGCGACTGAGGAGTCGTGATTTGTGACGGGATACATGCACTGGTCATGGTATCCGTTACCATATACTCGCGTGCGCATACTCCATTTTTATTTATTTATTTTTTTTGCCAGTATAATTGCTCCATATTATACGCATGATAAATAAATTCACAAATAAATTATTCGTACTGATTTTGGTTAGTAGAGTACAGCAACATAGGACGGACTTGGTTTCCCTCCCCCTTACTTTTTCCCATCCTTTTTTATTTTTTTTCTTTTTCACTGTTTGATTGAGGTTTTAATGGTTTAGATTTATTATATTATAAAAATATTATTTTAATTTTACTTAAAAGATATAAAAGTAATTTTAACAGTTTGAGTTTTTTTGTATTTGGTATCAAAAAAATTTATTTTTGTATCTTTAAGGTAAAATTATAATGATATTTTTATAATATGTCAAATCTAAACCGTTAAGATCTAAATTTAACGGTGAAAAATAGAAAAATGAGGGAAAAAGATGGGAAGAGGTAGAAGAGATAATCCAAATTCATATAGGACCCTAGTTAAATTTACATCAAATTTCAATTTAGGTTTTTAAATTAATAAAGTGTGTATTTTTGTTTTCTTCATGTTAATACCATTAACTTCGTCAATAAACAATGCTAAGTCAGTGAATTTAGATGATGAATCTGTAATTAAATATTGACATATTAATTTTTAATTTCATCATCAACCACTTGTCTTTTAAAATTTTAAAAATATTATATTAAATTTTAAGCATGCTCCGTTACCATTTAGTTACAGAGTTGCCATTTAAATTTGGGCTAGTACTTTTTGGTAATCTTACTTTATTAATATGCTTTAGCCTTTTAATTTTGATAATAATGACATGAGTTAAGTTTAACAAGTAAGAACCCAAGCTCTTGTGACCTAATAAAAAATTGTACTTTTTTTTAAAATATTCAGCATGCCATATGACTAACTAGCATGCTTGGATTAGCTTAAGAATAGTTTATAAGTATTTATATACGTAAATCGAGATAAAACTCATCTCACATATTTACATCGTATACTATAAATCATAATTGAAAAGCTACTTTTAAAGATTTTAATCACTATTTCAAACAAACACTAAATCAAATAATCATCACAAAAAGAATTTACAGCTTTTTTCTCGGATATGGCAGAAATGAGCTAAGCTCCATATGTTTGGCTTTTTCACCCTAGCTGACTTGTTTTTTTTTTCATTTATGGTATTACGTATTTTTTCTATTTTAGAATGTACCTAGTTCACTTTTAGTGGATTAAAGCTCCAACCCAATTTAAGAGGGACTACTATATAAATATAGAAAAACATGATATTATAAAAAGATATTTTATTTTATGGTTTGAAAGCTATATCTATTTCCATGTAACTATTATTCTTTTAAAAGTTAGATCCATTCTAATGTAACCAAACATATCCTATAAATATAGGATGAGGGATTGAGTGATTAAGTAATTTGAACACAACATGCAAAATATCGTCCCCCTCCATCTAAAATTGTTCTTTCATATATTACCCTCTTCTCTTTCTGATTATGATGAATTTACTATATAACGTAATCAAATTTCACATTGGTGCTCCGATTTCGTCCAGATACTTCAACGAGCCAGTTGAATTTCAAACATGCTTGAAATTTCAACATTTTCTAACTACTTTGTATTTCAGGTTTGTCAAAAAAAAAATATAAAGAAAGGGAAATTGGGAAAATTTTCCCATTAAAAAATTTATTGACAATGAAGACATAAATTATGGTATGTGTGTACAAAACATATTTTACTGACACATTGAATTTGTTGGAAAACATTATTTATTTTAAACTTTGCACTGAATTAATAATTTAATATTATCAACAAAGTTATTAAACCGAAACTAGTCATTGAGCCGGTCAGGATATTGGGTAAAGGGTCAGAGTAGAGTCAAACAGGGACTAAATCGATGAGAAAATGAAGATTTCAGACTTATTAATATGAAATTATAAATAAAAATTAAAAAAATTGATTTTATTAAAAAAAAAAAAGATCATTACCTCAGATCAATTCGCCAGTTTCTGGGTCAAACTGACCGGTCCGATCCAAATTTAATAACTATGATTATCAACATGTATTAGTGATGGTTGAAAAGGCTTTTATAGCTTAAACACGAATATTGAATCCGAATCCATACAAATAGAAAACGTATTTAGAAGATCTATTCCGAATAACTCAAATAATACTAAAACTTGATTCAATTAGATAGTAATACGGAAAAAACAATAAGAAAATGAATAGTTGTAAGCGGAACCCTTTACATGGGAGGGATGCGTCCGTGATGGACTCACTCTGGCTACTGGTGGAGATAGATGCGGTAAGCGGGTCTCCATGAATTATTAGCCATTTCTTAGATAATTGCCTCCGACATATAGGTAGCCAGCATCTATTATGATTATGATTATGATGTTATTGAATGCTAGAGAAGTCCTACTTGTCTTTGGCGCCTCTCTAGCCAGTCGCCCCCGAGGTTCTCCCTAGTAAATTATATAATGAGAAATTAATTTTTTAATTATAAAAAGTGAGTTAAGAAACTTGAAGTTTATCGATGAGGGTATATAAAATAATGATTGAAATCTTTAAAAATGTTTTGTAATCGTGATTTACGGTATATAAAGTAGGTTTTATGATATACGAGGTAAGTATGTGGAGAAGTTTTGTCTCGATTTACGTAAATCAAGGTTATAAAATAAGTCAAACTGATCCAAACATGTGTTTGGTATAACGATTAAAACATTTAAAAGTGATTTTCAATTGTTATTTATTGTTTACAAGGTAGGTTTTACAGTATATAAAATAAATATATTGAGGAGTTTTATCTCGATTTATGTGAATTTCACTTATAAAAAATTAAAAGATGAATCAAAACTCCTCTACATATTTACCTCGTAGACCTTAAAAGCTACCTCATATACCTTAAATCACAATTGAAAAGCACTTTTGAAAGTTTCAATCGCAATTTTAAACGCCATAAATTTAATTTGAAGATAGTTGGTGTAGATCCTTTCAGAGTGAAAAATTAATTTTTAAAAAAGTTTATATAAACGTTACTTTTTAATATTTTATTTATCAAAACTTTGAAGAATTAATATATATATTCTAAATACTAACCACATAAATATTCTTTTTATATTTATACAATTTAATTATGAAAGGTATTTTTAGAAACTAATATAAAGCACTTGTGAATTATAATTTTTTTCTTGAGGTCTGACTAAAAAAATTATCATGTTTAATCATTGAAAAAAAAATCGGACCGGACCGGCCGGTTCAACCAGTCCGATTCATGGCATAAACCGGTCGAACCGGTTTGAACCGGTCAAAACCGGTGGTTCGACCGGTTTGACCGGTTTGCCTTTTTTTTATTTATTTATATAAAATACATTTTTTTATTCCTCTACCTACTATTGGACATTATTTTTTAGGGAAAATGAAAGTTTAAAGACCAAGATAAAGAGAAAAGTAAGTAAAAAAAGAACAAATCTAAAAAATATGATTTTGAGAGGATATAATAATTAATTATAGGAAAGAAGATGTCATTTTATAAATATAGACACCATAACTAATACTAATATATTTTAAGCATTTTTTACCTAAAGATCTTTATTTTAATCTATGGAAATTTAAAAATATATTAATATATATTACCACTAATAAATTATAATATTTTAATATGACCGATTCGACCACCGTTCCGACCCCGATTGAACCATTAACCCTTAAACTAGTGCTGTAACCGGTTCATTGCCCGGTCCGGTTTTTTGTTCCTTGTGTTTAATTAATGGGTTAAGGGGCAATTTTTCCGGGGAAGTTTTCCATTATATTAATTAATTTTGGCAATTAGCTAATCAAATATGATGAACGGGCAATCCACATGCCATCCACTTCTTTTCTGTTAAGGTGTGAATTTGTACTGGAAGTCTATATGTCATCTAATTCATCTTTTTTCAAAACAATATTTAAAACTTTTGATGTAAATTTGCATCTTAACAAAAATGACGTGGATAACATGTTGACTGCCAATTTAATATATTTGGTCAACTAAAGATCAAAATTAACTGAGATTAATATCATGGCAAAATTGCTCAATTTTTGAAACTTTCAGTGCAAGATTACTCCTTAAAAACTTCAGAGGCAAAATTATCCATTGGTGAAAACTTTCAAGGCAAAAATGTATTTTAACCCTTAATTCATCGAAAGTTCGGTTTTAATTATACAAATTTGCTCCGGAAGTTTTCACTTAGTAGCAAAATTAAACTGAAAGTTTTTTCAAGTTCAATATTATCCCGAAAGTGTTAAAATGAAACAATATTTCCCTTTTTCTTTAAAAAGTTAATGGTCAATATTAATTTTTTAATGGTATGTGGCAACATTGTTACGTTTTGAAACTTTTAAAATGACATTGAACTCAAAAAAATTCCAAGTCAACATTACTCCTCAATACAAAATTTCAAAACAAATTTATACCTTAACCCAACTGAAATTGAATGGCCTAATTTTGGTTGGCAAAAAAAAACCTAATTTTAAGAAGTCTTGCTTTATCCTATTTATCCCGTACAAAGTAATCCCTGAAATCCATGTTTATGTATGGAAAAAAGAGACAGAAGTCCATGTTTACGATTACAAAATCAAGAGACTAATATCTATAATTAACAACATTATAAGAATTTCACAAAAAAAAATATAAGAACGGGAAAATTATTATTATTCTTAAATTTAAGATCATGTTGAATGCCATTGAAATAAAGCCAATCCCAGCGGACTTTCACTGTGCGACTCCACTTATATTATCCGGCATATACGCATGTGCATCCGATTTTATGGGTCAAAAAGTATCTATTCGACTATTCCCCACATGTTATTAAGCCGGTAACGCTATCTATTTCCCCCAAGATAGTACTCCCTCTGGTCCACAGGGTTGAATTTTTTTTTAAAGTTAAAAAAACTAAATAAATTATTTAATTGTATTATATGTCATATATATTTAATTTATAAATTAGGTAAAATAGTTTAGAGAAAAAATAATAAATATAAATATTTTAAAATAATTTAATTAATTTTTTTAATATCTCTAAAAAAACTGACCTTATCTTATATTTAAGAGGGAATATCTAAAATATATGGAATGAGCCTAATCAGCAGCATAGTTATTTTTATTTCTGCCACATGTGACTTGTGCTAACTTGCCACTCAAAAGTGAGCAATTTTGTAATTAATGAATTCATGTTTTTTTTAATAGCCGTTGGTGTAATATTTTTATTTTTGAGATCTAATTATAATTTAATAGTAATTTTTTTGGGATAAAAAAAAGAGAGATATAATTAAAATATATTTAAAAAAATTAAAAAAAATATTTTTAAAAAATAGTAATATTATAATAATAAAATAAAAAAAAAGCACGATTGAAGAAGAAGGAAGAATATATATGTGTGTGTGTGGCTCCAGGTAGTGGCATTTACAAAATAATAATTAAAGACACACCACCTTTGGGTGGCACATGGAAGGGAGGGGGTTATATAAACCCCCATCTTTTTTTCATTTCGTCATTAAAACAAAGTGATATTTTTAGAGGAGAAGAGTAGTAAAATTTCAGTTTTTGTATTTTTATAGATTAACAAAGTATTCAAAATCACTTATAATCACACAAAAAAATTTTTATGAAAAATGTTATAACTAATTTTCTCTTTCCTATTATAGTAATTTTTTGTTAATTACATAACATTTTAAGGATAAGATTTGAGGCAAGTTTTGAGTTTTATCAATATATGACTATAGAAATATAGAGAATAATCAATAATTAATTTTAAACAATTTAGATTCATTATTTTATTGTTATGTGATTTTATGATCAATTTCTTTTATAAAAAGGTCATAAATTAGTTTCTATACGTTGTTTTTACCCATTAAAGTTGTTTTAAATAATATATTTAGATTATTAGAGGTATTATTGATGTTTAGTCAGCTTATTTTGTTAGATTTTGAGTTATGTGAAAATATGAGTTAGAACTTAATATTTAAGTTAGAGTTTGATATGATTTTGATTATGCGGAGGTTTAAAGAGTTGTTTAATAATTGAATTATACTCATATAAATTAGAAAAGATATTTAATTAGTTTATAAGGTTGATATTGATGATTTTAAGACTATATGTATGTTAAAAGTGAAACTTTAATTTAAAAAATTAAGTGGTTGATTTGAGAGAATGGTATAAAGTTTATTTAAGGATTTTAATGAGTGACTTGGGCTCATGAGGAATTATCTATGACTAAGTTTATTTAGAGTTAGGGTTTGAATGTTAGAAGGTTGTTATAATTGAATATGATAGTTATAACCGATTAAACTTGAGTTTGGTCTTTGGGTAGAGCTTATTGGATGTGTAATTGATGTTTAATTGGTTTAGAATGTTATTAAAATTTTTAAGATGAAAATAGGTATTTTGGTTGGAACACTAAGTTAGAGAGATTGGGGATTTTGGTCTAATTTAATTATTATGGGTTAATTACTAGTTCATATGAGATATTAGATTGGAGATTTAGTCATTAAAAGTGATATTTGGAAGTTAAAGGTAGAGTTGGGTATTTTAAGTATATGTAATTAAATTGACTATTTATTTAGCAATTTGAGTAATGAGGAATTATATAATAATTATGTAGATTGAAATTGCATTGTTTGGTGTTGGCAAATTGGAAGCATTAAAGTGTTGGTAATAATAAGTTTGGAGTAAAGGTAACCTTGGTTATTCTTTTATATACTTGTCAACGATATATATAAATATACTAAATTCTGTTGGGATTTTTGGTGTATACAGAGCGCTTTATTTGGAATTGTATATTTGATAGGAACTAATGTTATATTTTGAAATTATTCAAGCATGCTTGTGTGTATTAGAACTCATGGATATGTATTTTGGAAATTATTTATGCATGCTTGTGTGTTACAATGGAAAGATTTGGAAATGATGTTATGTTTTAGATGATGAACAAGTTTGTTATGGTTCCTTAAGTTGAAATAATATTTTGATCTTCATGAATATTGAGATGATGCATTTTTTTGATAAATATTATTTGGAGCTACACTCATGATTTGGAACTTGAATATACATGCCATGATTGTAATTGATTGCCTTTGATGCATATGGATGATTGTGGAGTTGTGATAAGAGATTTTATGTAAGTTAATACCATATGGTATGCCATCACTCAGTGTACAGTGGATGACACTTGTTAGGGCCCTTTTTTCCATGTTTTCCTTTGGCCGGGATTACTTTGGAGCTGTGGGACATGTGACACCTCCTTAGTTTTGTTTTTTCAAGGAGGGGAGCCATAGTCCAGAATTGAGCTTTGCACCTTTAGCCATGTACATCCTAAGAACTGGCAAGCTTGAGACAATCCAGTTACATGGATGAATTTCTGTTGGACTATGTGTTAGCCTATGGCTTCACTCAGCGGTTATAAGACCGATCAGGAATAATAAGAATGGTTTGTGCATCAATCATTTGCTTGGCTTATTATATATGAATTTATGATTTGACTATGATAAAGCTTTTGTATAATTATTTTTGTAATAAGGTTGGGACATGTTTTTTTTTTGTGAAATCTCTTGTGAACAATATTTGAAAAACAATTAATTATGATGTTGAATCATTTTGAAACCCATTTTGGGAGGGTGTTTTAGTACGATAATTAGTTTGTGAAATATTTTATGTAAAGAGGAAAAAAAAATAAAGTATTGTGAGTTGAACTTGATTTTTGGAACCTTATGTTATTGATTTCAATTTGCATGAATATTTTTGAATAACCAATGGTTATTGAGATCATTGGATTTCATGGTTGCTATATTTACATTTTTCAGGTAAGACCTGAGTAAGGTTGCAGGGAGGTTGTAAGAGGGTGAGTCTTGTTGTAGGATTTCGTTAAGTTTCCTCTTAGTTGCACATATCATCATTTGTCATTCATGTTTACATATGTAATGCCATGGTCTAGGAATTGTTTAATTATTATTAGCTAATTCTATATAACTTGAATAATTTGAATTATGATTTTGGAAACTATTGGTTTTGCCATTTAATTGAGATATTTGATAAATATATGTTGTTGTTATTGGGCGGATCCCTATTGTATATGGAAACTATTCATTAAATTATTTTGATTAACTTTTCAAATTGTTATTCAAAAATATTTTGTCATGACATATTTTTTTATATCATAGTAACGGCCATTGATTTAATAAATGTTTTCTAATTGGACTTTAAACTTACTATCATGGTAAAATTTATTGTTTAGGCTTTATTCTTTATTACTATGGTATGTTACTTAAGTAATAATTTAAATGCGACTTAGAAATTTGGGTGTTACATAGATTATGATATGATTGGATATATAAAAATCCTAGTACCTCTCTTTAGTCTTTAAAATTAAAAGACTGTATGGTTTCCTAGTTTAAGTATTTTGACGAGGAGTCTGTTTTTTTCCTTCACACGTTTTTTTTTTTGTTTTATTCCTCTCCTCTTTATAACATATCTATATTTTCTTCCTATGCCCATTCCCTCACTTTTTTGTTGGCCCGGACATTCCCTCACTGCTTTTGTCGTGCAATATCAATTTTATACATTATGCAAACACATTCCGAAACATTTTTATACACTACAAAATATTGACAATTATGTCACATTTTTTTTGTAGAAAGCATGAATAATAATAAGACAGTCTTGCCAGCAAAAACAAAAAACAAAAAAGTCTATGTTATGCCTTAATGTCGACTGATAAATGATAACTTACTATATAGTTGGTATGTTTGTAATATCGATTATAACTTCTAAAAGTGTTTTTTAATTATGATTTACGGTGTATGAAGTAGTTTTTACGGTCTATAAGATAAATATGTGAATGAGTTTTATCTCGATTTACGTGAATAAGGTTTATACATAAGCATAAGCTAAACCAAACAACATATTAAATACCAGCTTATAGAAAAGTGAATGAAAGCTCCATCCTCCATATACCACCGCTCCAGCTGCTTTAACTAATTGCTGGGTAAAGACCTAGACATTTTAAATAGAATGATACATGATTCAAGCACAACATAAGGCAACATTGACATTTCAGACAAGCCATTACTCTGCCACCATGCATGACATTAAAGAGAAGTAAGATGACCGCAAGCATGCATCCAATACACTAGAAGTAGTGAGGAAGTCATCGACATATGCAGCTATTGACTACTAAGGCTAGGACGTGGGCAACCTTTAGGGTATTGAAAAAACAAATCAAAGACTGAAACCTTGAAGTCCAGGAGAATCTACACCAATTGTCATAGATGAGAACCCAGACAATTTATTCGCTGCTGAAAAAGGCGACTCACCGTTATGGAAATTAATCTTAGAACAGAAGGAAGTGGTTGAAATGGGAATTAAATGGAACGTTAGAAGTGGCCAAATTAATAACTAGCTTTTTAAATGATTACTAGTTATATGCTGATAAAAAATTAAAAGATCTTTGTACCAGACAACTGACAGAGGCTGAAAAGTGAAAATGAAAGCAAAGTGGCCGATTGGGTCACTCAAGGCTCATGGGACTTTCAACAACTTGCTACTACATTCCCCAGTAATGTTATCCAGAGACTGATTGCTACGCTTCCTCCAATAAATGTAGCTGGAAATGATGTTTTATCTCGGAGCGCAACCCCATGTGGATATTCACTCTAAAAAGTGCCTATTTCTTATTAGAAGATGTTCCAAAGAATACATACAGCCCAACTTAAAAAGCTATATGAAAATGGAGAGGTATGCTGAAAGGATTTAGAGTATTGATGTGGATTGCTTTTAACAACAGATTGCCAACAAATGCTTGGTGAAGCATATTGTCTTTGATTTTGAGTGTGTTTGTATTATTCTCTAAACTATAGTTTTGGTGTCCAGTCATTGTTTTAAAAAAAATTAGTCAAACACACATATTTTTTTTTGGAAACAATGGTTTTGTTCTAAAACCATAATTTTGAGAAAATCTTTTTTTTTTTGGTTTGTGGGCCCCATACATCTCTAATTCTAATGGGCTCCATGCAACAAATTATGATTTTCCCCCCTAAAATTCTCTTTCATTTATCTTATAAATTTAATTAAAAAAATTTAAATTTTTTTATTTTTACTATATTAAAAAAATTAATTAAACTAATTAATATCATATGTAGACAAATTTATTTATTTTTTGTATTTATTAAGAAATTTAATGTTAAATATTAGGTTAATGTGCAAATTTAAGAACCAAGATTTTTTTAAAGAGCGTTTAGTACAAATAAGTTTTAAAATGTGTAAAAATAATAATGAATAATTAAAAAAGATATAAATTTAACAAAATCGTTAAATTTAATCTAACGCTGTTAAGAATTTTCTTTTCTTATTGTTAATAGAATATAATTTTATACTCTATATATAATTATCATAAAAATTAATATATTTTTTAATAATTTAACCACTAAAAAAACGATTCTCAACTTAATACTCAAACATTTTATTCTCCTATTTGTTCACACCCCATAGAGGATGTCTAGTATATTCTTAGGGACAGCTATTATCCTCAATTTTATGCTCCGCCGCTTCGCGATTGGTTTGCTCTTAACCTCAGGAGAGATCTCGGTCTTCATGCGGATAGCAGCCGGGATCTTATTTGGGGTTTCACTATCTGGAAGTTGTGGATATGGAGAAATAATGCAATTTTTAATATTGACTTTATAAAACCCTCCTACCCAGCAGATGTTATTAATCATTCATGGAGGAACTTTGTCATCCGCCGGGAGGTCTCAGATCTGTTTACAAACGATCGTTTGGGATTAATTTCCCCTGATGTTTAATTTTTCCCATTTAATTTTCAGGCATGGCCCTCTCTTTGTAACGGGGGAAAAAAACAGAGAGAGAACTCAGGCATGCACAATCACGCTACTGTGGCATAAATGAGCTCCATGGACGTGCAAAAGATTAAAAACAAAGACAGAAAAGGAAGCCATGGCTGATTTTTGAATGCTCGTAACCATCATCGTATCACCCAGACAACAGTGAACCCTCTTAGTTTCACTACGTGAGGTCGCTTTATAGTTTATTTGGTTGGCTCAATGTTTATGCATAAGACTGATTTAAATAAATTGAGATAAAATTTTTTTATATATTTACTTTGTAGACCGTAAAAATTATTTTACAGACAGTAAAAGTTATTTCATATACCATAAATCACGATTAAAAAATATTTTTGTAGGTTTCAATCTCTATTCCAAACATACTCTTAATTATCTGCTCATTTTTTCAGTCATTTAACTTTTTATTTATATGTTTTATATTTTATAAAAAAATATATTTTAGTTTCACGCACAAATCTTGACATTATTAATACATTATTTTATTGAAATTTATATCATACAGGAGCCCATGACCCAGTTCTTCGGCAGAACCGAAGTGAAGTCAAATTTCCAGTGTTCGATTTCTAAACCCCACGAGGCCATGAGTGAAGGTTCAGAGGAGGGCATGAAGAAAGTGGAACCGAAAGCAAAAGCAGCAGAAGAAGCCCAACAAATGAATAAGGATTCACTAGCCAAAGACGAAGACGACTCAGTACAGAAGAATAAAGATCCCACACTCCCCGATGGATTACCTTTCCCCACACACCAGTCTCCTTCTCTTCGAAGCCGCAAATCCCCATCGCCGCCGGTCCATTCTTCTTCAGAATCACTGATTTCCGAGGGTCACTGCTCCCCCACACCCACCCTCGACAAACGCTTCTCTCCTCCGCCGCAAAACTCGCCGCCCCACTCCTCGCCGGATTCATCAATTTCCTCTGATCTCTGCTCCGTCGCTGATGGAGCCCCTCCAGTGGAAGACCATCGTTTTTCCCCGAAGCCTCCGGAAAAGCCTGCATCGCTGGTTGTGGTTACTAATCGGTTTCAGGTGGAGCCGAAGGTAGTGACCAAGGTGGATCCGGGAGCCCAAGAGGGTGTCGTGGGTGTCAATGATGTCGAAGAAGGCACAGGTGCCGCCTCCGGGAGCGATAATCGGCGATTAAGGCCCGATGTATACGGTTTGTTGAGGTCAAAGAAAGAGAGCAAGTTGAACAAGGCTTTGTTGGGGCTTAGGATCGCTGCTTCTGTTCTCTGCTTGGCCTCTTTCTCTGTTTTGGCTGCTGATAAGGAAAAGGGTTGGGCTCTGGACTCATTCTACGTGTACAGGGAATTCAGGTACTTTGCTAATCAAATCTCAAGATGAGTTTAATTTTGCCGATCAAATGAACAAATTGTTTCTGTTCCTGTCATATAATTAAAGCTTTAGGTTTATTTTTAGTACCGAGTTGCCAGCATGGTCTATATTCAAGAGTTATTTTCATTAAAAGTTTCTAGCTCTGATTTTCTTTAATCAATGTACGATTGCAGGTATAATTTTTCAGTTAATGTAATAGGATTTGTTTATTCTGGGTTGCAAGTAATTGGTCTGGTCAACTACTTCATCACCGGAAAATACTTACTGCAGCATCGTATAAGGGGTTTCTTCAATTTTTCCATGGATCAGGTAAGACAGTCCTCTCTTTCTGAGTTCTGTTGTTTCGGCAAAAAGTAAACCCTATTGGATTTCGGTATCAGCAATGCATAATCTGTAGTATTGATTGCTGGCACTGATTCATGGGCCTGAAAAATAATACTACTTGGACCAGAGGCAAAAGTTTAAGCATTAGAGTATTACAGACAGCGACTGCGACTGTAAATTAAATAGCTTCTGCACACCTTTTGGACGCCTTTCTATTACTGCCTCCCCTGGTTTATATGCTGCCCTTTGCTTTCTTGAAGTTGTTTTTATTGCCTTTTCTTTTCTTAAAGTTGTTCGTTCTAATACTGGTTCCAAAGTGAAAGACTATGTTTTAGTTGAGCATTATTGCCTTTCAGATACAAGTTATTTACTTCAGAAACTTTTAGTAACAATTGGGGTCCCATGCACTTCATTGAATAAGAGGAACAAATATTATTCACAGCTTCATATTATCTGGGACTTGCAAATAGTGCAACTTATTAGAGTATTTATATTTTATATTGATATTGGCGTTGATAATTTCTTTTGTTTGTTTTATATAATAGATTAAGGAATACTAAATTGTGGTTCCCAATTCCAACTCTATTTTATTATATCCATGAGCAACGACGACAGTTACTCCTTATAGGAATAAAAGTAACCTTAATAACAAATTGAAAGGGATAACTTTTTAGCCTTCAGGTGCATGAAACTAATGCATTACAGTAATAGAAAGTTTTAGACTTTTCGTCATGCTAAATGTTCTTCCTGTAATATGCAGTCTGAAAAGCTATATTTTCCTGAATCTGATGCTTATAAAGCTTGCAAGCTGTTGAAGTGGTTGTTTGCATTGCAGATCTTGACTTATCTTCTAATGTCAGCATCATCAACGGCTGCCACAAGAGCTTATGACTGGGAATCCAACTGGGGCGAAGATGTGTTCCCGGAGATGGTTAATGCATCGGCGGGTTTGTCCTTTGTTGCATTTGTGGCTTTTGCCTTAACCTCTCTGGTCTCTGGTTACATCCTTTGCAAATTCAGGTAGTCTATATTTCCAAATGAGTGCCCTTTACACAAACTTCTGTATTATGATGGATGGAATTTTCACCTCTCCCAATTGTTGAATGCCCTCGAGTTCCAGAAAGAAGTTTCGTTTCTGAAGAGACGTATTGCTTTTTCTAGCTTTGTACAGAAAGAGAGACATATACTTAAATGTTCATATCTATTTTATAGAATAGATTGTTTACGTTTATTTCCCGCAAATAATTTTTTCATCGGTTGAAAAGGAGAGAAAAATTTAAATATAGCATATATGATCACGTTGGATCTTATTAATTAGTATTGTAATTAAATAGATGTATGATACAAATTTTAAGATGGTTTATATTATTTATAATTATATATAATATTCCTTATAATTGTTGTTATTATAAATTTTATACTTTTTTTTTGTTACATAAATTTTAGGAAAGGGGTTGGACTCACCCACAATCTAAGGACAGGGCACCTAACTCATGATCCATTGGGGCCTGTCCCTATAGGCAGGGGAGTATGACAAGCAAACCTTTTTTTATCTGGCTCATAAGTAGGATTCACCTCAGTTTCACTAAGCTGTGTAGATGCTTCTCCAAGCGCCGTGACTGAAACCACAACGAAGTGGTACTCCACAGGATCGAATCATCTCCCTTTAATGAAAGTGTCCAACCCTTTCGCCAGCTGAACTATGGATGATGGGTAAAATTTTATACTTTATATTCATGTTGATTGGTGGAGTAAATGGGCTAGAAAGTGATTATGCATAAAAAAATAAGTGAAGCCCATGTTGAACTTTCTATGCTGGGGCTTGGCCCTATAAAATGGGGAACTACCATATTCACCAAGAAAATATTAAAAAAAAAAAATGAAGAAGCCAGTGTTTTTTAATGAACATTAATACATTAAACACAAAGATAAAAACCTTATACAATCATGAGTCATTCTAAGATATAATATCCAAAAGAACTAAGAAGGAACACGCAGTGTTTTACAATTTCCCTTGACATCTTCCGTAGATTTAATCAATAACCCTTCCTAGTTCAACATCCTCATTGTTTATAACTAGACTATTCCTGAAAGACCACACACAATATAAAGCCACGCAAACCTATTCCCCCAACTATAAGTAATAGTGATCAAAAACCACTCCTCGAGTTGAAAGTCATAGAAGCATATTAAATTCACTTTTAACATTTTTAAGATTATGTTTGGATGGGTAGAAAATTAAGGAAGTAAAAATATTAGGAGATAAAACTCCCAAAAATAGTAAAAAAAAAATCTTAAGCATCCGGGAAGTTTTCTTTTATAGTATCGCCAGTTCCCTCTCACTTTTCTTCTCTCTATCTAAAAATATTATGATTAATCCCAAATAAAATTTATTGATAACTATCAAGTGGGGTCTTAGATAGCAAAGGGGATGGGGCCTGATCCATTATTGCCGGGCTGTTATTGTCAAACCATTGTTTATAATTTGGGTAAAATGGAGGGTCCATTGCCAAGAAGAAGAGGACCACCGAAAGTGATGGCAAGCGACTTTAAATCACATCCACCGAAAATGACAATTAGCATGTTTGGAAACTCTATTTAGAATCGGGTTTATTTTATAAGTCTGATTTATGTAAATCGAGATAAATATCCTTCACATATTTACCTCGTAGACCGTAAAATCAACCTCGTAAACCGTAAAAGGTACTTTGTATTCCGTGAATCACGATTTATAAGCACTTATGGAGCTTCCATAAGCTAATCCAAACGAACTAATTAATAACTACAAAGCAATACTCGTAAGCGCAATTGATAATCGTTGCCAGATATCAAGAGCTTGGAAAATGGGGAATGTTGAGGAGTTTGGGTGTTGAGCATACAAAGAAGAAATATGAACATGTTGCAGAAAAAATATGTTGTTTATGGTGCAATAGTTGAGAATTGAGATTCAAAATACTCTGTATATATACTTACTGTACATGAAGTCATGATGATGGTAATATGACGATCACCGACAGGGGAGAGTGAAGGTCACAAAAGTGTTCATAGTGACTTGAATATTTAGAACCAGAGTAGGAATATTTTGAAAACACAACGACCTCGTATCTATATCTAGTGTAGGTAAGAATATGAAGTTAAAAAAGGCCTCTTTAAAATCAACTAATGTTTTCAAGTTTCAACTCTTCACTGCTAGTGTAATCCTCTATCTACTTGTAACAACTAACAACTCACCCAACACACGCATGCTTTATAAATTGAATATTTCTGCACAATCAATGCATTTTTGGTCGAATTATTGTATTTACTTTATTTTTTCCCAGAATAAGATATTCTTTATCCTCCAATGCTTAAATATCGAAAACGTTTAATTATACTCATATAATAATAAGGCTATCCATAAGATGTTAATAAATTAATAAAATCATATAATTTGAGAAACTAAGGACATAATTTCAACTCTCATCGATTTTCTTCCCTTTGTTAGGGTTTTCTTCCCTCTTCTAAGGTTCTTATCAGTGCCATCAAAATGCCGTTTTCTTCTCCTCGGAGCGTCACTTATACTCTTCCAGTGGAGGTCTTCGAGGGTGTCTCGATGGTGTGGTCTCCACTTGTTCTGATTGTGCATGTGTTCTCCAAAGGTGACAAACAGGGGAGTAGTAGGGATCGACACCGGGCGGTCTGGTACTCTCGAAATGTTACGACAACCTTCAATACTGATCTTCGATGGGTGCTTCAGGGATTTCGGTGACGATCTATAGGTGGAGGTGGGGGTCCTCTAGAATTGAGATTGAAAGGATGACACTGGCGAAGAAATTGATGAGTAAGAGGAGTGGCTTTTCTATTGGTGATTTTGAGGGCTTCCCTATCCCCGACAGGATGAGCGCACCAACAAGAGACAGACCATCGCTGGGTCAGTGGCGACCACTATTTAATCTTGGTAGAGCTTTCTCTTCCCTTCCATTGGACTTCATTGGCAAGCTCCCTCTGGTGTGGGCGGAGGATGTAAGGATTGGGAGAGTATCCCGTGATGGGGAAGCGCAAGTTTGTTGGGTGGATGGATACGGAGAGGTGTACAAAACTCATATGCCTTTGACCCCATTCGACGACCACCTCCGTTAGGTGCCCCCATGGTCTTTGAGGTGGCTGGGCGAGTCAAATGGATGGCTCCCTCTCTCTTCTAATGTAAGGATGATCTCTGCCAGCGGTCTCTTAGGTGAAGGTAAGGTGATGCAGTATCAAGGGATAAATGGGGGTTGGGGATTTCCAATTGGCCTGAGGAAATCAAAGGCACCGGAACAGAGGAGGTTAAAGGTATTATCTTTGCGATATTCGACTCCTGAGGTGAGTGGCCAGCTAAAATATCGACCTATTCCCACTAATGTCTTATTGAGGTTGAGATTTGTTGTTGGTAGAATAGTCTCTTTAGATGTTGGTTTTTCTTTGGTTAGTTCTGATGATTATTTAGATGGATTGGCATCTAGAGTAACTTGGTTAGTCTCTTTTGATTGGGTGGGTTATTATATCTCCTTACTGGTCCGTGAGTATTATAAGTCAATATACTTTACCCCAATCATCTTTGTTCTTCTAGAAGGGGTGTGGAAGGATTATGGGTGGGGAAGGGATGAAGTGACTATCTTACGCTCTAGAGTTAGAGCTTTTATGACATATTCAAATCCCGATGAAGTGTGGACGAATGTAGCTGTATGTGGTAGAGAGGTATTGTTTATCGTGGGTATTTTGGTTAAGAAATGTGCGATAGATAGGCAATTGAATATCATCTTTCTGGGCCTGATCAGTATGTGTATGATTGTATGCGCTGTTCATCATAGGCTTATCTAGTGCCTGTTCAGTGTTTTGATCAACATTGTTCATTATAGGACTAGATATGGGTCTATTCAGTGTGAATGGCATTATTGTTCATATTCAGGCTGCCGCTGGGTTTCTCTTTTCTATTGTCTATTTGATTGTGCATTCTTTGATAATAGGTTGAATGTTACTTTTTTTTAGTACACTTTTGTGTCAGGGAATTTGATTAAGAACATCTCTTGCAGGTGCGTTCCCAGAGAAGTAGATTTGGTGGTCAGAAGAATTACTAAAGCTTAAGTGGAAGAGTCTGGCCATTGTGATCAGACATATCGACCTTCTTCTCAATTACAGGCCTACTTCACGAATGGAGTGAATGATGTCTCAACTTTATTAGTGTGTTTTGGCTATTTTGAAGATTTCTTATATCTTGGTTGTTTAGGGTGTGGGATTTACTTTCTAGTGTTGTTGTAATTTGGCTTCTTTCTCATTCAGTGTGCTTGTTTGCTATAACTTATGGGATATTATAATTTATTTGAATTTTAATACTATTCACTTTGGTGGGGAGAGAGAGAGAGAGAGAGAGAGAGAGAGAGAGAGAGTAAGGACAGTAACTCCTAGTCTTTTATTCTATTATTGCGGTCTGAAAAATTTCAAAAAACATGTACCAAACAAGTGAGCTTGTTGGGATCGGGATGAGTTGGGTGATGTGCCTTTCTTGATATCTTTTCATTTTCAAAATCTTTTCCAATGTATTTTTTAGATCATTAGATTTAAAGGATAACGTTTTAATATTTTATGAAAAATATAGAATTATTTTTAATTTTTTATGATTTTTTAATTGTAAAACATCAAATATCGTTTATTTCGTGAAAAACCTAATAACTTAAAAAATCATTAAAAAATACATTTAAAAAGCTTCTCGTGAAGGGCCTAAGGTACATCACCCACCGCGCCACCCCGCCCGTTGGGACCAAGGCACGTTTATTGAAAGGAAAAGATGATTTGAAATTAATTCTCACTTGCCCACAAATGATGGCTAGGTTCAGACTTCAGACTGGTGCGCGTCACTATCTGCCTCTGCCTTCATCTTTGTGTGCGAGAAGGCTCTATAATCATGGTGTTTACTTCATGATTACTAACAATTCATTAATTTGAAATCTTTTCGATAAATAACCAAAGCGCGCTTCTCACGTTCCCCCACTCCCCTTCAGTTCTCCTGTACTCGTAGAGAGGATCTGTTTAATTCTCTGCCATCTAACTCCTCATCGCCGTTCTCTTCCTCCAATCCATATGGCTGCTGCTTCTATTCCTACGGTTCCGTCTCACATGAAAGCTTGGGTCTATTCTGAATATGGCAACTCATCTGATGTTCTCCGCTTGGACCCTGATTTTGCTATACCCCAACTCAAGGAAGATCAGGTTCTCCTCAAGGTCGCCGCCGCTTCCCTTAATCCCATTGACTACAAGAGGATGGGTGGCCTTTTCAAGGACACTGACTCTCCTTTACCTGTAAGCTTCTCATTCCCCTCTTTCCTATCACCTTGATCGATCGTCATTTGTTTGGAGCAAAGTGTAAAATAAAATAGTAGGGGATTCTATGCGATGTTGACAATTTGTTTATTATTCTTGATATGTTGATTTCCCAGTAGATAGAGAGAATCTGAAAACAGTGCCTTGATCTGTTTATTTATTATTCTGAGTTGATTGATTTCACCTTTTCGTTGTTGTGGGTGTGATGTGTGCAGACTGTTCCTGGATATGATGTTGCTGGTGTAGTGGTAAAAGTAGGAAGTGAAGTGAAGAAATTGAAGGTTGGGGATGAAGTATATGGTGACATTAATGAGAAAGCTTTGGATCATCCAAAGGTGGTTGGATCTTTGGCCGAGTATACTGCTGTGGAAGAGAAACTGTTGGCCCACAAACCTCCAAATCTGAGCTTTCTTGAGGCTGCTAGCTTTCCTTTGACCATGGAGACTGCTTATGAAGGGCTTGAGCGTGCCGGCTTTTCTGCCGGAAAATCCATCCTTGTTCTTGGAGGTGCTGGTGGAGTTGGAACCTTTGTTATCCAGGTACACCATTTTGTTGATACGCCAACATGTTAAACAATATGATTACTGAATACTGGTTGAGAACTAATGTTTATAATGTACTATATTTTGTTTGACGCAGCTTGCCAAGCATGTTTATGGTGCATCGAAAATAGCAGCAACTTCCAGCACTAGAAAATTGGAATTGTTGAGGAACTTAGGTGCTGACTTGCCTATTGATTATACAAAGGAGAAATATGAGGATCTGCCAGAAAAGTTTGATGTAGTTTTTGATGCAGTGGGTCAGATTTTGAGCTTATATATATAAATAGTAAAATTCATTATAGATAAGGAATATATTTGATTTGTGAAGACGTTAATAAATATTGTAGATATAATGAGACTAATATTTTTTTTGCTAATATCACAAACAGGAGAGACTGAACGGGCATTCAAGGCTATTAAGGAAGGAGGCAAAGTGGTAACAATAGTACCTCCTGGAATTCCACCGGCAATCTTGTTTATACTGACTTCAGATGGGTCTAACTTAGAGAAGTTAAAACCTTACGTTGAGAGTGGGAAGGTGAAGCCAATACTGGATCCTAAGAGTCCGTTTCCATTTTCTCAGACAAAGGAAGCTTTTGCCCACCTTGAAACTAATAGAGCCACTGGAAAAATAGTAGTCTACCCCATCCCATGAACAAATCGGTAAATATGTTGCCCTTTGTTCAAGGTTGACGATACAAATTGGTAGTAGATATAATATCTTCATGATGTGGTTGCAGCGGTTCATTACTTAGCATCTTTATGTGTACTTCATGGTTGGAACATTGCATCTCTGTATAAGTGGTTTTATCTGGGTATGATATTGTTACGATACACAACTCCCTTTATATGATTTAGTCAGTGAATGTGACATCTTTAATGGAATAACAGAATTTGGCAAGATTATGTGATTTTGTCACTTTTGTGTTGGTGTGTGACTTGCGAAGTTAGAATTTGAGAAGAACAGGTCTGGATGCATCTTGATTTACTTTCACTTTGTATACATGTTTAGACACACACCTTGCATGGGTTACTAAACTCGAAGCAGAATGATTGTTGGTCATTGACATAAAAAAAGAAGAGTGAACGGATCAGAGTCTCTTTTATTTAATATATATCTTCTACTATGACATTGGTGATATTATAAACAAATACAACATATCAAATCATGAAAAAAAAAAAATCTTCCTCACCCAAAGACATTAAAATATACAAGACAATGGAAGGCAGTGTTGGATTTGTCTTTGTATCTCACTTTGTCTTGTTGATTTAGGGCTAGTGGTCCGCAGATGGCTCTTCAAATATCTGACTCTTCTATTTCTCTCTGTTGTTCTTGATACACATATCCATAAAGAGGGAAGTAAAATAATCTCCTCCCCTGTGAACACAGCAGGATTGGCCCTTCCCCAACTGCTTTCCACTGATTCATATTTACAAAAGGGTGGGTGGTGGGTTACCGGTTTTATGCATTTACTAGTTATCCCTAACAAAATACTTCCCAATGATAGGGTCATTGAACCTTTCAAAAATGCTCTCCCACTTACATGCCTCATATATTCCTATTTTAACATATATTTTTATGGGATTTTATCTTTATTATTGAGATTACATGTAATTATTATGATTATTTTGGATTAAAAGGTATTACACAAAAATATGTCATAAAAAGGGTTTATTTGTTAGCTGATTTTATGATTCCTCTTTATTATATTTGTTTTGATTTCAAGATAGTGCAAATGAGTTTGTAGGCTAAGGATGAAGACATTGATAGAAATCTATAGGATTAAGAAACAAGCTTTAGGGTCTAGAAGGAGTGAAAATTCGCAGGTGTTGGAAGACTTGTGAATAACAAGGCCTTAAGATTATTTTTATGTATACCGAGTGGTTTTCAAAAGTGCCTTAATAAATAGTTGTTATATAGCGTTTAGGACAATTATTTATTAAAAATCACTTGATTCAAACCGTGTTTAAGGTTTTTAATTAGACTTGGTATATTAATTAACTCACACATTATTAGACAAGTTAGAATAGTCATAGTTTTACTTTATTAAAAGTCCCAAACAAAATAATAGTTTAGGTTGTTTTTCATCATTAAAAAAAAAAATAAAAGAAATCACTTTCAATGTTTTTATTACTTAATTTAATCTAGGATTTAAATAAAAAGATCTTCAAGAATACGACGCTAGTATTTAGTTTATTTTGATGTTTTAAATCAATGCCATTGAACAAAATATAAAACAGAATCACGGATATGGAAGATGTATAAATTAATTTACCGTGTTAAGTTAATTAGCAAGCTAGTGCACTCAAAACCCGATGGATGATCAGAACAATATTAAAAGCCGACCAATGTTTAATACAATATTCAAATAATGAAGCCGCCAGGTAATGGCAAATGCAAAGTAACACAGCAAGAAACCTCACTGTAAAAGCGACATGATTCGTATCTTTCATATAGGAACCGTCAGAGCCTATAAAACTTGGGGACCATCCACTCATTACGCTGCACCAGCTTTCAGTGAAAAGTGAAGATTGGTAATCTGCAATATGGCATCTGATTCAAGTACTACTTCAGTGCAATTTCATACCAGAGCCTGGTTCTACACAGAACATGGGAAGCCATCTGATATTTTGAAGATACGTGATGCTTGGCCTATTCCTGAACTGAAGCAAGACCAGGTCCTCATAAAGGTCGTTGCTGCTTCCCTTAATCCCGTTGACTACAAGAGGATGCTCGCTTGGTTCACCCAAACCGAACCCCTCAGACCTGTAATATATATATGTATATTCATTCAGATCACTCACTTTCATGATCTCTCCTGCTAATAAGATTTCTTGATTCAAGTAATTGTTTATTTGAGATGTTCAATTTCAATGCTTGTTTTGGTTATCCTTATTATTAGACTGTTCCTGGATTTGACGTGGCTGGCGTGGTGGTGAAACTGGGAAGTGAAGTGACTAAGTTTAAGGTTGGGGATGAAGTGTACGGTGATATCAACGAGGAAGGATTATCAAACCTCAAAACACTTGGTACTCTCTCGGAGTATACTGTTGCAGAAGAGAAACTTTTGGCTCGCAAGCCACCTTCTCTGAGCTTTGTGGAAGCTTCTAGCATTCCTTTAGCCATGCAGACTGCTCACGAAGGCCTTGAAAGATCCGGATTTTCTGCAGGCAAATCCATCCTTGTTCTGGGAGGTTCCGGAGGAGTTGGCAACTATGTGATTCAGGTCTTAATTCCATGAATGTTTTATGTTTCTATAAATCAATCATACGCGGATCAGGCTGGTTAATAGATTAATATTAGTTAATTGGGTGGTAGCTTGCAAAGCATGTTTATGGAGCATCCAGGATAGCAGCTACAGCAAGCACTGGGAAACTGAGGTTCTTGAGGGAGTTGGGGGTTGACTTGCCCATTGATTACACAAAAGACAATTTTGAAGACCTTCCCGAAAAGTTTGATGTAGTGTATGATGCAGTAGGTCAGACATCTATATAAATGTCAAAGCAATTAATACATGTGTGTTTGTTGTATTATGGGTCATATGATGGGAACTAATTAACCTAACACTAATGATATAACTGTTTCAAACAGGAGAGGAGAAAGCAGTGAAGGCGGTGAAAGAAGGTGGGAAAGTGGTGACGATAATACCTCCAGGTTATGAAGATGCTGTATTGTTCGTACTGACGTCCAAGGGGTCAGTCCTAGAGAAGCTAAGACCATATTTGGAGAGTGGGAAGTTGAAGGCAGTATTGGACCTTAAAACTCCGATGCCATTTTCTGAACTGAAAGAAGCATATTCGTATTTGGAAGCTGGCAAAGCTACAGGAAAAGTAGTCATCTATCCCATCCCCTAAAAGCTTCTATCTCAACACATATGTATATGTCGTTTGCTAATAAATCAGTCACACATGGATGGTGAAAATGGTCCTGTAAGGCTCTGTAACACACTAAACCTGGGCCTTCGTCTCTTGTCTTTGTCTGGGACTTTAGCAGTTTAAGTGTTATATCTTTGATCTGTCCGGGTTTCTTCTGTATGGATATTATAATCATATATATATATATATATGCGCAAGGGTACGCAAGATGAAAGGGAAACTTCTCACTCAAAGTCAAAACACGTATGGACGAAGTAGGATGGGAAATGTCAGTGTGGATCTTGCCCATTAATTTAAGGCACCAGAATCTTAGCCCAACAAAGTTTGGGTCATGTTTAGGCCCAGATAAAAAACTAACCCCAATTTATATTTCTGATAAACAAAACATTCTTCTTAGCCCACTTGATTAATAAAAAAATTTCCCCTAAAGCCATTTTTTCATGCTTACATGATTAAAGACTTAAAGTATAACCAATTGGGTTGAGTGCCTATTTTGTTTCTGCTTTTTAAAAGTATTTTTATGATTTATAAAATAAACATGTGAGAAAATTTTTTTTTCGACTTACATAAAAAGACTTTTAAAACTTTGGATTTGGTTGTTTCCCACACAAGCATTGACTCTAGCAGAAAATATGAATACGTCAGTTGATGAGGATCAGTTCTTTCAAAGACAGTTTTAACATTGACTCAAACTCAAGCAAGGGGAAGGGCGTGTTTAGAGCATCAAAGGTAGCAGATACGTGCATGCAGCACAGGGAAGCTGGAACTGCTCAGGAAGTTGGAGGCTGATATGGCGAATGATTACACCAAAGAGAACTTCGAGGACCTTCCAAGTATGTGGTGCTTGGGTGGGTTCTCGTCCTAGGAATTGAGAAGAATACAATTCCCGCAAATGCATGTGGTTGCTCTTGCCAGAAAGGTAGTTAGTACTAATACTGCTTAATTATTATTTACGATTTGTTATATATGTTACACCAAAGCAACTATAATTGTGTATGGTTTTCAGTGCTCGTAACAGTGACATGATAATTATTTGCATTAGCTGTCCAAATATAATTTTAACTTTCATGTTTAAAAATTTTATATCTTTTACAATATTCTTTTAAACTTCACTGGCTTTGCCAATAACTTTTCAACTTTACGATTTATTTGATAGTATACTCAATCCTGAATATAAAATTTAGTTAATTAAATTGGGTGAATCTCGGCCGTTGAATTTGTAATGTTAAAGTGAATATATATAGGACGAGGAGAAGAGAAAAGAACGGATGGACAAGGATGAGGAGATGTTATATTTGGAAAGATGAAGGGCGTAGAAAAAGAAGGTATTTGTAAAGGTAGAAGCGCCATTAGTGGCGTAAACCGACGATTCCTGTGCGTAGTCATTGACCAGGGCTACATTTGAGCGTTGAACCATTTTTGTTTCTTTTTACCACAAATACTTTAATTTGACGCTGTTTGAACATTCGCATTGATATATGCATATTCCATTCTATATATATATTATAATTATGGGGTCCCTAATAAACTTGTTCAATCACAATCTGACTCGTGGCTGAAGTTGTAGAAGGCTTGTTGAGTCACTCTCTAATAAGTCGTACGTCAAGGACATAACACAAGTCACTGCCCTATTATTCTCCGACAAACACCGCAGCTGCCATTCTCACCCCAGGATTATATATTAATGGCTTGTTTGGTGTGAATTGGGTTTATATATAAACCCGATTTTCGTAAATTGAAATAAACATCCTCTATATATTTACTTCATAGACTGTAAAAACTACCTCGTATTTTATAAATCATGATTAAAAAATATTTATGGAGATTATCCAACCATGAACAACCATTAATTAGTAAAGTCACTTATATATAAAGGTATCATGGATCACGACGATGATGACACATACAGGTGAAGATGAAAGGTATACATATATGAGAGGGTCCAATTATTAATGTAAAGCTTTCTTGCTTTTGTGGAGCTGTTGAATGACCACAAGGTAATAGCACGTGGAAACTAAGTATAGATGGAAGGGAATTTGGGTGGGGTTGAGATAAGAAGAATCCTAAACTAAAGTGGCATAGGAAAAGGAAACAGAATATAGTGCTAGAGACGACCGAGCAAGTTGCAGCTTGAAATTAAACTAGTTGCAGCTTGGGGGACGTCTCTGGCAAATATATAAAAAAAACAGAGATGTAGAGTATATGTTAAAGGAGGGGTATAAGTATATATAAAGTGTGAATTGGCGAGTGGAGATAAGGGAATATGGGAATTTAGGAGGCATACCTGATTGGAGGGCAACGTTACATCGGATGCGAATTAAAGGGGTTGACTTGGGAATGAGAATAATAATAATGTCACCAATCACCTTTTGACCCTGGGGACTGCACACCCATCCTAGATTCCTCGTTTCTCCACTCTCCAACCTCCCCCACTAAGCTCCTATCCCACCCAATATCCCCCCTTTCCCAAATAAATAAAAAACAATTATTATTATTATTAATTCTTTTTTTTATAATATGGAAAATAAAACTAAGTTCTACTACAAGTCACTTATCTCTTAATCTGCAGACATGCTGTGTTATAGTATTTGGTTCCAGAATCAAGGGATTTGGGACGTCATTCAGTGCTATTTTAGTCGAATTGTCTACTTTTACGTTGTTCTCCCACTGTATATAGCCTATGGATGTCGTCCATTGGCAATGCAACATCTCCACGTACAACTTCCAACGCTAGAGTCTGATCCTCATATAGTTTCGAAATTCCATTACGGATTAGCTTGATCGTCTCTTAAGAGTCTGTTACTACTCGAACTAACCGATGTCCTCTATTCCATGCTCTCTTAAGTCCAAGGAGGACACCCCAAAGCTCTGATGTTAGTGCATCTCTAAAATCCAATCGGCACCTAAATCTTTCTAAGATAGATCTAGTCAGGTCCAAAAGGACACCTCCACACGCAATTTTAGTGTTATATCGGGAATAAGCTTCGTCTACCTGGACTAGGACAAAATGCAAAGCATCATTAAGTCCTTCTTCATGTCCCATACTGTGGTTGTGGTAGTGCCACTGTGAGGCCATCTGCTGTGGCGTGGTGCCCTCCCTTTGTGCTACCCCTTGCCACTAGCCACTCCTCTGCTGCTGCTACCACGCAAACATGGTCTACAGGGAAGCTTAACCTCCTTCCCCTTCCCCTTATCTCCTAGAGCCATATAAAAATCTTAGATTTTGAAGGAAAGCTCTTAGAGAAGCGTAAGAAAATAAAATAGAAAAATGGGACAATAGAAAGGCGGTGGGGTTTAAATAGCGCTACATTTTATAGCGGTTCTAAAAATAACCGCTACATTAACCGCTGCAAAATACCTTAGGCAACGTAATAGTTTGTAGAGGTTAAAAACTCCATAGTGATTATACCTAAAACCCACTACAAATGTAAAGACACTTTACATTCTGTAGCGATTTCACCTCAAAACCGCTATAAATATATGGCCTCTTAACATTCTTAAGACATAAAATTTGTAGCGAATACAGATAACCGCTACCAAGCTAAAGACCCTTCGCTTTCTGTAACGGTTATAATCTATAACCACTACAAAACTTATACAAAGGATGTGACTCTTTACATTCTATAGTGGTGAACGTCAATATAACTGCTATAAAGAAACTTTGCAATCTGTAACAGTTTGTACGTATAACTACTACAAACTTTTAGTTATCGGAAGAATTTACAACATAAAGCTAAACATTGGTTTGAAAGTAGTTACCAACCACATGAAAAAATGCAAATGTCATGTGCTTGGTATCATGTTACGTATCACGGGCCATATAACCAGGAAAGCTCTAGTTGTCTGAGTTTTCCTTATTCAATGATACATAACATGATACCAATCACAGGCCATTTACATTTTTTCATGTGTTGGGAAACTACTTTGAAACTAATGTTTAGCTTCATGCAGCAAATTCTTCGCCAATAACAGAATCTGATCCTTCATATCTCTGTATCTCTATATAATCTTTCAGAAGCCGTATGAGAATCAAATTATTTATCAATGATATAAGTAACCGTCAGAACTGTTAAGACTATTTGACTTCTATAACGGTTATAAGCTATAACTGCTACAAATATGCATACTTTGTAGTAGTAAGCCATAACCGCTACAAATAGGTGGCTCTATGCATTCTGTAGAGGAGAATGTAACAATAACTGCTACAAAATAATTGCTACAATAGGTGCGTCAAATTCGCGCCAGCTGTCGTCTCATTTGTAGCGATTTTATTAACATAAACCGCTATAAAGTAACCGCCACAATGGGCGCACCAACTTCACACCATGGTTGGCACCTCTTTTATAGCACTTAGTTTATTTTAACCGCTATAAATTAACAAATATTGTAGTGGTTATCTCTTATAAATTGCTACAAAGCCTATTCCCTATACCCCCCACTTGACGCGAGGCATTATGTTGCAAATATGTAGCGGTTTTAGGAAAAAATGCTATAAATACTAAGTTCTATAGCGGTTAAAAGGAACCACTACAAATGCACCGCTACGAATTATCATTTTTTTATAGTGCTATAACGCTTCCTCAGGGAAGTGGGAAGCGTCATAGGATTTAATATGACTTCCTATAGAACTTCCCCAGAGAAGTAGGGAAGTGTCATAGGAAGTCTTTTTTTCTTAAATAATTTTGCGTAACTATTTTTTTCTAGTGAAACTCTATATTTACAGTCAAAATTCACAGCAAAATGAATAAAACCAAACCAAAATCAAACCAAATCAGAATGAAATAACTTAAAACAAATATCTAATTCATAAAATCACTACTAAATGTATTTAATTACAACAACTATAATGTACAAATAATTTAAGTGAATAAACACTTATAAAATTCATGATAGATTTTAACTTACAAAAGAGGGAGAGAAATGTACGGACTTAAGCTTCTGTATATAAAAAAAAGACTTACAAGCTAGAGAGTTTCTGTAGTAGGTTGAGATAAGAAGGAAAAAAACACGCAGGAGACCAAGCTTGTACTGCAACGGAAGTGACAACCAAATATTGAAGAAATGCACACGTGGAGGAGACAAGAAATAACAAAAAATGGGGGACCAATGAAACTTCTACTTGTTGCAGTAAAAGAGAGGAGGGAGTAGTGGGGACAATGGCGCCGCAACTTCAAAACAAAGAGAAGGAGTGCGAACAGAGTGAGAAGAATGGTAAGGAAAAAAGGTAGTGAGTGGGGACGAAGGGATAAGGAGTGGGAACCAGTGGAGTAAAGATTTGGGATAAAATTTTGGGAAATGGGGAGTTGAGGGCGTGCGAAGAAGAATATATATGGCGAGCTGGGCAAACTTTTTTTTTTTTAAAAATAAGCCTTTTATGGCGCTTGCTCAAATAAGTGTTATACAAGGCTTAAAGGAAGCTTAATAGCTTTCCTTCATTAAAAATTTTTTTTTTAAAAAAAAGGCCTTGGAAGGCGTTTGCCTTCCAAGCGCCTTTAAAAGCGTTCATTTAATTTTTTTAAAAAAAGCCTTAGAAGGCACTTGTTTTCCAAACATCTTTAAAGACCATATGACCAGTGCCTTCCAAGTGCCTATACAAGGCCTTCATTTTAATTTTTTTCCTTAAAAAACAAGGCCTTATAAAGTGTTTGTTTTCCAAGCGCTTTTAAAAGCCATGACTTTAGAAGGTAAGTGCCTTTAAAGGCCTTCCTTAAAAAATAAAAAAAAAGGTCTTAGAAGGCACTTGGAAACCAAGCGCTTTCCAAGGCCACTGAAGTTGTTTTAAAATTCAAGCCACAGTGGCACCTTATATTGTACATAACTAAATAAGCGTCATATAAGTCTTTAATATTTTTTTTTAAAAAAATAAAGCTAGCTATAGCGCTTACATAGCTGGCCTTTTTTTTAAAAAAAAATAAAAGCATTGTTTGGCTTTTATTTAGGCAAGTGTCACATAAGTTTAACACTAGCCATAACACTTATATAATTGGAAGCGTCATAGCTTATAAATATTTTTTTAAAAAAATAATTATATGTGACACTTCTTTAAAGAAGTGTCATAAGATAAGATGAAGGTCACTAAATTCCTCTTTGTGATCTTATATTAAAGACTAAAAATAATGCTTTTAGGCTTATAATATTTTTACCGATCTATTGGTCCCAGACAGTGGGGTTCTCATGAAAACATTATTTCTCAGTTTTTCTTACATGATATATAAGAATTTAAATTTTAGACTATTTATTCAAATTTCATTCAACAGTCCGCACTTAACACTATCAAATAGCTCCTCAACATGCCGTCATTGGTTTATGTCTGACAAATTGACAATGTACCGTGTGGTGACTGACGAGAGGAGCAACTATCTGAAGTGAACTTCTAATCAGAGTGGGCAGCAGAAAAATTGACGAAACAAAAAGGGTTTTAAGTTAAATTATGGGGTTGAGGCGAGGATATTGTTAAATGTACTTTTGAAACAGTTTAAACAGTTGAAGTTATAAGTTTGTTCTTTAATTTAGATATTTTGTTTCAATTATGTATAAAATATTATCTGTAGTTTTAGGTTTTAAAATTATTAAAAGCTAAATATACATATTAGTTCGAGTCAAATACGGCATGATTGCTGCGTAAGTACGAGATATTGAATTTAAATTCCATGTCAATGAAAAAGAAACTTGTGGTCATTACTATTTTGTTAATGATGGATAGGACCACCAATTTATTTATTTTAGAAAGTGACTAGCATATAGGACTGAAGAAGGTGTATGAGCATGTTTGGAATAGCTTATGAAAATTTTATAAGTGTTTATGAATTGTAATTCACGGTCTACGAGATACTTTTACGGTCTACGAAGTGCTTTTACAGTCTACGAAATAAATATGTGGAAAAGATTTATCTCAATTTGTATAAATCAGATTTATATAATAAACCCGATTCAGATAAATGATAACAACCAAACTCACATAGTCAGGCTCCTCACACTTTTGTGTAGGTCAAAATGGTTATATTAACATATCATGCGTCGTCGTTAGCGCTATATATATATATATATATATATATATATATATATAGAGAGAGAGAGAGATTCTGCATGGAACGAGTAGTAAAGATATATGAAATGCATCATTAAATAATCAAATCATATATTGCTATTATTGTTTATTGATTTGTCTTACCTATTCCATACATAATGGTATAACTCCTTCAGACGTAATATAATTATATATATAATGAAACCTAGCTAGGTATTGGGTGATTCCTATATCAGTGCAGTGCAAGCAGCTTCATTATATTAGTCCCATAATATATATCTAAAGATAACTAACTAATAAACATGTTTAATGTCCATTACTTGACTATATATTTTGTTTATTTTATTTTATTCCGTGGCTAATATATTAGTTAGTTATCTTTAATAAACATGTTTAATGTCCATTACTTGACTATATATTTTGTTAATTTTATTTTATTCCGTGGCTAATATATTGATAGAAATAGAAATGTAATGTTGTTTGGCGGTGTACGTGGATCGAGTGGAGGCAGAACTAGACGGAATCGAGGCACCAGCAGTAATAGTCAGACCTGGAGATTGCAAGCATTTGATCTGGGCTCATTCTCTCTAACTCTCTTTGCCTCCATGACGCGAAGTTGTTCTTATTTTGAGGATCTGAAGCCAAAGGGTATTCCTCTTTCTTGTGTGCTTGGGACTTCATCCTCATGTACAGCCTCATCGTTGCCACACAATCCTCATATGGGTCCTGTATCCCCGTCTGGATCTCATACCTGCATATATTTCATCTCATCCTTCATTATCTCATCTTCACGTACACGTACACAAAGGGGTCATAAAAAAGTTTAATCTTTTATTATCAAAGATACTTGCCCAAGATATGCTTGTGTCAAGTACTTGAGTGAGTTGCTCAGCTTGCTCGTCTTCATCAATGGAGGGTATTTCTCAGTGTCCCTGTTGTTGACATTAAACATTTGGTCAATATTATGAATTTGAAGTTAGTCAATTGACAATATAATCCTGTAATAAATTGAATCACCTCATCATTTCTGACCGATATTCCACTTGGAGAGACTCGAGGTCATGATCTAGCCCATGACCTACAAGAATCCTGGCTCTCCCACACTTGGGTCGAATCTTCCACATGGGTTCTCCGTTGCAGAGGAAGTCTTGAATCTTCCTCTGCACTTGCCTCGTCGTCATTGCGTCCCTCAAGTATTCTGGTCGAATCCCTGTTGTCTCATACCTGTCACAGTTTTAGCCGCCTAGTTTTATTAGCACATCCGATATATATGATTAGAAATTTCAAATCTTATAAAGCTTTGAATCCTAGGTATGCCTAACCTGTAGTTGGTGACAGGAATTGGAGGCTTCACGTAAGCATGGAATAAGATGTTTTCTTGCTCATCAATTATGCAGACTCTTGCACAGAGATCAAGTGAGCCGTCACTGCCACCTCCCACCATTTTGCAAGCAAGTGCAACTACTTGCGGCCCTTTCCCAATAGTCAAATTATCACGAATCCCCAGGTTTGCAAAACGTCCAATTAGTCCCTACAAATCAAAAGGGTAAAAAATTGAAGAAAAAGTCAACACCGAGGAAGCTAAGAATATATCGCAAATTCAGCATACTGAGTGAGGGATTAATTGGTACCGTATTTGCAGAAAGTTGGCATCTTTCTTGGTGGATCCTTCGAGAGTAAGGGCTGTCAAGGACCTTCAAGCAAAACCTGCATCCTCGGTTCGCAAAAATATCTCTGCACTCCTGCTTTGGTAATGGACCTGCAATAGTCGGCGACTTTTAGTCTCACAAACTATACTTTCTCAGAGAAATTAACAATAGTCTTTTGGTAGGAGAATAGACAGTTGAAGAAGATTAATTACCGATAAGGTGTTCCCTTAGAGACTCAAATGATCTGCAGTGTTTGCCACAAATGCCACAGGTGGGTTCGTGAACCGAATGATATGAGATCCTCATGTGTTCCACTAGGTGCTCCAACTTGTTGAACTGCCTGAAGCACGCTGCACACTTGTTCCTGTTACACAATCAATAATTCGTCAGTGCTTAATGATTTTTCTGATATGTGCTAAACTGTGTGTGTATGTGTGTTTGTGTAGCAGTAGCATGCAAGTGCATTTCAGCATTAGAGTGAGAGAAGAACGAACCTGTGAGTTTCTGGGTACTCGATTCTGCTGTCCATGTTTTTTGTTTGCAATGAAATCTATAGTGCTCAAGAAAGGCGTAGATATGTATATCTCTGAAAGCTAGGGAGGACTTGAGGTTAGGGAAAAGAGTTGAGTGGTATTTATAAGAGGAGGTAGATGGCAGAATCGCTCCAAGTTGCATATACCAATCAACGATTCGTCTAGGCATAATAACGCATTAATCTGGCTCTGTCCTTTTGTTCTTCCCTGCCCCTTTTTCTATTATACCTTTTTACCTGATGGTTGGGCTTGTATAATTAGTAGCTAGCTTTGAACATTCGTTATGATCCATATATATTCAACATCATGGGGTCCATTAATTCCTTCCATCAGAATATCTTCTCTCGCTGTTTTCTCTGACTTTTGCTACCCAACTTGGCTTTACCATGCATTTCATGGTTGCTGCTCATTCTAACTTACTTTGTCTGTGTGATACGTATAAAGCTAGGCCTCGGATAGAGCAAAACTTAAATCGTGGTGATTTGATTTGACTCGCGCATACATTCTCTTCTTCTGTCGTCCCAAGCCTGAATTTGACCATGCCCTCTCACACGCATGGGGATAGCGGTATTAGAATTAATTTTATATGCCTCGTAATCATGATATATAATCATAATAATTAGCCTTTCTTTATTATGTTATGACTGTCTTTTTTGACTTGGAGAAGTGTCCAAATGCACGTAATATAATGTTTATATACCTTAAACAAGATTATTGTGATTCTGAGATTCTCTACCTAAGTGCTTATTATGTGATGGCCAATATAATGATGTGTCAGTGCCTTTCACTCTCCTTTAGTTGCATCAACCGCTGACTAGTAACATGATGCGCAACAACGCACTGGAACTCCCAGCAGCTTCCGATCTGCAGAATCCTAAATGCGTCCAGGGAAAGGAAACAGATGAGAGAGCAAGTTGGAGAATGAAAAGTTGAGAGTATAGTTTCTTAACGACGAAGAAGATTAATAATGAAGGTTTGGATCGGACGTTTTTGTTTTTTCCTTTTTTGTTTTTTTTTTGGGGGGGGAGGGGTTGTGGAAGATGCGTGGAAGTGTAGAGATAAGGTCCTTCTTTTGACAAAATAAAGGAGGTCCTGAATCCAGAATAGATTCGTCATTTATCCAATGGAACCACCTACAGAGTAAGCTGTCATCCCTTGGAATCTCTTTTCCTTCATCGTTGTTAATAGTTAATACCCTACCCCACCACATTATAACTTTAAATTTCTAAAACGATTCCTTTGCCCACAGGTGGGTTAAATATAATTCGACAACAAATTAAAGGCTTACACATAATGGTGAGGTGAGAAATATTTGAGATAAGTCGCCATATATATTGATCATATGATGAACAGATAATTAAGTTGAATTGAATTTGGTAGTTAGATATGGTAGAAGAGAAAAAGCAATTAATTAATATTATTGATTGGGAATTAAGAAAGTTGGTGAAGTGGGAGTTGCGTTGAGGGTGTGGACCAGAGACATATATGGTCAAAATTCAAAAAGGAAATCCATTCACCCCTATGTGAAAAAGTGTCAAGTCTTCAACCAACATAAAGAGATGGTCCTCCAGCTCCTCCCCTGCCGATTCCATCTTTACCAATCAAACTGTAAATAATTTATTTGTTTGTAATAATAATTAAAATCTTTAAAAGTAACTTTTCAATCGTGATTTACAATACATGTGAAATAAATGTTATCTCAACTTATGTATATAAACACTTTTAACTCTCTCAATCACACAGATATCTGACCAATATATACAAATGATCGATCTGGTCCTTCAATTTTGATCCTCGCTCCTTCATATGTATTATGGCTACTACTCTGTATATCAAACACAAGATCTAAAACCCCTAGCCCATGTGTAATCCGAGTTGAGTTCAATATATATATATGCGCACATGCACAGAATGGGGAAGTGTGTTGAGTTATTTGTGAGGGATAAAGACCACACGAATTAAAACAAATTACACTGCAGAACTCCTTTCTTTATTGACGGGCTTTTCTTTAGAGTTATTGTATATATGGATTTACTTGAAGTATATCATTTGCTTATGTAAATTGGAGCCATCAATCATCCGCTTAGATCAGAGATTAATGAGCTAAGGGATTTAATATACTCTGTACGGGATACGTCACAGGATATCATTAGATGTGTATATTTTTTTGGTAAGGGAGGCTCAATATCTACTTCAGAGTCTGGTAATATTGCTAGTTCCTACTTTTAAATGTATTTCTCGGTTAATGGAGAATTTTTCTCATGTTTATTGATGTCTAACTTTTTTTAATATTATGTAATATTTAAATTTATTTAGCCAGAAAAAAAAATTAAAGAGAAGCTCCTATCATATATGCTTTTGCATACATCACACACGTAGTCGTGTGTATACATATATGTAGTATTGATGGTCAAAGTTAAGCTGGCGTATGTGTGAATATAATGATGCCATTTTCTAGAATGCTTCCATCCCCTTGTTCCACAAAACTCCAGAATCTAGACGGCCCCACAAAGACTATAAGAAAACGATGGGAACCTTTTAAGTATAAAAGACTGAAACTCCAACCTTTTAATATAGGGTTAAGGTGTAAAAAAAGTAATAAATTATTTTTTAAAGTGTATTTAATATAATTAAATATTTTAAAATATAAAAATAGATATTATGAATTTTTAGAGTATAAAAGTAGATATTATGAATTTTTTTGAAGCAAAAATAACAATTTTTGCACTTTAAAATAAATAACGAAATTGCTATTTTTACTCTAAAAAAAATCCATAATGTCTACTTTTACATCATAAAAATTCATAATGTCTATTTTTACACCCTAAAATAGTTAGTTGTGTTGGGTACACTTTGAAAAATAATTATTTACTAAATGTGCACCTTAACCCTTTAATATATTGGATGTAGCTAGCTAATATGCCAGTTCAGCGCTGAACTGTTCGGGTCATATATCTCAATTAAGCGTTTTACATTAAGGTGTATGGAATAGTAATTGTAACCTCTAAAAATATTTGTTAATCGTGATTTATAGTATACGAAGTATCTTTTACAGTTTACGAAATAAATATGTAGAGGAATTTTATCTCAATTTATGTAAATCGGACTTAAATATAAATATAAGTTATATCAAACTTGTGATCATTATCCACCACTCATCAACAGATTTTGAGGAATATATATGTTGACTTTGCCAGTGCAGCCAGAAAAAGATCGATCCCAAACAGAATCATGTTGTCGCCTATGATTAATTGTATGGAAAGTTTGTCCCCAAAAAATTGCATGGAACAGCTTTCTTTCTCTTTTTTTTTTTTTTTTTTTTTGGGAGAAAGACGAGGACAAGTAAATTACATGCATGCACGCAGAAACACACCAACACCAAGTTATGTGCCCCACAAATTAGTTTGGCAAAATAATTTTAAATTTTTAAGAACGGAATCTAAATGCAAAAAGGTCCCTCTCTCGAAGTACATATATAAATAGCTCAAAGTTCCAAGTCCCCAATGTGTTAATAAGTTTTATACTTGTTGAAAAAAAAAATAAGTTTTTATACTTAATTATCAAAATACTCTTTTATATATATATATATATATATAAAGCTTACCCTTTCACCGAGCACTTGTCTTTGGTGGCCAGAGCTATTAAAAATTTAAAATGCAGAGCCTTAACGTGGTTCAGGGTTGAAAACGGCTTTTTCTTTTTTTGGCAAAAAAAGAATTGGGGATGGTTGGGTATTTTTTGAGCCACCACGATTTGAATTGGAACCGGTCTGCCTGCTAAATGTTATGTTTTGGGATAGTTGAGTATATTGAGGCATGTTTGTCTATTTTATAAGTCTAATTTATATAAATCGAGATAAAACTCCTCCACATATTTATCTCGTAAACTGTAAAATTTATTTCGTATTCCGTGAATCATAATTTATAAGCACTTATTTAGCTTTCATAAGCTAATCCAAACATATCATAGCTAAACTGTTTAGATTTGGTATGAAGGGTTTACATCTGATATTTTTAAAATAATAATAATTTTGTAAACAAAAAATCATTTACTTAAAAATAATAGCAAATAGATTATATTTATTTTAATTTTTATACCCATTAAAATAAGTTTTAAAACAAAATATACTTTTTTAAAAAATTAAAGACGAATCATCTAGACTAAATTTGAACAGCTACAAAATATATTTAGATATCCCTCCTAAGCAAAGCCTTTGGCACAACATTTTCTAAGCCTGACTGGTTGAACCGTCGGTCAGAGATAAAAGCGGCTTAGCTCGAATAGTTAGGCCATCTGAACAGTTAGGCCGGATTGGGTCACTTAAAAATGGCGTTTAAGCCGTTAGCCGGAATCCAGCCGTTACTCGGAACGGGTATTGAAGAACCGAATAAGTCTAACATAAAATGTAGAAAAATTTCTAAAATCAGGGAAGGAGAGGTGGAGGAGATGCCGAAGATTAAAACACGATATAAGAACATTGGAGAAGAGGGGATGAAATTCTTATCTAAAATGCAAAGTTGATTCTCTTGTTGAAACGAAACAACAAGCGTGATTTTTCATTTGTTCTCACCCATCTCCGGTCCTCATGGCTGTCCTTCATCGTCAAAAACAATTTAGTGAAGAAAAATGTAAGGACCAAGAGGCATCTCCTGGAGAGAGAGAGAAAGGAAGTCATTGTGAGTCTGAGACTTGTCATCGTGAGTCGTGATTGAAGAGAAAGGTGCTTTGGTTGTCTACAACACACAAGCCAGCTAATAATTCTTTAAAAAATATTTAGTTTTAATAAAAATCCGTTTATTATTTTTGAAGTTCTTAATAAATAGTGTTTCTATTTTCGTTAAACAGATTAAAGGATAAGTGTTAAAGATCTTATGTATTTCATTTAATTTGAATTAATTTCTTCTTTATGTAATTTTATTCATTTTTTATCCAAAATTATAATAATTATCATATAAAAAAAATACTTATCTCAAATTCCTTATATTGATTTTGTTAAATTCTTTAATAGAATACATAATTATATGCGATAAGAGAACTTGATGTCATGGATATAAAAAACTTGATGTACATATGATCTTATTATATACACATAAATTAGCAAATTATTATATACACATATAATTATTTTTATTTAATTATTACGTCACTGCTTTAACCAAACGATCTGATCAATCTATTTGTTTGAACCATGACCCGTTGATATTTTCAGTTTGACATCCATGCGATTTTTAAAACATTGATTTACGAGGAAACCGGGTTAGTTAGGAATTAGGCTTGTGAACATGATTTTGCAAAGGTCCCCAACAATTATCGAAACAGGGCGTAAATCCCATAAGTAGCCGTCCATTCAGTTATTCATTTATTACCCAGCTACTCTATACTATGTATGTGTATAGTTTCATGGATTGCTTACATATTAGACAACAAAAGGTTTAGTAAATTAAATGGGGGGGGGGGGGCCCGGGCCCGGGGGATTAAAAGAAATTGAGAATCTAGCGCTTGGGGATCATCAAGATGTTGCTGCTTACGTACTACACATACATGAATGGAGTAAGAGAGATGTATGTAGCATGACCTTGGGTAGGTAACTTGGTTTGCAAGGGGCGTGGCGTGATCAGTATATATAAGAAGGTAAGATGCATCCAGTAGTAAAGAGTGAGAATGAAGGGATATGAATGAATGAATGAATGTGTATACACCTTATACAGTAACCAAATGGCGCAGTGCAAGATGTGATAGATAGCCAAGTGATACATTATTACACTGTGGATCTCAATTAAATGAGTGAGTTGGTGAAGACGACAGCGTATCAGCTGTTTAAAATGACCACTCTCCTTCCTTTACGCTTCCCTTCTTTTAATTTCTTCTCCCACTGTACTAATTAATATCCCTCTCCCTCTCCCTCCCCCGCCCTTTTTTTAATACAACTCTTTACTTTACTTTTAACATCCACACTCAACCTATAATTCCATGCACCACCGCCAAAACACACACACACACACACTTGTGCTGTATGGACCCTTGTCCCCATTGTCCTAACCACCACATTAAGTACTCATTGCCGGCGCTTTATATATTTATATACATATATGGCTACGTACCAATCACCCCATCATCATCACATCAAATCCAAATCTTGTGCTTTTTTATTATATATGGGATCAGCTCACCTGTCCTGATCACTGAATTAAATGTTTCCTAATTCAACTTAATCATTGGTTTCTCACCCCCTTCCTGTTTTCTTTGACTCTACACGATCCTTTTTATTTCAAATTTTATAATAAAATAATAATATGCTGGAATGTATAAAAAAATATATATGTGCTGATGCTGCGTACCTACCTTATTCCAATTAAGGCATGATGACTTAATTTTTGTTTTGTGCGGAGGGAGGGAGGGAGCAAATGCATTATATATGTCGTTAGGTTATTCTTTCCTTGGACTTGTGTACCTACAACACTTTCCCAATTGTTGCTTCTAATTATCCTAAACCATTCACTTATATATTCCTTGTTTTATTATTTCAATATCAAACCCTACATTCTTAATCTGTTTTTGTCAACTTAGCTTTTGTCATTTTCATCCCATAGGCTCTTTCGCCAGTTTTGGTCTCACTCATTTTCACCATTTTTTTTTCCTGCCCAAAACTCACTATCAGCATCAGCCTTCGCGATTATTATATCCATTCCTGCCTCCATTGATTTCATATATACAATCTATTGAATTCATAATTTCCCAAATCCCTGGCAAACCTATTAACACGCCTTCAGACAAAATTCGTAAAGCGCACACAATTTTTTTTTATTCTAATTGTTATATACTCAAATCAAAGAGGGCATGATTTTTAAAAAGCGGCATGTTAAATATAATAATTATTCTCTTTTTTTCATTAGCACATCATGAATTATGAAGGGGAATATAACACTTTAGAGAGTGAGCCCAGCCAGCCCAGGGATGGACCCCGTCAGGGACCGCTAAGATAAGAAGAAAAAATCTCATTATAGCTGGATGTGATCCACGTGTACACGAAGCCCAACCAATCGTAACATTCCACCCAATATCTTTTGGCACGTGGCAGATTTGTGTTCAGCCTTCACGGCCATCGACAAAGCACACCGCCATCGGATCATTGCCTGCTGCACTTTTCGCGTCCAAAAGCCGCCAATCCCGCCACCCCGTCCATTACTACGTTTTAACTGCAACTGAATTTCCGTAGTTCAGAAATTTAAAAATGAAAAAACATCGCCGAGAAAATCTTAAAAAAATATTATTTAAATTTTAAAATTTTAAATAAATTATTTAATAATAAAATAAGTTTTCAATTGTATTACTATTCTTATTAATTCTATTAATATATCTATCAACAAGATTTTAAAATTTAAATAATATTTTTATATGATTTCTTTCTAAAAATACATAAATGTATAAATAAACGATGCATTATTATATTATGAACTAATGAATGAAAATGAATAATAGAGCGGGTGAAAGGAAGGAATAGAGTGGGAGAGAGGTCGTCGTCTTAGCTTGCTTCAACTTTCCTACTCTCTGCAACCTTTCGCACTCGTATTCTCTTTCCCAATAAAATTTTATCCCCATTCTGCCCTCGCCTACCTCACCGCTTTTCCATCTTCCTCTTCGTTCCACCTCCTACTGATATAAATGCATACAAACCCAATACCGCTATTGACCCATCATCCTCTTATCTCCTCATAACGCGCTAGCTGCTTCGAGCTTTGGTTCAGTTTTTCTGAGTCTGTACAGGTGACACCCTATCAATCATCTCTTCCTTGTTTGCTTCTTTTCTTATTCTGCTTCTCTTTTCCTTCTTAAATGCAATGAGTTATTGCTTATACATTGGTTTCTGGTATTCCATTAGCATGTTTCTGACTGTCATTACTGTTTGAGCTCTGCTTATGTATCGTTGGCTTACTGGATTTGCACATTGCCTTTCCGTTGTTCTGAAATTAATCATTGAATTTGAATGGCCGAATTTTTGGTTGACCTTGAATGAATGATCGAATTTGATGAATGCTTTATATGTAAAGTCACTCCACGGGATTTGAGATTGGTATGATGTTGGCATTAACTGTTCTGGGAAGAATTCGTGTCACGCGTGGAATGGAATATAAGGTTGCTTTTGCTTTTTATTTTCTCCTTTTCTTTTCATTTTTTTTTACCTGTTTCCGGCGGGATATATTTTTTTATTTTACTTGGATTAGATTCCGTTTAGTTCTCTATAATTTTGTAGCAGTCCGATCTATTATTAATTTGGCCTTTTGTCGGTGAAGGGGAAATAGGCTGTTTTACTTGTTATAGAAGCGGATATGCTCATACCTAATCTATGATTGAGGCCACAACCATTGATGATGTTGCATTATGTGTTATGTAGTTTTGCGGTGTTTGGTTCACATTTTTATAATTTGAAGCATCCGAACCATATTTATTGGTGTTAGGTACGTTGTTGATCATACTGTACAATGCCTGGATTAGCCATGCATGAATTCGAGGTGAATGGTACAGAAGAGGAACGTAATGGGAATTACGATCCTCAAAAGGAAAATTATAACCAGCAAGGATCACCAAGAAGTCCATTAAGTCCAAGGAGTATTCAGAGTGACTCAATTGATCTGGCCATCGATGGGGTGGTGGGCACCTCCATAGAGCAATTGTATCACAATGTGTGTGAAATGCAGAGCTCTGATCAGTCACCCTCCAGAGCTAGCTTTTACTCATACGGTGAGGAATCCAGGATTGATTCAGAACTACGCCATCTCGTTGGAAATATCACAGACTCAGAGATCACGAAGGAGGTGGTCACCGAGAGTAAAGAAAACTACAATACTGTTGGGTCAACTCCAGAGAAAGATTGTGTGTCAAACGGTAAGAAGTCTACAAAGACAGACAAGAACCAACCAGAAAGTCCAGGGGTTGTTGAAGGGTCAGCCAGATCATCTCTTAGAAGCAAAAATTTGAGAGAGAAGCCACCTATTGACAAGAGGAATGAGAAGAGTCCCAGAAAACCAAATTCTTATTACAACATGAGGAAGCAAAGGAACCTTGGTGCACTTGGCGTAAAGTTACAGGACGGGGTCGAGGATCGTGTTGCTGCTGCTGGGTTAGATAACCCAGACCTTGGACCATTTTTACTCAAGCAAACAAGAGATATGATCTCTTCAGGTGAGAATCCCCATAAGGCTCTTGATTTGGCTCTTCGAGCCGTGAAATCATTTGAGATGTGTGCAAATGGGAAGCCTAATCTAGAAATGGTCATGTGCTTGCACGTCTTGGCAACAATATACTGCAATATGGGGCAATACAATGAGGCCATTCCTGTTCTTGAACGATCCATTGATATTCCTGTTTTAGAGGATGGCCAAGAGCATGCACTGGCTAAGTTTGCAGGGTGCATGCAATTGGGTGACACTTACGCAATGATGGGGCAGATTGAGAATTCAATACTCTTATACACAGCAGGTCTAGAAATCCAAAGGCAAGTCTTGGGGGAAACAGACCCAAGATTTGGTGAGACATGTCGTTATGTGGCTGAGGCGCATGTTCAAGCGCTACAGTTTGATGAGGCTGAGAAGCTTTGTCAGATGGCTCTTGACATTCACAGGGGAAATGGTTCTCCTGCTTCTCCTGAAGAAGCAGCAGATAGGAGACTCATGGGACTTATCTGTGACTCAAAGGGTGATTTTGAATCTGCTCTTGAGCATTACGTTTTAGCAAGTATGGCCATGGCGGCGAATGGCCAGGATGTAGAAGTGGCTTCCGTTGATTGCAGCATTGGTGATGCCTATCTGTCTTTGGCACGTTATGATGAGGCAATATTTTCCTATCAGAAAGCCCTCACAGTGTTCAAGTCAGCCAAAGGAGAGAATCACCCAACAGTTGCTTCAGTTTATGTCCGGTTAGCTGACTTATACAACAAAATAGGGAAGTTCAAGGAATCAAAGTCTTATTGCGAAAATGCACTTAGAATTTTTGGGAAGCCTAATCCAGGGTTCCCATCTGAAGAGATTGCAAGTGGCTTAATAGATGTTGCAGCCATCTATCAGTCAATGAATGATGTGGAGCAAGGTCTGAAGTTACTCAAAAAGGCCTTGAAGATGTACGGTAACTCCCCAGGACAACAAAGCACGATTGCAGGAATTGAGGCCCAAATGGGGGTGATGTATTATATGATGGGAAATTATTCTGATTCTTACAACGTTTTCAAAAGTGCTATTGACAAGTTCCGTGGCAGTGGGGAGAAGAAATCTGCTTTGTTTGGGATTGCTTTAAACCAAATGGGTCTGGCCTGCGTGCAGCGTTATGCAATAAATGAAGCAGCAGATTTGTTTGAGGAGGCCAAAGGTATTCTGGAAAAAGAATATGGTCCTTATCACCCTGACACTTTAGGGGTTTATAGTAATCTAGCAGGCACTTACGATGCAATGGGCAGGTACTTGGTTTGTTGTCCCTAATCCTTTTAAATCCCTGCAGTTAACCAGTTTATCTTAGTTCTAATACTTATTTTGTTATTTTTTGATGATTTGCAGAGTGGATGATGCCATTGGAATTTTGGAATATGTTGTGAGTATGAGAGAAGAAAAGCTTGGAACAGCAAATCCTGATGTGGATGATGAGAAGCGTCGGTTGGCTGAGCTATTGAAAGAAGCAGGAAGGGCTCGGAACACAAAATCTAGAAGATCCCTTGAAACTCTCCTTGACGTCAACTCTCAGATTATAGAAAATAATGGCATTAAGGTTACATAAAGTCTTGCATGTATATAATACACGGCGAGATTATTTGGTGTGCCTTTTGTGTTATCATTGTTTGAAAATATGAATAAAACAATGGAAAGAAGTTAAAAAAAGAAAAAATGGGAACATGTTCTGCTTCCCAATAGTTTATTGCTCAAAGATCTCTGGAGAAGTTGCTTTTGTAAATCTATTTTCTATAGAACAGAGGAGAGATCTCATTCCTCCAATATCGATATCTTCCTTTTCTACTCAATTTATGATTGTTGACACGTCAATTTTCAAATTGAACAAACGGATGATCAAACTTGATTATCGCTGCAGGTACACCAAATGTCCTATTAGAAAATTAAGTTGCTTCTTGCCGTATTTGAGATACAGCCATATGTTTTCAAAAGTTCCTGGTCCGATCATAGATATCACAAATACGGCAACCAACAAGCGCGACTGTGAAATTATATTGACGTCATCCCACAAAACACACACAAGTTTATTCTATTTCTTTTGCCATTTGTGACAAAAGGAACGTGCTTTAAATCTTGCGACTTTTTTAATGCCTGCAACTCTCAACTCCTCCTTTCTAGAATGACCAACAAGAAAATGAGAATAACATAATGCTCTTATCAATCGAATTATGTTGAGGAGTTAGAAGCATGCCTTCCCAATTGGAACTGGAGGATCAGAGATGGAACCACTGAGAATGCGTCTAGCTATCCAAAGGTTTGCTGCTTGAGAGTAGTGTATGCCGTCCCAACTAACATGTTGAGATGGATTCTTGCACGGATTCCCATAAACTGTTCCATTTACTTTGACTTTCGTCCCGCAAAAAACATGGTAACCATAGTAACTTCCACAGCAGAACAACACTGGACTCACAAAACCTGTCAAAAAGCAAAGTATGCAAGTTAGGTTCTGTACTTTGCTATCAATCTACTTTAGTCTTAAACTGTGTGGGTTTGACTTAAAAATTTGTGGGCCACCTTGTTTCTTTGCGTCGTTGATTAGTTGGTATTTGGCTGAATACACATCAACGTATGTGAATTTGGCAAGAGGGAGATTTCTCTTGAGATCAAACACTTGTTTCTTAAGCTGCCTGTTAAATTCCTGAGCGATCTCATTCTGACTTTTGACACACCCATTTGCATCCAGATTAGTGAGGTTACCCTGCTTTGACTTGTAATATATGATACTGTAGGGCAAGCACCCAATTGGGCCTGTGTTGTGGATCCAGAAGATTCTAGCCCCTTCATTGTACAGTTCCTAAAACAACAGATCAGACATTACAGCTGTTAGTTCTCAGAACAGAGTCACCATCCATCTGGTTACTCATAATTGCTAATGTTGATTACCTGCACGGATTGGTAGAAGGCGTCTACGATATCAGGAATTGATGATCGAACTTGCTCCTCTGAAGTGTAGTTAAAACCGAAATATAGATCGTTCTGTCCAGTATCGAAGGTATATAGGGCTCTAGAGAATTCGCCAGGTCTTGGAAGACTGCTTTTAAAAGGTTGTTCTGTCCCTGGAATATTGTAGTTTTATTTCTCATTGTCAAACACAACTTTATTCCAAAGAGAATAATCTAGTAGGAAACTATTATAGATTATTATGATGTGCTTATGAGATATCTACAGATTGCACATGCTTTTAGAGTAAATAATACAAAAGGAAAGGAAATCCAGAGATGAAAAGTAAAGAAACTAACTGTTGCCTGAAAGCTGATTGTACAGAACGTTGACGCGATACTTAAACTGTTTGAACTGATCTATCTGAATCCCCAAATGAAATGGACTATACCCGCCACGGCAAATCGATGCACCTCCTACTGCAAAGTTTGCACCATGCCGGTAATTCGACCCAAGTGAGTTCAAATACGCACTCAAGTACGGAAGCTTCAATTCTTCAGCTGCAGAGGTTCGTTAATGAAACATGCATAAGAAACTACTATCACTCACATCCTAACACCCACTTAGAAATGGTCACAGTGACCCCATTAAAGAAAGGCGAAGACTTGAGGAAAGGAAAAAAATAATGTGTTGAATCAAGAGTGTGAAGGAGAAACAGAGCATGCTCTGCTTTGTCACTCACTGATAAAATCAATAATAAGTCGACCGTCGCAACCCCTTCCTGATAGACTTCCGAAGAAGCTTTCGCCGTTAGGAGGATGAACTCCGGTGAATGCTGCAGATCCGGCTCCAGTGTCTGAATTTGAGTCCCCAAAGTTGTAAATTGCTGGAAACCCACAAGTTTTAGAGACACTATCTCCCCAAACTCCACATGACAATCCCAGAACTAAACACCCAATTATGTGAATCTTTATACTTGAGTTCATATTTGGTTCCTCTTCTTCCCTCCTCTTACTAAGTGGTGGTGTATCACTGAATAATAAGGCTTACATAGAAAAACTCAGAACGTTCGGTGCCGTGAACAAACAGAAAAGAACAAAAAAGTCTCGAAAGTATGTTTGCCATCAATGTTGTTCCTTGGATCATACATATGAGACAAATTTTGTGAGAGCCAAGTCTGGAGACAAATATGGCCACCGTCAGAATGATCGTGTGCGCTACAGCTAAGAGTTCTTAAATTGGATTAAAATCACTCTATCACTTCAGCGCTTTTGAAATGAAAAGACAAATAAACTTCAATCAACTGGATGCAGTAAAGGTGAATAATCCAACCCCAACTTGAGTACGTAGCAGATACGAAGTTCAAGCTTTACTTAGCTTGAAGGCTGTTTATTTATTACTCTTTCTTTTTTTTACATGCTTTCTTGACGAGCTCAACCATTTTATTCACATCAGATATTAAAAATTGCAGCTCTATATACAACAAATGAGCATTATATGAACGGTAACATAGACCTTGTACAGCAAGCTAAAAGTGAAAGGCGAATATTGCTCTATCAAGAATTCATTACGCCCGGGGTCTACCTTTTTCCTCCTAATGGAAAGATATATTTGTGAGTAAAGCTATATGGTCATTGATGATCCGAACCAACCCCAATGGAGTAGCCAGCAAGGACATAAAACAAGTAAAGAATAACTCAATTATGTGTACTTACAATAATATAATTTAAACTTATGCATAAAAGGGAAAATTAACGAGTTTGGTGCAAATTTGATGGAATTTTACTTTGGCATCATGTGAAGTTGATAATAATATATATTTGTTGACGAGGGAATTAAATTATGAATATGCAGAGTATAATGTAAAAACCATACAATCAAGGAGTAGAAACAAGTCTGGGACCAGACCTCGACCCAGAAAGCACATGATCACCTGTATGCTTCACCTGACTATAGATTAAGCACGCTTGCCTGATTGATTTACGAAATTGAAAGTAATGAAAAGAAATATAATCTAATGTAATGGAATATAATGTAATAAGGATTATATAATTTGTTTGGTTTATCGTTATGAAAAGATGATATATATGCATAAAAATATATGGTTGGATTACATTAAAACTGAGAATATATGATAATAATATAGTAAGGGACAAAATTACCCATTTTTACACATATAATAATATACACATTGGGTTCATAATAATTTTTTTTCATTCCGTGCATTGTACATGTTGGGTTCGTAGTAATTTTTTAATATTTAATTGTGAAAATATTATGCAGTGTATAAGTTGAATTCATATTAATTTTTTAATATTTAATTATGAGAATATTATTTAATGATATGTTTTAATATTTTTTAACGGTGGGATATAATTTTTTAAATTTTTGAATGGGGGAATATTTCTTAAATTTCTATATTATTAATTACTTTTTTAATATTCAATAGTGGTGATTAAAATTATTTAATATTTAGCTGCATTTATGAGTTGACACTTTGATCAATTTAAAAAATTATAATGGCAATAACGTCATTTTCACTAGATTACAGGATATATGTATCTTCATTCACCGGTCCTACTAGTATAATCCTGATTACATTAAATGGTGTAATCATAATTATAAAATGTAATCATCTTGATATTATATAAACATAACCAAACGTTGTAATCGCGCTATTACATCAGGATTACATACAATTCTCTCTCATATAATCGAACCAAACGGGCTAGTGAACTATACATTCTCATCATCAAGAAAAAAAAAAAGAAAAAGAATAATACTACCTCTTAACCTAAATGCAAGACTTAGTCTGTGCACTACAAACTAACTCCTATATTTAGAATCAGATGAGTATATAATACTCTTATCCTAAAATATGTGACTAACTCCTCCAAAGCAATTGAATTGGGGTAAGGGGCTCAGAGAAGGAACCACTAAAAATACGCTAAGCAACCCAGAGGTTTGCTGCTTGGGAGTAGTGTGTACCGTCCCAGATAACATATTGAGATGGATTCTTGCACGGCTTCCCATAAACTGTTCCATTTACTTTGACTTGTGTCCCACAATTAAGACTTCCACAGCAGGACAACAATGGACTTAACCTGCCACCAAGCCAAGTATACAAGTTAGGTTCAGCATCTTGACTACAATCTTACTTGAAATGTGTCGGTTTTGGCGTCAAAAATTGTGAATCACCTTGTTTCTTTGTGTTAGAAAATAGCCTGAACTATGCTTGATGGATAGGCCCAAGTTCAAGTGTTGGGCAAGTTGAATCTCTAAAATTGTAAATTGCAGGAAATCCATAAATTTTAGAGCCATAGTCGCCACCTTACACCCTACATGTCAAACCCTCACAACTAAACACCCAATAATATGAATCAAAGCGTCCCTCCTAGAAAATGGCTTTGGATCAATAAATAAGTTTATATAAGTAAAACTTGAAGGAGGTGGGCGCTCAATACCGGAGTAAATTTGCTTTCTTGATGGGCCAAATTTTTCAACGTGGTTCGGTCCCGTGTCCCGACAAAGCAAAATACAAATGGGACTCCCAAATTTTGCTGCTGCAAACAGTTCTTAATTTAAACAATTCCATAATCACGTGTTTTTTTTCTAACGAAAAGCCAATAAAGTTTAGTATTACTCCAAGGAAGCGGAAAACATACTGTGTATCCACTTCCATTTTTTATATACTTTTATTTTTTCTGGCTGGCTTTTTTATATACTCTTTTTTTTTTTTTGCCGTCTTTTTTCACACGCATCATTGATAATGATTATTGACAAGTTCCACCATTTTATTGACCTCAGATATTAAAAATTGTAGCTTCATATTTTAGAGCATTGTATGAATGATGACAGAAAACTTGTACATAAAGTCAAAATGAATGGCAAATACCGTCAATTCATTACCCATGTGTTCACTTCAGTTGATCATAGACCATAGTTAATTCTTTAAATATATTTTAAATTATTTTTTTTTATAATTTTACTCATATTAAATAAGGTCTTGAAAGAGAAAAAATAGAAAAAATCGTATTTAAATATTAATTATATAGATAAAATTAATAAATGACTTATATTATGAATCAGATAATTTTTTTTTAAAGTGACTAGTACCATAGATAGGAGTTACTATTTTTTTTTTCTTTTTTTGTACAGAGACCATATAAAGCAATGGCCATCAATGATACCAACCAACGCTGGAGGAGCAGCAAGCAAGGATACAAAACTAGTAAAGAATAAATTAATAGTGTAAACTTATAAAAGGGAGTTTAATTTGGGATTGGTAAGACTAAGAAGCAGGCCTTCCCAATTGGAACTGGAGGATCAGATAAGGAGCCAGTGAGAATGCGTTTAGCGATCCAGAGGTTTGCTGCTTGAGAGTAGTGTATGCCGTCCCAACTAACATGTTGAGACGGATTCTTGCATGGATACCCATAAACTGTTCCATTTACTTTGACTTGCGTCCCACAATTGACATGGTAACCATAGTAACTTCCACAGCAGAACAACAATGGACTCACAAAACCTGCCACCAAGCCAAATATACAAGTTAGGTTCTGCACTTCGCTGTCAATCTAACTTAAAATGTGTTGGTTTTGGCGTCAAAACTTGTGGATCACCTTGTTTCTTTGCGTCACTGATTAGTTGGTATTTGGCTGAATACACATCAACGTATGTGAATTTGGCAAGAGGCAGTTTTTTCCTGAGCTCAAACACTTGTTCCTTAAGCTGTCTGTTGAATTCCATAGCGACCTCATTCTGGGGTTTGACACACCCATTTGCATCCAGGTTGCCCTGTTTAAACTGGTAATATATGTAACTGTAAGGCAAGCACCCAATGGGGCCTGTGTTGTGGATCCAGAAGCTTCTAGCCCCTTCATTGTACAATTGCTATAACATCAGCCATTACAAATGTTAGTACAAAGAACAGAGTCACCATCCAATTAGTTATTATTCTCATGATTGCTAAGGTTGATTACCTGCACAGCTTGGTAGAAGGTTCCTAAGATATTAGGAATTGATGAACGAACTTGCTCCTCTGAGCCGTGTTGAAAACCATAACCAAGATCGTTTTGTCCAATATCAAAGGTGTATAGGGCTTTAGAGAATTCGTCAGGTCTTGGAAGACCGCTTTTAAAAGGTGGTTCTGTCCCTGTAATATTGTAGCATTATTCGTCATTGTCAAATCATCTTTAGTCCAAAGGGAATAATCTAGTTGCATCCTCAAGTCCTTGATATGAGATCCACTTTGTGCGGAGGTAGTATTATAGAATTTCATGAAGTGCTTATGAGATATCTACAGATTGCACATGCTTTTAGAGTAAAGAATACATAAGGAAATCCAGAGATGAAGATTAAAGAAACTAACTGTTGCCTAAAAGCTGATTGTACATAACATTGGCGCGATACTTAAACTGTTTGAATTGAGCTATCTGAAGCCCCAGATCAAATGGACTAAACCCGCCAGGACGAATCGATGAACCCCCTACCGCAAAGTTTGCACCATTCCGGTAATTCGACCCAAGTGAGTTCAAATATGCACTCAAGTATGGCAGCTTCAGTTCTTCAGCTGCATAGGTTCGTCAACGAAACATACATAAGAAATGTATCTATAGATCCATATTATCCACCAACCAATACCCGCTTACAGAGAAGGGGCCAGAACTCTCTCATTAAAGAAAGGCGAAAACTTGAGTAAAGCAAACAAAAATTAAAACGCCGAATCAAGAGTGTGAAGAAGAAACAGAGCATGCTCTGCTTTATTGCTTACTGAGAAAATCAATAATAAGTCGGCCATCGCAAGCCCTTCCTGGTAGACTTCCAAAGAAGCTTTCGCCATTAGGAGGATGAACTCCGGTGAATGCTGCAGATGAGGCTCCAGTGTCTGAATTTGAGTCCCCAAAGTTGTAAATCGCAGGAAACCCACAAGTTTTAGAGCTATAATCACCACCCCACACTCCACATGCCCTGCCGAAAACTAAACACCCAATAATATAAATCAGTCTGCTACAATTCATGGTTGGTGCCTCCCTCTTCCGAATTGGCGGCGGTGGATCACCCAATGGGTTTATATAAGAAAAAAAATCGGAAGATGTCGGTACTGAAAACTGTAGTAAAGTTGCTTTTTTTATGGGCGATATTTTCATTGATGGTTGGTCCCGTGCCCCCCGACGGAGCAGAACAAAAATGAGACAGCAAATTTTAATGTTGACTGAAAAATACCTTCGCCGTGAAAATCGTTCCTTGGATCATGTTGAGGCAAATTTTTAAAACTGGACCGTACTTTGCTACAGAGAACAGGCTTTAATTTCAATAACTCCGTTAGTAAGGCTTTCTTAAAAATGAAAAACAAATAAACTCTGATAAAAAATGGTAAGATACTTTGATAAATGATCAATGATGAGTATTAATGATGCAGTAAATGTTAATAACCCAACCCACTAAGAAGCCAAAATGAAGTCTAGTTTTACTTGAAGGAAACGGCAAGCATACTGTGTATCCACTTCCTTTTTTATATATATCTGACAAGTTCGACCATTTTATTGACATCAGATATTAAAAATAGCTTCATATTTTGATTGCGGTATAGACACTTCTATATACAACTAATGATCATTACATGAACGCTGACAGAAAACTTGTATAGAAAGTTAAAATGAATGGCGAATGCCATCTATCTAGAATTCATTACGAATGGGATCCACTTTATTTGATGGAAAGATGTATATTTTTGTGTGTACAAGGGACAACATAAAGCAATGGTTATCGATGATACCAACCAACGCCAGTGGAGTAGCTAGCAAGAATAGAAAACTAGTAAAGAACAAATTTATAATGTAAACTTAAAGACAAAAGGGAATTTAATTTGGATTTGGAACAAAATCACCGTACATCCATGCTCAATCTTATCTCTACTACGCTCAGCTTTGCTATATTATCAAATAATGACATATAATACAAATTTTACTAGCAGATAGTTCATCACTTTTTAACAAATTTTGGAATTGGAATGCTTCTGCCAAGGATGGCTTAGCGTTTTAGGTTTGAATGAATTACATAAAACACATTTCTCTGCGTAAGGAGGTCTTTTTTTTTTTTTTTGAATGAGAAGTGATAGTGAGCAAAAATAGCAGTCACTGGTTGTACCGTAATGAAGCTCCTCTTCCCAGTTGCTTCCGTAGCTAATTTTTTGCAGGTCTTTACTTGCTAGCTATTGATGAGTTCGTTGGATTAAGTTAACAGAAAATTCCACAAGTTTTGTATCCCTAATCATTTGGAAGTCACTGATTCATACATTTTATTCTGGCAGTGCCTTGGTGATGTGAATGAAAAAGCAACAAAAGGATGGCTCTTCCTACTTTTTTTATTCCATTTCTGCGGCTATATCAAATTCACAACTTAGTATCAATACAGACCAGGATTGCAACCCGCAAATTTGCTGCAAAGGCTGCGAGGTCCCTTTTTCTTCCAACGTGTCAGATGAAATTGCTCACTTTAGCATATCATGATGAAGAATGACAGTTGCACACAGCATACCTTTTTTCAGCTATCTATACTTGCCAGAAACATTCACTATTCTCTGTGGCTAGCCTTCAGATGGTGGCGGTTACCTTGTCTGACCTGCTATTCCTTATACCCTGGATGTCAAAGCTATAAAGGGATTCTGCAGAAGCAGCATTATAAAACAATTAGATTGATGATAGCATATCAGCATTAAAATAAAAGCATACAATTAAGATCCTTAGGATCATCTTAATTACTAATTGTTCCACGGATAAGGTACATCCAGAAAGGCAGGTTCCGGAAAACTTAAACGTCACGATAGTTTTAAACCTTTTTGGTGTTGGTCCTGCTTAATTTTTGAGTTCCCTATACATAATAATAGATGCTGATGTCTCGCACAGGCACAGCTCTACTTACTGATACATGGACTTCTTGTGTAGTTGTAGGGAACTCCACGAACTCTTTACTGCAAGTGAACTTGGGAAAATAATAGTTGGTAGTCTCTCACTTTCTTCAAGATGAGGAAAATCAGTGGTGTAATGTAACCCACGGCTCTCATGCCTAGAAAGGGCACTGCTGACCACCAGCTGAGCACAACAAAAAAGGTTTCTCATTTCACAGGTCTCTGGCCCTACCATAGTTGGCTTCCACCCATGCTGAAATAAGTAACCCTCCCATTTGGCTTCTAATTCAGCAATTTTTTGCTTTGCAGTTTCTAGTCTCGTGGTGGACCGAATTATTCCAACATAATTCCACATAATAGATTGCAGTTCTCTCCTCACTTCCCATGTCATCACTGATATTTTGTCAATGACATTACTTCCAAGTGACATCGGCCCAGTGGGTCTAGGCCACAAATTTGAAGCAGTCAGATCAAGGTTGGAGCTCTTCATGCAATCAACAGATGGCTGTACAGCTCTACGGGCAAAAACTAGTGCCTCAAGCAATGAGTTGCTAGCAAGTCTATTGGCTCCATGCAGGCCTGTGCATGCTACCTCACCAGCCACATACAGACCTTGTACATTTGTCTCCCCTTGGAGCCCAGCCCTTACTCCACCACACATATAATGAGCAGCTGGAACCACTGGGATTGGATAACGAGTTATATCCAAGCCATGTTGGAGACACACAGAAGCAATGTTGGGAAAATGGGAGAGAATTTCCTCCTTGGGCTTGTGACTTATGTCAAGTAGCACATACTTTTCATCACGCTTCTTAAGCTGATCATCTATGCTTCTTGCCACCACATCCCTGGGGGCAAGCTCTGCTCTCTCGTCATACGAGGGCATGAACCTTTCCATGCTTAAATTATACAGGATGCCTCCTTGACCCCTGACAGCTTCAGAGATCAGAAATGCGTTGTCTCGAGTATTGGTTGGCTTGAGAGGGAGCCCTTCATCAGCTAAGGCAGTGGGGTGATATTGTACAAACCTGAGCCAATCGTGAAGAGAAACTACAATATCAAAATACTAGACATTAAGTCCTCACCCACATGCAACCAGGGATGAAGTATGTAAGCTTGGAATAAAATAATGCCAACTTTATAGCATATTCGCAGAAAGAAAAGAGTCATCAATAAAGGATAATTAGTCTAACACATTCTTTAATTGACCTTCTGAATTGAAAAGCAATTAAAAAGTTGGTGCAACTGTACATTGAAATGTATTTAATTCTATACCTTCTAAAGTACAGCAAGTTCGTCACAGTAGTCCAGTATTCATGACCGGTATTACTATGACAAAATCGTAAAAGATAAACATTCAAATTTCTGAAAATAATCTACTTACTCCATGTTGGAAATCACAGCTTGAGCTCGGTGTGCTATGGCCATCCCATCTCCAGTGGCTACCTGTAACAATCACTAAGAGAGTCAGATTAAGATGCAACTAAGACCAGGCACAACTGCAGCATGATCAGTCTAAATATGGTCAAGATACAAAGATGAAATCAATTCAGGTAACGCATTCCTTCCGAATAAAAAATTCAGGTATTGGAGAAAGAGGACTACCAGGGGATTTGTAGTTGTAGGATATACATGTCCAGCACCACCAGATGCAAGTAAAGTCACTTTTGAAATAAATCTTACCACCTAAAAGGTGAAATTAAAGATGAAATTTTTAAAAATTGGAATTAAAGATGGCAATAAGTTTGTCGTCAAAGAAATACAGATAACAGTTTTTCCCACCTGTAACGTTTCAGTATTCAAAGTGTCAAAACCAAGACAAACTATATCAGATCCATCCTGCAACATCAGCAATGTGTTTTTATAAGTGAATGCAAAAGGCAATTCAAATGCTCTGGCATCAAATTTGGATGGTCAAAATTGGAGAAGGCCAAAACCCAAGAGAAATTGTAAACTTCCAATAATTTCACAATGCAGGCTGCAAGAAGACAAAGCATGACATGTAACTTTGCACTAGGGAAAAAGACCTGCAGAGACCCAAACCTGACAAGTGAGCAAATCTATAGCAAAGTGGTGTTGGAAGACAAAAATATTAGGATCACTGATAACTTTCTTCAGTAAAGCCCGTTCAATCTCTTTTCCGGTGATATCAGCAGCATGAACGACTCTACAATGCGAATGGCCTCCTTCCCTCGTTAGATGCAAGTTGCCATCTTCACGATGATCAAATGATGCGCCCATGGCAATCAGTTCCCGAACTCTATCAGGTCCTTCAGTACAGACAACCTAAAAAATAAAGTCAAAGAGCACAAAAAGCTGAATAAATTCGGGAAAGAGATTAGCAATTTTACAACTATTATCTACACGTACAAGAGCAGCACTTGCACGTTCCTTCAAGAGATATCTTTCAATAAGCCTGGAAAGAGAATATTTCTTGCATGTTCAAGAGATATTGCTCAACAAGAAATTGGCGATTCACCAGATTTTAGTATTAGGTCTAATGTTACAGGGCAGAGGTAAGAGTTTAGGAATGAATGACACAACGTAAAGTTTATAATTCTAGAGCATACTCTGACAGTCTCCTCGTCACAAAGATATGCCCCAGCCACTATGGTGTCCTTCATGTGACTCTCCACTGAATCTGAAGGGCATAGGACAGCACTAACACCACCTTGAGCATAATTCGTATTACATTCATGAGGTTCAGCCTTTGTGACCACTGCAACAGTTCCATATTTTGCAACTTCAAGTGCATAGCGAAGGCCAGCAATTCCACTTCCAATCACAGCAAAGTCAAAATACTTAGTGGAACCATCTTTGTTGTAGGAGGAGATGACTGATCTGACAGGTTTCCAATTCTTATAAAGTGGAGATGCAGCAAGTTTGCATCGGTTTTTCCGCGGGAAACTGTGTGCTCCTTTTGACCTGAAATATTAAGACACAAAAACAATTGAAAATCATTAATTCAGTAAAGATGATCATATAGTAGCAGAGCAAAGTTCCATTTCCAAAGTTTCAGATCACGCTGCCCGAAGTTATTTCAAATACTTCACAATAAAACTATAATATGACGATGCGTTTATAGACACGCGTTAAACAAACAATTCAAATTCATATGAATCTAGCTGCAAACAATGATACCTAACCTAAATTATCGTTATTCCTGGACCAACATCTTGACTACATACCAAGGGAGCTCCTTTTGCAAATAGCTCTTGATAGGTACATCAGAGTCCGTACAAGCCCTTCTACAATTTCTCCCCTTGAAGTCTGTGGATATGTAGTGTAGTTGGCCACTCCCGCCGGCGATACAAGTTGTCATTGCAATCCCTCTGTTAAAAACATTATTTAAAAAAGGGGCATAAGATTCTGTTAAAAAAAAAAAAAGGGGGCATAAGATAATAAAAAATGGAAAGTTTCCTAACAAGAAGCTTCACTTGCACTCTGTGATTTCTATGCAATTAATCAATCATAGGAGTGGGCTGTTGTTAAGTTATTCCTAACAATAGTAGGAATCAAGTTCTGAGTTAACCACAAGCAAACTGTTATCTATAAATCAGCATTTTATGAATAAGAATATGCTTTTTAAAACAGATTTACCTTCCCAGGTGGGGGAGATGGAAGAAGAAATAAGTAACGAGCAAAATTCAATTATTTACCCGGATGATAAGGCTTATTCAAATTTCAGAAGCAATACAGAACACTGAAAAAGCCGTTCAAGCTAAGAAGATAAATGACATGCAAAAGAAGCTAGAATATATTGGAGAAATTGAAAGTTGGCTACAGCTGAATTATTCTACTACGAAGCACACGGATGGACAGAGCAGAGAAAAACAATCACAATAACGATGGTTTTTTATTCCAGTCCCAACCAATACACACACTTAACATATCCACAGTCAGGGAATCCAACAAAGGAACGCGAAAAGCTTGAAATGTTACCCACCAAAAGTTCCAAAGGCCAAAAATAAGACACCGAAGTTCAATTTGCAGAGACCCTCGACAAAGAGTGACGAAACCAATAAAACGTGAATCTGGGTCGCGTAGCTTCGCAGAAAATGAATCGAACCCGACGACGAAAAAAGGTAAGAATATTCCACGAGCCCGTCGTCGAAGAAATAAAATATGAATTGGTCTTCACTCTTCAACCAGGAAACGAAGGGGCAATAAAGAATAAATATTAGTAACATTGACGACGGGAATACTGAGAATGGAAAACCAAGATGGCCCTGAACATTCCCTTCCCGTACCTATTCCAGTCTCGATGGGATTCGCGCCACTATTGATTTCCGTTCGTAATCTGTTTCGTTAATCCGAAAATTTGAACATCTAACTGATCTTCCTACCCTGTCTTTACTGTCTCGAATTTGGACCTCGTAATTTATGATTACAAAGTACGGAAGGAGTTGAGGCGAAATGCATAATTTCGAATATGGAAAAAACACAGAAGAAAAGAAAGAAATACATGATTTCGTTTATTTCATAAATCCATCTCCCATGTCTAACAAAATCAAACAAAATTGCATCTAGTTTCTTAGGGGGGAAAAATAAAATAAAATAGTCTTTTAAAATCTTAAAATTATATTTATATATTATGAGATTTTTTTTATAATAATTTTAATTATCAAACACTCATGAACTTTCTGAAATTATCAATGGAATTAGAATTTATTATAAGAAAGTGTTACAGGATTTAAATATAATTTTAAATTTTCAATGTCTATTTTTTTTTATCCGGGAGTTAAATACAATTTTTCCTAAAATCTAAATCAGACGTAATTTAAAATTAGTTACTTTGAGACAAGTGCTTGAAAGAAAATTTGGGTTCTTGATAATCATGTTTTAGGACGTCAATAATAATTATGTATAGGTTTTATTAAAGCCAGATGACGCTCAAGTACGGGTAATTTTTTGTACGACCATTTAATATTAGATGCGATATCGATAACAGAAGTTGGCAGATAAATAGCAGAGACTAATTTTAATGTCTTGGTACACTACCATGTTTAAATTTGGTGCTGCGTGTACAAGGGCAATGAAAAATCATGAACCACTGGCTTACTATTCACGTCAACGTGAGTCAATGTAAGTGAAAACCTGATATGATAGGATATGATTTGGATCATGAATTAGGGCTTGGTCAGATTGGATTAAAGAATTTGACCAGATGAGTACAAGGAAATGAACGTAGATTTTGCCAAGGTGGCAAAGAAATTGCCCATAAATACGTGGAAGAGAATGAGAGGTAGAGAATATATAGGGAAAGTTGGGGCCAAAGGTTGGGCCTTTTTCGTGAGTTGGTGGGGTCCCATGAAGAACGACCAGCATGGTGGAGGGAGGGCTAAGGCCTAAGGGGCAGGCAAGTGGCGTGGAGCTATCCACAAAGTACGACTGACTCCCTTTCGCTCGTTGGGAGGAAGCCAACTTTAATTTGCCGCCAATTTCCATTGGTCACAGGTCACGAGCAATTTTTATTTTAATTAAAAGGGCAAGCCAAATCAAATCTAAAAATCATTTTCTTTCAACTTTGCCCATATATTAAAGTATGAAGAAATATTGGGTTAAAATGAAAAAAAATATCTATCAACTTATACCAATAGGTAAAAAATACCCATAAATTGTTTTTGGGTACGAAAATACTCAAAAACCTTTAAAATCATAACAAACATTTCGACTAAAGTCATTTCTTGGCGAGTCCATGTGTGATGCATACGTGAATCAAGCCACCCCTCCTCGTGTGACATTATGTTTCTTTAAATATTGGAGCACCCCATTTTCCCATTGTGAGGGGGGATATAGGCTGAGTTAAGAATCAGTTAACGGATTAGGGTCTAAAAGAATAGGTTTTAAGGGCCCAAAAAAAGAAAAATTGTTGTTTTTCAAACCCCGACCCGAAAGCATGCGGGTCATGGCAAAAAACTATTTTCACAATATTTAACTATACGTCTACACGCCTTATGTAATAAAATAAATATAATTATTAATTCATAATCAAAGGTAAAAAATATTATCCACAAGTAACTCATAGTCTCCCATAGGGCACAACAACGGGCAGGTTCGACAGCCCGTGCCTAAACCCATAGCCCGCCTATTTAATTTTTAATGGGTACGGGCTAGCCCATGCCCATACCCATACCTCAACACATTTAAACATGTATAAACGGGCTAGCACATAAATGAGCGGGCTAACCGGGTTTTGGGTAACCCATCTATGTTTGACCTGTTTATTTTTTATTTTTTTGAAAAAAACATACATAAACATTATACATCCATCCAAATTCTTCATCCTAAATTCTAAAATATAAGCCTCCGAAATTTAATAAGCACAATTCACACAGAATCAAGGTTCTGAAAACCAGACCGGTCACTGAACCGGTTGGGGTACTGAGTCAAGGGTCAGTGGGTCAGATCAGAGTCAAACCGGAGCTAAACCGGGGCCAAACCGGTGAGAAATGAAATATTTTAGACTTATAAATATGAAATTCTAAAGAAAAATTTTAAAAATTGATTTTTTAAAAATAAAAAAATACTGAACTGGTTCGGTCACCGGACCGGACCGGTTCAGTCACCGGTTCTCGGGCCGGACCGGTCCGGGTTCCAAAACAGTGCACAAAATAACCTAAATTTATGCAAGTACCATTATAACATAATTTTGATGTTCAAACTCCAACTTTTAAATTAAAACATTACAACTACAAGTTCAAAGATTAACAAAATGTCATGCTTCTATTGAATCTTCATGCTTCAGTTTTCACCATCATCTTCAGATTTAATTGAGGAAGGGGTTGTAGCTACAGAGGCCAAATCTTCCTCTGCAAAATAAAATAAGAGAGAACATATCCATTAATAATTTAATATGAAATTAAAAAAATAAAACAATACAAATTAAGGATGTTATTGAAAATACCAATAACAACACTTGCACTCTCATCAAAATTATCAATATCAATCCACATATAAACATCATGAAAGCATTCCAGTAAATATATGGAAGTGAATTATCAACAATTGGGGGCTTACCCAAGAAAACAAACAAGTAAAAGCATGTATGAATAAAGTCAAAGGCATGTCTTTTGTAACGGCACGGCGTCTCCCGTCTCCCACTCGGGGTCCCTAGGGTCCCTAGCGGTGCCGGACTGGGGCTTCACCCCAGCCAGAGCTTCATCCTGCCCCCAGCAGGATTATCCCCCCCCATAAGGGGACCTCCCCAGGCCTCGAACGCTCAACCTGGGGGTAAGTAGAGCCTTAAGAGGAACCTGGTAGCCACTTGCACCGCGGTGCAAGTGGTTACCAGGTTCCTCTTAAGGCTCTACTTACCCCCAGGTTGAGCGTTCGAGGCCTGGGGAGGTCCCCTTATGGGGGGGGATAATCCTGCTGGGGGCAGGATGAAGCTCTGGCTGGGGTGAAGCCCCAGTCCGGCACCGCTAGGGACCCTAGGGACCCCGAGTGGGAGACGGGAGACGCCGTGCCGTTACACCTTTCATTTATTACAAGTACAAACTACTTGAGTAAACAATATTTGCTTGCCCTAACCAAGGATCCTACTTGACACTTGCAATTTTAAATCAAAACAGTGAATGACCAATATCAACCAAATAAAACAACAGATCAAACAACTCAATTCAAAGTACCAACACCACGAGGCAGCTAGCAAGCTTCCAATTCATGACGGAAATTGGAGAAGATGAACTTACGAACTTTGCTCTGCTCTCGACAGAAATTGGAGAAGAAGCAGATGATGATCTCCTGGACTTTGCTCACGACGGAAACTGAAAAAGATAAACTCATGAACTTTGCTCTGCTATGATCCCCTGGATTTCAAGTGGAGAAAAAGAAGATGATAAACTCTTGCCTTTGCCCTTGATGGCTGACCTGCTGCTACGGTGGCTCGGTGGTCCAAGAGGGAGTTAGTCTCGCCATCAGTCTCGGCCTCTCCTCACTCGGATCTTAGTCTCACAAGCGCCCAGGCATTGGGGAAAGAGAAGGGAAATTAGGGATTTTTGAATGAGAAGTAGGAACTGACTATATGACTCAACTGACTGACTGAGAGCGGTGTGAGTGAGTGAGTATCAGACAGAGTCACGGACTATCGATGTGGAGTGTGGTTAATGAGTACAATTAGCCTGGGGAATACATTAATTTTTTTACAAAAAAAATACTAAATGGGTGGGTATGGGCAGCCCAAAAGTATGCCCATAGCCCGCCCATTTAAATCTTAATTGTTGGGCGGGCTGAAACTCAATCCATAACAGGTTCATTTTAGGTGAGATAACAGTAGTTCAATTACATTAGGTAAAGGGCAGGCTCACGGGTAATAAGATGCTTGCTCTCCCCTAGTCTCTCACTCTCACACAAAAATAAGAAGTCAAAAGGCTAAACACTCTAAGCAACATGATTATAACGAATATTATTTTTCATCTTCTTCGTTACTATCATCAATTTCAAATAAATTTGATTGTACTTCACTTTAAGTAGTAGATTCTGTTTAAGGGGTAAAAATATCAAGAATTAGTAAATTACAATCATATGTCAATTTGATAATTTTAAGGTTCTTAGCGAGGAGTCAGTAAGAGCATGGGCAAGGGAATTAAAAAAAACTAAAGGACCTAATGGGCCGGCCCTCGGCCCTGCAGGTTTAGCCCTACAAGGCTGGCCCTTTTAGGCCCGATTTCTTTTTAGACTCCATTTTTCAAGTCCATCCTGTGATTTATAAGGATTTAAATAGGCCAACCTGACGGACTCGATTCGATTTCCCGACTTTAGATATAGGCATGGGCCTGAAATGTTAGACTGGACACAAACTTGTTTGGAATTCATTTATACTAATCCTTCAGCTGCGCCCCTTTAAAGCACGCACCATACCAGCACATATTCCCCCGTTCATCACACAAGTCCCCGCAAAGAGGAATTCATACATCTTATAGGAGGATCGTCTAAAAACACTGCTTACTATTCGTATGCTGATGATGGCCTTCATCTACAAGCCAACCAGCATAATAAATTGAATTTCTTGATCAAACCCCACACGGCGAGGTTGGAGACGCTATTCAAAGACTTGCACGTTAGATTTCCCATGTTAAAAAAAAAAGATATATATATTTATAGACGTATGTGTGTTTTTATATTTCCTTCCATCAGCCCAGTCTCACACTGCTTCCGAAAATTTTGCCACCACGCCTTCATTTCCTTCCCGTCTTCACCTTATAAAAGCACTCCCTCATCACTATTCCTCTCACGTCTCAGTATCAACCATCAATATAAATATCACTAACCCCGAGTCTATATTCTTCAAGTGTAGTTTGATAATTTCATGAGTACTTATCAATTACTAGTTAATTATGTGATAATATTATCAGGTCTATCCAGCACCTCAGATTTTTTTTTTACTACCAGAATACTAACTCTACCTTAAAGTATTTTACTACCAGAATACTAACTCTGTTTGTTGATGTCAGATCATCTCCTTAATTCCATAATATTAAATATTATCTCTCAAAGACTAATCATAATAGAGATAAAATCACACAACTATTAAATATTATAATATTCAATCTATGATATGATAATACAAAATATGTAGTCAAAGCAGAGTTTATAGGATGTAGGCCTTATGAGTAGCAATATACATCTTTTTAACACATAATAAACCACAAGAGGCCATAGAGATATATCTATCCCTCAGGAGCTCCTCCCGACATTCCAGCACGAAAACTATCACTTGAAAAATATTAAATCGACGGGGTGAGACAAAAGCCTCAGTAACCAGCTTTCCAACTCATTACACATGTTGACATGTATTCATGAGGTGCCAAGTGGAACAATTTATATAATAAAATATTAAAAATCTAATATCATTGTTTTGTATACAAATCTCATATCAGAAATTATAATATTATATTTCAAATCTCATATCATAATTCTCAAGTGCCTCCCATCAATCAAACCGAACCGCCTTATTTCTGCCGACTAGACCCATGGGCTAAGTTACTATCCATGTTACTGACCACTCAAAGAGCTCTCCGGTCACATGATGAGGATTGGCTAAAATCCACAGAGCATGTTCCCGGACCATGGGTCTTTCCCCTCATTGAACTAGTGGGGTGTCGTGGCCCCTCATTGAACTGGTGGGATAATAGAAAGTCAACTATCATGCACCAATGGAGGCTATACCACGTGGTAAAAATAACTTTCTCCATCTCAACCCAAACTAAACAACCCAATATGTATCAATAAATAGTTCAATAGGAATTTTCTCAAGATTTCCATACACATATGAGGATATTCAAAATATACAAATACATCTTATAATTTAAATCACAAGGTTCCACAAAGCAAGTATATAACAAAATACTCATCAATATTATTCATTGAAATAATTTATAATATCCATATATAATTTTCAATCTCATAATCATTTTACAAAATACTCACAAACACATATAATAAGTGGAAAGTAGTTACCTCTTGCCAAAGCTAATTATTATCACACTGTTCCAAATCCAAGAGCTCAAACACACACCAAAATCAATCTATCACAATCAATTTACTACCCATTAATAATTTTTCTAAAGTCAAAATTATAACTTATTTACAAGTTCTAATAATAATAATATACTATAAAAACTGAAAATAACAATTTAGGGTTTAAATTATAAAATGACAATTTAGTCTTTCGAATTTCATAAATGACAGTTCAGTCCTCCAAATTTCATAAATGACAATTTAGTCCTCTGAATTTCATAAATGACAGTTTAATCCTACGAATTTCATCAATGACAATTTAGTACTTTATATTTTAAAACTATACCAACTAAAATTTCAATAATATCTCCATTAACCCAAATAAATTATTTAATATAAATTTAATCTGTTTAAAAGTTCAAAATAACATTATTTATAAATTGATTATATAGAAAATTCATTATAAAATCTTATATAAACTAAATAACAAAAATAAACTGATTAAAATTAACTATTAATTATCATCTATATTCTTATAGTCATATACTGACAAAACTCAAACTTGTCCAAAATTCTAATCATAAAATATTCTCTAATCAGTACAAAATTAATATCATAAGAAATAGAAAATTATTTAGAAAATATTTCATAAAAAAATTTGATATTTAGAAGAGATTTTGAGTACCTTATTGATCCCAGAAGAAATAAAAATACTCCTATCAAATCCTTGTCCGTCACCTTATTACACAACACTTCATGCAGAATTTGCGTGAAGTGTGTGTGAGGAGAGAGGGTATTTATAATACCCCTCCTGCCTCCATTATTATTATTTTTTTATATATTAAAATGTGTGACACCGTAAGTGCCACCATTTTTAGTCAAATATAATAATAATATTATTATATTAAATATATATTATATTTATATATATAAATATTATTTTAATATTATATTATATAATAATATTATATTATTATTTTTAATTTTTATTTATTTATTATTTATTTTTTTAATCCTAAAAATTACCTACTAAAAATGATATTTTTCTTTAAATTATAATTATATCCTAAAAAGAAACATGAGGATGTTACAGTTGACACACCCTTTCTTTTCATCTTTCATCAATCTTTAACATGTTCATCTCTTCTTTTAGTATTTAAGGGTGCAATTTTGCTCTTAATGTATTAAAAATAGAACAATTACGCCATTCACTAACAAAATATTAACTCAATATTTGGGGTTTAAGATCGATGAAATAGGAAAGAAAAGTGTATGTTAGCAATTAGAGTTAGTATTTTATTAATGAATGGGTGTAATTACTCAATTTTTAATATATTAGGGTATTGATTACATCTCTAAAAATAGTTTAAGATACTAATTATACCCTTAAATATTTTAGGATGATAATTACAAATTTAAAAATAATGTAGAATATTAATTACCCCATTAAATATTTTAAGCCTTTAACAAAATTTCGGACTACACGTATTATTATTATGCGAAGTGAAACTCAAACTCCACCACACACTTTGGGGGCCAAAAAAAAAAAAAAACCACTCCGGCACACGGCATTGCAAGTCAATCCTTTGACAGAGCTGACAGCTTGTGCTGTCCAGACAGAAATGGCGACTGCTACTTCCCCGGTGGTTTCCACATTGTTCCACGGCACTCTCCCTCTGAAGAAGCCTTCGCCTTATCTTCTCAAACCCCTTCGTCTCCATTCCCACACAACCATTCTCACTCGTTTCCCCTTCATCTCTCTTCTTCGCCCTTCTCTCCTTCCAAACTCTCGCCGGCCCCCAACCAATACTCCCACTTGTTTTCTCAAACTTGGCACCATTAAAACTTCCCCTTCTTCCGCTTTGGATTCTCTTCTCATTCTCTTCACTTCCGCGGCTTTATCGTCCACCCTATTTTTTGCCGATGTTGACCCTGCCCCTGCCTTCGTGGTCACTACACCCAGGAAATTGCAGACCGATGAGCTCGCCACTGTGCGTCTCTTTCAAGAGAACACCCCCTCTGTCGTGAACATAACCAACCTGGCCGTCAGGTAGGCCTAATTGCTATAAGAATTCACCTTTCTAAAAATCTGATGTCGTAGATGCTTTTCTTTTCAAATAAAAAAAATCTGGATTATAATGTTTCTAAGGAGTGGGCATGGTGTGGATTTAGGCAGGATGCGTTTACGTTGGACGTGTTGGAGGTTCCGCAGGGTTCTGGGTCTGGCTTTGTTTGGGACAAACAGGGTCATATTGTTACCAATTATCACGTCATCCGCGGTGCTTCTGATATCAGGTTGTCAAATTATGAATCTTTTCATGAATCTAATCAGCATCACTTGAAACCCTGCTCTCAACTATCGCTTTGGTTTCTTAAAGATAAGATCCGCTGATCCGGCCCTGATATGTGCGGCCTTGAGCTTATAGATTGTAAGTTATGCAGCCAAGAGTGTGCATATGCTGCATTAAAATGTTTGCCTAAGCAACAAATTAGGGGTTCAAAAAGGTGTATATTTAGCAACTTCTTCAGTGGTTGATTTGCATTTAGTTAGGTTGGTCATATGTTGGATTTCTTGAAGTTGAAGCCTCTGATCAGAAAATTTAGAACTGGGTTGTAGATCCGCATGTTAAGATGGTTCATAATGCACCCGTAAATTTTCTTCTATTGAAATTATGCTAGTTATGTGCAGGGTCACTCTTGCTGACCAGTCAACTTATGATGCAAAAGTTGTGGGCTTTGATCAAGACAAAGATGTTGCCGTCCTGCGTGTTGATGCACCAAAAGATAAACTCAGACCCATACCTATTGGTATTTCTGCTGACTTACTTGTTGGTCAGAAGGTTTTTGCTATTGGAAACCCGGTGAGAGCTAATCACATTTTCCTACAGAATTATTCATGCGGTTTAAATGCATATGATTGATTGAATTGTTGTTCTCCAATAGAGGAAAATCTTATGAAAAGTGATAACCTGTGATGGTTGTTGCTGTATGGTTCATTGTACATTTGACCTTATAATTGATGCCTTTCTTTATAATTGACTAACTAATCACCCAATGTGATATTTCATCTTTGTGCAGTTTGGACTTGACCATACCCTTACAACTGGCGTAATCAGGTATAACACCAATATAGTGAATATATTAATATAATTAACTAGTCACTCAGGTCTATTTAGTTGTTTTAAAACTAAAATTGCTGCAGTGGACTCTTCTTATATTCACTTGTGTGCTCTTCAGTTCTATTAAACCAAATTGCAAATTTTATTTTAGAAGCACCAAGGGGTTTAAACTTCATAAATAAATATATAATGTCTTGTTACTTTTGCTAATCCTTTCATCTCTCTTTTGTAATGATTGTGTTACTAATCCATTCATTGTTGATAGTGGACTTCGTCGAGAAATTAGTTCTGCTGCTACTGGTCGTCCAATTCAAGATGTTATACAAACGGATGCTGCAATTAATCCTGGCAACAGTGGAGGGCCACTCTTGGATAGTTCCGGAAACCTCATTGGGATAAATACAGCTATATATTCTCCATCAGGCGCATCTTCGGGTGTTGGATTTTCTATTCCAGTGGATACTGTGAGCTCTTACTTAGATCTTTTATTATATAATAGAACCTTTGGTGTGGCATATGACTCTGTTTACTTGTGCTCTGATATGCATGCTTCTTGTATTACATATTCAGGTAAATGGCATTGTTGACCAGTTGGTGAGGTTTGGAAAGGTTACAAGACCTATTTTGGGAATTAAGTTTGCACCTGATCAATCTGTGGAGCAGCTGGGTGTTAGTGGAGTTCTTGTCTTAGATGCTCCTGCTGATGGCCCAGCCGGGAAAGCAGTATGCTTATTCTTACGTTATGCCTCATTTCTTATGCATTCTTGAACGTGATTCTACTTACCGTCACGAGTTCAAGTGCTTCACAGCTTGATTTGCATTCGAGTTGTAGGACTTATGCCGACAGAGCTAGTCAAAATTTCTGTTTTGCAGGGCTTGCGGCCAACAAAACGTGATTCATATGGGAGGCTTGTTTTAGGTGACATCATAACCTCTGTGAATGGTATAAAGGTTACTAATGGAAGCGATTTGTACAGAATTCTTGACCAATGTAAAGTGGGTGATACGGTATGTCTTTAATGTGTTTCCTCGTAGATATTTTCATGGGAACATGCGTATATCAAGTCTATTCGTAACAGTAAAAAAAAAAATCGAATAGTCTATCTGATTCTAAACAGATATAGTAGACAGTACAAGTCAATTGTAGGAGTAGCTGGTCTTTTCTGTCAAGTTGGTGGGGATGTCGTATATAATGGGGTGATAATTGTTGATGGTGGTTGATATGATATCAGGTGACGGTGGAGGTCTTGCGAGGTGACCACAAGGAGAAGATCCCTGTTCTTCTTGAGCCAAAGCCTGATGAATCATAAGGGTCATGTATATACACATTCCACATGCCAGGGAATGCAGCAATTTTATCTGTATATTCTTGGGTTGCTTTCTGACGAAAGCTCCAACTGTACATATGGATTCTGGCAAAACTAAATCATCCTTACATTTTTATTTTTTTTGTGGAAAAAATGTGTGAAAGAACTGACCACATCTATGTTGAAGAGTTTTTCTCCTATTATTATTGAAATTGGGGAAGAAAAAAAGGCGCCAAGGGGAGGGGAGATTATTAAGCAATTTGTGCTGACTGGTGGTGGTTCTGATCTTTATTTTCCTAGGTCTTCTTCTTTTTTTTTGTTAGGCACAAGTATCCTCTTATTTGAGACAATTCTGTTTAAGGTACGGACATTAAATGTGGGTACATCTCCCAATTGAAATTGGAATCTTAGTTTAAAGACATCTATATGGCATATTTTGGGCTCAGGTTAGTCTAATGGGTCCAGGCCCACTCAGAGGCCAGGAATTGGGTGAGACTGGTCCAATTGCAACAGAAGGGGCAAATGAGGAATGTGATTGTTATTCGTTGCTCCCTCCGGTTTTATTTATAAGTAAATTTTTCTCTTAATGGGTTGATCTATTCTATAAGTAACTTTTACTGTGTCTTAAAATGTGAGCTCCTTTTTTCTATGTTACCTTTATTAAATATATACTCCTTCTGTTCCTTATTATAAGGTATCAACTAACAATTCTCACTGATTAATAAAAACAGTTAAAGTCATTAAATTTGTCATAAAATTTAAGTAATTTTCAATATTACCCTACTAATTGAATTAAACTTTAATATCATAGTAATTATTACTCTCACCAACTACCCTTATTAATTATAAGCATACATGAAAAAAATATTTAATACTCTTTGAAAACAAACAAGTGCTTTATAAAAAGAATTAAATATATTTGTTAGTTAGTGCCTTATAATAAGGATCATGGAGTATTATTTATAATTAATTATCACACACACTAAGAGTTATATTCATGAGAAAGAGAGAGAACTTACTAGGTAAATGAAGTCAACAAAACTTTGAAAAAATGTATTTTAATATCTCTCATACTTTTTATACATCTTCTCTCTATTTTCATAAATAGGGGTATATATAAAAAAAAGTATGACATTTTTTACATATTTATTATTTTTAACTATCAGTTTATTTTACACAATCTAAAAAACGTTATTTATAAATAAAACTGGAGGGGGTAGTTTGTTATGGGAGAGAGAAGGGTTGGAAGAATAATGAACCATAATAATAGTATCAAAAATTGGACCGAGCTTTCCTGTTGGTCGTTTGGATGAGAAGGAAAAGCTTCTTTTATTTGAGCCAACTAGACGGGACCTAAACAGTTTTAATTTAATTTTTTTATTTTTTATTTTTTTAAAAAAACTATCTTAATGGATACAGAATTTAAAATAAAAATAATCTTTTAATTAATATTTTTTAAAAAAATAATTTCTTTAATTAAAAAATACTCAATTTAAAAAAATCAAATTTGGATCTTTCAAATCCCATCTAGATGATCTAGATGGGATGAACACTAGGTGTCTAGCTAAGGGTTCCACGAATAATATGACCGATGTACAGATCGAATCTTGTTTTCCTTTATTTTTCAAATGAGCAAATAGAGAAGAAATATGTATATAGATGATAAAATTGCAAATCACAGAACAAGTAAATACATTATATTCTTGTCTTTTTCCCTATTTCATTTCTCATAATTATTTTACTTTTAGTTTAAAAATTATAAAAATATGTATTTACTTTTTTAAATTATATTTTACTACTTCAATTGCTTTATCATATAGTTATCTTTACCTACATGTACGAGAACTGATCTTTCGAATTATTAAAAACTAAAAATAACTTTCAAGACTTGGGCCTGTTTGGTACAGGAAAGTTATGAGGAAGGAAAATAAGGGAAGGGAAGTGAATAGAAAGGAAGGGAACACGGGGAGAAAATTGAAAACTATTCAGTAGACTTGGAATGTAATATAGGTTGAGGGAAAATAAATTGTTTGGTTGGAAGAAAATGATTTGACTTAAGCGGGAAGGAGTGTGAAAATGACCATAATACCCCTAACATCAAGTTAAAAAGGGAGTTACTTTTTTTGTGGCATCGCAAACAAAAAGAAAAAGGAGGCTCACAGGAAGTGTGTTTCTGTGTTGGGAAAGAAGGTAAATTGAAGGAGGTGTAGATGGGATGTTCAACGGCAACTACCAAAACAACGGATAGAGGTGAGGAGGAAGACGGAGATGGCGCAAATGATGGCAACATCAACACATTATTTAGTTGCGCAACGTGGCTGGAACTTGCGAGAGTTCAGTTATAAACTCGAATTTTCTTTTTACCAGAACTCGGGTTTTACTATCAAACTCGAGTTCTTCCTATATATCCAGTTTCTGAATATTTCTCTGGATAAAACTCGCGGAAGTTAGAATGCCAACTTGAGTTTTGCTCTCAAACTCGAGTTCTCTTTACACTAAAACTCGGGTTTTAACCCAAAACTCGAGTTCTCCAAAAAGTTTCCTTTTCTAACTTAGTTGTTGTATGAAACTTGCGAGAGTTGATTTCCTAGCTCGGGTTAACTTCTGTCTATAACTCGAGTTCTCTCTAAAAACTCAAGTTCTCTGCCTGATCTTCATAGCTTAATAAGTCTCGGGCAAAAACTCTTAAAGCAAACTTTCATAATTCAAGTTCTCTTCAGGTTTGAACTCAAGTTCTCATTCAGAACACGAGTGCATAGGCTTAAATTTGTTAATGAAATTCGAATTTGCTAAATAAATTCAAATTTGATAATCAAATTCGCGCACTTGCTGAAACAGAGCAAAATTTTTTCATCCCTGTTTTATGGTTGCTGAAACAGAGCAATCCAAGGTAACACTCACAACTTAAACCTTTATCTTCTCTGTACTCATTTGTTAATTTTTTAGCAAAAGAATCCATTTATTGGAGAAGAATTCTTTTTTTTTTACGAGTAACAAAATCGTTGTTTCCTTTTCTTTATTGAGAAGAATTCTCAAAGGTTTTTTTTTTAGTAATAAAGATGAATGTAGCTACTAGCAAGTGTGTAATAACAAACTATGAAGCCAATAATCACTTACAAAATTTAAAAACATCAAATGTACTCTAGTATGGAGCAAATACGAAGCAGTGATCAAATTGAAGAAGAAAAAGAAAAAGTAAAGACAATGAGCAGCAACACTGAAAAAAAATGGTGGCCACTATTCTCCTTCATATGCTTCCATTTAATCATTTACAAGTTTTGATTAGAATTGTGGTTCAATTTTGGCTCTTTAATTTAAATTTTCAGGGGTAAATTTATATTTGTCATTTCCCCTCTTGTGAGGGAAGATGGGTTACCACCAATTTTGGTGAGAACTAATCTTCCCATATTTAAGGAAACTTTGGGGCAGGTGGGAACTTGAGTTTCAAAAACATTTGGCAGCTAAACGTATTTTCACGGAAGGAACTTACTTATTTTCCTTTCCCTTTCAACCTTTTCCATATATCCAAACAGGTCCTATAACTCCTACAGCCTAATGGCATGGAAATTCTCAAATAGGTGGAGGTCTCAAGTTTAATCTTGCTTATAACTAATGTTTTAAAAGCCAGACCGAATGTTAAGTCAGAGAGGATAACGGATTATGGTTCAAACGGTTAGATCAGTCAAGCCGTTTGGTTAGACTAGTGAGTAATAACTAAATTAAAAATAATATTATTTACATGCATAATAATATAAATATAATCAATCTAATTTGATGAAAATTTAACAAGATCTCAACATATATCACGATCAAATAAAATGATTAAAAGTAGCACATTAATAAGTCAACTATTAACCTAAAGTTATGGGTTATAAATTATAGGGAGTATTATCTTGAAAAACACATATCTTTAATTTTTTATTAATCATTTCATATAAAATTAAAGATGAAATAAAGCATTCGTAAATAAATTTCAAACCTTTATAAAGCTAAAATTATAAAGAAAAAAAAAGTGTAGGAAAAAATGAAAAATGCATGCACACACACTCTCTCTCTGGGGTCCCAAATATAACATAAAGTTGATTTTTTTAGAGAAATTAAGAAAATTATTATTTATATTTATTATTTTTTCTTTAAACTATTTTAACTAACTTGTAAATTAATATATAATATAATAATATATAATATATAATATGATTAAATAACTTATTTAATTTTTTTATCTCGTTAAAAAAATTAATTTTATTTTATATTTAAGATAAAAAGAGTATATATATAAACTTGAAAATACATCTGCTACTCCTGGTTTTAAAGGGCAGAAAAATAAAAAGATATTCTCTGTTTGACAAAGAAAAAAAGTCATTCCTTGGTTTTATAGAAAAGATAAAAGATATACCGGTTGGTTAAAAGGCTACCCCTGTGGTTAATAAATTTAAAGGCATGGGTGAACGTGTTCACGAGATTCAATGCATCAGTGAATGTGTGGCACTGAAAATATAGCAAAAAGTTTTATATATATTAAAAAAAGGAGGTTGGTAAGGCATGGACCTGTTTATTACGTAGAAGAGGTGGGAAGGGAAAAAAATATGAGTAAATTTTTTTGTTTGGAATATAATTTTAATTTAATCCTTATATGAATTTAAATTCTTGGGCCTACCAATATTTTTTTATAGGTGGGAAGATGAGATCCCATCAAAATTGGTGGGAACCGAAGTTCCTTCGTGAGAAGGAAGATCCGAAAGACAAATATACCCCTAAAAATTTAAATTAAAGGGCAAGAATCCTAAAAATTAAAATAAAGTCAAACATAATTTGTTTATCATATTTGAATTTACTTAATAAATTCGGATGTGATAAACAAATTTTAGGATTCCCGCCTTACAAATTCGAATTTCATCAATAAATTCAATTTTTTTAATAAATTTGAATTTCATTCTATAGGATTTTTTTTTAATTTCATTAATAAATAAAATAAATTTTTTATTTATTTAAATTATAATTTATAATTTATTTATTTTCTTTTATTTTAAATTATTGTACTACTAATTATTTAAATTATTGTACTACTAATTATTTAATGTGTGAATCAAAATATAAATTTGATTAATATATAATTATTAATTTATTTTGAGAGTAAAATGAGTATTTTTTTTTCCTAAATTCCACTTTCAATTTTCTTCATGCCAAACAACTCGTCTACCTTCAACCTATCTTCCATCGCCTTTTACAATCTTCTTTTCCTTTCTCTTCCCTTCTCAAAATTCATTTCCTACCTCAAATTTTCCTCATGCCTAACGGGCCCTTAGAATAATAAAACTGACATATGAAAGTACAATCACTTTTTAAATTGATGCATCTTCTTTTCTTCTCTGGTTTATTTCCGGCAAGGTGGTGACATTAGTCCGTCTTCGTCTTATTAAACTTGTGACCCATGTCTAGTTAGTGATTTAGATTTTCTTTTGATTTTGTGGCTATTTTCCTCGTTATTAAAGGAAAAATAATGAAAGCACTGTTTGATATAAGGTATTGTGGGGTAGGGACTGTGATTGGATCAGGGATTGAATCAAAATATATCGTTTAGTATGAGGGACTACAGATAACTAGGGATTGAGAGTACCACGAAAGTGGGATTGCTGCAAAGCCACTTCCCCCTGGTATTGTGTTTTCAATCCTTAGACTGCAAAATTGTAGAGATAAAAATATCCTTGATTAAAATATTTTTTGAACAAAAATAATCCCTGATTTTAACAAAGAATCCATCCCTATCACATAATCACAAAGTTCTGAAACCCGAATCGGACCGACTGGTTCGAACCCGGAACTGGCCCATCTCCGTAAAATCAATCTGGTTCGGAAACCGGTCCAATCTACTACTTTTAAAAAAAGAATCAATTTTTTTAATTTTCCTTTAAAATATCATATTAATAAGCATAAAATATTCAGTTTTTCACCGGTTTGGCCTCAATTTAGCTCCGGTTTGACTCTGAACTGACACCCTGACCCTTAACCCAGTACCCTGACCAGTTCAATGACCGGTCTGGGTTTCAAAACCTTGCATAATCACTCTCTTTTTTTTCTCGCTAATGATATAATTAGTGACTATTTATTAAATAAAATTAATGAAATTATTCCCTCTAACTATTACTTCATACCAAACATATTTTTAAAGCATCAATCTCAATCATAGTCTCAGTTCCAATCCTAGTCTCAATTTCAATCCATCAAAATTAAGTGTCATTTACCAAACTAGGTCAAAAGGTACTAGGATTTTTTTTTCTAGTTCTCTCTCCTTCTTCTTTCTTCTTCTTCTTTGTAACTAGACCTCATCTTGTGAGCCGCCCGATTTTTTAAAACTCGCTCCGATTCCCGACTTTATAACGGTTTTCGGCTTAAATGGCGGTTCTTGCCGGCTCAAAACGACTCAACCTCTAAAACAGTTCTCAAACAAAAACGAGCCGCTTAGATCTCCGATCGAAGGACCGATCGGTTTGAAAGTCCGATCCGGTCTAATCCAGTCCTATTCTAAAACCATTGCTTATAACTTCAACCATTAGTATCTACCCCTATTATTTTTGAAGAAAAGAAAAGAATTGCCTCATTTGTTCAAGCCTCTCATTAACTTGCACAGCCTGACCCTGTATCAATAAATTTGATCTTCCTTCGCTTTCCACCAACTCTGAAACGTTAATCGTTAGCCCAAAAGGCGCGAGTACGTTGTGTGTTCCGTTTTTGGTTACCCTTTTGATGCATCATGCGCGTAGTCTTGTCTCTCATGAACGTTTCCGCATTCTAATGAAATTGAAGGGAGCTGGGGATGTGGCCATCAAACACTGAAAATCCAACTCATAATTTTTTTTTTTAAAAAAAGAGTATTTTCTACATAAAGCCAGTTCAAAGTATATTAGAAGGAAGGTAGTAGCACTCTTCATAGCGGACACGACCTCTAATATAGCTTCCAATGCAGAATCGTGGCCACATCTTTTACCTAAACACACAAGACAAAAATGCAGTAGGGACTTCATTAGACTTCTCTCCCCATCAATTGTGTTTTCATGCACAAAAATCAACTTTTGAAAAAAAATGGAGAATCTCCATCTTCTTTTATTAATTACAAAACAAGAGCTTGTAGTTACACAGCACAACAACTTAGTTAGGGAACTTGAATGAGGAGGACTCGTTGGCATGTAGTATGTATTAATAATGGTTGGTTTCATACGGAGAAGGCAGAAGAAAGGCCAAACTGAAGGCCCCACAGCTCAAATGATCCCTTCACAAAGTCATAGTATCCTCCTTTCAGTGCCAATGTCTTGTTCACCAGCCCCTCCCTCACAAATGGATATGTCAGCAGATTCCCAAGTGAAACATTCACAGCTTCCTGCAATCAAATCACACCCAAATGATTATTTGCAAAATCAGCCCATCTCTTTTGGTTATTTGCATACAAACCCGGAAACATTATTATGTGTCTCAATCTGACCTTCTCACAGTGTGTGCAGAGCTCAGGGAAAGGCGCGCCTCCATGTACTGCCTTCACTCTTGCCTTTGCAGGCAAACCAATCTTCACCCAGTCCTCTATGAAGTCAGTACTGCACATCACCCATCACCCATTTAATATATAGAACTGTCAATAATGTGTGTGTTAGATTTGTTCATTTCAAACAAAATTGTGCTTACGTGGGAACGGCTCCATTGTCTGGGATAGACATGAGCCCCTTGATACCACCACAAGCACTGTGACCAATCACCACAATGTTGGACACCTGTTCCAAAATTACGTTGTTATTTTGGAGATTTTGGAGAAAGCCCATCTGATGTTTTTGAGTCTTGTTCGGGAATATTTATGTACCTTGAGATGCAGAACAGCGTACTCAATGGCAGCCCCAACTCCAGAATATCTGGTCTGTTACAGCACAGTAAAAAGAAAGTTTAAGTTTTAGGCAGGTGTTGTCACACTCCAAAGGAGAAAAGATTTACAAAAGCATTAATGGTGTTACTGTGGAGGGACCTGGTCATATGGTGGGACCAAGTTAGCAACATTTCTGACCACAAAAGCCTCCCCTGGTTGGAAGTCTAGCACGTGAGATGGGCACACCCTCGAGTCTGAGCAAGCAAATACCATGAACTGCAAGTGAAACATGAAATAAGACACAATCAAGCTTCAAGAAAACAAATTCTGTTCAGAAAAATTCATGGCTAGCTGGTAAGGTAATAAATACCTTGGGACTCTGTCCTTTGGCAAGTTCACCGTACAGAGCAGGGTTCTTCCTGTGGAAAACAGAAACAATAAGAAGAGCTTGAGGTGAAAGAAACACAACTTGAAAACGTAATTATTGATTGATGTGATGACTAACTCATATTTCTCTCTCTTGAAGTGAATAAAGCCAGCCTTGATCCTCTCGACAGCCTCAGAGGATGCGATGCCTTCAGATGTTGGTGTCCCCAGCTGAGCTGTTACGTTGTCCACTCTTGCTTCTGCTGTGGTTTGCAACTCACCCTTCACACTGCAACATCAAACAATTACATATAAATGAAATTGCAGGTACAGTAGTTATTCTACTTTAGGTTTACTGTAAGAGAGAATAGGCGCCATTACTTGAGCAGTTTCTCGAGTTCTTCAATGGTTTCATCGGTCTGTTGTCAAAAAAAGAGTTGAATGAGAAACAGAATGATGCCATATAAAGACATGCATGCATGCTCGACAACATTAAATAACTAAAGGCCTCTCCGTTTATGGTACATGGAAATGGAGAGTTGCGTCAAGTTTCCCCTATAGATACAAAAACAGAAAACTGGTGTCGAGTTGACTTTTTTAAATCGACCATTTAGTCCATGTCACGGAAGAGATTGGGTTTAATTACTAAAATGAAAAAATAATTGAAGATTGTATTGCTGAGTAGTGATGACTCAAACAAGGGGATTGAACAAATCAGTAAGACACACGTGTCACCCAAACAAAAAAGTCGTCCACGTGAAAACTCTAATCAAGTGCATGATGCTTAAAAAGGAAGGAAATAGAATTCTAATAGAAGGTGCTACCGTCGTCTCAATTTTAAATCTGTATGAATGTAAAAGATATCTTTAGGAGAGAGTTACCCGAGTCGAACCAGACAATATTCAAATCTAACCTAGTTAGATAGTGATATTAAACAAAAAGAGAGAGAGGAATACCAAAGTGGGGATGAGGGGAGTGGGAGAAGCAAAGACAGGCCTGTTTTGGATGAGAGAAGGGATTGAGGAAGAAGATGAAGAAGGAGGAGGAGGAGTGGCAAGCCTTGCAGAGATGGTGGTGGGACGTAATGTGGGAGTGGTTAGAGAAGTTTTGGAGGCAGAGAAAGAAGAGAGGCAGCAGCCGTTGATGGAAGCGGTCGACATTGTGCCTGCAAATTACGAAGTGATATGCAACTCCAAAGGTCTACAAAATGGAGCCTTACATATAAGAAACTTCTATTACCTCTCTACCACTACGTGGAGAGACTTTTGATTTGAATTGAGATAATGAAAGCGAAAGCTATTCAAACCTCTGCTTCATTCTCTATATCCTTCAAGATCAGGTCTCAAACCTTTACCACAGATATATCCATTCCTACCCATGTAAATATATGGATATTATTATTATTATTATTATTCACGCCCATCTCCATCTCCATCTTCCCATGCCAATGTAGATATTGTTATTGTTCATTATAATGTTGTCTTCTTGTTACTTGAATCCTTTTTGTGCGCAATGACGGTTCGCCACGTTGCTCTCCTTCTAGCCACTTGTGCCCCATCTCATTCCAACCACTTCTCTCCACTCTGATGCACCCTACTACCGTCTCATAATGTGTTCCTTTTCTGTTGATACCATCTATAGATTTAACACTCAACTCCCAGATTTAATGTAATAAAACATCCAACCACGCATAGCATTTGTGTGCTGCGGATGGAAGCATGATTAATGTCACTATAATAACCTTTTTTTTCTGGATTAGTGTACTGATATCTGATGCTATTAGCAACAGACTAATCTGATTTGTAGGAATTTAAACCCACAATGGGAGAAACATTGTTACCACCAAATAATTATTGTGGTTGTATACCCAAAAACTCAAACACGAGACCACTGGTTAAGCTGTAACAATTCACAGTCAATTGATCAAAGTGTTTGATGATATATAAAGACCATTCAGAATTAAAACAGTTTTTTTCCAAAAAAAAAATAATGTTAAGGGCCTATTATATAGGTACGTGTGGATATGTGATGGGAGTGGGAAGAGCAGTGGAGTTACAGATATACAACTCCCTATCCTTGAGCCATAGAATTTGTTTGTTGTTCTCTCTCTGAATTGCTCCTCGCGTTCTTTCTCCCTCCTGTTTCTATCAAATCACATAATATCCACACGGATTAGACTGTTATTCACTATTATGATAGCCATGTTTCTAATTAAAACGTAATGAACATGCAAGATTCAAAAACATATAATATTATTATTATTATTTACAAAACCACGACATCCGGGTTGTTTTAACTTGTAAAAAAATAATCACTTATTAACCAAGTGATTTTTCTTAACAGAAAGAAAAAGGACGAACGGCTCCTTTGGTCTTGTACATCGTGTGTGTTGCCGGGCTTTATATACCAGAGCTTCGCCAAAACACAAACGTAGTCTCAATTACACCTCACACATGTACTATTTAAACCCCACGTCTCGTGTTTTGTCTCAGCTACAAGAAATAAAGAATACTAATACAGGGCAACAAGGACTAGCTAATTCTTCTGTCGAGATGCTAATTAAAGCAAAGAATAAACTCCTCTTCATCAGATTTATTCCATAAGCAGAGTTTATACATCGACTACAAAAAAAAAAAAAAAAACGGTTTTGTAGCAGGTAAATTATAGGTTTTGGAGCAGTTCTGACAGTTAGTAGCGGTTTAACAAACCGCTACTTAGTGAGCCATGGACATGCAAGACACGGAGGACATTTGCACTAAACAAAACTTAAGAGAGAAAGTGAAAGATTACCAGAAAAGGGGAAGATGAAGCAATGGACATGGCAGTGAAACTTTGAGGTCATTGCGACCAAAGATGAAGGGACCTTCACAGACTGCAATGAAGAAGTGTGTGTGTGTGTTCACCAGATTTGACGGTTAATTAATTGTGTACAAAAGGGAAGCATAAGTGTGAATCGATGTCGACATTTTAGATATATTGTGAACACATTATGTCAACATATATTGTTTGTCTGTGCTTGCACTTATAGCGCTCTTGTATTTAAAACAAGGAATATGGTGTAAAATGTCTGCACAAATAGAAAACACCATAGTTGAGTAAGGCATGACAACATGGTGGCCGACGTTACTATAATTAATTAAATTTGTGTTTCTCTAAATTTGTCTTTAATGTGTTGCTCTCAATTTGTCATATATAGTTAGCATGAGTTCATTCCCCAGCGACTGAACTGAAGAATGGATTGTGATGTATTTGTTGTCAAAATATTTAAATTATTGACATCATACCATTATTTCTGATATAAAAGTTATTTGCTTGTTCGAAATAGCTTAATTTTAGTTTATAAGTATTTTTTATATCAATCAAAATAAAACTCATCTCACATACTTACTTCGTATATTATAAATTATAATTAAAAAAGCTGCTTTTAAAGATTTCAATCATTATTCTAAATAAATTATTATCATTCGTATGTGTGGGATTAGTAAGTTTTTCTACAGGCACTTCTCCGTAAACCCAATGTTTGTTGGTTATTATTTATGGGCTTTTCCTTACCCATAGCCCACTCTGTCAAATATCATCAAGAAACTAGGGGAAAATAATTATTTGCGAAGAACCCAACAGTTATGATTTGAAATGTGTGTGTATCTTGACCAGTAATATACATATATATGCACACTTGCCAACGAAATATATACATACACATGCACATATAGATAGATTTATTAGGGAATAAGATACTTAAATACTATTTGAATTTTAAAATTTTAAATTAGTTTTATTGACTATAAAAATAATGTGATTGATAAAAAGAGTGTAGCAATTGATAACTCAGTTTTTTGAGAAATTAATAATTTAAAATTTTAAAATTTAAATAGTATTTAAATATTTTTTTTCAATTTATTATTATTATACCCTTACTCATACCTTTCACCGTTTCAGTCTGACTAGTCAACCAAGACACTTTTTTCTTTCATAAAGTATTAGTGTGTGTTTGGCAAACCTAGAAAAGCTTTTTTTTTTTTTTTTTATCAAAACCTTGGTTTGTTAAAAATGAATCCAAACACTTGAAAAAACTAAAAAAACACTTTTTTATATAAAACCATGGTTTTGTAGCTCAAAACTATGGTTTTGAAAAAAGCTACTTTTTTTCAATTTTTGGGTAGTTGAAATCTATGGGTTGTTTTTTTTTCTCCCAATTTTCCCCAAATCCATCTATTCCAAAAAAAAAAAAACGTTGCTACTCCTATCTTGCTTGAGTGGAAAAAAGGGAATAAATAATAACAATAATAATATATTCTTTTTTCTTTTTCTTTTTATTTAGAAAACTTTCAATTATTATTGTTCTTTTTTTAGACTTAAAATTTTTTATTTTAAATTGAAATCCTACAAACGTAGTCTAAATTTTTCATGGTTTTGGAAGAATCACCTATAAGCTTGATTTTCATACTTGTGGGACCCACATTCCTCTCTCTCCTTTATCTTTTTTTTTTTAAATTCCTATAAATTTAATTAAAAAATATAGCAATTTAATTAAAAAAAATTAATGATAAATATTTAAAAAAATTTAAAAATTTAATCTAAAAAATTTAGAAATTTAATTAAAAAATTTTATTTTGACTATATTAAAAAAATTAGTTAAATTAATTAATATCATATATAAATAATTTTTTTTTGTATTTATTAAAAAATTTAATGTTAAATATAAAGGTAAATGTGCAAATTTAAAAACCAACTTTTTATGAGAGGCGTCTGGTATAGATAAGTTTTGGAAGGGAAAAAAATAATAATGAATGATTAAAAAGGGTGCAAATTTAACAGAATTGTTAAATTTGATCTAACACCGTTAAGAGTTTTATTCTCTTATTGTTAATAAAATATAACCTTGTACTTTATGTGTAATTATCACAAAAGTTAATGTCCTTTTTGGTAAATTGACCACTAAAAAGTGATTCATAACCTAATATCCAAACACTCATCTTATTAAAATTACTTTTATATATAAATGTTTTATATAATTTATTAATACATATATGTTTGAGCTATTTTGTATGATGTTACATAATTGCCCAATGTTATAATTTTAATTTTTTAGACAAATTTATTTAATTTTAGGTATTATTATGAAATTTAATGTTGAAAATATTTAAAATAAAATCTTATCTTTTTATATGTAATTATCACAAAAGTTAATGTCCTTTTTGGTAATTTGACCATTAAAAAAGTGATTATTAACCCAATACCCAAATACTCTCATTTTATCAAAATCATTTTTTTCTTATAATTAATATATATATATATATATATTTGATTTTTTTTATGTTAGATAATTGATTAATGTTATAATTTTTAATTTTTCAGATAAATTTATGTCATTTTTTGTATTTATTATGAATTTTCCTACTAAATAATACATAAAATATAATCTTATCATTTATATGTAATTATCACAAAAGTTAATGTCCTTTTCAGTAATTTGACCATAAAAAAAAGCTATTCTGATCAAAATATCCAAACACTCTCGTTTATCACAATCACTTTTTTCACATAATCTATTCTGCTAGAATCTATTCTCAAAAATCAATTTTTTTCACTTTTTTTTCATAAGTTATTCTCAAAAACTGATTCCAAACACACATAATAAGCAAAGTTTAGAGTCTGAAACACTTATGTGGCCCCAAAAAAAAAAAGTTCAAAATACTTATATTTTTACGCAAAGCACGTTAATTTCTCTTGGCCAATTTTTTAGTAGGCTATTATTATTTTTAGCCGGGTATCTCTTTCAAAAGATCTATTCTTTTTAATAAGGTAGGATTCAAACTCAACATCCTTATAATCTAGTTGATGTACCATTAAACCAAATACTCTTATTCAAAAACATTATTTTACTTCAAGAATAAAATAGGAAAAATGATATGAAATGTGATTTTGAAATTGAGAAATGAATATGAAATGAATTGTTCTCCTCATAGAACAAATATAATGAAATAGATGCGGAATAATAGGGGGCTAAATAAATTAGATTAGACTTTTGCTAAAAACGACTAGGTCTATAATGAAAATCTAAAATGTGAGTCTTAGCCTGTATATAGGCTTTTATATTTTAGGTTTGAGTTAAGTCTTCAAAAAGTTTTGACAAATCCTAAAACCTTTTTAAAATGTCTACTTAAAATACAAGCATTTTAAAGCCTATACCTCTTATTTCAAATACCACCCACCAAGCCTATTTTAAAACTTATGTTATGACCAATATAAACTGGTTTTAGTAGAATAGGCCAGTCCTTTACAGCTTGACGAGCAAAAGTTTGAATATTTGTTGGGAGAGACACATACATTTAATGTCTGACAGTACTTCAAATAGAATTGTCTTCAATAAGAAGATATCCATACTTCACAAAAAAAGATTATGTTATGACTTAAATGCTCAAAGATCCATTTTTCACCTGCAATGTAAAACTTTAGTAAGGAAAAGAAAAGAACACATCATATCAATAGTTGTCCGAACAAGCATGAATAAAAAAAACTAATAATTAGTTACATGAAGAGATACATTTTATAAAATCAATGAAGTATATAGAATTGGATTTTACCTCTTGCGTTTTTCCCGCATAATTTAAGACAAACTCCTCTTATTGAGATCGTTATATTTCACTTGAGCATCACTAAAATAAACTTTATGTAATTATAATGCTTCAGTGAGTAATATAAATCAAAGGAGAGGGAGTGAGCCGACACTACCAATTTGAGCAATTGAAGAAATACTAGTGTAACAAAGACTTTTTACATGTGACAAAAATGACTTTTTATGCTTGACATACAACAGGTGTAGAAAGTTTGGACTTTCTATACATGTGGAAAGTGACACTTTCGACACGTGACGTGAGACGTCGGGTGTATAAAGTGGGGCTTTCTACAGCTTACGTGAGACGTAGAGTGTAGAAAGTAGGGATTTCTACACCTCACGTGAGACGTCGGGTGTAGAAAGTCTTACTTTCTAGACTCCTCCTTGTGCGTCAAGTGAGAAACTCATTTTTTGAAATTTTTTTATTATTATTATTATGCTGCAAACTCGTTTACATGATAATAAACAACCAAACACCTGACAAATAAAAACAATTACAACAAAACTAATCTGAAATATCAAATTTATTGTAAATTCCAATCCAAAACATTAACAAAGCTATATCAATGCAGGTAAACAAACTTGGCCTCACTTTTACAATGAAATATGTACAATCAAAGTCCAATACCAAACAGTGACAATGAAATTCAACATATACAATCCCAAATAGTTATTAACATTACATATTTGACATTACACTCACAAATTTGTGACCTCTAATTACACAGCTTTTACTCATATCAAATTACTTTTTTGTAAATGATGTGTGTAAATATTACTGGAATCAAAATTTATTAAAGACTAAATAGAAAAATTATATTCTATATATGAATAATGAAGTTGTTGATCGGACAAATTTTATCTTGTGATGTTAATCAGAGCTCAGAAAAAACAGAGAAAGAGGCTACTAAAATCCAAACTTCACAGCTATAAATGGATCCAACTTGGACAAATTCAGAGGTGAACAAATTGACATTTCCAATCTCAATTGAAATAAATTGAAGTGTGTTGATCAAGATCTTTTTGTGTTAGATTACTCAGCATCAAAGATACAAAGGAACATGGTCATGAAGAGAATTATGCAGAAGAATATTCATATTCAAAGAAGCAATCTACAGGACCAATTGATAATCTCCCTAGAAAAGATTCTGCACCAGCAAGTTTGTAACCTTTTTCTAATTATAGAAATTGAAGGATTCTGTATGATTACTTTTTGTCCTTACTCTACATGCTCACACGTTGATGTCTATTAGAGTGCTAAGGAAACAACAAAAGGAATTGATGAAAATGCTACTGCTACATACAAATCACCAATGGCAATTCCATTCATGAGAGCACTCGTATGTGTTTTGAGCTCTATCATATTAGCAATCAACAACTCATTTTGAAAGAGAACCAAATGAAGACAATTACATTTTTTTTTTTCATTTTGTTCCGAACAGACTATTAAAGAAACAGGAGATCACTCAAGTATTCAAGAAGAAGCTGAATCAGATAAGCCTATAAAAGCAACCCTTCCCCAAGTGATTCCTTCTCTCCATTATCGTAAGTGTCTTTCTTTACATGATGATTATACTATTTTTCTTCCTTTGAACCATTTGCTAACTATTTCAGCTGTGACAGAATCACAAATTGCTGATGCTGGCACTTCGTCTTCGAAACTGGGAATTTGTGAAATTTTCAAACTTACGGAGCTGAAACATGGCGAAACGGCTTTACTCGCTCAAGCACTAGAGCAATATCCACAATTATTGCTACCTCGCGAACATCGAACTCATCGTATAATAGCTTGGTCTTATAGAGTGCTAGTTGATGTTAAAGCATATTTGAATTTAAAGGCTTAAGTTAACTGCTTAGCATGGCATTGGTCAAAGCTCACCTTCCAAAAATTTGTTTTCCTTGACCACCTTTACGCTTCACCTTAAAATGCTCCAATAGTTTCAAAAATTAGAGCAAGTTACTGTGCCTCTGCTTTTATCTGCAGAACTATGAATGAAGCACCCATAAAAATGAAGTTGGAGAAACAACTATGGTACAAACTTTAGAAGAAAACAAAATATGTTGCTCAAACATCAGATTAGAAATAAAAGCAAAATAGGAAGGAAGGTGATGAAAAGACTTCATGTTCAGCAATCTGTCATATGAACTTAGTTGCAACTGTTCTATATTGTTGGAATATGACTGGTCTACCCTTGGTGGATCAGGGGCCCAGCCCAATTTTGTTGGGGCTCTTATGTAATTATGGAAAAGTCTGGGTCTAAATAAGGAATTTTATCCTAATAATTTAAAATTCAAACGGGGATAACTTCCCCGTAAGTATTATATGGGATTGTGATCAGTTTATGATGATATGGTTTTTAATTAAAAAGAAAAACTTCCAAAATCTCCTCATGAGGGTTCTCTTCTTCCGTATAATGCATCTGCCGTATGAACGTGATCGGAGTCCACATCGGTGCTCCGATCTCGTGTGGGTACTCAGCGAGTCAACAAATTCCAAGTACACCTGAAATCCTTCATATATAAAACTTAATAGCATACAATTCCTCACCTCCTATTCCAAGTCAATAATGGCACGCTATCAACTAAATTTTGATAGACTCAACTCTAAGTTAAATTTTGATATTCTATTGCCTTAAGCCTTCACATGATTGATCATTCTACATCTTGATCATTGTGTCAATCTTTAATTAGTTGTTCGTTACCATAATTTTATAAAGCCAATTTCTTAAGAAAAAGGAAAAGGACTTGCGAATTCACATACTCTTGCATCTTGATTTATTCATAAGCTGAAGTCATGTGTAGGCCCATTCCTATCCCTTTATACAAGAAAATGACAAATGAGGATTCAGTATGGATGAAGACGATAATATTAGGGGGGAAATGTCAAGTGCCTGAAGATGAGGAAGAAGCAGTGATTTATGAGTAAAGTGGGAAGAAAGTGGAGGCCTACCATCCTAGAACAAAGAGCTCCATGTCATTTTCTAATATCTCCTCCATCTCCATTGATGCCGATGAATTAGTTCCCCAACGACACAGTGAGGAACAAAATCTCAATAAGTCCTGATGATGACTCAATTCATTATTCTTTCTTCTTCTTGTGATCGTCTTGTCTTGTTTAGAGTAGTTTAGTGATGCATCAATATGAATGCGGCTATCTTAAGTCTCTCACTAATGAAACTGTTTACTGTTTAACATGTAGAAAATGCAGTTTCACATGAAAAATTTCCTACAGCATCTCTAAGCAATCGGCTAAGGTGGCATTTAGAATAGCAGCTACTCATTTCTGACCTTAACTTTAAGAGACCATGTTACAAATGTCATTGGCTTCCACAGATGAATATGTAATCAGTGGACTCAGTCGAGCTCCAACTTGAATTGATGCTAATACCTAAAGTTGCATTTGAAGCCACGCACTGAGGGAAAAAAGCATAGAGCTGAAGTCCAAAATAATTACAAGGAAAATCATGAAACTACTCAATCAACAGATCGGCACGCGGTTTTAATTGACAGTGGTAAAAAAACGAATGAACTAATTTTATGATCCATTAAATTGCCAGGCGATGAAGTTAATGGAAGAGTCAGCAATCAGAGAATAGAGGCGAGGTCAAATCCAAGCAACTTCCAAAGAGTTCAGCCCTACTACTTCCTCATTGCTTTATAAATGCATACGATTGTTGGCATTAAAACTTAGAAGACACGAAAAGCAAGACAAATTTAAAACTACTAAAGAAAATCTGTTGAGTGCTTTTCCAGGATTTTGTCGGGAAACAAATAGAGAGTGAAACAGAGAAGATCGAATATTAAAATAAAAGTCAGAAGCAAAGGAAAAACAAACAAAGGCAAAACACCTAGATCTAGCTAGCTATCACCGAAATGGAGAATGAATTGAGAGAACCCACCTGAAAAGAGAGTGAGAGACGCCTTGCAGACTTGAGGCTTACTCATTTGGAGAAATGGAAGAGATTTTTTTTGTGAAAGACTTGCCGCGAAAAAGAGGAAGGAAAGAAGTTGTGGAGAAAGGGAAGAATTTGTAAGAGACTTGCCGCGAAAAAGAAACAAGGCCGACGCTAAAATGGGAAAGATTTTTTTTGTAAAATTGGGATCACTTTTTACTCGGGTTGGGCTCCTACCCATGTAGAAAGTGATCCCAATTTTTTTTAAAAAAAAATTGATACTTTCTATATGGGTTGGATCTCAACCTATGGGCTTCTAATCTGTGTAGAATGTCATCTTTTATTTTTTAAAAAAGTAAAAAATTTTAAAATAAAATTAAATGTATTAATCACGCTTAATTCTAAAAATACATCTAAAAAATATTAATTTTTTTAAAAAAATATTTTAAATATACTTTCTACACGTGTTTCTTTTCAACACGTGTAGAAAGTTTCTGCATCTTTATATATTTATGAAAATGTCACCAATCACACTTTCTACACATATGATTGAGTCAGGAAATTGGGCAGGCCCTTTTAAACCTTTTTAAATCATGGGCCTGACTTGAAAAGTGGAGTTTCAAAAGGAAGTCGGGCCTAAAAGGGCCAGCCCTAGAAGGCCGAAGGCCCTGTAGGGCCGGCTCGTTAAGCCGTTTAGCTTTGTTTTTTATTTTAATTTTACTACCTCTTCTACTCATGCCCTTGCTAACTCCTCCCTAAGAACCTTAAAATTGCTAAATTTACATATGATGGTAATTTACTAATTCTTGATATTTGTACCCCTTAAGCAGAGTCTACTACTTAAAGTGAAGTACAATCAAAATTCCTTGAAATTGATGATAGTAGCGAAGAAGATAAAAACGATAGTTTTCTTAATCATGTTGTTTAGAGTGTTTAGCTTTTTGTCTTCTTATACTTTATATGAGACTATAAATTACTTGTACACAATATTTTTTACCTTTGATTATGAATTAGTAACTGTATTTATTTTATTGTATGAGGTGTGTAGACGTATAGTTAAATATTGTGAAAATCACTTCTACAAGGCCGGCCCTGGTCCTGATGCTTTCGGGCCGAACTTTAAAAAACAGCAATTTTTCTTCCCCCGGGCCTTGTAGGGCTGGCCCTTTTAAGTCCGGGCCGGCCCTAATTCTCACCCATGTCCTGTTTGGTCAAATATAAAAAATATGTGTAAAATACATATTTTGTACTAGTAAAAAGGAAAGTAGATGTGATCGAATGATGAATAAAAATGTTAAACTCATATAAATGATGGGATGTAAAACTTAAAATTAAGGCTAAGTAAGTAACTTTATAAATAATTCATAAAAATCAATTTAGATTATATTATATATAATTATACATAATAACACAATTTTTTTTTAACGCTAGGCCTATAAGCTTGTATGCGAGACATTATAAAAATGGGCCTAACCTATTTACTTGTTGGGTCTAGTGAAAGGGATTAATCTCTTATAACGTGGCAATCTAAGATTTGAATCCTTACAGAAAAATGTAACCACATTTAGAGCCTTGAATAGGATCGTCTCCAATAAAAAAATACATATACTTAACAAAAAAAAAGGCCTCACAAAAAGGTTGAGCCTGAGCATAGTCTATTTAAAGATACCTATATTTAGCGGGGGAAAAAAGCCTCGCAACATGACTGAGTCTAAATATTGTACTTATTTAGAATAACAATTGAAATTTTTAAAAATAGCTTTTCAATCATTATTTATGACATAAAAGATAAATATGTGATAATAATTTTATCTCAATTTATATAAATAATTATTTTTAAGGATCCTAAATGTGATTCTAAACAAACTTATTACCTATTTATTAAATAAATTAAACAAAGGTTAAAATATGTTACGTCGGAGAACTCGCTAGGAGCCTAGCTTATTTCTGCCCAAGGCGAGGGAGTTGTTAACACCGTTTTGTACTTCTAAAAAATATATATGAATTATTATAAAATTTGAATGGGATAGTATAAAGCATGATATTATATAAAACAAAATAAAAACGCTGTTTATAAGTGTCTGTCTAGATTAATAGTGGGAAAATAAATTTTTTTAATGTAAATTTTGTAGAAGTTAAATTGAAAAAAAGTTATATTGTAAATGTTATTTATACTAACAGTAAGAGAAATGACTTTTTTTTTAAACTCAGTAAAAAAAATAAAAATTATTTTAATGAGATTTTAAAAAAATAACTTTTTTTTAAAGCCCAATAAAAACTAACGTATTCATAAATATATTTGTAAATATCAAATAAATTTTTATCCACTAAATAAACTTATAACCCGATTTAATAAGTTTCTAAACACACACTTAAACTAATATTTCGATCCAAGGAGTAATACAGCACATAGGACGAAAAGAAAGAACAAAAGCATCTGCGTCAGTCGAGTTGTCCATACAGGTGGATATATCCCCTCTCCGTGAGTTGACATACAAGTAACTTCCTAGAAGGTTTTTTTATTGTTTGACCGACCCAATATTTTAAAAGTTAGATTGGATATCGAATTAAAAATATCAACGGTTCAAGATTTAAATGATCAAATCGATTAAGTTATTTGGTAAGAGTTTGAATACAGTTTTTAAAAATAGTTTGGAGAGAAAGAGTGAAAAAAGTAATTTTTTAATAGATTATGAAAATAATAGATTATAGGAAAAAATGATTTTGATAAAATGAGAGTGATTGGATATTGGGTTGAGAATTACTTTTTTAGTGGTCAATTTACTAAAAATGACATTAGTTTTTATGATAATTATATATAAATGATAAGATTTATATTTTATGTATTATTTGACATTTAATTTTATAAAAAATACAAATAAATGAAATAAATTTATCTAAAATATGTAAAATTATAACATTAGCCAATTATCTAACATAAAAAAAAATTGGCCCAAAAACCAGCAAATCGGTTGAAAAACCGGTCTGATCCAGGGTACTCGGTCTTTTTTAAGAAAAAAATCAATTTTTTTTTAAATTTCTTTATAATTTCATACCTAAAATATTCATTTTCTCACCGGTTTGGTTTCGGGTTATCTTCGGTTTGACTCCAGTCCGTCCCGCTAACCCTTAATCCAACACCTCAGCCGGTTCAATAAGCAGTCCGAGTTTAATTACCTTGGGGGGAGAGAAAGGAAAGAGGAATGAGGAAAATGAGGAAAGACAAAAAACTAAAAATTGTAATTTTTTTTCCAAAAAATGGTTTTAGATCCAAGACCATGGTTTGGGGAAAAAAATGTTTTTTTACAAAAAATGGGTTGTTTGGCAACTTTCTCACAAAACTATGATTTTAAAAGTTGTTGCCAAATACACACTAAATCGATGATGTAATAGTTAAATTAAAATAATATTATACAAATATATAATGATTAAAATATAATTATTTCTTAATCAAATTTCATATTTTTAAATTATAAGGAAAAAAGATGTTAATAATAAAATAAAAATATTACAAAGTACTAACTATAATATAACAGAAAATAAAATTAACCACATTATTAAGCAGGGGCCTTAATCCAATTTAATAAAAAAAAATTTAACAAAGTCACAAAATATACCCAACAAGATAAAATAATATATATATATATATATATAAATTAAATATTACTTATTATGAATAAAATTTAAATACGAAAAATACATTTTGAATTATATTAGTTGATACTATTGAAGTTAAACAAAACTAAAATTAGGGGTGAAAATTAAGTTAAAAAACACAAGTAAAATGTTTTATACATGTTTTTTTTTTAAATTTTATAATCCTTTTATATTGGTCCGTCTTTTATAAAAACGTTTTGAATCTCGGCTTAATAGTAGCTTCCAACTCAATGACAAGTTAATAATGTCTCAAAACGGTCTAACTACTGACACAGTCTAAAAACAAAACTCAAATCATTATTGTGACCAAGTGATGGTACAATTGATCAGACTGTCCGATCCGGTCCAACTCTTCAAATCTTACTTTGACCTCTCCCACAAGTTAATAAAGACAAAATTTACGATTATACAAATAATCACTGGAAAGTTAAAATATTTTTTGGGCAACGGAAAATAAAAATATAAGTGCCTTAATTCCAAACTTACATATTTAGGTTAAAAAAAATCTAAACTTACATTCACATGCCTGCGAAATTGATGGTCAATTTGTTTTAACCTTTTATAAGTGATTTTGTGGTATTCAGAAAAAATATATAAGAAAAGTCTTACCTCAAATGACCAAAAAATATTAAAAATGAAGTTTTTTTGTACTACCTAAAGGACAAAACCTTGCTTGTTTTCTTATTCTGGAAACAATTTCTGTTTTTTAATTACTTTCTTTGTTGTGTTTTTATCAATTTTCTTATTATTATATTTTTTTTTGTATTCTCTTATTAGATGTAACCTTATACGAGGCATTCAAACTTTGGCCTCCCAGTAAAGATTTAAAACCTTGATTCACAGGAACTAACCCTTTTGACTATCCATTCTTTGGTAAGGTTCCTTTTCATTTAAAATGCAATTTTTCCAAACAATTATGTAAACAAATTTTTTTATTATTTTTTCTTTTCAAAACTTAGTTTTTAAAAAATAATTTTATAAAACTGTTATAAATAAAATCAGAAAAAACAAACAAGCCAATATTTTCTCTGAATTTCTTGACTTTTGACCCTAAAAATCTTTCCCGATTTCTTAATTGTGCTTAAGGACAAAACTTACGAATACCTCACAAGTAGAATGAGACCTCCAAGCAGCCTCCTTCCGCCACCGAAGGGCCTCCTATGCGGTAATGGACAAAAAATTATCAAGAATCCTGAACATCCATCAGAATCCATGTTTGCTTTTCGTATGATTCCGTATGAACACATTCCAGATTATACCGAACAATTTATGATCCAACAACATCCATAGCAGAAGATCAAAAGCAAAAGAAAAACCTAACCTAATCTAATAATCTAATCTGATAACCCAAAAGTTTCAGAATGGAGTAAAGGGCTTGCCTAACCCATGGACGTTTGCAAAGAACCCAACCAAGTCCTGTCTGTAAGGCAAATAAGACTTTCTCCTGTCCACCTTCTTCAGCTCTCTGTTTCTCACGTAGAATGCCTCGTGAGCCGACACCTTCTTCTCGCCGTCGCCTGAATTCCCCGGCCCCTTCGCCTTCTGCTTTCCGGCGACTTTGCTTGACTGTCTGCTTCCGGAGCTCCATTGCTCTTTCGAATTCTCCGTTTTCACCTCCTTCCTTTTCATTGAGGCGGACGGCGTCAGAAACACGAACGACTCCTTACCGTCGCTGTTGCTTCGCCGAAGCAAATCCAGAAGCTTCCATTTCTTCGACGACGACGACGTTCCCGTGGAATTGCTCTTCTCACATCTGCTAGGCGAGGCCTGGGCTGATTTGGGAGTCCAAACACAGTACGTCCCCGGCGGAATTGACTCCAAATCATCCGCATCCGATGAGGAGGACGAAGGCGGATCACGATGGTCGGCACGCGCTTGATCCTCATCGCGAATCAACAGCTCCCTCAGCGAAGATTGAAGAGCGAGCGCATCCTCCTCAGCTTTGGAGCCACGGCAGGGGCCAGTCTCATCATCCGTCAAGAGGTCCCGATCAAAGACAGGGTAAATAGGGCCCACATGGCCATCGAAAAAAACCTCATCGGCAGCCTTTCGAAAGGTGACGAATTCGAAATCGCTGGAGTCGTCGGCGGTAGCAGCGGCTTCGTCGTCGTCATGGCGACGAAACTGCTCGCGGGCAACTTGATCGGCGATGTCAGCGAGTTTATCAGTGGAATAGCTGTTGAAGCTGGGACAGAAGAAGGAATCTGGAGGGTCTTGCTGATTGTACATAGCTGTGCTGTGCTGTGCTGTATGAGATTGACGAGTGACGGGGAATGGGAAAAGGGGAGGCGAAGGAAATCGTATTTATAAGAGAAGAGAAAAAGGCGTGAAACTCAGTTTAAGGAAAGGGCATTGAAATAATGGCTGACCAAAGCTAGTTGTTTAGTGCTTGTGCTTCTATATGGCTCTCCTGTGATACTCCCCTGTGATACTGTTCCGATCTTTTTTATAAATAATTTGTTTTGATTGATGTTTTTATAAGTATTTTTTTTTATCTTAAAATTTAAATTTTTTTATTTCTATTAAATATATATATTTATATTAATTATCCCTTACTCACCATTAATTCTCTTTCATATAATTATTTATTATACATTCTCTTTCATATTTTTTTATTCATACTCTCTCATGTTTATCACTTATTCTTTCTCTCATGCTCATTTTATAAATAAAGGTATATTTAAAAAAAATATGATATTTTAAATATATTTATTATTTTAAACTAATTTTAATTGATAATTCTTTTTTTATGTGATAAGCATAAAAATTATTTATTTTTGTGTGGCTTCACACGTTTCTCGTTAGCATGACTAGCGGCGTGATCCCCAAGTTTTACTTTAATTATAGGGCCAGTGCCAGATATTTTTTTGGTTAAGAAAATTGTTAACGTGAAATTTGTTTAAAATCTGATTGAAATTGAAATAATCACATTTGCCTTCAGATTGGCTTTAAATTTAATCTTGGGAACACAATCTCTTTCATGGTTTATTAAGGAAGAGGCAAATTTATAACGAGAGCAATTAAATAGTAAATCAAAAAGAATTACTGAAAAGAGGGAAGTTAAAAAAAAAGTTCTAAACATACCCCAGGTACAAAAAACCGGATTGGACCGGCCGGTCGGATCGGAAAACCAGTGAACATAACTAATACTAATAAATTTTAAGTATTTTTTTAAAAAATCTTCATTTTTATCTATAAAAATTTAAAAATATATTAATATATATATTACTAGTAATAAATTATAATATTTTAATATGACCGGCCCGACCATTAATCCAACCCCAATTAAATTATTAACCCTTAAATTTATACTATAACTGGTTCGTTGTTCAGTTCGATTTTTTATTCCTTTCCATTCACGCGTTGATTTGGGACGGCCAGGAAAGAGTGGATTGTGGAAAGTAAGCTTTTAATAGTTCATGGATTGGGGCGCAGTTCATATTTTCCGCTGAAAAAAATAATATTAATAATAACCTTTTTTATGAAGTTAAATTAAATGATGTATTTATGCAGAAACGCGTACTGTTTGATTATTTGAGGGCATACACAATTTTTTTTTTTTAAATAAAGGCAAATGAGAATGGTGAGGTGATTAGAGGAGGACAGATAGAAAGTGTGAAATAAATGATATGGGGCATACAGTGGAGGTCCCAATATAATCCATAGCGGTAGCAAGTTGCAGCGATGAGAAATTTGTGAATATTAATAAAATATAGGTAAATTACTTTATTATAATAAATTTGGCCTGATCTCTCTAAAACATTATAGTATGTGTTAGTTTATATTTTAAGTAATTGGTTTGGGAGAAAATGATCAATATTAAAGATAAAATTGATAAATATTTTATATTTAGAATCTATATATCAGCTCCCTGGCCCTATAATTAAGGGTTGAGAATATAATATATATATATATATATATATATGAACATTGTGTGGACTAAGTAGTGACTGTACATGAAGGGGGAATAAATGTGGTACGCGAAATGGGTTAATGATGAAGGCAAAGTACAGAAGGGCGGAAGCAAGGGGGAGGAGGGTGGATGCGCCAGGCTGAGAGCATTCAATGCCGGGAATGAAGCCATTTGATTCCTTCTCGCAGGACTGACCTTAACAGCATCGAAATACTCCTACTTATGTTATATCAAGGAAGACATATCTTTAATTTGAATTTTATAATAGTTTGAATCATTTTACTCCTAATTAATTAAAAGATTTAAATGAAAGTGTTGTTAAGGGGGAAAAATTGAATTTCTTAACCTAGGTCACATGGGTTATTTTTTTCCAATGGCCATGGATGAACCTACAATTACAAAGATTGCGATCCACAAGTTCCACTGATATTGAAAAGGTTATTGCACTAACATATCTAAAACTTAATTGCTGTGGCGGGCGCATCACACACCTCCTAAACATCTGAATCTAACATTCTCAATGTTACGTATTACATATGGTTAAAACACCATTACCAAAACTAAAATGCATAAAAAAAAATGAGGTAAAGTATGTAGCAGTCTTAACACTTAACACCAATAAAAGGAAAATCATAAAGCATGCCAATATTTCCTGCAAGTCAAGTGATTGTCAACATGGAAGATGACTGAGCAGGAATGTAAATGAAGCATTTTTTTTGACACAATAGATTTTTTTTTTTTGGGGGGAGGTGTTAGAGCCAGCTTCAATTACGTCAGATTTATGGATCCAAAACAATTAGGCTCTTGAACACTTAAAACCTCCAGGTGATTGATCTCTCCATAATCATTTAATATTTGTTTTGTTATAAGAATGTTTTTTTTATGGAAGAATGATAATTTTTTTTTAAATTATAAAATATCAAATTAGGTATTTCCCATTAAATGAGTTGTGAATTACTTATCATTACCTTATCAATTTTTAAGAACAAACCTAATTTATGATTTTACAATTTTAAAATTATTTTTCTATCATTTTCTCTTTTTTTATTAAGACAAAATAATATCATTTTGTCTTGAATAAAAAAAACATTCTTCAGTGTATCAAAAAATTATTCATTCGCCAAAAACTCGGATTTGGATGATTCCAACCATACTTTAATTTCCACACACCCATCTCTTTATATACTCAATTTTATCTGCCCCAATTGATTTGACTATATGTAAAATTACTAATGGCGACATTAAACGAGCACTACTGCACTACTGAAAAAATAAGGATTAGTAGCGCATTTTTAGTGACACTTCTTTACAGGTTTTTTCATATTTTGTTTATTTTTTTAAAAAATACTTTAGGTGAGGAAGCGTTAGACTTTAGATGGCATTCTTTGAAAAAACACCACCTAAAATGTTTTTTTAAATAAAAATTGAAACAACAGCTGTAATGCTTGTTTAAGGAAGTGTCACAGTTGTTACGTACTTTGTGTGACACTTAGCCTAATAAGCACCACCCAAAGTATTATTTAAAAAAAAAAAACTCAAACCATTTTCTCTCCTGCAATTTACTTCTATCACTTTTATTTTCTTAGTCTTTATTCTTCATCCAACACGTGTTATCACCCTTATCCTCTTAGTAATAGCCAGAAAATAGGGTTGACCTTTTTAAATCACGAACCGGGCTTAAAAAATGGAGTCTTAAAAAGAAGTTGGGGCCTAAAAGAGCCAGTCTTATAGGGCCAAGAGCCCTGTAGAGTCGGCCTTATAGGGCCAAGGGCCGGTTCGTTAGGCCCTTTAGCTTTTTTTTTATTCCCCCTCCCCTCTTACCCGTACCCTTGCTAACTCCTTTCTAAGAAACTTAAAATTGTCAAATTTATATATAATGATAATGTACTAATTCTTGATATTTTTACCCCTTAATAGTCTACTACTTAAAGTGAAATACAATCAAATTTTTTTTAAATTGATGATAGTAGCGAAGATAATGAAAATGATAGTCGTCATAATCATATTGCTTAGAGTGTTTAACTTTTTACCTTCTTATAATTTGTATGAGACTATGAATTACTTGTAGACATTATTTTTTTTACATTTGATTATGAATTAATAACTGTATTTATTTATTGCATGAGGCGTGTAGATGTATAATTAAATCTTGTAAAAATGGCTTCCGGCCTTGCGAGTCGACCCTGACTCGCATGCTCTCGGGCCAGACTTTGAAAAACAACAATTTTTCTTTCGTTGGGCCTGCCCCTTTAGGCCCTGTCTCGTCAAGGGCCAGCCTAATTCACACCTCTACTCTTAGTTCCTACATTTCCTCCTTGTCCTCTTATTGTCACTCATCATCATCCCCAGTTCGATCTACACTTCCCTCATTTCTTTGTTATATCACTTCTCACATTTTCTCTTCCTCCTCTTTTTTATTTTCACAACAATCCTTCATCATTTCTTTTATCTCATTTCTTACACCAAATTGACCCTACTCCTTCTTCTTCTTGGTCTCATTTCATCCTCCTTATAGTTTCATTTCATTCTATAAGTCGCACCCACTCATTTTTTTTATATATTTTAAAGCAACGTACAACACATTGTTTTGTTAACCACCTTCTTTTTAGACATCTATGCAACTTTGTCTCTCTCTTTTTCCTTTATTAATTTATTTCAGGTGTTGTGTTTGAGGTTTCAGCTCACTCTATTCAAGCTTCCTCTATACTGTAAGTTTTTTTAAATTTTTGAGCTTACAAATATAATTTTATTAGTAGTTAATGGTTTAATTTGCTCAATAAATTTTATATTTAATTTATTTTGAAATATGAAAAAATTATTCTCATTTTTATATGCTGAAAAATAAATGAGATAAAATTAAATGTTATTATATATAGATTGTATGTGAAGATATGTAGTAGTTATAATTTTTTGTTGTTATAATAATTGTTAACATTGATGAATTGCATAAATAAAATAATTATTTATTTTTAACACTTATATTTTAATTAGTAGTAATTTTTTTAATTAGTTATTTGTTAATTTATATCATTTTAGAGTTATTTGATTGTGGTTTGCTTTTCTTTATTTTGTTGTAAAGATATGGAAATGTGTTTAAAGTATGCTATTAACTATAATTATAGGGTTCTAAAAGAAAAATATGAAAAAAATTATTTTTTTTAAAAATGGTCTAAGATGGCACTTCTTTGAGGAAATTCATGTGGTCATTCCTCAAGGAAACGCTACCGTAGGTGGTATTTAAATAAAAAAATATATACATATTGTGGTGCTTATTTGTAGCGCCATATTTTAGTGAAGTTAGTATATGTGGCGTTTGTCAAATGCCATAAATAATATTAAAATAAACTTCACAACTATGCTTATTTGTAGTAGTGGAGAACAGATTAAACAATGAAGCACACAAATAATTTTTTTATTCGACAGTTTATATATAAAGAACGAAAAGCAAGTGTTTTTGCTCTGACTGTCAAACCAAAAAAAAAAATAATAATGGTACAGAATACTAATAAAAGGGAAGACTGTAGTAGCAGGAAAATGATACGTTGCGATAAGCTGCGGTATAGGATTAACCATTAGGAAGTAGTAGTGAAATAGAAGAAATAAAAGTAGTAATTGTATTAATTTAATTAGGTAAGGGACGGAGAAAGATCGATAATAGATAATGATCAAAGGTGGGGAGTTCCCATTTAACGGTGGAATTAATGAACTCAGCTCAGATTAGTTGAATGAGGCCGCTTCTTCTAGAAACCATGGTGGTTAACACTTTTTTTTATCGTAGCTGCTCAAAAAAAAAAAATAATAATAATAATAATCGCAGCCCTTCCAGAAGTGCACGTTCATCCGCCAATAAAACGTAAAACCCACGAACACGACTCACCTTCATGGATTCAATCGCTTTAATTAATTTTCTTCTAGCAATCAACATCATATATTAATACTTTAATACTCGTAAATCATAGTGTTATACTACTATTATTCACCACTCATGAAGAAAACCCACTTACATATATAAGAGAAGCAGGGAATTGAAAAGGGGGGGGGGAGTCAATCGGAATTACCCAAGCAACCACGGATGTTGCACACCTATGGCTGACGCAATCATAGTTTTGTTGTTGGGATTTAATTTTATTTGTCGGTCCGTATTTTCTAATAACTTCCAATCGCTTTGTCTTTACGGTCTCTTTCCATACTACAAAACAACAAATTACTACTCAGTACGCCTCATTTCACATTTATTGTATCCCCCCCCCCCTTCTCTAACGTCCTATTAGTTGCTGTTATAAATCTAATTATATGGATGTTTTACTTGTTCAGGTGCCAACGTAACCTGATGTCACCAGAAGTTGAACTCCTCTCTGTTCCCTTTCACACGCATACATACAGATCCATACGTCAGTTTCACCAGATTTTAGATTCATTATATATTATAATTTTTGTGTTCAATTCTCTATTATTACTTTCCCAATATTGTTTAGTTACGTGATTTATCTCTAAAATAAAAGTAAAATAATTCCATATGTGAAGTAGTTTGAGGCATGACAGTGTATGTACACTCGAACAAACCTTATATATGGTGAGCATCAACTTTGGCTTGCAAGTGCATGTAGGTGAAGAGAGTAGTTGGGGGGGAAAACATGTAACAGTACGTAGTATTATGTCGTGGGCGCGCGGAATTAAAATCGCGTTCAAGTTGTGTTTCTTGAGAGGCATTTGGAATTTGTAGAACCCAGGGGTTGAATAACACATAAATTAATTAAGTTTGAACCAATCAATTATGTAAGCTTCGATTTCCACTATTGTTGGAGTCGAACCACAACAAGGCTACATAACGATGGCTTCTGGAATCGTTTGTCACCTGATCACATGGTGTTTCTGGAACGTTGAATTCAGGGAATAAAAAATCGGACTAGGTAATAAACCAGTTACGGTACATGTTTATGGGTCAATTGGAGTCTAATTTGTGGACGGACCGGCCATATTAAAATATTATAATTTACTAGTGGCAATATATATATATATATATATATATATATATATATATATATATATATATATATATATATATATATATTAATATATTTTTAAACTTCTATAGATAAAAATGAAAATCTTTATGAAAAAACACGTAAAATCTATTACTATTGGTTATAATGTCTATACTTATGTAATGATATCTCATTTTCTATAATTATTATACCTTTTAAATATTTTTTTTTCACCATCTTTTTTTTAGATTTTTTTTCTTTACCTACTTTTCTCTTTATTTTGGTTTTCAACTTTTTATTTTTCTCTAAAAAATAGAATGAGATAGTGGTTAGAAGAATAAAAAAATATATTTCAACAAAAAAAGAAAGAATAAAAAAATGTAATTAGTCCAACCAATTAAACTACCGATTTTTCAAATTCAAACCGATTCACAGTCTAATGGGTGAACCAGACCAAACAACTTACCGATTTACCGGTTGAACTAATCAGATTTTTTGTTATACCTTGAAAACTAACCACTTCCAAAATACCAAACAATAAGACCTTATCAAGTACAGTAACCGCAAAGAGGCAGCTGCCAAATTAATTTCTACGAGGTCATGCTCTCCCATTAAAAACACGTGCAACACATTATCCATCCCCGTGATACTTCACACACACCTTTCCCATTAATTTCCTTAACTAGCTAGTGCCTTTTTGTTTTTTAAAGAGTTTAACTAACTTAAATTCCCCCCAACTTTACACTCACCTTAACGAATTTATTTTATTTTTTAATTAATTAAACTAATTTGTATAGTTAAGATCGGACTGCTTATCATTCAATTGTCGCCCAGGCAGATCACGATCCATTAAGCAATTAATATGGAAGAACACGTAATGTTTTCGGTGGCGGGGAATGTGAATATCTGACACAAAAAAGTCAAAAGGTCAAGATCTTCATGTATCAAAATTATTGAACAAAAATGCTGAATTTTCAATGCGAACAAACTATACATAATAATCGTTTCTTCCTATTTTGTTTGGATTTATTATCACATAAAACAATATCAAAAGACACACATTTTGCCCAAAAATATTTGGTTTAGCAGGGAACCAGCTAGACTATATAAAATGGGAGAAGTTTGAATCACACCTTATTCAAAAATATCCATAAGGGGAGATATTTCGATTTGAATTAGCTAGTCGGTTGTTTGAATATAATCCTTAATAATAAGATTTAAAAAAAAATGGACATCAGATGGCAGAAAGTTTAATTTTTTATTTTTTTTTCTCCAACAGGTGGCACAAAGGGTTATCAAAGACACACATTTTCATCCACAGCACGAATTTCTTCTAAATAATGATCAAATAGGAAAAGTATACACTGGATCTATCTTTATTTTCACACGTTCAAGTGCCAACCTAACCTTTCAGCTTAAAAAAATTTGACTACGATGTGTCTTTTTTTAATTGCCAACTTGACTACGATGTTTCACACATATACATGTCAAGAACTTGAGGCCACTCTTTAGGGTTAGCCAAAAAGCACCAAATTTAAGCGTAAATGTGATTGGGGGTTTCTGCGCTTCATTTTCAAATTAAAGGACTTTCTGTTGAATACGACCTTGCCTTGTTTACACATATTACTTGAAGAATAATGAAAAGTGACTTTTGAAATACACTCTCAGTCAAGTTTCTTCTTTAATTTCTCTCATCCCCCTCTTTGCCTCGAATGGAGTTGATAGAATAAAATTAATTACTCTATGGGAGCTAATTATATACTTATTGTTGTCCTTAATATAAAATATATTTATTTAATTTGATTATATTAAGGAAGTTAGTTAAATTAATATGATATTAGTATGTGTTTTTTAAAGCACTCTAATTATCTTCCTTGATTAATTATCTCTTTCTCTCTTCTCTTTAATTATTGTAGAAGGAGAATCAAATTAGAAAAATATTGACAATTATAAAAATATGTCTTATATTTATAATCAAGATCAACTCATCAAATATACCTTACATTTACATTAAAATGGGAGGAAGTGAGTAATTGACTTTTATTTATGATTTATTATAATTTATAAGATATAGATTGATCTGATGTTGATTTTGTAATAAAAAACAATATTGTCCCCAGGGCCTGGGAGATTAGAAATATTACTGGCTGCTTCCACACGGCTAACAAATTGTAGTGCCCAAACATATTCTATTCAGATTTATTCATAGCCCCCTCGTTTTGTGGGTGAATCTATCTATCTAGTTCGAGTGTTTATTTATAATCATGCTTATGCTTATCCTTCGCTTTAGTGGGTAAGCCGTAAGCTTGTTAATCACACTAATTACCATTTATTCAACCAACTCAATTCCCTTTTTTGCAAATATCGTCTTTAAGAACGTAATGTGCGTAGTTTTGATTTACACATTAATCACACCCTTCATAATTTAGAATATATAAAGTGTTAGCATGGACCTCTCCTTATCAAATCTCACATCACATAAATTCTGAGACAATTAGATTTTGGATGTGCTGGCATAAAAAAAAGCATTTTAATCCCATATCCCATATATACACAAATAAATTTAACACGATGAGATATATTGGTAATTTGATATTGATGGTTGTAGAGAGGCTGAGTTACGCAGCTAAGATGAACATGAAAGCAGCTCTCAAACAATATTTGCCTCAAACAAAAAGTAATCCTGATGAAATTTAGACGCAACATTTTGCAGATCTTATAAATTATAGACTCCATCCATATACTATTGAAACTGAGCCAATGGCTTCAACCAGAGTCCTTCAGATGTGTGAATGCCCAGTGAAACCTGTCTGCGCCCTCGCAAAGAAGCAATGTGATTAATTTCAGGTAACCAAATTGTAATGCCATAATATAATATACTACTAATTCATATCCTTAATATAAAATATAATTAACTAATTTAAAGAGATTAAAAAGCTAAATAAAAACACGGGTGCCCGAGTTAGTATTAGTTTTAAAAACAGCTGATACAACTATGTACATGGAGCTTATAAACACGAATAGGGAGCCTATAAGTAAAAGGAGATATTATAGTCTACTACTTGTTAAGTTATTTGCACGCGTATAACCTGATTCATGCAATCATGACATGCCAGTGAATTATTGTCCTGGAAAATGCACAAAACATTGTAACTATCCTTGCTGCTATGTCAGAAGCTGATTTATCTGATGTCTTGGCTTGTAGAGAAAATTTTACATGATATTCTTAATCTACAACTGGAGTAGCTGTATTACAAATTGCTAAAGCTTGAAAGAACAGTTCTGTATTGAGTGATCCAGATGGGGCTCATTAGCCAATTTCCAATTCATTTATCGTTCATCATTAAAGTCGAAACCCTTAATTATCTTTCTTCTCGTAGTTTATTGCCTGATTGCAATTAACATCCTATAAGTAAATGTGTGTAGCTTAGAATCTGTTAAAAGAATCGGGTGTGAGGAGAGTAGGTATTCCTTGCCCTTGCAAGTGTAAGGATCCACAAATAATCAGTTAGGATATTTCATAAGGATCCTCACGTTTGACCACTGCCCATAACCTTTGAATGGAATTTTAATCATGAAGATGAGCTGTCACCTCCAAAGCATGCTTTAATTCTAGGTTTGATCCTCCATCAAAAATCACTGTCTCCACAGAGCAACCTCCATCCTCGAAGCTTGACGAAAGCAGAGCAAGATCAACTGGAAAATATTAAATCAATTTCCAGTGGACACTTTAATCTTAAACAAAAACCCTCCTGTTGAGGACAATTGATTTCTTAAGGCAACACGGGGATGTGAAGAATACACGTTGTTTGACTATCTGGTTAATTGTTAATTCACGTCGTTTTCTTGGGGCAGATAGTGGTCTCAAGCAGCTCTCTATACAATACTCGCAAGTGTATCTTTAACACTAAACTGCCCTGTTTAGTTAGTTGTCATGGAGCCATCTGATTTATTAACATGGCCCCCGACCATTGATGTCGGTCCACCCTCACACCATGCACTTTCATGTATGCTTTCACAGTCGAGCATCAACCTTCTTCTCCTTCTCGTTCTTTTTTTTTTTTTTAAAGATTTGCACTGCAAACTACATCTTATATTATAATCTGGAGGTAGTAATCATTTGATGGTTATCCATTTACAGATAATTAGCTGATGATATGAATAGTGCTGATGATGATAATAATTAAGATAATCTTCTGATTTTATCTCTCTGTTAATAGCTTGGAAAATGAAACGGCAAAATCTTAATTAATTCAAACATCGGCGACAGTCCTCTGAAGCAATTTGTTGTATCAATCTACAATTGTACAGATACTAATCTTGGACCGGGGTGGCCCAATAGGAGACATTGACCTGAGACTCTTAGTCCACATAACACGTGCTGCGGGCTGAAACGAAAAAGAAGCTGGTCTGATGGATCTTTTGAAAGCCCAACCCAGATTCAAATACATTGGGTACATATAATAATATAAAAGGACATGGAACATGAAACGTAAGAATCAAAATCCTTGAATTTACTCACTCCAAAGTATATCATGTATGTGACATATTGTTTACTTACTGTTATGTGGGATGTAACCAGAGATAAGTTGGAAGAAAAGAAACATGGAAAACAAAGTGTTAGAAACTGGCACTGGTTCTGGTTGGATGGCCAGCACAGCAGATGCAATATTCTTGAAACAAAGAACGTGGCAACATCCTATCCATCAGGCACGAGACGATGCATTTTGAAGACATAGTTTATTACAATACTACTAGTTGTTGTTTTAAATTATTGGCATTCTGAGTTTCTGACCAACAACTTATTATAATTTCACCAGACTTCACTCACAGCACGAGGGCTAGCGGAATGTATTATCACACTGCAGTTTCCATATCAGTTTTTTTGTGGAGCTTGCTATGAACGTAGCATTTGAAGTTTTGAGCGGAAGTCTTCTTCTGTGAGGGGGAAAAAATGATAAAATTCGGAAATAAATTAGGGACATTGTGAGATTTATTTCATGTGGTGGAGCAGGACATTTCTTTTATCGATTTTATGAATGTAAAAGGTAAACCACGTTAGTTTAGATTTAGAAGTCTGGTAAATTGGTTTGTGAAACTTTTTTCTCTTGGTAAACAGCTGTCACAATCTCTAAATCTAGGTTTGGTGCAGGCCGGAAAAAGAGTTTGATGGCCGGAAAACACATAATAAAACGGCACAGGAGTGAGCGTTTTAAATATGCCTGGGCGAATGCGAAGGAAAGGGGAGAAATCGGATAATAAAACTTTATTATAATCCATGAGACTCGGCCGCGCCGATATATTCACCTACTCGCGAAGAAATCTCTTGGCGGGACCCACTCCCCCCCAATCTGCATCACACTTTGCTTCCTCTCTCTCACACCCTCCCTTCTCATTATAATTTTTCCTTCCCCAATTATTTTTCCATTCCCAACGACGACAGCTCTTTCTCACGCTAAAAAGGAATTCACCTTTTATTTCACACCCCCCTCGATTTTAGTTCTTCCTCCCTCTCCAATTCCTCTATTTGCAGGGAAATAAAAATTGGCGCAGATTCGATCGCTGTACCTAAAACTCTGGACTGTTTGGTATAGAAAGACGATCACACAGATAGATAGATATATATATATATATATACATAGAGAGAGAGTTAAAATCATCTGGAGCTTTACAACCATCATCTTCGGGTCGTCCTGCTGGTCGTGGCCTTTTTTAGTATTCATAGTTCAGCTCAAGTCAGTCGTTTATGAGAAATTGGGACATTTGAACTCCAGCTGAATTGGGTATCATTTTGTCGGGGTTTTTTCCCCCTGACCGATTCAGATTCAGTCCTGGTTCAAGTTAAGATTTCTGGCTGGCTAAACCCTAGGTCAGTATTCTTTAGCATCAATCAGAAGTTTCAATTTTTACAGCTTTCACTTCCAATCGTTGAAGTGGCGGGATTGCCCAATTCGGTTTAAGAACGCTGGATGGGGAAATGATATGTTCTCTGGCGAGTGGATTCCTACTCCATTAATTCTTTGGGTTTACTGATGGAATTTATATCCCGCTTTATCGATGCATTTCGTTCGAATTTATAAATTTCGATTTAGTAAATGTAGGTGATTGTTCTATAAATCTATAGCATTTCCATACTAATCATTATTGTATTCCATTGCGAATGTCTCTACTGATCCTCTGCTCTAATATTTGTAATATGTATATTCAACTGATCAAATTTCTTGGGTAGTGAGCCTGCCGTTCTCGTGTTTGTGGAAAATATTGTTGATTGATTTGATGCCCTCTGCACCTGCCTGTTCATTTGATATGCCGATTTGATCCTTTGGTTTGCAGTGTCAGCTCAATTTGGTATATCAAGTTGTCTTATTAGTACATGCAGATATGCTCGACTGAACTAACTAATATTAATCACTATTTCGTGCAGGTGTGAGGTTCCGATAGTGTTGGAATTTATAGGAAATCTTGTCTGGTGAAAAATAACAAAAAAGTAAAAGAAAAATTCTGTATCAAGTTGTCGATGCACTTTCTTGCATGTTTTAAAGAACGAAGAAATGCTACATAATTTGGAGATACAACACATTGATTTGATGCTTACCTCTACAGTATGCAAGATATGCATGTTAAGTGGAACATCTAGAAGTAGAGAGAGTTTGGATGTTATGGTATAAGAAGAAAAATGGAGCATGTATCAGAAAAAAGATTTCCTCTCAACGCAAAAGATTACAAGTTATATGAAGAAGTTGGTGAAGGTGTTAGTGCCACTGTGTATAGGGCACTCTGTGTGCCACTCAACAAAATAGTTGCCATCAAGGTTCTTGATCTCGAAAAGTGCAATAATGATCTGGTATGCCGGCTAATCTCTTATGCAGCTTTATTTTTTTTGCTGGTTTCTTGTGCGTGATTATTTTTACCTTTTTTTCACATGTTCATTTTTTAAAACTAAAAGAATACTTTTGATTATTTTTCGTCTCTCAACGTCTAAAATTTTCACTTGTTATTTGTAATGAAGTTGACCTTTGTGACTTTTTCCCAGAGTGGCCTGGATTAGGTTCTTTAACTGAGAGGCTTATTTCAGTAATACCAGTTCTTTTTATTGTTTTCAAAATTTTATGATTTTTTTAATTTCTGATCCGTGTAGACAGAATCGCTATATTATTTTTACATTTTGCTTTTGCTATCTATTCACTTACATTGTGTTCCTGCATGCTAGGATATTAGGATTTGATGGCTTGTTAGAATGTTAGATGATGGTTTCATCAAAATGCCAGTTGATGCTAACTTATGCATTTGCGCCCGTGTGCTTTGCTTGTCGTTGTGCGTGCACCTAGTGGATTCACTTAGAGAATTCATTCCATGACATGGTTTCTTTTCATTGCATTAATGAAAAGTATAGAAGGATAACTTCAAGCATTAGTTGCTTGTTTGATGCTGAATTACGTGTTTGCGGTTATGTCCATGCATGTGCTTAGAGTCCTCTGCACTGACCCCGATTACATTCCATGCAATGCAATATTCTTGTAAATTATGCAGGATGGCATCAGGAGAGAGGTACAAACGATGAGCTTGATTGATCATCCAAATCTTTTACGGGCATATTGTTCTTTCACTGCTGGACACAACCTTTGGGTTGTGATGCCCTACATGGCTGGGGGATCCTGCCTTCATATAATGAAATCTGACTATCCTGAGGGATTTGAAGAGTCTGTTATTGCTACTTTATTGCGGGAGGTTCTCAAAGCTCTTGTCTATCTTCATGCACATGGACACATACATAGAGATGTAAAGGTGGTGCTCTGCATCCTGCCTAATATTTCTCCTCTACTTCCCCCACCTCTTATTTTTAAAGATATACAGCCGCTGGACATTAAAAATGGAGCATCAAAAAGAACCAAATGTTCCTATCAAAGAGCATTTTCATTTCCCTAGTTTTTTAAAAATAATTTGCAGGATTATTTTATTTTCTTAGTAGATAGCAGGACTTACTGGCCAAAAAAAAATAGCAGGACTGGTTTTAAACCTGAGTAAATATGTGGGTTGACAACGATTGTGGCATTAAAAATATTCAAAAAGAGTTTGCTTTATAGTACTGTATCATAGATAACTACTTGGTGCTCTGTGTGATCAATTATGAAGGTAGACAAGGTACTTGCTATTCTGATTTTTCAAAGTTAGTTTCTATGCTTAGGAAGTTGACTTGCTGATTTATGGCTACAAAATTTTATACCTTTTCATGAGCAAAAATATCTATCTGTCCTGCAAATTTTGTATTTGGGGTATTTTCTTTTTCCATCTTACAAACTTTTAAGAATATGCAGGCTGGGAATATTTTGATTGATTCTGATGGTATGGTCAAATTAGCTGACTTTGGGGTGTCAGCATGTATGTTTGACGCTGGAGATAGGCAACGATCAAGAAATACTTTTGTTGGAACTCCTTGCTGGTATTATTTACTTCCCTTTGGGGCACCTACATTATAGTATATCGAATGTGATCTCGCAGCTATCACCATGTCTATTTGAGATTTTTGAATCTTGTGTATTTTTCACAGGATGGCTCCAGAAGTTATGCAACAATTACATGGATATGACTTCAAGTGAGTAACTTTCATCCCCCCATATTCATCGCTTGCATCTTCATCTTTTTGTTTTAATTTTTTTCCCTCTGTAAACAGGGCAGACATTTGGTCATTTGGTATAACAGCACTTGAACTTGCTCATGGTCATGCCCCATTTTCCAAGTATCCACCAATGAAAGTAATATGCTTGTCTTCTGAATTTATTTGCATGTGTGAACTGTCAGAACTTATAAACTTATTGCCTTAGTGATCTTTCATTTGATCTCTTGCCCCTTTTTTTGGTGATGCAGGTTTTGCTTATGACGTTACAGAATGCTCCTCCAGGGCTTGATTATGAAAGAGACAAGAGATTTTCTAAGGTTTTCAACATTCATGTGACTCTTTACTTTGTAGCTTCTTTTACTTGCGAAGTACCTTTTTTTTTATTTTTTAAATCATGAGCTGCTCTTCCTTTATATGCAGTCTTTCAAAGAGATGGTAGGAACCTGCTTAGTAAAGGACCCAAAGAAACGGCCGACTTCAGAAAAACTTTTAAAACACCCTTTCTTCAAGCATGCACGCTCCTATGAATACCTAACTCGAACTATTCTAGATGGTCTTGCACCTCTAGGAGATCGTTTTAGGGTATTGAAGGTTTGCTGTTTATTTTCAAGTTCTCCTTCTGTTCTGTTTAGGAGTGTGTTCTTTTTACCATAATTCCTGACTTCCTTGTCTTTTCCAGGCAAAAGAGGCTGATTTATTGGTGCAGAATAAGGCTCTTTATGAGGATAAAGAACAACTATCGCAGGTAAGTTTATTGAATTTATTTGTAGTATATGTATTCTTTGTAGTGGCCTCTATAGAAGGAAAAATGGTAGAAAAAAGTCGTTTGAGGTGGTTTGGACATATTCAACGAAGGTTATCGAGGGCTCCGGTAAGGAGGGTTGATCAAGCAGTATGGAGTTCTGTAAAACGAGATTGAGGAAGGCCGAAGCGAGCACTTAATGAGGTCATAGAGAGGGATCTTTTGGTTAATGATATATCTAAAGACATGGTTTTCGATAGAGCATGGCATTGTGCGATCCATGTAGCCGACCCCACTTGGTGGAATAAAGTCTTTGTTGTTGTTGTTGTATATGTATTGTTTGTAGTTTTAAATTTTAGATAGTCATATTTTGGGTTCACCCTTGTCCTCTTGAAAGTGAATGCATTGTGCTGTCACAGATTGTGCTGTTTTTGTTAACTTTAGAAACAGATATGCACATCCTGTGAAGATTCCTGACTGTATTCTTGTAATTAAGCTTTTTGTTTCTCCATTAGGGACAGGGTTATGATTGTGCCTCTCTTTTAGTGTTCTACTCGTTTCTAGCATCCTTGTCAGATATGCCGAGGGATGGGGCAGCTTAGAAGAGATGAATAATTGTTTAGCAGAATTCATATAAAATGGTTGTTTGATAAATAGTTGATGAGACCAAGAATTGTGAGGGTAGGTTGTTTAGCCCTAGATGTGCCTTCTCTTGTAGGAGTTTTTCCCCCTGAAGTGAGTTTATATAAATATTTAGCTACATGTTGAATACTTATCTTGTGTGTCAAAGAAGAGTATAAACTTCCAACTGAAGGATTTTAAAAACCCGTTAAATTGTCATTTAAACTTCTGCAGAAAGAATATATCCGAGGAATCAGTGCCTGGAATTTCAATCTTGAGGACTTAAAAAGTCAAGCTGCTCTTGTAAGTTTCGACTTTCTACTGTCTGATTTTAGTTTTTAAAACTAGGAGGAAAATGTAGGCGTTATAATTGATCATAATGTAACCAGCCATGCATTGCCTACAGATTCAAGATGATGACATACCGAATGCAGAAGAGCCAGATATGGATAAGAAGCTAAAAAACAAATCTAATGATAATGGGGTTCCTGCTGAAGGGTCATTGGCAGTAACAACTAACGATTCAGATGCTAAACCCACATTGGATAAGGAGGTGACATTATTGTCCTAGAACAGTCTACTATTATATTTATCATTTTAAAACCTTTATCTTTGAGCTGTAAAGTCTAAATCTTATCTTTGAAGTATGATATTTGCATGGATGCATTCATAAATTGGAATTTGCTTTACATGTTATTTCAGGATGGGTTCAGTGATCTTCAGGATTTGGAGAGTTCACTTGCTTCATTTCCAATTAAACCTCTTGAAGCACTTAAGTATGGCTATTTCCTTTTTTTTTTTTTTTTTCATTTTGCATGTGTGCAGTAATGTGGAAGCATTGGGTTCAATCTGACATATTCAAGTGTTATTGTGCTTTATATATGGTGCTCAATACAATTTACCAACCTGTAGTTTAGCCAATTTGAATTTTAATACACAATAATTCAAACCATGAAATTAAGACATTTTCATTTGAGAACATTGAAATATAAAACCTTAAATCGTGAACCATGTGAACAGGAAAAATGCTGTTACTGAGGAAGAAAACTCCATGCTTTGTGTTCTGCCTCATGATTTGGTTATCATGAATTATGGCTTGCCATGCCCTTTTAACTTTCTATTTGCTTATTATTTCCTTCTAACGAGCGTAATGGATAATATGATAGACCACTGAAAAGAAATGTGCATAAAATTATGAAAAGAAAAATTTTGTATCTAAAGTACAATTTTTTATTTCTCATTCCATAAGCCAGAATGAACATCTTGCGTTGAACATTTTGATAAGTTTAGCAATGCAGTTTCATTCAGATATTTTGTGTGTGTGAATCATGCAGAGGTTGTTTTGACATGTGCGAGGATGATGCAAATAATACTAGTCAGGGGGATTTGGACCAGGATTATGGAAGAAACGAGAATGGAAGTTCTGGGTTTAGTTCAGTGCCACAAAATGCTTTAACTGAGCATAAAAAGTATTTGAGTGGTTCCTTGGTACCTGATAAAAAGTTTGTTACTGATGGGGACAGGTAACTTTTATAGCTTTGTATGTGAAGTTTATCGCATCTGTTTTACAACAGTATTTTGTCTTACATCATCTGGATCCATTTACTAAAACCTTTGTAGTCTGTAGAGATATTTGCCCGGTAATCAATGCTTTTTCTCTTTTTTGGTTTTAAAAGACTTGAGGCCAAAATAATATCTCATACTTGTATCCATTGATGAACAGAGAACTATGGAGAGAAATAAACTGTCACTCCTCTCTCATAATTCACTATTTGTGAGACTGAGAATTGTCATTTAGAAAACAAAGATAATTGTTTCTTTTCTCCATTAACTAACCTCCTATTGTAGAAGATATATGTATGCTGAGAATTTGTGGACATTTAATCTTTCTGTTGAGAGCTTGATGTGTTTTGATTGGTGAGAATTGAGATAATTTCATCACCTCATTGTTGCACTTGCCACTTTACTGTTGCTGCATATTCATGCAATATTACTGTGCTTATTTCTCATGATTTTCCCATCTTAAAAGGGATTATTTGCAAGCAAAATATAATTCTGATCGGAATCATAGTGGTCCTTTGTTATATCGTCAGAAGAGAGACAGCAACAATAACCTTGCATCCGGTATGTCTATCTTTGTGGTTATGGTTACAATAATACAGTTTGTAAATCAATTTTTTTTTTGGTGCCTAGCTAGAATTGTACTTGTCAGTTCGGAAAATTAACACATCAAAGCATGGCTACATGAAATTTTTATTCTTTTCGTCTTTATGCAGTTGATGATGCAACAGAAGGAGCAGTTATCCAGCGCAAAGGACGGTTTAAGGTTACCTCGGCAGATCTCAGTCCTAAGGTATGTACTGCTTTGTCAATAATCCCTACTTTCTTTAGCATGAAGCAATTCAACACTAATTCACATATGGAGGCCGCTAATAACCTGTGTAAAATTTTCATAAAAATGTATTGAACAATGATGAATTGGGGTACTTGTGCTCATAGGGCATACATGCATTTACAATGTTATATTCATTATTCTCTAACCCAAATGCATGAAGTATATGTTTCATGGTCATGTCATGCTAGGTTGTGGTTTCTATAGTCACCATACCAAACTGCAATATGTGAAATATGAAGAAAGGTTGGATAATTTTATTTAGATAAAAGCTTTTCTAAGCTTTACTGATTTTATAAAGCAGTGCCTGTGGCTGGGGCATCAAGATAATTATCACCTAGAACCAGGTGATTAATGTTTCGGGGAAGGCTTTGTAAAAATAGCTGTTTCTTTTGCTCATTCAGGGTCCTTCCCTTCAAACTGCACTTTTGGCCCAGTTTCTCATTTAGGTCTTTTGTGATGCTTGACTTCCATTAAATACTAAGTATGGAACTTAGGTGATTTATGTTTCAGGCAATGGCTTTGTAACCATTGCCATTTCTTTAACTCATTCAGGGTCCTTCAAACAGCACTTTTGGCCTGGTTTCTGGAGGTTCTATTGGTCTCTCAAATCAAAACTCTACAGTTGCTTCTATTCTTCCATCACTGCAGTTCATTTTGCAACAGAACAGCATGCAAAGGGTATGTTTCTGCTGCATGCCTTCAATTATCTGGATGACATAGCTAGGCTAAACTTATTTTATTTCCCATAAATTTCTTGACAGGAAGAAATTATTAAATTAATAAAGTATGTGGAGCAATCTTGTGGTAACGTCTTTCATCTTTTAACCTTTTTGTTTTACCGTTGATGATATGGATGTTCTGATTTGATTTAGATTTGTTACTATATTTTTCACTTGCCACAGGCAAGAATATTGAATCAGCAGAGGCAGGGATGCTTGATCTTTTGCAGGTAAATAACTGCCCTCATGCTTTTGAACTTGCTAAACGGCCTGGACATGTCTTATGCATAAAATATGTGCCTAATTATACATTGACTTGAGCAATAATAGTGGTAATGTTACAGATATTTTAGAGCATTACTTGGATGGTTTGTTGTTATTTTTGCTCTATCATGTGATATAATTATATTAAGCATTTGAAGACAACCTTTGCTTGTTGAAAATAAAGGTTTTGTTTGTTTGTTTGCTCAAGCACTCTAGCATTCTAATGAGAACACAATCAATTCATTGGAGATCCTGTAATTTAAGCACCCTAAGTTGATTATTCTCTTTATTTATATCCAGCATTCCTAGACATTCTTAACTAGCTGAAAGTAAAGATTTTGTCTGTTATTCGCTCAACTCCTGTGTGCGCAAACTTCAGGTACCACCTGCAACAAATAGGGAGAGAGAGCTGCATGCGCAGGTGATTCAATTACAACAGAGGTATATTGATCTTTCTGAGGTGGATTTTGGTTGGCGTATATCCTAATTTCTTAATTACTTAGGAACCTGTGTATGTATTATATATATGTGTGTGTGTGTACAAAGCTAAAGTTCTTGTAAGATTAACATATTTACTCATCAAATGCTCCCTAAAATAATGTTTTTAATTTGCAATATTTTTTATTTAAATGTCAAGTAAATCTAATTATTAACTCTTATCTCAGTATTGGGAGTCTTGTTGAGGAAGTGCAAAGACAAAAAATGAAAAATGCCCAGGTAAGAAGCCAATTTTAGTATTCCCATTTTCCTGGCATTTCTGCATGGATGCTCTTCCTGCTATCATGCCAATCTTTATTATGCTACTGGAGATAAGGCTGGGCATCTTTGGGGGTATCTCACCTTTTGTTATATTTGCAGTTAGAGAAGCAGTTGAACTCAATGGCCAACAGAGTGGAAGAGTGAATAGAAAGTTGATGAGCCTTTTTAATGGTTCGACAGATCATCACCGACGACCCTTTTTCACTTGCAACAGTTCTCCAAGGAGGGATGGGTGGCACTCCTCTCTTGTATTTTAGTGTACCATCACTATGTATAAACTTTGTGTTAATGCGGACACCAATTTTGTTATTTTCAGATAATATTTCTTGTGTAAAATGTAATTTATTGACCTGATAATGTAATTAAAACACGCTCCTCTCCCTGAATATTTGACTCCCTGGGTACTTATAAAATACTGCTGTCAATTTTCTCCCAAGTTCTCCCTGAGCAATAAAATATACTTGAAGCTGGGGATACTAATACTAGTCAGCCGAAAAAAGAAAATGCTAGGGATATTATAATCCCTTCTACCAACGATCTTCTAGTTAACGGAGCTAGACTACGGCCTCATCGTCAGTGACTTGTGGGCACTGTTATTTTTCTTTCATTTCTTGATTTGGTGAAGGTTTTCCTTTTCGGGTTTTTTCCTTTCTCTCAGAATTTGAATGTGTTCTTCTCTTTTCAGAAGTGGGGCAACTTAACGCCTTATTTAACAGCTTGTTGGTGAGACTACTATTTTCTATCCTTAAAACAACAGTGAACACATGGCTAATTTGCAAAGAATATATAAGTATGTATTACTTCCAATCCTTAATACAAGATCCATTTAATTTGAACTATCTGGTGGATATTATATAAAAGATCACAAGTAGAACTAGTGTATTCCTTTGCTCCCATTACCTACAATCAATAGCGTTGCCTTTCCTTTTCCAGTTTGCAAGGTAGATTTATTGGATCCTTCAATCAAAAGCAAAACAAATACTCGTAATAAAAAAGCGAGAGAATTATGTCTAAGAACCAAACTTATAAATCTTTTATTTTGAGGGCTACTAAGGGTAAATACTTATTATTCCACTCAAAATTTTGTGATTTGACTGATAAAGTGTGAATATTTAGTTATAAATTGGGAAAATTGCAAAAAAAATAACTTTAGGGTAAATTAATTATCAAATGCTATCACGTATACAAACAATCTTCTGTATGTTCATAAGATCTTTTGTCGTGTGCAAACAATCTTCCGTATATTCAAAAATCTTTCCTATAAAAGCGTAAACATCTTTCATTGCGTGCAAAATATCTTTTATTGTGTGTAAAATATCTTCCATTATATGCAACAGATCTTCCATAGTAGTATTTGACAATTAATTTACCCCAAAAATATTTTTTTACAATCTTCCCTTATAAATTTACATTATGTGAACATAAAATACCCGTGAACTTGACTGACAAGTTGACATTGTGAGTGACAGATTTGAGAGCTTTCTTAATAATTAATTTATGAATTTGGTTCATCAGAATAATTATCCCTAAAGAAGTTTTTGCTTAATATATAAACATGAAAAGTTGAATGATAATTCTAGAATAAGAATTTCGAGTGTTCTCTATGTTAAGCTCCAAGCGAGAATAACAAAATTACAAATCAAAACAGAAAATGTACACTCAGTAATCTGAAGTAACAAGTTAAAATCGGATACTGAATCTTGAAAAGTGGCCGCCAAGTGATTAATGAACTCTTATACGACTTTCGTATGCTTATATCGGAATGAGAGGCGCGTTGGGTTGGAAGGAAGCTCTCGAGACCAGATCGTTAAATTAGACAGTCGAGCAGCAACTTATTACCAGAGGCGATTGTCAATCACAACAGAAACAATGGCCTTCAGCGTCTCCTGCATAGAAATTGAAAGATGAGATTCTCTGCATATTTTTGTTTCAAAAAGTGACGCATAGAGCAATGAAAAGCACCGTAGAATGGTCTTTAAGACCAAGAGAGAGCACTAATGGCTTCGAGGAGCCAGAGGAACTGCAAAACAAGAATTGCATAGTGAATACTGTTATTCATAACAAGAAACACAGATGACGAAAAACACACACACACACACGTTCATGTGTAAGTTACAATTTTGATGATGAACACACGAGTCAGAATGATGTGTATTATTAACTTAATAAAAATAGTTTGAAAACCAACCTCATGTGTTCAATTGGCTGACGCGCACACGCCTCTAACATTTACTGCATCATTGCAATCAGAGAAGATCAAGTACAACCTTCATATAAAGAAAAGGAAAATAATTTCATAGGTTGGCTTACCTCATCCCGTTTGCCAAAAATAACAGACACATTGAATGTTGGATTAATTGACATCCCTTCTTCCTTTCTGGTAGGGGGGAAAATGCATGAACGTTCGTTTCTACCAGAAGAAAACTTTCTGGAAACCTACGAAGCCTCTAGGAGTCCAAGATGGGTGTTTAATGTTTTTTTTTTTTTGGGGGGGGGGTGTTACTAAAGCACTAATTTAATTTTCCTCTCCTTAAAGTACCACAGCATTAGACATTTTTCAAGATGCATAAAACTTAATTCTACTGTAAGTCTATAATCCAATGACAACTTTGGTTTTATGCCAAAATTTTGCTTCAAAAACCATGGACTCTGCAGCTCTGTTGGTCCTCAACAATCAAAACCACGACATTTGGACACATTTTGTGTTTCAAGAAGCTATCTTGCAAGTCAGACAAACACTGCTCAGGCAATTACCCAAAACGATTATCCTACACACGCACATATAAATGAAGGTTTTTTTTTTGTTTTTGTTTGGGGGGGGGGGGGATGTTCAAACTCAGAGTACTGTTTCTATATAAGAGTTGTTGTTCCCATAAGCAAGCAGGGTTCCTAGCTAGTGTTGGAAGGGCAAGTCATTTGGTTCTGCCATCACTAAAATTGTTCCAATACTTTGTATTATCTGGAAACATATCAAGTTCATAAGTTCAACCAAAGATGAAAAACCATGAGGTGCATCTACTAATGTGCTACTGGTGGTGATAGAGGAATATGATAGATTTGGCAATGTTCAATCACCTACAAATTACTTAGTCTATTTTCAAAGATTTTTTTTTTCTTTTGGGGGGGGGGGGCTTGAAAAAGCATATACAAGAAATAATTTAAGGCAATGATATTGCACAAGACTCAAACTGACCTAGCATGCAGTATTGTCCCCATGGTTCCTATTTGAGTAGCAATAACCTGATACATAGCCAAAAGTTAGAATTGTACTCACTGAAACATGCAAAGTGCCTGTTCCATTCAGCACTCACCAGAAAACGATCTTCATGACTTGAAATTAGTATCTCTGTTTTGTTTCCCTGACAAGTAAAAAAAATTTAGTATTAGTACATAGCTATAAATTATCTAAATAGGAAATGAAAGATATTACGACACCAGTGAAAGGTAGCCCTGGAAATCCTAAGTTCAGTTACAGTTTTGCACGCACAAGCAAACAAATCAGATTAATACTTTATTGCATGAAGCCCTCTTACATTGTAATATAATCCTTTGTTGTCTACTTCAATTATGATGTCGAATTTTAAGTTCCACTCACAGTACATACATTATCCTTTGAGAATTGGGATAAAAAAAAATTAGATGATCAACCAAAAAGAAATGGAAATACCTCCCTTTAAATCATTCCTTACGGAACATAAGATACTATGGGAATCCACTAGATTACTAACGCAGCTTTGGGGGATTCGTTCCTCTAGAAAGCAGGGTTCACTCAAGAAAAGACAATGCCCATGGACTGTAAACAATGGAAAAAAAACAAATGTTTTTCTCAACCATTATGTTAATAGATAAAGATTGGTAGGCCATAGACAGCGGGAAAAACTAACATTGACACATGCAAATTCAAGTACTGCTTATGGAGTAAGTTGCAGTGATGGGACAAAAGAAAAATGCCGGTAGTGGAATAGACAAAAACACAAACAGCTTATGGGCAAGAAGGATACTTCAGTAGAACCAAGCACAAAGGTATCTTCATTGCCTACTAATCCAAAATTCTGTCATCTTTTTAATATTAACATGGTAAACATCCCGCGATTTGCCAGAGAAGAAATGATTGGAAGAAAAAAAGTACCTTAATTGGGAGGGACAAATGCTTGTGGGGAACAGGAAATGGCGGGAGGAAAGTGGCGTCAAGACTCATCGCCGGAAAAGGAGACTGGGAAGCAAAATTTGAACGTTGAGAAGTCACAGTTGGCGGCAAAGAGATAACTTTTAAATTGAAGCGCGGAGCTTTGTAGAGTTTGTGACACCGACGCAGCCACTGCCCCTCGTTTTAGCGTAGAGAACCAGTAATAGTATTTGGAATTCGCGGGTCAAAAAACAACGTTTGTTTGAAATAGCAGTTGGAAGTTCCAATCATGTTTTTTAATCGTGATTTATGATATATGAGGTAGTTTTTATGGTCTACGAAGTAGCTTTTACGATTTACAAGATAAATATGTAGAAGAGTTTTATCTCGATTTACATAAATAAAACTTATATATAAACATAAACTCAATCAAAAATCTTTTTTTTATCACGGTACGGTAACATTTTATACGAGTTAAACATTTGGTGGGTCATAATTAAAAGTGGCATTAGTATTTTTGAAAATATAAAATTAACTGCAAACATTATTATGGGCCTTAAATATTGTGAGGTCCACGAAGGCTACCCCGGGCAGCCCCTTTCTCTCCCTTTCCTATCAACATTCGTCATCTTCTCTATTTTTAATCATTAGACTAATATTTGAATTACTCATATTTAATTTTTTTATAAAATTTATTAAAAAAATAATTAATTAAGTACAAAATGATAAATTTTGGTATGAATAATTTAATATTACAATAAAAAAAATACTTTACATAAAAATAAATTTAAAGTATTTAAATGTTGATCTTATTGTTAGAAAAAGAAGAAGAGAGGAGAGGATGAGAAAGGAAGATGAGAGGTGCGCTACATGGAGGGCCTTCTGAACTGAAAGTGGGACACTGGGCCTGGCCATGAAAGTCCAAATTCATCTATAAATCATTATAATAATTTAAAAAAAAAGAAATTAAACTTATTGTCATTAATCTATATATCCTTGTTAAATAAGTTAAAATTTAAAAATAGCGCCCCTAATTTTAAACAATAAAATGAAAGCCCGGGATGATTGTACGGCTGCTGTTGAAATAGTATAAAAATTGTAATATTGAGTTTTGACAAGGAGACTGTATGGTTTACTCTTGAAAATGCTACAAACAAATTGCATTTATCACTTTTTTCCAACGCAATTATCACTTTTAAATAAATAATGCACGAAAAGTTACGTCATTTCATCGCTGAACCCAGAGTAAATATACAAGCTGTCTCGATTAAATGAAGTTGAGAATAATGAAGCGAAAGGATGAAAACAAACATTAAAATAAATGGTTTATAAGATATTGTGGATGATTGTTGATTAACATTGGGGGACGTGTGTAAGAGTGGTAGGTTAGTCACGTGATCACCTACCACTCCCACGGCCCCGGGGGTTGTTTAGCACGTGTTAGCTACATTCGTAGCCATGTAACGATGTAAGCTTAAAAATTCATATATTTTTTTTTTAAAAAAAAGATAGATGTTACTATAATTAGTATAACAAGATAAATGCAAGCATATACTATAAATAACAGGTAATATCTCGATTATTGACTGACTATAATATCCTTTGATTTCTGCTCAACATACATCACCATCTGCTATCATTTTCCTCTTGTTCTTATCTTATACTGTATTTACTCTTTAATATAAGATTTAATTAAATTTTTTATATAAAGTAAATAAGTTATTTTAAAGTAATTATATATATCGTTTTCCTCTAAATTAATTTATCTGGCTAAAACTGATATATAATCTAATAATAGACAGGACATGCTATGATTAAATAAATTATTTAACTTCTTTAATCTATCTAAAAAAATTTCCTGGGTCTTGTATTAAACACCGGATTTAGTATTATCATCTTCATCACTGCTCTGAATCTCTTCTCACATGCTGTTTTATAATGAATAATAATGAAGGGGTAGATGTGTAATTTCGTCGTCGCACTCTTCTTTTTCAATTTTTAGCCATAACGTCGTTGCAACAAACAAATTAAAGGTTTGTTTTAGTTGGTGTTTGAAAAGCATGTTCGACTATGAGATATTTTAATTTATTATAATATAATTATTTAATTATTATTAAATTAAGTTATTAATTAAAATATCCTGAGTGTTGTCTATAGTCAAATCCAAACTCAATTTCAAGATTAGGATAACATATTGACTGATTATTTATGTGTTATTTTTTATGGTGAAATATACAATTAAGTTTACGCCTGTCACGGGCTTAGAATCCGGCGTAGCTTACAGCGCCCGTGCGGTGTCTCAATGGTACCACTTCTCTAGCGATCATCCTTACCAGATACGGTGCCAACTGGTTTCGTCTTGTCATGGGCTCATCTGGGGGACGACATTAGCCTCCGACCAGTTGAATCCTTAAATTGACTTCAGCCTCTTCACAGTGAGACCTTAGCGTCTAAGGAGAGTAACGATCAAATACTAATGTCATCCTCTCATCATCTAATAGCAAAACCAGATGGCTCATCTTTTATTTGGTCTTACACGGTCACATCAAACAGGTCGTGACAACGCCCGTCTAAATAGAGCGTACAAGAAAAACCTAGCTGCTTTTTGAGATTTCCTGATTGGCAACGGCTTTCACACCAGTTGTCATCCTTGTGCCTTACAGTCAGTCAGAGGAGTGACCTGACAATCTACCTTCTAACATATTCTATTTTGCAATGCTAACTTCAGTGTTCGCGAACTCTCTCATATCATATATTAGCTATGGCAAGAGGTAACTCCTGAAGTCTTCCGCTGTAATTGTAGAATATTTTATAATGTATTTGTGATATAATTATTGTAAAGCATGATTTATTCTAACACACACAAGTGGAGATAAAACTCCTCTCACAAATTTACCTCGTATATTATAAATTATGTTATAAAAGCTACTTCTACCGCTAATCCAAACTGATACTAATATAATAGCAATAGTACTTTTTTTTCACGCCTGATTAAAGTCAAACGCACACAGGTATAAAACAAAAAAGAGGGGAAAAAGACAAGAATACCACTTAAATTTCAAATTTTCAAATAATTTTTGTTACCTATAAAAATATAGCAAGCCAACCCATTTTAATAAGAAATAATTAATTTAAAATTTTAAAGTTTAAATAGTATTTTCTTATCTTTTTCTTATAGAGATTTTTCTTTTCGTTACTTGTGAAATTGACTGGTTAGGATTCTCTCCTTTACTCTTCCTCTATCTTTTTTTTTTAATCATTGTTTGATTAAAAGTTTCAATAGTTGAAATTTAACATTTTATAATAATATTATTATTATTTTATTTAAAAATATAAAAATAAATATAAATTGCTAAAATTTAAAGAGGAGAACCAACCCGATGTTGCCCCAAAATTTCTCTCTCCATCTCTTCATGTGAGCTTCCTAGAAAATGCAAGGGCTTATTTCTTAGTCAAGTCTCTCCCTCGGCCTCCCTCCCCCACCACCACATCGGAGTCAATTTATATTTAAGTACGAAACTTAATTTTGTTATTCCATTATTTTTTTTCTAATGAAAATAGACGTCAATGCCCAAAATATTAAGGAATACCGTAGTAAATGTAATTATAAAAATAAATAAGAGTTGCTTACAATATATCTCAAATTGCAAAAGAAAACAATCAATTACTAGTTTCCAATCGCACTACTACTATATATCATTATAAATACTAAATTCCAGCTTCCTTTTCAATGAGCACGGAAGAGAAAGGGAAATTAATTACTCCATTAGAGTTTGACCCAAAAGAGAAAGAAAGAAAAACTTGCTTGGGGACGCGGAAGGCTGAATGGACATACAAGTTTGGATTATAAATATTTATAGGAGATAATATTATTTTTATATATTTATCTCATATGTCATAAATCATGATTGAAAAGTTATTTTTGAAGACTCTAATAACTATTTCAAATAAGCACTAAGATTGAATTATGCAAAATCTCCCTGGATCCGGCTTTTATCATTTTCTCTTCCGATCATTTTTTGTCTTTTTCTCAATTTAGATTGTTGGATTAAAATCTTAACGGTCTAGATTTAATATATTATAAAAATATTATAATAAAAAAATCTTAACCATTGAGATCTTAATTCAATGGTGTAGATTGAGAAAATGATGGGAAGGAAAAAAGATGGAAATGAGATCCAAGTTCTTCAACTTTATCTTATACTCATATATAAATAATTTTCATTATCTTCAAAGGCAGATAAAAAATCTCTCAAAACTCCTAAATGTGTGAAAATAATCTCAAACCATCCATTTTATATATACTCTTTTAACTTTATTCTTACAAGCACACAACCCCTTCAAATGTGAGCTATATGTACCATGCAGATAAATTAATTTTAATTTTAATTTTAATTTATTTACGGATAAATAACCAATACTCCCTCTTATCCTTTGCATATGACACATTTAGAGATTTGATATGAATCCAAAGTATAAGACATATTTATTAAAAAAAATTTAATTTACCCGTATTGATATTTCTTTAATAATAATTAGTGAAGAGAAAGAAGATTAAGGTATTTTAAAATATATATATTATATTGATTAATTTAACTAGTATATTTAAACTTATTAAATTAAATAAATATATTTTATATTAAAAATAACAAGATATTATTGATAATAGTGTTTTTTTAAAAAAAAGTGAAGGATTTAAAAAGGTGGGGGAATGTGGGAGTGGGGGGTGAGGAGCACAACCTCCGGCCCTGGCTTTGGTAGGTAGACACGCGCCCATCCTCCCTTGACCTATCCTCCACGCACCCCTTTCTTTTCAAATCCCTCTACTGTAGCTTTACTTAATTTGATCACATGTGACATATCTATGTATATAAAATTATATATTAATTTATAAATTAAATAACATAATTTTAAAAAAATAATACATGTAAATATTTTAAAATGATTTTATTAATATTTCAAATCTATCTTATATTTAAAAAATAAGGAAATAAATAATAGGGACTGACTTATACTACTTGTAAGCTGTAAATTGGGGGGGGGGGGATACATGCATGCGAGTCACGTTTCTTGAAGCCAGCGACCCTCTTTGCCCCCGTCAACCTGCCTCTCATTTCCTCCCCACTCATTCATTTCTCATATACTGTGGTGTTTTTTATATACTTCCCTCCGCGTTATTTATAAATAAATTTCTCTCAAATAAGATTGATCTCTTTTATAAGAAATTTTTATTTTGTGTCTAAAAATATAAGTTTTTTTTACCCATATTAAATATATTATTTATAATTAATTATCACACATACCAAGAGTTATATTTAGGAGAAAGAGAATTTAAAGCATTGGAAAAATATATTTTGCTATCTCTCATACTTTTTATACATTCTCTCTCTATTTCATAAATAGGGGCATATATGGAAAAAAGCATGACATTTTTTACAGACTTACTACTTTTAACTACCAGTTCATTTTGCGCAATCAAGGAGAAAATTGCTTATAAATAGGACCAGAGGGAGTAATATTTAGTTGATTTTTTTTAAATTAAAGAAGGAAAATAAATTACTTTTTATATCAAACTTATTTATCTAGCCTTTAAATTGATGCTACCTGCATTTTTAAATATAAGATTAAATTGATTTTTTTTAAAGATCAATTAAACTAAACAAGTTACTCAATCATATCATATGTCGAGTATGGTTAAATTATATATCAATTTATAAAGTCAGATAAATTGGTTTAGAGGAAAAAAATAAATATAAATACTTTAAAGTAATTTAATTAACTTCCTTAATCTTCTCAAAAAAATCAATTCGGTTTTATATTTAGAACCAGAAGTAGTATATAATCAAATTATATACAACTGTTATGATTAATTAATTTATTTAACTTTATTAGCCACTCTAAAAAAAAATCAGTTAGTTAGATCTTATATTAAGGACTGAAAAAAGTATTCATCATTCAACCACTCATCATTTTTCTCCACACATATATTGATATATAATGCACCTTCTGCTTGCAACGACTAAGTCAAACTTTTATTCAGCCACGGCCATGTGATATGCCTTCAGTTATATACCGCCACAATCTTTACTCTTTCTTCATGCTTAGCCTTAAAACCAGCTGGCAGGCAAGTTCAGCACATGAGCATGTAACTGTGAAACCCCAATTCGTGCCAAATGTTTGGTCATTCTCCTTTCTTTCTTTCAGGCATGGGGCCTCTTATGTCCCATTGCCTCTTGCTCTTTGTAATGTTTTTAATATTTTAATTATCCCGTTCTACATAAAAATTATAGACTTTTTAATTTATTTTTTTTCACAATGAAACGGTGTAATTTGTTATTCTTTTACCATTTTTAAAAAGCTATTCGGCAATTTTGTCTAATTTTAATTACACATTTTTAATACATGTTCTAACAAAATAATTTGAACTCAAGTGCTATAAAACAAGGAATAGTAGAGTGCACGTGATTTTAATTCTCCTTTAAATTGCGTTAGGCTTATACACATATATATATCATATTGCATATATATATATATATATATATATATATATATAACATGTTTGGATAGCCTCCATAAGTGCTTTTCAATCGTAATTTACAGAATATGAGATAGTTTTTACGATCTATGAAGTAAATATATAAAGGAGTTTTATCTCAATTTACATGAATCGAACTTATATATAAACCTGATTCAAACCAAATAAGTTTATATAATTGGATCTTATTACAAATTCTTCTATGGATGTTTCCCCCGGCGAATGGGTTGGTAACTTGGATTATTATACCAATACAGTGGACGTGAATATTACGTTAAAGGTCAACCCTTTCTCTTATTTCTGAACATATTTTTTTATTTTAATTAGGTGGATGGATTCTTTTTACATTAAAGTGTTTGAAAACAAGTCTCACTGTTTATAAAGTTACTTTGTCCTATGGATTTTGTATTTCATATCATACTAATTAATTATAGGTGGTCCATACATACCATCATTATAGAAGCCGGACCCAACCAGAAACCAACCAATTAGTCTGGTTTGATATTTTTTTAATTATTTTTTTAAAATTTTATGTTAATAAGTCTAAAATTATCAATTTTTTACCGATTTTACTTTCGTTTAGTTCTAATTTGACTTTAATTTCATACACTCTCAAAATTATTCATTTTAATTTACCTCTCCTCTAAGTTTTACCAACAAATTAAAATTAATTGGCACTACTGTTTATGACATTCTAAAAAGAATAGGTAAACTTGGGAGGGCATGTTTCCCAATACCTTTTCCAAAAGACACTATTTGCAAAGGCTGCAGTACGTACAGGCTTGAGGTTACGATTTGTTTCGAAAGTTTTATACATGAGCTGTGCGTGTCTCAACATTTTTGTTGGATTAATTTCGTTTAAAAAATATTTTAAAAAATGAGCAAAGTCATCTAAATTAACCATTAAAAGATTAAAATCTGTAGCTAACGTTTTTAATATTTAAGGGTCACATAGCTCCTTTTTTTTTTAAAAAAAATATTCCCACAGCTTCTATGAGAATAATATTATATATATATATATAAAATGCATTAATGTATGAATATGTGTCTGGACTCTGGGCACACATTGTTTTGTGGTTCCACAGTCATGCGAGTTTACCTGCAAATCAGACTTTGACCTAAAATGCTGACGGGGCGCATTGGAGCGAGTCCATCTATAAAACCCTTAGCCAACCCCGTATACTGCGCGTGCAACATACCCACCTCATCTGCCTCTTCTCTTCTTCGTCTTCCTCAACCTCATACTCGATTCTCTCCTCTAGATTCTGATCTCGCCTTTGATCACTCATCAGCCGCATCGCTTGCAAATGGGTCTGTTGCCGACGGTGGAGAACTGGGCGGCCGAGGTGGAGGAGTTCCGCCGCACCGTGGTGGCGTGTGCCGCCTTGCACCGGAGGAAGGACGACGAGGGATTGCCCAAAAGCCCTCCCCCTTTGGACGTCGATGATGGGGATGAAGGAACCATGGTGTGTGTTACCAGCGGCGTTTCCTATTTGGGCATGGCTTTAGCCAATCAGCTCTTGCTTCAGGGATACTCTGTTCGGATCACTGTCCACAACTCAGGTAATTCATTTATTCTTCTTCTCCTTCAATTCAATTCCCTCCCAACATTCATCAGATTCCCAGTTATAAATTTCTAGCGTATTGGATTTGTCTTATTTTTTTTTTAAGGAATAGTTTTATAAAACAATTTTTAAAAATAAATTTTAAAAATAAAAAATATTATTTAAATAGATTGTTTTAAAAAATTTGTTTTTAAAGTGACATTGTGGTACATTATTAGCTTGTTTGAATTGCCTCCATAAGTACTTTTTAAGTAATTTACGGAAAACGAGGTAGTTTTTACGATCTACCCATCTTTTACTGTATACGAAGTAAATATGTACATGAGGTTTATCTCGATTTATGTGAATTGTGTTTATGCGTAAACTCGATTCACAAAAATCGAGATAAACATCTTCCACATATTTACTTCATATACAGTAAAAAAGTATAAGCCCGATTCAAACAAACAAGAGGAGATAGGAGATAACGTGACGATAGTTATTAATAACTATATATGTTTGGATTAGGTTATAGACTCATTTAGATTAGCTTATGGAAGCTCCATAAGTGGTTATAAATCGTGATTTATGGAATATGAAGTAACTTTTACTGTTTACAAGGTTGTTTTTACGGTCTACGAGGTAAATATATGGAGTAGATTTATATCGATTTACGTAAATCGGGCTTATAAAATAAACCTAATTATTGATAGAGTTTCGAAACGAGTTAAAATGTAAAATCCATAAGTGCTTATAAATCATGATTTATGGAATACGAAATAGATTTTACGGTTTATGAGGTAAATGTGTGGAAGAGTTTTATCTCGATTTACATATATCAAGCTCATGAGATGACAAACAAGCTTAATAGATAATGTGGAACTTAAAAAATAAAAAATATGAAAAAGAAAATAAAAGCTGTTTTTTTTTTTAAAAACAAAATTTTTAAATATAGTTTATCAGTTTTTATTATTAAAAAAAAACAGTTTTTAGAAATAAAATCAAACGGCGCTTGATTTCTTAATGTCGAAATCACTCTCTTCATTCTTCTTCTTGTCCTGAGATTTTTCTTGTTTGGGGATGCGGTGTGAACTCAACATGCACAAGCATGGCTGAGACTAACTGGTGGTTTGATGATATTGAACAAACAGAATTTGAATCTAAAATTGATTTAACTCGGAGTTTTGATCGTGAAAATGACAGGCAAGAGAATATAATATGTAAGCTTTGGTAGTTAGGTTAGGTTTTTGTTGATGTCAAATATGGTTGAAACTGGAGAACCTGAAATCCCTGAGCCAAATGAATGTCACTGGTTCTGGGCAGGTATGGGAAAAAGAAAAGGTACCGATAAATGTCAACACTCAATTCCTAATCTCTTCCAGCCGCCCCACTTTCTGAAGAAAAGTTTTTTTTTTTTGGGGGGGGGGGGATAGAAAAGTTAGCAGTAGCCTTTAATTTAGTCATGAATTTGATAAAGAAAATATGCAAGAGGAAGTGTCAGCGCGGACAATATGTTTGAATGCCGAAACATGTGCGTTTATTACCGGTTTTAGTTTAAAGTTCCAAATCAATGCTTACTGGGTTGAGTAGCTGCAACAAACTCCGCGATTAGAACTGTCTACACGGAAACACTGGAAAATTATGCATGGTGGGTTGGCACAGGATTGAAGCCTTTTAGTTTTCCCCACAATAAGCTTCTTCTTCTTCTTTTAAAGTTGGAATAGAAAATTAGAAATTGGGAACACTTTTTTACCCCTTCCTTTTTCGCTCAATAATTTTCTTATTAGAGATAGGTAGGTGTCTTTAAGTGGAGCAAGCCCAGTGGTTAGAGGTGAAGCGTCAGTCATAATAGTACTAATAGTTATGAATGAAAAGTAGGAGGGGGTCAGCATCGTTAATGGTTGTGATGAAGTATAGAAAAGGTTGAATTGAAAGCTTGAAATGAGGGAGTGGACAAAATTGAAGGAGGAGGAAAGAGCCTACGTGTAGGAAGTAAATTAAATAATAAAGATGCGATCCTTGTCACTCTACGTAGTTAATGTTGGAATCAATCGATTGGGCTAATACCTCCACGTACGGAAAAGGATGAGAAAGACGGAATGAAAAAATGATTGTGAATGGATGCAGATGACATGGAGAAGCTGAGGGAGATGGAGAGAACAAGAGAAGAGAAGTTGGAGGTGGTGATGGCCAACCTCTCGGATATTGAGAGCCTGCGCTATGCTTTTGAGGGCTGTCGTGGCGTCCTCCACACCTCTGCATTTACCGACCCTGCTGGCCTCTCTGGCTACACTGTAATTCCCTAACTTGTCTCTCTTATTCATAACCTGAGGTGGCAAAACCATGAATGGTGATGAGTTGCGTGGGGGTGATGTGCAGAAATCCATGGCAGAGATAGAAGTAAGGGCGACTCAGAATGTGATGGAGGCATGCGCAGCAACAGCTAGCGTAAAGAAATGCGTCTTCACGTCTTCACTATCTGCATGTTTATGGCAAGAGCAACACAATGGCAGTGTAATTAACCACGCCTCCTGGAGCTCTGAATCACTCTGCATTCAAAACAAGGTATAATTCAAAACATCCCCTCTGATCTACCTTCTCATGCCTTATGCTTGTTCGTGTATTTGAAATATGGCAGCTTTGGTATGCTCTGGGGAAGACGAGGGCAGAGAAGAGGGCTTGGGAAATAGCTCAAGACATGGGTTTGAAGCTCACCACCATATGCCCCGCCCTCATTACTGGCCCCGAATTTTGCCGCAGAAATCCAACCGCAACCATCGCTTATCTCAAAGGTACCTTCCTCCTTCCTCTACCAACCAAATACCTCACCCCTTTTCTTGATATAACCCTTCAAAATGTGCGCGCAGGGGCCCACGACATGTATTCCCATGGATTGCTGGCTACTGTGGATGTGGTCAAAGCAGCCGAAGCTCATGTTTGTGTTTACAAGGCCATGGACCGCACCGCGTCTGGTAGATACATTTGCTTTGATAGAGTGATTGACAGCCCATGTGAGGCACGCAAGCTGGCCCACCACACTGGCATGCCTATCCACAAGATCTGCGCCAATGACGCCAACACCCACCCCAACACAATTACACTCTCCGATCACAAACTATGTAGCCTCATGTCCAGGCCCCTCACTTGTTCCACTCACTATTAGATGCATTCATTCCTCTTTCCATCTCCCCACGTTTTGTTCCTTATGCCTTCCTTTTGATTGTCCTTTGCTAAGTGGAGGGGCCATAAATTAGCCCCGCGCCTACTGTTCTTCAGCTCTATAATTTAATTCATTTACAATTCTTATTAGTCATTCAATTTTGCTATTTGTTTCTGCCCAAATGATCACTACTACAAGACACACACGTAGCGAATTCAATAACATATAACATTACCATGACAAAAGTCGTTCTCAAAAAGAATTGAATTCACGCCTATATTTCGTATTGGAAAAGCAATTAAAACCACCATTAGCGGTTAACATTACCATGACAAGGAGTTCGCAACCACGCTCCAATTTCCACCGAATCATCACAAGTCAACCAAAAATTGGGTACTATTGGATTCCAAGACTCACATGAACGGAAGAGGGTCGTAAGTTTACAACAGAAATTATTCCATATTTGACAGAATTCGTTTAACCTATAACTTTATTCCCAAGCAGAGCAGTAATTTGTTTAAGGTGCACTCGATCACAATTTTGTGAGGACCAAATTGAATCCCATACTTCATAATAAAACATTTGAGTTCCAATTAACCCACTGTAACTTACGTGAAATTTATAAACATACTAACATAGTAACTCATAAGCCAAGGGTTGGAATGACACTTTCCAAATTAGCAGAGAACTCAAAAACGACTAGTATTTCCTCAAGAAGAAACCTTATCTATACAATGAAACAAAATGTTGAGTTGCATTGTAGTGTCAATAAAAATATTGGGGGGAAAGGGAAGACTTTAAAAGCAGCGCTAGCAATGCAATGAACCAAAAACAAACAAGGTCTACACAGTTTGCAAACACCCTACCCACTTCTCACAACCCGCAGAGAAGCCGTAGCCTGTAGAATGAACATTAATTGATAATGTCGATTGAATATTCTCCACACTCACTCTTTTAAGATCAACTTAAAAGATAAAGTACAACTGAACTTCGTAAGATAGGATGGGAAGCCATGGATGTCCAAGCCTATGCCTACAACTCATCCTCCCACGCAGCCAGTGTAGGATGCTCAGGTTCATTTCAATATGATGCACACAGCATTTTAGATAGTTACACTTCATATAAGCCAACCAGAGAAGTAAATTTGGGTTAAACAATCTAATGACCTGCTATATTACATTGAAGGGTTGAACTCTAACCATTGTTCATTTGAGATATACACATACTGCCACCAATGCAGAATTCTCTTTTACCAATATTTGTTAGAATGAATTCCAAGGAAAATAATTGACATGCTGAATCATTTTCGAAAACTCCTCTGTTCGGAAAAGATAAAAACTTATTGGCTAATGATATATGTATGCTGTCCATGCCGACAACAAATCTAGATACGCATGTTTAATGAAGATTGTCCTATAAATCAAAACAAGAGATGAAAGCAAAGACGAGGCCTCAGAGATCTTGGTGGAATAGAATCATCAGATGGGTGATGCCCATCAAGAGTAGCAAATATTTTCTAACATCACAGGCCAAACAAATCAATCATCCAAAAAGCGACTAAAATATAAATGAAATATTCAAACATTGAAAACAATGCAAATTAATACACATGATGTTGTCAGAAGTAGCTGGTTATGATATCATGTATTAACAATATCAGTGGGAATCCGTCTGATTTTTTTCATCATTCAACACCATAGGTATGATTTCCAAAAGCAATATAAACACTTGAAAGACTCGATCCAAATTATTGGAAAATGTATTGCACACCAACAGCATATTAAATGTGCCAACAAAATCAATGAGAACTCATCAACTTTTTCTCAACCTTCAACACGTCACATTCAAAACCTAGAAAACCTTATGGGATAAATTTTATTCAAATTAAGGGCAACTACAAGAAATGAGATTATTCACGGAATAATAATGTGCCTACCTTGTCACCGAAAAACCCTATTGAAAAGAAAAAGGTACTCGGAGCTTAAGGCAGACGACATATACATGATCATATATATGTGCATAGGAAATTCAATATAGCCTAACGATAGATTCCTTGACCCAAAAACAGGACCAAAGAATTGCAATATTAGGCGAAGTCCTATAATTCTAAGGGAAAAATTAGATAAATCAGGGAATCAGACATGGAAGTATATCAGATGTGAACAAGGCTCAGAGAGTTGCTATCTGTGCTCAAAGAAGAGCCTTTTATTTTAAAAAGACTCAACTCATACAAGAGGTGTCAGAATTAAGCAATGTTCATCTTCGCCCTCTTCAGAACAAGTAACAAGAAAATACAGAATTCGCTGTATATCTAGGGAAACCGAAGTACAATACCAGCGATTTGGAGAAATGAGAGGAAGAAGGTGAGTGAATGTAAGAAAGCATAGGAATCGAATCTTTAAATAGGCTGCTCGCATTAGGGTTCCGGATGCGATCGCCCCATAAAGACGCTACTCCGAGGTGATCTGGTATTAGGGCTTTTGAGGGCAACCAAAGGGATCTTATAACCTTTTTTCATGGGCTTTTTCGTTCGACCCTCGTTCAACCTGCGGATGGAAGAAGGCTATCTGCTTTGTTTTTTTGGGCCTGATCCTGGGTCGAACCCCCTGCAATTTCAGAAGTTCCAATCCACTAATAGATAAGGAGAAATATTTGTACCAAAAGGGGGATATTCGTTTGGATTAGCTTTTACGATTTATAAGGTAAATATGTGAGAGGAGTTTTATTTTAATTTACAGAAAAGGGCTTCTAAAACCACGATTTTGATAGTTTCCAAACACTATCAACTAACTGGAATATGAATTAACCAATAGCACTGGATAGGGGATCATTTGTTTTAAAATATATTTTATAAAACACTACGTATAACTTATTATGTATTTTTGGATTCCTCGAAATACATGGCCAAAAGAATAAAATGGACACCATTGCCTAGAAAGCAATTCATACAATGAGAAATAAGAGGGGACAAAAATGTCATGTTTGGTACGAAGCACTAGGGGTAGGGATTGATATTGGATCAGGGATTAAGTTAGAATATATCGTTTGGTATGAGGGACTACGGATAACAGGGATTGGGATTGCTGCAAAGCCACTTCCCCCCTGGTATTGCATTTTCAATCTTGGGATTGCAAATATCAGAGGCAAAAATATCATTGTTTATAATATTTTTTGGACAGAAATGCCCTCTATCAATTTTTACCTAAATCCTGAGACTTTGTTTTTTGTTATTTTTTAATAATAAAGATATTTTAGCATTTTCATAATTTATGGAGGATTATAAAATAAAATTAATTCAAGTATTCCATCTAAATATCACGCATACCAAACATAATTTTAATCCCTCAATCACAGTCACAATCCAAATCCATCAAAATCCAGTGCCTCGTACCAAACAAGACCAAAGGGTACATAGCTATGAAGGTGGATATAGATAAAGCTTGTGATATATTGAATTTGTGTTTCTTGGAATTCACACTATAGACCTTGGGCTTAGAGGCTGAATTTGTTAACTTAATCATGAGCTGTGTTTCGACTACCTTTATGAGTGTCTTGTGTAATGGAATGGCCTCACATAAATTTTCCCCAACAAGAGGGGTGAGGCAGGGAGATCCATTAGGTCTGTGCTTGTTTATCTTTTGTATAGAGATGCTGGGTCGACTTATCAACCAGGAAGTAGCGTTTGGGAATTGGAAGCCGTTGGAACTAAGTGCAAATGGATCGAGGGTATCACATCTCTTTTTTGCAGATGATTTAGTGTTATATTGTGTGAGGCCTCCTCAAATTAAATAGTTGGGTCTTGGGGCACATAATTAATATGAAAAAAATCCAAGATGTTTGCCTCACGAAATTTCCATTTCAACAGGGCATATGATCTTAGTAAGATAATTGGCATCAGTCTCACAACGAATTTAGAAAAGTATTTGGGAGTGCCAATTCTCCATAAGATAATGGTGAAGATGGCCTATACCGTGTTGCTTCAAAAGGTGAGGGAGGTTAGCAAGTTGGAAAGAGGCATATGAGCATAGCTGGGAGGACGATGCTTATTAAATCAGTGTTATTCATGATTCCCCAATATCAAATGTAGCCAATGTTGATATCACAAGGGGTGCTAATGATGATTGAAACACTCAGTAGGGATTTTTTTTTTAACTAGAATGAATAATCCAATAAGATACATCTCATAGCCTAGGATGTGTTGAAGAGGAACAAAGTGGAAGATGGTATGGGGATAAAAGATATTTATCGTCAGAATAAGGCTTTCTTAATGAAACTATGTCAGGCCCTCATTACCAAGCCCGGAGCTTTATGGGTTCGGTGTCTGTAGGACAAATATGGTTATGGGGAAAACAAGATACTGCAGGGAGGCAAGAAAAGAACTCAATCGATAGGCAGTATGGAGTGGTATAACATCAATATGGGAGGATTTTTAAAGAGGAATTGGGATGAAACTAAGAAGTGGCCAAAACACTCTATCAAGGCAAGATCATTGGGCACCACTAGAAAAACCACTAAAGCATTATTTGGTGAGGAACTTCCACTTGTTGGATTTAGAGGCTATGGTGAGAATTTTTGTAACTGAGGAGGGGCAATGGGATAGACATAAATGGAAAATTTTTCTTTCAGACTGAGTAGTGAATAAAATTATGATGGTTAACCTTCATAGCAGTACGACTAAAGATGTTTGTTATTGGTGGGAAGTTTCCAATGGTACTTTTAGTGTGAAATCAAGATAAAACATGATCTATCACCGGTAGGAGCAAAGGCTTGAGCCTCATCGGCGAAGTTTACAATGTTAGGGGACTTCAGAAAGAGTGAAATTATTCATGTGACAAGTGTTCCATGAGAGAATTCTAACAAATATATTTAGAGCAAAACTCAATGTGAACATATAAAACATACGTCCTTCTAAGTGTGGGAGTGAGGAGACTATACTCCATATACTGAGAGACTTTAAGCAAGCAAAAGAGTGTGACTTTTTTTGACTAACTCATTATATTATCCTATATTTGTTTTTGGCGATTTACAGGAATGGCTTAAATGGAATGCTAAATACTCTATGGCAAACAAAATGGCGTCCTGATGGCTATGACAACATGTGTTCAGCATGATATGTTGGCTCTTATGGAAGAATCGATGTAGGATTGTGTTTGAGGATTCCAGCGACCATCCCATGTCAATTGTGTACTGTTGTATTCACCATATCATGTAAGGGGTGGAGAATATGTGGTTTTGGCACTAAATCTTTCGAATACCCGATAGAGCAGTTGTTCATTAGAGACCTCCGAATCCAAGTTTTATGGGTATTAATGGGGATGGTTTGTGTACCAACAACGGACATGCTGTATGCGGAGGTGTCATTAGACATCATCAAGAAAACTAGATACAATAATTTTAATAGAATTTAGAGTATACGATCTCAATTACTGTAGAAATTCATGCAATCCATTGTGGCCCCAAAAAAATATACAAACTTCGGAGGCAAGAACCATTTGGTAGTTTAGACTACACAGATGATGATCTTAACGTTGTTGATGGCCCCCAAAAAAAAATTATTAACGTTGTCAAAATCGAAATAAAGTTGCATAAACGTTGGATACAAAATCTATCACCTTTGACTGGAACATCAGTGATGATATAGGGGCTGTCAGTGATAGCTTTTTTGAATCAGGTTTATCATATAAGCCCGATTCACGTAAATCGAGATAAATCTCCTCCACATATTTATCTCGTAGACCGTGAAAGCACTTCGTAGACCGTAAAAGCACCTCGTAAACCGTAAAAGTTACCTCGTAGACCGTAAATTACAATTCATAAGCACTTATAAAATTTTCACAAGCTATTCCAAACAGTCTCATAGCCTACAGTATTATGGAGAAATTACATGGGTTTCTTGAGTATTTATCAACAGCTTGTTTGAAATAGCGATTCAAACATTCAAAAACAGTTTTTCAATCGTGATATATGATATATAAAGTAAGTATGTGAAATGATTTTTGTCTCAATTTACATAAAAAAACACTTATAAACTAAAGAAAAACTATTCCCAACCCACCAATTTCCCAAATCTTCTTTAAAATGAAAACGTGCAGATATGTGAGTCAGAGATTACTGGCCACCCTTTCTATCATGCCACAAAACGTGTAATCTTAACTCTGTTTTCCTGCCGAAAGTTTGATTAAATTAAACATGTGACTTTAATCATGAAAAAGCAACCGAGCCTGCACTTTCCAACTTCCCGAATCTCTCTTTTGAACACCCTCTTATCCTAATCTGATTCTAATCACCGTCTTCTCATCTGATCCATGAACCAAAATCCTGAACCCACTCTCTGAACTGTCAACAAAGAGTGCAAAGTGCATGCGTATAGACTATGACATGAATCAATTTAATCCACACACAAACACACGCACATATATATAAACAAACGAAAAGATCGTAAGTAGAAACAGTTGGGATGAGAAAGGCGATGAACAGGACATTGAACAGTGTTAGTGGTAGACCCCTCTGGCCTCTGGTGTCCTGTTAAAAGCAATGAAAGCTCAAGGGCGGGTGCACGTGCACACTGCCTCTCACGTGCCTGCTGATTGTTCAGAGTGAGTGGAAAAAGGGCTATTGAGGATAGCAGCATTTCCCCATGTTCCCTCTCATCGGGACTCGTCAACGGACAGACACATCTTCGCCTCTCTCCCTCACTCGCAGTTTTTCTATACATATATATCAGTCCCCTGAGCTCTGATTAAATAAAATAAAGTTGGGGTCCGGCTATTAATTTACTAGCATTAATAGAGCTTTACTGATTACCATACAATAGTTTATAAGTCGCAGAAAGAGATTCTTCTCAGTGGGGTAATACTAAATCATCTTGGGGCCATTTCAGATGGGTATTTCTCATCAGATCCAGTTTGTGCTTACAGTCTCAAATATCAAGCCATCACTCTCAGAACCAACACTTCTGGTTTCCTCTCAATTCCTACAGCTTCACACCTCTTCTTCAGGCTGCCAGGTAATTCTGTGTTCTGTTATATATATGTTCCTTCTCATACTGTAGTTTTTCAGTCAATGATGTATTATGCCCTGTATTTTCTTCCTCCAAATCTCCTCATTGAGATTTGAATCTACACCTCTTCAATTTTCTGCATTCTCTGTTGAAGGCTATCATTGCAATAATACAGTATTTATATCAGCATTTGAATTGATCGTTCAGTGGGCTAATAGGATGTTTAGAGCTGGCTCTCATTGCAATTATACAACCTCTGTGCATGTTAGCTCAAAGCAAACCAGGGCACAAAAGCATTTAGCAGAAATGATGGATAAGAACAGTGTTAAGTTTAAGGGAGGTACAAGACATGTTTTGGCAGCTCAAACACTTTCTTTTTTACATGGTTGATGCTGTTGAGCAAAGGGACAATATAATGTGGGTGAGGTTGAATAGGACAAGGATGATGGCATGTGGGGGAGAGTGCAGTGTAAGGAAGGAGATCATTGAGGTAGGCCACAGGGGGGGTTAGGTGTTAGTGGTTGATGCAGATCCCACTGCATGCAAACAGTGATATGTAGGAGTGCAAATAGTGCCACCATAATGCCAATGCCATTATTCTCATTTCTCAGACTCAATTATGCGCTTTTGGGGAAATACAGCCACCTCTCTCTCTTCTTGCATCTATGCCTTCCTACTACTAAAGATGGTGGGGTAAACTCTGCGTAGCAAACTCTGGCTGAGAATTAAATGCTCCTTTGGAAATATTGTAACCACAGTTAGGTAGCAGTACTGGTATATGGCAAAAAAAAAAAAAAAGTTGCAGTACTGGTACCATAAAAACTTTGGTACACCTTTTTTTTTTTAGAAAAAATTATAATGAGGTCCCAGATAAAAAATAATATGAAGAAATGGTCTCACGAAATCACAGAAAAAATGGTTATAAGGAGTTGTTAATGGAGCATCTTCAGGTTGTCAATTAACAACATGAGGATACTCCATTAACAACTCATTGAGATCATTTTTTCATTTTACGATTTTATGAAATCTTTTATTTATATTTTTGTTTGTTTGGGACCACAATATAATTTTCTTTTTTCTTTTTACTGGTTCATGTCTTGGAGAATGAGCACATTGCTTTATTAATTTCTTTTCAATTGAATTAAAAGTCAATAAGCAAAGATGCTATTGTGAAGAAGTGATTGAGTTGCTTGGTTCTTTAATTTTTTTTTCATTCATGGTTCAAACTTCAAATTTCCTTTGGTCAAAGTAGATCTTATAGGATTGAGAATCTTAATCTAGAATAGTTTACATAAGCAGTGCATGTTAGTCTGAGCCGGATGCTCTGGTGACAGAGTTATTTACTAGTTTTTGTTTTTCTCTTCCATAAAAATCGTCTTGGGCCAGCAGTCACTGTTTATTTTATCCCTGTTTCTCACATATAGAATAATCCCACGTGAATCCAGCATCTCCTTGCCGATTACAGCCTTTGTCATGTTTAGAAAAATCACTCTTAAAATTATAAACTTCAATATTTTAATCGTTCTGTTGTAGTTTCATAGGCAGAATCTCTCTCTCCCCTTCAGATTCCCATCTTAAGATATTCCATGTTGATAGTAGTGATTTAGTGAGTGATGTTTCCAAGAACTGGGCGATCCGCAGGATTCCCCTCATCTCTTCTTATCATTTCCATTTCAGAAGTTTCAATCTTGGACAACTCATTTTCCTTTCTTCTTTGCGAACATTACAGTCAGATTTAAATTTTAAGGAAATAAAAAATAAAAAAATGATCTTTGAAATCTTAAAATGATCATAAGAACTTGTCAATAAAACCTTTAGACTTATCAATGACATGTTCTTAGAGATACTAATAAGACAATTTTTTCATTTTGAGATTTTAAGGGACCATTTTTTTATTTTGCCTTTTATTTGGGACCTCACCGTAATTCTCCCTTATTCTCTCTTTGCTAATCACTGCCTAAACATGAGAGTAATTACACCGTTCCCTTCTTCTTTAACTTTAGTTTTTGTGGGTTTCACATCACAAGTAGAGAAAGCTATTATAGGAAAGTTAGGACAAGCAAAAATAGCCATGGGAGTGAAATTGAAATAAATGGCAAATGACAAGAGGCCCGTGCAGAGACAGAGCACTAAATTAAGAACAAGACGTCAAGTGACCATTCTGTTTCTGCCAAATCACATTTGAATGAAATTTCATTCTCAAAAAAAAGTTTTGGCTATATTCTTTTGTGTGTCTCGTCGGCCTCACTTGCCATTTCCAAGCTCTTTCTTTTTCATTTTGAGGCAATAACACGTTACAACTCTGGGTCACCCCTACCTGATTATTCACTACCACTTCGTTTTTACCATTCCACCCCTTTCACTTCCGTCTGATCGCCCTTATACTCGCATGGCATTTCTGTCTTTCCATTCAGTTGTGAATTACTTTCCTTCTTTCTCTGTGAAAAAAAAAAAAAAAAAACCAGAGTGGTCTCAGGCCAACTTCCACAGTCATGGCTTTACCCACTAATCACGTGAACGGGGTGAAATACAAGCAACTGTAAAGTTTAAAGTAGGTTACAGTAACAGGATTGATATCATGACTTTAAAAACGTTACATGTTTATTTATGGTTACTTAGAAATATCAATATTTTTTTGTAACTTGTAGTTTTGATCTGGGTCAACTTAATTTTTGGCAAATCTGGCAATAGGTAATAATTACATTATAATTATAAGTTATAAATGTTTGAAAGAAATTATTGTAAATTTTAAATATATTTGGTTTGGCCTTCTGGTTAATTCAAAACTTAAAATTTTATCACTAAATATTATATACTTAATAATTATTATTTACCTGCCATAGTTTTGTTGAAAAGCAGCAATGCATGTTAAACGTGTCTAATCTTAAATGTGTGATAGGAGTACATGTTTAGTTAGGAATTAGGATAAGCCCACTATTACCCTTATTCTGAGGAGAAGGCCAATTTCTTTCTTTCTTTTCTTTACCATAAGAGAAGACCAATTTCTAATTAATCGTTTACTTTTGATGGAACTGAATGAAAAGCGGGAGACTTGTAAAATTCACATAGTTGTATAAGAGTTTCATAATTTAAATTCTATAGTCCCTCAAAATTTAGGATTCACGATGTTATAGAACACACACGTGATAGACATAAAGTAAAAAAATATCATAATTACTTTCTAACCATAAGTGTGACAAAAAAAATTTAATTATAATTTAACCTTTTCTATCTCAACTTATGTATCATTTTACATATAACTTCTTTTTTGGTGAATTTTTTACGCATGACTTTATTTCAGCATTCAAAACATTTATTCCACCCCCTCGTAATCCAAAAGATTTGGTAAAAATATTATAAATCCGTAGGCTTATAAACGGTCAATGAGTTAGTCCAAGTCAAGGGAGCCGCATAATTCTACATGGCTGTAAATGTAAAGTGCCATTCCACTCAAATGGTTAAATCAACATGAAGAGCACCAATCATTACCAGTCTCTGAACTTCTCATGCTGTGTCCATCAAGGCGGATTAAAGCGCGTGAATGTAGCACTCTCCCTCCCTCCCTCTCCCTCTCAAGAACATGACTCTGCCTTTTTTTGTGCCCTTCTCTAAATTAGTAATCTAGCGCTGTTACGTAGTACAAATTGACCACTGGTTTTACCAAGATTAAAATGCATGGAAACTCTGATCTTATCATTTACAATACGTATAACTGGGAGAGTTTGGGTGTTGAGTTTGAAGTTGCTGATCTCTTCTGTTTCATTTTGGGGCAGGTCTCTGAATTCAGACGAAACTGTTGCCGTACCCGTAAATCACATGGAAGACCAGCGTCCTCGATCATCGCGTAAAAAACCGTCGCAGGAGACCTCTCCGGCTGGGCCTACCTCCAGGAGGAGCAAGGGCAGGTTCGCCGTCGACGACAGCGGAGATATGATAGAGTGCTCCGGCAAGTATTGCCGGTCATGCACCGCCGGGATGATAGCCGACTGTGTGGCCCTCTGCTGCTGCCCCTGTGCGGTGCTCCACTGCTTCGCGCTGGCTTTCGTCAAAGCTCCGTGGATGGTGGGGAGGAGGTGCTTAGGTCTTGGAAAGAAGAAAAAGAAGAAGAAGACGAAGAGGATAGAAGACGACGTCGTGTTGGAGAGGAACCACAGGGAAGTGAACACGAGAAGTGGTTGGGTGGAAGAAAGCATGCTAGAAATTGTTTCTGGGGAAATGACTTTTGAATCCGAGAAGGTTTGGAAAGAAATGTATGAGATAGGGCATTTTGGTTTCTTTCACAGGAATTCCAATTGAATTCACTTGTGCTAGCTGCCATTTCCATATTTAAGCTTTTAACCCAGAACCATTGAAAATAACAATAATAATAATAATAAAAAATTCAGTATTTCGAATTCACTGCTGGTGAATGTAATTCCTCATTCGCCGAGCAACGACAATGTGGTCTCCAATCTCTCTGTCTCTCCGCTAATCTCCACGATGACCGTTTGTAAGTTGAATTCAAGAGCGCCGTCCTTTACCAGTAGAAACGTGTGCATTCGTCGGAACACTGTTGTCTGTTGTTTTCTGTGTATCGTTGATATACACCTAACCGGCACAAGTCCCTAGTGCCAGAATAATGTCTCCTTGTGAACAACAGAGAGAGATCCGCGTCAAATGCGAGTGCAATTTGCTCTCTCCTAAATGCGTATTTGTGAATTCATTAGAATGAAATTAGTGGAGTTTTGAGGGTTATGTGTTAAAAAAGGCTTAAACGAAAGCATAAGCACATGCATTATTGAACGGAGAAAGGAGGTGCATGATGAGACAGAAAGAGAAAGGGTCAGCAGGAGGAGCAGCGTGAAAACGAGAAGAAAAGACATGGGAAGGCAGAGAGAGAAGGGTGAGGATTGTTCCGTATTTAGGAGAGGAGAGGCTATGAGTTGTAGGGTGTAAGGTAGTGGCGAGAAAGGAAAATCAGATGACCCACGTGTGTGTGGAGTCAAGCAGGCATCTTGTCAAACTGATGTAACACGCCACCTCATCTTGATGGGCCCACTCTTCTTTTCATTACTCCCGAGTAGCCCAGCCCAATATCTCCTTCATGGGCTTGGGCTCTACACTATTTTCAGCCCATCGCTCACTAATTGAGATTTAAGTACCAAAGTCATCTTTTCGTGGAATCAAATAGTAACCAATGGACCACCAAAAATTTGGTAAAGATGGTAGATGGTTAATTGGTTCAATCGAAGGAAAAGGAAGAAAAATATTTTTAATATTATCTTATTTAGATTAATAAAATAAAAAAGAATGAAAGTGATTTAAATATTATTTTATTTAATTATAAAAGAGAAGAGAGAGATCTTATTTTTATATGAACAATTTTATTCTTATTTTAGATAAGTTTTTTTTTAAATTTAATAAAATGTTTAATAAACTATGATTTAAAAAGCATTTAATACATCATATCATAATTTTTATAATTATAAAAATGAATAAAACAATTATAATATACTTAAGGCATATCCAAAATTATATTTTATACTTGTACTTATGATATAATATAATAATAAAAAATTTCTAAAAATATGGATGGGGGTGTTGTTTTTTGCCTGCCGCCAACGCCTCAGCCTCAGCCTCAACATCTCTCCTTGCATTCACCATCAACAAAGGATTTGAAGCCAATCAAACAAGCAGTGGCTGGATGAATTAGCCCGTGGATTAGGAGTCATTGGGAGAGCTGATGGGGGTTGGAGGCCGTCCTCGCGACATCTCTTACAGATATGTTCCTGTTGCGACAGAAGGTGGAGAAGCAGCGATGTCGCTGTTGGAGTGAGATGCTAGCTAGGTGATAGGGATGACGATTCAGAAGTTCAGAGGCAAGGGGTGAGTCAGTGATGGTGAGGAACGGAGGAAGAGAAAGAAAGTGAAAAAGGTAACTTCGAGTTATCATGAAAAATTTTAGACAACTTAGTTAGATCCTTCTCCTAAATTTTCGGTGAGTCAGTCATGGTGAGGCACTGAGCATGAGAAAGAAAGTGAAAAGAGTAATTTCAGGTTATCTTAAAAAATTTTGGTCAATTTAGTTAGATCCCTTTCCTAAATTTTTAGTGCTGTCAATTAAGAGAAGGGGATTAAAAATCCCTGCCTAGAGATAAAACTTATTTCAATGATCTATATATATTGAGAAGATTAATTTCTAACTATTATCTGATCACCAAGACGTCCTCTGTTGCAACAATAATAAACACGGGCAAATAATTTCCTCTTTTCTTATAAAAAAATTACGTGACTTAATTTTATCAATAAAAGTTAAATAGAAAGGAAGTCAAATGTATGAAAAAGTGACCTATTAAATATGATTGGCTAAAGTTACAAGTTTTATTAATGATTATTAAGTTTGCTACGTGTCATCTTTCAAAATTTAATTATGCAGTTAAAGTCTTCAATCAAGTGGCTAGCCATTATTCATGAAACTACTTATAAAAAGGAGAAAATAGAGGAGACACATATTTTCATGACTTGTATGGGACGCAATGGTTTGGCATGGTATGCAACCAAAATAAAGTGCCGCGAATCGTTATTTGTCGATTTCCCTTTTCCTTGATCTGTTTATTTCACGCTCAAATTTTGAATGGCAATTTTGGTATTTCATTGAGTTAAGAGATCGATCCATGGAAGGATATCAACGGCAATTTTTTTTTTTTTTTTGTCAAAATATCAACGGCAATTCATTTCACAAGCAAAACGATAACGATGACACATCATTCACGTAGTTTTTTTTGGTCCAAAAAAAAACTAATAGAAAGTTGTAGAAAAATCGCGTCTGAAAGTGGTGGGAACCTATTGGAGGAAAAAAAAAAAAAAGAAAAGAAAGAAAGAGGTGGGAACCTGGAAGAAACAGAACAGACTGCATCAAAATCGGAAGCGCGAACTCAGTGAGCTGAAGCAATGGAAGAGAGTGAGCCGACCCGGATCTTGATGGGAGTGAATGAGTCGACCATAAAGGGGTACCCAAACCCTTCTATTAGCAGCAAAGGAGCTTTCGAGTGGACTATCAACAAGATCATTCGCTCCAACACTACTGGTTTCAAACTTCTCTTCCTCCACGTTCAGGTTCCTGATGAGGACGGTGCGATTTCTCCCTTTCCTGCTCTTCTTGTGTGTTTTGCGCATCCATGATTTTTTTTTTTTTTTTTAGGCTGGGTGCCTTTTGATCAGTTTTGTTAAATCTGCTATTCGGATTGTTTCTGCTTTTTCACTGTTTGGAAACTCATTTTCTTGAAATGCACCTATATGCGTTGACTGGCATAATCATTATACCCTGTCGCTGTCTTATTCCGTCGAATCTGCATAAGTAATATTCATTTGGTTTCTGAGAAAATGGACGAAAGAGGAAGGGAGGGGAGCGGGCGGAAGGGGCGGAGGTTTATTCCCATTATTTGTTTGGGTGGGCCCGGGATAGTCAAGGTAACGAATCTGTTTAAGCGCGAGTTCTACTGCAGTTTTTTTAGGTGGACGGTAGCCTGAAGGTGACTTTGACCGAAACAGAGTAAAACCTAGATTTGAATTGTTTTACTCTCCATCAAGTATCAAGAGAGATCAGATTATCATAGGTATAGCTAGTTATATTTTTGTTTCTTAACAAAAAATTGATATATGTAAAATAATTTTGAAACATTCAATCACGTGATGCTGATTTTTTTGGGAACTTGCGAATTTCTCATGTTACTATTGGGAAACTTAAAAGGTAAAAATACAAAATGTACTCAAGTTTTGTCCTTAGAAGGACTTGGAAATCACTTAAAGGGATCCTGCTTTGTGGTAGAGAAATTGTTTTTTAGAGGATAGTCGGTTCATATTTATGTAGACTAAGATGGCTAGCTGCATAAATAGTTTCCTATGGAATCTTAACCATTCTTGAAAGAAACCATGAACAAATCAGTGTTAATTGTTTTTAATTCGTTTTCATCGGAAATTCTGCATTGATATTTTTGGACTATCCAATTCTTAGCAACCTGTTGCTTTCCACATTTCACTGTTGCTTATGTGGTGAATAATGAAGGATTTGAATTCTGTCAACGCTGCAGAATGTGGCCTGGACCTGTCATTAGTATGACATCTAGGAGGTTATTTAATGTGTTATAGTTGATGGTTGATCTATGTATTCTTCAACTAGAACAGAATTCGTGTATAAATTAGAACGGACTTGGTTAACATCTGCTGCTGTTAGGCTACCAGCACATGCCTATAGAAGGTCTCAGTCTGATGCTAGAAGGGCCAACTTAGTTCATATCTTGTATGGTACTCTTGTTCTCAGTTATTTTTGTACATACGACTCAGTTATTCTGTAGCTTATATCCATCTCTCTTGCAGGAGAACTGACCACAATATGAGCAGACTTCATTTGCTGTTTGTTTAAGTAAATTTTGATGTTATTCAATATTCTTTGTAGAACAATTATTCTCCGTCAATTTAAATTGTGTGTAAATTTCTTTTTCTTTTGGGATAAAAGCTTGCCTCTCCTCATGCAATGCCTGTGATTATGCTATATAAGACGAATCTATCTCCCAATTTTTATGTTTTGTGAAGCTAATAAAAGGACCTGAAACCTGATGGTGGATGTTAACTTATTTTTGCTAGGTTTTGATGACATGGACAGTATCTACGCGTCACCTGATGATTTTAAAAACATGAAGCAAAGAGATAGGATTAGAGGACTTCATCTGCTGGAATACTTTGTCAGTAGATGTCATCAAATCGGGGTAATACTATCCAATGAGCTCAATTCTCTTGGTGTGAAATTGGTCTGAAAATAAGTTTTCCCCTGCCTTTACATATATATATATATATTGTCTTGACATGCCAACTTTGAACTATTTCTAATTATAGGTGAGCTGTGAGGCATGGATCAGAGGTGGAGATCCTAAAGAAGTAATCTGTCATGAGGTGGCTCGAGTACGGCCAGATCTTCTAGTTGTGGGCAGCCGAGGTCTTGGCCCGTTCCAGAGGTATGCACATGCTTCATTATTAATTGAAGCTAGAATTGGCCGAGTTTTAAGACTGAGATAAAATGGCTTTGTTCTGTTCTTTGGTAGTTAAAATCTGCTTAAATCTCATGTTATCTATTTTATTTTCTCGATATATTTTAATGATTAATAAATTCTTGGGAATGTGCTCTGCAGGGTGTTTGTGGGCACTGTAAGTGAATTTTGTGTGAAGCATGCTGAATGCCCTGTCATTGCTATTAAACGCAGGGCCGATGAAACCCCTCAGGACCCAGTTGATGACTGATGTCACTTCAGGTGCTCTGGAATCTGGAAGCCCTTGCTTCCCAATTATTATTCTGTTGTTATAGGTCTGACATTGGACATTATCAATGTTGAAATAAAGAGAAAATGAATGCCATTAAGATTTGTTTACGTAGATGTTCTATATAGGATGATGAGCAGGATCCGAGGTTTCTTCTTTCTTGCTCATCCTCCTATATGTGTACAGATATGTCTGAGCATATTTCAGCTGCACAGTTATTTTGTAGTTCTGATTTCTTGAGACTTGCACACTGGTGTTGGTTTCAGTTGGAAATATGCGTGCTAGTAAGAGTGGAACGTTTTCCACTGGATAACATGTTGAAAAGGTTTAGATTTTCCTGGTAAAGGAGTAAGATGCACTGTTTCATAATCAGTTCCCCCCCCCCCCCCCACGTTGAGAATACAAAATGTGATCTAAGAGGTGGGGGGTGGCTAGAAGAAATCCCTCCTATCGCTTGGTTTCAATTTGCATAGAGGACCACGATGGATGTCTATATATATATATTTATATATTTATAATTTTTGTAACCATTATTTAAAACACATAAGATGATAAGATTTATTTTTATTTTGAAATTATTAGTTTTTATTTTATTCTTGTCACAAGATGGATGGTCATTTTTTTTCTCCGGGAACAAAGACGAGAATGTCCGAGGGGCAACAACCAAGTAGTTCTTTTTGGCTTTTTAAAATTATTTTCATCTTACGATATTATTTGTTTTTAAAGAAAAATTGGTTACATCTTGTTATTAAAAATTGTTACACGCAACTGAAGAAATTTTTTCAGCTGATAAAAAACCTCTCCTTAAAATAGAAGCAGAATTTTAATTTTCAAAAAGTAAAAATATCCTTATTCAAAATCATAAGCATTAACTCCCCGCGCAAGTGATGCATATACTCAATGTATTAATTATTACAAGCATTTTCTCCTTATGCAATATAAGGGATGAAGTAATTAAATGATTCCAAAATGGGAACAAATTAAATTCTTTAAACACAAAAAAAGTAACTTATATTACCACACTTATTACATCTCTCAAAACAAAATCATTCGGAATAATATTGCACAATAAAAACATATAGGTATAAGGACCAACTCCTGAACCACATGCTACCTTGAAGGAAACTTGTCTGAAATGGGGGATGAGGGTGGATTCAGTAATCTTTATCAAAACATCACCAACTACTTCCAAGAAATATATGATTGGACAACTACCCATTTACATGAGTGAAAAAGAAGACCCAACGGTTTTTCAGCTGCCAAAATGCAAGACCATATCATATACATCAACCATGTTATACCACAACATATCCTAACAAATAATGTGCTTGTTTGTTATCACTTATTTGAATCGGGCTTATTATATAAGTCCGATTCACGTAAATCGAGATAAATCTCCTCCACATATTTATCTCGTAGACCGTAAAAGCACCTCGTAGACCGTAAAAGCTACCTCGTAGACCGTAAAAGTTACTTCGTATTCCGTGAATTACAATTCATAAGCACTTATGAAATTTTCAACCGCTTTTCCAAACAAACTCACTGGAAAAATAAGATTGGTACAAAATCCTCCTTTTAGGGTTGTCAAATCAGATGAGTTTCAAAACCTACCAGTTTAAGAAAAGGAAAAAAAAATCTAGGGCGTAGACTAAACAATGTTAAGACCCTCTGATCTTGACCAATAACCACTGTCAGAAAGAAAAAGAAGAGTTCAAAACTGACCAGTAGGCAACACAAAAGCAAGTTTGAGATAAAGTTGAATTAAACAGATAAAAATATATAGATGAAATAAAGTAGATTAGCATTTAAGGAATAAGAAATCGGTGGTACAAGAAAAATAGAACCTTACCTCTCTTCTCCAGATAAAGATGCAGATCCAGGCGATAAGTGAAGGATGAGAACATAGGGGTGACGATGAGGAATAGAGAATGACTGAGTTGTGTTAGGATTCCAAACAGAAAGGCATGATAGAAGTACCTATCAAGGTAATACTTTATCTTCAATACTTGTTTTACTATGAACCACCTCCAAGCTTCCTTCTTTCTTTAAATAACTGGTTGCAAAAAAGAAAATTTGTTTCAATTCTTCATTTCCCAAAAGTCAAGGCAGTAAAGAGAGGGAAAGAACAATGTTGCTCAGCCCAGACTCAGGAACATGACAGAAACATGTTTTGGGCTCACCACAGACTATTAACAGACGTATTAATAGAGGAAGAAGTAAAGCTCCAAAAACCCTAAAGCACACAAGTGTATGTGCGCGCGCGCGCACACAGACAGAGCTAGAGTAGTGACGACGGAACAGGGGAACTTGAGGAGAAGAAATTGAAGCTTGGTCTCACACACACCTTAATGACAGAATAATAGGGCACACACACCAACGGCAATAAAGACAGAGGACAATGGGAACTTCTTATTTTTGCTGTTAGAAAACATTTGAACTTCAATTAGCAATTGATTCTATTGCCCAGTAACATATCAGGAGATTGGGGGGAAAACAACATATGTCATCTTACATATCAGGAGATTGGGGCTCACCACACACTAGTAATATGCTCTAACATATCATATTGGAATATATATTGAGCAAAATTTTGCTAACATAACAGAATCCATGATATAAAACAGTATATACTAAATGCCATAAATTGTTACAATATATACTTATAACATCCCTAAAAATCAGACAGAGCGCTATCTAAATAAATAATGATCAGATTTGAAATAATAAGATGTGGTTTAGATTTTAGATACTGAAATAGAAAAGGCAATGAGTTGTTACAATATATACTTATAACATCCCTAAAAATCTTCAATTGCATTCATATACTATACACTCCTATTCTACATAAAACTCAGCTGAAAAAGACACAGTCATATAACATAAAAGTGGTCTCTATTTCATAAATTCAAATTAGCTATGTTCGATTGAGTTTATATAGGCCTAATGACCTCAACCTGATCAACAGATCAAAAATGCAAATAATCAGAACATTTTTTAGTGATACTATGAGGTAGAGAAGTTTTATTCGTCTGATGTTGGAACTATTGCACACTTGACCTTCATTGAACAACCTCACAGACTGACAAATGATAAACTTGGCCCAACCTTTCTCGTCACATATAAAATTTCACAATAAAAACTCATACATACATAACCAAAAAAAAAACATATTCTATTTAAATGTTCCCCCTTTTTATAAATATGAGGATCATCCCTTTAAAATAATGAATCTGTATGCACCATCAGCCGAGCTAAGCCACTTCCTGTTGTGGCTTCTCTCTCATTTCACTGTTCATATGAACAGTGCGGCTTGCATCTGGCTTCATGCCAGCAATCCTGGCTTTCTTAAATGCCTCCTCGTCTTCACATCCATTCAGGTGGTTTCCCTTCAGTACCACATATTAGCAATAACAAAACATTAATTAAATGCACTACCCAATATACAAACAATATTATACATATAATACAGACAATACTTGGTTGGGTTCTCTCTCTCTCTCTCTCTCTGTTTTTCATACAGACAATACTTGGTTGGGGTCTCTTTTTTGTCAAACAATAATAAATTTGATACATTTTGACTCACCTTCCCTCATGCTCAACATCATACTGAGGGTCTCTCTTTTTTTCAAACAATATTAAGTTTGATGTATCTTTGATTAGGGAAACCTTAGCTGCAATGTGGGTAGGAACAACAACAAAAATCATTAAGGCATACAAACAAAAGACAACAATGTAAAATTTCAATCAGATATAGTGACAAAACCACTATATTATATAAACGGCTTAAAATTCTATAATAAAATAGTTTTATTATACTTACAATAATACTGGCATACATGAACATATTGCGGAGATGATAACTAAGAGGAGACCTGAGTAAATGAAATCTTCGTCACCATAGTAAAAGCCATGCTTTACCAAAGTTTAACTGCCACAAATTAACGAACTTTCCGAACAAAATAGTATGTTGGGAAAGCAATGTATATTTCTTGATGTGAATAGTGAAATGCAATTTTTTCTTTATACAATAGAGGAGACAAGATCATAGAGGAATAAGACGCTTCCAAATTAGTAGAAATCTCCACACCAACTAAGAAAATGATGATGTGAATACTGATCTACAATTAGTTATTTTGACAATAGAGGAGCTAACATCAGTCAAATAAAACCTACTATGGCCCAATAACAACTAATTAAGGATCTACAATAATTAGGGAAGACAATGGGTACAATAGTTAAGAATCAATCTTGCTTGTACTTATAGTAAACCCAAAAATTGTTCATAGCAAGAGCATTATATCACATGTCTCTAGAACGAAAAGTGTTGACAAATTGAATAACCAACCCATATATAGGCAAATATCTTTCCTTATAATATTTTGACTCTCACGCTGTTCAAATCAATATTTTAAGTGATGTTGCATATTTTGGGGCTGGAAATTGGGTTAGAAACAAATTATGAGTGTACCTAAGCCATTCAAAATTAGTTGTTCATCGTAATTATGTCACCAATGTCTTAAGATTTTCGCCTTCACAATAATCAAGAAATTTCCATGCACTAAATGTGTAAAAGTAAAAAAGATCAGAACCATTCCCACTCTTTTTGACAAGATTAGCTTTTTTGAACTCTGTAATTTTTAAAAAGAAAAGATCTGTTGAATTCTCAAGCACATGTACAATAATTCAATAGCTAAAGATACGTAAGGAAGGAGACATTTGGGGGGGGGGGGTGGGTAAACTGTTCAACTTTCTGCAAAGATTACTTCACCATGAGGAGGACTTCATCGTCTTATTCCTTCATAGCTTTACAGTTTCCTTTAAAAAATAATAGGTATTGCAAGAATTGGAAGGATATACCAAATAGCATCCATTGAGAAAAAAAAAGTATGAATAATTTGAACCGTAAGGCAGAGGGCTAAAATTCAAAACCGTAAGGCAAAGCAGAGAAGATACAAAACCCAAATATATTAACCTAGTAGAAGAGAAAAAGAAAACAAATAATCTAAAAATTCAGAAAGTAAAAAATCATTACTGAAACTTTCACAAAAAAAAAACAATATTACTGAAAAAGTAGAGGCCGATCAAGATCTAAGGAAGAGAGGGAGGAATTAGGAGAGGGACTGGATTAAAATGGCTTTTCCATGACAATAAACTCAGAAACCTAAAGTTTTATTCCTGAAAGAGGAGAAGTAGAAGCCATATTGCTAAAAAAGTAGAAGCCAATAAGAACAAAGAAGGAGGAGACAATATTGCCCACGAATTCAGCAGAGGAGAAAAGAGGAGAACCTGGTTTCCCATCCAAACAGGTGCCCACAAGCTGACGGAGCCATCGCTGTTGGCGTTAATAGATTTGATCATGTTCTTGCATTCCTTTATAGAGCACTTCAATCCCAAGCGATTTAACACCTAGTGGAGTTTGGAGGCCGAGATGAGGCCATCCTTGTTTTGATCTAAAGGTCAAAGGCGAGGAGCCTAATGGAGTCGCCATCAGTGGAGTTGGAGCGGCAGATATCGGCGAACTGATGAAACCATCATTGAAATGCCTAAACGGAGAGAGAGATCCGCTTTTTGTGAAGGGTTGCAGAGAGAATAGAGAAGTCAGGAAGAAAAAGGAAGGGTAATGGGTTTAATAATGGAAGAGAGAGAATGAACGATGAAAAGATGGGTTGCAAATTTTAAAATTTAAACTCAAATCTACCCGCTCAAAGAGAAAAACAAAAATCCCATTTCACTTTCAGACGACGGTATGTAGCTGTGGCACGCAGCCAAAGGCAAGCTGTTACTGTTTATATAAACAGTGAAATGTGAGAGAAGCTTCCTAACAACATGACTTAACTGGCTTACTTGTCATACATATTTATTATTTTAAAGGGATTATTTATCGTTGTTTACGTCTTCGCTTCTCATTTATAATTTTCTACTCTTTTTCCACCCACCAACCAACCCAAAAAAAAACAGAGAAAATGACATTAAAGTCCTAAATAAAAAAAATAATATTAGTAAAGTTTCATAGTTTGTTGATAACAAATGAAAGAGTTATCATTGACAGGTTATAAGATTTTTCTAATATTATTTTTTTAATTAAGACTTTAGTGTCATTTCCTCAAAAAATATGAATCTTAAAGAAAAATTCTTACCCAGCTCCTCTGTCAAATTAGAATTGCTGCTTCCTTGTAATACTTCACCGGCCATGGTAAAATTATCAAGCTACCGTTTGAGAATGAAGGCACTTCATAATAAGTAAACAAACACGAAATATAAGCCTGATTTACGTAAATTGAAATAAAACTTCTCCACATATTTACTTCGTAAACTGTAAAAGCTATTTCGTATTCCGTAAATCACGATTTATCGATAAACACTTATGGAGCTTCCATAAGCTATTCCAAACATACCACGTTTGATTTGAATCGGGCTTATGCATAAGCCCGATTCATGTAAATCGAGATAAACCACATCCACATATTTATTTTGTAGACAGTAAAGTTACCTCGTAGACCGTAAAAATTACCCCATATTCCGTAAATCACGATTGAAAAACAATTATGGAGGCTATTCACACATGCTATATATGCTCCATCTCCATCTATCCTTAATATAATATATATTCACCTAATTTGAATAGATTAAAAAATTTAGTAAATTAGTTAATATGACCTGTACTTTTTAAAATATTCTATTAATCTTTTTTAATTCTGTCATTTCCCCTTCTAAATCATTATTAAAAACTAAAATTAACTTTTCAAATATATTCTATATTGAGTACATAAATTCTATCATACCATGGTGTCATTGTGACATGTATTAATATATCAAAAACCTATGTTCAAATAACTTACTCGGTTCTGTTAAAAAATAATAATAATAACTTACTCGGTCCAGGTCAAAAAAAAAAAAAAAACTTACTCGGTAGCAAGTAATGTGTAACGAGCAGTTAACACACAAGAAGTCACTTATTCCATTTCTGAAATCAAAATATCGAAAAACTAAATAAAGCTACAACCAAATCCATTCGTATTGGTTTGGCCAGAAAAGATACGCGATGAAGAGAGATCGTGATCCATGGCCAAAACAAAAAGGAAAATTTCTTATTTATTTCCAAAATCCAAGATTTTCTCTATTTTCCCAACCCAATCATGATGAATTTCCTTGACCCGACAATGTATATTAAAAAGATCATAATGAAGAGAGAGAAAAAACAGAAGACAAAAAACACTATAATGAAAGAACTTCAGTTTTAATCCTTACACGTTCCTTTTAGGCAACTATGATATAAGACGGGAAAAAAACGCTGTTGATCTCTATACAATATGCATGCAACAAGTAAAATAACTAGACCAGAAACTGATGACCCATCTATGCCAAATAATTTTAGTGTACCGCTATTACGCATACAAGTTGATCCTCAGATAACATAGACCACTAAAAGCAAATGACATTATTACTAAACCTACCCTGATCAGCTACACTACTAATACAAGTCTCTCGAGTCTCTTTCTAAGATGAAGATGATTCAGCCATTTTTTTCACACTGTCCAAGAGCCCTTTAATGTCGCTCTCTATTTTTTTCTTTAGTACATCTGAGGGCATACCTTCCAATCCTTCGAGCATTTTGCTCATAGCCTCAAGCTTCTGCTTTATGAAGTTCAAGTTGGATATTTCAATAATAGGTGACTGTGAAGTAGATGGCTTGGCTGTTGTCCTGTCCTTTCTAGTAGCAGAAGCTTTGGTCTTTGGTTTTCCACCATGTTCCCCTGGCTTGGATCCAAGTTGGTGATGGCCGACCTCAAATTTCACATCAGAAGATCCGAAGGGGCTCACATTTTTTGAATGATTAAACGCCACTTTGGCATCAGAAGTTTTCGTGAAGCATACTCGAGCAGTGTAACTAGTACAGAATACATCTGTTTCTGATTCATTCAGAGCTCCAAACTGACCATACAACTTTATAAGCTCAGATTTTGAAGGGAGAGAAGATCCCGGTCCAAATGACAGAATAAGTGCTGCAGCTGAAACATTTTTGTCGCCCCCCTTTTTGCCTGTCTTTTTATTTTCAGCAACCGGCTTTTCTTTCGGCGTATCAGAAACAGTATCCATCTTCTTCCTTCCCTTCCTCTTCTCAGAGTCATGATTAGGTGACGTTTGATCAGTTACCTTTGGGGATTTCCTCGAGGTCTCAGGTTCAGATTCTGGATTCTTTCTCTTCCTGCCAGGTTGCCGTTTGTTGCACAATGTGAAGAAGGACCCCTGGCGATACATTGAGCTTCTGAAAACAGAAACAAAGCCCACAATCTTATCAGAAAACATAATATCCTTGGGAACTTTTGGATTTAAGGCAGCAGAACGGATTTCATATATGACTTCTCCAGGAGAAGCCTGTATTTTCTTCAGATCAATAGTTTCATTCTTCTCTTCCGGTGTATGGGAATTTAATTTATCTGTAAGATCATGATCTATGGAAGGTTCCTTAGCAATATTCTCTTGAATTGCAGCAGGTTCTTTGGGTATAGTCTCTTGAATTGCCTGACCATCGTTCTTCAAAGGAGTGGGGGTTCCTAAGAGCTCACCAGCAGCTCTGGTGATCTTCTCTGATATTGGAGCTTTGCTGGAATCGTTCACCGATGTTGTTTCTTTGTCACCCTTCCTCTGGCCTCTACTTGAAGTTGTGAAAGGAGGTGACAAGTACTTGCTTTTCTTCCTTTCTCTTGACAAAAAACCCTTATCAATTTGTTCCTTCCCTTCTTTCCTGTTCAAGTTCTCTTCTCTTATTACAGGGGCTCCATCAGATTCCGTTTTACTCTGAGCACTATTATTACCCAAATTCTGTTTCTTCCTTTTCAAATGTGATAATGTGTCCTCGTTGGTGGTTTGATTTCCCCCACTGCCACCATTCTTACTACTTGGTAAATTTTGATCATTAGATGGAGGTGACCCTTGCATCTTCTGCACTTGGGTAGTTGTCATTGTGTCCTCAAGGCTTTTCCTCTTCTTTCTACCAGATGACCCTGTTATTTTGCCAGGGTTAACAACTTCATTTTCTACCCCGTCATTAACTTTGGTATGAAGATCATTGTCCTCTCTTATAATTTCAGCAATGCTTTTCTGTTTCCTTCTATGATGCAATCTAGTACCTGAAGAATGATTTGCTTCACCACGTTTTGGACTCGCTGGCATTGAATATTCCTCATCAGCGGGTCCTTGGACTGTTGTCTCTTTACGATGGCCCTTGGCTAAAGTTTCATCACTTCTATTGTCTTCAAGTCCAGGAACTGGCTGGGGCGCATGATAATTAGGCAACTTATAACCTCCTCTAGACAGATAAAAGGCTGAGAGACGAGCCTTTAGTATTTCCAGCTCAAGAACACTACTGATAGCAATGACCTCTGCAATCTTTTTCACTTGAGAAAGCAACTCAACTGGGTCAAAAAGAACAGACGCGAATTTCTCTATACCATTTTCAGGTATGAGAACTCCATCCTTTATTCCGGAATTCTTTGCCAAAAGGGAAGCAACTTCAGCCTTACTTTTCCTAGCAACACATGAATTAGTCATCTTCAAATCTAAAAGCCTACCAATCTCCATCACAGCATCTTGTACAGCATTCACAAAAGCTTTGGAATTACTCTGTTTCACCATATCTTCAAAGTTCTCCTCAAAGGGCTTTAACTGAGATGGATGACACCAAGCAAAGGTCCAATCTCCAAAGTAAGCCACAAGGAATCTATTCTTTTGCCTCAACTTCAAAGCATAATCTGATGCATCAGAAGGATCGTAAATCCGGCCAGGCCACCAAGGATGACTCTTAATTTTTCCCCAGACAAAATCACCAACAGAAAGTCCATACTCTTCATCGCTGGCGTCTGCTTCTTCTGAATCCTTGTTCTCACTAGTCTCCACAATTGGAACCTCTATTGTCACAACTTTTTCGTTATTTTCTTTACTTTCTCTTTTCTTCCTCCTGTTTGATCTTTTTTCAACACCAACCCCTATCGAACCATCCCCGGTCGAAGAATCAGCAGCTCGTGTTCTTCTCTCAGTAAAAGCATGGTTAGAGTTTAGCTTGTCAGCACTGTCACTCCCACCACCATGAGAAAAACTTACATTTCTACCACTTTCCCGCATTTTCAACAGCGAAGAGACCCCATTCATCTCAGAATCACCCAAACCTTGACAATCATTTGGGTTGGAGATATCTATCTCTCGGCCTCTCTGAATCGGAGTTTTTGCTGCGACGGCCCTGCTTTTGACCACTTCTTCCTCACCATCACCCAAACCTCCATTTCCATTACTCGAGAACCTAACACGAATTTCTCGACTCCCTTCTTTTGAACCTACAAGAGCTTCCTTAAGTGTCTTGCTCTCAGACTCTGAACCTCGAGGCTTATCGTTTGCAGGCGCAAGGGATGAACGCTCCATCGAGGTCTTGGATCGAGTCTCAACCGTGCCCATAAAGAAAAACTCTTGCTCAAGAAAATCAACCTATTGCGAAGGAAAGCATTTAGGACATGTAAGAATCAACATACTCTAGGGTTTGGGTTTAAGGGCGTGAGCTAACAAATTGGGATTTAAAAATATTACTCACTAATGGAAGATCAAAGGAAATCACATAAAAAAGAAACTAATAACAATAAATTAATTAAGCAGAACGAATAAAAAGGAAAGCAATATAATGGAAAAGGAGGCGGGGGTACCTGAAGAACAAAAGCTAGGGTTCCCGAGTAGCCTGGAAGCGATTATTGAAAATATACAGACTCAAGAACTGATCAGAGGAAGAGAGAAACAAAAAGCGAGCAGGAGATGAAAGAAGGGCGAATCCAAGACTGAGTCGTTCATTAAAATAACCCGAAAGGATAGAATCAGAGGGAGTGTTGAAGGAGCGAGAGAAAGAGGCGCATATTCTGGACTGTGGGGACGAAAATCTCGAGGGGAGCGTGAGATGCCATGCCAAGAAAGCGAATGTTTATTACACTTAATCACTGATTACAGATTTACAGGACGCAGCTGAGTCACTGAGTCGGTGGACATTCTTGGTCTAAGTCCTTGATCGGACGGTCCCTAATGCCTCGGGGCTTTCCTTGTTATCGAAGCTTCGCAAGTTTTGGACCCTCAACACTTACTCTCGCGACTACACTTGCGCCCTCCTCACTCGCCCTATGTTTGTGCCGCGTATTTTGTCCCCTCATTTCTCTGTTATTCGCATTTATCAAAATATTTTCACTTATTTCCCGACGCCTTATTCACAAATTTTTTAAAGTATTTTTTATAAAATTGACAAAAAAAATTATGATTAAAAAATATATTACTAAACCTCTATGTTTATAAATTTTGTAAAGTATCTGTATTTTTATCTATAGAAAATTAGAAATTACTTGTTTCTTATCTATGAAATTTTTAATAAGGGACCTTTTTTCCCAATTTTTCTATTTTTATTAGATTAAAACTTAATTTCAAAAATTTATCACAATCCGATTCAGTTGTTATACTTTACACTTGGATTAAAACTTTTTTTAAAAAGATTTATATTTTTTTAAAAATGTAAGAAACAATAAGCTAGATTGACTAAAATTAAAAGAGCAAGTCAAACTTCAAAAATTGACTTGTAGTCGATTTAAAATTGCAGAATTTTTTTCCCCCAGATTCAACTCTCCTTGACATTTTTCTTTCCCTTCCTTTTGTCCATAAATTCATGCTTAAAACAGAATTCACCTAAATTGTCAATCAAGTAAAATACATGCATGAATATTTTATTATTATTGTGTAAACTTCGAGACTTAAGATTCGCTATTTTGTAACTAGGAGTACGGGTTGCATGGGTGAGGCGAATGGAAATGCCACGAACGAGAAGCGGGAAGCTTTCCATAATAAAATAGAGGCCAAACGAGTTTGAGATTATAATTGAAGGGAGAATGACATATAAATATTATATAAAAATTTAAAATTTATAAATATTTACTGAAAAGGGAAAAGGATAAAGAGGTACATGGGTATAAATTTGAGTTTTAGATATTTGTGTAAAATATCAAACTACTCTTCCCTTCACTCTTATCTCTCTATTCCATTCTGTATTTTTCTTCATCATCTTTCGTTTAGCTCTACATGATTGAAGAAGAAGAAGAGTGAGTTTTCATCTTTCGTTCAGCTCGCGTTCTCTCTCCACTCCAACAAATAAAAAGAAATAGAGGATAGAGATGATACATCGGAGTTCTTTTCATCCTCACTCCAGTTGCCATTAAAGGTTGAAGAAACCAGTTTCCAACGAGATTTTTCAATTTCCGGCAAACTTATGAATTTTCGAACGAGCCTTTTCAGTTTTTAGCGAAGAGTAATGAGATTAACAAAAATGTTAAATATGATTCACCAACATTTGTGCCCTTTAATAAAATTCGTAATGGAATTGACAAGAGCAATAATGAGTTTGACAAGATTCGTAATGGTTTTCATAAAAGTGTTTCCTGATGTAAAAAACGTTAAATATGATTCACCAACATTTGTGTCCTTTGACAAAATTCGTAATAAGATTCACAAGAGTAATAATAAGTTTGACAATATTCATAATGATTCTGACAAGAGCATTTTTTGATGACCTGGAGTAAATATTTTGCAACTCATCTTTTAGTTTATGCACAATAACTTTGATCCCTTCACATATTTTTTGTTAGAATGGTTATAACACTTATAGGATGACTCTAATGTAAGTAATGAGATTGACAAAATACGTAAGTACTAATAACATGTGTAAAAAGATTGACATCGATTGAGTAATGAGATTGACAAAATGAGTAATGAGATGACACAAATATTGGTGTTCCTGACTTATATATTTTCATCAACAAACACTTTTGTCAAAACAATTACAATTCTTGTCAAAATCATTACTAAACTTATCAATCATATTACAAATTTTGGTGAAATGCTATAAATGTTGGTGAATTCTGACTTGCATGTTTTCATCAGCAAATGCTTTTGTCAAAACCATTACAATTTTTATCAAAATCATTACTAAATTTGTCAATCCCATTACGAATTTTGGTGAAATGCTACAAATGTTGGTGAATCCTGACTTGTATGTTTTCATCAACAAACTCTTTTGTAAAAACCATTACAATTCTTATCAAAACTATTACTAAACTTATTAATCTCATTACGAATTTTGGTGAAATACCATAAATGTTGGTGAATCATAACTTACATGTTTTCATCATCAAACTCTTTTGTCAAAACATTTTTACAATTATTGTCAAAACATGTTTACAATTATTGTCAAAATCATTATTAAACTTGTCAATTACATTATGAATTTTGTGAAGCCGTTTGACATTTAGTTAATACCATATCAAAATTTACGAGATATTGATGACTGATTATTCATAAACCAAACGAGATTGAAGGCGAATGAAAGCACAAAAAGATAGAAATCAACAAACAATCATCAATAATAGAAAAATTATGAAGATCTTGGATTTTTTTTCACAACTTCACTATCACCTTTGCTCTACCATCGTCGCCGACAAGTTCCGATCACAACATCAAGTTCCGATGGCAACAATAAAAGGAAAGAGGAAGGTGATGAAAAACAGTAGTGATGGTGGCCTTGTGGGTGTAGCTTCTTTCCTTTCGATCGTCTCTCCTAGGTCTCCAGTTCTCCTCACCGTGGTGCCACTCTCCCTTTTAATTCTAAGCTCCGACGGTGGTGGTGTATGGAGAAGGTAAAGATCCTCATTTTTCTTTGTTTTTTTAATTCAAAAACTGAGGGCATAATGGTAAATTCATCAATATTTTAAAATCCTAATTTCATCGCTATCACTTTTATGTCCTTTACAAATGTTAACAGACTTTTGGAGATTTTAAAATTTCATATGGTATTTATATGGGATTCTCCCATAATTGAAAGCCTAGATAGATATTTATTATCAAATTTTAAAGATACAAAGAGTTGGGAGAATTTCAAATAAATACCAAATGAACTTACAAAACCCCCAAAAGTCTGTTAACACTTCAAAATGACTTAAAAGTGATAGGTATTAAAATGAATTTTTAAAATATTGACATTTTTACCATTTTGCCCCTCAATTAAAAAAGTAAAAAAGGCCCATTGCCAGAGAACCTCCTCCAGCCGTTGGCCGCTGGGACCCCCGGCGCTAGAGCTTTTTTTAGGGGTAGGGAACCTTTTTAAAAAAAAAGTTACAAAGGGGGCAGGGTAGGATAGTATCCAGCCCACCCCCTTAACAAAGGGGCTTGGTGGCCACTAAGCCACCAAACTCCTTTGATACATACATACATACATACATACGTACGTATGTATGTATGTATAATATCAATAAATGTATGTATGTATAATATCAATAAATGTATAGTGACGTTAAGAAAATCAGTAATGAAAAAGACAAAATCTGTAATAGTTTTGACAAAATGGATAATAGGATTGACAACTAGCGTATGACCTCCTCACTAAATGTGTGAAAGTGTTAGCCCAGAGGGAGACTCTAACAAATTCACTAATAAGAATGACTAAACTCGTAATTGTTTTGACAAAATGGATATATATTCCTCACCAAATGTGTGAAAGTGTTAGGTCAAAGTGGGCCTCTGACAAATTCACTAATAGGAGTGACTAAACTCGTAATGGTTTTGACAAAATTGATATATATTTCTCACAAAAATTGTGAAATGTTGGCCCAGAGGGAGGCTCTGACAAAACTATTACTAGTTTAGTCATTTCTATTAGTGAATTTGTCAGAGGCCCCATCTGGACCAACACTTTCACACATTTGGTGAATATGTCATGCACTAGTTGTTATTCCCATTATCTATTTTGTCAAAACCATTAAGAATTTTGTTATTTTCATTACTGATTTTGTTAATATCATTATGCCTTCATTTATGTTACACACACACACACACACACACATATATATATATACACACATATATATATATATACACACACACACACACACATATATATATATATATATATATATATATATATATATTAATGTATACATACATCAAAAGAGCTTGATGTTTAAGTGGCCACCAAACCCCTTTGTTAAGGGGGTGGGGTGGGTTTTATCACACTCCCCTTTTAGAACCTTTTTTCTTTAAAAAAAATCTTCTCCCCCAAAAAAGCTCCAGCTGTCGGAGCTCTACCACCAAGTGGTGGTTCTCCGGTAATAGGTTTTTTTTATTTTTTTAATTGAGGGATAAAATGGTAAAAATGTCAACATTTTAAATTTCTAATTTAATACATATCACCTTTAAGTCATTTTGAAGTATTAACAAACTTTTAGGGGTTTTGTAAGTTCATTTGGTATTTATATGGAATTTTCTAAAAAGAGTTTGTTGTATGAGTCAAATTTTATATATAGGAGTTTTATGTAATTTAGTCTTTGAGTAAATCTGTCTAAAAGCTGTTTTTATGCCGTTAATTAAAAGAAGCTACTATAGGTCATTTTTTTAAAAAAAGAAAACTAAGAAGATAAAATTTTACTGAAAAAAACTTACAAAAATCAATACTTCTTTCTTTCTTTCTTTCTTTCTAAGGAAACAACACTTCTTTATGGGGACAAGAAAAACAATGTTGTAATGAGATTGAAAACCTAGGGAGAAATTAAATTAAAGGAGATACAGAAAATAATATTTATTATAAATGACTATAAAAATTGTAATTACTTGAAAAGTTTGAACATTATAATGTAAATTTAAATTCACTAAATTGCCTCTAATCAAAACTCCTATATTATCTATTGTATACATAACTTTAAAAAATAATTAAGATTAAAACTAAAACCGCCTATCATGATAGGATCATATCTTTTTTTTTAATTTTCAATATATTATTTAATTAACAATCATTTATATCATCAAGTTGCCTGATTTATATTATCAACATTGATATCCATTAAGCTCTTTTTATAAATAAAAAAAACCAAAGTCATTTTAGATTTTTTAGGATATAACATTAAATAAATTTTTTAACCCATGTAAATTGCTTCTAAGACAAAAATAAGTCATATAAACTTTTTCGGTTTAACATATATGATAAATTATAAAAGACCTTAACTTTTATTGAAATTATATAATTCTATTACAGAGTAGAAGAATGTGTAATTCTTTTTCATAGATAGCTATTCAACTTGTGAATAATGAAAATTGAGAAAGCTATTGTTTAATTTAGTGAAACTTATAATTTTGTATTAATTTTAAAAATAGAATATGGAAGAGAACATAGGAGAGAATGTAAAAGATTTTGTTAGGGGCATTTTAGTGTTTTTTTAATTTTATATATGATCTTCTAAATAATTACAACTTTTATAATACTCCATAAATATATTTTCCTATAGCCTCTTCATTTTAATTTTCCAAAAAAAACTAGTTGACAGCAAACTATAACTATTATATATATATACACACACTAAGAAAACAAACATCATGGTGCGATCAAGCAAAAAGGGGTTAAGAATGCCTTTTAAAAAGCACCATAACAAGCAACACTAGCAAGACAACCAAAATTGGCAGTTACGCCGGAGGGGGGAAAATTGCAAGCTTTGTTACTGAAGAAGAGAATGCATGCTCGCTCACGGGGACAATTTTAAACAAAGACTATTTTCGCTCCTAAATATAATATAATGTTGATTTTTTTAGAGGTATTAAGAAAATTAATTAAAATATTTTAAAATATTTATATTTATTATTTTTTTAAAACTATTTTGTTTAACTTATAAATTGATATATAATTAAATGATATATAACATATGATATGATTAAGTAATTTATTTAATTTCCTTAATCTTTCTAACAAAAATAATTATATCTTATATTTAAAATGAGATGGAGCATATTTTCAATTGGAATACTTTCTATTCTGCCAAATAGAAGGAAAAAAAAGTCTTGACAGCTAGGTAGAAGATAAGGACGAGGCATCAGGCGATGAAGTAAACCGTTTTCAGATATTATTTAAAATCGAATCTCCTTCAACCCTTCACAATCTTTTTCACGGTCAGCTATTAAACATTGATAATTTTTTCACATGTTACCTAAAAATATCCATACACACGAAGCACGGAGAGGGACTGATTAATTGAAAATTAATCAGTCAGGCGTGGCTTTGTAGCTCCACCCAGTTTCATCCGAGTCCTCAATACTCAATTTTATTTATTTCAATGTCAACAATATATAAGGAAACAAAAAACATGACAACAACATATTCCCAGTTAACCTCATCCTTGCCAAAGGATACTTAGCTTAGTGATAGACTAACTAAATTATAAAGTAGATGAACTGAGTTTGAACCCCGTCTTATTAAAAAAGAACCCTAAAAAAAATATCCTAGTCACAAAGTCATGGGTGGCCCAACCTCAACCTTAGCCCTATAGCCTAGCTTCCTGGATTTCTGCATTTTCCAAACAGAAAACTAAACCATTTTTTAACGTGTTCGAAGGTTTTGATGAAGAATGATGGGGAGGCTAATGGATTGTGCTGTTGAGCAGACAGGCTGAATGAATGGAGAACAAATCAAGTGTTTATTGAGGTTTTGTCTCCTCAAATATGAGACAAGGCAGCTGGTCCGGGTGGTCCAATGTTGGAATTGATAAGAGCCTCTCATATGAGCAGCTTTGAGGGCATGATGTGGCTAATAAATTGTCTAGTTATGGCGTCAACGTCAAATGGCCAATATATTACAGAAAAATGCAGAGCAATAAACGACATAGTTCACGGGCCACGGGCCATATATATCATCAATATGCTTAAGTAGGCCCTTTCTTAAATAAAAAAAAAAAATCTGTCGAATGCAGTTTGGTTTGGTTTGGTCTCATCCTGTATCGAGACAGATATCATCTGGTGATGTACAGAGGACACTGAGATAATTAGCTTCTATAACGGTCCAACGCGGAGGAGTTTGGATTCACTGAAAATGATAGGAAGAGTAGGTGTTGTTCAACTTTTGTTACGGAGCAACTGCATAGAGCTTAGAGAAGGAGAGGGTTACCAACAAAACGTTAGTTGAGTTAGTAAACAGCCTCACCCTATAAAGAAAACATAAGTTTAAATTCCATAAAGTACACTTTTTAGAAGAGAGAGAAATCTTGGTCAAATATAAAAAAGTAGGAGGACGAGGAGGAAGAGGTTGTGTCATTATCAATATCAGAGACTTTGTATGTTGCCGCAGCTTCATCAGTTCGCTGAATGGCTGATTCTGCCCTTTTTCTCTCATCCCGTCGAGATTATCAAATGCAAATTATAAGGAGCTTGGGATTTGATAAAGAATTATGATTTGGGTTCACACCATAGAATAAAACCATTTAGGTCACAAAAGCCCATGGATCCAAACTGTGCCTACTCCATGTTACTAGGGCTTGTTTTTCATGTTTAATTGCATGCCATAAGAGACAAGAACAAATGAGATATCCAAGCTTGCTAGACGTACGGTTTTGATCTACTGCTGAAGAGAGGGCTTGAGCCCAAAGCAAATACTAAGAAAGCGAAGGAGAAACAAAGCCCAAAGCAATAAACAAATCCAGGCCCCCAAACGCAATCAGGGATCTATGAGGAAAGAGCATGAAGAACACTTGAGATGAGCCAGACCACTTGGGAATATGTCGAGAGAAGAGCCTCACTCTCATCAAGTTCTCAAGAAATCTCATTTCTAAGGATCGTTCACCACCCAGTTCAGTCTATCAAACGACAATCACCAGGGAAAATGTCAGAAGTTCCAACCAAAAACCCTCCTCAGGCGTTGTAAAATAGACGCCAGCATAAACCAGTGTTCAAATATAGACGAAGCAAATAACTTACACCATTGTTGCATGACTATTTTCTAGCCTAACAAGTAAGAGATTATTGATTTATTATGCAGCTCAACTAATACAAACCATACTACTCGGCATGCAGTTCAAAATTAGGTTCTCTTTTTTTTTTTTCCTTGAATAAATACTGTAGTCCATTCATTCACATAGAAAGATTAAAAATACCCCAAGTCTAGTTTCCTTCGTCAACCTCCATCTCACCTCATACATACAAGGTGGTGGATAATTAGGTCCTTCAAATGCATGAAAAAGTTAGCTAAACTTTCTTGACTCAGTCACAAGTGAATCTGAATCAAAACCAGTGACATCTCCAAGAAATTCGCCAGCACCAAACGTTTTCATGTTTCACTGAACTCGAGAACTTAAGATTATTCATTCTCAGTTAAAGCTACCAGCAAAATAAACATCCCTCATCAGAGCATAACAGGGCTTCTACCCAAAAGGAACCCTAGCATTTGCTGCAGATGAGTCAATTGAGAAACTATGATTCAAATCTCATTAAGCAATCATCAATTCTCAAAACAGAGATCAAAACTTGCACAAACAGACAAACTTCTTGAAATACAACACTAGTTTGCTCTCCATCAGTACAGCTGAGTTATAATAGCTTGTTTTTCCACAAATAATTCAATGCCCAAGCACATTCAAAATGATAATTTACAGCAACAACTGCTGATGGAAACAGAAAAGTTCAATGTTCAAATTACTTACCCAACTTTGATTAAAACAGTGACAGCATAAATATAAGTGCTGCAAACCAATGAGATTAGAGTGTGATTCATAAATGGAACTCCTCTATTACAACTGACTTGAAATTCAAGCAAAAACAATCACATTACACTGTACTCAACTAAGAAATAGATATAAAATTACATCAAAAAGGGAAAAATTGAAACTCAAATTTAACGAACCATCCTGCGTAGACTCTTTAAGGTTTAAGCGATGGAAACCTTTGCTCCAGCCTCTTCGAGCTGTTTCTTGGCATCCTCAGCCTCGTCCTTGGAAACTCCTTCCTTGAACTTCTTCGGCAACCCTTCAATCAATTCCTTGGCTTCCTTCAAAGCCAAGCTCGTCAAGACTCTAACGGCCTTGATGACAGCAATCCTCGCGTTACTGGGGACGTCCTCGATGACGACGTCAAACTCAGTCTTCTCCTCGACGGCTGCAGGGGCATCTTCGGCCGGGGCACCTGGGGCGACAGCAACGGCGGCGGGGGCAAAGGCGGCAGCGGAGACGCCGAGTTTGTCTTGGAGGTAGTCGACGAGGATTTTGGCCTCTTCGAGGGTGAGATTGGAGATATCAGCGCCGAGCTTCTCGATCTTCTCCGGAGCGGCAACGGCGGCGAGGGGGCGGAGATGGGTGGCCCGATGGGTAAGATTGGGATTGGGAGAGAAGGGGAATTGGAGGGAGGGTTTGAAGAAGGTGGAAGAGTGGGAAGGAAAAGAGGAAGGTGAAGGTGAAGGTGTAGGTGTGGAGCAAGATGGGGAACGAAGAGTAAGAGTGGATAGAGCGGTTGCCATTGCGAATTACCTTTCTGCTTCTTACTCTTCTCGGCTTGTCCTCAGAGAGAGAGAGGGATAAGAGGGAAAGTCGAACGAGATAGCAATAGAGGATAAGGAAAGAGATGAAATGAAAATGGGTGTGGGTGCTTATAGCTACGTCTGCACTCTCGCTGTGCAGTGACACAAGTGCCCTTGCGAAATACTCTTAATTATTCTACCACAGTCGTTTCATTCCCACCCCTCACTCCCTAAAAAGGGCATATCCCTCGACAGCAACAGTGCCAGAGCTTTTCTATTTTTCCGTTTTTCTTTTTACAAAAAATTCTTTCCTTTCTCTGGTTTTTTTTTTGGGTTGGTAGTATACTAATATTGTATTCCAAGGGTCGAATCCTCAAGGCCAGAACCCAGAATCATGCCATCTTCCTTGTGAGGACTCTGATTTTGGTCAGTGTATTAAACTAGTTAGGAAAAATTGATTCCGAAGAAAACAGTTACAAGACAGATGATTCTGGGAAGAAATGCTCAACCTTCAGCTGGCGGCATCTGCATTTTCTCTTGGGCACACAGTTAGTTACAAAGATGATTCCTCTTCCAACGGCAGATTTTCGGTTTAAAGCATCTAGAGTGGTAAATTCAACTTAGCTTCCTTGTTTCTAGATTAGGAATTATTACAGTCACTGGCAGAGAGAACATAGGATTACGCAGGCCTTAAAAGGAGGAGGATTCTATAGGCAACGGATGGAGCTGAGACAGTGATTATTAATTTTTTTGGTGAGACAACATTGACTATTTCGCGAAGAGGGATGGACATCCGGCATTAATAATATATACGCATATATATATTTTGTACAAGGACCCTGATAAGAGGTGAAGAATAGTGGTGGATTAAGTTGATCAGGTACAATGAAGTAATCCTATAGATTCTAAGCCTAGAAATATTACAACTTAGCCTCTCCGTGTCAGAAATCTCACCATCTTCGACGCCTTCTTCCGTAAAAATATGCAATCGCAGCTATAGATGCAGCAAAAATAACTCCGGCGGTAGCATGCCAAGCATAGAGTGGTTTTTCCAGTAGTAAGCCAGGAGGAGCACCAACATCAACAGGCGAAGAGGATACAGGTGGTTTCTGACTAACTGCTACGGCAAATCCCAAACCCTGCCTCTCCAACTCAGACAAGTCTTCAACTTCAGGCTTTACCTTGGTGGCCTTGGCTATGGCTTCATACTCTTCTTTGGTTCCACCTTCAAGGAATGACCCAACAAGCTGGCCCTTGCTCACCCAGTACGCTCCAAATTCACCGCCTGACATATCTCCATAATACACCACATCTCCAACATTATCCCCATAAAATTGCCAAGACAATGAGAAAACTCTTGAGTAGAAAAAAGGCAGGTAATCGAATTCCCCTGTTTTTTCCAGTTCCATAATGGCAGCAACAACATGTCTTGCAGACTTTCGAGCTGAATCTACGTGCTCAAGTCTACGAGTTTCCCCAAATAGTTTGACAGGAAAAGCTGCAACATCTCCTATTGCATAGACGGAACTGTTGCTTGACTGCAATCTTCCATTTACTTTGATCCCGCCCTTCTCCAAAGTAAGCTGGCCTTCAAATAGACCCGTGTTTGGGCGTATTCCAATTCCCACCACAACCATGTCTGTGGATAGCTTGCTTCCGTCTCTTAGATTAACGGCTGTAACCTGTTCAAAACATCAACCAGATAATTAAAGAATTCGAAAAATTAAGGGTAGGCTCAGGCTCATTTAGTTTTTTAATATCTTTGATAGACCCTCCTACACATTAAAGATTTTTATGCTTCAAGTATTGATAAAACAAAAGCCAACCGCCCTTGTGCTGAAATTTAGATTTAAGATGGTGCAGGGTGACAGATTGAACTCTAGACTTTGGTGACAGGTAACCAATACTAATGTGTCATCTTTTACTCATTTTTCTTAAGAAAACCTATTACCTATATATATAGATGTTTGATGCAAGTCTGATGAACCAGGGAGATTTTACCTCCAACTATTAAATAAGAGGCCAGTTCCTCCTGGTTCAGAGGTTAATATTACAGAAAAATAATGAAGAAAATTACCTTCCCATTGGAGTCAAAATCAAACGATGACAGCACAGTTCCCTTGATGAAGTTCACTCCTTTCGATTTGTAATAATCTTCATAGAAGTTTGCAATCTTTGCAGTGAACAAACGAGCCACTGTAGAATCAACACCACATCTAAGTCATGCATATCATGTAATCTTGAAACTACAGGGGCAAAAGGTTTCTAGCAGCATCATATTTAAACTTATGATGCATGCAAACTAACATAAACAGGAATTGACAAACAGAACATTGTGGAAATGTCAGTGCTTACTGCAATGTGCTTCAGGGAAGACCATGGTCACGTTTATTTTATTGATCACTAGAGATGCAGCGCACTCCATGCCTATGTACCCACCACCAATGACAACAGCGTTTCCCCCAGTACAGGATTGCATTACATTAACCAACCTATTTGCATCAGCCACGTCTCGTAAATAGCAAACATTTTCAGCATCTGATCCGCTCACTCCAAATTCTTCAAGCTTTAATGCCTGCACTTGACATTGCAAACAAACTTAATATTCTTCAGAATATATTTTAATAACAAAGAAAGAACAGAATCTAATGTAGCACCTCTGTTGTTTATTCTGAATTAATTCAACATTAACATCAAATCTGGTCATTGAAATGGAGAAGATATTCCTTATGTCTATTAGAATAAAAGATGTTCCCAAATCCTTCCCTTTTGTATGTCTTCTTGGGGGCAGTGATGATAATGACCTATGTGTGTAAAATTGCCTAAACCTATTCCCTCTTGCTCTTTCGAAAACCATCACATGCAACCACTAGGTTAACATGATGTACTGGTAAAAAGAATTAGGCCACTTAGAGACTAGTTTCAATACCCGAGCACCTGTAGCAATGATGAGAATCTTGTAACTTATGGTCTCTCCAGCTACTGTTAACAGTGTCTTGCGCTTCACATCAGCAGACTTAACTCGTGTTCCAAGAACTAATTCAATACCTGCAAGGAAATAGAAGCGGTGAGAAGTAGGTATTCAGGGAGGAATATCCTTAATCTACAAAATTAATGTTTTTCGAAAAAACATGAAACCATCTGATCAGAAATAACAATGACTAGCTGAAGAAAAGGGTTAGAAATTTTAAAAAGAAAACCACCATATAGTGGTATTCATTAGTCAGGCCTAGTCCATGAAGATCAACAGCAAAATATGAAACTCATCAGGTACTGTAATGCATTTAATTCGGGTCCTTTTTTCTTTGACTTGTGAATTGTGATATTCATTTAATTATTTCAGTAGAACATATGAATTCTCTTATGCAGTCTCTTATCATGATTTGAATGGACACAATGCAGTCTCCTGGAATAGACTACGCCCTCAATCTCAGTACCAACCAACTAATAATTGGTATGGCCTATTGAGTTAAGCTTTTGAAGTATGCTGCATTATGAAAGGTGCGAATCAATATATCAATATATATGATAAAATCTATAACAAACTATAAACCACACTATTCACAGGACATAACTCGAGTAAAGTATGAAAAGCATGTTTTGTTAGTCTAAGTTAGGTGCCATGGACATAAAAGTACACAACAGAAAATTTTGCTGCTGTACTCTGGATGAAAAAATATATAATCATAGAAGCTAATTTATTCAAAGAATAACATAATCAGTCACTGCTTTTATGTATTAGTTTCCACAATCCGTAGCTATCACATATACTATTATTAACTCAGCGATTTTCCGAAACCTTCAAAAATCATAATCTACTATTTATACATTGATGTGTCCATCTGGGGTGCCAATCAGTTTTAGCCAGGTGACACCCAAAAAGTCAGTGGAGACTGGGGACCGTGTCTGTTTTGGGTTAAAGGAATTGGGTGCTCCTCTGATACTTGCTTAAACTTTTTAGCAAGATGGTTGGCGCTTTATTATTAAAGTTTGGTATCAGAGCCTGCATAAGTTTGCTTTTTACAGAAGTGAGATTCAAATCCAGGCTCTGATACTAAACCTTAGGAAGGAAGAGCCAACCATCATTCTAAAAACTTAAGCCAATAGCAGCTCAAGTTTTTACTCACTTACAAAGAACATATTCAGAACAAAGTCAGTCAGAAAGTATCAAAAGGTAATTACAATGTAAAAAATAAGAAATTGATATGAGAAAATCATTAGTTCATTACCATGTTCCTTATACCATTTTGGAGTCAGCCTTTCTCCATTTGCACCAACGCAAGTATGAAATGCAGGAAGCCGGGCAGGGGCTGTACATTTGAACAACATTTCAGAAACTATTTACCGCCTAACCTAATAGAGTAACTGGAAAAAGACAATACGATGAAAGAAAACAAAAAGTACAGCTATCTATCATCCTCAAAGCATAGAGAATTCAATTTTATGGGGCAACATCTTGGATTGACAAACACAATTCAAATTGGAATAATTACATTATTGAAAAGAAAGGAGCAACAGGATGCCAAAATGAGAATTTGTAAATGTACAACGTATCAAAACACAAAACAGCTTAGTTCTCTAGATTCATTGTTAGACGTACTTAAAAACTATTTGATATTTGATGTCTACCCAAGTACAGTTCGCAAAAAGAAAGAGCACTCTGACAATGAAATGAAAAACTTGATAGATAAATAGAGAATTTTTCGAAAATAGCTGGTTTTAAAGTTTACAGAGTTCATATGATGCTCAAAGAGGCTATCAAAAATGAAAGAATGCATTAATCGATTTATGAAGGGACAAAAAAACCACGTTGCAAAGGAGTATCAAATACAAAGTGTAGCAAAGTACTTATAAGTTTGGTCCAGGGGACCTGTTATATTCATTAGTATCCGGAATGTGTCTTCCTTTGCTCACAATGTATTTAACGGAATTTCACAAATCAAAGTTCGCAGCTGATAAGTTGTCATGGGAAGAATTATATATACCTTCTGGGAGTAAGAATCCTTTGCTTAATGCAGGTCTCTCGTAAGGAGCAACCTGAAACACACTTGGGAATTTATATATTTCTGAATATAAAGAAGATATTAAAAAATGAATAGGTTTAGAGCAAATTCTAATACGTGCAACAACAATCAAGAACCAAGGCCAAAAAAGGATATATATATATATATATATCTGAACAGATATGCAGTAATTAGCTCCAAGGTAAAACATAATGCTACATTATAGTTGTATTGTATGCTTGAGCAAATTCCTCAACGGGTCAACCAAAGCCGCGAACTAAAAGATAGTATTGCCACGTACATATCGACCATAAACTTAGCGAAAAAGCTTTAAACAAAGGTTTAATTGAGACTCTTGAGCACGAGGAATTTGGGGAAAATATGAAGGAGACGGACAAGTGCCAGAAAAGACACGAGCGAAGCCAAGTAAAACAAAAACATGTTACCGGTTCTTCAGAAATTATGCAGAGTTCACCCTGGGAAACTCCTCTCTTAACGAACTCAAGAGTAGCATAGCCGGCAGCGACTCCTCCTCCGAGAATCACATAAACAAAGGCTCTTCCCATCTCCTGAAATTATCTTTCTTTCTATTTTCACTTCAAATGCACAGAATTTTCGGGAGCCCTTCCACACTCCCACAAAACTTGAAATCAATAATTTTTTTAATTCATTTTATGTGAATGAGAGGCCGATGGCGATCATGAAGACGACAACGACGTCGACTAGGAGATGATGAAGCACGCTTCGTTTTTTTTCCAACGCAGTACCCCTCAAGATGCAGGACACGCCGGTGGATACTCAGAATCGAGACCGTTGATCTCAAATCCCGTAATGATGTGGGACATCGCCGAGCTTGTGGGTCACGTTAAGGTGTCACCATGTGGGACCCGCAGCAACTGAAAGAAACAAATCAGAGACGTGCAAGTGGCGGTCAGGATGCGATCGAATGGGTGTGTGGGTAGGGGTTGTTGTTGGGATCTGTGAGCGATGATGCGATCAGATTGATTGAAGATCAACTTGAGGGGAAAGATTTGTGGATGAGGCTCCTGTATCCGCCACAAAAATAAGGGAATTAAAATGCTTTCCGGAATTTTTTTTTACAAGTTATCTATCCATGGGTTTACTATTCTTTTTTCTGCCATCTCAAAATAATATTTTAAGAATGTGTATAAAATTAATTAGAAATTATCCCCAAATTATTTTATTAAATATTTATCCTTTACAATTAAATTTTAAAAAATAATGATGTTTCCTTTTCAAAAATAAGTATTACTAATTATTAAATATTTAGCTTTTACAACCACTTGGTAAAAAATTAAAATATAATCAAGACGATTTTAAGAATTGCAGTCCTTTTTTAAGAACGTGTCCAAAAATATTTTGTTGTTGATAGAAGATAATAATATCAAGTAATCCTCCTCACATAGTGTGATAAAGTTTGTTGTTATAGTATTTTTAATATATTATCCTGTTTTATAAAAGTGTGAGTTTACTATTTTTTTAGATTATTTAAAAAATTGTAATCTTCAATTCTCAATGTAAGATATAGTTTGTAACACAACTAAATAAATAATAATCATCATATTTTTTTTATCAGATAAAACTGTAAGTTTATCACTCCACAAGCCCTTAGTTACACCATTGTACCATATCTCAAGAATTGACCTGCTGCACCAATAAGTGTGTGGGCGGAGTGGTAAGCGATTGACGCTTCTGAGGTGAGAACACGAGTTCGCTTTTTGGAAGCGCATTTGTAGGTAGAGAGTGACACCCATCTTAGCACAAAGTGTTATTATATACTTTTATATCACCTTGATTCCAAATTAGTTAATTGCTCAAGTTTACTTCTTCCAATTGAAAAAGCCAAGGCCCAAAAAAAACGCTAGATACAAGGGTTCGTAGGAGGCCAAAGGCCCTAAATGCCCTTATTTAAAAAAAAGAAAAGAAAAAGAGTTGACCTGCTGCCATAACTCAACTAGAAAAGCCATTTAAGAGGCTTTCTTATAGGAAAGGTAAAACTCCTTTTCTTTCCCAATCCCACTATTATACGACTTCAAAGAACTGCTGTAACAACTAGATCAATCAAGTCAGAAATTCAGTATTCATTGCCTCGTCTATCATAGCTTTTTTAAACGCAAGGAAAATGTGATGAGTGATAATGTTAGGAATTTTGAGTTTACCCTGAAGAGTGAAGACTATTTGCTCTGGTACGACGCATTACAGAGTTTCTCATGCCAAACTTGGTTGCAAATTGAGCATGAAGAACTGCATATTCAAGTTTGATATGAAAGTAGTTCAAATAAACTCAAATGGAAGAATGTGCATAAACTGATATGTCCAGCCAAAAACTGAAAGTCATATGCAGCATCCTTGATTAACATGCTTGTCAAATGGATCTCATTAAATTCAAGTATTAAATAATTTAGCATGAGACAAGAATGGCTTAAATTTGTCCATAAAAATGTTACCTGTGTACCTTTCTTAATAGCCAAACAAGTAAATTTTTCCCAATTTTGAAGGCAAAGCATCCCTCTGTAAATCCATTCTCATACTGCTGTAACTCTGAATTCTTCCAAACCAAAGTTTGATACTGTCTATAGTTAGTGTCGGCTGTCATACAGTGTGCAATGAATCACAACTGAACGGTTTTCTTCATCTTCTCATGCTCTTTGCTTTTTGTTCATCATTAAAAAGGAGTAGCGATACAAGCTATAGTAGTTATTCTTAACTTATACAATAGTGGTAACTAATAGCTTTTTCTAACACTATGTGCAGAGCTAGCAGGATATAAAAACAACTGCTGCAGACAATAGTCATAATCTTGCAGTCTTGCTCCAATTTTTTTTCTTTGATCCCATCATAGATCAGAGTAATTTAAACCATTTGCAAGCAAATACCAAAACATATATAAAACCTGTGTTATTCCTATACTAGCAGTACAGATTGGACTGGCTTCTGAAGGGCTGTTGAAACTCTGATGCTATTTGAATTTTCACAATTAAGACTCATCTTCTAAATCATAATTCAACCAATTTGCCCCGTCACCAAAATAGACCACAATTGATGACTTCCTCGTCCAAGAAAAAAATGAAACTAAATCGTGGAAATCACAGCTAAACCATAAACTCCATAAGTAAATATATTCTTTTTCGAAGTTAAGAATTGCATCAAGTAATCCATCGCCAGCCAACCGTGAAAGCTTTTCCCCCCTCTAAGCATAGCTATCCTCATAATAGAAGGCAATCATAGGCACGAATTCCATAAGTGTTTTTTTTTTTTTTTTTGCATTGCAAGTGGCAATGGGGTTGGCCAAACAGACCCTAAATTTATCGTAAAATGATAATTTACGGAGGTATTATATCTGCCTGTGTGTGATTAATGGGTTGGGGCCCAGAGTGGAGCTCCCTTATGTTGTAATGCTTATAACATGTGAATGATTATTTTGTCTCGTGCCTGTGATTGAATGAAAAACCTTGCCATTCCAAAAAAAATGAAAAGTTGTAAGTTGACCCTAAAATGTCTTATTTAAATAAGAGTGACATCATATTAAAGAAAAGGAAAATTTTAAAAAATTTACATTTTAATATCAAACTAGAGAATATAAGGTAGAAGGAAAAAAAAAACAAGAGAATATAAAGTAGTGTGTCACATTTTAGTATTTAAATAGAGAATACAAGATAGGGTGACATGATACTATAGCATATACCATAGTATTAGAGCCCAAAGAGAAAGAAGAAGAAAGTCTAATGCCATAATTCTAACATGGCATCTCCAATGAAGAAGAAGAAGGAAAAAAAAAACTCTCCTCTCCTTTTAAAAATTCTTTTTTCTTACCTATTAGACAAATTTGAATATTGGTTTGCTACGTTGTGTGCGACTAGGGGTGGAAACAGGCCAGAAGGCCTATCAAGGGCATGTAACATGACATGGTCTATTTGACAATAGTAATAAACTCAAGCCTGTTAAAAGGTTTGTTTCCCTTAAGAGGCTAGGCCCAAGCCTATTGACAAGACTATTAAACTTGTCAAGCTGACCTAGGCCTGTTATGAATATACAACATTATAAAATATTGTGTAAAACATAAGTATTAATTTAGACCAGCACATTTAGATCGATTATAACGGATAAGGTCTAAAAGAAATAAGCGATGACAATTCTGTGATTATAAAAAAATTGGGATACTGGTTCCTAATAAAACCAGTTTAAAATGTTATATTTAGACCGTTTTATAAGGAACCGGTCTAAAAAGATAAAATTAATTTAAAAAATAATATGAAATACATTTTCTAGACCGGTTAACTTACAGCCGGTCTAATATATTTTATATATTAAAATCAATTAAAAAATTAAATATTTATATCTTTTTAGACCGATTGTAATTAATAACCGATCTAAAAGTTTAATATTTTAGATCGGTTGTTAATTGAAACCAGTCTAAAAACATTAGCATTAAAAAAATAAAAACTTTCTCACTTTTAAGACCGGATATTTCATATAACTAATCTAAAATATTAAGCTTTTTAGACTAGTTGTTGATTGGAACCGGTCTAAAAACATTAGCATTAAAAAAGTAAAAAATTCCTTACTTTTAAGATCGATTTTTTCATACAACTGGTCTAAAAGATGACCTTTTAAGACCGGTTGTTTTTTGGAACCTGTCTAAAAGAGCCTGCCATTACAGATTCAAATTTAGATTTCTCTATTTTCTCGCTCTAAATTTCAGAGTATCTGATGATCGAGACTCTCTCCTTCTTCTACTAAATTTCACATTTCTTCTTCTAATTAAACTCCTTCGTAGTTGACCGGCCCCTTCTCCTTCCCACGTATGTCCTCTATCCTTAACCCTAACTGCCTCCTCGCCATTTCTTCTCCTGTCGGTGTCTTCTCCATTGCTGAAATTTGGGTTCCATTGATGTACTCTTCGCCGTTTCTTGCTCCCGTCGGTGTGTTCCTCAAGTTTGGACTCAAGGTAATTATGATATACATTGAGCTCTTTTCTTTGATAAATTGCTCAAAGGCATTGTTCTCCTTTTTCCCCTTCTTCTTCGTTTTGCTATCTGAATTTGAGATACAAAATCATGAGAAATGCTCAACCCTGACTGTCAGTGAACTTTCTAATAAACTTGGTGTTAGCGAACTGTGGTTTTTTGGTTGTTTATAGGTAGCATTATACTGTGAATCACCTTTATGGACCTAAATTGCAGCTCTAATTTCCTTGTATGTCATTGACTCTTCATCATAACAAGTAAGCATTGGTTAGGTGTCAAGTTTAATTTGATTCTTCTTTTTCATATTTCCTTGTTTAGGCCTCACTTGCGTATGTGAATTACTGTCAAGTTTAATTTTAGTCTTGCTTCTGTATCTGCCAAACTCGAGTTCTCACTATAAAACTCGAGTGCATGGTGTTGCTTCAACGTCTCCAGGATGTCTCTACCAGAAAGTCGCGAGAGTGCACTTTCAAACTCGAATGCAAAAGTGTCTAGAACTCAAGTGCTAGCTCAGAACTCGAGTTTTCCTTGTACTTCAAGTTTTTTGCATGATTTTCAAGTTGAAATTCGCAGGAGTGTATTTTCTGGATTCGAGTGCAAAAAGCATTAGAACTTGAGTTTTGAACCCCAAACTCGAGTTCTTCAACTGTTTATTGATTCTGCATATTTCTCTGGAACAGACTTGCGGAAGTGCAAATTCAGACTCGAGTTACTTTATGTTTAGAACTCGAGTTTCATCAATCAAACTCGAGTGCACCTGTGACTTGAGCATTTTGACCTTATTTCTAACTAGAACTTGCGGGAGTGAAGATTTAGACCCAAGTGCATTTGCTTTCAGAACTTGAGTGTAACACTAGAACTCGAGTCCTCATCTTTCTTATGATTTTGAGTGAGTCTTTGGAAGAAACTTGCGAGAGTGCAAAACTAAACTTGAGTGCATATGTTACCATAACTCGAGTGCTAGCCCACAACTTGAGTTCTCCTCATTCTACTGGTTTATGCAAATGTTTATGACTAAAACTCTCAAGAGTGCAATAGTGAACTCGAGTGCATTTCTGTCCAAAACTCAACTCTCTAATTTGATTCTCTCATTTGAAGTACCTAAGGCTGAACATTTTTTGCTGGTGTGTGAAATTGTTAGCGTGTTTTGATCTGGGTTATACTGTGACTTTTTAAACCGGTTGTTGATACAACGGTCTAAAAAGTGTTACTTTTTAAACCGGTTGCTTAATCGGTCTAAAAAGTGATAAACTTTTTAGACTGGCTGTATCAATACCTCATCCAGAACCGGTCTAAAAAGTCTTTTTTAACCGGTCTTAAAAGTGATTTTTCCATTGGTGTTTATTTTTATATGATTTAATTATCATTATGTAATAATTATTTCATGATAAAGAGATTTTATCATGTAATTAGTTGGGTAACAAGAATTTACCTAAAATATGATTTATTGAAGTAAAAGAAATTATTAAAAAGATATTAGAAATAAAAATAATATAAAATAAGATAATTATAATAAAAAGGCAAAAGATTAAAAAAATAAAACAAAATTAGTTGAAAAATAAAAAAAATATATAGGAAAAAAGATTGAAAAATGAAAAATAATAAAATATAATAAAACATTAAAAAAAATTTTTAAAAAAGTAAAGCTTGTTAACAGGCTTTATGCCAAACCAAGCTCAGGTATGAACAAAAGCCTATAACATGCCACAGGTTAAGCTTATGCGGCCTGTTTTCACCCTATGTGCAACTTGCCCGTTCTGTTAGTCTTAACTTCTGAACAAAAGTGACAGTTAAAAATTATAACAATTACCTTCAATCACTAATCTCATGCTGGTTTTTGGTGGGCTGGTCAAATACAAAAGGCCCAAAAATAAATAATTTAATGAAATATATTTATTTATATCCTCCTTAGATCATCAATACAATACATATTTATATAATTTTGAAAGATTAGAAAAATTAAAAAATTGTTTAATTATAATATATGTGATATGATTTCTCATTATACACCTATGTCTAATATTAGACTATATATTAATTTATAAATTAGATAAATTGATGTAAAGAAAAATAATAAATATAAGAAATAAGATAAAAAATGTCTTATATTTAGAAACAAAATTCACTCCAGATGAAGCACAAGCATCCCACTATAATGAGATCACTATGAGGATTTTGGTTGTTGAGGATCTTGGCTAGAGTTTATCTGTAATATCAGTTTGTCAAGAGGAATCATGCTGAGAGATTATTAAGACTAAACATTTGATCAATGGATGACAAGCTAACAAAAAGGTATGTATTTATAACCACATTTAAAAATTGAGTATTCAAATCAAGGACTACAGAGCCGGAAAAGAGGCAAGACACAGAATACCATAATTCAGAGGTGAAACTCCAATTACAAGATTGCGAAATGTTAAGATTCGGGCACTCCACGAACCTGCATCCGCATTAAAAAGAAGAGCATAGGCATTAAAGTAATCAAGCCAACGGCAATAATAAAAGAAACAAAAAAATAACCAGAAAATGAAAAAGATACAGCCTAACCGAAAAAGAAAACTCAAAGCAAATCAAATGGATCTCCACAAAATAACAACAACAACAAATGCCAACGATCTCGTCAAATCGATCGGCAGCTATAGATTTTTCAAGGGATCTGACCCCTCTCTATGGTGTAGTATGCATGTTTTCGAGCTGAAAGGTTCTATTCGAGAAAACAACAAAGAAGAAAAAGAAACAGAGTACTCTGAACTAAAAATTGAAAACAATGGAATGAAAAATGGCAAATAGAACAGAATCAGAGGAGTGAAATTATACATTTTACCTACTGGACGTTGTATAGATGTCGTTGGATTGCTTCAATCTCCAAGCTTGTTGGCAGTGGCCCTCTTTTACGTTCATGGTCATGTAAATGCGACAAAACTATGAATACGAAGGCCTCTTTTAGAAACTAAGGCAATCAGTTAGGCGCACCTTTTAAATTTGTCTGTGCATTATGTGTCAATCTTCAAGTTGAACGCAGTGTGTAAGTAATTAATTATCAATTAATATAATTGATATCTTTTTTATTAATTTTGGATGTTGAACGGATCCAAAATTTATTATAATAATAATTTTATTCTGGTAAAATGGGGGAAGTCCGATTGAAAATTGTATTAATGAAAATGATCTAAGTGGGACTATTGTTACGATCAACTGTATTGTGTACTAAATTTATATGGGCTTATTCTCATCAATAAAATTTTTAATGTGATTTTTGTCCAATTTTTTGTTTTATTTATTTATTTATACTAAGCATAGGTATCCTCATATTTGATGTAATTTTATTTAAAGTATCATCGGACATTAAATATAGATATCTCTCCTAATAAAGATTCAAAACTTGATTCGCCATATTATAAAAAATTAACACATTCTGTTAAATCCGACCCGTTAATCGTTTTATTTACTTTTAGACGAAGTCTGGGAGAAATTTGATTTTTGTTTTGTTAAAAATCTAAGAATTGAAGGCCCACTTTTTGCTTTTTTTTTTGGGCCGAATTTCTTGCCCAGTAAATAGAAGAAGAATAAATCCCGCCTACATCTAGAACTACTTGCTATTAACCCCATAGGCGGATGAAGGTGGGGGCCCACTAAGCCCAAATGTATAATTTTCGTCTAATGTTTTCTGTCTGGAAGATTATGTACTCCCAATAATCTTTAATATAAGATATATTTATCTAATTTAATTAAATTAATAATATTAGTTAATATATCATATATTTTTTAAAATAATTTAATCATCTTCCTTAATTTCCTTTACTCTCTGATTATTGTTGATGGAGTATCAATAGAGATAAATTAAAAAAAACTTGATAAATATGAAAACAATGTTTTATATTTAAGACCATGATCAAATATGTTTTACACTAACGACCGAATGAGTATTATTTAAATAAAAATAAATAAATCAAAATAAGATATGTAAAAAATAAAATCCGGCATTGTTTATAATTTTTTACCAAACTAGCGAAGTTTATCATTGTAAAAGCATGCATAGTTAAATATTTATTACCATTAATTTATTTACTTAATTTTTTTAATCTATTCAAATTAATTAAATAGTTATTACACTAAGAACCGGAAAAGTAATTAACTATACTTCCACGCTCCCACCAGAGCAATGTAAAACTAATGAAAGTGTTATTTCCTCTACTTTACTGTCTAAATTATACTCCCACCAGAGTAATTATAAGTCTTTTATATGAGATTGTTGTGTTTTAAATAAAGTACAAGTCCCTTTCAGAAGTGGGGGCTATGTATCTCCACTGATACTAAACACTTTCCTGGGTTTTTTTAATAGGCCTGATACTCTGAGTTCAAACTCTTATAGCGGAGATAATATGTAAGTGAGTTATGACAGACAAAAAATCATGTACTAATATATAGATCATTAAAATTTTATTTTCTTGCTTTACCCTTATCAACTACTCTAAATAAGCATAATGGTGGGAAGTATTATTTTTGGACAATTTCGATTACCTAACCTACTTTCAGTTTTATTACTCAACGTTGAAGAGTTCGTTAAAGCAGTACTATAAGTGCTACTTTAGCCCTGAATTTGCCATGCCATCTTCCCAAATGCCACCAAGGGACATCATGATTATTCTTTGTTTTACGAGTCCCCGTAAAAAGCCCAATCACGCATAAAAAAAAGAGTGCACATGGCCATGGCTTGAAAAACTTTTTTTTTCCCTGTGAAATTATTAAAAAAAAAACGAAGAATCTGATGCCTACAATATATCGCCAATTTATAATACATACGGGTAATGTTCACTTTTGGTTCTTCTTCCTTTCAATGTAGTGTTCAATTTCACAGAAAAAACAGAGAGAAGACACTTTATCCAAGGAGCCACGAATTGTGATATAGTAATAAATATTAAATAATACTATGTGCATGTTTAGATGCAGTGAAAACTATTTTTTTTACGAGATAAGTATGTGAAAGAATTTTATATTGATTTACGTAAACATATTTTTTAAATATTAACTCAAACAAACACTATAATGAGCAAGGAACAAAAAAACGGACCGATCAATGAACCGGTCACAGCACTGATTTAAGGGTTAATGGTTAACCGGGGTCGGACCGGTAGTCGAACCGGTGGTCGAACTGGTCATATTAAAATATTATAATTTATTAAAGGTAATATATATATTAATATATTTTTAAATTTGCATAGATTAAAATAAAGATCTTTAGGCAAAAAATGCTTAAAATATATTAATATTAGTTATGGTGCCTATATTTATATAATGACATCTCATTTCCTATAATTAATTATTATATTCTCTCAAAATCATTTTTTTTAGATTTGTTCTTTTTTTACTTACTTTTCTCTTCATCTTGGTCTTCAAACTTTCATTTTTCCCTAAAAAATAATGCCCAATAGTAAGTAGAGGAATAAAAAAATGTATTTTATATATAAAAAAAAGGCAAACCGGTCAAACCACCGGTTTTGACCGGTTCAAATCGGTTCACCGGTTTATACCATAAACCGGACCGGATCACCGGTCGGTCCGGTCCGATCCGATTTTTTTTTCATTGATAATGAGAGACCGGACCCAAGTCTTTTGAAAAAAGGACACTGGTTGTTTGAAAATACAACCCCGATTGAGTGATAAATTTCATACAAGGCTAAATAATAAAAAAACCTAGAAAGACTTGTTATCATATTTCTAATCACCCTTCACCCTGTATATGTAAATTGTCATACATCACTCTAATCAAACGAATCATTTTTCTTTCTCGTGTTTGTTTTTAATACTTGTTTGTTCTATTGTTCCTTTTGGAAATCACACTTCTGAAAAGAAATAAAGCTGTCTCCCATCTTCCCAAGGATAACAAGCGTGGAAAGTCTTCGGGCAATAAGGTGCATGTAGTAGTAATAATAATAATAGTAGTAATAGTAGGAGTGGTGGTGATGTACAGTAATAATCAGCCCATCACGTAGACAGATCATAGAGTAATAACGAAAACTAATTAAATTCAGAGACAAAGGGGGGGGGGATTCGCGGGGAAGAGAATAGGTAGAAGCGATAGCATATAGTAATGATTGAAGGAGTAGTAAATAAGAAGGGGCCCGCGAAGCATTATATAAATATAAATATGTATATTCCAAATGCACACGTTTTTCCCATTTAGTGGCCGACCTCCCACGTGGTTTATCCTTATCCATCACATGCAAGTAATGGTTGGGATCGGAATTCGATTCTGTGTCACACAAAACATGTGACCAAATACAACGAGCGGCTCACAAGCGTGGAGAGGTTTTTGTGTGGGCCCCTCTAAGAGAGGAAGATCCTCGAGGGCCGTACGAGGTGGTGGTGGGGCCCTCGGGGAAGAGAAAGGCCACAAAAGCAGAGTGTCCCAGTTTCCTATAACAAGCCATAACAGAACCCCAAGACGAGCCTCTTCCGTCACCCTCTTCCTCCTTTGTCTGTATAAGTTCTTCACTCTAAAGTAGAAGTTCGGTACACTCTTTCTTCAATGCTCCTCCTTTATTATACTCTTATTACATGTCGTCACCCTCACCTAACTCCCCCCTCACTAAATGACAATACATATATATCTCACTCTTATTATCCCATAATTAATATTTATTTATATAATATAGCCTTTCAACTTTCTGCTGGTTAACGTACAGCAGAGAGAGAAAATATCTTGTTATTATATATGGTCATGAGGGACATGCATATGTGAATGAGGACTTCATCGAATAAGCCTACAGCGTACGTACTCCGGCCAGCTTAATTTCATGATATATATATGAGAGTTTTGAGGTATATATGATAGTGTATATATATGTATGTATGTATAAGTGCGTGGGTGATAATGTGTGGGGTAGGGCCACGTGTCAAGTATGTTGTGGTTTGAGTTAGGCAGGGTGTATGGGCAAATCTCTTTGTCTTGGGGGGATGTAAATGCAAGTTGATCATCATGCACGCCCATGCATTGCTGGCTTGTCATTCCTTTTATATGAAAAAGTTCAAACGTATCTCCCACGTTTTTTTATTTCTCAAACTATTTCCAACCTCTCAAACACGTTAGGCACGATTCATAAAAGTATCTTCCCCCATGAGGGTTTTCTAGCCACATATCATTTTTTCTTCCCTTGCCTGACCTCATCACTCATCACTCCTCTCTATGTCTAAATTAAATTATATAATTAAGAACAATGATTAATTGGCAAGAAGCAAATCACTCACACTCACATATTATATATGAGACAGATGTAATCATTGAGACAATGAAAAGATTTTCTATATTAAGTACCGACCCTGCCTTGCACGGAGAATATACAAACCAGTTCATGGTTAATGGTTCACATTTCTCAAACTCGCATCATCCCATTTTTGCTATGTAAAGAGAAAGATAATATGCAGATAATAAGAATATAAGTTCCTATAAATTATACAAGCCATACCCATACGCAGTTCTTAAAACATATATATGGTAGGAAAAACACCAAGCTTACGTAGTCACGTACGTAACCGACTACATATACATAGAAGCCTAATAAAATAAAGACATGCTGAGAAAGAGATATATATGTTTTTTAATTTTTTTTTAATATATATATTATTTATTATGTATATAATAATTAATTAGTTTAATTAATCGCCGTTAAGTATTTGCATATTAGACCAGAGATCCTCCATGCTCCAGTAGTTAATGGAGGACTGATCCAGTACGGTGGGGAAGGGATGGGTGGGGAAGGGCTGATGGTCAGTGAGAGCCGCTTGATGATTAAAGGAGGAGGGAGAGTAGGTATCCATCGGCTGAGAATCAGCCATGGTGTAGGACACGTGGCTGGTGGTGGCTTGCTGATGATCTGCCGTCTCAGAACTTAGCGGCGCGTGTTGTTGATGTTGCTGCGACTGGGAGCAGCTACTCTCAGCCTGCTTAATGTGCTTCTGAATCCTAGTCCTCCAATAGTTCTTAATCTCGTTATCAGTTCTTCCTGGTAGATGCTTCGCAATCTTTGACCACCTGCATTATTTATTTTATTTATTTATTATATTCAAGGAAAGTGACAGATAACCGGATATATTTATTATATATTCAGTTTCTTTTTCTTTGGGGAGTATCAGTAGAATATTCTAGACTTGTACCTTTGGCTGAAGCTGAGCCAAGAAAAAACATATGGTGATACATGTTTTGAATATTACAGCAAAGATTTGATTTATTATCAGTGTGTATATGTAGGTAGCTGATGAGGAACAATTAAAGCAAAACGTGAACTAGTAGAGAACCTTGTGATCATATATGCAGCAAAAAAATCAGTGTCGAAAAATATTTTAAGACATTATTTAACAAGTAGTGTGTGGTAGAGAGCATGTTCTCTGGCTGAGATTAAAAGAGAGAGGAGGAGTGTCCAGAGTGAGATATATAAAAAGACAACAGAGTTTGAGCTGTGAGATGCTCGAAGAAGAAGAAGTCCCCTTTCGTACTTAGAAATATATATATATATATATATATATATATATATATATATATATATGACGCCTTTGCATTTGCACCTAGGGGCTCTCCGTTTGATCTTCGATCAAAGCTAACTCAGATTTCTCAACACTAAGCTACTACAGAGAAAAGTATGCCTCCCGGCCACTACTCTCTAATCTCTTTCTCTACATTACTTTTCTCACTTCCCTCTGCGAGCTTTGTTGTTTCAGTCGCCAAAAGTTGTGTTTTTGAAATGAGATTCTCTAACTCTAGCATCAGATAAAACTAGTTTATTTTCTATATATAATGACAAAAGCATTTGATCTGAAATAGGGTTTTCTTGAAGCTAGCTTCGCATATTCGCTTTCTTTCTCAAAGTTTGGAGTTCTTTTAGAGTCTGTTTGGTTTGTTTTTGATAGGGAGGTTTTGAATCAGAAGTGTACGTGTGCAAAGGATATAAAGAGTACTTAATATCTGCTATGTGCGTAAGTACTCTAGCCTTAAGTGGAGGGCTCTCTATATATAAGGAGACCAAGCGCCTTGTCATCAACAAGGGCCAGAATAATGGTTTGTGAGTCAATTTAATTAAATTATTCCTCTAATTTTTCTTTTTCATTATCTGAATGAGAAAGGCTATAATTGTCATGTGACCCACTTCTGTTAGTTCAGCCTAAAAAGGAAATTTCTCGTCCAATCTATTTTTTATTCTTATTTACAACGCCCATATAGAGTATCCCAGTTCTTCAAAATATCCATCTGATGATGTGTCTAAAACAGTTTTCTTTCTTATACAAGCAGCTTTAATAGATAATCAATAAGAAAATAATACTTTTACTTAGCATATAGCTAGAGTTTTTATTGAAAGATCGAAGTAACTTATTTTTACCTATATGTGTGTGTGTGTGTATCCTTTCAGTATCTTCCCCCTCTATCTTGTGCTATATGCATGTAGATGCAGTACTCTATATATATCCTCCTTCTGCAAACACTCTACTTTATATTTTACCATAACAATGACTCTTCATCAGTTAGATGAAGCGATGAAAACAATATTATATTGGTTTCTAGGGTCCCTTATCTTTTATTTACCTGAAACCTCTATCTCTCTATCTCTACCTTTATCTTTCTGCCGTACGACCAATTATAGAAAACATATATGGGTTTTCAAAAATCAAATTCTGCAACAGCTGATATTTATCTTGGAGGAAAAGAAAGAACTTAGCTTGCATTACGTGTGTTCATCGGATATTAAAAAGAGCTGGAGGAAAATTCAGAAACAGAAGAGATCTAAGGAAAGGCATCTACAATTAACATAAGGCGGCCCTTTTAATTCACTGTGCTGTTGCACTATGGATCCAATAACTCCCAGGTAATTTTGAGGGTTTCTTTCACTTGAAGGTCCACAGTATAGCAAATATGTTCCACCCTCATCGTATCTTAACTTTTTTTTGGGGGGGGGGGGAGAAAAAGAGTAGTGAATGCAAAAGGAAAGTAATAACATGGAGCATTTAAAGGGAAAACCCTCAAGTTCCTTCTTTTTCCTAAGGAGAATTTGAAAACCCGACCGTTCTTGCATATACATGTGGACGAAATCAATCACTACGGATCATATATGAATAGCTCTAATTAAAAACTCAGAATCATCATATCACCAAAAAAAAAAAATTCAAACAAATATCTGCCATAGTGAACGTATTTGTGGCCAATATTTTAAGTTCTACAAAACCAGAAACCCCACTTCCCTAACTTCCCATGTGTTGGTCAATATTTTCTTGGCCACAATTCCATCCTCAAATTAAACACTCTCTTTTCCCTTTTCAACAGCCCTCAAAAACCTCCTTCACTACACAAAACAGGAATTGAGAGAGGGAGAGGGAGACCAACTTGTTTCATCCTTTATTATACGAAACAGAAGGTTAAACCTTTATATTTAATTAATTTTCTTGGTTTCAAACAAAATCATTAGCTTCTGCATCAAGTTAATATGCACTAAAGACATGCGAACATGTGTGTGTGTGTGTATAAATATATGGTAAATTCATTACCTGTTTCCCCACTTTGCATGAAGCTCCATGATCAAAAGCTGTTCCTCTGGTGTAATATTCCCTCTTCTAACATCAGGACGAAGGTAATTTAGCCACCGGAGCCGACAACTCTTCCCGGTTCGCTTAAGACCTGCGAAAACAACATGAAGATCATCATTAGGGTTTAAGTAGCAAGAGAAGAGAGAAAAAAGGAAAGTAGGGTACTAATTAAAACATGTCCAAAGGAAAAAAAAAAAAAAGGGAAAACAAAGAGATACTACACACACACACATACCAGCAGCTTTAGCCAAGGAGTTCCAGACACCTTCACCGTGATTTGCTATATAGTTGATCAAGATCAAGTCTTCTTCCATGGTCCAAGGCCCTTTTCTCACTTCTGGGTCCTGAGATGACGACGATGAACTGTACGGTTTCTTGTCCATTAGGATGATCTGATGGTGTGTGTGTGTTTGTATGTGTACGAGAGAGAGAGAGAGAGAAGAAGAGGAAGAAGAAGAAGAAGAAAGGTGAAGAGGGACATTGAGATCATAATGGGGGGTGGGGAGGGTTTAAATAGAGAGCGAGAATTAATATATGATATAATTTATTAATTGGCATAAAAATTTTGAATTAGTGCCACAGATTGTTTCTTAATTAGTACCTAACAATGTGTATAATCATCTTCATGCATATATAGATACATACATGTATATATATAAACACACACATATATATATATATGCTGTGAGGTGATGAGGTGGTCGAATAGTAATATAACGTGTCTCTACGTTTTCGCTTGAGTTATGTAGGGCACATGCACTATATGTCTGCAGATATATACTTTTGTCGAAAGGAGAAATGAGATCAAATATTTCAAAAATATCTCAAGCTTCAGTAGTTTTCGATCACAGTTACAAGAGGGAAAGAGTTAAAACCAAGGGTGCGGTAAAAAAATATCTATATCCAGATTCTTTATATTTTTTGCTTCGGGAAAATAAAAAAAAATGTGAGGACGAAAATAAAATATAATTAAAAAAATTACAGTCAGGTTTTAAATAAGAGAAAAAATAAAAAATGGTCTTTTGAAATCTCAAAATGAAAAAATGATCTTAAGAACTTGTTAATAGAGTCATTGGACTTGTTAATGACTTGCTCATGAAGTTGTCAATAAAATCATTTTTTTATTTTTTCTTTTGTTTGAGACTTGGCTGTAATTTTAATTTCTCAATATAATAATGTAAAGAACATCTTGTGAAAACAGAGTTTTTAAACCCGGACTGAAACCGGCCAAATGGCTGGTAAACTGGTCTAGTCCGGTATTTTTTAAAAAAAAATCATTTTTCTAATTTTTTTTCAGAATTCATATTAATAAACCTAAAATATTAATTTCTCATTGGTTTGATATCAGTTTAACTCCAGTTTGACTCCGATCTGACCCATCGACTTTTGACATAATATCTCGACCGATTCTGATCTGGGCTTCAGAACCTTGTGCGAAAACACAAATATGAAAATTATCTGTATGTATATCTTCTAGAAAGAGAAGGGATAAACGTTATGTTATATTTTTTTCCGTCAATTCGTCAACTTTTTAACCAGACGTGTACACGGGAGTAAAGTTGAATTGGATATTTCTCTCTTCATGCGTTTGGAGTTATTAAAGGCTCGACTCATTTTTTATTTGAACCCTTAAATTCTGTTAATCCTAAAAACGACAAATTTTCATTTAAGATGTGATTCATTTTTATTCGGACCTCTGATTATATATTCAGGACATAATTACACTTGCCCAAATTTCCAAAATGGCATTATATCGTAAGCAAAAAAATCTCCAAAAAGGGCTTGCCTACAAAAAAAAAAAAACAAATTATAAGTAACTGTGATTAATAAAATGCTCCCACCGGCTGGCCTTATTTACAAGAATATTCATGTCTCTTTTGTTTTTGACTTTTTCATACTTCCCGGCCATCTCTCACCCAGTTAACTATACAACTTGTTTGGGATGGTTTATAAAAAGTTTATAGGTGTTTTTTTATGTAAATTGAGATAAAACTCATCTTATATATTTACATTGTATATCGTAAATTATGATTGAAAAGCTGTTTTTCGAGGCTCCAATCATCATTCTAAATAAGTATATATCGATCAACATTACTACTACAAAAATATGGATTAGTAGTGCACCTTTTGTGACACTTCTTCAGCTTCTTTGAAATTTTTTTTTATTTTTTTAAAAGAACACCTTAGGTGGCGCTTCTTTGAGGAAGCGCCACAACTTTTTGGTGAGGAAGCATCACCTAAAGTGGTTTTTAAAAAAATTAAAAATTGAAGTAGCAGCTGTGGCGTTTGTTCAATGAAGTGTCACGGCTGTTACGTACTTTATGTGGCACTTAGCTTAGCAAGCACAACTTAAAGTATTACTTTTTTTAAAAAAAATTTAAACCCTTCTCTCTCCTGCAATTTGCAGTATCCACTCTTCATCCAACACGTGTTATCACCAAGGAACAAAAAACCGGACCGATCAATGAACTGGTCACAGCACTGGTTCAAGGGTCAGTGGTTCAACCGGGGTTGGACTGGTGGTCGAATCGGTCATATTAAAATATTATAATTTAATTGACAATAACAAAATAACCATAATTCATAATTCAAAAGTCATTACTAACAACAAGTTAGTTCTTCAAAGTTCAATCAAAATCCATAATTAATATCAAAATATAGTTAAAACATGACAATGTCAATTATCATTCATCAAACAACCAAGAGATAACAATATCATCAAGCTCTACAACTCATCAAGGGGATCTATTGGAGATGAGTCATTAGGAGGTGGATTGGGTAAAGGGTAAGAGGTAACAATATCATCAGGCAAAGATGGGGGATCAGGAACGTCCATATCTTCGTCACCTACGCATATACACGACAATAATATCAATGATTATATGTAACATATAATTATATGGATGAATAATAAATTAGTAAGAGAATATTAACAGCACGTATAAACTTTCATTAACCCTATCCAGAGTAGATGAATGTGTAATGCCTTCACTGCCAAGAAATCCTTCAAGATTTTCTACATTTTCATTATTAAAATCTGGAATGGGATCTTCTTCAGTCACCCAAAAATCCACCTCATCAATAGACTCATAGTCAATATGATCATAGCTTGTCTGCTTTTTCTTCAATTCAGTCCTTAAAATGTCAATGACATATAATTTCAATTAAATCTTTTAAATATACCCATTTTATAGTGAAGAACAACATTTTTCATAATATCTAAAATTACTTATGCTTTAATCGCAAGTTATAATTAGTGTAAACTAAATCATTCAGCCTTTGATGCTCCAATCTATTTCTTCTTTTTGTATGGATGCGCTCAAATAAACTCCAATTTCTCTCGCAACCAGAAGAAGCAGATGTTTGGCTAAGAATACAAATTGCAACATGTTGCAATTATGGTACTTAATAGCCATAATACATCCACCATTCATCTACAAAATAAAACATGTACAAAATATTAGTTACAATCAATTAATATGTTAATTAAACCCTAAACAATAAAGATAAATACTTAGTTACTTACAAGGATATAGTTTTTGAGCTCCCTTTTTACATGTCTCTCGGCTAAAAGATTCTTTTCCTTCAAGATACAATGTGACTTGCTTCATTATCTTGAAGTAATCAACATTTTCATATGAGTTAGCCTCTACCACATCAATCAAAGCTTGCATTAGCCCTCCCTTATGAACAAAGTTTGGACCATATACGAATGTTGGGTTTAACAAATAGGAAGCTGCATGGAGATCAGTCTTTAAATGTTTATCCCATCTTGTTTTAATGATACTTGTGTAAGGCTTATAGAGATCTTTATTCCTCTTGAACATATCCTTAATTCTACTCTTAGCCCTTTGCATGCCTTCATAAACATATGGCAGTGAAGGCTTCTCATCTGAGTCAACAATTCTCAACAATTTTATTAGAGCAGTTACAATCTTCACAATTTGGTAGCATTCATTCCAAAACCGGCTATCTAATATAATTGCACTAAAAAAATTTTCAGGAGTAGTCCTAGATAGCTTATGGTCCACAAAGTGTTTATCAACAACAAAGGCTTGTAAGTCATGCTTGTGCATATATATGCTATGCAATGTAATAAAAGTAGTGGTAAATCTTGTAGCACCAGGACGCACAATTTCTTTCCAACCGGGCCTTTTCCTCAACCAAGACAAAAATATCATGTGATTGTAAGCAAATACTGTTATCTTTGATGCCTTTGTTGCAATGTCTGACACATGAGGCATACTTGAAATGTCTTTCAATACAAGATTTAAACAATGAGAAGCACAAGGAGACCAATAAATATTTTTATATTTCTCCTTGATCAACCTTCCACATGCCACGTAATTGGCAGCATTGTCAGTCACCACATGAACAATATTGTTGAAACCGACTCGCTCAATCACTTCAGAAAACAAAGTGAATAAAGCCTTTACATCTTTAACTAAATCTGATGCATCAATAGACTTAACAAACATCATTCCATGGGTAGAGTAAACCAAAAATTTTATCAAAGTCCGTTGCCTCACATCAGTCTGTCCATCTGCCACAAGTGTGCAACCTTTTTTCTGTCATATCTCTCTATGCCTGTCAACGAGTAACTGGCATTCCTTTTTTCCATTCTCTCAACAAGTTGGTTTTAAAATCATAAGTACTAGGGGCTTTAAATCCAGGCCCTATAGAACACATTCCATCCACAACTTTTTGAAATAAAGGGCACTCTAATGCTTTAAATGGAATGCATTTCACTATGGCCCATTCAGCAATAAGCATCTTCACATTGTGTTGTGCTTCTTTCGATGCTAAGACACTCTTTATGGTTGGTTGAGCTCTAGAAGTTGTCATAGGAGGAAAATATTTATCTACTATACTAGGATGTTTCATCTTCTTAGTTTCACTATTAACCTCCTCTTCTTCAACTCCCTCTTTTCTTATATCCTCAATTTCCTTTTTCTTTGCATGTTCTTTCAAAGACTCTGCCATTTGATGATGCATATCAGCTGGAACTTTTTTACAAGAAACAATTTGACCTACAACACCAACCAGATGTTGCTTCAGCCTGTTTATGCCACCTCCTCTATAGTTATTATCACAATGAAGACATGTGTATACATTTTGTGTCCCTTCTTTCTTATAGGCAACATGTGCCCATGCTGGGTCAGTTTTGCCACGTAATGGGTAGTGGAAGTAGGATTATCAATAGGATTAGAATTGACATTGGAAGAAGGAGTAGGAGGGGTGACATTCTCATTTTCGGAACTCGACAGATCCATCCTTGGAGAAAGTAAATAGAAACAAAGAAATCAATTCAAATAAATAACCAAAAGCAAAGTGTGAAGAAGGACTCTGGTTTGAATTATTAAGGGAAGAAGATGCTTCACACTGAAGTTGAATTCATGGAGTTTTGCCTCATGAGGAGATAAATTCATGGAGCTTAAACAACATGAACCAGACATGAATACTAAAATACTTTCATATTTCAAATACTCATCCATTACACAAAATAATCCTTCCAATTACACATATATTAAAACAAGAGAAAACTAGTCACATTGTTGAATTGTCAACACACATATATATACATGCATGGAGGGTTCGTTAACTTTGGGATTTGAAGCTTCATCTTTTATACTCTAAAATATTACATTCTATATTTTAAAAGACTAGATCCAAGTGATAGCAATTGCAAACTATTGGGGCTTAGAAAAACATAAACGAATTTAATTTGTGTTCTGAGCCAAAGGAACCCACAGTGTAATGAATCATTAGTGGACTGACTGGACTCCTTTGCATGCCGACGAGACAGAAAACAAAATTGAAGGAGTCCATTTGAAATAAAAGTGTCCAATAAGTCAGAATGTAAATATAGGTTCAAGCGAAAACAAAACAGCCAAAGCGAACCAGTTAAACAACAATGAAATCAGGGGATATGAGCAATACGACAATACGAGAAGTTAAACAATAATGGAATCATAGATCATACCGAAAGAAGAAGGAAGACGATGATACACACGATGAAACACGCTGAAAGCCTGGTTCTTGTTCGACTTCGCCGAATTCGCAGCTGGTTCTTGTTCTAGAGCTCGGGGATCAGAATCGCGAGCTGAAATCAGGGATCGGAACCGCGAGCCTACTGATTTCTGATTCACTAGCTTAGATTCGGTGAGCAGTTTGATCTTTGATATCGGACGAATGGGGGAGATGGAGATCGATGACGCTGAGTGCTGACTCACTGAGACGCTGAGACCTAAGACTGAGATGCTGAGTTCGCGAGCTGAGGGGAAATGCTGGTGTGGTCGGGTAGGGCACGGTTCGGGTAGGGTCGGACGTGGATCACTAGACCCAAAAGCCCCAAAACGACGTCGTTTTGGGGCGAAGGAAAAAAAATATGCGACCCGGCCAACCCGCGCGACCTGTCGGGTTAGCCGAGTAGCAACCAGTTTGAGCGAGTCAACCCGGTTTTGACCGGGTTGACTCGCTAACCGATTTTTTGGCAAACCGGGCCAGGCTGATGGCTGGTCGACCGGTTTTCCGGTCCGATCGGCCAGTCCAGTCCAGTTTTTTATTATTGGTTATCACAATTATCTTTTTAGATCCCACATTTCCTTCTTCTCCTCTTTTTTCACTCATCACCGTCTCCAATTCGATATACACTTATCTCATTTCTTTGTTCCATCACTTCTCACATTATCTCCTCCTCCTCTTGTTATTTTCGTGGCACTCCTTCCTAATTTCTTTTGTCCCATTTCTTATACCAACCTGACCCCACTCCTTCTTCCTTTTGGTCTCATTCCATCCTCCTTATAGTTTAATTTCATCAGGTAAGTCATACTCGTTTTTTTAATATTTTGAAACTACGTACAACACATTGTCTTGTTAACCACATTTTTTTAAACATCTATGCAACTTTGTTTTGTCTTTTTCCTTTATTAATTTTTTTCCAGGTGTTGTATTTGAAATTTCAGCTCACTCTATTCAAGCTTCCTCTATATTGTAAGTTTTTTAAATTTTTTAGTTGAAAAATATAATTTTATTAGTAGTTAATTGTTTATTATGCTCAATATATTTTATATTTAATTTATTATGAAATATGAAAAAAGTATTCTCATTTTTATATGCCAAAAAATAAATGAGATAAAATTAAATATTATTATATATAGGTTGTATGTGAAGATATGTAGTAATTATAATTTTTTATTGTTGTAGTAACTGTTAGCATTGATGAGTTGCATAAATAAAATAATTATTTATTTTTAACATTTGTATTTTATTTAGTAGTGATTTTTTTAATTAGTTATTTGTTAATTTATATCATTTTAGAATTATTTGATTGTGGTTTTTTTTCTTTATTTTTTTGTAGAGATATAGAAATGTATTTAAAGTGTGTTATTAACTATAATTATAGGGTTTTAAAAGTAAAATACGAAAAAAAAAAATTTTAAAAATGGTCTAGGGTGAGGAAGCGTCACCCTAGGTTAAATTAAAAAAAAGGCCAAGGGTGACGCTTCCTATGGCCCTTTCTTAAGGAAGCGTCACCTTAAATAATTTTTTTTAAAAAAATGTCTAAGGTGGCTCTTCCTTGAAATATGTTTTAAAAAATTTCTAGGGTGACATTTTCTCAAAGAAGCGTCACCCTAAGTAGTATTTAAATAAAAAATATATATATACACATGCTGTAGCGCTTGTGGGTAACGCCACAGTTTCTTTTAATGACGTTGGGATATGTGGCGTTTGTCAAATGCCACATATAATATTAAAATAAACGTCACAGCTATATTTATTTATAGTAGTACAATTAAAGGGTTGTTTTGAAAAGTTGTTAACAATTTTTATATTCAACTACTTTTAAATATAACTTCCTTAATCCCATCAAAGTTATTAATATGGTCTTAAAAAAAGGTTTGAAGAAGTATGTGCTTACTAATCTAAAGTGAGGTGCGTGCGTGTGTAGTTAAATAATGTTAAATTTGCAGTTACAAGCTGGTTTAAAACTTGGTTTCGGCAAAGCTTACAACTTGAACATTATAACATAAAAGGTAAATTGCCTTTTTTTTTCTCAGATCATGTTTAAATTATACAACATATTATCTTTTTTTTTAAAAAAAAGGAATATTCTGCATTTTGAAATCATCGTGATTCATAAGTTACACTTTATATTTTCAGCTTAACTTAAATTTGTATATGAACTAGAATGTTAACTGCAAAACTGACCTATATAAAAAAGGTTGATTTGTTGAAACAAAAAACAGGATGAATTTATAATTTTTAATATAGCAAAAGTTTAAAAACACGTTTCGACAAGACACCCTTTTATTAAAAAATGGCTACTATTTTCTCGGACTTTTTAATCATGTTTTGATTCTAGAATAATTTCTTACAATTAAAAGGTGATTGCGTAATTTAATTCTCCTTTAGTTTGGGAGGATTCGCTTACACTTTAGCATCACTTATGCTTTGATGCCAAACTTGTCCTCAGATTTTCTTTTCTTGTTCACGAAGAAACTTTTATTATTTAGAAAGGAATCTATATATACATGTATATGTATATATTATCGTCAATATATACATATATATGTATGTATATATGATAAAAATTATAATAGATAATATTGTTTATCATTTATCAATAATATAGCTTATTTTTCAAGCCATACAACCTTACAAACGCATGATCTGAGGAAATGTATAAACTTTTTAATGATCATATATACTTGATTTATTGTCAAGGAAAATTAGAAAACAAGAACATAAAGGAAAACATTAATGGTGACGAAAATGCTGTCTATACATGATGATACAGTGGGCATCATGTTGCATGTGGTTAATGGGTCATCATTTCAACATCATGCAAAGTCCTTAATGTGTAGCAAAGGTGGTTAGGTCTGACGAAAGAAATTAGTCCCTCACAACATGGTGAATCAAAGTTTGTATCTTTAATGAAAGAGGTGTTCACATTTACTGCTCGACAACGCCTCAAACAAGGTTGTCTCCACTACTACAAAAAAATATAACGGTGACGCTTATTTTGATATTTTCCGTGGCACTTGACAAGCGCCACATATTCCATCCAATGCCACTAGAAGAAGTTGTGGCATTACCCACAAGCGCCACACACACACACATATTTAAATTACACCTAGGGTGGCTCTTTCTCAAGAAAACGCTACCTAAGCTTTTGTGTTTCTTTTGAATTTAATATAGGATGACGCTTCCTACTAGACAATTTTTTTTAAAAATAATTTTTTTCGTATTTTTATTTTACAACTATATAATTATAGTTGATAACACACTTTAAACACATTTTCATATCTACAACAAAATGAAGAAAAGCAAATCACAATCAAATATCTCCAAAATGATATAAATTAACAAATAACTAATTGACAAAATCACTACTAAGTAAAATACAAGTGTTAAAAATAAATAATTATTTTATTTATGCAACTCATCAATGTTAACAATTACTATGACAACTAAAAATTATAATTACTACATATCTTCACATACAACCTATATATAATAACATTTAATTTTATCTCATTTATTTTTTGACATATAAAAATGAGAATAATTTTTTTAGATTTCATAATAAATTAAATATAAAAGATATTGAGCAACTTAAAATATTAACTATTAATAAAATTATATTTGTAAGCTCAAAAATTTTAAAAACTTACAGTATATATGAAGTTTGAATAGAGTAAGCTGAAACCTTAAGTACAAACACTTGAAAAAAAACTAATAAAGGAAAAAAGACATAGACAAAGTTGCATGCATACTTAAAAATAAAAATAAAAAGATGGTTAAGAAGACAATGTGCCGTAAATAGCTCTAATATATATATATATATATATATATATATATATATATATATATATATATAAGTGAGTAGGTACGCACTTACAGAACAAAATGAAACTATAATGACGATGAAATCCGACCAAAAGGGAGGAAGAGTGGGGTTAGTTTGGTGCAAGAAATATTACCAAAGAAATATGGAGGAAGTGCCAAAAATGAAAAGAGAAGGAGGAGGAAATGTAAAAAGTGATAGAACAAAGAAATGAAGAAGAAGTGCTGATCTAAACGGAGACGGTGATGAGTAACAAAAAGAGGAGGATGAGGAAATGTGGGGACTAAGAGGATAAGGAGTGAAGACCAAAAAGATAAAGATGATGGAAGCAGATTGCGGAAGAGGGAAAAGTTTAAAAAAAAATAAAAAAAATTACTTTATGTGGCGTTTACCAAGCCAAGTGCCACATAAAGTGTGTAGCAGCTGTGACACTTCATTAAAGCAAGCGTCATAGCTACTACTTTAATTTTAAAAAGAAAAAAACACCTTAGGTGCGCGCTTGTTTGAGAAAACGTCACTTAAGGCCCCCAAGCAGCTGTGGTGCTTCTTTATGTCAATTTTTTTTCAAAAAAAATTAAAAATAAAATTTCAAAAGAAGCTGACACTTCTTTAAATAAGTGACATAAAATATACACCACTATTCTCTATTTTTATAGTAATGCTCCAATAGAATAATACATGTATCTAACCCCAAAAAAAAAAAAATCCCTACCGTGTACTTAATTCTTTTATTAATCATTGTCACTAGAAAACTCACTTTAATGTTCTGGTATTCAAAATGAAAATCCATATTTGTGACCATATATTATCAATAAATTATAAATAGCGTGCATTCATCAAATTAAATTTATCTATACGTAATTAAAAAAAATTTCTTAGCAATATAATCAACATAAAACATACATACAGTCATATATACAAATATATATAAGCACTCTGATAAATCATGCCATTCTTTATTTATGGAAATTACACCTTATTTATTAGTTTAGACACACGCACGTACTGACATACATATCTTCATTATTCTCAAACTTGCGAAGTTGCAAATTCACTCTCCTTCAAATTTACTATTTTTATTTTTATAACTTATAAAATTGTGTCATCACATTTTTAATAGTGTATTTGGAATAATGATTAGAACCTCTAAAAGTGCCTTTCAATCGTGATTTACGGTATATGAAGTAGTTTTTACGGTCTACGAGGTAAATATGTGGAGGAGTTTTATCTCAATTTACGTGAATCGGGCTTATATATACAAACTTTATTAAACTTGCAAACTTCATGTAGCATTCAGATAAAATGATTCAATGAAATTACGTCAATATTTTCATATATTACGGGTAATGTGAGAGACATCTTTATTTTTGCTTAACTTTTAATTCGCTTTTGACCATCAAATAAAATGTGAATAACTCGTCTTTCCATCTTTAAAACAAGGGGGCGTTTCTGATTCCTTTCTGAATCTTTCCATCTTTAAAACAAGGGGGCGTTTCTGATTCCTTTCTGAATTTACCGTTTTTACTGAATTGAGCTAGTTAAGCTTATATACCTATTGGGCAGAATTCAATTTATAGAATGAGTTTTGATTACGATAAATTGTGAATATTGATAGATTTAATTTTAATAATATGATACTTTCATATGATATTTCTTTATTTTTAAGGGGTTTTTCTCTAAGAGACTCACCTATTGAACTTCCATTTGGACATTTTATCTTTTACTTTAAAAAATATTAATTTTCAATAAAAAATCAATGATTTGAAATATATCTAAACTAAATTATCTTCAATTTTTAATTATTTATTAATAAAAATAAACTCTTCTAAATTTACAATATGAGCTTACTATATGCGTTTACGTTATTGTTGCGATTTTATTTAAACAGACAGATTTGACAACCTTTGGACATATTTATGTTGAGTTCTCTCAGTTTTTAACTATCTTTTTTTTTAAGAAAAAATGAATCACACAACTAATATCTCTGTAAAAAAGCTTACAAGCAATTGTTGGGTGAACGCATGAACTTTTATTTGTTAGAACATGAGACGAACGAATAAAAATAAACATTTTTGCATCCAGAATTTCGAGTCACCGCACTAATTTGAATGGCGATATTGATGAAAGGGACTTGACACGAACTAAAACAAAATATATTGTTTAAGTCATGTGAATTAGCAAAAATCATATTGGAGATCAGCTTCTTACCATGCTGGATGCTCTGAAATGATTTAATCTAAAATAAAGAGAAAAGTAAATACATAAATAATAGTTGGTTCTATATTTATGAGACTCGTGTCACAAGCAGTGGAGCTTGCTATGAATGGATAGTACAAAATGTCGTGTGATTAGTTCTCAACCAAGAAAAAAAGCTCGACGTAATTAATTAGAGTGAAAATTATTACATACTCGTATCACATACTTTAATTTGATTCTCTCGAATGTATGTCGACTAAATGATCACACTAATTAAGTTTGTGTAAGGAAATAGAAAGTATTAAACACTTGCGCTTCTTGACTATCCATAGTTTGATAAATCAGCAACACTGTTTATAAATTGTTAATAATTCATTTTATTTTAGATTTTATCGTATAGAAATTAATATGTTGATATTCAATATGTCAATGCTGGTTGTGGGCAGGAGTAAAATCATGATGTAATTAAGAATGAGGAAAACCGTGAGATTAAAAGACACATAGTATATAGTATAAAGTTTATACTTTCTCAAATATTTAATATAAGACATATTTACCTAATTTAATTAGATTAAGAAAGTTACTTGATGGTTTAATTAATATGAAATATATTTTCTAAAACAACTCATTCATCTTCTTTTATTCCTTCACTCCCCTTATTTCTTGATTATTGTTGAGTGAGTACTAATAGGACTAAATTAGTAAAAGAATTATAAATATGAAAATTATATATGTCTTATATTTATGATCAAGATTGACTTCCCATATTCTTATATTAAGAAAATGGGGAGTATATTTTAAGGAAAATCACTGTGAAGTCTAAAAAAATGAATACAATCACTAAAAAATTTCTCAAGTGAGTAACATATAATGATAGATTCATGCTGCTCACTAATAGTGAGACATTGAATATTTTTTTTTTTTGGAATTTCATAATTTTACAGGGTGGAAATTCATAATACTTATACACTATTTTTTTAAAAAAAAAAACTCAAGGAGTTATGACTTTCAGGAATCCCCATATTGTTTTTTTTTCCTTTTGCAATTATTCATCCAATGGAAAAACTCATCATATTCACAAAGGTCGAACTTACGGTCTTATATTTAAGAAAAACTTTCAAGAGCTTCTTTCCACCCGGGGTTTTGGGATCACTTGACTTTATGAATTATTGAGGAAGGGAAGGATATAATAATATTTTTCATTGAGGAAAAAAGGGAAATGCTAAATTAAAAATTGGGGGGGGGGGTTTGCTGTGTTCCTTGGCTGAAAAGAAACCGAAAGTGAGAGGAGATAATTAAGTGCTTGTTTATTTTAATTGTTTAAAGTGTTTTTATGAAATAAGTATGTGAGAGAAATTTTATCTTAATTTATAAAAAAAATTTAAAACTATAATTTAGAAGTATCCTAAACAGACAACTCTCTTATATTAAAAACTCAAACAACTAATAACTGATTAATAATGCGATAAAGGGACACGTTCCTAAACCCTGAACAAGAATTTTCCACTCATCACATCACCATTCTCCTTTAATTTCCAAACCTATGGACACTCACACATCACTTAAACTCGCATAATTTCATTGCTACTCTTAGAAACCCATGTTTATATATGCGTGTGTATAAGTGTGTCAGTGTGTATTGCGTCCTTATCCCTTTGACGTCCCTACAATCCCACTCCACCTCTACAGCGCGTGGCCTCACATTTCCTTATCATTTTTCACTGGGCAAATAAAATTAAACTTCAGTATATATAATTAATTACAAGAACCGTCTCTTTGGTTGAATATTTTTTCTCCACTAATTGGTATAATAAATATGGAAATATTATTCAAAGTTAAACATTGCTCTTAGGGAATAGAGATGGTTGAAAATCTCTCCCACAAACCACAATCGCCATGAAGGGTAAAAATAATCAGTAATAGGATGAACGATAAAGTAAAGCACTCCATACTTTACAAGAATGTTAGATTCTTAATTATTATGAATAACATGATTTGTACTTTAAACTCTCCACAATACATGAAAAAGTTTACTGAGAAAGAGAACAGTACAAGTACAAAAAGTATATCATTCTGATTTTTTTTTTTTTTTGGTGAAAATCATTCTGATATTTTATTATCACATGTAGAATCCTTAATTACAAGTTGTGTGAGGAGGACAGTGACGAGATAGCGTGAGGTGAACGGGGAGCTAAAAGTGGAAACTTGAGTTGGAAATGTTAATGTTTACTTTTCCAAAAGAGGAAAGTCCAACACAGAGGCAGTGAGATTAAGGGGTTAAAGTGCAAAGTTGCATGATCACTTGAGATTAGTGGCTAGAAAATTAGGAGGAGGTCGGGTTTATGTTTAAAATCTTTGAACCCTCCCATGTGAAGCACAAGATAACTATGAAAGATATCATTTAATAAAACAGATACTTTCATCTTAATTTTCTTTTCCTTTTGTTTATTATTTCTAATCCCATTCTATATCATCACTATTAATTTGTGTACGTCGTCTTATAAGGGCAGGACCATTATGAGCTTTAGGTACGCTTTTTAATTATCTGTATAAATTTTTGTTTACACAAATATTAGCAAGTTTAAAGCAAGATTGGTACTTGACATGAAGATATTAAGTTTTAAAACGTGCGCCAGATTTCTCTGTCTGAGACTGCATGTCAATGCTCATCCACTATTCTTGTTATGGGCCTCGTTCGGCACAAAAATCTCAAGTGTCTCTAGAATAATCTAATGTGATATTCTATTAAAGATTAAGAGCTACATTAAGATCTTTTTGCCAACAATAGGTACAGTAATATCTAAAAATACAAATGTAGTAATAATTAGAAGGACCTAGTCCTACGGGCCTCGTTAGGCATAAAAATCTCAAATGTCTAGAATGATCTAATCTACTCGTGTTATATATTTTTTTTATAAAAAAGAGAGAGAAATACATCAATTAACGTATTAATGTAATGTAGTTCAAAATGATTTAAACATGTCAAGACACTTTGGCCAGGTAGGTTTTACAGTTTTTGCCAGCACCTTCTACCTCAATGCGCATCGTTAACTATCCTTTTGGAACTCTGTATATAGATAAATGCTGTCACGATTAAGCAGGATAAAATTGGTCCCAGCCTCATCACATTTAAGTAGGATAAAATTGGTCTCACCACTATCAATATAGGTTAAATCTAATAGGAGAGTTGAATTCCCGTTAAAAAAAGATATCCACATTTAATGTTTGATAATACCTTAAAAAAAATTATCTTCAATAGGACTATGTGTATGCCAATATATGTAAATAGAATTGATCTCAACGCTAGTAAGTTGAACCTCGTCAAATAATAATCCCTTTTCGTGGATGTCCCATGCAAGTACTATTATAAGTCTGACAATCCATAATGCTCCAAAAATGCTTATTCTAAAGATTTCTCATTCTTTCTTTTTTTTCAGAATTAAAATACTTGAAGACACTTGAGACTAATCCAAACAGCAAAGATATGGTAAAAAATGGGTAATAATAAAATAAAATAAAATGCTTAAAATAAGATCACTCCATCATCAAAGAGAAGTGAAAACCAGAGTTGGTAGTGGAGGTACTTGAGAGCTTCAGTGACTGGAATTAATGGGAACTTGAATTCAAAATCCTAATCAAATTTACAATTTTTGTAAACGTGTGCTGAAAACAAAAGTCGTTGGGGTAGTAAATAGGCATAAAAAAGGTAATATTTGACCTGAGATGATTAGAAAATCATAAAGTTTGGTTGCTGAATTATAAACAAATTTACTCATTCTTTGCAAAACATGATCATAAATATTTGACTGTATTAAATGGAAATAAAATTTCCGCGAAGATATACTGGGAAGTTGTAACGGAATGACTAGCAAATAGTAATACTTCAACATAACTCCACAGTAATATTCACTGACTGTCCAGCTGACAAAATGACCACAGACAAGCCCTCTGCCAAAGGAGGTTGCAACAATGTTCCGGTTACAGATAAAAAGTATTAGCTAATATAAGGAATCATACACAAACCCGACTTGCATATAAGAGGGGGTAAATTATAACAAACACCTGGCTATTACAACGTTCACTAATAAAAGAAGCATCCTCTTCGAGAACCACCAAATTTGCATGGAATGACGACAACCAAAATTTTAACAGCTTCATGCCTAGAAAAAAGAACAGGCAGATTAGTCAACCAAATATAAGACACTGTACACAGATCTTTGTTGGGTGTTAAATTTTTCAAAGATAGCAATACAGATGCAATAAGCTCCACAAACATCATATTTTGCCTTAAAACTTGGTGACAAGCCTACAAAATTGTTCCAAAACCAACTCAGAAAGATAGGTAGCAGAGATTTCTTTTAGAAATTGCATTACAAACTATTCATTCACATCATCACAAGAAATAGAGGTGTAGAAGAAGAAGAGAGACACAGGAACAGAGGGGGAACGAGAGAAAGAGAGGAACAACAAACTATTCATTCACATCATCACAAATTTGATTTACATTAGGGATTAGGCCCTCATTTATAGACTAGACTTAATGACCAAGCTAATCCTAAACTAACTAATTAACTTTCTAACCGCTAACTCCCTAACAAACTTTAACTAACTTTTACATTTTATTATCTTTACATATCAATACCCCTCCCAAAAACATCCTTGCCCTCAAGGATGATTGACAACAACAAAATATAAAACTGGACTGAAACAATCTAAAAGCATAAGCTTCTTAAGCTCTAAACTCTGGAACACTTTGCTGGTCATTGAACAAATCTGTTTCTTAAGTTGCTGCACATTTCACTGGTGTCTTTTCTTTCCTTTTCTGCTCAAAGAACAGAATCTCCCACACAGCATTGTGATTAACTCTCCCCGGAACCAAGCTTGCTACAGACTTTGTGTAGGAGAGAATTAAAAGAATAGAGACCCATATTTGCAGCAGGCTTGTATTGAAAAACCCAAAGAAATTGTGCAACCCAATGGCAGGATCATGGGCTTCTTTTCTTTGAAGCACAACTATTCCTCTCAATTGGAATTGAAGTGATAACATTGAACTCAAACAGAGATGAGGTGGGAGGACAAGGAACTGCCGGCGAAGAACCTAGAGGCACGAAGATGATCGGCGACGGTAAAGAAAATCCCAGTTCCTCCATTTTGTTCGCTTTTTAAGGCGGTGCTGGGGTTCGACCATATTTCTGAGGATATTGACAAATCCAACCCTTTTGATTTTAGCGACTAGGTCCCACTACTGTTATTTTCCCTTTTTGTGCTTTCCCAAGTCCCTGGTTTGCGACACATAGGGACAAGTTCATGCGACGAGAAGCCAAGGTCAAAACCACTCAGGCTCGTCATCACTTCTCTAGTTCTTTCCGTCCTACTTGGTCGTCTGAAGGTACAATCAAAAGAACCCGTGGTCTCTATTCTTGCCCCACATACCACTTTGATACTTATGGCTTTTTGGGTCTTCTCGGCAACTCCACCAACTATCGTACTCAGCAACTCCAGTGGTTCTTACACTGTGACGCATTCAACTTCGTGATCGTCGTCATTTGTTTCGTGAGCAATGGAAGGTTCTTGCATCTTGGGTTCAGCTTTGACAAAAGCTGCTTGATTAACAAAGCACTCTTAGGTGTTAAACGAACAAGACCCATCGGATTCTTGAGCAGCCAAGCCTTTCTTGATCTTCCAAGGCATTTTTTGCTTTCTCGGCATGCATCTGCACGATTATCTCATACAGTCTTGTCAAACGATGGGCTTCAAGCATGGTACGTGGGTTGGACAGCTTGACAGACTCAACAATCTCCTCCTTCAAGCCATAAACGTAGGCATTGACCAGGTAATCTTCTAGCACATCGAGGTTGGCTGAAAGAGAACCGAAGACAATTAAAATCTGCCACCAACCCTTGTTGTTGAAGGTGCCACAGCTGAAGCCGATTCTCTATTTACCAAAGTCGTTCTTCAAAACTTTTTGAAAGAATTCGAGACGAGGATGTAGAAGCCATGCTGGGGTGACTTTTTCTTCTTTTTTTCTTTTGGAATTGCAGTGGGGCCAAGGATCTACGGCTTTGGAACCACTGTTAAAGAATTGAGATTTTGTATAGAAATGAAGAGAGAAAGAGAGGGAAAGAACCAAAAATAGAGGTGTAGAAGAAGAAGAAGAGAGATAGAGGAACAGAGGGGGAACGAGAGAAAGAGAGGAACAACAAACTATTCACTCACGTCATCACAAATCTGATTTACATTAGGGATTAGGCCCTTATTTATAGACTTAGAGTGACTTAATGACCAAGCTAATCCTAAACTAACTAACTAACTTTCTAAAGGCTAACTCCCTAACAAACTCTAACTAACTTTTACATTTTATAATCTTTACATATCACAGAAGAAATACATACCAGGACTTATTGTCACCTCCTAAATATGGACTTATTGTCATCCAGACCTCTGCTTTGATATCCTCTCCATTATCACTTAGAATTGCTCCCATGAGCCTCTCATCATGCTTCATTCAAGGAAGCTGAGAGAAGTTTAAACTTTTCCATGTTTCTGGTGACAACAATGACAAGTGCTTCTGGTTAGAGGCCAGGGGACTCTCGTTCCCCATTTCCTTTAGATGGTTGAAACCTCTCCAACAATTGCCCCTTAAATTCCTTTCCCATGTGTATTGCATTTTGAGCCTCAAGCAAAAGGATGGCAATTTAGGTGTGGGTATTTTGATACCTAATGAAATCCAATCAAAATAAGCATACAATATACTTGTTTGGTTGGGCTTATGCCCGATTCACGTAAATTGAGATAAAACTCCTCCACATATTTACCTCCTAGACCGTAAAAGCTACCTCGTAGACCGTAAAAGCTACCTCGTATTCCGTAAATCACGATTGAAAAGCACTTATGGAGGCTATTCAAACATACCAAATATCCCAATCCTAACCAACTTCACCCAGAAACTTGTACCCCACAACAAACAGCCTAATTCCTGTATCTAACCCCCTAAATTGTTCTCCAAAAGGTTTCTACTGCCCATCCCGATTCTAAATTTTCCCAAATCAGGGGACCCATCATATGCCCCACAGCTTGTGCCTTGTTCAACAAAAAACAAGATAATTACAGCTGGTCTCTAACATCATGCCACAACCATTTAAACCTTGAATTGTGTTATGACCTTGCTCCTTACCTTGTTAGCAATGTTGTTGGAAAGCCAGTCCAAACCCTCATAAAGACCCTCTCCAGAAGTTGCACAAGTACTCTGGATGTACCTGAAATAGATTAAACCATTTGCATAGAATAACATCATATATCTTTCTTTGGCAAGTTCACTGTCCAGAAGTTGCACAGCTATATTTCATAGGGTACTTCAAAAGTTAATATAATCTAACCAGTGGCGTTGGCGGAGGGAATGAAGTCCAAGCTTGTCAGTTATTTCTGCAGCATTCATTGCATTGGGGAGATCTTGTTTGTTGGCAAAAACAAGCAAAACGGCATCTCTCAGTTCATCCTGAAGTAACATTTAGATTCACAAAACAACATTATGTCTTTTGCATCCCACAAACCAATATTCACAGAAACTCATCTGCTGCAAAACTTAGAGCACTTTGATCAAAGGATCATCAGGAAGCATCCAAGTACACAGAATGAGTAAACAACAAAAAAGATAAAAAGCAATCAAGCACAAAGCTAATTAGAACTGACGTCAAACAACAAATCTTGGTTATGAATTGGTGCTCCAACTACCACAAAATCAACCACTCAAAGCCATGCCAGCTACCGACATATCTCCATATGATTTTTTTTTTTTGGGGGGGGGGGCCTCTATATGATGCACAAACACATAGAAATAACGAGTTTCATAATTTCAAAATATGTGGTCCTTGGACAAGAAAATGTCCCTCACCCAATTTCTTGACGTACCAGCTTCTGAGGAAAACCTATCATCACCGGACACTAGATAATAATAAACTCTAGAGATAAACACACAACAGAGTGAATTATTATTAAGAGAAATTTCACCAACTTCTCTAATCATGTACTCAATTGAAGCATCCCCCCTAATTTTGCAATCAACCCTTCCCAACCTCCATTTATCAGTCACAATGCCCTCATTTTCATCTTCCCCCAACATATTCCCATCATTTTAGCTATATCTTTGAAATTGCATAACCATATCTGGCACACAAGTCCTTCTAAATTAAATTCATGATCATATCAATCCTGATTGACACCAGGCAACACAATTGCACTTCAGATCACATGTTTTTTCATCTGAATAAAATTAAGCTCCAAACAGTATTCAAATTCAAAATTATAAGTCAATAATTAGCTAGATTATAGGCATAAACAAATGAAAGTACTGAAAATAACACCCCAAAAAACACAGGAATGCACACAAAGACCACCTTACTCTAGCTTTTAAGAGGCCAAAGCCTCTCCCACACACTCAATCCTGCTAAACCCTCACTCCCCAATATATATTCAATTAGCAAGTATACAATTACATACCTCATTCAACATCCGGTGTAACTCATCCCTTGCCTCAACTACTCGATCTCTATCATTGCTATCAACCACAAAAATAAGACCCTGAGTGTTCTGGAAGTAGTGCCTCCACAGTGGACGAATCTGTATGTATAAAGTAATATAATTCAAGAAGGGTTGCTAAGTCAAGACTATTTCTTTCTTTTAAGATATTTAATTGTTCACTCAAAAACAGCAAAACACTGATCATGCACACTAGAGACATCCCCAGACCCACATTCCCAAACATCAAAAATTTGTTTTCAACTTGTTCAAGCCATGGAAAGAAAGAGAAATTTCACCCCGACAAGACACAAAATAGATAAGCTCAGTAGGGATCCCATAAGCTTAAACAAAGTCAAGACATGGACGATGCACTTCAAGATATTTAAAAAAAAATTGCTATGCATGACTTCTACTTGCTTTCTCAGACTATCACTCTATAGGAACAAGCAAGCGCACGGGAGTGGATAAAAGCAGCTGTACCTTGTCCTGACCTCCAACATCCCATACAGTGAAGCTGATGTTCTTGTACTCTACAGTCTCAACATTAAATCCTGCAGGAAAATAATACGGCCCTCTTTTCAGATCAGTACAGTGAGGAGGGATCTAAAGTAAGCGCAATTAGAAATATCATAATTCCTAAGTCTTCTAGAAAAAATTGATTCGCAAATAGCAATGAACCATTATTACATATCAGGTTATTTCCAAAGGAGCCTACCCTTTTAATTATTAATAAGGCTCCAGAAATCTTGTGTCTGATCATTCAAAAAGAAAGAAAGATTAATCATGAGTATTAGAGCTCACCAATGGTAGGGATGGTGGTGACGATCTCGCCAAGCTTGAGCTTATACAGGATTGTAGTCTTACCAGCAGCATCAAGACCCACCATCAGAATCCGCATTTCCTTCTTGGCAAAAAGCCTGCTGAAGAGCTTGGTGAACGTCAACCCCATTTTGCCTCCTGAAGTAGCTAGCTGGAGATCACTCGACGCTGATAGTACAGTAAAAAATAGAGAGGAAAAATTTCATTAGAACATCAAAATTTCGCTGCTCTGTCGTAATATAAATGATGATCAGATCGCATACATGCGTTTAGTTGCAATCGGATTAACGCGTGTAACAAGAGGAATACAAAAAATGATAATAACCATAAGAAGAAGCAAGAAATATAGAATCTAAGCCTACAAACAGGCAGATCGTCAATTGTAAAACAGATCTTACAGAAAAAAACAAACGAAGAATATGAATATCAATTAAATTCGAGGATGTTATCATGTTCTTGAGAAGTCTTATTACATTTAATAGATTCAAAGTGTTAACCCACAGAAAACAATGCAAATCTAAGGCAGAAACACGCAAGAAAATTGATCAAGGAGCAAAAAAGTACGATAAAATTTTAAAGATCATAGGAAAGGAAGATTGACTACCTCTCGAAGTTTAGGGGAGGATCGGAGGAGCGTCGAATGCGAACCGCGATTCTTTGAGGAGCGAGAATCCTTTCCCTCGCCCCGTTACGCAATATAACAATTAACAATGGGTTCGTCCCGTTGATCGGTATAAAGTCACCCTGAAACGCTGTCGTATAAGAGCTCGGAATTTATAGCATCTTTAGATTAACTTGTAAAAATCTTATAAATACTTATTTACATAAGTCAAAACCACACTCCCCTCATATATTTATCTCATATATATCGTAAATTATGATTGAAAAGCTACTTTTAAAGACTCTCATCGTTGTTCCAAATAAGCGTTTAATGGAGTACATAAATGTGTGGTCTAATACGGTCAAGATCAATAATTGAGGTACCTATGCTTAGGGAAAAAATAATGGGTTAAGGACCTTAAATACCCCGGAAGTATTAGATGAAGGGCATGGGGCACCTGAAAGTTATCGGTGGGCCTAAAATGCCCCAGAAGTATTAAAAACAGGGCAAATCAAACCAACCCGGATGGAAACCACATTGTCGTTTTCCACGGTGGAAATTTATGACATATATGCATTACAAGGTGGATCAATCATCCACATCGTCAATGTCATAGACCCTAAATTGATTCAAATGGGGGGGAAAAGTGGACGAACCTCAAGGGGACTCCACTGCATCATTGGCAATAAGAGGAAGGCAGAGGTTGGTGTTTCTCAGAGGTCGTGGGGAAGAGAGTGAAAATGATGGTCCATCGAGGGTTTGTCGTTGTGGCAAGGTATGTCCTCTTCGGACATCTTGGACGAAGCTGAACCCAGGGAGAAGGTTCTATGGGTACCGAAATTATCGCCATGTATGAATTTTTATAGTTTGTGGATGGTGATTTTGTATTATTATGAGTAATATTGTGGAATTTTTATAGATTTGTGCTTGAAATTTACAGGAAAGGGATTGTGGGTATTTTCATTGGCTGGATGATGAAATTGGAGAGAGGCCGACAGAGATTATAAATGACCTTCTTGGTGATGTTGATAGGCTATATGAGGAGAATGTGAGACTTAGGAGTAGAGGGGAAGAAACTGAGATCAGTTTGATAGTTGCAGAGATGAAGAAGAATGAGAGGAGGCTAAAGTTTGCAATGGATGTATTAGTGGAAAATTGGGTCTTTATATTTGTTTACAATTTATGCCGTTAGATGATGCCAATTTATGTTTGTCCGATAATGATGATGATGATGATGATAAGAGTTCATTGTAACTTGTTTTTTTTGTTATGGAAATGGATGAAATATTTCTCAATTTGGGTGTACGTGATTTTGTATATGGAATCAGTAGTTGGTTGAAATCAAATGAGTCAGGTGGTGATTTGAATATTTTGTTACTTTTTGTTAGTCATATTGGCATAAAGTGTTTGCAGCTGTTCAAACAAAGTAATGAGTTATATCCTATGTTGTACAAATTAATTCAAAAGAACAAGATATCATGTTGGAATTGGTCAAATACTATTTTGATAGTCTCCTTACTATTCGAACAGTATATTTTGAAATAGGTCAAATACTATTCTGATAGTCTTTTTACGATCCTGATAGTCTCCTTCCTATTCGAATAGTGTATTTTAAAATTGATCAAATACTATTCTGATAGTAACCATACTATCCTGATAGTTTCTTTACTGTTCGAATAGTATATTTTGAAATTAGTCAAATACTATCCTGATAGTCTCCTTACTATTCGAATAGTGTATTTTGAAATTGGTTAAATATTATTATGATAGTCTTTTTACTATCCTAATAGTAAACTTATTATCCTAATAGTCTCCTTACTATTTGAATAGTGTATTTTGAAATTGATCAAATACTATTCTGATAATCTTTTTACTATCCCGATAGTCTCCTTCCTATTCGAATAGCGTATTTTGAAATTGGTCAAATACTATCCTTATAGTCTCCTTACTATTCAAATAGTATATTTTGAAATTGGTCAAATACTATTCTGATAGTATTCTTACTATTCGAATAGTCTATTTTGAAATTAGTCAAATTATGATATTCTTTTTACCATCCTAATAGTAACATTACTATCCTAATAGTCTCTTACTATTCAAATAACGTATTTTGAAATTGGTCAATTACTATCCTGATAGTCTCCTTACTATTCGAATACTATCCAAATATTATCGCTTAGTAGATGTCACGTGCCTCCCAACTTGGCATTTTACAGTGACAAATCGGATCTTAACAAAAAACGTTAGGTTTTCGTCTGGGTTGATTTGATTTGCCCTGTTTTTAATACTTACAGGGCATTTTAGGCTCACCGATAACTTTCAAGTGCCCCCATGCCCTTCAGCCAATACTTCCGGGGTATTTAAGGCCCTTAACCCAAAAATAAATCGTAGAGATACTTGGATTGCCTGTATCATATTCAATTGTCCAGCACCTATGCTACAGCGTTTCCAATCAACCTTGGATATTTCAATTTTTTCAATTCATTAACATGTTTAATGGCAAAATGTAGATAGATTGTTGGTCAAATTTCATTTTCAACTAAGTCTATGATCTCGTGTGGGCCTTAGCAATAGTATGTCCCCTCATCCCAAATGTAAATTTTTTTTACATTTGGTTATATTTAGTATGTTAGTTTTTTACCAAATGTAAAATTTTGATCCACTTTATATCTAGTATCTATAAAATTCTTTTGAATTAATTTATCCAACTTGTAAATAAATATACATTCCAATGTTATATAGGGAAATCTTGCATGTGTCATGTCATTTTTTTTGGAAGAAAATGGTGCTAAACAATGCCCAACTACATTACACTAGCATTACTTATGGGAAAGTAACAGCCACTTATCACTATTTAAATTATATAACACCATATGGGGTAGATTTAGAAAAAACGTATCAACCTTCTCTTCCATAAAACTCACATTAGCCAGAGTATTTACATAAAAGTTACCTTCTTTGTACACGTGTCTAACTCGAACCTGCCTGAAAGTATTTATCAAATTATAGATCAGTTTGAAGCATACTTGAGTTAATTACTTCACCTTCCAATAATCTGTTTAGCAATTGGACTGTTGTGGTATAATTTGATTTAACAATAAGATTCTATGTATTGAGCCTCTGAGCTAGCCTTAAACCTGTTTCAACCCCCCAAAGCTCAGCTCAAGCCAACCCTTATCTGGCTCTTCCTACCTGATATTCCTTTGCTTCCTCCTTCTTCATTCTCCATCGAAATTATGTACAGTCCATAAAATCTCTTTAATATACCTTAAATAACATTAACCGGGTCATGTGGCATAACCAAGCCTTCTTTAAACATGTTATTGTTCCTCCAGTTCCACAACATCCAGTAAGTTATCTTAAAAGTTGTCACCTGTAAATAGTTTTTACAAGACAGATTCCAATTTAACCATTCCTTACCTCTTGAAGATGATAATTTTGGAACATTCATGAACCCTCCCAGCCCTCTCCATATGTCCATTGCCAACCTGCAATCTTTTAGCACATACATCATGTCTTCTATTTCATTTATACATCTATAACACAAAGTTGAACCCCTACCATCTTGCTTCTCCTTTCCACAATTAACAATCTTCCATATATAGCTAGCCACAAAAAATCTTGGACTCTTTTTTCTCCTTTCCATTTCCAAACCCTATTCTAGCATACTTGTTTAACACCTTGTTCTTCCCTCATAATCTTGTACATCTCAACAACAATATAATCCTGTTTTAAATTAGTTCCCCACTTAATTGCATTACTTTCAAACACCTCATTTGGTGGTGGAATAACACATACTAGCCTCTATCCTTCCTTTGAAATCATCCTACACAGCTTGCTCTTGTCCTATTCATCTTCTAAACTAACCATCTCTTTCGTAGTACATTTTAGTTCCTCTTTCCTCACTTGGACAATGCTTTTCTCAATCAATTGCTTCCCGTCTTCCACCTATACAGCCTTGCAAAAATTAATCCTACTCCTATCTCCTACTTCCCAGCAAATATTACTTATTAAAAATTTCCAAATTCTTGCTAGGTTTTTCTAAACCTCATAATCTCTATTATTCGATATATATTCCTTGTTTAAATCCTTATTTCTCTCATACTTCCCTTTTAACACTACAGAGCACAAGTTATCATGTTTTGTCAAAATATTCCACCCTATTATTCCTATAAGAGCATCATTCATTGTGCTAATACCTTAAGCCAATAACTACCCTTCTCCTTTGGTGTGCATAAGAGCTCCCAGTTTACTACATGCATCTTCCTTTTACCATCACCATCATTCCATATAAATTCTCTTTGCAACATTTCTAGCTTTATTTTTACACCTTATGGGATATTTGAGTGCTGCATATGGTTCACAACCATTTGATTAGTCATGAAACAAATTAGTGTAAGATGCTCGGCTAAAAAGAGGGTCTGTTTCTTCCATCCAGCTAGCTTATTCTACATTTTATCTATTAAAAACTAAAGTTTTTCCCTTGTGCTTCTTCCCTGAGTAATGAACGCCCCCAAATATCTTCATAGATCATCCATTTTCTTAAATCCCAATAAATTGCAAATGTCATTTTGCAATCTACGACTAACATTTTGTAGATACTTGTTTTTTGTGCATTAATTTATTGTCTCAACATGGCCCTAAATTCCTCCATTACTTCTAGCACATTACTTATGTAATCTATATCTGCTTTACAAAAAAGTAAAAGGTCGTCAGCGAACATTAGATGTGACACCATAATACCTCTTCTTCCCAATTTTAATGGCATCCATTTCTTGTTGCCCACATGATCCATAATCATATGGGATAATTTCTCAATCCCTAAGACAAATAGGTATGGAGATAAAGGGTCCCCTTGTCTCAATCCCCTTGATGGTTCAAACACATCCCTTTTTACTCCATTCCATATAATCGCCATCTTTGAGGACTTGATACACATAATAATCACCTTTATAACTCGCTCCTCCAAACTTACTTCCTCCAAGACATTCGTAATAAACCTCCAAGACATTTTATCATACGCATTTTCTAAATCAATACTTGATATGATGGTCAAGTATGGGTTGGGTTTACACTATCAGTGATCAAAGTTTATAGGGCTTCAGTCTCATCCCTTTTGATATTTTTAACACCATATCCCTTGTTAGACCTTTCGTGAAGGCATCTGCAAGATTTAATTCAGATCTTATATAACTAATAGAAGTTACTCCATTCAAAATCAATACTTTGCATAGCTATATCGTAGGCCAATATGTCACGACTTTCCATTATAAACTTAGCTATAAGCTCTTGCAAGATTAGACTGACTATCAATAGATAAATATTAGTGTCAACTTCATATTAGATTCAAACAATGGAGAACCATAACAATAATCAAAATTATAAGCATATTAACAACAACTCATGATTCATTTTCTATTATTAAAATTACCATAACCAAAACATATAAATATAATTTATAATTCTATCATTCCCTCTTTTCTCTGAGGTCTTATGAGACTATCATTCCTCCACCACATGTACCTTATCATGAGTATTGGTGCTTTTTGTATCATAAAAATTAACCATATCCCTCTTCTAAGAGAATTTAATTCTCCAATTGTTCAAGAGACATTTACTTTTTATGTTCAAGACTTTGCTAAGTTCTTCTATAAAAGAGGAAGTGTTATCTATGATATACTAATATCTCAAATTTTGGAACAAGAGGTTTAAGATTAAACCTATATTAAGTGGACTGCTAGACCCCAGTTTAGCAAATGTCCTAGTAAGGCATGATTGTATTCCCCAAAATTTGTTTATACCCTTGGGGTATTAAAAGAATATTATGGTGAATTAACGAGCTTGGGGAATAACAAAACAAAGCAATTAGAAGTCACACACAACACAGTGAAGTTGAACACAAAGTAGTATTGCTATTGATGAAATTTTCGGTGTGGAAGTTGTGTTGACATCTTTTAAGGGGCAAATGGTGTCCAAAAATTATGAAACTTTTTAAAATAAAAGTAGAATTATCAAGCTTTAATTTGATAGGTATATGAGTTATTTGGATATGTACACAAAAATATATGTATTTTTTAAATTAGCCTAGTGAAATTGTCTATTCTCAGTGGCAACGCCCAAAAACAATAATTTTTGGAAGTTTCAGCTTTCAATTGGTAAAATGTTATATTTTTTATTAAAACTATACTCAATAAGGGTCGCATAGCCTTTGAAACCACCCCAATTAGATATCTACATAATTAGATATGAATTTTCAAAGTTTGATGAAAATTCTACCCAGTTTTACATTAATTGTGAAAATGGAATAAATGTAAGGGAAAAATGTTCATTTGATCAATAAGACAAGAAATGATTATTTTCCCCTAATTTTCTCAATAATTTCAGTTAAATGAGAATTAAAATGAGGGAAATGACTACTTGATAATTAATAAGCCTATTTTGGTGAATTATTATCAAGAAAAGTCAAAAGGGTACAAAAGTCAAAAGCTTAAAGCTTTGGTCAACAATTTGCATGATAACCTATAGGATAATTCAAGATCCATATTTCCTCTTATTTCTCATGCATTTTTGGACAGAAAGAGAGGCCAAAGAAAAAGGGAAATATTTGAACAGAAATTATAATTTTGGACCAATAGGGTTTAGACACTTGTCAAGCTTCTTTGACCATTGCTTTAAGTCTTTATTTATTCATCTTTTCTTCCTCATTCCATCGTGAAACTGATCATAGAGAGAGAGAGAGAGAGGAGGATTTGAACATGAGAGCATGGAGAACCTAAGAGATCAAGCCAAAATCAAAGGTAAGGAAGTTGCAATCTTGAAGTTTAAGCTTTCTATTTACTCCATAACCTCTTCTCTTTGAAATCCATGGTTTTCAAGACAAAATCAATAGACATGAGGGAGTGAACATTGACATTTTAAAGAGATGAAGTGGAAAAATCAAGAGGTAATCGCCAAAATTTGATCCTCTTGCTATATATGCTGTGTTATTTGTGGTTATTGTTGATTTTGTGGTTGTTTTGGCTTGGTTTGTGATTTTGGGAAGCTCAAACCCTAAGGGGTTATGCTGCCCAATTTTCTAATAATCATGGGAAAAAGGTGTTTAAGTAGATAATCATTTGATTAGAAGTAGAAATGAAGTGATTAAGTAAGAGAAAGCAAGAAACCGACAAACTTTTCTCGAGAACTCTGATTTTCTGTTATGTGTGTGTCATGGAAGAGGAGTAAGAATTTGATAATTTTGATGCTTCCATTGGCTTTAGGAGGCAAAATTGTGTGCGTATGCAAGTGTTCATGATTTTTGGATCCTTGTATATGAATTGGAAATTTTTGGAAGTTGAAGAGTAGATGTTGTGAAATTCGTTTTCTAGAGGCAGTGTCATTGTAATGAGTTTCTTAGTGTTCAAATGTTATCTAATGATCATAAAATTTTCTATAATTAAATAAATATAGAGATTTAATTTGATAGGTAATTTGTAATAATTGGATAAGTATATTGGGAGATATGAATTTTTGAAGTCATGCCTTGTTTTCTGGAAAGAAATCTAGAACAACGGTGTTTGGTGAAATTTTAGGGCTATGTTAGCCATAATTAAGTATTTTTATGTGAAATTAAACTTAAATAACTTCACATAGGACTTTGAACCACCCCAATTTGAATTATATATAATTAATTATGATTTTTCAAAGTTTGGTCAAAATACTAGCATCTTTTAGCTACCTTGTGAATTTGAGAAAGAAAGTGACCAAATGTAATTAGTATAAGCTCCAAGGGTGAAAGAAAGTAACCAAATGTAATTAGTATAAGCTCCAAGGGTGAAAGTAAGCCTTTAAGGCTAATGTGGCCTATTGGGCATTCACTTTTCATGGCTCTAATAATGTCGTTACTTATCTAGGGCCATAAAGTGACAAAGAAGAAGCTATGGTTGGAAGATCAAGGTACAAGAGAAGAGGGCAAAGTCCAAAAGGTAGTGAACTTACCTAGAATGCATGTATTTGATATGTATGTTTTTGCATTGATTTATGTGATTGCTTTGCCTATTTGTGTTGAACATATTTGATTGATTGAAGCTCTATTATATTATGCAATGACCATATGTATGTAATAACATTGAGCATGCAAATATGTCATTATGTTGACATGAAGTTGTATAGGCAAGCATGTCATGCATTCATATATATCTTGCATGCATAGTGGTATTATTTACTACTGAGATTCTCTCGAATCTCACTCCTCCCAACCAACCATTTAGACAGGTAAATAATGCATGGAGATATGCATGGAGGAGATATGAAGGAAGATTGAAGATCGTAGTGTGATGCACTACTTTTGTATTTGATGTAAAGATTTTGGTAGTTGTATGTGGTTATACATTTTTATGTATACATGATGAGTGAATGTAGTTTAAGCAAAGAATCGTTATAGTTTAATTAAAAAGAAAAATGCTCGCATGTACTATGATATATTGAAATTAAGAGCCAATGAGTCATTAGTGACGTAGCGAAACTTGTGGAATTAATTTCTAAAGTTTTCTACCATTTGAAAATCCCTCTCGACTCTAGGTTCAAATCCTGAGTTGAGAGTGTGAATTTATGAAAGATTTTGAAACCTAGGTAGTTCGGGTTCAAATCCTGGTTTCACAATAGATTTAACTACTCTTTTGTGCTCATCCGAGACTATAGAAAATAAGGTGTCACATTATCTATGATTAATGAAACAAAATAAATCCATCCACATGAATGTTAAGTTGTCTGAAACCGTTCAGACCATATTCAATTCATGTATATATTCTATAACACATTTTCATCAATCATTTCAATTAAAATCATAATTCTACATGATAATTATCAACTCATCCAATTGACTATAGAATTTATAATGATAATTATCAATTTAGTAAATTTAAAACACATCATACTTCTTATCATTTTCTAATTATGATTAAAATTTCATATTTCCTCAATCCAGAATCAGCAAGTTGTCTCTTCAAATTCAAGTGACGACTCTTCAACAACAAATGATCATTTTCAAATTCTAATTGTTCCAATCACAAGAGCACAAGCTAAAATATTTAAGGAATAATTGATTGGGCTAATTCAAGAGGATGTTGCAAATTAAATGGCAATTGGATCAACAATTATGGACAAAGATGCTGAAAATATTACTAATTTCGTATAGGCTGCAAATAAAAATGTTGATCAAGTTTTAGGCTAGGAAACTTAAAAAAAGAGTTTGGACCTAATACCACACATGAGGGACTCATTTGGGCATAAATAAGTACATTTTGAGCTTTAAATGCTGATTATATTTTGTGAATTTTATTTGTGCAAAAATTATTAAATAGTTGGCAGATTTGACTTGGTTTTTCTAGCACATTGTATTAGACTTTTTAGTTGCTATTTTCTAAGTTGTAATTATTGCAATTAGGTCATATTTCTCTATAAATACTTGATGCTTCTTCATTTGTAATAAGACTTCAGACTCGGTTTTTAAGAAATGAAGTTGCTTTATGCACTTTAAGTTGAGAGTGGGTTCTCTATAGGGTTCTTCTTAAAACTAACGGACTTATTAAAGCTTGATCAACCTTGTGACGTCTTCCAACACTTCGGGTTCTTGTTCTTTTGTTTTTAAGGGTTCAAGTGGATCATCGATCTGTGTTTAGCTTTCTTAGGGTGCGTATATCTTCAATTGGTTTGTGGGTTTGTGGGATCTTCTCTTGTGGGTTCACGCTAATAATCTAAGGCAAAATAATTGCATCAGCCAAATCATCAATAAACCCCATGAATCTATGAAATATATTCAATAAAGAAAGGAAAATAGATACTTATCTCTTTCCTTTTCCATTGACCAAGTGAATTCAAGATGACTCCAATGTGAAGTTCTCAGATCAAACCATCCATTTCTTTTAGCAAGCAAAACCGGTGTCGTCTTAGAAAGTTGTCACTGTCAAATCTTTCTAAATTGACAAATTTGTAGTCAGCTCCCTCAAAGATGCCATTTGGATTCACGAAATCAAGTCCAAAGATTATTGAATGGGCTGGATATCTGAGGAGTATAAGAATAATAGATGAAGAAGAAATTAGTGCACAATGTCTTTAAGGCGTGTGCAACACTTTCTTTTAGGTTTAATTCACCCCTACCTATACATATCTTATAGGGTACAAGTTGGATTGCTGAGTGAATTTTCTGTAGGATATAATGAAGACCATTAAGTATGGATTTCACTCCCAATACTCAAGCAAGACAACAAAGCTTTTACATAATAATAATTTGAATTTATCTCTATTGCACTTAAGGACAAAGATAATAGTATTACTATGTAACAAGAGAAAACGTTGAAACTTATAGCCGAATAGCAATGCATCCACGAGATATCATATTAAAATAATAATAAGTATTTTACCCTATATGGGCTGCTGGTAACTATTGCCTTAATATTCAATTCACATGAGATGTGTATATTTATGCTTGTTTGGAATAATAATTGGAGCCTTTAAAAGTAACTTTTCAATCGTGATTTATGGTATACGAGGTAAGTATGTGAAAAGAGATTTGTCTCGATTTGCATGAATAAGCACTTTTGAGAGGCTCAAAAGCCATCCCAAACACACTTATATTTTACTAATAAATGCCTCGACGAGAAAAAAATAAATAAATATCGAATTGAAAAAAATGACATCTTTCTTTAAAGATTAAAAATATAAATATATTTTAAAATAAATTATTAATATAAAATCATTAAAAGTGCAATTCATATTAGATTTAATGCTTACAAAAAGGAAACACAACTTATTTAATTTAAATTTAAAATTCAGAAAGTTGTGAAATACTATTATATTATGCCTCTTTGTTTTATCTTTTTAGAAGTATTTTTATGATTTATGAGATAAGTATGTGAGATAAGTTTTATTTTAATTTATGAAAAAGAGCTTCTAAAACCATGGTTTGGGGTTTTCCCAAAAGGGAAAATTGTTTGAGTATGATATAAACAATTCATTAGTATAGATTTTAGGGAAAAATAATGGGTGTATTTGAAATAGTTATTAGAAAAACAGCTTATTTACAATATGACTTATAGAAAAGTCAGATTGGGTAAAAGTTAAATTGTGGAAGTAATTTATGTTTGGATGAGCGATTGGATAAGTTTTTTTTATGAAAATGAAAAGATGTTTGGTTAGGATTTTTCATAAGTGATTTTTGTGATATGTAAGAGAAAAAAATTCTAAAATTTATTAAAAGTGAAAAATTTAACTTTGAAAATTTGACAATGATAAAATATATAATTAAATTATAATGAAGATGCAAATAAATTATAAATGATACAAAGTTATAGTTTTTGATACAGTAAAAGATTACTCAACTAATTAGATCAAAGGTCCCGTACAATTAGGTCCCTGACGGTGTCACAAACATGGTTTAATTGAGTTGAAGATATCCGAGGATCATTTGTAGACGGTGACTCTTGATATTGACTATTATCTATATCAACTATATTTTCATTTTCTGCATTCCTAAAGTCCACATCAGTTTGGAAATTTCTTCTAATGAAATTATGTATAGCCATTGTGGACGGAAAGAGAGAAAGATAAAGTGATAGGGAGGACAGCGGAGGGTGGAGATTGGGGGAAGGGAGGGTGTGAGGATTTTTGTTATTAAAATAATTATTTAAAAATAATAATATGGTGGCCACGCACTAAAAAGTGACTGAGTTTTTTTTCTTCATTTTAAAAAATTCATAAATATTTTTATATCCAACAAAAATATATATTATTAGGTATACATTTCACAAAAATTAATAAAATTTTTTGTCTTCATTTTTTTATATATAACATCAGTTATTATAAATTTTACAATGTATATTGATGTATTGAAATATTAACAAAATATATCAATATAATTAATTATATATAAAATTTCACAACAAGCTTGGAGGAAGGAATCACGAGCTGGGGACCTGTGGAGCTGGGAATTATTTGAAGGAAGAGAGAGAGCTTTGAGTTGAAGACAGATTCGTATGGATAAGAGGACAAAAAGTTAGGTTGGTGGGTAAATTAAACAGTCAAATAAATTCCCCGAACGGTCCATTTAATGGACTTATGATTAAAACTGAAGGAAAAGCTTCAAAATTTTGTTTATAGACTTTCGTGCGTTTATGTGGATAAGTGAGATTAATCAAACGCCGAGACAAACACAATTAAATTTTCAGTTTCCACTCAATCGAATGATTAGGGGCCAATCGCACGATTTGAGCCTTATATTGTTGAAACAAACACACGCAATACTAATAGTATAATTTATTATAAAACTCGTAGGTCAAAATAAATTTTTTATATATTTTACAAACATATTTTTTTATAAGCATATCTTTGTGTAACTACTACTGTTTAAGTTGAAGGGGGGGGGGGAATTACTACTGTTTAAGTTGCCACTCATTCTGATGAATATCTGTAAGTAGACATGGATCAATATTGATGGTGAGTTTCCATTGGAGGCCCACAGAGGGCCCGATCCATTCAATCTAAACAAGGGCCCGACCCATTCAATCTAGAAAAGAGAATACACTCATCGATATATAGGTGTTCGGAATAGTAATTGAAATCTCTAAAAGTGTGTTTTAATCGTGATTTATGATATATAAGATATTTTTTACGATATATGAGATGATTATATGAAAAATTTTTATCTCAATTTATATAAATCAAACTTATATATAAATATAAACTAAACAAAACATCCCAAAAACAACGACGGACTCAAAGAGCGGGTGTACTAAATGCTACTAGTGATTAACTAACAGCGTCCAGTTAGTGATATGATTTGAAGCACAAAACACAGAAGAGTCTGTACAAAGACGACTGTGAAGGCAACGAGAGAGATGTCAGAGTTGAAAAGAAATAAAGAAAGAGAGAAACACCCCCAACCTCAATTCCAACACCTCACTCCCATGTGTCCCACAGTGCGGACGTCGAAACTCACTCTTAACTCGTTTCAATAAATTTTGTTTGGTTCCGCTCTCTGCTCCCTCCATTCTCAGAGCACCATCTCTCACAAGAAAGGTCTCTCTCGGTCAAATCCCTTATCAGAAGTCTCTGCAACTCCCCCTGCACACACTCCCACGCTCTTTTTTTTTTTTTCTCACCCATCTAAAAGAGGGATAGCATTTAATTCGATTTCAGAACAAAAAGTTCATCATCTCATCTCTCTAGCTGGATGGGAAAGTATTCTCAGGTCGCGATGGATCCACAGCTTCTCAGGTACGGTTGCTTCAATAGCTCATTTAATTCAAATGCCGACCTGATATGTAACAATGCCCCTATTTTCCTGCACTTTCTCGCCAGGCAAACGCAGCTAGCTCTGTGGTGCCGTGTTAAGCCTTCTTTTGTGGTTTTATGAGAGAACAAAACAACCCTCTTTCGAAAGTCTTAAGTAATGCAATTGAGCTGAATGTCGGTATTTGCTTTTGCTGCAGCAGCTAGTTATTTTACATCTGAGAGATCTTTTCTGAGGTTACCCGCTATAGTTTTTGCCACTCGTACACGCAGCTGCTAACTTCTTTCTTTTTCTCTTTCATTTGAATATTTGAATAACGTTGAAGTTTTTACATATTGTATTCCGCTCGCTCATGATCCTTGTGGGGCAAGTTCTCATTAGTTTTTCGGGTTTGAACTTGAGCACTTCACGTAGAAGTATGTTGCACTTTTGCTGTCTGTATCCGGAAAAAAATTTAGTATTCTACGAAGGTTTGTACGTGAAGCTTATTGTCTTACATCCTAATAACCATGAAGCAGTGAGGATTGAGGCCTGGAAACATTTCAAATGATCAAACTTAGCTGAATGTGGAGCTGGATATGTTTGGATGGGGGACACTATTTTTTTTTGTTTTTGTTTTTTGTTTTCTTGTGTAGGTGGGGGGGGGGATGGAAGTATTGAAGCCTTGCCCTTCTTTGGCAGTTATTATTAAGGAGGGGAAGGTAATGAAAGAAGGACAAATAACCTTCCAAAATCCTACAAACCTGTTCTTCCTTTATAGTTTTGGGTTCCTCTAATCTGGGGATTTTGGATGGGACAGTTTTCTCTAACAAGGGGCAAAGAAGTGACCATATAACCATCATTTCTTTTTTATTTGGGTTTCTTTTCTTCCATTCTCTACTTAATTTCCGAACATATTCTTGCTCCAACGTTGAATGAAGAAATTAGTATTTATCTGTTACTGGTTACTTCATTAATGATTTGCATTCTAGTTTGATTGCAAGTTTATATTTCATTTTTAGCTTAGTGAGAGTTCTTCATGTCTTTGTTGTGCTTGGTGATGATTCTTCTAGAAAGTCAAATTATATCATCTGCTTTATATTTGGTAATTCTTACAGTTTTACAGGGTCTGATCGAATGCTTTCCTTTCCATTCTGCAGGTTATGGTGCTGATATACACTGCCAATATAAAGGTTTTGATAAACTGAAAGGTCTGATTCCAGGATAGTTGAGCTTGTATGGCTTCGGCTGTTGGAATGGCTGGTGGTGAGTCAATGATGGTTGATAAACTCCCTGAGGAGATCAATGAAATGAAGATCAAGGACGAAAAGGTATTAGAGGCCCTGTTTTCTATATAACTCCTCATTGTTTTTGTCTTTTACATTTGTTTTTTTCTTTTCTAAAATGTGAATTTTCTCTGTCTAATAACTCCTCTGTGTTAGGAAATGGAGACAGCAATGGTAGATGGAAACGGAACTGAAACTGGCCACATCATTGTGACTACTATTGGTGGTCGAAATGGTCAACCCAAACAGGTAGATTTCTGTGAGGATGTAATTATAATTAGATTGGTTCTCAACTGAAGTAATTGAACTTTATTTTTTATTAGATCTATTTATATAGCTCCCTTGAAGTTAAAGCAGAAGACAGGGAGATAACCTCATTTAATGGAAAACTGAAATTTTTTCTTCATTTATTTCTTGGAATTTGACTTTTTCTCTTGCTAACGAGGGAAAAAATAAAAATTAATGATAAAAACCGAAGTATTATAACATGAGGCTTATTGCATTATTATGTACAAGCGTCTTCTTTCACAGATCTGGAGAATGATTCTTGGTGCTTGAAATGTTAGAAAAGCATGATTCACATTATTTGACATGATGTGATATGCATTTTAATTCTGCCATATTAACAACTCATTTAAATTTTGATTTGTGAAATTCATCATTTATCCCATCCTACTCACTGTAACTTTGGTGCTATTATCTGCAGACCATAAGTTACATGGCTGAGCGTGTTGTTGGACAAGGCTCATTTGGTATTGTGTTTCAGGTGGAAATTTTCCAATAATTTGTAATTTTGGTTAATTCTGGCAAGACATCCGTTTTTAGGAAGTATAATATTGATTTTGGAGGATTTTTTTTTTAATAGGCCAAGTGTCTTGAAACTGGAGAAACAGTGGCAATCAAGAAGGTCTTGCAGGATAAAAGATACAAAAACCGTGAATTGCAAACAATGCGCCTTCTTGATCATCCTAATGTTGTGTCACTCAAACATTGCTTCTTTTCCACCACAGATAAGGATGAACTATATCTCAATCTGGTACTCGAGTATGTACCTGAGACTGTATATCGTGTGGTAAAGCACTATAGCAAGGCAAATCAGCGGATGCCCTTGATATATGTTAAACTCTACACATATCAGGTTATCATCATTTTTTTTTTTATAGTCTGTGGATACTAGTCAGGATTTTTATGCAGAATATTTCTAGTATGCTTGGTTTTATTTCATCTAGAGAACCCTATGTATCATGTTTGATTATTTGTAAAGGGGATCCCTTGAGGTGAGAAATTAGATAAGATTGTTCTCCAGTGAGGAAATTTGATATGATATAGTCTTTGAAATATTACAATTCCCCCACTAACTAATCGCTTCATGCCATTGAATTGCTTTGATCTTTAAAGGCTTTTACTTTCATGTTGCTAAGCTTTTTTGTCACAATTTCTGTGATGGCTAGTTATCTTTGTTTTGATAGGCACTTACATGGTGACAAGATCACAGGAACCTCCATTTTCTGTAGCTGATAATTTTCTAAACTTTTTATGCATGAACATTGTTATGATGCATCTCCAATGTAAATGACAGATTTGCAGAGCTTTGGCTTATATTCATGGATGTGTTGGGGTGTGCCACAGGGATATTAAACCTCAGAACCTACTGGTTTGTATCAATGCCATGGGTTTTTTAACTTTATGGTTAGGTGATTAGTTACCAATTTAGTCTCTTCTTGCAGGTTAATCCTCACACTCATCAGGTCAAGCTTTGTGATTTTGGAAGTGCAAAAGTTCTGGTAATGTCTCACTTTTGTCTGGATATTCTAATTTCAAACTGAATGTAGGTCCTTAGCAGCTATTACGAATTCTAAATCTATTAGTTCATGTTGGCTGCTTTTGCATGCATAAGATCTATTAAGTGGCTGAGAATCTTTGACATTTTATTATTGGGTATGCATATCTCAGGCTAATTCATTAGCTTACAATTGATATGTCTGGGTCACCTATAGATATATTATCGGCATTGTAGGGTTGCCAGAAATGATTTGGCTTACAACTTGGTGGGAATTTTGCTATTTACATACCCTTTTTTTTTTGCAATATCGGAGCATTTATGTCCTTATTGGTCCTTGGTTACGTGCACACAAATCAAATCATAACTTCCTCGAGAGAAGTTCTTAATTATCTTCACAATCCAATTTCCGTTTTGGTTGTAGTTTAATTGATGCATCAACTTCTGGCTCTTGTTACCATTTGTTTGCATTTCTGCTGCATCAAGAAAGTTAGAAACAGAAAAAGAAATTTGGGGTGCAGGAGAAGAAGAAATCTGATATAGCCTTTCTCTTCACTGTGCACCTGGCTGCTTAGCCTTCTCGTTAACATATATAGTTGCCTCCTGATATGATAATTTTGGAGCAGGTCAAAGGTGAACCCAATATATCATATATTTGCTCTCGTTACTACCGAGCACCTGAACTCATTTTTGGGGCAACCGAATATACAACTGCAATTGATATGTGGTCTGTGGGTTGTGTCCTGGCTGAGCTGCTCCTAGGACAGGTTTGATACACAACAAACGAATTTCATCTGTTGTCTTGGTAGTTCTTTTTGCATGTTTAAGTAATGGTGTCAGGGTGCTTACGGGTTGTTGGTCACCTTTGGCCATCTGGAATTTGTAGCCTCTATTCCCTGGGGAAAGTGGTGTTGATCAGCTTGTTGAGATTATCAAGGTAAGTTCATCTGTGGCCTTATTTGTGAACTGACCAAGAGTATCCAAGGGACCAAGGCAACGGCAGTTTCAAAGAAACTTTGTATGCTGGCTTCTCTAAAGAGTGGAGACTAACTAAATATTTCAATGTTAAAGGTGCTCGGGACGCCAACTCGTGAGGAGATAAAATGCATGAACCCAAACTATACTGAGTTTAAGTTTCCTCAAATCAAGGCGCATCCTTGGCATAAGGTGACTTCATTGGCTTGCATGCTTAGGCTTTATTCTGCAATAATAATAATAATGCTTTTATTAATGTCTGCATTATTCTGACAATGTTGTGCTTTTGAAATAGATATTTCATAAGCGTATGCCCCCAGAAGCAGTAGATCTTGTCTCCAGACTCCTCCAGTACTCACCAAATTTACGATGCACTGCTGTATGTAATTTTATTCATTCATCCAGAAAGTCTGAGTCAAACTTCCTTTCCTTTCTTTCCTTTTTTGGATCGTAGGTATTACCATTTAGTGTTTGATCACTTGTTTCTTTTATGTTAGGAGGTTCAGTTGCTTGTGTGGTAGATATGAAATTGAAAGGAATGGAGGGAGAGGAGTGAAAACCATTGATGCATCTACTTTTCAGATGCATTATCAATTTTCCTCTTCTCCCCTTCATGGTTTTGCCAACTCAAAAAATTGTTCTTTTTAAGTGAAGGTTCACGAATATTGCTATTGCAGCATTTAAAATGCCCCCTTGCTGGAAAGCCTTTTGTACTTGAATTTTGGTCAAAGAAGCTTGTAAGCCTTGTGCTGAGATTTCTTCCAGTACAATTATTGGGGGCAGCAAGAATCAAATTCTTAATCACCTAAAGTGCTTGAATCATTGAATTCTTCTATAATTTATTATCTTTGCAAAATAACCAAGTTATTATTTTTTTCTTGACAGTTGGAGGCTTGCGTCCACCCATTTTTTTATGAACTTCGTGATCCTAATACTCGTCTCCCCCACGGCCGCCCTTTGCCGCCCCTCTTCAACTTTAAACCTCATGGTAGTTGTCTGCTTTCTGCACCCTCTGTTTTTCCGGTTTAACCATAATGAGAATACCTTTTTAACGCCTTGCCTTTTGGATGAAACCACATTTGCAGAGCTAAAAGGAGCAACCTTGGAGCTTATATGCAAACTTGTTCCAGAACATGCTAGGAAGCAGTGTCCTTCGCTTAACTTCTGAGACTGCAATAACTTTGCTGACTGATGTGGATAAACTATGTTGTATCATGTTTGTGCCGCGTGTTTTATGACGTAGACAGATTACTACTGCATTATCATCAGATACACGTCTCTTCTGGTTTTTATAATTAGACACTTTATCGTAATCTTGAAATGTGTTGCTTGAGATCATGTAGGACTCTTTATATCGTCTGTTGCATGCTTTTTCTTCCCAAAATCAGTGTCTGTGTGTGCGTGTTTTTTTTTTAATTCTAATTCCTTTTCATAAGAGTTTCCATGCCTCCTCTTGTGGGGTGACACCTAAAATCTGCGAGAATTTATTTCACAAGCTGGGATTGAGTCTACTCACCAATTTGTCATGTTGAGTGGCTTTACCCAGATTTGTGACTGGGCAAGTGGGCAGATAAGATACACGAATGCGTCTTGTTTAGTTTGAGAATGTTTGAAATAGTGGTTGGAACTTCCAATCGTGTTTTATGGCGTATGAGGTAATTTTTACGGTCTACGAAGTAGTTTTTACGATTTACGAGGTAAATATGTAAAAGAATTTTATCTTGATTTATGTAAATCGGGTTTATGTATAAACATAAGCCTAGCCAAATATTCTCTTTAGCGGTGATAGAAGAGTGTTTTTTTTAATATAATTTTTATAAATTTAAAATAGGATAAAAGTCAGATTTATGTTTTGATTAGTGGTAATAAAAGTATTTTTTTTTTTAAGTCAGAGGTTTTGAATTTTTTTTTAAGAGCTTCTTTAAAAAAAAGTGTAGCTGTCAAAGTTTAGACATCCTAATTTTCAAAAAGTTGCTTTTAAAAAAAACACCTTTCGATGAAAATTTTTTAAGATAACAAATTTTTATGTTTCGGTACTTTTTGTTTAGCAAAATTAGAAAAGTGACGAAGAGCAGTGTAGGTATATAAATTTAAGAAATTATTTTTCTGTTTTTTTGGCTGTATCATTATAGATATTATTTTTAAAATAATGATTCAAACATATTTTGTCAGTTTCTCATTTTTTAAATATATTTTAAAAAACTACTTTACAGAATTGTTTTAAGAACATAAAAATGAATAAAAACAAACAAAAAATATTTTAGGGATGGGGGAAATTTCTCTGCACTCCCACCACAGATATTTAATATCAAAGAGCTCTAAAATTTTTTGAAATTTTAAAAGAATAAATTGAAATTAAGTATTTTTGGTTGAAAAGATATTTATGTCATTATTTTGTATATGATTGAAATGGTCTTATAAATTTTTATGTTTTTTTTATAAAATAAGGGTATAATTATATCTTTAGCTATAAATTTTAATTTCAGTTTAACGAAATTAAAATTTCTGAATAAAATTTTAATTTCAATTTAATAAAGTTTTAATTTCAGTATAGTGGTATTTTAAAAAGTTTTAGGGGCTATTTAATTTAATATTAAATAAGTATATAAAAGGGTCTAGTGAAATTTTCCTTTTAAATCCTTTTCTTCTCTCCTCACGTGACTCTATTTAACAACTAAGTTAATAAATTTCCATTTCCATTTACCCAATCGCCTAAAACATGAAGTGGATTGTAGTCGCTTTTCTCACCGTTGATTTTCTAGACTTTTTTATACTCTGAATAAATAACATTCTTTGAGAAACGGACTACCAAAATTTGTGCACTAATCCTAGGGCCTCGATTAAGCTTCGGAAACCGTACAAATTCTGAAATCTTTGACCAGAATTCGAACACCATATTTTCTCTGCTGTAATTTTTTCCCCTTGGTGAACGTGGCCCCACTCAAAACGGGACGGCGGGATTTAGAATCGACGCGCCAAGAGAAAACTCCCGACTGCGAAAATGCGGGATTCCAATTCCGGACCTTACACAGTTTCCAGTCTGGCTATTTGGGGTTGAACAAGCCTCGTCACTCTCCACCCGCCCAAGAATCCAATGATGCATTCATTTCTCTCTCTCTGTTCTGGCTGAATTTCCTCAACGTGCGTGCTCTCAGGTTAGATTTATTTTGTTATTTTGCTCGGGAAGCTTCTTGATTGAATTTTGACCTCAAAGAGCTTTTTTTTTTTTTTTTCATGTTCTCAATTGGAGCAGGAGTGAACTTTCATTACTGGAAGGAGATCTCGCATCAGAGGGTTGTCGTATATTTTTAATTGAAGGGGCGGAGTTTTCTCTGGTGCCGTTTTTTTTAATATACTTTAAATTACATGATGTCTAGTGTCGATCACTAGGTTTAATAATTGTACATTTTCACCAGTTTGCTTTTTGACCATATTTTCACCAGTTTGTTTGAAACGAAGAATTCACATTTTGATTTATTCCTTATAAATCTTTAAATGCATGTCAGCATGCTCTGTAATCTGTATTACTCAAAGCTTTGTCCGAAATATATGTTTCTAGGGCTTGTTTATCCCGATGGAGTTGAAACCTAAACGATTATTATGCTTTTAATTGAGTTGTGTGGGTGCAAAACAAATTTGGATTCTCCACGCTCTCTACTAAACCCTCTCCTCAAGTTCACGTTCAAGGTTCAAATTTTCTTGTGGTAAGCTTTGAGTGCTCAATTACTAATTTTTTTTTTGAAATATTAAATTTTTATTGTCCAATATATTTGGATGGCCTTCAAGACCGAGGAGTAGAGAGGACTAGTTAGATGATGGCTGGATAAATCGCATTGGTGCATAATTGAAGTCGTCCGTCGAGCTTGGTAAATGAGGCTGTTCTGATTTCTACTCTACTCCTTCCCGAACCCTGGGACTTCTCTTTTGTTTTGTTTTTTAAATTAGAGGACATGCACTAATGGCCTACTAGCGATCAGTTATATTGCAGCCAGAGAGTCGCTGTGGAGTCGGACATGTCTGAATTCTTCACTCCCGCTGGCCGTTGGTTGGACTCCCGTTAATATACCCAAACTTATGCTATTGTGCACTGTTTGTACCCAACAGACCTTCCAAAACATACAAGCCATTCTCCTTTGTTACTGTGAATTACCCCCGACATTAAGATTCCTCGAGCCCACACGCATTTTGAACAGTCCCTCCCCAGGTGGTAAAGATTTGCGTTCATGCATCTCTTGCGCCAGCTTCTGCTTCTATTTTCCACTTTTCTTCTTTGACCATGAAATCATTGTTATTAGTGCTGATACATATGAATATGCTATTTGCTGTCTTGTATTGTGAAGACAGACTTTGTCACCAGTGCAACACTTCCGGGGGAAGAAACTTCTACTGGTGCGGCAATGAACTGGGTTTTAAAGGAGGGGACATGATCTTGAGTTTTATATTGTAGAAGGGTTTTCAATCTGATTGGTTTTTATTATTATTATTATTATTATTTTCGGTGTGTATTGTGCATTTGTTTTGAGACACAAACCTGGTTTTGTTCTTCATGTATTGCGTGTCCGTTGAGACGTGATTGATATTGATTTGCTCATCTGTTCCATGTTTGTACGATGTTGTTGAACCTGGTTTTGTTCTTGTTGAATCTGAGTTTGGTTTGATTTACTGGTTGGGGAAGAAGAAAAGATGATGAATTTGAGAGAGGGCCGGAAGTTCTTGGTTTGAGGGGCATTTAGGACTTTTCACTTTAATATCTATTTTCTTAAATATAAATAAAATTTCTCTTACCTATTGTTAATAGCATCCCGAACAAGATCCCAGTGATTGGCATTTTAAATCTTCCCCTTTCCAATTCATTCCATTCCTTTTTATGTTAGATGCAAGAACTTTGGAATCTCTTTCCTTTTTTTTTCCCTTACTGCAACCAATGTATCTATGATAATGGATTGCTTTATCTGGCTCTAATCTTCTTTTTCCCATTCTTTGACAGATTGAGGACTTGAACTGGTGTTGAGAGACTGAAGATGGTATGTTCTACTTGCTGATTTCAAAATATATCCATACATAAGTACTTCTTGTTGCATTTTAAGTCTTAATATCTGAATCCAACTGTAGTGCGCATTCAGAGACTGGCCTTGTGGATTCTTTTTCAAATCCACTCTATCTTGTGCTTTCTGTTTTTTCCCTCAATTATTGCATATATTGTTCAACTTTGGTATCTACTTTCCTTTTAATGTATGCTGATTTTGCAGGATGGAGATAATTCTGGTTCGGAGAGTGACAATTATGACTGGAATACGGAAGATGAGTTAGAAATTGAAAATTTTCATTCTTCATCTTCAAATTTAACTGTTCCTAATGGAGAGGGTAATTCTGGGTCTGGGGAAGTAAGTTTTTTGGCACTTCTCTTTCTAGCATTCTAATCTCTCTCTCTCTCTCGTGTGTTTTTGGGGAGGGGCTTTATTGATATGAAAAACAAAGACTTTGCCTCTTGCTCCCTCCCTTTCTGCTCGGGTGACCTTAATATATAAGGTTACATTATTTCTAGGCTAAAGTAGGATGCTGCAGGGTGCATTAGTGTACTTTTTGTGCCAGTATCTTTCTTTTACTACTGCTATTAAATTTATGAATGATCTATACCGATTGCACAAGCAGAGTATTCAATTTTTTTTTCAAAATATGTCTTGTAGTACAGGGCTGACCTTTCTTTGCACTGTTTATGTAAAATTATGTGTCTGCGGTGTTTATTTGATGCCTGATTTCTGGACTTTCTTGCTACTCATAAGAATCTATAAACTTGATGCATGGACTCCCCCTCATTCCCTTTTCTTTACCCTTGAAGGCAAGCTCATCTCCAGGTTCATCAAATTCCAAGATGTTCGATCACTTTGTTCGAATGGGCTTTTCTAAAAAATTGGTTTCAAAAGCAATTCGGGAACATGGTAAAAACCCTATTTTACTCGGGCATGGGTTTTAGGTATATCATTGAGATTGACAAGTAATCTTTTTCCCATGAACATCCAGGTGAAGAAAATACAGATTTGCTTCTTGAAGCAATTCTCACATTGTCGGTGAGTTGATATTTTCCTCTGTTGATTAATACAATTCCTAGCTTGTTTATTCTTTGCGCCAACTTTTATCAATTTATACCCTGCTCTTTTCATCCTCTCTTTATATATTTCATCTCCTCCCTCCTAAATTTAGAAATTGTTCTATGTTGCATTTGTGCATATTTTAAACAAAATCTACTTATTTATATTTGTGCATACTCAAGTACATATTTATATTTAGGTTAATGGAGGATAGTTAAGTAAAAAAAATGCACTGAAATTTATATTTTGAAAATATATGGTAAATTTGTATAATTAACTTACATTTTCTTTATATTTTGTGGTTTGTTTCTTCTCATTAAGATGATAGCTTTTTCATCTATTCAGTCTTTCCATCTTTTCCTTTCATTCTATTATTTTATTAATGATTCACTTATATCCAAGCTCCTATTTACTTGGGTTACTATACTAAAATATAAGGCCGTGCTTGGTACATTTCCCTCTTCATTTAGGCTTATAGGCTATGTTCGGTGGAAGGGAGGGCTTTTTAAGGGAGAGGGAGAGGGAGAGGGAAGCCTAACTTTGTTTGTTATAGATAGGGAAGGGAGAGGAAATGTTATTGACACAAAGAAAACCAGGAAAGGACCTAAATACTCAAACCCCAGTTTACAAAAGAAATGCAAAGAACTAAAAGCACCTCCATCATTAACCCTCTCTCACCGCACCTCATCTTCTCCCTCATTCTTCTTTTTTCTTCATTCTTCGTCTACTTCCAGATTGGTGATGACAATGTCGAAGACAGGTGGCAATGACTACTTCCAATGCTATCTTAGCTGTGTTTTGCATGAATGTCAGAACTGGTTTAACTGTGAACTGGCCTATGGTCCGGGGGGATGAATTGGTCAAAATGGGTACAAGTTGGTTTTCCAACTGGTTTTCCTTTTTCCCAAAAAAAAAAAAAACCTATGACCCAAAACTATGAGCCCGTTTGGTATGATGGAATTTGAGGGTGTGATAATGGAAATGAAAATGAAATTGAGAGAAATGTTCGTTTGGTACACCTAAGAGAGTATGGAATTGACTTCCATGTGGTTCCATCAAAATTGATGGAGTTGGCTTCCATCATACAACCCCAAGATTTGGAAATTCAACCCACATAATTCATTTTTACCCCTTCCTTCTCGCCTACCACCGGTGATCTTTGTTGGCATTGATCTTAAGTCAAAATCACAGATCTTTAGACAAACCCCCAACACCAGACGAACCTGCAGATCTTTAGATGGAGATCATGATTTGAAGAACAGACAGTGGCGGGATCTTCAATTTCTTCTCCCAGCGATTGCGAATTTATAGGTTCTCGATCATCATCTTCTTCCTCTGGCGATGATGACTCTGATGATTTCTGCAACAGTCTTCAGGCCTTGTGATTTTGCATCCATCAATGGTTTCACTGAATCCAGCGTCGATGACTGGATTCGATGATTCTGAGTGGTTGGTGTAGAATCCGGCAACGATGATTTTGATTTCTTAATAGTTGAGGGAAGCTGGTGCTGGTTCTTATTGAGAAAATGTGAAGGGCACTGTGGTCTTTTAATGCAAAAATAATACATATTTTAATTAAAAATTATATCTCATTTCTATGACATACCAAAGACACATTTATACCCCATATCCATTTCCATCAAAATCAATTCTAGCATCACAAACTGGCCGAATGTTATTTTGTATTATTATTTGTCTTCTGGTTGGTATTTCTTTAGTAATACATATATTTGGTAAAATCTCAAACTCCCTTATGAGTATAGAGTTTCCATCATATTTTTTATGGAAGGTACTCTCCCTTGTTTAAGGGAGAGTTGCTCTCCCTAGGGAAAGTGACTCCCATGCACCAAACAAAAGAAAATAAGGTCTCCCTCATCCTCTTCCTTCCCTACCTCACATTCTACTCTACCATACGTGGCCCTAAGGTATTTAGATGCATGTGTCCAATGAATGGTTATGTAGATTTTAATGCCTGACTTGATACAGTTAGAACTATATTTAAGCAATCACCAAGCATGATCTCTGTGGTGCTGGTGTTGATGCCTGTTTCTCTCTGTTCCCCCCCACCCCCCCTCTCCTCATGGTAGAATACTATCAGTTCTTTGAAAACAAATTAGTTTGCCATAGTTCACTTTTGTTTTGAGCTATGTATTTCCTCTCAACAGAATGTGTTAATTGTCTATAGCATTATACATTCACCTCCCTTTTTCCCCACTTCTTCCCCTTCTTTTGGGTACTCTTGATCACTGGCATTTTAAAAATATGATTTGTTTATTTCATACATTTCACTGGTGTGCGTAAGCACATGTTTGTCTTAGCATTTATTTTTACTAATTTACAGGCTCTGGATAGTTCTCCTCAAAACAACGAGGAAATCGAATCAGATTTTCGCTCCTCAGATGTTGAAGGGAGCTCCTTTGATGATGACTTAGATATAGATAGTTTCTCAGATGATGAGGTGGGTTTTGCTTTTCTCAGCTTTTTGTATTCCAAATACTTGTCAGTTCATTGATCTTCTTTAGCATGTTCACTTTGTGTAACTTCAAGTTTGTATATCTAGGTGGTTCTTTTATCTTCTAAAAGGTGATGGTTATATATACCTTTTAAGCATTTGTCAAATTAAGATTTATATTGTTACATTGAGCATCTTGGTAGCTCGTAAGATATCTTTTCCCCTAGTTCACGGTGGGGAAAAAGAGCAAATTAGATCTTCTTTTGCATGCTTTCTTTTATTCATACTACACGCATCTTTTGGACATCAGATATTTGGCAACGGATTGGAGCAATCTTTAGCTGTAGATCTTATATTTAAAATTATGGCTTGCAGGAAATTCCAAAACCTATATCTGGGAACAATGTTAAATTGAAGACCTTAGTGAAGATGGGGTACAACGTTCAGGAGGCTTTAGTTGCCATGGAAAGATGTGGTGTGTATTAGGTTTCAATCTTGATTTGATATAGGTCTTGGCTAGTTATTTTGTCCCAAGAATCTACATATACGCATGTTTGACTGCATAAATTAGGTTTAAAAGATTTAAATGTTTAGTAAACTCTTAATTTTCCGTTTTCTTGGCCATATTCTTTTGTTGAATTGCTGCAGGTGTGGGCGCCTCAGTTGCAGAATTGACAGACTTTTTATACGCTGCTCAGATGGCCAAGGCTGCTGATGCCCTTATGGCCCCTGAAGAGAAGGTAGTACCTTGGCATCTTTAGAATTGACATGATCAAAATGAATTTCAAGCCTACCACTCACTAAATTGTTTCCTTATTCTTTATGATAACTCACCATCTATTATGTTAGTTTTGTTTTATCTTATATGTCAGGATTGATAATTAGTAGCTTTAAATATTTTTACAGCCACGATGCAGTGACCATACTAATAAAAACAAGCGCAGATATTATGAATGTGAGGTTTTGGGAAGGAAAAAGCCAAGGGATATTGAAAAGAAAAATTTCAGTGAAGATGATGAGTTGTTGAGTCTTCCAAACCCAATGATAGGTTTTGGGGTTCCTACCGATGAGTCATTCTCTATAACACGGAGAACGCTTCCTGAGGCTGCCGTTGGACCTCCTTACTTTTACTATGAGAATGTTGCACTTGCACCTAAAGGTGTTTGGCAAACAATATCTAGATTCTTGTACGACATTGAACCTGAGTTTGTGGATTCAAAGTATTTCTGTGCAGCTGCCAGGAAAAGGGGCTATGTTCACAATCTCCCCATCCAAAACAGATATCCTCTTCTTCCCCTTCCACCACACACAATTAATGAGGCATTCCCCCTAACAAAAAAATGGTGGCCCTCTTGGGACCCCAGGACCCAACTTAATTGTTTGCAAACAGCTTATGCCAGCGCAAAACTAACAGAGAGGATTAGGAAAGCTGTAGAAAACTATGAAGGGACTCCACCCGTGCATGTCCAGAAATATGTTCTTGATGAATGTCGGAAATGGAATCTAGTTTGGGTGGGAAGGAACAAGGTTGCCCCACTGGAGCCTGATGAGGTGGAAATGCTTTTGGGTTTCCCTAGGAATCACACTAGGGGAGGTGGAATTAGTAGGACTGACAGATATAAATCACTCGGCAATTCGTTCCAGGTACGCAAGTTTTATCTTTTGTGCTAACTCTAGATCCATTAGCATCCCTCAATTCATATCCTGACCAATCATGGAGAAAAGTGTTGTTTTAAAGTAGAGCTATCTACAATTTCCCCCTGTATTTTCACTTTACTAAGAAGAAAGTTGTGATACTTGTAGAAAGTTATATGCACATTCAGCATTTATTTCTACTCTCCAGTCTCCATAACCTTGAGAGTAGTCTTTCTGGTTCTTGGGGTGATTTAGGGTGATGTGTTCTTGTGTTATTTTCAGGTTGACACTGTGGCATACCACCTGTCGGTTCTTAAAGACTTGTACCCGAATGGTATCAATCTTCTCTCTCTGTTTTCCGGAATCGGTGGTGCTGAAGTAGCCCTTTATCGGCTTGGCATTCCTCTTAAGAATGTTGTTTCAGTTGAGAAATCAGAGGTAAATAGGAGCATAGTCAGAAGCTGGTGGGATCAGACAAACCAGAAAGGAAACTTATATGACTTGGATGATGTACAGCTGCTAGATGGTGCCCGGTTGGAGTGCTATATGGAGCTTTTTGGGGGTTTTGATCTTGTTGTTGGTGGCAGTCCTTGTAATAACCTAGCTGGTAGCAATAGGGTTAGCCGAGATGGTCTCGACGGCAAAGAATCAGCTCTCTTTTATGATTACTTTCGGATTCTAGACTTGGTCAAAAATATAATGGCGAAAGGGCAATGACTTTTGTCAATAGATCACCTCTGTTTGGGTCACTGACTTTTGTCAAAAGATCATCTCAATGTGTTTAATTGGACTAGTTTGGATCGTCCCATTCAAACTGGAAACCTGATGCATCTCTCACCTACCCCATCCTCCCCTTTATTTTATTTTTATCTTTTGCAAGAGAACTGAAGGACTTGCTAATAAATTATTTTCATTCATAGTTCTCAGTCTACAATTTCGTCATGCTCCTAGGCTCTGAGTCAACAACTTGACGGATCAAACTGCAGTTAACATGCCAATAGCAAATAAATTGGCCCTTTGTGTATAGTAGTGGCTATTATTGTGAGGATGGAATATTTGTTGCTGCAGACTGGTACTTCGTATCAGATTTTATTCATTCAACATGTTATGTGGGGGTAAATATAGAATCGAGTTTAAAATCTAGAAATAGCATGGCTTGTAAGATGAAAGAGAAAGTGCTTTCATCAGAACTTCTCCATGAATACACAAGAATGCAAATATGTGTGTCTTAGCAATTGAATTAATAATAATTTTCACTTCCTTTTAATAAAAATGCAATATCTATTGTAATTAGTGCAGATGGTTTCCGGCTGTGCAAAAAATTTCTATCGAGACTAAAGCAATCTGATTTTGGATCCGTGGAGATCTCTAGCTTAACTTTTAGTAACAATGGGTAAATTTATCATTAAAAAAGAGAGAAGCTGATTTTTTTTTTTTTTTTTGTATGAAGAATCATGTGGTTCAGATACAAGAGATAGATTGTTCTGCTTCGTAGATTTAACCAGCCAACGAGAATGAACGGATGGATGTAAAAGTGTGTAAAGTTTCAGCAAGTGAAACTCTGAAAAAAAAATAACAACAACCCACTAACAAAATTCTTACAGCAATTGCAGAATTTGAATTCTCACCTTCCTCAGAAGTAATATAGGGGAAGGTTTTTTTTTTTAAAAAAAAATATAAATATGTTAAATTACATATTCACTAAGGAGGATGGAGGTTCTATGAGAGTGAGGTATTTGATAGGTGGATGCTGGTGACGTGGAGGCCATGATTCTATGGACGAAATAAAAGTTGTTTCTTTTTAATTCTGACTATCATTATTAATATTATTTTTTGTGTGTGTATTTTTTTTTTCCAAAAAGGCAAAATGAACATATAGTATATTTAACATATTTTACAAGTGACAGAAAAAGATAGAACCCATGTTTTGAAATCCGGACCGGACCGGCCGGTCCGGCCCGAGAACTGGCCACCCGGCCACTAAATCGATGACTAGCCTGATTTAGTATTTTTTATTTTTTAAAATCAATTTTTTAAATGTTTCTTTTAAATTTTATATTAATAAGCTTAAAATATTCAATTTCTCATCGGTTTAGTCCCGGTTTAACTCTGATCTAACCCATTGACCCTTGACTCAGTACTCTGACCGATTCAATGACCGGTCCGGATTTTAGAACCTTGAATAGAACTAATACATGAGTTGGTAAAAATGATAAAAAAAATGGTGGATATGCAATGAAAACATCAAAAAAAAAAAAAGGAAACAAGGAGCCATGTTATCATTGTTATATTTTTTGGCCAAATATTATTATTGTTAGGGTAAATATAATCTTTATTTTTTAAAATTTATCCTCATTTTGATTTTAGACCCTCAATAAATAAAATGGTCTAAATTGTTGTTTCATTATAAAGACCATTATTTTAAATAAAATGAAACTTAATAAATCAAAACCTTTTATTTAAAATTTGATAAGATGTTAATGCTTGCTATTACTATTACTATTTACTATTTACTATTTACTATTTACTATTTACTATTTAGATTCATATTTAGAATTTAGATTTATATATATTTTTTTTAAAGTCAAGAGAGCAAGTGGCCCACTAGACCTAACCAGGGTCAAATGCAGGGCTGGGTAACCTGGTTACCAGGGCAACCGATGCTGAATACCTTTCGGAATGGCGACGGCTAATATCTGTTAATTTCTATAAATAACCACTCGTCTCCCTCTTCTTGACCGCTGGCTCTACGCTTCCTACCTTTTCGAAGCGTGGCCTTCCTCTCTCATCGATCCACTTTCCCTAAATCTGAACCCTCCACCCCGATCCTTCATCCCGTTAAAATTGCCAGTTCGCGGAGATTCTACGACCCCTTCCGGCTTCCTTAAGGACATTTAACTCACTTGTCAGGTACCATTTTTTTTAATTTAGTTTTTTTTTCCTTCTTGCATTTCATTGAGTTGTGTGATCCCTCAGATCTGAATGTCAGTTTTTATGGCTAGCTTAAGCATTACCATCTCTCCCGACCATGACAGAGTACAATGAAATCTAGGGTTTACATATTTGCCTTTTTGGCGCTTGTGTTGTGGTTCGCTTGGTTTATGGCCATGTGTTTGTGTTGCATGCAGTAGCTTGCTTCATTTTTTAGAGCTACTGTGAATTTTCCACGAGATTTGGATTCTGGAGGTGCGATTTATGTCATCGTTTTAGGTTGAAGTGTACCTAATGCTTGGGATTTCCGATGTTCTGTTTCTATTGCCTTTTTGGTTTGTAGCTGCAACGATGACATCGTTCGCAGATTTTGTTTTGATTTTTGGTGTTAATAAAACGTCTAAATGAAATGAATTGGTATTTAATGACACATATTGGATATCCTTTAGCATTTTTCTTATGAGACTCCATTGACTGGATTAGTGGTTTCCGGACGTGTACGGAATATGTAGAGTTGAGTCGTGAAATAATGGATATTATGTCGCTTATTTAATTTCATGAAAATCCTAACGATATGAACTTGGACTATTATTCGAAGATAATTAGTTAATTGATATAACTTATGCATAATTATCTTTTAGGTCGGTTTATTGGGACTATATTGCCAGTTCCCTTGCAATGGCTACTGCAACGGCCTCTTCAGTGGGTCCAAGATATGCACCTCATGACCCAACACTTCCTAAACCATGGCGGGGACTTGTTGATGGTAAGACTGGTTATCTCTACTTTTGGAATCCTGAGACTAATGTCACCCAATATGAGAGGCCTACAAACTCAGCTCCCCAGCCAAAGTCTTCTTCAGTGCCCAGTTCTTCAGTTCAGGTCCAACAGTCATCACAAGGAACTCGTAGGGACCACAGTCCTGATTTACATGATAGGTACGGTAGAGACAACGTTGGTGGATCAAATTCTGAAGCTGGATCTAGGAATCATCAGGTTTATTCTCCACTGTCTTTAACTATTCACTTTGAGTTGTCCTTCATTCATGTAGTTTTACAAAAATCTTGTCTTGTACTCCCTTTGGTCCTATTTATAAGCAATCTTCTTCTTGATTGCGCAAAACGAACTGTAGTTAAAAACAATTAGTGTGTAAAAAATGCCATGTTTTTTCATATATGCCCTTATTTATGAAAACAAAGAGAATGTATAAAAAGTAAGAGAGATAGTAAAACATGTTTTCCCAATGCTTTGTTGATTTCATTCATCTAGTGAGTTCTCTTTCTCTCTCTCCTAAATATAACTCTTTGTGTGTGTGATAATTAATTATAAATAATATGCATTTAATAAGGGTAAAATAGAAAAAAGAAGCTTATATTTTCAGACGTAAAGAGAAAGTTGCTTATAAAAGGGACTAGTCTCATGAGAGAGAAAGTTCTTTATAAATAGAACTAGAGGGAGTATTTACGTTTTACAAGTTTCAAAAAGCTTATTAGGAATTTGCTTGTCAATTTATGGACTGACTTTTATTAGCAATTGCATTTATCTACGTAAAAATTTATTTATAATGATTCTGTTTTACAATGAGATATGTAAGGAGTAATTTGATCTTTTCATTTTCCTTGTTGGGTTCTAATTCTATCCTTAGCTATTTAATCATTGAAGGTGGTGATGGTGGGTTGTAAAAAGGAGACAGGGATGGAGAAGCAATTACGCTTATGCATCATTGTTCCTCCATCCCAGTTTTTCTTTGGGGCTAATTTTACATATCTCTTATTTTGAATTAGAATCCAAAAGGTGGGAGTCTTAGTTCTCATAATGTTCCAAACGGAATGCACATGACCAGAAATGTTAGCTCTTCTATCAAAAACCATGGATCATCAGATGCAGACGTCGGATTAACTCCAGAGTCTTATCGACATCACCATGAAATAACTGTGTCTGTGAGTATAAACTATAGTTGTACCTCGCTACTTTGTTATGTTCTCTATTTGAAGAATTATGTAAACTGGAATGGATTTTACATGTGGCTAATGATGTTCAGAAAAGTTATTTGAATAATCATTGTATTATTTTGCCCCAATCATGTAACTCTGCGTGGTTGTTTGTACTATTTTGACAGGGGGATAATGTTCCTCCGCCTTTCACATCATTTGGCTCTACTGGTTTTCCATCAGAGATTCTCAGAGAGGTATCAGCTTCTGTTTTTCTGTCTTCTGTCGTCCTTTATTTTTAGAGTGACAGTTAGAGGGACATGTAAGTTTCTTGAGTTATATGACCTGAGTGATTCTTCAGCAGCACTCTGTTTCCTGGAGATCAATTAAGTTTCAGGCTCATGATAAGTTTTTTGCCATCTTTACCTTTTTGTCGTAGGTGCGATATTTGCTCCTGGGGAGGAGCTAATGTCGTACGCTGTGGTGCCCTAATTTGTGGGGCTAGCAATTAGTTTGGAGCGCCCTTGTATGGTGGACCCAATTTTTGGAAGGGCTTTCCGAATCATCCAAGTTCGCGGCTGGGACTGCTGTTGGTCATGATTCAGTCTGCCACTTTGTCTGAACGGAAGAAGAGGCCTCCTCATGCGCTAGCTTGCTGTGCAAGCATTGGTGGTTTGCATATGGGGGATGATACTTCTTCCGACACTTACCACTCCTCTATAAGTACCAAAAGAAAACCAATCTCCTGGATTTTCCTTTTTCCAGGTACACAATGCTGGGTTCTCTGCCCCAACACCCATTCAGGCACAATCATGGCCCATTACTCTTCAAAGTAGAGACATAGTTGCTATTGCCAAAACAGGCTCTGGGAAAACCCTGGGATATTTAATTCCAGGATTCATCCATCTCAAACGTGTTGGCAATGACTCCAGATTGGGCCCCACTGTACTGGTACTATCACCTACAAGGGAGCTGGCAACACAGATACAAGATGAAGCTGTGAAGTTTGCAAAGTCATCCAGAATTTCTTGTGTGGTAAGTTGCTTAGTTATTTTAGTGTGTTTCTATTTATGGTGCTTTAATGCATTTGCGTGGAAACCATAGAAAATGATTATTATGATCCTTTGTAAATTTGAGATTATGAAATAAGCTCCAAGCTCCAAACGTCAATGTTAAATGGATTGCAGAATGAACTGGGCTCATATATTTGTTTCTCCTTATATTCTTCACACCTGGGATGTGCTTTCATATTGGGATAGTTTGCCCTGCAAGCTCGATAAAAAACCCAACTTTAATTATTGAACCAAGTCGTATAATAGACATAGAAATCATTGTGTCAAATAACATCAAAAGTATTGGTTTCAGAAGATGGAATGTCTAATGTTTTTTCACCCTGTGAACTAATTGGATTGTTGCAAGCTGAACGTACGGGATGTGCTTTGGAACCCAACTTTAGTTTTGTTGTTGAAATACCTGGAGTTGATTGGGTCCTCATTCCTCACTGTCATATTTTTTCCTTTTGTTTTCTTGATAGTGTTTGTATGGGGGAGCCCCAAAGGGTCCTCAATTGAGAGACATTGACCGAGGAGCAGATATTGTGGTTGCCACTCCTGGCCGCTTGAATGATATTCTGGAGATGAGGAGAATTAGTCTTCATCAGGTTTCGTACCTTGTACTAGATGAGGCTGACCGCATGCTAGATATGGGTTTTGAACCTCAAATCAGGAAGGTTGTGAAGGAAGTGCCTGCACGGCGGCAAACCCTCATGTTTACTGCAACATGGCCTAAGGAGGTTAGGAAAATTGCAGCTGATCTGCTGGTCAATCCTGTTCAGGTTAACATTGGCAATGTCGATGAGCTTGTTGCTAACAAGTCCATTACGCAGGTCTGTATTCAACTTTCTTATTTGATGCCATTTGAACTTGATTTCATTGAATTGCATGTTAATGTCTTTTAATTGGTGTTAAATGCTGTATAGGTAATAAATGTTAATGGTGGTTTTTTTGACAGCATATAGAAGTATTGGCACCAATGGAGAAACACAGACGGTTGGAGCAAATATTGCGGTCACAGGATCCAGGATCAAAAATAATTGTTTTTTGTTCTACCAAGAAGATGTGTGATCAGCTTGCACGTAATCTTACACGCCAGTTTGGGGCTGCTGCGATTCATGGGGATAAATCCCAGTCTGAGAGGGACCATGTGTTGAACCAATTTCGAACTGGGAGATCTCCTGTGCTTGTAGCAACTGATGTTGCAGCTCGAGGATTGGACATCAAAGATATTAGGTTGTTTGCTATGTTTTATTGTGTCTATTATCCTGAGGGCACAGTAGGTTTTTCCCACTGACCAGTTTACTGGCCTTGAGGATGAATTTTGAAAAAGAATATACTTTTCATCTCTTATGATATTGACAATCAATTTGGTTCAGGGTCGTTGTCAATTATGACTTCCCTACTGGTGTGGAGGATTATGTCCATAGGATTGGAAGGACAGGGAGGGCAGGAGCAACTGGCTTGGCATACACGTTTTTTGGAGACCAGGATGCTAAACATGCTTCAGATCTCATCAAAATCTTGGAAGGTGCAAGTCAGCGAGTCCCATCAGAACTCCGTGATTTGGCATCACGTGGTGGTGGGATGAACAGATCCAGGCGATGGGGTTCTGGTGGTTGTGGGGGACGCAGCGATTGTGGATCTGGATATGGGGGACGGGGTGGCGATTCTGGATATGGGGGAAGGGGAGCTACTCCTGGTGGCAGAGGTGGGGGCCGTGGATTTGACTATGATTACCAGAGGTCAGTTTACTGTGTTGTTACTTATATTGTCTTCAAATTGGAAGTTGTATTTATTTTATATTGAAATTTCAGTAATTGGCTTTGTTCAGAGTGAGATATTGTAGTTTTTGGTTTTTTGAAGTTATGGATGAGGACATATTTTGTGGTGTAGGAATGATCGTACTTGCTATGGACAAGATGCGGATACCCATGAGAAGTATGATAAAGGAAGGAGCCCTGATGGAGGTAGAAACTTCTACCGTGATCGAAGCCGCAGTCGAAGTCCCAACAGGCATGAAAGGGCTGCACCACCTTCCCAAGGTTTTAGTTTTCACCAGGCAATGATGGAACCTAAAGGGGGCAGTGATCATGACAAGAGCTTTGATCACAATAGTAACCGAAGTCGGAGCCCTGTTAAGCATGATAGGGCGCCATCTGGCCGTGAACGTTCCCCAGTCTATAGTTTTCATGAGATGATGATAAAACGTGGTCAATCAAGGCACACATTTAGTACTCACCGGACCAGTTCACCATCGTCCCCCAGTGGTGGTGGGTCAGACAGAAATCCCCGATCTCCTAGAAATAAGTTGGATGATAAGAGATATGATGGGGCTAATTCTTCCTACCCTGGAGAAGAGGAGGAAGGGATGATTCGTCAAGATGACGATGCTGCATATGGGGTTGCGGATTAGAATTGCTGCAATTCCCATCCTGGCTAGGTTACACGTCTGGGGGTTATTTTGGTCTACCTACCTATTTTTGTGTAGTTGAGGTAGGGGGAGTTCAGGCAAATGTATTTTTTGAGTGGATGGAGATGAAAGCGTGGAAATAGCAAAACTTGAACCTAGTAACAAAGGTTTAATCCTTTATCTGGTAAAATCCTGATTCTTATATATATATATATATATATATAGCCCAAGATTTATTGTTCACGGACAGTTAGTATTAATATGATTTTAAAGTGTAAGAAATATTGTGGGGCGATTGATTTTATTTTACCACGGTTACAACGCTGGGAATATACGAGTCTACCTCTGAGGATGTTAAAGCAGGGGATTGATGTATTTGTTATGGACTGCCTCCAGTCCTAATTGTAGTTTAGTTCGGAGGAGTAATTGTCAACCAGCGATCTTTTTGTGTCTAAGTCTGCCCGCTTTATATATGGGCCGACCTGGGGAAGCAACAGTCAATGTCAGGGGATCGGGAAACCCAGACGGTGAGAGCGTTTGTTGCAATTTTTTAAAAGTCGGGGCCTTTTTAAAATTACTTTTACACTTGCAACAAGAATACAAGATATTGTGACGGTGAACAAGAAGGGGAAGAGAGAGACGAGAAAGAGGGAAGAAATGAAGGGAATGAGAGGAGGCAGGGAGGGGAAAGTGAGAAAGAAGAATAAACCAATCAATTCAAAAGTTTGCGTACAAATTAAACCCTCTAAGGTTAAAACTATTCGTACTAATAATAATAATAAAATCCTGATGATGATGATGATGAAAGTTTTGAATAATGGAAAACAATGATAAATAAAAATACCTTAATAATAAGGGAAAATTTCAGAAAAATGTATTTAAAAATGGGAAAAGGTAATTAGTACAACGAATTTGTCAAATTTGAAATCAGTCTGATGTCAATATGAATGAGGAATCTGCAATTTTAAAATTTCAGCGAAAAGACAATTTTGCCCTCTCTCCCTCCCTCTTAATTCGGAATAAAAACATCGGGTTCTTCATTAATAACACTGTAATCTAAAATACAATGTTGTAAATATAAAAACAGGTATTGTTATAAGCCCTTAAAATTTATTAATTTCAAACTTATCTTTGGAGTTGTTAATAGAGAAGACGGTATTGTTAATCAAGAGTTTGGTGTTGTTATTTCGAACTGAGAGGGAGGGATGACTGAAGGGCAAAATTGTCTTTTCGCCGAAATTTCAAAATCTTAGATTCCTCGTCTGTACTGACACCTAACTAATTTGAGATTTGATAAATTCGCTATACTGATTTATCTTTTCCTATTTTTGGTTACATTTTTTTGAAATCTTCCCAAGTAATAATGATAAAATATGGAACTATGAGATATTGCTTCACCATACTCTCCATCCCATATTTGATCAAAAAAGATTCTCCATAAGTTCGTTCGTTCGGGAAAAAAAAATAATTTCAATTTATTATTAAAGAAAGGGTGCTGTTTTTTTTATACATAAATTTTAGAAAAGGGGTTGAGCTCACCAACGATCCAAGGGCAGAGCGAAATCTTCCTTCATCCTAGACATCTAAGAATTAGGATACCTCTCTAAACATCGTAACAGGGACTCGAACCTTCTCCGGTGAGAAGGTGCGGTCCCACGAACGATGGGTAGAAAGGACTTCGAATTGAATAGAAACTGTACACGGTTAAATGGACTGTTAGGCCCTGTTTAGTACGAGACACTGGATTTTAATGGATTGGGATTGGAGCTGGTATTGAGATTGTGACTGGTATTGGGACTGGAACTGAGAAATTAAAATTACGTTTGGTATGCAGTGATATTTAGATGGAATACTTGAATTAATTTTATTTTATAATCCTCCATAAATTATGAAAATGCTAAAATATATTTATTATTAAAAAATAAAAAAATAAAGTCTCGAGATTCAGGTTAAAATTAATAGAGAGCATTTATGTCTAAAAATATTATAAATAAGGATATTTTTGTTTCTGATATTTACAATCTCGGGATTGAAAATTCAATACTAGGGGGAGGTGGCTTTGCAGCAATCCCTCTTTCATAGTACTCACAATCTCTAGTTATCCGTAGTCCCTCATACCAAACGATATATTCTAACATAATCACTGATCTAATCCATATCCCTACCTCCTAATGCTTCGTACCAAACAGGGCATTAGTACTTGTTTTCTTATTTCCTTGAAAAACATAGAATGGGCCTAGCCTGAATTACACGAGGTGACCCATTATCAATAGTTCTTTGAAAAATATTCAATCCAGGCTTAAATGTGAAACTCTTTTTAAAATTTTGTTTTAATTCTTAATATAAAACCCAATTTATTTTTATTTTTTGGGCCAGAATTCACTTTTTTTTTCTTCATATAAAATATCTATATTTAATGCCCCATCTTTTTTCCCAACTCATGGTAACCAATAAATGTAATTTATTACCTAAAGTCATTGGCTCTTCATGGCAACCAAACCCCTCTCTCTCTCTATGGGATCCGCATTACATGTTCAACGTATATATGAGAGCCTATCCCGTAAGAAAACGTCGTTTTGTTTCTTTCTTTTTTTTTTCAACAAACCGATGTCAGTTTATGTGATGAGCTTATAAGCTTCTTGATGAGTTGAGTAAGTAACATAGATGGCTCTTTGTGAGAGGGTCAAAGGTTCTAAGTTTTCTGGCATGTGCTTGTATATGTTTGGGTATTTGAATGTGTGCATTAAATTTGATCCATTTTTCCAAAAAAAATGCAATCAATGGAATGCAAAGGTAAGTTTTAAAAAGGGAATTATTATACGATCTTTTGACCCATTGATTGTAAATAATTAATATAGCTAGCTACTTTTTTATGTGAATTACATAAAAAAATTCCTATATTGAACGAAAGAGTACATGGTTAATAAAATTAAATTGCAAAAATATTTTGGAGCTCTTTTTCTTATGAATTCTCTTACAATTTTACGCCTCTCTCTCTCTCTCTCTCTCTCTCTCTCAAATGTTCTCTTTTGGCAGTATACGAAGATTTGCAAAAGGATGTATGTTAAATAAATCTTAATCCGATCCTTCTCGTTAATTTCTTGGCATGAAATTTTTATCCTTATTTCAACTAAGTTTTATGAATTCTAAATCATATCTTTTAATTAGATGTATCTTGTATGTATGGATATATTAATATTTCTTCCAATTATTATTACTTACATTACACACACTAACTAATTAATGTTAACTCTCATTTCTTCAAATAATAATTACGTAAGACGCGGTTTGAACTGCATAGAGTAAGTTTAAAAGGTATTCAAATGCTGCCCAACTAAATGCACCGTGGACCTGAAAAAAACAAAAGGCATTCAAATATTAGGATATATATATATATATATATATTGCCACAGGGTATTCAAATATTTCAATGCTTATAATTTACTACACACTATATACACACACGTACTACTCCTCCTGTTATAAATATATAATTTAGTTTATAGTATAGTTTACACTACAAATGAAATTCTACAAGATAGGCAGTACTTAGAGAACACTGTGATAGTCCAGACTTGTGTGTCATAATGAAAGAAATAATTACCCATGGAAAAAACATGTGACACTCACATCATTCATAGTAAAACCGACTGAACTATTATTTTAATAGACAGTTAGACACATTCTTAAAATGTATAGTGTTTGTTTTGAAGCTTATACTATTATCAGTCTGAGAAATATAGAATTATATATAATGGCCTGTTCACAGAATAAAAACATGGGAGGGATGCTTTCACTTACCAGGCACCGGAGTTTTAGAAATGTTTGACATTATCCAATTGATAATTGTAAATATATTACTCGCATTAATTTTTATACTCATAATTTATTACTACGTTTAATTTTTTTTATATAAAATCTAGTTTGTAATATAATTTACATCACAAATTAATATTAAGGATTGGAAATAATAATTTATATGAGAAGTGGCTTAACTAGTTAGTGACATGTATACATGTCATTTAGTAAACACTTGAATCCTTTTTATTATGCGAATCTCAATAAAATTATGATCAACTAAATTACATAATACATATGGATATATATAGATGCAAGGAGGCCTTCATTAACGTAAATTTTTTATTTTTAATGAATATGCTAAATAAACTATATTCCATTATTTTATTTTCAAAACATCTCTTTTTATTTTGTATTCATTCCGTCAGTCATATATATAAGTCATAATTAATAAATTATGCATATAAAAAACTAACGTTCATAATTGAAAAAAAAAACTATAAGAATGTAATAAAAAGTTACAATGACCTATTAAAAATTTTGTGAAATTGTAAAAACTGAAATAGAATAAAAGAAGTTGTTGGGAAAGGCAAATTCCACTTATAGATTTCAAAAGAAAATAATCTCTAGCTGATATATTATTATATAAAAATAAAAATGAAAAGGGGATAGAAAGAAAGGGAGAGTGAATCAGTTAGATATTCAAGTGATTGGCTTTATTTGATTATTTCTCATCCCGGAGTGACAAAAAGGCATGACGTGAATCGTGAGGGAAAGCTAGAATCTTCTTTCCTTGCTGGGCTCAACAATTTCGCCCAAAACGACAAAGTTTATTGTTACGAATTTCACGGCCGATTTGACGGAATTACCCCTATCTCATCATGCCCCATCTGTACTTTGATTAAAAGCCATTTTGTTGCTGCCTCATTTCCATCTTTGCAACAGACTCTCTCACGTTTCCCTCCTCTCCTCACCACTCTCTCTCTCCTACTTTCCACAAATTTGAATTTTTGTTTCCTTCCCATAAATTAACATTTTGGAGGAAACAAGTTCTAAGATTTTGCTTACATTTTATTTAATCTGATATATAGAAACTAAGTCCAGATCACATGTTTGGGGTGATTCTTCTAATAATTGTTTGGCTATATTCTAAAATTTTTCAACCTAATTAATTTAGTCAATTAGCACGGTGTCCATTCTTTTATAGTATGTTTCGAAACGTGTTCACATGTTTTAAAAATTCTGTTTGAAGAGAAATAGAAATAATGGCTTCTTCTTCAACCATGCTTGGAGGTACGAAAGCGCATTCCAAACACGCACTAAGGTAATAGTGATAATAAAATATATATTTTTTTGCTTATATATTAAATTCTCTTTGATAGTGTAGAACTAACCCCACAACAACTTTCATATGAAAATTTATCTACAGAGATGGGGATGTGAATAGAAATTTATAATTTAAAAATTTTTTATATAAAAAAAATATTGGTCATGAAATCACATCAACACGCATGATATATGAGATAAAAATATCTTACAAAAATTGGAAGATAAATTTTGAAACAACATTTGTACTGCTTATACAATTGATAACAAAAATGCTGAGTCTGGTTGCTAAGCATCTAATCAAATAGGCCATTCATTTTTCTTAAATATAGAAATTTTTAACTTAATTTTGCGAGCTGTATTATATCGGGCTCTAATTAATGCGCGCGGGTTAATATTTACAGCATGGATATTAATATTATCTCACTCCTCCATCTTAATCACCAGGTAGAAGTATCACATGTCATCCACGTGTCCTCAGACATGTAAAATTTCACTGCATTTTTTGAGTCAAACCCCATATCTTGTAAGAATTTTATAATGATTAGATTAGTTATGCATCTAATATCAATTAATCAAATCCGAATATTGTCATACGTAACGAAAATAGTTTTTCCAATGCGATTTTTTCCCTTTAATTGCAAGCTTTGAATCTACAGCCTTGAAATATCATTCATTCAACCCAAATATTATGGTATTCTTTTCACATATTTAATATATTGCCGGTGATATTTGAGTATTATATTGTTAAACTTAGTAAGTAGGTATACCTCTTTTGAGTTTGATATGTTTTTTTTTTTAGAATTACATTCAGTTTTGTTTAAGAAAAAAAAATGAAAAAATAGTTTTATTGACAACTTCAGAAATATGAATTGACAAATCTAAGAGCGTGACTAACAATTTCATAAGACCAATTTTTTTATTTTTTTTTTTGAGTGAGACCTGAATGTAATTCTTCCTTTTTGTTTTCAAATGTAATGTTTAATGTTTAATCTTTGATTTTCTTTTATTAAGAGACACAAATACCTTAGAGTTAACTAACTCTGGTTACTTTTCATGAGAGTTGAAGAAAATTGTAAGGGAGAAGAACATGAAATTAATGGTAAATGGCAAAATTAAAATAAAATCTCCCCATTTCACCCCCAGGCCAGTGAGAGCTGAAGCTCAACAGTCACACCAACTGTGAATCTGAGCCGTAGGATTATGGTCATCTCAACACGTGTCACATAAATCTCACCCTCAAATTTTCACCCCAAGCCCCACGGGAGTCCATAAATACCCTCCACCCCCAAGAGCATTCCCCTCACAGTCCCTCTCTTCCTCTCTCTTATTCACTGAACTTGTTCCTTCTTCCTCAACCTGCCCTGCATGGATTTTGAGCCAAACTTCCATGAAAGCTTCTCTCTGCTTTCTGGACTTTTCCCGGAAAATCCCCCAAAATCTCAACCACTATCACTCGCAATGCCACACATGCATGATCAACCTCCTCCTCCTTCCCACAATAATACGCCAGTACTGTTTCCCACCGACCAAAATCTCCACCACCACCACCACCACCACTTCCAACACTACCCTCACCATCAGCTGGATCTGAACGGGTCAGACCCGAACTCGATCTTCCTGAAGCAGGCTCCATATCCTCACTCTCATCCTTTCGATCCTGCGTACCCAAACGAGCCCTTCAAAGTCGACGCCTTGCATGGCGGTCGGGCCTTCTGGGATTTCTCGCACAAGCTTTCTCTTCCATCCGACCCGTCCCTGACCCCACAGATGGTCCCACTACACCATCCAGCTTATGGATCATCATCATTGAAGCCTAAGCCTCATCATCAGGACGAACTTCTTTTGTTCTTCCCTGAGAATAATAATGATCATAATAATCGCTGGCAAGACGAAGCTCGTGCTGATCATAACAATGACAGGAAGATGAAGAAGCAGCAGATGCACAAAGGTGGCCTTCTCAAGAATACAACCATCATCAAAGGCCAGTGGACACAAGAAGAAGATAGGTATATGCATAAAGGTTACACATTTTTTTAATTGCTTGTATTGTTTTCCCATCTTTCATGTATCTATTTGATTAAATCCCTTTCATGTTGTCAGAATGTTGGTGCAATTGGTGGAGAGGTTTGGGATGAAAAAATGGTCACAAGTCGCAAAGGCTTTGAATGGAAGGGTGGGAAAGCAGTGTAGAGAGAGGTGGCATAACCATCTGCGTCCGGACATTAGGGTTATTCCTCCTCATCCAACTTTTTCTCACATATACACATTTGCATTACATATATATATAAACACCCTTTTTTCTGCAGATTTTTTTTCCCTTAGCAGACATTATAAGACATGAAGAATATATAATTAATGAAATGCATATATGTGAATACATGGAAATTTATTGATTAGTTAAAAGCTTATAACGGAAACTTGACACGTGTTTTGATAGGTATGGTGATACGATACCTCCTTTCTTATATATCATTCTTATTCTGATGAAGAGCTCTCGGAAGCATGAAATATGTGAATACATGCCTGCATATATAATTGCAATATATATCTGTTGAGTTTTGCTTCATAACGAGTCTGATCAATCATGTGATGAAGAGTATCAATCTTAATTGTGCTTTTAGCAATGTTTTGCTTTGTATATAAATGTTTTATGAAAAGCCGAAAGTTGAAACCGCGTTGTAAAACAAACTGTTTAAATGCCTAGTTATGATACATGCTCGCACACATGTCACTCTTGTATATTGGCCGGTTTGAGCTTTCAACATTTTGCATTGTTTCAGAATATCTCCAAAAGTACTTAACTAAGAGGTTTGATTGTATATGGTATTAAATCTAACACCACTTGTTGTGTGTGTATCTCTCTGTTGATTTAAAGTTGCAAATGAAAACCATACCACGCGCCTTGTGTTGTATATGTGAAATGAACACGTTAACATGAAGTTGAGTGAAGTAAAATTTCATTTCATTGAAGTGAGTGTGATATAATTAATTACTAATAACAGTTTCAACCAAAACTAATATGAATGCAGAAGGAGGCATGGACGGAGGAAGAAGACATTATTCTGATCGAAGCTCACAAGGAAGTCGGCAACAAGTGGGCGGAAATCGCTCGCTGGCTTCCGGGAAGGACGGAAAACACCATCAAGAACCACTGGAACGCCACAAAGCGCCGCCAAAACGCCAAGAAACACAGAAACAGAGCATCCGCATCAAGGCCTTCACTTCTTCAGGAATACATCAAGCAAGTCACCGCATGCCAAGGAACCTCGAGGCAGCTTCAGATCAAACAAGAACGAGCCGACGAGCTGGCATACTATAACAACAATCGCACGATGAACAACGTGAGAGTTCGCTACGAAAGCGCCTCGGATGATGATGGCGACAGCAGCTCCGGTGATTGGGAGGTTGAGATGTATGAGGCGGCGGAGGAAGAGGAAGAGAAGGAGGCGTATAATAATGAGAATGAGAATGATAATGGCGGGGAAGAGGAGGTGGCGGCGGAGATGAACGGGTTTGTGGGAGAGGATGGGATGAAGAAAGAGATGGATCTGATGGAGATGATTTGTGGGCCCAGGAAGTACTGAAATTAGTAATATTCTGTGTCTCTGTCGTTATATTTTTTTCCTTTTTTAATTATCATGCGTGACGTCCTCTTGTCTGTTTGTAGTTGTCCGTTGTGACTATTTTAATCTTATAATCATTAGTATTATTATGATGAAGACAAACCGACCTCCATGGCGAGTTAAGGTAAGTCAAAAGTTAGAGAGTGAAAAGTTAGAGAGAGGAGTGTGACTTGGGTCCCGTGCACTAAGCTTTGACCGTTGCCCACCGCAGCAGCGGTCACCTTTGAGAGATTAACATCGCGAACTCTGCAACGGACGGTGACGAGAGAGAGAGAAGGTGAGCGAAGCCGAGAAAGAGAGAGGGATAGATCCCCAGTGAGGGTAACTACCGGAAACAGCCACCTGACCGGCCGATGGAAGTTCAGGGGACTCCCGATGTAGTTACCAGTTTCTAAGCACAAGTGAGATGGAGTTGAATGGGTCACTAGTGCCTGAAACTGGTGGTTTGAGTCAGAAGCCGAAGAAGGAAAATGGTGCGATGAGTATGATACAGGAAGGGGAGCAAAATAATGGTACCAAAGAGAAAGTATCTCGTGTTGAAGGTTCTTTCTCAGGAAAGGAATCAATTGTCAGAAGAGAGGGGGACTGGATGCAGGAAGAGAGCACTGTCCCTCAACAGGTTCAGGCGATTTTACATTCGTACAGAGAAATCTTAAAACCAAAAATGGTAAGCGATCAAGAAAACGCCAAGAATAGTAAAACTGAGAAACGCTGGGATGGAACTCTCAATCTCAGCCACGAGACAGAGATAGCAAAAGTAATGATAGCAGAAAAAGTCAATGGCGGCTGAAACCTAGCGAATAACTTGAGATACGCTCTTTTGGCAATAGATGAAGAAAAAGAAGATTCAGAAAAGACAAAGGCTGACGAATGTATCCCCTTGCAAGAGATATCCAATGTTGATAAGAAAAAGAAAGGAAGGAAGGAAGAAAAGTTTAGGCTAATAAAAAAGGTTGGGGGGGGGGGGTAGGGCGTGAAAAACAGAAAGTGGGATAAGAAGAGAGTCAATAAAGTGGGCCTAATGAGATGAAAAATTCGAATAAGGGAGATAGCATAAAGGAAATTCAATTGGACGAAGGAATCAAATATGTATATGTATATGTATATAGTCATTTGTGGAAATTAGACCGAAAATAGAATCCGCATATCGGCATATGACATCAATCAGAGAAACATGAATAAACATCAGAGATACGGATTGAACGGCAACGTACTGAAGAGGATGAAACCTTTGTCTTTTTACTAAATATAAAAATTAAATGGTGAGAGATTAAGACGTACAGTCACGTTCTGAAGAGGGCAGGGAAGATGTTGTATTTTAATTTGTATAATTTCTTTTTGCCTGAGTACTTAATTTGTAGTACTATTAATTTAATCTTGTGTTTCATCCATTCAAAAATTTCTATTTCTCTTGGTTGGTTTTTTGTTTCGGCCTATTGGGCCAGATATTATGCTCTGCCATATTGACATCCTAATCCTCTTTTTTTTTTTTTTGGGAAGATGGTAAAACTGATTTTTTTTAAAGCTTCTTAATCATATACTCGTTTCATCTTTAATTTTTCTTTTAAATATAAAATATAATTTTTATATTTTTTAATTTTTTCATAACTTACTTCTATTCACGTCTCCTCAACAATAATCAAGTAAATGAGGGAATTAAATAAAATGATTAGGGTGTCTTAAAAAATATATGACATATTAACTAACTTCCTTAACTAATTAAATTAGATAAATATGTATTATACAAATATTAGATAAATGTATTATAGCGGTTTGGTTTTTTTGTTTTCCCCCCTTTTCTGTGACCATTTGCTTGTGGTAGCGTGAGCAATACCCATACTTCTAGAAGGCTAGCCACATACATGCGTGAATAACCTATTTTTTCAGCCATTAATATATAATCTAATTAAGGAGTAGATTTTAATACTAAGAGATTGTTTGATATGAGGGGAGGGAAGAGAAAAGGCCCTGAAAAATAAAAATTCTATGAGTTGAATTAAAAGAAATTAAAGATGTGGGGATATAAATTTCAATGAAAATAAAATGTATTATAAAATAGTATGAAAAATTAATTAAAAAATTTTAATCAAACTTCTCTAATTTTCTTAAATTCAGCTTATAAAAATTTGTCCTCCCTCCAAAACCCTCATATCAATAGCCATAAATGTAAGGCCGAAGGATATTGATTAATTATAACAAATTCAACTATATGGATTTTTTAATCGTTTTTCTTTACATTATACGTGATTGGCATGGTCAAGAAATCTTGATAAGGGAAGATTGTACAGTTTAACTTTGTCCCCGCAATAAAATGAAGAATCAGTTACAGAGTCAAGTGCTTTCCCACGAGTCAAACAGTTATGGCAATGCTACAAGTTTTCACGTCTCAACAATAATTTGTGGCAAATCACATTATTTTAAGCCACAAGCTTCACTCTTCATTTAGCCTTATCACTCCTTTTTTTTTCTTTCCTATGATACCATTGTCGCGTATACTAAATTATAGGCAAATATAATAATACAAAATTTATTAGAAAGTCCGCATACTTTCAATGAATTTGAGTTTCCTCAGTACTGTTGATGGATAAATTTTACGGATAGGTAATGAAACCAATGAGAGAGTGATTAATAAGGAAAGTAAAGAATTATTCTTGGTATGAGTACATCTTATGAACATATTTTCAATCAAATGAAATGGAGTAAATAATAATAATTAATAATCAAAATGTAGATTAAAATTGAAATTCAATTTATTAAAAAGGAAAATCCAGGTTTCATATGCTCCAGAAAGGAGCTCATTATGTTTCGATAAAAAAAAAAAAGAAAAAAAAAGGAGCTCATTATGTGGGCGGGCTCTAAATTTCATAAACATAATAATGTGGTCAAAAGCAGATAGACTTTTTCCTTAAATGTGACAATGCGCTTTATTTATTTCTATATAGTTCCATATGCTCGTACACAACACTTTCTTTTCTGTTTATATGCTAATTTCTCTTTGACTGAAGTGAAGTGCTGACGATAACGTCCTCATCCACATGAAAATTCCTTCATAGCCTTGTGTTTATAATTAGAATAATAATGTGGGTCTTTTATTTTGCGCAAAAACAAATGCCCTGCTGTAAAAAAAATAAAAATAAAAATAAATAATATTCGATGTGTGATGAAATTTTTTTATCAAAAAATTTTTTTTTATATGGTTGTCGCATTAAAAAGAAGAGGAAAAAAAGAACACACCCATCATTGAAGGAAATATAAAAAAAAATTAATTATGAATTAAATTAGTTTAACTAACTTTAACCAAATTTATTTGTATGTCGGCACGTCTAAAGATAAGTATTGGTGTCTTGCATTTGAGGGCCGAGATAGTAAATATCGAAATCTGGAAGGCTTACAGTTATTTTTTTTCTTGAACAAGCTTATAAAATTAATTTTAATTTAGTGGCAACATTTATATATGATGGATACCATTGAACATGCGTGCACTATTTTTTTTTTTTTTGGCAGAAATATAGGCACTATTAATTCAAGAAAGGGAACACGGGTAATGAGAGATTGATGAAGCTAGTCTAATCTTGTCGGAATATCTGGTTGGCTAGAAATGAGCGCTGTTTTAATAATGTTATTTGGAGTAGTACTAACATTTTAGCCCGTACTCGTGCTTGCTTATCATGGGGCAATATGAATCTGCTCCAAAATCAACATGAGGAGAGGAGTAATCCACATTGGAAACCTCCACCGCCTGGATGGATGAAAATTAATACTGATGGATCAAGGAATGAGAACTCTGGATTGTGCACTTGTGGAGGTGTATTAAGAGATCATAATGGAAAGTTCTTGCAGGGGTTTATGTACCGAATTGGGCAAGGGACTGTGGTATCAGCTGAAGCTTGGGGTGTTTTGTGGGGCCTTAAAATTGCTTGGGATAGAGGATACAGACGAATTTTACTTGAGTGTGATTCTACAGAAGTCATGGAGCTGATTTAAAATACGGTGCCTCAAGAACACCCTGATTTTCAAATTTTCGAGGAGGTTTGTTCTTTGTTGAATAGACAATGGGAAGTGGAGCTATTATGGTGTATTAGAGAAGTTAACATGGTGGCTGATGCTATGGCTAGGGAAGCGCAGAGAATGACGATGGACATCCATATCACTGATTCACCTCCTGATATTATTAGGAGTTTTTTATTTACTGATGAGAAAGAATTGAGAATGTTGTTTGACTCAGGAGGTTAATCCCTGAGGTATTTTATTGTAGTTTTTCATTTTCTATCAAAAAAAAAAAATTCGAGGAAGTTCAGCTACGCAGTCAAAGGGTCATCATGGCTTTAGATATTTCCTCCAGTTTTGAATTTTCAATTATCAGCTACTAATTCATGGTGATGAACACTGAAATTGGTTCTCCCTCATTTCTCTAACCCACATCCTCTCTGTTTACTATACCTAGCGTCTCATGTCTTGTTTCTAAACGATTTTATTTTTTCCAAAAAAGAAATACTCGAGTTTTGCAATGCAAGTGGTGGAATTATTCTATTCATTTTAATTTGGTCAATTATCAATATATCCCCAAGTGATTTTAGACTAGAATTAATGTATTTTTTTTTCCAATAAAGATCTAATTATATTAAAATACTGAAACTGTTACAAAGTTAGAAGAAGAAGAAAGATAAATTGATTAAAAAATCAAACGAGGAGAACTAGACATCCTTCGCCCAATAAAGCTTCCAGCAGTATTGGAGATTGAGATACCTAATTCAAATGGTAAGACCTATTCAATAAAGCTTTAGCTACCCAATCCGCCGTTCCGCCGTTAAATTTGCTTTAGCGGAATCTCTTCACGAGAATGATTGCTGAGATAATTCCTCGAGACCACAATATCATCAAAGATAACATCACATCTACATTTAGGTGAAGTACTTTGTTGACTCCCTCGGTCGACTAGTATTCAAATCATCAAATACCACCAGGGGGGGGGAATAAAAGTATAAACTTAACTGATAAATAAGTCCAGCGGGCGGAATTGCAGTGTATAATTAATCATTGTACTTGAAAGGCCAAACATAACAAGTATAGATTGGCTGCTTTCAATTGCTACACAGAAGCAGCAAGTTTTTGAACCTAAAAAAAGAAAAAAAAAAAAAAAACTGTAAACCGAGTTCATGTACAAGTGCATGGTGGCGATCCAAGGCTTCAAAATTTGCATTCAATCATGAAGAAGCTTCTTCCCATGCTGTGTTCAAGAGTGAACAAGCAAGTCCCAACTACATATGCAATTCACAAACCACTGAAGCATCATCATCATCATTGCCTGCAATGCGTCACTCAACTTTTCTCTCTCGCTCTTATTCTATGCCACCTTTGGCCTTATCCGCTTCGCCCTCGAATATAAGAACACGCCCCCAAGTGCCACAGCAGTTCCTGCACTCACACGGTCACACCCATCAACACAAACACATTACCAACTGTCTGCCTTACCATTTCTTCTCACTCTTATTTTCTTACTATTATGGTCTCAGAAATATCCTCACAAGTTTTTTTTTATATATATATATATATTACACCTTCACATCTATGGGCACAAGTCCTCTGTTGTGGACAGCATGTAGCTGCCACTTACTAAAATGGGAGGAGATCATGATGGCTGTTTTCCTATCATGCATTCACACACAAGCTTTTGTGAGGAACTAGAGACTTACCGAGGGTGTTGACCAGCGAGGCGGGGGTTTGAAAGAAGATAATTGAGGACACTACGACAACCACTCGCTTCACACAATTCCCGACTGAGTGAGTCACTGGGGATACCATCTGCAATATCCCATAAGAAACCTGCCACCACCAAAGTTTCAAAAAATTGCATCAATGAATCACGGCATATGAAATTACACCTAAAAATCAAAACATAAAGCACCACTACCTGCATGCGCATGTGTGAGTCAACACACAATATATAATATGCTCATATTTTTTTAGTGTCAAGTAGTTTCTGGACAGTCCTGCTGGAGGTTGCTGTGGGATCAAGGGAGAAAACCTAGATCTATGTTGTATAATGATGCAATTTTTCAGGATCAAAGGAAGTTTGGCATCTAATTAAAGCCTGGCAGCTATTGGGAACAAATGTTTTCTTCGTTTTTTTGGTAAGAAACCAAGCAGTATCCCCCTAGCCAATAGCCACCAAAGTGGGTTTTGCCTCTCGCAACAAAGCCTTTTCTATCTATGCACATGGCCTGGTTTGAATCCAGGACATCATGTTTAAGGGAGCCAGCCTTTTACCAACTGTACGGGCTTTGTTGGCGGGAACAAATATTTTTTGTTCCTAAAGATTTGGGGACTTTTCTGAGACCATAACACCAAAAAATTAAGTGCAAAGTAGTGTCTCCTGGAACATAATAGATAGACTTGTAAAAGCAAAACGCAATGCTCAGCATGTGGCACTGAAAAGTGCAGGAAGACTCAAGAATCAAGATCATATAGAATAAACTCAATAGATCCATAAACCAAGACATTTATGAAGGGCCTCACCTGTTGGTACGCATGGAAGCAGAACCCAGTCAGCAGCAATCTCATACATAGCTCTCTAATGTTCAATCCTTGGCTTGCCTGGAACAGAGTGAACACAATACCATGTCATTTGCAAAGTAGTCTTCCTCAAACCTTAATTTCTTGGAAGGAAAAAGTAAAAAAAACAGTGGCATTGAACGGAAAATCAAGTTGCTCTTACAGCAGATTGCAAGAATGAAGGTGCAAACTTGAATCCTTCCATAGAAATGGCAAATGGGATTGACAGAATGAAGGAAATTATCGATATGACTGAGTAGAGGTTTATGTTGTCCAAGCTTTCCTGACAAGAGCAAATTCTGGTTATTAGCCATATTCTAAGAGGATACTGTAAAACAGCTCCATAATAAGTTCATTAACATCATGAATTTGTGGCCCCAAAAATAATCATGAATGGAAATTACAAAATCATTTTGGAAATAGCACCAAAGAAGCAAAAAAGATTATATGCTTCTAGGCTAAATAGATTGGGAAGTGTTTTACCTCTTCATTGACCATAAGTTTTTTGCTCAATACATTTCGTGATTGGTTGATTAGGTTAGATGCCATGGCACTACCGAAACCAATCCTGTTTCAAGATGAAACGTGATAATCAAGATTTACCACTTGAATAATTTTTTATTTAATATTTCTCATACAATATTCTCCATAAAGAAACCTCCAGCATATAAAAAATTTAGTTGGACCATTTACCAATTGAAAGAGACTTCAGTCATTGATGCTAATGCCACTCCACCAACTATTGGCACAAGGGAAGAAACAACCCATAAAGTAGGTTGCTGCGTGAATAGAGGACTAGAATAAGCGTCAGCTGATTAAAAAATAAAATTTCCAAATATTTATACAAGAATGAGAGGTGTAGAATGATAGGTCCAGATGCATCAGCATCAATTGTTGTAGCACATAACGCAAAGAAGCACACAACTACGATTTTGCATGAATATCAGTGGAAATATATAATAATGCTGTAAATATATCTTATAATGGTACATAGAGCCAATTACCGAATAGCTCAAACCATGGGGGAAAAAGTTTATAACTAATTTTGTGGCCGTATCCATATATAAAAAAATAACCTAACAATTCATGAGAAATTCAAAATTATGATATCCTACATGTAAAGTGGAAGAGGGTGCATAAGCACCTGTAAATAGCATATATAACTAAAAAGACTAAGACAAGTGAGTGCAGAGAATATTATGAGGACAAACAATAACACAAATAGTTTTATCCTGAAGTGTCTCGAAACTCTTGATAACATTGTTCATTCATTACAACTCTATTCACTCCATAGCCATAATGATCTGCAGAGTAGTGAGAACCACTAAGTGTTCACTGTTCAGAATTGAAAAAACCGTAGCACTTCTTTTCAGAATTATTCCCAATTCATTCATCCATAGTCCCAATTTGTAAAGAACTCCCAAGACAACGCATAGAGAGGAGAAAGCCAGACGAATGCCCTAATGAAAAGGCAGAAGAAACAGAATGCAAGCATTCTTGTCCCAAGTAATTTTTCACGGCAAGACTAGGCACAACTCATTCTGACACGTCAAGTATAAGCACAAAGTGCTCTGTGCTATCAAAGCATCAGGGAAAACACAAATAGGAAACGAATATTCACCAACATTACCTCCCGAAGAAAAAGAGAAGAAAGAACAACTGTGAATAGAGGCTCCAGAGCTTTGATTGTGTGTGTGAAAGACACAGCAACCTTTCCAAAGCTAATGTTAGTCAAAAGGTTACCTATTGTGTGAGCCACAGCCAGCGGAAGGATTGCTACAAGCTGAGAATAAAGATATAATTGTACATGACCAAGAGTAAGCAGTATGGAAGCAAAACTGGGAAGACTAATCCATTCTCATTCAAATACCTGTGAACGACTGATCTTTGGTTTGGGGTAGAGATTAAGCGTCCAGATCAAAGTAACCATCAGTGTAGTGTAACCAAACTGAAATGCAGTCACTGTCGCTGGAAATGGATAGACTTTTAGAACCTAATAAACAATCAGCGCATTGTCATTGAGAACAAGAGAAACAGTGATGCGAGGAACCATAATTCCTTTCAAGAACTAATGCGTGCACGTATTTGAAATTTCAAGATTTAGAGTTCAAACTAGCTTCAACGTTTCCCCTCCCCCACAATCAGAAGATTTTAATTCATGATCTGCCCCAATAATTGCGAATGTGAAATCAAAATAAACCAGAAACTGAAGAATCCACACCAGAGAGGAAACCCAGACATAACGAAGGAAAAGCTTAAATCAGACGGGAAAAAATAAAATGAGGAAGATGAAGTACCTGTTTGTTGTAGATGTTGAAGTAGATGTTCAAAACATACCAAATTCCGAACATGGCCGCAAGCCGCAGAGTCCGAATCAGAGCATTGGGTTTGCTGGGCTCATCACTATTAGCTTCAGGAACCAAAGCAGCGGCGACCTTAAAGGTAACATTTTTTCTACTTGGAACGAGGAATGAAGCTGATTTTTGAGCTGGAACACAGAAATAAGAAGGTGGGAAAGAGGCTTTCCCACATGAAAGTCCATACAGAGAACGGGAATTGGCGATGGCTACAGAAGACAATGCGTGTGAAAGTTGAGGGAGCCTAGTTATGGGGTTTCGAGACCAAGGTGATATACTTGGAGTAATAGAAGAAAGTGACACCGAAATATTCAGCATTTTTTTGGGTTCAGCGATACCAATGAGGAAAGGGAAGAACAGAAAAAGAAAACATAAAATCACTGCATGAGGAATGAAGACGAGCAGCTGCAAGAATCAGAAAGCAAAGGGCAAAACGACATCGTTGATCCACCGACCAGCTCCACCCAAAATGGAGGATGAAACCAAGCAGAGGGACATAAAAAAAAAAAATGAAATACTCCACAAAGCTACTTTTTTTTTTTTTTTTGTCAAGCACAAAGCTACACGACGTTTATTATTAGCAAACCTCCGATTGAGAATTCACATTTTTCAGTAGCGAATTAACGACCTCCGGGGGGTATCCATATCCATATTCTGCAGTCAAAATCTTGAATATGGATGGAATATATACATAATACTATTAAAATGACATGAGATGATATGACCTTTTTTTTTTTTTTTGCCAATTAAATGACATGAACTATAATATATGAAATATTATTTGGTATTGTGACTGGGCAACCCCAAAGATGGGGCTGAGATTTTGAGAAGAGGGGAAGGACGTGACACAAAATAGATGGCTTGGAACTTGAGGCTCTTGTTCTCAGCGTTCAATATCAGTGACTGGACCACCCCTCCACGTCGTCTCTCCATTCCATTTACCCGTCCTTAAGGAAATGCAGTATATACATTGCATTTGACTTTTATTAAAGAAACAGATAATGCTGCTATAAGAACATTCTTAGCAGAATATATATACATATATGAGAATATTGGGTACATTATTAAATTTCCCCCCAAGACTTAATACATATTGTTTTAAGTTCGTCGCTTGTCATTTTTTAAAGTTGTAGTTATAAAGATTTTTATCATTTCACCAGAAAAAAATAAAAGGATATTTATGAATTTGTATTTTTAAAGAGTACATCTTTTAGGTATTTTGATACTAATTTTAATTTGGGAAAAAAATCTAAATTATTTAAATTTTTCCACCTACTTTTATTAAAAAGGGGACAAGCGTTTGGACCCATGCACAATACAAAATAATATATGTGATCCGCGCTGTCCACGCTTTGGGAATAAATATGTAGTAGATTATTTGGTGCGATGGGTGCATTAACCGAGTCATATATAAAAAGTTAAAAACGGTATTGTAGCTTGTAGGCCACTTCTTTTTACTCCTTTGTTTTATATTAGTAAGATATTTCAAAATATAGTTGGCAGAAAAGTTCAAAATATAAGATATTTTGAGAAAAAAAGTAATATTCAATTGATGATTTGATTCTAAAATTACCCACAATTATTATGTAATAAGGATTATATCAACTCAACGCTATTCTTAAAAAATTACGCGTGCTTTATGAAGAAATTTGAGATCTCCAATTGCATTCAATGAGCTTGTTGGTACGTGCAATTTGGCACCAATATGTTTATATAAGCACCCGTAGGATGAATCTCATCTACCTTCTCCCATCAAAAATTTAAATATTGATTTGCCCTATTTTGAGAGACTGGCTGTTGGTCTCATGTATTTTTCCACTGGTTCTCTTACTCATCAATAATAAATAAAGGTATGTTTGGAAAAAAAAAATATTTTTTTTATATATTTATTATTTTTAACTACTTTAACAAACTTATAAAAAAAACAAGAGAGTGTATTGTTTTAGTGGTACAAGTGTTGATGAATAGAAACTTTAATTACTAAAAACTGATATTAAGGACCCGGTTTATTCTTTGGAGTACCCACCACTTTAATGAGTACTAATGTTCTCATCATTTCTCTACATTATTAAATTAGTTTTGGATGGTATAAATTTAATTTGATTTTGATATTTTAAATAAATTTTTATTTTAGTACATGTAAAATTTAAAATAAATTTAATTTTATAAATACCATTTCTCATTAAAAATTAATTTATCATTTAATTTTAAACAATTGGATGATCATGAGAAATAAAATGTTCCTAGCAATGAATGTGACCCTTTTTTTTTTTTTTTGAAGCCCAACTAGCCTATTTATTCCCTCGCATCTCGATATTTCTTAGCTGGAAACACCCATGCTGTCCCTGTCTATTTATTGGTCATTATTATCAATGACTTGGAGTATTTCTTAAATATTTTTTTGGGTACAAAGTATTTCTTAAATTAACTCAAGTAATTAACACATGGGTGTTTTCATCAGACCTGTTAATTAACTGTCAGGACCAGTGGGGTCAACGGCCCAAGCCATGCCAGAAAATAGCCCATCACCTGAATTGGGTCTAATTATCAATGAGCCCAGTGTGGCTTTTTTTTTTTATCAACAGAATAAATAATTGTCTTCATATACTTTTGCATAAAAACTATAAATATTTAACAGAATAAGAAGTCTTATATATATATATGGGCCATGCCAGAAAATAGCCCATCACCTGAATTGGGTCTAATTATCAATGAGCCCAGTGTGGCTTTTTTTTTATTAACAGAATAAATAATTGTCTTCATATACTTTTGCATAAAAACTATAAATATTTAACAGAATAAGAAGTCTTATATATATATATATATCAATAAAAAATCCTATAAAATTATTATAAAAAATTATAAAAAATAAATTAATATTTTTAAGCAAATTTTTTTTTTCAATTGATTAGTTATTATAAATAAAAATACTTGTTAAGAAAGATAATATTTTATTAAAAAAGGGTGCAGGCAAAAAAAAAGTTATTAAAAAAAGGGCCTGCGAGTTTAAAAAAAAAAAAAACCTTGAAACGTGGCAAGTCTAGTGAGCTCAGAGTCCGTGATGAGGCATTGAAATCGATGGCGTGGATGACTGAAACGGGGAAGACAACACCACAACATCATCAGAGTCTGCTCCAGGCTCCAGCCTCCAAGCGAACGTGGTACGTGGAAATACCAGCATGAGCCAAGCACGAATTGGGTCAAAATTCTTTATTCTTTATTTCTTTTTTCCACTCTTCACGGATATCGCCATCAGTATTTGTTTTCGGAAAATTTACCCCAAATTGAAGCAATTCATCTTTCCGGTTCCTTAGCTGGACGGTAAGGTCGCAGGGAAGACGAAGCCAGGAGTCGCTGCTTCTCCTTCTTCCATCTGCTACAGGTCAAAAGCTTGATTCCTATTTTTTTCCCCATTTCCGGTTGGCGATCACCCTTTCATTGGTGCCAACGTGTTCTTGTTGTTTGGTTGTTCCCACCGCTTCCACAGTTCATAAATTTCTATCAGGTTTTCACCCGCATTTAAATTGATTGGGGCGCATTGAAATTTTGGATTGTTTCTGCTTCCAGCGATTTTTTGAATTCAAGGCTACTTGTTGATTGAGTATGATGACGCTGGAAGAAAATCAGCTTTTGATTGCCCTGGGGCTGTATCCTCATTGCACTTGACGTTGTAGAGTTTTACACAATGTTTGGAAGAAGAGATGCACCATTAATAAGATTCAGAACCTTTTTGGATGTAAATATAGCCTGTTCTACTCTATCCTTTTCATTTGGGATGCACAATCATTAACTGAGTATGCTTTAATTGGGGACTTTCATTTTGAGTTGCATAATCGAGAAAGTTTATCAATCAACTGCGAGACAAAATTACTGAACGGGTATTTGCACACAAAGTCCTGTCTGCAATTGTGTTGTCATCTTACAATCTACTAGATTCATTCTTGGAAGCATGACACTCTTTAGAATTCCTTCATGCATCATTTAGGATCTGCATACTTAGTTACTTACTATCAGCCTGAAAGAGAACCATATTATCGGATTGTCATTATTCTATATTTATCATGAAATGTGCTTTGGTTGCGTAGGTTCTGCTAATTCTTAGTCGCAGTGTCCGGAGCATTTCTTTCTTTCTTTCTTTTGGCTGAATAAAATCTAATATTATTTTAATATAAGGCCACGGTTCTCCTTGCAGGATGCAGCTGGAGAATACCACAGATACAACCAACCTTAGTTATTGGTTAAACTGGAGGGTCTTACTGTGTGCAGTTTCAGTTTTGCTGCCTATGATTATTGCATTGTTGATCATATGGAAGCGTGAAGGTTCAAAGCATTTGACTCCTAGAAAAGGAGAAAACCTGCAAGACAGGAACCGGAGCGATGAAACATGGAAACCATGCGTACAAGAAATTCACCCTGTCTGTTTGCTAGTTTATCGGGTTGCGGCATTCTTTTTGCTTTTAGCGTCGTTAGTGGCTAAAACTCTATCCAATGGCATTTCCATGTATTTATACTACACTCAGTAAGTCGTTCTGAAATATTGATTATGCATTATGATTGAAGTCAAAATTCACTTATGATGATTTTAACATTCTTCTTGCTTTGGAAAATATGTTTTCTATTTCTACCCAAACTTGACGCTAACTTTTGCTTATGGATGTTATGGATTTCTTGCAGCTGGACCTTTACTCTAGTCACCTTTTATTTTGGGGTACACCTCGAACATTCTTCTTACAAGTTTTTAGTCGAATCAGAAACAAAGTTGACCTTTGATCAATATGTTATTATTCATGATGCTAGGGCAAAAGCTTTCACAGAAAGCATAATTTCTGAAGTCTTCACATGTTTGAATCTCACAGTTTGTACTTTCTTGTAGTGTGCATCTATGCTCTCTGCGTATGGGTGTCATCAGTTTCAAAAATCAAGGAGCGACACCTTTAATTTCAGTTTTGCTGTAACAGATGCAGAGCAAGGGTCAAGCGCACCTCTCTTGCATCAGAATTCTACAAATCCGTCACATGAAAGTCGAGTTATAGCCATTTTGAGTTATATTACTGAAGTGCTATTCCAGGTAGCTTGATTGCTTTGCTTGCCCTCATATTTGCTTGCTATTTTATTTTGCCTGTGTCTGTACTTCCTATACATTTTACTTTCAAGTGTGGCCTCATCTTTTATCCTTTCTTCCATATCTTTGATTTCATCTCTTTTCATCTTCCCTTTTTTACGAGTTAGATGTATGCTTTTGCCCAGCTTGTTCAATTTGCGTGCTTAATTTTCAAAAAACACGCGCTCACGAACCAATTGCATACATTTATTTTTCTGTCTTTAACTATATCTCTAAACAGACAAATGCAGGTGCAGTGATGATTACAGATAGCATATATTGGTGTGTTATATTCCCATTTCTTACCATCAAGGATTACGATTTAAGTTTTGTGAGTACCTAGCCTTAAAAAGTTCCTTTACTCTTACATTTCCCTTGCTCTTGGTTTGCGGTAGTGATTATTGTTTCTTTTTCTAAGAGGTTCATAAATAATGTAAGGTTTTGAAACATAGAAAAGCTATAAACATAATAAATTCTTTTGAAGTTTTTTGGGGACAAAGATACTTGCAATCAAATGTAGCATGACGGTATTTTATATATGTATAAAATGAAGCATACACAGCCTAACAAAAAGCAACAATAGTCACATATAGAATAGTTAAGTAATACTATTTTTCTTATAGCATCAAGCAGGTACCCATTATTCTCCATTTTCAAGATTTGTGTGATCATTTTGTTACTTCCTCAGTTCCTTTAATGGTTCAATCTGATCAATCCTCTCTTGTGTAGATGACAGTGAACATGCATACAACGAATGTTGTTTTGCTTCTTGGAGATGCAGCTTTAAATTGTCTGGTGAATATTTTCAAAGCCTTTTCTCTCCTTGTTTGGTGTAATTGCTCAAGGCTGATGCTAAGTCAGTGTAACCTACATCTTTCAGCAACTACCCTGGTTTCGGATCTCTTTCTTTGTGCTATGGACTGGTGCTTTTGTCATTTTTCAGTGGATTCTTCATGCTTTTGAGTCAATTTGGTAACCTTCACTATCCTTCCGTGTGTCAGAACCTCAACACTCATTTAGGTATCTAAGAACATATTGACAATTTTCTTGCTGCAGGTGGCCATATCCCTTTCTTGATTTGTCATCACGCTACGCTCCATTGTGGTATGGGATCTCACTCGTTTCATCAACATTTGGATATTATCAATTCAAATGATATAACATTACTAAGTGCAAAGCTAGGTTATATTACCTCTAGATATTGACCTATAACACAGCTGACGGCCAGAGTTCCCTTTTGATTCAATATCTTAACATCTCGGTGGTACTTTTGGGAAAACAGGGTACCGCCCTATCATTAAGGTTTATTGTTAATGACGATGCAAATTTTTTTCTATAAAAAAAAGTCGTGAGTGAAAACTTTGATTAGAATCAGAGATGAATTAACGTGAACAAAGGAACATTGTCCAACACAATTTCGAGTTTCTCTACTTTCCTTTTGTGTTATAATCTTTAAAATGTCTAATTCTATTGGTTTCTGGTGAATGGCAGGTACTTTGTGATGGCACTGATGCATATTCCATGCTATGGCTTGTTTGTACTCATTGTTGATATGAAACATTTTTTTCTGTCAAAATGGTTCCCTTCCTCTCATCAATGCTAAGGATTGAGATTTTGAGGTTGTTTCTAAGTTGAGCGCCTACAAAAGCACCTGCGGTTTGAGCGGCATCAAAACAGAATTCAGCTTTTCTCACTGCAGAGTGCATGGATGAGCTCTTATGCATACTCTTTATACAACAAAGGATCATATATAATGAAACAAATTGCCACAATTCAGTCAATATAATACCTGAGAAGCTTCCGAGAACTGAATGTGACGCTTCTAACAGAACAACTGCTTGTTAAAACAGACGTTAAACTTGTACATAATCTGCGGGAGCCAATTGGAGGAACCGCTTTTTGTTTTTTCCCCTAGTACTACTTCTCTTCCTTTACCCTGTTGTACCCAAGGTTGCAGGTGTTCTTGATTGTTCTCTGTAGATGACTTGGTGATAATTTCCTCAATCATCTGGACCTTTTTACTGTTTAGCCATCAAATGCTCTCCATAATGATATATAATAATTGCCATTAGATTGAAACAAAATAGAATGAACATGGATACTTTGAGAATTTGGAAAATATATAATGTTGAGAAAATTATAACTGCTTTTTTGGTTTCCAGTATTTGGGGAGCTAACCTAGCCGAACATTGATTATCATTATTATTTATTTATTTTTTGCTGTGGAAGATACTGTGCCATTTATATTAAGGTTAAGGTTAAAGTGTAAAAAATACGTATGAATTTTTACCGAAATGTATCTAACATCATATTTTTTTTTTTTTGAAAGTGTAAAGATAACCATCAACATTTAAAATTAGAGCAAAAATGTCTATTAAATGCCCATTAGCAGTTTAGCACCGTTACATATCATATGCAAAAATAATACAGGCCCACTACAAAAAGTAATGGTGTTAGATAACGGTTATAATATTTTACTCTAATTTTAAATATTTAGTAATATTTTTACACCTCAGGAAAGTATATAGTATTGGATGCATATTTGGTAAAAATTTATAGATATTTATAAATCTTATCCCTTTATATTAATATGCAGATTAATGCTAGCGTGAGTTCACTAAAATTCCAGTCGTACAACTTTTCATGAGATGCCCAGCTTGCCTTAAACTAGCTCGGACGAAGGTTTATACTCGTGCTTTGCTTCTCAATCATAGAATGGATGCAACTAATATGTGATTTAATCGATTACTAAGAAGTATTTAATTTAGTCATACATATAAACTTTTGATACAAGGAACCCTTGTTTTCCTCATAAGATAAACAAGCCTGTTAAAAATACTTCATGGGGTTGATTTAAACCTAAAATTTCATAGCTCAAATTTTAGGTCAGAAAAGGGGATTTGTAAAGGGTAACACTTGCCATTTCAAGAAATGACTGTTTCATTTAAATCGAGCAAGGGAGCAAGAGTTTCAAGCTAGGGCATTGAATCAAAAACCACTTTCCAACTGAGTATATCTATTTTTACCCACAAAAAGTGCATAAATAGCTTCTAAAATTAGGGCAAATTCTTCGAAGGATCAACCTGAAACGGGATAATCATAATTTTAATTACGAGACTTCCTATCTATTGGCAAGCATAACTCGGGGACAAGATAGCCTTCGGTTTTTACTTCTTTCAGCAGTGGCCTCATTCACACTTGCCAGAGTTTAACTATAAATATTAAGTACGATATTCCAACGGCTACAATAAGGAAAATAAATTCCAGAGTTTCAAGGGTAACATATAACCCAAAGCCTGAGACAGTTGAGCCTGTTCTTTATTATACTAGTTAACTGATCAACCACATAACAGCTCCTGTGCTCCTTTAAGTAGTAGCAGCAGCGGCAAGAGCCCCAGCCGAAGTCAACAACGGTACCAGCTTCCCTTGATCGTGCAATGCAGTTGTGGCTTCATAAAAGCAGCAAGTTAACATTAACAAGCATATGAATGAAATTTATATTATGAAACTTGTGTTTACTTGAGTTAGGATCTTCTGAGATCAATGTCAGAGGATGTTTGTGGAGAAAAAGATAGGGATGTGAGTCTTTACACCTGCCTTTCTTTCATCCTCTTTCTTAGAACTTCCTTTAAAATGCCTTAAAGGATCTGTTACGGAGTTTATCTTAAAGGAAGAAAAGGAAATTTAAATCTTACCATCACAGCCACCGATATGGTTTCCTCCGATAAACACATTTGGCACTGTTCGTTGACCTGTCCACTCAGCTAATGCAGATTGAATCTCACTTCCATCACCTGCACCATGCCCAACCATTCTTGTGAGCCGATTAACAGAAGTGCAAATAAAATAACGGATAAAGAGGACTGAGGTAAAGTAAGTCAAAATTACAACACACAACTTTGTAACACCAAGCTAGTTGAAAGCACAATATACCCAAGTAATATTTATGGTAAAAAGCAATGCTGAAAGTCACCTTCCCAAGGCAAGTTAAAATACTTCTAACAAAAAGAAGGATTAATACAGTTTACCCATCCTTCACAGTTTAAAGGTGCTAGGGGCTCAAACGTGCAGATAATATCCAGGTGCAACCAACAATTTTATGGTAACATGCGGAATCAAAAATTTTCTTTTAGGGGTTTAATTTTGCATCTCTAAATCCTCTCAATGGCTCCTTCTAGAGCAGACAGTGAGATCACTGAATTCAAGAACTATCTCGCATATTACTTTAAAACAATATCATTACATGCAACACAAATTATAGTAGTATGCCATAAAATTGAATTTCTAAATCATAGACTTCAGTGATCATAAAATCATAGAATTCTAAATCATAAAGCCACAAATTGTCAAACAGGTATGCACATGCATAAAAACCATGATTACATGTATCTGTAATTCCTCAGAACCAAGCTGGTATTTCATGAACTAATTTCTTCAATGGAGAACTACTATACAGATTTTGGAAAAAGGTGTGCACACAAAAGCACAGAAATAAACCGTATGTGATACTTTGGTCCTTGCTGAATGAATATCACAGGCATTACATGAATAGACAGAATGCATTTCAGCATCGATAGAAAGACAATAAAAGCTTGAAAACATCGTGAATATTGGAACAGTTTGTAATGTTAGTGAGATTCAATGTCTAACATTGAAGAGAAAATGAAATCGATAAGATAGTTAGATAAGTTAATTAACGAGAATCCTCCTTTCAAAGCTCAGGATAATTGATTTGAATGACTTGAACTTGTACTTGAGGCTTGATAGATAAGGATTCATGAATCATTTAAAAGACAGGACTTTTAAAATGATTCATGAAATATAGAGAGAGGTATGAATATTCACGTGAAATTGTGTCCTACAGCTTCGAAAGGTATCTTTCAAAGTATAAGTTCCAGTTTCCAGGAGGCTTTTTTATGTTGAGAAACCACTATTGGTGATCCCACTGATCACTCCTTAAAGGAAAATGATTACTCACGCCTCAGAGCCTATTCTCTTCTTATCATACTGCATAATACTGAATCAAATGAAACATACCGACCGAAAACAGGAATCATGTTTAAAAAAAACAATAGATGACACGACGAAAGAAAACAGGAATCAAGCTAGAGGGAGAAAAAATAGACGGCCGGGTAAATAAAATAGTGGTTCTTACTTTCAGAATTCAGCTCAATGACCTTATAATTGGCTCCCAGTTTAGTCAAAAGCTTCTTCACATCAACGCAGAAAGGACAAAACGATTTGCTGTGCAACAAACAACCAATCCCAGAAATCCGTTAAGAGTCACCATATCCACACACAAATACACACAATCTAGTGTATTGGAGAAAGTGACAGAGAGAAACCTGAAAACGACGACGGGATTCGACGAAACGACCTCCTTGGCTTTGGGCAGTGCTGCCATGTTATCGCCTGTTATCCCGATCGAAACCCTTTCTTCTTTTCTTGCTGCAAGACGCCCGGAACCGTACAGCGATTATCAGATTTTTTTCGTGACCGCGGCTATTTATAGCAGCTGACAACCATGTGCTTCGTTATTTTTTCTGAGAAAATTACACTAAGTGTGTTTGGAAACTCTCCAAATCATGTTTTCAAACCATGGTTTACGTAAATCGAAATAAAACTCCTCTTACAAATTTATTAGTTATTCTCAAAAATTAATCCAAACACACACTAAGTAAGGGCTAAGTAAGAAATAAAATAAAAAATATGATTTTTTAAAATTTTAAAATAAAAAAATATTTTTATTAATAATTTTAAGAACAGGTGATTGACACATAAACCTTATTGACAATTTCTTAAAATTATTTTTTTATTTTGAAATTTTAAAAAATATTTTTTATTTTGTTTGTTATTTAAACTCTGACTTAATTTTCCCTTATTTCCCCAACACTTTTGGTTCGTTATTCTCCGTCAATGTCAATAAAACGAATATTTCGTTATTCTCCGTCAATATCAACCAAAAAGAATATTTAATTGGTTGGCGCAAAAAAAAAAAACAGAATATTTATCAAAATCAACCCCATAACGAATCATACCTTTTATACTTAATATAATATACACATTTCAGTAAATCAAATTTATTCATTTGACATAAAAATACTAATAACAACAATTTAAGTAATGTATAAGAAACAATATTTAATTAAAAATGATTCCAACTTACCTAACTATATGTTTTTTAGCTTCAACTTGGATGTGAAAAATGATACTGATTTTGTCAATTACTGTTTAAGTTTTAAAATTTGAATTTGAATTTACACAAAGGTGCCTAAACATGTTGCAAGTTAGTATAATTTTTAGAAAAAAAATAATTAATCCTATATCTTATCCTTAATTTAATTAAAAATGATTCCAACTTACCTAACTATATGTTTTTTAGTTTCAACTTGGATGTGAAAAATGACACTGATTTTGTCAATTACTGTTTAAGTTTTAAAATTTGAATTTGAATTTGAATTTACACAAAGGTGCCTAAACATGTTGCAAGTTAGTATAATTTTTAGAAAAAAAATAATTAATCCTATATCTTATCCTTAATATAAAAGTTAATTGACTATTTTTAGAAATATTAAGAAAGTTAATAAAATTATATTAAAATATTTGTATTTCCTTTTTTTTTTTTGCCAGCAGAATATTTGTATTTCTATTAAAGACCTTATAGTTTAGTGGTATAGATATTCTTCTATAAGTGGGAGGTCAGGGGTTCGATTCCACCCCTAACTTAGACCGTTAGGGCCATCTCTTGGGTCTTAAAAAAAGTATTTATATTTTTTATTTTCGTTTAAATTAATTTACTTAACTTATAAATTTATGTATAATAAATAGTTTATGTGGCTTCCATAACTTCTGAAGAAAAAAAAAGGCTCTTATATTATGTGGCAGAGGGAGTAATTAATAATCTAAAGCTGATAATAAACAGATCAGATAATATCAGCGCATTAACGTCAAAAGATGAGGAAATCTCTTACATAATTTCAATCGTGCTACGTGGATGACGGCAAATTTAAATCATTCGGGACGCTAGCCCAACAGATTACGGCAAATATATGGGATCGTGATTCGGTCAAAAAAATTAGGTGGTAGTGATTGCTATGAATGGTAACATCATTGTGAACGTTGACGATCTCCCAAATCTTTAGATTTAAAAGTGTAGCTATAAACTATGACCTTACTCATCGCCGCTTTTTTTTGTTGGGGGGGGGGGGGGTATGGACCCCAATTTTAAGAACTCTAGCTGTGAGCTTATCAATAAACCACAGCTGATAATATATTCCTTCTAATTCTATTTATAAAATTTAATAATTAAATTATACAGTTTAAAAATGTGATTAAAATAATAAATATGTCTTAAAATAAAATTTTTTTTCGCTTATATCCTTATTTATAAGAGGCAGTTAACAGAGAGAAATAGAGTAGTTATAAATATCATCAACCCTTTAATTAATGAGAGGCACAAATAAAAAGACTCGTTAAATATTAAGAAAACTTTTATCATATTTTTATAAAAAAGAACAATACAATTTAAATTTAGGACTGTTATAAAAAGAATCAGAGAAAGTAACAAGTTTCTGTTGGTAGCAATGTTAGGCTGTTGGCCAATAAAACATAGTATTTTTGTATGGAGATGCTAATTATAAGCGTGTTTGTACAAACCAATACAAAACTTCTCTTATACACTTACTTGTTACGTTGTAAATTGCAATTTAAAATTTACTTTTAAAAGTTTCAGTCACTGTTCCAAACATGCACATGTTGTCTACACTTCTCATTTCACTGCATTTTATTTGGACATTTTGTGATGGAACACTACAACAGATTTTATTGATATTTAATGGTCTTTAACCTTTAAATATTTGAGTGTTAAATATTTATATATAACGATTTTTAACTATTAAATATTTAGCACTATAATTTATAGTTTTTTTTTCTTAAATACAACCGTTATGTATAAAGCACTATATTTAATGATTGTTAAATATAGCTATATATAGTTAACGGTTTTTTAGTAACAATTACGATATATTTTGTACAATATTTAATGGTTAAAATAATAAACAGTAAGATATTTGTCACAAGAAAAATAGGTTTATTTCACGGTTATATGAAAAACAGTTATATATGTATTTGATGGTTATTGGTAAATAACTGTTAAATATGTATAACAATTTTTTTAAAAAAAATTAGGCGGTTCACTTTTGGTCAGCCCTTTGCAAAATAACCTACAGAAACAACATATGTATACTAAACATTCAAACAGATTTAATTCTGGCTGGATGTATCTAAATATATATATACATACATACAAAATAACCAAATTCGACCAACAAGTGCCAGCAAATCAAAATAAATCATCGAATTTTATGTATACAATAATTATGAATACATCAAAGGTAAGGGAATATACATATGATCAAGTGTCCCTTTTTTGTTTCCCACTCTTAATAATTTTAATGCTCTTTTTAGTTATAACTGTTTTCTTTAATTTGTGAAGTAACTTCCCCCACTTTGATATCTAAATTCCTTCATTATAGTTATATCCATGGAATGAAAAACTGGACTAGACTGACTGGTTCAACCGGTCCAATCGGTGACCGGTCGGTGAACCGGTCAAAACCGGTGGTTCGACCTATCAACCAGTTTTTACTTTTTTTTTGTTAGAATTATATTTTTTTATTCCTCTAACTACTATGTCACGCGATTTTTAAGAAGAAAATGAAAGTTTGAAGGCCAAGATGAAGAGAAAAGTAGGTAAAGAAAGAACAAATCTAAAAAAAAAGATTTTAAGGGATATAATAATTAATTAATTATATGAAAGGAGGTATCATTGTATAAATATAGGCATTATAACTAATGCTAATAGATTTTAAGCATTTTTTGTCTACATATCTTTATTTTTATCTATAGAAATTTTAAATTATATTAATATATATATTGCCACTAATAAATTGTAATATTTTAATATGACCGGTCCGACCACCAGTCTGATCCCGGTTGAACCATTGACCTTTGAATCTGTGTTGTGACCGGTTCATTGCACGGTCTGTTTTTTGTTCCTTTGTTATATCTAACTTACAAAGCATCATTTTCATTGAATTGTGTTTCAAGCGACGATCCTTAGAAAAGATCATCTTCACTGAATTCACCCCTTGCATCCTCATTTATTTTATTTGATAACAAAAGAATAGACAATTCTTTACTAGCAATATCAGGAATATAGAACACATGTTCAGTTTGAGAAGCCAAAATGAAAGGCTCTTCTTTATACCCTTGCTTGTTCAAATCTAATTGTATCAACCCCAACTCATCCAATTTCAAAGCATTATTATTGTCAACCCACCTACACCCGAAAACCGCAACATGAAATTCTACATAATTCAACTCTCAAATGTGCTCAACTATGCCAAAAATATGACATATTGGCATAGATAGGATTTTTATCTTTTACACTTGATATAAAATGGTGTTGGCAATAACAACTACCCCACTATGTTGCATGTTGTTTCGAGCATCATAATCTTTAGTGTAAAAGGTGTATCCATTAATGACGTAGCTTGAGAAAGAAAGCATATGTGTATTTGGACCATGTGTCAAGATATTACTCTTAGGAACTAAATTATGATTAACATTGTACTTGTCATCTACGTGCTGCTTCAACCATAATGTGAATTGCTTATTATGTTCTTTGGCATACCAACTATGTACTCTGTTAGGTTTTCCATCATAAGCTCGTCCATATGAATATCTACTTACTTGTCAATCTCTTCGGAATTATGAAGTATGTATAGGTGTGATTGCTCATATTGTTGGTTTGAGAAAGTGATAACTTTCTTTCCCATAAACCCTTGTTCAAATGTCGTTCCTTCATGCCAAGACACTGAAAGACTAATATCACATGCATCTTTCAAGTAATTTGTACAGAATTCAGCCACCTCTTCATATATGTATTATTCAACAATACAACCGTCTGCCAAGCTCTAATTTTTCACATACCTTTTTAGGTCCTTCATCTTACACTCGACTGGGTACATTTATCTCATATAGACTAGGCCATACAATTGTATCTCTTTAAACACGTGAACAATTAGGTACACTATTATGTCAAAAAAACTGGAGGGAAAAACATCTCTAGCTCACACAATGTCGAGTATGTAGCCTCGGTAATTTCTTGGGGTCAATCACCACACTGCATTGTGATTTTAAAAAGAAATAGAGTTTCGTGATCATAGCTCGCACCTTATCAGGTAAAATACCTCGTATTGCTACCAGAGTGAAGTTTTCCATCAACACATGGAAATTATGTAACTTCAGACCCTTCAGCTTCAAGTCCTTAATTGACATAAGATTGCTAATGTTTGATGAGTAACCATTTGACACTTTCATTTAAGTAATAAACTCATAAAAACTTCTTTTTCTCTTGTTTAGATAGTGTGAAAGCAGCTGAACGAAGGAATATACGAGATCCCCTCTCCTCTGGTGCCAATTCCTCCCTTATTCTCATCTCAACCATGTTTAGTCTTGTATTTATACTATCATTTATCTTTCCAGGAATATGGAGTAACATTCCAAAAAGACTTTGACAAACATTTTTCTAAATGTGTATGACATCAAGAAAATATCTAATGTAACGGCACAGCTTCTCCCGGACTGTCTTTACTCAGCCGGGTTCATGACTGACCGGGGACTTGAGTCTTTACTCGTAATCCCAGGCTCACTCCGCCCCCTGCGAAATTATCGTCGAAGCGAGCCTCCCCAGGTCTCGAGGACACTACCTGGGGGTAAGTAGTTCCTAACGTGAGACCAGGGGGCGGAGTGAGCCTGGGATTGCGAGTAAATACGCAAGTCCCCGGTCAGTCATGAACCCGGCTGAGTAAAGAAAGTCCGGGAGAAGCTGTGTCGTTACATCTAACATGAAGGGAAGTCAAATATGTCATATCGAAGAAAATAAACCTTTTATTCTATCATCTTGTCCCAACATATTTTCTAAATGGCTTCCTAAATTTATAGTCCATCTGTTTCGTTTTTTCAAAAAACCTCTTTACCAGTCAAAGGTTCAGGTGCTATCATTTCATCTAATTCCCCATTAAAGTATTTTCTCATATGGCGATACAGATGACCCTTTTGCAACCATTTGTGATGTCCCATATAGAAATTATTCATACTATGCTTCAACCTGATTGACTATATACCCTCTTCACAAATCGGGCATTTAAGATAGCCTTTAATGTTATACCCTGATAAATTACCATTTACAGGAAAGTCATTGATTGTACCAAACAGCATAACCTTTATATTGAATGCTTCTTTCTGGTGAACATCATATATAGCCTCTCTTTTGTTCCACAACTTCTTTATGTCTTCAATTAGTAGCGCAAAGTATACATCTATGTCATTCTTTAATTGCATTAGCCCTGATATTAGAATTGATAACATCATGTACTTTTGTTTCATTGAGAGCCATTGAGGGAGGTTATATATAAGCAACATAACCAGCCATGTATTGTGAGTACTGCTCTACGTCCCAAATAGGTTCATCCCATTAGTAGCCAATGCTAGGCGGAGGTTTCTTGTTTCTTCAGTAAATTCGAGATCTTCAAAGTCAAATTTACTCCATTCTACAGAGTCTGCAAGATGTCAAAGCATGTTGTCTTGAATCCTTTCATCTGCATGCCACTTCAATTTTTTTGCATCAATTGCATTGTTATACAAACGTCTAAATCTATGTATAATTGGAAAATACCATAATTCTTTCTTTGGACCCTTCCCATTGCTTGGTAGCGTGAGGCAGAACACAGAGGACACTCATTTAATAATTCATATTTTTTTCTGAACAGAATATAATTGTTTGGGTAAGCATGTATCTTTTCATAACTCAAGCTAGTGGTGTGCATCGCTTGTTTTATATCATAAGTCTTGGTTGGCATATCATTCCTTGGTGGTAGCATTTTTTTCAAAAGCGCAAGCAATTCTGTGAAGCTTGGGTCACTCAACCTATATTTTACTTTCAGTTGTACAAGTTCAACACTGCATATAATAATGTGAACTCGGTACAATTCTCTACAAAAGGCTTCTCTGCATTGTTCTTCCTCCTCTTAAACTTTTATGGGCATTCATTGAATTTTGCTTTAATTGCATAGGCCATATCTTGAAGATGATCGACCTCAAATGTACTTGTGTCGAAGTTAGGTGATTCACACTTTTCCAAATTCAGACAACTAGCACTGCTACCCATATCCTTCTCCCTATGTTTTGTCTAATGGGTATAAGTCTGATTAATTTCATACATCACTAAGTGTGACTCATGAGTATTTAGATCAACAAGCTTCATAACACCACACTTGACGCAAGGACAAATAATGAAGTCACAATCGTCAACATTATTACGAATCGCAAACCTTATGAAATCCTACACCCAATCCCAGTACTCATTCGATAAATGACTGACAAACATCCATTCTTTATTTGCAATCTCCATCAATAGCATATATAAAAAACAATATTTTTACATACTCTTTACCCAAATCAATACTAACAAATAACAACTTTAGTAACAACAAACACTTTAAATTAGTGGCAAAACCCTATGCACATACAAAATCACTCAAAAAATAATTTTTTCATACTCTTTACACAAATTAGTACTAATGAATAATAACTATAGTAATAAGAAACACTTAAAATCAGTGGCAAAACTCTATACACATGTACGTAATAGAACTCGGACCAGAGCTGTCAGTCTGGACAGGAAACCGGTCATCAACCCAGTTTGATATTTTTTTTAATAAAAAAAATCAAATTTTTATCAAAAAAATCGATTTTTTTAAATTTTTCTTTAGAATTTCCTGTCTCGGCCGGGACTGGGATTTACTGAAACCGGGAGCGGGATCACCCTTGGTGATCCCGGTCCCTTTTTTTTTTAAAATTTTGTTTACCTTATAAATTAAGTTATCATTTTATTTTTGTATTTTTTACTCCATAAATTAAGTCATCATTTGATAAGATGTGTATTATATTTTTAGTTGGAGCTAAAGAGTATATATCATAATACTAATCCTAACTATATAATATATAAAGTTAATAACGAAGATGATGATAATAATAATAATAAAATACTATTCTTCAATTCTAAATTAATTTGTGTGATTATTATGGTCTTGTTAGCTGTTAAATGATTATTTTAAACACTAGATTATGAAAAATTTAACTAATACAATAGTATATTTTAAATTTATTTTTTAAAAAAATAATCAGGAATTCCTAATCCCGGTCCCGGTAATCCCAAGACCGGTCCTAGTTCTGGATTTGAACACCCCTACTCTTTGTATAAATTAACACTAACAAATAACAACTCTAGCAACAATAGATACTTAAAATTAGTGGCAAAATCCTATGCACATACAAAATTACTTTAAAAAAATATTTACATACTTTTTACCCAAATCAATATAAAAAAAATGAGCTGAAAAACCACTAGTAGGAGAAACTTAACTAAACTTACCTCTAGCAAGAAGATAAGAGCTCAAACACCAAACCCACGAACCTTAGAAGAAGAAATCAACACAGACGCCACTTGTAGGAGTACCCACGAACCCAAAAAAACTCAAGAACCCACGAAACCACGAACGGTGAACAATGAAGGAGAGCTACAACAGAGGAGAAGGGAGTAAAATCACTAGTGGATCGACGAATGAGAGCAAAATGGTGGTAGAAGAGCTAGAATGGAGTCGTTGAAGGTGTAGAAGTGAACTTTTTGTAACATTATAAGTTTCAAATGTCAAACGAAAATAGGTTCAGGAGGGGTTTTAAAAAGAGTATACTTCACGGTCGTCATTAAAGAATTGTTAAATATATTATATTTGACGGTTGTTTGTGAAAAGCCATCAAATGAAAGATAAAATTTTTTTCAAAGAAAAACCAAACTAATATATAACGGTTGGACTATAAAATTGTTAAGTATTTTCTCATATACTTAACGGTTGTTTTAGAAAATTGTTATATATGTCATTCTCGAAACTACACCTCTACATGTTTATCAGTTTCTTTAAAACCATTAAGTATGATGCGTTAAATATAGATAAATTTGGAGTAGTGGAAGCACGTTTTCATTAATTTGAAAGCTCCAGTGTCACTTGAATAAGAAAAAAATCAATTAAGATTCTGGAAAATAATACTTGTCCTGTTCTTAATATATGATATATTTGAATAATTAATCTTGATCCTAAATATAAGACATAATTTTCATATTTGTCAATATTTTCCTAATTTACCCTTATTGATGTTTTTTCAATCATAATCAAGGAGGAGAAGGAATTAAGGAATTAAAAAGATGATTAGAATGTTTTAGAAAATACATGTCATATTAACTAACTGAACCGATTTTTTTAATTTAATCAAATTAAATAAATATATCTTATATTAAAGATGAAAATAAGTATATCTTTTAAACGGTTGCGCTGTAGTGCTTCTTCAAAACATGATTGTGGGTGTTGATAATAGATTTTGACTTTTAATGGGGGTTTGGCTAATTTGCTTTGAAACTACAACCCGGATTAAAAAAATGCTCTGCCCTCCAACCCAGAGCACATTATCCATTTTGGCACCATTTGGCTACTTCTACTTTGACCTCAATTAATTGTAATTAGTTGTGCTTGATTTAATTACAATATCAATCAATTTAAACATGATATAATTGTATGTGCCGGTTATGCGAGGGGTAGTCTGGATCCACTCCACTTCACCATGCAACCTCGAGCGACTAGTGTTGGGAATGCACAAGGCAGACATGGTTGGTTAGGATGAAGAAATTTTGCCATTCTCTTATGTCAGCACCAACGCATGTTGTTAAAAACAAGTCTATGTCTAATTTAATTGTAAAATAATGACTTTTTTTAACTAACTAGTATTTATTATAGTGAAATAGGTTTTGATCGCTTAAATATAAAGTACTAAGTTCATATGGTAAGTGTAGAAAACACTTTTAAAGAGCTTTTCCAATTAGGTCCAACAACATAAATATATTATTTATAAATTATACATAGTAAATTATAGATACGTCCATAACATAATGTGTTTTTAACATGTTAACTCACCCTCACCACCACCACCACCACCACCACCACTTCTTGTATGTTTTTTCTAGCCCTTCTCTTGCGGGATCCGAGCACCCAAGTGAGATTTATGACTCTTCGGTCGGGGAAAAATGAATAAATAAAATGGAATAAAGGGAAAGGAAACAAGTAGCTCACTCAAGCTTCTTCACACACTTCCAACGGTAAGAAGCGGCCCAGCCCAGCGTAGCGGCAGACATGAGAGAGTTTAATTCCCACGACCTGGCGCTAAAACGTAAAACCCTAAACCCTACTAGAATCCACCGACCGAGCTTCTCAGCAAAAACTTTCTCCTCTCACTTCCCTTCTTTTGATCACCATGGCTTACGTGAGAAGCAGGGCCAACCCACTCCTCACCACCCTCCCTCACTTCCTCACATGGCGAACTTTTGGGTTCCGCACTGTCTGCTGTGGACGCCTCGGCTTTTCTACTCAATCCCAGCTCGATCCTGACCCTCCCGTTGCTGGAACTAAGGTCCTGGACGTCTTTAAAGAGGAATTTGAAATAGGATCACGGTTGATCACGCTTGAAACTGGCAAGATTGCTCGATTTGCCAATGGTGCTGCTGTATTGGGTATGGGTGAGACCAAGGTTTTGTCAACAGTTACCTCGGCAAAAGGAGATACTGGTCGTGATTTCTTACCCCTCACTGTACGTTGACACGCTCATTTACGAGTTTCACTTCCATCATTAATCACCGTCAACCTTTCCACAGAACTGGGGTACTGTATTAACAATGTAAACATGGAAAGAAAAATGCCATAGTGAATACGCCTGCTTTAATTAGATTTTTAATTTCATCATGAGAGTGTGATTATTATGAAACGGAGTGATTTTGGGAGTGGGATTCTTTGTTTCAAAGTCATAATCGTATCACCAAGTCATAATTGTATCACCAGAAAATAACAATGCCACCTCTAGCATATTTGAAGATACAAGAGGAACATTCCGGCTCTAACATATTTGATAAAAAATATAAAAAACTGTTTACTTTGATAGAATACAAAGATTGTCTGGAATAAATGGCACTTGCAGCAAGACATATCATCTAGGTCTGTCCTTGTATATTTTTAGTTATACATCATTGCGTTCCATTTTTGAATGACTAGGAATCTGGCGCCTTTCTTGGTATCCTTTCTAATTATATGTATTGGAAATCTCTTGCTCCTTTGTCTCCATCTTATTTCTGCCCATGTTGGGAGACACAAAGTTGATCATTGTGTTGATGCTTAACACTTTTCACTTATTAGGTTGATTATCAAGAAAAGCAGTTTGCCCAAGGCTTAATTCCAAGTACGTACATGCGGAGGGAAGGTGCCCCAAAGGAACGTGAACTTTTGTGTGGTCGCATTATTGATCGACCAATTCGACCATTATTTCCTGCTGGATTTTATCATGAGGTTCAGGTATTTTGCTGTTGATCAATCAATTCTTGTTTGTTCACATTACATCCATTTCCACTCCACTAAAATAATCTTTTTTCTCCTAGGTAATGGCAAGTGTTCTTTCTTCTGATGGAAATCAAGATCCAGATGTACTGGCAGCTAATGCTACATCTGCTGCTCTTATGTTATCAGATATTCCTTGGGGTGGTCCCATAGGAGTGGTTCGTATTGGGAGAATAGGCGGGCAATTTGTTGTAAATCCAACCATGGATGAGGTAGTTTTTAACTTACAGATTTAAATAGTTGGTAAAACATCCCTTGTTATGTTGCCATTGTCAACTTCTATGCAGCATTATGCTGGTTCGTATTTTTTTTTCAATGAAAATGTTTTGTGCTGTTGTTGTAAATGCAATCAGATGAAGTGGCACGTGTCCATAGGCCTGCATAATTGCTCACATACCCTCATAAACTAAATAGATAGAAGACTAAAACAAGCAAGAAAAACCCATCTGGTCAGCAAAGCTTGCCAATTTCAATGCATATCCAATAAAAAAGACCCTCAAGAATAGCCATAAGCTGTGCATTACACAAAAGTCAAAAGTACCACTTTATTCCCCTGAAGGGGCACTGCTAAATTATACTTGAAACTTATGGCTTTCCTCCTCCATCATATTTTCTAAATAACAGCATAATTACACACTTGTGAAGAGCTTTGCCCTTGGTAATCCTCCTAAAAAAATTTGCATATCTTTAAGTGCTCCAATTCTCTGTACAAACTGAATGCAATAAGAGAAACACGTTTTACAAACACTGGGAAAGAGAACTGTCTCATGTGCAAGCTCTTTTCATTGAGAACGTTAGGAAGGACTCTAATTTGTGGCATTGTTAATAAGTATACTTGATTGATTGTTTCAATACCTTTGCCATTCTCTGACTGGCTCTGTTTGTGTTACTGCAGCTAAATTTAAGTGATCTAAATTTGGTGTATGCCTGTACAAGGGACAAAACTTTGATGATTGACGTGCAAGCTCGCGAGATATCTGAAAAAGATCTAGAAGCTGGATTAAGGCTGGCTCATCCTGAGGTGACTCCAAAACTTTTTATTTGTCTGTCTCCTTTTGTGATTGAAAGTTATTGAGATCTGTTTCTGTAATTGTTCAGGCAGTTAAGTATATTGAGCCTCAAATCAGACTATCTGCTAAAGCCGGTAAATCTAAGAAGGAATACAGATTGTCTATGCTGTCAGACAGTACACTGGAGAAAGTCAGAAACATGGCTGAAGCACCTATTGAAGCTGTTTTCACTGATCCTAATTATGGAAAGGTGTTCTTATGCACTCCCCTTTTCTTCTCTTATGGTGCTTTTCATGTACTGGAAGTTATTTTTATTACTCTATTGGCTATTTCTATGTTTATGATTTGTTTTTTTATTTACATCCAGTTTGAACGTGGAGAGGCACTAGATAAGATCACACAAGATGTTAAAAGAGTCCTTGAAGAAGAATGTGATGAAGAAAGCTTAAAAGTTTTGTCAAAGGCAGTGGACACAGTGAGGAAGAAGGTATGAACACCTCAGAACAAGCTAAAATACACCATAACTCCCTTTTAGTAAGTTTATTACATTTTCTACACGCAGTCTGTGCCTATACATTGGCTCTCGCTCTCTGCCATATTATGCGCTTATTGTTTTTTGTGTTGCTGAGACTTTGTCCTGTATTATTTACTACTGCCTCCTAACTTACATAGAAAGCATGGATGCTTCAGATTTTAGAACGGCTGGTGTACTAGTGTGAGATATCAATTGGATACCAACATGTTATGGACAAAGCTAGATGCATATGTCAGAAGTACTTACCAATTTTTTTATCCTATGTTGCCACTTCAGACATGACGGGGATATGGCTAAGCTGTTGTTTAGTGTTGGGCTTGATATGGCTTGACAACTGCCATTACAATTCCCTTGAGCCACAATGAAAAGATTGATACTTGATACCTATTTTGACAAAACCATTAATAAATCCTTCCACATATTCTTTCCTTCTTGACTAGTGTCCATGGAAAAGTGTAGCTTCCTAGTTTATAGGCCATTAAGTTTGTGGGCTCGAATCATTTTGGTCTGTGACACAAGTGTGTTTATATTAAGCATTTTTTTTTACTGGCAAAAAAAAAAAAAATTAAGCAGTTTTCAAACAATCAGTTAAGTTAATAAAAGCAGTTTAAGTAGTATTGAAAAAGTGACATGAAAAAAATTCACTCCATCAAAAGATCAATTGTATTACTAATTAGTAATTTATCTCTAAATCTTTCATTTTTTTGGTCATTTAATGCTCAATTTTTAAAATTTGGTTTATATCTAGCTATTATATTGAATTTTATATGTACTGCCTTATTGGTATATCACCTTTAGTTACTTGTTGATTTACATATTCATAAAATATAGGTTGTTCGAAGAAGAATTATTGCAGAAGGATTTAGAGTTGATGGGCGACAGCTTGATGAAGTTAGGTCTTTGTATTGTGAAGCCGGAATTTTACCTATTTTGCATGGATCTGCAGTTTTTTCTCGTGGAGACACACAGGTGTTAATTATATTTGATAGATTTTGAATTCTCCAATTTTTGTGCCCATTTTTTGGCAAGGAATGTAGTAGACTGGGTGGTTAGTTTCTACCCCTTTGATCGGGAAGGTGGGGGGTGATGAAAGGAGGTTGTCTCGAGTTATTGTTTTGCTTGTAATCTCTTTTGATTTATTGATCAGTATTTTATTAAAACAAGTTCTGTCATTTTTATGATTGGGTCACGCCATAATTTGATGGTTTTAATTCTGAGTTATCTGTGGAACAGGTCCTTTGCACAGTAACTCTTGGAGCACCTTCAGATGCTCAACGCTTGGATTCTTTAGTGGGTCCTCCGACAAAGCGATTTATGCTTCATTACAGTTTTCCACCCTTCTGTACAAATGAAGTTGGCAAACGTACTGGTCTGAACAGGCGTGAAGTTGGACATGGTAAAGAAGTTGCATTTAAATTTTTGTTACAAATTCAATTAATAGATACGTCTGCCACATAGACCTCCACTTTTGTTGGCAAATTGGCAAGATCTCATTGTAGCTTTTTGTATAATTTTTTCCTTTAATTTTTAATGAAGCCAGAATTCGTTGAACTGAGTAGAGAATACTACCTTCAAGAACAGAAGACAAAATATTCTTTAACTCAATGGACCTTCCATTTCCTTTGGAGATCCCCAAGGGACACCCTTCTGAAGAAACTATTAGCTGAAATCCACATATACGACACAAATTCCTAGACAAGTAGTGGTGAAAGATAATGATATATGATTAACTTACTTTCTGTATATTCATAATACCCAACTGAAGATTCTTTTATTATTGATGCTGCTGCTATATGCCATTCCCACAACGTCCTCTTGTTAAAATATATATATATTGGCCCTAGGAATCTTGGATTTCATATTTTGAAATCTAATTGGATAAGCAACCCAGGATCCTACTGCAGTTTTTGCTGTTGATGACGAAGTAATAAATCCATGAAGAGTGGTTTTCTTTTTTGCCTCATATAGATTGTGGCTATAGTTCTGTCCTAGCTTTAGTGGTGGTTTTAGGCTTTTAGCTGCCTATCCAGTGTTCTGGGATGCAATGTGGCAGATATAAGGAGAGAGAAAGAGAGCACTATAGGATATATCTGATTATGTGAGTCATCCTTACTTGGTGTTGGTCTACGGTATCAGCTTACTGGGTAACGTGAGAGAATATATCATAAAACTATTCGTAAGCCTAGCCTTTGCCTAACAGATTAAGCTTTTTAGTTGAATTGGTCCTTGACTGTTACATTTATCATATGTTGCAATCTCGCTGTATTGCAGGAACTCTTGCTGAGAAAGCTCTTCTTGCCGTATTGCCTCCTGAAGATGATTTTCCATATACTGTTCGAGTCAACTCAGAAGTCATGGCTTCGGATGGTTCAACGTCAATGGCAACAGTCTGTGGAGGTACTCTGTCAATCCAAAGGGTTGTAGCATAAGTGATTCCAATTTAAATGATTAATTCAGGTTCTGACCTTCACTAGTGTTATCATTTATGTTGTACATTTCTTGCTGATGAAGGTTGAATTGGTACCTAATCATGACATGTTCATAACTTTTGTTAAAGATGCTTAATATGAGTTATATTGAGGAACTTGTGGGAGGCAATTGCTGTGATTGACTGTTGGAAAATTTTCTCTTCAGCTGTAGAAAGAAAACAATCTATCTTGGAATGTTTGTGCACATGCTCCTGGTGTGCCACAATTTGGTTCACTGCACATTTGGATATTATGAATTGTGGTGTTCATATTTGAGAAACACTTATGTCAGGATTGTATCTTCCATGCACTTTGAAAATTTAAACTATTCCACTGTTCTGAAGGTTAAACCACGAACTATTCAACCACAGAGTACTGTCAATTGGCAAGATCCTTTGTTGTGTGGATTTTTTCATGGACCATTTCAACTCCTATGTTTAAGCTTTTAAGTGAAGACTGAAAGCTTATGATTAGTTTTTGTTTTAATCTGACTGTTTTTGTGACTATTTAGAGACGTATAATATATCTAATATCTATTGTTTACTTTATTTGGATTTTTAATTGAATTGATGCTCATGATACCCGTTTGACATATTCGCTTTCTCTATTGTAGGTAGTATGGCTCTAATGGACGCTGGCATTCCAGTTCGTGAACATGTTGCTGGTGTTTCTGTGGGTCTTGTCACTGAACTTGATCCAATCAGTGGCGAAATAACAGATTATCGTATATTGACTGATATTTTGGTATTTTTCCATGACTTATTGAGTTTCTCTTGTTTCAGATGCTTGTCTTAGCTAGATTGAAGTATACCTTTTTCTAGTTTTCCCCCTTTTCTTTCTTCCTTTTTGGGTCAAGTGCTCACTAACCATTAAGGTAGTATATGATTCATGAATTATTATTTTTAAGTTACATCTAGTTATCTACTCATTTAAGATATGTCATAATTTAAAGATTGTATGATCTGTCAATATTTGTCATCCTTCCACATATTTAATTTTCTTAAAACAAGTGTTCGGTAGGTCAAAGGCCAGAGTTGATGTAAATTTATATTTTGATTTTTTGGAGAAAATAAATTTGATATATATGAAGATCTTCCTAATTTTTCTCTGGTCTCTTAATTATAACTTTCAGATATTGTTTTGTTGGTCACAGTTGTATAATTAACATCAGCTTCAAATTTTATCCTTTATCTATTCCCCTTTACGAATAGGGGTTTGTGTGTATTTTTTTAAGTGGAAGAAAATGTTGAAAAAAGAAAGTATTGCTTTTTGGGAAGAATATTAAATTTTATATTTTCCAAGGGCTTGGAAGATCACTTGGGTGACATTGACTTCAAGATTGCTGGAACTCGAAAAGGAGTTACAGCCATTCAGTTGGATATAAAACCTGCTGGAATTCCTCTAGGTATCATATGTGAATGTTTGGAACCTGCTCGTAAAGCTCGTTCTCAGATCATTGACCACATGAATCAGGAGATTAATGCACCTCACACTCAGACTGATAGAAACTCTCCACGACTAGGTTTGACTTCTTTTCCTCTCCTTTTTTGGCATTTTTTTAGTTATGTTTCCCAATCATGTATGGTATCTTCCAAGCTTGAAATGTATTATTGTTGTTGCAGCGACCTTAAAATACAGCAATGATGCTCTTCGCAACCTAATTGGGCCACTGGGTGCTGTTAAGAGTAAAATTGAAGAGGAAACAGGTTCATTCAACTTTGAACTGTGTAACAAAGTTCTTCCAACACGTTTTTAGTAATTTTACTTCTAAATTAGTTTTTGTGGTTCATATTTCTTGTTGACTGTTGCCCTATAATCCAAGACTTGGGAGTTCTTGTATCACATTTCTTTCACTTACATAGTCAGGCTTTCTTCATATCTTTTGTATTATTTATTTCAGTTGTTCAATGTGGTTCTTTTAGCATATCCTTAGACTTCCCATATAAAATGACCTTTGTTTAGTGCTCTTAATAATCCACCTGTGTTTTTATTCAAGTTATCCGACTAGTAACTTATTGGTTTTGTCTGGTTCTTGAAAATGTTGAATTGTTTTGACGTCTATAAAAGATATTATCTTCATTTTGTGGGTGATTCAAATGTATAGTGACTAAGTTCCTTTCAAGGTTCATCGGAAAATTCCCTCATTCTTTTTGCTTATCAACATGCCAATGCTTTGCATAAGAAGTTTTTTTCATGACGGATTGCTTAACTTTTGTCCCCTTTTTTTGGAGCAGAGAAAATTAGGGCACTAAGTTATCAGTGAATGCCTACTGACAGTATTGCTCATTGTAATCAGGTGCAAGGATGTCTGTAGGAGATGGAACACTTACAATAATTGCTAAGAATCAATCCGTAATGGATAAAGTTCTGGAAAAGGTAGTCCTTTCATTCATTTGAGCTAATACAAACATGTATCGGTTATATAAGATTTGGTCAGGAACAGACATACTGATAAGATACAGCAATTATGTTGTCTTCAATTATTTTATATTTCTGAATATTTGTCCAGCTGCACGGTTGCATACCCTAAAAATGCACCTTCTTGTTTCTTAGATTGACTTATTAGTTGGTCGTGAGATTGAAGTTGGAGGCATCTACAAAGGTGTTGTAACCTCTGTCAAAGAATATGGAGCATTTGTGGAGTTCAATGGTGGGCAGCAGGGCCTTCTCCATATTTCTGAGTTGTCACATATGCCAGTACGTGTGGCTTGAAGTATTTTACTTGCTATTGTTTAAGATATTAATAAAAGTAAACAATCAGGTGGGCTTTCATGCATTGCATGAAATCTGAAGAATCAGTTGCATTGTTCACAATTTGTGTCATGAACAGTGTGACTTGTCATAGATTTTATATTTTAGAGTCTGATGAATAAATCACTTGCTAAAAATTTGATATTCATATTCATGATGCTTGGGCAATCTCCATGATTAATGACATTGATATTGATGTTATGTTACATTTTTCATGATTAAGCTGTCAGGAGTTCAGTTATCCCACTCGACTCTTAAATTATGTTTTAATTCAAAGCATCTCAGGAATATGCTTTGTTGTCTACAAAGTTATCCTTGGGCCATTTACTAACAATTTAAGTTTCTGGAATGAAATGGTTTTTGGCATTTATCTTTAAGCACCATTTTATTGTTTAGATTATACTATAATTGCCATCAGAGAACATGGGATATGCATTTTTATATGTTGGCCTTCAGAATTCGTCCTCTAACAACTCTCTGCACACCCTTCATTAGGTTTCACGGGTTACAGACGTGGTATCTATTGGCCAGCAGCTTTCTTTGATGTGCATAGGCCAGGATGTTCGTGGCAACATTAAATTATCCCTCAAAGCAACTCTTCCTCGTCCTGAAGGAATGGAAACTAACAATGCGGCTGAAGAATCTGTCCTGGACACAAAAGAGACACACAACATTTGGGCCCCTGTTGGGAATGAGTACACTACTCAAGAAGAGCAACATTCTTCTGAATTGGCCACTAGCAAGCATGAGGTGGGGGAGACAAAACCATCAATTTTAATACGTAGTGCTGCAGAGTGTGATGAGGAGGAAAAGTCTTTGAATCAGTCTTCAAAGAGGAACCTCAAATCTGGTAATGGGTCTCAGCTCGGCCGCAAGTCAAAATCTATTCGGTCTCATGATGCAGTTCATTCTACACCAAGCACATCATCTCATCTGGCTCAGGATGTGATTGATTCTCTATCATCTCTTTCCATTCCCTTTCCCCATGAGAAATCTAAGAAGTCCAAACCAACAGTGCTGGATGAAGCTGTAGATAAGGCTGTAACACCAAAAGCTATGAAGCTTGGAACAAAAGTCACTGCTAAAGTTGATCAAATTCGTGCACATGGTCTGGTTTTGGATTTGGGGGGAGGACTCCGAGGAATGTATAGGTTTGAGGTACGAGTCTGGATTTTATTTTCTCACAGTCACACACACTAGTGCTCAGTGTTATTTATAAAATTTACTTAAACATGATTGTCCTTGTATCTACCTCTCGTTAGGCCTTAAATTCTTTCTCCAATGCTTTTGCTGGAAAAAAGCTAGCCAGCTTTTCATGTTACTTTGTTTTCTAAGAAAAAAATTAGGCTTTATGCCATGATATTTTGATGTCTCTAAGTTTACACAAGTTCATAGTTGTGAATCTTAATTTTTAAAATCTACTCAGCTTATTTTACTGGCACCAAATTGTATTGTCCTATCCTCCTCCTCCTCCTCCTTTCATTGACATTTCATTCTTACCCATTATCTTAATTGCATGTGCAACATGGACTAATCAATTCATTTATTGAATCATCCTTGTCAAGCAGAAAGATGGCCAAAGGGACTATGAGATAGGTGACAAGCTACGGGTTGTGTGCTCTTGTTTTTCTAGCAAGGGAATTCCCGTGATGTCTTCAGTGGATGATGAATAACTTGTGGTGATTTTAACATGGCGAGAAAGGACCTGAACACAATCATACTGCAAAGATGATGTCTTCAAGGCTGTGTTTGCAACAGTGAATTAAATTTTCATTGATGGGCCGAAAGAAGAGGTTATGAGCAGGGTAAATTTTTGGGCTGCTGGCCTTGTAGGCTTATAGGCTCCTGATTGATAATACATAATAAGCTATTGGGATAAAGGGTCTTGGAGGCGCCTTATGGCACTTGACCACCATTTCCTATTAGACAGTGGATGGTGTTCATCTTTGTGATTTGTAGGCGTTTAGTGGTGTTATTGATCCATATTGTTTATCTAGTTTTCTGAGGCAAGGACAGGACAAATTACCTATGTACGAGCATACGAGGTATTATTGATAAATTTATGTTGTAGGCAAAACTTAGTCAATGGCGGACAGATATCCCAACCATCAATAACCAGAATTTTGGCTGTTCTACATTCTTTAGTTTTCTTTCGTCTTCTCCCTCAGTGGTTTCCAAGAGCAAGACAAGAGCATCTGTGTTGTACTTGGGATGGTGCCCGGTCCTTGAGCTCTTGGCAATAACCGAAGCTTGCACCGTGGATTTCCTAGAGTAGGATAGCTAGATTCTGTTATTTCAACTGGAGATTAATAGCTGTTCAAGACACATTGTTGGAAGGTGAGTGGATGTGTAAAATTTATAGGAAGTTGCATCATTTTATGCCTGGAATAACAGTTTAGTTCAGACTCTGCATTGCTTGGGTTGACATCTAATTCATCTTATAGTCATTTTTATTGGGTCCTAACCTGTCTATAGAGGTCTGTTATACTCATTCTGAATTCTTGTTAGAATGTTGCCAAAGAACAAACTTCGTCAACTACAAATAGTTCAACAATAAAGTCCGTTTCTTTGTTGTTTTTCCAAGTATTTACCAATATTGCCAGCACAGGCTAGTAAATGTTCTTAATCACCTTCCATCACAATTGGTGATGGGGAAAAATCAAATGAAAACCTTGAACTTACCATTCTAGTCGCAGTCCAAAAGTAACCTTTCTCGGACAAGAAACTGATTTCGATGGAACATGAAGTTGATAGAATCCACATTGGGAATGCCCGTCCCTAAAATGAAGGGTTTTTTTTTTTCCATTAATATTTTTATGTTTGAATTAAGTTGTATTTAATAGTTTAAAGTTTTTTTTTAGTAACATCCAATGTCTCAGATTAATTAATTTTAAGTGCTTCCGATATCATATAGTATTTTTTTTTTCCAGTTAGTGAGGGCTACTGGGAAAATACTCCAGTGTTGGGTACATAAAAATCAATTAATCTGATATACTGGGTGCTACTGAAAAATTTTCAGAATATCGAGTACTAGTGAAAAAAAATTTCAGGATACTGAGTGGTAATATTTTAAGGTACAGAATTTAAATAAATATGAATACATAAAAAATTCAAAAAAATGAAAATGGTCCCTCACCTCAAAACGGCAACGTTTTGGGGGATGAGCATGACTGTTTATAGATGGGCTGAGCAGGCATGCGGACCCAAGTTGAAAATTGCGACAGCAGGCTTTCAAAATGTTGGTAGTCTTCAGAACGTAGTGTGAAAGTGAAAGCCATGGCCATGCTCTATCACTGCCTTGCTATGATTGCATGCCGTTAGAGAATCATAATATTGTATTATACATTAGTATTAGGATTAGGGTAGAATCAACCTCTCCCTTATGTATATAGATCGTATTGTACTAAATGTAATATTTTAAAGAATATTTTTTTAAGGCAAGACCACTTGTATTAGATGTATCTGATGATATAGGCAGTTCTGCTTTAAAAGAATATTATAATACAAGTAGTCATTTCTTAAAGAATATTCTTGGACATATTACATTTAGTACAATATGATCAATACAATACACGTATGGGAGATATTCATTCTACTGTAATCCTAATATATAATATAACATTATGATTCTCTAACACAGTCTCATCATGTGATCACACCGAGGCAACGAGGTAGGAGGAGTTAGGACAATGGCTATTTTATTTTAGCAGAGAAAGGCCAAGTATAGCTTCTTGACAAGGGCTTTAACCATTTCTAGCATATGTTTTCTCCATTTTATAAGAGGATTATTGTTGGAATTTTGGGTCTAAATTCCATGGGTTATGAATAAGAAGTAGGTTGGAAGAGAAGAGGGAAAATGAAGGAGAAAAATGTGTGTGGATAGAAGTCTCACATTGGACAAATCAAGAGAAATAAGAATGTATATAAGACTCAACTTCGCACCTCTAAAATGGGCCCTTGGGCCAATCCACTTTTGTGGAGGAGTGGGGACATAGATGGGCCTTGGTCCACCACAAGCGCACCCTGCCACCGGCTCGGCACGGTCCGGTCCACGCGTGTGTGAAATTAAATATTTTTTTAGTTTGTCCGAATAATCCCTGAACTTTTGTTTAATTCCTTTTTTACCTTTTTGTGATTCTCCCAACAACGGCTGTAGCAAAACACTGTGACCGAACCAGTGCATCCGTTCGCTCCACAGAGGAGTAGGGACGTAGATGGGCCTTGGTCCATCACAAGCGCGCCCTGCCGCCGGCTCGGCGAGGTCCGGTCTGGTCCACGCGTGTGTGAAATTAAATATTTTTTTAGTTTGTCCGAATAATCCCTGAACTTTTGTTTAATTCCTTTTTTACCCTTTTGTGATTCTCCCAACAGCGGCTGTAGCAAAACATTGTGATCGAACCAGTGCATCAGTTCGCTCCATTCTGGTGTGTCTATCCGTACGATGCACCAGTTCGCCAGCAAGATCACCGTTCGCTTCTGTTCACTCCATTCTGGTATGTCTGTTCCCACGACGCACCAGTTCGCCCGCAAGAGTTGAGTCCATCTGATCAATTTCCATTATCTATAAATATGATGTGCTAGTGACAAAAAATATATCAATCTAAAAACCCTCCTCTGTCATATACTACATAGTGCTTTCTGCAATAATCTCATTTCCTGTACGATTCTGAAAGCAGTCTCGTTGTGTTCGTTTGGGCTTCTGATTGATAGTGTCATCATTATGAAGACGTAATCGTTCTATCCTGGGAGACAATTGTGCAAGCACCTTGGGCATCCGTATAGAGAGAACAAATTGTCTTAAGGAGACAACGTACGTTGGACTCAGATTTTATCAAAGTTCATTATCATTTTTGGCAGTCTTGTGAGTTTTTCTACAGTATATATAACTGTTGTGTATTTACAGATTATGTCATCTTAATTATACAGATTCTTGTTGAAATTTCTACATTGAAAGTACTTTCAACAACAATTACATGTATCTAGAATACATATATTATTAGAAAAAGTAGACATACAAAGATTTGGGGCATTTGAGCTTGAAATTGTCTGTGGAGTTACAAACAGAATATCTGAGTCTGTTGAATCCTTTGAAACTCTTGTGGCTCAAGTAATTTTTACACCTTTGCCAAAAGCATTGGTTTAAATTGAGGCAAGTGAAGTGATTTTTGGTATGTTTGGATGGCTTTTATAAGTGCTTATAAATCATGATTTACAGAATACGAGGTAGCTTTTACAGTTTATGAGGTAAATATGTGAAGAAGATTTATCTCGATTTACGTAAATTAGGCTTATATAATAAACCCGATTCAATTAAACTCATCCAAACACGAAGACATCTCCAAATCAACACTGCATCAGAAAATATGGATCAAAGCATGGAGGCTACAGATAATGAAGTGAATGCAATAGGTATCTTGGTGGGGACCCAGAGTTAGGTGACCAAACAACTTGGGCAAATTAAAGGATGCAATATTGCCACCACCTTCCAAATCTATATTTACCATTTCTAGCTCGCCATGGCATTAAAATATATTTGATTCATGTAGGCCCTATAAGGTTTACAGCTGTTTGATTTTGTTAAATTCCCAGTTTCCTCGTGTTGCTCTTCTCTTCTGATCTGATTTTTATTACAGTAAAGAGTCACTGTGCAATGCAATGTCGAAACACATAAAATATGAAACATGATTGTTTTTTAGATTTGAAAAGAAAATTTCCGCCATGGATGCCTCGTGGCAAGCTTTTCCTTTGACTATTATTTTGTCAATGGTATACAGAGTATGTAAGATTTGAGTTTTTGGACGAATACCAAAAAATAATGATTTCTTTTGCATCGGAATCCAGGAATATTGGAGATGTCATGATGAACATAATAATTCAACACTTTGCATGAGTAATTGAAAGACTTTCGTGTGCAGCTAACAATTATGTGTTGACTTTAACATCGATTATTTACTTCATTTTATTGAAGTCCAGCACAAGTAGTTCACTAATTCAACCGAGTATAGAAGTGAGGAAAGCAACACTTTTGTTTGCCAGTGAGAGTTGGGGGAAGTCTGGAGGAGACTTTTTCCTTATCAACCATCAGTTAATTGAGGTAGTAAGTGCTTATTTGTTATCATTTTTACGAATCGGGCTTATTATATAAGCCCGATTCACGTAAATCGAGACAAATCTCTTCCATATATTTATCTCGTAGACCGTAAAAGCACCTCGTAGACCGTAAAAGTTACCTCGTAGACCGTAAAAGTTACTTCGTATTCCGTGAATTACAATTCATAAGCACTTATAAAATTTTCAACCGCTATTCCAAACAAGCTCTTAATAACTACGCTGACACCCGTAAATATAGAAATACACAAGTTCAAAACTTAAACTTGAGGAAGGAAACCTTGATCAAAATAAGAAATGTGAAATTACATTTCTATCCATAGTAATGTTATGATTTGTTTGGGATGTGAATGAAAAAGGCGGTGGAAATTTGGGTGACCGCCGCCGTGGTACTGTTACTGGGAAACGGCGTTTGCCGTTATTCCTTGTTGCGTTTACATTAATATTTTGGAATAGTTTAGTTTATTTTATAAGCCCGATTTATATAAATCAAGATAAAACTTATTTATATATTTACCTCGTAGACCGTAAAAACTATTTCGTAAATTATAAAAATTATCTCGTATACCGTAAATCACGATTAAAAAGAATAATTGGAGATTCTGATCATTATTCCAAACACGATTTACGAATACTTCATGAGAAAGCGACCCCTGTTTGACGACTGTGCGCTCACTCTCTATATCTCTGAGTCAAAGTGGGCCCCGTCCTATTAACAATATTTGTTCCTCAAAAATTAGAAAAAGAAAAAGAAATTAAATTTCCTCTAATCAAATCATTCTTTCAAATGCCCCTTCTGTGCTGTCGGGAACTCTTTTCTTTTTTATGATAATTGATATTGATATTAATTTCCTATATTCCATTCATATATGAAGAAATTTTAGCCAATACATATCCATATGGTATAATATTAATTAGAAAATACAGTGAAATCATTTAGTTATAAGTAGTATAGGACTATTATACTTTGAATGAAAAATATATATGATGAGATAATCGAAATTTGATGGGCTAAGATAAGAAATAAGCACAATAGTACATGTTTATTTGGATGGCTATTATAAATTAGATGGCTATTAATGAGATATAAGCATCATGCTAGCTATGTTTACTTTTAGTGATATTGGAAATGCAGAAACAGAAGAGGTGACCTCGCTACCCCACCGACCAATGCACAGATGCATGAAAGCGAAGCCTAACCAAATTCAAAAAGATCAAACTTGGCACTGACCAACCTCTTCCCTTCCCTCCCTTTCCCCATAAAACCATTCCCCTCGTTCTTTCTTACTTGTCACTCTCTCCCTCCTCTTCTTCTTCACCATGAAACCTTCTTCTTCATGCCTCCTCTTCATTCCCATCTCTCTCCTCTTTCTCTCCCTCCCTCCCTCCCTTCTCTCCGATCCTCGAATCTCCCCAGCCGGCCTCTTTTGCGGCACCTCCAAAGCCCCTCTCTCTTCCCATTACATCCCCATCTTCGTCCAAGAAATGCAGTCTCTCTCTCAAACCATCACCTCTCAGAATTGGGCTTCTCACTCTCTCAACCTCTCTCCCCTTCCCATCTTCGGCTTCGCTCAGTGCTTCCATGACCTCTCCCACACCGATTGCCTCCTCTGCTACGCCGCCAGCCGCACCAAGCTCCCTCGCTGTCTTCCCTCTCTCTCCGCCCGCATCTACCTCGACGGCTGCTTCCTTCGCTACGATAACTACAGTTTCTACTCCGAAACCATTGATGCCGTTCGGGACACTGTGAACTGTAGCTCCGGATATGGTGTGGCAGAGGATGAAGGCGGCGAGAGGCGGGAATTTGAGAAGAACGTTGGCGAGGTGGTTGATAATGTGGTTAGGGTTTCTGTGGGAGAGGGGTTAGGGTTTGGTGTGGAAGAGGTTGGGGGAGTTTATGCTTTGGCTCAGTGTTGGAAGACACTGCGGAGCGATGAATGTGGAATTTGCTTGAGGAAAGCAGCGAGGGAGGTGAGAGGGTGCTTGCCTAACAGGGAAGGAAGGGCACTGATTGCTGGTTGCTATTTGAGGTACTCAACTCACAAGTTCTACAACCAAGCAGGTCAAGAAGAAAAGGATCAAAAGAGTAAGTTCGTGTGCGTTGTTCAAACTCATATGGAACTAGTATGACTCACATTCCTTTAAAATCTTCATATTTCTTGGCTTCCAATTCCAATTTGTTTTATAGAACTGGGTATAGATTTTTTTCTTCTGTATTTCCTTTTCATATGCCAATGGCCTGAGTTAACCTTTTGATTTTTAGGGTCATTTAGGAAGGGAGCCATTATAGCAACAGTGTTATCTGTGGCTGCAGTTGCGATGCTGTTTCTCTCCGCCTCTTATGTAATCTTCTCAAGATTATCAAAGATGAATAAAGGTAATATTTTAGGAAAGCATGACAGCAATCGTACAAGACTTAGAGCAATTAAATAATTTATTTTCTGAGGCTGTGCCTTTTTGTTTTTTAATTGTTTAATTCCCCTCATTGGTCACCCAGGGAGCAATCATCTTGGTCAGATTTCCATTTCCATAAACAAGTCAAGCTTGAATTTCAAATATGAAACTCTGGAGAAGGCTACAGATTATTTCAACCCTTCAAGAAAAATTGGGCAAGGAGGGGCTGGCTCTGTGTTCAAAGGGACTCTCCCAAACGGCGAAGTCGTGGCTGTCAAGAGATTAGTGTATAATACGAGGCAATGGGTTGACGAGTTCTTTAACGAAGTGAATTTGATTAGCGGAATTGATCACAAGAACCTCGTCAAACTCTTGGGTTGTAGCATTGAAGGCCCCGAGAGCCTCCTCGTCTACGAGTACCAACCCAACAAGAGCTTGGATCAATTCATTTTTGGTAATTTTCTTTTTCTTTTATTATCCTTTTCCCAATCAAAGCTTTGTAGAAAACAAAAAGAATCGATTGGTTCATTTGTTAATAACTTAATATAATTCCAGAAACATGACATGATGTCCTCTTACTCTGTTTTGCAGAAAAGAACAAAAGTCAGATTCTCAATTGGAAGCAGCGTTTTGATATAACACTTGGAATAGCAGAGGGGCTTGCGTATCTTCATGCAGGATCTAACATAAGAATAATCCATAGAGACATTAAAAGTAGCAACATTCTTCTGGACGAGAATCTCACTCCTAAGATTGCCGACTTCGGCCTCGCCCGCTGTTTTGCCGCCGACAAAACTCATCTCAGCACCGGAATCGCCGGAACACTGTGAGTCCGTCTGCTTGTCAAATTTTTAAAACTGTGAAGAAACCATTCTAGGCTTTATACCATAACTGACTTGTTTTTTTTTTTTTTTTATTATTTCTGGAACAGAGGATACATGGCACCTGAGTATCTTGTTCGGGGCCAACTAACGGACAAAGCTGATGTTTATAGCTATGGAGTGCTTGTTCTGGAAATTTTATGTGGCAGAAGGAACAATGTCTTCAGAGAAGATTCTGGTTCCCTTCTACAAACAGTAAGATCCTTCTCGGCTACTTGATTCAGCACCTTGAGTTTGAACAATGTGAGGAAAAAAAATCTCTGGATTTGTTCGCAGATTTGGAAACTGTATCGATCAAATCGATTGCATGAAGCTGTGGATCCGTGCTTAGGAGATGATTTTCCAGCAGCAGAGCTATCAAGGGTGCTTCAAATAGGCCTGCTCTGCACACAAGCTTCTGCTTCCCTGAGGCCAACCATGGAAGAAGTTGTTGAGCTGTTAAGTAACTCACATGTGGATGTTTGTGTACCAAATCAACCGCCTTTTTTGAGTACTGGCGCTGCGTTGCTAAACTCACAGAGCTCCATTAGGTCTTACAGCACAAACAGTTTTGTTTCAAATGCATTGAAGAAGATTGGGATGTCCGAAGTATCATCATCGGAGACCTTCAGCACTCGCAGCTCCGAGGGACCATCAAGAAGTGAAGAACCGATAAACCAAGCTTGATTCGTTAACACGGTGCAGCTTCAGGGTCTTGGGAGGTAGTGGGGCGTTCGTTATTATCAAATTTTCACTCAGTATGTGCGCGCCCGCTGGAAATTAGTTGAGGACAAATGTGATTCTTTTCTGTGAACAAAAATAAATAAATAAAACTAATAAAAAAGGAGAGATAAGACTCTGGTCTGTCAGGGAGCAAAATTGGGTAATTAGCATCCTCTGCTTTTCATTGTCACCCTAACCTTTCCAAGTGGCTCTGTTAATTTACTTATTAAGCTGTAAATTTCTTTTGATTATTGATATGCTGCAATTTTTTGTTTGTTTTATGCACATAAATTATTTTTTGCACCCAAAAAAAAAAAAAGGCGCGCGCCCATACACCAAATATTGTGATACCGTAGTATTGGAACCAATTTTGTTACATTGATCGAGTGTTTGAATATTAGTAGTTGAGATTTTCTGAAGGCAAAAAAAAAAAAAAAGTTGAAATTTTCTTAAAAAAGAATCACAAACATGAATTCTATGTAAGCTAGTTTTAATGGGAGAACCAGATTGTTAACTTTAAAAATTCTCTAAAAATGGATCTAAATTTAATGATATGAAGAATTGATAAAAAATGAGATGGGGTTGAGTTTAGCATTTTCAGATATGATATTGACTATTTAAAAGGGTTTTAAACATCTAAGAACTGTCAGCCGTAACAAAAATAAATTTGCTAAGCTATGAATTCAAATTTGAGAAATCTATGACACTTTTTTATTCGCGATCTAACGGCCTGTTTGAGAAGCCCCTTATTACTCTGGTTTTAGTACCACTACTAGATAGATAAGCCTATTTTGGGTGCAAGTACAACACCTTCCATTCTTCTTTTTGAGAATTAAAATGTGAGTTTGCGTGCAGGTTTGAGCCGAGTAGCAATGTAAATATTGATAAACTTATGATGATATATAGGATTTTGTATATGATTTAGAAAAATTATAACTACGGATTTTATGAAAAAATATTTTATATATTTCACTATTAAAAAATTTGACAAATCTATAATATTAACTATTTTATGAGTTTTAGTTGTCATTATTTATATTTCATATCTTATGATGAAGAATAAGTATTTGTTTAAAATAGTGATTGAAATTTTTAAAAATAAATTTTTAATCATAATTTATGATATTAAAATAAATATGTGAATAGAGTTTTATCTTAATTTACGTAAATAAATGAATTTTAAATAATCACAAATAATGTATTCCGAAGCAAATATTAAAGCTCCCCACGCTCCCACATCGACTTTTAGCATTTATTAAGGGTGGTTCCCACGTGTCATAGAAGTAAGTGGGAGGAGGAATCATCAAGGGATTATGACCAGCCTTGTATTGTTGGATATGTTCCAGTGAGGCAACGCCGCGCCAACCTCAATGCCGACCTGTAATTAACTACTAGAACATTGAACTTGTACCTTCTTGAGTGTCTAAAATAAACCATAACAGTGTAATAGCGTAATTTATTATTATTATTATTAATGTAAAGTATAATAGTTTTTAGTGTACATGTACAGTAAATTTTTATTGTAGGCCTCCAATAAAAAAAAAAGAATCCTAGATAAATACCATATGAAATTTCAAAAACTTCAAAGGCATGCTAATATTTGTAAAGGACATAAAGGTGACAGATTAAATTGAGTTTTTAAAATGTTGATGAATTTATCATTATGCCCTCATTTTTTAAATTAAAAAAGAAAAAAAGATAAAGGAGGGCGGAGACTCGTGAAGATCGAGTTACATGGATGATGGAGTGAAGGTGGTGGTAGAGTAAAGTGAAAATGGTGGAAGATAAATGTCTCCCAGGTTTAGGTGTCTATGGTACTCCCCTGGTTTGAATTATTATCGGAAAAATGGAGGAAGGTGATGGCGAGGTTGTGAAAGTCGCCGACGACAATGGTAGTAGAGGTTGTGAAGTAGGAAGGAATTGGTTGGGTGTTGTGGGTTCTGAGAGGTAACATTAAGAGAGAAGATTTATGCAGCTCGAGGAAGAGTTTGGTTGAGGATATTGGAGAAATCTAGGAGGCTAAGGAAGAAGAAGGTAAACAGTAGAAGATGATGAACACTAATGAGATTAACAAAATTTGTAATGTGATTAACAAATTTAGTAATGATTTTGACAAAATTCGTAAAGGTTTTGACAAAAGAGTTTGCTAATGAAAACATGTAAGTTGGAATTCACCAACATTTGTGGCATTTCACCAAAATTCGTAATGAGATTGACAAATTTAATAATAGTTTTGACAAAAGAGTTTGTTGATGAAAACATGCAAGTTAAGATTATTCACCAACATTTGTGACATTTCACCAAAATTTGTAATGAGATTGACAAATTTAGTAATAGTTTTGATAAGAATTGTAATGGTTTTGATAAAAGAATTTGCCGATGAAAATAAGTAAGTCATGATTCACCAACATTTATGGTATTTCACCAAAATTCGTAATAGTTATGACAATAATTGTAATAGTTTTGACAAAAATGTTTGCTGATGAAAATATGGAAGTTAGGATTCACCAACATTTGTGTCAATCTCATTACTCAATTGGTGTCAATCTCATTACTCAATTGGTGTCAATCCTTTTACATATATTGTCAGTACTTATGGATTTTATCAATCTCATTACTAAATTTGTCAATCCCATTATGAATTTTGTCAATCTTATTATTGTTCACCGTCTTCTACTGTTCACCTTCTTATTCCTTATCCTTCTAGCTTTCTCCATTATCCTCAACCAAACTATTTCCACAAAACCACGATTTCCTTCCCTTTGGTTTCTTTAGTGCAAGTGTTGGTGCCGCCTCCAATTGGGAGAAGCACATCCGCCCATCTTCCACCCCTCCTCAGTGGTGCTGCTGGCTTTATTGACTAAGGGGATAATCGAAAATGTACTTGAAGCGGAGCCAATCTCTTGATAGCGACCATGCGACAATGGAGATGAAGATTTGTGAGGAGGGAGGAGCGAGGAGTGTTGGTGCAGAGAATGAGGGAAGAAGAGATAATGGAGTGAAGAGAGAAGGAATGGAGGAGAGGGTAATTTTGTCTTTTACCAAAATATTTAAAACCTACGTACCTCTCCATTCTTTTCCTTTTTTAGTAGACTTTTCTGAATTTTGACATTTCATATAGTATTTAAATGTCATTCTCCCATATAAAAAAAAAATACTAATTTTGTGATCCCATTTTATATTGAATTTTATGACAAAAAGAACTTAAATGCCCTCCAGTACCGGTTACGCACAGGGTACAAACCCGCACAAGATGGCGCCAAACATGAAGTCTAACAGCATAAATTCAAAATGTCTCTTACTCTTGCTACCTTTTCTCGTTTTCGCTTGTGCAGGCCCGTTTACGATGATATTGATAGTTGAAGCGAAGATATGATGAAGATAATCCTCCAAAAACTATCAGCGTTATAGTATTTGCGTTGCCAAATCAACGCACAATACATATAATGAGATGGTTCAAGTTCCCACTGAAATTTACTCTCGTCATATTCGCTCCTTTCAGCGTGTGGAGCCGTCGACGATAACCAGTTTTGCTGTTACTAACTGATCTCACAGCCCTTTATAGTAAGAAGCTAGTCCGATTAGTCAAAGTTCAAAAATAATGAGAAAATCAGAGAAAGGAAAAAACGCTCCTAAACACAGGACTTGAACCCACTTCCTTCATTCTGCCTGCGGTCTCCAAAAAACCGCACTTTCTTGTTTCACTTAAACTTGACTTCTCTGCTTCTGATCCTATAGAAGAGCAGTGCTTCTTCCTACTACCTTGTGCAAAGCTGCCTGCATCTGGCGGGAGCTTCTTGTCCTTTAACCCTGTACTTACTCCATCTTTGCCCCTATAACCTTCAGATTTGTTGTGTTCCACCTCAGTGCCATATTGGAAACCAGATGCATGTTTTTCCATTTCAACTAATTCCATGTATGAAGTATGTACGTTCTCTTTGCCAATGTTCGAGACATTTGTGTCCATTTCCGTATCAGAAGCAGCATTCAAGGAGTCAAAATGGTTGTGTGTGAATAATTCCTTGTTCTGGATAATTGATTCCAAGCAATCCAAATTACTAATCAATGGGAAGTTCTTAGATTTTCTTCGTATATGGTCAAAATTTGTTTGGTCGGTTGACGTTTCGTATGTGTTTGCTTCAGGTTCAGTGAGGAAAACACCTTCAACAAAAAAATCATACGATAAAACCTTTAAAGCAAAAGATGATAATTAAATCATATAATAGTTAAATGCGAACCTGTTTCCACTGCATCACCAGTGGCATTTGAACTCCCAACTGTGTTATAATCGATTAAATCCAAAAATAGGCTCCCATCATCGTCTTCTGCCTCTCTGAGCCCCACAGGAAAATTAACCTTGGCATGTGGCGATATGTTGAGTCTTTCTGTCTCATCATCCAGAACAATTACCTCATGGGGGAGTGCAGGCCTCTTCTCTCGGGCACGCTTTCTTGCCAGAAGAAGGACCTCTGGTGATGGGAGGCGAATATTATCATATGCAGACAGGAGAGAAAAATTTTTGGCCTTCTCTCGTATGTGGTCAAATACTGTCTTCTCATTGATGATTTTGCATTCATCCTCTTCAACCTCAGGCGCACACCCACCTTCCAGAAGTAATTAGGAGGTGAAAATGGGAAGAACTCTCATGTTACATAAAGCCAACAGAAAAAATAATCTCTGAATAAGTGTACCTTCTCCGAGCTCTTCATTTAGAAGGTCAAAATTTGGACTGTAACAGGAGATAATTAGGAATAAGATATGGCCCACAAGGAATTAAGAAAAGAAGGTATCACAGATATCTCAAAGGAAGACGACAGACATGGAATGTGTTTCAGCCTTAGACTTCAAATTGCACAGCTCTTCCATTGGCACTTGAGGTGCGACAATGTTGTCATCTTCAATAACATGCACCTCTGCAGGAGAAGGCAAAGCAGGGAGCTTTCTATTTCGTTGTAATTGCACATTTGAATTACTCTCTTGGAACACGGAAAGATTTTGGTGGACATCAATACCGACTACACAAAAAGAAACAAAAATAGCCATGACTCCACAATCTAAAGAAAACAGATCTGATATCATTCATAATTTGAATATAAGGTGGACACAGCTTACTATATTCTTCATGTATAAAATTAGCTCTGATCATCTGTTTCCCATGAGAGATTGGGACAAGTATTGTCGCACTATAAGGGCTGCAATATGAAAGAAAATTCTTGGCCTCCAAATTTGAAGGAAAATAAAGTACAGGTATGACGTATCCACTAAGAAAAATATGGTTAATGATTGTGACTTGAAGGCAAAAATATTTCATCCGAAGTCAACTCGCTGCTGCATTTTTTTGGTTGAATTAACTTTGCAATTATTTTACCTATTATTCTAAAGTACATTTCGTGCAGGGTGATAAGTTGTTTGAATACTGCACAGGAAGCTGCAAAGTTTGAAATATGGATAGTTTCTGTCTCTAAATAAAATTTTTCATACTCTTCTTTGGACGCATCTCAGCCCGGGATGCTGGCAACACTAAAGAACCCCCCCCCCCAAAAAAAAAAAAAAAAGAGGAAGTCAGAGATTCGGTTCATATACCTGGTGAATTGATCCACCCTGCAGCAACAAGTGAGAGTTCAAAATGTATCCAGATGAGAAAAACCAATGAGCACAAGTTAGTTAGTTTGGCAGTGTTGAAGAGTCAGTACCATCAGATAGAATGTTTGAAAGAAAGCATTTAATATAGTGCAAATTAGCTTATCAATGTGTGTGTGTGTGTGGTTTAAATTATCTAGCCATATAAAGTGACTCATATGTCATCACCTGATTTTTTCATGAAAGAGAATAACGTTGTCTTCCTCCACACCAATGATCTGTAAGAGAGAAGTGTTTAGCAAATGCACTAAACGTTATCACAAGATTTTTTAAAAAGAAAATTGCAGATTACACACCATATCAGCATAATGCCTTTTAACTGACTGGACTGACTCGAACATTCTAGTCAGTGTTACCACTAGTTTGCACTTTCCTTGTTTATGCCTCTCAATTTCCTCAAGCTTCATATCAATTTTTGGAGGTAGCGATAGTAGAGAATCCTTTATATGGTTCCCAAATGGGTATTTTCGACCAGTTACTATCTCTATTCTCCTAGGATCAGCTTCAGCTAGTTCCTCAAATGATTTGATGCCCATTGAATGCAGTGACTGGAAGGACATGAAAATAAGCAGAATTCAATTAAAGGATACTACCTCCCTGGTCCTAAATATAATATATAATTGATTTTTTTGGAGAGATTAAAGAAACTAAATAAGTTACTTAATCATATCATATGTTGTGTATTATTATATCATATATCAGTTTATAAGTTAGACAAAATAGTTTGGAGAAAAAACGATAAATATAAGTATTTTAAAGTAATTTAATTGGCTTTATTAATATTACTAAAAGAGTTAACTTTATCTTATATTTAGAACCGGAGGAGTAGTAAATAAGGATTTGCAATCACATATATATTACCTTCGCCGTAACCATGCCAATTCCAGGTAACTGTTTCAACAAGTATGGACTGTCATCCCAAAGTCTCTGGTCAAGTGATTTGGCTAGAAGGGAAGAATTCACAGCTCCTTTGTAATTCTTTTTGTAAATAAAATAATCTTTCATGCATTTAGCAATTCTACATCCATTTGAGCATATAGAATTCATGTCCTGTAGCACCGAGTTCGCTTAGTCACTAAGATATAAGTTGATATGCTTTGCAAAATAGAGGTTACTATACCGCACCTGAATTAGGGATAGATCATGAACCGAGGGATCACCAGTTAAGCAGTCATTTGCCAAAATATAAATTTTTTCTTCTCTTGTTTGAATGCGCTTTTTCTTTTTCCCCTTATCTCCGAGGATATGAAACCGAAGCCGGCCATCTTTGTCAGCATTGATATCATTCAAGATCTTCTTTTCATTGCGTCTAAGTTGGATCCCTTCAATTTCCAGTACAGAATTTGTCAATACTCGAATTGATGATAACTTGTGTTTTAGTATCATATCATAATATCAGATTATCACAACTATACTCGTACAAGAAATTTCCTCAGCAAGGCAAATAACACGAAGGGCATCTTCTAAAGTGCAGTTTTCAGGGGTTCGCATTATCTGTTTCATAGTGTCAAATCTCAAATAGTACTTCGTCATCAACCTTCCAGGCTCTAAAAGAAAGGAAAAAGGAACAAAATCAGAAACCAACGATATTTTTAATCTCTTATAAATATACAGCAGGAATAAGTCTTATTACAGGTCGAAGATACATGCCTAATGGCCTCAAGAGGAAACCATCTTCATCAATCCAGACCATTTGATGCTGTGATAATTCATTAACTTTTTTAACACATATTTCTGAAATAAAATAGTTTCAATAATTAATCAAGGCAAATGTCAAGAAAAAGATATACATGAGTCAGAAAATCCACAGAAAACAGCCAGGTGATGGCAATTGTACCCTGTACATGCTTCTCCAAACGATCCCCAGAAATTCCATTTTTAACTGCATATCTTTTTGGGTTCTGCTTGTGAAGGAAATACAATCATCAAATAGGACAAGATAAATTTACTCGAAATTCTTGATCACATACCCTTCTTATTCTCACATACAAGTACGAACATTTCATCCATTCAATTGCTTTTGTGATATCAGATACCGTCAGTTGAACAATTTCAGCAGTCAAATGCTCCGTCACACATGAGAACAATCTGTGGTAAGCAAAGATTAACCAACTAATCAGAACGACTGCTCAAGGATTACAAAAAATATGCAACGGTGAAGGACGCAATCCGTTCTGCAACTTAAAGAGTCATAGTCATACTGTGATTCCACCATTTCACAACCACTCAAGAGATTTTCGTACAGATGGACCTGTAATGTAACGGAAAATAAGAAGGCGTGTTTTGTAAGAATCAAGAATTCAAGCTTCCAAATCAAAGAACAAAGAAACAGTACAAACAACTTTATGCAAGCTGACATCAAGCACTACAGAAAAGTGCGCGCATGCGTGTACGTGAGAGAGAGAGAAGAGGAGGAGGAAGTATCACCGTTTCTCGTCTTGTCATGATTATAACCATGCCTGTATCATCAAATGGTGGTCGGCCTGCCCTGCCGCACATCTACACCATAAAAAGGTCAAGCAATTTTTCCCTTTCAAGCTAAACTGAAGAAACGGAAGAGGATACAAATATCTCGAACTAGTGTTATTCTTTAAGTTTGTGTGCCACTTTGATCTTGTCTATGAAATTTGTCCTACGGAAACCACTTCCTCAATTCAATATATCCATCATTGCGAAGTCCTTGGCCATTTGCAAGATTGTCCATAGAAAAAGTGAAATTATCAGAAGGCGTATCAAGAAGCACACCTGCAGTATTGTGGATCGGTCGTATTCCATGTAGAGACCTTTTTCTTTGTTGCTGTAAAGCATTGAAATTTCGATAAATTAATTGCAAAAGATTTCTAGACATCCTATGACGACATGCATTAAAAGGAAAAAAGTTACTATACAAGTGCTGTGTTGATTTTATAACCACTGTATGTGCTGGGAGATTGATTCCATGGGCAAGTGTATTTGTAGTGCATAGTACTTGAATGTCACCCTTCAGAAAAAGGCCTTCTACAAGATTCCGATCCTTTAGGCAAAGCCCACCATTGTGAAAACCAACTATAAGCAAAAGCCACTTCAATTAGTCGCACAGACACCAATGCAGACTACCAATCACATGCACAATCATTCTCGTCACTTAGAAGAAAGCCTTGCATTTTTCGCAAAACAAGACAAAGTTTATTTGCATACCACCATAATGGATATATGATTGCATCTGCTTGTCATTGCATGATAGAGAAGCTTCCCTCAGTCGATCCTGCTGTTCTTTGTTCTTAATGAATGGATTTGAGTGACCAAAAGTCATGGCTATGTGAGAGAGTCGCTGAGCTGCTTCTTGTGCTCCTTTTCTTGTTGAACAAAATATAAGTGCAGATTTCCCTCTGGAGTATTGCATGAGAATATCTGAAATCAAGTATATTTATGAAATGATGAATTCTCCTAATACGGATTTGTCAGGCAGAGAGAATATGAAACTATTAAATGGTTGGCTTAAATCTCTCTGCTTACCAAAAATATAGTTTTGAAGGCGCTGCATGGTGACAAAACAATAAAATCAGACATTACGATTAGCTTAGTTGATCAGATCGCTTCTCTATCAGTATTTTTTGAGGGGGGAAAACATGAAGCTGACCTTCTCAAATAGAAAGTCATTTTTGGCCGGGGCATAGCCTGTAGAAATGTAGTGGTAGAATCATAAGAGATAATACCAAACATTTATATATGCATATATAACTGCCAAAATTATAACTTATAAATATGAATCCATATATGCCAAAAAAATAATAATAAAGACAACTTACTGCTGCGATCTCCTTTTCCAGTGAAATGCTTGTCTCGCCATCGTATAAATTACAAATAGAGTTTAAATCATATAAACTTTACATGAGTTTTCTTAAAATTACAATAATCATCCCTTTACTTTCAAACTTACATACACCATGAAATAATAAGTTACTCTAAATTTAGTCTAACACAGGGTAGTCGGATAAAAAAAATTTGAACAAAAGACGTCTTTTTTTTAATTTATATTTTTACAGTTGGAGGATTTAAACCCTTCACCTCTACCTACATCCATCCTACCCTTGCCATTTGAGCTAGTCTAATATATTTTAAACAAAGACTATATTTTAGCAAAAGATTATATTTAAAATTAAAAAAGTGTAATTTAAACAAAATTTAGAAGAGGTATGCATAATGTACTCATATAAATAGAAGGAACAGAAGTCAAAACTTCTGGGTTAGTTTTTGGAAACATACCAAACACCTTAGTTGTCAACTTTACAGGCCTCATTTCTTCTCCAAACCTGTGAACATTCAAGCGCTAATTAGTATTTCTCTGGGTGTAACTTTAAGCACTATAGCACATACTCAACCTATTGATGTAGAGGTTTAGAACTACCTCTTGATCCCCTGGACGGGAACCACAAGCCACTCGGCTGCATTAGCACAAATATGGCATAAGGATCTTCCCATGTATTATGATGTGCATTACTTTTCTGACAGTATTAACTAAAATAAAAATTACCTAGATCCTCAATATTTGGAATAGTAGCAGAGACAGCTAGGAAGCGAACTTGAGCAAGAGGATTTGATTTCAATTTAGGATTGCAAGCAACCATTTTTATTCTACTAACAATTGCTTCCAGAGCAGCTCCTCGTGGATCATTCAACAAATGAACTTCATCAATAAGTAGTAGTGCGATGTCACTGAAAAAACTCAAGCCGCCATCTTTTATACCATAACGTGATACTGCATCAAATTTCTATCCATAGGAAACAAAGGATATAGTTCAACCATCTACAGTAAAGCAATAAACCAGCCCATTGCTTGTGCATTTGTGTTTGTGTATCTGCAGGTACCTCAGTCAAAAGTAATGCATAGGCAAGAAGAGAATCGCCTAAGCTTTTAGCCAATGAGAAAATGATTTATCTCACAAAAAAGTCATCCCCGTGAAGGCTAACTCTTTATTTAAATATTTTTAAAAATCTACTGCTGATCCAATGCAATTCTAAGAAGGTTAAATTAAAGTAGGTGCCTCTAACTTCATAACTCAAGATCATATCCATTTTATATGACATGGGAAAAGATGATATCCAAAGTAATTCTAAGAAGGTTAAATTAAAGTAGGTGCCTCTAACTTCAAAGATGAAGCTTCTTATATCATTATTTTCACATAGCTTGTATTTGCATACTGACCTCGGGAGTTGTCAAAATAATATCCGCTTCTTGTATATTCCTTAAATTGTAAGATTCATTGTCACCTGTCAGCTCCAGGCACTTGATTCCCAAGTGCCCAAACTTCTGATTCCAATCCCGAAGCTTCTCCTGTACTAAAGCCTTGGAAGGGGCTATATAGATCTTGACACCATGTTTGAAAATCATAATAGGAATAGTTAGCAACTCAACATATTCGTCAAGGAGACATTCATTTAATCTAAAAAGTTAACTCAAGGAGAACAAGAACCGAGCTCAAAAAAAATCTCAGTAGTTTCTGAGCGTGGAGTTAAATGTACTGTTTTAAAAAGGAGTGATAGGAGAAAGGCATGGCAGCTGGTGCCACTGGTTAAAGGACTTACTGTTTTGAGAGTTCCATTTACATGTATAAGTCTCTCCTCTGCAGAAATGGACCTAGAGAGAAGCCTCAAAATACAAAGCTCAAAGAGTACTGTTTTACCACTTCCAGTTGGCGCAGAAATTACCATGTTTATATCGGAATGGAAACAGATAGAAAAGCATTCACTCTGGAGCGAATTAAAATATCTGCACGTACAACTTAAAATCATCGGCTGATTAAGAAAGCTAATCTTCTGAAAGCATATATGTATAGATGCAGATTATTTTCTGCACAGCTCCACTAGAGGTTTTATGTTGTACATGCCAATTTAAAATTGTATGTTATATCAGAGCTAAGTGATGAAAGATAATCATCTTTGTTTAAAAACTACATGTGATAATTGAATAAAAAAATTGATAGGAGCTCATGCTTACTACAACTTTAAGAATAGCCAACTTTATTCCATGTTTTAACTTGGTAGATGTTCCCAAGGAAAATGTAGTACCTGAAACTAAAAGTTGGGCGAAAAGGTACGGGTAAATCTGACACAGACTTCAATGAGTATGTATCCATAATCAGAACTACACAACAAAAATTAACAAGAAGATATCAATTCTCGAGTACAGACTTTATCGTGACAGAGGTAAATTGATCAATCTTAGATAAAAAGAGACATCACAAAAGATGATCATGATCTCACATTCAGAGGACTGAAACTGAATGCAGTCATGGTCATTGCAGATAAGAACCGGTTATGATTCTAGTTATTTTCGCCAAATAATGAGAATGAAACGTCTAAGACAACAGTTAAAAACAGAGAGTGAGAGTGAGAGAGAGGGAGAGGAGGAGGAAGCTAGATCAATTATAAAACAGTAGAATCAGGTCATCAAAAAAATCCAAGAAGCTCCACGGTAAAGAAGTAAGGGAGATTCATCAAACAGTTTCAAGGTCAAATTGAAATGGAAAATTTAAAACAAAGCAAGAAATGGTGCGACGGCGTCCGACACAGGGTTGAAAACCACGCAGGTAAAAGATAAGCCAGATTGTTCAAATCAATCACACCGGATTTTGGAAGAAGACAAAGCATTATGGTTCCGACCTTCCGGAGAACAACCGCGCGGAATGCTTGGCTTGGCGCGGAATGCTTGTTCGCGGAAGACGAAAAATGGGCGGGAAATCCTTCTACCACGGCCAACTGCTGAGCTCAGTTTCAAATTTTTTTTTTTATTCAGTCACAGTTCAGTTTCAATATTAATTACGGAGTAGTACATAAAATAAGCCATATAGTACGCATCACTCTTTTTTTCACCTGATTACACCTCACTCTTTTTTTTTTTTAATATAAGATATATTTAGGGAGTTGCTCATAATCTATATTTATTAATTATTTTTAAATTTACTCTTATTTATTTATATTCCCTTAACAATAATTAAATATGAGAGAGAATAAAAAAATTAAAAAAGATAAATAAAATATTTTTTTAAAAAAAATACACATTGTATTAATTAATTTAATCAACTTCATTGATTAATTCTTAAAAAAAAGGTGAAAATGCTTTTATTAAGATCTAAGCGAGCATAAAAAAAAGGCACGTTGACTTCTCAGTCATCGGCCTATTTTACCAAGATATCAGACACCATAAAAGTGTCATTGGTAACCTTCATGGTGATCTTGAGAAATCCAAACAGGCTTCCCGACTTGCCAGACTCAGAGATGGTAATATGGGTTATGATCACGGGCTGAGCCTGCCCAACTTATAAATATGGGCGGTTTGAGTTTTAAAAAATTGGGATTATTTGGGAGCGGTTCTTTTAGGCCCAAACTCATATGGTCCTAACCCATGACGGGTTAGACCGCCAGGTTGGTGGGTTGTCCCATATTTATTTTATTTTATTTTTTTATGTTGTGAACTCGAATGGATAAGGGTGAAGGGTCAAATAAGACCTAATCCAATTTCCGTAGCCTTATAGTTCTAGGTCATTTATCATTATCCATTGATGCTTTGGGACTTGGGGTTGCAACTTGCGAGTTCGAGACGTGGTATTCGTATACTCCTCGAGTTCTTATCTCCTCCTATAAACCAAACAGACTAAAAAGTTTAGTTTCTCTCTCTCTTCGTGCTCCGATAGTCTAATCTCCGATCCCTCGCTCAATCCCTCACTCTCTTCTTGCTTAACTCAGCACCTCAGTCCTCTGAACCAAACAGAACAAACACAACAAGTTTTCCTTGTCTTTCAAAGATAGTGTCTGATATTTTAAGCATTTCAATAACTACAGTGGCTAGTGAATCAGCTTTTATTATTAATTCAAGAGTTCTCACAAAGTATAGAAGTTCTCTTTTTCCTAATAATGTTCAAGCCCTTATCTGTACTCGTAATTGGATGCTTAGTTTCCCAGTGAAAAATGATATTGATGATGGTAATATATTTATATTTACTCATTGTTATTTACTCCATTATTTAAAATTAACATAATATTATCTTTCACTTTGTTTTATTATCTATAGTAGTGAGAGATTTACCTGTGGAAAAACAAATTGATCGAGCTCAACAAAATCTTACAGCTGCACACGATGCTTCAAATTCGAACACTATTAATATTAAATAATTATTAATTATTTTAAATTCTACTTAGTATTGATGGCTTTTGGATTTATGTTTCTTTTGTTATATGTTAACTTATGATTAATGTTTATTTTTGTAATGGATTTTTAATTTCTTTATAGTTTATGTTTGTAGAAAAAATAATTTTAATATATTGTGAAAAAAAACTTTAAAAAAATATGGGTTGGGCGGGCCAACCCACCAACCCAGTGGTTATGGTTTAGCCAACCCATATTAATACGATTTTTTGGGCTTAAACCCATATGATCTAAACCTATGATGAGTTAGCCAAAACCCAATGGGTTTGACCATATTACCACCTTTATTGTAAATGCATATTCACTTTTTACCTCTCTGTCCCGCTTCATTTTATTTTAATGAACAGTTTTTCTTCAATTTTAAAGTGCGAACGGAAAAAATCTCATGAACGTTGATTTTCTTACTGCCAAATATTTTTGGCATTTATAAAAAAGAACAATAATTATCTTCCATTATCTCCATGTTATGTTGCTCACTCTCCACTTCCTGCCCGCTCTTGGTTTCCTTCTTCCGGTCTATTTCCCACCATTAATTATTTGCCTTTGATTTTGCTAAAAAAAAAATTATTTAGTTTTGATATTTTGTCTGTGATCCGATTTCGTCTCTCTCCTTAATTCCTCGAGGAAAATGCTCAAAATAAAAAAAAAGGAAAGAAAGAAAACCATATTCCTGGATGAACTTTTCACTGTATAGACCTTAATCCATCCTTTCTTATTTCTCTCATGAAGAATTGAAGATATTGCAACCCAGGTTAGGCTCTCTTTCGCTTCTGGGATATTCTATAATTAAATAAAGGATAAAAGAAAAGGCTTGTGTCGATTATCGAACAAGGTAAAAAAAAAAAAAAAACCCCACGGTGCTCAAACAAAAACAATTTGAAAAAACATATAGTCTGTTTTTTTTTCTATGGCAAGAGGTAAGAGGAGGCTGACTAGTCCACTGGGGCGGGCAGCGATATATTTGACGGAGTGGTTCTTTCCTCTGAATCCGAAAGGGCTTGAGCCCATTGTAGAAGAAGCCCGAGAAATTTCCGAGGTTCATATGGTTAATTACTTGTCAATTGCCATTGGCAAGACCAATCTCGAAAGCCAAAAAATTTCTCCAGGGAATGGAGGAGGCCTCAGTTTCATCGCTCTGCAATGGCGTTCCAAATATCTTGTCATCTTTCATCGATACCTTTGTTGACTTCTCAGTCAGCGGCCTCTTTCTCTTACCGCCGCCGCCGCCGATAGAAAATCCTACCCTCGCTTCTGCGAGTGAGCCTTCTTCTCCTCTTTTACGTTTTCTCCCTGCGTTGCAGACCCGCCTGCCCTCACCGGACCGTCTAATTGCCATTGGTGACCTCCATGGCGATCTTGAGAAATCCAAACAGGCTTTCCGACTTGCCAGACTCATAGATGAGTCCGATCGTTGGATTGGAGGCTCCGCCACCGTGGTCCAGGTCGGGGACGTGCTCGACCGGGGAGGCGAAGAGCTTAAGATCCTCTACTTCCTCGAGAAATTGAAGCGCGAGGCAGCGAGAAGTGGTGGCACCATCATTACCATGAATGGGAACCACGAGATTATGAACGTGGAGGGCGATTTCAGGTACGTCACCCGTCCTGGTTTGGATGAATTTAAGGTATGGGCGGATTGGTTTTGTTTAGGGAACAAGATGAAGAGTCTTTGTCGAGGGTTGGAGAATCCCAAAGATCCTTTTGAAGGGATTCCCTCTATTTTTCGCGGCGTGAAGGAAGAGTTCTTCGACGGCTTTAAAGCCAGGATTGCTGCATTGCGGCCTAATGGTCCAATATCGAGCCGGTTTTTGTCGCAGAATCTGACTGTATTGGTTGTTGGAGATTCAATCTTCGTTCATGGGGGATTATTGCCCCAACATGTTACTCATGGTTTGGAGCGGATTAACGAAGAAGTGAGGGATTGGATTAACGGGTTGTCGGGGAGACGTTCACCTGCTTATTGCCGGGGAAGGGATGGTTTAGTTTGGTCGAGGAAATTTTCGGATGAGTTGGCTAAAAATTGCGATTGTTCCACTCTTGAGCATGTTCTCTCCACCATTCCTGGTGCGAAGAGGATGATCGTGGGCCACACAATCCAAGATGTTGGAATTAATGGTGTTTGTGATAACAGAGCTGTTCGGATTGATGTGGGCATGTCAAAGGGTTGTATAAATGGTTTGCCTGAAGTGTTGGAGATTGATGGGAAAAGGTCAGGATTGCGGATATTGACATCAAATCCTTTGTATCAGAACAATTCTTCAAGATTGGATATGGAGAAAGAAGAAGGCCTTGGGTTTTTGCTTCCAGAAAATCGACCAAAGCAAGTGGAAGTTAAGGCTTAATAACATCCTATAATTTTATTTGATTTTTCTCAGCTTTAGGCTTTTCCTCTGGTGGCAAATCCATGGGGTGAAGAGTTGAAGATGGGTTGCAGATTTCAAAATTTATCACATCTGCAGTCCAGAGGTTTCGGCGGGAAGGTGAATATCAATGGAGGGGGGATATGGTGTAAAAATAATATAGTATGTTTGCCTGCAATGATAACTTAGAAACCCCCCAAATAATTCTGCATTGCTACCTCAGGAATTTTATTTTGAAGGTATTCTTTGCTTCTATTCGTCAATCTCGTTGAACATTATTTCATTTGATAAAAGCTTATGGCTATTGGTGTATAATTTTGTTTCAATAAGGTGTCAGACTAAATTTCCTGTCAACTGTCATAGTTAATTGAAAGAATTAGTTGTTTCAGAAGATGGTGCATGAACATTTAGTTTTTATTTTTCCCCACAATTGATCTTCTAATTGATTAATGGTTTGACCTGATATCACAAGATTGATTTCAAACATTAACCTTCTCTTGAAGACGAGTTATACAGCAAATGTAAATGGTTATAGTTCATGTAATTCTAATCACATGATATGAGCATTATTGATATTGCATAACTGCCTCACCTGTATCCTGAAAAGCTTTATTGGCTTCATCGGAAGTGGTATTTGAACAAAAACTACCTTAGCTAGTCAGTGAGAGATTTTTTTTTTTTTTTTTGAGTTATCAGCTAATCTCTACCTATACCTAAATAATTTAGGTTTGAATTGAAAAATACTTTCTTCAATGACGATCAAATTATCTGTGTCCTTTGGACGTTTGGTCATAGTACTTAAATTCTCAAGATTCCAATTAGAAGTTTGAAACTCGTAAAACAAAATCTAGGGACCCCTTAAGTTTAATCGTTGAGACTGAACAATTTTCGAGTATGTCGGTTGTGCATATTTTTCTGAAAAATATCCTTGCTATAAGGAAATTAATTAGGAGCCACTCTTGTATGTGGATTCTCAGGGTCAGGTAAGCGATGACCAACTGGGCTGATAAAACTTCATTGAATGGGTCATGTCCTGGTGATTGGATTTTGTGACGTCGGTTGCACCTGCAGCAGCTATTGTTGCTGGATCATGAAGGAATTAGTTTAGATATTGGATAATTTTAATCTCTGTTGGTCATTTAGTTTAAGTTAGTTTAAGAACTTTTTCCATGTCTTTTTCTATTACTATTTTGTTTCCTGAACTGGATGGTGTTATTGGTGTAACGGTTTTTCTGTTAATGATAGTTCCTTCTTTTGATCGCAAAAAAGGAAGAAATTAAATTCATGTAGACTAGTTTCATTTTGGGAAGAAGATTACGGATTTTTAAAGTTCCTCTTTACAAGTGGATCCAATTCAAGGATTTAAATGACTCAAAGGGGAACTAGTTCAATAGATTATTATAACAAATTTTCTTCATGCCTTTTATCTCTGTCAACTACCTACCCTGATGAAGTGCGAGTTGAGCAGTGCGGGAAGGAGGCTTGTGGATACCACAATGCTTTGGTTTTATATATATAAATATGTTTTGAGATAAAATATCTTTCATATTCGGTCGCAAATCCTAAAAAGGCCTTCAGTCAACTTGACACTTGCTCAATTTTCACATCGACCCATATATAAGCGAGTGACAATGACGGTATATTAGTGGTAAAGAAATTGATGTGAAAAAGAATGACGGTACAATATTTATCCTAGTGATGAAGAAATTAATGTGAAATATTGACTTTATTTGTCTGTATTAGGAACTCGACCCCTTCTTCGTGGGGATACGAGTTTTGTAGGGCCAATTTTTTAGCTTTTGGAGGAAGAAATTAATGTGCGCTTTCTTTGTATTTATTCAAGCAGCTGGTGGCCTCATGTTTGGTGTCGTCCCTTTCGTTTCCAAGAGGTTAGTTCACTATTTCTTTATTCGTAGTTAATTGAGCTTCAAGACAAAATCGCATTCTAGAACATATGAAAATAACATTGGGTATATACTCATTAAATTGCTTTATAATTCAAATTGAAAGTGTTAATTTTGAAAAAGATAAATAAATAATGTTTGGATAAAATTAGTGAAAAATCTCTGTTTAACCCGATATGATCTCATAGACCAAAAAGTACCGATTAACAGGTAGAATCTTGGTCCTTCTAGTCAGTAAAATTTTCAAATATGGACTAATTCCACTTATTTTTAAGTGAGTCAGTGAGTGTGGGACTTTCATTCTTAGATGGTAGGAGCACAATTTCCCAAGATGATGTGGGAAAAAAGGAAAGATGCCCACTTGATCACGGCTTTTCGGGTTCAAAAAGGTTCTCATTTTAAAAAACAAAAATGTATGCGTCACATTGTGCAGATCGCTGGGAGTAATTTCAGGGATGACGGGTAGTGGAGGGACTATAGCGGCCGTGGTTACTCAAACGCTGTTGTTTTCAGGGGTCCACTTTTCAAAGCAAACAAGCATATCTCTAATGGGCATTATGATGGTATTGTGCACTGTTCCGGTGAGCTTTTTGTATTTCCCTCAATGGAGAGATATGTTCTGTGGACCTTCATCAGATCCCGATTCACCTGAACACAATTATCACCTGCTTGATTAAGGATGATTCCAATGGGTTCCTGGTGCCACATACGCATTCTGCATGAAGCTGAAGATGAAGAACATGCAATCAGTTTTTATATTTCTAGTGGTAGAACCCAATAATATCTATGAACAAAGCATTCATTTGCATAGTGATAGCGAAGCATTTTGCTGGACAAACTGCACAAAATTATGGTACAAGATTGCCAGAGAGATGTTGCATAAAATTATTCAAAGGATTAATTCCACTTGGGGCATCAGATGCAGAGATTTATCAAATATGCAATGAAAAGTAAGAGAAAAAGGAAAAAGGAAAAAAAGGTCACGACAAACATTTGCAACTTCCACAGGTAAAAGGATATTCTGAAGCATGCTAACCGAAGGCACAACAAAATTCGAGCTTCTTTTACATGACTTGATACAAATTCAGACTGCCAATTACCGAATAAATTTTTATATTCAAATTCAAAAGGATGATTACAACTGTGAAATTATTCTCAGATCTTATTTAATTTTTCCTTCTCTCAGATCAGCATTTTATAACTTGAGGGAGAAAGTTATGCGAACAACAGTAAAAGAGTCTTCCCGGTCAGTTAAATCTATCAGAAGCCAAAGAAACGGCTACTTCTGGAAAAAACTGCAAGCTCAATGCCTTCTTAAGAAAAACTATAGTTGTTCGGCCTAATCCATTCCACAGCAAGTGCAACTTCCCATTAACCACCATAATTTCCAACCCAAGTAAACTTCTGTCTCAGTTTAATGATTGAGCAAAAGCTTCAAAATTAATGCCTATTTTAACATAAAATGAGGGATTGCTAGATATTAGGAAAGAGATTAGGCAGTCAGCGTAACAAAATTATTCAAGCTGTATGGAAAAATGATGATTTTTCAGATCAATGGATTACATGGGAAGGGGGATTAGAAGACCGTTTCAAGGCAACAAGTTCAACAGGTCATTCTCACAATCCAGAAGCCAAAATAACAAGCTCATCAATGTTAAGTAAAAGGAGCAATAAATTTAACTTAGCTGGTTACCTTGTTAAGTTTCTTTCACTGAAATGATTCCAAGCCTATCTCTAATTAAAGAAAATGCCTCCTGAGATGCGCGGCAAAGTCCACCAGTTACCAAGAACTCCGACCAAAGTGAAATTCTGATTCCTGACTTCAATATTGGCCAGACAGAGAAGCTTATAATCCTGAACTTCAACTTTGCTGGCGTATAGTGACTGCAAAGTAAATAATCACCAGACATCAAATTTAAGGCAATAGACTCACCTAACAAACAGATAGGTAAAGTACTTAAGTGGCGGGGTCTTTCTCCCTTACAGACTAATTTTTAAGAGTGAGTTCCCCATTCTTGTTTAGGTCTCCACCAGTCAGTAAAGTGCCAGAAAAATTACTTGAGGTCACTGTTACAAGACTCCACCATAACACTAACGCTGAAGAGTTGACATCATAGGTGGCTGCACCTTGGTGGTCACTCTATCCACCTAGTCACACTCTCAGTATACCGGTTTTTCAGCATGGATTCCCCATGTTTACTTAGGCTTTCATCCCAATTACAATATCGTGTTACAAATGAAAATGTTTAAACACACAAGAGATGGCTGCCCACCTTAAATTTATGCAATGAAGGTTCTTCACGCATACATTGTTGGCAAAACTGCAATAAGAGCAATTTGTCTTGAAATATAATAAAGCAATATCATATAGGCACTGTTGAAATTGAACATTTAGTCAAAATACAAAAGAGTAATATCATCTAGGTTAAGAATGAGAAGAGAGAAATTTTTTAAAACATCTTGGAAAATAAAAACGAAATTCAAGGGTGTCCCAATGTACTAAAATGAAGGAAACCTGGTCCAATAGAATAATGACCTTGAAGTGAGGGGCCACATAAGAAAACAAAGTAAATTATAAAGTAAGAGTTTCTCTAGAAGTTAATGAGGCAACTAGAAGAATTTTTTCAGACCTCATCAACGAAAATATAAACAGAGTAAGGATCAGGCTTTGTGCTGAGCAGAAATAAAGTAACTTTTAAGAGTAGCATCATGATCGGATCATCCAAGTTTGCCAACACTGTAAGAAAGAGACAGACAGGAACCCAATATCTCCTAGCAAACTTCCACAGATGTTGCTGATGTCCTTCCTCCTCTGTAAGGTCCAGTGAGTCTTCATAAGGGTCATCCACTAAAGCATCCTGAGCTACTTGTCAGAAAAGTCGTACTGAAAGTTAGTAAGGGTGAGCTTCAAACAAGAGATGGGAAAGGAGGGAGTTACTAATAAGATAGAAAAGTTAGACATAGCAACAATGAGATATCGATCTCACCATCCATAGCATAAGCAATAACTGTACCATATGCAACTGACACACCTAAAATGATTCCGCTGCTGAATTTACTTCCTGAAATATTACCAAAAACCCCAAGTGACCAAAAAAGGATAATGATTAGCAAGGGTTTAATGCATATTTAAATTCTTAGAAGAATAAATCTCATCCTGGTATTACTTCAAACGAAAAAATGTTGATTTCCAAGCATACTTGGAACCGTGTTTCATAGATAATAAGTAAAGAAGGTTAATTATGGCTTCTTGATCCCTCATAAACCATCTTTCTGGGGAGAAAGGAAGCTTGGCATATTTAATTATGAATGACATCATATTAGTAGGTGTCAGCTTGGACCAGAAATTGCCCTATAGCATGGATTACAACTGGAAGCATATTTAAAAGGATAATAAAGAAACAGCACCTCACCAACAAGCGTTGGGTGCAGAGGTAAGGCAACTGTCACTTTCCAGGCGGACGCGAGTTCGAACCTGGAGTCACTCTTGGTGGTAGGGGGAACCCGTCCTTGGTGCAAAGCACCTTACATGGGCGTGCCTAAAAATCCCCCGCTCCGGATTAGTCGGTTGCCCCGAGTTACTTGGTCCGTTGTAGAAGGCCAGGGACTTAGGAAAAGGCGCCGGATACCCCAGGGGTCTCCGGGTTAGGGGGTCAAAGGCCCTAGCTGCCTAATGTCACCAAAAAAAAAAAAAAAAAGAAACAGCACCTCTAACTAATGGATAGAAGCTATTTGTGCCATGATACGATGATCAATCGACACATCAATAGTAATCTTCTCACAGTCTTCTTGCGTTTAGGTGCCGCCCCCTCCCTTAAAAATTCTCATATTTTCCTCCAAGCCACCTCTTCAAATTGCGTTCTAGCAATTATCGTCAATGGAATAGCTCTTGAAACTTTTCTATGCTACATTGTCAATCCATTATTGCCTCATCATCTTAATTAGAGATATTCAGTGTTCGTAGCTTGTACACAGGTAGAGAGGGAAAACTGACAGAAATGATATAAAGTTGACACTTAATTTACATCGGGATATACATTTAAAACAGTATCCTAAACTGATCAGGAAGAGTTGGAGTTTAACCCTCTAAATTCTCATCAGAAGACCTTGAAAGCTTCAAAATCGAAATATAGACCCACAAACAACCGAGTTCATAGAGCAATTGACAACGGAAGCAAGAAAAGCAAGGGGAAAATTTATATGAAAAAAAAACAATAGAAAATCAAGCAAAATAATAAAACACGGTTACTCACCGCAAAAATAGACATTTCTTAGATACTTTCTTGTTATATTTACATCGGCTTTGAATATGGAGGCACGTCCGCAAACTGAGGGTTCTATGCTCTTCAGAAATGATTTTATGAAATCAAATTTTCCATAATCTGAAGCAATGGAAGTCCAAAAGTAAAGCAACAATAGGGGAGCGATTAGAACTAAGCGAAACATAATTGGGGAAATATAAGTTAAGAACAAAAACGTACTGAACCGCTTCAGATGAGAACATGATGAGCTGTGGGATGAGATTGAAGTAAAAGAATGCTTGATTGGATGAAGAAATTTGGTAGAGTAGGCCATGCCTTTGTGCAGGAGTGTCGTCGCCTCTCAGTCTCTCAATTCGCTACTTCGCTCATAATACCGTTCCCCCGCAGCAAAGCGGGCCCTGCTCTCGACTCACGAGTCGTTTTCGTTTTGTTGCTCCCACGAGCATCTAAAAAACGCGGGTGATTTTTGGGAAATTACTAACAGGGATAGCCACCCAAAAATCTCATAACAGGTAAGGACTAGTTTAAGTAAAAACATTGACAATAAGCTTATACTCTCTGTTTTATTAGAACTTTTAATATCTCTAAGACTTTAAAACTGCCTAGTAATTCTCCTTTTCCCCTCTATATTTTCATGCACTCGTCCTCGACTTCCTTGGGTCCATCCACGACCCCATACAGATATGTCGTGTAACAAGTCATTTAATGATTTGATCAGGCACTTAGTTGAGGCACTGGACTAGACCAAACTCCTTTGGCTTATATTATAATAAATATAATTTTATATAAAAATTTTAATTTGATAAGATTCTAATAAATAATATAGAGTAAAATAAATATCAATAGAACTCTGGTATAAATTTTGGAAAGGGGAAATTCTAAATTATAATTAATAACTTTGCAGCAGCTTGTATTCATTAAAAACTCCCAAGCACTTTTGAAATAGTAATTTTATAGCGACATATATAGAAGATTCAAAGCAAAATATCTTCATTTGCGCTTTTATTTATTTTGTATCTAGCGAGAGATATTTTTTCCAAAGGACATCCCTGAGAATCCTTCGCTGCGCCGATTGACGAGAACAAGAGTCATGTCAGTTGGGGGAGTCTCGATTTGCTGCCTCCTGCCTTGTTCAAAGCCTTCTTCTCCAGGTCATGGCTATCTCAATTTCCATAACTCCATGTCAAGGTACTCTTTTTTCAAAACAGGTTTCTTCTCAGCAGCTAACAGCTACCTGGTCCATTAGCAAGTAGACCCGCTGTAAATAATTGATTTTTGACCTATATCTCTTTAAAAATGCTCCTAGTCACTCACATGTTCAATTTATATGATCTGATGTTGTTTTTGACGTAAAAACCCTCCTGAAGATGGAGGCAGAATGGGACTGTAATCAGATGCTGTAATAGAAGGGCCTGTGAAAAGCCACGAGCTCAACAGAATTATTATGAGTTGCTTGGAGTTTCTGTTGAGTCCAATGCCCAGGTGATCAAAGAAGCTTATCGGAAGCTGCAAAAGAAATATCATCCAGATATCACTGGTCAACAGGTCCCTCCCCTGAATCTCCATTAACTTTTTACTCATTTTCCTTGGTTTTTTATTACAGCGATTCGTGAGAAGCATGATAAGTTCCATATTCAGGGTCATCAGTACACACTGTTGCTGAATAAGGCTTATAAAGTGTTGATGTCAGAGGATCAAAGAAGGAAGTACGATGAATCGATTGGTCAGATCAGAGTGAGATTTGGAGAAAACAACTCTCCCTTGGGTTACAGTACATGGAATGGACCTTTGAGGCCACATGCTTTATTTGTAGATGAGAATGCATGCATAGGTCATCCATCACTCATCCCTATAATGAATACTTGAATAGCTTTTCAAAGTTCCATCCACTACTTAAATATCTATAAAGTTCATATATATATATATATATATATATATATATATATCAATTTCCATTAGTCATAAGAAAAAGTTAAGGTTTAACTGTTTGTTGCCAGGATGCGGGGAGTGTACGCATTTTGCAAGTAACACATTCACTATGGACAAGGCTCTTGGATCTGCTAGGGTAAAAGTCCAATACGGAGATGATGACCAAAATATTGAGGTATGCCAACTTTCACAAAAAAAAGCTATCCTCTGATACCAATAAAATTGAATCTAACGAAATAGGTTAATCCCTCACAATATAATAAACTAAGATTTAAATTCCCATAAGAAAATGTGTCCACATTTAGCATCCGACGGCGTCTCAAATAGAATTACCACTAATAAAAGGATGTCTATGTTTAGCAAATAAAAAACTACCCTCAACTCTTGCATATTTGGTTTGATAATCTATGTATTACACAAAACCTGCGACAAAGATTTAGTGTTCAGTACTTATAAACAATATTGCTTCCTATAAATTAAAACACACACACACGCGTGTTGATTTATTTAGGTATCTGCAATGACACAATAAATTTGTAGGTGTCGGTTGAGTCATGTCCAGTCAACTGCATCCACTGGGTGGAAACGGAAGAGTTGCCAGTGCTAGAGTTCCTGATTCAGCCTCAACCAAAGAAAGGGTATGGTGTATATGGAGGAGGTTGGGAAAGGCCTGCAAATGTCTTCAGCGCAGCTAAGGCTTTCAGTAAACAATTAGAGAGAAAGGAAGCGGCTGGATACGGTCAAAGCTCAGGCAGACGACCCTTGCACCTGTAGTGAAACTCTTTTCATGTGGCATTTATTTATGTACTGATAAAGATTGTTGTTGCCGCAATGCAGGTGAAACAACCGTTGAAGAAAGCCCAGCACAAGCTCAAGCTAGAGCTCAAGCAAGTGCGGAGATAAATATGGGGGTTTTTTTTAAACTATGGAAGTGGGTGAAGGAAACAATTGGCATAAATGATTCATAGAGATGAATTATGCCGAGTCTCATGACAGAAATGTGAAAAATCATGAACAGCCAAACATAGATGTGTATATATATATAAAGAAATCTGGTGGAGGTGTTGCTTATTATACAGTCTCAACCATGCGTCACAAAAGGACCCAACTTTTCTTTATACAGAATTCCCAGCTCCATTTCAAAAGCATGGATGTGCAAAAGGAGGCTTATGAGCATTCATAATTCATAAACCATTAATTTCACATGCGAAAGTAAATTGCGATTATTCAACCCATAAATGTTACTGAAAATCAATGACATTAGCAAGACTGGACCCATTAGATCTCAGCTCCAACAACAGCAGCTAATGATAGAAGAATGAGTCAGCAGTCAGCATGAACACGACCTCCCTCAGAATCAAGGCTACAGAAAGTTGCTTTTATTTTGTGCAATTCATGTCCTAGGTCATAGATTCCTTCGACTTTCAGATTCATCAGCCTTCACCTTGAACATACGATACAAGCAAGATTCATAAATTAATACAGCCTGCATTTGCCAGTCCCGGCACAAACTGAACACTCATCCACATCTCCAGCTACATGCCTTAAGCAATGCTTGATCCTATCATCTACAACATCCTGCAGCAAAATATCATCAAAGTTTAAAATTACCGACATAATGCAACATAGATCCGTTTTTAAGTGATAAACCCTCTACACTTTGAAATCCAAGTTTTCAGAAACTGTTCTCTCAAGATGGTTCAACCAAGCCAGACTATAAAACAGTTAAACCAACCCATTCAAGGATCAAGCTATAACTGATGGTGAAAAATCAGAGAATTCTTACCACAAGCAACTGATGAAGTCCAAGGGGCGCTGTTATAATATATGACACACCTGGGTGACCCTTCACTGCTTCTGCGGTTAAGGAAGGAATATCCTGTGAAATAAGGCAAAGCATACGAATATTATCACCGTGGTTTTTGGGGAGGGGGGGCTCTAATTGATGAAACAATAAAAGCAAGATAGGATTAACGCAGACCAACCTGATGCCAATGCCTACCAGGAAAGAGGAAAAAAGGACTAACAATAATCCGGCATGCACCTTGTTTAACGCAAGATTCAAAGGCGTCTGCTATTGATGGTACTGCCAGTTCCTGATCATGTATTAGAAGGATCAAGATAAGCCTCACAGTTACAAGTGCTTAATAAAATGCATAAGACGCCATGTGTGGCTCAGAGCACTAAGAATTTTCTAGTAAAATTTATTGCATATAGCAACTGTAACTTATTCTGGAAGCACAGTTTCTAGCAGGAGGCTTGTAAAAGATAAACTTAGGCTAACTCTTGCTACTTCAAAATACAAAAATGAAAGAATCAGATATCCACAATATGAAGAAGAGATTCCCAAAACTCGAGCTGAAATTAAAGCATCTACTGTCCTTCAACATTCGTATTCCTTTTTTCTTTTCTCCTGTCTTTCTCGAATTAACATAAGAAAACAACAATAATAAATGACAGAAAACTACCATGTGAGCAGGCTCCGCAATCTCGTATCCAGTTTTATGTTTAAACATCTCCACAAATTCATCTGACATTCAAATTATGACAAGACTTAGGCATTAAATTAAAGCTTTTTCAAGAACATAACACAACCAATTTCGCAACACCTAAAATTAAAACCTAGAATTCTACATGTCAGATTTAGAATAACAGTGGTAGCAAACAACACAAACTCATATAAGCTTACGAAGCATTAAATTGGATTCTTTGCGACGTGACCCGTGATCCACAATAATCACTCCGTCCCCATGACCAATGCTTCCAGAGGTTTCTCTAAAGCCTCTGTTTTGAGCGCGCAAACACAAAAATCTGCCCATATTTCGAGTCTTTGAGGACCAACCGAGCGAGTTTGGGATTTTGAACGGTGACCATTTAGCAGTTCTTCCGGTTTCAATAGGAGAAAACCTTGAACAGGATGAAGAGCAATGCAAATGAGATGATTCATTGCCAACGAGAATAACAAGATGGTCAAAGTGTTTATAGCCAAAATTTCAGATGGAAAACGAACGGTATCATCAAACAATGAATTTGAGGAGCAAGGTAAGAGGTACCTCGTGATTGTGTGGGAAGGGAGCGAGAGAAGCTCGAGTGTCATCCTCCAATTTTGAGGGCTAAACTCGCTTTGGGGGCGCCAGAGACGAAACGAAAACTTAAGAAACGAAACGAACACGATTGATTGATTAAATATTTTAGTGTGTGTTTGGATGAAAATCTGAAAGTATTTTTCTTATATAAAATTATGATTTAGAAGAAAATTATTTAAATATATGAAAAAGTTTAAAAATCATTTTTTTTCTTTCAAACTATGGTTTTAAATATAAAATCATGGTTTATGAAGAAGTTATTTTTTTTCTACTTTTCATAATTTATTTTCTTCTTTTTCTAATTATTACTCCCTCCAGTCTTATTTATAAGTAATTTTCTCTTTTATAGGGCTGATTCATTTTATAAGCAACTTTTACTTGTATTTGAAAACATAAACTTATTTTTTATTTTACCCTCATTAAATAAATATTATTTATAATTAATTATCACACACACCAAGAGTTATATTCAGAAAAAAGAGAAAATTTACTAGGTGAATAAAGTCAACAAGCATTAAGAAATGTATTTTATTAATGACTTCACTTTCAAGTTTTAGGGGTCAATAATAATATATGTATCTATATTAATAACATCAGATTTTACACTAATGACTTCACTTTCAAGTTTTACAATTGAACTAAGGGCAATTTGTTCATAATTAGAAATCCCAGATTCCAACTTCAGTTCTGATCTGGGATTTTATAAATTCGAAACACCAATTTATCTTTTCCTATTTTTAAATGTATTTTTCTAAAATTTTTCAAAAAAAAATCTGTTCGATAGCAGTAAAAAAAAATCATCAAGAAGGTGAAAAAATAAAAATAAAATAAAATAAAAAGTTTCCAGCTGGTTAAAAAAAATCTGTCTTAGCTTCCTCCAAACCTTACCATGGAAGGGCCAAATTCTTAGCCAAATAACTACCTTAAATCTGCTTGGTGGCTTCACAATGCAGATTCTTTTCAGTGATATATTAAATCTTGAACTCACTGATGTTATCTCTTTCATGGTTGTCCTGTCACCCTGAAGTTGGAGAAAGTCCATTATCAGCCCTGTTTCCTCCTCACTAAGAAGCATTATGTATGAACCATGCATGATAGAGGCTTCTGGAAAGTGATGTTGAGGGCAAGTCAATTTCATGCTTGGTGTTTTCTGGGAAACGAAAAGTTCAGAAAGAACTACTAGCTATGAACCATGTTGCTGCTCGATATCTATAGGTCATCTTAACCGCGCGATTTATTTTTATAATGATTTTTTGCGTCTAATTAAAACGTGATTAAAAAGATAGTACGTACTGTTATATTATAATATACACAATTATATTATTGATGGCATATATAAGAAAATAACAATAGCCATAAAAGATAAAATACCAAAGTATTATTATTCCAAGCCCCAAAAGATCATGAACAATACAATGAATAAATTGCATATATATATAGAATCATAAACTCTTTATTCTTCTCATAGTATATAATGCGCCAGCCTACTAAACTCAAATCCATAATATCACTCGAAACTTCAAAAGCTATATATATATCAGTGACAGCTTAGAACTTCTTTTCAAGATAATTGATTATCTTCTCGTCCACTTGAAATGCCTTAGCAAGAACTGCAGGAGAGATAGGAGGATTTGACCCAAATACATTGTTGGCAACGGTGACAAGTCCTGGATTTTGGCTGCTAAGACCAGAAATGGCAACCGCGTTTGTTTTACCCACGTTGAGTTGGAAGTGAATGAGTTCAATGGGGAACACAAACACGTCTCCCTTGTTGAGTACTTTGGTGAAGAGACGATTTTCAGGGTTAGATGTGACAAAACCAACATGGAGAGTACCCTCCAAGACTACTATGAGTATCTCAGTGGCTCGAGGGTGAGTTTGAGGAGGGTTTAAACCTTTTGGAGCAAAGTCCAAGCGGGCCAATGATATGCCCAAAGTATTGAGTCCCAAGATTTTAGTAACATCAACAACAGTGGCATTTAAGTCAAGTGGACCAAACGTACGTGTCTCCTTTCTTGAGTCTAAAGAAGAAGAAATCGTTGGCATTGGCAAGTCTAGGATCCTTACAATTTCCCATTCACAAAAACTGTGGAGAGAAAAGAAGAAAAATAAGAACTAAGAACATTAGTATGCTTAACCAGATTGGAGTTTATTTAGCATTCAAAAGAGAGAAAATGTTAAATGTACATACCACCACCAGTGGTCTTAGTGTCGTTAATGGCAACACAAAAGTCTTGAAGAGGGATGGGATCAAAAGCGAAGGCAACAGAAGAAGCAAGAGCCAAGAGGGCAATAAGAGCTAAGTGAGCAGCTTTCATGTTTTTCTATATATGTCCCTTTCAGAAACTCTCCAGACTCTTTTAGTTCAGTTTGTGTATATTTGCGTTCAAGGGAGGGATGAGATTGTTTGCATGGGTAAGTATGCATATTTATTAGGAAGGGCCATTGACTTGGTCAACTTTTTAAGACAATACATACTTGATGGCACGAAGCAGGTAAAGACTTGGCAAGTTTCAATATTTTATTTGTATGGTAGGCGAATTGTTCTTCGAACGAACGATTACTTGCAACTTAAAAATTAGAACTTGTCTTATCTCTCATTGGCCACTGTGTCAAACTTAATCAATACACCTAATATCGCTGATCTAGTCCATTAATTGGGTGTATTGTAACTTCGATCATTCGGATACTCGTGTCTCTTCACGTTCGGTTAACTACTACATTGATTTACTACTGTATATAGCAAACTATGAATTGGTTCATAACTTTGACCAGAAACATTCCAAATTTGGCCCCAAAAAAACCATGAAAACACAAAGTTGAAAATATATAGAAAGTGGAAATTAAGACAGATACCATATATACGAGTAACATGCATCAATGTTAATCATACACTGTCACTATTATGTACACATGTTATTTTCGAAATATGATATGTATCCTAATTATGTTGAAAGTAAATCTGTAATTAATTACGTTAAAATTAAATTAAATTTTTTCCTAAATTATATATATATTTACTATCAGTGGAATTTATCCAAAACTGGACGTTTTATGTCGAAAAGAAAATAAGCTGCCATTTCACTTATTGGTTCTCCCCTTGAAGCTTATTCATGCTGTTGAGTATTAATAATCTAGTATTATTGTAAGAATTTTGGGCGTATTAGGCATTCGACTGACTTTCTAAAGTACCCATATGAAACTGGAGTATCGATGCAAACTCCGATCACGTTGCATAAGAAATACACCATAGACGGAATGAGAAGGAGAGAATAATATATTTTATATGTACTATCCCACATAGCCCTTAAACCCTCATGCACTCATATATATATATATGATTTCCCGTGCCTCTTCTTCAATTGACGTATCCTTTTTTTATCGGGGGATATATTCTACCTGCTTAATCTTTAAATTAGAATGATTGGGAAATATCACAAACATCTTCCCAAATTTTTCTATTATTTATAATTTAAATCCAATGTAATTGAGTTGGGGCTCTAACCCACTAAGGGTAGACTAGGTATATTTCAACAACTACTTTTATAAAAAAAATAAAAATTAATTAATTCTACTTTTATTTACATTTTGTTCCATGATTTACGATATTTGATTAAAGCTCTATAATGCAATGGTAATGTTAACACTATAATCGAGTTGTGCCAACAATATATTTAAAGAAAGGAATAAGAAATGATAACACGAAAACATAGATCTTTTCACTTTTTTTTTTGTTTATTTCTTTTTTATCTCATGCATGGTTAATTCATTGACGAAAAGTATAATAAAGATTGACAAAATAATCACGTCGTTGTGAGATGATGCTGTGCACATAGAAATTCGATCAATTTGTACACTTGAAGGTAATAATCTATGCCGTACATGCATACATATTAATCAGAATTAGAACTGAGTCATTTGAACCAACACATAATTGATCTAGTGGTATAAGGTCCTACTAGATCTTTTTGGGTCTAAAGTTCAAGCCATAGAAGAAATACATATGTTGGGAGGGGCAGCTACAAACCTTAAACTGAATATTAGATGATAATATAAAAACAAAGAACTTGTACATTTGATCACTGAGTACTATTTGTCAACCTTGGGTTTTCATAAATAAGAACTAAATTTCTGTTGAAGCAGAGTTACTTGGTAGGAACATAAAATGCTAGTATCTTATTGCTCAATGTATACAGTTAATTTGTTGAGATCAATAGAACTTTAGCCCTCACCCATTTGCTTATCGCTTGGTTGAAATGTACTGTGTTCATTGATATTTTTCAGCATATACATGTAAAGGAGTAACTTAATGTGCATATATATCACTTATTTTATTCCAATATGAAAAATCAGATACAAAGATCCATACATTATTATAATAGAAAAACTCAATCAGAAACAAATTATTTTAAAACTCAAATAAACGATATTAATGTACTATCTATAAGTGCTTCTGAATAGCATCAATTATTTTGTTATCAACTTGAAAAGCCTTGGTGAGAACTTGATCCGAAATTGGAGGGTGTGACTTGAAGACAGCATTGGCAATTGTGATGACTCCAGGATTCTGACTGCTCAAACCAGCAATGGCAACCGCATTTTTGTCCCCTACGTTGAGCTGGAAATGAATCAAACCAATTGGAAATACAAACACATCTCCCTTATACAGTACTTTGGTAAATAGCTTATTCTCAGGGTTGGATGTAACAAAACCCACAAGAAGAGTACCCTCCAAAACAACAAGAATTTCAGTGCCACGGGGATGAGTGTGTGGAGGGTTCAAGCCTTTAGGGGCAAAGTCTATACGAGCCAACGATATTCCCAGAGTGTTGAGGCCCGGTATTTCGGTTACAGCAACGGGAGTCACCGCTGAGCCAAGTGGACCAGACGTGTCTCCTTGTTTCAGTCCACCATAGAAGAAATCATTGGCATTGACAAGTTTAGGGTCTTTGCAAAACTTTCCGTTCACAAAAACTGCAAATAAATATACAAAGGAAAGATCAATGATCAATGTTGATGTATATATATATGAATGCATGTCATAATCAAAATCGAATTGGAGGTGAAGAAAGGGAAAGCTGATAATATTATATTATATGCATACCACCACCAGTCTTGGTTTCGTTGATGGCAACGCAGAAATCTTGAAGTGGGCTAGGATCAAAGGCAGAGACACCAGAAGATGAGAGAGCCAAGAAGGCGATGAGGATCATGTAACAGGTTTTCATGTTTTCTCTTGTGATATTATAGCAACTATACTTGCCTCTTTCTGTATATAATTTGCTGCTTTGTGAGGGATGGAGATCGTTGCGTGGTGGCTATGTGAGTATTTATAAGCACGAGCATTTGATCTGGTCTTTTATTTACTTACCCGAAGATGAACAAGACCGAGTTTTTGTTTAGATTTTTTAACGAGAAATAAAGAATATTTTATTAGTGAAATATCTTTACCAAGCACTTGATGAAAATAGTTGGAACTTTTCAAGTTGCTTTCTTAATTAATTCCTTCTCCAGAACAAATTACGCACGCACTTGTCAAAGCACGAACAGTTAAATACCGAATGGGCTGATATTGTAACAAGGTCTTAACCTACTACGTAAGGTTATGTCAACCAATTGGATTTGAACATGTCTCCCTAGTAATTATTTCTTTAATGAAGGGGGGCCAAAAGGCCCACATATTTTATTAATTTGATAAAATGGGAAAGCGGCAATATCATATTAGAATTATATATGGCCGGTTCCGGATAATTCATATGCCAAGTTTGTTGAAGAAAAGTATGATGAATTGGTTTGGTAAATATACTTAATGAGAAGAGTTCCAAATGTTAATATATACCGTAATCAAGAAACACTTTTTGAGGAAAAGACCATTTCATGTTCACATCTTCGTTAGCTAATAAGTGCCTTAATTGTTATAAGTCTTCTAATTTCTTTTTTTTAATTGAAAAAAAAGAAGCCAAGGCTCACTTAGCTTGCTAGCTAGCTTACGGTGACAAAGAAGTGTCTCCTTGCATATCAAAGGCCATATATATATCCCAAGCACTCGGTAATACATAATTCTATTATATATGATACTTTGTGCTAAATGAATTTAAAGTTGTTTCTAACGAGTTATTTTAGTACACAAATTAAAATTATTAAATATAAAAGTGGTAAAAAAGATATAAATAAAGTGAAGATCATGATAATTTTTTTAAGAACCAAATCAAATACATATAAATATTATGAAACAGATAAGTAATAAAAAACATGTAGAGTTATCACTAAAGAGACTTTTTTTGGGAACTATCAAGTTTCTATAATGATTTACTATCAATTTGTATTCAAACTAAATCAGTTAAAAACAAATCCCTCTCATAGTGAAGTTTTATACCCTCAAATTATTAGAAAGTAGTAGGATCATTTTCTTCTATTTTCTTAAGTATCATCATTAAATTGGAAACCATCTTTGATGCATGAGACATGAAGAAGAAATGGAAACGCACAATATATAATACTACTTCCGGTCCACCATATAAGAACTCATTTTTTTTGGGGGGTGGATTTGATTCTAGATATAAAATCTCAATTCATTTTATCTCTTATATTTATCATTTTTCCTAAACTCTTTATCTAATGAATGTGTTGTTATTTTTGAATGCGAGTTGTACCAACAATATATCTAAAGAAATTAAAAAGAAACGGTGACATAAACAAAAAGTGATCAATATTCAATATAATGAAGATTCCCAGAATATGATGCTGTGTGTGTAGAAGTTTTTGATCAATATCGTGAAGGTAAAAGTATATATGATCAAAAGCAAGATATATAAAATGCTAAATTATATTTCACTATACACACAATACATATATTATAAATCAGAACTAAATTTCCGTTGATCTAGGGATTACTCGGTGGAAGTATAAAAGGCTAGCTAGTATTTTCTTGCTAAATGAATAGGGTTAATTTGTTGAGATCAGTAGAAATTTGGCCCTCAATGTCACGTTGCTTATGGCTTGGATGAAATGTAATGTGTTCATTGATATTTTTCAGCATATACATGTAAAGGCGTAACTTATATAATGCGAGCATATATATCGCTTATTTTATTCCTATACGAAAAATGAGATAAAAAGATCCATACATTATTATGACAGGCAAACCCGCAAACAAATCATTACAAACTCAAATCAATGATATTAATTTTATATCTATAGCTGCTTTTGAATAACGTCAATTATTTTGTTATCCACTTGAAAGGCCTTGGTGAGAACATCACTAAAAATGGGAGGCTTTGATTTGAATACAGCATTGACAATAGTTAAGATGGCATTTCCCCCCCTAAAATATTATAATCATATTTTTTTAATTTTCTCATTCCTTTCTCTCCTCGATTATTATTGAGTAAGTATATATATGGATAAATTAGAAAAATATTGATAAATATAAAAAATATATCTTATATTTAGGACTAAAATCAACTCTCTAAATATATCTTATATTAAAAACTAGTAGAGGGTAGCACACAAGTTAAAATGCTAAATTTCAGTCTACCCAATATATACATAAATATATGATAACCAAAATTAGTACTGAGACGTCTGATCACAAACTACTTGTTCACCCTCGGTTTTCATAATAAGAACTAAATTTCTGTTGAAGCAGAGTTACTTGGTAGAAGTATAAAATGCTCGTATCTTCTTATTGCGAAATATATACAGTAAATTTGTTGAGAGCAATAGAACTTCAGCCCTCACTCATTGCTTATGGTTTGGCTTGGAATGTACAGTGATCATTGATATTTTTCAACATATATACATGTAAAGGCGTAACTCAATGTGCGCATGCATCGCTTATTTTATTCCAATATGAAAAATCAGATACAAGGAACCATACATTATTATAATAGAAAAACTCAATCAGAAACAAATAATTTCAAACTCCAATAAATAATATTAATTTTCTATCTATAAGTGCTTCTGAATAGTATCAATTATTTTGTTATCCACTTGAAAGGCCTTGGTGAGGACCTGATCAGAAATCGGAGGATTTGATTTGAACACGGCATTGGCAATGGTGATAACTCCAGGATTCTGACTGCTCAAACCAGCAATGGCAACCGCATTTTTGTCCCCCACGTTGAGCTGGAAATGAATCAAACCAATTGGGAACACAAACACATCTCCCTTATACAGTACTTTGGTAAATAGCTTATTCTCAGGGTTTGATGTAACAAAACCCACAAGAAGAGTACCCTCCAAAACAACAAGAATTTCAGTGCCACGGGGATGAGTGTGTGGAGGGTTCAAGCCTTTAGGGGCAAAGTCTATACGAGCCAACGATATTCCCAGAGTGTTGAGGCCCGGTATTTCGGTTACAGCAACGGGAGTCACCGCTGAGCCAAGTGGACCAGACGTGTCTCCTTGTTTCAGTCCACCATAGAAGAAATCATTGGCATTGACAAGTTTAGGGTCTTTGCAAAACTTTCCGTTCACAAAAACTGCACATATATAAAGGAAAGATCAAATAATGTTGATATGGATGCATCTCATAATGGAAATGGAATTGGGAGAAGTTGGAAAAAGAGAGATAAAGCTGCAGATAATATATACATACCACCACCAGTCTTGGTTTCGTTGATGGCAACGCAGAAATCTTGAAGTGGGCTAGGATCAAAGGCAGACACAGCAGAAGATGAGAGAGCCAAGAAGGCGATGAGGATCAAGTAACAGGTTTTCATGTTTTCTCTTGTGATATTATAGCAACTATACTTGCCTCTTTCTGTATATAATTTGCTGCTTTGTGAGGGATGGAGATTGTTGCGTGGTGGCTATGAGTATTTATAAGCACGAGCCTTTGATCTGGTCTTTTATTTACTTACCCGAAGATGAACAAGACCGAGTTTTTGTTTAGATTTTTTTACGAGAAATAATGAATATTTTATTAGTGAAATATCTTTACCAAGCACTTGATGAAAATAGCTGGAACTTTTCAAGTTGTTTTCTTAATTAATTTTTTTTTTTCGAGAACAAATTACGCACGCACTTGTCAAAGCTAAGCACGAATTGTTAGATACCGAATGGGCTGATATTGATAACAAAGTCTTAACCTACTACGCAAGGTTATGTCAACCAACTGGATTTGAACTTGTCTCCCTATTAATTATTTCTTTAATGAAGGGGGCCCAAAAGGCCCACATATTTTATTAATTTGATAAAATGGGAAAGCGGCTACATCATATTAGAATTGTATATGGCCGGTTCCGAATAATTCATATGCCAAGTTTGTTGAAGAAAAGTATGAATTCGTTTGGTAAATATACTTAATGAGAAGAGTTCCAAATGTTAATGTATACTGTAATCAAGAAACATTAATTTTTAAAGGAAAAGACCATTTCATATTCACATCTTTGTCAGCTAAAATGAGTACATCAATTGTTATATATGTCTTCTACTTTCATTTTTTTTTCATTAAAAAAAAAAAAGCAGCCAAAGCTCACTTGCTAGCTTTCGGCTATAAAGAAGTGTCTACTTGCATATCAAAGGCTAGATATCTATATTCCAAACGCTCATCAGTAATACATAATTCTATTATGATACTTTGTGCTAAATGAATTTTAAGTTGTTTCTAACGAATTGTTTTAGTACACAAATTAAAATTATTAAATATAAAAGTGGTAAATAAAGATATAAATAATGCGATGATCCTGGTAATTTTTTTAAGAAAAAAATTAAATACAAATAAATGTTATGAAATAGAGAAGTAATAAAAAAACTTGTAGAGATTATCACTAAAGAGACTTTTTTTGGGAACTATCAAGTTTCTATACTGATTTACTATCAATTTGTATTCAAACTAAATCAGTTAAAAACAAATCCCTCTCAGCGTGAAGTTTTATACCCTCAAATTATTAGAAAGTAGTAGTATCGTTTTGTTCTATTTTCTTAAGTATCATCATTAAATTGGAAACCATCTTTAGTGCATGAGACATGAAGAAGAAATGGAAACCATATTTAATATTACTTCTGGTCCCTAATATAAGAGCTTATTGTAGGGGGTTGTTGGATATTTGATATTTCATATTAAATCTCATGAATTCATTATTTTGTTCTTCATATTTATCATTTTTTTCTAAACCCTTTGTCTAATGAATGCGTTGTTATTTTTGAAGAATGCTAGTTGCAGCAACAATATATCTAAAGAAATTAACAAGAAATGGTGACATGAAATAATGCGATCAATATTCAATATAATGAAGATTCACAGAATATGATACTGTGTGAGTAGAAGTTTGATCAATATCGTGAGGGTTAAAGTATGATCTAAAGCAAGATATATAAAATGCTAAATTATATGTCACTCCACATACCATACATATTTAGTAATAAAAATACGATCCTGAGATGTGTTGACCTCGATTGATTTGTTCTCCTTCGGTTTTCATATATAAATGAGTTAAAGGCTATTTTTGCCCTGGAATTATTCAATGAGGGCCAATTTTACCCTGACTGTTATCTCAGTTAAGTTTGATCGTTAGTTGACCAAATTTCAGGAAAAATTTACTCCTAAGTGAAAACTTTCAGAACAAATTTACACCTTAACAAAAATGACAATGATAGCAAAATTGCCCTAAATTTTTTAATTTAGGAGCAAATTTACCTAAATTTTGGTCGTTCAAACTTAACTGAGATAACGGTTAGGGTAAAAATACTCCAAATTTGACACTTCCAGAATAAAATTGGCCCTCGGAAAACTTTTGAGGCAACAATAGTCTTTAACCCTATATAAATCAGAACTAAATCTCCATTGATCCAGGGGTTACAAGGTAGAAGCATAAAATGCTAGAAAGTATCTTCTTTCTAAATGAATAGGGTTAATTTGTTGAGATCAGTAGAACTTTGGCCCTCAATGTTACGTTGCTTATGGCTTGGTTGCAATGTAATGTGTTCATTGATATTTTTCAACATACATGTAAAGGCTTAACTTATAATGCGCGTATATGCATATGTTTGTTTCAACGGTAGGAGGCCATTTAAGCCCGTTTAAAAGCTGCAAGCCCAATTCAAACGTGGATCACTATTTTCCAGTGTTTGGCCTCATATTAGTTCACAAGCCCGATTAAAAAAAATCTATCATCGGGCTTGTGAAGTAAGCGTATCATACTGTGCAAGGAGCATGCATTGGATCCTTTTTTTTTACCGTTACTCGATTGATCCTCCTGTAGCCATGTGCCTCAATCTTCTCTCTCCGAATCTCTGCCAAAAGCCTGTTGTTAACACCATAAAATTCATGTCAAAGTAGCATATTTACCTTTAGTTTTGCATACATTTTGGGTAAATTCATATATAATAGATAATAAATGTACAAAGGTAATGTGTCCAGGGTATTGATGATAAAAAGGTGTAATTTCTCTGTTTAAGCCCCATAATTGTATTAAAATTGCATTAACATTGTTTTTATAGATTTCATTGTGTTGATAGGTTAATATTAGAGCCAAAAAGGAGTCATTGGAGGCACCAAAGGATGATCAAGAAGTGGGAATGGAGCTAAGGAAGTCAAAGCACCATGGAAGAATAAGAAAATGATGAAGAAGGCCAAAAAGCTTCATGTGGAAGTTTGGCCGCGGCCAAAGTTTTGCCAGAAACTTTTTGGCCGCGGCCAATGCCCAAATTCTGCAGCTAGGCATTTTGATTCAGAACAGAATTTTAGGGCATATAAATACCAAAACCCTGAAGTAAAGACTCATTCTGGACCTTGGAGGCACCGTGGAGACAATGCGCTGCTAGGGTTTGGAGCTTGGAGGTGGAGATTGGGCTAGAAGTTGAAGATTTGAAGAGATTTGAGCTTCTCCTCTTAGTTTTCCCTCTCCTTCTGCTGTCTTTCCCTTTTGTAACTGATTTATGCCCTGTTTCTTCTGGGTTTTATGAACATGTATAACTAGAGTTTTATTGTTTGGATTGTTTAGAACCCTTGTATGGATTAAGTACTCATTTCCCCTTTATATTTATGTTGAATGATTGGTTTATATTGATTTCACTCTATTCTTAATGCTCCTTGTTGATTGATTACCAATGAGGTTGTTGAGTTCACTTGGTTGACGCCTGAGAGGGCTAGATTGAGTGTAGAACTTGAGTTTAATTGTGTGGGAACTTGAAATCCGGGGGTTGGATGGATGGTTTTGTTGATAAGGTAGAGATACACTCATTGACCCCACATAGCCACATAGGTTCTGCAATGTCGGCTAGGTTTAATTCTTCAATTAAGAGATTAATGAACTAATTAAATTAAACACCTGTTTGGGTTTGGAGACTTGAGAGAGCACTTATGGGTAAATTAGTTACCTTGGTTAGCATAATCCATCCTTGAGAGTTCATATTGTGGGGATTTGAATGAGTACCTATGAAATGCAAGGGGGATAAACAATCCTAACTCTCACTGCATCATTTCTAGTCTATGAATCATTTATTTATATTTTCATTTTAGTTTACAATTTTGTTTTTCCTCCACCGTGATAATTATCCAACTCAAATTAGGCAAAAGTGCGATAATCTCTACTTAACCGGGTTTTGGAACCAAATCCTCGTGGGAACGATATCTTACTCATCACTTTATTACTTGGCGCGACCCGTGCACTTGCGGATTTGCGAACACCTGTCACCCAGTAACAACTCCTACCATTATTTATTTCCCCTTTGTGGTTGTCAAACGCTCCCCCAATCCGTCGTGCCCATTGTCGCTGAAGAACCGTCTTAGCTGGCTTTCCCCGCGTCTCACCTTCTTTTGGCTGTGGCATCGTGTGAGCTAAGGTATATCAGTGGTTGATTGCATCTACATTGGTTGGACGTGTCACCTGCCATGGCTGTCAGCCAAATTTGATAAGAACTCTGTATGTGGCAAATCCATCCAGCTGTGTTCGTGTTTCAGCTCCGGACGTCTTCTCCGGTGACTCCTACAGCTGACGGTGGCCTCTGGCCTCTGTCTCAATCTTCCCTCTTTAATCGGGCTTTGTGTGGAATATCGGGTGTCGCCTGAGGTGAGCACCCCTCTCCGCGGCCATCTCCCTTCTCGTGCGCCGTCCCTTATCCCCAACGAGCTCAACGTGGGTCCTCTGCCTCTAGTGGTCACCACCGGTGAAATCCTCCTTGGTGGTAGGTAAGGTTCATTGATTCATATCTACGCTTTTTAGTCAATGGCCAATATTCATTATGGGTGGATTGGTTCAAATGATGTGTCAATGTTACTTGGTTTGCATATTTCATTTGTCACATGTTGTTCCCCTGCTTCGATCATAAATGTCGGCACTGGTGAGAATCATTTTTCATATGGCAATCAAGGAACATAGGTCTTTTATGTAGTATATTGTTAATGAGATGCATTATGCTAGGTTGTTTTGGCAGGATCTCTATAATACATTGTGAGTCTTAGTTGGTGTACGGTTAGTTAGTGGACCACATAACAATTTATCATACGTATAGGCATGGCAGAGTCGTTTATTATTAAGAAGTGGGTTTAAGTTGCAAGTTAATCCACACACACCTGTTGTTACATTGACAAAATGCATAGCCTACCCCTGTCTTTGGATGTCTTTTTTTATATCTTCCATAGATTTGAAGACACAATTGCATTGAACTAAAAGTTCTAAATGACAAACTTTGTAATCTTCCTGAGGCAAAAGGTAGTTTTCCAGGGAGGATATCGTTGAAAATTTAGTGGCCTTGTAAGCTAATTGATCTGTATTGTTCTTTGTGTGCATGTGCCATGTTTATTGCATAGTTTTTTTTATCTCAAATAATTCCTTTTACGTATAAACAATGGTTCCAATCCTCTGCTTCCTATACTGACAGGAGAGAAAGCGAGAATCGTATTCTGCTTCATTCGTGTCTATTCATAAACCTTTTGTCAAGGTATGTGCTTTCTCTCTTATTTATCCTTCACACAGAAGCTACCACGATTGGGGAGCAAAAAGTTGTAAATTTAGATTAGGCACGTCGTGTGTTACTCTTTTTTCTTTCTGTTGTGTATCCCCCTGATTTGCATGTATTTCAACTAAAAGGAACTTCATATGGGCCCTTGGTCTAACTCCCACAACATATCAAACAAAGTGGGGTCATTAATATTTCTATGGTTGCCAAATTATTCTTCATTTGTGATGATGGTAGCATTATGAAGGAACATGATTACTTCATAACCAAATTTAATTAGATAGCAACAATTAGGTACCTAGTATGCTAAAACGTTATGAATATGCTTCCTCTGTAATTTCCCCTTTTGTTTATCTCTATTCCAAAGCTATGTCATTCCATTCTTAGTTACGTTAAAAACAAAAAATAATAATATACTTAGAAATAAGAACTATGTCAAAATATTCTTGGCAACTTCATTCGAACAACTATTTTGTCATGATCATACCTCAAACTTAGGGTACCTTTCATCTTAGCATATATGCTTCATATAGTTGTATACTAGCATAGCAGATCATTGCAGTATTCTTCGTCCAACAAAGAAGTTAAACAAGGTAAGGTGAAATTATATTGTACTAATGAAATGGTTTGACTAATACTTCATAATGTATTGTACTACATGTAACTGTCATCGTGTCTTCCATTAAACCATGCCATAGTTAATCATATACATTATGTACTATTTAGAAGTAACTAGGTTCCCTCTACATATACTACTTACTTGGTATAGGGTTGCTAAACTATTTTCAGATCATGAACCCTACAAAGTTAACCCACTAGGAATTTAAATTTACTGAATGTGTTTGTCTGTTATCCTTCACATTTTCCCATAGAAAAATGCGTGATAACGCAATATGGGACGACAACACCACTGAGGTGTTTATACACGCGATGCTTGCTCAAGTGTATGCTCATGAACGACGAGGGTTCTCATTTTCCAAGGACGGCTGGAAGGCAATTGCGGAGGAGTTTAATCAAAAGACAGGTAGGGGCTACGACCGGAAACAACTCAAGAACATATTTGATATCTTACGCAAGGATCTGAAGACGTGGGAAATATTGCTCAATGAGACTGGGGTAGGTCGTGATCCACAAACAAGGGCCCTTGACGCATCTGATGAGTAGTTGCAACAAAAATGCCGGGTTAGTAAGTGTCCTTTAACTTTACACAACTAAAACACTGCTACCTTTAGGTTACATTAGTCATAATTTTGTTTACTTGTGTTAATGCAGGATAATAGAGCCTATTTGAAGTTTTTTCGGGGTCCTCTTAAGGTTGAGACTAAACTTAAGATAATCTTCAGGGATGTATACGCTACAGGGGAGGGTTCTTACTGCCCGTCACAGAGACATAATTATTCTCCTGACGCTGACCATGATGATGTGTACATCTTAGTAATGGATGAGCAGGAAGGGTCGAGGGACATCGAGGATGACTATTTCAGAGCACAACCGATACCCAGTACCAGAGTTACTGACGAGTTGGCCAGTGTTAAGTTATCATCCCAAAGTGGTCCATCCGAGCCAATGGATTCAGGAAGCCATGGCAAGAGAAAGAGGGTCAATTGAGCTCCACGGAGGAAGAAGTCGAGAGTGGCACCTATGGATCGTATTGCTAATATGGTTAGTGTGATGGCTGACATAACAAAGCATATATCATCTATTGTTAGCGACATCCAGCAAAGGAGTGCTGAAAGTGTAGTCAGGGACCTTGTTACACTGGAGGCAGTAAAGGCCAATCCGCAGTTCTGAATCCGATGTATCCAGATGCTTTCTTAGGATAAGAGTTCTCGGGATGCGTTTGTGGGGTTATGGAAGGAGGACAAAGAGTATTTGGTTGAGTGGTTGCACTTTACCATTGATTGTTACTTCAGACTTTAGATTATAGTTATGACCGGTATGGATGTTTATTCCTATGAACATTTACTTACTTATGAACTGCTAGTATTTTTCATATACGTTATGTGTATGCATGTAATTGAATAAGCCTAAATTTAGGTTATATTTTTCATATACGTTATGTTTATGCATTCTTTGTCGCGTTTGTTTTTCTGTTACCTTAAGTTAGCGACATGCACAAGTGACGTTATCAATTGACAATTGGATGGAGGAGGTTGATGATGACTCTCAACTTATCACCCTCATCGAGGAGGAGATGATGGAGTATCAACTACAACCGCGTTGATATGTCAGTATTGGGTTCCTTTCATCTCCAAACAACCGCGGAGATCAAGTATACGCTCGGGACATTTGTGGGTCCAAGAGCTGTTGGCAAACAATAGTAATTGTAAAGACATGCTCAGAGTTGATAACCATGTCTTTTATCTACTGTGCAATAAGTTGGTAGCACATGGGCTAACACAATCTAGGCATGTTGGCGTTGAAGAAATAGTTGCTATGTTTCTGCTAACTGTTGGACACGCTATGGGGAATAGGGTAGTCCAAGAACTTTTCTAACATTCGGGTGAAACCGTAAGCCGCTTATTGCACAAGGTTCTTAAGGCTTGCCTCAGTCTAGCTGCGGAGAACATTAAACCCATCAATCCCAAATTTCATGAATGCCACCCACATGTATTGCATAATCCACGATATTATCCATACTTTAAGGATGCAATCGGAGCAATAGACGGGACACATATAAGGTGTGTTATCACCGGTCAAAATCGGGACAAGTATATTGGTAGGAAGGGTCATCTTACGCAGAATGTAATGGCTGTATGCGATTGAGATATGTGTTTCACATTTGTGTTGGCTGGCTGGGAGGGATCTGCGCATGACGCTCGTGTCTTTCAAGCCGCGGTCTCAAATCCATCTATGAATTTCCCGCATCCGCCTAGAGGTATGAATTCTAAAGCGTGAAATAAAATTTGGGTTCGTAAACATTCATTAATGTCCCCCCAATGTATTCATGATTGTTGTTTTTTTTAATTGGGCAGGGAAATATTATTTGGTCGATGCTGGCTACCCCATGCGAGAAGGCTATCTTGGACCCTACAGACGTGAGCGGTATCACGTGCCAGAATTTAGGCGTCAACCTGCTCTTCGAATCAACAACGAGAAATTTAATTTCTACCACTCTAGTTTGAGGTCAACAATTGAAAGGACCTTCGGCATCTGGAAGAGTAGGTTCGCAATGTTGCAGAAGATGCTTAGATATAGCTACGAAACACAAGTTCGGCTAGTTTGCGTAACAATGGCCATACACAACTTCATTCGAAGAAATTCTCCAGGTGATGTTATGTTTCAGCAATATGACAATGGCAACGTAGGTGATGAGGACAATACTACTGTAGAAGAAGAGGGTTCTTTCACAAATAATGCTGGGCCATCTTCAACTGACATGAATGCCATGCGAGACATGATTAGAGATGCTATTGCGCAGGTCATCTGATTTTATAAGTTATGTATTCTTTTTCACATATTTTATGTACTGGATCAAAGGAAATTTGTTGTTGAGTTATATGCTTACTTTACGAACAAATACTGCAAATTTGATTAAAATTATCATTTAATGTAGAAAATTTTCAAAATTAACTAATTATTTAATATTTGTAATTTATAATGTAGTTCGTTTAAACTGATGTTGTAAATTGATAATTATAATAATAAAATTTCTTTCTTATTAGTATTAGTAATTTTAAATTAGTATTAATATTTGTTATATTACAATATGAAGGAATTTTTTATTCGAGCAATTTTAAAATTTAAATAAATATATAAATATATAATGTAAATGAGTAGTATTTATCCCTACAAAGTTACAAATTTTGCATTTAAATATTAATTAATATTTAATATTATGTTTGTTTTACATATTTAATTCACATAAACACCAAAAGCACTTTTGCAATATACTAATCCAAACACGAATCACTTTTAATTTGTGACAAGCACTTCAGCAATCTCTAATCCAAACATATATCATATTCAACAATCGCATTTATACCAATTACATTTTTGCACAAGCCCGATTAAAATAAGCCATTTTTTTTATCACTCATCCAAACATATCTTATTACGACGGGCAAACCCACAAACAAATCATAAAGAACCACTAGCTATATGAATCATGTTGTTTTGCTGCTAGATATGGGTCATCTTATTATGTTGACTCATTTATTTTATAATGATTTTTTGGGTCTTCGATAACGACCAGTTATATGAGCGCATAAGTGTAAACAAGGTCAAATTAACTTAAAATTAAAACAATTATACGAACCTGTCGAGACGCTTCTCCTCTTCTTTGAAGTAGAACGTGAGCACCCGTAAATTTTCTCACTCGTCACTACTAAAAAAAAAAAAAAAAAGCAGCTGTGATGTTTATTTTATTGAAAAGATATTACTGCTATATTATTGATGGTATATATATATATAATAATAATAATAATAATTAACATAAAAGATAAAACACCAAAGTATTATTATTCCAAGTCCCGAAAGATGAACAATGCAATGAATATATTACATAGAATCATGAACTCTTTATAACTTTATTCTTCCGATGACTACAATGCGTCAGCCTACATACCAAACTCAAATCCATAATATCGTTTCCAAACTTATTCAAAAGAAACACACACACACACACGCGTAACAGCTTAGAATTGCTTTTCAAGATAGTTGATTATCTTCGCGTCCACTTGAAATGCCTTGGCAAGAACTTCAGAAGAGATAGGAGGATTTGATCCAAATACGTTGTTGGCGATGGTGATAAGCCCCGGATTTTGGCTGCTAAGACCAGAAATGGCAACCGCATTTGTTCTACCCACATTGAGTTGGAAGTGAATGAGACCAATTGGGAACACAAACACATCTCCCTTGTTTAGTACTTTGGTGAAGAGACGATTCTCAGGGTTCGATGTGACAAAACCAACATGAAGAGTACCCTCCAAAACTACGAGTGTCTCAGTGGCTCGAGGGTGAGTGTGAGGAGGGTTTAAACCCTTTGGGGCAAAGTCTAAGCGAGCCAACGATATTCCCAAAGTATTTAGTCCTAGGATTTTATTGATATCAACAACAGTAACGCTTGAGCCAAGTGAACCAGACGTGTCTCCTTTCTTGAATCTAGAGAAGAAGAAATCGTTTGCATTGGCAAGTTTGGGATCCTTGCAGAATTTTCCATTCACAAACACTGCAGAGAAAAAAGAAAATAAGAACTAAGCATATATTAACATGCTTGCTTAATCAGATTGGAGTTTATTTAGCATTCAAAAGTGAGAAAAAAAGTAAAATGCACGTACCACCACCAGTGGTCTTAGTGTCGTTGATAGCAACACAGAAGTCTTGAAGAGGGCTGGGATCAAAAGCGAAGGCACTAGAAAATGCCAGAGCCAAGAAGGCAATAAGGGCTAAGTCAGAAGCTTTCATGTTTTCTCTTTGCCTTTCAATCAGAAACTCTCCAAACTCTTTAGTTCAGTTTTGCGTATGTCTGCGTTCAAGGGAGGGATGAGATTGTTTGCAAGGTAAACTATGCTTATTTAAAAGGAAGAGTCTTTGACTTGGTCAATTTTTTGAGACCATACTTGATCGCACGAAGCAGGTAACTACTAGGTAAATTTTAAGTGAGAGTTAGTATTTTATTTGTATGGAAAGCGACTTGTTCCTCAAACGATTACTTGCAACTTAAAAATGAGAACTTGTCTTATCTCTCATTGGCCACTGTGTGTCAAACTTAATTAATTCATCTAATATCGCTGATCTAGTCCATTGGGTGTATTATAACTTCGATCATTCGAATACTCGTCTCTCCACGTTCGGTAAACTACTACATTGATTTACTACTGTATAGCAAACTATGAATTGGTTCATAAATTTTACCAGAAGCATTCCAAATTAAATTTGACCCCAAAAAAACCATGAAAACACAAAATTGAAAATATATAGAAAGTGGAAATTAAGATAGACACCATATGTACGAGTAACATGCATCAATCTTAATCATACATTGTCACTATTATGTACTACACACGTTATTTGCAAAATTTGATATGTATCCTAATTATATTGAGAGTAAATTTGTAATTAATTACGCTAAAATAAAATTATATTTTTTCCTAAATTGTGTGTGTGTGTGTGTACTATCAGTGGAATTTACCGAAAACTGGACATTTTATGTTGAAAAGAAAATAAGCTTCCATTTCACTTATTGGTTCTCTCTTTGAAGCATATTTTCGGTATTCATGAGCTATTGAGTATTAATAATTTAGTACTACTACTTTTGTAACAAAATAAAAATTAATTAATTCTACTTTTATTTATATTTTGTCACATGCTTTACGATATTTCATGAAAAGTATATAATGCAATCGTAATGTTATCACTATATTCGGCATCAATTTGCTGTAATTTTTAATCGAGTTGTGTCGACAATATATTTAAAGAAATGAATAAGAAATGATAACACGAAAACATACGATCTTTTTTCACTTATTTATTTATTTCTTTTTTATCTCATGCATGGTTAGTTCACTGACGAAAAGTATAATAAAGATTGACAAAATAATCAAGTCTTTTGTGAGATGGTGCTGTACATATACGTGTGAAGGTAAAAGTTTAAACGCCGAACTTCAGTCTATACAATACATGCATATATAGTAATCAAAATTAGAACTGAGACGCCGTTTGATCAATGACTATTTGTCCACCTTCGGTTTTTATAAATTAGAACTAAAGTTCTCTTGAAGCAGAGTTACTTGGTAGGAATATAAAATGCCAGTATCTTCTTGCCAAATGTATATAGTTAATTTGTTGAGATCAATAGAACCTTAGCCCGTAGTCATTAATTGCTTGTGGCTTGGTTGAAATGTATGATCGCACCTGCAAGTGTGTACGGGATATTTTATGGTCATACGCATAGGGAGATTGTAATTTACTAATTCAAATGAGTTTTAAGTAAGAAGAAAATAATGATGAGAATATTTATAAGAACGTAACAATCACTTAAAGAGTTGGGTTTAAGATTTTACCCACAGGTTACTAATTTCTATTATTTAAGTTGACTCTTTTAATTAATTATAGTGATAAACTTTCCTAGAGTATCCTAATATTCTTCTGAATTATTAATCCTTTTTTAATTAGTGTTGAACTCATTCCCACAACATTTCACACAACTAATTAAATCATGAAGCTATAGTTTTTATCACCATAAATATCTAGAACTATCTCTAACCTAAATAATGTGTCTATTTGTCTAGATCTAGGGTCTCCTTTCACCTTCCAGTCCATTGAAATTACCCATATATTAGATTCTATTGATGGTAGACAAAGTAAATCATGTGAAGAATCAGAGAAATAAATTAATTAAAAGAAAAACTAAAATGTATTTATAAATATAAATTAATAAAGAATATTCATAAATAGAAATTCATAAAGAGTCAAATAAAAATAATTAGAAACTAACTTTCTTATTAGGCTATATCCCTCCCCCAATTGAGGAGTTTAAAAACTCAAAAAAAATATTGCTCGTGAAGTTTTCAGTTATTGTGTATCAAGAATGAATCATAGAACCTCTATTTAGAGCTGAAGTTACTTCTTAGAGTATCACTCTTTGACATATCCATATAATAATATATCATTTACTTTGATTTATCTTCACGCCATATCTTTTAATGCTTTTAGATTATGGCGACAATTACGGCTTAATACCCATTTAATCAGCTATATCAATATTTTACAGAAATTATGATTTACGACCCCACTTTTGCATGTATACAGTGCCATATGCCTTCAACTTCTCTTGGTCTTTTGGAAAAAATCACAGTTCACGACCCATTCCTTCAAGATATTATATTATCTACAAAATAAAATATATTTGAACAGATTTTATAGAAATATTACTTTTTATCCTCAATATTATATTTAGATAAAAAAATATAATAAATTATATAGAGATAAATATAATTTCAAAATCTATATCTATTTAATTATAAAATAAGTACTTATTAATGTACTATGGTCATTGATATTTTTCAGCATACATGTAAAGGACTAACTTAATGTGCATATATATCGCTTATTTCATTCCAATATGAAAAATCAGATACAAGGAACCATACATTATTATAATAGAAAAACTCAATCAGAAACAAATAATTTCAAACTCCAATAAATGATATTAATTTTCTATCTATAAGTGCTTCTGAATAGCATCAATTATTTTGTTGTCCACTTGAAAGGCCTTGGCGAGGACCTGATCAGAAATCGAAGGGTTTGATTCGAACACGGCATTGGCAATAGTGATGACTCCTGGATTCTGACTGCTCAAACCAGCAATGGCAACTGCATTTTTGTCACCCACATTGAGTTGGAAGTGAATCAAACCAATTGGGAACACAAACACATCTCCCTTATACAGTACTTTGGTAAATAGCTTATTCTCAGGGTTTGATGTAACAAAACCCACAAGAAGAGTACCCTCCAAAACAACAAGAATTTCAGTGCCACGAGGATGAGTGTGTGGAGGGTTCAAACCTTTGGGGGCAAAGTCTATACGAGCTAATGATATGCCTAAAGTATTAAGTCCTGATATTTCGGTTACAGCAACAGGAGTCACCGCTGAGCCAAGTGGACCAGACGTGTTTCCTTGTTTCAGTCCACCATAGAAGAAATCATTGGCATTGACAAGTTTAGGGTCTTTGCAGAATTTTCCATTCACAAAACCTGCAAATAAATATATAAAGGAAAGATCAATGTTGATGTATATATATATATATATATATATGAATGCATGCCATAATTAAAATCGAATTGGAGGTCAAGAAAGGGAAAGATGATAATATAATATTATATACATACCACCACCAGTCTTGGTTTCGTTGATGGCAATGCAGAAATCTTGAAGTGGGCTAGGATCAAAGGCAGACACAGCAGAAGATGAGAGAGCCAAGAAGGCGATGAGGATCAAGTAACAGGTTTTCATGTTTTCTCTTGTGATATTATAGCAACTATACTTGCCTCTTTCTGTATATAATTTGCTGCTTTGTGAGGGATGGAGATCGTTGCGTGGTGGCTATGAGTATTTATAAGCACGAGCCTTTGATCTGATCTTTTATTTACTTACCCGAAGATGAACAAGACCGAGTTTTTGTTTAGATTTTTTAATGAGAAATAATGAATATTTTATTAGTGAAATATCTTTACCAAGCACTTGATGAAAATAGCTGGAACTTTTCAAGTTGTTTTCTTAATTAATTTTTTTTTTCGAGAACAAATTACGCACGCACTTGTCAAAGCTAAGCATGAATTGTTAGATACCGAATGGGCTGATATTGATAACAAAGTCTTAACCTACTACGCAAGGTTATGTCAACCAACTGGATTTGAACTTGTCTCCCTATTAATTATTTCTTTAATGAAGGGGGCCCAAAAGGCCCACATATTTTATTAATTTGATAAAATGGGAAAGCGGCTACATCATATTAGAATTGTATATGGCCGGTTCCGAATAATTCATATGCCAAGTTTGTTGAAGAAAAGTATGAATTCGTTTGGTAATTAAATATATTTAATGAGAAGCGTTCCAAATGTAAATATATACCGTAATCAAGAAACACTTTTTGAGGGAAAGACCATTTCATGTTCAGATCTTTGTTAGCTAATAAGTGCCTTAATTGTTATAAGTCTTCTAATTTCTTTTTTTTAATTGAAAAAAAAAAAAGCAGCCAAGGCTCACTTAGCTTACGGTGACAATTAAGAAGTGTCTACTTGCATATCAAAGGCCACACACACACACACCCAAGCACTCAGTAATACATAATTCTATTATATATGATACTTTGTGCTAAATGAATTTAAAGTTGTTTCTAACGAGTTCTTTTAGTACACAAATTAAAATTATTAAATATAAAAGCGGTAAATAAAGATATAAATAAAGTGAAGATCCTGATAATTTTTTTAAGAAACAAATTACATACAAATAAATATTATGAAACAGAGAAGTAATAAAAAACATGTAGAGTTATCACTAAAGATACTTTTTTTTTTGGGAACTATCAAGTTTCTATACTGATTTACTATCAATTTGTACTCAAAACTAAATCAGTTAAAAACAAATCCCTCTCATCGTGAAGTTTTATACCCTCAAATTATTAGAAAGTAGTAGGATCATTTTCTTCTATTTTCTTAAGTATCATCATTAAATTGGAAACCATCTTTGATGCATGTAGACATGAAGGAGAAATGGAAACGCACAATATATATTACTACTTCTGGTCCATCGTATAAGACCTCATGGGGGGTTTTGGATTTGATTCTAGATATAAAATCTCAATTCATTTTATCCTCCATATTTATCATTTTTCCTAAACCCTTTATCTAATGAATATGTTGTTATTTTTGAATTTCAATTGCACCAACAATAACAAGAAATGGTGACATGAAAAAATGTGATCAATATTCAATATAATGAAGATTCCCAGAATATGATGCTCTGTGTGTAGAAGTTTTTTATCAATATCGTGAAGGTAAAAGTATATATGATCAAAAGCAAGATATATAAAATGCTAAATTATATTTCACTCTACACACAATACATATATTATAAATCAGAACTAAATTTCCGTTGATCTAGGGGTTACTCGGTGGAAGTATAAAAGGCTAGCTAGTATTTTCTTGCTAAATGAATAGGGTTAATTTGTTGAGATCAGTAGAAATTTGGCCCTCAATGTCACGTTGCTTATGGCTTGGATGAAATGTAATGTGTTCATTGATATTTTTCAGCATATACATGTAAAGGCGTAACTTATATAATGCGCGCATATATATCGCTTATTTTATTCCTATACGAAAAATGAGATAAAAAGATCCATAGATTTTTATGACAGGCAAACCCGCAAACAAATCATTACAAACTCAAATCAATGATATTAATTTTATATCTATAGCTGCTTTTGAATAACGTCAATTATTTTGTTATCCACTTGAAAGGCTTTGGCGAGAACATCATTAGAAATGGGAGGCTTTGATTTGAACACCGCAATGGCAATAGTTAAGATGGCATTTTCCCCCCTAAAATATTATAATCATATTTTTTAATTTTTTCATTCATTTCTCTCCTCGATTATTATTGAGTAAGTATATATAGGGATAAATTAAAAAAAGATTGATAAATATAAAAAATATGTCTTATATTTAGGACTAAAATCAACTCCCAAAATATATCTTGTATTAAAAACCAGTAGGGGGTAGCACACAAGTTAAAATGCTAAATTTCAGTCTACCCAATATATAAATAAATATATGGTAACCAAAATTAGTACTGAGACGTCTGATCACAAACTACTTGTTCACCCTCGGTTTTCATAATAATAACTAAATTTCTGTTGAAGCAGAGTTACTTGGTAGAAGTATAAAATGCTCAGCTCGTGTCTTCTTATTGCGAAATATATACAGTAAATTTGTCGAGAGCAATAGAACTTTAGCCTTTACTCATTGCTTATGTTTTGGCTTGGAATGTACAGTGATCATTGATATTTTTCAACATATATACATGTAAAGGCGTAACTTAATGTGCGCATGTATCGCTTATTTTATTCCAATATGAAAAATCAGATACAAGGAACCATACATTATTATAATAGAAAAACTCAATCAGAAACAAATAATTTCAAATTCCAATAAATGATATTAATTTTCTATCTATAAGTGCTTCTGAATAGCATCAATTATTTTGTTGTCCACTTGAAAGGCCTTGGCGAGGACCTGATCAGAAATCGGAGGGTTTGATTTGAACACGGCATTGGCAATGGTGATGACTCCAGGATTCTGACTGCTCAAACCAGCAATGGCAACCGCATTTTTGTCCCCCACATTGAGCTGGAAATGAATCAAACCAATTGGGAACACAAACACATCTCCCTTATACAGTACTTTGGTAAATAGCTTATTCTCAGGGTTTGATGTAACAAAACCCACAAGAAGAGTACCCTCCAAAACAACAAGAATTTCAGTGCCACGAGGATGAGTGTGTGGAGGGTTCAAGCCTTTGGAGGCAAAGTCTATACGAGCCAACGATATGCCAAGAGTGTTGAGGCCTGGTATTTGGGTTACAGCAACAGGAGTCACTGTTGAGCCAAGTGGACCAGACGTGTCTCCTTGTTTCAATCCACCATAGAAGAAATTATTGGCATTGACAAGTTTAGGGTCTTTGCAAAACTTTCCATTCACAAAAACTGCACATATATAAAGGAAAGATCAAATAATGTTGATATGAATGCATGTCGCAATGGAAATGGAATTGGAAGAAGTTGGAAAAAGAGAAAGCTGCAGATAATATATACATACCACCACCAGTCTTGGTTTCGTTGATGGCAACACAGAAATCTTGAAGAGGGCTAGGATCAAAAGCGAAGGCAGCGGAAGAAGCAAGAGCCAAGAGGGCAATAAGAGCTAAGTGAGCAGCTTTCATGTTTATATATATGTGTGTGCCTTTCAGAAACTCTCCAAACACTTTTAGTTCAGTTTGTGTATATTTGCTTTCAAGGGAGGGATGAGATTGTTTGCATGGTGAACTATGCGTATTTATAAGGAAGAGTCATTGACTTGGTCAACCTTTTAAGACCATGCTTGATCCCACGAAGCAGGTAAAGGATTAGTATGGAAAGGGAGTTGTTATTTTCAAACGATTACTTGCAACTTAAAAATTAGAACTTGTCTTATCTCTCATTGGCCATCGTGTCAAACTTAATTAATACACCTAATATCGCTGAACTAGTCCATTGGGTGTATTATAACTTCGATCATTCGGATACTTTCCATGTTTGGTAAACCACTTCATTGATTTACTGAATAGCAAACTATGATATGGTTTATAACTTTTGACCACCAGAAGCATTATTCCAAATTTGTCCCGGAAAAAACCATGAAAACACAAAGTTGAAAATTTATAGAAAGTGGAAAATGAAGATATATACTATATGTAGGCTCTCCTCCTATCCTTAAAGCCTAATTGGGGAGTTGATCTTGATCCTTAATATAAGACTTATTTCCCATTTCTATCAGTCTTTTTTTAATTTACTTCTATATATTAATGCCGTTCAACAATAATCAAGTTAGAGAAAGATGTAGATAATCAAGGAAGATAATTAAGGTATTTTAGAAAAAATATTATGAAATTAAGTAAATATATCTTATATTAATGATAAAAGGAGTAACATGCCTCAATCTTAATCATACATTGTTACTATTATATGTACATATCATTAGCGAAATTTAATATGCATCCTAATAATGTTGAAAATAAATTTGTAATTAAATATGCTAAAGTAAAATTAGGATTTTTTTCGGTAAGTTATATAGGGAAAAAGATAAATAAATACCATCTTAACTTCCAAAATCCAGAAAAGTCCTTTAACAGATACAAAGGACAGAGTGGGGATGGGGTGGTAATATGGGTCTTTTATGTTTGAATAAAAAGACCAAAAAGCCCCCGTTACTCAATTCTTTTGCACATATTGTTAGTATTTATTGATTTTGTCAAAACCACTACGGATTTTGTCAGAACCATTACTCTTTTAGTTAATCCCATTACTCAATTAATTAAATCCAAAACTCTTTATCAATCATTTTATATATTTTGTCAATAATTATTAATTTTGTCAAAACCATTACAAATTTCGTTAAAACCACTGTTCATTTCGTTAATCCCATACTTATTGATTTTATCAAAACCATTACACATTTTATCAAAATAATTACTCTTTTAGTTAATCTCATTACTCAATTGGTAATAACTAAAAACTCTTGGTGAATCCTTTTACATATTTTGATAGTACTGATTGATTTTGTCAAAACATTTCGTCAACACCACAATTCATTTCATCAATCACATTATTCTATTGGTCACAACCCAAAACTCTTTGTCAATCATTTTACACATATTATCAGTACTTATTGATTTTATAAAAATCATTATTGATTTTGTCAAAACCAATACTCTTTTAGTCAATCCTGTAAAAAGCAATTTAATTTCAAAATCAAATACCAAAAAGATATTTGTTTGCTTCCAGAGAACCAAATACCAAAACCATCGATAGAAATTTCAAAGAACCAAATACAAAAACTAGTAGAGAAGGGAAGAACAATGAATCCTTTTGCTTCGTATATTTAAAAGCCTAGAAATTCTCGAGTGAAGGTAACGAAGAAGTATTCAAAAGATAAAGTATGGGATTTCAAACAATAATTTTAACCATGGATCCCAACTCAAATCTGGTTTGCTAGCAAGAGAGGAGAAAGAGGTTGTCACTAGTGAGAGTGGAGAAGAGTGTTGCATCACCGATGGTAGTGCTCCGTCCAAAGGGGCCGCTGCCGCCGGTGTTCAATTCGAAGATGCCACCATTAGTAGTGCTCCCATAAACCCATATTCGTGCAAAAGAAAGAGAAAGGAGACGATGCCAATGAGGAAGAATTAAGCGGCATCTGATAAGGAGGTGAGGAAGGAAAAATGATGAATAATAGGAAGAGGTGTGCAGGTAGTGGTAGTAGTGGAGAGTGGGAATGAACAATGAGGAAGGAGGAAGAAAGGAGAGAAGGATGAAGAGGAAGAGGAAAAGGAGAGAGAAGAAAGTGAGAAGAAGAAAGAAGAGGAAATTTTAGTCTTTTCACTCAAACTTTTATATTCCAGATTCCTACCAATGGATCTCCATATCATTAGCAAGTGACTTTTCTGGATTTTGAAGTTCAGATGTTATTTATATGTCTTTTTCCCAATCACACACACACACTTACTTAATACTATCAGTGGAATTTACCCCAAACTGGACATTTTAGGTCGAAAAGAAAATAAGATGTCATTTCACTTAGTGGTTCTCACTTTGAAGCTTATTTTCGGTATTAATTCATGCTATTGAGTATTAATAATTTAATTCTACGCTTTTGTAATAGCAAGATAAAAATTAATTAGTTATACTTTTATTTATACATAATTTACAGTATTTGATGAATACTATATAATGTAATCGTATGCCAACACTACTCGGCATCAATATGTTCTGTAATTTTTAGGAATAAGAAATGTTAGGACGAAAACAAACGATCTTTTCACTTTTTTTTAATTTATTTCTTTTTATAGAATGAATTGTTAATTTATTGACGAAAACTGTGATGAAGATTGACAAAATAATCAAGTCTTATGAGATAATGATGCTGTGCGTAAAGAAATTCGACCAATTGTACGTGAAGGTAAAAGTATGAACCAAAGCAAGATGGACTCACAATCTACCAAACCTATTGTTTGTACTACTCGAGTATTTAATATAAAATATATTAACCTAATTTGATTAAATTAAGAAAGTTAATTAGGTTAGTTAAGATGACTTTTTTTTCCCTAAAACATCATAATCATCTTCTTTAATTTCTTTATTCCCTTTCATTCTTGATTATTGTTGAGCAAGCATTATAGAGATAAATTAGAAAAAAATTGACAAATATAAAAACTATGTTTTATATTTTAGACCAAAATCAACTTCCTTATATTACATACATATCTTATATTAAGGTTAGGAGGTTAAAATGCTAAATTTCAGTCTACCCAATATATACATAAATATATAGTAACCAAAATTAGAACTGAGACGTCTGATCACAAACTACTTGTTCACCCTCGGTTTTCATAAATAAGAACTAAATTTCTGTTGAAGAAGAGTTACTTGGTAGAAGTATAAAATGCTCGTATCTTCTTGTTGCGAAATATATACAGTTAATTTGTTGAGAGCAATGGAACTTTAGCCCTCACTCATTGCTTATGGTTTGGCATGGAATGTACTGCGATCATTGATATTTTTCAACATATATACATGTAAAGGCGTAACTTAATGTGCGCATATATCGCTTATTTTATTCCAATATGAAAAATCAGATACAAGGAACCATAATTATTATGATAGGCAAAGCCAGAAAAAAAATTATTACGAACTCAAATCAATGATATTAATTAATTTTCTATCTATAAGTGCTTTTAAATAGTATCAATTATTTTGCTATTAATTTGAAAGGCCTTGGCGAGCACTTGATCAGAAATTGGAGGGCTTGATTTGAACATGGCATTGGCAATGGTGATGACGCCTGGATTCTGACTACTCAAACCAGCAATGGCAACTTCATTTTTGTCACCCACATTGAGTTGGATGTGAATCAAACCAATTGGGAACACAAACATATCTCCCTTATACAGTACTTTGGTAAATAGCTTATTCTCAGGGTTGGATGTAACAAAACCCACAAGAAGAGTACTCTCTTTAGGGGCAAAGTCAATACGAGCCAATGATATGCCTAAAGTATTTAGTCCTAGTATTTCGGTTACAGCAACAGGAGTCACCGCTGAGCTAAGTGGACCAGACGTGTCTCCTTATTTAGTCTACCATAAAAGAAATCATTGGCATTGACAAGTTCAGGGTCTTTGTAGAACTTTCCATTCGCAAAAAATGCACACATATAAAGGAAAGATCAAATAATGTTGATATGAGTTCTTCTCATAATGGAATTGGAAGAAGTTGGAAAAAGAGAAATATAGACATACATATCACCACCAGTCTTAGTTTCTAATAATCAGAATAATAGTATGTTCCCAAACAAGGCATAAGGAGATAACTTAGCAAAAGTAATAGGCTTGGCTAGAATCAATTGTACTATTCTTTAGTATTCAAGATGGTATCAGAGCATTAATTGACAAATTTGTGTAATATGATAGAATCCTCATCAGATAATTCTAGTGCTCTTACATCTCCATCCTTTGCGCTTTTATCTTCTACTGCACCGTCTAATTTCACTCATTATTGTGTTTCTATTAAGTTGAATGATGAGAATTACCTGATCTGGCGCACTCAGATGTTACCGTATCTTCATGGTCAATATCTGTTTGGCTTTATTGATGGCACAAATGGCATCCCATCTGTAAGATTATCTTCAGGTCTTCCAAATCCTGAATTCTTGCAATGGTTTGACAGATCAAATGGTGTTATCTATTCTAATTGCTTCTTTATCTAAGAATTTAATTCCAAGAGTCATGTGTCACAAAAATTCAAGAGATATGTGGTTGGCTTTAGAAACTTTTTTTTCTCAACAATCTCAGGCTTGTTATGTTCAACTTCACCAGCAGTTGACAAATTTAAAGAAAGGTAGTAAATCTATTGTTGCTTATCATAAGAGTGTTATGTTAATTACTGATTCACTAGTTGCTGCGAGCAATCCTATTAGTGATCTGGATTTTAATACATATCTCTTAGCAAGGCTTGGTTCTGATTGTGATTCAATTGTTACTTCATTAACCACTCAATGCCATACCTTGCCAATTGAAGAAGTTCTTAGTCATCTTCTAGTTTTTGAAGCATGTATGAAACAACAAAATACTCTCCCTGCTACATCTGAACTTCTAGCTAATACTGCCATAGTCTCAATTCAAACTACACAACCTAATAACAGCAATTTTATATATCAAGGAGGCCGATCCTCTAATTACAACAGTTCTCGAGGACATAATTTTTGAGGTCGTGGTGGTCAATTTAATAAAGGTAGAGGTCGTTCAAATGGCAGGCATCCTACATTTACTAATTCTAATGATCGTTCATGTCAAATCTGTCGAAAGTTTGGGCATGAGGCTCGAGTCTGTTATAACAAATACAATCATTCATATCAAGCACTTGATCCTCCTTCTTTTTCAGCCAACTAATCAAAGTATGGTTCTTTTAATGATGCTCTCTGGTATCAGGATATAGGCGCTACTCATCATATTACCTCATATTTTTCCAATCTAAATCTTCAATCTGAAGTTTACACAGGTTCTCAACCTGTCAGAGTTGGTGATGGTGCTCGACTTCAAATTCAACATCATGGTTCTAGCAATCTTTCTACTCATTGTGGCAATTTTCTTCTCTCTAACATTCTTCATGTCCCTCAAACTTCTAAAAATTTACTTTATGTTTATCAATTTTGTCATGATAATAACGTTTTCTTTGAATTTCATGATGATTGTTTAGTCATTAAGGACTCAAAAACAAAGCCACCTCTGCTTCACGGTCCTCCTAAAGGTCATCTCTATCCTCTTCCAACCAGTGTTCAACCATAAGTCTTCTATGGTGCTCGCACCTCCTTTAATAAATGGCATAATCGTCTTGGTCACCCGGCCTTTCAAGTTGTTCAATGCAACAGTCTTCTTGTTTCTTCTAAGTCTAATAATCATCAATGTTTTGCCTGTCGTCTTTCAAAGAGTTATGTCCTGCCATCTCCTACCTCGCCTTATTGATCCTCTGCACCTTCTGATTTAATTTTTTGTAATGTATGGGGCCCTACTCCTCTTGTTTCTTTTGATGGTTTTAGATATTTTGTCTCTTTTGTAGATGCCTTTTCTCGTTTCGTTTGGTTTTGTCCTATTAAAAGTAAGAATGAAGTTATCTTTGTTTTTCATAATTTCAATAAAATTGTCTCTACTCATTATAAATCTACCATTCGATCTTTTCAGTCTGATTGGGGAGGGGAGTTTTGCTATTTACATAAAATTATTGTGTCTCTTGGTATTTTTCATCGTGTCACCTTCCCTCACACCCACACACATAGAATGGTACTGTTGAGCGTCGTCGTCGAACTATTGTTGAAACTGGATTAGCTTTAATGACTCATGCTCATCGTCCAAAACCATTCTAGTCTTATGCATTTGCCACTGCTTCTTATCTTCTTAATCGATTACCTAGCTGGGAATTGAATTCTCGAAGTCCTTTTTGAACTTTTATATAATCAACGACCTAATTATTCTATGTTAAAGGTTTTTGGATGTGCTTGTTGGCTTCATATCAGGTCCTATGCAGCTACTAAACTTACCAACATTCTGCTTGTTGCATGTTCTTGGGCTATTCTTCCCATTATGTTGGCTATTTATGTCTGGATCTATCAACAGGCAATGTGTATATTTCTAAAAATGTTGTTTTTGATGAAATGAAGTTCCTTTTTAAGAATCTTTCTACGGAGGTTAGATCAGACCCTTCTTCTTTTGTAGTTTTGCCCACTTTCTCATATGGTCCTCCTTTATACACTACTACTTTAGAGCCCAATTTCGGTGGCCAGAATATACAAGTTCCTTCTTCTGCCTTGTCAAGTCCTTACACACAACCCTTTGGGAAATTCTCAGGTTTCACAACCTCTTCGGGACGTTGCCCAGCATTTTCAGGCTTTGCAACCTCTTTGGGACGCTGCCCGAAAATTCTTGGTCTTACGATCATGGGCTTCGGCCCTTCTAATTATGAATGCTTTTTTAGTCTGATTGCCTAAGGACACGCTAGCCCAATAGGTCTGACTACCCACCGTATATTCATAATACCAATGCACTCGATGGTATATACATACGTGCAGAACCATTACATAAGATACGAGAGCAAGGGTTTACTTGAATTTTTCTGTCGAGCCTATTCTACCTTCATCCTCTTTAATGTCTTTCTTTTGACAAATGGAACTAGAGCACCCCATAGCGATTGGGTCGCATAAACCTTTTTCTCATTCTGCTATCTCCTCTGGGGTCATTCTGCATGGACTTTTGATATTGGTCCAGCTCTAGGCATAATTCTACTTCCTTCACTGGGGTATCTACCTGTTTTTTTTTTTTTAGGGAATCCATGAGTCACTAGCATATTCTATTCTTTGCCTCGATTATGAGACCATAAGTCACTAGCATATTCTATTCTTTGTCTCGATTATGAGACCATAAGTCACTAGCATATTCTATTCTCTTTCTCGATTATGAGACCATAAATTCATGGCTATTCTCATTCTTTCAATTACTCTATTCCATTAAGGAACAAATTCTGATTCATTCTTTCCAAGTGAATATTCTATAATCAAGATCGTTTCCTATGCTAGAGTAGCAGCTAGCAACCTTCGAAAACATTATTCTCATATGTGCTATATTCTAGTACATCAATTCATTCAGGTCAATTCATATGTCTAAAGAATCAATTCAACTATTGTTCGATTCTTAGGTTACAGTTCAATTGGTAGCAACCCTCTGGATGTCTATCCAACTTTTATGTTCATTAACCTAATTCTAGAACATCAGTCATACCCAATAAGCATGCTAAGATCATCATGATTTATTCCTTCCATTCTATTCTTATACTATTCAGGTAATATCCTCAAATAGTCCCCTAAAGTATTGCTGACAGTTTAGCATTACTTACTAGGTTCACATGGTCCATACTTTCATATATCGGAACCATAGTGTAACCTAAGTCACATCTTGACCTAAACACTATTTAAGCTTAAATATGATTCAAGCCTATTCTTAATCTTTACCGTATTCATTCTAACATTCTCATGGAATCCCTCAAGATCACCATACTTCTTACCTTAAGGCACTTGGGCCTATAATCAAAAGGTTTCAAATTTCTAGGAATCCAGAACACATGCCAGCTTGGCATCTGATTCTCCAGAGCTCATACCCTTCTCTACTGGGTATACATCACTACTACTCCGTTTCATTCTCTATATTATGCTCTACCCCACCCTCTAAACCAGTTTGTCCAGTTAGTGGTTGGGGAAAATTCTATTTCTCTGGGTTCATTTCTAACGCACCATTCATTATGGGTACGAGATTACTAATAAGGTATCTACATACCTATTCATAGCAACAAAGCATACTAGCCTAATGCCAGAACCTCTGCTCTGATATAAAAAATGTATCACCTTACATTTCTTCTATTTTATTACGTACACGGAAGTGTTTACTCATATTTTCTCTTAAGGGATTATTCCTTATTTCCGGCTGTTGAGCCATGATTCTTGCTGAATATCAAAGTTAATTCCTTTTCTTAGCAATCTCAATTATAGTTCAACTTTAATACACGTCTATTCATACTATTCATAATACTCATATGAATATTTGAGTCGTGCAATTAAACTACATACAGTAAATTAATACACATTCTTCTTCAATACTTCGTCTTCTTTCCTTCTTGTTCTTCTTCAAGCATTCTTCTCTTTCCAATTCTCATACCTATATGGTTGATGGGGGAGGGTGAGATTCAGGGAATCTCAGTAGAAAACATACAGACAGTGCATGTAAGATGAATACTAGTGCATGATATGCTTGCCTTACATAGGCTTATGTTCTCATAATGATATTATGCATACTTAATATTTCATGCAACATACATATGTTCACCGTAAAAATAAAAACAAAGCTTCATTCATTCATACATACTTCACATAAACAAGCAAAACAATACAGCAAATCAATACACAGTATAAACATCACATACATACAAGTAAGTAAGTTTACTACCTTTTGGACTTTGTCTCCTCCTCTTGTACCTTGATCTTCCAATTATAGTTTCTTTTTTGTCACTTTATGACCCTAGATAAATAATGACATTATTAAAGCCATGAAAGGTGAATGCCCAATGTGCCACATTAGCCTTAAATTCTTATTTTTACCCTTGAAATTCATACTAATTACATTTAGTCACTTTCTTTTTCAAATTCGCATGGTAGCCAAAAGTTGCCAGCATTTTGACCAAACTTTGAAAATTTATAATTAATTCAATAGAACTCCAATTGGGGTGGTTCAAATTCCTATGAGAATATCTTTAAGTCCTCTTTACAAGAAAAATATTACCTACTGCCACTTATAGGCCCAGAACTCCACAATTTTCAATTAACCCAACTGTATCAGGATTTGTTCTAGATTTAGTGGCTAAACTTTAAAAATTTATAACTCACAGCACACAAATCCAATTAACCATTATAACCTATCAAATTAAATCCTGATAAGTCTACTTAAATTATGAAAATTTTCATGGTCATTGGATAACATTTGACTACTCAAAAATACGTCACAACGACACTGCCTCCATAAAACGAAGTACACAACATCTACTTCACAACTTTCAAAAATTCCAAATTCATATACAAGTATCCAAAAATCATGAACACTTACATATCCACACAATTTTTTCATGTAGAATCCAATAGAATCATTAAAATTGAAAAATTCTTACTTCTTCATGATGTTCTGTTCAGACCAAAAAATCATGGTTTTCTACAATAATTCACCTATTTAGAATTTTGTCCAACAACTTGACCCAATATCATCATAAATCATAATCTAACCATAAATACATGATTAAACCTTAAAAAATCCTCTATATGAAAATTAACAGTACCCAACCCATACAAAAACTCATCCAAACAAAAAATCAATCAGTTCAAAAGGAAGCTTACGCTTACCTCTACGCATTTCCGTAGTCGGTTCGGAAATCCGGCAGTACTCTGGAAATGGAGATGGCACCAAACACCTCCAAATAAAAATCCAAAATCGTAGAAATGAAGCTTAGGATGAGTAGAAGAAGGTTTGTGAAGGGTACTTTGAGAGAAAACGTCGATTCGGTAGTGTTTCGAAGGATTGAAGTTCTTAAAAGTTACTATTTATGCACTATTCATCTCTTCTCTTTCTTCTAACATTTTTTCTTATTTTCCAGCATTTTTCTGAATATTTGGGGCAGCTTGGACAAAAATATAAGGCCAAGAAAGGGTCTTGAAAAATTATGCCACGTGTCGCGATGTTACGATGCCATTTGTTCGGTATTCCACTAATTTGATGACATGTGTCACTTCTTTTTTCTAAAGTGGGTCCCAATTCTTTTCTTGGGCCTTTAGTTGTCCAAAATGTCAAGGAAAGTAAGGGTCTAATATTTTTCCCCGGCTCTCCAGCTCAGTGTTCAAGAAAGCTATCGGTGACCTGACCGGAGACCGGTGAATTCCGCTGACTTCTACGCCACATGTCACCATCTTACAATGCCAATACAAAAGGCAAAAGGACATTTCATCATTAATGGGACATGTGTCATCTTCTCATTTATCCAATATAAAAGTTATGTCATGATTGTTTACTTTATTAAAATTACTTTAATAAAGTTACTTTATCGATGTCTACTCAGGACTTACTCGGGATTGCATCACGCATATCAAAGCCCACCAAATGACACCAAGTCGGAGTGTGTATATGGGCCCCACATGGTGCTACATATTAGCGTCCACTTCAAAAAAACGCAGGGTACACATGTAAGCCCTGAAAATGGCATGGGTACACCTACACCAGCCTATTTCCCCCGACTAATCGGTCCCTTACCTCATGACATAGTTGGGTGGCATCTTTCTACCAACCCAATGGCACTGTATATGTGTTTTGTGCACATCTGCAACGACATTCTAATCATATTGCCAACAAATACCAAGCCCTCTGCCCGATAAGGCCAAATCACATAATCCCTTAGAGTCTTTCTATATCTCATCATCCTTGGGACTCTTCTCAAACTGGGCTTAGTCGTCTGCCTGATATAGGCTTATTCTCAACTCTTTAATTCCAAAATTTGGGATATTGCAATCCAACCACAAATCGCTCTACTGCTGGTTTTGCTATATACCTGGGTCCTAATTTAGTAGCTTGGAGTTCAAAGAAACAGCCTTGGGTTTCATGTTCTGGTACAGAGGCTGAATATAAAGCATTGGCAACAACTACTTCTGATCTTATTTAGCTACAACAACTTCTTCAAGAACTTGGTTTATATCTCTCTCAACCACCTTTATTATGTTGTGATAACTTAGGAGCTACGTATTTAGCAGCTAATCCTATTTTTCACTCACGAGCTAAGCACATCTCTCTTGATTATCATTTTGTTCGAGAACGATTAGCTGCTAAGTTACTTCGAGTTATTCAGATCTCTGCCAACAATCAAATTGCTGATATCTTTACAAAGCCATTATCTTCTGGTCAATAATTTGCCTTTTTTCGTTCGAGTCTCACTGTTCATCCTGTCCAATTTGACTCGCGAGGGCATAATAATCAGAATAATGGTATATGTTCCCCAAACAAGGCATAAGGAGACAACTCAGCAAAAGTAATAGGCTCTAGAATAATCTATTACCTATATACGTGAGTGGCTAGGATCAATTGTACTATTCTATAAATTGCTCAGCAATGTACTATACAATTCATTAAATGAAATACAAATTTCTCAGTAACAATATTCTGCTTTATTTCTGCGATGCTGTTCTTTATTATTCAAGAGTCCCGTTGATGGCAACACAGAAATCTTGAAGTGGACCAGGATCAAAGGCTGAGACAGCAGAAGATGAGAGAGCCAATAAGGCAATGAGGATCAATTAACAGATTTTCATGTTTTCCCTTGTGATATTACAGCAACTCTGCTTGCTTGTTTCTGTATAGTTTGTTTCTTTGTGAGGGATGGAGATCGTTGCATGGTACCTACGTGTATTTATAAGCACGAGCCTTTGATCTGGTCTTTTATATACTTACCCGAAAAGATGATTAAGACCGAGTTTTTTGTTTTAATTTCTTAATGATATTGTTTTCTTAATTCCTTCTCGAAGACAACTTGCGCAACTTGTCAAAGCATGGATTTAACATAGTTAAATACCGAATGGCTGACGACGACGACAAGGTCTTAACCTCTAGGTAAGGTTTCTGTCCTCCGTTTGAATTTGAATACGTCACTCTTTTAATTGTTTCTTTAATCAAGGGGCCAAGCCAAAAGGCCCACATATTTTTTATTAATTTGATAACATGGGAATGCGGCTATATCATGTTTTTTATGGTTCCGGATAATTTTTTTTTTTTTTTTTTTGTTCGATATGGTTCCGGATGATTCTTATGCCAAGGTTGCAGAAGAAAAGTATGAGTTGGTTTGGAAAATAGAATTAATAAGAAGAGTACAGTTCCAAATGTTATTACCGTAGCCAAGAAACGTAACATTCTTAAGGAAAAAGCTCATTTCATATTCACATCTTTCTCAGCTAAGTACCTCGATTGATGTACATAATAGGAAAGTGATGTTGAGTGCAAGTCAATTTCATGGTGGGTGTTTTGTGACAGACGTACAAAAAGTTCATAAATAAAGAACCACTAGCTATTAATCATGTTGCTGTGCTGCTAGACATGGGTTATTTTACTATCTTAACCGATTTATTTTTATAATGATTTTTTGGGTCTTCCATAATGATCACCAGTTATGTGTGCGTAAGTGTAAGTAAGGTCAACTCAGATTAACTTCAAATTAAAACAATGATACAAAGCTGTCGAGAAGTTTTCTCTCCTCTTCTTTGAAGTAATACGTGGGCACCTGTAGATTTTCTCACGCGTCCAATTAAAACGTGATTAAAAAGATAGTACTGCTATATTATAATATATACACAATTGATGGTATCTATATAATAAAATAATTAACATAAAATATAACATACCAAAGGATTATTATTATTATTATTATTATTCCAAGTCCCGAATGATGAACAATGCAATGAATAAATTACATAGAATCAAGAACACTTTATTCTTCTGATAACTATAATGCGTCGTCAGCCTTCATACCAAACTCAAATCCATAATATCGTTTCCAAACTTATTCAAAGGCTATATATATATATATATATATCAGTACGTAACAGTAGCTTAGAATTGCTTTTCAAGATAGTTGATTATCTTCTCATCCACTTGAAATGCCTTAGCAAGAACTGCAGGAGAGATAGGAGGATTTGATCCGAACACATTGTTGGCGATGGTGACAAGTCCCGGATTTTGGCTGCTAAGACCAGAAATGGCGACCGCGTTTGTTTTGCCCACGTTGAGTTGGAAGTGAATGAGACCAATTGGGAAAACAAACACATCTCCCTTGTTCAGTACTTTGGTAAAGAGACGATTTTCAGGGTTGGATGTGACAAAACCAACATGAAGAGTACCTCCAAGACTACGAGTATCTCAGTGGCTCGAGGGTGAGTGTGAGGAGGGTTTAGACCCTTTGGAGCAAAATCTAAACGAGCCAACGATATGCCCAAAGTGTTGAGTCCCAATATTTTAGTAACATCAACAACAGTGACACTTGAGCCAAGTGAACCGGACGTGTCTCCTTTCTTGAGTCTAGAAAAGAAGAAATCGTTTGCATTGGCAAGTTTGGGATCCTTGCAGAATTTTCCATTCACAAACACTGCAGAGAAAATAAGAACTAAGAATATATTAATATGCCTACTTAATCAGATTGGAGTTTATTTATTATATTCAAGAGAGAAAAAGTAAAATGCACGTACACCACCAGTGGTCTTAGTGTCGTTGATCGCAACACAAAAGTCTTGAAGAGGGCTGGGATCAAAAGCGAAGGCAGCAGAAGAAGCAAGAGCCAAGAGGGCAATAAGAGCTAAGTGAGCAGCTTTCATGTTTTTCTATGTATGTCCCTTTCAGAAACTCTCCAAACCCTTTAGTTCAGTTTGTGTATATTTGCTTCAAGGGGGATGATATTGTTGCATGGTGAACTATGCGTATTTATAAGGAAGAGTCATTGATTTGGTCAACTTTTTGAGACCATACTTGATCCCACGAGAAGCAGGTAAAGACTTGGTAAGTTTTAAGTGGTAGTTAGTATTTTATTTGTATGGAAAGCGAATTGTTCTTTTCAAACGATTAGTTGCAACTTAAATATTAGAACTTGTCTCATCTCTCATGGGCCACTGTGTCAAACTTAATGACTACACCAAATATCGCTGATCTAGTCCGCTGGGCGTGTATTATTACAACGTCTTGTCTCTCCCCGTTCGGGAAACCACTTCATTCATTTACTGAATAGCAAACTATGAATTGGTTTATAACTTTGACTAGAAGCATTCCAAACTTGGCCCAGAAAAACCATGAAAACACAAGATTGAAAATATATAGAAAATGGAAATTAAGATAGCTAGATACCATGTAAGTAACATGCATGATGCATCAATCTTAGTCATACTACGTACTATTACTATTGTATGTACATATCATTGGCGAAATTTGATATATCCTAACAATGTTGAAGTTTTTAATTAATTACACTAAAGTAAAATTAAATTTTTCTCCTAAATTGTGTGTGTGTATTCTGTCAGTGGAATTTATCCAAACTGGTGGACATTATATTTTATATCGAAAAGTGTGTGTGTGTGTTCTATCAGTGGAATTTATCCAAACTGGTGGACATTATATTTTATATCGAAAAGAAAATAAGATGTCATTTCACTTATTGGCTCTCACTTTGAAGCCCATTTTCCGTATTCATGCTATTGAGTATTAATAATTTAATAATACTTTTGTAATACGACGAAAATTAATTCTGCCTTTATTTATTTTGTCACATAATTTACAACATTTGATGAAAACTTGTAATGTAATATTTTCTTTGGTGCTTAATATAAGATCCATTTGATTTTTTTAGATTGATTAAATAAGCTAAATATATCAATTAATTATAACATATATCGTGTATGATTTGACTATATATTAGTTTATAAATCAGATAAATTAGTTTGGTATTAAAAAGATAAATATAAACATTTTAAAGTAATTTATTTAGCTTAATTTATCTCTTTAAAAAATTGAAATTGGTCTTATATTAAGTAGTAATTTTACCACTATATCCGGCATCAATGATTTTAATCGAATAAGAAATGATGCGATCTTTTTCACCTTTTTATTTATTTCTTTTTATAATCATGCGTGGTTAATTTATTCACGTAAATTATAATGAAGATAGACAAATTAAACAAGCCTTGTGAGTGATGCTATATATGCGTATAGAATTTCGATCAATTGTCCGTGAAGGTAAGTATGACCTAAGCAAGATGGACGCACAATAATCTACCCAATCTATTGTCGGTAGCACGCAAGTTTATCTTATCAAAAAAATAAAAGCACACAAGTTTAAACGCTAAATTTCAGTCTATACAATACATGCATGCATATATAGTAACCAAAATTAGAACTGAGACGTTTGATCACAAACTATATGTTCACCTTCAGTTTTCATAAATCAGATGTTGAAGCAGAGTTACTAAGCTTGGTAGAAGTATAAAATTCTAGTATGTAGTATCTTCTTGGGAAATGTATATATACAGTTAATTTGTTGAGATCAATAGAACTTTAGCCCTCACTAATTGCTTATGGTTTGGTTGAAATAATCTACTGTGTTCATTGATATTTTTCAACATGCATGTAAAGGCGAAACTTATAATGCGAGTATATGTCGCTTATTTTATTCCAATATAAAAAATAAGATACAAAGATCCATACCCAGAAACAAATTATTACAAACTCAAATCAATGATATAATTAATTTTTTTATCTATAAGTGCTTTTGAATAGCATCAATTATTTTGTTGTCCACTTGAAAAGCCTTGGCGAGAACTTCATCAGAAATAGGAGGGTTAGATTTGAATACAGCATTCGCAATAGTGATGACTCCTGGGTTCTGACTGCTCAAACTAGCAATGGCAACTGCATTTTTGTCTCCCACATTGAGTTGGAAGTGAATCAAACCAATTGGGAACACAAACACATCTCCCTTATACAATACTTTGGTAAATAGCTTATTCTCTGGGTTGGATGTCACAAAACCCACAAGAAGAGTACCCTCCAAAACAACAAGGATCTCAGTGCCACGAGGATGAGTGTGTGGAGGGTTCAAGCCTTTAGGGGCAAAGTCAATACGAGCCAATGATATGCCCAAAGTATTAAGTCCTGGTATTTCAGTTACAGCAACAGGAGTCACCGCTGAGCCAAGTGAACCAGATGTGTCTCCTTGTTTCAGTCCACCGTAGAAGAAATCATTGGCATTGACAAGTTTAGGGTCTTTGCAGAACTTTCCATTCACAAAAACTTCACACAAATATATAAAGGAAAGATCAAATTAAATAATGTTGATATGAATGCATCTCATAATGGAAATGGAATTGGAAGAAGTTGGAAAAAAGAGTAATAAAGCTGCAGATGATATATACATACCACCTCCAGTCTTGGTTTCGTTGATGGCAACACAGAAATCTTGAAGTGGACTAGGATCAAAGGCAGAGACAGCAGAAGATGAGAGAGACAAGAAGGCGATGAGGATCAAGTAACAGGTTTTCATTTTTTCTCTTGTGATATTATAGCAACTCTGCTTGCTTGTTTCTGTATATAATTTGCTGCTTTGTGAGGGATGGAGATATTTGCATGGTACCTATGTGTATTTATAAGCACGAGCCTTTGATCTGGCCGGTCTTTCATTTACTTGCTCGAAGATGAACAAGACCGAGTTTTTGTTTAGATTTTTTAACGAGAAATAAGGAATATTTTATTAATGAAATATCTTTACCAAGCACTTGATGAAAATAGTTGGAACTTTTCAAGTTGTTTTCTTAATTTTTTTCCGAGAACAAATTACGCACGCACTTGTCAAAGCACAAACAGTTGAATACTGAAAGGGCTGATAACAAGGTCTTAACCTACTACGAAAGGTTTATTCTGTCGACCATTTGGATTTGAATATGTCTCCCTATTAATTATTTCATTAATCAAGTGGGGCCAAAAGGTCCACATATTTTATTAATTTGGTGATAAAATGGGAAAGCGGCTATATCATAGTAGTATTATACTAATATATATGGCCGGTTCCGGAAAATTCATATGACAAGTTTGTTGAAGAAAAGTATGAATTAGTTTGGTAAATATACTTAATGAGAAGACTTCCAAATGTTAATGTATACTGTAATCAAGAAACATTAATTTTTAAAGGAAAAGACCATTTCATATTCACATCTTTGTCAGCTAATAAGTAACTCAATTGTTACATGTCTTCTACTTTCTTTTTTTAATTAGAAAAAAGTAGCCAAGGCTCACTCGCTAGATTACGGTCACAAAGAATTAAAGTGTCTACTTGCATATCAAAGGTTACACACACACACACACAAAGCAGTCAGTAATACATAATTATTCTATTATGATACTTTGTGCTAAATGAATTTTAAGTTGTCTCTAACGTGTTGTTTTAGTACACATATTAAAATTATTAAATATAAAAGTGGTAGATAAAGATATAAATAAAGTGACGATCCTGGTAATTTTTTTAAGAAACAAATTAAATACAGATAAATATTATGAAACAGAAAAGTAAGAAAAAAACTAGAGACACTTTTTTTTTTTTGGCAACTATCAAGTTTCTATACTGATTTACTATCAATTTGTTTCAAGCTAAATCAGTTAAAAACAAATCCCTCTTAGCGTGAAGTTTTATAACCTCAAATTATTAGAAAGTAATAGTAGCATTTTCTTCTATTTTCTTAAGTATCATCGCTAAATTGGAAAACCATAGCCATGTTTGTGAACCTAGGACTAGTTGGTCCGGACCCGTAACGGCCGGGAAATTGGTCCATTTCGGGATTTTTATTTTTATTTTAAAAAAATTAATTTTTTTTATTTTTCTTTAGAATTTCATATTAATAAGCCTAAAATCTTCAATTTCTCACTGGTTAGGCTCCAGTTTGATTTCGGTCTGACCCACTGACCCTTGACCCAATACCCTGATCAATTCTGACACAGGTGATGTCGGCAATATGAATAAAAATAGAGTATGTTGGTGTGAAACAAAGAAATGACGGCAAGTTTCAGCCGAAAGGGTTGGTAGTCGGCAGAAGAAGTTGGTGCAATGTTTTTTTTTACTCTTGTATTATTTTAATGAGTATTTCCTTTTTCTCTTAGTAGTATAAATAGGTGTCTTAATGTCATCGTATAACATATTAAAGAGTGAAAAACATTTGAGTTTGGTTTCTATACCATTTTGGTATCAAAGCAAAGGGTTGATGAGGGAATAGCCAGAAAAATCAACAGAAAACGAGGATTCGAAGTTTCCGGTCACCGGAAAATTCAGCCATCTTCGAAAGTCCCATCTCCGGTCATTTTTCAGGAAAACATACATCGTCATCGTGTTCAGAAAGCCAAAAAACCTTAGGAAAGCGTCAGACATCGTCGAAAAAAAGTCCTCCACGCGCCGCCATGAGCTTCGTCAGAAAATACTCGCCGTCGCCGGAAGTTCGCCGAAATCTGGAGTTTGAAGACGATGCCACGTCAGCGACAGCTGTACAGTCAACACTACATCATCCCAATCATATGCTGCCACGTGTCCCTATTGCCATGTCAACTGACCAGTTAGCTGAACTTTCTGAAATTACAATTTTGCCATAAAAAATTTTAGTGAAAATAATAGCTTCCGGCCAAATCTTTCTGAAATTTTATTTTTGGTCCAAAAATTTCCAAAATTACATTTCCCACCCCAAAACTTTTCTGAAATTATATTTTGACCCCTAAATTTTTCCAAAGTTATTTCTTACCCCAAAACTTCCTGAAATTGTATTTCAGCCCCTGGATTGTGCAAAATTCCAATTTTACTCCTTACCTTTTTCTAGAAACACCAATTCTACCCCTAAATCAGTACAAAATGCCTCCAAGACGCAGAAACATGCTCAAGGTTGAGATGGAAGAGATGAAACACCGATTGCGGGAGCTGGAGGTTAAGGTATAGCGGTTCAGCAAGTTTTATTAAAAACTTGTAATGAAGCACTTGAAGCGGATGATGAAAAAATTTACCTTTATGAAGACGAGTCATTATACGACTAGGAAGTTACGCACGTCGATCAAGCGGACAATGAGGAGATTTACCTTTATGATGACGAGCCAATATATGATGAGGAAGTTATGTCCACCGATCAAGCGGATGATGAGGAGACTTATCTTTATGAAGGCAAGCCAGTCTATGATGAGGAGGATACGTCGCCAGATCCGGAAGAGCTTTTAATGATAAAGCAAAATCTGGACACAGCTGTGATTGAGGAAGAACATTGGCTATGCTACAATATTTTTCACACTCGTTGCACTTCATAGGAACAAGGAGTTACATCGTTACTGTTCAAATTTTCAGACGTGCTAGCTGATAAGATACCACCTGAGTTGTCACCTGGCAAGCAATATTACAATGCAGATGCAAACCAACGAGCCAAAAAAATTAAAAAAACTACATGAGCTGGTCCGTGATAGGATTCATAAACAGAAACCCAAGGCACAAAGGGACAAGCAACGAAAGCAGCAAATTTTTAATGTGGGAGATTTAGTTTGGATTCATTTGCGATTCCTAGAGCATCTAAATGCCAAATTGTCTGCACGAGTTGGAGGTCCATTCAAGATTGTCCAGAATATTAACAACAATGCCTACAAAGTGGAATTGTCTGGTGTTTATGATATTTCAGCCACTTTCAATGTTGCGAATCTATCTCCGTATCTTGATGATGATGTTGATTCTGACTCAAGGACGAGTCATGTCCAACCCTGGGAGAATGACACAGGAGATATCGGCAATATGAATGAAAACAGAGTAGGTTGGTGTGAAACAGAGAAATGACGGCAAGTTTCAGCCGAAATGGTTGGTAGTCGGCAGAAGGAGTTGGTGCAATGTGTTTTTTTTTACTCTTGTATTATTTTAATGAGTATTTCCTTTTTCTCTTAGTAGTATAAATAGGTGTCCTAATGTCATTGTAAAATAGATCGAAGAGTGAAAAACATTTGAGTTTGGTTTCCATACCAAATTCAGTGGTCCTGGCTTAATTACCTTGTGCATTAAACATGAAGATGAAATGGAAACACACGATATATGATACTACCTTCAATTCCTGATATAAAAGCTTATAAGAGTTTGTAGATTTGATTCTAAATATAAAATCTCAATTAATTTTGTCCTCTATATTAATCATTTTTCCTAAACCTTTTATCCAATGATTATGTCGTTACTTTTGAATGCGAGTTACACCAACAATACATCTAAGAAATTAAGAAGAAATGGCGACATAAAAAAATGTGATCAGTATTCAATATAATGAAGATTCAAAGAATATGATACTGTGATTGTGGAAGTTTGATGAATATCGTGAAGGTAAATGTATGATCAAAAGCAAGATATATAAAATGCTGAACCATATTTCACTCTACACACAATACATATAATATAAATCAGAACTAAATTTCCGTTGATCTAGGGGTTACTCGGTAGAAGTATAAAAGGCTAGCTATTATCTTCTTGCTAAATGAATAGGGTTAATTCGTTGAGATCAGTAGAACTTTGGCCCTCAATGTTACGTTGCTTATGGTTTGGTTGAAATATACTGTACTCTGTTCATTGATATTTTTCAACATGCATGTCAAGGCGTAACTATAATGTGAGTATATATCGCGTATTTTCTTCCAACATGAAAAATGAGATACAGAGATCCATACCCAGAAACAAATTATTAAAAACTCAAATCAATGATACTAAAATTTTTTATCTATAAGCGCTTTTGAATAGCATCAATTATTTTGTTGTCCACTTGAAAGGCCTTGGCGAGAACCTGATCAGAAATTGGAGGGTTTGATTTGAACACGGCATTGGCAATGGTGATGACTCCTGGATTCTGACTGCTCAAACCAGCAATGGCAACTGCATTTCTGTCACCCACATTGAGTTGGAAGTGAATCAAACCAATTGGGAACACAAACACATCTCCCTTATACAGTACTTTGGAAAATAGCTTGTTCTCTGGGTTTGATGTAACAAAACCCACAAGAAGAGTACCCTCCAAAACAACAAGAATTTCAGTGCCACGAGGATGAGTGTGCGGAGAGTTCAAGCCTTTGGGGGCAAAGTCTATACGAGCCAACGATATGCCCATAGTGTTGAGGCCCGGTATTTCGGTTACAGCAACGGGAGTCACCACTGAGCCAAGTGGACCAGAAGTGTCTCCTTGTTTCAGTCCACCGTAGAAGAAATCATTGGCATTAACAAGTTTAGGGTCTATGCAGAACTTTCCGTTCACAAAAACTACACATAAATATACAAGGATACATCAAATAATGTTGATATAAATGCATCTCATAATGAATTGGAAGAAGTTGGAAAAAGAGAAATACAGCTCCAGATAATATATACATACCACCACCAGTCTTGGTTTCGTTGATGGCAACACAGAAGTCTTGAAGTGGGCTAGGATCAAAGGCAGACACAGCAGAAGATGATAGAGCCAAGAAGGCCATGAGGATCATGTAACAGGTTTTCATGTTTTCTCTTCTGATATTATATTAACTGTTGCTTGTTTCTGTATAATTTGCTGCTTGTGAGGGATGAGATCGTTGCATAGCAACGATGTGTATTTATAAGCACGAGGGTTTGATCTGGTCTCTTTTTCGGGGGAAAAAAAATATTTACACGAAGATGTACAAGACCGAGTTTTTGTTTAGATTTCCTAACGAGAATGAATATTTTATTAATGAAATATTATCTTTACCAAGCACGTGAAAATAGTTGGAATTCTTAATTCCTTCGCGATAACAAATTGCGCCATCTGTCAAAGCATGAATAGTTAAATCCCGAATGGCTGATCACAAGGTCTTAACCTAGGTCACGTTTGTCAGCCATTTGAATTTTAGTATGTGTTCTTCCTTTTAATATCTAATTAATAGTTATTAAAAAAATAGTTAAGTTAGTTATTTAGGACCGGGTTAATTTGATAAAATGGGAATGCGCCTGACAATTCTTGCCAAGGTTGGTGAAGAAAATGTATTGATTGGGTCAGGAAATGTAATTAATAAGAAGAGTTCCAAATATTAATAACACCGCAACCAAGAAACATTCTTAACAAGGAAAAGACCCTTTCATATCCACATGCCAACTAATGAGTACCTCAATTGCTACAAGTCATCGTTCTTTGTTTTTTTTTCCAACAAATCATCTTTCTTTCTTTTTTTATTTTAAAAAATGTAGCCGAAGCAAAATCCCTCTCAATAATGATTTTACTATAAATCTAGATAATCACTTGAGAAATTAAAAATCCCTCTCAGCGCGAAGTTTTATGCCCTTAAATTATTAAAAAGTATCATTTTATTTTATTTTCTTAAGTACCATTTATCAAATTGGAAACCCATCTTTGATGGTGATAGACTTCTCCAAAAAAAAAAAAGAATGAGAGCGATATGTAATACTCCCTCCAGTCCTTAATAAGACCCAATTAACCTTTTTTGGGAGATATTAAAAAAAATAAATAAGTTATTTAATCATATCATATATTATGTATCATTAGATTATATATTAGTTTATAAGTCAAATAAATTAGTTACGAGGAAAAAAATATAAATATAAATTATTTAACGTAATTTAACTAACTTTCTTAATTTTTCTAAAAAAATTAATGAGATCTTATATTTAAGATCGGAGATAGTAATAAAATGCATTATTTGCTAGGTGTTCATCCCTTTCTGAAGGGGTCATATGTCTACAGAACTACTACTGCATCCTGTTATATTAAATTCTGAGTTGCAATATTATATTGCGGATCTCATCATTACTTCAGGAACTTTTGTTGTTAAAAACAAGGTTAGTCTAATGAACTAATAATATAGTAAACTTCAGGGAAAGGCAGGGGAAAAGATTGTGTGGCATGACATTAGCTCTAGCAATCAAACAACAATAACAAAGCCCTGTTTTATTAGGTATGATGGGTTATATGGATTGCACGCCATTCTGCTTTATCAAAAACCAGATACAAAATGAAATTAACTGAGCCTTGAATTTGTTGAACATGAACAAAAGCTAACAGGAAGAAGAATGATATACTCTGACATTGCTGCAGAGTTGTTTATGAAGGCGATCAACTAACTCCTACATTCTTTCAGTGAAAATACCTGCATGTTTCTACTTCTTTTTCTATGTAAATTTCAAACGATTCTCTTGCATTTTAGCATCCCCTCAAACATATTCTGTGCATATGAGATTTTCAAGGCACTCTTATTATTAATTGAAGGGCCCAAAAAAAACAAGCTGATATATAAATCAAAGATTCTCAATGCTATTTCGCGTGATACAGAGAGGAAGCCCAAATTTTTTCGTAGAGCTGCAAACTTGTGAAGAAACAGGATATGATGTACCTAGCTAGACCAAGAGCAAACAGAAGAAACTCGCTTTCAACATGGAGACAACTACGTACAGCAAGTTTTCTGTATCGATGTCCAGTCACGGCTTGGGTCTTAAGGAGAATGTCTGGGAATTAAACAGTGCTGTCAATAAAGGAATTTACATTAGAACTTTTTTTATATTTCCCTAGTTAATAAGCACAACAATCTATTTGGTCCCCGACATAAACAAACACATATATAAGGAAATGTACTAAACCTAGATGGGGCCATATAATACTCTTCGTTTATTCTCTCTTCCTCACTCTTATTCTCTCAAATCTCTCTCATTTCTAAATCTTCTCACGGCACATAACAGCTTCCTTTAACGACTGTATGTCTATATACGAGAGAAACCAGTTGTTACTTGTTAGTGTACCAAATTAAACTTTCTTTCGTCCTTTCTCAATAAAGCTAGCTAGCAGAATATATAAATTAATAGGGTTAATTTGTTGAGATCGATAGAACTTTGGCCCTCAATGTTGCGTTGCTTATGGCTTGGTTGCAATGTACCGTGCTCATTGATGTGCTTTTCAACATGCATATAAAGGCATACATAACTTAATGTGCGTGTATATCGCTTATTTTATTCCAATATATGAAAAATAAGATACAAAGATCCATGCATACATTATTATAATAGGCAAACCCACAAACAAATCATTACAAACTCAAATCAATTATATTAATTTTGTATCTATAGCTGCTTCTGAATAATGTCAATTATTTTGTTATCCACTTGAAAGGCCTTGGCGAGAACATCATCAGAAATCGGAGGGTTTGATTTGAACACAGCATTGGCAATAGTAATAACTCCAGGATTCTGACTGCTCAAACCAGCAATTGCAACAGCATTTTTGTCACCCACATTGAGGTGGAAGTGAATCAAACCAATTGGGAACACAAACACATCTCCCTTGTTGAGTACTTTGGTAAATAACTTGTTCTCAGGGTTTGATGTAACAAAACCCACAAGAAGAGTACCTTCCAAAACTACAAGGATTTCAGTGCCACGTGGATGAGTGTGCGGCGGGTTCAAGCCTTTGGGAGCAAAGTCTATACGAGCCAACGATATGCCCATAGTGTTGAGGCCCGGTATTTCGGTTACAGCAACGGGAGTTACCGCTGAGCCAAATGGACCAGACGTGTCTCCTTGTTTCAGCCCGCCATAGAAAAAATCATTGGCATTGACAAGTTTAGGGTCTTTAATTTGCAAAACTTTCCATTCACAAAAACTGCAAACAAATGCAAAGGAAAGAACAATGTTGATATGAATGCGTCTCATAATGGAAATGAAATTGGAAGTCGGGAAAAGAGAAAGCTGCAGATAATACATACCACCACCAGTCTTGGTTTCGTTGATGGCAACACAGAAGTCTTGAAGAGGGCTAGGATCAAAAGCGAAGGCACTGGAAGAAGCAAGAGCCAAGAGGGCAATAACAGCTAAGTGAGCAGCTTTCATGTTTTCAATGTGCCTTTCAGAAACTCTCCAAACTCTTTAGTTCAAGGGAGGGATGAGATTGTTTGCATGTGGTAGTATGCGTATTTATAAGGATGTGTCATTGACTTGGTCAACTTCTGAAGACCATACTTGATTGCATGAAGTAGGTAAAGACTTGGTAAGTTTTGAGTGGTAGTTAGTATTTTATTTGTATGGAAAGCGAATTGTTATTTTCAAACGATTACTTGCAACTTAAAAATTAGAACTTGTCTTATCTCTCACTGGCCACTGTGTCAAACTTAATACACATAATATCGCTGATCTAGTCCATTAATTGGGTGTATTACACGTAAGGTTTAGCAATCGATTGATCGATCTTGCTGGCACCCCAAAAAAAAAAAAAAAAAAGGCAACAGATTGATCATTCGGATATTTGTCTCTCAATGTTCGGCGAACTACTTCATTGATTTCCTGAATAGCAAGCTATGAATTGGCTTATAACTTTGACCAGAAGCATATTCCAAATGTGGCCCAGAAAAAGCCATGAAAGCACAAAATTGAAAATATATAGAAAGTGGAAATTAAGATGTGGATACAATGCATGTGAAAGTACTACTCCCCCTTACCTTTTTTTATAAACAAATTTTTTTTTTAAGGATTGATCCTTAATATAAATCATTTTTTTTATATCTTAAAATTTAAACTATTTTTTTTTCTCTTCTGTCCCTATTAAATACATATGTTTATATTAATTATGCACTACTCACCACTAATTCTCTTTCATTTAATTATTTATTATATATTCTCTCTCATATTTTATACTCATTCTCTCTCATATTTTTTTACTCATTCTCTCTCCTATGCTATTTTCATAAATATGGGTATATTTGAAAAAAACATGACATTTTTTAAATATTTATTATTTTTAATTAATCTTAACCGCCAGTTCCTTTTACACAATAAAAAGAAAGTTGTTTATAAAAAGGAGCGGGAAAGTATGTATCAATCTTAATCATACGTACACCGTTACTACTTGTTCCTATATTTGTTATAAGGCACCAACTACCAATTTTTGCAAACTAATAAAAACAATTAAAAGCATTAAAGTTGACTTGAAATTCAAGTGATTTCTAATATTACCTTATTAACTACTCTAAACTCAAATATCATATTAATTATTATTTTATCCCACTATATACCCTTATTAAATATGGGCATACATAAAATAAATTAATACTTCTTACAAACTTGCAAGTGCCTTATAAAAAGGATCAATAATACTTATTATTTGGTGGCTTATAATAAAGACTAGAGGGGGTATTTTGTACATATCATTGGTGAAATTTGATAAGTGTCCTAATAATGTTGAAAGTAAATTTGTAATTAATTACGCTAAAGTAAAATTAATTTTTTTCATAAATTGTTTATATTTACTATTAGTGGAATTTACCCCAAACTGGACATTTTGCGTTTTAAAGAAAATAAGATGTCATTTCACCTAGTGGTCTCACTTTGAAGCTTGTTTTTGGCATTCATGCTATTGATTATTGAGTCTTAATAGTTTAGTACTAATTTTGTAACAAAATAAAAATTAATTGATTCTGTTTTTATTTATATTTTGTCACATAATTTACGATATTTGATTAAAACTATATAATGCAATCGTAATGTTAACACTATATTCGGAATCAATAATGTGCTGTAATTCTTAATGGGGTTGCGTCAACAAATATATCAAGAAAGGAATAAGAAATTATAACTCATGAAAACATACGATCTTTTCACTATTTTTATTTATTTCTTTTTTATCTCATGCATGGTTAATTCAATGACGAAAACTACGACGAATATTGACAAAATAATCAAGTCTTGTGAGATGATGCTGTACGTATAGAACTTCGATCAATCTGTATGTGTGAATGTAAAAGTATCACCAAAGCAATAAGGACGCAACAATCTACCAAACCTATTGTCCATTGCACACAAGTTTAAACGCTCAATTTCAGTCTATACAATACATGCATATGCAAATCAAAATTATAACTGAGACTACTATTATGTTTGGAATAGCTTTTTATAAGTTTATAAGTGTTTTTCACGTAAGTTGAGATAAAACTCCTCTCATATACTCACATCGTATATCGTAAATCACAATTAAAAAGCTGCTTTTAAAAGTTTCAATCGTTATTCTAAATAAGTATATAATAAATAAATAAGAAATTATTTGGTCTCAAACTATTTGTTCACCCTCGGTTTTCATAAATCAGAACTAAATTTCTGTTGAAGCAGAGTTATTGGTACAAGTATATAATGCTAGCTAGTGTACGTCTTCTTGCGAAATGTAAGTACAGTTAATTTGTTGAGACCAATAGAACTTTAGCCCTCACTAATTGCTTGTGGCTTGGTTGAAATGTACTGTATAGCTGATATTTTTCAACATACACGTAAAGGCGTAACTTAATGTGCGTATATGTCGTTTTTTTTATTCGAATATGAAAAATAAGATTCAAAGATCCATACATTATTAATTATGATAGGCAAAGCCAGAAACAAATTATTACAAACTCAAATCAATGGTAATAATTTTCTATCTATAATTGCTTTTGAATAGCATAAATTATTTTGTTATCCACTTGAAAGGCCTTAGCGAGAACTTGATCAGAAATTGGAGGGTTTGATTTAAATACAGCATTGGCAATAGTGATAACTCCAGGATTTTGACTGCTCAAACCAGTAATGGCAACTGCATGTTTGTCGCCCACGTTGAGTTGGAAATGAATCGAACCAATTGGGAATACAAACACGTCTCCCTGCTTGTAGAGTACTTTGGTAAATAGCCGATTCTCTTGGGTTGGATGTAACAAAACCCACAAGAAGAGTACCCTCCAAAACAACAAGAATTTCAGTGTCACGAGGATGAGTGTGTGGAGGGTTTAAGCCTTTAGGGGCAAAGTCTATACGAGCCAATGATATGCCCAAAGTATTGAGACCTGGTATTTATGTTACAGCAACAGGAGTCACCGTTGAGCCAAATGGACCGGATGTGTCTCCTTGTTTAAATCAGCCATAGAAAAAATCATTGGCAGTGACAAGCTTAAGGTCTTTGTAGAACTTTCCATTCACAAAAACTGCACATAAATATAATGGAAAGATTGATGTTGATAAGCATGCAAGTCATAATCAAAATAGGATTAGAAGTAGGAAAAGAGAAAGTTGGTAATATATTATGTTAGGAAAAGAGAAAGTTGGTAATATATTATGTACTTCCTCATATCTTTAATATAAGGCATATTTATCTAATTTAAAATTAGCTAATATGACATGTATTTTCTAAGACACTTTTAATTGTTATTGAGGGAGCATCAATGAAGTAAATTAAGAAAAGACTGACAAATATAAAATTATATCTTATATTTTGGATTAAGATCAACTCTTCAAATATATCTTATATTAAAGAGCGGAGGGAGTACATACTGTTGTGAAAAGTACTTTCAATGTAGAAATTTCAATAAGAATCTGTATAACTAAGATGGCATAATATGTAAACACACGACAGTTATGTATACTATAGGAAAACTCACAAGACTACAGAAAATGATAATTAACTTTGATAAAATCCGAGCCCAACGTACGTTGTCTCCTTAAGACAATTTGTTCCCTCTACATGGATGCCCAAGGTGCTTGAACAATTGTCTCCCGGGATAGAACGGATTACGTCTTCAGAATGATGGCACTATCAATCAGAAGCCCAAACGAACACAACAAGACTGCTTTCAGAATCGCACAGGATATGAGATGATTGCATAAAGCACTATCCAGTATATGAGAGATGAGAGTTTTTAGATTGATTTCTTTTTCTGTCACTAGCACGTCCTATTTATAGATGACGGAAGTTGATCAGATGGGCTCGACTCTTGCGCGCGAACTGGTGCGTCGTGCGAACAGACACACCAAAACGAAGCGAACGGTGACTCTTGCTAGCGAACTAGTGCGTCGTACGAACCAACACACCAGAACAGAGAGAACTAATGCACTGGTTGATCTTTCAACAGGAGGAAATGATAACTTAGAAAAATTTTATTCAATGCATACTTGACATTTATCATTATTTGAACAATCAACTTTAGGCAATAAATCTAAATGAATTAAACTTTTAATTGATTTAAAATTAACATGTCATAATATTTGATGCCATAAATCAGAAGACTCAAGCACATAAACAAAAGCAATATTATTATTGATAACACCATCATTGGTTACAGTCATTACATTAAGTTTGAAACGACCCTCACTAAGGTAACATTTTTCTACATACATATCATTCTTAGATAGTACAAATTTATCAGAAACAGATAAAAGCTTAAAACCATTCTTGCTTAAAAGGGATCCGGACACTAAATTCTTGCGAATGTCAGGCACATGAAACATATCATTAAGTGTCACGACTTTTCCAGAAGTCATCTTTAAGGTCACATTCACAACACCTTCCACCTTTGAAGTAGAAGAATTACCCATGTAAAGTTGTTCATCTTTCTTCGCAAGGGTGTAAGAAGAGAACATCCATTTGTTGGCACACATATGCCTAATGCCACCAGTGTCCACCCACCACTCCTTGATATTTCCAACCAAGTTACATTCTATCACAACTGCCGAAAGATTCATAGTTTCGATCATGTCAGTAACAGTTTCAACCATATTGGCTTGAGTGTTCTTCTTCTTTTTAAGATTCTTTGCCTTCTTACAATCCTTAGCACGAAGGTCAGGCTTCCCACAGTTATAACAATTGCCTTTGAATTTCTGGCTTTTGCTTTGGGCTTGCTTAGATGATTCCTTATTAAAGCGTTTCCGTTTCTTAGACTTCAGACCATCTTCAACAATATTAGCATTTGAAGCTACATGATTACTGCCAAATTTCTTTTCAAAAATCTTGCTATCTTCTTCTATTCTCAATCTTATAATTAGATCTTCAAGTGACATCTCCTTGCGCTTATGCATGAGATAATTCTTAAAATCCCTCCAAGATGGTGGCAATTTTTCTATAAATGCAGCAACTTGGAAAGATTCACTAAGAGACATCCCTTCGGCGTGAATTTCATGCACAATCAATTGAAGTTCTTCAACTTTACTTACCACAGATTTAGAGTCAATCATTTTGAAATCCAAAAATCTACCAACTATAAATTTCTTTAAGCCCGCATCCTCAGTTTTGTACTTCTTATCTAGACTTTTCCATAATGCTTTGGTTGTCTCAAAAGTACTATACCCAGTATATAACATATTGTCTAGACCATTGAGAATATAATTTATGCATAGGAAATAAGAATGCTTCCAAGCATCAATTGCAGCAATTTTTTCCTTGTCTAATGGTTGTCCTTCTTCTAATTTCGGAGTTGGTTGTCCTTCTTCCAATTTCGGAGCATCTTCAGTAAGAAACCGTGCCAAGTTCAAGGTAGTTAAGTAGAAAAACATTTTCTGTTGCCATCTCTTGAAATCATTCCCATTGAACTTTTCTGGTTTCTCACCATGCATTGAAGCATAACCAATTTGGTTCATCAAGTTTGTACTCGAACTTTCCATTTCTGTTACTCAAACAAAAACTCTGATTAATCACACAGATTAATCTAAGAACAATATAATAATCAAAATTAAAGATACTAAACACAGATTCAACACAATCAAGTGAAAGCTATAATCACGTTTCTATCAGTATATGAAACCAGCTTTGTTCATTATATCAATTAGTCAGGTAAGTGTAAATGAAGTGGGAGTCTCTCCATGCTATTGCAACGGTGACTAATTAAAGAACCACTAAATGAAGTCACTTTCCTAGACACCAATGGTATGAATTAACTTTAGTTGATTCCAATGCCAATAGAGCAAACCAATAACAAAGTGTCTTAAGATTGTTGTGAAAAGTACTTTCAATGTAGAAATTTCAATAAAAATCTGTATAACTAAGATGGCATAATCTGTAAATACACGACAGTTATGTATACTATAACTCACAAGACTGCCGAAAATGATAATGAACTTTGATAAAATCTGAGCCCAACGTACGTTGTCTCCTTAAGACAATTTATTCCCTCTATATGGATGTCCAAGGTGCTTGAACAATTGTCTCCCGGGATAGAACGGATTACGCCTTCAGAATGATGGAACTATCTATCAAAAGCCCGAACGAACACAACGAGACTGCTTTCAGAATCGCACAGGATATGAGATGATTGCAGAAAGTACTATGCAGTATATGAGAGAGGAGAGTTTTTAGATTAATTTATTTTTCTGTCACTAGCACGTCCTATTTATAGATTATGGAAGTTGATCAAATGGACTCGAATCTTGCGGGCAAACTGGTGCGTCATGCGAACAGACACACTAAAACGGAGTGAACAAAAACGAACGGTGACTCTTGCTGGAAAACTGGTGCATCGTACGACTGACACACCAGAACGGAGCGAACGGATGCACTAGTTCGGTCACAGTGTTTTGCTACAGCCGCTGTTGGGAGAATCACGAAGGGGTAAAAAAGGAATTAAATAAAAGTTCAGGGATTATTCGGACAAATTAAAAGATAATTTAATAATAACAATAATAAATTATTAATCTCACACACGCGCAAACCAGACCGCCAGCAACCGATCAAACCGAGCCGAGCCTACCGAACGGACGGCAGCGCACGGGTGTGGTAGACCTAAGGCCACCTACGTCCTCACTCCTCCACAAAAGTGGATTGGCTCAATGGCCCATTTTAGAGGTGTGAAGTTGAATCTTATATACACTCTTACTTCTTTTAATTTGTCCAATGTGGGATTTCTATCCACACACCATTTTCTCATTCATTTTCCCTCTTCTCTTCCAACTTACTTCTTATTCATAACCCATAGAATTTAGACCTAAAATTCCAACACATACCATCGTCAGTCTTGGTTTTGTTCATGGCAACACATAAGTCTTGAAGTGGGCTAGGATCAAAGCCAAAACATCAGAATATGAGAGAGCCAAGAAGGCGATGAGGATCAAGTAACAGGTTTTCATGTTTTCTCTCCTCTCTGATATAGCAACTATTACATGTTTCCGTATAATTTGCTGATTGTGAGGGATAGGATGGTTGCATGGAAACGACATGTATTTATAATGAAGGGGGGCTAAAAGGTCCACATATTGTATAATTTGATAAAAGGGGAATGCAACTTTATGATTATGATATGGTTCCGGACAATGCATGGCAAGGTTGTTGAAACAAGCGTTCCAAATGTTACTACCGCAACCAAGAACATTATTAAGGAAAGATTAGAGCCGCTAATATGAGATTAACCCTCACAGGTTGGGGTAGGGTTAGAGTTGGGATTTTCCAACCCATAAAAATGTGGGCCGCACATGCCCATATCGCATGGTGCAGGGTTGATGGGGGTCAGCCCGTGAGTTGGCAGGTTGGCCCGTATATTTTTTTTTCATATAATAATTTCACAAAATCTATAAGTTGTCCGCTCCTACTTTGGTACCTCCCAATCTAAAAAGGAAAAATATTAGCCTCGTCCCTTCTTCTTTAAACAAAATTATCATATCTTGGTTGCTTGAGGATGATTTTGTCTTTTTGTTTATAAAATTTGACAAATTTAATAACTTTATCTCTTGAATTATTGATTATGTTTTTAAATTTTTATAAGAGAAATATTAACATTAAAAAGATAAATTTAATTATTCATATATATTTTGTATCGCCCTTTCAATCGTCTTTAAAAATAGGAAATTGTTTTCTCTTTAAAAAAAATGTAAGCTGGCGAGCTGACCCACAATCCACACACTACGGGATTAGGGTTGACATTTTATCAGCATGCAACTCGCATCATTTAGGCGGTTGGTGCGAGCCAACCCACAACCTGTGAATTAGCCTGCATTCCCAATTCTAGAAGAGACCATCTCATGTTCACATCTCTATCAGCAACTACCTCGTAAATCTTCTTCGTCAATCAGCAGCGGAGAGCTAAACCCACTTGCTTATAGGTACAAGAAACGGAAAGTTATGATACTACTACTTGCAAGTCGAAATGCTACTTGTACAAATCAAGTATCATTTTCTTCTATTTTCTTAACTACTCTTCTTTATACCTTAATACAATAACTATTTAACTTAGTTTGGATAAATTAACAAAGCAATATTAATTACTTAAAATGCGATTTAATCTCCTTAAAATATAAGGAATATTACTTGACCTCCTTAAAATACTCCGGTATAAAATTAGATTATATATTACTTTATCAACTAATTAAATTAGTTTTAAAAAAAATGATAAATATTAAAAATAAAATAGATTAGGATCTTAAATAATTTATTAGATTGAAAGCCAACAAATTGATTAGTAGAATAAGACGTGAGTTAGTTACAGTAATTTTGGTTTCATCCCTCACATTGCCACAAACAGACTTGCACAAATTGAATTCCACTCTGCATGTGATCAAATGAGACCGACGAAGGTTATGAAGCCCAAGTAGTTTTAAAAAAACTTCACTATCATTTATTGTGAATATACATAGTGCGATCAAAAGTCACAGACATGCAAAGCAAGATACCAGTTTCAAGTTTCCAAGAAAACAAATTGAGAAAGAAATAAAAGTCAAAGCATCCAATGTGTGGCACAATCCAATCGTAAAGCCTCCTTCCTTCCCCATAAATTTTGACCCAGGAAAAAGTGGTGCTTCTATACATGTATAGATAGGTCAATTACCCTCTTGCTACCGGCCATACCAAGCCCCTGGCTGGACCTTGATATCACTTTCGTTCATAAGCTTATCCAGCACTACATTGAGGTCAACTGCTTGACCATTCTCGGTTAGCTTCCGAACTGTTGCCCTCACATGGTCTCTAGGGAATCCCATACTTGCAACTTTGTCAACCACATCATCTAAGGGAACTCGACTTCCACCTCCGCCGGATCCAGAACTGCTGCTTGCCCCTGAAGCTGTAGGCAATGCATGGGGCAGCACTCGAGCAGTGGGAAGCTGTGGGTAACCACTTCCACCACTTGTAGGAGCCACAGCAGAAGGAGGCAGCTGTGGTTTTAGCCCTGAAGTGCCTCCATACTGAGGCGTTCCACCATAATGATATGGCTCAGCAGGTAGAGATGGTGCGCTATATCCAGAAGAAAAACCTGAACCAGATCTACTAGGTAGCGGTTCAAAGACATGGGATGGTGGCCCATAGAATTGCTGTGCAGGAGGTGGCCCACTGGGTGGTGGCTGGGATGGTGGCTGGCGGACATTAGGTGGATAACTCTGAGGAGGAATATAAGATGTATCCTCCACATGGTGACCCATTGAAGATGGCAGTTGAGGTGGGGGATTAACAGGAGAAGGTGATGGCTGTTGTTGAGGTAGATGAGGCGCAGACTTAGGGTACTGAGGTTGAGGGTTCTGTTGATATTGTTGCTGTGGAGGTGCCCCAGGAGGAGGAGGAGGAGGCTGCTGCGACAAAGGCAATTGGTATTGCTGATTCGGGGTTTCCTGAGATTGAGGTGGTGGTTGGTAGTATGGTTCTCGATGAGGAACAGAAGGAACTTGGTTCTGAGGAAATTGATTAGGAAGTTGAACTGGAATTGGCACAACATGTTGGGGCAGAGGCTGAGGAGGAGCATTAGGATGAGGGACCGCAGCAACTGATTGTGGAAGATTAACAGGGGAAGGAAGCTGTTGCTGTGATTGCTGAGGAGCCGATGCAGTTTGCTGTGCAGGATCTGTAGTCACACTAAACTGAGTTTCCGATTGTTGGTCCACCTTGGACACTTTTAGCTTTGCCAGCTTCAGTTGAGCTTCCACCACATCTTGCTTATCCTTTAAAACTTGTACACCCATTTGCACCTGTACATTTTTTTAGATTTTACGTCAAACAAAGCAATGAAAAAAATAATAAAAATAACACACTACTAACTTCACAAGTTTTTTTCATGAATTTATTATATGTATTGGAAACAGGAGAAAGAACAAATTGAGGATAAGAAATTCTCAAATCAGGAAATAAACACAAAAACAGAACCTAGAAAGCTAACAACATAAAAGAGCTGCCCAATCTCTTTGCGTGTCAGAAATGCAGATTCCCTTGAAGAAAACCATGAGCCTAGCTCCAAAGGGTTGAAATTTAGACAACTCTACCGCACAACATATTTAGAGGTGAAGATATGCCCTTGAAAACAAGGGCATTACTCTGCAACTTAACAAACCAGAGAATCCATAACTCACAGACTGCCATAAAGTGTTGTTATCCTTCTTATTACCAAATAGTTGAAAGTCAAGTTTGGTAAAATCGATCCACCCAATGCTATCCAAAATATGAAAGTACTTTTTCCAAGCTATGTCAGAGCCAGTTCTCATGGCTGAAACTTAGAATTTCTCACGGAGGATAAAAAAAGGATAAGATAACCAAGCCAGGACCAGAAATAATGATCAAACATGAGCTAAATCGAAGAATACAGTTACAACCCAGAAAGAAATCACCCACCATTGATTTGTCAACAATAATACTATATACTTAGATCAAGAAAAGAGGCAGGGGAGACCCAAAATTCAAATCTGCATAGTTCCTAGCAGGCCTCTCATACAACAATAAACAATTCCTTACAAAAAACAACAACAAAGCCTTTATCCCAATAGGTGGGGTTGGCTACATGGATCACACGGCGTCATTATGTTCTGTCAAAAATAATAGATTTTGTCATTTTGATAAATTATTAATTAAAAGGTTTCTCTCTATGACCTCATTGAGCGTTCGTTTCGGTCTTCCTCGACCTCGTCTAACAGGACTCCATACTGCTTGATCAACCCTTCTCACTGGAGCACTCAATAGCCTTCACTGAACATGTCCAAACCACCTCAAACGATTTTCTACCATTTTTGCTTCAATAGGGGCCACTCCAACTCGTTCGCGTATATGAATATTACGAATCTTGTATTTTCTTGTATGGCCACACATCCATCTCAACATCCTCATCTCAGCTACCCCATTTTATGTTCATGTTGTCCCTTTAAAGCCCAACATTCACTACCATATAACATTACTGGTCTTATAGCAGTGCGATAGAACTTTCCTTTTACCTTATTAGGTACTTTACGTCCACAAATAACTCCAGTAGTTTTTCTCCATTTATACCATCCGGCTTGAATTCTATGATTGACATCTCCATCAATTTCACCATCTTGTTGTATAATTGATCCCAAATATTTAAATTTGGTCACTTGTGGGATGACTTACCCTCCTAATTTAACTTCCACTTCTCTTTGGCCTTGTCTCTTATCAAACTTGCAATGCATATATTCAGTTTTGCTCCTACTAAGACGAAAGCCCCTCAATTCCAAAGTCTGTCTCCATATCTTAAGTTTAGAGTTAATTTCTTCTTTGGATTCAGCCAACAGAACTATATCATCAGCAAAAAGCATGCATTTAGGGATCTCCTCTTTTATAGGCTCAACTAGCACATCTATCACTAGATTGAACAAATAAGGACTCAAGGCTAATCCCTGATGTAGTCCAATCCTTATAGGAAAGTCCTTTGCAACACCTCTAGGCGTTCCAACATTGGTTGTAACCCCCTCATACATGTCCTGAATGGCTTTGATATATGCAACCCTTACCCCCTTCCTTTCCAAGGCTTTCCAAAGTACATCTCTTGGTACCCAGTTATACGCTTTTTCCAAATCAATAAAGACCAGATGTAAATATCTTCCTTTACTCCTATACTTTTGCATAAGCCCCCTTAATAAATAAATCGCTTCTGTTGTAGACCTTCCTGGCATGAATCCAAATTGGTTTTCAACAATAAACAATTCCTTGCTTAGACAAAAATATAAGTAAAATTTCTTATGATTATACCAATATTGCCATTATTTTCCATTGCTGACTTGGATTTTTTTTTTGGGGGGGGGGGGATGTTAGACAATACCTATTGAGCAGTTGAACCAAGAAGATATTTTAAGAGCATAACTAGAATAATTTGTGGAAATTGGATATACACAGTAAAGTAAAACAAATCATGATAATGCTATTTAAAAGTATTACTACTGCTTAATGCCTTAGATACAATAATGTACAGTAATGAATAATTTTTTTTTCTTCCTTTTATATACAGAAGAGATAATACAGAAAGTTAAAAGTATCATTTCTTGACACTGTATATTGGTTAGACATTAGGAGTAATAATGAAAAGTAAAAAGTAGATCTTTTTTGCATATACAAATTTCATTTTTCTTTTCTTTCCCTTTTTGGTGAAACACACAGATTATGGTAGTCAAAATTGTTAACATCCATTATACTTATCAGCATAATTTTTCCAAAACTTGATAACGTCATGTCCTTGCCGTCCACAGTAAGCATTCATTCTCATATTGAATGCTGCTAAATCAAGGTTGAACTAGGAAAAGTGAAAGGGAATGATATGATAAAAAAATACCTCTCTAAGAATATTCTCGAGCTGTCTCATTTTTCCATCAGTGCTCCCATGATTGTTTCCAACAGATACCTTCAACTCGTCCACAGAATTTTCAAGATGGTTGGTTCTGCTTTCTAGTTGTGTTAGCCTTGCACTGATGCCTTCCAGAACATGAAACAAATTCTCCATATGCTTCTTCATGGTTTGATCTATCTCAGACAATATTGCAGCATCAAAAGCATTTCGATCCCTTTCTACTGCGACTTTTCCAGGTTCAAGAGAGTCCAGAGAATTATAATTCTGAGGAATGGAAGGGAAACAGCTTAATATTAAGAGAATAAACTAAATCAAGGTAATGAAGCAATTATGTACAACAAGATATAATCAACGTATTATCCAAACACACGAAACCACGGCCCACTAAAAAAATGCTTTTGGCAATACAAAATAAGTGCAACAGAACTATATGAGTACAGAGAAAATTCATTCATGCTCAATAAGTAAATGGTAAATACACAAAAATACTCGCTAACCCTTCCATCATACAACATTAGAGAAGCACACAAAATGAGTGGGAAACACAAGTATCTCATTAGCATCAGTAGTCAACACCAAAAAAAACAGAGAGAGTTTTAGAAAGTGAATATAAAAATAACGATAGATGCCAACAAAATTGGATATGCTGAAGAGTATGAGACTAAGGATATTTTTGGATGGAGAGACAAGTGAGGGAAAAATTGGGGGGAGGGGATACTAGGAAGAAAAACTTCCAAAAATGGTAAAAATTACCGTTTTTAGGAGTTTTCCCTCTTAGTTTTCTTTCCCCCATGATTTTCTCCCTATCAAAACTTGGGGTAAAGAGACTGCTGCCTCTTAATTACTTCTTTCATGCAGTTGGAAATTCATTTCTGAGAGTGACAGTTTTGATTGAACCCGTGCTTTGGTTCCCACTTTCCTATATTCGATCCAAGTATTTGAAGTCAGTCTTAGAGCTGGTAGGAGCAGGCATATCGTCATATTCTGATGACTTGGGGTCTAAGGGAACTAGGCTTGACCTTACAAAATAATAGAGATATTTATCATTCATACCAAAGAGCTCTTTGGTAAAAATTATATCAGTTTGACTGCACCTGAGGTTAGGGCCAAACATGCAATGATAAAACTGTCAGGTCTCACAAGCTTCTCTACTATTTAGTACTACATATTTTATCAAAAAATAATACAGGTTCAGACATAGGCCAAGAAGCATAAATAGCAGGCAATCGATAGAACTCATCATGCCTCATCAAATCCTTCCCCAAACAAACCTATTCCCCCACTCCATCCAAGAGGAAAAAAATATGCAGCTTGCAGTGCGTGCATGCATAAGCCTATGTATATAAACACACATTCCATTGATTTTTAACAAAAGTCCTTAAGCTCGGCATCCAGAGTATTGATCCCATATGTAACAATTATCAGCACAGCATACATCTTAGAAAATTCATGTTATGTTGAAGTTTAAATGCCTAAGAACCCATGGAATCGGAACCAGATCAAGAGAGGTGCCAGACAATCCCAACCTGATCTGTAATGGAGCTACTTCATGGAACATATTTACGAAATCAAGGTGAAAACAATCAAAGTTGTTTAAGAACTCAAATAGCCAGTCAACAAATCAATTTAAATATAGTTGGACTTCTTTTCATCACGAACAATAAACCCTTTTCAGCCACAAGAACAAATTCATACATGATACTGAAGGGACATTGCCCAAAAAAAAAAAAAAAAGCTAGAAGAGACAATAAAGTCATGCGCACAAAGAGAATCAAGTGGCCCCATATATGAAACCTATCTAAAGACCGAAACTAAAGAAGCAGCAAGAAGTCATCAACAAATCGATCCAGACGTTCACTATTCTATTAAGAGGTTAGCAAAACCACCAAAAAGAAAGTAAACGCATTAAGTAATGCATTCAGTTCAGAGTATGAGCTATCAGGGAAAGACACCCAAAACAAATTACCAAAGGATACAGAAATTCTGACGCTCTATTAACAAACATCATAGTCTAAAAGCAAACCGTAGAAGCCTGGCCCTAAACATCGCAATTCAGTAATAGTCACGAACGCATATACAAAAGCTCTCATCTAAAGGGAACGGATCCCTATCACCAAGAAAGAGAAAGATTGAAAGACTTGAGGACAAAAGAACTAAGATTATGAATATGAGTGAATTAGGGAAGGAGAAAGGGGGTCTTACTCTAAGGATTGGAGTGGAAAAGTTAGACTTGGAGTCAGAATTCCAAGACCTCGAAATCCCTCCCATATTAGGGTTGGAATCGTGATTGGAAGACTGAGTCGAAGCTCCGAGTGGGCGAATCGGATGGAAATCGTAACTGGGAAAGATATCCTCCTTAATCCCATTGCCACCGATTTGGTGGTGGCTGCCACGGGGAGCTTCACCTTCTGCGTCTGCCCCTTCTTCCTCCTTAGGATGGCTCATCAGGTCGATGAAATCCTTGCTCGAAGACGATCCTTGGGTTAGATCCATAATCTGCTTATCCATGAATGGCGTCGTATTCATGGATTCTTAGACTGCCCTTCACACGCAAAACCAGTAAAACAGAGATGCTAGGCTATTTAATTTGGAAATTTTCTGGGCTTTTCTTCAGGGAGAAGCTAGTGTTGCTGTTCGTGTGAGATAGCCGGAAGAACCCGACAACCACGCCACAGTGATGATGCCGACGTGGAAGAACCAACCCACTCTTTCAGGCCTAGAACATCAGTTCCTTGGACTCGCAGGGCTTTTGCTTAGCTTGCTTTTTTATTTCAATTTAAATATTTACAGAATTGCGAAATGTTTAACAAATTTAATTTTCGCTGGCCCAAAAAAAATCTAATTATCAATATCAAATAGATGCCAACATATATTATTATATTTTTTATATCATAAAACTTATAACATTAAAAAGTTAGATTAATTTAAAAAAATTTATAAGAAAAGCATGTTTAAGTGTGAATGATCATCTTTCATCATAATAACATAACAAAATTAGATGTTTCGGAAAAAAATTCAACAAGTCAAAAGTTATGATTTTTTTTTTTGCGGGAAAAAGTTGTGAATTTAAAAGTATCATGAGTTTATGAAATTGGGCATGATTGTGGAATGTGACTAGTATATTTTGTTATAAATTTTATGAATATATCTTAAGTTATCCTGATTTAATTTTATATCAATCTTAGTGTGAGCTTAATATTTGTGTAAAATTAAATGCTAAGATAACAAAATTGAACTTCAATGTAAGATTGAGTCCAACAAAAGTTAGTACTGTGCTGGTTTATTTTAACTTTTTAAAATTGTTTTTATTATTTGTGAGGTAAAAATGTTAGAAGAGTTTTGCCTTGATTTGTGAAAAAATGCTTCTAAAACCATGGTTTGAAGATTTCCAAATAGATACATAATATCTTATAAATATGAAGTTAAGATTTGAATCTTTATTCAACAACAATAAAGCATTTATCCAATAGGTGGGGTTGGCTACATGGATCACACGGCGTCATTATGTTCTGTCAAAAATAATAGATTTTGTCATTTTGATAAATTATTAATTAAAAGGTTTCTCTCTATGACCTCATTGAGCGTTCGTTTCGGTCTTCCTCGACCTCGTCTAACAGGACTCCATACTGCTTGATCAACCCTTCTCACTGGAGCACTCAATAGCCTTCACTGAACATGTTCAAACCACCTCAAACGATTTTCTACCATTTTTGCTTCAATAGGGGCCACTCCAACTCGTTCGCGTATATGAATATTACGAATCTTGTATTTTCTTGTATGGCCACACATCCATCTCAACATCATCATCTCAGCTACCCCATTTTATGTTCATGTTGTCCCTTTAAAGCCCAACATTCACTACCATATAACATTACTGGTCTTATAGCAGTGCGATAGAACTTTCCTTTTACCTTATTAGGTACTTTACGTCCACAAATAACTCCAGTAGTTTTTCTCCATTTATACCATCCGGCTTGAATTCTATGATTGACATCTCCATCAATTTCACCATCTTGTTGTATAATTGATCCCAAATATTTAAATTTGGTCACTTGTGGGATGACTTACCCTCCTAATTTAACTTCCACTTCTCTTTGGCCTTGTCTCTTATCAAACTTGCAATGCATATATTCAGTTTTGCTCCTACTAAGACGAAAGCCCCTCAATTCCAAAGTCTGTCTCCATATCTTAAGTTTAGAGTTAATTTCTTCCTTGGATTCAGCCAACAGAACTATATCATCAGCAAAAAGCATGCATTTAGGGATCTCCTCTTTTATAGGTTAAACTAGCACATCTATCACTAGATTGAACAAATAAGGACTCAAGGCTAATCCCTGATGTAGTCCAATCCTTATAGGAAAGTCATTTGCAACACCTCTAGGCGTTCTAGCATTGGTTGTAATCCCCTCATACATATCTCAAATGGCTTTGATATATGCAACCCTTACCCCCTTCCTTTCCAAGGCTTTCCAAAGTACATCTCTTGGTACCTGGTCATACGCTTTTTCTAAATCAATGAAGACCATATGTAAATCTCTTCATTTACTCATATACTTTTGCATAAGCCCCCTTAATAAATAAATCGCTTCTGTTGTAGACCTTCCTGGTGTAACGACCATTTTCTCACAACTAGTATCATCCAATACAATTACACAAACTCGCCCACAAATTCACTGCAGATAAATTTATTATTCTGATATCACATCACAATTAACCCATAGGTCACAAAATGATTTCCAACATAGATATCCAAACAGTAAATATGGCATTTTAAAAACATGTAGGCCCTATAATGGCAATATAAAAATTAATACAACATCAATACCAAAAGAGGCCTACAAGATTCTCAACGTCTATGCCTATGGTTGCTTCCCTTGGCCTCTATCTAGATTAGAGGTATCGCCTGAAAAATTATTTATAATGACGGGGTGAGACATAAAGTTTCAGTAACCAAAATCAATTTACAAAATATGCAGGAAAAGATTGTAAGTCAGAGAAGCATGTTTAACTGACATAATAATAATAATAATAATAATAATAATAATAATATTCTCATAATTCAAAATTTAACATGATATAATCAATAAATAAAACCATCCCCACTCATCTATCATGCTCCTCCTTATCTCCTCTGGACTGGTACAGCCTATCAGTGCTAGTATACTCGGCCAAAGGTTAGCTAGTCACATCAAGAATACTGCCTCCTCCCATGCTACTACCAATATACCGTAACAGGGAGATGTCCGCCCAAACACCCAGCTCCAAAATCCGGGCCAGGATTGAGAGAGCCGATGGGCACACAATTCATCATATCTCTTCCACACAACCCAACATATCCCGTAATATAAAAATAATAAATTAATACAGCTTTCGAAAACAATTACGAGAACTCTTAATTCTTATACAACATTCCATCTTAGATAACATATCCATCATAACAGTAACAATTTAATAATAATTTTCACTTATATATGTAAATTGGAAAAAACACTGCTTCACTGAAATAAATTCATATTCAAACATAAATATAATCTTGCAAAACACATACAAGTAATATAGATAAAAGTAAGGTTTATAAAACATCTTACAGTCCAAAACAAGCATATAAAATAAATTAACCCCGGTTACCTTAATTTCAAGCTAAACCTTAATTTGAATAGTAAAATCCGTGCAATCACCGATCGCAAGAAAACTCTACATTATTAATATAAATACCAATTAATTATAAATAATAATAAAATAACTTATATAATTTAACTCCTACAACCCAATTTCCTCTACTACTATTATCCTAAATTATTCAAATTTCCTTTACAATTCTTAGTCATAGATTATTCTTCATAACCCAAATTACTCATTAAAAATCCTTAAATAACCTCTAATATACCTATAATTACAAAATCTCCAATACCAACTTCCTAAATAATTAAATCTCTTTTTCATAATTTATATGGATATAATATAATTATTAAACAATTCCTCAAATATCCACATAATTAAAATCATATCAAATTCTAATTCAAATATTAAGTCCTAATTTATATTTTTCACATAGCTCTGATCTAACAAAAATAAACCGATTAAAACCTCAATAATACTTCTAATAATCCAAATAAAATAATTAAACTAATTTTTATCGGTAAAAACGCCCTGTAGAGATTAATTTATATCTTATTTATAAAATAAATTAATTATAAAATCACATTACCACTAAATAATAAATCTAAACCGATTAAAATTAACTATTAATTATTCTCTACATTTCTAGAGTCTTATATTGACAAAACTCAAAAATTGCCTAAAATTATATCCCCAAAATATTCTCTAACTAGCATAAAATTACTATCATATGAAAAAGAAAATTATTTAGAACATTTTGCATAAAAGAAGCTTAGTAATTAAAAGAAATTTTATGTACCTTATTGATCTCTAAAGAACAAAAATACCCCTATCAGAACCTCACCGTCCGTCTGCCTTCTCTAACACTTCACCTGCGTGAAGTGTTTAGCTGAGGGGGTATTTATAATACCCCCTCTGCTTCTGAATTCGTTGCTTTAGCGCTATCATAAATACCCCCTCTACTTCTGAATTTGTTGCTTTGGCACCTGATAGCGCCAAAGCAATATATATATACACATATATATGATTGACAAAAGGGGATGATCCCCTTTTGTCATGGTAGGCGCCGATATATATATATATATATATATATATATATATATATATATATATATATATATATATATATATATATATATATATATATATATATATATATATAATATTTATATTATAAATATAATATAATATTTATATTATAAATATAATATAATATTATTTTACTTTATAATATTATATTATTATTATTATAAGAATATTACACCTGGCATGAATCCAAATTGGTTTTCAGCAATATCAGTCTCTAACCTCAATCTGTGTTCAATCATTTTTTCCCATAATTTCATTGTATGACTCATTAGCTTAATTCCTCTATAATTTGCACAATTATGGATATCCCCTTTATTCTTATAAATGGGAACCAAAATACTTTTTATCCACTCATCCGGCATTTTCTTGGTTCGTAAGATCTCACTAAATAATTTTGTGAGCCACAGCACACCCTCTTCACCCAAACATTTCCAAACTTCAATAGGAATATCATCAGATTTGACAGCTTTACCATTATCCATTTTCTTAAGAGCTTCCTTAACCTCGCCAATTCGAATCCTAGGATAAAATGACAACTTGAGATCACCTTCTCGAGTTGTCAAAGCTTCCCAATCACTATGAGACCCTCCCCCACCATCATTGAACATCTTATAAAAGTAGGCTTCTCACCTATCCTTAATATCTCAATCAGTAACCAAAACTTTTCCTTCGTCATCCTTTATACACCTCACTTGGTCCAAGTCTCTTGATTTTCTTTCCTTGTTCTTTGCGATCTTGTAAATCTTACGCTCTCCTGCCTTTGTCCCTAACTCCTTATAAAACTCCTCATATGTTTTACTACGAGCCTCGCTCAAGGCCTTTTTAGTCTCCTTTTTAGCCATGCGATACATTTCCTAATTTTCAGCATTATTACATATGTGTATGGCTTTAAAACAATCTTTCTTATACTTAGTTTTTTCTTGAACATTTTCATCCCACCACCAAGTCTCATTATCTTGTCGACCAAGACCTTTTGATTCTCCCAAAGTTGCTTTAGCAACCTGCTGAACCTTTTTAGACATATTCTCCCATATGACATTAACATTACTTTGTAACTCTCACTCCCCTTCCTCCAAGAGAGTTCTCTTAAAAATCTCCATTTTCTCCCCCTTCAATTGCTACCACCTGACCCTTGGGCTTTAAACTTGCCGGTGCTTTTGTTTTACATACTTAATATTCACATCAAGGACCAAAACCCTATGTTGTGCTGTCACGCCATCCTCAGGGATCACTTTGCAGTTAGTACAAAATCGTCTATCAGCATTCCTTACTAAAAAAAAGTCAATCTGTGTCCTTACAGCTCCACTCACTCTTGTATGTTATTAAATGCTTCTCTCGTTTCTTAAAGCAGGTGTTGACAATCTTGAGGTTATATGTGATGAAGAAATCAATAATAGATTAACATTCATTATTGAGCATCCCAAATCTAAAACCACCATGAGCCCTTGCATGAGGTCCTGCCTCCTTACCAACATGTCCATTAAGGTCCCCTTTAATAAAAATCTTTTCGGTTAGTGGGATACTCTGAATTAGCCCCTCCAAATCTTCCCAGAAATTTTCCTTAAGATGTGCTTCTGCCCCTACTTGAGGTGCATACACAATGATAATGTTTATAGTATCCTTCCCAACAATCATTCTTAAGGAAATAATTATATCCCCAATCTTCTTAACATTCATCACATTCTTCCTCAATTCCTTATCAATGATGATACCAACACCATTTCTTCCATTGACCTTTCCTATGTACTAGAGCTTAAAACCATTAATTTCCTGAGACTTTTCTCCTGACCATTTAGTTTCCTGGAGACACAGGATATTAATCTTCCGATCCTTCATTACTCCTACCACCTCCCAAGATTTGTCGCTTAAAGTCCCAATGTTCCAAGTGACAAATCTAATATTGTTCTCATGAACTAGCTTCTTTAGCTGCCTCTGTTCAGAAGAAAGCGGTAGCCCTTGCTCATTTAATACTACATCCGGGCAACGATGCAGCGGCTCTCGCTCACTTCTCATTGTACTCGAGCCATACAGCGCGTTACTTATAGGCAACGGCCTAGCATTAGCACAATTTCTTCATTGATCCATGTTTATAAGAGATTTGACAGGATTTTACGTTAGCTTTCAGAGTCTAACACAACCCTCCTCCTTTACCCGAGCTTAAGACCGGCTATAAACATAGGCGGAGTTTTGAATCTTTATTCAACATTAAAAAAAAAAGAATTGAATCTTCATTAAAAGATATCTCATGTTAAAAGGAAAATAGTTATACTCACATTTAGTATCTAATCTTATCTTAACTGAACATGATTAACTTAGAACATGTGGGTGTAATTAGAAAAATAATCTCAATTTTTTTTAGTGAAGAGATACAAGAGAAAGCAAAAAAATGATGAAAAAGGCTTTACAGGTGGTCGTCAGGTGGAATTTTTGCCATGGATGTCTGTTTATTTTAAGCCCAATAACATAACCACCCCGAAAGAAAAAAACAAGAGCCCATTAACTTAGATTGAAAGGTTAACAGCCGGCCATTAATAGTACAGGTATGTGTGCTACATTTCCATTTCTCTCTTTCAAAGACACTTGTAGGGTTGGTTTGGTACGTGGGGAGGGAAGAAAAAATGGACAGAGGTAAAAAAAATTTAAATTAAATTTAAAAAAATTAGAAAAGTGAAGTTAACAAATTTTAATTAATTTTTTTAATATTTTATTTTATATCTTTATTTTATTAAAATATTATCACCTTACTTCTTTAATTTTTATAAATATAATTTATAAAAATTTTCCAACCCTTCCTCTTTTCACTTCCAAACCCCGCACACCAACAGACCCGTAAAGTCACCAGCATCTAGCAGAAAGCATTGTTTATTCATAATCTAATGAAACAAATTTTTATTGTTGGAATAGCGGTTGAAAATTTCATAAGTGCTTATAAATTGTAATTCACAGAATACGAAGTAATTTTTACGATCTACGAGGTGCTTTTACAGTCTACGAGGTAGATTTTACGGTTTACGAGGTACTTTCACGGTCTACGAAATAAATATGTGGAGGAGGTTTATCTCGATTTACGTGAATCGGACTTATATAATAAACCCGATTCACAGAAGCTTGACCAAACAAGCACTTAGATTGTCACGAATAAGAGCATTCTGGGCAGGCTTCAATCAAGCTCCTACTGAATCTATACAAGCTTGATTGAAGAGATTATCATATAACTTTGAACTCCAAATTAAGGCATGAGAGGAGGAAAAAAGAGAAACACAGATTTAAATAAGACAAAATTATATTAAATCAAGCACGAAACTCACTCTGATTACAAACAATATTCAAATCACTTGTTCACTCATCAGATAAAACACTTAAGGCAAGGGAGATAAAAAAAAAAGCCCCCCTAATTAAAATCATTCTCTGTTAACAATCATCCTTGAAAACCAAACAACAACAATAATAATCAGAATCAGTATTATTTCTTCACACCCCATATTCAGAATGTGTACTGAACCAATGAGAGTCTAGAAGAACCAGACCATGGAACTTGAATTACGACCATGCCCTCTTCATATTCAAACCTAACTTCTTTACCATCAATCTTGCAAGCTTTTGGCCTCTCTGAAGCAAAAACCCTCATTTCTCCGCCACCTTTTACTCCAACTTCAGCCACACTCTGTTCCTCATTAAAAGACAGAGACTGAATTGCCCCTCCGGTGTTAAGCATGTTCACCAAACCAATCGGAGCAAAATGCACAGATTTCTCAGGCAAAACAGTCACCGGAGAGACAGTAATGAGCTCGAAATTGAAGGGCTCTAAGGAAATTTCAACAGGATCCCCATCATCAGATGGCTTTGACAGGACAACCTTCTTGGTCTGATGGAAATACATGGCGAAAACTTGCACTCCTTCGATGCAAACGCCGAGGTTGTCGCCATTTTTCCACTCTATATCTTGAGGCTTTGTCTTCGTTGACACAGAGTGTGAAAATTCAGCAGCAGCTTTGTTGGTTCTGGTTTCAGGAAACCAGCCTCCTCCTTGACAGTTAAAAACACCAATAACCCCGGTGAACTGTTTCAACAAGAAATTAAAACTGTCAGATTCTAGAAGACACATGTTTTGAGGTTAAATGGGAGCAACAAGCGACTGAGACTGACCTTATTGAGGTTCCATATCTTGAGCATGGTTTTGCCGTCATGGAGAGGGTCGGAGAAGAGACAGTCTCGAGTGGGAAGGGCGTAGTGTTGGCACCTGAGGATGGAACCATCAGGGAGGACAAGAGTCTTGAGGAGGTCGAAGTTGTGCTTGCCCACGGCGTCGCTGACGTAGATGGGTCCGCCGGAGATGGCTCTTGAGGCGGCGTGGAAGGCGGCGCAGGGATGAGTCGACTGAAACATGTCCCAGTCCGGGTGAATAAAATTACCCATCCACAAACTGTTGTAAGCACAGTGCACCATATGGCATCCTTGCAGCCAAAACGTACCGTTTGGATCACCATAAGGATCAGTGCACCAGAAATCATCCCCTGCTCCACACAAATTAATTAATTAATTAATTACCCCAAATTATACTGATACAAGACAAATTATACGTGTAAGGTTGGAAATGAACGTACCGACACGACCAAGAGATATGGCTTCAGTTCCAAGTAACATGAAATCGTTACAGTGTTCCATGCTCGCGATCACACCGTTGCCTCCAAAATGTTTCCTCACTGAAGCGGTGAGAGCCTTATAGTACGCTTTCGCCAAATCAACACGTCCCCCGTATTTCTCACACACCATCTCCAACAACTGTTAGGGGAAAAAAACACTAATTAGAATCAATGAGGTTCCGTGCCGACCAAAACAGGTCAAAGTAAAAGTAAAACCAAAACCAATACATATTTGACTGGATAAGATGAGATTAGATGGGCCCTACAGCTTGCCGCTTCAATTTTAAGCCTCGAGAGAGTAGGGATTTGGCAAGTAGGGACACACTAATACTCGAAAAAAAGTGACACCTCCACCACATAACAAGGGTAGATTTTTTTTTTAATTTAATAATAATGAAGTTGGAAATGTGGTTAGAGACTTACATGGATGACATCGACCTTGACCCCATCAATTCCTGAGGCCTCTAAGGTTGAGTGAAGCCCTTCGTACATTTGATCGACCATATGCGGAGGGACCAGGCCCACCCCATTGTTGACGATCTTGTCGACGGCCAAATCCTCCATCGTCGTTTCCAGTCCCGGCGACAGCTTGGGCTTCTCCACCACACATTCCGGCAGCCCGGGGACGTTGGGCCTGAGCCCACCCCAGTATCCACAAAGCGCGTGCCACACGTAAACGTAATCGACGGTCTTGAACTCATCTTTCAAATCCTTCACGAACGCACCCAAACCTTTTTCTCCTGAACTACCTGACCTTTTGGGACTCGCGTAGTCTCTGAACTTGTAATTTTCTTCGTACTTTATGAGCCTGCATGGCATTTGCTCGCCGGCCACGGTGTGGTTCATGCCTTCTTTGGTGATCGGATCTCGGTCGTGACAGATGGACTGCCACCCGTCGTCGATAAGGACGAGCCCCGGAGGACACCCACCGTCGACTAGACCCTTAACGCCGTCCCATATGCCCTGCGGGTTCACCGTAAGGTAAAATGCGTCCCACGTGCACCAACCAAACTTGTCGACGATGCCAGGAGGAGATTTTTCGTCCAAGAGATTGAACGTGCCGAGGTGGGCCCTCACGATCTTCATCGCCTCCTTCACTAAACTGAACGGATCCTCGCCAGCATGCAGGTAAAGGACACTGCGGTATGAGGCGCCCTTTACCTGAGAGGATCCGCTCTCAACGCAGACGTCGATGTTGTCGTTTTGACCCGGTTGGATCGAAGCCCGGAACTGACCCTCCAGGATGGGGAGTAAGAGGACGTACGGGCGACCCGAGTCCGACTTGTCGAGTATGATTATCTGGGTCTCGGTTTCTAGGTCTCGCCCGTTGGAGCCGATCCAGTGGGTGGTCCACCAGACTTTGAACCTGAAAATACTCATGAACCTTATGTTCCTGAGTTTTCCTATGGGGACGACATGGCGGCTACTTGCTTCAGCAGCGTCGAAGCCGATGAAGCAGCCGGTGGTGGGGAGGGATTTGGTGGTGGGTGTGTAGGAACAGGGAGTGGCCGTGATGTTTTCAGGGACGTCGGAGAGGACAACGTGGTTGTTGACCAGCAGTTTTGACCCCTGTATCCGGAAGGGTGAAGGGTTGAAGCCATTAACGTGGGTGGTGAAATTGGAGGAAGATTTGCTCAAACTAGGAGGAGCCATTGTTGTCCTGTGACGATATCAGAAAACAGAGGACTTTAAGATAGAACGAAGATCAACAACTTAGGGTTGGAATGGGAGGGTATAATTATATATACAGATGAAGGAAAGATCAGAGGGATAGAGTAGGGAGTGAAGAAGCTAAGGTTGAAAAAAATTAGTGGGGTATTTAAGAGGAAAATCAGAGAAGGTGAATGATATATATATACAAATCAGGGATTTTAAGAAGATTGAGATAAGCGTGATTAGTGTTGAGGTGAATCAAAAGTTGCCTGTTTTGTGGATGCTGAATTAAGAGGGTGAAGTGGGTATTTAATATTTATAGAGGGAATGGGGGCCATGAAGAACGTGAAAACTATTGGTCTCATCAATTAGGACTGAAAGTTAAGGAGAAGGAACTGTTTCCTATTATATATTTTTATTTTTTCTTTTTTAAATGATATCTTGGTCTCTTCTTACTTTTGGACGAAAATGCGAATTTTCTTAAAAATGTTAATATTTGGTCAATAAAGGAATAGTAATATTAAAGTGTTTTCAAATGGGCCCTCTAGAATAAGCTGTTGGGGTCTTTGGGACACGGTAGAAAAAAGTTATATGCCGGATGTAAAACTTGGTTCCCAAGCTCCGGTTCTTACATCATATAAATTCATTTTTTTTATTCGTAATTGCATTGTACATATAAATTCAAAACTCCCCCTTAAATCCTAAAAAAACCTTTTTTTCATTTTTTTTCTAAATTAAATTATACGAAAGAGACGAAAAAGAGGGAAGGACAGAGGAGGAGAGAAGAGTGACCAGTGACTAACTAGTGACTAGAGAAGGAGTAGAGAGAAAACTCAGAATATAACTAAAATCAATCTATTCAATAATCCAAAAACCCTAAAATTATTTATAGGAATAATGATAAAATAATATTAATAATAATAAAAAATCCTAATTAAAATCCTAAAATAATGAAGGGTTGATACAATATTCGATTCATTAAATTTACTTTGATTTTGGTCTATCAAGTTTTAAACCAAAAGTTTTTGTTCTTAATATTTTATTCCATTTAAAACATTAGTCTCTAAAGCAGTAAAGCTAAACAAATACCTGAATCATTTTATCCCTTAAAGGAACAAAACTCATAATTTGAAATTTAAGGAATTAAAATCAAAATAATATTAAACTATCATTTTTCTTATAGTATATTCTATCAAAAACATATATTTTAGAATATGGCAATGATGCAAAAATGTCCATATGCTTTTCAGAAAAAGGCACCCAGCACCAAATTCTTTTACTGAGAGCATAAATGCCCATCAACATTTAAAAAGAGAGCTAAAATTCTTATCAATATGTCACATCATCATTTTTTTTAGAAAAATAACAATTTTGCCCTACAATTTTGTGAAATTTTGTAATTTTACCCTTAGCAATTGTGTGACACTTTTAAATTAATAAATGACCTCCAAAAATTATGAAATTTTTCATAATAAAAGTAGACATGATAAGCTTTAATTTGATAGGTCAAATGAAATTTTATTTGGTCAAAATGACCATTTTGCCCTTACAATTTTCGCAATACTTGAAAAATTGGCAAATTTGTCACCAAACTTAAAAAATTCATATTTAATTGTATAGATATCCAATTGGGGTGGTTCCAAATCCTATGTGACCCTTATTAAGTCTAGTTTTATATAAAAATATAAATTTTAGCCAATAGGAACCTCAAAATTCCCAGAATTTTTATTTTTGAAGTCTGCTCCAGAAAAATGTTAAATTTGCTGGGCAAAATTCAAAAATTCATTTTATTGTTTACTAAAAATGTTAAATTTTTGAATTTTGCCCAGCGAATTTAACATTTTCTAGAGCATACTTCAAAAATAAAAATTCTGGGAATTTTGAAGTTCTTATTGGATAAAATTTATATTTTTTTTATAAAACTAGACTTAATAAGGGTCACATAGGCTTTGAAACCACCCCAATTTGATATCTATACAAGTAGATTTGAATTTTTAAAGTTTGGTGACAAATCTGCCAATTTTTCAAGTATTTCAAAAATTGTAAGGGCAAAACGGTCATTTTGACCAAATAAAATTCCATTTGACCTATCAAATTAAAGCTTATCATGTCTGCTTTTATTCTAAAAAATTTCAGAATTTTTAGAGGTCATTTACTAATTTAAAAGTGTCACACAATTACTAAGAATAAAATTACAAAATTTCACAAAATTGTAGGGTAAAATAGTTATTTTCCAAAAAAAAAAAGATAACGTGACAAATGAATAAGCATTTTAGTTTTTTTTAAATATTGATAGACATTTATGCTCTCAATAAAAAAATTTGATACTAAATACCCTTTTTAAAAAAATATATAGACATTTTTACAAAATTAACTTCTAAAATATTGTAGGCACATAAAATATATATATATATGGCTGATGCACTGTAACCCATTTCTATGGAGTATTTAATTGTTTCTTCCTCCCTATCTCGTACATACACGCTTCTCTTACTTGTCTCTCCTGCGATATTGTACCATGTCGATGTTGAACCTGCTATGATGCCAGGGGTTCGAGACTCGGTACCTCCTTGGCTCCTTCCCGCCTCCTCGTCGCTCTCAAGTCTCAACACCCCCATACCGCACGCTTCTTTTGTGGGCCCCGGGTGGGATTTTTTTTCCTCCTAAACATATATATCCTCCTCCATTTAGATATATTGTTTGTTTGTAATAGTTATTTGCGTTTTAAAAATAATTTTTTAATTATAATTTATATAATATGAGATATATATGTAAGATGAGTGTTGTGTCAATTTACATGCATAAATACTTATAAATCTTTCAAAAGTTTCACCAAACATGCTTATAAAAAGCAATCTCGACTACTAAACGTAGGCAACTCTTTTAATGGAGATTTAAATTTTAATTTATCACATTATGAGATATTAGTTCCTTCTACTAAATCCAACCCGTGGTTTCAGGGGGTCTCTCTATTTCCCTTACCATCAACTTCCTTCTACTTCTTTATTCTTACCGTTAGATTAATTCTGAATGGTCAAGATCCAATATTCTATAAAAATATTATTATAATATCAAATAACAAAAAATAAATACAAATAAATTTAAAATATTAAAATTTGATATAATTAGCTTATATTTTTACACATTTATTAAAGAATTATATATATATATATATATATATATATATATATTATTTTTATAAGATATTAAATTTAGATCGTTAATAATTAATCTAAAAATAATAATAAAGAAATGAAGGAAAGTAGATAATAAAAGAAATTGAGAGGCCTCTTGCCATCTCCGGGTGGTATTTTCCTGTGGCCATTGGAAAAAAAAAAACTTGGGCTATCACTGTTCCAAATTTTCGATTTCTTGTGGACCCCATTGGATAACAGCCTCTAATTATCCGCTCCGTGGGTTTTTTATTTTTATTTTTATAAAAAATTATAATAAGGTTCTAAATAAAAAAATGGTCCTACAAAATCATAAAATGAAAAAATTATCTTAAGGAGTTGTTAATGAAGCATGTTTAGGTTGTCAATTAACAACCTGAGGATGCTCTATTAACAACTCCTTAGAATCATTTTTTCATTTTACAATTTTGTGAGATTATTTTTTTTATTTTTGTTTGTTTGGGATATAATGTAATTTTCTCTAATTTTTAGGAAAAATTACACTAAGTCTCAAATAAAAAAGAAAATAAAAAAATGGTCTCACAAAATCAAAAAATGAAAAAATGATCTTAAGAAATTGTTAATAGAGCATCCTCAGGTAATGATGCTCCATTAACAACTCCTTTAGACTATTTTTTTATTTTATGATTTTGTAGGACCATTTTTTTATATTTTTATTTACTTTGGACCACAATATAATTTTTCTTAATTTTTATTATTTCTTTACTTTTCCTTTCACGCCATCATTAAAAAAAAAATTTGTTGCTGTTTAGGGTCCTCAAATTTGGGGAAAATGAATCTCGTAAGCACCGACAATTGCTACGTGTCATACTATGGCCCACTGTTCACCGACCTTCGAATCAGGCATTTTTGCTGTCGTACATTAGTTAAAGATTCCTGACACGTGGAGGGGTACTAACGTGACACAGTACTAAAGGAATAAAAACGTATAGGCCCAAACGGGATTACTAGGCATTTTTGGAAATTTTATTTGTAATCGGGTTTATTTTATAAGCCTGATTTAAATAAATTGAGATAAATATCTTCTATATATTTATCTCATAGATTGTAAAAGTAACTTCATAAATCGTAAAAATTACTTCATATTCTGTAAATCACGATTTATAAACACTTATAGAACTTCCATAAACTAATTCAAACCAACTAAACTATTGAAGATTATGAACATTTTCAAGATCTGGGCCTCAACTTCTATGATTTTTTTTTCCAAGGTCAGCTACTAAATCGTTAGAATCAAAATATAGTACCTCCAATCATTATTATAGGATACCAACTACCATATTTTTTAAATTAAGAAATGAAAATTAAGTTACTATATTAATCCAAAATTGATAAATATTTATAAATTTACCCCTATTTTAATAATATGGATTTAAGTAATTAAGTTGAAATAGGGGTATAATAAAAAAATAGTAATAAATAAGTTAGTTAAAAACAGTTGGTGTTTTATAATAAGAACTAAAAAATACTGATAGTTGATACATTATAATAAGGGTTAAAGGAAGTAATTTCTATATGTTAAATATTATGTTTTAATTACAAAATTTGAATAAAAAATACAAAAAATTGTTAAAAAAATTCTTCTTGCAAAATTGGTTACACAAGCGTAACTAAAATTTATTTAAAGATTTTTACCTTATTTGCAAAACAAAAGACATCCGTATATAAGATATGTTATACACATTGAAGATTGGCTACACCCGCTCATGAACACGAGTCTACATGTATCTGTGGGCGATAAATTTTATAATGGGGGATTTTCAATGGTCCAGTATATTATATTTTTATTATTGAAATAAAAAAGAACAGTACATAATAATAAAAAAATAAACGAATATACCAGCATGGTGCAATGAATTTAAAAATAATAACTAAATATTAGATTGAGTTAAAATTAAAATATGCACAAGTGGTGGTGGTGGTGGTGGTGCTGCTGCTGCTTTTACAACTGGCAGTATATGATGGGCAAAGCATTTAAGGGGAAGTGAGAATTGGTAATGGTTAGGAGTAGCTAGTTGGAAAGGGTCAATGGACACGTGGCATAGCTCAGCTAGACAGAAGGTAAAATAAGTAAACATGGCGGGGAGATATCATTATTATAGTATCACGAGATTAAGTGATATAATTTTACTTAGTATAAAAATAAGGGGAAATGGTCGGTGAGTAAAGCGCGTAGGGGATAAGGGGTTTATTAGAGAAATTAGATGAGATGGTATTGGAGGGAGAGAATATCTGTTGAACATGGTTTTTAGGATACAAAGAGATCTGCGAATCCACATTTGTATAGGTATATATTTCATCTTATTCTTATCATAAAACACTTTTCTAAAAAGAGATGAATAATCCCTAATTATTATAAGTTGATATAAAAATGTTGATAATAAGAGAGTAGAAGAGAGAAATTCTAGAGAGATAAATTAGAGAGATATTCTCATTCACTTGTACATCAAAATACATAACCCAGGACCCCTATTTATAGAAATTTTTCAGTGCTACAGTAACTTGCTACAGTACTTTTCCGTGTTGCTACAGTGATTCCGTGATGCTACAGTAATCTCCCCCGTGTGCTACAGTGATGCTGCAGTGATGAATAGTAATGAACAGTATTTGCTACAGTGATGAACAGTGATATTTAATCTTACATATCATATTGACTGGAAGAGCAGGTTGGCCTGAATATGAGATAATGGACATCCACATAATTAATATTCATAACACTCCCCCTTGGATGTCTATTATGAATGTGCCTCATTAAAAACTTTAACTAGGAAAAACCCAGTGGGATAAAAACCTAGCCAAAGAAAAGAGTACATCATTCATTGATATATTGTTCAGTGCTGCCTCATTAAAAACCTTTCTAGGAAAACCCAGTGGGACAAAACCTAGATAAGGGAAAAAGAGTACAGCATGTATTGACTCCCCCTCTTAACATTATCAATTGATATTTCTGAATCTCCGAAGGCCAATGTCATAGACAAGTTTTTCAAAAATTGTACCTGGAAGTGACTTTGTGAATAAATCTGCTAGATTTTCACTTGAACTAATTTGCTGGACATCTATTTCACCATCCTTTTGAAGGTCACGAGTAAAGAAGAATTTTGGTGAAATATGCTTCGTTCTGTCTCCCTTGATATAGCCTTCTTTAAGTTGGGTAATGCATGCAGTATTATCCTCATATAGAACAGTTGGTATCATTTTGCCCAAAGATAAATGACAAGTTGTTCGTATATGATGTATTACTGACCTCAACCATACACATTCTCGACTTGCTTCATGTATTGCTAGAATTTCTGCATGGTTTGATGATGTGGCTGATATAGTCTGTTTCATTGATCGCCATGAAATAGCTGTACCTCCACATGTAAACAGATAACCTGTTTGTGATTTACCATCATGTGGATCTGATAAAAATCCAGCATCTGCATAACCTACCAGTTCATGCTTAGATACGTTTGAGTAGTATAACCCCATATCCATAGTGCCTCTTAGATAACGAAAAATATGTTTTATTCCATTCCAATGCCTTCGTGTTGGTGAAGAACTAAATCTTGCTAATAAATTAACAGCAAAGGATATATCAGGACGTGTATGATTAGCAAGATACATTAGTGCTCCAATAGCACTAAGATATGGTACTTCTGGACCAAGTAGTTCTTCATCACCTTCTTCGCTGATTACTCGCGGTCGGAATGGATCTTTATCTGGCTTTAGAGACCTTACAATCATTGGTGTGCACAATGGATGAGATTTATCCATATAAAATCTCTTTAGGACCCTTTTTGTATAAGTTTCTTGATATACAAAGATCCCATTTTTTAGATACTCAATCTGTAATCCAAGACAGAATTTTGTTCTTCCCAAATTCTTCATCTCAAATTCTTTCTTCAAACAATGAATTGCCTTTTGGAGCTCTTCAGGAGTTCCAATAATATTGATATCATCAACATAAACAGCAATTATAGCAAATTCACTATTAGATCCTTTTATAAAAATGCATGGGCATATTGGATCATTTTTGAATCCTTCTTTCAACAGATATTCATTAAGACGATTATACCACATGCGCCCTGATTGCTTCAGGCCATACAGGGACTTATTTAACTTAATTGAATATTGTTCTTGAAAACTTGAATTAGATGCTTCTGGCACCTTAAGTCCTTCAGGGACTTTCATATAAATTTCATTGTCAAGTGACCCATATAAATAGGCAGTCACGACATCCATTAGATGCAGATCAAGCCCTTCTTTTACGGCTAGGCTAATTAAATAACGAAAAGTAGTCGCATCCACTACAGGTGAATACGTTTCTTCAAAATCAATGCCAGGTCTTTGTGTAAAGCCTTGGGCTACAAGACGTGCCTTATATCTTATTATTTCACCCTTTTCATTTCTCTTTCGTACAAAAACCCATTTGCATCCAACTGGTTTTACATCTTCAGGTGTAAGAACTACAGGTCCTAACACTTTTCGTTTTTCCAATGATTTCAATTCTGCATTAATGGCATCTTTCCATAGGAACCAATCTTTTCTTTGTTGGCACTCGCTAATGGATTTTGGCTCATGATCCTCAATATTATTCATTACATCTTTTGCTATATGATAAGCAAAAATGTCGTCAACGTTGACTTCATTTCGATCCCATCGGATTCCATTCATAACATAATTTATTGAGATCTCATTATTTTCACATATATCAGGTACCTGAGTCTCTCCTGGGACTACAACATTCTCTTCTAGAGATATCTCTACTGGAGATAATAACTCTTCAGGAGATGGCTCTTCTGGAGCTATTAAATTTTCTTGATTATCCTCAATTTGACCATCTATATTCTTTGCTCCTTTTCTTTTTCGAGGATTTCTATCTTTGGAACCGATGGGTCTGCCACGCTTCAGGCGTGCTTTAGATTCATTCATAGTAGATTGTCCTTCAGGGACATCAATTTTAACAGGAGCATTAGCAGCTGGGATATGTGACTTTGTCACTTTCTTAGGGTCAGTAAATGCTTCTGGCATTTGATTAGCTAAATTCTGTAAATGAATTATCTTTTGAACTTCCAGTTCACATTGATTTGTACGAGGATCAAAATGAGCCAATGATAATTCATTCCAGCTAATTTCTTTATCCAACTGCTTGTTTTCTCCCCCTAATGTTGGAAAAAGTGATTCATCAAAATGACAATCGGCAAATCGTGCCGTAAATAAATCTCCCGTAGATGGTTCTAAATATTTTATGATTGAAGGAGATTCATACCCAACATATATTCCCATCCTTCTTTGAGGACCCATTTTAGTGCGTTGTGGTGGTGATACTGGCACATATACCGCACACCCAAAAGTTCTTATATGGGAAATATTAGGTTCCTGACCAAAAACCATTTGTAAGGGGGAAACCTTTAAGTAACTTGTTGGTCTGATGCGAATTAATACTGATGCATGCAAAATGGCATGGCCCCAAGCAGAAATTGGGAGATTAGATTTCATAAGTAAAGGTCTTGCAATTAGTTGCAACCTTTTAATCAATGATTCTGCAAGTCCATTTTGTGTATGAACATGAGCTACATGATGTTCAACATCAATTCCAAGGGACATACAATATTCATTAAAAGCTTTTGAAGTAAATTCACCAGCATTATCAAGACGTATTTTCTTGATAGGATAATCAGGGTAATGTGCTCTTAATCTAATTAATTGAGCAAGTAATCTCGCAAACGCCAGGTTGCGAGAAGATAATAAACACACATGTGACCATTTAGTTGATGCATCAATTAAAACCATATAATATCTAAATGGTCCACATGATGGGTGTATTGGCCCACAAATATCTCCCTGTATCCGTTCTAGAAATGTGAGAGACTCACTTTCTACTTTGCTTGGTGAGGGGCGAATAATTAATTTTCCCTTGGAACATGCAGTACATGAGAAATCATGGGATTGTGGTATTTGTTTACACTTCAGGGTATGTCCACATGAATTCTCAATTATTTGTCGCATCATAATTGAACCAGGATGGCCTAACCGGTCATGCCAAACATTAAATTCATTTGTAAACTTCTGGTTTACATTAGTAGATTTCTGGTCTATATTAGTGAACTTCTGGTTCTCAATAACATGTGTTTCAATTGTGTTTATACATGTATAATATAAACCAGAAGAAAAAGCAGGACACTTTTCTAATATGCATTTTCTACCAGCAACTATTTTTGTAACAACAAGATACTCTTTATTATTTTTATTTGTTGTTTCTATATGATATCCATTTCTGCGGATATCTTTGAAACTTAATAAGTTTCTTCCAGACTTGGTAGAATAAATTGCATTATCAATGCATAATTTTGTTCCTTCAGGTAATAGAATATTAGCTCTTCCGGAGCCTTCAATCAAATTTATACTACCAGATATAGTCTGAACATTAGCTTTTTGCATTACCAAGGAAGAAAAATATTTATCATTTCTGAGTATGGTGTTGGTTGTTGCGCTATCAACGAGACATAAATCTTCAGGATTGATGCCAGTAATATTCATTCTTCATTAAAAGAAATATAAAAACATAATTAAGATAAATACATTAGATAAAAGTAACATAAAATTCAAATACATAAATAATTATGTTAAGAAATCAGCAACATCCAAATAACTAAAATCCATGTCTCCATGCTCAGAATTGTCAACCCGGTCCACATGATTTACTTCAGTTGTAGATCCTTTACCATTATTTTTAATTGATTCTTGGTAAAGTTCAACTAGCTGTCTTGGTGTATGGCAGGTACGAGACCAATGACCCTTGACACCACAACGATAACATGAACTTTCAGTATTTTTATTTTGCCTACTATTTTCTCTTTTGTGGTTCTTATTATTATTTCCCCACTTTTGGTAGAAATTTAAACCACCACGACCTCAACCACGACCACGACCACGGAAGTAGCCGCGTCCGCGTCCACGTCCACGTCCATGTCCACGTCCACGGCCAGAAACAGATTCATTGGTTACTACATTCGCTTCTGGGAATGGAGTCTAGCCAGTTGGACGGGATTCATGGTTTTTTAATAAAAGCTCATTATTCTGTTCAGCTACAAGGAGGCAAGAAATTAATTCTGTATATTTTTTAAATCCTTTTTCTCGGTATTGCTGTTGCAGGAGCAAATTTGAGGCATGAAATGTGGAGAATGTTTTTTCAAGCATATCATTATCAGTAACATTTTCTCCACATAAATTTAATTGAGAAGTTATATTGAACATAGCCGAGTTATATTCACTTACAGATTTAAAATCTTGCAACCTTAAATGTATCCAGTCATAACGAGCTTTTGGGAGGATAACCATCTTCAGGTGATCATACCTATCTTTCAAATTGTTCCAAAGAACAAGTGGGTCTTTCACTGTTAAATATTGAATTTTTAAACTTTCATGTAAATGGTGGCGTAGAAAAATCATGGATTTGGCCTTTTCCTGATTGGATGCATGATTCCCTTCTTTAATTGTATCTTCTAGACCATGGGCATTTAAATGAATTTCCGCATCCAAGATAAATAATTTTTCCCAGTAATATCCAAAGCCACAAATTCAAGTTTTGCAAGATTTGACATGGTTCACACTATTAAAGAAATAAACGAGAATAATTAAAATATGAAATGTAAAAATGCAATAATATATAAAGACAAGAAATAAATTAATAAGGCAAGGTAAGAAAATTATGGCTTCAGGCCAATTAATCTCATGATAAGAAATTAAATATATATAGCATCTGACTTTTTATCTTCAGGATAAATAAAAGTTATACATAGCTTCTGGCTGTGATATATATGGCTTCTAGTCATATAATAAGGAATCATATAGATATGGCTTCTGGCCATATAATAAGGAATCATAGAGATATAGCTTCTGGCCATATCATAAAAATTCAAATAATATGACTTCTGGTCATACAATTTCAGAAATTGGATGTAGATGGCTTCTGGCCATAATCATAATAATAATATAAATAAACTTGTAAATGATATATATAAGATATAACAACAATAGTGATCTCCAATCCTAGCCATGGAACCCGATGTTCACAACAATCGGTAAATATATATTTCTTAATTCCATATAATGGCTCAGACTATCCCAGATCTATGAAATAAAGATATTATAAAATAAAGTATAAACTATCAAAGAAATTATAAAAATATCATACCTTTGGCAGAGCTTCGTGCTGATAACGTGATATAAAAATGTTGATAATAAGAGAGTAGAAGAGAGAAATTCTAGAGAGATAAATTAGAGAGATATTCTCATTCACTTGTACATCAAAATACATAACCCAGGACCCCTATTTATAGAAATTTTTCAGTGCTACAGTAACTTGCTACAGTATTTTTCCGTGTTGCTACAGTGATTCCGTGATGCTACAGTAATCTCCCCCGTGTGCTACAGTGATGCTACAGTGATGAATAGTAATGAACAGTATTTGCTACAGTGATGAACAGTGCTATTTAATCTTACATATCATATTGACTGAAAGAGCAGGTTGGCCTGAATATGAGATAATGGACATCCACATAATTAATATTCATAACATAAGTCACTTAATGAGGTTAGTTAAGTTTTTGAAACATCTCATTACCCCTATTCTAAAACAAAGAGGGTAGTGCAAAAAAAAAAAAAATCAAATCAATGATAAAATCATGCATTTATTGTTGTTCCCAAGTACTTTCAATGTAAAAATTTCAATAAAAATCGGTATAACTAAGATGACGTAAAACATACAATAGTTATGTATACTATAGAAAAACTCACAAGACTGCCGAAAATGATAATGAACTTTGATAAAATCCGAGCCCAACGTACGTTGTCTCCTTAAGACAATTTGTTCCATCTATACGGATGCCCAAGGTTCTCGAACAATTGTCTCCCATGATAGAACGGATTGCGTCTTCAAAATGATGGCACTATCAATCAGAAGCCTGAACGAACACAATAAGATTGTTTTTAGAATCGCACAGGTTATGAGATGATTACAGAATGCACAATGCAGTATATGAGAGAGGAATGTTTCGAGATTGAGTGATTTTTTCCTATCACTAGCACGTCCTATTTATAGATGAAGGAAATTGATCAGGTGGACTCGACTCTTGCGAACGAACTGATGTATCTTGCGAATAGACATACAAGAACGGAGTGAACGGAAGCGAATGGTGGTAACTCTTGCTGGAGAACTGGTGCGTTGTATGAACAGACACATAAGAAAGAAGCCGACGGACACACCAAAACGGAAGCACCAGTTCAGTCACATTGTTTCGCTACACGGTCACAGTGTTTCGCTACAACCGCTCTGTTGGGAGAATTATGGAGGGGTAAAAAAGGAATTAAACAAAAGTTTAGGGATTGTTCGGACAAACTAAAAAATAATTTAATAAGAAATTATTATTATTTTTAAATCTCACACACGCGCGGACTGAACTGGACTGGCGGCGGCGACCGAACCGAGCCGGCCAGAAGGGCGGCGGCGCGTGTGTGTGTGGTGGACCAAAGCCCATGTACGTCATCACTCCTCCACAAAAGTGGATTGACCCAAGGGGCCATTTTAGAGGTGAGAAGTTGAGTCTTATATACACTCTTATTTTTCTTGATTTGTCCAATATGATACTTTTATCCATATACTATTTTCTCCTTCCTTTTCCCTCTTCTTTTCCAACCTATTTCTTATTCATAACCCATGGAAGTTAGATCAAAAATTCCAACATTTATTCCATTTTTATATAAAATTAATGATTTAATTGTCACTTATTGATTTTGGTGAAGTGATTAAATGTGTCTTATAATGAAGACATATTTATATTTGGATTAGTTTTTAGAAAACGAACAGTTTTTATGATTTATTAGATAAATATTTAAAATAAATTGTTTGAATTTTTAGAAAAAGGTCTATAAAACTATGAGTTTATTATTTTGCAAACATTCATACACATGTACAACATGATATGAGAACATAATAGAGTCCATCGTGCTTTTGAATTTATTATGTGAATGTTTGGTTTAACGGTGAGTGACACTATAAGTATGATTTATGTTAATTGAGATAAAATTTTTTTAATATATTTATCTTATATACCATAAATCATGATTAAAAAATATTTTTAAAAATTTTAATCGTTATTCTAAACAACTAGAACCGCGTCATGACTCATGACTTGAGTGATGGATAGATGGGTGTAACTGTCAACCAAATGAAAATGATAGTTTTAGCGTTAGTAATATTATAGTGTTAGTGCCTGAAATCAAGGGGCATTACACGCATAAATATACTTGTTAATTAAGTAATTTTTTTAATTAATTAGGAGGAGGAGAGAAGGTTCCGGCAGTTGAGGGTGGACCAATCACTACGCGACACCTGCACCAATGGGATACTGTCTTCGCCATCTAAACTCGGGCACCGCTCCACATCTTACATTTGACTCGATTAAAAATTATTACAAACAGATAAGAGCAAATGTGGGTCCCATTACTTCATTCGTGGAAGAAACCGGAGGCTGTTATTGTTTTGAATGCATTTGGAACTTGGGTGATCGACACAAAGTAATACTAGACAGCTCGTAGAATTTCTCCACTCGTATTCTTTTTCCAAAACAGAAAACGGTTAATTAAATAACAAAGCCAAAGGGGAAACTGAGCATGTTCAACGATAGAGATTATTAAAAGCTATACTACACTTTCTTAATGGTTTAAAATTTGAATAATAAAATTGCCTGGAACCCTAAAAGAAATAACACAAGTTATGGATCATATTACTTTTTATCAATTTTATTTCTTATACTGAATATTGATGTTGATATATTGATATCGATTATTGTATGTGCATACTATGTTGAACTGGAATCAGACTAGAGCCTTTGTTCCGCTGCAAATTTGGTTTATAACCCACCTCAGATTAAAGCCGAAAAGAAAGCTGGGAACAAGCATCTCCAATTTTATTTCAATTTCTGTGTGAGCTTCGGTATCGTACACATATACACTGCATGCACTCTCCCATAACCATCTAAATCTAAATCTCAATGTACATACCAATATACTCGTCCATAATCTTGATCTACTCTTATTTCATTTTGAATTTCCTTTTCCTCCCCTTTATTAAGTACGTTCTCAGCTTGTATATTCAGCCTCTCAATCGGCATTTCACGAGCATTCTGTGGTCATTTAACTGCTAACTCCAAAAACAGACTGTGAACACAGCATCAGGAAACGATGAGCATGTCACACTAGTTAATGTTTAATGATAAAAACAATAGAAGTCAGCTGATTGTATCCTTTTTTTTTTTTTTTTTATGATTCGAAAATTTATCTTGGCTTCAACTGGGGTTCAAATTCAGAACTCTCAACTTTGGACTAGGATGATTCTAGTGTAATCGAGCTAAAGCTTGTTGTATCACTTTTTACCAAAAGGAAACCTCATGATGAACAAACTTACCATGTTAAGAAGCCGTAGAGCTGCAGGTCGAGTAAATTTTCTAGCAAAAAGGAAGCACGTGGTTGGTTTACTCTTGCTGCTGCACCATTCTCTCCGGTATTCAGTCTCGTAATAAATATTATCTATTTCCTGAAACATTATCAACTTTTTAAATGTGTTTCAACCAAAGTAGAATTAATATACTATATATGCTTATGTTAAAAACGATCTATTAGATTGAAGAATTGCCAGATCAATCAATCGTGTGAACTTGATTGCACCTTTAGCTCATTTGCAACACAACAACCAGAGCCCCCCCCCCCCGGCCCCTTCTTTTTGTTTCTCCAAGCTACTTAAAAATTGTGATCAAAGCTATATCACTTGCCGGTATGAAATGATTATGTATACTGATTCCTCGGGAAGCTGGGTTCATTAGTTGGTTGATACTCACCATAAATCAAGACAGAGAGTTTCATCTCATTTTTAATTCAGATTTTATCGGGGTAGTGATCAAATATGGGGAATGTTTTGCAAATTAGCAGCTAATTTGCATAAATTACAAACTCACTAATTCTCTCTGGAGGTCATGGACATATTGAGAAGTACCAGGTGATTCACTAAGTTCTTTGACTTCATTTTTAGACTCCTAAGGTTTGCGCTCTATCTTCACCTGTTTCACCCCAATTCAATTTCTTTATAACAAAAGCCACTATAAAAGATGAAGACACAAATTTGAAGTCAGTAACTACTACATATCTATGCCTACAAATATGCATCTCTGAGAAGAGTGGGTTAATTATGGAAGGACAGTTGCTTCAACAGACTAATGTTAGCAGTAGAAGCAAAGGTCGCACCTTTATAAACTTTATAAGCATTGGAGTAGCATCTGAGAACTTGTATGTCACAGGATGCCATCCTCGACGCTCGCGATCTTTGGAAGAGGAAAGATCCCAGGAAGTATGTGTAACTGACCTCCGTGTGATTTCTCCCTCAAGGCCTTTTAACTAGATTTCAGAAGGAAAACACCAAAAATGTTAAGCAAAACTAATAACATAGTAGCAAATTTGCAAATGAAATTCATTAGGATTAACGCCATCACAATAGTCTTTCACACACAGGAAAAGCAGGAATCTTACAGCCAGTAAGGTCTGAACATAGTGTTCGTCCGGTATGCAGTTATGCTCCTTGGATGTATCAGCAGGCTGCATGAAACAATGAACTGAATCAGTACTCTTCTTTCCTACCATTTGCAATAACCAAAATGACAGCAAATACCAGCTCATAATAAAATTATTTAATAGAACCGTGATTTTTTTTATGAAGAATCTCATAATAAAATTATTTAATAGCACCGTGATTTTTTTTTGTGAAGAATAGATAAAGTACAGTTAAAAAGCTTGATTGGAACTATGGTGAAAAAAAAATCCTCATGAGTTTTACATGCATAGATAGCACTTACAATGTGCTGATCCCTCCAAAATTCTGGTAGTGGTTTTTTCTGCATAATAAAATCCACATGTCAGAGAAATGGAGATATAAACTTATAAAGAAAAGAGGTTGCCAGAAGCAAGACCAAAAAGAAAAAAGAAAAGGCCCTTGTGCTTTTCAATTTCACGGATAAATTTTGGCACATCTATTAAGTTCATAAATCATAAACCTTTTTAAATCTAAAAGAACAGGCAAATTTAGAATCATACAAATAAAGAAAAAAAAGGGGAGAATGACAGAAAAAGAACTTTAAAATTCCAAATCAAGTATCTCCTATAAAATAAGTTGTAAATTGCTTATCAAGTCTCGTCATTACCTTATCAATTCTTAGTAACAAATCTGATTTGAGATTTTAAGATTTTAAAGTTCTTTTTATGTTATTTTCCCAGAAAAAAAATATTATGACTAGCAACACCACTTGTAAAAATAGGGACCTGGAATGAATGCCGTCACCACTTACCTTGCAATACCGCTGAAACATGGGAAAGACAGTTTCATCATTTACTACAACCTCAGCATGCTTTCTGGTTAGAACAGCCCACTGAAGGAAGATAAATAGACAGGATTAAGATGATATTCTTTGGCTATGGATCATAAAATATCTCGAGTTTTGCTTTCAAGTTTCAGAAGGACCTAATAGTAACTTGAGCCCTTACCTGGGATCCTTTCCTCCAGTTATGAACAGGAATAACAGGAGCCATTTTTGGATTGTAACGACCTTCTTTCGTGTCAGCAAAGCTACTCTCACATTTGGTTGTCAAAAACATTACAATTCGATCATCAACAAATGAAATAAATTTTATAAATGAGTAATAACAAGTAATTCAGAAAATTGATAATAACATAACGAGTAATCCCATTATTTTATTTTTGTCTTTTTAAAGGCTTATAGCTCTAAGATTCATTACTGCAAAATTTTAGATTTGAGCCCTATGTGTTGTATCTAATTGAGTTGTTTGTATCCTACTATTCACTGAAACACTATGCATCTCAAGCCAGTGTCAAGGCACCATGGTAAATACTGAACCCCATGGCGTTCCTAGCCATGGGACACATACAGGTCAAGTTTTAATATGCTATGATGTGTCTGTCTGCATCATTTTAGTCAGGAGGTATCGAGAGGAACTAAAAGAGGAAGTAAAGATAGAGTTTCACTGCCACCATTATTGCACAATCGTCAAAGAATTCAACTTATACTAAATCAAGGATAAAGTCTATTTTTATTCGCAGCCAGGTCATGAGGTTGCCAACATTCTTAATAAAGTCAATTAAGCTGAGAGTTTTGCTAAAACCATAACCAGATAATGACAATATTTAAGTAGAAATTTATCTTTTGCAGCTTATGACCTTAAATAGTTTTTCATATGATATGACCATTATAGTTTCGCAAAAATAGAATTTATTTTAGTAGAACTAGGGTTAAACTTTTCACAACTTAAGGTCTCAATATAATAAGTGATGGTAATGATCACCTGTCAACAAAACTAGTTGATGTCGACATGATGTAGTCATATATGTAGCTGAAGTTGTACAAAGGTATACAGCTGAAAACAGATTAAGCAACTGAAATAAAGTAAGGCGCCAAGATCATGAATAATTTAGTAATATCAATGTCACTTCTGGCATCAAATAAATAGTTAATAGCTGCAAACCTCACCTGTCTGAGAGAAACACAAAACGGTCATTTAAAGGATCAGTAAGTGCATTTCTGAGCAAAATACGCTCTGCTTCTATCATGGTTGCTTCTCCCCAATCTACCTGGACATAGATAACATGCACTGAGTATCAAGAGACCAGCAAGAACAGGGTGGAATTACAGCTTTAGATCACAATTAATTTCTGAAAAATTTGGGCCAACGTGATAAAATTGAACAGGTTAAAGTTCAGTCAGAGAAGTATGAAAAGGCGAACTATTACTAATGAGAAAACGTGATAAGACTTTTTTTTTGGGGGAGGGCGGAGTGCAAAAATCGAATGCAGTGAGGCTAAAAGCATTAATGAGCACAAAAAGTCGAGTGTAGTAACTATATCAATGTGAATATCGTGCAACGCATAATAAGACATGAAAAATAAAAAAATAAATTCTGTTAACTTTCAGTGAGAGAAACCTGTATACTGTTATTAACTTGACGATCCAAAAAATAATCTGATTTAGTTGTTGCTCTGTTGAATAGAAACCCAGGCCTTGAGTGGACAAAAATCGAAAATTTGCCATCTCCTCCCTGATAAAACAGCACAAATAACTTTTTAATGATGGAACCTCAATAGGTAAACCAGAAGAATTCTATACGATCACATATGATTAACTAATATTTTTATTGTTCATGACTTTTCAACGCACATATGGTAACTTATAACTGTACATTGGGAACATCTGTAAATGATCATATATTTTCCCATTTGGCATAGAAGGAAAGAAGAAAGATCAAAAGAGACTCAAAGTAATTTAGCCAGAACCATGAAACTGTGTGTGCAAACTGCATAAGATGAATATCCAGAAGGTAAGGCAATTCACATCATTTCTGTGAAAAGTAACTACGACAACTGAGATAAACAATTGCCCTTGCTTACATCTATATTCCGAGAAGAGATTCAGTAAAACAATGTAGATTGAGCTATTTTATCAGATTTTATTATTAAGGACTACAGTAGATTCAAGTTTCTATTGAAGGATGCACATGCATATCTTTAAATTCCCTCGAGAAAAAAAAAACGGAAAAGTATTTCAACTAGAAAATATGCAAGCCAATAGAGAATTAGTAGGTTGGTCATATAACTAGTGCTTTCCCAGGCACTGAAAGTGGAATGTGGACAACTGGTGAAATATTCTTCGCAAGGGGGAAAAAAACACTATGAATACATATGCATGGAAGCTCTATGGTAAATTACAAGACTGCTTCAGAACTGTTGTGTAGTCGCAATATGTTTAAGCATCTAGTCCCACCGAATATTAGGTCAGTGTTAAAATTTGAAACCATTGCCCGTCTATAAGCGATTGTCCACGCATTAATTGATATTTGCTAAAGACTTGCTCGAATCCATAAAATCATGAGACACATGAAAGTTGTTAAAAGTGTTAGATATTCCAAAAAAGGAAAAAGAGCTAAGTAGCTAATTAATCGCCCTGTGTTTGCTTCCTACAGATCACAAACACAACAGACAAATTAATGGAATAACATACCCGAAAAAATGCATCCCAAACCATCTCTAAAGGGAGCCGGTTCCGAGCTATGAAGAGAAACGCAATCTTCGGCCCGGCAACGAATTGGTGTTGCAAGGAAGTCAGCCCCGTAATTCGAGAGTACTGCGTCTGCATAAGCAACAAGCTCACGAAGCAAATTCCTAGCAATAGCACAACGAAGAGCCTCCTCTTCCATTTGGGTTGAGATTTCTGCTGAGAAACCTTCCTCTTCATCTTGATCAACCCTTTCAGTTCGATTGCTCTCCCATTTCTAACTAATTCAACAGTAGTTCAATCACCGTAAGAAATGAAACATTGAACTTCACTTGAATCTCGTGAGAATCAAATATCGACCCAGATCCATGGGATCCAAAAAGCACAAACAACGTAGTCCACTCTAAAGACTTGAGACTTCCCCTCACAGATTAAACAAATTCCCGGGAAAATTTACTACCCAGATAGCCATCCAAACCCCAGGAGAAAAAGCAGGCTGTTTCTGAGGCAGCTGGGATGTGATGCTAGGAACAATATGCTTCAAGATTCTCGTGAATTGTCACAATATGCGAAAGCATGTGACTCGAAAGTCAAAACGAAATAAAGAAGTGAGGAAGCTAGGCTATATAACATTAGAAAATGGAGAGAGAGAGAGATGGTGAGCTTGAGTCATCAGTCGAGTGCAGCTAGGAAGCTTTGGTTTCGATTAGAAAGTGATGCAGCCTCCCACATATATTCCAGCTAGCAGGCGTAAAAGTGAAAAGTTCTTTTCTGGTTGCGTGTGATGCGAAGCAGGGGAATAAGTAATGAGCCTGTGATTAAACTTGAATGAAACCACTCTCACTTTCTGTAACCTTGTTCTTCAAGCAGGGAAAAAAAAAAAAAAAAAAAAGAGGGCAGATCAGCAGAAGAATAGAATCCGTGTCTTCAGATAAATATGACTTGATTTTGTTGGAATGTCTTTTTGGGGACATGAACGAAGGATGATTATTCCAGACACAGAGAACCTGTTGGTAGCCCCGGAAGATTTCAAATATGATTTTTTTAGACAAGAAAATGATCGTTGATGTCTATCCAAATCAAAACACGTTTTTGCTGGAAAATTATTAGGCTGGGAGGATTACTTTCTGCTCGGCTGGCTCCCAATAATACGAAATATCATAATTATATTTTAACAAAATTATTGGAGGTCAAGAAAATATTTTAAAAAATTATGAAATTTATTTACCTAAAACATGGTGCCCTTGATTCTAAAATTAAAAAAAAATGTTAATCATATAGGGTAAAATAGTAAGTACATAAGTTACATAATATGCTAGTCTGGTCCTTTATAACAATTACATACGACATTGTATATTAAAGAGTCAAGGTAACTGTATACGTTGAAGATTGACATAGCAAAGTGCTTGTGTTGTTTTGCGTTTAAAGTGTAGGGTGGGAAACGGTGGGTGGTGTTGAGTTAAAGAGTGAGGGGTGTGTGTGATGGGGGAAGGATACCTAAAGGAGGTGGTTAGAGAGGCTAATAATTTAACAGTCGGTTGGGCTGAGTGGCTTTAATACGTGTAAGCTGCGTTTTGGTGCTTTTGAATGCAAGCAACTGCCAATTCATCCTCCTTTAGGTCCGTTTGCTTCAGGAAAAATTAGAAGAAAAGGGAAAATTGGATATTCTGTTGCTGGATTTGCTATTTTTCGAGGAAAATATTTTTTTTTAGGCCCCTCAATTTTTAGCCATATAATTAAAAATGGATTCCTATCAAAATTGATGGGAACCAATTTTCAAATGAGGAAGGAAACTGTTTAAAAACACAAAAGCTTCTTAACATGATATTTGATGTGATATAAAAATGTGAGTGTATTTTATAAACATTTGAATAATATTTTTACTTTAGAGTAAAATGGTTTTTAGGTTCATTTTCTTCAAATTAAATAACAATTTTTCTATTAACCTATATTCTTTTCTAGTACAAATCAAATACCTATATGCCAAAATATTTTTCATTTATTTCTAATCTTTTCTTTGATCTAAATGGACTTACAATCTGTTCAAATTCAAAACGGAAAAATTTGCCCGATATGGGTACATGGTTCAGGTCTTTTATTTTTCATTACTTGAATTCAATTGAATTGAATGCGCTAAGTCATATTGTACTCTTCTGGTAGGATAGTTAGATGCGATACTGTATTCCTCCCTCCTCAATACATTTTTATTAGGTAGTGTGGGAGTATATTTTGTCCAATTCATAAGTTACTAACATTAAAATTTTCATATAAAAGAATATTACCTTCATTGATTATTGGATAAATTTTATTTTTATGGGATAAAATTGAAAAGTATTTAAAATTTAAATTTAAATTAATAAGATTTAATGTTTTTCTTAATTTCAGGTGAACACATTTGAAATATATAACTCATAAATAATATCAAAAGATAAATACCATTTTTGGTTTTAAGTATAAGACATATATATAGTGTTTGTTTATAATAGCAATTTGAATCTTCAAAAACTATTTTTGAATCATGATTTATAATATACGAGATAAGTATGTGAGATAAATTTTGTCTTGACTTACGTGAATAAACACTTTTAGATATCCTAAAAGTGATCCCAAACAAGGTTAGTCTATAGTACAAATTACATTTTAAATCAGGTCATATATTTAGTGAGTGTTTGTGTGAGGCCAGAACCGTGGTCTCATAAGCCCTTTTTCACAAGTCAAGATGAAACTCTTCTCACATACCTCATAAATCGTAAAAGCTATTATTCAAAGACTAATCCAAATACACACTTAGAAGGCAAGGAGTACAAGATGATAATGCAATGTTTTGCTAAAAATGACACAAACTTAACGCATTTTGACCAACTATAAACTATTAATGAGTGTTTAAAAATAACTAAAATCGTGGTTTCAAAAGTCTTTTTTCATAAATTGAGATAAATTTTTTTTTAAATGCTTACTTTATAAATCGTAAAAACTATTCTCCAAGAGTTAATCCAAATATACACATAATCTATCACGGTTCCATCAAAAAAAAGAAAAAAACAAATCTATCACGGAGAAGGAGGGCTCATATTGCAAGCGCACTCGTTTATTGATTAGGATAATCCTGCTTCTTGCAAAACTCATCCTTGCATACTTTTAAGGGTAGATGTGTAATTATGGCCCTGAACTATTTTCAGAGGTGCAATTTTGGCCCTGAATTATTTTTGGGTGCAATTTTGACCCTGAAGTAATAAAATTGGAGCAATTGTGGAACTCAACTAACGGAAGTGAAACTCCGTTTTCCACGTCATCATATTGTTTGGGAAAAATAACCATTTTGCCCTTACAATTGTGTGACACTTTTAAATTAGTAAATAACCTTCAAAAATTCTAAAAAATTTTAGAATAAAAGCAGACATGATAAAATTTAATTTGATAGGTCATATGAAATTTTATTTAGTAAAAATGACCATTTTACCCTTGCAATTTTTGCAATAATTGAAAAATTGGCAAATTTATCACCGAACTTTAAAAATTCATATATAATTGTATAGATATCCAATTGTGGTGGTTCTAAAGCCTATGTGACCCTTATTAAGTCTAGTATTATGAAAAAATATAAATTTTAGACAATAAGAACCTCAACATTCCCAGAATTTTTATTTTTGAAGTCTGCTCCAAAAAAGTGTTAAATTCGCTGGGCAAAATTCAAAAATTCATTTCTCTTTGTATACAACTCTAAAAATTCCATATGACCTATCAAATTAAAGCTTATCATGTTTAATTTTATTCTGAAAAATTTCAGATTTTGTGGATGTCATTTACTAATTTAAAAGTGTCACGCTATCTGACTGCCTCGACAGAAAATCACATTGGCAGCAACTTTAACTTGTGTACCAAATAACTGATCAATGTGATTTTCTTGTTGAGGCAGTCAGATAGCGTGACACTTTTAAATTAGTAAATGATATCCACAAAATCTGAACTTTTCCAGAATAAAAGTAAACATGATAAGCTTTAATTTGATAGGTCATATAGAATTTTTAGAGTTGTATACAAGGAGAAATGAATTTTTGAATTTTGCCCAGCGAATTTAACACTTTTCTGGAGCAGACTTCAAAAATAAAAATTCTGGGAATGTTGAGGTTCTTATTGGCTAAAATTTATATTTTTTCATAATACTAGACTTAATAAGGGTCACATAGGCTTTAGAACCACCCCAATTGGATATCTATACAATTATATATGAATTTTTAAAGTTCAGTGATAAATTTGCCAATTTTTCAATTATTGCGAAAATTGCAAGGGTAAAATGGTCATTTTTACTAAATAAAATTCCATATGACCTATCAAATTAAATTTTATCATGTCTGCTTTTATTCTAAAATTTTTTAGAATTTTTGGAGGTCATTTACTAATTTAAAAGTATCACATAATTGCTAAGAGCCAAATTGCAAAATTTCACAAAATTGTAAAAAAAAATGGTTATTTTCCCCAAACAATATGATGATGTGGCAAACAGAATTTCACTTACTTTAGTTGAGGTCCACAATTGCTCCAATTTTATTACTTCAGGGTCAAAATTGCACCAAAAATAATTCAGGACTAAAATTACACCTCAAAAAATAATTCATGACCATAATTACACCTTTACCCTACTTTTAACACGGGATAAAATTGACATATTTTTACACGTTGGATTAATTCCCAGTACATTTTGTTACCAATGCGTTCAATTAATTTTTTTTTTCTCAATTTAATATCACTTGTTACCACGGGAGAGGATGCTCTCATAAAACAAGGGCTAGCAGCCCATAAGCTCAAGGGGAAAGAGAGTCCAGCAAGACTTGGCCTTGGAATAAGAAACCATGATAAGCACTTGGGCCTTGGGTTGGGCCTGTCTCGTGGGAAGCATTATTGATAGAAATCGTTCTAAAGTTTGTAAAAGGTTTGTTTGAGTTAACAGTGACATAAATGATTTTTTCTTAATCTAACTTTTATAAAAATCATATTGTAAATATGATTTACGTTAGAATTAACAGTGATAAAAATGAACTTCTTTTTAAAAAAGCCAGACTTTTAAGTTTTTTAAAAAAAACTGCTTTTAAAAAAAACCCAAATACCGAAACGCTAACCCAAATACCACAATTTTCAAAAATTCAAAAGCCATCATGATTTTTTTTAAAAAAAATACCCATTTGGGATGGCGGAACAGGCACTAAATATAATTTGATAATGACTTCATCTCAAAAATAGGGCAAGATGCGGTGGTGTCGTTAGAAATGGAAATTGGGGTTGTTGGTTTTACACATCCTCTTGGAATATGCAGTGCTTATGAAGCGGAGGAATTGACCATGTTTAAGGGTGTTAGACTTGCATGGGAATTAGGGATTAAGAAAGTAATTATTGAATCAGATGCTAAGAATATAATGGAGATGATGAATGAACGTGGAATACAGTTACGTAGTTTACTGTTCGAATATATTATAAGTTTAATGAGATTCTTATGGGAGCTAAAAATGCAACATATCTCAAGAGATCATAACCGTCTGGGCGATGCTTTAGTGGATAATGATCTGCTTAAATCTTTATTATATTGCTTGATGCTTGTCCGCCTCATTTGCAGACCTTGGTTGATGATGAGTGCGTGGGATCAAATCCCTCTAGGATATTTGATGTAAGGTTTTATGGGTTTTAACCTTCATTTGTATCCCTATATATTTATATATATATAAAATTTTATAATACGATATTAATATTTTTTATATTACATGAAAATCATATCGTCCTTCTCATTATAGTTAATGCAATCCGATTGGACAAAATATTCTCTGATTTTAAAAAATATCTAAATTTAAATTCTCATTCAACTTATTTCTAATCAAGTTGAAACAATTGATTTTATACTTTAACTAAGACTGAGCTAAAACCCAATAATAATTTATTATAAAAAAACCAATAATAATTAATTACAAGGTAAATAATTGATTAAAAACATTTATTCTGATTTGTTTGAAATGGAAAGACATTAAACACAAATATCCAATTCAAAAAAGAAAGTAAATAAACTTGTAATAACGAGGAAATATTATTTTTAATTGAAGCCTGACCGCCTATAATAAATAAAGAAAATTAAAAGTAAAGATCTTGATTTATTCATACCTTTGAGGCTTTTTATTTTTATTTTTGTCCTGATAGGACCCTTTCTTTATTTTCTTGGCCAAATTAAGTATTCTTTGTCTAAAAAAACATTAGATTTAAATTTTTAAAGTTCTCTTTAACAAAATAAGTCATTTTTTTTAAAAAATTATTTATTTTTAACAGAAAAGATGTGCTTTTTCAACACAGAGCAAAGGGTCATATAATGATCAAATTAATTTTTTTTGAGAGAACGATTAATTAATTTAATAGCACATCAAAACCAAAAAAAAAAAAGATTTATTAAATATTTAAAAATAAGAGTATATTTACGATCCTAACCCAAGCACATTGGGCTGGTTCCCTCTCCGGGCTCACACAGCCGCACGCACGCTCTTCCTCCCCTCTCCCGCACACACTCCCCTCAGGTCGTCCGTCGTCCCTCCTCCGTTCTCTCCGTTCATCAAATTGCATCAGCCATATCCCACTTAACCTTCTTCACTCTCAAATTCAATACCTTCATCTCTCCTCTCTATTCAACCGCAATTATCTCCTCACTTTTGCCTCCCTTCGCCGCTGCTATCATCCGTTCGACGGTGGACTGTGGTTTTATCATCCTTGCTTTCCCAGGTTTCCTTCCTCTTTCATTTCTTTTTATAACATTATTTTCATGCCTGTTTCATTACTTATTGTTATGTTTTGAATTAATAAGACGTAGCTGTCAACAGTTATTTATCTCTCTTGGGTTATGGGCGACATGTATGGGTTTGCCTTCGGGGAGATTGATTATTATTTCCAGAACCAGTAGGTCCTTGCATGGACGGTGGCCATACAGTTAGTGGGTTTATTTCTAGAGAAACCGAAAAATTTCTGTTCAGATGCATCGGCCTTAGGGTAAAAAACTGATTGAAATCGTTGGATTGGAAATTACTCGGAATAATCAGAGTAAATTGCCAAATAGGATATGTGTTATGAATTTATTTGCGGCTGGATTTAAATACGGGACTCATTTATGATTTACAAGCAATTTCGAGCTGTTGGTAGCTTTGGTCTGGACTGTATTTCGTCTGCTCTAGTTTAGATGATGAAGTTCTTCCCTCTGCAGTTCCTTCTTTTCCATTGTTCTCATTGAAGACTCTGGATATGTAGAGATCTGTTGCCTCCTTTTAAAGTAACTCTGAGTTCATCCGGATAGGAAGTTGTTTAATTCCAATCACAGACAAAATATGATGCTATACCCTCTTCTGTTCTGTATGCATTTTATTCTCAGCTTGTGCACCTGTCTACTACCAACTTAAGCTGGAACTTTCTGTATTTTATTTTGTTTTGATTGGGTGGATAATTGGATAGTTGTATTCACAAAATATCTGATTTAAAAAAGTAAGTAGAAGACTTAATACGCATTACATTCTTATTTGACGATATGATGATAATATTTGTGAGGAAATGGACAAAGAGTGTATGTATTATGTTGATAACATTTGAACTTTGAAGCTTTCAAGAGGGAGAGGGGTGTTAGGATTCATGGGAAATTCTGTTTGTGATATAAAATACTTTAAAGTTTAATTTAAAACTATTAATATTATTGTTGTTAAAGGTAAAAGGTAGCGTACAGTATTGTGAAATCAGGAGGTCATCAGGGCATTAGGCAGGAGTTGAAGTGATGACCTGACTGATAAAGGGCATGTTTTGCGTTTTGGGAAAATATTTTAATTTGATGTGCCGTCAATGAAATTGATGAGGAATTGTAAAGAAAGAGAGGAATAGTAGGGAAGAGAGGAGGAGGAGGGAGGGAAGAAGGAGATTAGAGAAGAATATCAGTTTATTGCTTAAGCCTAAAAATCAGGTTAATACACTCAGCCCCTCAGTCCTTATATAGGCACTGATTAGAATTAGAGTTAGACCCGGCAGCCTCATTGAATTAGTTAGCCACCGCCAATTACTATTCTACCCCTATTAACCAACTAACTAATATCACCCTAAACTATAATATTACAATATCCATATCAATACCCCCCCTCAAGATCCCTTGTCCTCAAGGGTCTTCAACTACAAAGGAAGGGTGTTGTTGCTGCAACTAATAAAGAAGCACCTAGGAAGCCTCTTCCTCTGGAAGTTGGCACCATTTGACCAGTACCTTAGTAACTATCCGTCCCTTGCGCCGACCCATACGCTTGTTCAGAATTTTCTCAGGTTCCCTAGTCGCCGGCGGCTTAGGCCAATCCAAAGGAGGATGTCTAGCACGCACAAACAGATTTGGACACAACTTCAACAAGGAAATATGAAAAGTATGATGGATCCGTACTTCCGGAGGAAACTCCAACTGATACGCCACAGCCCCAATCCGCTTCAGGACTCTACAAGACCCAAACTACCTTGGAGACAACTTCTGATTACTTCTGGCAGCAGCTGAGATTTGCCTATAAGGTTGAAGCTTCAAAAACACCCACTGACCCTCCTGAAAATTCTCTGTTAGTCTTATGAGAATGAGCCCGCTGCTACATCATGTTCACAACCTGAGCCAAATGATGCTTAGCTATCAATAAGGCCTCCTCTCTAGCAACAAAGGATCGATCAACCGCATCAACCACTGCAGACCGAGGCAAATAGGGCACATAAACTGCTGGTTTCTACCCATACAATAATTCATGAGGAGTAACCTTGATAGATGAATGATAAGTAGTGTTGTACCACCACTCCGCAAGTGGTAACCAGCGGCTCTATTCCTTAGGAAGTTCCTAGCACATACACTGAAGGTAGGTTTCCAAACAATGGTTTATCACCTCGGATTGCCTTATCCGTTTGAGGATGATAAGATGAGGTCAACTTTTGATCAATCTTCAAAACCTTAAGAAATTCTTGCCAAAAATTACTAATGAAAATAGGATCTCGATCACTTGTGATTTCTATAGGAGCTCCATGTAACCGATAGACCCCATCCAAGAATAGTTGAGCCAAACTTGAAGCGGAAAAAGGATGAGAAAGTGCAAAGAAATGTGCATACTTGCTCAACCGATCCACAATAACCTAGATGGTCTCCTTGCTATTAGACTTAGGCAACCCTTTGATAGAATCCATAGTAACACTCTCCCACACCCGGCTAGGGATGGGAAGAGGTTGCAACAACTCCGGATAAGCAGTCGTGTCATACTTACAACAAGCACACACATCACAATGATGAATGAAGACTTTAATTTCTTCAAACAAATGCTTCCACCGAAAGAGAGACTTAATTCGTTGATAAGTAGTATGTATACCGGAATGCCCCCCTTGAGTACTAGCATGTAGCTATTCTAAGATCTTGTGTCTTGTAGGTGCACTATTCCCTACCACAATTCTGCCACTTTTCTTTAATAGCTCATCCTGCCATGTAAATTTCCCTATGCTCCTATTATTTTGCTGCAATTGTGCTAATAAAGGCTGCAACTCAGAATCCGATTCCCAGCTGTTTCAAATTTCCTACAACAACCCATCAGAACATGTAACTAAGGTCAGCTGCATAATCTCCATCTTTGGCTTACGAGAGAGAGCGTCCGCCACATTATTGTTAGCCCCCTTCCTATATTGTATTTCCTAGTCAAATCCCATCAGTTTGGAGACCCAGTACATTTGGAAGGAGGTTTTCAGTTTCTGATCCAATAAGTGCTTCAGACTTTGTTGGTCTGTTCTTATAATGAACCTCCTGCCTTCTAGATATTAATGCCAATGCTCAACAGCTTGGACTACGGCCAGTAGCTCCTTTTCATAAATGGATAAGCCATGGTGTTGAGGAGCCAAGGCCTTGCTAAAGAATGCTAAGGGCTGCCCCCTTGCATTAAAACAGCCCCAATACTTATATCACAAGCATCAGTCTCAACAATAAAAGTTTTAGAGAAATCAGGAAGAGCTAATACTGGCGCAGAACGCAAGACTATTTTTAACTTATGAAATGCACTAGCGGCATCCCCCGACCACTCAAAACTGTATCTTTTCAATAAGGCGGTCAAAGGCCTTGCCGGTTTACCATAACCCCTGATAAACCGCCTATAATACCCAGCCAGTCCAAGGAAGGATCGAAGTTGCTTAACTGTAGTAGGCTCTGGCCACTCCACAACTGCCTTAATCTTTTGAGGATTCGTAGCAACTTCACCATGACGAATAAGATACCCCAAATATTCCACTTGAGTGGCAGCAAAGGTACATTTAGTTTCTTTAACAAAAGAATGATTCTTCCTCAAAATTTCAAACACAATTGTAAGGTGTTCAAGATGCAAAACCATGCTAGAGCTATAGACTAAGATATCATCAAAGAATACCAAAACAAACCTCCTAAGATGCTCCCGGAAAATGCTATTCATGGCGCCTTGAAATGTTGCCGGGGCATTGGTGAGCCCAAAAGGCATCACCAACTATTCATAGTGACCCGAATGTGTTTTGAAAGCTGTCTTATGCGAGTCTCTAGGCTCCATCCTAATTTGATGATACCCGGCTCTTAGATCCAGTTTAGTGAACCACCGAGCCTCTCACAGTTCATCCAATAACTCTTCTACTAACGGAATCGGATATTTGTTTTTAACCGTACGCTTATTGAGCTCCCTAAAATCTATACACATCCGCCAAGTCCCATCTTTCTTCTTGACGAGTACAAGGAGAGGCAAATGGTGAAGAGCTCTCCTAAATGACCCCACTTTCCAATAATCCCTTCACTTGGCGATCTATCTCATCTTTTTGTGTAGTGGGGTAGTGATATGGTCGAAGATTAATGTGGTCGGTACCCTCCTGAGGTATAATTGAATGATTATGGCCGTCTCTTAAGGGCGGCAATAACTTAGGTTCAAAAAAGACATTATTGAATCCCTTGAGCAACTCACCAACCCTGGCCCTTGCTTCCTATGAACCCAAAGTCAGAACACAACTGTTGTGAGCCAGTTCTTCAATTGTTTGAAGAAGGAAAAGCTGACTCCCTTCTTCCACATGATTATCAAGATGTCGAACTAAATTACAACCATCCTGCAATGTAGGTTTCAAAGTGCACATAGACCCATTGTACCAAAAGGTCATTGATAAATCATCATAATTCCATGAAGCATGATTTACCACCTGTTGCAGTCACTGTTAACCTAATACTAAGTCATACGTCTTAATATTCATTACCCTCAAATCAAACTGAAATTCTTTACCTTGCATTTGGCATATGAAATTCTTCCATATGACATACACCTTCAGCCTACCACCACCAGCCACTTCAACTTCCCCTATGACTAGAGTGTGCTCTTGCCACCCTAAACGTTTTGCTAATGCGTAATCCAAATACCCATGCGATGCTCTATTGTCAATTAAGATATGCACTTGTCACTTACCTACAGACCCCTGTATACACATTGAAGCCATCCCAACGCCACCCTGAATGGCATATAATGAAATCTGGAGACATTCAGAGGATTCAGCGCTGTCCACTCGGGTGTCCGATTCCTCTTTTAGCACCCCACTGTCGTTCGTGTCGATTTCAATTAATTGCAGTTGCATACGTTGCCTCTGAGGGCAATTGTGACCATGAAAGAAGGGCTTATGGCAGTAAAAACAAAGGTTAGGAGCCCGATAATCATCGACTTCCTCAGGAGACATCTGTTGGGTACCTTAAGCACACTTGCAGCCAGAATCCGATTGCCCCATGGAAGCAACCGACCTGACCGACGCAGAAGATTCAGTCAAGCAATTGGATAGAGCACTGGGTTTGACCAAATTAAAGGACTAAGTGCCAAGACTCTGGGTCCCTCCACTAAAAGAAGGAGTCTTGGTGTAGCGCTAGGTCGTCTGAGCATGTGGCTTATCCCCAGATTGGCCCCGTGGGTCTCGTCGGGAGCCCACGTCTTCATTAAGATTAAGTTCAAATACCTTGGCTATACTTCGCGGTTCGACTAACGTATGGGGCTGAAACAATCGAACCTGCCGTGCAAAATCCGAACGGAGACCTTCAACATATGCTTGAACAACGTAATTCTTTGACAGCTGAAGTTTGCATCGTAAGATGTCGAATTCGTCATTATACTCATCTAGAGAAACTTTTTGGTATAACTGTTTAAATTCCGCCATTAGAGTCTCATACGGCGTGCCAAACTGGACTCGAAGAGTGTGCTTGTACTCTCCCTAAGGTGCCGCCTGACACTGTTCATCGTCTTCCAGAGCCTTATGCCAAAGATACCCCTTCTTATCTAAATGGATGCTAGCCAAACAAACCTTCCAAGACTCGGGTGTTCCATCCAACTCAAAGTAGCGCTCACACTTGTGAATCCAACCTTCAATATCCTGGCGTTGGAAATAGGGGAATTCCATTTTGGTCAATTTGGTTGGCGGCATATATTCCCCATCCCCTCTTCTTGGGCGGTGCTAAGAATGGGATTCAAGATTGCGGTTCTGGGGATTTCTCGACGAATCATCACCGTGATTTTCCGACCTACGATCGGCGGACTAGGTCGCCATCTGTTTGGCCAAAGCTTGAACCGCCATAGGAAGCCCTGATAACTCCTGAAGTCGGCCTTCAATCGCCTGGAAATGCGCTTCTGAAGAATCTTGCATGGTGGCGCCGGAATTCTTGGGCGCTTCGGTATTCTTAGACCGTGTAGAAACCATTCACAACCCACCAACTGGTCAGAGGAGGGAAAGGTCTCTGATACCACTGATGAGGAATTGTAAAGAAAGAGGAATATCAGAGGAATAGTAGGGAAGAGAGGAGGAAGGAGGAAAGGAGATTAGAGAAGAATATTAGTTTATTGCTTAAGCCCAAAAATCAGGTTAATACACTCAGCCCCTCAGTCCTGATATAGGCACTGATTAGAATTAGAGTCAGACCCGGCAGCCTCGTTGAATTAGTTAGCCACCGCCAATTACTATTCTACCCCTACTAACCAACTAACTAATATCACCCTAAGCTATAATATTACAATATCCATATCAGAAATGTATGCTGCCATGATTTGGATTTTTATTTTAGATCTTTAATACAATAAAATAGCTACTTGTAGCATATGGAGCTTTATGCTGGTAGTGGATCAAAATTGCAACTCCTTGGTAAAGAACATATAACTTATCAAACATGTAAAGGACATGATTTAAATTTTTTTTCTATGGCATTTTCTTATATAGCCAAATTTAGATGGGTGGATAAAAATTAGATAACCATTAATGCCAACAAAGTATTTGTGAAATAGTACATACTGAAGAACTAATTATTGACTGAATGTATAATTATTTAAAACTAATATCTAGTATCTTATTTGACATTAAGAGGGCATGTGACTATGAACCAATTGGGGATCAAGCTGCCAGCCTGATGTACTGGGGCAAGTTGACCAAAAAGTGAAGAAAGGAAGAAGTCTATTTTTCGTCTAAGATGAGGGGAAATATGGATTGCTTTTGTGGATCGTCATTGGTTTTCAGTGTATGGTCTTTTCTCCTAAGGGAAGGTTTTTTTTTTTTTTTTGGGGGGGGGGTGGTGGTGGTGATGGCGTAATCTCTTTTAGACATGCAAAAGAACTGGAAACCTTTACTGAGTTGAAGAGCCTTTTGTCCTCTGTTTCTGTATTGTCCCCTATCCTCTCTGATAAAATTCCCTTTCTCTATTTGTAAAAAGAAAATTTACATGGCCCAACCGTCTCTTCCTTATGCATTAGTACTCCTTTTAATTAGTTCTAAAGAGAGGATGGCTTTATGGTGATCTGCTTTTTAATGTTGCTTTTGACATATTTTGTTTGATCGTAATGCTTGTTGCCTAGAGTCTCCTTACCACTTGGATATCTGATGTGATGTAGATTCTCTATGGTGCTCGGCCCTAGATGTCTTCCCTTTGATAACATTCCTTTCATCCAAAAATGTCTTGTTTTTTCATCCATGTCCACATCTAAAGCTTCATATACCTAGGCTTTCAAACTCCCGTGCTGTAGGACCTAAGTAGATGCATTATCTGCCTTGGACAATGTTAATAATTATATAGATAAATCAGGGTTTTATTGTATAAAATTCCATTGAGTATTTAATTCAATAAATATCTTGCCACGTCCATCGCATTTTTTATGATTCTTAGGTTATATTTGGTATCACAGCGGAAAGAGGCGGACTGGGAATTGTGAGAAACAAGACATAATTCCTTTTTGAAGAATATTAGCCATTATGCCAGTAATAGTGCCTGTCTCTTTTTATTACTATTTTTGTCGGGATTTGAGGATCATTTCCTTTTGCATCGTCATTTTCTTTCTTCTGTAGCTAATATGTTGTATACCTAGTACCAAACGGATTTTTCTCTTGGAACATTAAAGGTGATTGCTTGTTATTATGATTATCGATAAACAATTTAAGAGGTTCCAGAAATGATAATTTTGATTGTTAGGGTAAACATTAAGATAATAAATTTAGGAGGTTGAGGACTAATTTCTTTTCTTCATTTTCAAAATGATTGTGTCAAACTAATTAAAAAAACTTTTATATGGTTTAGTGGGTTGGAATTTATCTTATTCTATATGTTTGTGTTTCATGTAAAAAAATTCTAATTCTATAAGCTCACACCAGTTATTGAGTTTTTAATCTAATCAAAAAGTTCTTTCTTTCTTTTTTTTTTTTTGGGAGCGTTGTCAGGTATGTTGGGAGATTTGAGTGCTTTGATTCTCTGAAATGTTTTTTCCTTTGATTGTTTATTTCTCATTTCGTTTTTGGTAAATGACTCATCTTTCCCTTCTCTCTATCTTATCTTACTAAAATGTTTTTTTCATCTAAAAGATTTGAGTGAAATAGGTATCTCACACACTATAAATTTTAAGAGGCTTAATTTTCATTTGTTGTTGTGGATTGCTGCAACTGCAACATTACACCATGCAGTTGTTTTGACATGATGATATGTTGGCATATAGAACATGACACCAAATTTTCTGACATTGTGAGTGTTCTGAATTTTATACTAAGCATTTGTTTAACGCAGATGTAATTTTGTGAGTGTTCTGAATTTACTTTCTTTCTCCTGTATGAGAGATCTGACTCTAATCAGCATGCATAGTAATTGATTGGTAAAAGTTATACTGGCAACCTGTTCTCTTTCTTCTTGAAGCTTAGTTATATTCTTGAGCATTGTGTTTATCAATATTGTTTTTGAGCATAGTTTTCTTTATCTTGATGCAGGTTCTTTCTATATTACTTGGCCAATTCTAGATGACAGATAAGTCAGATTATCAAATCTAGCTTGGAAGTTGGAAGAGGAAGAGGACAAAGCAAAACTTGCTTCTTTAAGTGAATCAATGGAGATGAGAGTTTCATCTCCAAAGCCATCTCTTGCCCCATCTGATAGTGTTAGTGATCCAGAGGAAAAGGAAGTGAGTGATGAAGATGATGATGATCGGAATCATAAGCATCGGAGGCGGGAAGATCGTTCTCAATCATTGGAGAGGGATGTTACAGAGCCTGTTATTAGCAGGCCATTCAGAAAGCGTAACAAAACTTTTGGGAATCGGCATTCTTTTGGGGAAAATGAATCTCAAGCCTTTGAAATGATAAAAAGGCGCCCTGGATTGACTTCAATGCCCCGTGCACCTTTAGATATGAATCAAAGATCACGGCCTATCCAATCATTTAGTGGAGATCTTGGTGCTGGTAGGGGAAGAGGAAGAGAGCTGGGTTCTTGGAATCAGCGTGATTCTAGGTTCAGCTCAATTGATGTTGCTTCGCAGATGGTGCCGCAGGGGTCCATTCCTTCAAGCCTTTATACTGGACGGGGGTTGCCAAATGTTTCAAATGCACAAAATGCATCGTGGAATGCTTTTGGTTTAATTCCAGGAGTACCCAACGGTGGCTTGGATATGCTTCATCCTATTGGTTTACAAGGAACTCTCAGACCGCCTATTAATTCATCAATAAATTTGAGTATTCATCGCCAAAGATGTAGAGACTTTGAGGAACGTGGTTTTTGCCTTAGAGGGGACATGTGCCCAATGGAGCATGGTGTTAATCGGATTGTTATTGAAGATGTCCAGGTACTGGTTCTCTTAAGCTCTTCCTATTAATTAAATACAAATGGCTATTTTCATAATGCTTGACAAATTCTGTTCTAGAAGGCTCTTCTTGGAGTGTTTCATTGCATTTGTGCACTAAGGGATTGACGAGTTGAAGTAAAGGAAATCCCTGCAACGGGCCATGCTAGTTTGAGTTATTTGTCAATATTTGTCTAGGTTGATTATTCAATGTGTTGGGCCTAATGTCAGCTATCCTTCTACTACTGATATAATATTTTTCTCTCTGTAGTTTCTACTTTTTGTTATGCATATGTATCTATAAATGACAAATGATTTTCCCAGGCGTGTATGAACCTTCATTAAGTGACTTGAGAATCAGTAAGGTCTAGTTTCATATTGTTACCTGGATCTTTGGTGTCAAAATGGTAGGATAAAGGCGCTTCTGAGCAATTTTGGTTTGTTGCCTGTGATTTGAAACAATCATATTAGCAAAGATTATGATAATATTATTTGAGCGTTAGGTTTGTCCAGTCCCTTTGGACTGTCAATCCAATTTACAGTACTTCTATGTAAACTCGCAACTCATATACATTTAGAAATTTAGTATTCAATTAACAAAATTATTATTTACTGTGTGAATCTTATGACTTTTGTTAAGGACTTTTCCAGAAGTTGCAATTTATCAATATGTTGTGTTTCTGTTAATTTAATAGCTCAACTAAACTAGTTTTTTATTCTCAATTCAGAGTCTTTCACAGTTCAACCTTCCAGTTTCACTTTCAAGTGCACACCTTATGCGTGCACCAGCTGGATCTGGATCCTTGCATTCAATAAGTGCTTCAACCACTTCAATGAATAGCAAAGGTATACATGGCAAAGCTGGCAAGTCTGGAATAGGTGAGGATGGTTTGGCATTGGGTGGTGCATACCCGGGTCCTGGTGGCACTAGTGGAGCTGATTTTTATGATCCTGATCAGCCCCTTTGGAATGATAGTGGTCTTGAAACGTCAAGTGCTCTCCTCAACCTACAGTCATCCAAGATTGATGAAACTGAGCCCTTCTCCAGTGATGCTCCTTCTGATAGGCATAATGTGAGATTATCCAATGCTCCAGATAGAGATTTTTCAATAGGAACTAGCAGAACTTTCACTTCGCAGAGTGCTAGTCCATCAGTTTGGGCCAGGATTAGTGGTTCAAAAAATAGATCTGATATGAAAGAAAAGGTTAATCCTATGATGGGTACCTTTCAGTATCCTGATAATCAGTCAAAAGAAGACAATGATGAATTAAGTTGTTTTCACAGCTCTTCCCAGCAAGTGAAGCAAATCATTGCAGATGATGCTGGCCCAAAATCCATGGGTTCATCTCCTAAGGCACAGACTGATATACGTAACATCCGGAAGCCATCTCATAAGGCGCTACGTACTTTATTTGTAAATGGCATTCCACTGAAAAACAATAAAAGGGATGCTCTTCTCGCTCATTTTCAAAAATTTGGGGAGGTTATTGACATTCATATTCCATCGAACAGTGTGCGTGCTTTTGTCCAGTTCTCCAAGAGGGAAGAGGCTGAAGCTGCTTTGAAGGCACCTGATGCTGTAATGGGTAATCGGTTTATTAAGTTATGGTGGGCTAATCGTGATAGCATTCCTGATGACAGCATTAGCAGCAGCAATGGTGTAACTGCAACTGCCCATGGGCATTCATCTGCTTTGGTTCCTTCTCATACAGTTGTCACTGATAGGGGTAAAGATATCCGTCAAACAACTGCTTCAAGGACTGTTTCTGATGTTCCTCCAGCTCCTGATCAGCCTAAGCTTGCGACAGCAAATGGACCCAAAACTGTACCTCCATTGCAAAAGAAGCTGGAAAACTTGGAGCAGCTCAAGGAAGAATTGCGCAAGAAACAGGAAATGCTGGATCAAAAGCGGAATGAGTTCAGACGCCATCTGGACAAACTTGAGAAACAAGTAAAAACTAAAGTCTTTACACTATTTTAAGTAAACATACTTGTTTACATGCCTATAACCGCCTGGCTATCAAAGCTCAAAGTTTGTAGCATTTCATTGAAATATTTTAAGTGGTTAATCTTTGCATAAAGTTAAAATATTTCTCATGTGAAATAGTGAAGGGAACAGGGGAGGGAAAAGGAGAAGCCGACAGAAAGGAGGGAGAAAAGGAAGAACACGAGGGAGAGAGGGAACTCAAATTTCTCAACTTTATTTAATTCATAAAAAGGGTGCTATAGTTCTTTTTTTTCACAAGTGAATGCCTAGTTCTAATGACTCTAAACTACTGTTATTCTGAAAGACAAGGTAAACATTATTTAACTTCAACAAGGCAAGATAGAGTTGGTCCTAATCCAACGAAACTTATTTAAAAGGTAACCTAAGGCATAAAAAATAAAAAAAAACAGAATCGTGATAGTTGGCCCCAAAAAAAAAGAATCCTGATAGATATGCTCTGTATGGCTTGATCTGTTCGTATGGAAATGTTAGTGTCTCTCCCTTGTTTTGTTAGCCTTGTGCACTGGGCTTAATATATACTTTAGGTTTTTCTCATATTTTATTGGTTGGCATATTTAATAGGATAATAGATTTAGTTTTTTACACTCACATGCATTAAGTATATGTTTTTAAATATATTTTGAAAAGTTGATTTTTTGGAACATCTTGTATGATGCACTGGGAAATTTTCTAGTTGAATAAAATTGAGAATTTTGTGTTCACTACCTCGAGTTCTTCCTTTCCTCCCTCCTTCCTGTCCCCTACTCCCTCTCCTTTTCCTTTCACTCTTTTTACATCAATCACGCAGAAGGATCTCTTACAAATTATATCTTTCTGCTGCTAAATTCTACTAAAGTTTCTACTATTATTGTATATAAGCATGTTAGGATGTCACTCCTTTTCGTTGTATCATTTTTCAGAGAATTATTAAAATAGATCTTGTGAGCCTTCAATTAATAGCTTCAGTTTTCAATTTGAATTCGTCATGAACATGGTATTCAAGACCTAGTGATATAGACTATTGAGTTTGATCCTTTCAACCCTTTTTCTATTTTTATTTTTTTTGGGCTAAGCATATGGATCCTCTTATTGGAGGCAATCCCATTTGAGGTATTGTTAGACACTAAATGTGGGCATCTCTCCCAGCGGGGATTCAAATTTTGATTCGCCATGTTGTGAGGGACTAGCTCCTTCCACTAGATTCAACCCCCATTGGTGACCCTCATTCTATTAATTAAACCAAGTTTCAGCAACAAAAATGGTGGGCCTGTCTTTGAGCATGCTAGATCAGATGTGCTTTTATTTGAAGGGAGTGCAATTATAGATATCAATTAAAACCAATCATGAGCCTTCATTTAACATTTTAAATTGACTTGAATTGATTATTGACGAATCAATTCTTGACGCTTTGATGTTTTGCAGGCCACAGGACTCAAGGGTGAGGTAGTCACTGAGCAAGCTGCCAAGAGACTGAAAAAAGACGTGTCAGCTGATGTTAATTCTGGCTTTTGTATGGCATCTCCACATGCAGAGACAATAGCTGATAAGGGAGACCTTGTATCTCAAAGTCCAAAAGCAACTGCAATAATTGCACAGCAAGAATCTACAGCCTTGAAACCGCCAATTCGACCATATGCACCTGTAAATAGATACAAATTGGACAATCGTCCCACTTCATTTAAAATCATCCCCCCTTTACCAGCTGGACTAGCAAATGTAAGTCCTTTTTCTCTCTCTAGTTACAAGAATAATTAATTCATCATATGCATTTATTTACTTGCATGTCTTAATCTGATTCATTAGTGAGACAGGTCCCCTGTTAGACGCTCACTTGGTAGAACAGTATATGGCAGATTTGACAAAAGCATTCTAGCATCTTTCGTACTGTATAATGTTAGTTGTCTTTTGGAAAATGAAAAATTGAGTTTTAAGCAGGGTTATCAGACCCGGACCAGCCGGTCCGGGTCAAGTTTTTATTTTTTTAAAAAAAATTAATTTTTTTTTAAAATTTCATACTAATAAGCCAAAAATTTTTAATTTCTCACCGGTTTGGCCCCGGTTTAGCTCCGGTCTGACCCACTGACCCTTGACCCAGTACCCCGACCGGTTCAGTGACCGGTCCGGGTTTGATAACCTTGGTTTTAAGTACAAAAAAGACTATTGCAATGTACTGAACTATTGATTAACAAGGAGAGTTGACTATCCATAATGTTGAAGATACATTACACATTATGCTTAATGAAATGCTAATTATTTTTAGTCTTATAGATAGAAGTAGAAAAAGATTGAGTGAGGGAATATGGATTTAGAGAAGAAATAGTGGTTAGTATTGCTTAGACAAACTTCATGAGTTGGTCATCATCTCTTTCTCACCTCTTGTTATTCCGTTATTTTGGGACTTAAATATGATGTATCCAAATCAGATTTCAAATGTAGACTTTTGATAATTATCTACTTTCAGCTACATATGCTCAAGAAACACGATAATGTAGTTGAGGGATCTCTATGCAATAAACTAGTGTTCTGATCGATATCGCTATTTGGATCAGTGATTGCGGATGTTATTAAATTAAACAGTTCTTTTCTGGTGAAGTATAATTTAAGAGCCTTTATTATTCTTTATATGTCTAACAATTATAATGTCTAGCATATGACACTTAATTAGTTTCATGTCTTATAAATATCCCACATGTCAATGGCATGAAATCATTTGTAAGGAATATTCTATTTTTATTATAAGCTCCTCCCTCAGGTACTTGATTGGATTAGAAATTGAGGTCCTTAAATATCAGTTTCCCTAGAGAAGAAACAATGCTCCAATGCTATAGTGCTTTACTTCCATTATTTATATCTCACGCATTTTTTGGGGTGAGAGATCTAGAAAGAAGGGAAAGTAAGTCAAAGAAGGATTAACTCAATCCTTTGTGTTGTTACTATTGGATGGAGGGAAGGAAAATTTCTTTAGTGCTTGAACTTTCATTTGGCTCATTTTTTCCATCAATCTTTGCGACCCACTTTATTCTTAAAATGAAGGCTCTCTGTCGCCTGCAATCTGGACTGATCTGGACGCTTAAACCTGAGTTTCAGCCTTGTTTTTTTATTGTTTCTTCGTGTGACAAAGCTAGATATAATCGGGTGGGGATGGTTTTATGAGGCCTTCTGAGTTTGTGCACAGCCCTTGGGTTGATAATGAAGGATTTTTAACTAACCTTTAAATATCCTCCAAACCATTTCGCCCTTTATATTTTCAAGTTCCTCCCATTTGGAACCTTCTTGAAGGCGAGAATTTCTCCATCAAGGAGAAGGGAAATATTCATTTCACCATCTTTTTTGTTCCTTCTTTTCCCATGTATCTCTCTAATTGAGTTTTGATTCCTTCCATTCTTTCCCTCCCAACTCCAAAACATGGTTTTAGATTTGGCCTTAGTATGACAATATTGAATATTGTGAATATGGACTGTATTTGTGAGCCATGAGCGAAGTGATAGATTAAGGTTATACGTTTGATTTGATGGAGTCGGCATCCAGGACGCACTAATGCCCCCATATTCATGTGTCTGCGTTGGGCATGGGGCCATGGGATGTGTTGTACAGTTGTTGCTACATAAGAAGAAAGTAAGAGAAAAAGAAAGAAAAGGAAAAGAAAACCCCAGGGGATTCGAACCTTTTCTTGATCAGTTAGACAAGTCCTTTCCTGTTTTTAGTTTTTATATGTTTAGTTTTGATGGTACAAGGGAAATGGTAAAACATCATAATGTTATTCTTCTTGGCTGCCAGTTCGTTAACGCTTTCTTTGTTTGTCTTGTAGACTGCTGTTTTGAAGGACCACTTCTCACCATATGGGGAGATTTCTGCCATGGAGCTAGAGGATGGGGGAGACCACGACAGTCGCCAGTCAGAGGCCCGTATAAGCTTCACTTCTCATCAGGCAGCTTGGAAGGCATTCAATAATGGCAAAAGCTGGAAGGATCATAATCTCAAATTCATGTGGCTGACACCTAGTAATTCTAGCTCTGACAGAAAAGTATCTGCTTCCAAGGAGCCTCTAGCTACAGATGATCACCCAGAAGAAAAAGACCAAGTTATGCAAGAAACTGATATATCTAGAGATAAAGAGCCTTTGGATTCTGGAGTTAAAAGTTGTTTGGAGCATACGGATGATCAGCCAGAAGAAGACCATGTCATGGCAGAATCTATTACATCAGGAGACGAAGAACCCTTAAATTCTGGAACCAAAAATAGTTCGGAGCATACGGAATCAGGTGAGGATCGTCAGTGTAGTCAAACTTCTGCCGAACAATCACCTGAAGGCAATGTTTGTTGAGGATCTGCTAATTGTCAGATTTGTACAGCGAGGTAAAATGTTTAATCTTTTAAATTCCAGTTTTCAGGAGCCTATTTTAACAATTTCTAAATATTCATTTTTCCATATGCTCACTTTTCTACGCTCAAGACATGTAAGAGGGATCTTTCGTTCTTTTTCGCTGCCGCCTGTATTGGGTGGTGCATCCTGTTTGAATGGTGCATCCTGTTGTTTTTGCAGCCTAGGTATTTGTAGGATCAGAGATTTGAAGTTAAAAACTCTGTTGAGCACGATTGATATGTTACATAGCTGATATTGGATAATATAATTAAAGCGGCTAGTTTTTGCTCCTTCGCAACTGCTGCTTGTTCACTTTAGGTATATACCGCATATAGGTACAGGTTCTATCTTTCTTTCTTTCTTTTTTTTTTTGTGGGGATATTTATAATCAGGATTTTCATAAAGATATCATACGTGGAAATGATTCATTAGTTAGAATGACATCGATTTTTTGTTGAAAAAGTATTTCAATGTTGTGTTTTCATTATGCTTTCTGAATGGATCGATCTGTTCATGGGCCATTTGTTTTCATTTCATTGCGCATTTTTCTTGTGTTGCAAAAAAAATAAAATTGTGTTCCTAACAAAAAATTGTATGTTCTAAAATTTATTAACTAGAGTGACCGACGCGGATTCCCACGGGAAATTACTAAATTAACAACCTCTTTATATTTGATTTATTTTTCCCGTTGTATGTTTTGGGAATATGACACGAGGGGAAGGCTCAAAAGAAGGGGGGGGGGGAAACGGGACACGAGGGGATTTTTGGTTGGGCCCTTGTCATTCAGCAAAACAGCAGAATACTTCGATGACCGTTAGTGCTTGCCTATTTAGTTCCAAAAAAAAAAGAAAAAAAGAAAGCGTGTTGATAAACATAAGGTATAGTATCAACTTCCATAGTTTAAGGAAAACAAGTTGGAAAAATTGGGAGAACAGTGATTAAATGAAAGGAATCAAGTCATCAAGTAACAATCGTCCAAAAAAGATCAAGTGACAGACTGCAGTTTGCAGCTACCAACCAAGCATAACGACTAAACAAGTTTTATTTTTGGTGCGTTCTCAGGTATAAGGTTGCCGAAAAGTATCAACTTGCGTTCAAAATAATTGAATTATTAATTATCCTTCATTGCAAAATGCAACATAACATTTTGTTTTTTTTAAGTAAGTCAAATACATTCCAAATAAAATGATAATTAGTACATAAAAACTCATTACCTCACACGTCAGCATGAACAGTGATGCAAGAGTTTAGGAAAGAGAGAGGTTTACATTCAAATGCGTCAACATAACATTTAATCCAATAAAATAATTAATAACTCGTCCAAGTTTCATAGCTGAGTCAAATGACATATAGTTCCTTCCCTGTCCTTGCGGCAAAGACGGTATCCATTTGTTGAAAACGCGCCACCTTTTCTTGAACTCCGAAACTTTGGGGGAGAACATTTTGGAGTGAATCCAGTCTTAATTTCTCCCATAAACTAATCCTTCTCTTGAAGATGAGCCACAGCCATAGAATTTTACTTTAATATGACCATAACAATTGGTGCTTTTTGTGGTGTTTGTGCGTGTGTTTCTTTTTCCATGAGAAGCCATCCGGACATAGTTCATATCTCAGATGTCACTACATGGGAAAAATAAGAACTCCAATACCTAAAATAGGATCTTTCCAACCTCTGATTCCTTCCAAAATAAACCAAGCTACAATGACAGTTGGAACCCAATTCTGTACAACACACCTTATTTTCACCTTGGTAATTGATGACACATGTTCAGCGTAGAACAAAAGGCCCACCAAAGCTGACACACAAACCCAGAGACCAATCCCAACTTTATTCTCGCTCTTCTCCCCCCCCCCCCCTATCTCGTGGCTTTGGCCTTTGATTTCTATCAGTCAGAAAAGTTGGAACATATAAAAATTTACTAACCCCAGTGCCTCTGCAGTGTTTTACTGCAAGTAGTGACTCTACATATAGACTCCAGTTCATTCAACGGTCCTGAGTGTGACCAAATCAGGTGTTTCTGATTTGGCTCTCCCCACGACCTACATAAAGTAACCACATTTTGAAGGCAATACAAGGCATATCCCACCACAGAGTGTTAACCCTCATGCATCGTTGATCATTTTAGTCAAAGGGTCAATAATGACATGCATCAGGTAGGTGGTTTAGAAGCTGTATATGGAACTTATACCTCAAAGTTACGCTATACCTGAAGCATGTTGTGGCCCGGCTTTCTCATTTTCTTGTTTCACAACCTTCTGCAGTCCATGGATCACATACTTGAATGTTAAACTATTCGGAGCATATCCCACATTTTGCAGCCTATCTTGAACTTCCATCAACTCGGCCAATTGACCACTCTCAGAAAAGACTTCAACAATCGCATTGTAGCTTTCATTATCATAAACTTGAAACTCCATGGCAAAGAATTTCAATAATGACTCTGCTTTATCAACATTCTTTTCCTTGCAATAACTGTTGATTAGCGCCCTGCATATTTCTTTATCAGGTAGAAAACCCATTTTAATCATTTCTTCCAACAACCCTTCAGCTTCCCAACTCCTGTTTTTCCTGCACAAACAGCTTATAATAGCTCTATATGCTGTGAGATTTGGCTTCATACTCTTCTCTATCATCTCAAATTTTAACACTACTGCATCATCCACATTATCAGCTATACATAGGGATTCAATAATTTGAATGTATGTGTTTTTTTCTACCACATAACCATCATGAGAGATTCTGTCTAAAAGATTTCTGGCAGCAAAAGGTCGACCTTCTTGACACAATGCGATAACAAGATAATCAAATACATCATTAGGAATCTTAATTCTAAACCTCTGAAGCTCCACAATTAAATTCAATGCTGCAAGCAGTTTTCCATCTCTGCCATATCCTTCAACAATAAGCCTACAAGTGAAACTGTCTGGGCAAATCCCATTTCCAATCATATCATTTAACAGCGATCTAGATGCTTGCATCTTACCTTTCTTACAGTAACCAAACATGAGAGTATTATATGAAACAATGTCAGGATTCAGCCCTCTGTCAACCATCCTATGGAAAAGTTGATGAGCTTCCCTGATCTTCCCCTCTCGACAGAGACCATTCATCAAGGCTGTATATGTAATCAAATCAGGCATCACACCCCTCCTGTACATGATCTTATACAGATGGAATGCATCTTCCAGCCTTCCTTGCCTGCAATAGCTATTAACCAGTGTGTTATAAGTAACCAAGTCAGGATCAAATCCTTCTTCTTCCATCTTCTCCAGGAATCCATTCACCTTGTTTGTATCTCCAATTTTGCACAAAACATGGGTCAAAATGTTGAAGGTGTGATCATTCCTGTGTATCCCAAGTCTTCCCATCTCTTCGTATATTTCCCAACAGTGACCGATATAATTAAATTTGGATAGCCCATGTAATAGACAATTGCATACTACAACACTAGGGACAAAACCAGCCTCTATGGCTTTTCTGAAAGTTCCTAAGCCCTTCTCTACCTTACCCACCTTAACATAAGCCTTGGTGAGCATATCAAAGATAAGAGGACTCCAATTACAATCCTCAGTACACACAAGAAGATTCTGAAATATATCCTCGTTTGGAGAAACTTCCTCAACTAAATGTATTAATTCTAACAACAGTTTCATGGCATGTGGGAAAATTCGTGACCAAGTAAGTATGTGAACAATTATACAATAGTTGTGAACGGTGGGTCTGATGCCCAAGTCATTTTTAACCCAATTGAAAAAAGTGAGAGCCGAAGAGCAGTCAGACTGACATCTCAGCAAAATCTTTGAAATTTCACGGGCACCCATATGTGGAAGAATATCTTTGACATCATTCTGAAGAAGATTAAGGTGGAAAATTTTCTGTTTAAGGTGTGAACAAACGAGGCTGACTATATTGTGGGGGTTCTTGGTAGGGGCAAGAAAATTGTACAGGGGATTTGAAATGAGTTTCGACGGAGAATCCGATACAATTGATAGAGAAGACGAAAAAGATGACGCTGTCGACGAAAGTGTGGATGATTTTCTGAAACTTGTGTTGAAGGAAGATTCTGAAAGAATATTCCGGTGGAGAGTATGAGGTGCAGATGTAGTGTGGTTTAAAGTAACGAGGATTTTGCGAGTAGTCGAACAGATTGAAGATCGAGACATTAGGTGATTACGAGAAAGACAGAACAGAGAGCGATGGAGAAGCGTACCAAGTAAGCAACAGAGAACCCTTCATAGTATCATCATTTTGGTGACATCAAGTATGGCAACGGGATCGATCATCGACATAAGTTAGCTTTTCTCTTTGGACCTCCTTATATTTTTCTCCTTGCTGCGTCGTTCATGTCGGAATTTAAACCTCTTACAACTTAGTTCAACGATGTTTCTTCCATAGCGCCCACATTCTTGGCTTGTCTTCGGCAACGGCGACGTTGGCTTCTGTCCCCTCTTTCATATGGATTGATAGTGCAACGATGTTTCTTCCATATGGATTGATAAACGGAGTAGCAATGAGAGACGCAGAAACGGTGCCGTTTTTTCGTTGTGGGGAGAAAGAAGTTGATCTTTCCTATGTATTTTCATTTAATCCAGTTGGGATATTCAAATGAAAAAATTGAGCCAGAGGTTATTCATTATATATAGAGTTGGGAAATCGGGCCCGTCGGGCCGGCCCTTTTAAATCACGGGTTGGACTTGAAAAATAGAGCTTCCAAAGGAAGTCGGGCCTTAAAGAGCCGGCCCTGGAGGGCCTGCTTTGTTTTTTGTTTTAATTTTACTACCCTTCATACTCATGCCCTTGCTGATTCCTTCCTAAGAACCTTAAAAATTACTAAATTTACATATGATGATAATTTACTAATTCTTGATATTTTTACCCCTTAAATAGAATCTACTACTTAAAGTGAAGTACAATCAAAATTCCTTGAAATTGATGATAGTAGCGAAGAAGATGAAAACGATAGTTTTCATAATCATGTTGCTTAGAGTGTGTAGCTTTTTGCCTTCTTATGCTTTGTATGAGACTATGAATTACTTGTACACAATATTTTTTACCTTTGATTATGAATTAATAACTATATTTATTTTAATGCGTGATGTGTGTAGACGTATAGTTAAATTTTGTGAAAATGACTTCTGACCTTGCGGGCCAGCCTTGGCCCTGATGCTTTTGGGCCGGACTTTGAAAAACATCAATTTTTCTTTCCCCAGACCCTGTAGAGCCGGCCTTTTTAGGCCCTGGCCCGTCAAGGGCCAGCTTTGTAGGGCCGGGCAAGCCCTGATTCCCAGCTCTATTTATATGGTTTTCTTTGATCTCATAACTTGTATATAAATATTTAAATATATTTTAAAAATTATTATCATAATTGTTATGTGTGTTGGTGTGTGTATATATGTCAAATATTCAGATTATAATATATATTAAACATTAAAAAAAGAGAAAATAATCTAAAATATAATAATGACATTATTTTCCCATCTAAAATATAAAAAAATTTTAATTTAAGAAAATCCATAATTTACTATTTCGTTTATTGTAGTTAGTTCAAGACTCTATTTTGTTGGAAGAAGTGAGATCCATTTACCCTTGAAGCCTCGAGAGGAACCCTTGATCAAATAAAAAAATACACTCTATTCCAATATCATCAAAAAAATTGCCAACAGACATAAAAATGTTAAAGAGAATACACAAGAAAAAAGAAGAGAAAACCTATTTATTTTTTCAGTTTAAGCATATTACAAGAGCAAAAAAAACTGCAAGATTTCATTCTATATTGGAAAATCAAGTTACATGTGCTTTCACCCACTCTCTTCCTTCTCCCTCTCCCAAACAATGCAGGTTACATCAAATACAAATCATACAAACAAACCCAGAAGGAAAATATCCACATAAAATAACGCAGGGATCAGTAAGGTAAAAGCCTCTGTTGTGTTAGACCTAGAATATGTCTGATGTACATGAACACTGGCTATTAGGCTAAATGATTGTACAACATGCAAAATATCTACACTAAGTACTGTACCAAAAAGATTGCAGTACTGATATTTTTACAGGAAATGCAACATGTGAAAATTTCCCAGAATGAAAGTTGGGTACCTCTAAATGAAGGATTTGTGAGAGGATATAATTCTGGCTTGCTTTTGCTTCAACAATATCCTGGAACTTCTGTAATGTAGTTCATCATATATTAAGCGACAATAAAGCTGGCAAGCTTAAGCTGCTTATCTAATGGCAAGTGGTCCTTTAACAGCACACACGTGTGATGCATTACTTTCAATAGCAATTTAGCCATATGATCCTCACTTTCATCAATGGGCTGGGCACTAGGCATATTAGTACCATCTGCTATCTGTGAAGCCCAGTGGAATATACGTTCTGTTGATGAATAGAGATGGGAAACAACAGGTTCTGTAACAATATCCCAACTTTGGTCTGCTAAAAGAGATGCAAGGGTGACTGGAATATCATTCAGTACTGTTTGTTCATCCACAATTATCAGGGGCATATATTTGCAACAGGTAGCTGATAGCAGACCAATAAACTGCAGAACCTGTAGGATAAAGAAGGATATGCATGTAAGGGATATAGCAAGCAACAGAAATGACTGATTAATGTAATGACAGTTTCTGGATATAACAGCTATGATATTTTTCAGTTTGAGAATAATAGAGACTTTAATTCCCTCCCTCTACCAAATAGGCCCTTGGAAGGATAATAAAATCCATTACTAAAGATATCAATACTTAGTTCCTACCTTGGAAGGATAAGGGGACACACAGCTAATTTCAACAGCATCAACAAGCCACTGCCTTTTGACGCTCCCTTCTGCATGGTGCAGAGCCGCCACAACTTCAATGAGCACATCCCAGTGACCTGCAAAAATGATTATTTAGCCTAAACCCGCTGTGCATTTCCAATTCAATATGCTCCCACTTTCCAGATAGTTATGAAGCAAATGAATTTACCGCAGCTGTGAGTTAAAAAGGGGCTAATCCCAAAAAGGATTGAAACGAGTTTCTTGACCAAAAACAATACCATCCTGCAGGTTAGTAAACTGACCTTGTAATTTGGTATTCAATATGTAAGATTTCATCTTCCCTAGCTCAAGAGATGGTAGAGAACCATTCTTCACTAGCTTTGCCTTGGCACAAATCGTTTTGCAGACTTCAATAGATTTGTCAACATCTCGTACAGACCTCTCATCTGAAACCTATAACAGGTATATGAATGTGTAGGTTACAACTTACAGAGTTTAAACAGACATTTCATATATGCTTGATCTCAACAGGAGGATGAAAAGTTGGAAAATTAAATGAACAAAATAACCCGTTTAAACAGTTCATGAAGTTACTAGACAGTGGAAATGAAGAAATAAGCTACAAAATTACAAGCACGGGAGAATTCACATTTAAGGTTATAATTAAATGCATGCATACCTTGAGGAAATCAAGCAACCAACTCTGTGGAGCTTTCCCTAGGCATCTCACAGCCTCAGACCACTCCTCTATGAATTTTTCATGCTTTGACACTATGCTTCTAGAGGAATGTAACACTGGCAACAACGAAAATAACACTTCCATGCACCTCTGAACTTGAGATATGTCAAGAGCATCCAAGGAAACTTCATCTAGGCATCGATAAAGACCTTTCCAGCATGATGTGCGTAACAAGCTATTTTGATAGGTATCAGAATCTTGGTATGAAGTAGCAGAAAACAAATGATTACACACATCATTGAATAGTTTCTCAAGCCTAGAGCTTGAATATGCTCTTACAAGGTCTGCTAGCTGAATTAGCAGATGTGATTGCAGATGCAGTTCAAGTGTCCTGAACCTGGAAAACTCAGATAGCTCATCAAGAAAAGTTAAAAGTGAATCAAATTGATTCGCATGAGCTAGTGCGAACTGCACACATTCCTCTCTCAAAGTTCCTTGCTTATAAGAAGAATCTGCTGCCAACAGCGCAGCAACCTGGGCTTCATATCTCATACAACGCCTGATAATTGCTCCCCATTCGAAGCTTGGCAATCTGGGAGCTTTTGAAAGGCACCTCAATACAGTAACAACTGTGCTAACATGTACAATAGTACCTGCCTGAACCGGTATGAAACATATAATGAGAAAATTAAATGAAAATATTTCCCTTAATGTAATAATGACTAAATCTAGGATAAGATTTACAATTCTAACATGCAACAATATCTTCAAAAGAGCACATTAGGAGGATCCGAAGCAACTATCAACTAAATGTACATTTGTTGTCACTTGTCCGTAAGTCACACAAGCAAGTATATGATAGAGCATTGCAATGATGACTTCTATAAATTTGACAAAAGCAACTGCAGTCTGCAATGAGGATCATGTTGATTGCTACGCAAAAGCAGATGACTCATATCCAAGCATTTAATGCAATATTAACTGCATGTAAACTAAGAAAGACCCCCCCAAAAAAAAAAAAACACTAACACAAGGCAACCACAAGATACAATCATCAAAAGAATTTCAAAACAATTCACTAAAAAACTATAGGGAAGAACCTACCTCTTTTTTTAAATCAGTAAGCCATGAGCTAAGTTGTAAAACCACATTATCCTCAGAAAAACTTTGAGAAACAGATTTCAAATTGGTCTCTGCTGTTTTCCTATGACCATCAACATCCAGATGTTCCTTGGATAGTAAATGATGTTGAAGAAAAGAGAGAGCCCAGGAAGCAAACTGTTGTCGCTGATTATCATCAGAATTTTGTGCCAGAAGAAACATCTCTTGCACCAATGATGTCAAATATGCTTCATAGACGGAGCCTTTGAGCAGAAGTCCTGTGGAAGGAGATTCCTACAGTACACAAAGTAGCGAGGGTTTTGAAAATGTGACCAGAAAAAAGTTAACAAACCTGATAAGATAGATGCAATTAATATTATCAAAATACCTTCTTTTGATAATCAGCTTGCATATCTAAAATCCCAGCACCTGCTCCCATAGCATTAACCACTCCAAGCATACCACCCAAATTCACAAAAGAAGGGTAAGGATCTGAGTAACATTTTCTGAACAGCTCCAGGATACTTTTAACATAGTCAACCTTGGTAGAATGCAACCCTTCATTCAGCATCCATGAAAGAATTGTCCCTGCTCCGAAGCAAGATGCCATCATAAGACTCTGGTGTAACATGCCAGATTTTTTCACATTGGTTAACTCTGAAATCAACTCTTTAAAGCCACTCGCTATGTTATCCAACTCAATCTCATCCATCAATTCCATTCTCCGGCAAAATGGCACTATTATGGGAATTGCAATACAGGATCCTACTGATAAAGCAACCTTCGATTCTTCATTCTGGAAATTAGTGCTTTGAAGTTGTGAGTTTACATATGGAATCCATGATATTACCAAACTTTTCATTTTGAGAACAGAGTCTAGCTCTCCAGCTCTGTATACTGCACTAATGGTGAAAGCCAAACCAAGAACAAGTCCAGCAACCCCCCAGATATCTTCTTCCAAGTCTTCACAATTATCAGAAGGAAGTTCAGATACTTCAGTATTCACAAAAAATTCAACAGATGGGAAGCAGGAACATATACTGTCCAAAACATCAGAAGAAGATCGAGTGATCTGATGCACCGTTGCAGATAAAGCCCTAACTATCCTTCCTAGTAAATCAAACTCTGGAACCTTGTCCATGTCATTCTCCACACCAGAGTTGTTACCAGCTCCAGTTCGGGTGAGAAGATCCTGGCATGCCAAACCCAAGCCAATACCACATGCTCCTTTTACAAGGGAACTTTTGCTAACGAGTAGAACCTGAAAGTTCACACCATCAGTGTGGTATAAATCTCAAGAAAAAGAAAAAGGATTCTAAATCTATAGGAAACAATGAGACATGGTCAATCCATAAAAAATAAAAGTAGCACCTCGAGAAGTCCTGTGATGTTATGATATCTCTGTTTATGATCCGTTACATGGAGGCAACTTGAGATCAATCCAAGGGAAATTGCAGCAGACCATTGACGGTGTTCATGTTCATGCTGGAGCAACCATTCCAGAAGAAACTTTGATGCTGCAGATTTCACAGTATGATCAGAAGAAGGCAAGACCTGACAATAGCATGAAAGGTCATATCATAAATATCTGATGCTAATCATACGAAAAGTTACCAATTAAAATGGTCAACAGAGTTGACTAACTAATTTGATGACCCTTTTCCAAAGCAGAACCCCAAGTGATTGTTTATAGATTTCAGTTTGCAGCGCCCACTAGAATTGGGGGATACATAACAATATATGATTACGATTGCTTCTGTGATCATCCATATGGAAAAAATATACTTGCTAACAAAGTTACAAGTCCAATTATTCTGCAAAGGGTCTTTACATTTTATATATCCCAGCAGCGCTGGATTTAAAATTTGATTAACAGTCAGAATCTATAATCTATAAACAAGCTCATATCCATGGAAAAGTTCTCACCTGACACAGAGCACCAACAGCCAATGCAATATTTTCAGCAGATCTAGGAATAGCTTCATTTGCTATGGCTATCATACTCTGCAAATATATAATAAGACAAGATGAATCAGATATGACACACAATTGTGCAGTGCTTACGGATAACTAAATACAACAGAAAAATAATACTTTAAAAATGCAAAATAAAATATTAAACCTTTAGGATAGCACTGGCAGCTTTAGAAGTTTTATCTAGAACAGCAGATTGTGCTTTAGCATTATAGGAAGAAATGTAAGTCCTCATCCAATGTCGCATGAAGCATTTCCATGATTGTAGTGCCATAAGTGCAACCAAAATATTTCTTGAGAGCTGAAGAGAACCAGCCATTTCCACAAAGGCATTTACATACTCAGAATGTGCATCTCTTCCCTGAATGCCAACAATATCAGATTAGGGGGATCTTTGGTGTAAAGATTTTTAATCAACTATAAGAAATTATTTTCCCAAGCAATTCAATCCCATAATGACAATACACCAGTAATCAATAAAAAGTGTTTGGAATAAACATTTGAAGATAAAATGGGGAAACTGAAATTCCATGGGTGTAGTTGTGATTGAGTTGCCCATATTTTGAGGAAAACCAAATGGCAGGGGAATAAAGATTCGTGTGAAACTAAATTGGAAACATGGTATACTTCATTCTTGAACAATTTTAAGGAATATGCATGCCATATGTAGCTTAAAAATGTATTTGGTAACCAAGAGAATAAATCTAATTTTTAAATATCTTACTTTCTGCCCCTGCTGTTCACTCACTTTTTTAGGAGTGAAAGACATACATAATAAAGCAGCACCAGGTAACTCCCTAGCTTCACTTATCTTCCCTGCATATAAAATGCTTATACGTCAAAAAAATTATAAAATTAATAAATTGAAGTATCAAATTAAGTCAGTTAATTAAAATAATTTCTGATACAATTGGCAATATCCAATTTAAGGACCATTTATTATTCTTTAAATTATATTAAGGTAAATCATATTCTATCAGCTGATAAGAAGAGAATTTTACTAATAGTTTCATTCATCTTTCATGGAAAGTTGAGAATTTTATTTTCTGGCATTAACCAACCAAAGGTCCACAACAAATGCTAAGATAGGTGAGAGTTATCAATTTATGGCTTAAACACTCTATTTCTTTTTTCCATTCAATATCAGATCAAAAATTCATCTTAGTAAGAATTTCTTGAGAAGGAACAATACAAATTGGACAACCAATATTACAATACCTGAAGAGAAAATAACCTGAGGAAATGCATCCATCAATTTTTCAATCTTACTTCCTGCAACTCTTTTCTCCTTGATTAATCTTCGCCGATTTCTGAAGAAAATTGACAGGCTATCAAATTTAGTCATATAATCACATTTCTCAGCAAGTCAGTAAATCAACTCATTCTTCAAATCTTGTAGTACCCGACTTAACTATAGAAAATAACTCACATGTGTTCATATGTTATAATTTTGACTTGAATGTCCTCCATAACCCTGAGTACACTGGGACTTGTCTCCGAAAATAGCAACTCCAAGTTCCTCTTTTTAAAATCTGGTATACTCTTTTCAAGAAATGACACCTGAAAAAGTGGGATATCACAACATTATAGGAAAAATATGTTTATGTAACAAAACTTGTCGTTGTCAATTCAAGCAGGTCATTAGAGCTACCTCGTACTGCATAAGTGCCTGTAGGGCTGAGATTATTGGCTTTGCCCATTGTACCTTGCTGCCAGTATGACTATAACTACCAACACTCCATAGAAGTTGCAGCACACCTTTTGCCTCTTCTGAATATGCTTCAGCATCCATCGCACCCCATCTTAGTAAATGGCAAATGCTGGAACAAAAACTGATGTGAGGCAATATCTTCTACCAGGAAACAATCACATTCTAATATTTGGAGTGGATGCATTGATACAGATCAATCAAGAAAATACAGAGAAGAAATGCAGAGGTGATGGGCCAAGTATTGGTAGCTTCTGGTGGGTATGTGAAAAAGGTGAAGAACACAGGAGATTTGGGTGGGGTAGCAAGAGGGACAGAAGGAAACTGAATCACATGAATCATGAGGTGTGTAAGCCAGTGTTTTTTTATTTTTTGGGCCCGGGGGGGCATTAATGGGAGTATTGGGGTTGGCATAGGTCTGGGATGGAAGAAAGGAAGAATTCACTCCAGTCGGGATAGACTTTAGCCTGGAAAAAGCCAAAGGAATTTTGCTTTCTTGGGTTCCACAAGAGGGTCAACAAAAAAGAAGATACATCTAAAGAAAGATTTTCAAATTAATATTTTCAAGATTAAAATCTCTAAAGAAATTAATGCAAAAAGCCAGAGGGTTTATTCAATTTGAGTATAACCTATCCAGACCACTATTTATTTCTTTTCAAGGAAAAAAGTTACCATCCTCAGGGCATGTTCAGTATGCTGGAAGGACATTTAAAGAGATTTGAGTAGGAAAGTAAACAAGAATTGGTCTTAATGAACTAGAACATTTGGGCCTAAAAACCATGTTTGGTATGTAAGGGAAAGTAGATGGAATTCTAATAAAATATTTGTTTGGTATGATTCCTAATATAATAGAAAGGAATCCTTAAGATGTGAAAAGACAAAAATACCCCTAGAAATAAAAATTGAGAGCACAAGAGAGAGAAGAGGAGGGAGAAGGAGGGAAGAAGGGAGAAAGAGAACGAAAAGAGGGGGGAGGCCCTTTAGATCAATTTTTCAATAGGTTCTCAAATTTTTGTTTCAATGTAAAGCACATCACAATTTCACGGGTCATGTGGTAGAAGCCCATCCTTCAAATTTGTGGAATCTTGATTCCTTTGCGAATAGTTTTCCAATATATCAAACATGGCAAAATTATGATTCACTTTCTACTATGACTTCCTATTTTTAGATAATCTTAAGATATATTTTAATATATTTGGGATTCATCTAGGTTAAATTAAAGGGATTTGAGTAAGATTTTAATAAGATATTAATTTAAAGAGATTTCATTATAAATATCAAATTTTAAGATAAAAATAATGATTTTGATATTAAAGATAAAAATAATGATATTAATAATAAATATAATAATTTAAGATAAAAAGGAAAAGATATTCATTTATTATTATTATCATTATCTTTATTTATTATTATTATTATCTATTTTTTATCTTTTTATCTTTTTGTTTGATTTTATTTTGCTAGAAAGATATTGCATGAGGATCTAGGAACCTAACCTATATATAGGGGTTAAGCTTATTCAAGAAAGAAGGAGGAGAAGCGTTTGAATATAGAGAGCAAGGGGAGCATCAGAGCTGAGGGCTAGAGAGAGAAGATTGAGCAATTGGAGAGCTGAAGCTTGAGGATTCAAAGAGATTTGGAGCTTTAATCTTGATTCTTTCATTTTCTTTTCTCTTTTACCTGGCTTTTATTATGAACCGAATTAACATCTCTGGTTTTTGTTTTATTTTGTCTATGAGTAGCTAAATTTCATATTCTAGGATTGCTTTGAACTATTAGATGGATTAAGACTTTGATTTCTGTCTTTTATTGATTAATGAAATTTATGTGTTGATTTTATCTCGTGTTTAGTGCTTTTGGGTGATTGGACACCACTTAGATTGTTGGGTTCAATTGAGTGATGCTTGAGAAAGCTAATTTAATTATAGAACTTAGGTAAAATCATGCTAGACTTGAAATTTAGGGATTAAATGGATGATTTGTTAATAGAATAGAGATATATCTATTAGCCTAGCATTGTCTAATTGAGGATAGAGCTTAATGAGTATTTTCGTTAACTAAGACAAGAGATTGCACATGTTAATTGAAAATATAAAATTGGTTTTGACTTGAGGAAGCTTTATCAATTAATTTGAACCTCTGACAAGCACATGTTTTCATTATCAATTTAAGAGTTAAGTTAGTCTTATGAAGTATAATAGAGATGAGTAATCCTAGGTTCCTCCCGTCTTGAAGTTCTTGAATAAATTCTCTTTTAATCAATTAATTCTTAAATATAAAATTTCTTTTAAATTACTCTCACTCAACCTAATTAAGAACATAAGTGTGATAATTAACTCATTTTTGCCTTAGTCCTCGTGAGAACGATATTATTATACTACTTGTGACGATCTGTGCGCTTGCGGTTAAGCTAGACGGCTAACAAGTTTTTGGCTACTCCTACTTCCACTTCCGCGTCTAGGATTCCAGAATACACATCATTGATAATTGTGATAGTAAAATACATTACTTTGGGATCAAAGCTTCTGCTCAGGCATGCTTACCTTTGGGCCAGAATTGGATCAGCAAGGTAATCTTTCACATGCTTTTTGATGACAATCCAAGCAGTGTAAAAATCTGAACAAATTATCACCAAAAAAAAAATCTGAACAAATAAGATACATAGTAACAACAAATAATTTAATTGTAAACAAAGAAATTGGTTCACAAAGTCAAATGAAGGCTTCAATAGCAGAATATCCTTAAGAAAGTTAAATGAAAATTACCAATTACATCAGCTTCACAAAGGTGGGCAAGGCTTTGCAAGCCAATAGATTTAATTACCAGATCTGGGCTCTCAATGCAAGACTGTTATGCAAACATAAAAGCATGATATCAGAAAAACACATGCACCATACAAGAAGAATCAAGAAAAAGTATATAGATATCACATACCGATACAGACAAGATAAGGTCAATGCCCCTATCAGGGTTTTTCTGGCAAACATCCCGAATGGAAGCAGCTCGGCTAACACAGACAATTCTATCTGAAGCAAAATCAGTAAACCCTTTAGTAAGCAACACCCCCTGTATAAGAAGAATGAAGAAAAGATTAGACCAATTAGCTATAAGACTTTACTGAAACAGCCAGTAACAATCAGCAAGCAGCATCTAAATAGTGAATATCTTAGATTGGAGGAAATCTATTATGGCACTTAGAATCCAAGATTTTAGGCACAAGTTAGAAGAAATAAAAAAAGTGAGAAACAAGAACATGATGCTTTATCTTGCTTAAATACAACAAGAATTCTTGCGCCTTTTCCAATATTGGCTTCACAAGTATCAAACAAGGTTCAAATCGGGCAAATGGCTAAGCATAAATTTTAAAGGCTCCGACCTTAGTAGATTGAAAAAACGTAAAACTTGTAATAGACAAACTTTGACATAAGATGTTTGAGGTTCTCAATCATCAACAAAGTGCAAAGATCACAATGAAAAACTTACTTGCAAATTCGCAAAAGCTCGATCATTGATTTCCCAGGTTCTACACAGCAATCGAGTTCCTGTAGCACACAACACACTATATGCGCAAAAACAATCAATAAAGTGGGTTTAAATTGAAATCCAAAAATTTTAAGAGGCCTTTCGTTTTTAAAAAACAAGAGTAATAAACAGAGGAACCTAAATTGTGGCAAGAGAAAAATAGAATTAGGCATATAACAAGAGAGAACCATACTATTAAATGAATTTAACATAACCTTTACTTCATAAAATAAGACAACTACAACTTGTTTGGTAGTTATACAGATCACACAAAACTTATGACATGAAACCTATTCCTCTAACATTTCAAGAAGTTGCAAATGGGCAAGAAAGCCCCAAATAAAATTCTCAATTTCTACAAAACAATACCCCAGAATTATGAGCCTGAAATGAATAACATTTGCCAATATTATTTGAAGCCATCAAGACTGACAAAAATAACACATAGCCAAGAAGAAGCATAAAAGATGGTTTCTTAATGTAATTATGGATCCCTTTTTTCAACTAAATGTGACATCAGTTCAAAGTTATAACATGAAGATCAATGACTTTAAGTGGATATTTGAAGCCCCATGCTAGATGAAGCACCATAATAAAACCACACTATTACTACAAAAAACCACAAGAGAAACTACCACAACAACAACAACAACAAATCATTTATCCCACTAGGTGGGGTCGGCTACATGGATTGCACAACGTCATTGTGCTCTGTCAAAAACCATAGATTTCGATATATTATTAATTAGAAGGTCTCTCTTTATGACCTCATTGAGCGTTCGTTTTGGTCTTCCTCGACCTCGTCTAATAGGACTCCATCCTGCTTGATCCACCCTTCTCACCGGAGCACTCAAAGGCTTACGATGAACATGTTCAAACCACCTCAAACGATTTTCTACCATTTTTTCTTCAATAGGAGCCACTCTCACTCGTTCACGTATGAGTATTACGAATCTTGTCTTTTCTTGTATGGCCAATCATCCATCTCAACATCCTCATCTCAATGACTCCCATTTTATGCTCATGTTGTCCCTTTAAAGCCCAACATTCACTACCATATAGCATTACTGGTCTTATAGCAGTCCGATAAAACTTTCATTTTACCTTATTAGGTACTTTACGATCACAGATAACTCCAGTAGCTTTTCTCCATTTATACCATCCGGCCTGAATTCTGTGATTGACATCTCCATCAATTTCACCATCTTGTTGTATAATTGATCCCAAATATCTAAATTTTGTCACTTGTGGGATGACTTGCCCTCCCAATTTAACTTTTACTTCCCTTTGGCTTCGTCCTTTATCAAACTTGCAATGCATATTTGGTATCAACCACAAGAGAAACTACCACAACAATTCAAGAAAAATAAACAAAATCTAAAAACAATATAGACAGTTCAGCAAGTACCAACCCTTCAGCATCTTTGTTAAGCATAGGCAAGATAGTTTGAACTACAAGTGGAATCATAGCAGAGTGTGAAGCAACTGATGGCAACATTTCAAAAATTTTTAGCTACAATGGAAATGAAAGAAAACCAGAATGAATATCCCAAGGAGGGAAACAAAGTAAATGACAATCCAATGAATTAAGCACCAATCCAGGATATACAAAGGAGTAAGTTACCAGCATATCATGGCTTATGACATCCTTTCTTGTGAATATATTACTGTAAAACATAATTGTTAGCAGAAAGGGAACTCCCAATTTGGGATCCATAATACCAAGGGTAGCCAAAGAATCTGCAGCTGCTGCTCCCATTGATGGATGAATTAATAGAATGCCAACAACAGCGCTGAGTAACAAAGGCATTTCTACAAGCACAAACATTGAGAAAGACATCAATCCCTGCCATTTTTAATACGTTAAGCTAAACCCGATTCCCTTTATCTAAGTACTATACCTGTCAAAAACACTTCCTGAGAATGAGAGAGAGGTAATGTTGATTTTCGCTGGTTAACAATTGATAAACATAACCTTCTTACTTGAGAAGCCCAATTTTTTTTACTTGACATTATCATGACTTCGTTAATGCATTCATTACTTGAGAAACCCAAAGTCATAGTCAGAAGGAAAATTCCAGATAAAGATTCTCTGTCCTGAAAAGCAAAAAAAATATTTAAAGACTATCAAAATTTGTAGCTTCAATAATTTTCACCATTTTACAGTTACACATCACTGAGTTAGAAATCTATTAGTATTTAATACTAAAGCAGTTTGGCACCTCTAATTAAAGATAATGAAATACATACTTTTCAACTTGCCGAAGAAGAAAAATTAATATCTCATTGGAAACAGAGGAAATAAATTTTAGACAACAGATACATAACCTGATACCACAGATGTCGCAAAAGTCTTGAAATAATAATTCCTGGAGTGCTGAGGTAATGAACTCCCTCAGTGGTCGGTTCATTTTGTGGTGCCACAAATATTTTAACAAGGAGCTTCTCCAACAAATAAAGCAATTCAGTAGCCAGTCCTTTCACATATTTCGAAGGAGATGACATAAGGCTTATGACAGGAAGCAAGAACAAAATTTCTTCAACTGGAACAGATTTAGTTTTGCTGATAGTAGTATCTGCATTAGTAGTTATAAGTATAAATATACTGAAAAGTTTAGGATGCAAGAGGAGGATATAAATTCAATTGAGTTCAAGACTTTTTTAATGAATTTGTGCATAAGATAAATGCATCAAGAAGAAATATTGCAAAGCAAGACCATAGGGAATCTACAATCATATAAGGAAGAGTTTAGGATCTCTACAGATGATAAGCGCAAGACAATCGCATAATGGTTAACAACTTGACCATCTAAGAACAAGGCATAAGCATAAGTTAACATAGATCCTCACACATCTTTACATATATAATTTGAACTGTCTAAATCAGATATGGACGGTCCATGTTTTATTATTTTTCTGATTTTAATATTTCTATTTTAAAAAATATGGACTGTTTGATCAAAATTCAAATTAGAACCGTCTCTGTGCAGGGAATTCGGGTATACAAGCAGTCTCTTGAAAAATGCATAAACTTTTCTATGAATATTCATGGATTACATTTCAAACCACAGATGTTGCAGTTCTAAATATTCAATATTGTACTCCATCTGTTCAATTTGATGCATGAATACAATCCAAAAGTGGAATGACTATAATCTTACCATTTTCATATTTCCACTTCAAGATTGTAGAAATGAGTTTCAGAATAGAAATTTGAACATGCTCAAGTTCTGATTGAACAAGGATAGTCCATAATGATACCATAGTTGATGACAAACTAGGAAGACATGTCAAACCATGATCCCTCTGTATAGAGAACAACCGTTTTGAGAGTTCAAATAAGAACTCATTATCACCACCATGCCACTGGAGACAAGTGACCAGAGAAAGGACTGTGTCAAGGAATTCAACGGCATTTTGTTGAGCCTCTGTTAGTAGCTGCAGATTCAAATCAATAAAAGAAAATAAAGGAAACAACTTCACGATGGTAACAATTACAAAGTGAAATATAATTAACTAGAACCATACCGATCTTGTTTCAGCCAACTTTTTCAATACCACTATATATGCCTCTACAATCTGTTCTACGAAATTTACAAATCTCTTGTAGTCCTGAGAAGGTTAAAGAAAAGGTACAGTTACTTCCACATTTCTCTACAACAACGAAATCCAATGAGCAGAATTAAAGCAATGTATTCCAAGATTCAAAGCTTTCTATCACAATTAGGCTTACTTCAGAGGTCTTGTTAGGAAAATATTTGAGGCATCCCGTTAGCAGCTTAAAAACAGGCATTGACTCAGATGGATACGAGCAACAAAATGATGCCATCGTAAAAATCAGCTGCATTGTAAATGAAGAGGAGGGTGACTCTGAAGCTAATAGTCTTAACACTGAAAAGTTCAATAACGGTCTTAAAAATTCACAAACGTGGATCATTCCCAATCTCTTGTTCTGCAGCATAAACAGACAGACTTGCTGCAAGAGTTCGGGTTGAACTTCCGCCCGGCATGACAGTACCTGTCACATACATCAAAACTTAAGCTTCAAGATTCCGCAGTCGAACGGTCTCAACAATTAATAACATTAGCCAAAACTGATTCCCAATGGCTAGTTCTTGCTGTTGGAGATCAAAAGAAATCAAACTGAATTTCAAATCGAAGACGAAGCAAGTGGTCATCTTTGCTAATCATGCAATTCTTTTTTACGTCAAATTGCTTAACAACAGAAAGAACAAGAGAATCCCTCCGTTCCTTATACCTTAACAAAAGGGTGGGCCTCAGTGGAATTGAACCGCCACGAGGCATTGTTCTTCTGGAAACCAAGGCGAACAAGAAAGCCCAATCCTTTCACAAAAACTACAACAAACTTCGGGTCGGTTCCTTCAAGAGCGGATTGAAGTTCCAGCAACCCGCGAGAAATATCCACTACAGAGTCCGTCACAAGACGGCATAACTCACGAACGGATTGGTCTACAACGAAAGAGGAGGAGGAATTAAGGCACTGAGCAATGGCATCTCTTCCGGGTTCGGATTGAGGGTCCAGATACTTTGGCGCTGATCGCAGCTTCGAAAATATTGAAATCACGGCGAACTTTTGCAGTGACGGTTGCGGGACTCGGGTCTTTTCAAGTAAAGGAGCAAACGACGCCATGGACGACACGCACTGTGTGTTGGAACTTGGAAGTTAGAACTTCAGTGTCTCCGGAGGTGAGGTAAGCCAGAGGCTCGCTCGCGGAGTTTCGCCTTAAAAGTTAAAACACTTTTGTTGGAGTACTTTCTGGATTATAGTAAATTTAACCGGATCAGGTTATTTAAATCAATCCCAATAAATGTAACTTTAAAATTAATTTGTGGCCGCTGTCGATTTTTAAAAAAATAGGAAAAATTAGGGGTTGTTTGATTTTGTTTTTAAAAACTGTTTTTTTTTATAAAAACAATAAAATATGTTTGTTAAACTGTTTTTAAAAATTGTTTTTTTAAAAAAAAAAAGAAGTTGTTTTTAAAAACTAAAAAATAAAAACAGTTTTTAGTTGTTTTCTTGTTTTTGTTTTTCTATTTTTTTATTTTTTGAAACTGTCATTTATCCACTATTGACTGTATACTACTAATGGCGATCACTGCCACGTCACCACCAACTACTTCACCGCTATGTCATTTCAAAAACAGATTTTTCAAAATAATCTATCTAAACATATTTTTTTATTTTTTTATTTTTAAAACTTGTTTCTAAAAACTGTTTTATAAAACTATTTGTGAGAACAAAAAATAGAAAACAGAATCAAACAAGCCCTTAATATGTTGTTCCTTGTAGTTTAGAAAACAATGGCTACTGCTTAGTGTGACTTCAAGAATTAAATAATTATATGAATTTTATCCATCACCTTCCTCCTATATAATCAATAGCCAATGTATAAACCCAGACAAATATTAACGATTAAAAAGGAAATAACTATATAACAATAAACAATGAAAAGAACATTTGATGTCAAAAAAAAAATAATGAAAAGAACATTTACCCATATGCGTAGGGTGTGTATATATATACTACTATCAATAGATTAGACTATGGTTTTATATTAAAAAAAAATTAGACTATGGCCCCGCCCTGTGAATTATTTTTCTTCCTTTCTTTTTTTTTTTATCTTTTTCGCCAGATTGAGTGAATTATTTTTTACTGTTTATAAACAAGGTTTTTATAAAAAAAATATTCTCCTGTATCAAATATATAAGGTAAAATTAATTTTTTTAGATATTAATAAAATTAATTAATTAACTTAAAAGTATTCATATTTATTATTTTTCTCTAACCTATTTTATTTAACATATGTATAATATATAATATAATTAAATAATTTTTTTAATTTCTAAAAAAAAATAAACCCTCTCTTATATTTATATTTAGTAGGGTGAGCAATATATTAGAATCCTGTGATATTCATATTGAACGCTGAACAGAATCCAAGTGGCTGTGCTCTTTCCTCTCTGTTCTACCCTCTCCGCTGGCGGGAACGTTATCGGCGATTATGACGTCGCTAACGGAGCTTGACGATGGCATGGTGCGCAGCATGTCAATAGGTGCAGTTTTCTCCGACTTTGTGAGTCCCTTCTTCTCCTCAAATGAAAATACAATTTTAATTAGATTTCATCAGCCTCACGCAAGCTGATGATCAGTGCAGTTTTATGACATTGATTTTAGTTAATCATGCATATTTGATTGCTTATTTGACCAAGAAAGATCATACTGCTATAGATTAATTACGTTCTGTTGGGCCTCGATTTCTTTGTATTAATCAGTATTAGTAATTCGACCCTTTTTTTGGCATAGCTACTGGGTCACTGTTTTTCAAGAATTTCTCGTCCCAAATGCACAATGTCTGTATGGTTCTTGTTCTGAGTAGCTTTATGCATCTTTAATCTCTTTGTGATCACGATGCTTTCAGTTCATGTACGGCAATATCTACTATCATCGTAGCAACTTTGGAATTGGTACCCTAACCTTGTTCTTACCGTCTTAATAGGGATTAGTGGATGACCCAAAAAATCTGTATTTGACCTGGATTTATTATTATTTTTTCAGAATGGGAAGATAAATTCAATTGATTTTCATCGCAAGGATGATTTACTTGTTACAGCCAGTGAAGACGACTCAGTGCGGCTCTATGACATTGCAAATGCTAAGTGAGTTAATCGTTGATTTGCTATTGGAAGATGTGATTACACTGTGAAATATTAATCTGTAGTCAAATAGTCCATTTTGGCCGCAGAAATTGCCCATTTGCCTTAGTCTTTTGTACAATGCTCTAACTGTATGGGAGTTTGTAGTTTCACTGGTTTTGCTGTGTTCACTTACTACACACTTTTCAACCTTGCTTCTCCTATTGATAAAGGGCTTGTCGCATGAGATGAAAACTGCAGCGTATGATGATTGTTCGGTTTTCTCAGATTGAAGTAATTTTTATCTGATTCACGCATACTATTTTGTTGATGAACATCCATATCAAACTTCATAAAATGGGTATACTAGCTGCTGATATGATGTGATACGCACCCTACTATTGTCAACTAACTGTTTCTAAGGAGAACTGCTAAAGGATTAGGAGTTTAATCTAAATGGAACTTCTAAAGATAAATGTAGGAAATATCATAGGACTTGGACAATTATAAATTCTGACTTCCCTAGGTAAGAATAAACTTCTAGTCTTTTGACATTCCCAGCTTCATACTCAAGTAACCCCTTTGGCAGTCTCTTTTAACTTGAAGCGGCTGAACCTCATATCTTAACTCAAATGAGAAGGCCATTCAGATAAAAACATCTACTAGCTCAACTCAAAGCATGAACTATGATTAGCTATGCAGTGCCTTATTTTGTTATGAAAGAAGTATGATTTGTATAATTACATCATTAAATCACATCATTCAACATGATTTATTTAATTTTGGTTGACATGGAATCTACAATACATGATTCATTTATATGAGTTACCTGGCTGATCCATTAATGAATATTTTTGTACTTGTATCTATGTATTTATGCATATATAAAACATTTTGTTATAAATTCCAGGCTGTTGAAGACCACTTATCATAAGAAACATGGTACTGATCGAATTTGTTTTACTCATCACCCAAGTTCCGTTATATGTTCTTCAAAGTACAATTTGGAGTCTACTGGGGGTGAGCTTTTCTATATGTAAATATGTTTTGAAATTATTTTCAGAGTCTTGTTAGAAATATGAGTGCATGCATCTACTGACTCTTTCCCCCAACTATGCTAGAATCATTGAGGTATTTATCAATGTATGATAACCGATGCCTGCGGTACTTCAAAGGCCATAAAGACAGGTTTGGACTTATTAATATTTAATGCTTTATATGTTTTTCCCATGGTATGGCTAATGCTCTTCGTCTCTCGCTGTTGTCATAGAAAGGTTGCAAAATGGGCAGGTTTCTATATTTATTTTACTTAAATGAAAACCTGAGGAAACCAAGTATTGTACAAAGTATCACAGCTATGCAATAGAAAATTTTGTTGAAATTACCAAAGATTGATGCATTTCTTGTTATATTGCTTGTCCTTATACAGATGCATTATTCAGTCAGACAAAAAATATATGGCGAATTAATTTGGTTGTGGATGAGATAAAAAGGTTCTATAATTAGAGAGAGAGACTTTTTATATCAGAGTTAAGCATTTCATTTGAGTTATCTTATATAATTTTTAGTTTCTTTCATCTGTTTTATTATGCCACTTCATGACAGTTTTATTTTTTATCGTTTTCCAATGTAGGAGTATTATATGCCAATGCTGCGGTTCATATTAGTTTCTTTTTATGCACCGTTGTAATGGTGGTTATGTTCTGTAATTTGTTTTGTAGAGTTGTTTCACTTTGCATGTCTCCAATCAATGATAGCTTCATGTCTGGTTCTCTAGACCACAGTGTCAGAATATGGGATCTCCGAGTAAATGCCTGCCAGGTTGGTTTTTTGTTTTTTGGTGTGATCAATTACTAACATCCAAGATATAATTAAAGGAATATCAAGAAAATAAAGCCAAACGTTCATGTAATCCAGTCTCTCTTCAGCTTCCTCCATCCTTACATAGAGAAAAGGAGAAGTAGACAACTGACCCATGAATTATCAAAATTGCTTAACCGTGACTCATGAGCCTGATACGCTTCTCTTTTGAGCTAGGCTAAAAAGCCTGATCTAACCTAGGATGACATTCTGCAACAATTGAGTTTGAAAAAAATGTAGATATTGCATCTGGAGATAAATTGAACAGAGAATAGCAAAATTATGATAATGCTCACCCGTAGTTTTCAGGGAATCTTACGTTTACGTGGTAGACCTGCTGTTGCATATGACCAACAAGGCCTGGTTTTTGCTGTGGCAATGGAAGGGGGTGCTATCAAATTGTTTGATTCACGTTCCTATGACAAGGTTTTTACCTAAACTTTTAGTCGTTGCATTATTTTTTGCCAAATTAATTTCACAATTATGATTCCTTGCTGATGTAGGGTCCCTTTGACACCTTTCTAGTCGGTGGTGATACCGCAGAGGTTTGTGATATCAAGTTTAGCAATGATGGCAAATCAATGCTTCTGACTACAACAAACAACAATATTTATGTTCTTGATGCATATGCAGGAGAGAAGGTTAGATTTTCGAGTTAACTTTGTTTAGCATATACAGGTTCCTGACAGTAGTGGTATTAATTTCAAGGGTTATTATTATTGTTACAGTTTGATCTTGATCGATCGAATTTTGATTTTGATCCATGTAGTTTCAAATCGTTAATTTTGTTCCCTATAGTTTTATGAGAACCTGGTTTGAGTTTAATTACTTGTTTGCAATAGCGATTGAAATCTTAAAAAATAGTTTTTCAATATGAGGTAAGTATGTGAGAGGAATGTTGTCTCGACTTACGTGCATAAGTACTCATGAGCTCTTCAAAAGCTTTCTTAAAGTATGGGGGCCAAAACTAAATCTCATTAAAAGTATAGGGACCCGTCAATAAACTCAACCCAATCTTTATGAAAATTTACCAAAACTAAAATTCAATCAAAATGTAAAGGCAAACAATGGTATTAACCCTAATTTCAAATTGACTTGTCTTTCATCTCGAGTGAACTCAGATTCAACTTTGTGCAGGATCTTTTCCTTACACATCATGTTCTCCAAACACGAAATGGCTAATTGTTTTAGAATTTCTTTTGCAGCGCTGTGGATTTAGTTTAGATCCATCTCCTGGTACAAAAATAGAGGCTACATTTACACCAGATGGAAAGTATATGTTGGCAGGTATTCCATTTATTCTCTTGTTTCCTTCTTAGACACTCTTCCTTTCACGGCACCTCTCATCTCATACTTAGGAGCTGATATGCACACCATGGGAATTGTGGGCTCCATCTTTGATATCTTTTCAATTTACGTATTAGTAACTTTGAATTTTAGAACTAAACTTCGTTTTTGCATGTCTTAGGCTCGGGAGGCGGAACCATTCATGCGTGGAGTATTGACATGAAAAATGAGGCAAGTATATTTAGTTCTTTTGATTTGTTTGAAACATATTTGCTGCCCAAAAAAAAAAAATCAAAACCACAAGCCTATGATGCAAGGACCTGTGGAACTTGGATTTTGTTTGTTCCTTTTCATTGCTTTGTGATGGTATATATTCTCCGGTGAGCTGTCACTCTTTGGCCAGGACATAATACGTTAACAAATTGGCCTCACGGCCATTTTGTATTATATTGTTCTGTTTGTTTCTGCGGAAAATATCATGAGACACCGGTTTTTCTGAGCAGGTGGCATGTTGGAGCAGCCATATTGGGGTGGCTTCGTGCTTGAAGTGGGCCCCTCGCCGTGCCATGTTCGCTGCAGCTTCCTCCGTTCTGACGTTTTGGATTCCCGACGACTCTAAACTTAAAGCCGGTGGCCAGGACGATGTCGAAGCTGGAGCTCAAACCCAGCCACTTGGACACTAAACTCAATCACAGCTTTTTTGTTCTTAAATACACAATTTTGGTCAGGAAACTCTCGTGCTTGTCGTATCTGAAAGCTACTGTAAAACTTGCGCTTGCTTCGTTAACTCAGCAGGGTTCGTTTTGCTTCAATAGAGAATATAATTCCTTAGTCCTTACCTAATCTTCATTGAGATAAAATGTTTGAACGAGTTTGCTGACACAAATGTACTTTAAATGGCTGAGTATTAAATGTTTTTGTAGCATTCCACTTGAGGTTAAGACTCGTTTTTCTGTTTTTGGATGAATCCAATTTTTTTTTGGATGAGTAGGAACCTCTTTTCATCTTTTTGTACTTTTTATTTTTTAAAAAAATGTTTTAATAGATAGAGAATTTATTTTTTAAAAAAATGTTTTAATGGATAGAGAATATAAAATAAAAATAATCTCTTAACTAATATTTTTTAAAAAAATAATTTTTTTATTTAAAAATCAGTAATTAAAAATATTAAATCTAAACAGTTGGGATGAGAATAACTCATCCGAATTGGGTCCCCTTTTTGGATTGGTTAACCCAAAGAGATACTAATAGACTAACCAGACCAATTTGGCAATGAAAAAAACTGTTGGAGGGCAAAACTAGTCTTGGGAGCGAAACAAAGGACTAGTGCCAGACTATATTGAATATAACATTAAAGCAAATACAGGACACAAGCATCTACAGAGTAATTAACACCCCCTCTGGACATGAACCATCTCGGCCTTGCACTTAACCTAAAGACGACAAGTACACAACCGAACCATTACAATAACATAAAAAGATCACAAAAGACTAAGCGCACGAAGACGCATTATTACTCGTATTTCCCATGTGAATCCCTCGAACTGGAACCACCATGCCACATTATTATATTCATGACCTCTTCACCTCCTGTGCCTTCGTCTGTATCTCTTGTCCAGCTTCCTTCGTCTTCTGCCCCACCTGCCCCGCCATGTCCGCCATGCGCCGCTTTGCCGAGTCCAGCAGCTCCGGCGTCGTCCCCTGAGTCTGCCTAATGTAGTTAATCACCCACGAGAACGACGAAAGTGCAGTCAAAGCACAAGCTCCCGAAGTCAAGAACCCGGCCACCGCCAGCCCAATGACCATGGTGGCAGGCACCAGAACAGGGCTGAAGAGGACGAACAGAGGCACGGTCACCGCCAGTCCCAGGAGTGTTCCCATCAGCGTGAAACCGGCGAGCATAAGAAGCGTGCCCCCAATGGGAACGCCGGCGAGGATGGCAATTATCTGAGAGGTGGACGGACCTTTCTCCGGGAAGAGGCTGCCCTTAACACCGCCGTCATAACGGTATTGGGGGTTAAGACCGCCTTCGTAACGAGTGGTAACGCCGGTGTCATAACGGGTTGTTGTTGGGTGGACATGGATTTGTGTGGAACGATCCGACATGGTGGTGCGTGGATGGTTGTGAAGTAAAGAGAAAGAGAGAGAGTGTGTAGTTTTAGAAAGGTGAAGTGTGAGGTGAATGAGGAGAGGGACTGAGGGTTTTCTTATAATGGAAGGTGGTGAAGCAGAAGGGTGACACGTATGCTGGAGATGGTGAGTAAGAGGGCTTGCATGAGGAACAAGTTTCAGTGTGGGGATGGTTAAGATTCGAAAAATGAGTAAGTTATTAATAAAATGGGGGGGGGGGGGGAATCGAAACTTTAGCATGGCTTTTTGCGACCAAGGGCAGCGAGAGGTAGGAAGTTTTTGCCACATTTGTACTGTCCTCCTGCAATATTGCTGTGTTGTGGGCATTTCATGCATACAGCTGCGATATTTTTGTGTATCTTTATACTGTGCTCTGCTCTCAGACATACTCCTCTTTCTCTTTTTCTTCTTATATCACTGGGCAATTCATTAAGCTGTTTGCTCGCGAGGTCCCAAAAGAAAATAATAAAAATACTATTTATTCATTATCATGAATCTCATGTAAGGTGGTCAGGGGCCTTATAAAGCATAAAGTTACCTGCCTCTAATCGCTATGGGGCGCAGTCCTTCTGATAAATTGTTGTATGCATTACAGTAATACTTTCATTCTGTTTGGTTCCACGAAAAGAAAGAGACAGGAGTGATTTTAATGGAAGGGAAGGGAGGAGAGGGATTTTAATATTATCTTATTTGAGTTGATCAGAGGGGAGGGGAGGAAAATTATTTTCACATGGATAACTTTACTCATATCTTATAAGTGATATTTTCCAAACTCTATTAAATGTATAATAAATTTTAAATATAAATAAAAATTTTATATCATAACTTGACCAGAGGATATTGAAAAAATAAATTTTTTTATTCATGACAACTTTACCTTATATTATACAATTTTTAAATATTAGGTTGGGAGGAAGAGAGATGAGGGAGGGACGGTTTGGGAATAATAAAAATAAGCATGGGTATAATGGTCTTCACATGGCAAAATATCACCCTTCTCCTCCAAATCACTCTAATTTTGGGGGGTTTTTAGGGGAGGGAAGATAAAATTTCAAAAAATTTCTCTTTCCCTCCTATATTTTTTACACTACCAATCAAGGGGAGGGGAGCAAAATCTCTCTCATTCTCCTCCCCTCCCCTCAACCCAAACAGACCCTCATTGATTTTACTAGGAAGGATTACCTATGGAGGGGCTGATCAAAAAGAGGTCAAGTGAAGTACCATAGTGTGGATTTTACTCTAGTTTATTCTATCAAGTATACTCTTTTATACTAGGTTATCTTTTGTTCTAGGGCTCAATATAACTATAGACGTTGTATAACATCTCATTTTTTATGTAATATATATTTTCTTTCATCAGAAAAAAAAATTGTAGTGTGGATCCGTCAGGATGACCCTCTCGAGGGGTACAATGCATTGTCATGAGTCCGGAATGAGTTACGGTGCCTATCATTTTATATAAGCAACATAAACTTATGTAACATCAAGGTTTGATTATTTTTTTATTTTATTTTTTTAAAAAAAATATTTTAATAAATATAAAATAAAAATAATCTCTTAATTATAATTTTAAAAAAAATTATTTAAAAAGCATCATTAAAAAAGAAATCTAACAAACTTATGATGCCCATCAAAATGATGGGGTATTGTGGTTGGTTTCCATGAGTCATACGTTAGGAGGGTTCCTTAATGCCTTTCAACGGTTCATGCCTTCTTGATCCGAATTATCAAATTGTAAAAAATGATGAGTGAGAAAGCTAGTGAGAGAAGGAGTGAGCAAAATGGTGTGCACACAGATCAATCAATCACCCATGGAATTACTGACAAAGGCAAAGAAGCATCCAAGGAGGAGGATGACCTATCAGGAAGAAATATTAAGAAGATGAATGCCACAAAAGTATGGATAGAATAGAGATGAGATGACAAGGGACCAAACTAATATATTGATGAAGGAAGTAAATGAGTCTGATAAACAAACACAACAAACCCAACTAAAACAGAATGTCCGCTGGTCTAATAGAAGACCAATCTCGTATAAGGAAAAATTAATAGGTGAGGAAGAGAAGGCTTTTGACAAGAGTTTCGATGAACAAATGAAGGAGTGGCTACACGAGGAGAAAGAAATAGCTCCGTCGATAACGAAAGAGCAAAGAAACTTGTTGCGTTTTATATCTTGTTTGAATGTGCCAGATGAGCTTCTTAAAGAATTATGTCAGCCTTGGAAAGATGGGCTTATCCTAATGCTTTTGGGCAAGAAAACCAATATCATAATGATGAAAGATAGAGTTAGATGGATGCTAAGGTCAAACAACTTTGAACTCATCGATTTTCCTAACAACTATTTTGTTTTCAGAACAGTCGAAAGGACCTTGTGTATGAAACTTCTCTTTAATGGAACATGGCTCATACAAGGGCATTATCTTACGGTTCAGAGATGGATTCCAAAATTTAATCCATATTGCAACAAAGTTAAGAAGGTTGTAGTTTGGATTCGAGTGCCTACCCTTCCATTGCATATGTATTCAGAGGAGTGTGTGCTTGAAATTGGAAATATGATTAGGAAAGCATTAAAATTTGATCTTAATACTCTGGCCCAGCAGGAAAACAATATGCATATCTTTGAGAGGGGGAGGTTTACCAGAGTTAGTATGGAAATTGATCTCAATAAGCAACTTTAGTCGAGGTTCTCAGTCCAGAAACGTATCTATACAATCGAATATGAAGGGCTTGATGCTATTTGTTTTAAGTGTGGAATGTATGGGCATAAGATAAAGTTGTCCTCTCAATCCACAAAGACAAACATATCGAGATAGAGGCTGAGCCACCAGAAAATACAGTATCGGAAATCGGATAAAACGAAGATGATGGCAGACAACCATTAATAAGCGTACCAGGAGTAACTGTGGAGGAGGAGGACGACGTGTAGATGAAAGTCAAATCCACCTCAAGACAGTGCCCCCAAAAAATTGAATCAGACAAGAAGTAATTGCTGAAAACATTAAATTATACATGTTTGATAGGAAAAGAAGCAGGGAAAACTTGGCTCGCGATTCTAAATCTAGCAAATGACGGAGCCAGACGCCTCTACTAAGAACATAGAGATCTCTAACACAAAAAAGGCACCTGCTACAGAATGGAGAAGAAAGGAGGCAACAGATCTTTCTCTGGGAAAGGACAAGGTACCGAGGTCACAAGATGCCGACATGGGGAGCTCAACTTTTGAAGTAGGAGAGACTAGTAAACCTAAGGTTGAAATGAAGCTGATAGAGGTAATGGATCAATTAATACCAAGACTGAGGGAAAAAAAAAAGAAGCACGACCAAATTAAAAGTCAAAGTGCCAAAATGGGCCTGGACCAAATAGAGTTACAAACATGGGAAAAAAGATAGTGAATCAAAATAAAAGAAGTATATTAAAAAGGCCAAAAGTTTGTTCTTTATTCAAAAGAAAACAAGCAGGCCGCAACAATCAGATTGTTTTTGGGTCCATGACAAATTCTGGGCTATTGAAATTATCTCATTTAAATGAATTGACTAAAATAAAGAATATAGAAGGGCACGTAGCTGGACCCCCACAACCACCTAATCCTAGTATCTTACACAGTGACGATAGCGAGTATGAGAAGCAAAATGGCCCCATGAATGAATATGCTGAAAATATTGAAACAATATGTGGAGTCATGCGATATGATGATGTTACTATGGAGTTATCAGACTCAGGGAAATAATGGCTTTGATACATGTCCATCTCTTTTTTTTTTGTTAATTATCAATTTTCTCTTTTAGAGCTGCAAGGGCACTGGCTCCAAATGTTTCCCTAATAGAGTTCGAGATGCCATGTATGGGAAAAATGTTAAGGTCCTCATTCTTTGTGAAACACGTGTTAGTGGAAGAAAAGTTGATTCTGTTGTTAGAAGATTGGGTTTTAACACTTGGCTCAGGTTGGAGGCTACTGTATATGCTGATGGTATTTGGGTTCTATGGATTTAATGCAAGTATCTATTCAGTATATATTTTTATCTACCCAGCTAATTCATTTGAAAGTGGTGTTAGCAAATAAGATTGAAAGCATCCTCTTATACTATGTTTATGCAGAGCTGAACAACATTCTTTGTCAAAATCTATGGAATGACCTGATTAATCTAAATATTAATATCAATGAGTTATGGCTGATTATAGGCAATTCCAATGCCTACTTATATAGGAAGGATAAAAAAGGAGGTGCTAGTCCAAATATCAGTTCCATGCGACAATTTGGGGATTGCATCATGAAATTACAGCTTATTAAGACTGATATTGTTAGAGAAAAATTCACGTGGGAGTGGAGTCTACTAAAAGAAAGAATTGATTGGGCTTCCATAAATTCTGAATGGAATCAAATATATTCGTTCACTAAAGTCCACTATCTAAATAAATTTGGTTTTGACCACATACCAATTCTCCTAGGACCTTAGCGGATTTACCTTACCATTGAAAAAAAACCTCCCTTCAGATGTCAAGCAGCTTAGTTTCGTGAAGAAAGATTTGATGAGGTGGTTAGGCAGTTGGACTAAGGCATAGTGGAATGAAAAAGTTACTACCTTTTCTTAGGTAGATAAAGAATAGAATAGAAACAAAGTAGGCAATCTTAACGAGAGGAAAAAGAATATTATAAGAAGAATTGAAGGTGTGGAAAGAGCAAGGGGCATGTGGGATAGCCAATATTTAGCTCAGACATAAAAAGAGCTGTTGAAAGAATATAATAAGATTATGGCTCAGGAAAAATTGATGCAATACCAGAAATCTAGATGCAACTGGTTGAAGTGGGGGGGATAAAAATAGCAAATTTTTCCATGCTGCAGCTATAACAAGAAGAAAAAAGAACAGGATTAAGGGCCTTAAAAAGGAGGATGGTAACTGGACTTTTGATTGAGGTGAATTGAAACAAATAGCATAGGAGTACTATGAGAGCCTGTTTAGTAGTACTGTCAACACATATCATGCCATTAGAACCTGATCATAATTTATAAGGTTGAATTGATTAGAAGTGAAACACATACAGGCAAAAGTAATCAATGAAGAAATAATAGTGCAACTTTTGACCTGGGTGCTTTTAAAGCGTCAGGGCCGGATAGGGTCCAAGCGGTTCTTTATTAAGAGTTTTGGAACATAGTTGGTGTCTCTATTTATGGTTTGGTGAAGGACTTTTTTGCTTCCCTGGCTGTGGTTAAGAATATTAATAATATAAACATCATGCTCATCCCCAAGATAGATAACCCTTAGACGATTATGGATTTTAGGCCAATATCTTTATGTAATGTGAGCCATAAGATTATTACCAGAGTAATATCGTGTTGGCTACAAAATTTAATGGGTAAGGTGATTGGCCTTCATCAGTGCAGTTTTATTGCTAGAAGGCAAAGTAATGATAATATTATGATAGCTCAGGAAGTGATCTATGCTATGAAGAGTAGAACAAGAGTTAATGGTTGGATGACGGTTACGGTTGACCTGGAGAAAGCCTATGACCGTTTTGAGTGGAATTTTATTCATGACACACTTATGGCTATAGGAATTGAAGGTAAAATGTGTGAGGCAATAATGGCATGTATTACTACTACCTCTTTACAAGTTCTATGGATGGCGAGTATACTACAACCTTCACATCTTCTAGATACATAAGACAAAGAGATCCGACATCTCCGTATATCTTTACTTTATGCATAGAGCGATTGGGCTACATCATTCACGATGCTATTGAAGATGGGGTTTGGAGTTCGATTCATCTTAATAAATGTGGACCCTCTCTTTCTCACCTCTTTTTTGCGGATGATCTTATACTATTTGGGGAAGCCTCTGAGAGTCAAGTTGAGGGGATAGTGAATTGTATCCAAAGTTTTTGTAAAGCTTTAGGACATAAGATGAATAAGAACAAGGCTAAAGTGTTTTTCTCCAAAAATGTACATTCTTTCAGAGCTCTTGCACTTAGTAGGAGTATGGGGGTTGGATTAACATGTGATTTAGGGAAGTACCTAGGGATCCCATTGATTCATAAGAGAGCTTCTAATATCCTCTTTGCACCGATCTTGGAGAAAACATAGAAGAAGCTTTCAAGGTGGAAGGGAGGTTGTCTAAATTTAGCAGGGAGAGCAACGCTTATTAAAGCAGTTTTATCTGCTTTACCTACTTACCATATGCAGATGATGATACTTCCAAAAGGAAACATGAAGGATCTCGAAAAGAAGAGAAAAAGCTTTCTATGGGGTGAAAATGATTATGAGAGAAAAATCCACTTGATGTCTTGGAATCGCATTACAAGAAACAAGAAGGAGGGAGGTCTCGGGATAAGGGACTTGGCAAAGCAGAATAAAGCTTTCATGATGAAATTGTGTTGGCAACTCATAAATAATAGAGATGCGCTATGGGTGCATGCACTTCATGCCAAATATAATTGTGGAAATGAATTCATGCCGAAAATTCAAAAGAAGAAATGATTTTTAATGACTTGTAGAACTGGGAAAACGGGACAGCCCGTTTATGCCCGAATTCCAAAAAAGTACATAATTGTTGGGCCTAGCCCATTTAGTTGAAGCCTACGGGCTTGGGCCCGTTTAACACTTTTTATATTCCTATATGCTCAAAGACTAAAATACCTAATTGTAAACATCAATATTGTAACACCTTAAACTAAACAACCAAACACTTAATCAACGTATTTGAAATATCACCAATAAGGATGTTCAACATCCAAAATCATCAAAATACAAAAATCAGTTCAAATAAATCCTACATCACAGTGTTAAATCATATTCTCAAAATATTTCAGCAAAACAAAATAAAATGCAGAAGTTTTAGGGTCATGGCAAATAATATCAACATAACAGATGCTCTAGGAGCACAAGAGCTTTCAAGGCTCACTCCATAGGTGCCTTCCCTTGCTCCCTACTAGAACAATCACCTGAAAAATGTTAATATAAGGGGGGATGAGATTCTACGTCTCAGTAACTACTGAAAATTTCTACCGTACATAAGCAAACCACATATGATAAAAAAAAGGAACTGATTATGTATATATTTATATGTATCATAATCCTCATATAAGACAATTGCTAATTTAATTATCATAATGTCAATCTGTATTTCCATTACAACGAATAATATATAATTATGCAATATGCAAAATGCAACCTCCCTTATATCACCGTTCATCCTTATTCTACTGACTGGAGCCATAGACTAACACATAGTCCAACAGAAACTCATTCATTTGACTGGATTGTTCTAAGCTCACCAGTTCTTAAGATGCACCCGGCCAAAGGTGTAGAGCTTAAGTTTGGATTATGGCTCCCCTCGTTAAAAAAAACACAACTAAGGAGGTGTCACATGTCCCACAACTCTAATGCAATCCCGGCCAAAGGAAAACATGGAAGAAGGGGCCCTGATAAGTGTCATCCACTGTGCACCGAGTGATGGCATACCACGTGGTAAAATATCTCAACATATGAATTCCTCCTTACTCCATCCCATCATAAATGCAACCGTCATGACAGTCATATTTAATCATCAATAAATATAAATAAAAGACAAGGTACAATAAATAATGCTTTCATTCATATTAAATATTATCAATATTCAAAAATGCCTAAAAGGAACCAATAATCCAACAATACATTAATTATAATTAAATTATTAATTATGTGAATAAAAATGAGTTATAAAAAAATTTCATTGTAACATTATTTACTTGAGAATCTATAATACATACACATATAACTATAATTCATTCCATTGTTAATTAAAAAAAATAGTTATCCACAATCATACACAATTTACAAGTATATGGAAGAATATTCAGAGTTACCTGTTACTCCCTAGCTTACAAGTAATCACACAAGAGTCACTCCAAAACTCTTAATAAGTGTCTACATTGTCAAACATAAATACATATTAATATATTACTCATAACCATTTTAGAATTACTCTAACACTATACTAAAGCCTTACGTTGGACTTGGTTGGCAGAGGCAACACGCCCAAAAAAAACAAAAAAACAATATGAAATAAAGATAAGCAAGAAAAATAAAATAAAATAAAGTGGTCCAACAATCAAGATCATATATATATATATATATATATATATATATATAACATCTCACCACATGAGGTTTTGAAGATAGAAAAGGGATATAAATATATATATACATACATTTATGGACGTAAGAACGTGGAAGAGGAATGGGTCTTGTTTGTTTATTTATAATATATATATATATATATATATATATAGAAAGGATAGAACACACACTTATGGACACAAGAAAGTGGAAGAGGAAATAGGTCTTGTTTTGTTTATTATATATATAAAACATGTCAACACCAAGAAAAGCAAGTGCAGGTAAATGATTTTGAATTTTTTTTTATAACAAAATATATATACATATGTCTAAGAAGAAAGAGGAAAGTAATTTTTTTTTCCAAAAGAAATAAATGGAGGCTTTTAAGGGAGTACATATCTAGTATGATAAGGATAACAACTTATTATAAAAAAATGAAAATAACAACTATATTAATCACAACCTATGCCCAGATATTAAGAACAATGAAAAAAAAAGGAGTTCAACCGTGGTTATTTGAAATGAATGAGAAGATCATGAGAGGAAAAAAATACATTTAAGAAATTATGGGAGAAATCATGGGTCTTTGGAGTATGATGGAAGGAAAAATAAATAAATAGATAAATTTGATAAGACAAGACGTATTGAGTCAGACAATGAGGAAGGAGAAATGTAAAAGTTATGGAGAGTATATAATGGAAAAGAGAATATGCTCAGTTATGAGAAGGAGAGAAGAGAAAGAAAAAGCATACCTAGAGATTAAACGGCTGTTGAGAGTAGGAGGAGAGGTAGAGAAAATGAGAATTTATAGATGAATGATTACAATTTTGCTTTTTATTAAAATAATTATATATATATATATATATATATATATAAAGACAACACATTTTTTTTATTCTACTTTCCAATAATAAATAAGTCTACACACACATATTCCTATGTTGTAGATAATTATATTTAGGGGTTATTTCATTCATTTTTTTTACTCTAAATCTTTAATCAAACAAAACTTAAACTACAATTAACTCTAAGTACTAAAAAGAAGATGTTACAAATATTATCAAAAATAAGGTAAAACATCAAACATTATCGATGTTTAACAAAATACAAACACTAAGACTTAAGTCCAAACTAAAACAAAACATAAACATCATCGAAGTGTGAGGTCTGAGTGGAGTGTGAGAGCATATGACTATATGAGGTTTAGGTCATTAAGTTTGACTATTGCCCTGCCCAGTTACCCTTATGGCCTTATTTAGTTATTTAAAAAAATTAAACGGGCCTAAAAGGGTTGACCTTTTTAGGTCTGACTTCTTCTGAAGGCTCTAAATCATAAGCCCGACCCTTGATGGGCTGGGGCTTAAACGGGCTCGGCCTGATTTTCCGGCTCTAATGACTTGGAGAGGGATTTGTACTCCATGGGAGAAGTTTCCAAAAGGTGTAGAGATTAAAATTGGTAATGGAATGTCAACATCTTTCTGGTACGATAACTAGTCAGAGGTGAATAAACCGTTAGTCGAACTTATCCTAAGGTATGAAGCTTTTGCTGATAAAGATGAAAAAATATCTGATTATGTCACTCCTTGGGTGAGTGGGATAGAAACAAGCTGGATAGGTGGTTCCATCCTCAAGTAATTGATTGGATTATGTGTGCATGCACACCCTATAAGGAGAGAAGATAGGATAAGTACTATTGGAAACCACCTTCCGATGGATGTTTTTCTATTAGTTATGGCTATCATTTTCTTTTTATAGGTGTTCATCGTCAGGAGGAGCCAATGTGGAAGAGTTTATGAAAGTGGGCGGTATCAAAAAAGATTAAAGCATTCATGTGGCTTGTTGCACATGATGGGGCTCAAACAACTTAACTTCGATATAGGCATAGTGTGTGTGACAATGCCAGATCTCCGTTTGATTGTGATCAGGCTGAGGACTCCTGCACCTTCTAAGGGAGTGTGCTAATGTGAAGGAGCGGTGGATATCAGTGGTCAATCCTGTTTTGTGGGGTGAAATTCACTTCCGTAGAGAATGGATACATTGAAACCTTAGGCATGAGGCATGCAAAGATTTCACTAAGAAAGTCCCGTGGGCTACTTTGTTTGGATATATATGATGGGATATATAGATAACTCAATGTAGAAAGCTTTTTGGAGAGGAAGGGGACATAGTCTCTAATAATGCAAACTCGAGTTTATTTCATGCTAGTTGGGACCAAGATCTTATTTCACCTTGTCGATTTTATGCTCATCAACCTCAAGCTAGTGGTAGAGATGGAATGCAGCAGGCAGACTTCATTAATCTAGAAGTGGATGGCTCAGTTCTTCAATCTAGGCAATGCGGGTGCGGAGGGGTTATTAAGGAATCCGATGGAGGATGGATTTGTGGATATTCTAGTAAACTACCTACTATTCCTCCAGCAATTGTAGAGATCATTGCAATTATACAGGGTCTTCAAATTTGTTGGCATAAGAGTCGTAGGAAGGTTCTTGTTATCACTTATTGTATTGAGGTGATGAATAAGGCTACAAGGGGTTGTGACATGACACATCTTTTTAGTGGTGTTATTGTTGATGCTAGATTATGGTTGTCCAGGGATTAACAAGTTTTAGTTAGTCACATACCGAGGGAAAATAATATCTTGACTAATCATTTAATAAAATTAGCTCATACCTTCATAAAAAAATTTACTCTTTTTAATCAACCACCACCTTCTCTAGAGGAGGTGGTTGATGAAAGACGTATATAGGCTCTTTCGGCTTTTGAGACTTTGATTGTATTGCTTTTTTTTTTTTGGCATTTAATGAATTCCAGATTTTACTCAAAAAAAAAAAGAATTATCAAATTGTACGTAAAATGAGATCCGTTTAGTTGATTTGGGTCTATCAATGGTGGATTTTATGGGCTTCTTTGGTTAGCCTGTCTGACAAAAAATTTTAAATGGGCCCCTTAATTTATACGCCGAAACTCAAAAATTTTCAGAAGACACTACAATTGTAAAATGAATGGAGATTGAGAGCAGTACTGATACGCATAGGACAGGAGTACACAGCATATCACCAAAAATAATCGCTGGTTCGTACGTACGTACGTACTACTATAGCAAGTGTATAATTGTCTGTCACGCTCCCGCATATGTAATCAGGGAACTTCGTTCTGTAACGGCTTTAAATTTTCTTAATTTTTATTATTAGCCCATACATATGAATGTTGTAATCCAACAATAATGTCAGAGATTTTTTTGTTTTTTGCGCGCGCTTATCTTGAAATCGTTTATTTTTCAAAAAGAGGCGTTTCAACTTAAAATTATCATAATTAAATAAAATCATGCCAAAATCTTCTTTGCGGTGAGTGAAGGAAGAAGGAAAAAAATAAATGACATTAATATCGTTTATACGGGATTAAGAATAAAGAGACAAATTTGATTTGATCCAAACTATACCCCCCACAAATTAATTAATTAATTACTTTTTTTTGGGAGGGGGGGGGCCAGGAACGGTGAATAATGTAGCATCTTGTCAGGATCAGATCATGGGACCCTTGAAAATCAAAATCATCATAGGACAAACAGTGGGATCCTAAAGAAAGTCGGCAGGATGCACAAAATACCAAAAGAATAATGAAATATATATTATAGAGAATAAATAAGAAGAAAAACGAAAAAAAAAATGAAAAGAAAAGAAAGAGGAGGGAATAAGAATAAACCTAAGGCTATGTGTCTATGAGTTGGAGAAAAAATGGGGAATGTGGCACGTCGAAGGAAGACTTTAGGTAGGGGGAGGCATGTGCCTGCAACCTTACTTATGGGCTTTAATTCTGAGAGTGTCTCATCAATCACTCACAACACTCAACACGTACAACTCCTCACTCATTAATTGCCATCTTTGGGCGGTTCGTGGTGGCCCATTCATTTCGTCATTTTCGGTTTTCCAACTCTCCTCCCTCTCTATATACGCTTCTGTCAACCGCATTTCTTCTGAGATTGGAACTGTTTTTTTTAATGTTATTTACGGTATTTATATATTATAAATATATGAGATAAATTTTATTCTAATTTATATAAATAAATTTTTTTTATCGTGATTCTACCTCTCATCTCTCAAATATTACGTGCTATTAATTATCATTCTCCACTCTTGCTTGCCCTATCTCTCTCTCAGCATGACTATCAGTGGCAAACGTTTCCCTCCACTTTTTTAAACACACTCATTTGTTAATTATGATCATTAGTAATGTTCAATTTTTAGACTTAATAAAGTTTTTGTTTTTGTCTGGAAACAAACGCAAGATAGCGACACATATTTTGGTGGCATGAAAACTCTTTTATTAGTGGAAGTTCACATGCTCAATTAACTTATAACCTCAAGTTGTTAGCGCTCGCAGTTTTAGTTTAACCAAAAAAGCAAGAAGAACTTGAAAGCGCGTTAGCCTGCTCTAATTGCATTCATTTTACGCACTTATCTAAGTCTGGAAGGAAGAAACCTCAGCTCAACTTCATAAAATACACTCATCACTCACCAGAGAGCAGATTCATATTGTAGACACACATCACAAGCACATATAATATAAGAGAGAGGGACAGAGGGAAGAAAAATAGGGGAAGCAGAAGAAAGTGCGGCGTTATATGCGCATCATGCTCATAACTTGTCTTCACAGACATATATATATATCTATATATATAGGCTTGGAGATTTAGAATTGTTAGATCCCATGTGGGTGAACAGAAGAGGGCAATATGCTTTTCACGTATTTCCTCCCTCGAATCTGAATCACTAGATGCTGTATTGTCGCCGAGAGACACGACACACGCTAATGTTTTTGTTCAAACATAATCTCCCAAAGCAATCTTATTCATTCAAACACTAAAACCAAAGGATTCTTGTATTATTATATATATATATATATATATATAATACATATAGCTAGATCCGAAGAAGAAGTGAAGTCAACAATCACAGCACTGCTCCTTGTTTGACCAGCTGCACAAATTTGTGTGGCGTATATACGAAGAAAACACAGTAACAAAAGGTGGTTAGGATGTTGGAGACACTCACCTTTCAATTGCATGTTCACATTGTATTGTTATAATATATAGAAAGATTGTGACTTCAACTTGCTTGTATTTTCTATTAATTGGCTATAATATATAGCATCTGTACAACATGTACACACAGTACATAACCCAGCTTATTATCTGCATTAATTTACACTATAGTAAATAATTAATTAATTACAAGTACTTTACGTGGGTCCATATCAACAATAATGCCGTTGGACGCGCACGCGCACACACATCACAAAGTACTATATGTCAAAACCAAATAATCCAGAATGGACCAGTTATATCTATAATTGATATAACGCCTTGACGTTGGCAAAAAAAAGATATAACGCCTTGACGAGGGTTTTCATTTGTAAGCTTGTAAAGGTACAGGTTCAGCAGCATTATATTGATGAGATACTCCACAATGTGCTATATATATAATAATAGAGGGCTTTTACACAAGAATAATAATAATTACAAAATATATATACATGACAAGAACATGTACCGCCGGTACATTCACCCCATATACACACACCCCAATTAATTTGAACATACAAAGAAACCCTATATATATAGATGGATACAACTCGATTTAAATAGGAGTTGACACTACATATATTGCACAGAGAAACAAGATTTAAGAATTACTTGATTAAATTGCCCCCACACCCCTCAATGATGATGATATATATATATAGTAATAATTAAGGAATAATGCAAAATAAACACCCTCTTTCAAAACTCCAGTCACTTGCACATAACACTTTCAAACTTTCAAAATCAGGACATAAATTCACCAATTTTTACACTTTAGGACCTGAAGATCAGTCGTCTTTGACTCTAGAAGCACATGGCATAGGGAACAAGGCTAATCATCTAAGGTTGCCACATCAATTCCAAGACACACGTTTTTGAAAACTGAAAGATTGAAACCTACTATTGATCAATGATCACCCACACTCATATTGTGAAATTCAAAAAGTTATTTGCAAGTGACTCAAAACTTGAAAAGGGTTTATTCTGCAATAATAATAATAATATTAATTAATGATTTTAGTAATTATTCCAAGGAGAAGGATAATAATAGTCAGAAGGAGATTGTTGACCGAGAGACGTAGAACTAGAACCACCACCTCCTTGATTTGCAGAACCTTGACCAGGCAAGTCATCATTATTATTATTATTGCAGGTATAGCGAATGAGATCAGCATTAGTGGCATCAAGTTCTTTCTGAAGCCTAATGACTTGCCTCTGGAGCACAGAAATAGCCCCTACACACCCATACACTGGATCCTTAATCCTCGCTTCTGCTTCATAAGCCAGAGAGTTCACAGCATCCTCTCTCTGATGTGGTTGCACCTCGTTTAGCAGCTTGCTTACGTTGCTGGCTCCGAATATTTTGTGAACATTTGCAAACTTTTGAGGTTCCTCTGGTGGAAAATATGGCGCGAATATGCAATCTGGCATGCATTTCCTCCTCAGAAACTTGCACGCTGCACATGGCGAATTTGAGTAGCTCGAAGAAGAAGCCATTATATTTGTGTGTCTCACTGCAACCTAATTAATTAATAGCCAGATAATTAAAAATTAACAATTCATTACAAGACTCATTCTTCAATCATAGTATATTAGATTCATAGTATGTACTGATTAACTAAGGTACCTCATTCTAAGTATATACGGTCAATATTGATGTATATAAAGTAATAGATATTTTTCATGCACAAAGAGAATTAGGGTTGGGGGAGACAGAAAAACTTTACATATTACTTGCATTATCATTTATCAGACACAAGCTGCTTCTTTTCAAAACTTTTTTTCACTTTTTGTGCATACCTATGCAGCGACTTTCTTGACTCCGTGTGTGCTATGTACTATTCATTGATTCTTCAGAGTATTCCCCAGAATCATTTTATTTCTTTCTTGTTTTGGAGAGAGAACGAGAGAGAGAGAGAAATGAAAACTAAAAATAAAAGGGAAAAGGCCAGCAAAGACGGGCTTTTTTGCTAAGTGTATGACTGATTCCTTCTCACTTTGGGTTTTATGTCTTCCTTCACTATCAATCTCTCACTTATTATACCTCCTAGCTAGCTAGGTCATCACTTAGCCTTTGGTTGGCCAACACAATATTTATATAAACAAACCTCTCATTGATTAATATCGAATGACCCATACAGACATATGTATATATATCTGTGTGAGTCTTTCAAAATTTCAACTTGTTCGACTGAAATTATTTCCAGGTTTCCGTACACTTGAAATTAGATTGAGAATTAGAAACAAGAAACCAGTATCAAAGCTTCAACTAAACACCAGTTGATTAGGAGAATTGAGCTGCATAATATATAACAGAAATGAAAGAATTAAACAGAAACATATATAAGAGGAATCAAAAGTGTACCTTTGTTGGGTTTATGATTTGAACAGGCTATAGCTAGCAGGATACTGTAAATTGATATCCTTGTTGATGCAGGCTCTCTAGCTACTAGCTAGGTAGCTAGCAAGATGGATCTAAGCTTTAATCAAGTGTGTGATGAAGATAATATACAGAGAGCTAGAGGGAGATTTGTTGAAGAATTAGAAACTTTGATGTGAGAGGTTGGGGGAGGCAAGAGGAAAAAAACCCTAGGAGTTAGTTGGAAGACAAGATGAGAGAAACCCGCAAATACAGTGACATTAGATGATGAGAGGCATCAAAGTGTTTTGGGGAGGCAAAGAGCATTTTTCATTTTGAGAGAGAAGAGAAAGGAAAGAAAGCTAAAGACAAGTTCCATAAATGGGCTCTGTGTATAAAAAGATGACTACGACTCTCTACCTTTTATAATAATATCAAACACTGTTCACTAACATTGCCCAACAATGCAACTTCATTAACTTGTATTATTGCCTCCATTCACACATATACACACACGCATACCTGGCTTTAGAAGTGACTTCTATGTATATATGTTTATTAATTAGTTTTTATGTTGTATTTGAATGCAAAACAAACCTTTTAATTTTAATTTCCGCACAGAACAGTTTTTGTCTCTGTGTGTGTTGCTTTCTCCACATTATTCGGTAGTTTTTTTTTATATTTTTTTTGGCCAAAAAAATTATTCGGTAGTGATCTCCAACTATATATATATATGTATAAATTTACTTCTCATCATCAACTAGTTATTTTTAATGCTGGTTGTGTTTGTTTTATATTAGTCACCAAGTGTTTGTTTATATATTATTCACTTGTATACTGTTTGAGGTTGTGGTATCTATCTCTAGCTATAGTCTGCCTTATTATTAAAGTGAAGACATGGTTCACAATATATGTGAAATAAGAGAAAAGAAAAGAGGTAAATAATTGAGCAAGAAGCTAGGTACTTTTGCTGTAGAGTATGTGACTGATGATATAATTTATAGAATTATATAAATGTTGCAGATATATATAGAGCTAGCTAGTGAAAATAGGGTAACGTTCCTGCACAGAAGTACTCACAATAATGAACATGTTAAAAAGGTTCTTTAACATATTCCACTATACACACATTGTTTTCTCGTACTGTGCAAAACGTGAAGTCATAGTTCTTCACACACAAACATTATAAATCAAAATATAGACAAACAAGGACTGATAGTAACCCAGACAAGCATGAGATTCCAAGAATTTTTTTTTAAAAAAAGTATTATATGTGTGAGACACACAGCACACAGCATATATGTGTGTGTGTGTTTGTGTGCTCAATTAATTGTTGCCCTTCGAGCGGTCCCTTGTTATTGTAGGGCACACTTGTGAGGATTCGTTCCAATAATGAAAAGATGTGATGATATCAATGCAAATCTCTGTGCTCTCAATGAAGCTTCACTGCACACTGTTCTGCTCTCAATTATTGGCTTCCATCAAATATTCCCCAGACCCCTTCATCAATATGCTTTGATTCAAGTATATATTATTTATATGTACTATTCTATTTTAAAAAATGACACAGAAAAGTGAAGAGTGTGCCAAATGCAAATGCATTATGAGACCTAATTAATATATATTTGGGTTCAATAACTTCCGCTTTCAAAACTAATTAACTAGCATACAAAAAACAAAAAACCAAATGGGTGGGTACCCAATTTTTCTTCGTCACTGCTACAGAAAGCGTTTTTAACGTCCGTTATTTAGCTCTTTTAACATTTGAAAATAGGGGGACATCTATGCTAGAGACATAAAAAAGTCAGAATACGTCATCCGTTAAAAAAATGACATCATAAGTCACTTACGGCGTCCCTTTTTAAAATAGGGACTCCATAACCCACTTACGAAGTCCCTTTTTCAAAAAAGGGACTCCATAGGTAACCCATTTGTAGCATCATTTTTGAAAAAAAAAAAGACTCCGTAAATGGGTTTATACGTCCTTTTTTTTTTAAATGAATTTCTAAATGTTCTTTTTAAAAAAAAAAATCGTTTATATTTTAACTTCCCAGCAATTAAAACCTACATAAATAAGATCGAACAATTCTTCATAAATCAAAATGTCCTTACAAATAGTAAATGAACATCCCGCACTAGCTAATTAAAGTGTTGACTCCTACTAATACAATGTACAATAATTACCATGAAATGTCAAAATGTTGTCTACACAACTACTAACTAATAAAAATAAACTTATCAGTTATCATCAATTTATCACAAAATGCCAGAAGGAAAACTCAAAATCCAAAAAAGATTAATATTGGTGAAGGATGATAAACTCAAATGTATCTACAACGATGATAAATCTAAATGTCAGCACCAACAAAATGCATCTACAATAATCCTAGTTCAAAACTTAGTCTATAAAAAATAAAAATAATTAATCATACCTTTTGGCAACGGTAGGAGAGGGATAGATGAGGAACCAACGGCGTCAAAGATCGAGGAGGGATGATGGCGACAAGCTTCAACAGTGGAGAGGGAGAGAAGAGAACAGTATTGGATGGTGATAGAGAGAGAGGAGGACGACATTCAAGAGAGAGTGACAGTAGTGAGAGGGAGTGAGAGAGAGTGATGGTGGAAGAAAGAGCTTCAAGAGAGTTATGGTAGAAGGAGAAGCTTCAAGAGAGAATGAGATTTTTAAATGGAGGAAGTAAGCTTATAAGGGTAGACATGACTTTGGAAGGAATGATGTCAGTTTGACTAACATACATTGCCTTTAGGCTTTCCTTTTTAAATCTGAAACACCTAAAGTACCCAAAAAAAAAAATAAGAAATTTACTTTAAGCATTCTAAAATTCAAAAAAGGATACCTAAAATTACTCAATTTCCATCCAGAATTATAAAAATGTCACTATTTTTATTTTTTTATTTTCCTTTCTTAAAAATAGACGTACTCTAAAATAATAAAATCTATATTTTATAGTAGTATTTGTGCTCATCCCTATCAGTTTGCTTATTTGGGAGTGATTGAACAAATTAAAGCAGCATGCTTTATTTTAACAATTCTTCAAAAGTGTTCATATTATGATTCTTTTTCACACTTTTCCATTCTTTTGCTTGTGGAAGGGGTTAGAAAAGGACCCTTAATATGACTTGACTCTGCCGAAAGGCCTAAAGGGCATTATTCAAGTTTATCCTATAGAATATAGAAAGAAATTGATTTAAAAGTTTTGATACTTGATGGATTTGAGAGCTGTCTCACTTCAACTATACTATATATATATTAATAATCACTGGTCACTGGTTAATTGAATTTTATATAATTTTCATTCGCACGTCCTCATTGTGATTGATCCCTCAACTATGTACAATTCTTTTTTATTAATTAATTTATATGTCACTTATTATTGATGCTGTTAGATATATAAAGCACATACATGTCGGTGTGTATATATATAAATGATTGTGGAATTAATACCCCTATTAAATAATAGATACATGAATCTACTTTTTGAATCTATCATTTTTGTATCGTACCATCTCCCCCACGTTGGTCTCATAGCTTGAGAGGACAAACAAATTAAAACTGCTAAAGAGATTCTCATCATATCTCAGTAGACTTGGCAGGTTCATATGCCAAGACATTCAATGAATCTGTTTAGTATTCATTTATTATTTTATTACGGTGCCAATGATCATCAGCACCTACATATATACATATGTGTGTGTTCGTGGTTAAAGGATCAGTGGTATAATGGTAATTGAATAAGGTATATTTCATCATGATTAAAATAATATTCTTTCGATCTTTTATGTAAAACAACTTTAAGAAGTTAATCTTAGTTTTAAATATAAAACGTAGTTTTTATATTTGTTGACATTTTTCTAATTTAATCCTGATGATACTCCCTCAACAATTGTTAAGGAAAATAAGGAGGAAATTAAAGAAAATAATTAAAATATTTTAGAAAATACATGTTATATTAACTAATTTAACTAATTTTTTTAATTTAATAAAATTAAATAAATATATATTATATTAAGAACTGCAAGAGTATAATTTATTTAATTAAAAAAGATATTAATCTACAAGTCAATGAAATATTCATACATCAACCACACATAATTCAAAAAAAGTAGAATTATTAAAGTATAAATCTAAGAGACTGATATTTTCTTCTTTTAAACTCAAAACAACTTTTTTTTTAGGTTCAACAATGAAACAAATTCAACTCGATCGGCCTGTTGAAAACTTTTGATTGGACCAGTCAGAGGATTAATTCACCAATTCATTAGTCTGATAGGCTGACTGGGATCGGTTTTAATACCCGAGTGGGGATATACATACAAGCACTACAAGAACTTTGCGACTTAGGCTTTTGAAGAAGTTGAGAGGTAGGATCAGGCCTATATATCTATACAAGAGAATAAGAAAGGAGATGATTCTGAAATAATCAAATATTATATATATATATATATATATATATATATATATATATATATATATATATATGCGCGCACGCACTTAGTTTATTAGTATTTCTCGAAAGGTATGATTAATAATAATATGGGATGGCTAGCCTCTTCTTGCATGCTTGTCAGGATTAGGCAAACAAATGTTTAGTGAGTTGGATTAGAATGATCATTCGAGAAAAGTCGGAGGAATAAAAGTTAAGAGTGGTTTTTCTCTTTTCTGTGAACTGGGAACAAAATAAATCATAGAATATGGGCTTAATCATTAGAGAGGCACAATTATTGGCTGATTTGAGAACTATTGATATATCACGCTTATTTGAATGCTTATTGAACTAAATGTCACCTCACATGTGCATTTTCTGTGGCTAACTATGTGTTTGATTGATTCTTTTTTTAATGAAAACAAAGTTGGTGATGATCAAGTCAGACCAATTATCAACCTATTTGTGTTAGTAAGTAATATTGAAGTTATAGAATACCATTAACCAAGAGAAATATTTTTATTATTATTAGATTAAGGGTTTTCTCCTTAAAATTTAAAGGATAAATAGTTTTCATCTTTCCTTATAAGTACGCTTACCGGAATTCAAACTTATACTCTTCTTCTTATGAAGGTAAAACTCTTTAACACATCAACCAATAACTTATTGATAAACAAAATAAATAATACACACTTTTTCAAGAAAAAAAAAACTAATTTTACAATTTTTAATGAAAAGTGAAATCAGTTTGACAAAAACCCAACCTCAAAAATGTAAGTATCCTTATTAACACTTTAAGTTGTGAAATATAGAGTGATTTCATTAAGCCCAACTCAACTAATTTTTTTTTTTAAAAAAGAAAGCCACTTGTTACCAACTCTTCACAGACTGATTCTTTAATTTATTGCCACTTATGATCAACTCTTCATTGTTTATCTGTCGAAAAAAATGTTCAAACAATATATATATTTATATATATATATTAATTATAGACACACCAAACCTATTCAACAAACGGTTATTTCCTCTTAAGTGTGTAACTTGTGCATTTTGTTTTGCTTGTTCCACAATTTTGTTTTTTGGCCTTAATGAAACACATCTTGACCTGGCAAAACAATCACTAAAGGATTGATCATTGAAAAATAAAAACAATAAAATCACCTTTCATTTATATACATTTTGTCTTCTAGACAATGGTACAATAAAAATATCTCAGCATGATCTGCTTTATCGAATTCTTTTATATGCTTTACATTTCGAATAGAATAACCTGCGAAAATTGTAATTAACAAATGCGTTAGTATTAACGCATCTCACCCTTGTTTAGAGTAACAAACTATAGTGCACGTTAAATAATGAAGTGCACTGATTATTTAATAACCCTTTCTCAAATCATAGTGCTAATTTATCTGAAAGGCATCAACAACGAATTGAAAAACAAATGAATTTAATTCAAAGAGGAAAATGAACCTTACCCAGATAGGCCATGAGTATCCATTCAGACTTCATGTCAGCCGGCAAAATTGAAACAAAATCCTTCCTGGATGAGTTAGTTACTGCAATTTTCATGAAGCTGCTAGAAAGTAATCTCTGATAGTTCTCTTTATAGAGGATGGTGGATTCAAAACAGAAGAGGGGCTCTTTGACGCACATTCAGGGGTTTTTCCAGATGTTACAGTGAGATCAGACATGGATAAAAATTTATTCTTTTGGCCATCGGTTTTATGCATTTTAGGTGGTGTGATAGGCATGTCTTGGGCGATTTCATCCGCTGGTTTGTCCATATGAAAAGCATTGTCAAGACCAGATTTAGAACTCCACTCTTCATCCTTCATTAAAAGCTTTCTGCATTCTCTACTAGGCATTGCCATTATTCTCCTCCGGATGGAAGCTGGAGGCTTAGTACTTGAGAAACAACTGTTATGATCCCAAATCCGAACCTAATATATGACATGGGGAAAACATTGAAAATGCTGAAGTATTTTAAAATAGAATTAGACAAATGCCTTTTTTTACAGTCCTGAATTGAAAGGGATCACAATGTGCAAGAATCTCTGGTTTTGTTCAAGGATGGCTTAAAGTTGACGTGTATATATAATATTTTAGTGCTTACCGTGAAATCATCAGAGGAAGTTGCCAATTTACCATCCTCAGAGTGGCACCTGAATGGCAAAAAATAATTAATAACTAGGGATTCTCAGAAGGCAAAAGCAGTGCTTAGTTCCGGTATTTACCAATCGACAGCAGTAACTTCCCCATCATGACTTTTCAAAGTAATAGGTTCCTCTTGAGGCTTGTTGACCTGAATTGTAAAATTTCGGTTAAATCATATACTGATTCCGACCAATGTGAAGCTAATAATAGCCTCCCAAGAGCAAGAAATATAACCTGCCAAACATAGGCATTTCCATCACTTGAGCCACTAACAATGTGAGATGCATCAGGACTAATTGCGGACTGCAATTGCATGACCAAATATAAGTCAATGCCGGGGAAGAAACCAAGTACATTAAGCTTAGGTTTAAAATTACAATTCTTACCTTCACAAAAAATGACTCTATTCGACACCCAGAAAACGATCTCACAGGCCCCTTTTCAAGTTGAAGCACGTTATACAAGTATATTCTGGAAGAACGCCAGAAAAAGCTTATTTTTGTAATTTTGCAAGCTCATTTAATTGTATTTATCAAAGATGGAAAAATGCTATCAAAGAAATACCTGTTATCCATGCAGGATGCTGAAAGAAATACCCCACTTTGATCTTGGGACAAGCTAGATATGCCATGTAACCTTTCCTGAAACAATATTGTACGAAGACTGTCAATACTGTTATTTATAGCTTTACAACAGCAATGATAAAAATTTGCCAGAAAATCAGCTTTTTTCAAATACCCTGGTGACAGTAAGCAATATGCATGGGCTATAAATTGTTCCACCACATAACTACGTTGAGCTAGATCAATTATACTATAATGAATTTGCCATTAAGATCAACCACATAATCTCTTGTTACGCACGAAAGGATCAGATCAGCCATGACCCATGATTTGCAAATTTGTCAATGTATAAACCTAAATAGGCCAATTCCTAGCATGGTTCTAACCAACCTTTTCTGATGTCTGGAGACGAGGGCATGTCTGCGTGACAGAACTCTTCAAGTTTCTGCTATCCCAGAACTTTACAACACTGAAATAAACAAATCACATGCGAAAACCAAGCATTCATTTATTAGCATCAGAATATAACAAGAAAATGCAACACAAACTTCAATGGATGATTTCAACTAACCTATCCACTGCCCCAGCCGTAGCTATGGAAACTTGATCCTTGAGATAAAGAACTGATGTAATGCTCATAGAAGCAGCCTGGAAATATGACTTGTTAGAAAAGTTCATATTGAAAGATATATAGAATTTTACACTATCAGCTGCAAACCTTGCCCCTTCTGACTCGTTTTGCTTGGGATGAAAGTTGTGCTCCTTTGACTTCAGCAGTTGAACTAGTGCCGCGGCCACAAGTAGATAGAATTTTGAAGAAAAAGAAACAGAAATTACAACCAAAATTAATTTTCAGATATTATCAAAGACGACTCCAGGATATTTAAAATATCAAATCAAAACCTACCATATGCAGGGTTCCCCGCGCCTGCTTTTGGGTGTTGAGCTACATCTCAAATCCCAAAGATGAAAGGATCCATCTCTTGAACCAGACACAATAATATCTATAAATTTACAGAAGAAGAAACACCAATTGTGATATATATCTCCTCGCAACGATTGAAGATCCAGTTGTTGAAAAACAGTAAAATGGATAACATAATGATATCATATATTACCAGCATTAGTTGGATGTGAACACATAGATTTTACACTTCCCCTGTGTCCCGTCAAGACTCCTATGCATTTCTTTTCTTGTACATCCCATAACTTCATCTGCAAGCACAGACCGTGAGACATACAAGACCACATTGACTTTGAGGAAGGTCACCGTTTAGGTATTATAACAGATTTGAGAATTAATAGCTCTTCAGAAAGTCTATATTCAACTCTAATTGATGGCATGTAAAACTGGTATGAAATATAAATTGATTTTATTTCAATTACATCCAGTGCATTAGTTAGTAAACAGTGTAAAGAGAAGAAACAATATCAGCACGATATGCAACTGGATAAAGTCAAGACTTTCAAGTTTCAAGCCATAATTTTCTATCACTAGAGCAGACTCTGTTTAAATTGGAAATGAGAGAAGAAAATACATTTGACAGAAAACATTGAATGCCGGGTACTCAGCATGGCCTGTGAAATAGCCAACTATGTCCTGGGAATGAAAAAATGACAAGTTCTTGACTCAAAGTCCATCAACTAAGAATGAAGACCATAACAAATTGAGACTTGGCCACAACAGGACACCAATCCAGGTACTTTCATCGAACTGAATGGCACAACAACTTACAGTTTGATCACCGGAAGCTGTGAGAATATGGGCATCTTCCTGCAAATTTGTTAAGAATGTATGTTAAAAGCCTCGGAAAAAAAAACATATTCCAATCTGTGTTCATTGTTTTTCTTTTGTTTAACTGGTGACTATTAAGTGCTCTTGCGTGCATGCAGAAACCTTATCTCAGTCATCAATGAAGCTATTCCTCAAGCTATATGACTGATGGAACACAGTTTTTCTCTAACATCAAACATTTTAAATTATTGCCATGACACCCCTCAATGAGCAGGAGGTCAACAACAGAGAATCATCAAAAGTTGAAATGACAGAGAGCGTATTATGAATTACCTTAATCCAACAGACATCAAAAACAGCATTATGATGGGCAACCCAATCACAAATCTTTGCTTTCTCTGCGATGCAAGGTGGGGTAAGGTTCATATGAGTAATTGCCCGCGAGATTCCTTATTTGTTAAAAAAATAATTTGCATCGAAACAAAAAAAGAAACCTGCATTTTCTTGGTACGATGAGGAAGAAGAAAACTTGTGGCGAGTATTAAACAGGTTTACATATCCATCCTCATCCGCCAAAGCAAGGATACGAGAGTTTTTGGCAGTCTGCGAAAATTCAGAGTTCCTCACACGATGTCACAACATTAAAAACAAAGATCCACACACAAAATCAAGCTTCAACAATGTCCAAGTACCTTGCAGAATGAGATAGCTAAAGGAGGAGTGTCGCCGCCATTGTGCTCTACAGCCATTACTCCAATTTCGCTGAAGTTAGACGTAATCCCATCCATGTAAGCCCGTTTTCGAACTGAAGATTGAACCCACAAAGCGGATTTCACCGATCAAAATACAGTCTTTGATTTGGATAAAACAATGACAGATGAAGAAGATAGGGATCTAACCTCTAAAGCCATTCAGCTCTCTTGACACGATGCTGCGAAAGATGGATTGGTGTGTAGAAATGTCCATATCAGTAGAGTGAACTGAAAATGGTTAGAAGAGGGAGATTGGAGAAAGAAGAATACGTGTGAAAATATGAAAAAGGCGATTTGAAAATTAGAAGGAATTTATGGATGGTATTTGGGCGCCACGATGTTGACCTCAGATGGCGGGAACTTCAATTTGACGTTCCCTGATTTTTCAGTTTGGACTTTGGACGTTCCTTCAATTTTTTACCCAGCTAAAATTAATGAGCCCATCAACCCACGTCGAAAAATGAAAATAGACTGGGCTTACGATTATTTTTTTTTTAGGCCCCAATACCATTTTGTTTTAGTTTTTAGCATTTTGGTCTAATATTCTTTTTAGAATTTTTTGCCAAATATAAATATTCTTCTACTAGAAATAACCTCTTTTTGACACAGTGTAATGCATTAAATAGTAGCTTTTTTATGTTAGATGTAACATAAAATTCAAACGTTGAAATATTTGTCCGTAGTTATACTAAGGGTGTTTTGTATATTTTATTTGTTTTTAGCCCATTGTATATTTTAAGTTGTGTTTGGAATATAAAACCTCCAAAAATACTTCTACGTATATTAAGATAATACTTTTTTTACATACTTACTTCGTATATTTTAAATTATAATTAAAAAATTATTTTTAAGACTTCAATTACTATTTCAAACAAACATTTAATTGTTACTATTAGATTTTTAGATAAAAGCTCGACTCATAATTTCCCCAAGAATATATCAGGGTGATTACGTAATTATACAGAACTATCAGCCCATACTATTCATTGGGGAGACCGGGTCAGCGCGGGGGGGCCAATAAGCCTTTAACCGCCTCATTCCCCCAGCCTATGAATTCACCGCCGGAGTCATATCTGTGATGCCTATTGTGTGAAACGATTCTTCTGTCGGAAAGGAACGGCAGCTCTGCGCTTCACTATCCCTAATATTCGATCTCTTCTCGTTCCTCCCTTTCCCGCCTTGTTGGCGCCACCTTTCCTTTTCGTTCCACTCACTTCTAAGCCACTACTTGCTAGGTTTAACAACACTACTCTCCTGCAAACGCCATTTTTTTGTCGGGTGCAAGACGCCTCGTTGGGAACTATACACCGTTCACATGGATTCAGCTTCTGTAATCTACTCGTTTTATTGTCTTATTTCTTTTGGTATTTTCGTACTAATTCACCTGCTATAAATTTTCAATTGAAATTTTAAGATTATGAATCTTGAATTTTGTAGGACGCTGCGAAGTCAAATACTGCTGTGCTGGCATGTACCGATGATGCCGTCCTTCCTGTCAGTGCTGTGTTTGACTCGATTGGAGAAATTGTAAATGGAGGGATTGAACACCGTGATCCTCTAGTCCTCACATGTGCATCGTCTCTCAGTAATTTTCTGAGATTACATATTTGTTATAATTTGGCTCTTTTAAAGATGCAATTTCCCTCCAAATATCATATTTGCTTTTTGGTGCTTATGTGATATTTTATTGGTAGCTAAGGAAACCAATTTTCTGTTTGATTTTCTTGGAAACAACAGGCAAGTTGCCGGTGGAATCTTCCTCTATGGATATTGTAATCTTAATCTGGCAATCTCTTGAGTGTCCTGCTGATCAATTGATTCAAGAAATCCTGAGAGTGTTAAAAGTAGGAGGGTCAACTCTTATTCGCAAGCCTTCTCAGTCTGCTTTGATTTCAGTCGATAAGGTAATAATCAGTTGTGCCTGGGAAGAATTATCTTATTAATTGTGGATGGCGAAATTTGTGGGTTTGAATTGGATTAATTTGATCCTTAATTCAAAATTAAACTTGTTTTTGTAACTTGTTACATGACTAATGATATCAAAATTAACTTGTGGATAATGCAGCTTGTTATGGATTTTATACTTTCTGTTGATATTGATTTTAAATCCTCTACATTAAAATGATATATCTTGTGCTCATAGAGTTTGCTCTAAAAAGAGAGAGGATGAGAGTGGGTTACGTGACGAAGTGATGAGGCGTGAGTTAGTAGTGAATCATGGGTTGAACCATTAAAACCCGTGCTTTTATAATGTGCAATGTCCCAATTCATTTATTTCTAAGTCTAAGTTGGGTATGGTTGGATTATATAAAAGTTTGGGTAAGTAAAATAGCTCTAGGTTATAATTTCTGCTTTTGGCTGTAATTGATTTCAATTTTATCTCATCTTGCAGATGATGTCTGATCTTGAGCACAAGTTACTGTTGGCAGGGTTTACAGAAACACAAATTTTACAAGTAAAACCAACTATCTCATCAGAAATCAAGCCTTCTGGGGTTAGTTTATTTTCTGCAATTTCAGTTATCTTTTTCTTTAATTTATTCAATGTTCATTTTTCTTTTTTCCCTCGTGTTTCCGATGCAAGAATAGGACATAATAGAAACTTATTGCAGATAAGTTGAATTATAGGTGTAATGATACATAGTATGGCTTAAAAATATCTAAAATACACTCAGATGTGAAACCCATATTCTACCAGGCGTATTTTTCCTACTTATGCAGTGTGGAACTTACTATTCTAACAGTAAATTTGTTTGGCATTGCCCATAGATTAAAGCAAAAAAGCCTTCATGGAAAATCGGTTCTTCTTTTGCCCTAAAAAAGGCAGTGAAGACTCCCCCTAAAGTGCAAATTGATGATGATTCAGACCTTATAGATGAAGATGGTCTTTTGACTGAAGAGGATTTAACGAAACCTCAACTGCCAACTGGTAAATAGTACTTCTCTAGTTTCAGTTGCTGACTTATTGGTTTTCTTCCCTTGTATTTAGTAACATGCTCGTGCAATAGGTGATTGCGAAGTTGGAAGTACAAGAAAAGCGTGCAAAAACTGCACTTGTGGAAGGGCTGAAGCAGAAGAGGAAGTATTGAAATTAGGGTTGACTGCAGAACAGATCAATAATCCTCAATCGGCCTGTAGCAGTGTATGTTCCCTTTTCTTTTATTTTGGGAAAGTATTCTGTTTCACTACATGTTACCTCCAATTGGAATTTGGGGTGTCTTGTTTTCTGTGCTGTTGAAATTACCTTCTGTGCTGTTCAGGAAAGGCTCATTTTTATTTCTGTTGTTTGGGAGTATGAGATGAAAAAATTCAGTTCTGAGTCTGGCTAGCGATTTGGTATTTTGACAATTCCTTGGTCACATAGACTATTTAGTGCAGATGATCTATAGAAGCTTAGGATGGTTAAAATGAAGTAATTTTTGTTTATATATATAATTATGTGTGTGTGTGTTTCTGCAATAAGGATTCAGAAATAGGAAGTCCATGTAACATACATGGAATATTTGATGTGTTATTAATCTTTGCCTGCCTTATATTATAAGCTATTATGCAAGGTTAGCTGATTTTCTGGTTTGTTTATTATGGGGGAATATGCAAATTGAGCTTGCAATTCTGGAAATGATTCATCCTGCAGTGTGGTTTAGGGGATGCTTTCAGGTGCAGCACCTGCCCTTACAAGGGTCTTCCGCCCTTCAAATTGGGTGAAAAGGTACTCTTGTGACTCTCAAACCCTCTGTGAATTTCTTATGTCATTTTTTGGGTTGAGCTCGAATCCTCTCCTGTGAATTCTGGTAAATCCGTCTTATTTCAGATTTTGCATCCTGTATTAATTTTATGCAGGTTACACTGGCCAGTAACTTCCTTGAAGCTGACATATAATTGGTATTGTGATATTTTTGGTTCCGGTGGGAATATATAATGACTGCCACTTCTGGTTGGGGAGGTTTAAGCACTTTGTTTAGGCATCATCAGTTTTATCAGTTTACAGTTTGAACGTTGAAAGAGATCTTAGTTGTTTCCTCAGCATTGCAGAGCTTCAATGTCGTCCTTGTCTCTTTATGACAATCTATTTTCCAGGCCATTTGCGTTGAACCTTTTTGTTTGGCTTGTGTAGCTTTAAATTCCAGGCTCAAATATGCTGCGTGAAGAAAAGAAATTAGATTAGACAGAATTATGTGATGGAATGGGCATAAAGTATATTACTGGATGGCCAGTGTTAAAAGCACACCCGGGCGGGTGGGGGTTATAGAGGCTGTTTGGAATAGCTTATGAAAATTTTATAAGTGTTTATGAATTGTAATTTACGGTCTACGAGGTAACTTTTACGGTCTACGAGGTGCTTTTACGGTCTACGAAATACTTTCACGGTCTACGAGATAAATATGTTGAGGAGATTTGTTTCGATTTACGTGAATCGGGTTTATTATATAAGCCCGATTCAGATAAGTGATAACAAACAGCCTCATAGTGGGGACATGTTGACGAAGTTGGCGCACCCATCAATTCAACGTGAATCAACTTAATTCAAACCGAACCAAGCTATTATTACAAAATAAAAGTTGAAAAAGCTAGCTTGTTTGTCGGTTATGCGATCGTATAAGTCCGATTTACATAAATTGAGATAAAACTCCACACATTTATCTCGTAAATTATAAAAGATACCTTGTAAACCGTAAGAGCTACTTCGTATTTTGTAAATCACGATTTATAAATACTTGTGAAGCTTCCATAAGATAGAATTTGAACTTACATTTTAAGAGTCTGAACAGTAATTTAAATAGAATTCTTTTTAATAAAAAGATACATATATTTAGAAAAAAGAATTCTATTAATTAAATTTTCAATCATGTAAAGTAATTTTATTTGACTAAGCTATCATTTTATTTCTTAAATTTGAGCTAGATCTCAATCGGTCCTGCGGCTACAGTTTTTGCTCATCTTTGTGTTACATTTAGCTTGTTTGTTTTAGTGGTGGTTTATTATATAAGTCTTTATATATATAAGTTGAGATAGCATTCTTTTTACATTGTGGATGTTTGGAATAGTTTATTATCACGATTTAAAAGTATTTATGGGTTTATGCACATAAATCGAAATAACTTTCACTACATAATTTACTTCGCATTCCGTGAATTATGATTGAAAAGTACTTATGGAGCTTCCAATCGCTATTCCAAACACTAGCAATCATTTACCTCGTATTCCGTAAATCACGATTAAAAATTACAATATATTATATAAGGAAAGTATGTGAGAGGAGTTTTGTCTCGATTTATGTGAAAAACACTTATAGAATAAATTCAAGCTATCCCAAATATGCATGTTTGGATTACCTCTATAAGTGCTTTTCAATCGTGATTTATAGAATACAATGTAGCTTTTACGGTCTACGAGTGAGCTTTTACGATCTACAAAGTAAATATATAAAGAAAATTTATCTCAATTTATATGAATCAGGTTTATACATAAGCCGATTAGGAAACAAAAAGCATCGGAAGGAAGGCATCTCACATGTACCTGATTTACGGACATTAATATCAAATCAGTCCTTCAATGCACAGTCCAATAATTATATCACGGGAAGCTTTATCGTATCATGATCCCAGTTTTCTGTCACATAATGATCTATTGTCAAACTTTTATAGAATTTACCAATCATTTAATCAAGAAATAAGCTTGTTTGGTATAACTTAGCTTATTTTATAAGTTCGATTTACGTAAATCGAAATAAAACTTCTCCATATATTTATTTTGTAAACCGTAAAAGTTACTTCGTATTCCGTAAATCACGATTTATAAGCATTTATAGAGCTTCTATGGAGGCTGTTTGTTATCACTTATCTTAATCGGGCTTATATAATAAGTCCGATTCACGTAAATCGAGATAAATCTTCTCCACATATTTATCTCGTAGACCGTGAAAGCACTTCGTAGACCGTAAAAGCACCTCATAGACCGTAAAAGCTACCTCGTAGACCGTAAATTACAATTTATAAGCACTTATGAAATTTTTATAAGCTATTCCAAACAGCCTCAAGATATTCCAAACAACTAAAAACACGAAGAAATGACCATTCAAAATCGTAAAATGAAAATTTTGGTCCCAATGAGTTATTAATGGAGCCCGTCAAATTGTCAATTAACAACTCTTTGAGACCAATTTTTCATTTTGCCATTTTAAGGGACAATTTCTTCATTTTTTTTTGTTTGTGACCTTAATATAATTTTCCCATAAATTTTTACGAGTTTATAAATATTTTTTATATAAGTTAAGACAAAACTTCTCTCATGTACTTACTTTTTATATCATAAATCACGATTAAAAAAATATTTTTAAAAATTTCAATCATTATTTCAAACAAACTATTCTATTAAATAGGATCGGAGCTATCGAAAATTTAAGAAAGTCAAAGTCAATTTCTTTAGTCACAAGATAGAAATCAAATACATCAAACGTGCCAGGTGATGACTAACCATAGGACGTGCTCACACTTCACAGGTAACAAATTAACTGAAGAATGAATATATTATGAGAATTTGATTTAAGTAGAATCAATTAGCATCGGTTTTAATTCCGTGGAAACCAGAGTCAGATTGTTAAAAACAGAAAGAAAGAAAAACCTTGAGCCTTGTGGTGGAAAGGAAGAAAATCCATTAATGCAGTATTTTTATAATATTCAATTATTTATTATGGTATGATGCTGTCATATTTTTTTCTTTTTTTAGAGTAAAATGTATATGAGCCACGCTGAAAATAAAAATCTAATTTCTGTTTTTAAAACTTTTATTATTATGATATATAATTTTTAACCTTGTTAGATATAATGATTTAATAACTTATTATTAATGAGGTATGTATAATGAACTTTTAAAACTCAGTCGTTAGTAATAAAAAATTATTAGGGACCGTTTTATACATTGTAATTGATTTTGATGGATATGGATATAGAAATGGAAATGAAAATGAATGGATATAGATATGGAAATTGAAATGTGGTTTAAAAGTGTGTTTGGTATGTACATGAAATTCAAATATTATTTTTATTTAATATTTATATTTAAAGTGTAAAATTACCAATATGACAACCTAAGAAAGTGAAATGAGATAAAATCATTGTTACTTAACCCGGACCGGACCGTTTTTTTTAATAAAAATGATTTTTATTTTTTTAAAAAAAATAATATTAATAAGACTAAAATATTCAATTTCTCACCGGTTTAGCCCTGGTTTGATCCACTAACCTTTGATCTAGTACATTGACCGCTTCGGTTCGTTTTTTTTTTATAAAAAATTATTTTAATTTTTTTTAAAAAAAATCATATTAATAAACCTAAAATATTCAATTTCTCACCGGTTTGACCCTATTTTAGCTTCGGTTTAACTCCAATCTGACCCACTAACCCTTGACCCAGTACCCTGACCGGTTCAGTGACTAGTCCAATTTTAATAACTTTAGATAAAACCATGCAAGTTGAAGGGCAAAAATGAATTTAGGTACATGGAATTGCAAATCTTTGCTTTTTGGGTGGAAGCCAATTTGATAGAATTATGGAGATTTTGCTTCCACATGGAATTACAAAAATTTCCAATTTCATCATACCAAACAAATTTAGGCATGAAATTGATATCCAATTCTAATTTCATACCCCCCAATTCTATCATACCAAACATACCCTTAGATTTTTATATTTTTATAGAACTAGATATCTCTCCCGTGGTTTGTACCCCGGGGGGGTTATTAATTGTCGTAGTAGTATGTCTATGTCATGATGCTACTTCGATTTTTTTTTGGTTGAACTGCTATCTCTTTTATTTTTTTTTAACAGTCTACCTCTTTAATTTGAACGCATAGAAATAAAATAATAATAATAATAATAATAGGGAGAATTCTAAAAAAATACCATTTAAACTTCAAAATCCTAAATAGATGATTTAACAATAAAATGATTTATTAATTGCATTATCATTCTTATCAATCCCATTACCGAACTTATTAACGAAATTTTGAAGTTTAAATGATATTTTTTTGACATTCTCCCATAATAATATGGGGCGTGAAGGAATTGCAAAGACATATATGTGGGTAGTACGATTAATAAAAATACGTTGGAGGGGACATCAACACAAATATCAAAACAAAATATGTTAGAGAGGGTAATAAACATATTGTGTGGACACTAAAATAATATATTCATATGATTTTTTTTTTGTAAAAAAACAATATAATTTAAGTTCTAAAATTAGTTGTAGCCTTTTTTAAAATTTTAAATGTATGAGAAAATATGGGAGGCTTAATTAGGGGCAGCTTAGCATTTTTAAATTTACAATTTAATATTTTGTCATTCTAAATAATTACAATTCTTTTGATCCTCATCAGTAAATATTATTTTGCCTAGATCCTTCACTTCCCGTATGATGCATGAGACCTGGGTGTGTGTGGGGTGATATTCTAATTATTCAAATGCAAATGATATTACTTCATAAATGTAAGGTTCGTTGTAAAGTGTTTGTTTTTTTTCATAAATGTTTTGTTATATTTTGTGCTCGTTTACTCTCAGAAAATTTCATTTCTCCCCCAAGCCTAAAAGTTATTCTCTTTTGTTTAACTCATGCATAATTTTGTGCATGCTCACCAAAACATTTCTACTATATATTTTCATTAGTCCATTGCTATTAAATATCATTTCTAAAGCACTTATGTTGCTTACTTCTGGTCAACCCACAATATTAATATGTAATTAGGGCATTAAAATTTTTTTTAACTGCACATTTTTAATTCAACGAGTATTTTACAAGATTTAAGGTTGATTAAAAAAGTTTTAATATGAATAAGCATTAGTATTTGCTTTTTTGAAGTGAAACATTGATATAGAATTTTTAAAAAATATTCTTTAAATACAAGAGTACTTATTTGGGTTATTTCACTGAAGATTTGACTTATATCTAACTTCCAAATAAAGAAAAATTCCGCCTCCCTTTCTAAAAAAATTCATCCCATAATATTATTCATTTGTTACTATGTATTTTAAAATTATATTTTTCTCATTTTTTGTTTATAGACATAAATTGCATACACTTCAGGTTGAAGTAAAGCTCCATGATGGGATAAATAGCTTATTGCAACGAGAGCACCATGCCTAATGCCCACTGAATGGATTTAACCACAGCTTTATTTTCATATATAAGTGCTTGTTTGGATTAATTTTTAAAAAATAATTTTTATAACTTATAGAATAGGTATGTGAGAGGAGTTTTATCTCGATTTATGAAAAATGATTTTTGAAACTGTGATTTAAGACTTACTCAAACACTCATTAAGTTGGAGTACCTCTGATTTGGACTTCTTAAAAACATAAAATCCCTCAACTATTTTCTGTTCTTATTTTGCTTTTCCATCAGAAAATAACGGAAAAGAAAATATAGTGGAAGAATGAGGTTTGGATTAGCTTATGGAAGCTCCATAAGTGCTTATAAATCATGATTTACGGAAATACGAAGTAACTTTTACGATTTACGAGGTTACTTTTACGGTCTACGAGATAAATATGTGGTGGAGATTTAAGTAAATCGGGCTTATAAAATAAGCCCGATTGAAAACAGAGTTTCCAAACATGCCTAAAAGCACCAGACAAGATTACCTGAAACCACTCCCTCCGCCTCCTCTTCTTCCCCGGCGCTTTCTCATAATCTGGTTCTACTTTCTCAATTTCTATGTTACGCCGCTCAAAGTGCGAATGGTTTAATAAGAAAATAAGTGATTAATAATTTGTAATTAATGGCATCGACAGTATTTTAAAAAATACAATTTCTAAAATGTCTCTATTGCGTCTTTTCGTTAAGCAAATAAATACCATTAAGTGCGATTTTTAAAATGTCACTGCAGATTTTTATCAATCCATTAATCATCAATTTGTCATTAAAAGTGGGAAGATAGTCATTATAACGCACAAGTAAAAGGAGATTACCAATTGATTATGACATATAAGAGAAATAAGGGAATAATCATTAATAATACGTAATTAGTAGCATTTAAAATATTTATTACATTCATATCACATAATTAGTGATATAAAGTATTTATTGAATTTGAAATAGAGTCGATGATGAAAAGATATATGGTTTTAGGAAACTATAGAAAAGTTATTGGGAAATCATATTGTTTTGGGAAATAACTTGCAAAATATGAATTTTTCAAAGAAAAATGACGACACTAGCATAGACCCGTGGAAAAAAAAAGGCGAGATTTCATGTGTAATTCTATTCATGAATTAATATGTAATTTCATTTTGAATTTATTTTATTACCTATCTTAAATATTGAAGTCTATGTAAAAGTCTTACATATCGTTTATTTTTAGTTGGACGGGTTATTAATCAGCTAATACGGTATTTCAAATGTAAATTTTTAATATAATTTATTGTTTAATAACCTAGTTATGAAAATTCTTATAATCACCAAAGATAAAGCTCCTTGATATGCTTAGACTAGTATACTGATTATTAATATAATATATTGAGATCCCTATAATCATGTAAGATGAAGTTACTCGGATCACAATTATATCATTTTTAATATAATTTTGATTACTAATTTAATGTCTAATTTCAAAATCAATTCACTTTATTCCTATATTCATAGCCAGATAATTGTAAGTGGACAATTTTTATGGTTTAATTATCCGTCAACCAACTATAAAGTAAACCATTTAAATTAAACACGATAACATTAATATTATTTATTGCACTAATAACCCAGCTACAGAGAGATCCCTATAATCATGGAAGATGAAACTTTTGGATATGCTTTAACCACATTAATATAATTATAATTCATGATTTAACGTTTAATTTCAAATTCAATTTGCCCTATTCCTTATATTCAAACCTCTATATCAATGCATGGACAATTTTGGTGGGCTGACTATCCTATCCATTTTGTTAGGTAAACAGGCTAGTAACGAGGTATTACGAGATGATTATAGTATAAAGATAATTATGATTATCATAAATTCTTGATTTATAAGCTAAATTATTATTATGATAACTCATTAATTATGAGGTCAGTTAATAATTTACTGATATAAAATATAAAACATTGACATTGAATTATAAAAGAGAGTGATAAATAATTATGATAATAAAAAGAGAGACATTGATATTTAGTGGTGTCAAAGTAAATGGAATTCACTAATGACATCAACAAAACCACAACTATATTCTCAAAAAACAGTTACTCATTAAACTTTTTTAACGGCGTTAATATAAATATTATAATTTTTGTTTGGAATAGCGATTGAAGCCTTCAAGAGTAATTTTTTAATCATAATTTATGATATCTAAAATAAATATGTGAGAAAAATGTTATATCGATTTATGAATATAAATATTTTTATAATTCTAAATCGTGATACAAACATACTTATAAAAGCCGCAGATATTTATTCTTGTTAGTTTAAGGCTAGGAAACCAAAAAAGGTCAATATGGGCATGGTTCGAATTGCCTCTCAAGAGCAAATCAGGGGAAAAAGACCAGGAAACTAAACAAATTATTATATTCAATATTATGTTAAATTTAATTATTTATTATTTAATTAATTTTCTGACTATATTAAACGGAAATGCGTTAGCGAGGGAAAGATATAACAAACCAAAAAAGCCGCCTTGCCCTCTTAAACCCTAGGACCGCCTCACGTTGCAGTCCATTCTTGCTCAGGCCCGCCACCCTGCATCCTCACATCCTTGGTTAACAATGGTGAAGCACTATAGACCTCCCGTAAGTACCGCTTAAATTCTCAACTTGTCACCACTAAATTTTACGCTTTTCTTTGTCAGTTCGCCGGAAATTCATCTCCGAAGTATTCCCTGTGACTTGCACGCACTCCGTCTGATATGGATGCACTTTCAAAGTTTTCCCTCCGTCTTTAAAAATCTAACTGCTGAGCAAGACATATGTACATGTCAAATTTTACATGATCATACATGCTTGTTGTGGTTTTGCGTTAGACGTGCAAAAACTTTGCAACATTCATTTGTTTACGTATTCTTTTCAATAATAAGTGAGAGTAAAGTGAAATCTCCGCAACTGGAAAGTTGTTTCTTTTTCCTTGAAAAATATTATGCTCGCCGGAAGTCTGTTACAATTCAAATGCTTTCCATTCAGAATAGGAATCATACTTCTGATAATATAATATTTCTGTTGCTCATCTGTCGCCTTCATATTTTGTTATACACGGCAGGGGAAGAAAAAGGAGGGAAACGCTGCTAAATATGTCACCAGGTCACAGGCACTCAAGCTGCTCCAGATCAGTCTACCCCTTTTCAGGTCCTTTCACCAAGAAACTTCTCTTTATATATAATCTAGTTTAAGATTATATATGTTGGTACTTGGCTGTTGCTCTACTCCTTTTCTCAAAATCAGAAAGGAAAGGCCCAAAGGGGATGTGATGGGATTAAAAATTTCCTTGAAATAGCAAATCCTTAGTGTGGTTTTAATTGTCTAGATATACCTATGTTTTTCTTGTATGTCGGGTATTGATGAAGTCCTGAAAAAGAAAATTTTGGTGAAGACTTGCGACTATCCTGACATTAGCTTTACATATTTCAGGCGACTCTGCATTTTCAAAGGTATTACACCACGGGAGCCTAAGAAAAAGTTCAAAGGAACCCACCATACTTATTACCATGTGAAGGATATTGCTTTTCTTCACCATGAACCTTTGGTTGAAATACATAGAACAATAAGAACACATGAGAAAAAAATAAAGAAAGCAGAGGCAAAGAAAAACTTGGAACGTGCAAACAAGTTGCGGGAACAAACACCCAAAATCAGACTGGATAGGATTATAAAGGAGAGGTATGTTTGTTCTGTTTATAGATTTTTTTTTGGGGTTTATAGCCATTAACGAATTTCTAAATTGATTAATCCTAACTTGTAGGTATCCAAGGTTTGTCGATGCACTTGGAGAATTGGATGACTGTCTTACAACAGTGCATCTTTTTGCAGCACTACCTGCATTAGAGAGCAAAAAGATTGATGTGGAAAGTGTCCATAAATGTCGGAGGTATATACTCGGAATTTGGCAATTTTCTATAATGTTGGAAAACGGTTTTGGTCCATGTGGGGTACCATCTTTATATTGAGGATGTGGACTTGAGGAAAAGAGCTTACGCTTAAGTGTTTTTGTCGTTATTTCCTTTATGTCCTATTTATTCATCTTGCTTTAATATGTCTGCTAGATTGGCACATGAATGGCAAGCTTTCATATCTCGCACTCATAAGTTGAGAAAAACTTTTGTATCCGTGAAAGGAATATACTACCAGGTATTGAGTATGGCATTTGTAAATTGTAGTGGTCATTAATCCCAAGGGTCTGTGTTATAGTTTGATTATCTTGTATGTACAGGCTGTAGTTGAGGGCCAGACAGTAACGTGGATCACACCTCATCCATTACAGCAAGTTGTGCCTGATACTGTTGACATCACCACCATGCTAAACTTCTTGCAATTTTACGAGGTTTGTTTCATTTTCATTTCCATATTGTCTTTGTTCTTCTGCCTCATTAATATCTGATTTTTCCCAGTTAGCAAAGCTTATACATGTGTCTACCATAATCGAACAGGTTTTTCAAATGATTACTGTCTCACTGTGTTTTTCTTTTTCCTTTTTGCATATGTATATGCCCCTCCTGGCCCCCGCCCCTTATTATATGTTTGTACACGACTCATTTATTTGTATTTAGCTGACTTTTGCTCTATCTTTCTAACTTCCATGATGGATTGATGCAGACTCTCCTTGGTTTTGTGAATTTTCGCCTCTATCATTCTATAAATTTGAAATATCCCCCAATACTTGATCCTCGGTTGGAAGCTTTGGCAGCAGGTGCTTTGTCCTTAATATATAGTGAATTTTGGAAACTTCTGAATCTTTGTAGATATTTTTATTTTATATGTCTCCTGATTATTTTACTTTTCCCCTTTTTTAAATAATGCAGATCTGTATGCATTGTCTAGATATGTTAATACCAGTGCTAGACCATCTATAACAAATTCTGAAGCTGATCATTTGGATGGATCTGATGAAGTTGAGGTCAAGGAAAATGAAGCTCAGACTGAAGATGAAAAATCCAAACTAAGGCTTGCTCAACTTCAGCATCAACTTCCTTCAAATGAACCTGGTTCACTAATGCACCTTGTTGAAGATATCTCTGGCAAAGATGAGGATGATCAAGATACAAAGGAGTGCAAAAATCTCTTCAAAAATATGAAATTCTTCTTGAGTAGGGAGGTAAGAAAATCAATTTCTTCTATTGGTCTTTGCTCTATTTGTTAAATTTGTGTATGACATTAGTTGGGAATTTGAGTAAATTCTACTTTCTTAATTGAGTTTCATTCATGTTGATTTTTTATTATTTTTTAATGAAAATTTGAGTACATTCTAGTCTCTTAATTGAGTTTCATTCATGTTGATTTTTTTTATTTTTTAATGAAAATGGGAAGGATAAATACTCATCATTGATAATCATGAGTGGTATCAATAGGATCTAACCAAGAAATGGTGTCAAAATGTCTACATTGTTAAACTCAAAGCTAATAATGTATGGAAATGTCGCCTCTTGATGAATAATAGGATGAGCAGTTGAGCACAATCTCTAATAAGTTTTAAATTGCCGTTAGGACTTCTTTGTGGTGCTTTCTTTGTATATCATCAAATTTATATATGGAAATTTAATGAACTTTTTCTCCAGAAGAAATTGATATCTGTTTGAGAAACATTGAAGGTCTTTGCTTAATAGTCTGGTATAATTTTCCCTCACTAGTGCTTGCTGCTGTTGAACTTGTAAGATTGAAGACTCAGCAGATGATACAGTGACTTTATATGTTGCAACATTAAATTTTAAAGCATTGTAATGGAGAAACCTAGCTAATAAATTAAAATTTGAAGCTATCAAATAGATTATGGGTGAAGGATGGCTTGTATCTTATCAACGTTTTCTTAATCCTCACTGATGCTGCATTTTTTCTGAGAATGACTGGAATACATAAATTTGTGCGCATGGATACATTGTATTTACATCTGCCTTGCTATAAACATACAGGTACCAAGAGAGTCATTGCTTTTTGTTATTCCTGCCTTTGGTGGTACTGTTTCATGGGAGGGGGAAGGAGCACCTTTTGGAGAATCTGATCAGAGCATCACTCATCAGGTTTTGAGAGAATACATCACGTTCTAGGTGACAATGATTATAACTTCATTTCAGATGCACTTAGCTATGGCTTTTATATGTGTAGGTTGTTGACAGGGAAGTACAAGGGCATATGTTCTTCACTAGAGATTATGTTCAACCCCAATGGATATATGATTGTGTAAATGCACGTATCATTTTGCCAACTGAGGATTATATGGTTGGGAGGTAGCTTCTGAATTACTTTTCTTCTGATTGACTTGTCCATTTTGCTAGATTAATTGCTTGGTGTTGACTGTTCTAGTTCCCTATTTCACTTCTTTTGTGTGATCTAACATTTAAATTATGAAACTAGTTTTACCTGCCCAGAACTTATTTTTATTTTCATCTATTCTTCGGTATTCAACAAGAAGTTTCTCCTTCCCCCGTTGATAGATGTTGTTAGTCATATCTAAAAACTGAACAGCATGCCCTAGACTAACTGTTTGACATGCCCTACAGTGTACGTAAATACTTAATTTTTAAATAAATATTAAATTATAATGCATTTTTTTATTTACCTTGAAGGCTTTCTGCTCTCATAAATTTTAATTTCTCTCAATATTTACATTTTAAAAATTGCTATTTTAGGATATTTTGAGGCCAAAGAGATTAAATTGCGTGATGCCATTATCAGTATTGATGATTAATATTAAAATTGAAAAATATATTATTAGTTTAAAAAACTTCTCCTTTAATGTTATTATTTTTATAGCTTGATATGTTTGACACGAATGGTAAACTTTTGGTAAATGGGATATCTAACAAGTGGGTTGTAGATAGAGTACATGTAGCTGACCTGTCTAATAGGATAAGGTTTATTGTTTTTAATACGCTTAATTTTGTTGATTCCGTATTGATTCCAATAGAATAATTGTGTGGAAAATTGATCACATAAAAGTTTGCTTAGAAGCGTTGTTAATTTGGATTGATGCCATTGCCAACGGATCCTAATACCAATGCACACCCAGAGATTATTATCTGACTCTTACGTTTTCCTTTTTACAGGATCCCTCCACCACATTTGTCACCTTTTGTTGACAATGAGGAAGAAGGAGCTTATGTCCCTGACTATGCGAAGACCATCAAAGGATTGCAGGATGCTGCAAGAAAGGAAGTCCTTCCTCTTCCCGGTGTTGGGAAGGAAGATCTGGATGATCCTCAGAATCTACTGGTTGAGGGTATTATTGATCGAGCAGAGGCTAATGAAGCTGCTCAGAGAAAGGAAAAGGTATCCTGTTTTATAAGAATGTTTCATCAGTGTTTGAATGAGTAGAGGATTCTCATGCTTTTGCCTTTTTCTTTTGGCCAACGATTCTCATGCTTTTGCTATCTTTTAATAACCATTTTTTATCATCTTATTTATTCACTGAATTTGAATGGTTACAGATGAAGATGCTTGAGCAGCAGTACCATGATGAACTGAAAAAGGAACTTCAGGGTGCTGCATACACTCCAATGGGTTCCAATGTCGATGAGCAGACATCTGCTGGGGAAATTAAGACTGGGGAAGAATCCACTTCTAATGTCAAACAAAATACTGAAGATAGTGCGAACATGCCTTTAGTTATGATGTCTCGTAAAAAGAGGAAGCTCTTAGAAGCTGTGCAGGTAAACTCTTTTGGGCTTTGTTAGGATGGAGTCTGAATTGATTAATTCATAGCAATGTTGTTGCTCCTGATGCTGTTTTTAGCATGCCACTTTTACATCTCATGCGAGATTTTATATCACATGCCGTAATTTTCTATTTAGTTGACAATAAAGAAAGTTGTTATGGAGAGGGACACATTTGCAGTACTGTAAATTGTAGACACCGTCCCTTTACCTCCCATGCTAAAAAAGCAATTTAAACTTGTCAATAGTCATAAATAAAATATTATGCAATCTAAAATAAGTTTATTCCATGGCACTGATTCTGATTTTTCTGTTTCTTTATCCTCTTGATTCAGATATCGAATGAACGGAAGCGGGCTGCAAATGATCTTATCAAACAGCGGAAGAAAAAACTGGAAGAATCTCAGAGATAGATAAGGATGCTAAAATGTTTACCCCTTTTTAAATTTTAAGGCGGGTGAAAAACCCCAGAGTTGAGGCAAAATAGTTCCCACCATTGATTAATTCTCCATTCTCGCAAAATATTTATTGAGTGTGATCTGGGGTATTAGATTGATCTTAATTTTGAGGTATGGGCTCTAGTTGATCTTAATTGTTTTCAGGTATAGGCTCTTGTGGAGCTATGCAATTTTGAGGTTGTACGGGATGAAACATTGGCACAAGTTATAATGCCCTTTAAAAAGTGTTCCTACCTTTACTGTTTCATTGCTCTGCTAATTCTTCCCTTGGGATCTGATTTATTGTTTGTTATGTATCTTTTGTTGCATATAGCTAATGAAAACATTAAAGTTGGTCGACTGCTGTTGATATCTTGGAAATTTTATTGACTAGTTGCACCACTAAAGTGGTGTGAAAATGAACATGCAAAACATTTCTTGTTTGTTTTGTACAAAACGAATTTGCCTTCATACTTTTAACAGTACTTCAAAGAAGAAGCAAACAAACGAAGAAACAAATCCTTCAAACGCAAGCCTCCGCGTGCTGTCATGCGCGCCAAACCCAAACCATTTACATGTAGCAGTGTATCAAACAATCAAACAAAACCAAGAACAAGCTCACGCAACACGAGGTATCTGTTGAGAGGTAATTTATTTTGGTGACGATGTCTTTGGATGTGAAGATTTGCCTGAAATGGCCTTCTTCACTTTCGAAATCGAATGCTTGACCTTTGACCCGACGCCTGATAGGATGTTATGAGACTTCTTGTGCTTAACTTTTTCTTCCTCATATTTTGGAATTTCGACCATGACGGCTGAACCAGACGGTGATGGCTCCTGTGTTTCGCTTTCATTTACCCCCTGGCTTTCTTCCCTCTCTGCTTTGACCTCCTCACATTGTGTTGTTTCTGCATTTTGAGCTTTCGCTGCTAAGTCCGTTGCTTCATCCAAGTGTTTGGCTTTTTCGAGTTGAACTTCTGCTTTGGTCTCTACGCCTGGCCTGTGAATGCCTTCCTCAATAACTTCATTCGTCTCTCTGGTCTTAGCATCTGCTTTTACAGCGGCCTCTGTTCCCACTTCTCCCAATGAGCTTCCCTCTAGCTCTTGGATTTCTCGGGTGGATTCACTTACTTCTGCCGTGTCAATGTGTTCTTTTTGTGAACTGTCGGCTTCTGCTTCCTGGTGCTGGACATGCAAAAGGTTGGGTTATCTTTGGTTCCAGTTCAAATTTCCAACCTTAGAATGTTTCAAAATTATTAAATAATATAAAAAAAATCAGTTTCTTGAAGCTTTCTATGTTCGTAAATTAAGTCAGATGTTACAATCATTCGTGATGTTGTTTTGATAGGCTTGCCATTTTTAGGGCTATTTTCCTCTACTCTTCAGGGAGCAAACTCGTGAAAATGAATGAAAATTCCGTCGCCTGTAATTTCTTTCCGCATTGTTTATCAGTTGATCATATTTTTGCATGATGCGTGAACTTTGATCCTCCTAGCCACCTAATGTTTTTTCTTGAATAAGAAAGAGGGTGGAGGATTTTATCTGACCTTTTCACCTTGAGCCATAACTTCTGTTCTTCTGCCTGTAATTTCTGGCTCAGTGCCTCGATTTTCATAGGCTTCTGACTTCTGTATCGTGTTTTCAAAGAAGGAATATGATTATATAAGGAGAAACTTCAGGAAAAAGAATTAATACGAGTATAACTTGGAGGTGAAAAAATCACTCTACCTCTTCATGCTGATTCTCATTACTGACAGTTTGACTTGTTATGCTGCTATTCTTGATGGCATATTCCATTGCACTTGGCTCGTCTCCTATTGTAGGAGCTTTGTCTTTGGTTTCTTGACCCATCTCTCGTCCTCCTTCTGCTCTTTCTTGGCTCTTCTTGTTGCTACCGTCTTCTGAACTGGATCTTTCCTCTTGTATGTTATCAGTATCAATGGTATCCAAGCTTGTTTTAGCTCCTTTATCAATAGTTGTTATATCATTCCTTTCAGGCATGCAAGGCAGACTCTCGGAAGTATGAGGGTCGTCTTCTTTATTAGATTTTTCAGCTTTATGTTGTTTCTCGCACTCTGTTTGCAATCCTTCCTCTGATGCTTCTACGGTAATGAATGAGAAGTCTTCAATTGCTTTTGCAGGATTCTCCGAGATTCTAGACACTCTTTCCTCCACTAAATCCATTTCTCCACTCTGTTCTATAAACCCTGAGTTTGTTGCTGTTGCCTGAAATCAAACAAGAAAAGATTAAAAGTTAAGAGAGAAAAAAAGCTCAATTGAGTGGAGGATTGAGACAGGTTGGTTCAGTTTCTTGACTCGAAAGAAAATGACCTTATCAAGGGTTTCATAACATGTAGATAAGGTATCAGATTCCTTCAGATTGCTCGTTGGCTCTGGGCTTTGTTGTAGGATGTTTTCGCTTCCATTTGCAATTTCAGTTGCAGCAGGGACCTGTTTCACATGCAGTTTTAGAAAAATTCTCAGGGAACTAAAAGAAGACAAATATACCTGAATTTCTTACATTTTCAGTACAACCACTAAGCATAGTGGCATCTGTATCTCTTGGGACACTCATATGATGTTCAGTTTCAAATTGCATGTCAACTTCTCCCTCTATTCCACCTTGAATTTTTTCATTTGGAACATTTTCTCTAGACTCGAGAACATTGTCCTCACAGTCGCTTTTTTCCTCATCTTGATAAATCTTTTCATCTTTTTGGTCTTCGGCCGTGGAATCAGACGCCATTTCAACTTTCTCATTTGCATCTGCTGCTTCAACAATCTATTTCACAATAATATTAAGTGGAAGCAAAAGATGAGGAAAACAAGTAGAAGTCATAAATTCGCGGGAAATATGCAATGATTTTTAAGTAATGGGGAAAAATATGATTTCTAGATATTTGCTTTGAGGTTTTTGATTGAAAATAAAAATATGACAAGCAGAAAGTTTTAACAGCTCAACAGCGCATGATGATGGTTTTAAAAAAAACAAACGTTTCTCCACGGGTCGTGTTAATTAGAAATATGTTGTTATGCTGTTTCTCTAGGAGAACGTTATTCCTCATTGTAAGATTTGTAAGCCTCAGACCTTTTCCAGGGGAAGCTCATCAGTAGGTTCATTTTCCAACGCAATTTCTTCTTTCTCTATAGCAACATTTGTCAAATTGCCTTCCAAAGTTGTGTCTTTGTTATCTTTTCCTTGCACATTCTCGCTATCTTCACGTGTGCTGTTTGTTGTACGTTTAGAGGCTTCTACTAAAACTTTCTCCTCATTAACTGCATTAAGTTGCAAGTGTCATCATTATGTGCCATATTACTATCAGAAAAGATACTGTAGTTGGTATTTTGGTCAAAAACCATGTGCAAACCTTCATTTTTAAGCTGGGGGCTATCGTCATTTGAACACTCTTCCGGGATATTTACAGATTCCAAGTCAGAGGTACCTCCAGGTTTGACAAATTCATGTTCCTTTTGAGGTAATGTGTTTTCTATTGAGTGCACAAGATAAGTTTCTGCAGCTTCATCATTGATTTCCTCTGTTGATTTTGTATCCGTTGGATGAATTTTTGCATTCCCCATGGTTGATATTTCTTCTACCAATGCTGCTGGATAATCTTGAGATATTGAAATGGTGCTAATGGACTGTTCTCTTTCCTGCTTAACCGTGGTGGTTTTATCTGTTTCCGTAACACAAGAATCCATCTTCATATCACCTTCATTTAGCTCTTCCAAAATCTCCTCCTTTTCTGAGTTGAAATTTTCTTCTCTTCCAACGATATCTATGCTGTCTGATGTGGTCCTGTCTGTTGTAATTGCTGATTCACCCTCATTCTCAGATACTATAGCTGAGCCTCTGTCATTTTCCGTTTGTCCTGTTCTAGAATTCATTAGGCCTGTTTCCTCAATCTCAACTATGACAGGCACAATTTTGGGATCATCAGTGGCAGAGTCATCTTTCTTGATGAAACTTGCTTCAATCTCTTTCTCATACACCTTGGGTGTGGAAAAACAGTCCTCAGTATTGGTTTCTGATGCATCTGAGGATTTCAAAGCACTGAGGTCTGTGATTTCCATATTTTGCTCTGTTTGATTATCTGAGGTCAGTGGTTTTTTCTCTTCTGTCGACTTTGTTGGCTCAGTTTGTTCCGTGAGTTTGGATGTTGAAACTTCAACCTGCATGATGGGGGAAAAATGCTTATCACATAACTCTAAGATCATATGGAATCAAAACTTCAGGGATTAATTTACAAACTATGAATGGTGTGAGTGTGTGACCTCATTTTCTCCATGTGATGTTGTTGTACCCTCCGTGGGGTGTTCTCTGACATTTTCATTATTATCTGCTATCTCTGATCTCTGATAAACCTGTTCAATAATTAGAGCGTCATGAAATAATGGAAGTTGGTATTTTTGCTTTCCATTTACTCAAAAAAAAAAAAAAAAAAAGTTATCCTAACCTCATGGGTAGACTTGATGGCATTTATATTTCCATCTTGATCAAGGGATGAATTCAAAAGGTCTTCATCATTACATCTCGGCTTCAGGTTTGATGTTGGGACATCATGAACAGATCGGGAGTCCTGATCTTGAAGGTCATTGTCCTTTCCCTCGGTTTGAATGTTGTTGGAAAGGAGGAGTATCTCTTCACTTTGATCTTTTGCCAATAAGTCACCCTGTATTACAGCAATAAATTAACAAAATGGTAGAAATAAAATAATGTACTAAATAAAAAGGAAATAAAACTGTGATTGTGACTTAACTAATTTGAAAACAAAATGAAACATTGTTTTTATTGATTATGAACTGAGTTATGTGAGATAGCATATTGGATCACAAGACGATGATGGTAAAACAGGAAGCTGAAATGTTTGTTGTTCATTTAAAGTTACCAAAAGGCAAAAGAGCTTTTCTGTTGGAATACACAAAAATTTTCTCCTTGGTTATGGTTTTCCTTCCCTGGCATGTTATTTTTTTTCCTACCTTTTCCATTAGAAGTTCGCCACTTTTGGTATTAAGATACTCTTCTTGACTTCCAGAAGTTTCTGTTTTAAGTTCAGCTGCTTCTCTCTCTACTCTAGTGACTGCTGAACTGTCTTCAGGCTTTTCGGTAAGCTCCTTCATCTCAATAGTTGACTTCTCATCTTCTACAATTTCTAATTTGAGAGCTTCATTTAGATCTGCTAAACTATCAGTCTGTTCCCTCTCCTCTCTTACTGTGTCTCCTGTATCTGATTCTAATTTGAGAGCTTCATCATTATGTTTTTGAATTCCTTCACTTGAATATTCCTTCCCCTTCTCATTATCTAAAGATGCCACCGTCAAAGCACCTCCAGTGTGTGTAATTGAGGATGCTTCTGTTTCAACAAACGAGACATCTTCTCTTGCTGAGGTATTCTCTGTTGTCTTGCTCATTTCCTCTGTCTTGGCCTCTCCATATGATGGCACCATAGAGGAATCTGTAATGGCATGCACCAATTGGTCATCAGTAGTGGTTACTTCTCCTTCATGGTTGATGCCTGTGATTAAATCTTTCTCCTCGATTTCATGAGATATTTGTTCTCCTTGATCTACCACTTCTTTAACTTCCATGTTCCTGTTCTGTGAGTTTGTTTCTGCCTCTTGTCTTTCAGCAATATCACCACCCAAGCAATTGGATTTTGTTTCACTTGTTACATCCATCATCTCATGGGCGCCATCAGAACCTTCAAGATGGTCTACATCTACTGGTTTGACCTCCTTCATGGCTGTGTTTTCATTCACAAGTCTTAGAATCTCAGATTCAGAATCATTCGTGCTGCTGCTGTCTTTTTTAGGCACACGTGATATAGATGAAGGGTCTTCTACTAGAGTATTGTTTTCTTCAATAGTCAAAACATGGTGGTCCTCTTTAGGTTTGGAGAAATCATCTAAAGGATTGGATATTTTTCTCTCTATGTAAGTTGTTGCTTCAATCTGCCCTTCTGATTCTGTGACTTCAACCTGTTTAGTCGTAAGTTTAGAAGTTTACAGTTACAATCAAGAGAGACGCAAATTAGAAATTTAGTAAAGAAATTCAGATATCATATATTATCCAACCTCTTCCTTGATTTTTGTTTGATCACATTTAACTTCTTCCGTGTACTCCTTTCTTGTGTCCATACCAACTGTTGCAGAAGATGATTTCCCAGCAGTGCTCTCTATCTCTCCTTCTGGTTTTAAAGCAGAAGCTTCTGTCTCTGGTGGCTCGCTTACCTTTGGTTTTGAAAAAGGGAGAGATAAAATAGTCAGTTGGAGATTATTGCCAAAAAAAAGTTCATATATCATGCTTTTATTGTTCTTTTAAATTCAAAGCTATCTTAGTCAAATCTTTAGAGTAGTTTCAAGACTATTACATACTCTTAAAAGATTTTTTTGTGGTTTCTTGACTTGATTCAGTATCACAAGGCTTCACTTTATGATGGAGAAGTTGCACGGTAGAACAAATATTTCAAATTCATTCCTTTTATGTTATTGATCAGATCACATAGCACTTGGTGAAACGCACCATATGATAGTATTCAAGTAAACATGCATAATAACCCTATAGCACTCTATGCATCCTTCTGTAATGTTTAGAATTATGCTGTGGCTTCAAATAACTCGTGTAGAACCTTTGTATAGCTGAATTTATGCATATATTGGATAGAAATGCCAAATATTTAAAATTTAAGTCTAATAAATTGCTCATTAAAGATGTTGAACTGCTAGTTATGAGGATTTGTTGCATGTATATTCTGCATCACAGGTTTACTCAGCCAATTACTGAAAAAGAATATTTGAATGTTTAAACACTAGTCACCTCCTGGCGTGATGCCTTGTTTTCCTTTCCACCATCCATATTTTCTTTCCGGGAAATTTTTTCAAGTTGGGCATAGGTTTCTTCCCCATCTGTATAGGCAAGACTTTCAAAGTTTTGTCTAGAAAGTTGTGCTTTGTCTTCATCAACTTTCATGGAATATGCACATTCATCTTGATTATCAATCGAAACTTCTTTTGGCGTTGGACTGCCATATTCTCCAAACAACTCTTCTTTCTTTGATGGCATATCAAGGATTTCAGGATTTTTCACAGTCTCGTTTGACTCACAAAGAATGCTCTCATCTGTTTTTCCATGCTGCAGTCCATTTAAAAATGAATGTTGAATCAACTTTAAGAAAAAAAGAGCAAACTAACAGCATTTAGAGTTCTATATGCTCACCTGAATGAGCTCAGAAGGGAAGCTGGATACAGAACTTTTCCCTTCAATCTCTCTTCTTGTGTCTTCTCTTAAAATCTGAATTTTTATTTCATCATCTTGGAAAATTTTCACCGTTTCTTCAACAGATTCTTCTATGACTTGTTTCTCACTAATATCTTGTCTGCTGTTAGTTTTGGGTGGATCAAAGGCCTGTTTCCATAAGTGAAATTTCAGAATCGGGAAAAATAATTTATGGAGAAAGTGAATGCATGGTTTTGTGTATGTTTTAATACATAAACATGTGTGTGATAGCGAAAATGCTTGCAGGTATTATGTATATCATAGTTTAATTCATTTCATCATGGTTAAACCTCAACAGCTTTTCTGTCTTTCTCAGCATCATTTTCTGGTATACAACTCTCATTGTTATCTATCGTTGCTGCGCCATCCTTAGGACTTTCTTCCTGAATGCTGTGCTCAATCTTTTCTTCTCCAACAGATTCTGTTCTGGGTAATCTTGATAGAGCTTCATTCTCATATACACCTGCCATTGTACATGTTAGATGCTGAATCTTATCATTCATACAGATAGGTGGGTAAAGTAGTAGCTTTCAGTATTATTGTATATTCTTCAGAGGTTGTATAATTAAAGCCAGGCCAAGCTACTGATGAAATTAAAGAGTGTTTGTTTTGAGGGATTTCAAATATCATAATAATCTTTAGACTTTAAAGTAACTGTAATTTATTTAAGGAAATGTCGATAGAAATTCACTAAAGACAAACAAATTGCTCAATGTTTTTAAGTATACCCTCTCATTTTTGCAATCTCATTTAACTGCTTACCGGTGGTTTCTTCCATCTCTTTTGGTTCCTCTGGAATAATCTTCTCATCACCTTTAATATTAATTTTTTCTTGAGAGATTGATTCTAGAACTCTGTCGAGTTCCTCAGTTTCCCTTGTTGTATTTTTCGTCACCATTTCTTCTGAATACATATGCTTTATAACCAAGTTCTCTGTGCTTGATGCTTTGGAATGTTGTTCATCTTGCTTGTCATTCTCAATACAGATCTTTCTTGAATCTTCAAATTTTTCTTGGGCTTCAGTTTGGGTTTCTTTGCCAATCTCATCAATGTCAAAATTGCCTGAGTCTTCAACCAATGGGTCTTCAGTATTTAGACCACTTGCAATATTTTGTGGTAAAACTGTTTCTTCGCTGTTGATCTTGTTGGCAGACTCAGCTAGTGGAAGACTCTGCAAAAAATTGAAGGTTGTCAGCTCAGGAGTTTGCATTTTAACAAAAAGCAAAAGTCAAAAATGTCCAAATCTTTAAATCCAATGCATGACAATATTCTACCTTCTCTGTTGAAAATAATGTTTCCCTACTATCAGGTGAATAAGTTGGTTCATCTTTCTCTTGTTCTTCAAATTTTTCTACAGTGTGTGTGTTTTGTTCATTTCTCTTTTCAGCTTTTTCTCTAAGAGTTTCTTCTTCGATCTTTTCTGGGATTAGTACTGCTTGTTCTCCAAATTCATATTCCTGATCATTTTTCTGCAACGAGTCTCTCTTTTCCCCGTCATGTGTTTTGATTATGCTATCCTCAGTGGTCTCAGTGAGTCCCGCTTGATTGATGTCCTCTTCATTTGCTCCTTTTGCATCTCTGTCTAGGTGTGCTGAATCTTCTGCTCTGACCATCCTATCAACTGGAGGTACATCTTCCTCTTGCTTCACTGATTCACAGGTGTCTTTGTTTTTATCTTTGCATGCTGTATAGGAAGCCTCTTGAAGAGTTTCCACTGCTTCTATTGCAACCTGTGGACTTGCCCCATCTATTAATGGGTTGGAAGATGGGTTTTCCCTGTTATTTTCATCATTATCTCCATTTTTTGAGGCAGCTTCAGAAATAGATTCTTCAACAATATGGACATATGGAAGTTGTACAACATTTGTTGTAGAGGCATCTTCTTCCCTGTTATTTTCATGTTCTAACTTATTGCTTGACCCTATTGTTTCAGGATCCTTCTGTTCACCCTCGAGTACGAATTCCATCTCAGCTTCCCTGTCCTGTATTCCAATCAAACTTACATCTTTACACTCATCGTCAACGTGTTTGGTAGTTTCTATGCCTTCATATTTTGTTAAAGACTCTATTACTCTTTCATCTTCCTCACTTTTGCTCTTGGTTGCCAATTCAAGGTTAGGAAGTGAAGCTTCACTGATCTCGCCCGAGGTAATCTCGGTTGTGCTCGTAACTTGTTCGTTGCATTCCAAATCAGCGTCTTCCTCTCTCTTTGATTTTGTGTTTTCATTTGTTTGGCAAATTATTATTTCTTTTTCTACAATCTCTGGGATCACTTCAAATGATGCATGTTGATCTTTGAGTACTTTAAGATTCTGATCAAGGCTGCTGTTGTCAAAAGAAGTTTCCTCTTCATGAACATTGAGATTTGAATTCTGAGCACTAGCAAGCATAGATCTTTTTGCACTCTCATGTTCTATGTCATGTTCGGGTTCTTCTATGCTTGTGCCATTGATGGCTTCAGCTTTGTCTGCCTGAAATTGCTCTGATTCAAGTATCCTTTCTGTTTGTGACTTTTCAAGGGAGGACGATTCCGCAGAACTTTCTTCCAGTTTCTGCAATAAAAAATTGTTAACTGAACATTAGTTTCTTCCTCCAAAAGAAGCATTTCTTTTTCTTTTTTTGGTATGGAGAAGCATTTGTTGTTCAAGTATTAAGTTATTGCAACAATTCAGTTGGCAAGATACCATGCTTGCTTTTTTATGTCTTTTGAATTCAAATACTATTATGGAATTTATAAATGCCCAAACAGAATATTCCTCTACTATTTGATGTTTTTGTGATTGTCTCACCTGATTGACCTCAGAAGGTAGGCCATTGTCATAATTTTCCTCTTTAATCTCTGTGCTAGCATCTTCAGTTTCCTTTTCATTATCTTGGAACTTATCCATTGTTCCTTCAACGGATCCTTCCATCATTTGTTGATCATAAATATCTTTTCTGCCTGTGGCTTCGGATGGTTCAGATGCCTGGTTTCCATATATGCAACTTAAGAATCAAAACAAAATATTCTTGAAGTAAATAAATGTGTGTCTGTGTTTTTGCATCAATTCATAAGTGTGTGAATGTGGTGAGGTATGCTGGTGTATATTTATTTTCAATCTTAATTTGTCTCAGCCCACATAACCTGGACTTTTATTTTTTCCTCTGCATCATTTTCTACTCTGTGGTTTTCATTCTTCTCTATCAATGTTGATTCACTGCCCTTAAGACTTTCTTCCATGGTGCTTTGCTCAATTGCCTCATCTCTAATCAATGTTGTTGTCAGCGATGGGGCTTGGTCCTCAGATATACCTGCACATCATATGTTAGAATGTTATGATCCATGCTGAGAAAGGGTTAAAATAATAGTTTTTACTCCCCTTGTTCTTATTTACAAGTCACCTTTAACTAATTCACATTGGCCGAGAAAGTTAGTTGATATTCTTAAAACAATTCCATCTTTCCAAAAATACCCTTAATTAAATGCAGTAAATTCTAAGATACTGTTACTCATTTCTCTCAATCCCGGTCCTTACAATAATTACTCAACAATATCCATACCAAGGGCACCATTGGAGGAAAAATATCACTTGCTTCAAAGATTTTGTAAACTGATTAGTAAATAGAAGTATGAAAAGTTTTTGAAGATGCTTATAAATAGGAACAAAGGGAGTATTAATCAATACTCCTCTTCAAAAGTTGTAAAATTGAATGCCACACCAAGATGCTGATGACAGTAATATATATTTCCCAGGGATTTAAAAAAACCATAATATTTTTCTTACAACTTAAAGAAGTTGTAGTTTCTAAGGGGATGAAAATTCAATTTAAACCAGGTTGGGGGGAGGCTCTGTCTTTTTAGCATACTCACTTTCTTTTGCCGTTTCGCGTGACTGTTTATCAATGGCTTCCTCCATCTCTTTAGATTCCTCTGGTATGATTTTCTCATCTTCATCTATTTTCTCCTCAGAGTATGGCGATGAAAACTTCTTTATTTCTTCAATATCCTTTATTGACTCTGAGACTGTTTCTGTTTTCACTATTGGGTCCACTTGCTTTATAATCAAGTTCTCAGTGCTTTGTGCTTCAGGATGATGTTCATGTTGCTTGTTATATTCAACACAAAACTCACTTGATTCTTGATGTTCTTCTGGGGCGTCAGTTTTAGTGACAATATCACCACTGTCTGGTCCCCCTGTTTCCTCAACCAAAGGATCATTAGTATTCAAATTATTTTCAATTTGTTGGGGGGATATCCTTTCTTCATTATTGATCTCTGATATTGACTCAACTAATGAGAGACTCTGCAAAAATGGAAAGTTAGTCAATTCAGGGGTTGTACTTTAGTTAAATCATCTCAAATTACAAGATTGACATGGATATAAAAGATTTTTAAGGGGGAAAGAAAAAGAACCAAGTTCTCTAGTACCAAAGTTGAAAATGCTCGAAGGGTCTAATCCAATACACAGCAACGGTCCTACCTTTTCTGTTGAAATTGATGTTTCCCTTGAAGGTTCTATTTCTGTATTTTCTAGAATCGGATGTGCCTGCTCTCCGACTTTGTGCTCTTGCTCATTTTTGAGGTTCAAGTCTTTCTTTTCCTCATTGTGTGTCTCTGGATTGATTTCACTTTCCTCACTGTTATCTGAGAGTTCCGTTTGAACGATTTTCTCCTCATGTTCTCCTCTTATATCTCTATTTAGGCATGCTAAATCTTCTGCTTTGGCTGTATCATCAACTGGAGTTACATCTACCTCTTGCCTTACTGACTCACAGAAGTCTTGGTTGTTATCTTGACAGGTTGCATTGGATGCATCTCGCATGGTTTCCCCTGCTTCTATTGCAACTTGTATATTCTCTCCTTCTGCTACCAGACTGGAAGATGGGTTTTCAAGCTTTTTCTTGTCAGTATCTTCATTGTTTGAGGGAGCTTCAGAAGTAGATACTTCAACGCTATGAATATAGGGACTAGGTGCAACAGTTATTGTGGAGGCATCTTCAGTACTGCTAGTCATGAGTTTAAATTCCTCATTATTTTCATGTTCTGACATATCACTTGACTTGATTGATTCTGGATCCTTCCAATCAACCTGCCGTACTTGACCTGCTTTCTCATTCTGTAATCCAGTCGAGGTTATCTCTTTAAACTCATCCTCAACATGCATGGCAGTGTTGATGTCTTCATCATTTATACAAGACTTCTGAAATATGCTTGTAGCTTGTTGATTGCATTCCACATCAGCATCTTCATCTCTCTTTGATGTTGTGTTTTCATTAGTTTGGGAAGCTATCGTTTCTTTTTCTGTACTTGCTGGGATTACTTCAGAAGTTGCATGTTGATCTGTGATTAATTCAAGATGTTGATCAAGTTGCTTGTTGTCTATAGAAGTCTCCTCTTCATGAACCTTGGGATTTGGTTCCTCCATGCTTGACAGCTTTGAAATGTTTGCACCATCGTCTTCTATGTCATGGTGATGTTCTTCAATAATTTTGTCTTCGGTGGCTCCTGCTTCATTTTGATGTTGTTTTTCTTTCTCGGACTTCGTCAGTATTTGGTGCTCCGAGTCACAGATATTTTCTGTTCGTGACTTGTCAAGGGAGGATGAATCTGCAGAAATTTTGGATTCTTCTGAGGAATATTCATTTGGATTGCTGTACAAGTGGTTTGCTGTTGAGTATCCTTCTTCCAGTCCAGTGTTCTGCTATAAAAAAAGTTACATAAATGAGTGTAAGTTTCTTTCTTTCAGAAGCAACTTATAAAATGATTTTGGAGTAATTGAAGCTATATTATGTTCTTTAGCATTCAAATACTACTTTGAAATTAATAAATTTCTAAATCAAATATTCCTCTATCATTTGAAGTTTGAGATAATCTCTATGTTATTGTCTCACCTGAATGAACTCAGGAGGGCAGTCGGAGACATGGGTTTCCCCTTTAATCTCTTCCTGAGGTTCATCCCTCAAATTTTGAATTTGCTTTTCATTTTCTTGAAAGTTATTCAATGTTTCTTCATCTGATCCCGCTATAATATGTTGCTCATAAATATCGTGTCCGCCTCTGGTATTGGGTAAATCAAGCACCTGTTTCCACAGATACAGCTTCAGAATCAAAACAACATATTCATGGAGAAAATAAATGTATTCTTGTATGTCCACTATAGTATAATATAGGCAGGAATGAGATTGTGAAAATGCATTCAAGTAGCCATTGTTGTAGTTTATTTCATTGCGTTGCACTTAACCTCAGCTGCCGTTTTGCTTTCCTCAGCTTCATCTTTTGGTCCATGACTTTCATTCTTCTCAATCAATGTTATTTCTCCATCCTTGAGACTTTCTTCATGAGAGCTCTTCTCAATTGTCTCATCTCTAGCAGATGCTACTGGGGGTAGTCTTGATGGGGCTTCATCCTCAGTTACACCTGTCATTATACATATTAGATGTTTGGATGCTATCAGGGATTCAAAGAGGCGGCTAAAGTAGTAGCTTTTTTTAGTTCTTCTTTCTTCTTCAATAGTTTTATAATTCAACACCACAGAAAACTGTTGATGAGAGCAAACAATTATTGCTTTGAGGTAATATAAATATGTTTGCTTGTGTATTTGAACTTTTTTTACCAATAGTTAAATTTGAACTTAAAGAAGTTGTAATCTCCTCAAGGATGAGGATGAAATATACTGAAGACTGAAAAAATGCAAGCTAAATATTTTCAGCGTACTCACTTTCAGCTGCAAATAACTTCTTATTGATGGCTTCTTCCCCTTCTGTTGTTTCCTCTGATATGATTTTCTCATCATCCTTGATGCCTATTTCATCTTGAGAGTGTGAATCTGGAACCTTTTGAGGTTCTTCAGTATCCTTTGTTAATTTTGTTATTGTTTCTGTTGTCACCATAGCTTCTGAATCCATATGCTTTACAACCAAGTTACCTGTACTGTGTGTTTCAGAAAGATGTTCATCTTGCTCATTACTTTCAGAGCAAAACTTGCTTGATTCTTGATGTTCTTCTCGTGTTTCAGTTTTGGGGACTTCACCAGTACTGTCTGGTTGCCCTGTTTCCCCAACCAATGGATCAGTAGAATTTAAATCAATTACAATTTTTTGAGGAATCATGTTTTCTTCACCTTTGATCTTGGTAATTGACTCGACTAGTGGGGGGATCTGCAAAAGATGAAGTTAGTCAGTTCAGGGTTCACATTTTAATGAAATAACCTTATTGACAGTCATATGAAAGATTTGTTCAAGTCAAAGTCCCCTAAAGCAAAAGCTGAAAATGTCCTAATTGTTTGATCATAAAGCGAAATTCTTGCCTTTTCTGTTGAACTGAATGTTTCCCCACTATCTGGTGTAGAAGTTGGTTCATTTTTCTCTCCCTTTTCTTCAAATTCTTCCACAAGGAGGGTGTTCTGTTCAACTCTCTTTTCGGCATATTCTCTTGAAGCTGCTATCTCAGTCTCCTCTGGGATTAGGGTTACTTGTTCTCCGAGTTGGTCCTCTTGTCCATTTTTTGGTTGTGAATCTCTCTTTTCCTCATGGTGCTTTTCCAAATTGATTCTGCTGTGCTCGGAAATGTCAGTACTCTCTGGTTGCCCTGTTTCCCCAACCGATGGTTCTGTAGAATTTAAATCATTTGCAATTTTTGGAGGGATCTTGTTTTCTTCACCTTTGATCTTCGTGATTGACTCGGCTAGTGGGGGGATCTGCAAAAAAAGAAGCCAGTCAGTTCAGGGTTCACATTTTGATGAAATAACCTTATTGACATTCATATAAAAGATTTGTTCAAATCATAGCCCCCTAAAACCAAAGTTGAAAATGTCCTAATTGTTGGATCATAGAGCGAAATTCCTACCTTTTCTGTTGAGATGGATGTTTCCCCACTATCTGGTGTAGAAGTTGGTTCATCTTTCTCTCTGCTTTCTTCAAATTGTTCCAGAGGGAGGATATTCTGTTCAACTCTCCTTTCATCATTTTCTCTTGAAGCTGCTACTTCAGTCTCCTCTGGGATTAGAGTTACTTGTTCTCCAAGTTGGTCCTCTTGTCCATTTTTTGGTTGTGAATCTCTCATTTCCTCATGGTGCTTTTCCAAATTGACTCTGCTATCCTCAGAGGTGTCTGTGATTTTATCTCTGCAGACTGTTGAGGCAACCTCTTGCAGAGTTTCCCCTCCTTCAGTTGCAACTTGTGTACTCACTCCATCTGTAACCTGGTCGGAATATGGGTTTTCAAGCTTATTGTTGACATTATCTCCTATTTTTAAGGCTGTATCAAACCCAGATTCTTCAACATTTATTGCGGAGGCATCTTCTTTGTTATCATTTTCTAACTTATCACTTGACCAAATGGATTCAGGATCCTTGCTTTCACCCCTCAGTAAAGGTGGCATATCTTCTTTCTTCTTCTCCAAGCTTAGTTCTTTAACCCCATCCTCAACATGTATGGTAGGGTCTATGGTTTCATCTTTTGCACAAGACTTTTCAACTCTTTTGTCTTCCTCACCTTGACTATTAGTAGTCAAGTCAAGGTTAGGAAGTGGAGCTTCATTGATCAGACCCATGTTTGTCTCGGATGCGCTTGCAGGTTGTTTGATGCATTCCAAATCAGCATCTTCTTCTCCCTTGGATCTTTTGTTTTCATCTTCCTGTGAAGCTATCATGCCTTTTTGGGTACTCTCTGCGATCACTTCTGAAGATTTATATTGATCTGTCATTGGTTCTTCAGCACATGCCTGCATTGAAACTCTTGCCCCATCTTTTTCTGTGTGATGGGTAGATTCTTCAATGAACACTGTCTCATTGATGGCTTCAACTTCATCACCTCCTGCCTCAACAGCCTTACTTACTACCCCTGTTTGATGTTGCCTTTCATCTTCAGATAACTTTGTGAGTGTTAGATTCTCTATCTTATCCGTCTGACAGTTTTCTGGTTTACATATATATTCTGCTGGTGGCTTGTTACTGATGGATAATTCCATGGAACTTTTATTCTCTGTCATTGAAAATCCTTCTTCCAGTATAGTCTTCTGCCATAAAATTAAGTTACATAAATGAGCATTGGTTTCTAACTTCCACAAGTAGCATTCAATGTTGAAGTAAAACACTTTTAGAGTTACAACTATACACTTAAGGGGGAACATGCTTGTTAGTTCTTGTGATTTAGCTTTCGACCTATATTTTTCAATTGAATGTCTAAACTGAGAATTCCTCCTCGATTGTAATGGTTATAAGCTTGAAGATTGAAACGACCTTAATATGCTTCCAGATTTTAATTTACTTGCAATGATCTTCCAAACTGTTTTTTGCATATTTGTAAAGCTAGCGTTACTACTTGAAGAGTGGTATGATACACTCTAAATATGCGAGTCATGTACAAGGTCTAGTATACTTTTGAAGTCTTTGAATTTATACTTAACAAAACAAGTCTGTACATACAGTGTTAAATAGAGTAATCTTCTCTAATCTACTCATTATAGCTGTCAAGTCGTTTAGTTACACTTTTCAAGACACAAGTCCTTTTTTTTATAATGAGTAAATTTAGTAATGGCCCTTCATAACTAGCTTACTTTTATAATGAAATGAATAACGTTACATCAATTTTCAATATCTCATGTCACTTAATGCGTTTAGTTTAAAAATTTGAGCCTGATTTTCAGGTATGGGGAAAATTTTATAGGTTCCTGTGACATACCTAGGTTTCAGAAAGTTATAATAAAACTCTGAAATATCGTAGACTATGCCTATGAACAATCCTACGACACACATGGAAGTAAGTCCTATGATGAATGATTTTTGAGTTGATCATGCATTGAAGAAGATTAATAGATGCTTATAAAAGTTGGAGAACCAACTTTAGCAGTAGCATCATGCAGCAGTTAAAAGTCGAACAAAAACATTACTTGAGGTAACTTGCAAATACGTCAACATGATGAATCTATTATCTGATGGTTTCAGAGATCCAGACATAGACTTTACAACACATATCCAAATATTTAATCAAAATATTTACTTCAGCTAGGTACATGAAATGATATATGCAGATTCTAAAAAAACTGTGATGAGAAGGCATACCGATGCAGGATCATCTTCTGGGATATTGGCTTCAGTCGCCATTTTGCATGCCAGGTCAGTTCAATAGAAGATATAACTGCATAAAGAAACCTTATATGGTGGATCGAAGGCTATCTCACTCTTGTACTGTTACTGCAATTTCTTTAATTTGTGCTAGAGATTCTGGCAGCTTCAAACTGAAACTGCTAATGCCTTTAAATACTTGTTCATTATGAAACTTGGAAATAATATATCTTACTTCTGATGTGGCTTAGAAATGACAGGGCACCACTTGTAATATGCTATTGTATATGAGTGAGTTGGCCACAAATGACGTGGTCCTACTGATGTATCAGTCGCATGCCATGATTAACAATTTCATTTGAATCACAAATTTCCTGATTTTTTTTTTTTTTTTTTTTGGTCATTCAAAGATTATCTCTGCATTAACTGGATTCTGTGGAGACTCAGTTTCACTTCAACAGTTGAAAATTTGACAAAGTTTAATCTTAATGTTTATTTATCCTAGGATACGGTGGGACAAAATTGGAGTGACAAGGAAAAAGCAGGCACAACTTTTTTATCTGATCGTGCTGGCTCTTTGTGGGGTAATGGATCAACTTCTGGATGTTATTCGCTGTCCTTGCCAAACTTTTTCAAAGGATCTATGATCATGGCGTGTCTGAGAAGTAGTATTTAACAGTAAAACTTAGGACTGACATTCTGTTTTTTCTGTGACATTTATGAAAAGGATTAGTGATCTCTAAAGTAATGATGTTGGAGAAGGCAATTTGAGAAGCATCTTGTGTGTGATTGGCTGGTGTTTTGAACAAGTCCAAGGATTATATCCTGTCAATAAGATGGTGATAATGTATTTTAATTTAGTTATCAATATGATAGGTATTATGACCAGAATATTTTGAATATTATACGGCACATGGATTCAGTGTACTGATTAATGGGCCACCACTATAGAAGAGTCCCACAGTTCAGTTAAAGCGTCCCATAGAAGCATCTCACTGGATTTGAAATTTCAAGTATAAGTATGAAGACGCTGTCATCATGAATATTCCCCCTGCAGAGTATAGAGCCATTCTCTTAGAAGATTTCAATCACAGCCTTCATTTAGCCTGATAGTGTTTGCGTGTTTTTTCGTGCCCTCTTGTTCAAAAAAATTTCAAGTATGAATGTTTGTTAACTGACAATATCAACCGAAAGGCATGCTCCTAAAGACCAAAACTTCTTATGTAGCAGGTTGTCAAACATTTGCTTTATGATCCTCCTTTTTTTTTCACATTTTAAGGATAGGTTGTACTAAATTTTTCAATACATTATCTTTGTTAGTGAAATAACAGACGGATTAATATTTAAACAAGAGATGGTTGTTACATTTTTAAAATAAAAACAATTTCCTCCCTTACGATCCAAAATTAGGTGTTTGGAAAGCCTTAGTTTTCACTCAAATAATGCTATTGCATTATAGGGGATCTGTTGGCCAACTAATAAAAAATTATCAGGTTAGTTGTGAATAACAACTAAGAATATGATTTTAACGTATTCATTCGTGCCATTGAGAAAATTTTTGTTTATTTTTTCAAACAAAAAAAACAGAGTTGGCTTCTCTCCACTGTTCGGTTGTAATAGTTGACATAATTATTATTAAAATTTAAGATTGTAAAACAAAATAAATATCCAAATTATTAGACTAGGTCTAACTAGTCGAGATGTGTAATGAAAACTGAAAACTGAAAAGGGAATGAGGAGAAAGATAAATGAAAAGAATCCCAAGTTAAGAATATACTCATACATAGGATAAGAAATTAAAAAAAGTCATAATTATAATAAATAGATAAGGAGATTCTTTTGGGATGATGGGATGTGAAAGAATGAGGTAATGGATAGGTGTGATTTATTGTCATGTAGTAATAATGCGGATGAGCATTATGCAGAAAGCAGCCTGACGTTTATAAAGAAAAGTTGCATTATATTATTAGACCGACCAGCTTCTGAATTATTAGCACTTTCTTCGCCGCCCAAACGTCAGTTTATTGGAATTGTTATCCCCAACTTGTTCACTAGTTTAGTTTCCCTTCTTCTCAAAGTTCATCCTGTTTCGCTTTACTGTTCATTTGAAACTTTAGAACTCTCTCTGGATGATAAAAAATATATATAAAAAAAGCAGCTTATTGTTGTGCTGATTTATAGCCTATCCACGTCATTATTATCGCCATGAATAATACGAGTACTCTTTTAGAAACTCTTTAGAAAGAATTCAATCATGGATTTCTTTTACCTAGGTTTCAAAAACAATAAAAAATATTTAAGGTATCAAAAAAACAAATGTAATCATCAAAAAATCATATGGTACAAAAAATAATAACAAGTCGATAGTACTCACTTATTATTCAGACTTATTGATAATCGAATTCGTTCGTTCAAAACAAATATGTTGACCAAGTACGTCGGATAATTACTACCAGACCTGCCCCCTAATATACCCGGCGAGGTACGTGAAAAAAATATGAGGATATTAAATTCGTTCTTACGACAGAAAATTAATGTAAACCACCCAATAAATTCATCACGACACTACTAATAATATAATACTAGCAATGATAAAACTGGTTTTTGTCTCCTTTGTTACATACAGAGGTTTTGCGTATTTAAAGTTTGAACAGAATCTTGTCTATCTGTTTAATTGAATATAGAAGCTAAGCTTCCCATGATGCTTATTTTGTGGATAATTTTTTATCAACTGGATTTTTTCCTAATATATATAAGTTGTGACTTCACTGTCGTTTTATGGAAATTAAATGTTGTTCTGTTGCAAAAGGAATTTTTTTCCTCCATTGGCTCTTATCTGCTACGCATGGCCTATTCCCCCTCATTTCTGATATTTTACGATATATTTAATAATTGTTCATATTTATTATTATTGCATGCCTACAGACTAATGGTGCCTGACGTTTAGGATTCATGAAGTCAGATCGGCCCAAGAGGTAGAGAGATTATTTTTTTTTTAAACCTTCAGACATAGATTTGTTGAACTTGACGGTTCCATGTATTATTATTTGATCGCACCTAGTATTTAACAATTTACTTCCGTTAAAATCATCCTTAAATAATCCTCCTCCTATTTTTAATATAAAATAATCTAGAAAATTGATTATAGTCGTAAATATAAAACATGATTTTTATATTTGTCAATATTTATCAAAAATATTTATGAGAAGAGGGAATGAGGGAATTAAGAAAGATGACCAGGACATTTTAAAAAATACTCATCCGATTTTTAATATAAGACATATTTATCTAATTTGATTATATTAAGAAAATTGGTTAAGTATAACACATATTTTCTAAAATACCTTAGTGACCTTAACTTTCTTAATTCTCTTATTTATTCCCTTCCTTAATTATTGTTGAAATAGTATCAATAGATGTATATTAAAAAAAATTGATAAATATAAAAATTTTATCTTATATTTATAACCAAAATCAACTTTCTATATATATCTTATATTAAGGACCGAAGAGAGTATACGTTATATTAATTAATTTAACTAATTTTTTTAATCTAATTAAATTAAATAAATATATGTTATATCTACTATTTTCATTGTTAACTTTTTCCCCCATTTACACGATATCACCTATCAATGATGCTACATGTAGTACGAGTATCTAATTTATATTGCCATTTGTCCTACAGACTAGGTTATCACATTTAGAACTAGTGGGGTATGCCATAATTTATTATATATTGCATAACATGTGATAAATATTTAAGAAAATATTAAATTTTGACTCCCAATTTTTTAACTTCATTACTAATCTAGCTCCATGACTTTAAATCAAAATACCTTCGTCTTTACAATTTTTATTTAAAATAAAACAATTCATATAATTTTTTAACTCGTTGATAAGCTATAAAATTATATATGTGTTTGGATTAGTTTTTTAAGAATAATTTTTACAATTTATGAGATAAATATATTAAATAAGTTTTATCTCAATTTATAGAAAATAATTTCTAAAACTACGGTTTTAATGTTTAACAAACATTCACTAAATTGTTGAGTCAAAGTTTAATAATTAATTAATAAAAATATATTTAAAATCTTATATGGAGAGGTGGATCCACGTGGAGATAGCACCGTCCTAAGTCCTACATGCAAAAAGGACCAGAATGGATGAGAAGGACGGCTATGAGATTGAAAGGTGGCCCCTTACGTATGAGATTACAATTCTTTCTTTTATTCTTTGGCTTCACAAATTCATTTTTATTTATTTAAATAATTAAAATAAATTCTTATTGAACCCCGGGTTGGCAACTTATCTAAAACTCTGATATTTATGCGGCACCTACTCTATATCCTTATCCCAGTCCCTCATAAAAAAAATATCTTCAAATTCGTTTACAATTTTTTAAAAAAAAATCGATGATGCTCCTATCAATATATTCCTCAAAAATGAAGTGGCCTGGCTCTAAATATTGTTCTAGTGTTTACTGACGAGTAACAAAATGAACAATCAATATGTATATCACAGACCAGAGACTACCGTGTTAATTAATTCGAATACCACATCATACATCGTTGTATCTATTAACTTTCTTAGTTGTTTGCATGCATTGCATTATTTTATTAAATAATTAATAATTAATTATAATGTTAACGTATCAAATTATTAAAAGCCCCTAAATTAACTTAATTTTGGTGTGGTTGCTGAATATGACCATCGCAACGATTTAATCAAACCGAAGAAAATTATTATTTTATATATAATACTAATAGCATTCAATAATTGATCAAAAGTTCACAATTATACGAATAATTGAGAATATAAAATTCTTCCCCAGATTAATTAGAAAAAATCCATCATTTAAAAAAAACTAGGTCTAATTAGATGTATTAGGTTATCCGTTTATAGATATATTTATAAATGAAGTCATAGTGCTGAATTGACATTTGGTATGTTTGGATAACTTCCATAAGTGCTTTTCAATCGTAATTTATGGAATACGAGGCAATTTTTACGGTCTATGAAGTAAATATGTGGAGGAGTTTCATCTCGATTTACATGAATCAAGCTTATGTTTATGCATAAGCCCAATCAAACAAGTGAATTGATATGAAGTAAATATGTGTAAGATATGACTTGCTTCTGGTTGTTAAACTGAATTGAACTCAAGACCCATTAAACTTAGAAAGAAATCAAAGGTAAAAAGTATTAAATGAATGTTCAGAATACCTAATACGTGTATTCTTGTTGCATTTATATTGAGTATATGCAATGAACACCATGCAAGTGTAAGGTGAGATTACAGTGTACAGCTGTATACAACAATAGATATTTACAAATAATTTTTCTTTAACATTCCCCCTCAAACGAGTAGGTGTTATCGATAGACCGAGTTTGTTTATCTGGCGAAGGAAATGAGAGTGAGTCAATGCTTTTGTTAAACAATCTGCGACCTGAAGTGAAGAAGGAATGTAATAAGCATCGATGAGACAAGACGAGATTAGATCTCTAATGAAATGAATGTCTATTTCGATGTGTTTGCTCCTAGTATGATAAACAGGGTTCATGGCAAGTAGGCGTACACTCAAATTATCGCACAAGATCATAGAAGGTTGCTTTATGTATAAGCCAAGCTCAAAAAGTAGTGAGGTTAGCCCTTTGATTTATGCACCACCATCTACAAGTGAACGATATTTTGATTCGGCACTTGAGCGAGAGACTACTCGTTGTTTTCTTGAAGACTAAGAGACCACGATCCCTCCAAGGTAAACGCACAAACTTGTTGTGGATCTCTGATCATCAATGTCAGTGGCCCAGTCGACATCTGTGAAAGCAATGAATTGAAGCGAATTGAAAGGTTTAAGATGAAGACCATAATGATAGGTACCTTTGAGATACCTAAAAATTCGCTTGACTCCTTGAACATGAGTGTCAGTTGGATTTGATAGGAATTGACTGAGTCTATTTACTGAAAAAACTATATATGGTCTTATGTGGTGAGATATTGTAATGAGCCAATGGCTTGCTGATATAGAGAAGGGCCTGTCATCAGTTTGCCATCGTGAGAAGAGAATTGTCTACCAGTCACCATTAGAGTTGGAACAACTATGCAATTAAGCATACTAAATCTCTTCAAAACATCTAAAGTGTATTTGGCCTGATTCTTAAACAAGCTAAAACTGTCTCTGAAAATTTCAATTCCAAAAAGAAATAAACAGGACCCAAATCCTTGAGTGAAAACAGAGTATTCAGTTGTTCAACAGGGCAGAGTTGTTGCCAGTGATCGGTATGTCATCAACATAGATTAGGATAAAAACAGTAAGGTTTCTCTCTCTCAAGAAACATAGCGATGTGTCACTTTTGGCATTTTTGAAGCCATGTTGCAGCAGTGTGAGGCGTAGCTGATCAAACCAAGCTTGTGGTGCCTGTTTGAGACCGTAAATTGATTTAATTAATTTGCAAACATGATTCAGTCTCATAATATCTCAAAATCCCTCTAGTTGCCGCATGTAAACTTCCTCTTGGAGATAACCATTTAGAAAAACATTGTTCACATCAAGTTGTTGAATTCTCCAGTTAAAAGTAACAGATAGAGTGAGGACGACTCGGATAGAAGTAGTCTTGATGACTAGACTGAAGGTCTCACCATAGTCAATGCCTGGAGCTTGTTGTAAACCTCTAGCAATGAGTCTTGCTTTAGGTTTGAGAATTGATCCATCAGCTTTAAATTTTGTCTTGAAAATCCATTTGCAATTGATCAATTTATGAGTCCCCGTGTACGGAACTAATATCCAGGTTCGGTTTTGTTGAAGAGCATGAAATTCATCGAGCATCACTTGTTTCCAATAAGGTAATGCTAGTGCTTCATATGCAGATCGAGGTTCTACTACATCATTGAGAAGCATTGGATCTTCATTATACAACAATCCGACAAAAAAGTGTTTGGGTTTGAAAATCCCATCTTTTGCTCTTGTGACCATTGGGTGTGTATTTACCAGACCTAGAGAAGTCGAATGAGCTAAGTTGTTAGAACTCTGTGAGGAAGATTGTGCAGAATGATCAAACTGAGATGCACGAGTTAACAAGTCAGGTTCAATAAATAGTAAGGGTTCAACTGGAGACTACATTGGGTTAGTGGATAGTGGACTTAAAGTATTGTTTGCAGATGGACTCGTTATAGGGCCTGACCCATTCTCTTGAGTGGACTTTTCTTTATTTGAAGATG